>JAAONU010000012.1:24977840-27821153 GCA_012932295.1 Cyclina sinensis
AAGACTAGACCTTGAAAGAGCTTGCTATTCATATTAGGCTGATTCCATGTTTGATATGATTAGGGGTCGGTTTGGCATTCCTTAGGGGCAGTCATAACCAAGTTGTTTAAAAGGGTTTTATTTTGGTAAGCTTATTAGTGAATTAACAAAGGTCATGTTTCTGTACTGGAACTTTTCATATATTTATTCCACTGTTTAACCTTTAACTGGAAGTCTTCTGTATCAATATTGAAATGACCTATCTATGGAAGTTGCGGTTTACAGGTTTTACCAAGAAAAAAAAAAAACAGGATGCAGCTTTTAACAACAGGATATGTACCATGTGCAAGTACAACATGCACTATATGCTGTGACTATATAGTTTACATGCAGTTTTTCCAGTTTAAAGCAGTTTAGTTTATTTATAATCATAAACTAAGTACAGGTTTTATGTTGTTTACCATGGATTTTGTTTAGTTTGCCATCTGTAGGGTAAATCTGACAAGATAGTTATCACATTGCAAGTACCTGCTCCTAAACATTTTAGGTATTTTATACTAATTATCTGATAATTCGTATCATCAAATATCAGTATGTTACCATTATTTATGCTTAATATACTTAGCTAACTCTCTATTTTCTCATTATTATCATTGGAAGTCTGGAATGCTTAGGTCAGCTTAGGCAATTCTAGGAATGCAATTTTTTCAGTTGAGCAGATATTAAGGAAATGAAAAATCAGAGCATTAAATATTGTCTGTACAAAATCAGTTAATTTAAACAGATGCCCCCACCCACTCAACGCACATTTTATGACTTGAACACAACACCTTTGGACAAAATCTTCCCACAGACATATATTTATTTGACCTTGACACCTAGATGACCTTGACCTTGAAGTTCCAATTGTCAAAAATACCTAAGATTGGCCATAACTCCCTATAATATTACTAAACAGATTAAGTTTATGTCTGCACATAACAATCTTCCAGATGACTTTATTTTTACTTCGTAATGACCTTGACTTTTTTATTATTTAGTTCATATTTACACATAACAACCCTTGGGGAGGGATTTTCTGAATGACCTATGTACATTTTTTTTACTTGACCCCTAAATGAACTTGAGGTCAGATTGAAGGATCTGAAATTATCTTCATCTGGTTCTTAGGTCAAAGGTTAAAGCACCACTTTGGAGGTATTGTCATCTTTTTTTAGTGACAGTTCTTTTTGAGGATCATGCACACAACTAGTAAGCAAGAGTCGCTGTAGTTCATAGTCTAAAGTCTGGTTTATTATTGCTAGAAATATTTCAAAGTTTCTATCTTAGACAAAAACAAGTGGAGGCATGCATACACAGTTGCTCACAGATCAAGTTTAACTGAATATCACTCCCTTTTCTCCAGAGCTGTCAAAAACTGAGATGTGACTAGGCATAGAAGTAAGAAATTACTTGATTAAAATTACATGACCTAAATTACTTCAAGTTGGCTAAATTGAAAATCTAACCCTCTGTCTCCCCCACCACATCTTATCATTACACATTAGTCACATGAGAGGATATATCATAACACAACCTGCTTCAGCTCAGTACGATCAGTTTTCAGATGTTTTTTTTTTTCCTTCTTGTGCAGATGTTATTTCATAACAATTTATAAACAACATTCAGATCATGTTTTTCAACAAGCTAGCCTGTCTAAGCACCTCTTTGAAGGGTTATAGCCCTTGAATTGATTAATTTTTGCAGATTTTACAATGTAAGCTTCTGGCTTTAGTAAATGTAGAAAAGTTCAAAGGATACAATTTTATGGGTGAGATCTTCTGTAAGAATTTCTTTTATTTAGCAACTCTTTGGTATTGCATTTGGTCTCAGAAAAAGGTATGTCTGAATTTCTGTGTTCCTGTTACAACTTTGCAATTCAGTGTTTGTGTGAGCATTCAATATAATGAATCAAGACCTAAGAAGTGGCATTAGCCTACAAGATTAATATTTGGGCCTATATGTTGCAGCATGGCCAGAGGCAGGTTTGCCCGCACCTTGAATGTGTCCCACAGCATTGTTTCAACGCATGTGAAATCATTTCCAAATCAAAGGAAATGTAGCACATTTAAATGGTGATGGTCATTCTATCTGTACAACACATCCACAAGAACCGATATATATTTTTTTTGGGTGCAGCACAATCGTGTTTCAGAATGCTACTGCCTTACAAACAGCTTCCAGAATGCAGCAAATGTAGCGGGTATCTGCCCAAACAATAATAAGATTGCATGAGCTGGTGTGAATGTCAGACATCCTGCAATTCAGTGTTCCTCAGATGATGTTACACAGAATACCTACATTGGGCCCATAACCAGTGCAATGGACAACCCACAATTGGACTCCAGTTTTGTTTACTGATGAGTCTAATTTTGTCTAGACTTCAAAGATAGACATGCCATGAGTGGGGGAGAAGACCAAATTAATGTTTTGCAACCTGCTTGCATTCTCGGAACATGATGGTATGGTAGAGGGGTCTGACATGTATGGGGAGGAATAAGTGTCAGTGGCCAAAACTGACCTCAAGATTATTGGTAAAGATACCTTAACAGCAGAAAAGTATTGTCGCAAGCTGACATACTATATGCCCATATGCTGGTGCAATGGGTCAAGATTTTATTCTAATGCATGATAATGCTTGCCTACATACTGCCCACCTCACTAACCATACTTTACACATGAACAATCAGGCTCTAGCCTTGTCCCTGCCAAATCCCCACACCTCAGTCCAATTGAACATATCTGGGACTTGCTTCAGAGGGTCATATCTTGTTGCCTTGCTGTCTTACGAGAGGAGTGGAACAGAATTCCACAATAAAAGATCAAGCTGCTAATCACAGCATGCCCAGGCACTGTCAGATGGTCCTGAACACCATACAAGATACTGAAACTTGTAGGAAAAAAATAACTGCTACAATTTCAGCCCACTTACAAATTTTCAAATTTTCCCCGCAAAGAATAACTTTACACTCGTGTTCTAGTTCACTGATTCAATTTTTCAATTCAGTGACTAATTAATTGATTTTCTAAAATAAACAATACAAACCAAACTAAGTATATCATAAACTGTTCAGTGTGGTTAACCTAAACAGTAATAGTAATACTGTTGCAGAGTACAAAAGTTGCCCTTATCAAATTTTGAGTAGTATATTTCAGGCATGTTTTATAGTCCAATTGATTATTAAATGGTTCTGACATTTCTTTAATATTTTTCGTTCCTGTTTTTTGTATAGTTTATTTAGCCTGTCAGCACAGTCTGAAAAAGAAATCACTGTGGAACTCGGGATTTATCAAATTTGGCTCTCTGGTCTGCAACTTAGGGAATAACTAATTATATTAAGTAGTAAAATTATAATAATTACTGTCCCTGAGGAAATCAGGAATACAATGTCTCAGCTGTCTGATTTAATGGAATGTGCTTGATGGTTGTCTTCAAGAAAAAAAGAAGTTTGCATACCAATATTGACATCAAGTTGAGAAAGATTCTTGCACTCTCTTGCATTAAAAATCAAACATGAATTTTCTTGTATATGAAATGAATATGAAATAAATAGATTTAGTATGTGGGGAGTAGGTATAAGATCTTAAGTTTGGTAAATGTGGGACCCTCTGATAAGGTTCTTAGAGAGGATGTTGTGGTATTGAGAAGAAGAGAAACAGTCATGTTCATGTAATTGTAACTGTAATTATATATTGTCTAAGTGTGGTACTGTTGAGTACTTCAGTGTTGGCAAGGTGTCTACTGTTTTATGGTCCTTATAATCATGGTTCACTCACCATTTGGAGGACTTGATTGTGTTTGTTGCCATTGCTGACGAGTCAGGAGGAAAATACTGTAATTTACAAATTGTACTGCTTATAGAAAGATACATGCTGTGTTGGGAAGTGTTTTCTTCTGAAGAGGTTATCATTATGGAACAAAACCTGTAGAAAAAACTCCACTGTCATTCATGGATACCCTTAGTTGTGCTATTACTGAAAGTCAACAGTCAACCATAGTAAAATTTTAAGACCATCTCGCAATTATCTGTTTTTAAAGAGATCTTGTTGGCATGTTTTTAATGAATGTTGACCTAGTCAGACATATCCAGATTTTAGTATTCGTTTGAAATGTTGATTGTATCATAGTGATGCATTGTCAACCATGGTGAAATTTCTAATAAATGTGGTCCAAACATTGTTAAACATTGAATGACTTTATTGGACCCTTGCTTGTAAATGGTTATCCATGGTCAACTAGATTCCCTTTATTTGCAGGGGGAGTTTGTAATGTATTTAATAAATGAAGCAGTTCTTTTTTACCTTGGCCATTTTAGTAATGGAAAAGTTTCAATAATTTTTCAATGTTCTCTAAGTGGTTGACTGTGGTGACGATCGTCCTGATATTGACACAGAGTTCAACAGCTTCCTCCTCTTCTATGAGGAGATAATCAATAGAAATATGTTTTTCTGTGCTAGTTTATACAGGTCCATTTACCTGATATTGCTGAATAGGTACTTGTAGGAGCAGTATTGTTTGGATAACATTGTGGTAATGATCAGATTGAAAGGTAATTACAGGTTATTATAGGGTACTGCCCCCCCCATTTAATTGAAAGTAAGACAGAGGAATTATATAAATGTTTCTCTTTTTTAGCAGTGACATACTGCAAGTCATTGACATTATTGGTATAACTGCACCTTCTGTTTTTGTGAGTGAAATGTTGGAACTGTATTAGTAGAAAATCTTTTACAAACAGGTTTTAATGAAGCATTGACAGAATACCTTTCTATTCTTGTTGGTGATGTCCTGTTAGAAGTAAGAAAGAATATGAGGACATATTTGTATTTGTGGTATAGGATGGATGATTGTAAGTTTTTGTTTCATAAAAATGTTTTAAAAGGTACCTTAAAAACAGCTGGGTTAAATTTATGCTTCAGAAAATGGGAATTAATTATTCATTACTTATTTGACACTATGCAATAGTTTAATATTATTTGCGGTATTGGTGATTCAAGTATGAAACTGGATACTTGAGAGTACTTACCTGTTTAATGTACCATGAAAATACGTATATTCATATAGCAAAAGGTCAGGGTAACAGTCAATAATCTTAACTGGTAAAAGTGACTACAAGTGTATTCTAAAATGCAAGTTAGTTTAAAGTAATGAAGTAATTTGAAACAGATTATTTTGTGTTAAAAAAGTGGGTTCTAGGGTTTTGACATACTTAAATACTTCAAGGTATATTATTAATTGATGTAGAACAGTTTTAGAACTTTTTATTTGCTTCATAGTGCTAACATTTTTATAGTAGGCATTTGTTCACCATAAATGCGGAAAGATGATACAGATGTACCACTTTTTATCACTGAATTTTTAATTTCACAGTAATCCTCTTTAAGTTCACATCCACCTGAGGTCTAGGTTGAAATTATTTTCAGTGTTTAATAAACATATATTCAGGTCAAATAATACCTTTCTTCCCACAGTGTACATAAATTAGCATCAGTTGAAAACTCATTAAATTTTGTATGACATTCAGTGGATGATATTCATAGTCAGATAATTGTGAATTCAGTACTGTCTATATATAATGGTATAAATGGTATGTATTTTAATTTCAGACAAAAAGAAAAATGGTGACTTAAAGTCTCATTCCATGGGAAATAACAACAGCTCGGTGGTAGCGACACCACCCCCTGAGCGGAAATCCAAGTTTGCAGCTATAGGCAAAATATTCAAACCATGGAAGTGGAAACGGAAAAAGAAGAGTGAGAAAATTGAAAAGACAGTTGTAGGTAAGTAGACAGGGGAAGTAAATCTGTTGATGGGTTGAATAAAGAAAATTGTTAGGTTTGTGTCCCCTGATGGAGTACCAAGACTGAACAATCTCCCACGCAGTGATCTCCCCTTACAGGATTAGATCTCTGCAGTCACAACATTTTTGTCAAGATTTTTGACGATATGATTTTTTTCAATTTTGATCTTTTTTTTAAAAAAGTAAACACGGTTTTGCTAATGTTTCAAGACTTTAAGGTGTTAGATGTGAACTCAAATAAAAAACAATTTCGGAGACATGAGAATAATTTTTAATATCGCATCGTTTATTTCAAAACAATATGACCGCTTTTGAAAAAGAAATTATTCAAGTAACCAGTTTGCTACTGTAACTACTGTACTTAAGTTCTTTTTTTACAAAAATGAAATTTTTGTCAATTATATCGGCAGACTTGACACCAAAGTTCAAATTATAGTGTCGCTATTTATCACAGATAAAACTATTTTTAACGGTTTCTTTGGCGTATCCGCCATCTTGACACAATCATGTGATAAGACCATCATCACGTGATTCGTGTGAAGGCAGTGGTTACTGAGCCGGTCCGCGGAGTTTGAAGACTGAAAAGACTAAAGAAGAGACAGTAACCTGAAACTCATTGGTCATTTAGTTACTAGTATTATAATTTATAAACAGTTAATTAACAAGTTCATAAATATACTGACCAATGGAAACACAAGAATTGTTGTTGTTTTTTTGGTGGAATAAGATTGAAGGAAAAGTTCTTTAAAAAGTCACATGATTCTTTGAGTGACTGCACTGTAGCTTCATGATACTAAATTGATTTAATATCACCAAGTAAGCATTAATAAAGTGGCATTGATATGTCACTGTTCAGGTTTTAATGAGTGTTGTATGAATTACCCTTTCAGTTACTGTGTGTTACAAGTGTCCCTATTTCACTGAAATTACAGTCTGCTACTAAATATTTTGATGGTTGTCAGTTTAAGCATAAAGAAATATGTAATAATTTGGTTGTAATAAGAGAATACAGATCAGTTAGAATTGATTATATATCTCTAGATTTTTCTTAAGGGCAGAAGCTCATTCTTAAACAAGTAACATAGCTATTGCTCCAGCTGATTTTGTCATGGTATGAAATAAATAAAGTGGCCAACTTTTTCAGATGGATGTGTTCAGTGACCTAAGCTGATAAAAGTGAACCACTGAATTCACATATGTTTTTGTCATAGTGATTTCTGCAGGCTCAAATTTCCCCAGTTTTTAATGATTTAAAGATATTTGAAGAAACTGTGGCTCTCACATCAACAATGGATGCTTCCGAACTATTGTGTCATTTTTCTAAATAAATTTAGGAAGAAATATTTCTTGAAAGTCATGTCACACTAGAATTTTTTTCTGTTTCCTTTAAAATCAAAATATAATTATACCACATGCAAAATGTGATGTCATTGCTTGCAAGCTATTATTTCCGTTACAGGACATTGTTTTGCTGCTGAAATGACGCAGCAAAGTGCAGGTCTAATGTCAGTTTATTGTGTTTTCTTGTAATGTTCTTTATTCATATCCTGATTAAATCAAAGAAATTTTTCCTTTTTTTCATTAATATTGAAAGAAGTGACTGTGTAACATTGATATAACCATATAAGGAATATTGAGACTATATTGACTTCTAGTCATTGCTGTCTGTTTGACACTGGTTACTTGTAACTACATAAGGTAATGTCGAATATTTTGATTATGTCATTTTCTAAGAACCATCCCTTGTGGGGTGACATTTAGTTAGTATTTTCAGCACAATTCCAAGAAGTTATTCTTTCCTTTTGTGGAGATTAAATTATCTACTCAGAACGTGATAACATTGCCTGCTGGGTATATTGTTGTTTATCTTGCAGATATATGGTATAGGCTCATCAAAATAAGGATGTTATTTTAAAAGAAAACCAAACTACCAGCTTGCTTGCCCTTGAAATGTCTTTACTGCTACAATTTAATGTACTTTTGATAATCATATTAATTTTGTAGAGGTTTATTTATTACTTAGTAAGTGTTTGGTAAGTCAGTGCAGAATGCTTGATATGTGCATTCACATTAAAAAAAACCAAAAAAAACATTTATTCCGTTGAAATCGGTGAAGTATGTGGAAAAATCCTGAAGCATTTTTTGCAAGTTTTGTAAAGGAATTGAAAAGAAAATTGTTCTGTATAATATTTTTGATCTTTACAACATGTTCAAACTCATCATTTGAAATGCATAGAGAGAAAAAATATGTGTTTCAGAGGACATTTGCATGGTTGTAGCCACATGCCACCCCATCCTGAATTGTCTCTATTAAATGTGAACATGAAGGGAAATGTTCACAGAAGGACCTACAAAGTTTCAGAAAATTGTGATAAAAGAAAGGGGTTAAACAAGAAGTATGTTGTTGTTATCCGTGTAATTTCAACACTAAGTTAAAATGAAAGTAGGCTGATGTGAGTTTATACGAAAAATTTTGCGTAAAATGCATGGTTACCTTCAGTTCTTGGTAAAAGTTAATATATGCCATCCATCAGAATATGCATTAATAGTCAAGTGTTTTTATCATTGCAGATGAAAAAAAGTCATAAATTTTTCACTCAGTTTTGGACAGTTTAATTTTGGGTGTTGACAGTCAAATATGGGGCTGGTGGTTTTAGAGCTCTATAATAATCATACAGGCAATAAGAGTAAAACTGTAATTCTTTTAAGTAGCTTTCTCATGGAATTGTTTATTATGTCAAAATGTTCTTGATGCAAATTGTTGGCTGTTTAATTTTTAGCTCACCTGAGACAATGCTTAGGGTGAGCTATTGTGATCACCCTGTGTCTGGCATCTGTCATCCGTCGTCAACATTTTACTTAAATGACATCTCCTCCTAAACCACAAAGCTGTTTTTAACCAAACTTTACAGAAATGTTCCTTATATTGCCCTTTCCTAAAATTGCTCAAACCGTTCCGCTCCGTTGCACATGAGGGCTGCAAAAGCTAAAAAAAAAAAAAAAATTCAAACAACATATCCTCCTAAACGGCTGGGTGATTTTCCACAAAACTTTACAGAAATGTTCTATAAATAGCCCTCTATTAAAAATTCTTAAACGGTTCTGCTCCAATGAACAAAATGGCTGCCAGAGCTAAAAATAGATTTCATTAATATTTGGCTTCAAATGACATCTCCTCCAAAACCACTTGGCCATTTTAAACCAAATTTGACAGAAATGTTCCTTATATTGCCCTTTTCTAAAATTGCTCAAACCGTTCCGCTCCGTTGCACATAAGGGCTGCAAAAGCTAAAAAAAAAAAAAATTCAAACAACATCTCCTCCTAAACGGTTGGGAGATTTTCCACCAAATTTCACAGAAATGTTCCTTATATAGCCCTCTATTAAAATTGCTAAAACGGTTCTGCTCCATTGAACAAATTGGCTGCCAGAGCTAAAAATAGATTGTTGTCAATATTTTGCTTCAAATGACATCTCCTCCAAAACCACTTGGCCATTTTAAACCAAATTTGACAGAAATATTCCTTATAATGCCCTTTTCTAAAATTGCTCAAACCATTCTGCTTCGTTGCACATAAGGGCTGCAAAAGCTAAAAGAGAAAAGAAATCAAAGAGCATCTCCTCCTCAATGGCAAAGTAATTTTTCATCAAATTTCACGGAAATGTTCCTTACATACCCCTGCGTTAAAATTGCTTAAACGGTTCTGCTCCATTGAACAAAATGGCCACCAGAGCAAAAAATAGGTTTCCTTCTATATGTGGCTTTAAATGACATCTCCTCACAAGCTGTTATCATGAAATTGCCTCTGCCCCATGGATTTTTTTTTTTTTTAATAAAATATGAGATCTTTGAATATCTTCAGTTAGAAAATGTAATGTTGCATCTGATGTTTGCTTAATAGAAGACTCTCAGGCAAAGTACTCAGATGAGCGATCCAGGGCCATCATGGCCTTCTTGTTTTTTTTCCAACTGAATGTTTTAATTAGAGCAAGTTAAAGATAAACAACTTCAGAAAAAAACATGTTTGCAATTTTTTGTGCAGTTTTAACAGTTACTGATTATTTTGTAGGTAATTGTACGTACAAACATTTAAAACAAAAATTTGAATGTATGAATTACATAGGAGTAAGCTGTTGAATAGAAATCCCTTTAATTTGCCAAAAAGGGCTTCATGAAAGTGCAGATTAAAATGAATTTTAGTTGTTTTCAGGACTGAAGGGGCATTTGCCTATCACCAAAATGCCTTCCCATTTTGAAGGTTATGATAAGAGAAGTATTTTTGTACTGTCTTGTTGAATTTGGAAACAATGCTCAGAATTCACTCATAAGTTATGAAACATTGTAAAACTGAGGTAGACAATAGACTGACTACTGGTCCTTACTTCAAGTTCACTAAAGAGTAATAAGAGTACAAGTTACAGTATTAAAATCTTTCTGAATCAGATTTATTTTAAATTCCTAGGATAAAACATTTCTGTGAAAAAAATTAGCATGTACCTCTTATTGTTTGCTAATTTCAGAATTAGAGCGGAAGATATCTGTACGCTCAACACGTGAAGAATTAATAAAGAAAGGTGTAATTAAAGAACGGACAGAAGAAACAATAGAAGAGGGCAATGAGAACCAGTCTACTCCTGCAGAACCTAGTCAAGACCTGTCTGCTGAAGAGCCGGGCACAGACAAAATACAAGAACAGACATCTGGTAAGTGAAAATACAGAACAAGTTATATTACTGTACAAAAACCATGTCCAAACAGTGGTATCTTTTGCAGCATTTTAAGTTCTGTAGCTACACAATCAGGGTACTTACATGTAAATACTACACTTTGAATACAGGTGGTCTCTTAAGCTTGATTAGCCTTGAGTCTTTGCTCTGTCCTATATTTTGCGATTTTGTGAAGTTTGTTGGCCAACCTAAGTGTATTGTAGGGATCTGTTAACTTGTCCACTAGTGTGCTATTGCTGAAGATTTGGCTTTCGGACTTGTACTTAACTTTTTTGTGTGAAAAAGTAACTAGTTATTTTGAAAGGCAAGAAATTAGAACCAAAGATATATGTTCACCATTAGCAATGGTTGGTTTTAACACAGCTAGGCCTATTTCATTTATCCTGATATGTAAAAAAGTAAATTTCTTGGATTCTGTAATTAGATAATGCTAACAGGTGTGTAAACAGAACTATTTACTTTCTTTGAACTTTTTGCTCTAATGAGGTGTTTTAGGTAGATAGTTAAGTTATAGATACAAAATTCAGTGATAGGTGCTTGATAAATTGTAGTTGATTGTATGTACAAGTTTCAATGTTGTTAACATCAATTGGTTTTAATGAAGTTTCAAAGTCAGTCTTGCTGTAAGAATAACAGTAGTACTTACTGGAAATACCTGTGTGTATATGTTGGGAAATGGTGTATCTGTGTGCTGGAATAAATTGATTCAAGTTCAGCAAGGAAATTTTATGTGGGGATGATATATATATTTTGCTTTGATCAGTTGGGTATGTGGGGAAAAAATGAAAAATGAAATTCAGGTGTTGTTGATCAAGGTGTGTCAAGGTATTTCAGTGCAAATATCAATGAAATGCAAAGATTTTATTATTGTTTTTGAGGTAAAGTTTTTAAAAATTAAGTCAAAACAAAACTTTAAGCACTCAAGGATTTTTTGGCCTTAATCAGTGCAAGAGGATAAAGAGAGATAGACAGGTAAAAATGGCAGCAACAGTCCTGGAAAGATGGCTTTGTAGGCTACTAGCTGTCAGAGATATGAAAGCAGTCAGGCTACCTAAGATAAATCCCCATCACTGCTAATCAAATGGTGAAGAGTAGGTATCCCCAGATGGACAGAGACTGGCAAGTTGCTGCTTAGAAAGGAAGAATTTATCTTTGGTAATGGTGCCTGTCAAGTTTGAAAGTTGACATACTGCTCCCATGCAGCAATCTGTCTGTGCACTTTCAATTTGTTTACAGACCGGATTTAAAAAAAAAAAATTAACAAGACATCGGCAGATATCAACTTTCACCAAAACCTTCAATAGTTGCTGTCCAATATTTCATACACCTACTACTTCTTAGTGCCGATTGCTGAGTGCCACCTGTTGGTAAACAGGATTTGAATTATTTTTTGCCAATTCCTGCACTGTCTGGCACATGTTTCCTAGTGGCTGAGGTTTTAGTCATTAGGACATTTTAGTCTTGACAATGTTACTAGTATCATTGTTTTGCAGACTCAACAGTTAGAAAAGAGTGGGATGTATCACACTATTATATCAGGTGTGAAATAAATGTTCAGAAGATCAGCATTAAAAACAAAAACAAAAAGGTGTGGCTAGTTTGGTTTAAATCTTGCTTAATATCAACTGTAACAGATCTTGTAACTTATTTTAGCAACTCTTCCTCACTGCTTTCTTGAGTTCTCACACAGTATTCGCAATGAAAGAAGGAAGAACTGTACAATTTCTACTGATCAGATTTGAATGTGCGCATTCTTGGTTAGAAGTTCAACACATTCGTATTGCTTTGGAAGCTGTGTCTAACAAATTGTTATTGCACTAGATGCTTGTCTTCTATACGTACCTTAACTTCATGTATTATGCGCATAAATTTCAGTTATGAAATGAAGAAATTAAGTTTTTACTATACATGTACACTAACTTCTTAAGTGATCAGTTATGCAATATAAGGAATAGTATGGCATGTATGTGTTGGCCAGACTTGACATTAAATATGGCTTAAGATCTTGTTCAGATTGCAAGATAAATCTGTTGCAAGTATGTGATTAAAGCCAGACTAACAAATTTTTATAGTTTAAATGATGTTAAGATTCATGAATATTCATAAATATTTAAGCAGACTGTTACTGTACTTGTAAACCTTGAACTCAAACTTGACCCCATGTTGTATCTGCATATCAGATGTGGTTGGTATAAGGATGTGGTAGTATCAATTTATCTTCATATAGGGATGATTAAAGCCCATGTGACATTGACCTTAAAGCCAGTGGCTTTGACTTGATAATAACTGGACTTTATCAAATATATTTGCTGGTGAATAGTGGAATTTGTTAAGTAATAGTTGAAGTTTAAAAAGCAAACACTCATGTGTTGTGGTAAATCTGTACAGATTTTGGCATGGTTTTAAAAAAAGATGGCGCTCTTATCTGTAGTTGTTTCTATCTAAATTAAACTGTGTAGGAATAGATGTATAACCAGTGAAATGATGGAATGTTAACCATTTATGTAAAGGCAAATTGTTGAAAGCAGAAATGTGTATATTTATATATAAATTTGCCATTTTATGATCATTTTTCTTAGTGACCTGTGTCAGCCAATTTTTCACCACTGTTGTCATAAATACAACAAAAATCTACACTGTGTCTAGGTAAAGCCAAAAATAAAGGAAGGAGTGAATGTTTTACCTGAGACGATGTTTCATTTATCTTTCTTTCTGTTGTTTTTCTTGATAGAGTTGTTGGGGGATGAATGAAAGCAGTGAACTATCTCAATTGCTGGAACATAAGCCTACAGGTGTCTGTTCCTAATTGGAAGTTCTAAAAATGTGAAAAATATGTGCTGGATTTAAAATGTAAAGGAAATTTCAATCGTGTATTGGTTAAAAGTTTTCAGAGTTTTTCAGTGTGTTAGATTAATAAATGGATATAACATTAACTGTGTTGGAGATACAATGTATATAGAAAATTTATGACACAATGTGGAGTAAAAACAAAAAGCAAGGAGACAGGTTCAGGTTTAGATGTCTGTGTTGCCACAAAGGTAAGGACCACTTCAGTTGTATGAATCTGTTAGATTTTTATGAAACTGAAGTACAAACATTGGTTATATTCATGGATTTTTCTCCTGAGGGAAAACTGAATTGTATGGTTGGTTAACTTCTTTTATGAGGACAAAAGGAACACTCTTTCCCTACGTCTCTTGTTTCATGACCACAAATATTCGGAGAGCAAAATGTTAACATTTGATTAAGTGTGTACGTGGTACAGGCAATGCATTGAGCATTGCAAAACTTCCTAATACATCCTAATATTCTGAATAATGATCATTGTTTGAATGAATAAATCGGTTTGTTTTATTGCATTGCCTGATTAACTGCTGTCAAGCTAAAATTGATTTGATAATGTAAAATCAACTGTTTGATATCATTCTTAGATGCCATGCCTTGATTTATGTCAATTCAGTAGTTATGGATTACATTTTTATATGTTTTACTAACAGGAAACATGCTAATTGTTGCCAAGAACTTTTACTAGCACTGATTTTTGAATGAAGGACTTTTTGTTTAAGACGTCTCAACCTAAGGTACCCCCACTTACACCCCCCCCCCCCCCCACTCCCAAACCCCGCCTTTTACCCTTCCCCAAGCACCCAACACATACATATTTCCAAAGTAATGATCACTTATCTTTATTTTCTTTCAGGTTTTATACATTTCTGTTCTTCCAGTGAACTTAGTGCAGTTAGGGCATTTTTTTCAGCATAAGTTATATCAGCTGTTGCATGCAGGTATGCTGAAATTTAGTATTAAGGTGTCTGTCTAAAATATTTGTTGAGAGACAACTCAACTAAAATCAGTTTCTCAGTAGGCATCCAAATACCTGTTATAATAGTACCATTCTGTTGTTGTATGAAATATTATGATTACTCATAACCTCCACAAGATCATAACAGTACTGGAAAAAATGCTGTGATTTTGACATGATCTGGCATTTGTAAACTGTGTATGCTATTCTAGTCTACAGTGGGTTAGTGAGATGTATTAGCCTCATTCTTACAGGAAATGATGAGTGTCTCAAGAAATTAGGTTCAAATGGTTAAGACATAATCAGCAGGTATGGAAAGCATCTTCTGGTAATATATTGTGATATTGTGTGTGGGGATGGGCAAGTCTTATAGACAGTACTTTTATTATTGTTTCTGTCCTCAGTGTTTGCCATTATTTAGCTCACTGTTTTCATACCCCCAAAACGAAGTTTGAGGGGTATATAGGAGTCAACAGGTGACTCCTATATACCAGCAAAAGAAATATTGATTGTTGCAATTTCACTGTCCGGGGTATAACTTCAAAACTAATGGTTGGAATTCAGTGCAACTTAATACAATGATCAAGCACAATGAGAGGAAGTGCATTGTTCAAGAATCATAACTCCATCTTCACTATTTGCAGAGTTATTGCACGTTATTGGTTTTCCTTGTCCGGAGCATAACTTGAAATCTACTGGTTGGAATTCAATGCAACTTCATACAATGGTCAAACACAATGAGTGGATGTGCAGTGTTCAAGAGCTATAACTCCATCTTCGGTATTTCCACAGTTATTGCCCTTTGTTGGTTTTCCTTGTCCGCAGCATAACTTGAAAACTACTGGTTGGAATTCAATGCAACTTCATACAATGGTCAAGCCCAACGAGTGGATGTTCAGTGTACAAGAGCTATAACTCTATCTTTACTATTTGCACAGTTAATGCCCTTTGTTGGTTTTCCTTGTCCGGAGCAAAACTTGAAAACTAATGGTTGGAATTCATTGCAACTTCATAAAATGGTCAAGCACAATGACAGGAAATGCAGTGTACAAGAGCTATAACTCCATCTTTACTTTTTGCACAGTTATTGCTCTTTGTTGGATTTCCTTGTCCGAAGCATAACTTGAAAACTAATGGTTGGAATTCATTTCAACTTCATACAATGGTCAAGCCCAACGAGTGGATGTGCAGTGTACAAGAGCTATAACTCTATCTTTACTATTTGCACAGTTAATGCCCTTTGTTGGTTTTCCTTGTCCGGAGCAAAACTTGAAAACTAATGGTTGGAATTCATTGCAACTTCATAAAATGTTCAAGCACAATGACAGGAAATGCAGTGTACAAGAACCACAACTATCTTTAATTGCCCACAACCATAACTATTTCAATTTTTTTTACAAAGTATTCTGTTACTAATAACTTCCTCAGTTCCGAAGCAGTCTTGTGGAGGTATTAATCACATTTAGTGATAGCTCTAGTTATCCCATGTTTTTGGTCAATAACATTTTGGATTAAACTGATTGGTCTTTTATACAAGATTAGTTTAATGATGTTACAAGTATTATTTAAAAGGGTTCTGTCATTTGGTTCTTACCACCCAGTATCAGAGTTGTTAACTTCTTAGGAAAATAAGACTGGAAGCGTCAGATATAAAGAGTAGATGACATAGTAAAGGAAGCCCCCTTTACCCAGACCCACTGGATAATATAGTTTTTTAAGGATCATCTAACTTGGTTATATTGTACTAGTTGACCTAGTTATGCCCCTCTCTAGTTAGGATAATTATGTAACTGGATGAAAAAATTTCCGTCAGGCCCATACCACTCAGTCACTTTTAAGGTTTTGTGACTAAGTCACCTTGAAATGCTCAGACCACTAGAAGAGGAATATCTGATTGGATGCCCCCCACCCCCACCTTACAAAAGGTTTGCTCCAAAAGGTCATAAAAATAAGAGAGTTGTACCAAAAGGTGAGGTAAGGTGTATGCAGTTCTAAGTGCAACTGGGTCAGAAAGTAGTTTTTGCAAAACTGACTACAACACGAATTGTTTTTAGAAAAATTTCAAAGAAACCAGGTGTATCTATGGTTACACGTGTTCTGGGCAGATGCATGGTTTTCTGTTATTGTGGAACAATCAATATTTCTTTTGCTGGTGATGGTAGGGTGGCAGAACTTTCTGTGAATCCATAGTGACTGTATTGCTTTAGCTATTTAAGGATGTTTCTTGTATCAAGCCACATTATTCATGTCTTAGCATTCTGAATCACAGTGGGCAACTAGGCTTGTCTTTGCTACACTGTTTCTTATAAGATTTAATTATTAATAGTAAATTTTTTATATTTACATTAAACATGTGCAATTTTTTGTTGGCTGGGAAATTTGTGAAGGAAATTCTGTTGTGGAGACATATTTGAATCTGTAGGTATTTAATTTTCTGGCTTTATTTCATGCTGTTGAATTATTATGGAGACATAACTGTTAGATTTTTTTCTGCTTACAGTAATGTTTGCTGTCTTTATTTTTTATTTCTGATTTTTATAGCTGGCTAATTGATTGGTAGACAGATTGTAAACAAATTCAGATGTCTTTTACATGCTGAAAACATTTGTTCTTGCTATTTAATAATACGATATTCTAATGTTAAGTGTTGATGGGATTGCTATGATAAGTGAGTTGGCTTTGAATTTGGATGGCAGTATTGCCTCTCGGTCTCTTTGTGATCACTGAACTGGAAAAAAACACAAGATCAGTAAGTTTTTTGGAATAAAACTATGCTGCTTTCTTGTACTTGTTTGAGAATTGCTTTAGGAGAATTCAGGTAAAATACTTGTAACATTCAGTATTATAATTACAAGTGTAATACTCGTGTATGTTAATCATGTAGAGATTTGTCAGGTAATGTGTTTTCAAGCACATTTACCTTGTTGTATATAGGGAAACTGATGCTAACCAGTTGTTAATTGTTAGTGTATACAGCATGTGTGTGTTAATTCACTAAGTAAATTCAGAATAACTGTTAATTCTTGGTATATACAGGATGTAGTTTGAGACTGCAGTATTTGTAAATTCAGTGTACAGAATGTGGTATTATCCAAAATTTTGAAAGTAAACAGATTTTGATATGTATTCTGTGTTGTTCAAATGAGCACAGTTAGAAACTTTGTTTATTTGCTTTGCCTAGTCTTGCAGTTCAAGTTTGACAATAGTAGTTCTGTATATATTTCTGATGTCCTTCAAGTTAATATCCTTGCCACCAGTTTTGCCATTTTCAGTATTTTGTGATTGTTTAGATAGCCCTTCTTTGAAGATAGGTCAAATACTTTGTAGTCATTTACAAATAAATGTTTCACCCAGAAAAAGCTCTTTTAGCAGAACTTTTATCTGAAATTTCTCAGTTTACTAAAGAGTTGATGCCCTTGTTTTTCAAGTTGTGACAATATTGAATTTGTCTTCATGAATGTTTTGCTAGAATTTTTCGACTAAAGCTATAAATTGTTTCTCAGGTAAACACATTGTTACAAGTTTAGTGACTACTAGTTTAGTCAAGAAGTTGTGTTTGGGTTTTTATACACCCAAAGGGACATGTCATGGTATGGCACATATGGTCTGTCTATCTGTCCACCCGCAGTTAGCAATTTCTTTTGGGGACAAATCCTCCTGCATTTTTCAGCTGATATAAGATTTGCTACACATTATCTGCTTGGAGGGCAGGACTCACGTGGATGACCTTTTTTCAGAAGGGTGGCCTCATGCAATCTGGAGTTGCTGCCCTTTGATAGGTCTGCAAACCAATTTTTTATGGTTAACTTCTACAGTTTTCATATGATTGAACTGAAACTTGATTCACATTATCTACATGAAAAGTAGGTAGGCAAGACATACTTTATGCAAGGGTTGACTCGCTTATTCTGGAGTTATTGGCCCTTTGATACATCAGTTAACATTTTCTGATGTGGATAATGCCTCTTACAGTTTTTGTCCACTTAAAATGATACTTGCTACCTGATACCATTTATGGATATGAAGAGTAAATGTGCATGACGTATTTTTGTGAGGGTTGACTGGAGTTATCTGCCTTTGAATTTATTTGTAAGCAATTCCTTGTTTGGAATGTTCCTTCTTCAGTTTTCATCCAATTGAAGTGAAAACCAGTTGCACATTATACATTGAAGAGTTGTTTTCCATTACATATTTTGGCAGGTTAACTGGTGCATTCTCAAGTTGTCTTCCCTTGTGTTTTAGAGTGTTCATATACTACTAAAGGGAACCTTGAACTGTAAACTTCTTCTACAATTTTCTTTCTTCATATTAAAAGAAATGCTTTGAGCATATTACATAGAGAGTAAGTATGCAGAACATATTTTGGGGTTTGACCTATGTCTTCAGGAATTATTTGTCTATGAATATGGAAAATTACTGTAATAATATAAATAATCTTTTGCAATAAATTACATTTTCAGATCATCTAATACTCCTCATATAAATTCATGAGCAAAATAAAAAGATTTTGAGGCAAAGAAACTTTTCAGCCATTTCCTATAAACAGTGACCCTTCTGGTATATTTTGCTCCACTTTGTGGCACCTCTGTTTTCTGGTTAAATGGTAAAATGTCTGCCGTTTGGGTGTTTGATGATAATTTTGCTACATTTAGATAGTGTATTTAGACATATTCTTGATATATCTCACAGAGAAATCCATGTTAACTATTAAACTTCCCCAAGATCAGCAAATTACTGTGACATCAGCCAATGATACATGTACAAGCAAGTATTAATCAATTACAGATTTCACAGCTAAGCTTGTTACTGATTTGGTTTCCAGGGTATTTAACAGCCATAAAGCACATTGTATCATCTTATCATACTGTAATGTTATTTTCATAATAACTGCAAGCAGCTGCTGTTTGTTGACAGAATCAGTTTTGACAAATCAGTTGAATTTTTCAATATGACTGCCTGACAATTCAGAGAAGGGTCAGTCACAGTCTTGTAGCTGCATTGGTCTAATTAGTATGCTGCAATGGCAAAACATTTTAAATGATTTCTGATAGTAATAAAAAAATCCATTGATTATGTTTAGTATCGTTGCATTACAGTATCAATCATCAGTTTCCTGCAGTATCAAACAGTTGTGTTGCTTTCCTGCTGTACCATATATTCAGATTGGTTCCCTGCTGTTAAAGGGATACACAGGCAAATGAGTGCCCCAAAAAATTAAAACTGATATTATTTGCTCAAATCACGTTCAACATGAAGAACTTTATATCCCCAGTATGTTTGTAGTGAAATGCGGGCTTGAACGTAAATATTTGAACGTTCTTTAACAAAAAGTAAAAGGTGAACGAAATCACCGAGATATTTTTCAAATAGGTCACGTGACAAAAACAACCAATCGTCGTTCCTCTTGGGTTGTTTTTGCCGTTGATCACGGGACAGGTACTTCAACCGTCCAATCATTCACTGCGATATTTAGCGCGAAATCTAAATTTTCTATCTAGACCCACGTGGGTCAAGTTAGGAAACCACCCGCTTTTTCATTTTAAAAGAGGAAATCTTTGTCACTGGAACAGATCATTGTATTTATTTCGATCACATTTATAGTATATTCTTAGAAGGAATGAGAAAGAAAGCATAAAACTTTTGCCTGTATATCCCTTTAAAAAATGCAGTGTTTCAAAACTGTAACATTGCATTTTTGTTGCAATTTACCTAAACATTTGGTTGGAAGCAGTACCATTTTGCAGTGGCACTTAAAGTAATAGATATTGTATGGAATTAATTCTTTGCATTATAATTCATTAAATTTTGCATTAGTTCTTAAAAGTATCAGACATTGCATTTCTCCTTTGCTGTATCAATCATCTGCATAGGTTCTATAGGCAGTATTAAATAGTTGCAATGGTTCTCTTAAATATCAAATATATTTAATAATATTTTTATGTATATAACAAACATTTGCAGTGAGTTTTTATAGTTTTACTTCAGCATTTTCAGCCATCACTATACTAAAGTACAATGAATGAAGTCATTACAGTATCAGTAATTGCATCATGGTCCATTCCTTGCAATAACAGATATTCCATTGCTTCCTTGCAGTAACAAACATTGCATTGGTTTCTTGCTGCCTGTCAGACATTTGCATTGGTTCTTTGCAGTAACAAACATTGCATTGGTTCCTTGCTGTGTGTCAGGCATTTGCATAGGTTCTTTGCAGTAACAAACCTTTGCTTTGGCTCCTTGCAGTAGCAGACATTTGCATTGGTACATTGCAGTAACAAATGTTGCATTGGTCCCTTAAGTATCAAACATTTTCATTGGTTCCTTACAGTATCAGACATTTGCATTGGTTCTGTGCATGATCAAACATTTGCATTGTTTTCTTGCATTATGAAACATATATTTGGGCTCACTTGCATTATCCCACATTTGCATTGCTTTCTTGCATTATCAAACATTTGCCTGGGTTCAGTTGCATTATCAAACATTTACATTTGTTCCTTGCATTATCAGACATTTGCATTAGTTCCTTACAGTATGATCAAACATTTGCATTGGTTCCTTGCATTATCAGATATTTGCATTGGTTCCTTGTAGTAAGAAACAATGCATTTGTCCCTAAGTATCAAACATTTCCATTGGTTCCTTATAGTATCAGACATTTGATTTGGTTCTGTGCATGATCAAAAATTTGCATTGCTTTTTTGCGTTATCAAACATTTGCATGGGTTCTTCTCATTATCAGACATTTGCACTGGACTCTTACATAATCAGACATTTGCATTAGTTCCTAACAGTATGATCAAACATTTGCATTGGTTCCTTGCATTATCAGATATTTGCATTGGTTCCTTTTAGTAAGAAACAATGCATTGGTCCCTAAGTATCAAACATTTCCATTGGTTCCTTATAGTATCAGACATTTGCATTGGTTCTGTGCATGATCAAACATTTGCATTGCTTTTTTGCGTTGTCAAACATTTGCATGAGTTCTTCTCATCATCAGATATTTGCACTGGTCTCTTACATAATTAGACATTTGCATTAGTTCCTTACAGTATGATCAGACATTTGCACTGGTCTCTTGGATTATCAAACATTTGCATTGGTTCCTTACATGATCAGATATTAGCATTGGATCCTTGTAGTAAGAAACATTGCATAGGTCCCTTAAGTATCAAACATTTTGATTGGTTCCTTACAGTATCAGATATTTGAACTGATTCTGTGCATTTTCTAACATTTGCATTGGATCCTTGCAGTAAGAAATATTTGCAATGGGTCATTGCATTATCAGACATTTGCATTGGTTCCTTGCAGTATCAAACATAGCATAGGTCTATTAAAGTATCAGCTAGTTCATTGATTTTATGCAGAATCATACACTGCATTCAGTTTGTTTCATTGCAGTATCATACTCTGTTTCATTGCTGTATCATACACTGCATTGGTTCCTTGCAATATCAAAAATTTGCAAAGGTTCCTTGCAGAACCAAATATTGCATTGTTGCTTCCACTATCAGATATTATATTGGTTCCTCACTGTATCAAACTCTTGCACAAGCTTCTTGCAGTATGGAACATTTACATTGGTTCCTTGCAGTAATAAACATTTAGACTTGTTCCTTGCAGTCTTAAATTCTGCATTGGTTCTCTATGATGCCATTTATTCATATAAGAGATATGAAAATAATTGCCAATGTTGGAATTTTCAGTCTTTGATAATTCGACAACATGTCAGATTGGTGTCTTTTTCTGAAAGAGGGAAAGGAAGAGTGAAGTTTGTTGTATAATGTACATGGGTCTTCATACATTTTGTTACATGGAAACCCTTCTCACAGTGGTCTGCTTTTTTATTGTATGGCATAATATTGACATTTCTAGTTGTTAAAGCAAGATATTGTGCAAACTGCTGTGTAACAGAAACAGGATATGTAGGGTTATAGTCAATCAAAATATGCTGATCAGTTTGTGGTATTTCCTTAAATGCTATAATAACTTTGTGTAACTTTGTGTAATTTTTTTTCCCTGTGGACAAATTAATATTGTATTTGAATTGTCATTACATGATGCAAGCAAGTACAAATATGGAGGTCTCGCCCACACAGACCTTTAGATTTGTTGTTAATAGTGGGGAAGATACTGGGAGAAAATTTGCCATAAAACAGTTGTCTCTAGGTTTATATTATTTCTGCTTGGAGAGATATCAGCATAAATGTCCCATGCCTCAAGTAAAATCCACTTTATATAAGACTTTATTGTTGTAATGGCGTAAAACTTGTCTCAAGATAGAAATTCCAAGTCTTTTGAGCTTTTAGTGAATAATTCTTTCTCTCTTATTTGAGAAAATTAATGTAACACATTTCTAAGTTTGATATACATATTTTTTTTCCGAGGATATTTTTTCCCAATCAAATTAAAAGGATTAGAATTCCACAATCTAAGCTTAAATGAGATTTTGTGTTGAGACTGTAGAATTGAAATAAAATTGCAGAATTATTCACAGATGCCTGAATACAGGTAGCATTGTAGCTGATTCTATCAAAATTGTTTGTAAAAAATACACAATTCAGGACTTCTGGTTATTGTCAGGTTCGGCTGGGCTTTTTGAATAGTGTAGAAATATCTGATTGCATTGACTGATGTCACGTTTGATCATTTAATATGCCTATCATAATCTTTCTTTTCAGAGCCTGTGTCCAAAGCAGCAGAGGACAGCAGTGATGGAGTGAAACATGGTGTTACTGAAAATGGTACTGTAAAAACAGTAGAAAATGATTCTTCCAATATCATAACAACCACTGCAGAGATAGCACAATTACAAAGTGATACTGCAGGTTCGTATTTCATTTTTTATTTGATGCAAAGTCATTTTGTTTGGGTAGCATCTTCGAATGGAGATTCATTCAAAGAGTATAATGCTTACAAGAAAAACAGTAAAAAAAAAATTGTGATTACAGTGTACAAATGTATTTTAGTGTGCCGCAAGATATTCTTCCTCCTATGGTTTTAGAACTGTAACTTCTAATGAGTTTACATCCACCCTGCGTAGAGTTGATATTTACAGAACGATTATTCAGCAGTGACATTTGTTCTTTCAGCATGTTTAACAGTTTTAGAAAAAAAAGCAGTAAATTATCTCTTATATTTAATATCAGTTTATAGGATTTTTTGCATTGCATTTAGATTTCTGAGGAGTTACCACAGCAACACAATATTGTCATTGAAGTGGTAAACTTCTGTCAAGGTGGTTTTTATACAGATCAAATAACATCATTAGCAGAATAATGTAACAGAAAATTTTCTTATATGGCCATGATAGTCTAGCAGTTATTTTGGTAACTATTGAAATGATGTAACCTCCTCCTGTTATGTTGGTTATTGCATATCTAAATTGCATTTTAAGTTTCTTTGATATTGTAAAACATGCAAGACTTTAGTATCTTTAAACAAATCTATTTCCTCAATTATTACTATATTTTTTATTTACTGCATTTTTTTCCTTGTTGGTTACTTCAAATGATATGGCCCTTTATAGAAAAAATACACTTTTATTGATAAGAGTTTCTTGTATTAATTGTGTTAAATGTTGTATAGTTCTTGTTAAAAGGCAAAAAGTATTGAGCATGATGAAAAATATTTTTAAAAAGATTGCAGAGAAAATAGACAATGTTTTAGAAACATGTATGGAATTCATTACCATGTCAGCTGGACACACAGCTTTACTAACTTTGTCTGTCCTTATATGTATCAAGTAAGCTGTTGAAGTATTGATCAGACCTGCCTTTTAGCAGTTGCCTTCTGAATAGTGTATACCTGTGTCTTTATAAGTAACATGCAGCAAGCCTCCATTCAGTAATAAAGTATGAGTGATTATTGCATAACTATTAGTTTTCATATGCAGTAAAATGTTCTGCAATAAAATATATAAGTTAATACGATAAAAGTTAAGGATATGCAATAGTGAAGCATAGAATCTATGAGGAACTAGACCTGAAGATAAGGATAACTTTATTGTTATTTGTGTTAATTTACCAGCACAGGTCATTAGCATACCTTTTTTTTAAAAAAAAAATTCATAAACTGGAAAGGTAAGCTTTGTACTTCTTTACTGTTTCTTCATATATTTGTTAGACTCACAAAAAATGAGTTGGGAATTCTTCACAGAATCATTGACCTTTTAGTACTGACTGGTTTACAATTTTTGTTTACAGATTCTGGGACATCACTCATATCTACACAAGACCAGTCCACAGTTTCTGCAGCTCCAACCAGTAAGTTCAGAATACTGCTTGCCAAATTATAGTCAAATAGAACCCTTGCTGTGCAAAACATGTAAAGTTTATAGTATCATTAAAGTCAGGTTAAACTATACTGCTGCACAAAATTGATCCAAATACATACTATTAGTCACAGCACTTCTCATAATGATATGCTTGCCTTAGATGTTTTAATTTTAATTTCTCATGCAAGGATTTTTGCACGCACACAGTGCAAGGTGGTTAACTACACCAATATGTGATTCACCGGTCTGATGCAGTGATTTTTTTTTTTTTTTGCTACTCAGACTGATAATTGACTTGTGATAATGTGATGGTTTTTGACACTTTACTGATTATCGGAATCTGTCACATTCAGAGCTTACCCTAGACAACAATCTGCAGAATAATTGACTTGAGGATGCAGTGTGTAGGTGTTTGTGGTGTTTGTAAGAAATTCACTGCAACAAAAAATGTTGCAGAAGCTGTGGCAGCAGATTGAAATGTGCAATTTGAGGTCTCATAAGACATAATCTCCGATTTTTTTTTAACTTGAGAAAGGAACTAGCTGTGTCTTATGTGAGTGTGTTAGATGAATGCTTGCAATGGATAATGGAAAGATGTTTGCACCCATGTCATGGTGAAGGACATACTTAGAGACCACATGTGACATGTCATACTGATATAATGTTTGAACATTTCTTGTCTGCTGTGTATCTCTGGAACTGCTAAAGTTGAAACATGACTAATGTGCTCATCAATAAATAACAACAAAAAACATCTGCACTTATTTGCAGACATTGTAATAATATTGTCCTTTGAAATTAGCACTGCCACATCTCGGTCTTTGCTTATCCATTGTGTAAAAGGTCATTTACTTCCATTAGCTCCCTTTGGGCTTATGTTGCCCCACTTCAGTGGAGCTCTTGTAACAATTTGTTAAGGATTCTAAGACTCATTACTAAGTTCTGATATTTTCTATAGCTTCAGCATCTCAGGCCCGCCCTGTGATCATATCAGCACTTCCTCCAAGAATCATTCCAGACAGCCAGGTCTCTGAGGCAAGTTCCTCCTCATTAAGGTTCCAGGACACTACTCCAGTGGTGGACTCAACTCCCAGGCCCACCACAGAGGAGACAAGACCAGCTGACAGTACCCCAAGACCTGTGATGACTACTTTCTCCAGTAATGTAACAACTATCATGGATACAACACCTAGATTTAGACCACGCTATGAAGACAGTGAGTAATTTTGTTAATGCACTGTTGACATGGATTGCATCAATATTTATTCTTCCAGTGTAATACAATAAACATGTGCTGTTGCAATCAAATTTAATGTGCATGTGTTGTTGCTGTGGATTATAAAATGATGAAATGTGCTATTAACAAAGATTCTAATGCAAACAGCAGTTTCCATAGTATTACTGCATAGTAAATAATTGATTCACTGACGTGGAAATTTTAGTTTTAGCATTCACATCAACTTCAGTAGTGAATAATAAAAAATACTTATAGCTTAGATATCCTTGTCACTCTGATCTAGTTACCATAGCAACCAAACATGTATGTTTAATTTTGCGATAATGATTTATTTCCATAACTGATTATAAAGTTACAGTCTGACATTGCATTTCAAGAAGTCTTTATCTCTTGATGTCATATTTGTCTCAAAGCAGTAATACCCATTAAGAGGAAGCTGTCGAATGCCAAAGTAGAAAGTCTTGTGATATTTCTCTAAGGCATGCTCATTCAGTTGTTAAGTTTCTAGGTTGTATTTTACAACAGCAAAACAGTTGCTTAGAAATTATGTTCAGTATAGTGATATTTTTATTAATTTTTCTGTTATTTTAAATGATGTAATGATGCTTGTACAATTTAGCAGATTTTGGTTGACTTTATTTAGGATTTCTTCTTGAAATGTTAGTGAAGCAAACTTTAGACAGGTGTCTTCAGGAAGAAGTTTTTGAATTATTCCAGGTGATGAGTCGGAAGAGGAGGAAAGCGAGGAAGAGGAACCTGAACCTGCTCCGGTCACGAAAACTCCCCGTGTGTATGAAGTGGAGATCTCGGAACCCAAGTTAAATGAACAGCCAAAAAAAAGTGCTTTAAAAAAGACTCCAAATGCTGTGAATGCTAGGCCACTGCAGACTAGTATTGCAGCAGGAGATAGTGTACAAACAAACTTTAGTACTCCTGGGGCGAGGGATACCCCACCCCCAGATACAGCAAATAACGCTATGCCCTCACCCAAAGCAACACCTGTGAATCAAGGTCCACCAAGACCGAAACCAAGGATCACACTTCTCAGGTTTGTTATTTGTGTATTTTTTACTTCATATTTTTTACTTTCAGTGAAATCTTGAGTATGTTATAAGCCTTGTCATACCCAAAGGAAGTTGTGAGATTTTATACTAGATAAAACAGAACCTTCAAAGTTAACATTTACATGAAAGGTTATTAGCTGACCTGAGCCACAAGCTCAGGGAGAGCTACTGTAATAGTATTCCATCCTGCGTTCATTATAGGTTATCCACTACTTGCTTTAAACAATAACTCCTTTAAAACCACAACACCAAAGTCGATGAAACTTGGCAGAGGTGGTCTTTGCCTTAAGCGCTACCAAAGGTTTTGAAAGAATTCCAATCCATGCAGAACTCTGTTTGCTATGGCAACAAGAAAGAAAAACTTAAAACCACCAGCCCCAGAGCCCTGAAATTTGGTGTGTAGCATAGACTTTTGCCAAGATTGTTTTAGTTATGTCCCAAGGGTCAGTCAGTCTAGGCCCTGTCCAAGGGGTTGTTGTTTATTTTAAACATACATATAGAGGAAAAAGTATAAATTATTTGGCTCTGAAAACTGCCATCATCAGAGACGTGTTCCATTAATTTAGGAATTAGGTAAGAATAGAACAGGTTTATTATTAGAAAGCAAACTTTATTGTCTGTATTATGAGAGAAGGGAAGTAATTTCTCAAGATGTCTTCTTTGTTTAAATTATATCTGTTACTGTAGATAAACAAATTCTGTAGTATTGAAACAGAACAATTAATTTTATGAGATGTCACAGTGCAGTTCTGTAGAAAATGTTTTGAATAACAGGTAGGTAGAATTAGATTAAAAAAACAAAAAAAACCAAACATTCATTTTGGATCTCGAAAGGTAATACAAAGAAGCAGTGTTGCTTGTCTAAGTTAACAGTAGTCTGAAAATTCTATTCTTCACTGACTATAGGGGTGTGGCAGCAAGTGATCCTGACAGTTTGCCGGCCCCTCCGGCATATCATTCCCCGGCGGTACCGGAACATCCTCCACCCCCATACAAACCTCCAGCACCGTCACCAGGAGAGGAGTCATCATCTGATGATGAGGAAATTCATTACAGAGATGATGATGATGAACCAAGTATGTATTTTAAATTCACTATGCATTTTTCAGTGTACTTCAATGCAGACATTTTATTCTTCATCTCCTTAGGCTTTTATGACAGAAAACAACTTGTATTCATTTAATGTACAGTTTAATTTAAATTTTGCAGTAGTTTCCATTTGGAGAGAGCTCGGCAGTTGTTTTTGGAATTTTCTCTCTTTCTTATACTTGTGTCAGTTTAAAAAGTTGAGGTTGAAACAAATCTTTTCCTTCTTTGCCATAGATTGAGTGGAAATCAAAGAAAAACAACAAACACTCCATTTTAAGTTCTTCACGTCACTTGATACAGTATATTTGCATATAGTTACCATGTTTTCCCATATTTTCACTTACAGCTTTGGCCCTATAATCACTTAACAATATTCTTAAGGGTTGTTCATATTTCCACTTACAGGTTTTGCTATATTTTAGCTCATTTGTAAAGTTTTGGCCATATTTTCACTTATTTATACTGTTTTGGCCATATTTTCACAAATTCTTACAAGATTAGCCAAATTTCACTTAATCCTACAGGACTGGCCATAAATTGACAATGTTTATTTCAGGTTCTTTGGCAGCCAAGGTGGCACGTCAAGATAGTTTAGCAAGGTTTCTAAGTAACAGACCATCTCGGCAAGAACTGGAGGCTAAGAATATAATTCCAAATAAGTCTGAAGATGAAATTCATCAAGATCGACAAGCCATAGGATCAAAATTGATAAGGTGAGATTCAGTTTATCTTTTTTAATTTTATCTTTAGTTTTTTTTTGTTCTGTTTAATTTCTGTCTGTTTTTTTTATTGAAAGATGGAATAAATTTAGTATTAAGACATCACTATCTGAAACAGTCCCCCCAGCAAAGAAAGTTTGTAAGTTTTTTTTAAATGTCCATGTAATGTTGGCTCATGGTGGTCAGTAACCATGAAGCAAATTTCTGCGTTGGCTTTACTAGGAGTAATCTGTCAGAAACTTTCTGCTCTTACACATTGTTTGTGGCATTGTTGCAATACTACTGATTGTTATGCACTTTGACTTGTGGAATATGATCAGCATCATTTCAAATGATAAAAACTTGCAGAAATATTTATTCAGTGTGCAGTGTGGAAGATAAATTCTGTTACAGTCAGTCATAGATTACTTTAATAGAACCAAGGGCAAAATCAGTATATTGAAAATATCAAGAACTTATCACGTTAATGTTTCTTTAGGCGTCCTCATTCACCAAGTAGACTGAATCCCTGGAAATAAGCTGTGTGTAGTAAAGTAGAATGGTTTAAAGGCTTCTGTTTTTTTTCAGAAACTTTTTAAGAAATGATGTAACAACAGAGAAGAAGTTACTTTTCTTGGACCTAATTCCCTGATAATAATGTGATAATGAATGATGTCTTTTAACTAAATAAATATTTGGTCAAAGGTCTACCATTCAGAAGTGATAAGAATATGCTATTATAGATAGCTTCTGTCACTTAGAGGGCTATTAATAGCATGTGTTGATCATTAATTTAGCAAGATCCTTACCATATTTATAATGCTTGTCTATCATGAAGCCATAATGATAATGTGAAAATGAACATATATAATATACAAAGCTATTTTTTCATTAAAACTTTTCTTTTCTTCAGACGGTTAAGTTTGCGGCCTTCGCAGGAAGAACTAGAGCAGAAAAATATCTTACACAGTAAGTAGAACACTATTTCACTTTCCAGGAAGTAATTTAAAGGAAACAGTACATCCGCTTTTCTCAGAAAGTTAGGTTAGATCATTCTGAGAAAAGATCTAGATATTGTTTGTAAATTGATATTTATACAATGGTATCTGATTAACACTGATTGTTTTGGTAAAAATGTTGTTGTATTATTATGTTCTGAGGTAAAATAGAGGAAATTAAAATTGAAATAACATGATGGAAAGCCAATGGGCCTTAAGTATCAGAAGTAAAAGTAGAAAGTAGAACAAATAATAGTAATTTATTACGATATGAAAAGGCATGTTAATCTCTTGATGAAGAAACTTCATGATAGTGATGGCTTTTTCATTTATTCAAGTACTTTCAGCAAAGCAATTATTACTCCTGTTGTTTGTGGTATTAGTATGAAAAAGGAGGTTTTGTAGTGACACCTTAATTTTTAAGGTCATTAAATTCCTTAGCAGAATCGGTTTCATAAGCAATGGTTCACTTTGATTAAACTTACATGATTTAGACTTTACATGATTTAGATTTTACATGATTTAGACTTTACATGATTTAGACTTGAACTATTACAGGTAATTTTACTCACTGAATTGTTTTAAAAAATGAAATTCCTTTTTACAGTGACTAGTGAAGAAGCTGCCAAGAGAGAGAAAGAAGAGAAAAAGAAGCTATTGATTAGGAAGGTAGGACTCTTGTCATAGTCTTGTCATAGTTAATTGTACATATTTTACCAGGTATATAGACTTATTTTACAATAAATGTACATTTTTATCTTCATATTTACTTTCCTCTTTGATGGATGCTTGCTGCAGGACTATTTCTCATGCTTACTGAAGAGGAAGTGTAAGTTGTGACTAGCTATTCCAGTGATGAGAGTCAGACTTAGTATTTTCATGATAAAGGTCCAAAGCTTCATTTAAATACCCTGGATGCCTCTTTGTTAGTCATATTGAGTTTGCAATGCCATGAAGAAAGTAATTTCTCAGCTTGTAGCTTGAGAACAGGATCATACTTTTATATGACAGCTTGAACAACTGCCTTAGCATGGAGACTTAAATTGACTAATGAGCAAATATAGTTGACATTCACAATATAAATTATGAAGTTTAGTTTACTTCTTGTTATACAGTTAAGCTTCAGACCAACTGTGGAGGAGCTGCGAGAGAAGAAGATCATTAAGTTCAATGAATACATAGAGTGCACAGATGCTCATGAATATGACAGGCGAGCAGACAAACCATGGACCAGACTGACCCCCAGGGACAAGGTAATTTATTGCGCTACAGTACTTCTACTGCTTTGTGGTTTATAGTGTGACTGCTGGGCTGTTCTAGTGGTCTGTTGGTTAAGGCTGCTAACTTTACAACCAAAGCTCTGGTTTTGGTCTCGGGGTTCAAGCCCTATGTTGACTTGATATTGTATTTGGTATTTCTTAGTTATGATAAACTGCCAGCCTTCACATCTGAAATATGGTATGTATTGTGCCTGGCGTCTTGGTGTGTTTTAAATGCAGCCCTTGTTCAAGACTTATTCTGACCTCGGATTCTCACCTTAGTTTAAAGCTGGAAAACTGTCTGTTATATGCCAGAATGAAAGATAACTATGTGAAAAATAGTTGGCACATATGTATGAAGTGTGTCAGAAAGCCATGCTTAGTTTTTTGTGTTACGTACTTGTTTTGTTTGTTTTTTGTCAGATGAAAAGAATTGCTTCTTGTTAAAATGACATTAAAGGAAGGGCTGCTGATTCAATATCTTGTAGATCTTTTAACATTTATAGTAAAGGGATAATATATTAGATATATTGTATCATTTACAAAACAAGATATTATGACAAAATAGTACTTTTTTCACATCAAGAATCTTATGTAACTTGAATGAACTTGAAAACTGAGCTAAATTAGATTATATTTTATACATAGGTAAATTTTGCATCCCTTATGCAGACTATAAGTTAGATAATAAACAAAAATTTCTGTTTCTAGAAGGACAAGTTTAATGTCAAATGTTTACATAAAGTCATGATGTATTAAAACTTAGACTTTAATTTTGCTCTTTGTATATTAGGTATTTAAATGTCACATGGAAAATACAAACCAAATATATTTTTCTGGAAAACTTCTAACATCGAATAGCCAAATTTAGAAATGGCATTTAAGGTTTGTTTAACATTCAGGTTAATGGAGAACATGAGACAAAGTAACACAAGAGTTATTGGGGAAAACTTGACAGAGTATCACAAGAGTTATTAGTGCAACAGTTATTGGGAAAATTACACAATGTAAACACAAGAGTTTATGGGAAAAATTAGAGTAACACAAGAGTTATTTGGAAAAATAAATAGCAAATGTTAAAAATATTTAACTTGCTGTCAAGTTAGAAAAAGGCTTGCTTGTTAGATTAAACTGATGGCCATTTATGGAAATGGTCTCTTACCAAAATAGATTCATATAACTGAGTATTCTTCATTGGAGTGGAGATCTTGTATGAGGCCAACACTACCTTTTAAATTAACCTTTATATGATGCTCTCCTCTCAATTAATTTGAATTTTTAGGTGAAAAATGCATCCTTGGTTATATAGACTTTTCAGAGACTGTTACTATGGAATAGTTAGGTGTTCTAATGTTACCTTGGCATTTTGTGCAGGTCTTTATCAAATTTTGGTTACCATGGTGTCTATAATTATAATGATATAATTAATCTAATTTGGTATTTCTGTGTACTGATTTAATTTGTTGCTTGCAATTCCTCTGTCAGTATATTGTGTAGAAAAATTAACAGCTTTCATTTATAGCATTGTGGTGATGAATTTAGTAATTGAATTCACAGATGCCAATTACTTACATGAATAATGACATTTTATATTGTGGCATTTGTTATAAAGATCAAAGAAGTGTGGGTGTATTGCTTTGTAAATGTCTCAGCCTGTGGGTAAACCAAGTAGATACAGATCAGTAACTGAAGAAAGCAAAGACCTAGAGACTTAACTCTCTGCAGATAGGTCAGGCATATAGATGAACCCTATTGTTTCTGAGCCCAGGGGGTCAAAGGATGAGCTTACAAGGACTTGGGGTTTGAAAACAATTTCCAGTCACTATCTTGAGAATAAATGCACCAAAGACTGAAAATATTTACAGGATGGTTGAGCATGACAAATAGACTTCTCAAGGGTCAAGCTCACAGGGTCTTGCACTTCGAAAATGGTTTCTGATAAATAACGCGAAAACAATTGCTTCCAGGACCTTTACAGTATTATTAGGTGTGGGGCGTAGACAAGGGCCCCAGACTTCAAAAGATGGTTATGCATGTTGAGAACTTGGTCCATTGAGTCAGGGGATCAAGCTCACAGGGGTCTACTCTTTGAAAAAAAAATCTCTCACAATAACTCTGTTACTACTGTACATAGGCCCTTTAAACTTTACAGGATGGTTTCACATATGTGGACACATCCTACTGATTTGTGCTGACTGCAGCAAAAGTCCAAGTTTACAGGAATATGTACTCAAAATTGGTCTTTGATCAGACCACAGGAACCTGCTTTTTCTAGAACAATGTTCTATTACTAAATGAAGTATAAAGCTAGGACCCTGGAGCTTTATTCATAGGGTGGTTGGTAATTGTTAGTAGATGAACTGTATGATTTTCACCCTGCTGCATTAAATCTAGAAAGGTTGATCATGATGAGTCAATATCCTTTATTGATCTGTATCTGGGGGATTTCTGATGTGCAGCATCAATGGTGTCATTCTGATGGCTTGTATTTTAGTTTCAGTTTTAATGTATTTTTTAGCTCACCTGAGCACAAAGTGCTCAGGATGAGCTTTTCTGATCGGTCTTTGTCCGTCGTCCGTCCGTCGTCAACTTTCCATTCAAACGACATCTCCTCTGAAACCAATGGGGCAAATTTAATGAAACTTGCCTGGGATGTTCCTTGCATGAAGCTCTACCAAGATTGTTCAAATGGTTCTGGTCCATTGCATTTCTGGTTCACTGGAGCTAAAAATAGATTTTATAAGTTGGATCTTTAAAAATCTTCTTCTCCGAAACCACAAGGCCTGGAGCTTTGATATTTGGTATGAAGCATCATCTAGTGGACCTCTACCAAGTTTGTTCAAATTATGTCCCTGGGGACAAAACTGACCCCACCCCAGGGGTCAGTTGATTTTACATAGAGTTATATAGGGAAAACTTGAAAATCTTCTTGTCAGAAACCACAAGGCCTAGAGTTAAGATATTTGGTATGTAGCATTGTCTAGTGGACCTCTACCAAGTTTGTTCAAATCATGGCCTCTGGGTGAAAAATGGCCCCGCCCCAGGCCCCGTCACTTGTTTTACATAGAGTTATATAGGAAAATCTTAAAAAAATCTTCTTGTCAGAAACCGTAAGTTATAGAGCTTAGATATTTGGTGTGTAGCATTGTCTAGTGGACCTCTACCAAGTTTGTTCAAATCATGGCCTCTGGGTGAAAAATGGCCCCGCCCCGGGGGTCACTTGTTTTACATAGAGTTATATAGGAAAATCTTTAAAAAATCTTCTTGTCAGAAACCGTAAGTTATAGAGCTTAGATATTTGGTGTGTAGCATTGTCTAGTGGACCTCTACCAAGTTTGTTCAAATCCTGTCCTCTGGGTCAAAAATGGCCCCGCCCCAGGGGCCACTAGTTTTACATAGAGTTATATAAGAAAATCTAAAAAAAATCTTCTTGTCAGAAACCGTAAGTTATAGAGCTTAGATATTTGGTGTGTAGCATTGTCTAGTGGACCTCTACCAAGTTTGTTCAAATCCTGTCCTCTGGGTCAAAAATGGCCCCGCCCCAGGGGCCACTAGTTTTACATAGAGTTATATAAGAAAATCTAAAAAAAATCTTCTTGTCAGAAACCGTAAGTTATAGAGCTTAGATATTTGGTGTGTAGCATTGTCTAGTGAACCTCTACCAAGTTTGTTCAAATCCTGACCTCTGGGTCAAAAATGGCCCCGCCCCAGGGGCCACTAGTTTTACATAGAGTTATATAGGAAAATCTTAAAAAATCTTCTTGTCAGAAACCGTAAGTTATAGAGCTTAGATATTTGGTGTGAAGCATTGTCTAGTGGACCTCTACCAAGTTTGTTCAAATCCTGGCCTCTGGGTCAAAAATGACCCCGCCCCAGGGGCCACTAGTTTTACATAGAGTTAAATACGAAAATCTTAAAAAATCTTCTTGTCAGAAACCGTAAGTTATAGAGCTTAGATATTTGGTGTGAAGCATTTTCTAGTGGACCTCTACCAAATTTGTTCAAATCCTGGCCTCTGGGTCAAAAATGGCCCCGCCCGGGGGTCACTTGTTTTACTTAGAGTTATATAGGAAAAACTAAAAAATCTTCTTGTCAGAAACAAGAAGGCCTACAGTTAAGATATTTGGTATGTAGCATTGTATAGTGGACCTCTACCAAGTTTGTTCAAATCCTGGCCTCTGGGTCAAAAATGGCCCCGCCCCGGGGGTCACTTGTTTTACATAGAGTTATATAGGAAAATCTTTAAAAAATCTTCTTATCAGAAACCGTAAGTTATAGAGCTTAGATATTTGGTGTGTAGCATTGTCTAGTGGACCTCTACCAAGTTTGTTCAAATCCTGGCCTCTGAGTCAAAAATGGCCCCGCCCCAGACCCACTAGTTTTACATAGAGTTATATAAGAAAATCTAAAAAAATCTTCTTGTCAGAAACCGTAAGTTATAGAGCTTAGATATTTGGTGTGTAGCATTGTCTAGTGGACCTCTACCAAGTTTGTTAGAAAAATGTCCCTAGGGTCACAATTGGCCCGCCCGAGGGGTCACAAGTTTTAAATAACAATATAGAAGAAAATCTTTAAAAATCTTCTTGTCTGAAACCACAAGACCTAGAATTTTAAAATTTTGCATGAAGCAAGCTTTATCAAGCTTTTTCAAATTATTGGATTAGGTTAAAGGTCACGGAGGCTAAAAGTAGATTTATCTACTGTACCTCATAGAGCCTTCATTTATAGACCAATATCTTTGATATTCAGTATAGAGGTTCCTTGCATGGACCTCTACCCATGGGTAGGGTTTGAGGTCACTGGGTCAAGGTCAAGGTCACCATAGCTTATAATAGATATTTCTACATTCTGTCATAGAGCCTTTATTTATTGACTGATATTTTACATATTTGGTTTGTAGGCACTTACATATTTTCAATTAAAAAATGAAATACTGCTTAACAGCAAACCTAAGTACTCAGGTGAGCGATCCAGGGCCATCATGGCCCTCTTGTTATGTGATATGGCAAAGTCTTTTATAGTATAACTCAAACCTGTCTTGCTGAATTTCTAATATGGATTTGTCCATTATTCAGTTTAGAAGTCGACAAGTTCATCATTTTGAAGCAAAGAATTGGTTGTAGATCAAAGAGCTATGATTACTGTTTATACTTGTATATAAGACTCACCTTTTTCCTTAAAAATCAGAATTCAGTTTGAGCATGTGTCTTATATACTTCTTTTACAGGAAATCCTTTTTAGCTTATCCTGATTTTCTTTTCAGTGGCAAACATAATCCATCATCTTTAATTAGGGATACAACATTCAAGGCAACATTAAAACCTTTGAAAATAAATTTACTTCTTAAGGCTTTTAAAATCAAAGGCTTTTAAAATCATGAAAACGGTTCTTATTATACCTTATATAAACTTAAATTTTTAGATTTCAGGCTCAAAATGTCAAGAAAACAAAGACATAAGCAAAAGGAAAATCTCAGTATGTCATAAAAGAGTCGGAGTGATTTATTAAACTGTCAGTCCATTTACAGGTGTGTCTTAATATGCAAATTTGTCTTATATACTAGCATGAATAGTTATTAAAATCAGTTTACTATATATTTCAGGCTGCTATAAGAAAAGAGTTGAATGAATTCAAGAGCCAGGAGATGGCTGTACATGAAGAAAGTAGACATTTAACAAGGTGGGTGTACTTGGTTGAAAAATTTTCATTTACTATTAAATAAAAAGGCTGGCTTGTTGTTAAAAAAAAACAAAAACAATTTCTTTCAGAAATTGCTGTTTGTAGATTTATTGTGGTAACACAGTTTTGAAATCAAGATAGCCAGGTATGATCACATCTCATCATCATGATTATAATCTGCTTTGTGTTCCATGTGTAAAATATAGCAATGTTCAAAATGACAAAAAAAAAAAAAAAAAAAAAAAAAAAATTTTGGCTTGTATTACCAGTACAATTGTTTCTGCTAGTAGCTTAGATGTAATACCAAATGTGAAAATTGTTTTATTGAACCCCAAGACATTTGAGTGATATCTCTAAATTGCAAGACAGATTTATCTAATATAGCTTCTGTTGTTGATTTAATTTGGAATTCTTAGTGACCTTTTTAATGTTGACTTTTTATACATTTTCAGATTCCATCGCCCTTGACATTTCTTCATGTTTTTAAACAGTAGGAGAGTACTTATAATGCAGCGGGGCTGCTGCATACAAAAACACAATTCACGCCTGCTGTAACAAATATATATATAATATATATTTATATATATATATATATACAACAACAGGCAGGTCCTTAAAGGACCCCTTCACCTGAACCAGTACCTGACATCTCATGCGGGTGCTTTAAGGAACCGTAATTGGTGCCTGACATATTTTTTATCTGTTGCCAGTGCAGACTGGTTCTGGCCTCCATTTTTCTACGACTGTGATGAACTGCATCAGTACAGGCATTATAGCTGCAATCAGAGACCCAGTCTACTTTACAGCATTGTCATAAAACACGAAAATTAGTGGAACCGGTCTCCTCTGTGTAAAGCTTTATTTTACATTTTAATAATGATTTTTATGAATGTGGTTTTTGTCTTTTTAGAAAAAGTAAAAAAAAAAAGGATGTAAAATCATAAAAACATGTTACTTTGGAGAATCATATCACTTTGATAAGTGCCGGTGATAAGGTAGGTCATGAAACTCTAATGGAAAAATTTGCTAATGGAAAATTTACAGAAAGTTTATTAGTGTTAACTTATTGTAATGGCATTGATAATTTTACTTTTAGGAAGGTCTTAATTGGCACTTGTAACTAAGATATATATTGGCTCATAAATACATGGTTATGTCTTTTTGGAAGTATTCACTGGCTCATTTTAGAATATAACATCAGCTGGGTTAGCAGTGTCAGATAACAAAGTTCAGAAGTTATATACAATAACTGCTTCAAGTACTGTTATTTTTTAAGTCCTAAATCCTTAAATCACACTTGTATGTGGCTGTATGGACTTGCTGTAATATGTAGGGGAAGGTTTTATTTCCAGTGCTTATTTATATACGCATTTGCATAACTATTTTTGTTTTCATTACTCTGTGGGCAGATATAATTCTCTGTTACAGAAGGCTCAGAGTAGCTGGTCATCTTACACATATTGGGATCGTATTTTTTACTTACATGGTGAAGTTTACCTTTTCTTTTTCATTGATATTAGAAAAACAGTTGACATTTTTGTCATCAACAGCAGAGAAAACAAAATACTTGACCACATTATGTTACTGTATTATTATCATGTTGCAGTGAACACAAGAAGAGTGTTAATAATATGTTAAAGATCTCTTTATTTGATAAAGTACTTGAATACAAAACATTAGTCCTTATCATTTTTATGCAACCTTTTTTTTCTGATACTGCAAACAAGATAAATTAAATCACAGAAGATACAATGCTAAATGATGACACCAATAAAGAAAACCAGGAATGGACCTGTTTCAAAAAAAAATGGTGTTTTCTGGTATGGCCAGAACACTAACACTGACTGTGTAGCATACAAGGATTATAGTATCCACTGTTTTATATTCATGGTTTTATATCAGATGCTGCAGTATAAACTAGTTTTGTAGTTCAAAAAAAACTGTTCAAATACCTTGTGATATGTTTTTTCTCATTTATTTAACAGTAGATATACAGTATTTGCTCATGAAAGTATATACATTTAGTTCCTGTTTATAGTGAAGTCAAACTTAAGTTCAAACATGTCCTCTAGAACAAAAGTCTTCCTGCTGATTTTTCCTGGTATGGACTAATTATGCCCATCATGAAAATGTTTATTTAGATCAAGATTAAAGTTGATAAGTAATATGCTGTTAATACAGCATTGAACAGCTGAAATCAGTCGATATTCTTTAACATTCAGGTTTCTAAATGTACTATCCCTGTCGGGTTGATGATGGTTTTGCAGTCTTTCAGCTGATTAATCTAAATACCACTGTTTGTAGTGAATAACCTTAACTGAATTTTTAAATGTTTTAACAAAAGAATCCCACATAAACACACTGCTCAAAATGCATGGCACGCTGGGATATTTATTACAGATCTTGATGACAAATTCTTTCAAAACAGTCAGTTTACTAACTTTATCAGCACTGTGGATTTTTATTGGTCCATTATTATTTACACATTCTAAGAATATCTATATGAGTTGAGGTCAGGAGTAAGGCTTTTTGTTATTATAGTATTTTTGGAAGAGGAAGGGGCTGATACTAAAAGAGGCAAAGATTAAACTCTCAGATTTAAGGGTGTTTTATTTTTCACTGACGCAAACCTCTGCATATACTTCAGTCATGTGATTTAAACTGGACCAATCAGATGATGATTTTTTTGTGTGTATATATAGTAGGTCATTGATGTAAAAAAAAATTTGAGTATTGTATTTTGGTCAGTTTAACCTTTCCAAGTTGTTTGGTTTCACCTGTAGATGTATAGGTATTTCAGTGTTATATTGAAGCAGTAATTTGATAATGTTCAGTCGATCATTTCCTTCAAACTTTTTGACTGCCATTTGTAAACAATGATTTGAAATACATCAGATTAATATGAAGAACTCTATTTATTTTGCATGTCAATAAAACGACCTGTACACCTGCTACACTTTTTCCCTGTCAAGTATTTAGTATTTTTTGTATGTAATTTTAATCTTTTTCAGAAGTGAAAATGGACTTTTTATATACAGTGTGTACATATTTGAGAAAGTCTGCCATTTTCCTGAGTGCATTAGGGAAAAAATAAGCATGTTTGGCTGCTTTTGCCAAAATCTCACTACCCATGTTTTAACATATAATATTCTGTGTTTTATTGCCTAACAAGTTACTTGTCTGAGAATTGATTTTTTATGAAAATGAAATTTTCTAACTTCTGTTCAACCAATACAAGACTTGAGGATTTAAGATATCTTCTTTAATGTCCAGTGTTGTGTTTAGTATGCCCATTTCTTAGACTTGGCAAAAAACTAAACAACCGAATAGAAAACAATGTAGACTATGGTCGACAGTGATTGCCAAGGTAACAACTACTATCTGCAGGATAAGGGTCATACATATATGTGTTTAGAATAATGATTATGACACTTTCAGCCATTTTCAAGTACTGAGATACATTTTAAATATGGGAAAGTAGTTAAATTTTATTTTTCATTAGTTAAATGAGTAAATTCTGTGTTGTGTTTAGTAGGTTTTGGTTACTGATCTCAGATCCATAAAAACATCCTTCTGGTTTCAGATTAATGATGACTTTGTTCTTATAAATGCCCCAGGTATAACACAAGGTTAGAATTATAAATCAGTCTAGAAAAGTATTGAAAGAGAAGAACTTTGTTTTCTTTGCTGAGGGAACCAGCCATCATTATTGTGAGTTTGATATAAACTTAACTTCCTATTAGGAAACACAGTGTTGTATCCTTGTTCAGTCAAGAAAAAAGTTTATCTTTCAGTCAGAAAAAAATTATTTATGTAGTTGAAATGAACTATAATTAAGACTAAATATGGTACCGGTAATTAACCTATTGTAAAAGCGAGAACTTAAAAATTTCTACCAGAATACAATGTATCTAGAGCTAGTAAAGTGATAGTAAAAGAAAGCATGTTATGTATTTTGTCTAAAGACTGATAATATATTTTCATCAGATTTGTTTGCTAGGATTATGAAATATTACAATAAGGAAATAACTGTGAACAGTCTATATCATCTATGTCACCCTCGTTTCTTCCTAACAAGTTTGTACTTTTAAAGAAATATCAACCGTATCTAAGTTTAATTGTAAAGCCATAGATTGCTTGAGTCGGGCAGTTCTCTTATCAAATTAAGAATAAAATCTGGTCAAGATCTCTGCAGCAGTGGCATCAGTAAAATGTAGATTGTCTCCCCTGTCAACAGAAAATAGGTATGTCTGTATAAGATGGGTGAGCTCAATATATATAAAATCAGAGGGACAATGTTTAAACATTTCAGTTCAAAGATAAAAATAAGGAAGTTGTGTAATAAAACTTAGGAAAAAAATCAACATGTAACCTTGTGTATAGGCCTTTTATTAAGGTTCATTAATGTTGAATATTGAATATGGAACTTTTTATTAGTTACAATGTATAGGTATAGGCTGGTATTTTCTGTTCAGCAATGTTTCCAGCCTTACAAAGTACTTTTTCTCCTGTTTAGTGCTCTGCTTAAGTTCCTTTGCTGCATCCTATCTCAAAGAACACAAAAACAAAATAAAATTACACATATGTCTTTCTATTTCATGTACAAACTATATTTTTCAAGAGTTCATTATAATATGTGGGAAACTGTATTTCAATGTTTTCATCAGTTTTCAGTGCATAGTCATTCCATTTCTGAGTGTTTTTCATAATTGTCATTTGTGTATTACTGACTTATTTGTGTACTGCCTTTTTTATACAGGAAAATAAACAATTTGGCTCATAAGATAGCATAAATCTTTATGTAATTGTTCATATTGTTTGTGATTTCAGTTGTTGGAACTTGAATTTTTGTCATAATTTTGAAGTTATTTTGGGTTAGATTAAATTAGAAGTTAGGTTTACTCATTTTGGGTTGAGTGAGATATTTGTCAAAACTTGTTTGTTTCTTGCCAGAAGTTATCTAGAGTTATATGATTCATATTTGTCAAAACTAACTTTTTATCCCTTGTCAGAACTCCACTTGGGTTTGTTGACTGAAAGTTTTCAGGCAATGTTCTTATTATGGCAATATTTTATGGCACAGATCTAGCAGTAAAGTGAAGTAGAGACATAAATTGATTATCATATGAATACCTACATGTGCCCACGAGAAAAAAATAAAAGTAAATTATTATTCAGCATTATAAGGTTTTGATTGAGGTCTCTATTAAATCTCAGGCCCCTGATTGGACTGGTTCAAAAACAGTATTACTGTCAGCCAATCAAAAACTAGTGATGCATCTAAGAGGCGTTTTGTCAAGGAAATACTGATATTTATCATGACAAATCATTAATTAAGCACATCATTAGTTTTAAGTGTCGTGTAAAGTAAATGTTTTTAATTTTGTACAGAAAAAATATGTAAAGAGCTTTTTTGTAAAATGTTTGTTGGTAATATATACATTGTATTGTTTTTGTCTGCCAAATGTGTTAAACAATGTTTCACAAATAGTTTTCACAGTTGTTTGAATTATTCTTCATTAGTACAAAATAAAAGTCTATCAGATATGAACAACTTTGTAATGACATTATCGGCATGATATAAACACATAATAACATTTTGAATGAGACCAATGAGATGGCGTTGTACAATATGGCTGTGGTACAGTTGATTGATTGGTATCTTAATTGTAAAAATATTCAGATATTCATTGATGAAATTAGTGGTGGGAAGCACTGTCTGATTTTGAAAATTATTCAGTATTTCATTTTATTTCTGTTTGTAATTTTGTACTAAGGTTATATTTTTAGTTTTGGTTTCAGTCTAAATAGGTCAAGGTCATTGCTAGCCCACATTCATTAGAAAAATACAATAAAGTAGATAGGGCCAACTTCATTTAATACTAGAAAATACTTGAGAATAGTTTTGGCACAAGATTGTTGACAGAAAATAGTTAGGATAGTTTAACTGAAAAAAAAACGAAAAAGATATTAGTTATAAAATATAGTTTAAAAACAATTGCCTTGTAAGTTATCATAAAAACTAAGCATCTTACAGTTAATATTTTGAAGTGCAGTTTCAACAAAATAAGCTAAAATATAATTCAGTAGTTCAGTATAATTCTGCAGCAGTCTTAACATTGTATAAATTCTGGGGGGAAAAAAAGTTTTATTTATTAGTTACTCTGGTATCATTTACTATGACTAGATGTGGACAAAATACAATTAAAAAAGAATATGATGGTAAATTTTTAGATGCAGTTAACCACTAACATTACTTTTAATAGCAATATGAATTAAACAAGTTACTTACTTTCTTTACAATATTTGAAAGAAAAAGTGATAAAAAACATGCTTTATGCTAATTTGAAAGTGCAATTTATGATCATTGAATGTGTGAGTAAAATTAATTTTTTCATTTTTTTTTTATTCAAATACTATATTTGTAAAATATTCTGTATATTGTGGAAGTACATCGTTTATGCACAATATTTCATTTTTGCAAAACTTACTTTTATAAACTTGTATGGATTTGTATTTGTTGTATGCAGCTATACACTCTCATCTGAGTAAGAATAAAATAAATACAAATACATTAATGAGGTGTTGGTTGTTGTTAGCCCCTACCCACAAGCCTAATGAGGATTGTGTCTGAACTACTGTCACTTTGCAGTTATAATTCTAAAAAAAGATTTGACTGGTGGGAGGCTTTTCCATTTATTGCAATATTTGAACCCTCACACTCGCTACTGATAATGGCAGAGGAGATTAAATGAACACTACTCTAGACATAGTCCTGATTCATGCATTCTTTCATCCAAAAGCATCTGTTGAAATGATTACTCAACGTGAGAATATTAATTGAATTTTATTAAAGGTCGGTGATTAACAAAAGTAATAATGTACATGCAAGTGTAAAAAACGAATCAGGGTTTCTGGGAAGACCACTCTGGCGAGATTACGACCAGGACATAGTTGGTCCTTGCTTGCATTGTGTCAGAAATATACCTAGACACAGAGAACTGTTGTTGGATGGACACTGATACAGGAGCCAGACAAGATAACACTGACCACAGGTGGTAAGCTTGTTTTCCTTGCATTTCATTTACATACGAGAAGCAATGTTGATTTGGCTATGGTGGTATTTTATTGTCTGAACACTGCAGACATCATCCTGCCTGCTCTAGTAACGTTAGTGACAACGTTTTTCTTTTACACAAACCAGTCACCTAACTTGTAACTTTTCATTCAAACGTATTAATTTTCACTGCCCGCGTTGCTAATTGTCAATTTATGATGGTATTCAAACGAAGGCAGCTGCACAATCTCGAAACTCAAAGATAAACAGTTTACTTCTTTTCAAACTTCTCTGCAGATTGTTAATGATCCTGTTTACAATGAAGCTAGAATAATCCGAAACTGAAATGTCGGCCGCTGGTAAATAGGTGCTAGTTGAATAAAGTAGGCATACTTAGAAACCACAGAAGCTTGAAATAGTGTTTTTAGTCATTCAAGAGTCGAAACTAAACCTAGCTTCTTTTCTGCATATAAAAACACATTTTGTATACATAAAAGAAGTGACAAAAATTACAACTTTAAACTTGTGTGTTAAAAATCAACTTAGTAACTTTGTTGCCGCTTACGAGTTGTTTTCCACGATTATAAAATTGTAAAACATTAAAAGGACTTACAAGAATTAAACATTTAAGTAAAAACATCATGATTTAGATGTAATATGGTACTATGTCATGGGTTTTATGTATTATACTGAAGTACAGTTATCATTTTGCAAATTGCATTCCGTACATACAGTTTGTAAATGTTTTAAAGAAAGCACATGCACTTTGTTCACATCTTCAGACGTAAAGGTTTGGCCTATTAACCTCTCTTCCGTTCAGTGTATATACATTCCTGCCACTTAAATTTGCCGGATAAAACTGCAAAACTTCCTGTCGCAGATCAAATATAATGGGACATTATCCGCCATATTTGTTTATTATCTCTCCTACTAGTCTATTTGCTTGTAATCCTGGTCCCTTTGCCGCTATGCGTTCAAAAATATATCGCCTGCAAAAAGGTTATTTCTTCTTTTCGTAACAATGACGGTATCTTTAGATTCATGTTCGACATTATTGCATTGATTCTCGAGACTTCTGTTTTCGCTCTGAAAGAGCAGACGACATTTTTCAGATGTCGCTTTTATGCGTTCTAGTCTTACTATTCTGTCCAGTTGTCTTGTGTACACAGATGATAAGTAATCTGAAATTTGCATATCCTGAATTTTGCTTTCCGGCCGTCGGTTAAGGTGTCCGACCACAAAAGCAACAATTCCAAGACTGTAAACACACAACGTTAACACTATAAACATCATGGCGCCATGGTCATCACTTTCCCTAGTGTATATCTCCTCGTGGGTAGTCATTGATATATTTTCAACAATATTTGCCGCCGACGATACGTTATAATGATAGGTGTCCATAATATTTCTTCAAAAATAATTTCCTTCTACCTAAAATACATTCTAGCTAGCTTAACATGAAAGTTATGATTATCCAGTAAATGCTTTATGTTCAGCTAATTTGCACTTTCTGAATGTCAAAAATAATATTGTACTGAATATGTAGGCAGTTTTTATCCCCCTATGAAATGAATTACGACTTGACTATGTCATGTAGCGCAAAATGCTTATCTGCCTCATTAACTATTCAATTGCTCTCTTTTATATATTCCAGTATGTTTCCTTTAAAGGTCTGTTCTAGGCCATTTTAAGTCAGTCTTTTCTCACGTCTTCTTCTTAAATTTCAATGTTATCAATATTACACAATTTATACATAGCGTTTACGATTTTACAACAAAATTAAGTTGTAGAGTAGCACATGTTGAGAGATGACATCCCGTTGGTCGGGCGTATCGGGAACAAAATTCCAAGTAGCTGAAGAATGGATAAAATTTCAAATTAATTTTAAGAAAAATGACTGCAAAACACTCATCTGTGTGACAGAGAATTACAAGAACTTTTCACATCAACTTTTTTTTATACATTAACTGTTAATCATTGTTTTTCGTTTCGTCCATTGTCTTACCGTGCAGATTTCTTACTTTCTCAAAATACCTTTTATTAAGCTTGGTTAAATTTATTCTAGCGTGCCCTGTATAAAATGCCAGTGATTTTTGCGTAAATTTTGGTTAAAGTACGCTTTTTAACTAGAATAAAAACTGCAGATTTATGAAAGTGGACTCGCCCATCTACGTCACTGAAATTATGACGTATTAACGTCGTTTTAAGAAAAATATCTGACGTTTAGCTCATAGCAACATTTGAGAAAGGCAAGAGCAGTTACAATCTTTTAGAAATAAAATAGTAAATAATGGATAAATAAAATGGAAACACGAAATCAATGGTACAAGCCTAATCTGCTGTACAATATTCACTGGAGTAAGTGATTTTTTGCTCAAATATTTTCTTTCTGCAATTTAATCGACAACGGATGAAATCAGCATAAATCATTCTAATTACTAGTTGACTACATTTCCACTTTTGTTCTGAGTATTTGTTTGGAAGATTTTGCTTTGGGATATAAGGACCTTCAACTTTTACTTCCTGACAAATTTTGCCATCCATATTGCCTGTTTATTGAGCTAGTACACTTTTTTAAGGAAGGCCAAGCACAGCCAAAATAATGGCACAATATTTTGAGGCGGTCTTGGCCATTCCAGCTACTGTTAGAGCGCCGATCGTTTAAGGGTAACTACTTGAATCCAATATCTTCATATTTGAAAACGTTCATGGCATTGTACTATACAAACTGAGTTAATGCGGGGCCAAGAAATAGTGCAAAACTACTACTCCTAAAATATAATTCGCTTTGAAATTTTGATGTGAATTTTACGATTCCTTGCTCTGAAACGCATTATTAAAGGACTTTCAAAATTGTAACGATTTTACGATTTACCAAGGAAAATATGTCTTTTCAGGGCCTCCAAAGCCATCAGGAGTTCACAAACCGCCTAAGATGATAGTAGAAACGGTTTGCTTTAACCCCAGTTTCTGTACATGTGGGGAGCATGGCTGTATGCGTCATTACAGGATGGAGAGGAGGATTTTATGGACAGACCGGGAATTATCTGTTAACATACAAGCCGTCAGAAATAGTAGAGAGCATAAGCAAAATGACAGAAGCACAAGCAAACAAAAGTCTAATCAAAATAGTACCGCGGAAGTCGAAGATATTCAAAATGACGTTGGTGAAGTCGGTGAGGTAGACAAAAATCATTCAAATAAGAATCCATCTATAGCCGATGCAGCAAATGTCAAGGAGGCAATTGCCAGTACGAGATCCGATAATATGATGCATAGTTACGACCATAAAAATGATTATAAAGACAACAGAGAGAAGGAGAAGAGCGGTAACGTTGATAGAAATGATGGAATAGTTAAAACAGGCAGTGAAAGAAATCGCCATGGTGATAAATCTGATGATGGAAATAACGATATTGATGAGATAAATGGACAAAGAGAAAGAAACAAAAACATTTTAAATGACGTTGAAATGAGTAAAGATACTGGTGTAACGGGACAAGATGGAAAAGCGAATAATACTGAAGATATCAAAAGTAAAATCGATGGTTTAGACATAAAAGCTGATAAGAAAATCATCAAGAATTGTTGTGATGACAGTAATGGTGGAGTCCAGGGAAAGGATTTTGTAAGAAGTGCCAAAGTTAACTATTCCATTGATAATACAAAAACTGGCAAAGACTGTGGCGGTAATGATGGGTTAAATAAAAATGGTAATGAGGATGCCAGCATCTATGACTGCAGCATTTCTAGCAGTGATTTTGCAGTTGGTAGTTGTGAGAATGAAACTAACGGAAACAGCAGAATGAATAACAACATTGGCTGTGCCAGTGCAGCTGCTGAGGAGGACACTGGAGATGACCTTTATGTCAAAAGGGAAAACATTTCATTACGTGCTCATGAACGTTGTGAAGAAAATAATGATGCATTTGGAATTCTGTCAATATACTGCAACAGTGAAATACATTGTGATGTAAGTGTCTTTTGTTTTTGCACTAGATAAGTTGATGTAGAACTGTTGTCGCAAATTGTGCATACTTAAATTGCCGATAATAACCCTCATTTAACAACAAAAAATGTTTCAAAGCTCTCCAAAGGTTTAGTTATTTCTTGATACTAATTTATGCTCTAGATGTACAAAACAAGCAAGCGTATTGCTATATAAAGTAGAAGCAGTACAAATGATGAAAAATTTTGACGAGACTCCAAGTCATATAATGTTTTTTTTAATTTTTATACATATATTTCTTTTACTTTTTTCAGGTACATGAGAACTATGCTAGATGGAGAAGATATTAACGAAATTTAAAATGAAAATTAAAAGCTGTTTTGACCTGTGTCTGAAAATAAAAAAAAATGGAAACATGACATTGCTTTTTCATTTGACACAATACATGATGACAGTAGTTCATGCAGAATTTCAAATCTCGTGTAATCATTAAATAAAAATAATAAAGGCCAAGTTCAAAGAGTTCAACTGGAGCTTTTTTCAGGTTTTGTTGAATATTAAACCATGACCATTTCTCATCATAGAATGTAAAGTGTAAATAATATATAGTTTTACATACTTCAAGACTGGAAATGGTCATTGCAAAGTTCGTGAAGTGTTCAATTATTGCTGTAAAGGAGCTCGTACGAAAATAGCCTTCATTTAGCCTCTCTTCTTTTTTGGCATAACCTTTATGACATACCCTTTAAAATAGAGCAAATGATCAGTGAATGTATGGATCAAGAAAAAAAAAACGTTTCAATATACTTTTCGATGGACCTATTGCCCAATGTTTTCATAGAGGACAGTTGTATACTGTCAGTCAACAAAAGTCACAAGTTTTGGCCACAAGTGGTTGTTATAACATGAAAGAATAAATGTATTCATATCTATTCATTTTGGACACCGAAGACGTATGGTTGGACGGGTTGTTTTGGAGTCGATACCTAAAAAGAATCTTACTCTTTCGGGCATTTTGGCGTTTGGTAAACACAGAAGTAAAACAAAAGGAGAAACATGCTCTTTTCAGTAAAACATACTGTTTCACTATTAAATTTGTTAGCACTACTTTTTTCTGGAAACTCATTAATCATTCTTTTAAGCGCATCAAATCGTGTAAAAATAGTCAATACGTAAAAACGGTGGCACCGTACAGTCCCTTAACATAACGGTACAAACATGTTAGAGTCATTTACTAAGAAAATTTCTCGAGATGTATATAAGTTCTCAAGGTAACATTTTTTTATCAGCCAAGAGACTTTTCACGCAATTTACGTAAATATGTTTGTCGCTATGAATTCTGAAATAAACTTGCATGATAAATAATTTCAGAAAACAATTCAAACGATAATGTTTCTGTGCAGAAACATAAAGATTTCAATCAATGCCAATAAGTTCATTTCCAGGTTCCCAAATTATGTCTGTTCAGTATAAAACATATCTGTCTCGAACTCTAGGTATATCATAGGTTTGAGCAGCTTGTGACCACAGACTTTTGTAAGTTTTCCTTCTTTCCTAGGATTTTCTACCACCGGAACAAACTTCCCCCCAATGTTTTCCCATCTTCCAATTCTAGAACATTTTTGTGCAGTCATAAACAATATTAATCACGTCTCGCGTACTCTCTTTTGAACTCTAATCTTTTAAAACAAAATTATCTTTACTCCTCTCTGTAGCAACATCTTTTTAAATGTTTGCGTCCAGCCGTAGCTATGTTCCCAGTGTAGGTTTGATATAGGCCTATAAGGCAGATACGGTTAGGCTTCTTGTTAAATTATTGCTTCTAAACTCTTCTAGTGGATTGAATTTGTTTGTGTTAAATTTTCATTTATTTCATATTTATATCTAGGCATTTAACATCATGCGATAGCTTACCAAGAAAAATGTGAATTTCCTTTTTGAGGTAGACTTTATGTGGTAAAGCTATCGGAAATCAGAACTTGATTACGGTACATTCCGATGGTGGCGGTCTTTAAACAGCCAATTAAACAGCACTCATTTACAACAGCCAATCAAATTGAACAGCGGGGCTTTGAAAATGAAATGAAAATAAAGTCTAAAGAAATCTAGGCAATATTGGTGTAGAATAGTTTTACTTGGAACTAACATCAAATATGGCTTCTGACAACATTAAAGTAGCGATCAGAGTCCGTCAGCTTATCCAAAAGTAAAACATTAATTATCATCTGTGCTATGTAACTAGTTTCCGCGAGATTGAAATTTGACCGTAAAATTGCAGTTGGTTATTATGTTTAATGTTCTGTGCCATGTTGAAAAACTTACAGCAAGAATTGTCCATGTAATATTCTTAAACTGTCATAGCTAGAAAATCAAGCAGAAATTCTGACATTCAACTGTTCACCTAAAAGTTCAGTCTGGCTGCTAGCCCAACAAATTGTGCACCGGGGCTATTTATTTTATAGACGATGGTCGCCCTTCGCGCACAACACACTTACAGTTCAAAAGAATGCGGAAAGTTTTTCTTCTATGTGTATATGCCAGCGACCAGAATCTCGTCGCTAACTGACGGCTTCAAATATATATTTACGCTCAATATTTCTTGAAAAAAAATACATACCTGTAAAGCTTATTCCAAACTGAATCAATATAAGAGAAAATAGATAAGAAAATTTTATGTTTTGTATGCATTACACTTATAAACTACACTTGTCAACATGTTTTTGTTGGACACCGCTAAAACTCTACCTAACGGCAGTTTATCGATCAGTTATATTTAAACCTCGATTTCCGACACAGTTTTTAATCTAACTGGTTGAGACATAAAGGCCGACATCTATGTAATATCAGTTTCTAAATCGGTTGGTCTTGCAGCCGAAATATTGAGACTAGCTGCCTGCTGCAGTTCATTATATGATTTTGCCCTGACCTCTTTTGATAATGTTTTGTTCTTTAACTGCCTTTTTTCTACCGTAAGTGGATTTGTTTCCTTCTGTTAGACTGACTTTTATGTAAGACATTAAAGTTGTTTGCCAATCTGATTAAAGTTCTCGATCTCCCTATGGTTTAATCTGAAGATGACCCATTCATTTCTTTCTTCTTCAAGTTCTTGCTAACAGGGAATTTCCAGAATTATTTATATCCCAGCCATCTTATTACATACATATCTATAGTTTACCTGTACACAGTGCATTGATACTCTAGAATAACGATGTTTATGTCTTCAATAATGCTTAGATGTTTTAAAAATATCTTAACTTGTTTCATCAGATTTATGGACTTTCCTTGTGTTAACTTGGAAAAATCCATCTGTCCAGAGCTGCGTTTGAATTCGGGTACCTTTGATTGCTAAGTGGACACCCTACCACGTTGCCATAAAAGCTAGCTGATAGTCAAGGGAGTGAAAAAGCCATATTATACCTTTGCTACATACATCCCCTTCTTCTCAGAATTCATCCTCGAATTCTTGAAATACTGAATGTCTGTGGGACTTTCTTAGGGTGCCATCACATCTAAACTTGTGAGTTATTTACCTTGGGTGCCAAATGTAACCCGGAAAAATCCATCTGCCTCGAGCTGGGTTTGAACTTGGGTACTTTCGTTTGCTTAGCCGAAACTCTACCACATTGCCATTAAAGCTAGCTGATAGGCAATGGAGTAGAAGTGCCGTATTATACCTCTGCTACATTAAGCTATTGGTTTGTATTCACAGAATGAATATCAGTCAACGCATTAACATCTAGTCATGAAAGAAGTGACGAAAATGTTAACAAGAATGGGTCTCCTCTATTATTCAGATGCATGTAGTATCTATCAAAAGTCCCATGCTTTTGAAAATTTTCCGCAGGTACATTTATCTAATTAATTTAGAAGATCTTGCCCAATGAATTTGACTATGAGTTCAATAACAATATATTTATGGCAGAAAACCTCCGACACATGAGAACTAATATTTGGGATCCCAGTCATTGTATAGACTTTAACCAGTTTAATATACACTACGTTGATTTCCAGAAGGATGGAAGTATTGCTCTGATTGATTGATAGATAGGTCACTAGAAGGTGACCTTCTATCGGTCGTCCTCGGATCCTAATAGCATAGCGATACCATAAGATATGATTTTAATCAGATTGAGTTGTTTGCCTTCATGCAAGTGCTGATCTTACACAATTTGATCAAGCCATACAATTTTAAATGCTCTATTTAAGGGAGCTGACAGGTGGTCTCAAGTCCCACTGGACAGTACAGGAAAATGCAATCTGCTGTGATGAAACTGATGCCAATGGAAGGAAACCTACACCATACATGTTTGGTACTATGACAGTTTTACATTTAACATATAAACTATTTGAAATATTATTTTGTGCCCTTTAGTTAATGTCAGTGTATTCTAAGCTGACTAACTTTAAATGGGAAATTCCTGTCTGGATTTCAATATCAGATTCAGAATTTTCATTGTTAAACTGTTATCTTTTTGTATAGAAATAATCATTTTGTTATATGATAATGATTACTAAGTAGGACTTTAATTGGTTATTTAGCACTATAAAAAAATGTTGACTTGCCATGTGATAAAAGGTGTATTCCAATGGCTCATAAAAGAATCTCTTATCTATGGTACTTTATTTTTGGTCTTCGATATGAAGAATTGAAATTGTTGTTTGCTTAGACTTGTAAAAAAGAATAATTTATTGTTCAAAATTTTCTAGATCGAGTATTTGATGATACCACAGTTACAGTTGACATTTTTGAAGAAATATGCAAACCAATTGTGGATTCTGCACTGGCTGGTTTCAATGGTAAAAATTAAATATTACAAAGATTCATAAACATACCGGTAATTTATGAGATTGCTTCTTCATACATTTTATAATGTCTCAACTCATTTGAAGAGGGATGTGTATTTTTTTGTGTTTTCTGTATTTACGTTATGCAGTAGTCAATCAACAGGCAAAGTGAAATGTAAATTTTGTTCAGTATGTTCTCATTTGATAATTATATGATTTTTCTGCTTTACATTAAATTTGGTACTTCCATATAAGGAAAGAACTGTTTGAAAGTAAACAAAAGTATCTTTATGTTGAATTACAGGAACAATATTTGCCTATGGACAAAGTTCATCAGGGAAGACATTCACCATGTCTGGAAGCCGAGTACAGCCTGGTATTATATCTCTGGCAGTAGACGAGATATTCAATCATATTGAAAGTGTGAGTCTCATTCATGTTTGATAGAGACATGAAAAAGTCATATCAGCTGAGGGTCTTCTCTGTATATTTGCTGGAAAAATGAATTTTGGAAATTTTACCCAGTCTTCAGTTGATGATAGTTGTGGCTACCCATCTTTTTTTATTTTCTAAAGATTCCTTTCATGTACCTTTAAAGCTTATGAGTGTAAGTACCATAGTTATATTTGAATACAGTTATTAAAATCAAAGCAAAATGAACTTTGTCTCATCAAACACTTTTCTAGAATTGCATTTCATAACAGTTTAAACAAATTTTGAGGTGTCCATATGGTTCATAACAGAGTTAATTAGTAATATGCTTGTGTTTAATTTTTAGAATGAAGACATGGAGATAAAATCTTCCTGAATTTTTGAATTTCATCACTGCTTGTAAATCACTGTACTTGCTTTTAAAATTTTTGTCTTTAATTAGCTTTTTTTTTCTTTGATGCAGATACCTGACAGAGAATTCCTAATCCGTGTTGGATATATTGAGATTTACAATGAAAAAGTTTCTGACTTACTCAGTGCTGAAGATAGCTACCTTAAACTCCAGGAAGACACTGTAAGACATTCACTCAAAGCCTTTATATAATTACATTGTACTTTACTGATGTATTGTATATGTTTCACACTGATATAGACTGACACAGTCAGTGGTCCCAGTCTTAAGGGACTTTGTAATGAAGCATTTAAATGAACAAGCCCAGCAAACTCTAACATTCACTTGTAAGGTTATTATAGAGATGCGTCTGATTTAATGTTAAAGGCATTAATTTCACTGGTTCTTCTCACTTTTAGTCATGTGGTTTTAACCTTTGAACTGTGTGAGAAAGTCATTTAATGGCAGAATAAGGTCAATTGTTTTTACCCCCCATGGCTGATGGTTGGCTGGCTTTAAATATACATCTAAATCACATGTGCTTCTGTTGTAAAGTTTACTGTTAAAGGGGCGTTCAAGTAAAACATAAATCTTACCCCAGCATAGCCCTTAAAATAATTAGTCTTTCATAGTGTTTTAATTTTGTTATACTTATATGCATTTTTATACCCCCGCTTCGAAGAAGTGGGGGGTATACTGTTTTACCCTTGTCCGTGTGTCCGTCCGTTCGTCCATCCGTCCGTCCGTCTGTAATAAATTTCCGTTGCAGTTTTCTCAGCAACTATAACATGCAGAAGCCTGATATTTTCCCATATGGTGTAAAGCAATTTTATGCTCCTTGCTCATCTACTTCCTGTTTACCGAATATTTTTAGATTTTGTCACTATATAGGTGCATTACATCAACCAAACGGCATCTTTATTTTCCGTCGCAGTTTTCTAAGCAACTAGAGCATGCAGCCGCCTGATATTTTGCATATTGCTTTATCCTATAGTCCCATATGGTGTAAAGCGATTTTATGCTCCTTGCTCATCTACTTCCTGTTTACCGCATACTTAGATTTTTACACATAGTTGACATACATTCACAATTTCCGTCACAGTTTTCTCAGCAACTATAAGATGCAGCAGCCTGATATTTTGCATATTGCTTTATCCTATAGTCCCATATGGTGTTAAGCGATTTTATGCTCCTTGCTCATCTACTTCCTGTTTACCGAATACTTAGATTTTTACACATAGTTGACATACATTCACAATTTCGTCACAGTTTTCTCAGCAACTATAAGATGCAGCAGCCTGATATTTTGCATATTGCTTTATCCTATATTCTCATATGGTATAAAGCGATTATATGCTCCTTGCTCATCTACTACCTATTTACCGAATACTTAGAAGTTACCAACACACAGGAAAGGAGGTTCACTTGATCGTGTTTTTGTGAATAAAGACTTCAATGAATCAGAAATCACAGATGTAATACCTGTTCATTATTCTGACCATTTTCATATCCATCTAGCTGTGCCTTGGATGAAGTTGTATTAAATTCAGGTAAATACTCGGAAAAATTTGACACTCTTTATACATATGACAAATGCAAATTACATTATGAAAGTCAAATTTCTGGTAGCGGGGGTATCACTAGTGAGCATTAGCTCACAAATTTACTTGTTACATTTTCACTCTATCTCAGGATCACAACATACAGATAGTTGGACTGACAGAGGAAATGGTTAAGGATAGTTCTGGTGTCTATAATGTGCTGAAAAAGGGAGATGGTATGTTGGTTTTTAATAATAATGCTTTATTTAAATAAAAAAAGTGATATTCTTCAAACTTATGATAGGTTATTTTAGTTCCAACAGTTACGGAAAAGTGCTCCTGTCTATGTTTTGTTACCTACATTTATAGAAAGTAACCTTCCACTGTCTTAAAGAATGACCTTCAAGACTTCAGAGAACCCAGGCAGGACTGTCAGACTGAACAAAATCTTGTTTGACCAAAAGAAGTGGGCAAAATGTTAGAAAGAATATTAGGAGATCGGCTGATTTTTAATATATTTTACCATCAGGTCCAGAAAAAATAGAGTTGTTTTGGTTATAAATAAGATAACATATGTAGAGTAGATTATACCAGTTTTCAATGTACTGCATGTAGCAAATATCTGAATCCTAAGTAAACTTTGATTATTCAGATCTTGCATGATTATAAGGTTTATTGTAATTTTAGAATTACCAGATACAGGCAGGTGAAGATGTAAAATCAGACTGATTACTCCACGTCGTAATTTAGCACCCTTGCAACAACAGTGATTCAAGATCAATTAGTTCTGCTTATTGTTATTCTTTTGTTTTTATTCCACAGCCAAACGTCACACTGCAGAGACTAAACAGAACGACAGGAGCTCCAGATCCCATTGTATACTTAGATTTGTAAGTAATTGCTTTTGTTAATATTTTTTTCACTTTACCTGAGAAGATTACATATTAGCCACTAGGGACATAAGCACTGCTACTGCATTTATAATGTTACTTAGAAAAATATGAACTTTGCCTTATGGATGATACAGCCTTTCCAATTGTAAAAAGTTACATTGTGAATATGTATTGAAGTTTGTTTGTTTTTTTTCCAGGTTATTGAAAGTAGACTTGCTGGCCATGAGGATGATGCTGTCAATGTATCAAATCTGGTAAGTAGTTTTAACAAGAATGACAGAATTATGCACTTACTTATTGGCTAGGCAGACAGTTTATACCTTTTTGTGTTCACTTGCCAGTTTTCTTTTACTGGGAAGACAGTGTTAAAAGAATATAAGAATCTCAAGCATTTCTTTCTATTGAAACGTTACTGTTTCCTTGTGACCATCCCTTCCAAATATTTAGATGACAAACTTTCCCTGTACCACTCTATATTATTTAGTACCTTTTGTTAAATTTGTGTTGTTGTGAAAAATCATACATTTTTGTAATGCATACATGTATACTATAGACTTACCTCCTCCAATTGTAGTATTTTGTTGATCTTGCTGGTTCCGAGAAGGCCAATGATAACTCTGGTGACAGATTCAGAGAGGGCTGTGCCATTAACAAAAGTCTCTTCACACTTGGCATGGTTATACGTAAACTCAGTGGTGATGCTAGGTAAGTTCATTGTAATCATACTGATCTTTTGTTTACACATTTGAATAAATGACTTTTTTTATCAGTGATGAAGAGGGTGTTATTAAGTATGTATGGTCTAAACTGTAAAATTTGCAGTAAATTCATTCATACTTTTCTTTAGGACCACTTTAAGCTTCACAATTACGTGAGTTATTAGTCAGTTGTTTATCTGTGGTTGACAGAATGCTGCGGTTCACAAAACAGGTTGGACATGTTGAAGTAAAACAATGTGTCATAATTTAGAGAGCATTACTTCTATGACATCAAGGAAATGTTCAACTATAGCTTAATTGTTCAGGTTAGACTGTAATTGACATGTATAAAATCTGTCTATCTGCCGTCACTGTCAAACCCTTACATGGGACATAGTTATGAAAACATAATTTTGTGTTTTCCTCAGGAGATGGAATATATTTGTTTTTTTTTCACTAGAACAATTTAACCAAGTTGATTATATTTTTTTAGCCAGCAGCATGTGTCTTTCCGTGACTCCAAGTTAACAAGGATACTGCAGAATGCTCTAGGTGGTAACTCAAAGACAGCCATTATCTGTACCATTACACCAGCACATATTGAAGAATCTGACAGTACTTTAAAGGTATTCATTTATTATATTGCTTTTGAAATCAAAGACTTTTGGAAAAAAAGATGGCTTATTGCTACAAGTATTTTTGGAATCTGAGTCTGCTTTCACAGGACTGTCCAAAATTTTAAGAATTATCCTCAAAAACTTCAGACCCTAGCTGAGAAATCATGGTTTCACAGTGGTATTTCATTCAAAGAATTAGAGGGAACTTACAGTTTTTATAGAACTCAAAATATTCTGATACGTTTGTATAATATTAATTTCATGTGGTGTTCTAGTTTGCATCAAGAGCCAAGAACATCAAGACAAAGGCTGTAGTGAATGAGGTGATGAGTGACTCAGCCATGTTGAAGAAATACAGAATGAAAATAAAGAAACTAGAGGAACAGATCAAATGGGTAATCACCTAGGAAACTAAATTATCTCTAGAAAATATTGTTTTTCTCTTAGTATCTTTGCTACTGTAGGCATCTTTCTATGCAGATTGAACAAAACAGTTTGATCTTTATAGAACAGATGACCATAAGCATTATGCATCCATATCCGCCTACCAGGTCTTCAGTAAAACATTATAAGACTTGGGTATGTCATTGATTGTGCAGACAGGCCAAATGGTTTCAGCTCTATAACTTATTACTATAAAAATATAAAGTTGAAACTATTTAAGTAGGAATGAAGACTTTTGCTGTTGGGGTCATTAGGTTCTCTTTGTGACCACCTTACATTATAAAGGTTTTATAGTCAGTAGCCTTAAGGAGGTAGTGACTTGGTGTAAAGTTAGGTTAATAGTATTTAACGCAAAGGCAACCTTTTGGATTAAGGTCACCAGCATGCTAGTAGATCAAAGGAAAATAGTTCCGACCCAGTAATCTAAGTTGACAAAACAGGTATGTAGATGAAATTAGGTATATTGGTGGATATTCTAAAAACACATGCTGGGATTTTTTTATCACTAAATGTAAAAAGAATGGTTTCAACTTAATAACTTGAGTTTGCATTCATTTTTTTACATTATAATTGCTATGTTGGCACCTGTTGACAAAGCTTTTGACTTGCATGGGATCACTGGGATCAAAGTCAGGGTCATTGCAACTGAAAAACAGCTGAGTTGAAAATCTGGTTTTTATTGCATATGACAACAATGTCACTGATAACCTGCTTGGAAAAAATGTTTATTGTTATATATGTTCAGTAAATGTTTGAAAATTGCAGCGTTAATTTTATTTCGTCAGATGAATGATACAGACATAAATTTAGAGAAGGCAGAGCTGGAGAAGAGACTAAAGGAGAAGGAAGAAGCAGAAAGACAACAGTCAGACATGATATCAAAATTACAGGCCATGATTGTAACATCTGGATCTGGCCATATAGGACAGGAACCGCCCAAGGTAGGTTTGCTCTAAGATACAGGTCTTGATAATAACATAAAATCTGGCCAGAAAAGACAGGAACTACCCAAAGTAAGATTGCTATAATACAGGTACCACCTTAAGTTTCACTTGAAAACAGCAGTCAAATATTTAAAATACTAGCCATGATTATAACAAGTATATAGTTTATAACAAGAACAAGTACTACCTGAGGTAAGTTTCCTGTGAGATTCCTGTGAGACAGCAGTCAGGTATGATGTGGAACAGTGGGCCTTGATAAAATGAATCATCTGGATCTAGCTAGATACAACAAGTATATTAACTGCTCAAGATTTTCCTTATTTTTGTAGAGAAAATATTTCAGTTAACACCAAAATTAGACTGTCTATAGATATCCAACAAGTAACAAGTGAAATATAGGTCTGTAATACATGTGTATGTGTATATGTTTTGTTTTGTTTTGTTTAGAAGGAAACAATAAATACATATTTCTATACTTTATTGGATTATTGAATATGGGTAGAAGTTTTGATGTGTAGGAATTTAAACATGAGTGCAAAACACAAATGATTTTAAGTGCATGTATTCTTATATCCAAGCAGCTGTAATGTTAACTCTGTCTAGATTAATGTCCTTTCTGTTTACAGAAACGTAGAAGGGAGACATGGTGTCCAGGAAAGGCTAAAAGAGAATTACATAGTTTGTATCATCATAAATTTAGTAACAGTTTCACATTTAGATTTTTAAATGATCTAGACCTTTGATAATTTCAGATTTTGTTTCCTTGATGCACTTGCAAACCAAGAAGGGTCAGGTTTTTGTTTTTGTTTTTTTTTTCTCCTCCCATCTTAGGCCTCTTACTTTACTATAGTAATATATTTGTAATACAATATCTAAAAAAATGAGTATCTAAGCACTTGTTATGGAAGTTTTGTCAATAAAATCTTACCCATGTTCCTTCATGTGATCAGGTTTGCAGCGATGTTCAATGATTTGTTTCAGCCATCTCAGAAATTCCTGCACCCAAGTTTCATGACCTGAGGGACAAGAGCCTGCCCTTTACCACTAGGATGCATGAAAACACAGTGTTTGAGGAAGAAGACTCATTCCAGTTACTGGAAAACATAATGGGAACAAGTGACAGAGCAGACATTTCTAAGAAACAAACATCTCCTGATCCAAATGAAACAATACAGACTGATTCAACCCTGAAACAGTTGTTCCAGTTGTAAGTGTTGCTATAGTTTCATGTTTGAAATAGTTAGTTGTCCATCTGACTTTATGTTCTGACTTGTTCATCTGCCTTTATTGTCCATCTGACTTTATGTTCTTACGCAGGTCTAAAGTTTAAATTCATTCAACCATATATGCCACTGAAGTAATCTGGATGAGTCTTGATGAAATTTAAAGACCTTGTATTTCTAAAAATTGGTAATATTTTGGAATGCCAATAAGGCCATGCGATTTTTTAAGAATGTAGATGGTAAACAATGCTCAGATGCTAAATATCTGATCTCTACTTACTTCTTGTTGCTTAAAAATAATCTGTGTAAAAGCAGCTTTGGTATTTTGGATGTATATGAACATACTAAAATTAATTTGTTTACCTTTGTAAATGGCAGGCATTTCCAGTGACAGTCACTTCATTTCGCACAAGAAGGAATGACGTCATTAGAAATAAATTCAAACTGACGTATCAGTTTGCTGTATCTTAAAAATATATAGGCTTTAACATACTTACTCTTTGAATAAACATGTGTTACAGAAACAGTGTCATCGGGATCATTTAAGGAAATTCAAATGCACATGTTTGTATTATAGCCACATTATCTACATGACTGTGTATTGCACTTGTTTAGTTCATGTTTTCTGCCTTTATTCAGACAGGACAAACATGAGATAGTGCTGGAAGAGCTGAAGCAGAAAGATGAGGAGTTGAAAGAATTACAGGAGTTCACAACACTAGAGAGAGAAATGGAGGCAGAGCAGATGAAACAACTCAAACAGGTTACCTGTCAGGATATTATTACTTTACAATAAATATACACATCTTGCTGAATAAGAATTTCTGATGTTTTTCCAAATGAGTGTTAACCCAGCATTGCTATCAGAAAATTGTAGGGATGGGAACGAATATTCGAAAATCGACCGAATATTCGAATCTGAAAACCAAATTCGAATATTCTATCATGTTTTTTGTTTTTGTTTTTTTTAAATAAAGCATAATTGATTTTTTTTAAGATAAATATAAGCATTCTGATTATGCAAAAAAGAAACCAATCTGTTTGGTATTGTGTTTGTTTATCGCAAGTCAAAGATGATCCAGTCAACAATAAAATGGCAGTGCATAATTGGTAGGGGCAATTGTTACGGATTAACAGTTTGCAGCAGGCATAATGCCTTCTTATCTTTTGTTCTTTTTAATTGGAGCCCGTTTATTTCACAATTTTTAGAAGTTGTTTGTCTCACAATATTCAAGGATTAACATCAAGTTTTATGAAAACGAACAACCAGTCACGCTTTTAATTCTATTGATGTTACTTTTCAGTTGCCCAATCAGTAGAATGGCTGAAGTATTTTTCTTTTTATAAAAACTCATTTCATTAAAAAAAAACAACACATCCTTGCTTTAAGTTTGATCATCGCTTAACAATATTGAAATAAGCTCTTTAAAAAAGAGGAAAAAAGGAGAAAGAAAAACAGGTCATTTCTACGCCATGTCTAGACGATACATAGAAGTTTCCCCGACAACGTCTATGTGGGTGATAAAACAGTACCAATGTTGGGATACCAAAATTTGGGTAACTGACTGAACTTAAAAAAATGAATACATGTATTCAAATATATTCGAATATGGCAGAGCAAATATTCGAATATTGTTATCAGTATTCATTCCCATCCCTAGAAAATTGTAATTTAATTTTTTTCATGGTTGATAATTAGCCTTATTAGCCATAAAACACTAGTATTTTTTAAAATATTTTAATGTATATGTTGCATAGAAACCACTGACCAAGAAAAAACATACATGTACTTGGTTTCATTCAGGCACTTTGAAGCCGTCAGTCTCACCAAACGTAACATGTATGTATTGTATGTATCTCAGTAAAGTAACAGTGGTTAAAAGAAAGAAAATTTCTTTATGTAAAACCACCATACATTATATTTTGTGACTTTCTTATTTTAGGATCTCAAGAAACTGACAGATGACAATACAGCCATGAGGGAAAATTTGAATTGGTTGGAGGAAGAGCTTATGAAAACCCACAAGGAAAGGAACAGTCTAAGACAGACAGTGGAGGCCACACATGTCAAACTAAATGCTGCAGAAGATGGCACAGGACTCACAGAGAAATCTAAACAGCTGACAGCTTCTGAGGCTAAAGTGTCAGGTCTTAGCAATGATCTGGAGACACAGAGAGCACAGTATGAATTCCATATCACACAGTTGAAAAAGAAATTGGAAGTTTACACATTAATGCTGGAAGAGAAAGGTGTAGATTACAACAGCATTAAGGCTAGACTGTCAGTGAATGAAACAATGATAGAGGAATTGGAGAAGAAAGAAGGAGGACAACTTGAGGAAATTGAAGAACTAAAACAGAAGCATGAACAAGAGGTAAATGATTTGAGAAATGAGGTTGATATGCTAGTCTTGGCTGTTGAGAAAGAGAAGAGAGAAAATGCTGAAGCACAGGAACGATTTGATCTGGAGTTTGAGGACCAGAAGGCTCGCTATCAAAAGGATATTGATGAAGCAAAAGAGGAAATAGAAATCTATCAGCAAATGTTGGAAGAAGAAAAGGCTAAGAGAATGGAGCCAAGGAAGAGCACTGAAACAGACAGCAGCATTGAAGCTGAGTTGTTAGAACTTAAGTCTGAATTTGAAACCCAGAAGCAAGCTTATGAAAAAGAGATTGAGAGATTAAGATGTGAGGTTGAAGAGCTTAAAAAGCTACCTGCACGGGGCCAGGATGATTGCCCGGAAGCAGTGGAGAATGGAATCTACACAGAAAAGATAGTCCTTGAAGAAAAACTTAATGAAATGAAAACTGCATATGAAAGTCAAATAGTTAAATATGAAAATGAGATAATTGAGTTACAACAGAAGTTTGGACAGGAAAAATTGATTGGAAGTGAAAAAGAAAAACAATATGAAAAACAAATATCAGGTATAAAAGCAGAGCATGAAAGTAAGGAAGCTGAACTGAAAGAACTTAAGTTTTCCGACAATACTGCAAGTGACTCTGAATCCATAGAGAGCCAGACAAAAAAGAAAACAAGGCATGTTAACTTTGATTATAGTTCTGAACTAGAAAACCAGAAGGAGAGATATGAAAGTATAATACAAGATCTAACAGAAGAAAGAGATGCTTTCAGAAACGTTCTAGAAGAAAAAACTTCAAATGAAGCTTCAGGAGATCTTGTAGATCAACTTGTAGCATATGAGAAACAAATCTCCTACCTAAATGCTGAGGTTGAAAATCTTAAGCAGCTCTCTGAAAGTAAAAATGAGTTAGTATCTGATGAGAATATTGAGAAAGTAAATGAAATGGAAACAGGTGAAAATAATGTTAAACAGTTGAAGACAGAATATGAAATGCAGCTGCAGGAACTGAAGGGTGAGGCTGAAAAGTACAAAGAGTTGTATGAGTCTGAAAGAGTTAGAACAAGAAGAAGCTATGGACTTGGTTCGACTTTTGATGAAAGTGTTTGTGGTAACGATGACGATCTTACAGCACCAGGAGAGAGCATTGGCTGTGGAATGGATTTACAGAAAGAAATGCTTCAGGCTGAAATTAACAAACTAAAGGAAAATCATGAAATTGAGGTGGCAGAATTGAAAGAAGAAATAAGTAAATATGTCGGAATGCTGGAGAATGAGGCACCCAAAATGTCTGTAGAAACATCTGAGAAAAGTCTAAATGAAGGTGCAGTAAATGAAGAAAGTGTCGATGGAGTAAGGTTACAGTTTGAGAGTGAGATACAAGAGCTAAAATCAAAAATAGAGGAACTGACAAAAAGTTTGGAAGTGGAGAAAAACAAGCACAGCTATGCAGGTGGAGAGGTATTAGATTTAAGGTCTGAGATGATGAGAGCTGAGAGGGAAGAGACTGAGGCAAGGCACATTGAGGAAATACAGGCGCTTCAATCAAAGTTAGCTGTTTTATATGAAGAAGAACTTCAGCAACGGCAGGATAATGTTAATGTTGAGGTCACTGAGGCAAAAGATACAGAAATACTTGAACTTAAGGAAAAAATTGCCTCATATGAAGAAATGTTACAAAAGGAAAAGGACAAAGTAGAGCAAATACTTGGGGCAGTAGATGAGCGGAGATCTGAACTTGAAAAACATGAAAGTATGAAAAGTATGTATGAGAAGAAGATTGAAGAACTGAATGAGGATATCAAGATCTACATGGACTTGCTTGAAGAAGCAAAATGTCAGACTGGTAGTGATCATGTTGTGGAGAAAGTGCAAGGTGATTGTGAGGAAAAATACAATGAAGAAATTGACAGGTTAAAAACGGAACTGGAAAGGTTTACTAATTTGTATGAAATTGAAAAAGAGAAAAATGAAAATAGTAGGGAAAACACCACAGATCAGAGTGATGTGAGTGTAGTGATTGATAATGAAAAATTGAAAGCACAGATTGAGTCAATGGAACAGAACCATAAGAGAGAAATTGAATTTATGAAAGAAGAATTTGCAAAGTTTGCTGAAGAAAATTTCCAGAACAAAGAGGCAGAAGGAGAAAATGATATTGAAGAAATTAAGAACTCATATGAGAAAGAAATTGAATATCTCAAAACAGAACTGAAGGAATTGAAAGAAAAAAGTGGAGAATCCAAAGTTATTGAGACTGAATGTGAATCTTCAGATCTAAAGTCTGAAATGTTGAAAGCAGAACTTGATGATTTAAGAGAGAAATATAAGTCTGAAGTAGAATCTCTGAAATCTGAGCTTGAACAAGTAAAAGAATTGCAACAGACACAGGAGCACAATGAAATACCACCACTGGCAGATGAACTGAGAATGAAATATGAGACAGAAATCTCAGAACTGAAAGGAAAGTTAGAGATGAACTTCAATGGTTTACAGTCTGGACCTACCAGCACTATGGATACAGAATTGGACATCTTGAGTGAAATGCAGAATACAGATATAGATACCATGAAGGAAAACTTTGCTGAAGCAATGAAAAAACTGAAAGAAAGTCATGCTGAAGAAATGGCTACACTGCAAAAGGAGTTGCTTTTCGCTGGTTCTAAGGGGACAAATGATGTATCTCTGAACACGAGCAAAGTCCAAGGTATGTCTTGAAAACTATGTCAACATGTATAACTCTTCAGATTAAAATCATGAAATGCACATCAGGGTGTTTATTTTCAGAAGCTTTAAAGGTTTCAGCTAATGTCTGCAAACATTAAATATTGTTTTTAATTCTAGATTTTTCTTTCAAGTTCCAAAACATTGCTCTTAAAGCTTAAATTTTTCATTTTTTTTGAAGACAAGAAAATTACAGTTTAGATTGTATATATGTTCTTATATTACAAGATTTATGTTTATTTCGTAAATGTTCAACAGTTAAGATTTCCAAACAGTGTTCATTAAAAATTCTTTAGTCATGTAACTTACTGGTTTATTTATGTAACATTAAGGAGAGGATAATATACCAGACACAGATGAGGTGAAGCAGTTGAGAGTTGATGTACAGAACCTTCATCTATGTTTAGAAAAGAAGAATGAGAAAATCTCCCAACAGGAGGAGGACTTAGAATCTGCTAGGAAGGTCTGTATTTGTTTTACTGTCCATGTAAAGAAGGCCTGATCTCTTTTTATTGGTCATATGATAAGATTGTTTACAAATGTTAATTGCCACCTTGCAAGATCAGTGATAGAAACTTAACTCTTTAGTAAACTATTTTAGGACATTTAATTATTTCTATACCATTGTACTTCATGTGATAAGGTATTTTTATGTCTTGTAGATTTTGTTTGTGGCTTTTATCATTATTTCCTGCATACATGTTTTCAGCAACATGAGGTGTATGAGACGACTATTGAAGAAATGCAGGATGTTGTAAGCAACATAACTACACAGTTACAGCAACTTCGTAAGGATATAGGGGTCCTTGAGACAGCAAATGACAGGCTGAAACAGGAGAAGCTGGACCTTATAAATGCAAGAGAGAGGCTAAATCAGGTCAGTATCATATTTGGTTTGTGTAGCAGGTGTTACCAATTGTCTAATTAATTAACTATTTATCAAACTTAGTTCAAGTGATTGTGAAAATAGGCATTGTCAGAAGCAATGAGCCATGTCTAGTATTTTCTACAATAAAATAGATATTGAGGAATGAGTGGGGAAAAGTGCTATCTGATTCTATTTTTGCATTCTTTCTGGGCAATTTTTTGCATTCAGCCCTCTTAATGAGCTCAATAATTTAAATATATTTTATGAACCTCCCTTCGAGGTAAGTTGGAAAATTTGCTTATTGTGAGCTTTTGCAAACTGTAGCTTGTTTTGTATCCATTTGGTCGAAAGACTTGATGATAAAAATGCACAATACATGAAATTGGTATAAACATATCTAAGAATTAATGAAAACCAGGAAAAACAGTTGTTAAATTCTGTCAAAATATTTCAGCTGTCAGATGAGCAAGAAAGGACAATTGATGAGTTGAGAGATGCTCTAAAGGAGTTACAGGATAACACTAAACATGTTGAAGATGACAACACAAATCTTAGGTCCAGAGTAGAACAATTAGAGCAGCACATTACCATTGGTAAGGGTATACTGGCAGGCAAGGAAGAGGAAATTAAGAAACTAGTCGATGAAATTGAAGAACAGAGAGGAAGTTTGGACACTGAACTGCAAGACAAGGTGAATGAGATTAAAGAATATACAGAGGAACTTGAAGGTAAAGTCAGTGAAAAGGATGAGTTGCTGCAACAAGCAAATGAGAAGATTATGGAACTGGAGCAAAGTGAGGCACAGTTCTCAGACAAACTTCTCAGTCTGGAGTCGGATGTGGATCTGTATAAGGAAAAAGAGGAGACTTTAAGTAGAGTTTGTACTGAGTATGAGGAGAAGATTGTGATTTTGGAAACAGAAATTGAAACTGTGAAAGGGAAAAATTCAGACTTGGAGAGCACCTGTTCTGAACAAGAGCAGAAGATAGGAAGGTTAATAGAAGACCTAGAAATAGCACAGAACAAAGATGTGGAGTTGAAAGAAATCCATTGTAGATACCAAGATAAAATCACAGAAATTGAAAATGAGCTTAAGCAATCTGCTAAAAATGTAAAAGTGATAGAGTCTCAAAGAAAGGAACTAGAAAATAAGTGTGAGTCATTATCATGTGAACTAGAAACAATGCAAGAAGAATTAAAGAAAGAAATTGAAAAGAATTCAGTAGTTGAGAAAGAGAAGGAAGAAGGAATCACCAAGCTGGAACAACAGTTGGAAGAGTCCAGAGAGAAGCTCCAAGAAATGGAAGAAGTAAGTATTGACATTATAGCTTGAAATATATGAAAAACATAATAAAGATGATTACTGGAACTTCTTAGAGAATCAAATTATTATTAATAGATGAAAAGTCCATTCACCCTAAGATGGCTTTAAGTGACATCTGCTTCAGTCAAACATCGTTGCATATACATTTAAATTTCATAGGAGATCAATAAATTAAGTTAAACTTGTGTTTATTAGAAAGCAGGGAAAACATCTTAGGGACTGGGAAATTTTATTTCCAAGGTTTTTCTTCATCATTTTAAGTCATTCACCATATTTTTTATTTGCTTTAATTACAAGATGCGATTTTATTGCAGAAGTTAGATATATATGCAGAGACAATAAAAGAACTTCAGGAAGAGATTAAGTTAAATGAGGAAGAAAGTGAACTTTTGAGAGCTAGAGTTACTGAACTTGAAACTGACAGTAAGGTTGCCGGGGATACTCTGGCAGAAAATGAAATGTTGAAGGTCAAATTAGATAACTTGGAGTCTGATCTAGCAGAAAAGTTGGAGCATATAGGCAATTGTGAAACTGAGATTAAAAATCTCAAAGATAAATTGTCAGAAGTGGAAACAGCTGCTCTAGGCAAAGAGCAAATTGACTGTTTGAAGAAAGAGTTTGAAGACAAGGTTAAGGCTGCTGAAGAAAAGGTGAAGGTCATTGAATTAGAAAGGAATGAACTACAAACTGTAACAGAAAGTCTCAAAAAGGAAAAAGAAGAGGCAGAAAAGGTATGTGTGAAAGTTAATGATATGTTTTTTATAAATAAAATACTATTTTACCAAATGTCTATATAAAATTATTTCTCAGTTTTGTGTTAAAATGATAGACATTGCTAAATATGTAGGAGAGAAGTACAACATGAAAGAGTATTAAAATGGTTTCTACAAGTTATATTGTACATATATTGTACCTGCAATTCCTAGATTTAGCATTTCCTTTAGTACACCTAATTAGATACATGTATTGATAGGATTTTTAGGCTTAAATAGCTGTTTCAAAAACTACAATGATTGGTTAAGTCTGTTCAGGTACTTATATCTTTACCAATTAAGTAAAAACTGAATTTGTTGAGGTGAACAGTTTTAGATTGCCCTCATTTCTGACTTTACTGTTTGAAAAATTTTTAACATGTAAAAAACATAAAAGTTACAATGCTGAGGAAAGATTTTCTAGTCTGCAGTACTGTCACCTGGCTGTATTTGTTGTCTCTTTTGTACATTTTCTTGTCATTTTTTTTGGTGGTTTTATCATTAGAGTAATAGTCTTATATCTGTACTTTATCAGGGTATTTTTTTGCCTGTGTGTATTACTAGTTCAAATTTCTGTTGTATCTTTGTTTAGAAAATACTGGAATTAGAAGAGGACAAGGAGTCCCTCCAGGAGGACAACTTACAGTTGGAGAAAGGCTTGCATCCTATAGCCATCAAGTATCATTCTCTGGTAAGTTTGTGAAAGGCTTGCATCCTATAGCCATCAAGTGTCATTCTCTGGTAAGTTTGTGAAAGGCTTGCGTCCTATAGCCATCAAGTGTCATTCTCTGGTAAGTTTGTGAAAGGCTTGCGTCCTATAGCCATCAAGTGTCATTCTCTGGTAAGTTTGTGAAAGGCTTGCATCCTATAGCCATCAAGTGTCATTCTCTGGTAAGTTTGTCAAAGGCTTGCATCCTATTGCCATCAAGTGTCATTCTCTGGTAAGTTTGTGAAAGGCTTGCATCCTATAGCCATCAAGTGTCATTCTCTGGTAAGTTTGTGAAAGGCTTGCATCCTATAGCCATCAAGTATCATTCTCTGGTAAGTTTGTGAAAGGCTTGCATCCTATAGCCATCAAGTATCATTCTCTGGTAAGTTTGTGAAAGGCTTGCATCCTATAGCCATCAAGTATCATTCTCTGGTAAGTTTGTCAAATTTTGGTGTATATGGTTGTGAACACTGAATTATTTTACTGTCTTGTCAAGCAGTGTTTCAAGTTTTTACACCAGCTTTATTGATTTCTGATCAATGTCCACACTTGAATATATGAATATATAGGTTTCATTAGTTTATTGACATTTGAAATACTGAATTAAACAAAGGAAGTAGATTTTATTGGTACTGACTCTGCTTCTTGTCTACTCTGAGTATTAAGGTAACCAACCACAAGGAAAATTGTATTCTGGCAAATGACATTGTATTTTCCACAAGTTCATTGAAAGCAAACAGTAAGCTTTATGGAAAGACAGTTTTTAAAGAAGTCATCTACATGTGCTTAAAAATTTAAAATTTCAGCCTGAAAATATCGACTGGGAAACAAAATGGAATGAATTTGCAAAAGAAGAGAAGAAAAAGGTAATTTGGTAATCTTTATTTGCATGTCTTAAGATACCTCTATTATATCTACCCTGCTTTTGTCTTGAGAAGATTTCTGTACAGTTGAAGAATAAATGCATTGGGCTGTAGAACTTGCTCATAAATCTACAACAAAGATTGAATCAGATATTTACAATCTTATGCTGAAACTGACATAGTTTCTTGCAGTTTTCTTGAAACATTTTTTATCTGTGAAAAGTTGATATTTTTCAGAGAATTTTCTGAACATTTCCTTATTTTAGTTTTGAAGAATAAACATTGTTTGTGGGGGACAGTTTTTGCAGACCATCAGTTATTACTTGAGGTTTGCAGAAATGACTTTGTCTGCTTCAGATTTGTACATGAACTGTTTTACACTTGATGTATTGATTACTACTGGCAGGTAATCTAATCAACAAATTTCATATTTATTCATTTAATAACATTGTTTATAATCAAACATACATGAAAATATGACCACACCCAGAAAGCATGGCTTTTGTTGCATTGTTATGTAATGCTTAATACTCCAAATGTCTTTTTCTAGCGACTGGCGGTTTATGCTACTGTGAGAGGATTGAAGAGAGAAGTGGAGAAAGAAAAGGAAAGGCAGAAAAATGCATATGAGGAAGCTTTAGAGGTAAATATTATACCAGCATTTCTGATCAGTGAGCTAATATGATAAAGCTTTCTTCTTCAATATCAGTTGTCTTTTAGCAATAAACCATGAGCTTTTCACATATATTATAAAAGATTTCATACCATAGGAGTAACAGTACTGTATTTTAGCATAATGCACATACTAGTACATTTGAAGGGAAGGTTTTCTGTTTGTTAATAAATGGATTAATGGGGTAGCACATAGGAAAATTTACTGGGGCTAAGATGGATTACTTTATTGATTTTTCTGTATTACTCTATGCATTACACAGGCTGTGTATGAGAAGGAACGGAACACAGACGTGTACAAGAAGATGGAGAGTCAGATCAAATCAGTCAGTGAGGAGGCTAACACACTCTACTATGATCTGGAAGAGGAGAGGAAACTCACCAAGGAACTCAAGCAGAAGATTGAAAAACTTGAAAAAGATGCACACACTTCAGCAAAGCATAGTATGTGTTCTTGTGTTTGTGTGTGAAATATTGATTAAGTTGATTAGGAGATTTGGCAGCCCTGATATTAATATGTTATACTTTTCTGGTTCCAACTTTATTTATATGCTAAGGCTTTTCAGTTGAAGGAATGATATATTTTTGTTATTATGTTCATGCTGATTTTTATTTTGACTGTTGTATCCTGTAGATGTAGATTTCATGACAGAAGACCACCCATGCAAGTACAAGTTAGAGGCTTTCAGTTCCACTGAGAAACTGCAGACAGCAGTAGAGGAACACGTGAAAAGGTGACAAGTGCATATTTCATAGTAATACATGTATAAATAAAACTGGCAGTGTGTTTATAAAGTTAGTTGATCTGAGTTGTATTTGTTTGCCATCTATGATTGAACAGGTTGTAAGAACTTAACTCTTATGTTCCAGTACTAAGTCTGCATTTTGCCATATAAACTCATGTTCAGTATAAGATATATGTGTACTGTTAAAATATTATTCTGGAATGATATGTCAGAAAATCACTCATGTTTCCATTTGTAAATAAACAAGAAATTAGGTTATTCCATGTAAAATAAAATATTAAAAAATTCATATTCCAGAGTTTTTCTTACAGATTGCTTTTATGAGTACAGAAGTGATAAGAATATTTCTTTATCTTTCTTGAACAGAATAGCACAGTATGAGGAGACAATCCAACAGTATGATGCCAGGATTGCCCGCATGAAGAATGAGATGAGGAGATTACAGAGCAATATGGATACAACATGTAAATAGTTGTCTGACTTCTTCTAACATCTGACAGCTATTTGAGTTTATCATCAGTAGTGCTTGGTTGCCGATATGACTGATGCACCCTGTAGAGATGTTTGGTTACTTAGTTTGTTTGGGATAGTGCAAGATACAGAAAGCATCTGATTCCAGAGGCAACCCTGGATCTTGTCCATGCTCAGTGCATAGCACTTAAGCAGAGGAGCAAGGGATCAAACTTGCAACCCCTGGTCCAGCACGACACCACTAGACCTCTCAATGGCCTCTTATAATTTGGTCATCTGTGGCTGATTTTGTAAAAAATAATATGTACTGGTCATCCCTTGCTTGTATACATGTACTAGTGATAAGAGTGTTTTTATGCACCATACCTGTCTGAAAGTTGTTTAAGGTAATTATAAATCATCAAAGTTAATGTTAACATTAGGAAGTTTTCTATCTTGGTTTTTCTGATGTGACATTTTATTCCATTGCTCAGTTGATGTAAGGTCATTAAAGATGTCACAGTTGGAGCCACAGTGTAACAACACATCACGTATAGAGACCTCAGTAACCACCCCATCCACGAAAGAGGATGTTTCCTATGGAAGTTCCACTAAGGAATATGTGTCACATGGCAGTGGTATGGGTGGTATAGTTGATCATTTCAAGGTAACTAAATGTCTTCATCTCTGTAGGTAATTACAAATTTGCGATCTGTCCAAAGATAAAGATCAATTTGTCCATTAAAACTTTTAAATATTTAGAAATGTGACACAAAAGTTGTTGACATACAGTACAGTTTTGCACCTATGGAACATTGTTGTAAATGTGCATGTCTGGACTGATTATTTTGTTATGTTTCCAGTAACTTTAACTCATGAGAAATAAGTGCTTATCTAAATGAAGTGGTAAAATAACTGAGAGTCCCTAGAGGATATACATGTAGAAACTTTGTACCACAGTAAATATTTGTTAATTGAAAGTTCAAAACTGATTGATAAATGTTTTTTTCAGTATTCATTTGTGATGAATTTCTGCCATTTTTTCTTACATTAGGTTTGCCTCACAGAGGCAGAGAATAAAAGACTGAAGCAAGAAATAGAGAAACAGAAGAAGAAAATGTCTCGTGTAGATGATATAGAACGTGAAAATACAAAGATGAAGGAAGAACTTCAGCATATGAGAAAGAAATACTTACGTGTTGAGGAGGTCGAGAAAGAAAATCTTCAGCTCAAAGAGGAACTGAAAAAGTATTTACTTTATATGCTTTTATCTTTACCAGCTTGACAGTCAGAACAACATTGTAACACCCTTGTAAAATAAATACCTGCTGATTGAACATTTCGCTTACATGTATAAACACTTTGAAGTGGATGCAGTATGTATTTTAAGGTTTTGTCCTTTTTCATTGGTTAGATATAACATTTATTTTTGATATTTTAAGCCGGATAGATGTTTTTTCTCCACATGCACTAAAAATGTGATGTGCTTTAAACTGTTTATTCTGAGACATATATGATATCATTAATTTAAAACACTGTTAATTAAAATTTTTAGGGCAATGACTAAAGGCAAGGATTACCACAGGGATACATCCTTGATCAACAGTTCATATACCAGAAATCCTTTAGGAGGTAAACACTGTTTTTGCTTAGATATTTGGTCTTTGGAAACAACTCATGGTAAACACTAAACTTAATGTCAGACTTTGGTTTGTAGTACATTATAACTTTTAGGATAATTACCCATTAATTATATTATTTGAATTTCTTTCACTCAAGCTGCAAGTATATGAAATTGAAACCTTAGTTTGGCTCCAAAGTTTTAAATGAGTTTACATGCATATAAGCAGTTAAAAAAACATTAAAAGATTTGTAAATGGAAACAATATGCTAATAATGATTTTCTATTTTCAAAAGACAATCTTAGCTTGTTACAAAATATTGACAAACTGTGAATAGGAAATACCAATTTGATTCTTATTTTAATTGTGAATATTTTCAGCAATGTTTATGACTGCCTCAGAAATGCGGTCTGACTCCATGACAGTACCACCTAGCCCAAAGAAAGAACCTCGATACAAAATTCCAGATCTGAACCCCACAAAGAAGAAAGAGGACAAACTGATTAAAGAGTGCCAAGAGGAGGTAAACAACTGTAAACAAGCCTGAGAGTTTAACTCCTTAAGAAACCTGTTTCATCATTCCCTCAGCAGATAAAGGTCTGGAGCAGCAAACCAACAATCAGTGTCATTAGTCAATGACAAGTAGAGATATATTTATTTTCAAAAACTTGTTTATGTAAAATGGTGTTTTAGAAAAAAATTTGTTTTTGCTGTTTGTGTCTATGTTAGGAAATTATTCTTGTCTCTGTGTTCAACTTATTTTTATTGTCAGATTACTGTGTAATAGTCTGGCATAAATGTTGAATTTTTGTCATCATTTTGTGATGGGTTTGCGTAATTTTCAATACTTTAACAATTCATTTGTGTTAGATCGATGTAAGCAGTGCATTGCTTTGATAATTGTCACTTTTTAATTATGATAAACCAGTATTTTGTATTATTATATATTTTGAGTCATTGCAATTTATTTCAATGCATTGATTATTACTTGTACCAGGGTTGTAGTTGCCTTCAGTGGATTCCTAGTACCAAGTAAATGGTGATAGCTGGTACCAAATAAATGATTAGAGCTAGTACCAAGTCAACAGTCAGAGCTGAACGTCTGCTTTCCCATTTACTTTCAGTATTGCACAGAAATCATTTCTTAATTATTTGAACTATTTGAGAGTGATCTTTCTGATCGTCTGTCTCTGTCAGTTTGTCTGTGTGTATTTCTATTTTCTTCTTTTCTGCACTATCTTTCTAATTCTTGGATCTTCATCAGACTTAGTTGAAAGCAAAATTATGGACATCTACTCATTCATGGTATAAGGTCAAAGTTCAAGGTCATACAGATGTTTACAGAATATTGGTGATAAATAATAATTGGTGGTAGATCTTCGAGCTTGTGTCTGTCTATCTGGTTGTTTAGAAACTTATAACCTTAAGATCAGACAGTGATATCACATTCTACTGTTTTTGTATGTGAACATATGTATGTCACCTTGAAATATCACCATGGAAAAAAAGAAAGAAAAAAAACCCGACGTTTCATTGCAGTATTTCTTTTCTTATATTATTTTGTATCAAAATATATGTACATGTAGTCAAGTTTGTAATTGCAGATCTTGATATTTATTATAGACTTTTAGTTGTAAGTATGTACAAAATCTACTTTTTCGGCATATTGGATTTTACAAGTGAAAAATAGATAACCACATAAAAACTGAGTTTTCTTGTATTCTCTTTTCCGTTATTTGGTTGTGAAATAATCAGTAGGGTATCTGTGGTCAAGTGGCCAACAGATCAGTTAAATTGGCAGTCCTAGATCATTTTTTGAACATGGCTGATTTCTCAAGTGGAGTTTTTTGGTGAAATTGTCCAGTGTAAATGGAAATGGTTGCAAGGAGTGTAAGTGGACAGTTCTGAAGAGATCTAAATACCTGCCATTCCTTGTGAGGACTTAGTTTGATAAGTCCTGCTAAATATGAACTCTTTTCCAGTAATACAGCAAACAATAAATAAGGTAACAAACTCAATATAGTTAACTTAAAATTTTGATACTTCCACAAGCCAATTAACATATATGTAACTTCATTGTTTATTAGAATCAAATATTTAAACAATTATGCAAGCATGAACAAAAGACAAATGAAATTTTAAAGATAGACAAATATAGTAAAAACGTTTCAATTTTTTCTTGAGTGATAGAATAAAAGGTAGAGATTTTTTGTTGAATAAAAGAAATTTTATCGCATTTCAAGTATATGTGAAATAAATATAAGCAATACTTACATGTGGTATGTTAAAAATATAATTTCATTAGGAATTTACTGTTTTTTTTTATCAAAGACAAACGTACACCAAATCTCATTATAAGTGATAACATACTGAATATACACTGAGTAATAGTAATATCACATTATGTACACTTAATCTCAGCTTGTACACATATAATCAATAAGATTTTTACACCGAATTTCAGTATGTACACTAAATTTCAATAACACTGATGTTATTTGTACACTAAATCTCCATTTGACATTTTATTCTCAATATTGCCAACATTATACAAAACTGTCATGAAGAGGTAATGCGTTTTTTCACACAAAACATTCACAGTACTTCAATCATACCAGAAACTATTTCAAACCTTTACTAAAAATAAAGAAGTTGAGTAGTTGGTATTGTCATTGAGGTTCAGCTGGTCCTTCTATATACTGATGTTTGGTCGAGAACAAAGGATGTATAACGCCTGGTCAAGAATGAAATCTTCCCATTTTACCATACTGAAACATAAGACAATAAATAATCTTTTATAGCATACACTATTTAAGTTATAGTTTCTCCCATCGTTTCAACAAGGGTGCCATTGTGACAAAATATGCCCGTCACAAAAACTTTTGTTGAAGAGGAGGGCATAATAAAAAGAGGTGTTAGTAGGGAAGCAAGTTTGACTATTTCTAGTGCTGGACAGTGAAACACATTAATATATGAACCTGAAGTAATACTGAAATCCCTCCACAATTTTTCATATTTTTATCTGACCTTTGACCTCTATGCGTGACCCTGACTTTGATCATAGGGACCTGCATTTTGCATGCAACACTCCACAATGGTGAACATTTGTGCCAAGTTATATTTAAAACCTCGATGCATGTAGAAGTTTTGCTCTGGACAAGCATTTTCATCTGACCTCTAAGTGTGACCTTTGACCTAGAGACGTGGTTCATGCACGTGACACTATGTCTCATGATGTCGAACATTTGTATCAAGTAATACTAAAATGCATGTAGAAGGTATGCTCCAGCCATAACCTAGTCATTCCATCATCACTAATGACCTTGACCTTGCATATATAGAACTAAATCGTGCACTCTCAGTCTCATAATGTGTAAACATATGTGATAGAATCACTCAATTCATGCTGACTAAATGGTCCGTACACACATTTTCATATTTTTATCTGACCTTTGTCATCTATGTTTGACCTTGACCTTGGCTACAGGGACCTGAATTGTGCCTGTGACACTCCGCCTTACAATGCTAAACATTGGTGCAAAGTTATATTAAAATCCCTCTATGCATGTAGAAGTTTTGCTACGGACAAGCGTTTTCACCTGACCTCTAAGTGTGACCTTGACCTTTGACCTAGAGACATGATTCATGGACTAGGCACTTTGTCTCATGATGGCGAACATTTGTAGCAAGTAATACTTAAATCCCTCTATGCATGTAGAAGGTATGCTCCGGACATAATGAGGTCATTTCATCATCTGTAATGACCTTGACCTTGCATATATGGAACTGGATTATGCATGTAACGCTCAGTCTCATTATGGTAAACATATGTGATAGAATAACTCAATTCATGATGACTAAATGGTCGGTACACACATTTCATATTTTTATCTGACCTTTGACCTCTATGTGCGACCTTGACCTTGGCTACAGGGACCTTAATTGTGCATGCGACATTCCGCCGCACAATGGTGAACATTTGTGCAAAGTTGTAATAAAATCCCTCAATGCATGTAGAAGTTTTGCGCCTGATACTTCGGGTATGCTGCATTTAACACGGGGTTATAGAAACTAATCCAGTACTTACTCTTTCCGACGGTTGTCATTAGATTCCATGATCATCTGTGAGAGGACATTGGCATGTAGATCGAGAATATCCGAATCCTTCACTTCCTCTGTGCTGTAATTGAGTGTCATAAATTGCTGTAGTCTATATATTAAGAAACCACGCGAGAGACATTTAAAATATCGGTTTTGAGGAGAACAAAAATAAGTATTTAATTTCAGTATGACCTGTTGAAGCAACATTAAATTTTCTTTAGTTTTACAACTGATAAACAACAATGAAACTAATGAAACTATTTAAATGAATATCCTTCTGGCAGATGATTCTCTTACACGGAAATAACAGCTTTTTTTTACTTAAATAAAAATAAATCAAATTCAAAGAAAATGTGATTCTTTATCTTTGTTTTTGACATACTGTTAAGTCACCTGCTGGATTCATTGAGCTTACTTGAAATGTATATTAACCATCTTAGAAATACACCGACAGATGTATTTTTTCAACTAAAAGTTTAATATTTACTTATCTGAATTTCAGCTAATACAATACAACACCCTGCCCTGTGTCTCTAACTGCTTAACCAATGATAATAGACGAATTTCTTAACGTAACATAACCTTTCTCCATTATTCTCTGTCATTATGCACTTCTTTTTTGTAAAATATTTGTCTCTGTAAACATTAATTATTCCATACTCACGCAGTGATGGGCTTGTGTTTCTCAAATTGCCTGTACCAGTTCCTATAGGCCGCTTTCACTTCATATTCAAGGATCGTGCCATCACCATCACGGTCCATACTGTTAAATGTCTCCCTCGCCGCACACAGTTCTTTGGTTGTCAACAGATCTACTAAGTCATACTGCAGAAACAAAGATAACGCGGCGCTAGGCGAAACTAAGGTTAAGATTTTTTTCTTTAGATTTTGTGGGTTGACAGATTTATAAATGACGTTTAATTAAAAACAAAAATAGCCATGTCGTGAATTATCGTAGCGATTTACAAAACTGCGGATAAGACAAACAGAGAACTAAGAACCTGATTTAAAATCAGAATTAAAATAAGTGATTTGAAATCACTTTCCCTATTTTTCCAAGGCAAACTTAAAAAGTGTGTGTATGTCAATGTTTATCTGAAGCCTTTTAAAACTAGTGGCACTTGAAAAACTTTCCAAATAGTTCTTCGTTTTTTATCGTTCTGTGTATGATATACTGATAGTACATAAATCGCTCTTATCTTTAGCATTCGTAATATTGTGCCTTATTATTTTAGAAAACTATAAAAAGAGATTTACTACGCAGGTCATCACAGATTTTGTTTTATACTTAACTATAAATCCCCTCTACTTTGGTTGATACTCAGTACAATGTAATCTTTTGACTCTATTTTATTCTCGGAAGTGCTTGTAGTGATACATGTAGTTGCAATCTTTCGAACGACAAGCGTTTTGTTGTACGTGTGTATTTTTTCATTCATGCAGGAGGAAATGACATACTTTATTTTTCTTGGCAAGTAAGTATTTGCTCTCATAGTTGACAAACTCCCACCAGTCAAGTTTGCCGTCTTTGTTCAGGTCCATGTACTTGAAGGTCCGGGTCAGTCTCTCTTTCTCAGCGGGCAACAACTGGCCACGCTGATTAGTCAAGGAACTACGTCGTGTATAGTAGTGAAGATATTCTTGTAGTGTAATTTGTATATCTAGAATGAAAAGAAATACTTGTTCTTTTACTTTTTAAACCTATGTTGATGCAGTAGGTAACACCATTCAAAAGAAACGGAAGATGACACGTGCCAACACTTCATGGAGACGTCAGCTTAAGCCAATAAGGCAAATATTAAATTAATCAAGGGTCACGAGTTCGAATTCTGGTATAAGCACGATTTTTACCATTTTCAGACTGTATAGAAGCATACTTTTATAATTTTTAAATGGCATTTTGACTCATCTTTAATTTTGTGGAAAAATGTCATGCTAAAATCTAGAGGTCAGTTTCTTTAACAAACCTTGGTTAAAATCTATCACGTCAAACATATACGTCATTTGTTTCACTTCGTCTGTTGTTAGCAGCAGTGATATATTGGCCTGGAATAAAAAAAAGTCAGAAAGTCAGAAAACGGGAAAATGACAAAATTTAACATTCAGCCTAAGGCTTAAAACCTGAATATTTTAACAATAGATAATTCAAAAAGGCTTAGCTTAATATAGCTTATTTGTCTCTTTTTCTGTGTAGTGTGCTGTTGAATTGTTTGCGTTATACATACGCAGTACGGACAGCTCCATCCTATGTTGGACCTTGCTTTATTAATATTGTGTCTGTCAGCGTCTGTTAGATCACCACACTTCATTAGGCAGTCTTTGTGAAACACATCGTCACATATTCTACACGGCACCGCCTCCTGCTCGCGAAACAGCGGAAATATATCCTGACACAGTCCACATTTGCTGTTAGGCGGAATCCCGCCCTGAAAAAAAAGACAACAACATTTAAGTATAATGTTACAGATTTTTGTTCTTATTCTGGGTAATAAAAAGAACATAAGGTGCCCTTTGGTGCTGTTTTGTTGTCCTTTTAAAAAATGGTTAAGTTAAAGAATATGTTTTGAAAATGTATGCAAATAAATAAATACACAAATAAATCAACAAATAAAGAGGTAAAATGCTTACCTTATACTTGTACGGAAGACCCTCTGGACAGGGTATTCTATTATTGCGTTCTGGAGATTTGGGCCTTCTTGTTGTTATACTGGAGGGATCTGAGATACTATATTCTGCCAACCTCTCACACAACTCCTGGTTATCTTCTTGCTTCTGAGTTTTCATGCTGTTCATAAAACTGTAGAGAGAAATGAAGAATTGCTTTTGCATCTTTTTACCAGACGAATAAAGCGTTTGTTAAATAAATCGGACGAGTGTAATCAAGGTACGTTGCTGATATACACAGCGCATTACGAGCGGCGCATATTTTTCTTTTTTTTTTAACTTAATATTTTTCGTTTCAGTTCATTCTGTCGACTTTGTAAGTTGAATAAAGCAGTATTAATTGAGGGAGAGCTCATGCATTCACACTGGACGTTACCTGACAAAACGAATTTTTCGAAAGCATGCGTTCTCACTTGCAAATATTTTTTGCATGTTGCATTAACAAACAAAATACTGATATTCCCACAGCACTATGAAAGAGTGCGATGTGCAATAAACTGTTTCTCAGACAGTCATTAAAATGGATTTCTTAATAGCCACTTCTCTACATATTTCACGAGCTTAGCGAGAAACTAAGCAGCGTTCAAGCATTGTACTTAGCATAAGCTGACCGATTTGAAACTTGAAGTAGCTTGCGAAAGATGGACAACTTTCGTTACTGAAAAAAAATGCGGAAGCTGTCCTACATACATATCAGACATTAGTATGATTTCCTATTTAACTCTGAAATCTGAACGAAAAATGTTTCTATAATAATGTGACTTGTCGTGATTTTGCTCTAATATGAATTTGATGCAAATTTTCCTCACTATTCCAATGAAATTTTTCTTAAAATGCACTTCACTATCATGCTAAACTTAAAATCTTTAGCTCACTACTTGTACCAGAAAAATAGAAAGATGTAGATAATCATGTAACTGACCTGACAAGCGCTTCCCGCCGACGGGCTTTGTCGGACACGTGGCGGCTGAAAAATCCCATTGTAAAAGTTTTATGTTTTGAATTTTGCCAGCGATCAATACAGTCATCCTCAGTGCTCGAAACAGACATTGTAAACTGCTCTTTTTATTCTTCCAGATAAATTAAGAATTTACACGGGTTAGTTTTCACCGTTCGTGTTTCAATATTCCAGCAATACACCAGTCAGCTATTACGCTGGTTTTTTTTTCAGATTAAGCTATACAAGTGTTATTTTCTATATCTATAAATCTTTTTCAGTCGTCCAATAAATGCATTATGACATGAATGTTTATGGCAATGCTTTTTATATTTAATCCGGAATAGTATGAAACATACTATTATGTAAAATAAGTTAATAATAATAATAAACGATAATATCATTCTGATCTCCTTTGAATAAATAAATCTATACTTTAAGACATCTTTCAGGGCAACTCTGCTAATCCGATTCCCTTCACAGCGCTGAAAACAGCTAAATCCCCGTCAACAATTGTCAAGAAAATTAACAAGTCATTGTTATTATTTTCTTGTAATGAGTGTATGTGAAGTTACGCAATTACCCTCTCAAGAGGATAAAGCTTATTTCCATATTTCGATGGCCGTGTGCATAGCTAAGGTAAGAACTTCTGTCTTTATATTGACTTACTATAGTATTGCACAGGGTCATCGTTTTAAAATTGTTTTAATGGCTCCGCTTTTGACTTAACAATTCTCCTTTTACAATAAAATATTAATAATCTGTTTTATTTATGTCACAACACGAACATCCATTCCGATTTAAATACGTGATAATGGTATTACGTTACGCTATAAAACGTATGTAATCTTTTTTAAATCAAAACTTTGATAAACCTTTCCCTAAGTCTTTGTCTATTTGTCTCTCTCTGAACCGAGAGGTTCCGTCGCTGCCAAATTCAAACGTGGGTTGTACCTTAAAGGCGTTTCAGTGGTATTTCGTAAGAATCGTGTATAAGTTGATAAAGGCATCCTGACAAAGAGGTTTACCTGAAAACTGCTGAGAATTCTGTTGTATGTCTGGCACATCTTTATACAATGCACTCGTTTCTTTTTGCTTTTGTACACTCTACTGTTCGTTGTCAGGCAATAGATATGTTGTGATTATTAATGAATTGTGATCTCACTGAATTACCCTTTCTCTTGTTTTAGAAAGGTTTTCGGCGCAATATTGGACCGATAAAATGAAAAAAAAAAAGAAAAAGAACCGAATACATTTACGTAAAATGAATAACGTATCTATTCTTAAGCCTTTGTCATGCTCGAGGAAGTACGTTTTGACTTTGTGACCTGTTTTTAACATGATCAGCCTGCAGTCAACTTCAAGTTCAACTTATTACTGCCATAAGTCAATACTGACTATACTAGGCAGGCGCGTGTCATCAACAATAAAATTATAAAAGATAATAACAAAGAAAACAAGATTTTATTAAAGATCTTACTTAATCATTTATCTTGAATGTTTAAAATCTATAAAACTTGTTCAGTCCATTGATAAAAGCTGTCACAGTTGGGGTAGCCTTAATCTCGGTCGGTAATTCGTTCCATAGTCGGATAGTCCTTGGGAAGAATGAGTTCATGTGATGTTGTGTTTTTGATTGCGGGATGAGGAATTTGCTGTTTCTTGTGTTTGTAAGGTGATTGTGATCGACATTGACTTGTTTGTTTTTTTTATTTTGTGTAGCATGACCAGGCTGGTATGGTTTCGCCTTTGTTCTGTAGTTGACCATTTTAGTTCCTTAATCATGTTAGTTGCACTGCTCTTATAGTGATATTCATTATGAACGTACCTTGCAGCTGATCTCTGGACCATTTCTGTTCTGTGAGTGAGATATTTCTGCATGGGTGCCATATGGTTGAGCAGTATTTAGTCTAATTTAAATACTTTTACAAATGGCATACAGAACTTTTCAAAATTGAATGATTTATACAGTATACAGAATTTTCCCAAACTAAATGGCGAGCAAGTTCCTTTTATTAGGTATACAAAACTTTTTTTTTCAAATTAGATGGCGGGCAAGTTTATATTATATCATTAGGATCATGTATATAGCAGATATAAATACAATAGGAGAACCTTGGCCGACAGGTATATTATATAGTTCAAAGACATTAACTGACCGTTTTACTATTGTATAATTTAAGAAGTGAATATCCAAGATTATGGACAGGGGCGGATACAGAATAGGGCTGCCTGGGGGGGCTGACATGAAGGGTAGAACCACATTGGGGTGGGTATGGGAGGGGTGTCCCCTCGCGTTGGTGGGGGTACGGGGGGCCTCCCCCGGAAAATTTGATAAATGAAAGTCTAAAATGGTGCATTCTGGTGCATTTTTTGCCTTTTGTTGCATTCATTATAGCACAGATTACCAAACAACAGACAACAAGATAATATACAACTTTTTAAATCTTTAATACTCAAATATAAATGCTAAAAAAAATCAAGATAATTAATTCATCTGCTGAGAACTTCAAATTACAAATTGACAAACAGTCCCTATGAAATTTCACATAAAGCATGCTTATATTCAAGTTTAAAATTCATAATTCGTCTAATACATGGAGTTCAAAAAATATTGGCAACAAAAATATAAAACCAATTGATCTTTTTTTCAATTTTTTTTTCAGGATTTTGAACAAAAAAATGGACAAGTCAATTAACTTACATTAGTTCAGTAATTTTTTGTTTGTTTCAATGTATTATTCTTATTCATATATAGCCGCAATCTGGCCAGAAACTATCAGTTTTTAAGAAAATTGCAACTCCATTTTCTCATGTAAAGCTTCGCCGCTTTTGTAACTGTTATTTTCATTGGATTATTGTAAAATGATCGGCTAATCAAATACACCGTTCCAACGGTCATGTCAATCAGGCGTGTACAACTTGTTGATCGATAATTACACTCTCAACCAAGCCCCCAGGCAAGAGATTAACAATTGGATGATAGCAATTAACTGCTTTGATAACGAAATACACAATGGACCATAATTGCATTAAAATATACCAGCCGAGATGGAAATCGAATCTTTGGGCCGAGATGGGGGGGGGGGGGGGGGGGGGGCTGCAGCCCTAAAGCCCGTCCCTGAATCCGCGGCTGATGGACCTTTTTGAAGAGTTGCATCACGTGTTTAACTTCCTTTAAGATATTTAAGAGAATCTTTTTTTCACATGTCATGTATACGAGAATAGAATTTTTCATTCACATAAACGATAAATCTTGTGATATTCAAACACGAGTATTAATTTTTTTTTCATAAAAAGAAAATCTAGTTGTTGATCGTGTCACAATAACATTTTGTTCTTGTTTGCTTCAGTAAGTGTAATGCAGACAACACTCGCCTCACACGAACAGATAAATTACAGATTTGCCAAGTATGGGGCGTTTGTAGGTTAGTTTCTCTGGTGATGCTTATTACAATTCTAAATAAAGTTATCACTTGGCTACATCCCTCCTTCCAAAAAAAAAACATGCTTTTTCTTCAAGTTCTGAAGTGTCGTCTGTTATTCGATGAAATTTCACGTGACTTCGAACTCCGCCTATATTTTTTGTACATCAAGCGCATCATAGCAAACACGATAATCGAGAGAACCGTATGAATCAAACAATGAAATCCGAACATGGTGGCGATAAACTGGATGTTATAAACGTCATTCCTGTCCCAACGAGGGTAAAGTCCTTCGCCTGCAAAATAGCATATCAATATATGTTATGTACAAGCATACTTGTTACACAATCTTTATATTGCTGATACTAATGAAAATTTGTGACCATGAACTTAAAAAAAAAGGAACGTGAACACATCTTGTCTAGTTTTTGTAGAGCAGTATAGAAAAACTGGGCAATTATTACAGCTTAATTCTACCTTTGACTAAAACAATAGATTACTCTAATTATAAAGGTCTGGAAACATTTGCTTTTCATACAGACAAGTTTAAAAAAAGAAAATGATATTTTTTAAAGGTTTGAGTATATATGGTGCATAACCGCTTCATATACTATACACATGATAGCATTACATTCTTGCTTTGAATTTCAGTACAGTTAGTTAACACTTCAGTCAAACTGGTATCTGCATTTCTAACGTGTGTTACTTTTGTATAGCTGCAATGAAAGAGAAATGGATATTTTTTAACGGCGTTTGGTTTCAAATTTATTTTTTTATGAAAATAAAGACCATGGAGGTTTTCACTGAAGCGTGTGTATGGCTGAAAGAATGTAATGGTCCAAAATCAACATTTAAGAGATGACATCTTAAAATTTGGAAAATCAGGATTTTGTAAGTGTAAGCGGTCTAATATCATGCATGGTGTCCCCGCCGAATACTGCTGATAAGCCTTTGGACCTTATGATGAGGAATCTGAGCCCATTCCTCAATGAGCGCCTGTCTGCGCTCCCGGACTGTTGCTGGTTATGTTTCGGAACCGGTGGCTTCGAGTTTGAAGGACGATAAATCGGTCCTAGGCTTGAGTCGCTGAACGCTCTCGACCTCTGGCGTGCAGACGCAAAACATTTCCAGTCATTTGAAATCGAGTCCACATCCTTGAGACAAAGCTCTGTGATACCCCTATGACATGCGCAACCTGCCTTTGTGAAAGCCCAGCCTCTAGCATTCCAATGCCCCTATTAATCTCATCTTCACTAAGATGAAGTTTAACTTGTCGCTTTGCCATAGTTTTTGTGAATTTCAAACAAAATTTGACGATATCACAAAATCTTGCTTTATGTAATCATGTACATGAAGGCATATGGCCATAAAATCACCATATTACTACGGATATGCTTTTTCTCGTGCTTCTCCTGCAAGGTGTACATGACATCAGACCTATGGAATTGTAGTATTTTCTGGAATCGGTACCATTTGTCGCCTTTGTTAGGATCCGTGGTGAAAGTGACCCAAGCTGTCTTCGAACGCAGTGACGTTGCGCACAGTGTTCGACTATCGAGCGTAACGTATTTTAGCACTCAAGACGTCATATTGGGGCAACGAAAACGTGGAAACTAAATAAACATTGTGCAGCATTTTAATATCGTTTACAAGTAAATATACTTGCATGAAACATTATACTTATAGTTATAGGCCACCTCATTGCAATGTTGAATTTTGGAACAGGCTTAATATTTGTTTGGAAAAGGCATTTGAGAAATGCAGTAATATTATATTGGTCGGTGATGTAAATGAAGATCAATTAAATTTAACAAACAACAAATTCCGTAACATACTTAATCTCAACAACATGCGCAATGTTATAACAATGCCGACACGAGTAACACAGTCTACACGCACTCTTATTGATCCCATAGCGATTTCTAATCAGATTAACTTATACGATGCTGGTATTTTTGAAACTGAGTCACGAGTTAGTGACCATTTTGCTACCTACATTCACATTAAAATTGACTTCACATCTAGTCCATGTTTTAAAAGACGTGTCCGGAACTATAAAAATGCAGATTTTATTAAATTCAACGATCTTATAAGAACAAAAGACTGGACTTTCTTACATAATAATAGTATTGACACAGCCTGTCAAACTTTTATTGATACCTTTTTAGAATTAGCTAAATTATGCATTCCGTCTTATTTCGCAAACGTGCGACCAGATGATAAACCATGGTATAATGCCGAAATACGCAAACTTTCACGTAAACGCGATAGACTAAAACAAAAAGCAGTTCTTAGAAATTATATATCTGACTGGGTTACATATAAGCGCTTACGAAACAAGGTTAATAATATGAAAAAATATGCACAAGAACAATATTTTAGCAATTTAGAAAGTTCGCTTTTAAACTTAAAAGATAATAATCTGTCTCATTACTGGAAAACTATCAGAGGGCTTATTAAGGAAAATTCTTCTAAATGCGACAAAATACCACCGCTAAAAAATGCAAATGGTAATTATTCGATTTCTGATGAAGAAATAGCAAATACACTTAACGACTATTTTGTTTCTATCTCCAGCGTAGATGATTCATCAGCGACACTTCCACCGTTTACATCTAAGACAAATTCAGTTTTAACCGATTTAACAATTACTGAAAAAGATATTTCAGACGTATTATGCAACTTGGTTCTTAAAAAATCCAGCGGACCCGACGAAATTAGCCATCGTATGCTAAAAGAATCTTCATACACAATTAATCGTCCCTTAGCTATTCTATTCAATCGATCTCTACAAGAAGGTATCTATCCCTCTTGCTTTAAATCAGCACATGTTATGCCACTTTTTAAAAAGGGGGATAAAGACATTCCATCAAACTATAGACCAATTTCACTTATAAGTTGTTTAGGCAAAGTTATGGAACGTGTAATGTTTAAATATTTGTATAACTATCTTCAATCCAATGACCTTATCTATAAAAATCAAGCAGGTTTTTTACCGGGACAATCCACAGTATTCCAACTTATTGACATTTACCATCAAATATGCAAGGCGTACGATGAGAAACAATTTACTTGCATTGCTTTTTGTGACATATCAAAAGCTTTTGACCGAGTTTGGCACGCAGGACTTCTTTTCAAATTAAAACAATACGGAATTAGTGGTAAGCTGAACTCTTGGATTGAAAATTATTTAAAAAACAGATATCAAAGAGTTATGGTTGGTTCATCATTGTCCGATACAAAATTTATCAAAGCTGGAGTTCCACAGGGCTCAGTATTAGGACCTCTGTTTTTTCTGATTTATGTAAATGACATCGCAGACTCTTTAGAAAGCTCTTCAAGATTATTTGCAGATGACTGCTCATTATCAGTGTCTTCGGTAAATAAAAATATAATCGAAGAAAAGTTAAATTCAGACCTCAAAAAAATATCTGATTGGTCACATCAATGGTTGGTTACATTTAATCCTACTAAAACAGAAGTAGTTGCTTTCTCATTAATGCAAAGAGATCTTCCAAAGTTGATATTCGAAGATACTGAACTGAGTTATGTTGACAATCATAAACATCTTGGTGTAACTCTTAGTAAAGACGGTTCCTGGCATGAACACATCAAAAATATAATCTCTTCTGCATTAAAAGTTCTAAACTCAATGAAAATTCTTAAGTTTAAATTAAAACGAGCTACGTTAAATCAAATCTACATTTCGTACCTTAGACCTATATTAGAATATGCCTCTATTGTGTGGGACAATTGCACTTTACAAGATCAGGAATCCCTAGAAAAAATACAATACGAAGCTGCCAGAATTGTAACCGGCCTTACACGCTCTGTTTCGACAGAAAGACTATTAACTGAGATAGGATGGGTTTCACTCTCCGACAGACGTGTCATGCAAAAATTAATTTTAATGTATAAGAACGAAAATGGGCAGCTACCAAATAATCTTTCTGAACTTTTTCCACCTAATGTACATGAAGTTAATCCCTATGACTTAAGATCCAACCACAACTATGTTACTGTTCAAAGACGTTTAGAAATATTTTCGAAATCAGTTATTCCGTCATCAGTTAAACTCTGGAATGAATTTGACATAAACATTCGTAATTCACCAACACTTTTTTCTTTTAAATTGAATCTTAAAAATTACTTTAAGTCAGTTACTGTTCCAGTTTATTTCCTTTGCGGAGAAAGAACGTACTCCGTCCTTCATGCTAGAATCAGAAACCAATGTAGCAATCTTAATGGAGATCTTTATAGAAATTTCTTAAGACCAAACCCCTGCTGTGATTGCGGAAGTCCATACGAAGATGCCGAACACTATTTCTTTACATGTCGCAGATATACTCAACAAAGACATTGCTTATTTCTTGCTATCCGTAATCTTAGTAATTTTGATATTAATACACTTTTATTTGGTAATCTTAATCTTACTGATGAAGAAAATAAATTCATATTCCTTGAAGTACAGAAATACATTAAACAAACAAAGAGACTAGCCTAATAGTAAAAAGACACAATTGACACATATATGTGTGTATATGTTTGTGTATGTGTGTATGTATATATATTATTCTAAAAATCGTTTCATAAAAATGAAGTCGTATTTGTAAATTCTGTCTTCAAAAATAAGAAATTTGTGTGATCAGAGGGAGGCAGCGGCATAGGGACATTTTATATTTTTTTTCTATATGTTTATTTCTTCTTTTTTTGTCTTCTCAATTAAGTGTCATCACTTTATTCCTGTATAAAACACATTATCTTGTTTTCCAATATCTTTATCTAAATCGGAAAAAATGATCTCAATTTTGACCTAATGGAAAGGGCTGTAACTAATGTTGTAATAACTTGTAGCCCAATCCATTTGCACTTCTTCTTTTGATTTATGTATTGAACAATTGTATTTGTATAGAAAGATGCAATAAAATAGTATTAAAGTAAAGTTATAGTCATAGGTAAGTATAGACTTATACGGTTCAAAATGAAATGTTACAATATGCGTCTCTCATCTCGTCATTCAGTACCTAACATTCTCTATTTTTAATACGAAAGCTTTTATTTATTGTATATGGAAAATAAGCGCCGACTGAATGAGTAATCATCAGGTTCCAAGCCGTTAAGCACTGGTTCCTGGTCAAAGCGAATAATAATAGTTTCGCATTTTAAAATTTGCATCAAATGTATAAATGCAAGATGTAGATTATACGGTTTTCGTAATCTACCGTCGAATATATCACTGTTTCTCGTTCAGATGCATAATAATTTAATTACGAATACCGTACTACTACTATCTGAACTCGAAACCGGTATATATTTTATGATAGATCAATGTAACTTAAAATATTTTTGCTGAATAAGTCAAGATTAAATTGTCTTGGGTGGGAAAATGATTTTCTTTAACAAACTATTTTGATTGTGTTTAGTTTTAGATTACATTACAAACCAATCTCCCATAGCTTCAAATGTGGAAAATGTCTATGCAGAAGTGAGACTTTTAGGGTTGTAGATTTATTGCTGAACATTTTAATATGTTTTGCATTTATATTTTTACATGGGAGATTTTGTGCGTCACTAATGTCTTTTATTGAAGCATTTAAAAATTGTCCAGTCGTTGAAGAATATTTATAACACTTGCATATACGTTGAATTGCTGAACACTTCATTTTTTACAGTTTTGTATTTAGAACTAAGAGAGACATTTGTAATGCCAGCATGTATGTATTGTCATAGAATGTATTTTTGAACATGCACTGTAAAAATCTATCAGACGCAACATTTCTTGTGATGAATAATTTGGCGGTAATCACCGTCCATAAATATTCAAATATAAACTTTCCATATTGATTTGTCATCTTTTTGAACTTTTTACCAAGTCATTGGTATTTACTGATTAATTGAAATGGATCAATAAAAGCACATCATGATAACGTTAATATATATCTCCTGTCACGTCTTTGTATAGTCCTTTTTCAAACTGACAAAGTTTATTTTTCTTTGCAGCGATATTACACTATAACTTAGCCATATGTTAGAATATAAGTTTATCTATAAAAGAATAGGATTACAACTTAGTTGACCTTTCTCTGCCGTATATTGAAGAAAAAACTGTTGCTGAGATTGGATGAGTACTTTAGTACTTATTCGTTTAAATTCCTGATTAATTTTTCAGGGTAAACATTCAGTAACATATTTGTTACTCTTTCTCTTTCTTTGCGGGGCTAATAGAACATGTCTGAGCATGCGCAGTAGTGCGTGTACAATTTACATGAATAAGTAACAGTGTTTTACCTCATTTGGTGACCAATAAAACCACTCAGATTTTCAAACAAGTTGTTTTTCTTACTTTTTAAACCAAGCCGTTCATGTCTCTAAATTCATTCAGTTCGTAACTCGAAATGCGCATGCGTCAGGTCACGCAAACGCCTCTTCACAGTTCGTCTTTGACTCCGTTCTGCGTGCAAACAGAGATAAAAATAAATAGAAAAAGAAAAAAAAAGATAATACGAATACATACTGTAGACGACTTTGATCCAAAATAATCTTGTTCAAAATGAAAAGAGAGCTATTTATTCGAAACAAGAGGGCCATGATGGCCCTGTATCGCTCACCTGAGTATGACTGCTTCTAACAAAATAGTACGGACCTGGTTAATTGACCCCAGATGACCCATATTCGAACTTGACCTAGAAATTATTGAAACAATCTCTTTGACAAATTTCAAGGTTATTTGTACTGAAAATGTTACCTCTAGAGTGTTAACAAGGTTTTTCCATATTTGGGCTCTATGACCTAGTTTTTTAACCTAGATGTCCAATATTCGAACTTGAGCTAGAAATTATCGATTCAATCTCTCTGACAAATTTCCAGGATATTTGGACTGAAAAAGTAGCCTCTAGAGTGTTAACAAGGTTTTTCGATATTTAGGCTCTGTGACCTAGTTTTTGACCCCAGATAACCCATATCCAAACTTGAGCTACAAATCATCAAAACAACCTTTCTGACAAATTTCCAGGACATTTCGACTGAAAATGTAGCCTCTAGAGTGTTTACAAAGTTTTTCAATATTTGGGCCCTGTTACCTAGTTTTCGACTCAAGATGACCAATATTCAAACTTGAGCTAGAAACCACAGAATTAAGCTTTCTGACAAATTTCAAGGTTATTTGGAATTAAAATGTTGCCTATAGAGTGTTAACAAAGTTTTCCATATTTAGGCTCTGTGACCTAGTTTTTGACCTAAGACGACCCATACTCCAACTTGAGCTAGAAATCATCAAAAAAAAACTGTCTGACAAATTTCCAGGATGTAACCTCTGGAGTGTTAAAAAGGTTTTTACATATTTGGGCCATGTGACATAGTTTGTGATCCCAGATGACCCATATCCAAATTTGAGCTAGAAATCATTGAAACAACCACTCTTACAAATTTCCAGATTATTTTGGCTGCAATTGTAACCTCTAGAGTGTTAACAAGATGTTTCTATTTTTGGGCTGTGTGACCTAGTTTTTGAACCCAGATGATCTATATTCGAACTTGAGCTAGAAATCACAGAAGCAACCTTCCTGACAAATTTCCAGATTATTTGGTCTAAAAATGTTACCTTTAGAGTGTTAACAAGGTTTTTCAATATTTGGGCTCTGTGACCTAGTTTTTGACCCAAGATGACCCATATTTGAACTTGACCTAGAAATCGTCAAAGCAACCTTTCTGAAAAATTTCCAGATATTTGGACTGAAAATGTAACCTCTAGAGCATTAACAAGATTTTTCTATTTTTGGGCTCCGTGACCTAGTTTTTGAACCCCGATGACCCATATTTGAACTTGAGCTAGAAATCAGCGATAGAACCTTTCTGACAAATTTCTAGGATATTTGGACTGAAAAAGTAGCCTCTAGAGTGTTAACAAGGTTTTTCTATATTTGGGCTCTGTGACCTAGTTTTCCAACCCTGATAACCCATGTTCGAACTCGTCCGAGATATTAATGAGACAAACATCCTGACTAAGTTTCATGACAATTGAGGCAAAAATGTGACCACTAGAGTGTTAACAAACTAATTGTGGACTGACGGACGGACGAACGACGGACAAAAGGTGATCAGAAAAGCTCACTCTGTCACTACGTGACACGTGAGCTAAAAAAGTAAACCGTGTAAACTACGTTGGCACAGAGGTGATATGCACAAAAACTTTTTAAATTGCACTTCTCCTTTCTCTATCTTGTTCCAACGAGATACTTACTCGAGGGAACAACTTAGTATGTCATTATAACGAGTTACTATGTCGTGGGGAACGAGATAAAACTGGAGTGCAAATCTGTAACAAGTATTGCATTTAAAAAAAAAGAAGCGTATAAAAATTGTCCTTCCCTCGAGTAAGTATCTCGTTGGAACGAGATAAAAAGAGAAGTGCAATAAAAAAGAGTTGTGCATGTCACCTGTACCACCGTAGTAAACAGCCACGTACAAATGTCTCTGAAAAATCTAAGCAACTGAAAAATAGGTAACACTAGAAAATAAGGGGGTCATGATGGCACTGGATCGCTCACCTGAGTACTAAGCAAACGTCAAAAGCAGTACTGCATTTTCTAATTAAAGATTTGTAGGTGCCTACAAACCAAATATCTAAAATATCAGTCAATAAATAAAGGCTCTATAACAGAAAGTAGAAAAATTATTTAACAGCAATGATGACCTTGACTTTAACACAGTGATCTAAACCCCAGTTAAGGCTAGAGGTCTATGCAAGAATCCTACATACCAAATATCAAAGATATTGGTCCATAAATGAAGGCTCTATGAGGTAAAGTTTAGCCTCAATGACCTTAACCATAATTTAATGGAAGAGGTTCATGCAAGGCGTCTATAAACCAAATATTTAAAATATCATTCAATAAATAAAGGCTCTATGACAAAAAGTAGAAAATATATTTTTAGACTTAGTGACCTTGATCTGACCGTGTGACCTCAAACTCCACCTAAGTGTGGAGGTTCTTGCACGTTACCTACATACCAAATATCTCGGATATCGATCGATATATGAAGATTCTAAGGGGAAAAGTACAAAAATCTATTTTTAGCCTTGTTGACCTTGACTGTGATCCAAGTGAATGGCAGAGTCATATAAGGTGCCTATATAGCAAATATCTAAGATATCTGTCAATAAATGAAAGCTCTATGACGAAAATGTTAAAAGTCTGTTTCTAGCCTTGGTGACCGGTGTAGGTCCAATTTTGATGTTATATGTTCTGTAAGTCAGGCTGTTTATAAAATGTCCATTGTCATCTAAATAGCAAACAATTCTATGCAATTGTTGGAACAAAATTTCACCATTTCCATACTTAAATGTTGAATTCTGCTTAAGCTGGTGCTAACAGGCGTGGACGGTAACTTGCATTTTCCATTACTGTCCATGAACATACTCAATCAAACTGAGTCTGCAATTTGACCATTGGAACAGCGTTAAACTCATTAAAAAAAAGGGAAAAATATTTAGGTATCAAACTGTAGGGCAACAATGTTGTGGTCTGAGAAGTAGGTTGACAGGCAAAATAATCTGGGTTGTAGAATATTATTCTGTATGTAGAACCACCTCTGTGAGTTGGGAGCTGCACACATTGGGAATAGTTATTCAATTTCTGTGACAGTCTTGTATAATTTGTAGAATTAAAGCTGAGCTGAAATCTCCAAGCAGTACATCTGGAGAAGTTTGGTCTGCAATATGTGTTAGATCATTAATAAAGGCTGTTATGTTCGAGGATGGAGATCTATAGAGAAGACAGAATGACCTTGGACAGAGCTCTGATGAGATGGTAACTGACAATTGTTCCATATGAAGTTGATGTGAAACACTGGAAGTTGTCACTGGCAACTTATCTCGTGTGTAGAACAACAAACCATGGCAGTTGTCTTCCCGTGACATAGGCAAATATGTGAAGCTCCACCCAACACGCTGATGGTGCTGTGCTTGATTCTCATAGACATTTGCTTCAGTCAGACACAGTATGTCAACCCTGTTCAGAACTGGGTGACTCTAGCTCCAGCGCTTTTGCAGTTACAGGCGACACAAGTTGAAAATTGTTAATTTTGAGTATGTAAGAGGCCATAACTCTAACAATTCCGAATAATCTATACGGGAAACCCCAGATGCACAACTTTACATGCTGATCAACATTCCTGTAAAGTTTCTTGATTGTAGTTGCAGCGCTTTTGCAGTTACAGGCGACAGAAGTTGAAAATTGCAAATTTTGAGTATGTAAGGGGCCATAACTCTAACAATTCCGAATAAATCTATACGGGAAACCCCAGGTGCACAACTTTACATGCTGATCAACATTTCTGTAAAGTTTCTTGACTGTAGTTGCAGCGCTTTTGCAGGTACAGGCGACATAAGTTGAAAATTACTATTTTTGACTAAGTAAGGGGCCATAACTGTAACAGTTTCAAATAAATCTATACGGGAAACCCCAGGTGCACAACTTCACATGCTGATCAACATTCCTGTAAAGTTTCTTGACTCTAGCTCCATTGCTTTTGGAGCTACAGGCGACACAACTTTTTGGGACGGACGGACATACGGACGGACGGACAACGGCAAATCTAAATGCCCCCCAGGAGAATATTGTCTTACCGTGGGGCATATATATTTTCTAAGTAATTTCCTATGATGTAATCTGTGAAGTTATTAACTTTAGTATACAGTTTTTCATGAAAAATTCCGCTTCTTTTGAAATATCTTTCTGATCATACATCAAAAGCCATCCTCTTTTAACGAAAAAAGGTACGCACTTTGTGTGCGTTTGTAGGCTTTTCAGCACTATCTATTCAGCTTGCTCTAGACCTGATGAAATAACTTCTCTGTTAGTCGTGTCTTATACCTTGGAGTAATGCTTCTTTATTTCCGTCACAAAAAGTTTCTTGAAGTTTGTGTATTTCTAATTGCATAGTATCTTCTCTGCTTTTATTTAATTTATTTTTGTGACTAGAGTAAGATACTGTTTTTTCCTAGCAAATAACAAATTCATGTTTAATTCAGTTATCACAATTGAGAAGTTGAAAAAAAATTGCTTTTTTACAGGATGTTTTCTTTAATAAATCAAAGTGTTATTAACAGCTACATCTCTATAAACCTTTCTCTTGGTCATTTTCAGGTTGTAGCAGAGGTATTGTCTTCACCCCGAAAAAATCGAATTCAAACTGGCTGATAACAAAATCGACCTAAGCTTCGATTTTATTTTTTACATGTAAATGAAATATTAAGAAATATTGATGAAATAAAATGCGTATTTTCATTTGCCGTATTTTCATTGTAAAAATTTATTTTTCACTGCAGTGAAACATATTTTCCGTATTTTTACTGATGTTTTGCCGGACTACTTTCTTCTAAATTCGGCCAACACTCAAAATTAAAGGGGAATTCTTTCGAAACACAAGGTCAAACAAGATATGTTTGTTAAACATGTATGCCCCCTGTCGGCAACCAATTAGTCACGTGGCCAGATTATTGTGACTGACTTTTGACCTAGTGACCAAATATACATGTTATCTAAAATGTAAGTCTCACAGTCCACAAAACCTGATGCCATTTGGTAGCCAAGTTATTGGTCTTAACTGTTTTGACATACATGTGACCTTGACCTTTGACCCCAAAATCAATAGGGGTCATCGACTGGCCAAGACAAATGCAGATATGAAGTTTGAGGGTCAACGGCGCATGGGTTGTCAAGTTATTGATTGGGAACTGTTTTTTACCTACAAGGTCAATGTGACCTTGACTTACATTTTAGATAACATGTATATTTGGTCACTAGGTCAAAAGTCAGTCACAATAATCTGGCCACGTGACTAATTGGCTGCCGACAGGGGGCATACATGTTTTACAAACATATCTTGACCTTTGACCCCTTGACCCCAAAATCAATAGGGGTCATCTACTGGTGATGGACAATCATCCTACCAAGTTTGAAGTTTCTAGGCCTAAGCGTTCTCTAGTTATTGATCGGAAACCGTTTTTAAGATGAAAGTCTCTGTGATCTTGACCTTTGACCTAATGACCTCAAAGTCAATAGGGGTCATCTACTGGTGATGACCAACCAGCATACCAAGTTTGGTGAACCTAGGTCAAAGCGTTCTCTAGTTTTTGATCAGAAACCGTTTTTAGGATGGAGGTCCCTGTGAGCTTGACCTTTGACCTAATGACCTCAAAATCAATAGGGGTCATCTACTGGGGATGACCAACCAGCATATCAAGTTTGGTGAACCTAGGTTAAAGCGTTCTCTAGTTATTGATCGGAAACCGTTTTAAGATGAAAGTCTCTGTGATCTTGACCTTTGACCTAATGACCTCAAAGTTTATAAGGATCATCTACTGGTGATGACCAACCAGCATACCAAGTTTGGTGAACCTAGGTCAAAGCGTTCCCTAGTTATTGATCGGAAACCGTTTTTAGGATGAAGGTCCCTGTGAGCTTGACCTTTGACCTAATGACCTCAAAATCAACAGGGGTCATCTACTAGTGATGGACAATCATCCTACCAAGTTTGAAGTTTCTAGGCCTAAGCGTTCTTTAGTTATTGGTCGGAAACCGTTTCTACCTACAAGGTCAATGTGACCTTGACCTTTGACCCCTTGACCCCAAAATCAATAGGGGTCATCTACTGGTGATGGACAATCATCCTACCAAGTTTGAAGTTCCTAGGCCTAAGCATTCTTTAGTTATTGGTCGGAAACCATTTGGTCTACGGACCGACAAACCGACCGACAGACAGACAATTGCAAAGCAATATACCCCCTCTTCTTTGAAGTGGGGGCATAAAAAGAGAGAAAGTATATAATAAACAGAAAATAAATACGGGATTTATTTTCATCTCGTGGTATGAAAATTATCAATGAAAATAAATCCCGTATTTACAGAAACAAGGAAAATTCAAATGGACATGAGTCCATTTGTGTGTACGGTTTTACTGTATTTATAAGGAACATTAACCTACAGCACTCTATTTTGTTTGCAGATGCTAATAAAAAGAAATTTAATAAATATATTTAAACTGAAGACCTGTCTGCTCAGACAAATTTTTTTTGAAGAACAACAACAACATATTTGTTCAAACCTTTATTTCAATAATATCTCTTGATGTTTATGGTGATAATTATGATACTGAAACAATGTTTGTTTTGTTAAGTAACAAAATAACATGAATTTCGTGGAATAACATGCTGGAACAGAATAACAAACTTGCTTGAATAGAATAACAAATATACTTGTAATATCAATTATGTTAATAAATTATGACCATGCTTTGATTACTCTGATATAATTCAAAATATTAAAGACCAGGTAAGGAACAGTCACTGTCGAGGCAAAGTACCATGGGAACCAGACAGACTTTTTAACTTTAGATGTCTTTTTTCTTTGTGAACCGAATTTTATTATTTGAAAACATTAAACATAAACATTGAATCATTTTACATCATTTGAAAGCTCTTAAAAATCATATTTTGAGAATATAGGCCTAAGCAGATTTGGAATTTTTGCTTTTAAAAAAGAAAATTAAACTAATTTATACCTGTCGTTTCAGCATTTTTTCAGCATTTTTCTAGCAGCTAAGATGCACTAAGTTTAACCAGAGACGTATATTACATACGTCTCTGGTTTAACCATTTACAAACAAGAAAGTGAACAGTTTTTAAAATCATTTTTTATATGTGTAAAATATGAATTGTTTGAAGAAAAATGACTTTGTAACTGTAATTACAAAATTACTAATTTTATCAACCGCTACATTTGTGCCAGCCTTCAAAAAGTTACCTGTATCTCTTATCAGTTACTTAATTGTTACTATTAATAGATTTCAAAACAATAACATTCAATGTTCCGACACAATATTACCAGACAGTCACGTGATTCTGTCCGTAATTCTGTCCGAGGATTTCCGGAATAACACGACTTCGCAAATTGATTCAACAGGTAGTACATCGTAAAAATACGTAATGCTTCGGCAATAATCGGATCTTCTAACAGCCAATCAAAACATAGAATTACATAATATTGGATAACACTAACCCCGCTCCAATTGTACATATAGGAATATAATACTGGCAATTTTCCGTACAGAAAAAACTTGAATATCCTCTATGTATTATAGCTTAAATTACCTAAGAATTGACTGCACTGCACACATAAAAAGCTGTATCGCGCCACAGGTAGTTTACCGCATTAGCGATGTATCTGTGCTGCCTCCTGATGACTCTTATCATTTCGTTATGTGCATTTGTAATTATGCTTCTGTAGTTATGACATTTCGTTTTGTGCATTTCTCATTACGCTTTTTGAAAACATTTCGCTCTGTGCATTTGCCTGTTCGCTCTGTAGGTGTAACTTTCATCCTGTGCATTTGTCATTATACCCCCACAAACAAAGTTTGAGGGGGTATACAGGAGTGAGCTTGTCGGTCGGTCGGTCATGGTTTCCGGACGATAACTCATGAAAGGCTAGACAGATTTAAACATTTTTTGGTACACAGCTGTAACATCATAAGATACAGGTCAAGTTCGATATTGGGGCTGGCGGGGGCCAAGGTTAAGGTCACTGTTACTAAAATTAGAAAAAACGGTTTCCGGACGATAACTCATGAACGGCTAGACAGATTAAAAAACAATTTGGTACACAGTTGTAACATCACGAGATACAGGTCAAGTTCGATATTGGAGCTTGTTGCGTCAAGGTCAATGTTACTAAAAATAGAAAAACGGTTTTTGGATGATTACGCATGAAAGGCTTGACAGATTTAAACAATTTTGGTACACAGGTGTAACATCATAAGATACAGGTCACGTTCGATATTGGGGCTGGTGGGGCCAAGGTCAAGGTCACTGTTAATAAAAATAGAAAAACGGTTTCCGGACAATAACTCATGAATGGCTTGACAGATTTAAACAATTTTTGGTACACAGGCGCAAAATCATAACATACAGGTCTACTTCGATATTGGGGCTGGTTGGGCCAAGGAACTAGGTCACTGTAAATAACAAAATGGCTGAAAAATGGTTTCTGGATGATAACTCATGAAATCTTGACAGATTTTAACAATTTTCGTTACACAGGTGTAACATCACGGGATACAGGTCAAGTTTGATATTGGGGCTGGTGGGGCCAAGGTCAAGGTCACTGTTACTAAAAATAAAAAATAAATGTTTTCTGCTCAATAACTTGAGTTAGGAATGACATATTTTGATGAAATTTGCTGTAAAGGTAGCTTCTATGAAGACGACGCTTGGGATTGAAAATTTTGCCAGTTTGGTCAAGGTCACTGTTTGAAACTTAAACTAGTTCTACTAGTAAATATACATTTCAATAGTCTACCAGTAATTGTTTTCTCTATATACAATATTATTAAATATAAAATATATACATATTTCCATGTTTCTTATGTCACTTTATGCCATTGATTCTAAGCCTTCCAGTTCCAGTATCAAGCACCCATGTGGGGGTATTAATCACCTTTAGTGATAGTTCTAGTTATGCTCTGTAGTAATTACATTTTACTCCGTGCATTTGTCATTACGCTATGTTGTTAAAACATTTCGTTTTGTGCAAATGTCCAATGTAAAATCAAATGACCCCTGGGCTCGGGCCTATTTTGAACCCACAGTCATGATTTATCTAACTTTGGTAGAGGTCCACTAGAAGATGTTATCAACAAAATATATAAGTTCTTGGCCTTGTGGTTTCAGACAAGAACATTTTATAAGTTTTTCTTATATAAGACTATGTAAAATCAAGTGACCCCTGGGCTCGAGCCAGTTCTGACCCTACAGCCATGATTTTTATATAAATTTGGTAAAGGACCTCTAGATGATGCCATCTTTTTCGATAATAAATCTGTTGAGTAACAAACAAGAGAGCCATGAGGGTTATGGATCGCTCGCCTGAGTACTTTGGCTGTTGGTCTGCTGTTACAGCGCTTATGTGAAATAGAGCGAAGAGGCTTGAGCAGTTTAAGAAAAGGGCATTTTAAGAATAATTTCTGTCAAGTTTGGTTTAAAATGTCATAGTGGTTTTGGAGGCAATGTCATTTGAAGCCAAATATTGACGAAAATCTATTTTTTTTGCTCTGGTGGCCATTGTGTGCAGTAGAGAGGAAGAGTCTGAGCAATTTTAAAAGAGGGCTATGCAAGGGAAATATCTGTAAAATCAGGTGGAAACAAGACATGTTTGTTAAACAAATATGCCCCCTTGCGCATTTTCCTTACAGGTAGCCATAAAAGAATAGGAAGGTAGAAGGACAGGGACTTGTGTCAGTACATTATTGGGAGGACGACAGGGGCTTCAGATATCAAAAACTATTTGCCATAGCAAGCAAATGAATGAGAGAAACTGTAGATTATGTCAATGACACTTTGGTTATAAAATATATAAAGTTCAATCACTGAAGAACACGAAAGAGTATATGAACTGCATGGGTAGGTAGGTACGTAGGTAGTAATGTGCGAGGGTGGGTAGATAGGAAGTTTTATGGCAGTAAGGCCCAGGGATTCTCCAGTTATCAATCAGAATCTGTTTCCATCATAAGCCACCGTGACCTTGGCCATTAACCTAGTGACCTCAAAGACAACTGGGGTCATCTTCTGAACATAGCAACCTGCATAGCAGTCTAAGGAGCCAAAGCCCCTGGGTTTTCTAGTTATTGACTGGAAACCATTTTTCTGTTAATGGTCACTCTGACCTTGAATTTTGACAGTGACCCCAAAAGCAATCGGTCACTTACTGGTCATTATCAACCAGCTTTGCAAGATTAAGAACCCTATTCCCAAACATCCTCTAGTTATTCACCAGAAACCATTTTTCAGTTAATGATCAAAATAACCTTGCCCTTTGATCTAATGACCCTAAAAACTATAGGGGTGAACTACTGGCCATTATCAATCTGCCCATGAAGTTTAAGGAAGCCTGGGTCCAGGCATTTTATAGTTATTGATCAGAAACCATTTTGCTTTTCAAGGTTTCTGTCACCTTGGCTTTTGACCTGGTGATCTGTAAAGTTATACGGGTCATTTTCTGGTCATAGCCAACCTACATACCAAGTTAGTGGAACCTATTCTGTATTTATTGATCGGAAACCGTTTTGCTTTTTCAAGGTTACTGTGACCTTGGCCTTTGACCTAATGACCTGAAAAACTATAGGAGTCATCTACTGTCATAACCAACCTGCCTAATATATGAAGTTTTTGGGAGCTGGGTCCAAGCATTTTATAGTAATTGATCATTTTGTTATTCAAGGTCACTGTGATCTCTGCCTTTAACTTGGTGACCTGAAAGCTATAGGGTCGTCTACTGGTCATTACCAACCTATATATCAAGTTTAAGGAACCTGTGTCCAAGCGTTCCATAAATACTAAATTTATCGGAAACCATTTTTTTCAAGGTCATTGTGACCTTGGCCTTTGACCTGGAGACCTCGAAAACTATAGGGGCGATCTACTGGTCATGACCAACCTACATACCATGTTTGAGGAACCTGGACCCAAGTGTTCTATACTAATTGATTGGAAACTGTTATTGCTTTTCACTGTGATCTTGATCTTTGATCTAATGACCTTAAAAAATAAGATTATATACTGAACATACACACCAAGTTTGAGGAAGGTAGGTCCAAGGGTTCTACAGTCATTGATCAGAAACCGTTTTGCTTTTAAAAGGTCTCTGTCACCTTGGCCTTTGACCTGGTGATGCGAAAAACTATAGGGGTCATCTATTGGTCATGACCAAGCTGCATACTAAGTTTGAGAAGGTGGGTCCAAAGGTTCTCTAGATATTGATCTGAAACGATGTGTCTACCATCCAACCATGCGACATTTGCAAAACAATTATTATGCCGGTTTGAACAATTTTAGAAAAATACAATATAAGGCACATTTCTATCAAGTTTGGTTAAAATGGCCTTGTGGTTTTGGAGGAGATGTCATCTGAAGAAAAATGGTGATGACAGACGCCAGACACAGTGATCACAAGAACGCTCAGGTGAGCTAACAAGAGCCACCGCAAGCGGGGTTCACGCTCAACTTTTTCCTATTTCCAAAGGCAAACACATCAGAGGAAGCACATTGTGTTGAAAGGATTTCAAATGAAACATCATTTGGAAATATAATTATACATAACAAAGTTATGGCCAATTTTAGCAACATTCAGAAATTTGACCTTAAAGGTCAAGGTCAAGTTCAGTTTAACCTTCTTTGAAGGTATTGTCTAAAAGGTAGATATGTCCAAGCATGAAGACACTACATCCATTAACAACAAAGATATAGCCAAGTTAGGTAATGTCAAGGGTCATTTAAAGGTCAAGGTAATGCTTGAATTGTTCAACACGTTTGTTTTATTCTCAGTGTTGTTTTGTCTGTGTAGATCAAAACCATCCATAAATAACAAAAGTTTGGCTATTTTAGCAAAATGCAATAATTCGAACTTGACTGTAATGGTCATTTAAAGGTTGAGGTCATACTTGAAAAAATTAACATGTAGGTTTTGTCATGAGCATTGTTTTGTCCAAGTATTAATAAAAAAGAACTTAAAATGACGTTATGGCCAATACTAGCAAAATTCAATAATTTGACCTTGATGGTCAGGGTCATTTGAAGGTCAAGGTCACAGTTCAATGATTCAATGTGTCAGTTTTGTCATAAGTTTTGTTTTGAACCAGTATAAATCAAATCAAACCATAAATAACAAAAATCTGGCTATTTTAAGCAAAATTTAATAACTTGACCTGAAATGTCAAGGTCATCTAAATGTCGTCATACTTATAATGAATTAAAATGTTGGTTTTGATGTTTTATCAAAGTATAAATCAAATCCATAAATAAACAACAGTTACGAAAATTTAAGCAAAATACAATAATGGAACCTTGACTGTCAAGGTCATTTTAGTATAAAGGTCATACCTGAATTATTCAACATGTAAGTTTCGTCAAAAGTGTTGTTTTGTCCAAGTATGAATCAAGTCTAACCATTAATTACACAGTTATGACCAATCTTAGCAAAAATTCAATAATTTGATCTTGCTAGTCAAGGTCATTTTTAAGGTCAAGGTCAAACTTGAATCAAAATGTTGGATTTGTCAAAAGTATTGTTTTGTCCAAGTATAAATCTGATCCATCAATAAATGACAAAGTTATGACAATTTAAGCAAAATTCAAACATCTGACCTTGAGGGTCAAGGTCATTTTTAGGTCATGGTCACACTTGAGTTATTCAACATGTTGGTTTTGTCAGAAGTGTTGTTTTGTCAAAGTATGGAATCAATTCCAACAATAAATGACAAAGTTATGGCAAATTGTAGCAAAATTCAATAATTTGACCTTGACTGTCAAGGTCATTTAAAAGTCAAGGTCAAACTTGAAAGAATCATAATGTTGGATTTGTCATAAGTGTTGTTTAGTACAAATATGAATCAAATCTATAAATAAATGAGAAAGTTATGACAATTAAGCAAAATTCAATCATCTGACCTTGACGGTCATTCTAAGGTCATGGTCATATCTGAGTTATTCAATATGTTGGTTTTGTCATAACTGTTGTTTTGTCCAAGTATGAATCCAAACCAACCATAAACAACAAAGTTATGACAATTTAAGCAAAATTTAATTATTTGACCTTGACGGTCATGGTAATTTTAAGGTTAAGGTCAAACTTGAATAATTTATCTAGTTGGCTTTGTCATAAGTGTTGTTTTGTCCAAGTATAAATCAAATCCAACCATCCAATTTATGGACAATTTTAGCAAAATTTAATAATTTGACCTTGAAGGTGAGGTCATTTATGAGTCAAGGTCATATCTGAAAGAATCAAAATGTCGGATATGTCATAAGTGTTGTTTTGTCCAAGTATGAATCAAATCCATAAATAAATGAGAAAGTTATGACAATTTAAGCAAAATTCAATCATCTGACCTTGACAGTCAAGGTCATTATTAGGTTATGGTCATATCTGAGTTATTCAATATGTCGGTTTTGTCATAATTGTTGTTTTCTCCAAGTATGAATCAATACCAACCATAAACAACAAAGTTATGACAATTTAAGCAAAATTTAATTATTTGACCTTGATGGTCATGGTAATTTTAAGGTTAAGGTCAAACTTGAATAGTTTATCTAGTCGGCTTTATCATAAGTGTTGTTTTGTCCAAGTCTGATTCAAATCCAACCATAGATAACAAAATTATGGCCAGTTTTAACAAAATTCAATGATTTGACCTTGATTGTCAAGGTCATTTAAAGGTCAAGGTCAAATCTGAAATAATTATAATGTCGGATTTGTCAGAAGTGTTGTTTAGTCCAAATATGAATCAAATTTATAGATAAATGAGAAAGTTATGACAATTTAAGCAAAAAACAATCATCTGACCTTGATGCTCACGGTCATTTTAAGGTCATGGTCATATCTGAGTTATTCAACATGTCGGTTTTGTCTCATAAGTGTTGTTTTGTCCAAATAAATCGAATCCAACTATAAATACTAAAGTTATGGACAATTTTAGCAAAATTTAATAATTTGACCTTGAAGGTGAAGGTCATTTATGAGTCAAGGTCAAGTGTGAGAGAAAAGAGCAGGTGCGCGATGATGTACTATCCCACTATTGTTTTTGGAGAAATGGGTTAAATATTTTCACCATGACATTGTGTATAAGCATGAAATAAAAGCAAAAAACATAAAAAAGTCATTTTCTTAACAGAGGTCAACAAATAACAAATCACCTTAGAACAAGTAACAAACTTGGCTATGTCTTTTACATTTGCTTCAGTGTCTTTGATTTTTAAGCTGTTTTCGCTTTGTATGCCCAGGGTGAGCTATTGTGATCACCCTATGTTTTATATGACATTTATTGACGACGTCGACAACATCTGTTTTTATCTACTTCTAGAAAAGAATTAATTAGATCTTTTTATTTCTCCATTAATTTTCTCTTTTTCTGGTGTTGTTCTTCTGTTGCAAACTATAGACCGTTCCAGAAATAAGTAGCTCCCTGATTACCTCCCTGGAAGTATGTTCCCTGGCATCTGTAAGATAACAAAATTAGTATTCTTTATTTCAGAGCTTACAATATAAATTGAACATATTTTGATATAAAACTACGTACTGACATCATAGCACATTGACACATATCTATTGATATTCTTGTAAACAGTGCTCATGTGAGCTATTGTGATTGTATGTGTCCGGCATTCGTCGTCGTGCGTCAAACGTCATCTCCTCTGAAACCACATGGCCAAAGTTACTGAAACTTGGCAGGGATTTTCCTTGCATGAAGCTCTACCATAGTTGTTCAAAAAATTGAGTTCCTTGCAGAACTCTGGTTGCTATGGCAACCAAAATTAAAAAAAATCTTTAAAAATCTTCTTGTCTGAAACCAAAAGACCTAGAGCTTAGATATTTGACATGGTATATTATCTAGAGGTCCTCTACCAAGCTGTTCAATTTATGTCCCTAGGGTTTAAATTTGCCACGCCCTTGGAGTATGTTTTACACAGAAATATATAGGAACAAGAGATGTTTGTAAAACATACATGCCCCTTGCGCCTTATTGCTAGAGGCAGCCAAAAAAGAATAGGAAGATAGATGGACAGAGACTTGTGTCAGTACATTAAAGAGTGAATGATGGCGGTTTCTGATATCAAAAGTTTTTGGCCATGGCAAGAAGATGAGAGGAACTGAAGATTATGTCAATGACACTTTGGTAACAAAATGTATAAAGTTCAATAACTGGAGAACACGAAAGAGTACAGGGACTGCATGGGTAGGTAGGCAGGAAGTTTTGAGGCAACCTATTACCTCATGATCTGTAAAGCTATACGGGTCATTTTCTGTCATTACCAACCTTAAACCAAGTTTGAGGAATCTGGGCCCATGCAATCTATAGTTATTGATTGGAAACTTTTTTGTTTTTCAAGGTCACTGTGACCTTGATCTTTGACCTAATGCCTGAAAAACTATAAGGGTCATTCAATGGTCATGACCAACCTGTCTATAGGGGGCTGGGTCCAAGCGTTCTATAGTTATTGATCAGAAACCATTTTGCTATTCATGGTCAATGTGACCTTTGCCTTTGACATCGTAACCTGAAAAGCTATAAGGATCATTTGCTGGTCATCACCAACCTTCATACCAAGTTTGAGGAACATGAGCCCAAGCGTTCTGCAGTTATTAATTGGAAACCGTTTTGCTTTTCAAGTCAGTGACCTTGACCTTTAATCTGGTGACCTGAAAAACTAAAGGGGTCATCTACTGGTCGTGGCCAACTTACATCTTAAGTCTAAAGAATGTGGGACCTAGGGTTCTTTAGATATTGATCAGAAACAAAGTATCTACCTACCGAATGACCAACATACCCACCGACATTTGCAAAACAATAATTTATGCCCCAAAGCTTCAACCGGGGGCATAAAAATATCAATCATAAAACTCTTAATAGCAAGTGGTTGAAATTACAGTTTAAAAGAGATTTAATGAATCAGGTCAATGAATCACTTTTCAACTGCGTGCATTGTAAATGTACAAGATTTACAAAATTAATATTAACAAGTAAACAAAAAATTTATTGATGATAAAAGATTTCAACAATTTAGTGTTGGCTGACAAAGAAACAATGTTTACTTCCATTAACTTACTACAGTACTGCACTGGGCCATCATTTAACTGATTATAGCATATGCTTTGTTGTATAAAGTGTTGAACAAGGGGGCCATTGGCCCCAGGTTGCTCACTCAAGGACATAATGGTACTGGTGTGAAATCCTGAAAGCTAATGAAAGTGTTTATCACAAGAATATGAATGAAAGCCAATGCAAGTAGACTTATTACTATTTCCAAAGGCAAACACATCAGAGGAAGCACACTGTGGTGAAGGGTTTTCAAAGGCAACATATTTTAGAATTATTTTCATCAAATCCATCCATTAACAACAAAGTTATGGCCAATTTTAGCAATATTCAATGAATTGACCATAAAGGTCAAGGTCAAATAAGGTCAAGTTCAGTTTAACCTTCTTGAAGGTATTGTCAAAAGGGTACTTACGTCCTAGTACGAAGACAATACATTCATTAATAACAAAGATATACCCAATTTTAGCACTGTCAAGGTCATTTAAAGGTCAAGTCATTCTTGAATTACATGTATTCAACATGTTGGTTTTGTTCTCAGTAATGTTATGTCTCAGTATAAATAAATTCCATCCATTAATAAAGTAATGGCAATTTAAGGAAAATTCAATAACTTGCCCGTGATGGTCAAGGTCATTTTTAAGGTCAAGGTCATACTTGAATAATTCAACATGTCAAATTCATCATTAGTGTTGTGGTCAATTTAAGCAATATTCAATTATTTGACCCTGAAGGTCAAATTAAGGTCAAGGTTATACTACATGTGAGTTTTGTCATAAGTGTTGTGGCCTTTTTAGCAATATTCAATAATATTTGACCTTGAAGGCCAAGGTCAATTGAAGGTCAAGGTCATACTTGAATAATTTCACTTGTCGGTTTTGTCATAAGTGTTGCTTTTCAAAAAAGTCAAGCTACCAATGTTGGTAAGATGAGGTGAAGGTTTTACTACATACATTTAAGGACAACCCATGACCCCTTGGGTGGGGTCAATTTTGATCCCATGACCATAACTTGAAAAATCTTGGTAGAGGTCTACTAGACAATGTTCCATGCCAAATATCTAAGCTCTAGCTTTTGTAGTTTCAGAGAAGAAGATTTTTTAAGTTTTTACATTATACATATAGGGAAAACCCATGACCCCCAGAGGCGGGGCCAATTTTGACCCCAGAGCAATAATTTGATCTAAGTTAATGTCAACTAGAAGATGTTTTAAGCCAAATGTTTAAGGTCTAGCCCTTGTGGTTTCTGAGAGGAAGATTTTTTAATTTTTTACAATTTACATGTTGGGAAAACCCATGACCCCCAAAATGTTGTCAATTTTGATCCCACAAATGTAACTTGAATAATCTTGGTAGAGGTCCACTTGACAAAGTTTCATGCCAAATATCTAAGCTCTAGCCCTTGTAGTTTCAGAGAAGAAGACTTTTTAAAGTTTTTACTCCATACATATAGGGAAAACACACGACCCATTGGGCGGGGTCAATTTTGACCCCACAGCAATCATTTGAACAATCTTCCTAAAAGGTCAACTAGACATTGTTTCATGCAAAATATTTAGCTCTAACCCTCAGGGTTTCAGAGGAGGAGATTTTTGAAAGTTTTACTATACACTTAAGGAAAACGCATGAACCCCTGAGGCAGGGCCAATGGTGACCCCAGGGCCATAATCTGAACAATCTTGGTAGAAGTCGACTAGATGATGTTTCATGCCAAATACCTAAGCTCTAGCCCTTGGGGTTTCAGAGAAGAAGATTTTTGAAGGTTTTACTAAGGAAAACCATGACCCCCAGGGCGGATTAAGTTTTGACCTGAAGACCATTGTTGGAACAATCTTGGTAGCAGTCCACTACACAATGTTTCATGTCAAATATCTAAGCTCTAGCCCTTGCGGTTTCAGAGAAGAAGAGTTTTTAAGTTTTCAATATATACATATAAGGTAAACCCATAACCCCCAGGGCAGGCCTAACTTTTACCCCAGAGGCATAATTTGAACAACTTTGGTGGTGGACCTCTAGATGATGTTACAAACCACCTATCAAAGCTCTGGGCCCTGTAGTTTCAGACAAGAATATTTTTGAAAACCCCTTTTTTGGCCCTGTGACCTAATGATGCAACTGACTGGAACCATTTGAACAACTCAAGGATCATTTCTGTGAAATTTGGTCAAAGTCCAGTAAAAGCTTCAAAGGGGATGTTGTTTAAAGAATTTGTTGAAGGCCAAGGTCAATTGAAGGTCAAGGTCATACTTGAATAATTTCACTTGTCGGTTTTGTCATAAGTGTTGCTTTTCAAAAAAGTCAAGCTACCAATGCTGGTAAGATGAGGTGAAGGTTTTACTACATACATTTAAGGACAACCCATGACCCCTTGGGTGGGGTCAATTTTGATCCCATGACCATAACTTGAAAAATCTTGGTAGAGGTCTACTAGACAATGTTCCATGCCAAATATCTAAGCTCTAGCTTTTGTAGTTTCAGAGAAGAAGATTTTTTAAGTTTTTACATTATACATATAGGGAAAACCCATGACCCCCAGAGGCGGGGCCAATTTTGACCCCAGAGCAATAATTTGATCTAAGTTAATGTCAACTAGAAGATGTTTTAAGCCAAATGTTTAAGGTCTAGCCCTTGTGGTTTCTGAGAGGAAGATTTTTTAATTTTTTACAATTTACATGTTGGGAAAACCCATGACCCCCAAAATGTTGTCAATTTTGATCCCACAAATGTAACTTGAATAATCTTGGTAGAGGTCCACTTGACAAAGTTTCATGCCAAATATCTAAGCTCTAGCCCTTGTAGTTTCAGAGAAGAAGACTTTTTAAAGTTTTTACTCCATACATATAGGGAAAACACACGACCCATTGGGCGGGGTCAATTTTGACCCCACAGCAATCATTTGAACAATCTTCCTAAAAGGTCAACTAGACATTGTTTCATGCCAAATATTTAGCTCTAACCCTCAGGGTTTCAGAGGAGGAGATTTTTGAAAGTTTTACTATACACTTAAGGAAAACGCATGAACCCCTGAGGCAGGGCCAATGGTGACCCCAGGGCCATAATCTGAACAATCTTGGTAGAAGTCGACTAGATGATGTTTCATGCCAAATACCTAAGCTCTAGCCCTTGGGGTTTCAGAGAAGAAGATTTTTGAAGGTTTTACTAAGGAAAACCATGACCCCCAGGGCGGATTAAGTTTTGACCTGAAGACCATTGTTGGAACAATCTTGGTAGCAGTCCACTACACAATGTTTCATGTCAAATATCTAAGCTCTAGCCCTTGCGGTTTCAGAGAAGAAGAGTTTTTAAGTTTTCAATATATACATATAAGGTAAACCCATAACCCCCAGGGCAGGCCTAACTTTTACCCCAGAGGCATAATTTGAACAATTTTGGTGGTGGACCTCTAGATGATGTTACAAACCACCTATCAAAGCTCTGGGCCCTGTAGTTTCAGACAAGAATATTTTTGAAAACCCCTTTTTTGGCCCTGTGACCTAATGATGCAACTGACTGTAACCATTTGAACAACTCAAGGATCATTTCTGTGAAATTTGGTCAAAGTCCAGTAAAAGCTTCAAAGGGGATGTTTAAAGAATTTGTTGTGCTCAGGTGAGCTAAAAATGAAAAAGTATCTATAAATTACAAATTTTTCATGAAATTTAAAATTAAGCTGAAAGTACCTGCTTAGAAAAAAAGCATTGAATGTCATTGCATAATTGTATTTATGTGAAGTTAACATAAAACACAAACAAGAGGGCCATAATGGCCCCAGATCGCTCACCTGAGTATGACTGCTTTTAACAAAATTGTTATGGGCCTGATCAATTGACCCCAGATGACCCATATTCGAAACTGACCTAGAAATTACTGAAACAACTTTTCTGACAAATTTCCAGGTTATCTGGACTGAAAATGTAACCTCTGGAGTGTTAACAAGGTTTTCCTGGAAGTATTTGGGCTCTGTGACCTAGTTTTTGAACCCAGATGACTGATATTCAAACTTGAGCTAGATATCATCAAAACAACCTTTCTGACAAATTTCAAGGATATTTGGACTGAAAATGTAAACTCTAGAGTGTTAACAAGATTTTTCTATTTTTGGGCTCTGTGAACTAGGTTTTGACCAAAGATAACCCATGTTCAAATTTGAGCTAGAAATTATTAAAGTAACCTTTCTGACAAATTTCCAGGTTATTTAGACTGAAAATGTAACCTCTACAGTGTTAACAAGGTTTTTCCATATTTGGGCCCTGAGACCTAGGTTTTGATCCCAGATGACCCATATTCGAGCTTGAGCTAGAAATTATCAAAACAACCTTTCTCACAAATTTCCAAGATATTTGGACTGAAAATGTAGCCTCTAGATTGTTAACAAGGTTTTTCTATTTTTGGGCCATGTGACCTAGTTTTTCATCCCAGATAACCCATGTTCGAACTCGTCCAAGTAATCACTGGGGCAAACATCCTGACTAAGTTTCATGACAATTGAGGCAAAAATGTGACCACTAGAGTGTTAACAAATTAAGTAGGAACGTCCAACGGACAGCAGACATTGATCAATCCTAATAGCTCACCATGAGCCTAGGGCTCAGGTGAGCTAAAAATCCAGAATCATGATAAAAGGACAGAAATCTACATAGTAAGCCAACTGAAAGTATCTTTGTGTAATGCTTGATTTTAAAAGGAACAAGAACTGTCACTGTAAGATGACAATGCCCCTGAAAGTGGTGCTTTGAACTTTGATCTGAGAACCAGTCATTCAGGGGTCAAGGTCAATTAAATATAGGTCAGTGGGAAGGTCGTATTCAAAGGGGGTTGGGCCCAAGTATGAAGTAAATCCACTTACTAATAAGGAAGTTATGGGCAATGTGAACATTTCTGGACAATTGGATCTTCAAGTTGAAGGTCATTCAGGGGTAAAGGTCCAATAAATACAGGACAGTGGGACAGTCTTGTCCAAAGTTGGGTTTGTGTTTAAGTATGAAGTAAATCCACTTACTAATAAGGAAGTTATGGCCAATGTTAAAGTTTTTGGTCAAATGGATATTCAGGTGTAAAGGTCAAATAATTACAGGTCAGTGGGAAGGTCTTGTCCAAATGGGTGTTGAGTCCAAGTATGAAATAAATTCACTTACTAATAAGGAAGTTATGGCCAATGTTAGAGTTTTTGGTCAAATGGATCTTCAAGATGAAGGTCATTCAGGGGTCAAGGTCAAACAAATATAGGTCAGTGGGAAGGCCTTGTCCAAGGGGTGTTGTTTCCAAGTATGAAGTAAATCCACTAACTAATAAAGAAGTTATTGCCAATGATAAAGTTTTTGGTCAGTTGGATCTTCAAGGTGAAGGTCAATCAGGGGTCAAGGTCAAATAATTATAGGTCAGTGTAAAGGTTTTGTCCAAAGGGGTGTTGTGTCCAAGTATGAAGTAAATCCACTTTCTTTAATAAGAAAGTTATTGCCAATGTTAAAGTTTTCGGACGGACTGACGGATGGACGGATGGACTGAGGGACGGACAGTTCAGAAACTATATGCCTTCCTTTGGGGGCATAAAAAAACTTCTAAACTGTATTTTGTTTTAACTAAGTTACAAAACATGTAAACTGCACTAAAGAATCATCATAACAAATATTTGACTAAAAGTAATGAATGTGGCTTCTGGAGTGTTTACAAAGTTTTCCTTTGATCTGACTTTCAACCCAGATGACCCATAATCAATCATTGATGATGACTGACATTAAAATGTAACTTCTAGAGTGTTAAAGTTTTTGTTTGATTTATCCCAGTGTTTTTGACCCCAGGTGACTCATATTCAAACTAGGAATTACTAACACAAACATTGTGACTGATATTCATGATGACTGACATCAAAATGTTGCCTCTAAATTAACAAGATTTTCTTTTGATTTAAGCCAGTTGCTGTGTTTTTTAACCAAGATGACTCATATTTGAACTTGACTTAGAAATCACCATGCAAGGTAAACATTTTGACCAAAAATAATGATATCTTAATTCAAAATGTGGCCTGTACAATGTTCACAAGGTTTTTTCTGATCTGGCCTAGTGATCTAATTTCTGATCCTACTTAACTGAGTTTCAAACTCAGTTGAGATATCAGCTAGGTAAACATTCTGAGCAAGTTTCATTATTACTTGATAAAAATGTGGTCTCTACAGTGTTAACCAGATAAATTGTTGATGACATGGGCCAATGGACAAAGCATATGCTATAACCACAATAATAACCTAATTTGAATTATTCATTGTACTACATAATTTCCTATCAAAACTTTTTAAAAATGTACTATAACAATATATACCTTAGTTGTGTAGAAAAGGAGTCTACAACATTATTATGTTCTTGCATTTTTTGGAACTAATAAATGAATATTAGAAAGCATGCCACAACTTCTCATCTGTAACAAGAGGTCCAAAGTCCCCAACGTCTGCCTGGACTGACACCTGGGGTATCCAGATTCCATGTCAACATGCACAGATGTAGATCTGTACATGAAAACCACATGCAATTGGCAGCCCCTGAAACACTACATGGACCAAAGTTAGTGCCACACAGATGCCATACAGGAATACCTTTGTCTATCTGTGTGCCCCAGTCGTGCCAACTGACATAATATATGGCACATTGTGGTTCCATCCTGTGGCAGTTGGTGTGTATCAAAACAAGTCATTCATTCAGCCAAACAGACTGACACACACACACACATACAAACGCATATTACTATTTAGTAAAAACCAACATATACAGACATGATAAATTATATTATTAGACCTTCATAACTGATTTAAATTGCAAACTTTCTGAGCCTTCCTGGATGACTTGTCACTTGCTTTTATTTTCAGAAGCAATGGTTTATTTTGAAAAGGTAGAAGATTTATCCTCGGCATGTTTACAAACTACCAATGTGTTTATCTCATTCCCATCTCTGGAATGAAATTTTCTGTATAAATCGCAGGGGTTGGGGTTGCTCTGGAATTTGAAAACCTCCTAGCAATAAATGCAGCCAAGTGTTTTTACCAGGTGGCAACTAGTCTCACAAAGCCTGTTAAACTATTTCTTCTATGTGAAATTCTTGCTATCTAAAGTCTCCATTATGTTCCCAAATTAATGGATCCATAGAATGACTCTTAAATCTTATAACAATAGGTTTTACCCACAAACATTACCAGGGGATGTGCTCTTTTGTTAAATACTTGTTTGTGCTGAAAATATAACTGTACTTCTGCAAATGTGAGGGTTCAGGGATACATCAATTCTCCAAAACCAAAATAAAAATTCATGTAAAATTTGTATCATTGACAATTGAAGGATTACTAAATTTGGTCTTGACCTCAGCATGTATATAATTAAATAGTAAGCAAGTAATACATATACCTAATCAAAGTTTACAAAAAAACTAATGGATGGATTGCCTTTGAATCCCATAAGAGAACAACTAGGTTTTCCTAGTCTTTTGTACCCATCAAGAAAAATAAAAATTTGAAATTGTGATTTTAATTTTTCGTATCTTTGGAAAAATAATGCATAGTAGGTTATTTAAATGAATTGATACAAAGGTAGTAGCCCTATATATTCACAATCAATAACTTGCAGGAACTATAATTTACACATTCAGAATGCAAGTATTCAGTTTCCTGCCATAATGCACATCATTGTCACCACATATGGATACTTTGTAGCTGCATTTCAATCTCAGGCTAGTTAAATTGATAAAACTGGTTAATTTAACTATTTTGTCATATTTAAAATCAATATCTTTTATGGATAAAATTGTAGTAGATGATGAAAAAGTTCTTAAAAACCAACTGTCTTTTCAAAAATCCTTTTTCATGAATTTTTCTTTCTTTTGACAGCTTTGCAGACACCAGGCTGAATCATGGTCAACAGAAGCTCTCTTTTTACATGCACTGTCAGTTTTCCATTTTTTGACACATCATGCACATAAATTCATGCCAAATAATTATTTTTCCTTACTTTTTTTTCCAATTTTTACCAGATTTTGCTATACAGACTTTACAGAATTCCAGACTTTTCCCCAATTTCCCGGTTCTGTGGGAACCATTGTACTTCAGGGTATGCACCCTATCATCAATCTAAAATCATCCTACAATGGTGTTTTCAGATGTAATGTTATCAACCTTACTATTCCCAAGTAACTAGATGAAACCATAAAAATTCTACACTTGCTAAAGCCTGATACATAGGCTCTAGACCAACACTAACGGGCACCACTGGGCGGAGTAATATATGCCCGAAGGGTGTTTTTTCTAAGTATGATGCAACTATGATATAAGGGAGGAAACCTAAGATTTTGGAATTAAATGATTTGCTTTAAATTTTGAATTTTTTGTTTTTGATTTATAATTTCTTTATTTTTAACATTTTATAATTTTAACTTTATTGTTTTATACAGTAAAGTCTCGCTATTAAGACCACTTTGGGGACCTAGGAGAAGTGGTCTTATTATCGAGTCGGTCTTAATTCCGAGACCTGTGCTAGCCTTCAATCAATTTCTCATCTGTTGTAAAGGGTTATCATTAGCTATAATAATCCTTGCTGAAAAGGTAAATTATGGAAAAATACTAACTAATGCCATCAATTTTATTCTACAATAACATGATATTTTTTCACATAATTTTCATGTTAGTGCGACATAAAATGAATTAAAACTTGAAAGTATACAGTGCAATTTTTCTTTCAAGCTGTTTTCATAATTAGCAACACTGAATTCCTACTGTACACGATTTATTTTTGACAGTTTTACACTCGTAGCCGTAACAACGTACCTATCCGAAATTGGGCATTATTAACACCTATTTCGTCTTTCATAACGTATTTCTTTGTTCTGCATTAATCAGTACCATTTTTATGATACAAACATTGAAGTATATAATAACGTCCCTTTAAATTACTAATAGCCTAAAGTTTATTAATTTTAATTTTTATTAATTGTACCGCAAATCGTTCACACCTTGATGACAATTGTCGTATTATGTTGTTTATTGGTGATAATTGGTGACACGTGTCATTTAAGTAAACAGTTAATGGTCGTCTTATGGGATCCCACTTTCATCGTAAAATGGGAATTCAGACTGGAAAAAGTGGTCGTAATACGTAGTAGCGGGTCGGTCGTAATATCGGATCTTACGACCATTGAATTATATAGCAAAAAAGTCGGGACCGGAAAAATGCGGTCGTTATATCGACTTGCCCGAAAAAAAGGGTCAGTCGCAAAGTGAGACTTTACTGTATATCTTTATCATATCTCAATTTGAGGTTTCATCATTTGTATAAATGTCAGTCTTTCAGAAGTTAGGATGTTCATGCTGTGATGCATTGTTATCAAGTTATAATGCAGAAACATTAATTGTTTAGTTGATTGTCACCTTGACCTTTTATGTTCTTACCCCAAACAGTATAGGAGTCATGTAATCAATGATAACAATCATCTCAAGGAGTCTGAAGTCTGTATGGGAAGTAGTTGCCAAGTTATACAGCAAAAATGCTTTTCAGTGTTTAGGTCATTGTGACCTTGACATCTGACCTACTGATCCTAAGATGTATATGGGGGTCATTTTCTCAATGTAGTCAATCATCATATGAAGTTTGATGTCTGTATGACAAAAGGTTATAAAGTTTTACAGCTGAAATAGTTTTCAGTGCTTAGGTCACTGTGACCTTGACCTTTGACCTACTGACCCTAAAATCAATAAGGATCATTCACTCAATATGCGCAACCAATATATGAATTCTGAAGTCATACTAATATACAAAAAAGAAAGTTTTACACAGGTATAAGGAACTTGTAGAATAATATAAGCAGCCGATAAAATCCATCCACCTATGAAATACACAAGTTCCTCTCGGATACTGTCTGAGAATGTAAAGCCTGGTTTAACACCTACTTAATATGATTATATGGTAAGAAGTTGGTTTCAGGTGGGTTATTTTGAAAAAAAAAAAGTTCATTTAAATAGATAGAACATTTATAGAGTTATACTTTTTTATGAAAGAATCCAGATGAAATATATCAAGTATCGATTAGTCATGTTTAATATGTAGAATACAATACATGTATATAGACCGCGTACCAACATGCAGATATAATTGAATAGTATAATCAAAATTGATAGCAGTCCTTTTACACTGCTTTTTGGTTCAGTTACGATGTTGCTATCATGTCACGCATTTCAGCTTCATCTAAAATTCAAAACATTTTTTTTTTTTCAGATTTGGTGTTACAGTAATTCATTTTAATTTCTATTATTTACAGGCATCATTCTTGGGAAGTTCCAGTAAGAACAAGCAGACTATCAACATGAAATTTCTAAATAAATTCCAGAGTAGCTACAAACTAATTAGTGTGCTTAAAACTTGATAACACAAAGCTGAGATTGAATATCGGTATCTCATAATAATGAAAGGAGAACACTGGATGAGAATTTCAACAGTACATTTTTAAGTCGTATAGAATAGTAAAGCTATGACCAAGTGTGTATGAAACTTTATAAAATGAAACTGAGGCAAAATATCTTTGTGGTAAATTACTAGACCAACTGAATGTGAAAAACAAGTCTGATAATTGATAGCTCCCGTTTATGCCTTCAAATCTATAAATGAAATCTTTTTAGCAAAGCAAGTTATTTTGGAAATACACCAATTAAATGCGTTAATTTTATAATTATGCATGCACACACAACACCAATTTAAAAACTAAAATGTGTAAGTATTTGATCAGACTGAAGGCGGTAGGCAATTATTTTTTACTCAAAATGCAGGGAATGAAAAAAACATGAACAGTACTGTGCGATTTTTAAACTGAACTGAAAGAGGCGCAGTCCCCTTACTCAACATGCTTTCAGTTTCCTTTTGACAGCATATTACATGTAGAATAAACATTTACTGTCGGTAAACTGTGAAGTTATGGTATTATTTAAACACATTCATCGGTATGTTTCTTGATGTTTTGAATTTCCCCCAAAAAATGCACTTGTCCTGCAGGACGAGTGATCAGAAAATTCTACTCGTCCTCGGACCATTTCCACTCGTCAATATGAGCTTTTTGATGCAAAATTCAAATGGCTCAATGCAGTATATTTTTTTCTGGCGGGGGAGTGGAGGGGGTAAGGTCAGTGGGGGTTTGTAATTGTCGGGTAGTTGGACCAAATGAGCTTCAAACATTTCTGCAACTCTGGCTGAAATATACCTGTTTTCAATCCATCAGAGGCCATAACCCTGCAATTCCCTATCATAGGGGAACATGAAACCAAAGATGCACAACTTCTCATGCTGCTATATACTCCTAAGGCGCGTTCAACACTGCAAGCGGTCGCAGCGACACTTAGCACTTTCGTCCTGAATGCAGGTGGTCGCGCGAGAGCTCGCAAGCGCGCGCAATTCAACTTGTGAGGTGTTTCGCATAGATTTCTAAGATGGCCTCAGGAGAAAGTTCAGTGCTAAATATGAAAGAATTATCTTTGAATATTGGGACACAGACCTATGTAATGCTTGTACCAGATAAAATTTTTACGCAATGCTTTGAAGGTAAGATTTTTCGAGCATCAAATGTTAATATATTATAGTAAACATTGATTTTTGACGTGTGACATGTCTACATCTACGTCCCCGCAAGGGGTTTGACATAAATGGAAGATAGCATGATTGTAGAATGGTGATATCGGACCATTTGCTGTTTGGGCAGCTTGTGAGGAGTTGGGCATATAATATATTTTCATACTGGCTTGTTTTTTCTTTTAATGTTCATGTCCATGTCCATTTGCCACTCTATTACATAGATTTTACAAATGATATTTGCATAACTTTTTCATTATGGTAACAAGGGTAAGGGTGAAAACTGGCTTTGAACCATTCATTTACACAGTTACAATTTATACCAATACTTTACAGACACATCTGGAGTGATGGCAGATATACTGTTTAAAAAGATTGAAGAGATGTATACAGTTAATGGCTTGCCCAAGGTCAAGACTCTAGGTATGTTACAGCCCATTTGGAGGTATATATGTACATATTAAACTACACTAAGCTCTAGTCAAGCTTTTTCTGTATAACCTATCTTTTAATATTTGATAGTAAGATTACAGCTTCGAAATACAAGATTACCTTGTATTGTTTACACTGATGACAAACAGAATGATAATTTAGCTTTTTTGTTTCTTATGGCCACAATTTCACACATATATTGCTTTGTGTTGTCGACTTGTAAACTGTGTATCATTAGTAGTTAGAGCTTGGTGGAAGTATCTTTATTCCAATAAATGACTTTCAGTCTTTGAGGTATAAATTATAAAGTAATAACAAAATAAATTAAACATTTATTAAATAATGATTTATTTAAGTGAATGGAACTGAATTTGGTATAAATGACTTATCCTTCTAATTCGAAGAATGCATAACTTAACAATAAATTTTGGAAAAAAAACATTAAAGTTTTTCTGTAATACCAAATTAATTTCTACTGTTGATATTGCATAGTGAGTATTATTGATTCAGTAATTAATAAAAGACGTTTTATAGTTTTTGTATCTTAATAAAATTTTTTTTTTTTCAAGATTATGTAGAGTCACTAAAAATCTTAACTGAGTTAAGATTGTTGGACAGTATTGTTGACATGGCCAAACAGGCAGACCACATAACAGTTGGAGTAAAGACTAAGTTTGACCAAATCTCAGTCAACGCGTACCCCAAAAACATGCCGGATGAAACATTGACAGCATTTGCTACAATGGCACCTGCAGACATGAGTGCACAACAAAAAGTGCGTTTCATGGAGATAGTGACTTCATCCATGCAGGAACAGCAGACAGAAGGTAAAAAAGTATTAGATATAGTCAAGGGTTTTAAGATTAACTATTTAAAAACTAAGGAAATATTGTTCTAATTACGGCGGTTTCGTCCTTTATCATTTATGTATTAGACATTCTTCCCTTACTCACTCTCATCTTCTGAAAGAGTGACAAGTCCCACAGTGTGTTCATTGTTTTACAGATCTTACAGTTCAACACATTTTTGTTGACTGTGTGGACTGCAGACTTTGCTTCTATAGGAAATTAATATTTCAATGTAGCAAACATGCATGAGCTGTTTAATTCTGTTCAGCCAGAGTTAATCTTTAAATGTTTTAAAGATATCAACATCTTTAAGAAGGTATAATCATTTTATTTAGGTATTTACATTAGAAATTTTAAGTATATCATATTTTACATACTATCAACAACGTTTGAACTTTTCTTTTATTGCAACTTTTTAACAAAATATAGTTACTGATAATTTAATCTACTAATAGAGCTGCATAATATAGGTTCATATTCATTTAACATTTCTTATGATTCAGGAAGAACATCTCCAGCACTTTCACAGGAATCCCAAACAGACTGTGACTCAGCAGATTTGAAAGGTCATGGTGAGAAATTAAGCCATAATCTATATCTAAGGGAGAATACTTTTTTTGGACGGCACAATCTGTTTGTCTGAAATAGTTTATCTACTTTTTATCTGGATTTAAATGTATTTCCCAGGAATGAACACTTTTAAGCTGAGCAATAAATATGTTCTGTTAGACTAGTTAGTTATGTGGTTATATCATTTTTCATAGATTTATGTAAGACTCAATATCCAGTTTTCGAAGGTTTTCAATTAATTGCTAGTGAATATAAATTCAGATCAGTTTTTTTATAGAACATGCCGTAAGGTTGCTTTTTTATTTCAGGTCGTGTCTTATGGACCCATGAAGCCATCCTTCTGTTGATAGACAGACAACGTGAATTAGGACACTTGTTTGAGAATAGTGCTATATCGCAGCGTCAATCCTGGAGGAAAGTGGCTGAGGAACTTAAAGCGAAAGGTTACAAATACAGCGAAGATGACTGTAGCAAAAAATTTCCTAGTTTGAGAGCAAGGTAATGAGAGTGTAGGAATGCACTATGCTAATTTCAAAATGCCAACTTAGTTTGATGATAAGTGCATTGCCTAAGAGCACACAAGATGAATAGCAAGGATTCTTACTGAGGATCTTAAGCTTCAAAAGGAAGGGTCTAAGCTCTTGCCATCATTGAGTAGACAGGTTATACAGGACATGACTAAAGATTTTTTCATAGACTGTCTGTTTATCATTGAAATGCATCTCTTTTGATAATGATGACAAAAATTGTAAAATTGGGTTGGATAAGTCTAAACAAGAAGTGCCGCAATGCGACGAAAACCAGGTTTTCAACGACCAAGTATTGATGTGACAGGAATTAGGAAGAAATATGGCAGTGAAGTAAAAATGGTGCTGTTATTTTGGTACCAACACAGAAAGTTGGTTTCAATAGTTCAAAATAAAAATAAATCAGATACCTGAGTAGCAATGCCAGGCTGTATTTTCATGTAAGCTACACACATGCCAAGTTGAGTATCAATAGGTCAAAGTGTGCTGAAGTTATTGAGTAGAAGCTGAAAATTCTATTGTAAGCAAGTGACCTTGACCTTGCTCCCAGATATCATAATAATAATCCCAAGCTGCATCTTAATATAAGCTACCAACACAGCAAGTTTGGTGTCAACAGGTCAACGCAAACTCAAGTTATTACGTGAAAACTGAATTTCTTTTTTAAAGCAACAGTGACATTGACCTTGTTCACAGACACCTGGGTAGCAATGCCAAGTTGCGTCTTGATATCAGCTACCCAAATACTAAATTTGGTGTCAATAGGTCTCAGCAAACTCAAGTTATTGAGTGGAAACTTAATTTCTTTTTTTAGCAACAGTGACATTGACCTTGACCACAGACACCTGGGTAGCAATCCCAAGCTGCCTCTTAATGTAAGCTACCCATATACCAAGTTTAGCATCAATAGACCAAAGCAAACTAAAGTTATTGAGCAGAAACTGAATTTCTATTTTTAGCAACAGTGACCTTGACCTTGATCACAGACATCTGGGTAGCAATGCCAAGCTGCCTCTTGATATAAGCTACCCACACACAAAGTTTGGGGTCAATAGGTCAAAGCAAACTCAAGTTATTGAGCGGAAACTGAATTTCTATATTTAGCAACAATATCCTTGACCTTAATCACAGACACCTGGGTAGCAATCCCAAGCTGCCTCTTGATATAAGCTACCCATATACCAAGTTTGGGGGCAATAGGTCAAAGCAAACTCAAGTTATTGAGCAGAAACTGAATTTCTATTTTTAGCAACAGTGACCTTGACCTTGATCACAGACACCTGGGTAGCAATCCCAAGCTGCCTCTTGATATAAGCTACTCATATACCAAGTTTGGGGTCAAAGCAAACTCAAATTATTGAGCGGAAACTGAATTTCTATTTTTAGCAACAGTGACCTTGACCTTGATCACAGACACCTTGGTAGCAATCCCAAGCTGCCTCTTGATATAAGCTACCCATACACCAAGTTTAGCATCAATAGGCCAAAGTAAACTCGAGATATTCAGCGGAAACCAAAAGTTGACGCCCGCCGACTTCAGCATTACAATAACCAGGTTTTCGTTGAAAACCTGGTTAATAAAAATGGTGATGTGTACAGATGCTGGAAGTCTGCCTGTCTTCAGGCTAATGTTGTGTTCATAAAATGTTGACTTCATGTATGATATAATCAGCTATAAATTAGGAATTTAAATTGACAAAAAAACAGTAAAAGAAAGAAACAAACAGACAGGGAACAGCCGTCAGTCCTGGAGGTACTTTGATGCAATGGAGGAAATGTTTGTGGGTGATCCGGCAGTACTTCCCACACATGTTGTGACTTCTATGCGTCCCGAACCTGTACCAGCTCCTGATGAGACTGCTGATACTTCTCAAATAAGTGAAGAGGAACCCCCTTTCGAAACGCCACTGACATCAACACCACAGAACCCACGCAAACGGCATCGATGCTGACGAACCTCCTCACTGGTTTGAGAAGTATCAGCAGAACCAACAAAAAATGCATGAAGAGAGGATGGCCATAGAAAACCGACATGTCAGTGCTTTAGAGACATTAGTAAAATTGCTTCAGGAAAGGAAGTAGGGTTTTTGGACAGTCAAATTGTCACAAAATTTTATGTTGGATGTCTCAGAAACAATTGAGACCAAATGTTTTCATAGTTTACAAGTATTCGGCACTTAGAGATTGTGGAACAGGCTGTCACATATGTCTGCTTATAATTATGTACTTTTTATTTTAATTTTAATTTACCTGCAACCTGCATTATTGTAACTTCATGGAATCCTTCATGCTGTTATATCTTAACTTCTTTTCCATACCTTGATCTGTAAAATTGAATTTCAGGTGTTAAATAAATGATTAAATCATATGCTTTATTTGATGCTGTTTATTAGAAGAATTAAATAAAACAGAAAACAGAACTCAGTCTACATACTTAAACACAAATGTATAATCAACACTGTTTCATCTCTGAAACATAGACCTAAGGCTCCACAGAGGTCTTTTTTCTTTGAACGAATTTCAACCTTAAAAAGTTTAATTTAGGCCAACAAGTTCATAATGTCATTCCACTTGACTGCCCCTGGAGTTAACGTTTCTTCCTGAATGATGGTGCAAGTTGTTACATCATCGTCATCATGCAAATTTACAATTTCATCTTCAACATATGATTCTTGTCTTAAGATAAAGTTGTGGAGAACACAGCAACTGACAATGATGTATGGAATAGACATCACTTTTGTAACACATTCAAACACTTCAATTTGCGCAACTTTCCTTTTAACAAACCAAAGCATCTTTCTATATTCACTCTAGTAGAGCTGTGGGCATAATTGAACTTTTTTTGCTCACTGGTTAGGTGGCCATTATCTCTAAATGGCACAAGCAAAAAGGTGGAGAGGCTGTAAGCAGAATCACCTAAAAGGTGGAATGTTTGTGGACAGTTCTTTTGCAAATGGTCATGTAAGGGACTATTCCTGAACACTCTTGAGTCACGAACTGATCCAGGGTATGCAGAGTACACATCAAGGAATTTTAGAGAACTGTCACATACACCCTGGAGGTGAAATACAGGAAATCCTTTGCGACAAATATGAGAGTCCCTGAATTCTGATGGTCCTGTAATTGGAATATACGTTCCATCAATGGCACCAATTACCCCTGGGAAACCCTGTCTCTGGGAAAAACCATCTGCAATTTGTCCATAATGTTGTTTGTCCGGCCATGATGTAAGTGCAGGAAGGATGTTTTCCCCACTCATGGTACAGCAGAAATTTCCTATGTAATAATGTAGTGACTGATATTTTTTGCAGGGATCACAACACAAACTTCCAGACAGACAGAAGACATACACACAAGAGCAAATCTATATGCCCTCTGACCCTCCCTCTTATGGGAGCACAAAAAGTCCCATGATTTGCACCATGAGTGAGGAATTTGGTGTAAAGTATCATGTTACTGCTACAGAAGAGACTGCACTATTCTCATGTAATATGTACATTATAAAAGTCTTGTTCACACATTTGTCATTGTTAATAAAATCTTGTCTAAAGGGCTAAAATGTGACACTACTTATAATGTATCTGTTTGACTGTTTTGTTTTCATTCAGAATTTCAAATGTACGTACTCACAAAAATTTATAAATATCTGGTTGCAGTTTAACTTAGAGAACTTCCCTATCTCCATTTGCTTGTATGTTAATGTTTAAAGTTTCCTGTAGTTTTTTTACCAAATTGAACACCTTTTTTTCTGCATTTATAAACAAAACTCAAATTTCTGATAATATCAATAATTATGGGTATTATCTGTTCCATCTGACTTGCCATCAAACAAAATAAACTTTTAGTAAATGATATCCAACCTTTTAATTCTACTGCCATTTTCACCATTAGCTAAATTATGTAAATTAAAATCAATTACTTTTGTTCAGTTCAAAATTTCATGATTAATATAAAATCAACAGAGTTTTCTTCAATTTCTGACAAGCAGTCAGTCTTTTTTTGCCTGAAGTATAAAAGGAGGTCTGGAATGATTTGGTACAGGACTGCATAATACAATTTTTACACATTATCTTAATTAAAGTTTTTATTACAAACTAGATGGGTGTTCAGTGAAACACTTGTGTCGCCCTTGGGTACTCTGTTAGAATAACTAAAAAGGTAAACAAGAGCCTGCTGGAAAAGACAGCATGCTAGTCAAAGTACAACAAGACCTGTCCACAGACAGCATGCTCCCATTTTCTCAGTGCTGGATATTTAATTATAAGCCAAGTTAAACAAGAGGCCTAAGTGAAAAAAATTTGAGTGGGGGAGGGCAAGTACCCAGTCATACAAGATGGAAAAAAAATTCGGATCAAGCACTTATGTATTTAAAAAAAAAAAAAAGAAAAGAAAAAAATGTCGAGCCCCTGTGGGGGTGGGGGGTGTGAGAGAGGGGGGCTGACTGGTTTGAGGGGTGGATTGGGAATTTAGTTCCTATGGGCGTGAGGTGAGGATAGATGCAGAGGGGACAGTGTGTGGGGGGGGAGTAGTACTTACCCATCTCATGTCAGTTAATATTTTATTTCTAGGCTTAAGAAGTTGTTTTCCTATATATTAGTATATGCAAAATCAAGTGACCCCTTGGGGTGGGGCTAACTGTGACCCCAGGGACATGGGTACCAACAATCTTTACAGTGGTTTTGCTGGTGATCAAGTATTCCAAGTTTGAATGGAATATCTTTGACACTTTTTGTGACATGGACATAAAGAAAAAGGTTAACCAAGAAATTTTAACTTGAAAAAGGAGCATAACATTGCAAAAATAAATTTGAGGGTTATCTGCCCTTGAGAAATGGTGTTGTCTTAAGTGATACAATTGTAAGTATTACAACTGGAAAGTTTGATGAAGAAATATTAAGAAATGGCATAGTTATAGCCAATGTTAAGTTATCATGACAAAATCCAAAGGGGCATAACTCTGTCAATTGTGACCTTGACCCACAGATTTTGGCATCATCACAACCCTGTTGTCATAAGCAATATAATTTTAAAGTTTGATGACAAAATGTTAAGAAATGGCAAAGTTATTGCCAAAGTTAAGTTTTCATGACAAAATCCAAGTACAAAAAGGGGCATAACTCTGTCAAATGTGACCTTGACCTAAAGATTTTGGCATCATCCTGCCCCTGTTGTCATAAGCAATACAATTTGAAAGTTTGATAAGATAATGTTTAGAAATGGCAAAGTTATAGCCAACGTTAAGTTTTCGTGACAGACCGACGGACCGCCAGATTGACGGACAAAGCGATCCCTATGTATCGCTGTTTCTTTGAAAGGGCGACAAAAACCTTTGTAATGAATTTTGAAAAAGTGGAGGTTATTTGTCTATAACACTTTAAAAGAATGTACATTTTAATAAATTTTCAGTTACACAGCACATTCCATCATCTCATCCTTAATCCAAACACTCTTGGAATATCAAAAATACATCACACATTCTATCAATTACTAAAGTTGTCTCTCTCATTAATCAGACTTAGCTTCTTCAGGCAGGTTGAGTGTTTAATATACCTGAAACTTTCTGGTATTTCAGACAAGCTGGCAACTCTACCAACTGCAAGTTGACTGAATACCTGCCAATCTTTCCTAACTAGAAGCGTCAGGTATATAACATATGCTGGCTTTCCATCAGAACCTACAAGATTATTCCTGAAATTTTCTGGTATTCTCGACAAGCTGGCCACTTTATCAACTCCTGCAAGTTGACTGAATACCTGCCAATCTTTCCTACCTAGAAGCTTCAGGTATATAACATATGCTGGCTTTCCATCAGAACCTACAAGATTATTCCAGAAATTTCCTGGTATTCTCGACAAGCTGGCCACTTTATCAACTCCTGCAAGTTGACTGAATACCTGCCAATCTTTCCTACCTAGAAATTTCTGGTATATTACACATGCTGGCTTTCCACCAGCATCTACAAGGTTATACCTGAAACTTTCTGGTATTCCAGACAAGCTGGCCACTCTATCAACTCCTCCAAGCTGACTGAATACCTGCCATTCCTTCCTACCTAGAAACTTCTGGTATATTACATAGGCTGGCTTTCCACCAGCACCTACAAAGTTAATGAGTCCCCGCTAAGCTGGCTACTCTATCAACTAGAAATGGGTTTTTGATTGAACAAAAACATATGTCTCCCCCCAGCCAGTTGCTGCAGGCAGTATTGAGTCAGACGATTGTAAAATTTTTCATTTAACCTCCAAGTGTGACCTTGACCTTGAGACACCACACCCGCAAAGTGGTTTCTGCATGTCGCCTTGATGAGGTGAACATCTGATTCCAAGTTTCATAAAAATCCTTCAAGGGCTTTGGAAGATACAGAGTGGACAAGATTTTGTGGCATTTGACATTTAACCTCCAAGTGTGACCTTGACCTTGAGACACCACACCCGCTAAGTGGGTTCTGCACGTCGCCTTGATGAGGTGAACATCTGACCCAAGTTTCATAGAAATCCTTCAATGGCTTTGGAAGATACAGAGCGGACACAATTTTGTGGCATTTGACATTTAACCTCCAAATGTGACCTTGACCTTGAGACACCACACCCACAAAGTGGGTTCTGCACGCCGCCTTGATGAGGTGAACATCTGACCCAAGTTTCATAAAAATCCTTCAAGGACTTTGGAAGATACAGAGCGGACACGATTTTGTGACGGACAGACGGACGGACCGACAACCGGGGGAAAAACAATATGTCTCCCCCAATTTTGGGGGGAGACATAACTCCTCCAAGCTGACTGAGTACCTGTCAATCCTTCCTATCTAGAAACTTCTGGTATATGACATATGCTGGCTTTCCACCAGCATCTACAAGGTTAATGAGTCCTCGCCCATTCTTTCCTTGTTATCACTCAACTTTCTAGTATTTCATGCTATTTCTCATTCACTCATAATTAAGATAGGCTTGCCAATTCAATAGCTTCAATAGTTTCTTTAAGTAGATTAAGCATTTAATTAATCAGTATACCTGAAACTTTCTGGTATTCCAGACAAGCTGGCCACTCTATCAACTCCTCCAAGCTGACTGAGTACCTGTCAATCCTTCCTATCTTGAAACTTCTGGTATATGACATATGCTGGCTTTCCACCAGCATCTACAAGGTTAATGAGTCCTGGCCCATTCTTACCTTGTTATCACTCATCTTTCTAATATTACTAGCTTGCCTAGCTCTAAACCTTGTTTTCTGGTTCTCTTTAGTTTTTTTTTTTCTTTATTTTTATAAAAGAGATTACTTACGTTCAGTTATTTCTCCACTGAAAACATTTTATCTTTCAAACTACCTTTTGCACTTTTCCCCTTTAATACTTTTAAAATTAACAACAAAAAATAATATGTCTGCCCTCTGTCATACCAGACCCCTAACAGGCTGAAATAGAAACTTCAATATTGAAACAGCACTCCCCAACCCTGTTTAAACGTTGTTTTGCATATAACCTAATTGTTCCAAGCAGTTTTTTTATTTCATTTCCTACAACCTTGCATTAATAAAAATATATTTTAGATCTACAATAAATATAATAAAATAGATGAGTGAGATTGACAATATTCAGTTTAGCAGAAAAAAAGAGAGCAAAAGACAGATTATTGAAAGGCATCAGAACTTATTTTATGTGTGTTTGTTAGTTTGTTTTATGTTTTATAAATGATCCTACTTTAACTGTTGTTGTCATGAAATAAATTTATGTGAATGACAACTTTTTCATTGTTGTATGTAAGCTATTGGAACCAAAGTTTCTTTTCTACTTGAAAACGCCCTCTAGCAGTCATAGTCACACTGGTGGGCAATTTACATAAGAATTATTCCTGGGAAGGACCAATCCTAGACTCCCATTCTCCTTTAGAACTACTGACTCATGACAAACAATGCAAAACAAGGTACCCTGGACAAACAATGCAAAACAAGGTACCCTGGACAAACAATGCAAAACAAGGTACCCTGGACAAAGAATAACGGTAATCAACTTATATTTCTAACACTAGAGGAGCGTGTGAATGTGATTAAACTCAATGATAATGGTTAAAGATAATAGGAGATTGATAGCTGAACAAATATGCACTGGAAGGACTCATATTCATGGAATTCTTAAGAGAAAGTGTGAGATTATGAATGAATACAGAGCAATTCTTATATTGACTTCTTATCATCAGACTACTGATAAATGTAGACCAACATTTCCTGATTGCACACCACTGCAAATACTGATTTATCAAATTAATCCAAATAAAGTTTTATTTTCTAATTTCTGTGCACTTCAGGAGAAATGGTCAAACCATTGGTCATTGGCAAGTCCAGTAAACCAAGATGCTTCAATGGTATCAATGTTGACCAGTCTTATAAAGGGGGAAAAAGAAAGCATGGATGACCAGTAAGATTTTCGAAAAGTGGCTTCACTGGTTTGATAGACAAACCAAAGATAGGAAAGTGCTCCTTTTCGTAGATAATGACCACTACCATGCTGCAGTCAACCTGAAAAATGTGACTGTGAAATATTTGCCTGCATACACAACCTCTCTATGTCAACCAATGCATCAAGGTATCATACATACTCTGAAGCTTAAATACAGAAAAAAACCACTCCAGCATGTTCCAAGTCAATTGGAACTGAAACCAGCTAGTGGGTTCTATCTGTTGAAAGAAATCAATGTGCTTGATGCCATTTATTGGATTGCACGTGCTTGGAAATAAGTGGAAGTGAGCACTGTTGTTAAATGCTTTGCTAGCTGTGGATTTAATGAAGCTGTTGAGAATGTGTGTTCAGTAACAAAGAAATTGATGAGGATGAGGATGATAATTACCCAGTCGCCCTGCATGCGATTGCTAGACAATCATTTGATTGTGAATTTAAAGGACTGGTCATTGAAAAAGTATTCCATGTATGTGATTCAGAAGAGATGGACTGGGTCAGACCTGCTAGTGAGTTACTGCTGGAAGTGAGAGAGCAGGTCAGTGACAATATGTCTGATGATGGAGAACAGTCACTGGAAAAAAATGTCTGTACTACAAATGAATGATTGGAAATTATGAAAAACTATGGTAAATGTCATTGAGATGAAAACTTGTTGGGAACTTCTCTTGATACGGAGGACATTATTGCAAGTGTGATGCTTCTTGGTAACCACAAACAAATAACAAGAGCACCGCTGGGCGGAGCATTATATGCCCGAAGGGTGTTTTTTCTAATTATGATGCATTTGTGATATAAGGGAGGAAACCTTAGGCTTTAAACTAGGGATGGCAAAATTTGTTCATTTTAGCATTCGAATGTTCGGATCATTTTGCATTCGAACGTTCGAATCACTCGTACTCAATAGTTACACAGTGTTTTCACGAACTTCTCGGCCAAACTCCATGCAGCGTTTACTTTCCATTCAGTACAAAGGCATGTCACGTGATGATAGTCGAACGTAAATAAACAAAATGTTAAACTTTTTTTCAATTTCATTACATCAAGGCATGTGAAATCGATGCAATTCCAATAATAACTGAAGAAAAAAGAATAAAAAGTTTCTGAAATCCAGCTAAGTTTAACAGTGAAGGGGAGATCACTGCCAGGAGCTTCTCGACGTGGTTAACTCGATAAGATCCGAGTGTTTCCAATTCATTGACACAATGTGTATTTCTCGGTATCCGGTATCATTAATGGGTAAATCACCTTTCGATTTAAATTTATACTTAGAAGGTCGAAAAGAAAAAGAAATTGAGACGAAGCCCAAGTTATGGTTGACATTTGGATGTCTGTGTATTTAATTTCTTCCTTCTGTTTCCTAGTTTGACCACAGACTCGACACTCTGACACGGACATACCAGTACCTTTTGACTTAGCTATTGTAGGTGACACTTGCTTAAAGCACAGGTCACCAACATTAGATGGCGGAAGTTTACGGTCGTCTGACCAGACGTGTTAACAGAGGTGTTAAAGCAACAATAGGTGTGAATTCACCTGATTATAACGCCTTTCTTACTTCTTCAACACTTCATGATTTCATTTTCCCATGAAAACAAAAATGATAGATTTTTTTTCTAAACATTCGAATGCCAAAAATACATTCGAACATTCGGCATCGGATCCGAACTTTCGAACGTTCGAACGTTCACTTACATCCCTACTTTAAACATAAATGATTTGCTCTAAATTTTGAATTTTTTCACCTTTGACCAACTAACCCCAAAATTAAAAGGGGTCATTCACTCAGTATGTGCAACCATTATATGAATTTTGAAGTCTCTATGACAAATGGTTGTCGGGTTACTGAGTGTAAATGATTCTGAACATTTAGGTCTATGTAACCCTGACCTTTGACATACTGATCTCAAAATGTATAGGGGTCATCCACTCAGTGTGCAATCATGATATTAAGTTTGAAGTCTCAATAACAAATGATTGTCAAGTTACAGAAATGGTTTTCAATGTTTTGCTCACTGTGACCTTGACCTTTGACCTACTGACCCTAAAATCAAATGGGGTCATTCACTCAATGTGTGCAATCATTACATAAATTTTGAAGTCAAATGGTTGTCAGGTAACAGAGTGTAAATGATACTAAACATTTAGGTCACTGTGACCCTGACCTTTGACATCCTGACCTTAAAATGTATATGGGTCATCACTCAATGCGTGCAATCATGATATAAAGTTTGAAGTCTCTAGATCAAATGACTGTCAAGTTACATGGCATAAATCGTTTTCAATGTTAAGGTCTATGTGACCTTGACCTTTGAACTACTGACTCTAAAATCAATAGGTGTCATCCTCTAAATGTGGGCAATAATCACATGAAAGTAAAAGACTGTAGGCCAAAGAGTACTCAAGTTATCCTCCAGAAACCAAATTGCTAACTGATGGACAGACGCCCTGGACCATAACATAATATGCCCCCTTCGGGCATATAAAAATAAAAATGCCAAAAATGCAATAAAAATTGAAGGGTAAGGGGGGTAGAGGTGTATATATAGCAAATGGTCAATCATCTTATTTGAAAAAAATCAGTAAACGAGTTTTATCTACTTTTATAATGAAAGTGTGGGTGTCTTCATGACTGGTACGAACCGCAGCACTATCAAAAACTATCAGGGACGGATGATGTCACATCATATTTTTTTGAGTGCTTGAATTCTAAATGTAAATATACTGGTATTGTTCTTTCAGTTTCTGTCAAAGTATGGACAGATATTGATGGGAAACAGTTTTCAATCCAACAAAAATGACATATATTGTTGGAAAACTGTTTTCAATGTAACAAAAATGCTACAAAATTGTGTCTTTTCTTTCTTCTGAACATGCCTCGAAATACCTCAAAATGCAGCTAAGACAATGTAGATTTTCAAAATTTTCTGGGGTGGGCATGCCCCCCAAAGAAAATGTAACGATTCACCACTAACGATTCACCACAGCTTCATATAACCATTCACCACAGAGTAATAACGACTCACCACAAAGTAATAAAACAAAATATTTTTGTTGTACTTCTGTTTTTCATTTATATATTTGTTTGGTAATTGGAGAAAATAAATATTTGGAAAAAGAAATTTTGATTTGTAATAGCTTCATTATTATACAACCTCGCAGATTTATCTCATTACTGATGTGGAAAATATGTATATTGAAAATATCACATTTATCCTAATGATCGATTGGTTTGGTGACACACAAATGAAATTGTGTTTTTAATCATAGTACATTAAATTTTTAAAGTGATAATCATAATTCTTATTTTTACTATTAAAAAGTACCTTGATTGTAAGTTCAAATATACCTTGTGCACAGTTTGTTATATCATTATGAATTATGGAAGATGGTGAGTGATAATTGTCTTGGGTAACGAGTAGTATAAATACATGGACACAAATTAATTAACCATTCATTACAAACACAACATTAAAGAAGCATAAAAAACAAGTAAATTTGTGAGCTAATGCTCACTAGTGATATCCCCGCTATCAGAAATTTGACTTTCATAATGTAATTTGCATTTGTCATATGTATAAAGAGTATTTACCTGAATTTAATACAACTTCATCCAAGGCACAGCTAGATGGAAATGGTCAGAATAATGAACAGGTATTACATCTGTGATTTCTGATTCATCGAAGTCTTTATTCACAAAAACACGATCAAGTGAACCTCCTTTCCTGTGTGTTGGTAACTTCTAAGTATTCGGTAAACAGGAAATAGATGAGCAAGGAGCATAAAATCGCTTTATACCATATGAGAATATAGGATAAAGCAATATGCAAAATATCAGGCTGCTGCATCTTATAGTTGCTGAGAAAACTGATGGAAATTGTGAATGTATGTCAACTATGTGTAAAAATCTAAGTATTCGGTAAACAGGAAGTAGATGAGCAAGGAGCATAAAATCGCTTTACACCATATGGTACTATAGGATAAAGCAATATGCAAAATATCAGGCTGCTGCATCTTATAGTTGCTGAGAAAACTGTGACGGAAATTGTGAATGTATGTCAACTATGTGTAAAAATCTAAGTATTCGGTAAACAGGAAGTAGATGAGCTAGGAGCATAAAATCGCTTTACACGATATAGGACTATAGGATAAAGCAATATGCAAAATATCAGGCTGCTGCATGCTCTAGTTGCTTAGAAAACTGTGATGGAAAATAAAGATGTGGTTTGGTTGATGTAATGCACCTATATAGTGTAAAAATCTAAGTATTCGGTAAACCGGAAGTAGATGAGCAAGGAGCATAAAATCGCTTTACACCATATGGGACTATAGGATAAAGCAATATGCAAAATATCAGGCTGCTGCATCTTATAGTTGCTGAGAAAACTGTGACGGAAATTGTGAATGTATGTCAACTATGTGTAAAAATCTAAGTATTAGGTAAACAGGAAGTAGATGAGCAAGGAGCATAAAATCGCTTTACACCATATGGGACTGTAGGATAAAGCAATATGTGAAATATCAGGCTTCTGCCTGTAATAGTTGCTGAGAAAACTGCAACGGAAACTAGAAATGGGTTTTTGATTGAACAAAAACATATGTCTCCCCCCAGCCAGTTGCTGCAGGCAGTACTGAGTCAGACGATTGTAAAATTTGACAATTAACCTCCAAGTGTGACCTTGACCTTGAGACACCACACCCGCAAAGTGGGTTCTGCATGTTGCCTTGATGAGGTGAACAACTGACCCAAGTTTCATAAAAATCCTTCAAGGGCTTTTGAAGATACAGAGTGGACAAGATTTTGTGGCAATTGACATTTAACCTCCAAGTGTGACCTTGACCTTGAGACACCACACCCGCAAAGTGGGTTCTGCAAGTCGCCTTGATGAGGTGAACATCTGACCCAAGTTTCATAGAAATCCTTCAAGGGCTTTGGAAGATACAGAGCGGACACGATTTTGTGGCATTTGACATTTAACCTCCAAGTGTGACCTTGACCTTGAGACACCACACCCACAAAGTGGGTTCTGCACGTCGCCTTGATGAGGTGAACATCTGACCCAAGTTTCATAAAAATCTTTCAAGGGCTTTGGAAGATACAGAGCGGACACGATTTTGTGACGGACAGACGGACGGACGGACGGACGAACAACCAGGGGAAAAACAATATGTCTCCCCCATTTTTGGGGAGAGACATAATTTGTTACGGACGGATGGACGGACGGACGGACACACGGACAAGGGTAAAACAGTATACCCCCCACTTCTTCGAAGCGGGGGTATAATTATAGTATTACATTTGGCTTAGCTTATTTAAACATGAATTTAAATTAGAACACTATTTAGACTTTATTCAGGAATCAAAATTAAGAGTATCATATACAAAATTTCGTACATCCTCCTATGACTTAGCAATAGAGCATGGGCGATACACAAATATACCTCGATCCGAAAGAATTTTTACGTATTGTACAACTTGATCTTAATCAAAAGGCAAAAACTTGGTATATCAATGGCACGTTCAAGGTTGTCAAAGCCCGGTTCACACAGCTTCTCTCCATCCACCAGGGTTCATCAAGTCTGGTGAGAATATGAAGCAGGTTCCACTCTGTTTCACTGTGATGTCCGGCAAGAGGCGTAGGGACTACAAGAAGGTAGCATAATTATGGTGCTTTACGATTATATACATCCGAGTCTGTATAGATTGCCATCATCATTAATAAAAAGAATACTTGCTATATTATATGATATATCAATAGTCTATGCACGTGCGACTAGAGCGATTTTTATTTCGCATACTATAATGCATAAATGAACGAAATATTTCAGTAAGTCTTGGTGTTACAATAATTCTGATATAAATACAAATTCAATAGACCAAGTTCTTACTTCATTCAATCATTTATGCACTTTAGATAAATTATGAAATAAATAGAAACTGACTGTCCAATGACTAAAAGTCTAACAAATGACATGGAGTTATTGTCCTAGTAAATTTATTATTCTACATTATAATAATATCATTTAACAATGTTCCAGTCAATTGTTGGTCTGGTTCCCAACCATGATGTAAAGGAGTTCGTGGACAATTTTGAATCCGGTATGTGGCAGGGATTGCGTCAAGCCTTCGAGAATCCACATATTCATAGGTGCCCATTCCACTTCATTCAGGCCTTGTGTCATAAGGACAGGAGTTTGGACTTCAGGTAAATGATAAACTTCAATTCTCCTTACATATCTTTATAATAGTTAAAAGTTAAAGAAATACTAAGACAATTAATTCATTCTACAGGAATCGATTTTAATGACTTAGCTATCTCATAACTGAATGTGAGAAATGCTCATAATATAACATAAGAGTGCATGACTTTATTACTTTTATTATTTACTATAATAAACAATAAAAAATCTCAGATGAAAATCAAGAACTCAGAATAACTACAATATTTTGAATAATTATTTACTAAGGTACCCTTATGTGTTAATTAAGCAACTATAGTAACTACTTGTCAGATAATTTTAGTACAAAACACAGAGTTGACAGATAAAAATCTTTATAAGCTTAAAGCACCCTTTAAGATGTAATTTTCAAGGTTGTACATTTCAATTTTTAGTGCAAAACAGGGCGAGCGAGATGTTATATGTCTAGCCTATTCCTTCTAGTTATATAATTTTAGTTGTATATATAAAGGGGAAAAATTGTGTCTTGAGGAGAGGGGGAAAAGGCCGCAATGGTATAGATATGTACAATACAATAAACAAAGTTGACAAAAGCAAGAGTTGTTTTCTCTACGCCCATATTACACTACAATAATTTTTTGTTAACATTGACATGATGGCACATCAAGCATCATCCATCACTTCATTCTACCAATTCGAAGTTAAAATTTCAGCTATTTCATACTTTAAAGTAAGATAATAATAACATGTGAGGAATTTATATACTTTTTCTTATAAGTTATTATGATGGCTTGTCATCCATCATCAATAAATATAAAAATAATAATAGATTAAAAAAGGACCATCACTTCATTGTACATGATTCTACTTAAATATTACACGAAATATATTTTTATAAGCCACTTTTGTGCTTACTTTCTTACAGACCACCTACAACAACAAGGATGATGTATATCGTCTTCTACGGAAGACTTTTGCACTTCTGCTTATACCTTCTGGAGACACTGAACCGGCCTTCAGGAAGCTGAAAAGAAAAAGCTGAACTGCCCAGACAGATAGGTTTTTCAACTAGGATCAAGAGACTTGGCTTCACAGTGACATCTGGGCAGTAGAGGAATGGTGCCAGTACTCGTGGACAGTTCATATCAACAATGACTGCGAGGGCTGGCACAACAAGTTAAACAAGGGAGTCAGGAAGGGGAACCTACCGTTCTACCTTATGTTGTCATTACTTTTTTCAGAGACCAATGAGCTGAAGCTTCAGGCTGGACTTTTGTGGGAAGGGAAAATTAAACGTTCTCAAACAAAAATGATAAAAGCCATTCAGGGAAGAATTTGGGCAGCATGGGAGGCATACAGTCGGGGGGAAATTCAGACCAGTGACTTTTGAAAAGGTGTTCATATATATACATACCAGTTTGTGTGAAATAAAGAAAAGTGAAGTGTTTTGTAACTAAAATGTATATATACTTCAACTAGATGTGCACCTAATACCTATGTATTAAAAATAAAACAAAAATTGGGCTGGGGTGGGTGGGTGTGTGGGTGTGTGTGTGTGGGGGGAGTCAAGTAACTTCATACCTACATATTTGAAAAAATGAAATGAATTTTTTTTTTTTTTTTTTTTTGGGGGGGGGGGGGGGGGGGGTATATAGAGGTGGGGGTTAGTCAAGTTATTTAAAAAAATGAATTAATAAATAATGAAAGAAAAACTAGATGGGTGTTCAGTTGAACACTTGTGTCACCCTTGGGTACTCTGTTAGAATAACTAAAAAGGTAAACAAGAGCCTGCTGGAAAAGACAGCATGCTAGTCAAAGTACAACAAGACCTGTCCACAGACAGCATGCTCCACTTTTCTCAGTGCTGGATAATTAATTATAAGCGAAGTTAAACAAGAGGCCCAAATGAAAAAAATTGAGTGGGAGAGGGCAAGTACCAAGTCATACAGATGAAAAAAAAAAATTTTTGGTGGGGGAGGGGGGGTTGGGTAACTAACTCATGTCAGTTAATATTTTATTTATAGGCTAAAGTTTTTTTCCTATATACAAGTATAAGCAAAATCAAGTGACCCCTGGGGGTTGGGCCAACTTTACCCCATGGACATGGGTACCAACAATCTTTGCAGGGGTCTTGCTGGTGATTAAGTACTCCAAGTTTGAATGGAATATCTTTGACACTTTTTGAGAAAATGGACATTAACAAAAAGGTTAACAAAGAAATTTTAAGCTGAAAAAGGGGCATAACATTGCAAAAATAAATTTGAGGGTTATCTGCCCTTGAGTAATGGTGTTGTCTTAAGCGATACAATTGTAAGCAGTACAATTGGAAAGTTTGATGAAGAAATATTAAGAAATGGCACAGTTATAGCCAATGTTAATTTTCATGACAAAATCCAGGTACAAATAGGGACATAACTCTGTCACTTTTGATCTTGACCTATAGATTTTGGCATCATCCTGTTGTCGTAAGCAATATAATTTGAAAGTTTGATGACAAAATGTTAAGAAATGGCAAAGTTATTGCCAACGTTAAGTTTTCATGATAAAATTCATGACAAAATCCAAGTACAAAGAGGGGCATAACTCTGTCAAACATGACCTTGACCTACAGATTTTGGCATCATCCCAACCCTCTTGTCATAAACAATACAATTTGAAAGTCTGATGAGGAAATGTTAAGAAATGGCCAACATTAAGTTTTCGTGACGGACCGACGGACAAAGCGATCCCTATGTATTGCCATTTCTTCGAAAGGGCGACACAAAAATGTGTAAAAGTTATATGCAGTAAAGGTTTTATTTTATAAAAAAGAAATTATGAAGGTAGAAATAAAATATAATCAATGCATCGAAGAGTCAACTTTTCTCTTTACTTAAAAAAGTCAATTGATTGTTCACCTTGTATATATCTGTGTAGATTGTCATCCATCGATGAGATTAAGGGGTAAAAACATAATCAATTTATGGACATGGACTTTTTTCTGCACTAGAAAAAATTTGAGAGTTTGTTAAAAGACAACTTGCATATTTCATGTTATATTTGTGTAATAACTAAGAAAACAAGAGGGCCATGATGGCCCTGGATCGCTCACCTGAGTACTTTGGCTGTAGGTTTGCTGTTAAGCAGTATTTCATTTTTTAATTGAAAATATGTAAGTGCCTACAAACAAAATATGTAAAATATCAGTCAATAAATAAAGGCTCTATGACAGAAAGTAGAAATATCTATTATAAGCTATGGTGACCTTGACCTTGACCCAGTGACCTCAAACCCTACCCATAGGTAGACGTCCATGCAAGGAACCTATATACTAAATATCAAAGATATTGGTCTATAAATGAAGGCTCTATGAGGTACAGTAGATAAATCTATTTTTAGCCTCCGTGACCTTTAATCTAATCTAATAATTTCAAAAAGCTTGATAAAGCTTGCTTCATGCCAAATTATAAAATTCTAGGCCTTGTGGTTTTAGACAAGAAGATTTTTAAAGATTTTCTTCTATACTGCTATTTAAAACTTGTGACCCCTCGGGCAGGGCCAATAGTGACCCCGGGGACATTTTTCAAACAAACTAGGTAGAGGTTCACTAGACAATGCTGCATACCAAATATCTAAGCTGTAGGCATTGAGGTTTCCAGTAAGAAGATTTTTAAAGATTGCCTTTTTTACATATTAAGGGCCCCTGGGGCAGGGCCAATTTTGACCCCGGGGCCAACATATAAACAATACTGGTAAAGGTTCTCAACACAATACTCCAGACTAAATATCTAAGGTCTAGTCCTATTAGTTTGGAAGAAAAATGATTTTTCATGTTTTTCCCATATAACTATCGGTAAACCAAGAGAACCCTGGGGCGTGGCTAATTTTGACCCAGGGGACATAATTTGAACAAACTTGGTAGACATCCACTAGACAATGCTGCATACCAAATATCTAAGCTGTAAGCATTGAGGTTTCCAGTAAGAAGATTTTTAAAGATTGCCTTTTTTACATATTAAGGGCCCCCAGGGGTGGGGCCAATTTTGACCCCGGGGCCAACATATAAACAATACTGGTAAAGGTTCTCAACACAATACTCCACACCAAATATCTAAGGTCTAGTCCTATTAGTTTCGGAGAAAAATGATTTTTCATGTTTTTCCTATATAACTATATGTAAATCAATAGAACCCTGGGGCGTGGCCAATTTGACCCAGGGGACATAATTTGAACAAACTTGATAGAGGTCTACTAGACAATGCTACATACCAAATATCTAAGCTGTAGGCATTGTGGTTTCTGAGAAGAAGACTTTTAAAGATTTCCTTTATAAGCCTATGTAAAATCAATTGACCCCCAGGGTGGGGCCTATTTTGACCTAGTGGCTTTGATTTGAAGAAACTTAGTAGAGGTCCACTGGACAATGCTGCACACCAAATATCTAAACTCTAGGCCTTGCTGTTTCTGACAAGAAGATTTTTTAAAGTTTTTCCTATATACATTGTAACTCTATATAAAACAAGTGACCCCTGGGCCGGTGCCATTTTTGACCCAGGAGCCATGATTTGAAAAAACTTGGTAGAGGTCTACTAGACAATGCTGCACACCAAATATCTAAACTCTAGGCCTTGCAGTTTCTGATAAGAAGATTTTTTAAAGTTTTTCCTATATAACTCTATGTAAAACATGTGACGCCCGGGGCTGGGCCATTTTTTACCCAGGAGCCATGATTTGAACAAACTTGGTAGAGGTCCACTGGACAATGCTACACACCAAATATCTAAACTCTAGGCCTTGTGGTTTCAGACAAGAAGATTTTTAAAGTTTTTCCTATATAATTCTATGTAAAACTAGTGACCCCTGGGGCAGGGCCATTTTTGACCCAGGGGTCATGATTTGAACAAACTTTGTAGAGGTCCACTGGACAATGCTGCACACCAAATATCTAAACTCTAGGCCTTGTGGTTTCAGACAAGAAGATTTTTAAAGTTTTTCCTATATAATTCTATGTAAAACTAGTGACCCCTGGGGCAGGGCCATTTTTGACCCAGGGGTCATGATTTGAACAAACTTGGTAAAGGTCCACCTGATGATGCTTCATACCAAATATCTAAGCTCCAGGCTTTGTAGTTCTGGAGAAGAAGATTTTTAAAGTTCCAACTTTGAAAATCTATTTTTAGCTTCTGTGGCCTAGAAATGCAATGGACCTGAACCATTTGAACAATTTTGGTAAAGCTTCATGCAAGTAACATTCCTGCCAAGTTTCAGGAAGATTGGCCCAGCAGTTCAGGAGAAGAAATTGTTTGAAGAAAAAGTTGACGTCGCACGCACGGACGCCGGACGCCGGACATCAGGCAATCACAAAAGCTCACCTTGAGCACTTTGTGCTCAGGTGAGCTAAAAAAGCAATGCATTTATTCAGCATATTAACAGACTCAATTTCTGAAGCTTTGATTTTAATGAAAGTTTAAAGATGGAAGAGAAGGGCTTTTCTCAATCTCAAAATGTACCAATATGAATACTGTATGTGTATTTGAATTCACTGAGGCAAATTTTCGTGGAAAGGTCCATTTTGGGGGTCTATACAAATATTTGTGCTATTTTGAATTCGCGGAGGTGACTGCCGAAAATCATAAATTGGCGTAGACCGCTCAGGTTAAAAAAATAAGGGAATTACTCTTACAAGATTTTCGAATGGTATAAAATATGGACGAATGCAGACGATGTTACAAATCAAAATACAATGTATAGTGGTAGGAGCAGGCACTGCTTTTCGCAAACAGCTTTCATTCATTTTACATAATTTTTACTGTAATCATCGTGGCAGTTCACAGTTATTTTCAATAACTCATGTCAAACAATACACTATTGTACAGAACAAAGACATTGTCTAGCTGACAGATTATGGCAAACAAAAGAATGCCGGTTAATGTGCATGATTTTTCACAGTTTTTCAAAGATTTACACTGCACTGAATGAGACCTTAATCTTTTCACCTATCAGTAACGTTATACAGCATTTTAATAAAATCATATGTATTGAAAGCATATAACACACTGATATACATTGTTCTATAGAAGCGCGAAAATAGGACTATTAAGAAATATTCGCGCTAAACATGAATTCGCGGATCGAATGTCACCACGAAGATCGCGAAAATTTGAAGCCCACGAATATTTCTACACATACAGTATTTTAATTCTTAGTAAATTCAAGCTAACAAGGCAATAGATCCACAGGTCTGACAAAGTTTTCCATTGATGGTAATACACTTGTTACAGCTATATCACTGACCTAACAACTTATAATGAAAATGCTTTTAAGCTTAATATTTTAGATCTATTTATGAAACCTTTCCCTTTAAAGATAAAAAGAAAAGAAAAAGGGAAATTTTCTATTATTACCGGTAACAGGTATTCATAAAATTTGCTCAAATAAAGGTTGAATACTGTCATATTAAATGCATATTAGTTATTGTTCCTCTTCAAGTAGCTTTCCAGTAACTCTAGTGGTCACATTTTGAAAGGTAGTGAAAACTTGTTCTAATTTTCTTTTTTTTTTAATTCAGTCAAACAAGTGGCTGATTATGAATAACAAGACTTTTCTTCCATTGCATGTACACATATAATATTATAAAAGGCATTAAACATATCTCTTTAGTCCAAATTTTAGTCCATTACATGATTCTAGCTAAAGAATGACATTATCAAGTTTACGGTATAGTCTACATACAGGGTGTAAGGAAGCTTATGAACCTGACTGGGGCGTTATTTGAACCTGCTATACAAAGTAAAGTATCCTTGCCACTACAAACTTTGTTCTCTTAAATCGAAAATGCAATCATGTTTTCAAAAGAGAAAATCAAACCACTCCATTTTTTTTCTTTTGGTTAATCACTTGTTGAAGGAAAAAACTGCAAACCGTGAGCCATTTCTACAAATGATTACTCCCTAGCTTGCGTAGGCAGACATTTTAAATAATTAGGATAAACTGAACTTAAGTCAGACAGATCCATGATTTATTGAGCTATTACTTGAGAGATGCATGTATGCTGAACTGATGGAGACTGGTACTCCGGCTATACTCTTTTGTTTCATCGACACTCAAAAACAGAACCAGTCATAATTAGCAATTTTTGATAATACAGATTAGATTTTGAGACTAATGATTTTATTCAACTCTTAAAAACATATCTTAAATACCATATCTTTGTAATTTTAGTCCTTTGATATCTCCAATGCATTTCAATGGCAAAGAAGGTGTATGTTTTATTTCTCATTTTAAACTGACACTCAAGGACAGTGTTAGAAGCCATTAAGCCAGAAAGAAAAAAGATCCAGGACTTTTAAGTGTTCTGTGTAACATTCATTGACAAACATTAGTTTTTAACTCTATCTGAACAAAAATAAAACAAGAATGTCAGTAGAACTGATTGATACTCCCCATTTGAGAATTAATTATTCACAACCCCTGAATCACATGATGCAAGTACTTTCTTTCATTATTATCAATTCAGTGACTGTCAATGAGCAACCTTGACAAAACTGAGAACTTAGGCAAGACTGATACACACAGACAGACTCAGGCATTTCTGCTTGGCATTCATGTGGCACAAACTTCAGTCCATGCAGTGTTTCAGGGACTGCATAAGTGACCATGTGATTTTCCTGTACAGACCTACCTCTGAAACATGCTGACACTTCCTCCAAATACACCAAAATGCCGGTGCAGACAAAACGAAGAAGCCAGTATGGAATTCCTGTTACTGGTGAAAAGTGAAAAGGCCAATAATAACCATTTATAACTAAAAGCCTGCAAGAACATAACATTGAAGTTTACTACTTTTCTTCACATTATGTACACCTGATAAGCCTTAATCTATAAAGAGTACTGTTTAATCCCAACTTGACACAAACTGCACACAGTGAGCATTAGAGTTACAGTTTAGTTATGTTTGTTTCCTTTGAACAATGGACATAGTAAAAATAATTATGGGTAATTTGCTTTGTACTGAGATAATAAATATGCACAAGTTCTTCCCATGGAGTAATAAATACTGTATCTCTTCTGGAGTGCCATACTTCATCACTCTGCTGGATGAACAAGTATTTATTTATAAGTGCAAAGCTAATAACATTTATTACTGCATATGTTTGAAATAAAATGAAAAACATTAAAAAAAAATACCCAGAGTAATTTTTAGTGTTTTATTATCAACAAGAGGGCCATGATGGCCCTAGATCGCTCACCTGAGTATTTTGACTGTAGGTTTGCAGTTAAGCAGTATTTCATATTTTAATTGAAAATATGTAAGTAATGTAAATATAAATATGTAAATATGTAAAATATCAGTCAATAAATAAAGGCTCTATGACAGAAAGTAGAAATATCTATCATAAGCTATGGTGAACTTGACCTTGACCCAGTGACCTGAAACCCTACCCATGGGTAGAGGTCCATGCAAGGATCCTATATACCGAATATCAAAGATATTGGTCTTTAAATGAAGGCTCTATGAGGTATAGTACATAAATCTATTTTCAGCCTCAGTGACCTTTAACCTAATCTAATAATTTGAAAAAGCTTGATAAAGCTTGTTTCATACCAAATCTTAGATCTCAGGGCCTTGTGGTTTCAGACTAGATTTTTAAAGTTTTACTATATAAGCCTATGTAAAATCAAATGACCCCTGGGTACTGGCCAAATCTGACCCCAGAGGCATAATTTGAACAAACTTGGCAGAGGTCCACACGACAATGCTACGTACCTAATCTTAAGGCTCAGGGCCTTGTGGTTTCAGACAAGAAGATTTTTAAAGTTTCACTATATAAGCCTATGTAAAATCAATTGACCCCTGGGGCAGGGCCAAATTTGACCCCAGATGTATAATTTGAACAAACTTGGTAGAGGTCCACAAGACAATTCTACATACACAATGTACTAAATCTTAAGGCTCAGGTCCTTGTGGTTTCAGACAAGAAGATTTTTAAAGTTTCACTATATAAGCCTATGTAAAATCCATTGACCCCCGGGGTGGGGCCAAATTTGAACCCAGGGGCATAATTTGAACAAACATGGTAGAGGTCCACAAGACAATGCTACATACCAAATGTTAGATCTCAGGGCCTTGTGGTTTCAGAAAAGTAGATTTTTAAAGTTTTACTATATAAGCCTATGTAAAATCCATTGATCCCAGGGTAGGGGCCAAATTTGACCACAGGGGCATAATTTGAACAAACATGGTAGAGGTCCACAAGACAATGCTACATACCAAACCTTAAGGCTCAGTGCCTTGTGGTTTTAGACAAGAAGATTTTTGAAGTTTCACAATGTTAAATAAGTTGACCCCTGGAGTGGGGCCAAATTTGATCCCAGGGGCATAATTTGAACAAACTTGTTAGAGGTTCACACAACAATGCTATATACCAAATCTTAAGGATCAGAGCCTTGTGGTTTCAACCAAGAAGATTTTTTAAGTTTCACTATATAAGCCTATGTAAAATCCATTGACCCCCGGGGTGGGGAAAAATTTGAACAAACTTGATAGAGGTCCACTAGACAATTAATGCTACATACCAAATCTTAAGGCTCAGGACCTTGTGGTTTCAGACAAGGAGATTTTCAAAGTTTTTCCTTTAAGTTGCCATAGCAACCAGAGTTCTTGATGGAATTGAATTCTTTGAACAACTTTGGTAGAGCTTCATGCAAGGAACATCCCAGGCAAGTTTCATCAAATTTGGCCCAAAGGTTTTAGAGGAAATGTTGTTTGAATGAAATTGTTGACAGACGACGGACAAAGTCCGGTCAGAATAGCTCACCATGAGCCAAAGGCTCAGGTGAGCTAAAAACAAAAAGATTCGTTTAACTGCGATAATAAATCAGTTGTGTGTATTTTAAACACTATGACTTCAAAATCACCTCAGGTATTATCTTTAGTAAGGGTACTAACCATGCAATGCATTAGACATAATTGTTTGATTAAAGCATCGCATATAGCCGGCTCCAAAAATAATATTGCGGATGCACTTTCAAGTTTTCAGTACAACAGATTCAGGATACTTGCTCCATTGGCAGACACCAATGCCACCCCAGTGCCTAACTATCTATGGAATATATCAAATTTAGATCTAGACAGCTGGTGTATTCGGGAATTTCCCAAAACACACAATTAGCTTATAATTCTGCAATAAATACATTTAACTCCTTCTGCAACTCTTGCTTTTGTTTGGCCTGTTCCGCCACAACATATTCTCTGGTTCATAACATACTGTTTTGAAAAACCACTTTCACCAAAAACCATTAGTACATATCTATCAGGCTTATCGTTCTACCACAAAATTAATGGCTGGTACAACAAAAATGATGTATTTCTAGTACGTAAAATACTTGAAGGCTGTCGCAGATCTCGGCCGTCCGTTGATAGCAGGGCCCCTATCACAGTCCCTGTACTGGCAGAAATATGCTGGGTTTTACATATTGGTACCTTTAACGAGTTTGAACGGTTACTATTCAAAGCCATGTTTACTTTAGCATACTTCGGATTATTTAGAATAAGTGAACTGGTCGTGACTACAACACTCAATAGAGCAATTAGGTTCTATGATGTTGAAATAGCATCCGATAACAAGTCCGTATATATTTGTTTAAGTGTCTATAAAAATAACCAATACGGTAATCCCGTAACAATAAAACTTCCATGTGAAGTTGACGTAGTCCAGTCTGTAGTTTGAGGTCATATCTTGCTGTACGACCTAAGGTTCTCGGACAACTATTTGTCCATTTCAACTCTACGCCAGTCACGCGTTATCAGTTTTCTGCTGTACTATGTAAGTTCTTGTCTCTTACAAAATTCAGGTCCTGTACATATAAGACACATAGCTTTAGAATAGGACAGATCACTCAGATAGTCACCTTGGGGTTACCGGAAGCCGTCTTATGAAGCTAGGTCAGTGGCATTCGACGGCCTATTCAACATATGTTAGACCGAACATGGTCACTTAGGTTTCAATGTATATTTTAAATTCCAGATGTATGGTTACTTGGGGATTCCCTTCCTTACTGGACTGGCCAACTTTAGAAAGACGCCGAACTTAGGTTTACCAGCTGGACACAGTATCGCCTGGTGGGGAATCTGTGGTCTTGGTTGGGACGATTTCATTCATTGTATACAGCTGCCAGTATTATTCAGATCTTTGCTGAAGGTAGTTCTCTTCCATCACAGTGGTAATGACATCACAAGACATTCGCTACGCTTTATCTTTAAAATGATACAAGAGAGCATAGAATACGTACATTATGCATTTCCTGACCCAGAATACGTGTGGACAGATATTTTGCCAGGACTGAACTGGGTGGCATACAGTGACATTAAAATGATAGACAAGAAAAGGAAAAGAATAAACCAGTTTGGACATAAACAACTACGTCAAATTTCTGATAAATCTCATGTTTTGCGGATGGACATTGACCCAACCAATCCCGGTTTCTTTCGTGATGACAGCGTTCATTTGTCCGATGTAGGTCTAGACATGTATCTAAATGAACTTACAGATACTTTGTTTAAAATTTTAAAGTGAGAATTTTGGGGAAATAAAATTAATAGGCATTTATTTTGTGGTGGAAAATTCTTTCGCTCGGGCGCGATCAGGAGTTATCATGCAACAAATTTCCGGTAGACTTCATTTGGGGAGCTGAATTTGAATTGCATACCTATGGTCGTTGTTTATTCCATAGCGCTTGTCTGTGTGTAGGCTGCGATCAATAAGATTTGAAAATTTTTATATCTGGGTTAAATGGGCCTTAAAGAACTGGCCAGATAGCTATGACTAGGCGTTCTTTAAAAAGCCCCCATTTTGTTAGGATATTGTTAGGTTAGCGCTATATTAAGTTGCACTGGTGGTTTTATTAGGTACGGCGGTGTACCTTTGATTGCTGGTTATATAGGGTATGGCCGTGTACCCTTGACTGGTTGGTGCATTAGGTACGGCAGTGTTCCCTTGACCGGTTGGTATACTAGGTACGGCGGTGTACCTTTTACTGGTAGGTATAGTGGGTACAGCAGTGTACCTTTGACTTTGGTTGGTATAATTATGTATAATAGGTACGGTGGTGTACCAGTTTTATATTGTGCCGGGCATTGGCGATGAGTCTAATTTAAGTTCATTATTATATGAAATAGTGCAACAGGGGTATGGTATTTCAGGGTGATGAAATGGTCGCTCCTGGTCGTGCCTTAGATCTTTCATAGTACTTGTCTGTGGACAGATATACTTCATTAGTGCTCATCTGATGAAGTCTTTTTTCTGTGCTGTCATGACCAATTCTGCCATCTTTCTAACTTAATTATAATCAGAGATGTGTCCTTAGGACATGGATGTCCTTACATTCTGCTGTATTGTCACAAAAAACCCTGTAAACTACAGGTACATATAAACATTATCCTTAACATTATGCAGTCTAAAAATGACTCTGCCGATCTCCAATAAATTTGCATCAAAATACCCAGGTGCGTAAATTTACATGCTGACAACTATTCTTAGAAAGTTTCATGGCTCTAGCAGTTAAATGTTTGGAGTTACACATGACACAGTCTAAAAATGCTATTTTTTGTTTAATCAGGGGGCATAAGTCTGCTGATCACCAATAAATTTGCATCAAAATACCCAGGTGCATAAGTTCATATGCTGACAACTATTTTTGGAAAGTTTCATAACTTTACCTTGATATAAGGGCAATCACCCCATTTGAAGGCTCTGGGTAAAATAGAACTCTAGTTATTGAGCGGAAACGGTTTACACTCTTTGGGCCCCTGTGACCTTGACCTTTGACCTACTGACCCCAAAATCAATAGGGTTCTTTGACTCAATAAGGCCAATCACCCTATGAAATTTGAAGGCTCTGGGTGAAACAGAACTCCAGTTATTGAGCAGAAACGGTTTACACTCTTCAGGCCCCTATGACCTTGACCTTTGACCTACTGACCCCAAAATCAGTAGGGTTCTTCTACTCAATAAGGTCAATCAACCTATTAAATTTGAAGGCTCTGGGTGAAACAAAACTCAAGTTATTGAACAGAAACTGTTTACACTCATTGGGCCCCTGTGACCTTGACCTTTGACCTACTGACCCCAAAATCAATAGGGTTCTTCTACTCAATCTCCCTATGAAGTTTGAAGGCTCTGGGTCAAACGGTAGTCCAGTTATTGAGCAGAAACGAAGTGTGACAGACGGACGTACAGACAGACATGGCAAAAACAATATGTCTCCCCCAGAGGGGAAGAGACATTAATGTGTATTCATGCATCAGTTCTAAAAAACTGGTTTAATTAACATTTATATGAAAAGTATCAAAGAGTTACAAGAATATAACTTCTTATCTGATAGAACTTTGAGTAAGCATACAATTCAAGAGTACAACTGGTTTATCATAACAAACTGGCTATCACCTACAAATACATCAGACATGACAGACTCAAAATACTCAAAAGCTAAATAATACTTGCTAAGAAAATATTTTCAAAATGTGTCTACCTAATCTAATGAAGTCTTTGACCAAAATAAGTGGCCAAAATTCCTTATATTGCAAGGAACCAGAAACTAGCGACTCATACCCATCCATTTTATCCGTAAGAAAAATAATATTTCAAGCACAGATTCTTTTTCTTAAACATACAAAAGTTCTCTTAATACTGCTACTTTGACACATGAAACCTTTAATATTGCTTCAAATATAACATATAAAAACATAAATAAAACTATAATTTGAAAAAATCTCTGCATGTGACAAAAACCTTGAAACAAATACAAAAGACGTGATATAGTCACAAAACAAATGTAACAAATACACATGAATGCAATTTAAGTATATTTTATGCATGACCTTCTAATGAATTTAAGACCCGGCAATCATATACAACACTTTTCATTGCTTATTAAACACAAGTTTTCAAAATACATGCACACTTCCAAAGAAATAGTTATCATAAAGAAATCAACTATACTAAGAGTAAGTCTTTCCAACCAAATAAGATTTTGACAAAAATCATAGGCCCAAAAGTCCTGAAATTGCAAGAAAATTGTCTGTTTATCAACATAAATAGAAAGTAATGAAACAGTTTCAGTGTTTTCTTTTTTCTGTGCTTTCAGTACAACTGTAAACATGCTTAACAATTCTAATCACTTATCATACAATGAAAAAGTTAAATAACACTGTCATATGAATAAAACTCCTCTATGACAAAAAACGCTCAAACAAATATAACAGACATGCATATAATTATGATGACAATTAGCTTTTAAAAAGCTTTAATAACAATAAAAATCTGCCATCATATATACACAAAAGTCACACACACAAAAGATACAATTATAGACTATTCAAAGCCAATTATCATATTTTACTTTGAAAAAAATCAATGACAAATATACATAAATCAGTTTTCAAAATGATTGTCTTCCAAAAAAAATCAGTTGAACTAAGTGTTTGTCTACCAAATCCAATGAAGTTTTTGAAAAACATTTGTTGTCAAAAAGTCCTTATTAGACATTTCAAATATATTTAACATGATATGAATAAATTGTCATGTGACTAAAACTATGCAACAAATAAAAGACATTCAAAGATTTAAAAGTCTAAGTCTTTTAAGACCTTAAAGCAACTGACTCACAAAATTTTGCTGAATTTTTTTATTCTTTAAAATTTAAGAGGATTTAATATACTATGGAAAAAATATAATATTATGCTTCTATACACTATGAAAACTGTAAAAAAAAAGTTTTGACTTTACCAGGATTCGAACCCACAACTCTTCGGTCAGTAAAATATAGAGCAACATCTTAGACCACTGAGCCACGGCATTTAGTTATTACACTGCCCCAAAATTAATGTTATAACTAAAGTATTTACCCCGTGACTAACGGGGTAAATTTTTTACTGATAAATGTGTGTAAAACTTTATATTTTGATGTTTTTCTGTCACAAAAACTGAGTCAATAACTTAGTTTAAATATGTTCTTCACGATTACAGCAAGAATTTCAAGATGTATTAACATTTTCTTTTTATCATCATCTGTGAGTCAGTCGCTTTAAAACTTTATCAATCACATACAAAAGATAAAACTTTTCTTAGTCAAATACAACATTCTTTGGGTAAAACAATCACCAATACACAAATATATACATAAGAGTTAGAGGTACATACAGGCTTCCACAAAAACATAGTTTTAAACATCAGCTAAACTGGGTGAGCCTACCTAACTTCTGAAGTTTTTGACAAAAATCAGTGGCCAAAAAGTTCTTAAAAATGCAAAAGAACTTCATGTCATTTCACAAAAAAAAGAAAAAGGCCTATTAAAAGTATCCCTTTTATTATCAACACAAACTTGAATTCAGTACAGTTCTATTTTTCTGTTTAAATTTCTTAAAAAGATCTTGAAAACATACATAAACACCACTTCACATATATCCAGAAAAAAACAAAAATAACATAAAAACATTCTATCATTTTAAATACTGAAATCACATACAGATGCCACATACAAAAGACACAATACTACATCATTTTGTAAGAAAATAATCAATACTAAGATACAAGGAATTTCAAAATACAACCATTATTCCATCAAAAAATAAATACCAACTGAACTAACAGTGGACCTTTCTAAACAAATGAACTTTTTGACAAAAATCTGAGGCCAAAATGTCCTTCATAATCCTTCAAGTAAGCCAGAAACAAGCAATACATAAGTTTTCCTTTCTTTATCAACATGATTAAAAGGTAAATATTCAGTAATCTTTTATATATGTATTATATTACATCACATACAAAAGCTTTACTGAGAAAGGCATAAGTCTGCTTAAAGTTAAATATATCATTTTGTTTAGGAAATAGTCAGTGCTTATACAAAGTTTTAATATTCATGCAACAACATAGTTTTTCACAAAATATCAACTAAATTTTGAGTGAGTATACCAAAACCATACAAATCAGTAATCCTAAAAGTTCTCAAATTGAAGAAAATAAGAAACTCAAAAGCATCTCTTTTATCATTAACATAATCATCAATATAAATAAAAATCAATCAATAATTTAAGTTTAATTTTTTCTCTATATTTAACACATAAAACTATAAGCACAATTGGTTTTTAAACTTTTTACATGACTTATAAAGATCTATAAATAACATACTAAAACATCACACACAAAAGACACAAGACAATGAAAAGCCAAATGTTACAATTTGGTCAGAAAATAAACAGTGGTAATATAAATGTGTTCTATACATATTTTGTCTTTAATAAAAAACACACAAAAGAGGCAACTGAAATAAGAGTTAGTCTACTTTAAACAAAGAACATTTTGACAAAACAGTGAGTCCAAATATCTTTAAATTGCAAGGAAATGCTGTCTATGAAATTGCCCTGTCTGCAATACATAAGCATCCCTTTTCATCAGCAACATGAATAAAACTCCTGGGTTTGTTTTCTATATATATACAGAAGTTCTGTCTGAATACTTGCTTTTATTCACATGACACATACATATCACTTCTCATTATTATAAAACATGGTTATATGAATAAATTGTCATATGACAAACACTATGAAACAAATAAAAGACATTCAAAGACTTTAATGTGCAATTCTTTAACAACTTTAAAACTTCTACAATCATATACAAAAGATATAACTCTCCGCAGTCAAACACAACATTTTTTATGTTTGTAAAACAAGCACCAATGCACCAATATATATGAGATTTAAAGTTACACTGAGGCTTCTACATTAACATAGTAAAAACATCAGCTTAACTGATAGAGAGAACCTAACCTTCTGAAATTTTTGACAAAAATCAGTGGCCAAAATGTCCTTAAATTGCAAAGAGCTTCATGTCACTTTATGTAAAAAAGAAAAAGGCCTATCTGAAGCACCCCTTTCATTATCAAGACAAACAAATAATAATAACATATTTCTTATAACAGTTTTTTTTCCTTCTGTTCTATGAAATTCCTTAAAAGCTCTTGACAATTATACATAAACATCACTACACATAAATATTATATGAAGAAAAACACAAAAATATCATTAACATATTCTATTATTTCTAAACTGTGAAATCACATACAAAAGTCACACACAAAAGACACAATATTACAAAAAAAGTTTAAGAAAAAAATCAATGCTTACATACAAGGAATTTCAAAATCCAACCATTCTTCCATAAAAACATAAGTATTAACTGAACTAAGACAGAGACTATCTAAACTAATAGACTTTTTTGTCAAAAATCTGTGGCCAAAATGTTCTTAATACGTTGAAGTACAGCCTTCAAATAAGCCAAGAAATTAGCAATTCATAAGCTTTCCTTTCAGCAAATACTCATATTTCTGTAATCTTTTATCTATCTATTATATTACATCACATGCAAAAGGTTTACTGATGAGAAAAGCACAAGTCTGCTTAAAGTTAAATATATCATTTTGTTTAGGTAATAATCAGTGCTTATATAAAGTTTCAAAATACATGCAACAACATAGTTTTTCACAAAATATCAACCGAATATTGAGTGAGTATACCAAAACAACACATACCAGTAACCTTAAAAGTTCTCAAATTGAAGGAAATAAGGAACTTAAAAGAATCTCTTTTATCATCAGCATAATCATCAAGATAAATAAAATTCAATCAATAATTTTAGTACATTTTTTTTTCTCTATATTTAACACATAAAACTATAAGCACAATTGGTTTTTAAACTTTTTACATGACTTATAAAGATCTATAAATAACATACTAAAACATCACGTACAAAAGACACAAGACAATGAAAAGCCAAATGTTACAATTTGGTCAGAAAATAAACAGTGGTAATATAAATGTTTTCTATACATATTTTGTCTTTAATAAAAAAACACACAAAAGAGGCAACTGAAATAAGAGTTAGTCTACTTTAAACGAAGAACATTTTACAAAACACTGAGCCCAAAATATCTTTTAATTGCAAGGAAATGCTGTCTATGAAATTGACAGAAATTTGCAATACATAAGCATCCCTTTTCATCAGCACAATGAATAAAACTCCTGGGTTTGTTTTCTATATATACAGAAGTTCTGTCTGAATACTTGCTTTTATTCACACGACACACACATATCACTTCTCATTATTATAAAACAAGGTTATATGAATAAATTGTCATATGACAAACACTATGAAACAAATAAAAGACATTCAAAGACTTTAATGTGCAATTCTTTAACAACTTTAAAACTTCTAAAATCAAAAACAAAAGGTATAACTCTCCGCAGTCAAACACAACATTTTTTATGTTTGTAAAACAATCACCAATGCATATATACATGACATTTAACGTTACACTGAGGCTTCTAGAATAACACAGTTTTCACAAAACATCAGCTAAACTGATAGAGAGAACCTAACCTTCTGAAATTTTGACAAAAATCAGTGGCCAAAATGTCCTTAAATTGCAAAGAGCTTCATGTCACTTCATGTAAACAACAAAAAGGCCTATTTAAAGCATCCCTTTCATTATCAAAACAAACAAACAATAATAACATAATTTTTTATAACAGTTATTTTTTTTCCTTCTGTTTTATGAAATTCTTTAAAAGCTCTTGACAATTATACAGAAACATCACTTCACAGAAATATGATATGAAGAAAAACACAAAAATAACATTAACACATTATATCATTTCTAAACTGTGAAATCACATACAAAAGTCACACACAAAAGACACAATATTACAAAAAAAGTTTAAGAAAAAAATCAATGCTTACATACAAGGAATTTCAAAATCCAACCATTCTTCCATAAAAACATAAATATTAACTGAACTAAGACAGAGACTATCTAAACAAATGGACTTTTTTGTCAAAAATCTGTGGCCAAAATGTCCTTAATATACATAAAAGTAAAGCCTTCAAGTAAGCCAAAAAAAACTAGCAATTCATAAGCTTTCCTTTTGGCAAATACTCATATTTCTGTAATCTTTTATCTATCTATTATATTACATCACATGCAAAAGGTTTACTGATGAGAAAAGCACAAGTCTGCTTAAAGTTAAATATATCATTTTGTTTAGGTAATAATCAGTGCTTATATAAAGTTTCAAAATACATGCAACAACATAGTTTTTCACAAAATATCAACCGAATATTGAGTGAGTATACCAAAACAACACATACCAGTAACCTTAAAAGTTCTCAAATTGAAGGAAATAAGGAACTTAAAAGAATCTCTTTTATCATCAGCATAATCATCAAGATAAATAAAATTCAATCAATAATTTTAGTACATTTTTTTTTCTCTATATTTAACACATAAAACTATAAGCACAATTGGTTTTTAAACTTTTTACATGACTTATAAAGATCTATAAATAACATACTAAAACATCACGTACAAAAGACACAAGACAATGAAAAGCCAAATGTTACAATTTGGTCAGAAAATAAACAGTGGTAATATAAATGTTTTCTATACATATTTTGTCTTTAATAAAAAAACACACAAAAGAGGCAACTGAAATAAGAGTTAGTCTACTTTAAACGAAGAACATTTTACAAAACACTGAGCCCAAAATATCTTTTAATTGCAAGGAAATGCTGTCTATGAAATTGACAGAAATTTGCAATACATAAGCATCCCTTTTCATCAGCACAATGAATAAAACTCCTGGGTTTGTTTTCTATATATACAGAAGTTCTGTCTGAATACTTGCTTTTATTCACACGACACACACATATCACTTCTCATTATTATAAAACAAGGTTATATGAATAAATTGTCATATGACAAACACTATGAAACAAATAAAAGACATTCAAAGACTTTAATGTGCAATTCTTTAACAACTTTAAAACTTCTACAATCATGCACAAAAGATAAAACTTTCTGCAGTCAAACACAACATTTTTTATGTTAGTAAAACAATCACCAATGCATATATACATGAGATTTAAAGTTACACTGAGGCTTCTAGAATAACACAGTTTTCAAGCAACATGAATAAAACTCCTGGGTTTGTTTTCTATATATATATACAGAAGTTCTGTCTGAATACTTGCTTTTATTCACACGACACACACATATCACTTCTCATTATTATAAACAAGGTTATATGAATAAATTCTCATATGACAAACACTATGAAACAAATAAAAGACATTTAAAGACTTTAATGTGCAATTCTTTAACAACTTTAAAACTTCTACAATCATATAAAAAAGATATAACTCTCCGCAGTCAAACACAACATTTTTTATGTTTGTAAAACAATCACCAATGCATATATACATGACATTTAACGTTACACTGAGGCTTCTAGAATAACACAGTTTTCACAAAACATCAGCTAAACTGATAGAGAGAACCTAACCTTCTGAAATTTTGACAAAAATCAGTGGCCAAAATGTCCTTAAATTGCAAAGAGCTTCATGTCACTTCATGTAAACAACAAAAAGGCCTATTTAAAGCATCCCTTTCATTATCAAAACAAACAAACAATAATAACATAATTTTTTATAACAGTTATTTTTTTTCCTTCTGTTTTATGAAATTCTTTAAAAGCTCTTGACAATTATACAGAAACATCACTTCACAGAAATATGATATGAAGAAAAACACAAAAATAACATTAACACATTATATCATTTCTAAACTGTGAAATCACATACAAAAGTCACACACAAAAGACACAATATTACAAAAAAAGTTTAAGAAAAAAATCAATGCTTACATACAAGGAATTTCAAAATCCAACCATTCTTCCATAAAAACATAAATATCAACTGAACTAAGACAGAGACTATCTAAACAAATAGACTTTTTTGTCAAAAATCTGTGGCCAAAATGTCCTTAATATACATAGAAGTAAAGCCTTCAAGTAAGCCAAAAAAAACTAGCAATTCATAAGCTTTCCTTTTGGCAAATACTCATATTTCTGTAATCTTTTATATATCTATTATATTACATCACATGCAAAAGCTTTACTGATGAGAAAAGCACAAGTCTGCTTAAAGTTAAATATATCATTTTGTTTAGGTAATAATCAGTGCTTATATAAAGTTTCAAAATACATGCAACAACATAGTTTTTCACAAAATATCAACCGAATATTGAGTGAGTATACCAAAACAACACATACCAGTAACCTTCAAAGTTCTCAAATTGAAGGAAATAAGAAACTTAAAAGAATCTCTTTTATCATCAGCATAATCATCAAGATAAATAAAATTCAATCAATAATTTCAGTACATTTTTTTTCTCTATATTTAATACTTATGACTAAGAGCACAATAGGCTTACAAACTTTTCATGATTTAAAAGGATCTATATATCACATACCTAAACATCACACACAAAAGACACATGACTATGAAAAGCAATGTGTTAAAAGAAAATTTGCAACTCGTCAGCAACATGAATAAAACTCCTGGGTTTGTTTTCTATATATATACAGAAGCTCTGTTTGAATACTTGCTTTAATACACATGACACACATGTATCTGGCACTTCTAATACACATTAAACAAAGAAAGCAACAAAAAACTTTGTACATATATAAAACTATATCAGTATATTCTGACAAAACTTATGCAACAAATATATCAGACATGCATATAATCTAAAGTAATATATCTTATTGTCATTATTTTCAAGTTCTGAAATCATATACGAACATCACAGGCCTGCACAAAACCGACTGTAAAACAAAAATAATAAATACACATGCATACAATTTAAGTTAATGTTATGTATGACCTTTTCATGATTTAAAAAAATCTTCAATCAGATACATAAGCTTATACACATGAGTTTTCAAAATACATGCAAACTTCCACAGAATTAGTGATCATAAAAAAGTCAACTACACCAAGTGTAAGCCTTTCCAACCAAATGAAGTTTTTGACAAAATTCTGAGGCCAAAAAGTCCTTTAATTGCAAGAAAATTGTATGTTCATCAACATACATAGAAAGTTATGAAATGGATTCAGTGTTCTCTTTTCTCTGCTTTCAGTGCAATCTTCAGATACTTCTGATACCATAAAAAGTTAAAGAATAAAACTCCTCTATAACAAAAAGTGCTCAAACAAATGTAACAGATATGCATGTAATTATGATGACAATCAGTTAAAAAAACAAAACTATAAAAATTTGCCATCAAATACAAAAAGCCACAGACATACACAACAGACTACTCTAAGCCAGATATAACATTTTACTTTGAAAATAATTAGTGACTCATAGACATACATGAGTTTTCAAAATAACTGTCTTCCAAAAAGATCAGCTGAACTAAGTGTATGTCTACCTAACCAAATGAAGTTTTTGACAAACATTTGCGGTGGAAAAGTCCTTATTAGTCACTTTATATATAATATATCCAACATGGTATGAATAAATTGTCATGTTACTAAGAACTATGCAAAAAATAAAAGACATTCAAAGATTCTTTAATGACTTTAAAGCTTCTTCAATCCCATACAAAAGATATCACTTTCCTAAGTCAAATACAATCTTTTTGTGTAGAAAATCACCAATGCAACAATATATACACGAGATTTAAAGATACATAGAGGCTTCCACCAAAACATAGTTTCACAAAACATCAGCTAAACTGAGAGATCCTACCTAACATGAAGAAGTTTTTCAGCAGAATCAGTTGCCAGAAAGTCCTTAAAGTGCATAGAACTTCAAACAAGCCTTGTCCACAATGCTCCACTTTTCTCAGTGCTGGATGATCAATTATAAGCTAAGTCAAATATGATGCCCAAGTGACAAAAAATTTGATTGGGGAAGGGCAAGTACCTTCTCATGTAAGAAGAAAAAAAAAAATGTGGGGGGCAGGGTGGAGATGTGTGTGTGTGTGTGTGGGGGGGGGGGGGGGGGAGGGGGGATGATGTTAAAGGTGGGGTGGGGGATGGGGATTACCTTCCCATCCCATGTTAGTCAATAGTTCAGTTCTAGGCTTTGTGCTTTGTCATAAGAAGTTTCCAAGTTTAAAGGGAATATCTTTGACACATTTTGAGAAATGGACTTTAACAAAACGGTTAACCACAGACTTTCAGACAACTTTTTGACCCTGCAGTTAATTATTCCCACTTAATTACAAGTGTGGGGGTAAATGTAGATAGTTAATCTAAGTGAAAGGGTAAATTACAAAACACATGTGTCATGCTATGTTATTTCATCTGTCTGTGCCAGTTGACAACTCTGCCTTGGCTTTAAATATTGCATCAATTATCATTGATCAAATTAAAAAAGATATGCTATTTTTTTAATAATGTACATAACAGTATAAGTATTTAAACTGTACGTGTCAATTGCTAATTTCTTAATATTTGCTGCTGCATCATTTGCACAGACACTATTAGTCTTAGCCTTAAACATTTCTCATATCGCACATTTCATCCGCACTTTGTTGTCAGACTCAATTATCCGCAACCTTGCCAATTTTCCAATTTTAGTCGGTTAACATTGTCATGAGCCATTTTTTATTTAAATATGGAGTTGATAATGTCATCGATGAAGGAGCTTACCAATGTTTTATATGGCAATACAGTTTTTGTTTTTACGAAATTGCCAATTTTTCATTTTTTGTTGTTTAGGCTTTGAACAAGCCATGACTGTCTATTTTTGTTATGAAAATTATACGGCAATACAGTTTTTGTTTGAACGAAATTGTCAATTTTTCATTTTTTGTTATTTCAGCTTTGAACAAGCCATATGACTGTGTATTTTTGTTACGAAAATTTCAAACACTTGATATTAAGAAGCAAAATTGATCAAGGGCCTACATGATACAGCTGTCACTGTAGACAGGTTTATGGTTTCTAAAAATAGATGAGCAATTTTAGCATACTATTGGTCAAGAAATTATATAGATACCCAGTCAATTCATAAATGGATGTTAAGATCAGCTGTTATGTTTATTAACTGAAAATACGAAAAAGCTTAGAATTTTTATTTCTTGCATAATTAAAAAGGAGCGTGCATGATCATACACATCAAAATGGTAGCCCTATGTGTTTCTAGATAATTTTGAAGTGTAAAATATGCCAATACACATGTTATCTGGAACTCTGATTTATGTGATTTGTTTATGCACTGTTTTTCATTATTTGCATTTTACACGTTTTTAAATATATCTCGAAGCATGTTCAGCAAAAGTGCGGAATGTGCGAAGGCATGTTATGGAAAAGCATCTTCCAAAGCCTTTCCAACTAAAACAGCTGCCAGAGCCCACTATGGACAGTGAGCGGATGAAATTTATGTTGTTCCTAAAGCGTAGGATAATTGGGGAAGATGGGGGCCTTGGAGACTTGCTGAGTTTCGTCAATCATGAAAATGCATTTTCCAGTGACATTTACGTGCCGGATTCAGACATACACTGGTTATCTGCAATCTGTGAGTGACATAATTGGAAGGTACCAGCTATGGAAGTCTAAAACACTACAATGTGTTGCTTGCTTTTGATTTGTAATAATTCTGTCAAATACAACGACCTATTCCTAAATCGTCTTTGTTGTTGATTACATGTATTTGAGAATAGAAAAAAATTGATTTACTCACAACTTAGTGAGTAAAATCCTTCACATGCGGGAGAAGGCTGACCAACATGCAGGGGAGGTGAGCGTTAAGTGCCTACAACTAATGAAGGCAAATGCAGCTCCCACCCTGAAGATACACCTTCAATCCTTTGGGGGAACTTTGGAACAAGCGGTAGGTTGGCTCGATGCGTAAGAGAACTGCTATTTCAGGTTTAGCTCCAGAGTAGCCTCATTTGACAGGTACCAGATAGCAGCATTGCAGCGAGTGCCAGCTAACTGACTACTTTTGGAAACAGATGTGCCATACTTTAAGCCAGTGGCAGCAAGGGCAAGCACTCTAGCATTTTTGGGAGATATAGGAGAGATAATAAGCAAACACAAGGGAACAACACTTGCCACGATTATGCAGTCAACCACTAAAAATGGCAGGGATTTATACTCTCTATAAAGTGTTTGCGCCATTTGTTCGGCCACCACCGAGATATGATTTACCTTGCACATATTTTGTTCAGCATAAGAAGCGGAGCAACAGAACTAAATCATTTAACATAGTTGTTCGGCCACCACCAAACCATGGTTTACTTTGTACTTATCTTTGTTCAACACTAGTAGTGGAGCGAGAAGAATACGTAATTTTATAGTGTCACCATGCCACCACAAAAAGGAAAAACTTACTTCCCAGAACTTCTGATTGAATAATGAGGTTGTACCAATAATATCATTGTGAATGGCATTCATTCATCAACTATCAAGTATTAACCAACAGAACCAAATGCAATTTAGTTCAGCAGTAACTGCAGAACAAATGTGCAGGATCAGAACAAAATCTCAGATATGACTTCTTCTTTAGAATCGGGGGGAGTGTGGTACAAGTGATATTGGGTTCTGATGTATTCGGAACAGTATGGGTACCGGAAGTAGGTCTGAGAAGAGAGAAGATTTTAGAACGAGGCTTACAAGAAGCAGAACCATTTCTTAAAGTATAACCCTTGATAGCAACAGATTCTTAGAGGATCACTGGTGGAACCCATTGCTCCTGGACTCCTTACATAAGGGTAAGCACTTAACTGTGTCCATTTTAGTTTCATTTTATTTGCTGCTTGTTTAATATTCTTTTTATCTTCTTTAAATGTGCTTTATACATGTAGTTTGGATTTTAATGTTTATTTCATGTGTTTAAAAATTATTGTACATTTTTTATGATATGATTTACTTGTTTTATCTGTGCTTGCCTCTTTGTCAATTTTTTTTCATTTATCTTAGTGTTATGGTACAGATTTCTTTAATTATCATTATAATTATTACATTATATGATAATTAAAATTTAATGTGCTACTATTTTAATCCTTTCACGTAGTATCAACATAAACTGACGAGATAAAGAAACGCCTCATAATACTTCAATTTACCTAATTTTGCTAATCGTAATGAAATGTAAAGAAACAGCTATTTAATTTGGAAGGAACTATCATTTTAAACAATTTTTAATCCATTTCATTAAATTTGAAACCTAACTGTAATTTACAGACATGCTTTTAAGTGAGGGGTCAGCAACATTTTGTGGAAAAATTTAATATCACGTGTTGCCGCCTCTGCTGGCAACCACAGCACGAAGGCGCCTTTTTATTGACCCACACTAATTGCGGAGAAGGTACCATGGGACTCAGGCCCATGTTTGCCGCCAGCAGATGGCGGCAGCACAACCGCCATCCAAGGTAGTTTCATGCGTGTTCGATCAGGTTGCAGTCCGGCGAACATGCCAGCCACAGCAGCACATTGATGTTGTTTGAGCGCAGAAAGTCCATAGCAATTTGTGCAACGTGCTGGTGGATGTTGTCATGCTGAAAGGCCAGGTGTTGGCATTGCCGAAACATCGGGGCAACAATCGGGAGCAAAACCTGGTCTATGTACCACCTGGCAGTAAGGTTACCTTGACAGACAACAAGGTCAGTCCTAAACATGTGGTTAATGGCTGCCCAAACCATTACACCACCACCACCGTAACGGTTGTGCTCAACAACACAATTGTTAGTATAACGTTCATGACATCGCCTATAAATGTGGATGCATCCATCTGCGTTCCATAGGTTGAAACGGGATTCACCACTGAATACTATGGTATTCCAACATTGGCCATGGTGGTTACGCGGGCAAACAAGATGGTTTAAGTGATGTTGCCGTGTCAACACCATAAGGTAGGGACTGCAGCATAAAATACCCTGCTCCCTCAAATGATTTTTAACAGTAAATCAACTAATAGGGTGTCCAGCATTGCCTATCACTACATGCGCTGTTGTTTCAGCTGTTACAAACCTATCAGGGAGGTGACATTGTCATATGAAGTTATCTTGCCATACAGACGTTATATGCAGTCTACCTGAAAGCAGTCTCTTGGCAGACCCCTGTGTCTCTAACGCGTCAAACAAGACAAACTATAGTGGAGGAGGAGACATTAAAACATCTAGCCACTTGTTATTCTGTTCGACCACATTCCAGCATTGCTAAAACTTGAGCCCTCTCTTCTGGATTTAACCTTGGCATTGTCACTAAGTGTGAAATAATAAAAAATCTCTGATAATGTGGTTGTCTATCATCTAACACATGTACCAGTGTCAAATTCACACGAAACTTGAAATGTGTCCATAGGACACAAATGCCCCCACTCAACCTAGCTACTCATATAGCTAGCAATATGGCCGTAGATAGTCATAGACGCTGAATCATTAATAAGATTGGTTTAACATAATGACATTTATAAGAAACCTGTTGTGGTGTGAAGACTCAAAATACTGTCTCCAACACTGTGACCAATGGATGAATATTATCCTTCACAATGCTCTATGCATAGTTGGACATTCTTAGAGTTTGCAGATGGTAAACAGGTGTTTTCATGTCTAATTTGTTCTAAGTTCCAAAGTTACATGTTCTGTAAGTCAGGCTGTTTATAAAATGTCCATTGTCATCTAAATAGCAAACAATTTTAAGCAATTGTTGGAACAAAATTTCACCATTTCCATTCTTAAATGTTGAATTCTGCTTAAGCTGGTGGTAACAGGCATGGACGGTAAATTGCATTTTCCATTACTGTCCATGAACATGCTCAATCAAACTGAGTCTGCAATTTGACCATTGGAACAGCGTTAAACTCTCTAAGAAGAAGGGAATTTTTTTAGGTATCAAACTGTAGGGCAACAATGCTGTGGTCTGAGAAGTAGGTTGACACTGGCAGGATAATCTGGGTTGTAGAATATTATTCTGTATGTAGACAAGGTCAAGAGTAGAACCACCTCTGTGAGTTGGGAGCTGCACACACTGGGAATAGTTATTCAATTTCTGTGACAGTCTTGTATAATTTGTAGAATTAAAAGCTTGAAATCTCCAAGCAGTATATCTGGAGAAGTTTGGTCTGCAATATGTGTTAGACCATTAATAAAGTCTGTTATGTTCGAGGATGGAGATCTATAGAGAAAACAGAATGACCTTGGACAGAGCTCTCATGAGATGGTAACTGACACTTCCATATGAGGTTGATGTGAAACACTGGAAGTTGTCACTGGCAACTTATCTCGTGTGTACAACAACAAACCATGGCAGTTGTCTTCCCGTGACATAGGCAAACATGTCAAGCTCCACCCAACACGCTGATGGTACTGTACTTGATTCTCATAGACATTTGCTTTAGTCAGACACAGTATGTCAACCCACCTCAGAACTGGGTGACTCTACCTCGTGCGCTTTTGCAGTTACAGGCGACACAAGTTGAAAATTGCAAATTTTGAGTATGTAAGGGGCCATAACTCTAACAATTCCGAATAAATCTATACGGGAAACCCCAGATGCACAACTTTACATGCTGATCAACATTCCTATGAAGTTTCTTGACTGTAGGTGCAGCGCTTTTGCAGGAGCAGGCGACACAAGTTGAAAATTACTATTTTTGACTAAGTAAGGGGCCATAACTGTAACAGTTCCAAATAAATCTATACGGGAAACCCCAGGTCCACAACTTCACATGCTGATCAACATTTCTGTAAAGTTTCTTGACTCCAGCTCCAGTGCTTTTGAAGCTACAGGCGACACAACTTTTTGGGACAGACAGACATATGGACGGACGGACATATGGTTGGCCTGACGGATGGACAAGGGTAAAACTAAATGCTCCCCTAGAGTGGGGGCATAAAGAACAACACAAGCATCTCGGATGGACACCCAATCAAAATCATCGGCATGCATGTGAATTTGCAAACGAGTGGACCATACCCGCACAAGATATTGTTGGGTGGATATAACGTTGACAGTACATGTACATTTTGGACATTAAACTGTAAATTTACACTAAGAAACAAAACTTATGCCATTTTCCGACAAGGCGTTTCTTTATCTTGTCAGTATATTTTTGTTTCTCTCAATGGTCTTACTTTGGCAAGCCGTTGTTTCCTTGAGCAAGAAACTTTACACTCCTTGCTTAGTACTGGTTAGTTCCAAGAACAGATCAGAGAGTGTGTCTATAAGCTAAAAGCTTCCTACACAATTGAACTAAAATAAATTTGGTATAAACTAAACTGTCAGCAGAATATTGTCGATTAATTACAGTGTATGCCACTTTGAGAAAATATATTAGTTATTTTCCTAATGATGGCACCAACACTAAAATAATCTGAAAAATTACTGTATTGAATATTATAGGCTTAAGTGATCAGTCTGGAATATGTAAAATTGATCAAATTTATTCAATATTCAAGTTTTATCAGGCAAGAACAAATTGACTGGACTGACCAATCACATCAGTCTATTCACTTTATTTTAAGGTTGTTTTAACAGAGCTGCAAGCATAATACTGAAATACCTTTCGAGGGGAAAAACACTCTAGATTATCATTAGAACTTAGAAATAATGCAACCATGTGCTGGAGTGTGTCAAGCTGAGTTTTAGCAGTATTTTTTTTAGTAAAATCTAAATGTACCTAAATAGCTAATCAATATAAATTCAATTTAAAGAAAAGAAAATAAAAAACTTAGCTGAAGTGATTTCTCCCAAGCAGCAGCTTCAAGGATAGATCCTCATGGTGTTTTTCCTCTGCCTCTGAAGAACAACATGGTCTGTCTGTTACTACTCCCCCACTGGCTCCTGTAGAGTTGTAAAATGTATAAAACAGTTAAATAATGGTCTGACTGCAATGAATAAGGAAAACAGCAAGAGGACCAAACGGGTCGAGTTGCTCACCTAAAAGTGAGTTTTGAAAAGTGGAGCTAATAAGTCCCGCCTTATTGGCTGAACTTTTTCACAGTTCGATCTTATCAAATTTCACAATTTTTGTAAAGGACCACCCAAAGGACATCTGCAAAATAAGATATAAATCTGCTAAGTAGTTTAAGAAGAGAAGATTATAGAAACATAGGGAAAATTAGCCCCATCATGCAACCACATTTTTTCATGGATACCTATATATTTCAGATTTATCACTTCAAATGAATCACCTACCAACTGACTATTAGATGACTCCTATTGATCTCGGCAAAGAAAGATTTTTTTCCAGGTTGAGCGGGGTGTATAATAGGGTTTTTGAAGTTGTCCCATAAAGATAACAAGAGGGCCATGATGGTCCTAAATCGCTCACCTGAGTCTCATTGCTCATGTTACAAATATCGTTATTGGTTTTTATAGGTGCAGGTTTGAAAAGCTTTGCAATAAGTTTGAAGACTCTGGGTGTAATGGTACTCAATTTTTTTAGCAGAAATAGTTTTACTCTACAGGTCCCAGTGACTTTGACCTTTGACCTACAGACCCCAAAACAATAGGGTTCTTCTAATATAATTACCCTATAAAGTTTGTAGGTTCTGGGTGTAATGATACTCCAGTTACTGAGAAGAAATAGTTTTCACTCTAAAGGTCCCTGTGACCTTGACTTTTGACCTACTGACCCCAAAAATGATTTGGTTCTATTACAAAGTAAAGACAATCATCCTATGAAGTTTGAAAGCTCTGGGTAAAATGGTACTTTAGTTACTGAGCAGAAACAGTTTTCACTCTACAGGTCCCTGTGAACTTAACCTTTGACCTATGGACCCTAAAAACAATAGGGTTCTTCTAATACAATTATCCTATAAAGTTGAAGGCTCTGGGTGTAATGGTACTACAGTTACTCTGCAGAAATAGTTTTCACTCAACAGGTCCCTGTGACCCTGACCTTTGACATTCTAGCCCCAAAAACAACATGGTACTTCTATTTAGTAAAAGCAATCATCCTATGAAGTTCAGAGGCTCTGGGCGAAATGGTAATCCTGCTATTGAGTGGAAATGGTTTTCACTCTAGAGGTCCCTCTGACCTTGACCTTTGTCCTACTGACCAAAAACACAAAAGGGATTTGTTGTACTCAATAAGGGCAATAACCCTGTGAAGTTTGAAGGCTTTGGGTCAACTGTTACTGAAGTTAATGAAAGGAAACGAAGTGTGAAAGACAGACAGACAAACAGACACCCATGGACAAGGCAAAAACAATATGTCTCCATCAAAACAGTGGGGCTGGGGGGAGACATAACAAACACATGAAGGTATAGCCCTTGGTTTTTCAGAGCAGCAGATTTTTTAGATTTCCCTATATAAATCCTTGTGTAAAAATCAAATGACCCCCCGGGCGGGGCTAGTTTTGACCCCAGGGTAATGATTTGAACAAACTTGGTGGAGGTTCACTAGACAATGCTGCTTATCAAATATCGAAACTCTAGGCAATGTGGTTTCTGACAAGAAGAGTTTTAAAACTTTTCCTATATAACTCTATGTAAAACATGTGACCCCTGGGGCAGGGCCATTTTTGACCCAGGGGCCATGATTTGAACAAAAAACTTGGTAGAGGTCCTCTTGACAATGCTACATACAAAATATCTAAACTCTATGCCTTTTGGTTTCTGATGTGAAGACTTTTAAACTTTTTCCTATATAACTGTATGTAAACAAGTGACCCCCAGGGCAGGACCTATTTTGACTCAGTGGCTATGATTTGAACAAACTTAGAAGAGGTCCACTGGACAATGCTACACACTATATATCTAAACTCTAGGCCTTGCAGTTTCTAACCAGAAGATTTTTTAAAGTTTTTCCTATATAACTCTATATAATACATGTGACCCCTGGTGCGGGCGCCATTTTTGACAGAGGAGCCATGATTTGAACAAACTTGTTGGAGGTCCACTGGACAATGCTGCACACCAAATATCTAAACTCTAGGCCTTGCAGTTTCTGACAAGAAGATTTTTTAAAGTTTTCCTATATAACTCTGTGTAAAACATGTGACCCCTGGGGCTGGGCCATTTTTGACCCAGGGGCCATGATTTGAACAAACTTGGTAAAGGTCCACTGGACAATGCTGCACACCAAATATCTAAACTCTAGGCCTTGTGGTTTCTGACAAGAAGATTTTTAAGATTTCCCTACATAAATCTATGTAAAATCAACTGACCCCACGGTAATAATTTGAACAAACTTGGTAGAGGTCCACTAGATGATGCTTCATACCAAATATCTAAGCTGCAGGCCTTGAGGTTTCAGAGAAGAAGATTTTTAAAGATCCAACTTTTAAAATCTAATTTTAGCTCCAGTGACCCAGAAATGCAATGGACCAGAACCATTTGAACAATCTTGGTAGAGCTTCATGCAAGGAATATCCCAGGCAAGTTTCATTTAATTTGGCCGTTTCAGAGGAGATGTCATTTAATGAAAAGTTGATGACAGACGGACGGACGGACTGACGACGGACAAAGGCTGATCAGAAAAGCTCACCCTGAGCACTTGTTGCTCAGGTGAGCTAAAAAGTAAGATAACCTCCACCCTTGGCAATCATTTGTGCTAAATTGTTTTATAACTGGACCTGCAGTTTTTAAGAAGATATTTTTGAAGTTTCTTTTATAAACATATTATGAAAATAAGACCTAAAACATATCGTACTTGCAAACAAGACAGGTACATATCAAATGCCTGCTTGATGTTTATCTAAATGCAAATATGTACTTGTAAAAATTAAACATGTTTAGGGAAATACTGCTACATACCTATGGTCTAAGGCTTCTGAACTGAAGATTTTCAAATATGTTAAACAGATAGGACCCCCTTGTGGGGCATACAAAATATCTTAACCCTATGGCATACTGTTTCAGACAAGAAGATTTTAAAAGCTTTTCCTTCACAACTCTATACTGTGACAAGAAAATTTTAAAAGATTAAATGTTTTACACAAACAGGACCCATTGGGCGAGGTCAGTTTTGACCCCTAGGAAAATAATTTAAACAAACTTGGTACTGAGCGCTTAGGTCCACAGGGCAATGCAACATACAATATCTAAGCTGTAAGCTTTTTAAGACCTTGTGGTTTCAGACAAGAAGATTTTTCAAGTCTTCCCTATAAAAGCCTAAGTAAAATCAAGTTCTTTTACCATAGCAATCAGAGTGTAGAGAATTTACTTCTTTGAACAACTTTGAAAGGGTTTCATTCAAGGAACAAAGCTGCCAAGTTCTAACAATTTTAAGCTAATGGTTTAGGATAATTATGTTGTGTAACGGACAGCACACGACTCAAACCACTCAATGGGTGAACACAAAAGCTCATCTTCAGCATTTACTGTTAATCAAAATGAGGGAGATAATTCAAACAGAAGAAAAAATAAATTGGTATGCAAGAGTTATCTCTGTGAATGAATGTTCACTCGGTGCTGAATGATATGCACTAAAGAAGTAGCCTCTAGCCTGTGTTAAAAATCTCTAAAATGCAAAAATAAATTACTTTTCCTTGTCCATGTAAGTTTATTTTTAAGTTTTGATAGGTATTTGTCTTTACATGTACAAAAATACTATACAATATTTATTTTATTGTCGGTTCAATGTACAACATGTGGAGATAAATATACTATGTTCCTACCAAGCGCAACAAAAAATTCTTGTCTCAAATGCTCTTTATCATTTTGGTTTTTTCAAATGCTTGATAGAAGTGATGATATTGTCAACCCAAAATAATAATTAATATCTTCTGGGGCTGGGAGAGGATCAAGCAAATTTGACAACTGCACTCGTTTGGCCATCGGTCCTTGATCTCTACAGACTACAAGTCAACATTGTCAGCTGATGGCAGTTTTCATCTCATATTATTACAAAAACAGTAAGCACTTAAGCCGGTTTTGACTACTTAGTCTGTAAGTGAAATAACAAACCTGCTGGACCGACCGTCACGACCTCTCTCCACAGCGACATGGCTTTTAAAGCGACTGACTCACAAAATTTTGCTGAATTTTTTTATTCTTTCAAATTTAAGAGGATTTAATATACTATGGAAAAAATATAATATTATGCTTCTATACACCACGAAAACTGGAAAAAAAAGTTTTGACTTAACCAGGATTCGAACCCACGACCTTTCGGTCAGTAAAATGTTGAGCGACGATTTAGTCCACTGAGCCACGACGTCTAGTAATGAGATTGACACAAAATTAATGTTATAACTAAAGTATCTACCCCGTGACTAACGGGGTAAAGTTTTTACCGATAAAAGTGTGTAAAACTTTATATTTTGATGTTTTTCTGTCACAAAAACTGAGTCAGTAACTTAATTTAGATATCTTCTTCACGATTACAGCAAGAATTTCAAGATGTATAAACATTTTCTTTTTATCATCGTCTGTGAGTCAGTCGCTTTAAATGTTCATAACTAGTTTTCTATCCTAGTCCAACTCCTTCCATACCGACAAGGATTCTTACTTTTTTAAAATGTCTATTTTCTCCGTCAAAACACACTTTTAATATAAACAACAACCCGCTGTAAAGTACACGAAAACGCTGCAAGAAATGTGTCCGCGTGCAAGTGCATGTGTGAGCAGATGTCAGTTTACCTCTACGGCAATCTGATTGGTTGAAATGAAGTCACATGTATGGTAATGTTTGAATGGTTGCAGGTTTCAAATAGGAGCCGTGTAATCTGTGCTTCAATTTATTGACTGTTATTTTTTAAGAATTCACGTGCATTATATTTAAAACGAATCGATGCGATTCTTTTATGATATAGGCCTTATAAAGTTTGTAGCGCCTTACTGACCACTGCATACTATAAAAAGTAATGTTTTATTATATAATTGATCAAAGACACGTGAAAAAGGGCACTCGAGCATTTTTTTTTTTTTTTTGCAAATTGACCTTTTTACTAATTTTGAACGAATATGGTATCTTGGTATTTATGGATTATTGTCTGAAGATTTCAGCTTTCCTGCATATAGCAGATACGATATTCTAACATGCTGAAGAGGACGCAAATTTGACATCAGATTCTATCTAAGTTCCAGTTGGCAGTAAAAAAATATGCTAGATTTTGTACTGTTGAATTTTAGCTATTTCAGTGTAAAACTCCATACCTTTTCAATGTATCCTACCTTTTTACAAAACTATAAATTTTGTCATGTTATATTTTATTCAGGTAACATCATTTTTACGTAAGAAAGAACTATCTCCAAAACCTATTGCTATGTTAATGGCCATCAAGAAATTTGATACAAAATAGTCATTTTGAGCAATACTCAGGCTTTCAATTTTTTACTTCAACTTTGCCTTTGAAGACGACGAGAAATTTGTAGTTTTTTTGCTGATTGTCAATTCGGTTTATTTCAGTAGTTAAACAACTGTCCTAGTGCCCTCCTTTTCCCCGTGCGTCGGTCATATCGGACACAAACTACTGTGACATGAAATAATGTAAATGACAAGAGATAATGGTAAGGTATGACCTTTGACTTGAGCGTAACTCTTTTTTGGTGCTTTTGTGTGCTAACTCTCGCTTCCTTTTGGTTTCTAATCATTAAATTACAATTCATAAACTTAAACTCAAGGAGGTATTCACAATGGTAGAATGTCTTTTTCCTTTTTTAGTAATTTAATCTAAACGGCAGCTTCTGTTGTTGTCGGCTTTCACAATTTGCTGAGGAAGTAAATTAGTTTAAACATTTTATTTTTCATCAACCAATTTGGAAACAAATTTCAGCAACAACTGATAGCTCTCGGCGACTGTTTCTTAGGGGAAGAGCGGTTCTCCTGCCGAAATTGTGGAAAGCAGAGTCACGCGTGACGCCTACATATCTCTGGTAGGAATAGAACCTCGCTGGATAGGGAGTCAAGCGTTCAGGTAATGAACTAGCTTTGTCACTGAATTTATGAAAAGTATTTGATCTGCAAAGGAAACATGATTTTCATCAGGTGCAGATTTTCAATCTTACGGACAATAATGACATATTTGGAATGAAGATTCTTTAAGTTCATAAAAGTCACCCAATTTGCTGCTTCTTGCCGATTTCAATAGTTCAAATATTATACATGAATATTTTTTCTAGAATTTAGATTATTTTTTACACTACGTTTCAGTTTACAATAGATACCCGCTATTAAGACTACTAATCAAACCATTCTAAAAAGTACACAATGGTGTGGATTTGTTCTTCATCAAAGGCTCCAGAACACCCTAGAAGGATCCTTCAGTCAATAGTTATGGTATGAAAAGGAAAAAAAGCGAGAGACATCTGACAATGTCATAGAGAAAAAGTGTGTTGTTTTTTGCAGTTGCTTTCAGTAGTAACTTTACCGTTAGACAAGGTTAGCTGCCTTACAGCTCTAACACATTTCTCAATGATTGTACTGGTGTTTAAAATCGAAAATATGATCGACTGAATTGTTTAAACGTACATTTAGTCTATATCTACATCTACATGAGTTCATCAAACTGTCAAACTTGACATTGCTTTGACGGTGCGCAAGAATAAGAATAAGAGAATAAAAGTAAAGCAAGATAGGTAAAAATAGAATAGTCCCGGTCAAGATTAATGACCAATGAAAAACGAAGTAGCGTACCCAGTTACTTTTCACAACCATCCGGACAAGACCAGTTCGGCTTCTGTGGCGGTACCAGGGCAAAAAGCCCCGCCGACATGGGTCAAGTCCGTCATATGGTAGCTAGTTCATAACTGGGAAGAATGTCCCCTTAGAAGGTCAGGTAAGATAGCGCACTCTTAAAGGATGCCAAAGAGGGGGCCTCAGCAATCGTAGCTGGTAGCGAATTCCATAGCGGGATACTTCGCGGGAAGAAACTGTTCTTGAAGCAGTCTGTCGATGTAGAGTAAGACAGGGATTTGATTCTGTGCGGAGACCTCGGTAGGACCTGTGCTGGCTTTAGCTATACCATTTTTTCTATGTCTGCTAGTTGGTGGATAATCTTATAAACATTGTGAGTTGGTGTTTGTGGCAGCGTGACTGTAATGTCTCCCATTCCAGCTCCCTAAGCATGTCGGACACACTGCTTGTATTGTGGTACCGATTTTTTGTGAAACGTGCCGCTGCGCTGAACCATTTCCACTTTGTTTGTTAGGACCGTATGGTACGGATTCTAAATGGTGCAGCAATACTCGAGGTTTGATCGAACCAGAGAGATGTTTACTCTGGTTTTGGTCTCTCTGTTGGTTTTATGCAGATTTCGCCGTAAGAATCTGAGCATGTTGGATGCTTTTTTAGTTGTCTGTCGATATGGGATTTCCATCCTAGATCCTGTTGTATGTCAACCCCTAGGTATTTAGATATTTTATCTAGTGCCAGTTGTAGCCCTTTCAGCGTGTAGTTGGACTCTAGAGGTGATTTTGCCCTTGTCACTCTGAGGATGCTGCACTTTTGTTGGTGGAAATTCATCCCCCATGTTGCCTCCAATTTGCCTAGGGTATTCAGAACTTCCTGTAATAAATGTTGGTCAATTTCGGACCTGATCTGGCGGTACAGGATGCAGTCATCTGCAAACAGGCGGGTTTTGGAATGCAGTCCATCAGGAAGGTCATTAATAAATAAGAGGAAAAGTAGAGGACCCAGGACAGACCCTTGTGGTACACCACTGACAACTGGAACTTCATCAGAGCTCTGTCCATGAACCAACACCTTCTGGGTCCTGTCCTGGAGAAAGGAAGAAATCCACTCTAGTATTTGGCCTCTCACACCATAATGGTCGATCTTTTTAGTAGCCGTTAGTGTGGTATTCGATCGGAGGTTTCTAGAGTATCAAAAACTGTACATTTCAGGATCCCTTAGTTTGCTGATTGCCCGCGCGATGCCTTAATTCGGCTGTTCCGCTATTCTCGCGTATGTTATACTACAATGATTTGTCATGTTCACTCAATTTGATCTTTCTTGGTTACTTAAATGCATTATTAATCAGTTAATTCGATTTATTATACTTATTATACTTCCAATCACATTTAGTAAAAACACGACTTGTTTTAAGTGTTCTTGATTAAAATTTGAGAAGTACATGTATATAATAAGACACAGTTCGGTACTGTGGACACCGTGAGTATCAACGAGTGCAAAATTGTACTGAATTTTATTTAGAAATATAAGTGAGGAATGGAGTTTTGATGTTTCTCTGAATAAATCTAAGAAAGTTTTTTTGCCTTGGGATGATGATCGGTCTTATTGTAATTTGTCTTTATCAGTCTGTCCTTTGATTGTCAGGTAAACTATAGTGTCTTCCGCAAATAACCTTCTCTTACTTTTGACCCTTTCTTGCAAGTCATTGGTGTATGTCAGAAACAGACAGGGTCCAATGACTGAACCCTGGGGACACCGGATAACACTGGCAATTGATATGATGTATGACCTGCACCCTTTGGGTGCGGTTACACAGAAAAGACCTAATCCAGGTGGATACCTGTTGGTTCACGACCTTATTTCTTAGTTTGTAGATTAACTTGTGATGGTCGACTTTGTCGAGGGCCTTTGAAAAATCCATCACAATGACGTCCGTCTGTTGTCTATTGTCTAGGCTGTCAAACACTTCTTGGGAGAAACTCAGCAACTGAGTTTCGCAACAACGTTTAGACCTAAAACCATGTTGGTAGGGGCTGGGGATATTGTGTTCATCAAAGTAAGTCATCAGGTTTGAGACTATGATATGCTCCATTAATTTAGAGGAAATACAAGTAAGGGGTATCGGTTTGTAGTTGCAGGCTTTAGATTTATTGTCCTTTTTAAATACAGGTGATATGGTTGCATTTTTCCAATCATCTGGCACAATACCGGTCCCTAAAGGTAACCTGAATATGAACGTGAGGATGGAGACTATTTTACTGTGGACCCTTGGTGATATTTGATCTTGGTCTTGAGCTTTATTGGGGTTTAGACCTCTTAAGAGTTTATCAACGCCATCAACCGTTATTGTGATACAGGGCATGTTTTGACAGGGAGGATTTAATGCATGTTTGCATATCTGTTTAAGGCTTAATGGTTGTGGCCGTGAAAACACAGACTGTTTGTTTAAGATATTGGCTTTATCTTTTGAATTAGTTTAAGTTTGACCTTCAGACTTAGGTGGTGCTACTCCACAGTTTTCAGATTTGGTATACTTAATAAAGCTGTAGAATTTTTTGTTGTGACCTGGTTGGAAATCCCCATTGAACATGACTTACTCCAAATACGACCAATACGAGTTTCGAATTTTTTTTTGGATGGTCGCCTATAAAGTATTAAAGTTGGGATCGGATTTGGGATCTTCATTTATCTTCATGAGTCTGGCAAACAATTTGTCCCGTTTACGTATTTGTCTTAGTATGTCAGTAGTAACCCAGGGGAGATTCTGCTTATGTTTAGTTATTTTAGTCGGTATATATAAGTCACAGAGTCTATATGGAGTTCATTTTAATTTTTACCATTTGCTCAAGATTGAAACTGACAATATTTTCAAGGAAGTTTTCATACAAGTCTTTGAATTTACAGAAATTCTTGAAAGATTCTGATGACCAATCTATGTCGGGCATATTGAAAATACCTGCAAGCCATATAGTGCTGTTTTTCGGGACTTTCTGTAGCTATAACCATAACTGAGATAACGAATATGGGTCATTTTCATGGGGCTTATAGAATGAACCGACATAAATGTTAAGGGAATAGGGTATGTTTAATTTAGCCAAACAGATATAACGATCTGTTTTTTTAGATCAGGGTGCTCCTGACTCAACAGGCTCCTGTGCCTCAGCTATCAGGATTCCACCCCCTTGACTGTATGTCCAGCCATCCTGATAGACTGTGTAACCTAAACTGTCCGGGAATATCTCAGCAGTATGGACTTCAGATTTGAGCAGCAAGAAGATGATATATCAGGTCAATCATCTGGTGTAATTCAGGGACTTAATTTTTGGTTGACTTACTTTATGTTAAGGACAGTTATGCGTTTTTTCAATTGATAGATGCCTTATTAGGTCTTGTACTGGCTCCAGATTTTGGGTCTGGGGTTGTAGCTTTTGATTTAGGAGTTGATGAAGCTTGGGGAAGGAGATGATTATTTAAGTTATCTAGTTAGGGATCGGTAACCATATTCAATTAATCAAATTAATCAACAGTGCACCCAGAAAGTGTAACAGTCACTTCCACCAGGCGTAAATCATGTTGATAATGGTTGAAGGAATTATGCAAAGACGTTTCTTTTCATACTCTCTATATGCATTTTTAATACATGGAGTTTTATTAAATTATTACATTAAAAGAGAGAAAAGGACACACAGTTTCAAAAGAAAGTTTCGATATATGAGCTGAAACATAAATTAATATGTAATATACATCTATTATATGACAAAATAAAATTTGCAGCCAGTATGCTGAAGCAGGGGAGATCACTACGAAGATTGACCAGTCATACGGTAAAACCCAGGCTTTATACCAAACTCTCAAACAACAACAACAACAACGACAGAAAACCGACTGAATAGAAATTTTAAAGCAAATTCAAAAAGGTAATAAAGTAAGTCCTGTCGATCTATAGTAATTCCCAAAACTGCAATGGTTGGCTTGATTTTCATATAGAAAAATATCCAATGATATTGTAGAAATCACTCTTCTTACTGAAATTGTTTCGTACCAAATATACTCGAACCAGTAAATAAGCAAAACAATAAAAACTAGAGTCTGTGCCAAAGTTGGGAACAGTAAATGATTTCACTTGATTGATGCCTTAGTGCTGCTGCAATCCTAGAAGAACTGATTGTGGTCATAGCTTTTGCATGGTCACAGTAACCACAGTTCTAAATGTGTTCATGATTTCGAATTTGAAAGGTGACAGGTCAGTTTGTGCCAAACCAAGCCACCCTCAGGTAAAACTCGTCCCTATTTAATTTGATTTGAACCTGCAAAGATGTTCTTCTGTTTGATTTTATTATCTTTAAATAACTTTGTTTTAAGACAAAATTTTATCCATTTTTTATCATTTTGGCACTTACTTGAAATATTTTTAGCTTTTGTAGATTGTTCCATGATGAAAGAATATCAAAATAAGTTACTGATAATTTCTACTAAATTCACTTTTAATATATATTTACCAGTTATGCAATAAAGTAAGAAAAAGTATTCAAGTTTAAAAATAAAATTTCCATGGAACAATTTCTTGATTCAGTCGCTATCAAATCATGTCTTATCTACATCCTTGAATTTAACATTTGTCAGAGAAAAATGTGGTCTAATTATATATAGGAAATGCTTTCCAATCAATTATCTAGATGTTTGTTCATTTGTGCTGACAATTTTACTGTTAATTTTGGAATTTTTACTGTCAGGTCCTTAAAAATAGCATGTCTTTCTGAAGACAAATTGTTCACTCTTTTTCTTGGAGTGTTTGCTAGTATTCTTTTTATAGGTAAAAATCAGCATGCTAGTAACAGATTAAAAAAAATTCATGCACCCATGAGGCAGGAGCTTTTCAACACATAAAAACAGAAGACACAAACATTAAATCTTATTAAAAATGTTGTTTACTTTGAAGACATATTTTGTGGCCTGCAACAGTTTGAAACATTTCAAATTCAGATCAAAAGAAATCAGTATTTTAAAGTTTCTTTGTAAAGTGTTCAGAAAAAACTGATAGTCTGGTTAATTATGATGCCAGTAAAGTATTTGTCACTTATGTGACAAGCTCTAGTTTTTCATTTCAACTGTACATATTTTTCATTCTATTAACATGCAGGAATTTTACAGTAATCTCTTTTACTTTTACTGTGACCAAGCAGAGTGTGGGTTTTTTTGTCACTTCTGTGTCCAGACCTAGTTTTGTTGTTTTCTAGCAATTTGAAAATACTGCAATTTGTTGGAGATAATGAGGCTGTATGTCAGGTATTTATTGGAGCTGATGTTTCAGTTTTAAAATCTGCCAGTCCAGTAGGATCTAAATACTTCATGTATTGTCTATGGAGTCCATTGAAGCCTGCTTCATGTATACTTTTACTGTCTTTAGTTTAGTAAGATTATTTAAATTTGCTATGCTACCAATTTGATTTAATTATCACATTCTAATATTCACTTACAGGCATAGAGGTTGAAACTTTATACTCGTACTGACTAAGATTGATTGCACTGAATCCCTTATACCGGTATGTCTTATTTAAGAAAATTTCCAAAAAAAAATGGCCCGGATCCTGATAACCTCTGATACACCGGTACTGGTAATAACAGTAGGGATTTCTACAGCTTTTACAGACAGACTTTTATCATCAGATTTTCATTACATAATTTCAGGTTAAAGGTTTCAAGATGTGGCCATTTGATGAAGAATGGTTTAAGGAGTATATGGCTTCAACTCTGAAGTGGGCAGCAACCAATCCATGGGAGTTTATTTACTATGTGCTCTTATGCTTATCTCCCCTGTTTTTCATAAGTGCAATTCTAGCATGGAATCTTGCCAAGGAGATTGATGCTAAAGAGAAAGACAAGAAGAAACTTTCTAGAAAACAGCAAAACAAGGCAAAAACAAGGCGTCATAAGACAGATTGAACATGTGTTAATTTATTTTAGGCCAGGCAATGTGAAACTGTTAATCTATGTAATTGTTAGTGATAGGTTCTTGTAACCATGTCTTGTTTCAAGTTGTTGGAACAATGTTTCTGATTGGTAACACCTCGGTCTGTGCCTTGAATGATCTTGCTTGGAATTCTGCTGTTGAATGTTTTGATGGAAATTTAAATGATTTAATAGATGTTAATGGATTTTGCATAGGTGGCAGATTTATGTGAGTGTTAATTTATAGTCAAAAGAAATAATTTACAGAGTAAATTATTTTGATAATTATGAATGGAGATTCATCATGTGTCCTGCTGCATAAATATTCTACTCAAGGTTTAAAGCAATTTATTGTTAACAGCTGCAAACCCCACTGAATTATTTTGACCACTGATTTTAGTAGCACAGAAATATTTTCCAGTTGGAGTACCGGTAATTCATTATCAATAAAAATTGTTTAGGTAGCAATTCACAGTCATCTAAGTAATATTTTGGATTTTTCAAGTTTAGGTAATTTATATTTTCTTTATGAGGGCCATGACCTGAGTTTTATATAAAATTTTATACCATAGTGTAAACTAGTGACAGTTTTATATAAAATTTTATACCATAGTGTAAACTAGTGACATTATGTAAGGGGATACAAACCATGCCTTTAATGCTATATCTGAAATTTACTCTGTTACAGAACAAACAGTCTTTCACAAATGTTTAACAGATGTTCGAGATGAGATTTGGACCAAGAATACTTGTTAACTGTGAATATTTATAAACATGTATTTTCAGAAAATGTTGCCACTAAATAATCAACTGTTTTGTCAATAGATGTGAACATGTTTTTAAATTGTGAATAGTTCTCTTAATTTATTGAATAGCTGCAGTTAAAAGCAGCATTGTAAAATGTTCTAAGTGTGTGTTATAAAATATGTTTTTAACTTTTTAGGCAGTATGTTGAGTATGAATTAATTTTACCTGTACATAATGTAAAAATTACAACATAATGAACAAAATTGTCATACATTTGTGTTAATTTGAATGGTACATGTACGTGACAGGTTCTATGCACTTTAGATGTAAAATATTACAATTTTGTATTGAAGATCATAGTGAAAATGCAAGATTTATGTCCATGATATATCAGTCCAGTAATTTGAGCGTTTATGGTTTATGACCAAACTTGAAATTCTTATATTAATTTTTCAACAAAATATTGACAATAACTATCAAAACATACTACATGTATAAGCCATTTGATTATATAACTTGATGTAGCATTTCAAAGCCTGCAAAATAATAGTGTTATTCCATTGGTTAAACCATAACTTTTGTGATAATGGAAGATTTTCTGACAAATGAGTACTAAGGTATTGTAATGTTCATTCATTAGAGGACATTCCTTTTGTACATTTTCAACAATAAAATTATATTTATAACCAATTGAAAAATATTTTTTCTCTTTTCCAAACCTTAAAACTATCAGCATATTTGTGGTTTCTGACCTGTCTTTTCTTGTGTATTTTGAAACAATTTAAACCTATGACAGGCTTAAACAAGAATATAACACTGATGGATGCTCCCCGGTGCCATTTTGACACAGCCTGAAAACATTTGCAAAGTACCCAGTAAAAGTAGATGGAAACAAATTGGGGTAATTCTACTAAAAGAAAGTTAAGTTTATGTAGCTAAAAATATTCATGCAAAATAAATGTATTGTAATAAATCATGAACTTTTAAGAATAAGCGTGACCTTGACCTTTGAGCTACTGACCTGGTTCTTGTGTACCATCTCGTTGAGGTGAAAATTTGTACCAAGTTACTTTTAATTCACTCCAACCAAGGCCAAGTTACAGCCTGTACAAGCAGAATTTTTGCCAAAGTGTAACCTTGACCTTTGAGCTACCTACCTGGTTCATGCAAGGGACACACCGTCTCAACAAGGCAAACATTAATTTTGGGCCAAGTGTTTTTTAAATCCCTCCAACCAAGGCCAAGTTACAGCCTCGACCTGCAGCCAATTGACCTCTAAGTGTGAATTTGAGCTACCGACTTGGTTCATACATGTGACACAATGTCTCATTGAGGCAAACATTTGTGCCAAGTAATTCTGAAATCCCTCCAACCAAGACCAAGTTACAGCCTGGACAAGCAAAAGTGTTACAGAAGGAAGGAGGGACAACACTGACTATATGCTGCCCCAAAAATTTTCACTGTTAATCGTGCTTTTCAAGTTTTGTCTGATATGCTTAGCAGTATTTCAGGTCACTGTTTCTCAAATGTACTTTCTTCAATAAGAAACTACCAACTTCTCCAAATGGGCTTTATAGGTCAGTGTTTGGATCAACTTTTTTTTCTCATCAGCAAAATTACACTGAGAGAGTCAATGTTTATTTTGCCCACAGAAGCAACCTTGCATGGATGTGAACATAGATAGACTTAACCAAGCACTTCAAACCAATCGTCCACAGCTGTAGCTTACAAACACTGTCTACACTGTTGTTAGGGACATATGCCCTGTCAGTCTGTCTGTCAGTAGACACTTTGTTTTTTTAATCAATACCAGGAGAATACTTCAGGTTCAGCTGAAGTTCATATAACTTTGAAGGCAGTTTAGTCATGACCACAAGATGACTCCTTTTGTTTTTTTTGATCACCAGGTCAAAGGTCAACACCACAGTGACACTGAACAGCAAAACCCTTTGATCAATATTTTGAGAACACTTGAGCCTTGCCTCCTAAAACGATGCCAGTGGGTAATAACTAGTAAATGAATGCTATTTTTCTTGGGGTCAATAGGTCAAATGTAATTTGTCAAAGCCCATCTCTTCAGTGACATTGAACAGCAAAACCATTTCCCATCAATATCTGGAGAACACTTGAGCCCAGATTCCTCGAGCTTTGATGGTGAGTTATTCATGATCAGTAGATGACCCCTATTCTTTTTCAGGTCAGTGCTCAAAGCCACAGTGACACTAAAGTGTAAAACTGTTTCTTTCAATATCTGGAGAACACTTAGACCTAGGTACTTCAAACTTGGTTGGCTGGTTGGTAATGACAGTAGATAACCCTTCCTTTCTGGTTCAAAGGGACATTGAACATCAAAACTTGTTTTCAGTCAGTTTCTGGAGTATGCCTGGGTCTAGGCTCCTTCAACTTGATAGGCCAGTTACACCTATTCTTTTGGAATCACTAGCTCAAAGGTCAAGGCCAAAGTTTCACTGAACATCAAAACCATTTTTGATCAACATCTGGAGAAAGCTTGGGCATATGCCCCTGTAACTTGGAAGGGGGTTGGTAATAACCAGTTGATGATCCCTATTGTTTTCTGGGTCTATAGATCAAAGGTCAAAGTCACAGTGACGTTAAATACCATAACGATTTAGGAGCTGTAACTAGAGAATGCTTTGGCCTGGCCTCCTAAATTTGATATGCTGGTTGGTCATAACCAGTACTTTACACCAAATGGGTTAAAAATTAGGGGCACTGTGACCATGATCACACCTGAGTCAGTGTTTCCTACATTCACAACATGGCCAACACTAGTTTCATACTACCACCAACAACAAGGCACTCTTTTTGGCAGATATGTTTTACAAACATCTTGTTTAGAATAAATTTCTTTGAGCAAAAAAAGCAGTCATCAAGTGGGACTTATATAAGTTACAAGAACTTGTTTTCCAATTGTTGTTAAATAAATTTTTCTATCACTTTTCAATTTTAAGGTCTCCGGACCTGTGTAGATTTCAGAGACCACTGTTTTCTAGGAATTTGAGTATACCCATACAAATAACTGAGACAAAAAAGATATATGGGAGACTGTTGAATGATATGTTTCATGAAATCTCAACTGGTTTTGTTTTCAAAATGACAGGAATCAATATAAATAAAGGAACAAAACTAAACTAAAATATTTTGTGTACAATCTATCTGATTTTCATACAAAATTGATAGTTTCTTTAAAATGAAAAGGGAACTTCAAAGATTTTTCTTTCAAATTTAATACATAAACTTTCATCAAATATACATACAACTATTTCACAGAAAACATGTACACTGTTCCATGTACAATAAGTAAGCCTTTGTCATTCTTTTCTCCGCTGACGGAATTCACCTGGGTCTCTCTCTAGATCGTCATATTGTGGAAAAGGGGCTGAAAAGACATAAAACAACATTCAATTTCATTGAATGAGTTTATGCCTGTTAATTCAGAGACAAAATTTTCACATGTTTTATTTATTCTTGACTGCTTTGAATAATTTTGACAAGTCATCGCATTAACGTTTCTGCATTTATGATCATAAAAAATATTATTTACACTTCAGATCTATCATGAAATGACAAGAAATATACTATTATAAACTGAAGACGGATCCAGTTCAAACACTGAATAATTTAACATGATAACCAATAGTATTTCAAAGTAAATTTAAGCATAAAATTAAGTTTCAGAATGTTTGATGTGAATAGACAAAGTTCAATAAGGTTCTGAAATAGAATGGGTGTCTAGATTACATGAGTTTAAGTTTATCAAGCTAGAAAAGAGTACCAGTAACAAAAGTTAACACCTTACAAGTTCCATCAGTAACTGATTTGATTATTAGTGTCTACAAAAAAGACTTAAATACTCTGTGAGGACTTACATTTCATTCTAAATGTACCCAGTACTTTACAACGAAAAAGTTCAAATATTTCGAAACTGAATGGTTGTAGAAATAGATACATGTATACCTTCACTATATTCAGGATTTTTCACATGAATGGCAATGGGACCATTAGACCTGTTTACATTAATCCTTGTATAGCCATAGTCCATAGACTAACTGACTGCTGGGTATTAACAAGTGGTCCTTCTCTTCATTGAGGTTTAGTTAAGTCTTTTCAATATAATATTTACATGTAATCATACACTTACACTTTGTAGTATCCCCTGATATGTCTTGGGTTATACTCAAAGCACCTTTTTTGGCTTCCTCCTCTAGTAAACCTATGTCTTCACCTTTCTCCTAATAAAGAAACAACCTTTTATGTGTAAGCAACTATGTTGTAACATGAGATATAAATATAATTCAAGATGTAACAGTCTTTGGTATACATTTATAAATAAACACAACCCAGGCAAAAATCTAAAGAGATCAAGAAAGTTAAATTATTTTTGTTTTTCAAATTTCAAATGTTATCAAATATTACTGTAACATTTATGCTATAACCACAATTCTTCGGTATTGTAATAAGCACCTATGCATATGAAAAGAAATGAAATATCATTGCCCAGGAAAAAGACATGTAAGTTCCCACTTTCCAGAACAAAGATATTTGTACATTCAATCCAACTCCCAAATAAATAAATTTTCAAGTTTCAGCAGAAACCCTAGTATATGAGTTGTTACAATAAAACATGAAGAAAGGAAAATATCTCTGCATACAGAAATTTTAAAAGTTTCATGTGTTCCACACTTCTCCTTAATTTCATACAATGATTTTTAAAGTTTAAAGAAAAAAACAAGAAGGGTTATAGAGAAATGCTCAGTACAAACTTTTCTAAGAAATGTGTATAAAGAATAAATCTGCAAACAGGCAAGCCAAGTCAAAAAATAGTTCTTGTGTTTTAAACTATCCTTCATGTTATAAGTCAATATACATAAGGGTTAAATACTTGAACTCTTGACATTTTTTTTTAACAATAAAGGGCAATAACACTGAAAATAGTGAGGTTAGAGTTAGCTTTACTTCTCTACACTTCTTGATTCGCTCTATACTCGAAGTTTCAAATAAACACATTTATGGGTTACGAAGTATGCTCTGGACAAATGAACAGCTTGTTGGATGGATGCACAAACATCTGGAGACATATCTACAGAGCTGACAAACACTGGACACTGCCTACAGAGGGGTAACCACATATTACTTTGTACCATTATTGTTTTACACACAAAACAGAACTCATCGTTAACCATGGCATTAAAATCTTTCTTCCTAAAGTATGTCAGGCTCTTGAGAAATCTATTCAATTAAAATAGCACTGTTGGAATGTACAAGATATACTGTAAAATTAAATTCTATAAAATTCTCACCAGTTTCTCTTTCCTCTCAAGTTCACGAACACGCTGCTGAATTTTTAGCTTCCTCAGTTCATTCATTTCTATTTCCTGCAAGAAAAGTCAATCAATAAACATATTTCTGGCAAGAAAAGTCAATAAACTGATCATTAGATCAATCATCCAATCAATTTACCATCTAATAAATCAAACAAATTAGACATAAAGAAAAAATATGTCATTCAGAAATTCTTTTTTGAAACTAAAAAGGGGATTCTATCTTAACTGAATGAATGAAGAATGACAATAAATGATACTGTTCTAACTTTATCATTTATTGTCATACTTCATTCGCTTAAGTTAGATAGAACAGTATCATTTATTGTCATACTTCATTCGCTTAAGTTAGATAGAACAGTATCATTTATTGTCATACTTCATTTGCTTAAGTTAGACAGAACAGTATCATTTTTAGTGACCACTAAAATTTAAACTGAGCTATTGCAAAATATATGTTTTACTGGAAAACTGAAATAACTTCAAAAGAAATTATACATGATCTTTAACTTCTTGAATATAAAACTGTCCTGACCTGTAATGTTGGTGGGTCATCTCTTCTGTATCTCAGCCATTCTGGAAATTAAAAAAAAAAATTAATACATACACAAAAATAAAATACATAATACCACAGAATATACCACTGAAATGGTTACTTCTGTAATTAGTTAGATCTCATGACACTTAAATCAATTCTGTAGATCTACTGTAATTCATTGAAACTTTCAATAGTAAAATGCTAAAGATAGAATTTCAAATTAATTTCAGGAAGCACCGAAAATTAAACAAATACCGGTACAAGATACTGAAAGAAAAAGTCTAAATAAGATATACCATCCCATTCTTGTGGTACATTCATTCCAAGCTTTTCTGTATAGGATTCCATTGTTTCATCACATGGCACCACTATACGGGAGTCCTTTATGCCAGCCGCAGGGTCTGAAATAAGTGTTATTTAATTTTAATTAAAACATACCTAGGACTTGTACACTATTTTCATTTTTTAAGAAAAAACTATGCCAAAATATATGATCTCACTTGCCTGTTACAGTTATCTGTAACAATTCATCTTGACTTTGCTGGAAGTGATATTGATAAGGAACACTAAACTTGTAACTTCTGAAAGTATATAAGTAATACCTTTGTTATTTAAACAAAGAAGAACTGTCACTGTAAGATGACAATGCCCCCAAAGTGGGGCTCTGACTTTGAGCTGAGGACCAGTCGTTCATAAGTCAAGGTCAAATAAGTATAGGTAAATGGGAAGGCCTTGTCCAAAGGGGTGTTGTGGCCAAATATGAGGTAAATCGACTTTGTAATAAGGAAGTTTTGGCCAATGTTAAAGTTTTTGGACAACTGGATCTTCAAGGTGAAGGTCATTCAGGGGTCAAGGTCAAATAAATACAGGTCAGTGGAAAGGTCTTGTCCAAAGGGGTGTTGTGGCCAAGTATGAAGTAAATCCGCTTACTAATACAGAAGTTATGATCAATGTAAAAGTTTTTGGACAATTGGAACTTCAAGGTGAAGGTCATTCAGGGGTCAAGGTCAAATAAATTTAGTTCAGTGGGAAGGTCTTGTCCAAAGGGGTGTGGTATCTAAGTATGAAGTAAATCCACTTACTTATAAGGAAGTTATGGTCAATGTTAAAAGTTTTTGGACAATTGGACCTTCAAGGTGAAGGTCATTCAGGGGTCAAGGTCAAATAAATATAGGTCAGTGAAAAGGTCTTGTCCAAAGGGGTCCAAGTATGAAGTAAATCCATTAACTAATAAGAAAGTTATGGCCAATGTTAAAGTTTTCGGATGGACTGATGAATGGACCGACGGATGGACAGTTCAAAAACTATATGCCTCCCTTCAGGGGCATAAAAATAGTCTATTGAGTCACTCAGAAAACTACACTATTTGCCAGTATAAGAACGCCCTTCTGATTTCACTCATACCTAGAACTTCTTATCTAAGAAGCTGACATGGTGCTATAACAGAGGCTGCCATTCGCCAGTTGCCAATTCACTTAACATTAAGGAATCATAAAACATATCAACTGCATCTGGCTACCAACTGACAGTTCACGATTCGCGAATTTTGACGAACTGCACCTGACTGCCAGTTGCCAATTCACTCAATTTTCAGAATTCGTGTTACTAATCGAATTGGCAATAGGCTTTGGAACTAGGGCTACCAGGATCATGCTCAAAGCCCCAAAACCTTTATACAAGCTGTTATTATGAAGACACATCTTCAGCAATCCTAATTAACAATGGATGGCATTATTCCAGCAAAGAAAGGCAAAGTCAAGTTTGTGTCTCATTGATGACAGTAAGTAGTTAAGGGGCCCTTGCTCACCTTATTTGATGTCTGTGTCAGGTAACAGTTATAAATGATAAGGTCATTAACACCTAGAAACGAATCTGTATTTAGGTGGGAACAGATCTGCGGCCTACTGGTAGCTCTAGAGACTTGAAATCGAGAGTTTGAAGTTTTATCCTTCAGTCCATCACCAATATTTCCTAAATTTTTCTGCCACACAAGACATTAAAATGAGGTAGCACATGACAGTTCTATCCACCAAGTATTGTCAACATACCCACAGTGGAAGATGCTTTACATATTTTCAAATAACCTGGGATCTAAAATTTGGCCTAAGTCTGTATCTCAAACTCAGAATCATTCTATCTGTTAAATTCCCACCTGTCAGAAATGATCTTCTGTCCAATTTTGACAGATGCAAAATGCCTGAAGCACAGCATCAGGTGAAGTAACATAGAATGAATCAAAAGGCATTATCTAGGGCAAGTATATTTTCTAATTTTGAAACAGAGAATATCCACACTCCAAGTCTCTTCCCTCTTCCAAAATGTTGGACTGCTTCCAATGCCCCTGAAGGGTAGAATATTGGAAATCAAACTAATTGTACAGTCGAGATATTGTATAATATAAGGCTTATTCCTACTCTGCTTATAGCAAGATTCTGACCCAAAATGAACATATCAGAATATGCTCAAGATGTCACTTAAACTTTTTTGACTAGTATACTGGCAGTCACTTGTGGCTAAAACTTGACAGTTATAAAGTTACATGTACAGCTACAGTGCAGTTTCCAATGTCACTTTTATAACAAGATATCGGTGACTTTCTGACTGCTTACAATTTCTGGCCATATCTGACCCAAATATACAAAGTACCTTCCTAGTACGATGTCAGTAATGGCAGTAATCTACAGTTAGTTAAGGAGTTCCGGATCACAGGAAATTCCAGTTCACCTGGTTGAATTAGATCACCAAAATTATTTTAAAATATTTAATTCCATACATGTTCTAGTAAATATAAAATGTTTTTTTAATGTTGTGATATAACCTGTCTTCAGAATTATTTCGTATATTAATATTGTCCCTGCAAATTTTTTTTGGTATAACAGTATCTAAAAATAGCTCTCTAAACTTGGAAGTGCTGTTACCATGAACGTGTTAGGAAACCACACACAATTTTTGTTTTACAGTATTATATTAAGTTTGCATTTAATGGAAATACCTATTTTTTCTTTAAAAATATAAAAGGTATAACTGGAGGTTGTGCAGTGATATTATAACTAAGTCAGTCTGTTAGTTCAGGATCACTTTAGATATTGACCCATGCACCATCACAGATTTAAGTAACTGCTCTTGGATAAACACAAGGTTTTTGAAAAAACTTTTTTTTTTTTTTTTTAAGGGTGTAATATCTTTATTGTCCTCGTACATAGGTATGTGGGGGTCGAGGGCATCCCCCTCCACACCGTACAATAGTTATTAGTATACATGACTGTGTTAAACTATAAAGAAAGGCAACATTATTAAAACATTAAACATTATGTATCATGTTCATGTAGTGCTATGAGAAAATAAACTTAGCCAAATTATACTAAAAATTGGTTCACTAAAAGACTAACCCCCAAAAAATAATGTTAAAAAAAACAAAAGGAAAAAAAAAAGAGAAAAAGAAAAAAAAAAAAAAAAAAAAAAACAAAACTGTTTGAAATTAGTGTCTTATAGAATATCAGCATTTGTGTTATTAATTAACAGTCTGAAATTGTATTGTTTAAGAATATTTGTACAACTGCCCAATTATCTTTCCATTTTTCTGTTAATTTTGTGTTTTTATAAAATTGCCAATTGTAGTAAAGGCTACTCTTAAGTCCATTATAACTAGGTATTATTTCTTTCTTTTTACATAAGTAGATATATCGTTTAATTTCAAGAAAAAGTACATAATTTTCCTTTGTTTTCCTGTCATTACTCCCCAAAATAAAGTCCTTACAGGTCAATTGTATGCATATTCCTTTACTTCTCAAAATTTCTTTTAACTCTTGTATCATTTTCTGGATAAAATCACAATACCAAAACAAATGTAGAATAGTTTCTACTTCCTTCTTACAAAAAGTACACAGTCATGTTATCTCTTGTAATTTTCATATTATATAACAAAGACTTAGTACCAATTATTCGATGTAATATTCGTAACTGGAACCATTGAATATAAGAATCTTTTGTAACATGTAAAACAATGCTATATATATATATTTCCATTCAATATCACTGAAAGAATTATTCCATTTAGTTTGGCTAGTAGGTATCTCGCTATTGCTATTCAATATATTGTACACATACTTATTCTGCTCATTTAAGAATAGTATTTTTGAAGCATAACATGAAACAAAAGGTCCACATGAGTTATTTGAAATATTAGGAGTGAAGTCATATAATCTTTGAAATTTTTTTATTAACTTAACTAAGACCAGTTTAATTCAGTTTATATAATTTGTTTCAACACTAAATTCTTGTTACTTTGCACATAAAATCACATTGTAATTTACCTATGACATAATCATTAATGTGCACAACCACACAATGCTGTTACTGCAGGTGAGTTGTAGTGTAGTAAATTTATGCAAGAATATCTTACTTTTTCTCTGACATTTTTAAAAGAATAGTCTTGTAATTAAAATGGAACATTTCAAACTGTAATTAAAAGTTATTTTAGCACTATCACAACTCTTCAACTATGACATAAATTGGTAGTTTAATACATCTAGTTCTCTGGAATGCATGCAAGTGATTAAAACTCCCATAGTAGCGAAGGGGGTGAATTTATCCAGCTCCAAAAATTAAAATTCAACAAGTTCAAGTTCAAAGTAAAAGTATGTAGATGTCATTTTAACGTTACCAAACAAATCGGTAACACGACAAATCGGTAACATGATTTTATATAGTAAACAATTGGAGAAATCGGTAACAATAGAAATATTGCATATAACGGTGATTAAGTAGGTGTGAAAAGGCATATGGGGGTACATTGCTCGTCAGAAAAAGGTGCTAACAACACGAGTCGGTCGTTAAAGAAGTTAGGTCTATTAGTTTGTCTCAGCAGGTAATTATATAATTTGTGTTTGTCATGCAATTATCATTGTTTAAAATTATTAAAGTTTATTCTATAATATTATAATCATAGTTACTTTTAGGATGAAAAGAGAAAAAAATTTGATATAATTTGTGTTTGTCATGCAATTATCATTATCAAAATTATTAAAATTGATGCGATAATATTATAGTCATAGTTACTTTAAGGATGAAAGGAGAAAAAACTTTTTGATAGCGCTTTAATGTTTTAAATTAAAAGAAGTTTGTTTCTCACTCATCGTAAGAGATCTCGGGTGACCTGCTGACCATTGTTCTGTTATAACTTTGATGTGATTTGACTTGAGAAGTCATTTTTTGTGACAATTTGTTAAGTTGTTATATTGTTGATATTTCTCGTATCATAATAAAATACAAATAAACAGCTTATACGAAATTTAATTCTGTATTATGTTTTTTTTTCTTTTAAAAAAATATGTCATTCCTTCGATGTTACGGTATGTAAATAATAAATATTTATAAAATATTTAAAACATCTGAAAAAAAAACCAATTAAAGTAATCTCGGTCATTAACGGTACTATTCACACCTACTACATCACTTTCTCTGATGAGCAGTGTACCCCCATATGCCTTTTCACACCTACCTAATCACCGTTCTCGGTATATGCAATATTTCTATTGTTACCGATTTCTCTGATTGTTTACGATATAAAATCATGTTACCGATTTGTCGTGTTACCGATTTGTCGGTAAATCCATTTTAACAGAGTGGACCTTTGTTCTTCAAATTTGGTACGATTTATAAAATAGGACTATAAATGTACATGTTAGTAACTATTCTACTGTTAGTGATCTGGAACTCTTTAACTGTCTGTATTTCCAGAGACACTATAATGTCTCTGGTATTTCTAGGACTGCCATGTATAAAAAAAATAAATCATGTTCACTACACTCAGAGACATAGATAACAGAGATAGGCAACTTCCTAGCTAGTTAAGGTCTCACGCGTGCCTGCTAAGACAGTGTCTTGTAGCAAGTATAACTTGTTAACAAGTTGCCAAATTGAACCAAATTATACATTTTCTGAAAGCCTAGTCATTTGTCTATTGCTGCAGGTAAAATAATTTTAGTTCTGGTAAAAATAAATGATGCATCATGTGTTAAAGAGAACTGCAACTTAATCATTTTTCACAAAACTATAAAGATGGCGAAAAACTGGGATAGTGGGTATATTCTGCCAAGTTATATTAAATTAAAGGGCTAGAAAGTTGCCAATATTTTAACTTGCAGCTATAGACGACTGTTTAAGCTTTCAAATGATGTATACCTTAAAAGGGTCGAACAAATAGCCATTGAGTTTTAATTGCTACAAAATGCCTAATTTTTTTACTTTTTGAGAGGCATGTGCGCTATTTCGATGGAGTAAATAGGAGCTGCTTATCTCTGTTATCTATGTCTCTGCTACACTGTAACAAAACATACTTATTGAATTACATTGGTCAATACTGACGCATATTATAATTTTGAAGAAATACGTTACGAAAGGATATTCATTGGTTTACAGTCATATATCTTAGTATTAAAGTCTAAGCTATTGATTGTGTAATGTCGCGAAAACTAGTGTCAATTTCATCATAACAGAAAAATAATATACCTCCGCGTCTTAGAACATATTGGTTGCCGGCAAAATCTGTTCCAACGATTTCTTCTTTTATCCTTTTTTTAGCAGGTCTCACTTTCGTAAAGTAATTCCACAGTGACCGTAAGTAGCCTTCATACCTCTGTCTTGACATTTTTGGTTCGATTAACACAGAATATGTTCGCCGAATATCACCCTAAACGGATCTTTATATTGAGTTAATTTTGTGGTGACAATATATCCATTGATTAAGGTCAAGGTATTACGTCTTTCAAAAAGCTGTGTACGATGGACTTATTTCAACTTATAACCAGCCTAGTTACTGAAGTCTGCCCCATCGAACTTAATCAATTGACAAAGATGTTTAAATGCTTTCCACGATTGCTACTTGTTTTTCATCCATACATAAACTAAGTCTACCTGAAAAGACATAAGCTTTCTAATTTCTCAAACATTACAGATGTACATGTATTTATTTTTTAAAATTCAGAGGACACAAGAACTTGAGAAATTAAAAGTTCAAAAGTATGAAGAAGAACAATGTTACCGTGATTCTATTACACCAGTTGAGACTTCACTGCAAGATGTACAAGTGGGCTTAATATGCAGGAAGTGGACAGTACTATGGCCAGACTGAAGTTATCCATCTTGCTATTGTATTTGAAATACATTAAATTCGTATGTGTTAAGAATATCTCCTACTGATGACCAACATTATCTTCACAAAAGTTAAGTCGTCATAAATTAGTTAAAATAAGCCACAAGGTGATAGACTTTGGTATTTACTGTCGATTCACATATTTTACTTCAATAAAATCAGAGATCCTACTTGGTAAGAAAATGATTTACTTCCTTGCACTCAGAATCTGAGGGGAATGTAATGGAAAGACACAAATCTTTACTTTTCTGTCTTTTCAGAAGACAAGGAAAACTGAAACTCATTCATATAAATCTAGTTTTATTCTTTCATAAAATAAGCATTTAAACAAGCACATGTGATCACATACATGTAATTTCATTAAACATACATAATTAACATACTGAACAACAAGCAAAATTTTAACTACTATCTACAGAAACATTCATCCATTTGCTTTCTCATTAACACTTAGCACACAATTAGAATCAGTATGTAATTTACTGAGTAAGTCTTGAAGCTAGCAGAGTGCAATACAGGTTGGTAACTTGCTTTTGAAAATAAAATGATACAGAACATTACAGATTTACAGGAACATTAAGAATATTTTGTCTCTTTTGAACAATCATCACATCTGTCAACATGTATGGACCTACATTCCAAACATACAGTGTGGTATTTGCCAATACAAAATCTCAAAAAGTGTTTTTTGTCTATTAACATTTTCTTAAAACAAATGGTCCCAGCAATAATGACATTCATCTCAGCTTCAGTAATTTAACTCTACCAAGTTACAAACTACATAGGTACTCATCTATGAAGAAACCATTTTACACAAAATTTACCTTTGTAAAATAAACTGAAAGAAATTATGTATGAACAAATGCTTTTTCTACCATTCATAGAAGATTACAGAATGCTAGTCTAGAGAGGTTTCTTTAGGATATTCCAATCTACAAAAAACACAAAAATTTGAATAGTGTACAACTGAATTCCCTCAGCATATACAAGAAAATTTAAAAGTGACTTATTTTCCATAACATCTTCAACAAAACAATACTTAATCTTATCACATCTACTTGTATATACATTTATCTCTGATATACACTGACTACAACTGTTAACATAGTATACATTTATATACATAACATAAAAAATGAACAACAAAAAAGATTGCACATATATATTTTTTGCTTTCGGATGACTTATTTTGCTAATTTACCATACATGTTTTGCAGAATAGGATCTAGTATTGACCAATAACCCTACTGGTAGCAAATGGTTTACCTTTGCCACCCCTACCAGGACCAACCTACACATTCTTGCAGTCCGATAATTGACTGCACTGTCTGCTATTCAGTCAGTAAGTTTACAATGAATTCACCCATAAATGATAAATAGGTTTGCCCGAACTAAATGAAGAACCAGTCCATTTTCCTAACTTAAACAGGGTCAAACTTATCTCTATAGTTACCCGAATCTAAAGCTTATTGCTAGTTTATAAATATGTTTAGCTAACTTGGTATACACACTGAGAACCTTATGCATGGAACTTGGCAAAAAATGTTAGTGACTGGTCACTGGAGAATTCTAAAGCCTTTGTCAGAAACAACGGCAAAGTAAAGTATTTTCCTCACACTACTGGAAGAATGAACAACAGATGAGATAATTGCTTTGAGTATTATAGCTTTTTTGTTGCACTTATGAGGATTCTGATTTCTTAAACAATAATGCCTTCACTTGATTTACATTTCACATAATTAATTCTAACTAATTTTATTGTGTTTCATGTATTTGCTTCAAACAAATCAAAACACATAATTACTTTAATTACAATCTGAAATTTGAAAAAAGAAGACACAAATAATTATATAATTAGGTTATATGATTTTATTACTGCACCAATGTTTAAATAGAACTGGACACAGTAACTAGTAAACTCAAATGCCTACGATTGCACTTTAATTACCGGTAATAGCTATCTTAAAACATCTGCACACATGCACCTTTCATTTGGATATATTCTAGACTTAAAGGTGTATTAAAAGAACTTCAGTAACAGCTGAGATCACTTTTAAAAAGTCAATATTACTTAAACAGTTTGTGCAGGGCTGTAGTACACCTTTTTTCAAAAGCTTTTGCATCTTTCACTGTGTCTAAACGACCCTAAAATGTACAGTAAGTTAAGGGGATATGTAAAATGCAGGTTATTACAGTAAAATAAAGTGTGTTTCTTATGACTTATGGATAATTTAACAATCACTTCATGCTTCAATTCAGAGATCATTCTAATATTCACATTTCTTTGGTAGCATGCATATTCTTACACACTGCTATTTTGAAATAAAGAAGGGAATTGAAATGTAGTTTACAAATGTGTGTTGTTAATTGCTAGTATATAAAATCCCATAAATATTTTGGCAAACAACTGATTTTAAGCACATATTGTAACAAGGAAAAACATACCAACACAAATGTTCATAGTTTGAAGCACAATATTGTTACACAGTTTCTAGTGAAACAAGTTTTTGTTCTGTACAACATTTGCACAAATAAATACAAATTTACAATAAATCTCTCCAAAAAAAATCATGCTCACCAAAACAATTATCACATTTTGTATAAATGTTACCACCACTGTTTTCATGGAACTTTCTAATCCTACACTTATACATGTGCATGATCACAATGTTGGAAAAGGTAAGTAAGGACAAAATCTCTGCTGTTATCATGTGTGTACAGTGCAAAACATCGGGATATTGGATCACTTTGTGTTATACAACTATGCATTAGGCAGGTTCATTTCTTTAAAGCTCATTCCTACCCCTTTATCTGAACAAACATGATGTAAAATATGTTCGTACTTTTCCTGTTTTTTCTTTTCTTCAAAATAAATTTTACCAGAATTACATACATGTTGCATTTGTTTCAATGATTTCATTATATACAACAGTAGTACTTTATAAACAGTATATTTCACTGCATTTATGCACAACAAAGGTGCTACTGTAAGACTGAAACCCTGTGTATTTTTTTCTGGGCACTGTAAGTATAGTTCAAACTACTTTTTACGCTACAGAGAAAATATATTCAAATAGAATTTCTAAGACCAAATCATACAGAACTACCACCCCGTATCAGGTTGTCTGAAAACCTCAAAAATGCTGTAAAAATGTAAGAGGGCTGTTTTTAATCTATTACTTCTCACAACTTATAGTAAATCATATATGAACGATATCACACAACTATATTTTTCCAAGCCTGATGGTGTATTCTGTCTGCATAGTGCTGTCTGACCCCAAGCACAAAAATGACACTGATTTGTTCTAAGTTAATGCTACAACAGTTCACTTGTGAGGGTTGTTTTTATATCACCTAATACATTAGATAACAGGGAACTCTCTGAACATTTCCCATCCACTGTTAGCTCTCCATTAGTCTGAAAAAAAAAAAACATTCAAAAAATGCTTTGATAAATACATGTATATTCATGCAGACACATGTATAATAACATATTTTGTCTGAATACCAATAACAAGTGTATTGATCGATGATGATTTCAAGTACATGCAAGTTTATTTATATCTATAAAGTATGAAAAATCAGCAAAGGGCAGTGAGTCTAAATACTGTAAAGGCAAACACAGTAAACTCGTAAACACCGTATGTTGATATTTTCACTCGTGGCTGCACCACTCGTGAAAATATCACATATGGTGTTCACTCGATGAAATAAATTCTCATCTACAAAAACAAACAAATATCCTCTATGTAATGAACACTGACACAAGTCCATTTCACATATTCTGCCAAAAGTAAGACCCTATTTTATGTGATTCTTTTTTTTTTTTTACATGTTTATTACTTCAGATTTATTGTTATTTATATGTAAAAAAAATTAACTGAAAAAGTTACTTACAGATTTGACTAGTAAGCACACATGATGTCCTTGTATAGAACGGCTGTATAGTGAGGCACTGTTATCAACTTTTTCAACCACTGTAAAGAAAAAAGGTCATTACAAATGAGACACTCTGTACACTAAATTATTTACAACCAGTAAAACCAAGTTGACAAAAGTTACTTTCAAGACAGGAAAAAGAATACTGAGTCTGTCATATGGTGCCAAGTAAATCTGTAAAATCCAACCAGTTAAGAGATAGGTGTAATTTACTTAATTAAAATTAAGATATTAACAATGAACAATGGAATATTCAATACAAAATATAAAAGCAACACATTCAATTCACTTACTTTCATCATGATATTCGAAAAGCTGTATGAAGTTTTTTCTGCAAACACTTTATGTCAGAACTGGTTTTAACAGCCATATAAAAACATGTTAATCTCCTAACTGAACACTGTACAAATGCCACACTATTTAAATACACTAATCTACCACATATACCACAGACCTTAGTGCATATATAAGTTTACCATATGACAGACCTGTTAAACCAAACTTGCTTACCCATTTTTAGACATTAAATTATACCTCACCTCATGCCTGCCTGTAAATTTCCAAATATTACAGTGAAGCGTTTGAGTATAAACACATTAGCATGTAAGCCATGATGAATGTTTCCTAAAACCTGATTATGGAAGTATATATAGCAATCCTCCAATTAACAGACAAACAATGAATACTTACCTTTAAAATGATTAAAGAAGCAAATTCTAAGCAGAGAAACATCAAAGTTTGGGTCCAAGGGTGAACACTTCAAAGTTGATTTCTCAGTAAGATCACCAGAACCTAGCACTGATGCAAAATCTGACCTGAAAAAATGCAGAACATATCAAATTACTGACAACATAGTTGCTAATTTTTACATTTTTCACCGTTCACTCCCTTTTAAAAATTGTTCAGTCATTTGGACAAGAAATTCATCTTCATACAATTCTTGGCAGGTAAGAAGATCTCAATTAACTCTAAACAACTGCAAATATGTTCATACCATGAGTCAGATTGCTCGTAAGTACCATAGCTATGACCAGCTTAAACAGCGAGACGTTTCCACCATTTTATCCTAATTTAACCAATTTTAAATGAAGATTTTAAATTCTGTTAACCATACAGCAATATAATTTTGTTTCTTACACACCACCACTGAAAATAGATATTAACTGCATGGTATCACAACCAAACTTAGGTCTGAGTTATTTTACTATGAAATTACACTGAAATTAGGGTACTACTGAATCTAACTTACCCTTTACACGGCACTGCCACAAGGAAAGCACTACATGGCATCTCAAGACGGAAATCTAGTTTATCATGTGTTGATCCTTCCTCACTCTACAACAAAAAACAAGAAAGGTGATTATAGCTATCACCTTATAATCAGTGTTATAAAAACAGAGGGAGGTGAATACAACAATATACATATGTACTTTAAAATTAGTGTTAATTCGGTGAAAATAGAAATTTCATTTGCTGCACATTAAACATTTCACCCTTCAAGTGTACGTATAAAGAAATTAAAAAGAATTCCCGAGTCTTAAATTAGTGCAGAATACTCTAACATAACATAACATGTTACACAGTGATATATGATGGTCATTATTACAAGGAAATAAACACATCCTTTCCATTAATTGCTTACCTTCACAATATAGGTCAAAGTTCCTTTCATTTTAGATGGTTGTAGAATACTGTCCACAGAAAATGCAAACTGACCCTCATTACTGACCCCAGCTGGAAGCACGAAAGGGACCTGAACTGCATCATGTGAAGACTGACCCATCTGTCAGAATCAAGAAACAGACAAATTTACAGTGTCTGAAGAATAAAGCTGTATATAAAAGAAATAAACAAGAACTGTCATTGTAAGATTACCATGCCCCCAAAAGTGGTGCTTTGATCTTTGAGCTGAGGACCAGACATTCAAGGGTCAAGGTCAAATAAATATAGGTCAATGGGAAGGTCTTGACCAAGAAGGTGTTGTGTCCAAGTATGAAGTAAATCGACTTTCTAATAAGTAGGTTGTGGTCAATGTTAAAGTTTCTGGACAATTGGATCTTCAAGGTGAAGGTCATTCAGGAGTCAAGGTCAAATAAATATAGGTCAATGGGAAGGTCTTGTCCGAAGGGGTGTTGTGTCCAAGTATGAAGTAAATCCACTAACTAATAACAAAGTTATGACCAATGTTAAAGTTTTCAGACGGACTGATGGACAGACAGAAGTCCAGCCGAAACTGGATAGGGGGCCTGTTATTTTCTTTTGTTTAATAGAAGGCCATTGGTTGGCCCTTATTCTATTGCTATGGAATGAACTCTATTGTTCTCTTTTGTTATGTTTACAGTTTAATGACCCCCTATTTATTTTCAGTAGTGATGGACTGACAGACTGACAGTTCAAAAACTACCGGGTATATGCCTCCCTTCAGGAGCATAAAAAAAGAAATTAAATAATACAAAGGTCGACAAATGTTAATTCCTTTAAGGCCCAGTTGCTCTAACTAATATAAAATACACAACTATGCTTCTAACAAACATTCACATCAATCAAATAGCTAAATACATCCTAATATCTAAGATCTGCTGGAAACACCAATGGCTTCACTAATTTGATGATACATCGCCTTAATGCAAATTTGCTAGGGCCAAATGGGTCATCATGAGAACCTAGAAAGGTCCACTGTCTGTTATAAATTAGGTACTTGTAAGAAGAATAGTTTTAACACATGTAAATCTTGTTATTTCAGTATAATATCCTAGCAAGTGCAAATTGATTTTTATCAGGCTTGTTAATTATGATAATTTAAGAAATGTTTTGATCAGAAGACTTTGAAAATAATTCTTGCGCAAACAGTTTAGTACTGTTCAATGCAAAAAACTGTTCTTCGTTACTTTGTTACATTATATCTTGCAGTACATAAATGAGAAAAAATGACTACCTAATGAGGATATCAACACATATCATCTGTTTTCACAAAGAAACTGAGGTCCTTTTCAAAAACTAGTATAATGGATAGTTACATAATAACAGCAATTATAAAATGTTATCCAATAGAAAACTTACTCCTCTGTCAAGTTTGGTATTGAGTGTATCCATCACATTAAATTCCAGATTTTTTATATGGTTACTGGTTAGGTTGGTAAAAACAACAGATAATACTATCTGGTCCTTTCTCTGTGGGCTAACTCTAGTCTCATACATCTGCATATAAATGGAAATTCCAAATATAATGTCAACTTTCATAATAGACTTCATAATCTTTCATATTCTAGGCAATCTAAAACTTAGAAAGTAAGGTTTTCTTTTCTTTAAATCTACATTTAAATATTCTGCTCCTGACCTTCCATTCAGTTTATTCACATTTCATTTAAAATCCTTTTTTTTCTTTCCTTAAACTTTATCCTGCTACTGGCATTTGTTTTCCTTTGTGAAAAGCACAGACCATGACCAACCTTTGATCATGATCTACACTGTTCACAAACCAGTCAGTAAATTGTCAGCAATTACCCCTCTAAAATGATGGAGGCACAGTGGTCCAGGAGTAGAGCATAGTGCTCTGGATCCAGAGGTCGCAGGTTCGAAACCCATCAGAGGCAAGATTCTCCTACAGTCTTCACATTCCTCCATGCTGCCTGAATACTGGCATAGAACCCAGGAAGCAGTCACTGAGGGTAATGAATCTAAGTTGTAAGAACTCGCAACTGATGTAAAATAAATGATAAATGGGGTCTCTCTAAATCAAATTATGTACAGGAGTATTTTTAGAAATTTATCAGGTAACATTTAGGTAACTGAAGCACAACACTAATAACAAAAAAAAAAATTGATATTCATCCAACATCATGTACAAGTATATTCCATCATTAGATGACATATAAAAACCTCAAGTAACAGAATATGTATCTTTGCAGGGTAAGTTACTTAGAGATGATTTTCACATATTTACATCTTACCATTTTGACACTCGAGTTTTCTGCCAACAATCTGTAACTGGACATTGGCTGAAAAATAAGAAAATTCTCAATTTCTGTAAAAATCTCGGCTCTTTCATCTCTTAAAGTCACAACTAGTTTGATTTTTTTCCTCTAAAAATCGTCTGAACATTAAGATGTCAGAATGACATATATGCCCCTCACCCTGAAAGTTTGAAGTTTGCAGACTGTGTGTCAAATGTTACTAAGTTATTGAGTGGAAACAGTTTTCAAATTCAAGGTGACCTTAACCTTTGACATACAGACCTAAACAACAATATCAGTTTTCTACTCAATAAGGGCAACCACTCTATGAAGGCTGAAGGCTCTTGGTCAAATGATCCTTAGGTTATTAAGTGGAAATGATTTTCAAATTCAAGGTGATCATGACCTTGACCTTTGATCACAAAAACAATGGGATCTTCTATTTAATAAGGGCAAATATCCTGTGAAGTTTGAAAGCTGTGGGTCAAATGGTACTCAGGTTATTGAGCAGAAAGCATTTTCAGATTTAAGGTGACCATGACCTTAACCTACTGACCTTAAAAACAATAGGGGTTTTCTACTCAAAAAGGACAACCATATTATGAGGTTTGAAGGCTGTGGGTCAAATGATACTTGAGTTTTTGAGTGGGCATGCTTTACAAATTCAACCTTTCACCTACTGAAACCAAAAACAATAAAGGCTTCTACTCAAACAAGAGGGCCATGATGGCCCTGGATCGCTCACCTGAGTACTTTGGCTGTAGGTTTGCTGTTAAGCAGTATTTCATTTTTTAATTAAAAATATGTAAGTGCCTACAAACCAAATATGTAAAATATCAGTCAATAAATAAAGGCTCTATGACAGAAAGTAGAAATATCTATTATAAGCTATGGTGACCTTGACCTTGACCCAGTGAACTCAAACCCTACCCATGGGTAGAGGTCCATGCAAGGAACCTCTATACTGAATATCAAAGATATTGGTCTATAAATGAAGGCTCTATGAGGTACAGTAGATAAATCTACTTTTAGCCTCCGTGACCTTTAACCTAATCCAATAATTTGAAAAAGCTTGATAAAGCTTGCTTCATGCCAAATTTTAAAATTCTAGGTCTTGTGGTTTCAGACAAGAAGATTTTTAAAGATTTTCTTCTATATTGTTATTTAAAACTTGTGACCCCTCGGGCGGGGCCAATAGTGACCCCAGGGATATTTTTCTTATAAACTTGGTAGAGGTCCACTAGACAATGCTACACACCAAATATCTAAGCTCTATAACTTACGGTTTCTGACAAGAAGATTTTTTTAGATTTTCTTATATAACTCTATGTAAAACTAGTGGCCCCTGGGGCGGGGCCATTTTTGACTCAGAGGCCAGGATTTGAACAAGCTTGGTAGAGGTCCACTAGACAATGCTACACACCAAATATCTAAGCTCTATAACTTACGGTTTCTGACAAGAAGATTTTTTAAGATTTTCCTATATAACTCTATGTAAAACTAGTGGCCCCTGGGGTGGGGCCATTTTTGAGCCAGAGGACAGGATTTGAACAAACTTGGTAGAGGTTCACTAGACAATGCTACATACCAAATATCTTAACTGTAGGCCTTCTTGTTTCTGACAAGAAGATTTTTTAGTCTTTCCTATATAACTCTATGTAAAACAAGTGACTACCGGGGCGGGGCCATTTTGAACCCAGATGCCAGGATTTGAACAAACTTGGTAGAGGTCCACTAGACAATGCTACACACCAAATATCTAAGCTCTATAACTTACGGTTTCTGACAAGAAGATTTTTTAAGATTTTCCTATATAACTCTATGTAAAACTAGTGGCCCCTGGGGCGGGGTCATTTTTGACCCAGAGGCCATGATTTGAACAAACTTGGTAGAGGTCCACTAGGCAATGCTACACACCAAATATCTAAGCTCTATAACTTACGGTTTCTGACAAGAAGATTTTTTAAGATTTTCCTATATAACTCTATGTAAAACTAGTGGCCCCTGGGGCGGGGCCATTTTTGACCCAGAGGACAGGATTTGAACAAACTTGGTAGAGGTTCACTAGACAATGCTACACACCAAATATCTAAGCTCTATAACTTACGGTTTCTGACAAGAAGATTTTTTAAGATTTTCCTATATAACTCTATGTAAAACTAGTGGCCCCTGGGGTGGGGCCATTTTTGACCCAGAGGACAGGATTTGAACAAACTTGGTAGAGGTTCACTAGACAATGCTACATACCAAATATCTTAACTGTAGGCCTTCTTGTTTCTGACAAGAAGATTTTTTAGTCTTTCCTATATAACTCTATGTAAAACAAGTGACTACCGGGGCGGGGCCATTTTGAACCCAGATGCCAGGATTTGAACAAACTTGGTAGAGGTCCACTAGACAATGCTACACACCAAATATCTAAGCTCTATAACTTACGGTTTCTGACAAGAAGATTTTTTAAGATTTTCCTATATAACTCTATGTAAAACTAGTGGCCCCTGGGGCGGGGTCATTTTTGACCCAGAGGCCATGATTTGAACAAACTTGGTAGAGGTCCACTAGGCAATGCTACACACCAAATATCTAAGCTCTATAACTTACGGTTTCTGACAAGAAGATTTTTTAAGATTTTCCTAAATAACTCTATGTAAAACTAGTGGCCCCTGGGGCGGGGCCATTTTTGACCCAGAGGACAGGATTTGAACAAACTTGGTAGAGGTTCACTAGACAATGCTACACACCAAATATCTAAGCTCTATAACTTACGGTTTCTGACAAGAAGATTTTTTAAGATTTTCCTATTTAACTCTATGTAAAACTAGTGGCCCCTGGGGCGCGGTCATTTTTGACCCAGAGGCCATGATTTGAACAAACTTGGTAGAGGTCCACTAGACAATGCTACACACCAAATATCTAAGCTCTATAACTTACGGTTTCTGACAAGAAGATTTTTTAAGATTTTCTTATATAACTCTATGTAAAACTAGTAGCCCCTGGGGCGGGGCCATTTTTGACCTAGAGGACAGGATTTGAACAAACTTGGTAGAGGTCCACTAGACAATGCTACACACCAAATATCTAAGCTCTATAACTTACGGTTTCTGACAAGAAGATTTTTTAAGATTTTCCTATATAACTCTATGTAAAACATGTGACCCCCGGGGCGGGGCCATTTTTGACCCAGAGGCCATGATTTGAACAAACTTGGTAGAGGTCCACTAGACAATGCTACATACCAAATATCTTAACTCTAGGCCTTGTGGTTTCTGACAAGAAGATTTTCAAGTTTTCCCTATATAACTCTATGTAAAATCAACTGACCCCTGGGGTTGGGTCAGTTTTGTCCCCAGGAACATAATCTGAACAAACTTGGTAGAGGTCCACTAGATGATGCTTCATACCAAATATCAAAGCTCCAGACCTTATGGTTTCGGAGAAGAAGATTTTTAAAGATCCAACTTATAAAATCTATTTTTAGCTCCAGTGAACCAGAAATGCAATGGACCAGAACCATTTGAACAATCTTGGTAGAGCTTCATGCAAGGAACATCCCAGGCAAGTTTCATTAAATTTGCCCCATTGGTTTCAGAGGAGATGTCGTTTGAATGAAAAGTTGACGACGGACGGACGACGGACAAAGACCGATCAGAAAAGCTCACCCTGAGCACTTTGTGCTCAGGTGAGCTAAAAAGGCAAAAACGTTATGAAGTTTGAAGATATAGGTAAAATGGTACACAAGTTATTCAATGGAAACAATGAGGACTACTGACTGACCAACCGACAACTACATAACAACATACCCTCTCTTCTTCAAAGGAGGCTTAACAAGCAGAAAATTTTCATGCATAACAACAAATTTCAGGCTGAATGTCAGATCCTACTTCATTCACACAAAAAAAAGAGGACAGGTCAAACTCAACTTAAATTTGCTTCTCTTTCTTTTCTTTTCAAGGAGAAATAAATGCATCTTAAGAAAGTATTTTATTTTGTAACAATATATACCTTTGCATTTACTGGTGTATCAAGTACAGAAGGTGACACTTCCTCCTTGGAAGGTGTAGTTATTCCCCCTGTTTCCTCATAACCATCTGCTGTTAATTTACTTTTTGACTTCTTTTTCTCTTTTTTGTCTTTCTTTTCTCGTTTTTCTTTCTTCTCCTTTTTCTTTTTCTTGGAATGTGTCTGAAGTACAGAATACATTTATATTAGTTTAGTTTCATATTCAAACTTCAACTCCAGATAAAACCCAATCAGAACATTAAAATTTCACTCCCACAGAAAAATGAAAACTATTAAGGATTCAAACTGGAGTTATCTCTACAAAGGAAGTCAAATTAATTAAGTAAACTCTAACTATAATACATAATACATGAGCATCTTACATTTTCATTCATTCAGAAGAAAGTTATATATGAATTAAACTATTATCATTTAATAAATTTCCATCATTTCCCAACAGTGTTAACTGTAAAAATATGTTTTGTTTTAAGTCAGGTACCTACTTACAAAATTATGCATATTAAAAACATTCATTTTCTTTGTACATTTGCTTCATTATGAGCAGAACCAACTTTAAGGCAAAGCTTCCAGCTGAGTTGCCTACCTTTACTTCCTCTTCTTCAGAAGATAATTCTGGTACATGTGACACCTTGACCTTTACGGGTTGTTCCTCACTTGGATTTTCAGGCTTTTTACTATCAGCCTTAGCATCATTGCTGGACAGCCAGAAGTCAAGGTCATTCATCTAAACCATAAAAAGACATTTCATGAATTATCTTTACAAAAATCAAAGCTTGGTATTAGAATGGTCTTATGACATCATGGAAAACTAGTCCAGAAACAGCAGAACTGTGAACTTGGGCAGACCAAAATTAATCATAATCATGTAAAGAAAGATTTTAAAGAAATATCATAAATATAGCATTTTATTGTTTTTTTATGACTGTAATAAAACCGTTCAATGGTCATTCTGTTTGAACGCTGAACAAAATCTTGTGTAAAATCTTTTCAGTACAATCATAAGTAAACCAAAATTTACATATTTCTAAAGGCTAAATTAATTGATTTTACCTTATCACCATTTTCCACTGGTTTCTCATCAACATTATTGACCATGGGGGGTACAGTGTCTCTGGGGGACTGTAAGGGGGTGTTGTCCCCTTCAATAACTTCATGGTCCTCCATCATCAGGCTGGGCTCATCAGCAGTTGCTCCTTTAGCAGATTTCTTCTTGTGCTTTTTCTATTAGGGACAGGGACAATAAACATTTATTTCATATACAAAAAGACATGTCTTAAATCTTTGTTCAGTAACCATACTGACTGTCTGGATGTATTGTAACCTCGCAGTAAAGGACATCTTGTGATGAAAATGTTTCATATAAATGTTTCAGTAACCTGTTACCATACTGACTGTCTGGATGTATTATAACCTCGCAGTAAAGGACATCTTGTGATGAAAATGTTTCATATAAATGTTTCAGTAACCTGTTACCATACTGACTGTCTGGATTTATTAAAACTCGCAGTAAAGGATATCTTGTGATGAAAATGTTTCATATAAATGTTTCATATTATCTTTTGTTGTCATTTTATGTGGTGGCCTTTGTGTTTAATTGTTATATATCCATTTCATATAATCATTCACTGAATCAAAGAGAAAACATACACAAACCTTTTCCTCCTTTCTTTCTTCTTTCTTTTTCTTTTTATCCTTTCTACTTTCTTTCTCTTTTCTATGTCTACTTTTCTTCTTTTCTGCTACTTCTTCACTTGGAGATATTGTCTGATCTGATACAATTCTGTGTGTTCGTACTGGCAGGATTTCATTAGGCTGTAAAGGTCTGGAATTGGGAAATGTGAAAACAATAATAACAGCATTTCCTTCACCTATTGTCTGATTTTTTTTCTCTTCTCTCAATACTAGCTTCTTTTTATATGAATGTGAATGAAAACTTTTGTAAAGGTTTTTTTTTAACAAAGAACTTTCTGTACAAGACTAGTAAGTGCTAATTCTGTAAGTAATCGAACACAACTTTAAACCTAGACTTATCTTAAAAACATCATGGTTACAACTAAATAAGTTACTTCATTCAGACTTATATGTATGGCTTTAATTCAAAGCGTTTTCACACTCTGTTTTTACAGCATTCAAAACAACAAATCAGTATTTTTTGCATGAAGAAAATAGCTTTTACTTCATCAATTATAAAAGCAGTTCCGTAAAAAAATAATAATACAGAAGTTTTTTTTTAAGAATGTCACTGAATGGTTAAAAGTAGGTATACGATAAAATCTCTCAAAACAGTATGAGAAACATGAAAACAAGAAATACGTAGAACCGATGGATGCTCCCCGAATAAATGCCAATTCCAAAAGGGCTACTGTTTAATATGTATTTTTTTTAAAGTATGAAAAAAACCCAAAGCAAATAACTCCTACATTATGCAAAATAGAGTTACGGTTCTTGCATGCTGCACTTCTCCTCATAGAGATCTATCTACCAATGAAGTTTCATGTTAATATCTCTTATACTTTGTGAGATATGCCCTGAACAAAAAATAAGTATGAGAAATTTCAAAAGGCAATAACTCAAAAATTAATAAAGCAAGAGTTATGGTTCTTGTGCACTGCACTGCTCATCAATGAGATCTATCTACTTATAAAGTTTCAAGTTGATAACTCTTATACTTTGTGAGATATATGCTGGACAAAAAACAAGTATGAGAAATTTCAAAGGGCAATAACTCAAAAATTAATAAAGCAAGAGTATGGTTCTTATGCACTGCACTGCTCCTTAATGAGATCTAACTACCTAAGAAGTTTGGTTTTGATATCTCCCATAGTTTCTGTGTTATGCTCCGGACAAAATTATGACGGACGTACAGACGAACGAACGGACGGACGGACAAAGTGGTAACTATATGCTCGCCCTTCGGGGACCATAAAAATGAGAGTGAACTCAGGCATGATAAGGGATAGGATCCCAATCTTTTGGTTTGTTGTAAGATGTGCTAACCATGAGGGCATCAAGGACAGGTACAAACAGTACTAAGATAAGACCAAATGTGCCTTTGCTTTCACTGGCTGTTGTGTAAGCAGTTAGCTGTTGAGCATGCTGTTAGCTGTTGAGTAAGCAGTTAGCAATTGAGGAAGCAGTTAGCTATTGAGCAAGCTTTAGGCTTTTGAGCAACCTGTCAGCTTTTGAGCAAGCTGTTACCTGCTGAGCAAGGTATTGGCTGTTGAGCAAGCTGTTAGATTTAGCTTTTTAGAAAGCAGTTAGCTGTTGAGCAAGCTGTTAGATTTATCTTTTGAGAAAGCAGTTAGCTGTTGAGCAAGTTGTTACCGGCTGAGCAAGGTATTAGCTGTTGAGCAAGCTGTTAGATTTAGCTTTTGAGAAGGCAGTTAACTGTTGAGCAAGTTGTTAGCTATTTAGCAAGGTATCAGCTGTTAGCAAGCTGTTATATCTAGCTTCTGAGAAAGCAGTAAGCTGTTGAGCAAGTTGTTACCTGCTGAGCAAGGTATTAGCTGTTGAGCAAGCTGTTAGATTTAGCTTTTGAGAAAGCATTTAACTGTTGAGCAAGTTGTTAGCTATTGAGCAAGGTATTAGCTTTTAGCAAGCTGTTAGATCTAGCTTTTGAGAAAGCAGTTAGCTGTTGAGCAAGTTGTTACCTGCTGAGCAAGGTATTAGCTGTTGAACATGCTGTTAGATTTAGCTTTTGATGACAGTTAGCTGTTGAGCAAGCTGTTACCTGCTGAGCAAGGTATTAGCTGTTGAACATGCTGTTAGATTTAGCTTTTGATGACAGTTAGCTTTTGAGCAAGCTGTTACCTGCTGAGCAAGGTATTAGCTGTTGAGCAAGCTGTTAGATTTAGCTTTTGAGAAAGCAGTTCACTGTTGAGCAAGCTGTTAGATCTAGCTTTTAAGAAAGCAGTTAACTGTTGAGCAAGTTGTTACCTGCTGAGCTAGGTATTAGCTGTTAGCAAGCTGTTTTCATTTATTATCCAAAGGTACAAAAAGCATAACTTACTCATCAAGATTTATGTCCAGTTTCTTGTAGACTTCATCTCCACCATTGTCCTCTTTGTCCGAAACATTGTTTGCTCCCTGAAGTATTGTGTACAAAATACATAACATTTCATTTACAGTCATTGCTATACTACAACAGTCATAAAACAGGAATTACCTGACAAATGTCATTTGTTTTCTTATAAGACTGTAACAAAATTATCTACATGTCCAGCTTTCAGAAAAGAATTTTCATGAGAAATTAAATTTTTTAATGTTCCAAATACATCAGAAAAAAGCTAACTACATATAAAAAAGTTGAAGTTATCTTATGATATTCAACATGCTGTGAGACTTATTAATCTGAAATGCTGCTAGGTATGGTAACTGACAAAACTTACTGTATCTGAACTAAAGTTATAGGGTGTGCTATAATTATTAAAAATCATTGCTATAGGGAGTAATAACAAACTTCTCTCACCTCAGGCATCTCAACGACAGAACTGACTGTATGCTGTTGTGGAATGTCTTCTTCTTCCTCGCTGTCATCTCCTTTCTTCTTCTTACGTTTCTTCTTCTTAGACTGCTTCTTCCTTCTCGCATCTGCTTCAATCTGCATGTACTTGTCCGAGTTAACACCTGCAAGAAATGACCGAAGTGAAACCTGCATTCATCATCTAATCAACATGATGCTTTCTTTTACTATAACACTAACATCAGAATCATAGGTTTTGTTTACCTTTACCAGTATTCCGAGGAAGTACTCTAAAATATGTGGTAAACTATCTTTTCTGAAACTTTAATAATTTTAACCTTGATTGTAATACTTCAATATCAATAGCTGATACTCAATAATTATCTAAATTGATCTTATGAAAAACTTCTCATTGAGGAGAAGAGAATTACTATTTAAATGGCCACTGGACTGACGGCATTTTAAATCTTTGCATAAGGAGACACCCCAAGTAAACATTGTCAATTCATGTTGATAAAGCTCATAATTAACAAAGATGAGAAGGTCAGAATGAGTCCACAGTGGTAACGTAGGAAGACTTTCAGTACTTGAATAACTTTTTACACATTATCTAGTGACAGCTGCACTACAGTTACCTGGAACATGAAGTGGCACTGACAAATCAATGGGTGCCACTGGAATCCCAGTTGGTGAATCTTCAGTACTATGCTTCTTTCGCTGAAATCAATCAAACAAAAAATTAATATCATAACATAACATAAACACAAATATGATAAAGCAAAAATTATGCAAAGACATCTTTACACTAAGAGACCATACCTTCCAAGGCATAAGGATTTCATATAGGTTCTGGTAGAATCAGGTTTCTTTACACATATATATCAGTGTCCTCCAGGTATTTTCCTTGCTTGATAATACTGTTATTTTACAACAATTCTGAGATATACTAACATTTTTAAAAGCAAAACATTAAAAAACCACACTTGATTCTGTTTTCAAGTTCAAGGATGTTAAAACTAAAGGTTTACACCCTTATTTAACACCTGAGGCTGTCAATTAAGACTGACTTTGATCACCCAAGTTTTTATTTAATTTAAGACCTATCAATGATAACCACAAGTAAAGCAATTTCAATTTTGCTTTTCATCAGAATCAAACCCCTTACCTTTAGATCTCCCTTGAGGTAGTTGGGATTATGTTCCTGTTCAGCCTTCCTATGTTCCCTTGCCTTAAACAAAAATTGTAACAATGCACAAGAAATGCCGTGAGCCTTTTTCATTGTTCATGCTACAAGAACTCTGCCTATATTAAAATCTGGATGATGGTAAGTATTCATAATTCCCTTACTATTTGTAACATTACAAAGCACAAAGATTATCTCTTCTTTCAGTTTGCATAGTCTTTTTATCTTTAAATGTACAATGTATAACCTCCTCCACCATCACTGTCTCCATATTCTCTTAAAATACTTTTTGTACATTTTAAACAATATGTAAAGCAGCAATGTATAAAAGACGAAAGTTAATCTTGGATCATAATGTTTACTGTCAGATCATTTACATGTGTAAGTATGGTATTTTACTGTCAGATCATTTACATGTGTAAGTATGGTATTTTACTGTCAGATCATTTACATGTGTAAGTATGGTATTTTACTGTCAGATCATTTACATGTGTAAGTATGGTATTTTACTGTCAGATCATTTACATGTGTAAGTCTGGTATTTACTTAAACTAGCAATAGGTATATACTGAAAATATGGAATGTGAAAAAACTGTAGGGTTAATAAGGCATTTATACTGCACTGTGTAAACACCTTTGTTAATTCTTCTTCTGTTAGTTCTTTCACTTTCTGGTTAGGTTCAGCAGGGTAAAATGACCTGTAATGTTGGTAACAAAGGTAAGAAAATGGTGTAAGACAGCACAATTGAAATATACGATTTAAAGATAGCTTTAGCAGAAGCTTTTTTTTTTTAAGAAGTATTATATTTCTGACAGACAATCCATTCAAATATCATGACTAATTTCTTGGACTAAAGGACACAACAACATCTTTTAAGTTCTATATTCTAGGATTCTAGACATTTTTACAATGCACTAATTTACAGATAGTAAAACAATTATTAACAAACAATGTTCAATGAAATCTGATACAAATAAACAATGATCTCGACAAACCATGCAATTTTGATGTATATACCTATGATCATCAACACCAGGTGGCAGAAATATGGAGCTTCCTACATGTCGGTCATCGTCATCTGAGCTCTCTGATGGGGGATCATTGATCCAGGACTCCAGATCCAAGCTAAAATAGCAATTAAATAATCATTTTATGTTCCAAGAAATGACGTTTACCAAGATCACAGGTACTCCTGCCTCTAATGACTGATGTTGTTCTATAAATTTGGACTTCTTCAGCATTGCTACTACTCCACTATAAAATTTTGACTCAGTATCTCTGAAGCACATTCTCAATCAAAATTGAGACTGACTAAACAATCTTTCAAGTTTTGCAGGCTAAGGGTTTAATAGGACTCAAATATTTACCTACATGTACTTATATGATATACATCTTTGTCATATGTTCTCAGAGGTATGTAGCAAAGTTAACATTTAATCGTAAGCTAGATAAGCCTGTAGCTAGTGGTTGAATGCTACTTACCCCTCCGGTACCGGGACTTTCTTTTGAGCTTTTGATGCCACAGGATTGAGCTCTCCAGAAAACAGAGCGGTGACTTCCTCCGCAATACCTGTAACACTAGCACCTTTGTCGTGAAGTTTGAGCACATATTTGACTAGCTGCACCATACAACATGCCTGAAAGACAGGAGAAAACATTGTCATTAAGATAATTCATATATATGTAACAAATAAAGTAACAAAAACTTTAACAAACATCTCCTCAAATTTAAACACTCAAAATTTAACATCAATACCTCAAAAAATAATTTTTGATAACATCTAAATAAATGCATATCTTGTTTGCCATTTTGACATTTGCATAATAAATGACAAAAATTCCAAGTTTCATGTTCAAATAAAATCAATAACTGACTAGTAGTTTTGGATTTTCTTAAGACGGAAAACATAAGTAACAATACCTTTATCTATATCTGTAAGGCATGTACAGACACACTCTTTACAGTAACTTTCTTAAAATATCCCTGGAAATTTGCAGCATTCAATAGTATTTGAATATACATGTATCTTACCCTTTCCTGGACTTCAAGGTCTGCACTTTGAACAAATATTGGCAGTTTTTCTTGAAGCATTTCACCAACTTCTTTTACAATCTCTGTGTCATTATCCTCCTCGGCTCGCTTGATTATGTTAGCATAAAGTTTGATGCTGTTCTGAACATACACACCCTGTATATGACCAGGCAATGCTGTGATCTTTGGCTTCAGCATAGAATCAAGCACAGCCTTTGGATCAGTTAGCTCACTGTTGGACAATAAATAACATATCATTAACTCATCGTTGCTTTTATCTTCCCCACCAAAAAATTTTAACTTCCTGACCAACATTTTTTTTTAGTTTTTTATTTCAGAAAAAGGATAAAAGATAACATAATTGCACTGATCTTACTTTTTTCTAATACTGGTAAGCTAGAAAACAGCAAAGTCATAATGTACTGAATATACTGACTAACACAGAGCCTACTTGTATATAAATTCTCAATTAGGAAATTCTACTGAAACACACCAGTCTAAAAAAAATATATTCTGCTACCTAAAGCTTTCAATAATAAAGTTTTTTTCTGTTGCTGTTTAAAATGCAGAAACAGTTGAAACACTTTACTATGAATTGGCAATAGACAAGATAAATGTTTTTGTAGAGTCGCTTGTTTAACTTGTGATGCATCTTTTTTATCACAGCAAAAGGTAATGAAGGATCTAAAGATACTATAGGGAGATACAAGGTAAATCAATTCAATCAAGATTGCATGTAGACTGTGACTCTTTGAAGAAATGATCTGTATGTTACAGCACAACAAGAGCTGTCAGAATGATACTGATGCCCCACTCCTGTCCATAAGAAATCCCAAAGATCAAGAAGGAATGTCGACTTCAGCATGATAAGCCTTAATTAGTAGGATCAAGAGTTATCTACTCATAAACTGAACTATGTTTAAAATTTCTTGATTCACTCATTCTTATGAAACTGACTGAAGACAACTTTTGAAGTAAAAGTGATGCAGTGAGCTCAAAATCAATATTTACACTTTCCCACCATCTTGTCAAGTTAAAGGGATCCATTGTTCTTCAGTAACACATTATTATATGCTTCATCCCGTGAAGTCTGAAGGTCCTGGGAGCAGTTGTTCTTAAGTTTTTGACCTAAACCTTTTTAACACTGTAGGCCCTTATGAGTTTGATGTCTGATCTAGTGGGCCCAAAAACAACAGGGTTCATATACACAAGAACCTTCGTACCAAATCTCAAGTCTCTCTGCCTATGTGTTCAGAAACCACTAAGACTACCAACAGACCTACAGACATGAGCTAAGCAATACATCCCCACTTCTCTGAAAGGAGGCAGAGAGACTTAAAGCCTGTAAGACTTACTCTGGAAATTCTCCACACAACCAGGCAGCAGCATACAGTACTTCACAAATACCATTCCTCTGGGAGTTGTTGGACAATAAATGTGCATTTTCTAGCAACACAGCCTAAAATGAACACAGAACTCATTTTGAACTAAATACAAAGGATTTTATCTCCTATATTTAACATGTTTATAACTTACAAAGCATTTCAGATATAATGTTGATGATCCCTATGTTTTTCAAAAATCAAGTCTTCAAAAAGGTAGGAAAAGATTTTAGCTTTTATAAATAAGTACACAATGGGATAAACTACTCAATACTTGACTTGCAAAGCAATAAAATCTAGCATACCATTTGTGCAACAGCAAAGGAACGTATAGCCTGGACTCTGATAGCCACGTCTAACATCTGAGATGCAATTAAACGACCATGTCTAGTGCCCTCCATACGTGTCAGCTCAACTAGTATACTTACATACCTATACAAAACACAGAATATATATAGGACATACTTACATACCTACACAAAACACAGAATATATATAGGACAAACACACAGGGCTTTCAAACATACTAAAAATTCTACTATAAATAGTACCTTTCCTTTAAATTGGCATCTGAGATGATAAGATGTTCCGCTTATTCCATTAAAAACACTGAAAAATGTCTTAAGAAGTATTCAATCAATGCTTATTTACACCTTTAAAGCCTTGAAACAATCTTGTAAAGATATCTAAATTAAAGTGTTTTCTACAAGAGTATTCATAAAATGATCACTTACCATTCAAAGTTTGTAACATACTGGTAATTGGACTGTGAACATATTTCAATGATTTTGGCCAGTAGTTCATCCCTGTAGTTTGTTCCCTCTGCTTTGTCCATGTGTATCATCAACTTCTTCACAATCTCCATCAAGTTCTTCTTTGATACCTGAAATGAGTTCAGATACCATTGTAAAATTGGTCCTACTGAAAAAATTAACTAAACACTTACTGCAGTCAATAACAAATTAACAACAAAGTTTTTATACTAAAGCCATCGAAAATAAAGCACCCTTAAGATTCAACATCCTGGGCCAAAGGAAAACATCGTACTTCAGCAATGTACCTATAAACCACAAATCCTTGCAATATTTACAGCATCAATGTTCTTTTACCATTACATGCAACCAGACCTCTTAAAGCATTTGCCATTTTTACATCAGGACTTGCTAAATTCACCTTACACAGCAGAAGTCAACAGATGGACATCTATTATAATAGCATCTTTATTCCTATGCCAACACAAAACAAAACTCCTTCAGTAACATGAAGGTTTATATATTCAGTTATCCATATGAAAAACACCATTTGTTCATAAACCTTACTTTACAAATGTACTTCTAAATACATCTACCATACCATACAGAAGGTCTTGTACTTAACTCACCATTCCATAGAGTAGATCCAGGGCTCTGAATCTGATGGATTCATCTTTATCATCTAAACACTGCAATATCAGGTCTTTATGTGTCTGAACTGACTTTGGATGTGTTTGCAAAATCTTTGACATGGCCAATAGACCAAGGTACTTCACTGAAATATGACAAGTTAAGTAGACTTATATACAAATGAAAAAAAAGTACTATTGGGAATATCTATTATTTACAAGGTGTCACAAAATTCTCAAAACTAGGCTGTATGCATTGTCTCCTGTTGTAATGATCAGAAAATTGTTAGGGACTTAATAAATTAAGTATATAGACAAATATTATATCTCGCTCCTTTCATTCTATTATAGAATTAACATGAGCTTCTGACTAACAAGAAAAAGAAGATAAACCACAGAACATCACATAATTCTCTTTATCTTGACTTTGTGGTCCTGTGGATTAGAAACTGATAGGTTAAAAATAAATCAGGAACAACAACTTCATACAAAATTGTGACTCAAAGCTTTCAAGAAGTCAGTAGTTGAATTATGTGGTTAATATATTTTTTATCAAAAGGTAAAAGATTCTTCTAATTGTTTAAACATGAAGTTCAAACAGATATACATACAGTTCTGGTCTGAATCTTCAATGAGAATCCTCAATTTCTGAACACAGAGCTGAAAAGTAAAATTCAAACATGACAAATTGTCCCTGACAACTGCCTGTGCTGAGCAGGAAAGAAACAAACCATAAAAGTTTGACTACAGCAAGTCACAGACTGACAGTAATATAGTTCAGGGTCAACAAAATGTCTTTCAAGATTAATCTAATAGTCTGTCAATGACTGCAAAATAACAAACAAACCTTTGATCGATCAGCATAATCATGTTCATGGTTTAGTTTTTTGTTTAAACCTGTTTATCTTACATTAACTGTGAAACAGGTGCTTGCAACTTATATAAATCAAACTCATTGCCAGCAACCTCAAGATAAAGAATCTGGCATTCTATCCCTTGACCACACTCTCCCCCCCCCCCCCCCCCCCCCCAAAAAAAAAATTGTGGCATAAATAGAAGTTTACATGAGGAAAAGTTTCATTAACTTAATTATTCAACAATTTGTTTTGATTTGTTTAAGCCCATTCATTTTACATGTATTTCAATAATGTTTGTAGACAGTGTAACTAACTACCTTTCTGTAGGAAACTGTCCAGTTCTGACAAGGAGACAAATTATCACACAAAACTAGATCTTTACTCAAGTTGTTACAACATATATCTCATTCTACCTATGGCTAATCACATACTTCAAACATGTGTCTTGTGAGTACATGAATTTATCATAGAGAACATGTATATTTGGAAACAATGCCACTATTTCTTTTATCAAAGCCCAGATAATACTAAGATGGTAAGACAACACTATGAAAAAGTCTCAACCAAGGCGTACATTCACAATTTACATGTATTATCATACTAAATAATCATTAATAATGCCGCTTCTAGTATTATGTAGACCACTGTTAGCAAACACTGAAGTACAAAGGTATCACCAGAAAAGAAGAGAAAAGTACTGACAGACAGATGAACAAACAAGACACTCATGTCTTAATGGGAAGTCTCAGAGTCTGATTTATGTGTTCATACAAAACATTGGTTGAGAAATCCATTCCTTGTTTAAATAAATGTCACATCTGCATCCTTAATAACAAGCCTTAAGTGCCGAGCATATAAAACTTCTTAAAGTCACAAACTCTGAATTTGAAATATTGGTAATGTTTCTCTGAATAACCTATCCTAACCTTAATACCATGGGACAAATGGGAAATCATGCATTCTCTACTAACAGGTGAAAAGTGAAGAAATGCATTGTTTTGGCATAACATGGTAAGAGATGCAATCTTTCTACATGCATATTCTCATTTATTTACAGTGTTATTATGCGTTTGTAATAAACGAGATTGATTTAGTCTGAAATCTAAATGGATCCTGCTTTTAAAGGGTTCTAAACTGATTTGTATGCCTTCAGTTTCTGAGCTCTTAGACTTCAACAATAGTTTCCTCCCTTACTGACCATTTTACTGACAGAGTTATGTTTTTAGAACACAAAATGCTTATCAACAGTGTCAGAGTCAACTCCAAACTTTAAAACTCAACTTTAAAGGCCATTATATGTTAATATAATACTATTCAGGGCTGATCACTGACAAAAGATAATTGGCCCGTATATTCTTTGAATGTGTCAATCTTTTAAGTCTTTACCTTTGGTTTTTCAAGAGTTACAGAACAAACAGCTAAGTTTTAGAATTACTTTACCAACCTATTCATAAAAGTGTTGTAATTTCACTGTTAAGACTAATTAAGAAAACAATTTGGTAAAAGTGAATTATCTTTAAACTTGGCACAATCTGACTCACAAGGCAACCTTAATAAAATGCATGATTTTCTCTCATGAAAAAAAATCTTTTTTAACTCATGAATATTTTCATCAGTATACTCACATCAACCCAGATGACCACAAAACAAACCCTATAAAAGATGAGAAGCAGGAACTGAGGACCATAGCAAAAAGCACCTGTTAGTTAAAGAAATAAGCCAAGCTATATAACTGCACCCTTCCCACAAGCCTCGTGAATGACTATATATACATGTATGGAGACAATAAGTACCAGTAAGATCACACTACTATACCTGTATGGATGCGGTATGGTTCGGAATGCCTGTAGATACAGAAATGAGTACTGTAAGTAAGAATAAACATATATCAGTTATTACACAAGTGCCCGCAGTGAATCATCATATCATACATGTATGCTTGAATTTCTTTGTTGTTGTTTTTTTTTTAAACAAATTAGACTGGATCAATTTTAACTTCTCTGAGGCAATCTTTCAGGCCCTATTATGACTTCCTAGTTTTTTGTATGCACTAGGTCTAAATGTCAAGTTGACAGCCCTTATGACTGAAAATACAATAAAATAAGTGTTCAAAATCTCTGATATGTTTTTCAAGGATCTTTTTAGGTAAAAGTTAACTTTTGTGCAAAACAATGGCATACTAACAAAATGGATTGGAGTCTGGACAGAATCAGCCACTATAAGCTGAAAAGGTTTCCATTACTGTTGACAACAAGGAGATTCAAGCTTAATATAAAAAGTTGTCGGTTTCAATGTCATTTTTATTCATTCAAATATCTTACATGATGTACTGAAAACAGAACATATGCATGTATGTATCATGGCAATGAATTCTGACCAAAGATTTAAACAAGGATCAGCCTAGAGTGATACTTGTAAACAGACTCTTAACCATGTAAACACTCCCTCAGTTTTGAGACCAAGAAGTGGATTTTACAAAGAACTTATACTGAAGATAACTTCATCAGAGGCCAGAGACTGTCTCCTATATTCTCACAGTTTAGACAGACTCAAACTCATCTGAATAATTGATACTACAAATCCTAAGCTATTTCAATATATGGTTTTAATTCCGTTATAGGTTTTTCTTGAATAAAAACCTTCAAAAATCTGTATTTACTAGGTTTTTCCAACTCGTCAAGGCTTATCCCTGTAAACAATACCCTAGTACTTAGAGGTGTAACAGAAGCTTAACGTTATTTAAGAGAGATATATAATATTTAGCTTATGCGCTCAAATCTTACACGATGTAAACACTGTATTATCTCCTGAAATCTGTGTTGATTTTTTACCCTTTCAAATTGATTTTTAAAATCAGTTCAATTTTCTAGAGAAAAAATTCACAATAATTAAGAATGTCACCTTTTTACACTAACATTACTTTTGTTAAATGTTAAAAAAATAATAAAAGGACAGTAGTTCAAAGGGTAAAAACTGACATAAAAAGGTGCATATATACACAACTATTTCAAGTGCATTTTCTAGATAATCAGTGTTAAATGTATTGTGTTTACTACAAGGTACAACATCATAAGAACTTGTGTGTAACATCCAGAAAACATGTGAATTACATGCAGTAAAGTGTAAAATTGATTCACTGCAGTCACTATAAATATCAACATAGGACACATATACACAAGTATTCAGCACTAGAGAATTTAAAAAGTTCTAAATTTATTTTACTCTTTTCATATTAAACATGGGATGTCATATAAAATTTTTTCACTTTTTAATTTCTGGGTCACTGTCCAAAAGGTTCTGGCAATAAAATATGCATATTCATATGAGAAAAACAGAAAAAGCAATTCACTGTTTCTGCTTTTCATACAAAACAGCTCTTTCAATATATACTGTAGCCGGTATGTTATTTATAAGTGGTTCTGCTATCCAATGAAATCATCAAATATTTCAGATTTTCTGTATGGGATATTCAGTGCAATAAATGAAGTAGCTATATACTTCAAAATAATAATTTCATACAACTTAAGTGGCAAAAACCAGACCAGTAAGAATATAGGCACCAGTTTTGGTGGGAAAATTCCATTATCTGTAGAAACATTTATTCTGGTCATCTTTTTCTCAGCTGAATACATGTTTTAAAACATTTGTGTCACACTACATATTGAAACAAAACGGAACCATAACAGAACAAGAACTCTATCAAGAAACTTAACAATTGTGCATACACAGGAATGTTCTTAGAACACATAACACACATTCATATAATCAATATACTGAAAATTTTAAAAAATGATTAAAACTTGAAACTTTTAAAATTTTCTGATTCGGATGATAACAATAAATATTAATTAAAAATGAACATAATTTTTTTCTGGTATAAAACATTGAAAGTGAAATTCAAAAACCTCTAAAAAAAATAATAAGGAAAACAGCCACATCTAAGCTGATGTGACCATCAAAAGGGAACTGGAATGTATAAACATGCAAGCATGCAAACTTACCCGCTATCACAGTGTTTATACATTCATACAGCAGAGACATTGCTGAAGTGCTGAAAAAGCAAACAGAAATCCTAAAATGTTCTTCTTATAAAAGCAATCTCATTTTAAATACCTTGAAATTATTAAAAGCAAACAAGAATAGTAAATTTCTGATTCTGGTTCAAGCAAACAAGATTATAGGTCTTCCAAGTTTGTTTATAACAACCAGAATATGTAAATTTCCAAATCAGATTAAGGGCCCATTCTAGTATAACATATATTATATCCCAGGAAGGCACTTTCAAAATGGACCAACCCCCTTTAAGTTTATTTGACAAAAAATACCTCCCCCCACTATATCAAAATACCACCATTGATAAAATTTCTTTCTTCTGCCTTCCTGGCGGGATATTTATTTCACTAAATGGCTGTAAGGCAAACCTTGAAATCTGTATGAAACAAACAAGATCAGTAAAATTTCTGAATCAGTTTAAGGCAAACAAAAATTGTAAATATCTCTTTCCTATCATAGAAATGGAAAACAGCTCTTGAGGACCAAACCATTGCAGTATTAAAATCATTTCAACATATAAATTTCCAGTGTCCAAACCTCGGACCTTGATAACCACTACTCCTCTTGGAACATTTTTTACATATCCTTACTGTTTTTTTAGTCAAACTGATAATTTAAATCAAGGGTACTGATACAGTTAGCTGAAATAACAGAGTGTTTGGCCAAATGTTTGCATGGCCTGAAGCATGTAATGCCTACCTTGTTTCTTAGTCATTCACAATATTATTAGAACTAGTGTTAACACTTGCTGAACTTAAACTTCAATAGAACTGTTACATGTATGTTCAATTCTTATACATACATTAATCAATTTGCCAATGGAAAACAAGAAAACTGACCAAAGAATAAAACGACAATTCAAGCCAAGTTGTAGGTGCTGTGTAAATAACATGAGTCAACTAAAACTACAGCCAAACTTCCTATCAATTAATTACACCATTGAGACTTTTACCAACTTGCTCAAACCAAGTCTTATTGATAAACAACATGCATAAATAATGAGCTATACCATCTGTTGGACTATTGTATATTTCCAATAAAAATATGGAAATTGTGAGGAAAGATATAAATTGATATCAACTGCCGTATTTTTTGGCAACAGGTTTTGCTGATAATCCACCAATTCCACTGCAATCCATTGATTAAAATGTACCCTTTTTTTACAATTTTTTTTGCAGTATCACATTTCTTGTTTATTCACCAAAACCTAAAATTTTTATTCTTAAATGATCTTTTCTGATACTTAACTGAAGAAATACCTAAGCAACTGATAGATCCCTGATCCCTCACATTTTTTTTGATAAAGAAGTACCGTGATATTTCATCACTAATATGTGCATGAGACAGAGCACATTGTAATATATGTGAGTTAAACTGACTGTTGATCAGATTTAAGGCTAATTTTTTTGTGGATCCATGAATCAAACAGACCTTACCTATGAATAAGGTTGGTTAGAGGTTCTATCAACTTCTTTCCTAGCCGAGGTTCCAAAGGAGTTAAAGCACCAAACTGAAAACAAATATTAAACCATTTATATTGTAAACCCATTCTTGTGCATTACAAAACTGTTGAATAAGCACTTTTTAAAGCTCTGATGCTAAGCTCTGCTACAATGGATATAGAAAGCTATACCAATGCTGTCATGTTTTACGAACAAGAAAGTCTGTGACAGAAAGATGCAATGCATCTTAGAATACACAACCCAGAGAGGGATTCGAACTCTGATCTTAGCACATCAAAAGCTAACACTCAAACCAATAAGCCAAGGAATTGATTCCCTGATGCAGCTGTCAGAGGCTGTACTTATACAATTATAGGGAGGTATTTACTAGACCATACCACATGGAATGTGATGCCCTAAAAAAATGGACTGGACTGAGACACTGACTAGCTGACCTAAGGATAATATGTGAGATATTGATTTCACTTAATCCCCTTATCATGTTCATGAGCAAGGCTTAAAATACAAAACCACTATGAAAAACATGCTAGACTGAATGCTAATCAACACTGGTTAAATACAAGATAACTGTAAACAATTTCTTCTACACTCACCAGTTTAATGATTTTGATGAGTACCCAGTTGTTTGTGGATGATGTCATCAGTTTGAAGAACAAAGGAGCAAGGGATAAGTAGTTACGTGGGTTTTTTCTTGCTAGTTCACATATCACATTTACCGCTGCGGACTGAACACCTGTCAACACAATAACAATATAACTTGAATGTAATACAACGAGGATCAATGGTAACACACAAGACTTGTTATCCTGGTAACATGTATACATACTCAACACACAAGCTGAAAGAGTACGAAGTGTCTCTAGAATTGGATGCTGTCTGTGTCCTGCTTTATTACCTTAACCTAAATAAACGGGCTTCATAACGGCAACCAATAATGATCATGCAAATCAATGAAAAGCGTATCAATAGCTCAATGCAATATTATTGTAACTACTATGTCAACATATGGTTTTACTCCAGTTTTACACTGAGCCATTGATATGCCTGTCTTAATAAATATAATACTAATGTGATTAAATTTGACTTCATTTAATTTTCAAGGTAAATTCAAGTTAAATTGCAATGTTTTTGCAGACTAAGTAGAAATTATGTTTGAATTATGTCTGTCCTGGTATTTTGTTTCCTCATATTTTGAATCACAAAGAGCAAAATACATGTAAATGTCTTGTACAATATTTAACACATAAACTCATGACACATCCTTAACATTTCCATAACAACAGAATTGTTTTTTTTCTCTGTGATTCAATCGTAGTATTTCTAACATGCAGATAAGAATATAAATAGGTAATTGAAGCAACATGCCCCTTTCACATTCACAACTGACAGGAATTTATTTGTACAGTTAGTCATAAAACTTATGCTACTAAAAACAGGTTTACAATAGTATAGATTGGCTTTTATGTTTGTTTTCAACCTACACTTATAAAAACATCCAAGTAATATAATTTTAGATGAACATATGAAATCAAAACTGTTGTTATTCGTACCTGGGTCAGGATCCTCCAGTTTTTCTTTCAGCCTGGGGAAGGCTGGTCGGAGGGCTTCAGGAAACTGTAGGAAAACCTTGTACATTATCAATACAGCTTTCTTTCTCAAGTATGGCTTTGTGGATGTCATCTGAAACCAAAGAAGGCAGTTGTAGAAGAAGTATGCAAATGTTCAGGATAATACTGTTTACTGAACAGTAAATCTATCAAAGATGTATGTCTTTCACCTTCTTCTGGTTTAAATATGACTCTTATTTTGCATTTGCATGAAAACACCAGGCATTTCATCCCCACTTTTATTGAATTTTAAATTGGCACTGTAAATTGACAGCAAAGCACTACAAATCATTCTATATGTAAATATAAAAACAGTGCAACTCTCAGAGTAGAAGAATCTCAGCAATACTAGCAGCAGTTCAATGTCTACTCATGTGGAAAAAGAAATGTTTACATCTACACAAAGTTTGTTTCTTACAAGTGTCATTATATCATTGGCAAGATCTCGTGCTAGATCTGTGGTGATGAAACATGATAATCCATTCAGGGCTACTCCAGCATCATACTGACTCTGACTACTCAAGTCCTGTAATAGAAAGCACAAGCATCCTTTTTCAACATCATAATAAACTCAACATGATTATTTTTTTCTTTACAATGTTTTCTTTCTTCAAATGAAAACCACTGAAAGTATTACACAGCAAAGGCCATTCATTTCACTACTACTAGAAATATGACATGTTTTTGCTAATTAAAATCAAAGTAATGAAGGAATACAACTCTTGTACTTTATATCCCTTGAACTTGTGCACACTGTACACATGAAAAATTCAAATGCTAGCTAATATTTTCAATTCATCTCATTCTGAATTCATTTTCTATGTAAACAGATGAACTGCTTTATGTTGTCAGTGTGAATGGAGTAAATGATATAAAAACAAGACATATAATGTACTATATGTGTATTAAACAGTACATACTTTTCTAATCATGTTTGTTGTTAACATCAGCACATCTGTGCCCTCGTGAAAGCTCTGTGATGCAGCAAGGTATCCTATTCTCTACAACATAATAATTATGATATTAATCATTATAATATAATTAGTATTATTTTTTATAAGAAATCACAGTTTACTATAAACAAAAATAAAACACAATTTTATGCCTGTTGATGGTTACCAAATGCATAGATTTTATAAAAATCATACTTCTGTACTGAATTATCATTACCAAATCGATAAAAAAAGTCCTAGACCCTTAAATAAATGTTTAAGATGCAACCCTGATCCTTTAAAATTAAAATTTTGAAGAAAAAAAGCTTGCTTTCTCAAAGTGATGGCATTATCATAATGGTTCTTGATGTCCCTAAGTGAATTATTATTTTATAAGTATGTGTCTTCTGCCATGTTATACAGTTTCTCTAATGTACAATGTGCTAAGCTCTCAACACATTTCAGCAATAAGGAAAGCAGTCTCACCTTGAATGTGAATTTTGTAGAGCTCATTACTTCTATGACATTAAATGCTGCCCAGCTAACATCATATCCCAGCATTTGAAGCTGAAATTATATATAAAACATCTGCCCAGTTCAATTTGTTCTGACAAAAAAAAGAAAAGAATCTATTGCAATTAATCAATTATATTTCTCCTTGTTATACCTTGACAGACCTAACATTTCGTGACAGGATCAAATGTATTTCAGGACTTCATTTACCGACCAAATCCCAGTTACAAACTTATTCTTCCAAAAACAGGTTGCACTGTTGTCACATTCAGTGTGAAATCAACAGACCAAATAAACTTCTATGAGGAAGTTAAGGACATATTTTTTCATAATTTTTTTTCTGTAACTGCTATAATTTTGAGGGAGAATTTACTTGCAGAGTGCTTTAATGTATCAGCAGTTTCTCATACACAAAACCGTGCAAATCCTTATATACACAAAACTACATAGCATACTCATTAGGCATACTCTTTAAATTATTGCAGTATCTTACTAGTAGCAAAGACAGCAAAAGCCTGGTGCAAATTTCTGGATAAAATGATATGCATAATGCATAAAAACAAAAATGACTCAATGGTAATTATGGAACTGGCTTCCTTGCCAACTGAACAAGTTATGACAGGCAGCATTTATGCTCAGAATTATTAATGCACAGCAGATATATGCAAATGTATAGATCCTGAATATGAGCAAAAACATTTTATGCTTATCACACCCATTACTTACATATGTGAGTTTGTTGACAGCCATTGCTTTGACAGCAACATTTTCTTGCCGAAGCTCTGACTTGATTTCGTCCAAACATTCTGCGACATACTTGTTCTGAAAATATTGTCAAAATGCAATTAATAAAACAACTGACAACAAAAACAGCATCTGCACATCTGGGGTTTACTTGGTTATGAGCATCTTATAATGACCAATATTGGTAACCAGATTTATTAACAAAGGAACTAAAGCTCCAGTCCTTTACTGCATGTAAGTCCTTTGCAGAAGAAGACTATATACTACCTTACCACACTGCCTCTTTTGATGTAATGCAAATGAACATTGCTTGCTTTTGTTTAGGACACATTAGCTGTGTTATACTTTAGTAATGTCAGTGTATTAAATGAGTGTTGCTGTGGGACAAAGTTAATAATTCTACTTTAGTAATTCAATTCTTGCAGGAAATGAGAAATCTCGAAAAATATTCTGATGTATATTAAATTCTAAAAATGTGTATGAAATTTTTTCAAACATTTTGGTAAATAAAAATTATTGTGTAACTTTCATAATTCAGCATTACTTTTTTCCCCACAAGTCAAAAAAGTTTTAAATGTGTATAAATGTAAAATAAAAACAAAATTATTTCAACTTTCTGTCTGTTACGAAGATAAACTAAATGACAGTCATAAACTGGTAATTAACATGCAAGCCGGGATTCCACTTGGGATAAACGAGAACAATAACACAATCACCGTCACCAGAAAAGTAGCATCGTCCACAGTCAATGAGATAATCAATAATCAGATAACAGACTATTACTAGACTGCTAAAAGAGGCTGTCACATAGAACTGTCTGAGTTTTGTATATATCCACTTCTAACAGGCAAAACTAGTTTTAAAAGTCCATCTCAATTAACCTTGGTGCATGTATTTTCACAATGTATATTCAGTAGAGGTATATTAAACTTGATAGTACTTCAGACTTTTTGACCAAATATAAGGCAACTTAACAATATTACAGATCTTTTGACAAAAAGGTAACATTTTTGATACAATCTGACTGGTTGGTATTTTCAGAAGTGATCCATCATAATATGAATATAATCATGAACTGAGAATAAGTACCAGTAGTAGTATTTTTACTGACAATGTACTTATGACAAAGCCAATGATCAACGTAAGCACTATGATCCAGAATACATATACCCAGTACTTCAAGTTCTTCTCTATTTCAAAATATCTTTCTGTTTTCAACTACTAATTTTGTGACAGATAGAAGAGAAAGAATAATTTGTTAAAAGCTTTCTCCCATGTTTATGGATAACTGGAGGCCATACTGTTAGAACATATTCTGCATTTTTTTCTTGATTGTATCCAGACAGGTTCTTAGGGGAAACTGTAAACAAGAATTTATCATTTTTACTTCATATACTGAATAAGGGTTATACACTTCAATAGAAATATATTTTAGGGGGTTCCTTAGAGAAAATATACTAGAAAGCTAACCGATTCCATCAAATGATATACAACAGTTGTGTTTGAGAAACAGTCTCTACTGACTTCATATACAGACTGACACACAGAGAAATGATTGTAACAATTATGTAAGTAATACAAGTTGCCAAAATAGACATGGGCTACTAAAATTATTTGAAAATGGAACCCTTTGTTAATTTCTAGAAAAAAAATATAACTATTTGGAAATGACATGTAATGTATTATAGATAAAATAGAAAATTTGGCTACTACGTTTTATATCTTGGCACAACTTGGTTATAATTTCTATAAAACAACCTTTATACTTTGAACTTCTTCAGTATTTTTCAGCATTTATCTTTTGAAAATAAGCACATGCACCTTCACCAACAGGAATTAAAAGCTTTTTATAAAAGATAACTGCTTCATAAATAGCAAAGACCTGAAATACCCTTTTTTTCTTAAATCTATGCATACAGTAGAGAAAAAAAAAGAAATTCCATCAAACTGTTCTGAGTCATTACAAACAATTTACTTAAAATGACATAAAACTGTTACAGTTGTCAACTTGTCTTTTAAGTAAATTAAATATAATTCAGTTTTCCCTAAAATCAATATATATATATGCAACATGGCAGTAAAATGCTGGATAATTTTACCCCAGGGATCTCAGAATACTGACAGAGGTAACTGCTGTATCTACATGTATAAAAGAGAGTGGTTAACATACAAGCTTTCAATTCACCTTGAATTATAATAAGATTAAAGTTCACCTACAATTTCTTTTGTTTAAATTTACAATGAACTGAATCTACAACATTTTTAGCATCATATGATGTTGACCCCATACTGAGGATACTTCACTTACTGTTTTTTCTTGGCGAAACAAAATTTTGTGAGGTACCTTATCAACCCTCAAAATAAAACTACAAATCACTGAACAGATATAAAGTGCTTCCGTGATATCCCATCACATTATAAAATGTTTGACTCCTTTGTGACCATTATCTTTTACCTTACAGCAGTGATGAATCTAATCAAACAAACATCGCTTCTTTACATTTAGTTTATGTCTACTGCTTTATTTCTAATCACCATTTGACAGTAACAGTCAAGACCCAAATTCAAAACTAGATTCGCATATTTTACCTTTTTAAGAAATTTTAATCTGGCTATTTTTACCCTATCTTTTAGCTTTAAGGCACAATAATTTAAAAAGCCTGCATCAGACCAATATTGTAATAGACTTTCAAGCAGACTTGGAAGGTGTACATGCATCTTTAAGTCAATGACTTCTTTCAGCTGCAAATATTTTGGGACACTTTTGAAGGTAAAACTACAGTCCAGAAAAAGGTAAACTGACAAACTTTAGCTACAGAGAAATACCCCTCAGCTAGTAGGGAATTACTGCAAATATTTCAAATAAATGTGAAAAAAAACTTGCCGGCATTTTTTTCAACTGAAAGGTAAAACTACAGTCCAGAAATTGGTAAACTTACAAACTCTAGCTACAGAGAAATGCCCCTCAGCTAGTAGGGAATTACTGCAAATATTTCAAATGTGAAAAAAACTTGCCAGCATTTTTTCAATTGAAAGGTAAAACTACAGTCCAGAAATTGGTAAACTTACAAACTCTAGCTACAGAGAAATGCCCCTCAGCTAGTAGGGAATTACTGCAAATATTTCAAATGTGAAAAAAACTTGCCAGCATTTTGAAAAAAAAAGACCTCTACTCTGTGGCAGGATGATCTATATATATGTACCATAATATAACCCTACATGCAACTTACCTGAAAATACTAAAGAAGCAATTAAAAAATAAAAAGAAATCATTTTTGTAAAAACAAAATTGTGAAAAAAAATCTTTACTTAATCTCTTAATGTTCAAGCAGAAAAGGTGCCCAAGGTTCTCTTCACATGACACACTTTTGAAAGCAAATTTTTGATGCTATATTTAACTGCATTTGTCAAGAAAGTAAAGTGGAACTAGCAACCAGTGAAATCAATTAAGAAAAAAAACTCTGACAAGTAATGAAAATTTGGAAATTAACTTTGAAAGTATAAAACATAGATAATAAAATGTCTTATTTCAATCAGATCATAACCAGAATGAAATGCATCTCAAAATAAGCATACTTAAAGAAATTTCAAGAAAATATTTCATATAAAATAGCAAGCAGAACCATTTCCAAATTCTTCTCTTTAAAGCACACTGTTGCTTATCTGAGAACTGCAGATATACATGTATAGTTGGTCTCCTGTCATAACTTCATTATTTTACCAACTAAAAGTTGGAAAAACTAAGTGACCTTGTTACAATTAACTGTAATGCACATACAGAATTATATTGGACTTCAATATTAGATCTTTTAGTTTTACGACTAGGATTAGAAGTGAACTTTTCAAGACTGTGCAACATAAATGACAAGAAAATACCTGTAAACACTAAGACTCACAGAAACAAATATAAGCTGTGAAGTATCAGCTCTTCAATGCTATCATTTTATTTCTGAACAAAAATAACTCTTGGTCTGAACAAGTTCCCTTAACCATATTTTGATCAAAGACTTAAAAGAAAATATCTAATTTTATATTTTATTGAGAATCTTACTGATCACATACTCATCTTTGTTCCATCCAAACATTTGGGATACAATTAACAAATATTCATTCCATTATGAAGGACCCCAAAAAGTTGTGATGGAGGTCTAAAATATTAGATATGCTTCTATATTTTACCTTTAGCATTCAATGATTTGCCATTTTATAATTTACCTTTTCTTTGTATGAAGCATCTAACATAGTAAGAAAATATCAAAATGAAAAACATTGTGTTAAATGTCAAATATACAGAATATTAATGATGATTGGCAATTTGGCACTAGCTGCTAATGACTACTGCATATGTATAAAGATGGCTGAAGCTGTTTATTTTATGAGCCTGCTAAATACAGTTTGTTCACTACAATATCAGAAATCAGGATTAGTCCCATATTCTCCTAATGGCCAACATCCCTGATTTTTGACAGCAATGATAATGGCACGACAATACAACATTCAACATATGACAGATATAATCATCGCATCCATTATGCTACCTTTGAATTGTCTTTGTCCAAAAAGATTTCTCATTTGGTCTTCTATCTCATTACAATGAGTTTTCTAATTCTATACATGAAAAATTAGTCCAACTAAAACTTGTCAAAGAGACAGGGAGAAAATTTTTAATAGGTGGTCTTATTTCCAACAATAATGAAAAAAAAATGTTTATAAAATGGGTCAAACTGTCAACGCCAAATTTATTAGGCTACAAAAAAATATGCCACTGCTGGCACTAGCACTGCCACTAGATGCTCCCGTCAGTCCCGGCCCCATTTCACATCAGACTTTGGTGCATTCTATAATTTACAAAGTTCCTATGGCTGACATGCAGGTAAGGCAAAGATAAAACGTGTCTACTTAAAAGAAATTCGCTTAATTCTCAGATTTCAATTTCATAAAACAAAAATAATAGTGCTTCAGTTACTCCCACTCACTTCGTTTTCCTTGTGATTTCGGATGCCGCGAACCAGATCCTGTAAATTCTTATCTAGAACTCTTTCAAGTGTTCCTTTTACTTTGCTTAATGCCATTTTCTATTTTGACAACGTCTGCTAACTTATTTGTGCGCTGTCACCTACGGACTTTGAGAAAATGTGTGAAATTTCAGGCCAGCATCTTGTGTGTATGTTTTTTGGAAATCCAAAATGGCTTCCTCCATTGATCATGTGACCTGTTGACGTGTTAGACTGTGTCCCAGTATTTTCAGTACATTTGAGGCCATGCAAGCGGGTACACTTCAAGTAAACTTCACGTGCAACACTGTTAGTATATGGTCCTTGTTTAAACATAGTAATTTGTAAAATGTTAATAATATTGACTCTAAAAAGAAAAAAAATATACTGAAAATGATAAATTTAACCATAAAATAATGTCATAAATGAGATCACAATCATCTTATAAATATCTTGGTTCAGTCATGGACAATTTAGTTTCAACTTATTTATTTTACGTTGATTGGAAAGCAAGTTCTTGCAACTTATATTAATCCCTCTCGATGACTGCTTCCTGGTTTCAAGGCAGTGCTCGCGCCAAAACCAACAACTTCTGGGTTGATAGTCCGGTGCTCTAAACCCTTGTCCCCTGCCTCACCATGAAAAAAAAAAAAAAATCCTTTTTTATGGGGTGGGGGTGTCCCTGCAAGGAACTGGGTGTTGTCCTGTGCAAGGGTGGGGGCGGAATGGAAGTACTACCTGTCCCATGTCAGTAAAAAGTAAAGTTCTAGGCTTTGTGCTTTCCCATTTGAAGTTAATAATTTTTTCCTATATAACTATGCAAAGACATATGACCCCTGGGGTGTGGCTATTTTGACCCTAGGAACATAATATGAACAATCTTGGTAGAGGTTAGAGGATGCCTCAAATCAAATAACAAAATTCTGTGTTCAGTGGTTTTAGAGAAGAATATTTTTTAAGTTTTTCCTAAATAACTATATATAACCCTTGAGGTGGGGACAATATTTACCCCTGGATCATGATATAAATCAACTTGGTAGAGGTCCAAAAATGCTACACACCAAAAATCAAAACTGTTTCACTTATGGTTTATGAGTAATCAGCTACATTAAAGTTTTTGCACGAAGACAATGACAACGACTCAGTGACCATAATAGCTCTACATTTTTCTTCTAAAACAGACAAGCTAAGGAGGAAGTTATGGGCAATGTTTAAGTTTTTGGACAGAATGACAGACTGACAGGCAAACAGACTGACAGACCAAAAACCATAGGGGTGGGGAGGTGAGGGCATGAAAAATAATAACACATCACTTAGCAAATGTCAGCATGTCTGGGATGTATTTGATTTGACACATTAAATGCTCTCAAAGATTAAATCGGATATACAAATGTGTTTGCTTGTTTTGCTGGTTTTACAAAAATTCTAAACATTTAAGAAAAACAAATGTACCAATGAAAAAAGGCAGTGGTGTATGGATAAAATATTGGCCTTTTAACCCAAAAGCCACGTCTTGACAGACTGATATGCAGTAGCACCAAAATACTGAGGACTTCATAAAACACAACACAGTAGCAACTGACCTTTCTTGTAAACTAATCAAGGATACTATGCTGCTGTCCCAACATAATATGAACAAATTTTTCTTCATCAAAATTTTAAATAATTTAAGAGAAATCATTTTTAACTATTTTTAGAATATATTAATTACTACATAATAAAGTTATTATTTTTGTCTTGGAATGGGTAAAGACAAAGTGCAGACTGACAAATATAATTTTAACTTGATTTTATTCTCCCTTGTTAATCAAGGTATAGCCAGGTGTACTCAAGCGCGGGCAAATTAATCCAAAAGCAAAACAGGAGGGTATGATGGCCCTGCATTGCTCATCTGATCAAAGCTGCTTGAAGCAATAAGAGCTATGTCAAAGATATCAAATTCAAGGAGCATGATTATAGCAATTAACGTAATGGTCCACTAGACAATTATATGTTCATTGTTTCAGGCATTAGGCCTGGTGGTTTCAGACAAGATGATGTTTCAAGTGTTTCCTCCTAGCTGCCATAGAAACCAGAGTTCTGCATGGGATGGAATTCTTTTAGCACTATCTTGGAAGAGCTTTATGCAAGAAACATGTCAGCCCAGTTTTACTGACTGCTACCTAGGGTTAAAATGAGGATGAAAATGATTATCACACACTGGAGAAAAAGACCAAATATATAAGCTCAGCTTAAGATCAGATGTGCTAAAATATATGGACATAAATCTCAAAATTGTATGTTTTACTGGACAGGCATCTGTTAAAATGTCTTCCAGTGATTTATACTTAATGATAAGACACTCAACATTGTTTACATATGGAACACAACTGATAACCTTTTGTTATGTTGTTTATTTACAAATGCTATGTACAATTTAACATTCAATTTGTCAGCGTCATGTAATCTACAATCAGCAATAAACCCATTAAGGTAGTTCAAGTTTCTAAATTGAAAAACTAAGTACCATAATATTAGTGAATCATTTAAAAGATGATTTACAGGACTGGCTCATTACCCTTGACAGGGGAGTTCGGTGGTCTCCCAAAAAAGCCATTTGTCTGTGACCTTTTTAATCTGTTTAAATGAACTCTAGATTATATAACTGCTAAAATTACCAAACTTCTGGGAAAGTCAAAAGGTTTTACATATTCTATGTATGATACAAAAACAAGAGGGCCATGATGGCCCTAAATCGCTCACCTGAGTCACATTGCTCATGTTACAAGTATCATTACTGGTTGTTATGGGTGTTCGTTGTTTGCAAATTTGAATAAGTTTGCAGTAAGTTTGAACTTTCTGTGTGTAATGGTACGCAATTTTTTTTAGCAAAAATAGTTTTAATCTACAGGTCCCAGTGAACTTGACCTTTGACCTACAGACCCCAAAAACAATAGGGTTCTTCTAATATAACTACCCTATGAAGTTTGAAGGTTTTGGGTGTAATGGTACTCCAGTTACTGAGCAGAAATAGTTTTCACTCTACAGGTCCCTGTGACCTTGACTTTTGACCTACTGACCCCAAAAATGATAGGATTCTTTTACTGAGTAAAGACAATCATCCTATGAAGTTTCAAGGCTCTGGGTAAATTGGTACTCCAGTTACTGAGCAGAAACAGTCTTAACCTTTGACCTATGGACCCTAAAAACAATAGGGTTCTTCTAATACAATTATCCTATAAAGTTTGAAGGCTCTGGGTGTAATGGTACAACAGTTACTCTGCAAAATTTTTTTCACTATACAGGTCCCTGTGACCTTGACCTTTGACATACTAGCCCCAAAAAGATATGGTTCTTCTATTTAGTAAAAGCAATCATCCTATGAAGTTTGAAGGCTCTGGGTGAAATGGTACTCCTGTTATTGAGTGGACATGGTTTTCATTCTAGAGGTCCCTCTGATCTTGACCTTTGACCTACTGACCCAAAACATAAAAAGGTTTTTTTTCTACTCAATAAGAGCACTAACCCTGTGAAATTTGAAGGCCTTGGGTCAACTGGTACTCAAGTTATTGAAAGGAAACGAAGTGTGACAGACAGACAAACAGACACCCATGGACAGGGCAAAAACAATATGTCTCCATCAGATGGGCAGGGTTAGGGGGGGACATAACAATGAACAATTGAAGGTCTAGCCCTTGGTGTTTCAGAGCTGCAGATTTTTTAAGTTTTCTCTATATAAGTCCTTGTGTAAAATCAAATGACCCCCTGCCCCCGGATGGGGGCTGGTTTTGACCCCCAGGGTCATGATTTGAACAAACTTGGTAAAGGTCCACTAGACAATGCTGCACACCAAATATCTAAACTCTAGGCCTTGAGGTTTCTGACAAGAAGATTTTTAAAGTTTTTCCTATATAACTCTATGTAAAACATGTGACCCCTGGGGCGGGGTCTTTTTGACCCAGGGGCTATGATTTGAACAAAATTGGTAGAGGTCCTGTAGACAATGCTACATACAAAACATCTAAACTCTAGGCCTTGTGGTTTCTGACAAGAAGATTTTTAAAGTTTTTCCTATATAACTCTATGTAAAACATGTGACCACTGGGGCGGGGCCATTTTTGACCCAGGGGCAATGATTTGAACAAACTTGGTAGAGGTCCTCTTGACAATGCTACATAAAAATATCTAAGCTCTATGCCTTTTGGTATCTGATGTGAAGACTTTTAAAACTTTTTCCTATATAACTCTATGTAAACAAGTGACCCCCAGGGCAGGGCCTATTTTGACCCAGTGGCTATGATTTGAACAAACTTAGTAGAGGTCAACTGGACAATGCTACACACCAAATATCTTAACTCTAAGCCTTGTGGTTTCTGACAAGAAGATTTTTTAAAGTTTTTCCTATATAACTCTATGTAAAACATGTGACCCCTGGGGCGGGGCCATTTTTGACCCAGGAGCCATGATTTGAACAAATTTGATAAAGGTCCACTGGACGATGATGCACACCAAATATCTAAACTCTAGGCCTTGCGGTTTCTGACGAAGATTTTTTTAAGTTTTTCCTATATAACTCTATGAAAAACATGTGACCCATGGGGCGGGGCCATTTTTGACCCAGGAGCCATGATTTGAACAAACTTGGTAAAGGTCCACTGGACAATGCTGCACACCAAATATCTAAACTCTTGGCCTTGTGGTTTCTGACAAGAAGATTTTTAAGTTTCCCTATATATTTATGTAAAATCAACTGACCCCTGCGGTTGGGTCAGTTTTGACCCCACGGTCATAATTTGAACAAACTTGGTAGAGGTCCACTAGATGATGCTTCATACTAAATATCTACACTCCAGGCCTTGAGGTTTCGGGGAAGAGGATTTTTAAAGATCCAACTTAAATCTAATTTTAGCTCCAGTGAACCAGAAATGCAATGGACCAGAACCATTTGAACAATCTTGGTAGAGCTTCATGCAAGGAACATCCCAGGCAAGTTTCATTTAATTTGGACATTTGGTTTCAGAGGAGATGTCATTTGAATGAAAAGTTGACAACGGATGGATGGATGGACTGACAGACGGACGATGGACAAAGACTGACCAGAAAAGCTCACCCTGAGCACTTTGTGCTCAGGTGAGCTAAAAAGAACAAGAGCTGACACTGATCTCCCCTTACAGGCATCAAAAATCACCAAGATCAATAAGGAATTTTCAATCAACATGTTCAGCCTGACAATTTTCTACTGGTGAAGCTGAACAATATTTAAAATTCCTGGATTCACTCATTCTCAATCTTTTGCTTGAACATCACTTAGAAAGTACAAGCCCCTGTGAACTTGACAGGATTTATCTACACATGCCCAACCATCCTGTAATATTTGACACACATATGTACAGAAACTCTTAATAAGAAACTATTTTCACACTGTAGACCCTTGTAAGCTTGATCTTTGACCCAAAATCATTTCAGCATTCCTAACCATCCTAAGGAGCTTTTATTTGCATCAAGACACATTTTCCAAAGTTGCAAGTGTTTCTAATGTTATTTTTGGTTTCTTTATCTTTTTTCTTTTCTTTTTGTGTTTTAACATTTCAATCTCTTCTGCTGTCCTTTTCTTTTTCTTTTTACATGACAAAGGATTCTTTCCTTTAATTTTACGTTTTTTCTTCTTTTTAACTTCTTCTTCACCAAATGTTTCTTTTTTTAATTCTTTTATTTGTTTCATGGCAAAGTCTGTGGGTGCCAGTTTTCTTTCAAGTTTTTCATTTGCAACACTTTTGGACATCTCCCCTGGTGATTCAAGAATAATTGTATTGAATGCTATAAATAGCAGTGGAACTCCAGAGAGAGATCGTAGCAACTCTGTAAATTCTGGATCCTGAAAGGCAAAATGTTTTGGATTTAATAATACTTTTATAATATGGGCAACAGTACTAAAAGAAAATGCAACAGAACCTTCCCCCCACCACCCAACAGAACCTTCCCCGCACAATTAGAAATCTATCAGGTCCATTTTTGACACTAAAAACTATGTTCTAACAGTGTAACCAATCAACAAATGAAGGTCTTTATAAAGCTGCTTAACTTTTACCCTAGCACTATTATTTCCAATTGTAAAAAAAAAAACAATTTTAAGACTGCTGCTAAAAAAATATTTTCTACAGTTAATACAAAAAAATATCTTCTACATTGTACCTACAGAAAATATGACTTTTTAAAGATAGTAGATATTTCTCATAACCATGTACATGAGAATTTGGCTTGATGGACTAATTTGAATTTTTAATTTGTTAATGTAGTGTTTATGCCTTTCTATTTGAATTTACTGTAAAAAAAGATGATTGAGGATCATTTAATAATTTTGCAGGGGCATGAAAATGTCTCAAGTCAGTGCAACCTGAAATGTCTTCCAGACGTGGCTTATCCTATACCCTATCAACAAAATAAAACTGCAACCAACCTGTGTAGCAACAAAAAATTTGTGTTTGTTTTTCTTCAACACGGATCTGATACATTTAGTTGGAGGTTTTAGACTGTCATGTCTGCAGGGTTGTACATGAAACTGCCGGAGAACTTTCAGTGGTCCATACAACAAAGTTCCTATAAATGTGAAATAACAGATGGATGAGTATTATACTAAGGTGAAACCTTGATTAGTCATATTGACATAGCTGAGCCAGATGGGTGGTTAATATATTACATTAAAAATACCTGGAATGTGAAATAAGCAGAAGTCATTACAATAGAGTTTTTTTTCTGAAGTAATTAATTATCAATCTGCAACACTTCAGCTACAGAGCTGGAACTAAATTTACTAGAACTCTGAAATGTTTGTCAGGTTAAATTAAAATCTGTCATTTAATAGTTAACCAAAAAATGTACTGACATTTTTTGATAATTTAATTTTCAGGAGGAAAAAAAAACAACAAAAAAACAACAACAATAAAAATATGCACTTTCCTACCTACCTAAAGCTTCACATTCTGCAAGAACACATTTAGTTGTGAAATATTTTACTTCTGCATCCAAATATTTTGGCAACTGTTCCATTATATTTATCTTGTACTGAAGTGCAGCTTTGCAGAAAGTCCCATCAATCAATACACTGTATGGAGGATTGAACTTGTAGAAGTTCTTGTAGAATAATAAACATTTCTTCCGATGTTTCTGTCTCTTTCCTTTCATGATGTTGTATGTGTTTGCTTGATGATGTCAACTCTTTGTAGATACTAATGAAGACTGAAAAAATGAGGAAATTTTTCTACATTGAAAGTGATATTTAGTAATATGCTACTAAGAAATGAGATTTCAAGATATATCCAGTCTTTGGAGTCAAAACATACACGAAACATAGTTGTTTAAGTTTATGTTGCTCTATAAGTCTAAAAATATTTCAAAATAAGAAAAAGGAAAATGCAAAAGGTATCTCATACCTTTTAAATTTTCCCATGTCTCATTTTGATACTATAAAATGAATAAATAAACTCTAATCTTATTCATTATTGAATTAAAATATTCATTCACTTTTGTTATTACTTTGTACTTAATATTACTTTTGCATAATAAATTTTACTAATATTGTTAATATTACTTTTGCATAATAAATTTTACTAATATTGTTAATATTACTTTTGCATAATAAATTTTACTAATATTGTTGATGTTGTCGTGATTTAAATTTACTTTATTGCCAGTTTGTATATTTAAGAATTAAACAATTATAATTTTGATAAACTTTAAAGTTACTCTTGTGAAATATGATTTTAGCTGAATTCTTTAATTTAAAAAAAATGTTTTAAGATGGTTAGTTAGAAGGCATCTGGTATATAATATAGTAGTTTATTAAAGAAATTATAATTTTGATGATAATAGTAATAATGGAATTCAGAGTTATGCTGGTCACTAGACTGATAGCAAATACAACAATATTTGAAATACTGTAAAAAAGCAACAAAAATGGTACTCAAGTAGTACATTTCTTAACCTATTTATGCACTTTTCACTGTCAAACACCTGATAATGTGAATAACACACATTATATCCTTTTTACCCAATTGGCTCCAAGCAATTTGCCGTATAAAATCAATGTACCCAAAGACCTGGGTAGAATCTCGCTATAACAGAGGCGAGATACTGACCCGTACAAAAAAATACACATTATCTCAACTTCTGTACAATTAGTTGGACTAAAGTTCACCTCCTCTGCAAAAATATCTTATAATCTTTTGGAAGAATGTTTAACCTAGTTGTCAAATCTTGCTCTTAATTTCGGCTTAATTATGATCTCCCTCCACCAGAACACAAATAGATCTAATTGAAAATGTCCAAAAAGAGCAGACCAAGTTAGACTTCAAGTGTTTCTGACATACATATATACAAAAAAAGACGGATAGCTAGATAGAGACACAGATAGACACAGACAGATGACTGTATTCAGTAACATTGGCATGATTGGTTTCTGCCTTAGTCCAACTAATTGTATGCAAGTCAAGATATTGTGACTGTGTAATTTTTGTATGGTTCAATATCTTGCCAGATTCATACCCATAACAAAAATATCTCTGAATTTGCTCAAGACGTCACTTGAATTATTACAGTATGACTAACCTGTGATAGTGTTAGCCAGCCATTTCTGGACATTCTCAAGACTTTTCCTCCCGAGACATTTCCTCCCAAGACATTTCACCTCAAATTTTGGGGTGAAATGTCTACACTTATTAGGTCTTTTCACCCCAAAACATATTCATTATCATGTTTCAAATTGATATATCCTTGATATTATTACATGAAATATATTTGATAAATATCCACAACCAAGTAAAAGATTATTTTTCTGATCATAATTTGAAGTAAAAACTCTGAAAAATTAGTGAAATATAATGTGTATTAAATATGAAAATGATCATCAGTTAAGTTATATACATGTATTTTTATGGTAAATACATATAATAAAAAATATGTTATATAATACAATTTATTTTATGAAAAAATATAAATCATTCAACAAATTAAATTTAGTAAATTTTGAAGTGATTTGGAAAAGTTTAGCTTTTAAAAAGCATTATCTTAATATTCAAGAAATAATGATGTAATAGAAGGAAAAATTTGTAAATGAGTTAGATTAATAATAAATGATGTCTTTGAAAATTCTGTTGATTAAAACATCAAAGAAGGCGGTGCTTCCGTATTAAAAGGTGAGAACATAACCAATGAAACAAAACGCAATTAATACAATCCTGTTTGTTTTCAGTTATTTATATGAACTATTTTAATCCCTTTGATGATGGCCTCTTTGAAAAAAAAATTTGATTAACACCTCATAGAGGATGGTGCCTCCATATTAAAAGGTGAAAACATAAACAACGAAAAATATTGTCATTAATTTAATCATGTTTATGAATGGCTGGATGATGAATTATATTAATGCTGTTGATGTTTTATTTTCAAGAATTTGTAATAATGGAATTAATACAATTACCTTGTATTAATTAGAGCTCATTTGCATAATTGTAATCAGACTGTATTGACTCGTATCAATTATTTTTGTTAATTGTCATCCTCAGTTACTTTTTTAGACTGACAAATTAAAAGAATTAGATTGGTCATGATCAGTTATTTTTCTAGACTGACAAATGAATTGAAATGAATCAGTTTTGACATACTCTGTTATTTATCTATGATATATATTATATTAAGCAAATTGCAACTGGTATACTTATCATATATTTATTGTTCTTTTAAATATCTATTTGTAAAAGACCTTAAATATACTTTAAGTCTGTCTTTTTTTAAAAGATTTATTTGTATTGTCAGTTTATCACCTTTTTGCTTTTAAAATAAATGAGTGAATAAAAGACTGAAGAAGTTTTGGAATAACTACCTGATAGAGTTTTAATTATACCCTTATTTAATCAGCACCTCATCCTGAAATGTGTGAAGAATATGTATATTCCCAATCATGGGCAATAAACAATCCTAACAATGCATGCTTCTTAAAGGTGTGAACTGTAAAAAGATGTTGATAATGTGATAATCCAGTCATTCAAAAGCCATTATCTCTTAAAAATTCTGAAAATAACTTTCTGAACTCCTTTAAAAATAAACCAGAAAATATAAATATAATTCACCATCTGAGTACTTTTTATGTTTTGGGGTGAAATGTCTTGTACAACAACAAACTGGGAGGGAAAAGTCTTGGGGATGAAATGTCCCGGTGAGGAAAAGTCTTGGGATGAAACATCTGTAAACCTTCTCCTCATATGCAATAATGTAACCCGGAAAAATCCACCTGCCCTGAGCTGGGTTTGAACTCGGGTACCTTAGATTACTAATTGGACACTCTACCACGTCGCCATAAACAGATAAAAGCTAGCTGTTAGGCAAGGGAGTACAAGTGCCGTATTATACCTCTGCTACAATAATATAGACTTATTTTCAGTGTATATATACAATATTTAAGGTGGAAACCTGTATAGAAATAACAAGATACTCCTTATCCTAGGTATTTGCCAAATTGTGATATCTTCTGGAAATTTATAAACCCATTCACAAACGCAACGTGTTTCCCACACGAGACTTTTCTTACCACATCACCGTTTACATGCTTAAATCATAAAAAAAGTAAAAAGGCAAATATGTATATATTGTAATTCATGATATATTTAATTAACCATGAAGTGAACAGCAACATTTAGATTTGTTTTTTATTTAAGTTATATATGCTCAGGACCGAGTGTGCACTGAAACATTATTTTTGTATTTTTGGCGATGTAAGCAATCATAACACCACCTCATAACACATAAGGAAATGTCAGAAGTTGCAGAAAATTCCAAAGAAACAAGCAGTGCTGGACGACAGGGTTGCGAACACTACGCAAGAAAATGCTTGTTGGTTGTATGTCAATTTCCAGTTTTATTATTGTAAAAATTAATTTCTTGTCGGAGTTATTCACAATACTGAAATTTCCCTAATAATAATGTGGAAGATATCTACCAATAAGGGAAAACAAATGTCAAAAGGGCACAAGAAGCATAGCTTAGCATCCAGAGGAGGATGGATGTTCAAGGCCTTTACTGCAACGTAAACAGCATAAAAAAATTTTATCAGCAATATACATGTAACTGTACTCGGCTACATTATTTCTGTATACTTCAGTTTAATGCTAAAATGTACATAGTTTCAAGTGAGTTAATTATTTTTCAGGCACCCTGTTGCAAGAAGTACTATCCATGTAGAGTGTGTCATGATGAAATAGAAAGTCATGTGATAGATAGAAAATCTGTCTCTCAGATCAAATGTTCTGTCTGTCAACTGGTGCAAGATGTAAGAAATCATAAGCAGTGTCTCCAGAAAATTTTTGCTCATTATGAAATAACCTCTTTCTTTTCATTGAATAATGAATAAGATACATGTAAGAAGTATTTATTAACAAATATACCTGTATATTTTAATCTAATTTATATTTGCAATAGAGTCAATTATTGTCTGTCCTTTGTCCAGATTTCTTTTTAAAGAGTTTTTGGAACTGCATTATGAATATTTTTTATTTATTCAAATTTGTTATCACATGCTAGGACTTGAATATTTCCATTGAAGGTGAAGAAGACTTGTGACAGTTGTGAGACTTTATTTGGCAAGTATTTCTGTGAAAAATGTCGTCTTTATGATGATGAAGACAAGGGACAGTTTCACTGTGATGATTGCGGTCTCTGCAGGTACATACTTTTGCTACCATTTGTTGTGTCGCCTGCTACACAGTAGCTGTGACATATAGGGATCACTTCTCCGTCGTCTGTCTGTTTACACTACTGAAAATAAATAGCAGGAGCCATGTAACTATAAACATAACAAAAGAGAACAATAGAGTTCATTCCGTAACAATAGAGAAAGTGGCCAATGGCTGTCTATTAAACAAAAGAAAATAACAAAAGAAAAGGCCCTCTATCCAGTTTCGGTCGGACGTCTGTCCATCTGTCCATCCATCACAAAACTTGTCCGGACTACTCCTCAAAAACTACTGAAGTTATTTCATCCAAACTTTACAGGAATGATCAGTACCGAGTCTAGTTGTGCATATCGTCGTCATTTTCCAGTTCAATGATTTTTTGTCAGAGTTATAGCCCTTTAATGATTTTTATGTTTAAAGTTTGTCCGCACTACTTCTCTTATACTACTAATGCAATTTGAATGAAATGTTACAGGATTGATCGGTACCTCAAGTACTTGAGCATGTTTAATGGGTTTTTCAGTTGAATGATTTTTGGCTGAGTTATGGCCCTTGAATAAAAAGGCGTTTTGGCCCGTTAATATTTTTGTGTCGCCCGCTACACAGTAGCTGCAACATGCTGCAAAGTAGCCGCAACATATAGAGATCACTTCTCTGTCATCTGTCTGTCTGTCACAAAAGTTGTCTGGACTTCTCCTTAAAAACTACTGATGCAATTTCATCCAAACTTTATAGGAATGATCAGAACCAAGTCTAGTTGTGCATGTCATCGGCATTTTCCAGTTCAATGATTTTTGTCAGAGTTATAGCCCTTTAATGATTTTTATGTTTAAATTTGTCCGGAGTACTTTGACAGTCAAGTTGAAATAGTGTACATCCACATAACTCAACCACTGTGTATCCATGTCTTCTCTGTTTATGCAAAGCCTAATACAAAGCTAAAAACCATTACAAAAGACATTAGTTTTGCACTGGAAGGTATTACGGGGTTGGTCATTGTGATGGGAGATTTCAACTGTGAAGGGCAGAGGAAATAGCAGTTAGAAACACACATGGAAACATATGGGCTGCAGCAAAAAATTCACATGCCTACAACTAACAACAACTCCACCTTGGATCTGGTCTTCTCTTATATACAAGAAACCAATTTTGGTATACTTGAAACATACTTCAGCTACCATACCACAAAACTATGTTTCTAATTGTGCCCACCCATGGAACATAATGGTATCCTCCAAAAGTACAATGTTCGGCATCATCATTTGGGTAATTCTTACTTCCTCCACATTACAAAAAACACTCAAACATCCATACAGTCAATTTACATTTCTGACAAACTATCCAATCACCCCTCAATACAACTGCTTGGCTATCATCAGTCGACACGTGATCACTGATCGCTCTTGTATTAGAATTGTAAGGATTTTTAAAACATTCTGTTTTGGCTAAAGGCTTCACTGAAAGGTATGAATTGATGTTTCTGCAGTTATAGTTTTTGATACTGTGTAAGTGCAGACTTTTTTTTCATGTGTATGATTTAATTAGTTGGAATATACCTCCAAGTAGGGACTGATGTCTGTATTTTGTCTTTTTCTCACCATGAAATGGGTAAATAGAAATTGATAATGTTTTATCTGTGTACTGTTTTCATCTGTCCTCGTAACAGTTATAACGTCATTTATTAGTTGTATTGTCAATAGTTCTCAGTCATAATATTGATACAAACTTATCTACTAATTACAACACTAGTTTTTGCACTGCCATTAATTATTCATTGTTGACTTAGGTTTACACATGTATGTATTAGATTTCCAGGCCAAAATAGATCTACATTCTTATCTATGTGCGTATTTGTAACAATGGTCAAAATTTCTGTAAAGTAATATTTGATAAAACTGAACTTTTAAATGATAAGAACAAAACATCCTGAAACATAATTATATTGTTTATGTGATATCAGCTTCAATATTTCAGAGTTGGGGGTAGAAACAAGTTCTTCCACTGTAAGAAATGTGACATGTGTCTTTCTGTCAAACTTAGAAATAATCATACTGTAAGTACAAACTTTGATATATCTTGATTTATTTCCTTATGTATTTAACATATGTACTTATTTACATTCTAAATTACTTATAGTTTGAAATTGTAGTTTCGTATTTTATATACAATGATATGTGAGAAAAAGTGATATTAATACAGTTAAGGTTTTCCATTTTTTATATCTGATCACAATAGATAAGATAAAGAAGATAATTGGTATAGCACAATCCTTTAACATCAGTAGCTAGACCTTGTTTAAAACTTTTCACAATAATTTAGAAAACATTACAAGTTTGAGAACGCAGTATAAATGAAAGTAAATTATTAAAACTTTTATGAAGTGTGTAGAGGAGAATTCTCGTAGGAATTGTGCTGTCTGCCTTGAAGATCTACATACCTCAAGAATGGATGCCCATATACCAAGCTGTGGACATCTTATACACAGGTACATTTGTACTTGTCTTTGAAGGAGCATTTATATCTATATGCTTAAATCAAATTACATTGATTTGATTTAACTCTACATTAAAGCCATTTTATCTGTTGAATTCTAATTAAACCTAAGACACCATTCACCTATGTTACATCAAGTCTTTTTCCGAGTAAGAGAGATTGTCTCAGCTGGTATCTAAATGAATGTTGCATTACATCTGTTGCTAGTGAACATGGCTAGAGATGATGATGTATGAGTTAATATATATTTTATTTTTGCAATATATGCACAGTTTTGTAGCTTTGATCATGTACAACTTTTAAGAGAGCAACAACATTCCTCTAAAGAACAAAGCATATTTCAGTATATATTCTGAAAATGAAATATTTTTTATAAAAATGCTTTGGTATGGAGAAAAAAAAATTGTAAAAAATGCAAATGCCTTTTATTCCTTTAAAAAGAAAACAAAAACAAAAACAAAAAACGGTCACAAGTGACATGCTAGTGTTTACATGAACAACATCTTGTTTAGTTGATGCTTCATGTAATGTAAAATTGTTCATTAAACTCATTTAGGAGAGCTTTTGCTTTAAGCTCAAAATAATCTTAGTAACATGAGCTTACCAAAAATAGTGCACCCTAACAAACAGCGTAATTTTACTGGAATTTCAGACTTGCATTTGGTTATAAATCTTTTCAATCTAATAGGTTACTAGAAGGTTTTTCCTGATGTTTACCAAGCAAAATGTGAAGAGCTATTCTCTTATCAAATGCTTATGAAGAATTAAACATTGTGATTTTCTTCTATTTCAGGGTCTGTTTTGAGCAGTGTCTTAAAACTGGGTAAGTCATTTTCTGTACATACTGAAACATACATATGCATACATCACCTTTGCTCTGAAATATTTTTTTAGAATGTAACAATAGTCTCATCTCTCAAGAGTTAAAATGTTTCTTTAATCAGATGATAAGCTGTCTTGACCTTTTTCTTTATTCTTATATTTTCAGACATCCTCTGTATTTACATGTATATGAATTTCCCATTTTTAAATTAACAAGAAGGACTCTGGAAATGTTTAGTAATGGTAAAATACCAGTGGTAAAACTTCTCATTGTCTGTGGTTAAATGGTCAGGTCCATTGCTGTTTCAAAGAACCATGTTTTAACAGTATATTTCTGATGTTCTAGGAATTACTCTTGCCCTACATGTGGTCGCAGTTTGTGTGACATGCAGAAGGCTTGGGAATTACTAGACAATGAGGTTGCACAGACACCAATGCCAGACGAGTACAAGAACTTCTACATATATGTGTTGTGTAAAGACTGTCATAAGGTCAGATTTTCACAAATAATAGGTTTTAGTTAAAGTATTCTGAAAGTCAAAATTTTGGAATTGAGAATTTGAATTGTTTAATGCATGGTTGACAAAAATTCTGGATGTACCATTGATTTGTATATTCACATTTTAAAGATTTGTTGTTTTTCTTTTAACTCAGCAGTTTCATCCCGAATTACAGAGAATGCTATTCTGGTAAGTCAAAGTGAGACAGCTGTTAGTTTTAACAGTTCACCTGAGCCAGACTTTGGGGTGAGCTGCTGTGATAACATTCTTTTGTCGTCCTTCATCCACCTCTTCCTTTAAACAACATCTCCTGAGCCAAAGTTGATGAAATTTAGCATGAATGTTCCATGCAGGATGTTGTATCAAAGTTTTTCAAAGAATTCTTTTCCTTGCAGAACTCTGTTTGCTATGGCTGCTTGATTGAAATACTTTAAAAATCTTCATGTCTAAACCACCTGGCGTGGAATTGAATTTTGGACTTGATAAAAAATTTGGTATGCAGATTTTGACATTTATCATAGCTGACTTTTACCTACTGACCTACTTCCAATTTTATTGAAGCTGCATCTATGAAACTGGACTATAATTACAGTTTTGCATGTAGATTTCAACTACAAATATTTGTTGAACTTTACCTTGATCTACTCCTTTGATTTCTGAGCTACAGCAGAAATTTGACATATATAGATATCTTCACTCGCACATATCCGTTTGCCATCCATGACCTTGATCTTTTTTCTGTTTTTAGCTCACCTGTCACGTAGTGACAGAGTGAGCTTTTCTGATCACCTTTTGTCCGTCGTCCGTCCGTCCACAATTAGTTTGTTAACACTCTAGAGGTTACATTTTTGCCTCAATTGTCATGAAACTTGGTCAGGATGTTTGTCTCATTAATATCTCGGACGAGTTCGAACATGGGTTATCAGGGTTGGAAAACTAGGTCACAGAGCCCAAATATAGAAAAACCTTGTACACACTCTAGAGGCCATTTTTTTAGTCCAAATGTCTTGGAAATTTGTCAGAGAGGTTCTATCAATGATTTCTAGCTCAAGTTCGAATATGGGTCATCTGGGTTCAAAAACTAGGTCACAGAGCCCAAATATTGAAAATCCTTGTTAACACTCTAGAGGTAACATTTTTAGCCCAAATAATCTGGAAATTTGGCAGAAAGGTTGCTTCTATGATTTCTAGCTCAAGTTCGAATATGGGTCATCTGGTTTCAAAAACTAGGTTGCGGAGCCCAAAAATAGAAAAATCTTGTTAACACTCTAGAGGTTACATTTTCAACTCAAATAATCTGGAAATTTGTCAGAAAGGTTGCCTTGAGGATTTCTAGGTCAAGTTCAAATATGGGTCCTCTGGGGTAAAAAACTAGGTCAAAGAGCCCATATATGGAAAAACCTTGTTAACATTTTAGAGGCTATATTTTCAGTCCAAATGTCTTTGAAATTTGTCAGAAAGGTTTTTTTGATGATTTGTAGCTCAGGTTTGGATATGGGTTATCTGGGTTCAAAAACTAGGTTGTGGAGCCCAAAAATAGAAAAATCTTGTTAACACTCTAGAGGCTACTTTTTCAGTCCAAATATCTGGAAATTTGTCTGAAAGATTGTTTCAGTAATTACTAGCTTTAGTTCAAATATGGGACATCTAGGTTAAAAAACTAGGTCATAGAGCCCAAATATAGAAAAACCTTGTTAATACTCTAGAAGTAACATTTTGGGTACAAATAACCTTGAAATTTGTCAGAGAGATTTTTTCAATAATTTCTAGGTCAGATTCGAATATGGGTCATCTGGGGTCAATTAACCAGGTCCATAGCAACTTTGTTAAAAGCAGTCATACTCAGGTGAGCGATACAGGGCCATCATGGCCCTCTTGTTGAATCTACATCCATGAAATAGGACTGTGTGTATAGTTTTACATGTAAGTTTCAACTTTGACTGTTGCTGACCTTCTAACTTAATTTCTAGTTGAAGATACAGAAAAGAAATTTGAAATTAGCCACATCCCAGGGTTAAGTAGGCACTAAACCAAATGATATTCATGCAGTGTTAAATTTAGTCTGGTGACAGATGTCAAGATCCAGGTAACAAATTTAGATGTCTGAGTATGCTGTTGTTTAGTTTATTGTCCTTTATTAGCTTTGCTGTTTACAGCAGTGGTTTGCAGGTGAAGGATATAGGGCCACTATTGACCTCATGTCGCTGTTGTATAGACGATATTGTCTGATGTTTCAGACAAACAGCACATGACTGAAACCCGGTTAAGTCGTAAGAAGACACAAAATCAAATGGTATAGACTGGTTGTGATACACCTTTACTGTTTTGTACTTTATAGGAGAGCAAGGTCCTGTTTCATGTCATTGGTTTAAAGTGCCAGGAGTGTGGCTCGTATAACACATGTAGAACAGATGATCCTGACAGCAAACCCTTGAAAGAGACTGCTGTAACTAATGGTGAAACAACAGAGCTGTCAGGAGCAACAGCTGTCAGACAGTCTACTTCAAGCACATCAGAAGGGGCAAACAGCTATAATGATATACCACCAGAAGGTGCAGAGAGTGAGACAAAATAAAGACAAAGGTTCATAGAGATTGTTAACAGCTACTTAGATTTTAATATGTATGTTTCAGTTAGGAATATGAAAACATTTGAAATATTTTTAGGTTGCTTGCATTGAAAAACTTAATAGTGAGTATTTGAATCACTGCCATCTTTTTCTTGCCTGAGCAGATGATATTTAGTGTGAGTTTTTTCTATATTTTATGGTGTGAGCTTTATCACATTAATGCCAGGTTCTTATTCATAATTGGGCATTACACTATATCCTACTGGTAATTAAAAAAAGATGTCATCAGCTGTACTCAAAGCAAAGAGAAAACCATATCTTTTATACACGGTTGAAAAACGTTATAATGCCTATCTGATTCATCTGAAGTAGGATTCTGATTCATCTGAAGTAGGATTCTGAATTCAGAAAAGTTTAGAATGTTCTAGGATTTAGATAGGGATTACTTCTTATGGCCTAGGCTTGGAAAGTTGGTTTATAGTTGAATACACTGACACTTGTTCACAGTTTTGCCTTTACATGTATATCTGTAACTGAAGATGTATCAATATGTTGTAGTATTGAAGAGTCTTAATTTAATAGGAACGGTGAAATAATAAAATACTAACCTATTGTAGATACACTACTCCATAGAAACAGAAACTGTCAGTCTTAAACAGTTATGCTTATTCATCTTGAATGAATGTAAGATCAACTATTAAAATACCATTTTTTCAAATTAGCAATGGATAATTTTTGTATTATCATTTTTAATGTGTACTTTCTTTTGTTCCTAGCAAACAGTATTGATGGGAATATTTTCATAGTATTACAACATATAATTACCTTTTACATACTCCAGATTTGTTCATTTGTGTTTTTTTGTCTAACCCTTACCCAGCTGGAGGCAATTAACTCTGCCTTTGCCACCAGTGCAGACCAAGATCAGCCTGCACATCCCAGCAGTCTGATCATTGTCTGCACTATTCACCATTCTGTCAGTAAATTTTGAATAAGCACACCCATAAACAATTTAAAGATTATTAAAAAATTAAAGAAATTAAAAGATGGACATTTAGATGTACAGTATGGTAAGGGTTAATATATATAATACTTTTAATAAATCTTTGACAATGATAATGTTCATCTGCTAGTTCACTGAACCAGGTTTGTAGTTAGCTGTTTTGCCATTTACAGTGCTGGACCTCCGATTCCTATCTGTGGTTAATGTGATGGATTTAACCCTAAACCTGCTAAATTCTTGGAATGGAAATTTGAAACAGTCCATTCAAAGTTTAAGGGATTTCAATATCAAAAAACAAGAATGGAGCTACCAACAGTATAGAGCCTGGTCAGATTGCACGGATGTGCAGGCTGGCCTGGCTCTATACTGGTGGCAAAGGCTAATCACTTTTGGTTCCAGCAGGTTAAGGGTTAATGGATAATTAGACTAACGTTATTTGCTAGTTTATCATATTCAAGTCGAGACCGGTGGGAAAGTTGTACTATTTGTACAGTGTAATGGCCATTATTTTGTAAATTCAGTGTTGTATAGTACTGACTTGTTTTCTGTGGTACATGTCTATGAGGTGTTGGACAGCATTATTATGTTATATAAGTATAATTCTCAGAATGTTAGACTTGAAACGTTTTTGTATTTGTTGTGGTTCTGACCTGTCATTTTAAGAAAAAACATTGTTGCCATCAAAAAATTACAGGGTTACTTTTTACATGTTTTTAGATATTTATAATAATTACTTATTGAATTACAATAGTTTTCAGCCTTAATCTTTCTTGAAAAAACTATGTCCTCCTTTTAGAATACTTTCATGTACACCAAAATTAACAAATGAAAGAAAGGAATTTTAATACAAAAATAGGTATCTGTATTAAAAGTTCATCATGCTTTGTTATACACCACACAATCAGTCAATTGTGTTTCCTAAAACTGATGGTATTACTCAGGAGGCAGCTACAAGTGAGAAATAACTTTATAGAGGTGTTCACTTTCAAGAACTTGCTTTACTTTATACAATATCCCAGATTACACAGATTTTTTCCAGGATGCTTGAAACTGATTTTTGCCTTCATAAGTTGAAAGTGTTAAGAGACTTTAATACATTTTCTGCAGTAAATTGTATGGAATGGTTTGTAAGTTGTTTTGGTCAGTTCTTTTTGTTAGGAGAATTTTTGTCTAAATTTAGCAACATATGCAATATTTTGTACTGGTTGTATGTACACAATGGGCAGCATATTGGTTCTTTAGAATAACACTTGACAGAAAGCAGGTTTTGTTTACATTTGTAGCTTTCATTTTGGAACCATTTCATTTCTTATTTTTTGCAATGTATGATACCAAAAAAACTTAAGTACTTATGAATAAATTTTCATATCAAATAACAAATAGAACAATTCCAAATTAAAGTTTATGGCCGTGATATCGTCATCTTGACTGGTATAGTATGACCTAAGCAATTGCCAGATGATATCACAGTGAAATATGACGAAAGTATGAATTGGTTTAGAACAATGGGTTAATTGACAACTGAAGACATATTCCAACAACTGTTTTTTATAAGTGATATTTAAGTGTAGAGGATGACATTAAATGCTTTAAGATCGGCCAGCAAATCTATAAATGAATAGTTAATGCAGAGTTTACCATACAGAAAATAATGAGCTTTACACACTTAAAGCTAGAAAATTCCCGGGGTATAAAACTTATAGCTTTGCAGCTGAATTAGATATAACTTTATACATAGCATTTGGTTTATCCTTCTAGTATGCAGAATATAATGAAGCACTAAATAGTTGGTTGTTTAGTTACTCTTGTATGTAGACTTTTCTGTGAAAGGTCAATTTTTTGTTTTTTTTGTGCATTCATCCTTCTTATACACCATAGTCAGAGAAAACAATCTAATTTTGTTTCTCTAAAATGTTACATTTTTGTAAGCTTTTTTTACGTTAAATGTATTCATGTATACCATATGTGCAGTATAAAAACAGTCTCAATGCAATTTTTAGTTTTCACCCACCAAAGTTTCTAGATCTGCTTATACTGCAAGTGCATGATTTCTTTTAGAATTTTATAAACAGTCTTTTATCCGACCAAAATTAATCAGAAATCTGATATTTAAACTATTTAAAAGCTATACTCAGTCTAAAATATTAGTTACCTTACACTGACACGATGTTTATAGTCTCATTCTTATCAAATTATTTTCCTAGAATCACGTTTTTACTAACTCAGACTTACTCTGAGACGTTCACCTCATTAAACTGGTAACTTGTAGAGAATTCAGGTGAAGCGATCTAAATTTCAACATAATATATATATACATGTAAGTTTTATTGCATTATTTTAGTAGAATTAAGTGAATGTAATAAAGTTTGTTTTCTGCACAAAAAGTTAAGTGTTCATCTTTTTTCTTTTCAAACTTGTTTCTAACTTTAACACATCTAAACCACAAAATGCCTCATACAGAGTCTTTGCCCAGTTGTCAGGGAAATATCACCATTGTAGGACATGTTTAGTCTGAATTACATATTGGATTAAAAAGGAATTTTGTTACAGTTATGATAGCTCCAGTTTATGCTCTTGGTTTTCTCATTTTGGACAATTTAAGTCTCTTTCTGTCTTTTTATGACCTTTTAGACTATGGGTCCTAAAAATCTGAGGTGTTTAATTTATGAATATCGTAAAAAATCTGTTGTCCTTATCCAGCTAATACTTCTGGTTTGAATCTTTTCAACAAGTTTAATCTCTGTCACCTTTCTCAATGGCTTTACTTACTGAATGGTATTGAAAAACAGAACAAACATTCAATTGTCCGTATTTATGACCTGGCCCTCTTTGAGTGTCTCAGACAGATCTTTGTGGTTACGACAGCTGAGATTCGAACCAAAACATTACATCACATCCTGTTTTAAAACATTTGATTTTACCCATGACCTGAATGAACAAATACCAGCACCGTGGGCGGTCCCCAAGTCCGACTGAGAAAGGCAGAGGGTTGGGCGTGGGGTTAGCAACCCCACCCTGTAAAAACAAAACTGGCTACAGAAATCAACACCATTGAACAACGGATGGATCTATGGAATCGACCCTGACGGGAGCTCATGACGCGGAGAAATCTGCTGACAAATTTTCTCTCGCCAAAGAACGTTACAAGGATTGCGATTTGGAATGTGCGAACACTCTATGAGACGGGGCGGACTGTACAGGTAGCAAGGCAATTTATAGATACGATCTGGATATCCTAGGAATGAGCGAAGAGCGTTGGACAGGCTCAGGAAGACTGCACATTGCTTCTGGTCAAACTCTTCTATATTCTGGTCTGACAGAGGGAAGTGCTCATGAAAGTGGAGTAGGATTTCTCATCAGCAGGAAGGCGAGTAAATGCCTTATGGAATGGGAACCAGTTAGTGATAGAATTGTTAAAGCACGCTTTTGGTCCAAGTTCCAGAGAGTGACGGTAGAACAGTGTTACTCTCCCACAAACCAGGCGGAGCAGAGAGTTTTACCAGCAACTTCAGAGTGTGATTGATAATGTGGCAACAAGATACATTGTCTTGGTGATAGGTGATATGAATGCAAAAGTGGGGCAAGATAACTTAGGGAGAGATAGTGTGATGGGAAGGGAAGGTGTTGGCACTATGAACGAGAATGGAAAACTCTTTGCGGATTTCTGTGGTGAGAACGACTTTGTGATAGGAGGAACACGCTTCAAGCACAAGAAAATTCACAAGACCACATGGATTTCCCCTGACATGGCTACAGAAAGCCAGATTGACCATGTTGCTATATCCAAGAAATGGAGAAGATCACTACAAGATGTTAGAGTTTGTAGAGGAGCAGACGTTGGTTCAGACCACCACATGGTCCTGGCCAAGCTCAAGGTGAAGATTTCTAGAATCATAAGGACAGACCTACAAAGACATCCGCTTTTTGACACCTCCAAGCTCAAGTCAAGAGAGGCGTGCCAAGATTTCGCAGTTACAGTGTCAAACAGATTCCAAGCCCTTGCTAACCGCAAACAAGATTCAGTAGAAAAGAAATGGGACATTATCAAGGATGCGCTGAAGACCACCTGCACAGAAATTCTCGGTTACAAGAATCAGCAGTACAAGAATTGGTTGTCTGAAGACTCAATAAGACTGATTGAGGATAAGAGAATCATAAAACACACACTTCTTCAAGCTAGGACTAGAGAACAGAAGAGAGTCTTACAGCTACAATACAAGGAGAAACAGAAAGAAGTGAAGAGAAGTATTAGAACAGACAAATGCAACAGCGTTGATCAGCTAGCCACTGAGGCCCAAAGGTGATTTGAAGACCTTATACAACATAAGCAGAACACTATCGGGAAAGAGAGGCTCTTCAGATAAACCGGTTAAGTCCAAAGACGGTAGAGTTCTAACCAACCTGAAGAAGAGGCACCAGCAGAATGGATAACAGGTCTGATAGTGAAACTTCCCAAGAAAGGAGATCTTGAAGATTGTCAGAACTGGAGAGGCATCCAATTGTTGTCTATTCCCAGCAAGGTTTTGACCAGAATAATCCTAAAGCGCACGAAGTACGCCTTGGACAGCATATTGAGGGAAGATCAGGCAGGGTTTCGCCAAGGGAGATCGTGCACCGACCAGATCGCCACGCTGAGGAGCATTGTCGAACAGTCGCTGGAATGGCAATCACCTTTCTATGTGAATTTCATAGAATTGCGAAAAGCCTTCGACACAATCGACAGAGCCACAATTTGGAAGATAATGAAACACTACGGCATTCCGGGAAAAGTTATTAGTACCATCAAAAGCCTCCACCAGGATACGATCTGCCACGTGATCCACAATACAGACCTTTCGCCTCCCTTCACTGTTTCCACAGGTGTGCGCCAGGGTTGTCTTCTTTCTCCTCTGATCTTCTTGCTAGTGGTCGACTGGATCATGAAGACTGTTACCAGTGCACCCAGAGGAATACAATGAACCCTTACAAAGCAACTGGAAGACTTAGACTTCGCAGATGATATAGCTCTTCTGTCTCATACACACCAGCAGATACAGGAGAAAACACAAAGTCTAGACTATACTGCAAAGCGGACAGGACTCCACATCAACGTTCACAAGACAAAGATCATGAGAGTCAACAACAAAAGTGAAGCTTGTGTTATGCTGGATGATCAGCCCATTGAAGACGTTGACAGTTTTACATATCTAGTCAGTGTTTTAAACAAAGCAGGAGGCTCCAATGAGGATGTTAAGATCAAGATAGGCAAAGAAAGAGGTGCATTTAAGTCATTATCGAAAATCTGGAGTAGCACAGTGATAAGACTGAAGACCAAGATCAAACTCTTCAACTCAAATGTTACATCCGTTCTTTTGTATGGCTCTGAAACCTGGAGGCACATCAAGGCAATCGAGAACAAGCTCCAAGTCTTCATCAATAACTGCCTTCGCAAAATCCTGAAAATTCGATGGCCTGAGAAAATTTCGAACACTGAGCTCTGGAAGAAGACAAAGCAGAAGTCCATTATCATGACCATCAAAGAAAGAAAATGGCAATGGCTGGGACACATTCTGCGTAGAGATCACTCTAACATTACCCGACAAGCTCTCGACTGGAATCCTCAAGGCAAACGAAAAAGGGCAGGCCTGCATTGACATGGAGAAGAACCCTTGATTGCGAGTTGCAGTCCATAAAGCTATCATGGGGTGAAGCCAAAAGACGAGCAGAAGACAGAGACGACTGGCGGTCAGTGGTGAAGGCCCTATGCCCTCCCAAGGGCGAAGTAAGTAAGTATGACCTGAATGAACAAATACCAGCATATAGATCTGATTGTATTTAGCATTATGACTTTACTGTCCTTCATTTAAATGGAAGAGGTTGCTGATCGGACATTACATAATTTGGTTAGAGACGTAAATCTGATATCGCCTTAATAAGTGGAAGTTGCTGAAATGAAATATTTTTCAAGAAAGATCGAAGAACTGACATTTAATAAATTTCGAGGATTAGCATAAAGGCAGCAATTACAGATTCGACATAATTGACAAGCTGAAGTAACACAACAACAGCTAAAAGGAGTTGTAAAACCAACACAACAAAGGGAACACGACACTGCAGGAATGACATCGCATATTGAAAAGGATCTGTAGAACTGTTAGGCGATACGATTTGCAGTAATGACATAAGTGTTAGAACGTGCATTATATCAGATGTAAATTGACAGGGGAGGGATGGGGGACTCGAGAACTAACAATCAAAGACAGTAAGAATTGGAGACTTGGCAGTAAAGAAATGGAGAGAGCAATTGCATAGGTGACAAAGCATTAGTTAAAAGTAACAGGCATTGTGGAAATGATATAAACTGGAGGAGGTCCCTAACTCCTATTTCGTGAAATTGTGAGAGTTACAGAATTTACATTTAATGAGTGGAACGGCAGTTATAATACTGTTATATATGTTGTCTTGAATTGCAGTACATAAACGACATTTGTGCAGGATTTTCAGCACTGACATTAAAATAGGTGGAATGAGTTAGAGAACTGCTACCAATATTTTGTAAAATGGAAGAAGTGACATTACAAGATACGTGTGACGCTGCAGAAGACCCAGCACAGATTTGGATTTTTCAGTAGAGACGAAACGATATCAGATATATTCAGTCTAATTTAATCAAATATTGTAAGCTTAAAGTATATCAAAGACATAACAAAGAACAGTGTACAATGATAGAAATGATGAATAAATAAGCATATTTAGAAAATATTTCAAACATTTTGAAGAAAAATTCACAATATTTCACATAAAAAAACAGCTGAAGAAAATGATGTTAGGCATTGATATGTATATTTAAATCATTATAGTATGACACCGAACCCGTTAATTTAGCAACGTTCAACAACATAAAAACTTGTTTGTACTAAGAAAACTCGTGAAAACTTGATGCTTCATCATACATCTTACAACTGGAAGTGTCCATGAAAAGTTTAAATAATTTCTTTCAATGCAAGTTGTTTATGAGAAAATATTGGCCATATCAATTCAAAGCAAATTGTTAATGAAAAATATAGGTAATTTCCATTCAAAGCAAGTTGGTTGTGAAAAATATAGGCGATTTCCATTCAAAGAAAGTTGATTATGAAAAAAATGTTCATTTCCATTCAAAACAAAAGTTTATGGAAAATATAGGTCATTTCCATTCAAAAAATATTTATAAAAAATAAACATGAAAAATAGATAAATAAACAAGTGTACACACGCAGATTTGCATAGAACTAATCTTTTTAATTAATCACAGTCTTTTTCTAAATAACTTGCAACCATATTTTTTATCTTTCCAAAATTACAACTTCACCTCAGTTCGTGTACATTGTCAATAAACATTGAAAAGAAAGTTTGCACACAGAACCTCTGAATTCGTTCTATAAATACCATAGCATTAAACAATTAAAAACTCTGTATCTTCATGTAATAAACATATCACAAATTACGGATCACTATAAGGTAGGCATTCTGAATTGTCTTTATGGCCATACTGAGCTCTTACAGTGTAAAAGTAAAACTCTGTGCGTGTTTTTCAACATATACAAGAAAATAAGATTTTTTAAATAGTTATTAGTCACGCTTACAGAAAGCTTTTTTTCTGTTGCTGCTGTTGGTTTTCGGTCTATCTTGCTACGATAAGAAGCAGAGAGTTAGAAAAATAAAGACAAAAGTTCTTAGACATTGTCAATAGCTTCTTAGAATTCTATATATGCTTCTGTTAGGAAATGAAAACAACTGAAATATTTTAGCTAGGTTGCTTCCATTAAAAAACGTAGACTTATGTATTTGAATCACTGCCATCTTCTCTTGCATAAAGAGATGATATTTATTGTGGGCTTTTTCTATATATTATAGTGTGAGCTTTATCTCATTAATGTCAGGTTTATATTGGGTATTGCACTGTATCCTTCCGATTATCAAAAAAATGTCAGTAGCTGTTGTCAAAGCAAAGAGAAAAATCATATCTTTTATACACTGTTGAAAAATGTTTTAATTTTTTTTGTCTGTGTGATTCATTTAGAGGAAGTTTAGAATATTTGGAGTTTTAAACTAGGGTTGAATTCTTACGGCCTAAGATTGGAAAGTTAGTGTAAAGTTGAATACACTGACACTTGTTCACAGTTTTGCTTTTACATTTATATGTACTTAAATGTTTATATTATCTTAGAGACTTTATTTCACAAATGACTGAAATAAAAAATACCTGTTATAGATACACTACTCCATTGAAACTGAAACTGTAAGTCTTAAAAAGTTTTGCATACTTCATCTAGAATAAATGTCAAATCAACTATTGAAATACCATTCTTCAAATTGGCAACGGATCATATTTGTTTTATCATTTTTTATAGTGTTGTATCTTTCGTTCCTAGCAAACAGCATTGATGGGATTGAAGAATGTTTTCATAGTATTGCAACATATATTTACCTATTACATACTTCAGATTTGTTCATTTGTGTTTAAATTGTAAAATATATCTATATTACTTTTAGTAAATTTGACAATGATATTGTTCGTCTGCTAAACTAGGTTGTTGTTTTGCCATTTACAATGCAGGACCTCAAATTCCTAGTTCTGTTGCATGTGATGGATTTAATGGATAATAAGACCAAAGTTATTTGCTAGTTTATCATATTCAAGTCGAGACCGTGTTGTGTAGTTCTGACTTGTTTTCTGTGGTAATTGCCTATAAAGTGTTTGACAGCATTATTATGTTATATAAGTATAATTGTCAGAATGTTAGACCTGAAACATTTTTGTATTTGTTGTGGTTATTAAAAACAGCATTGTTACCATCACAAAATTACGGGGTTACTTTTTACTTATTTTAAGATATTTATAATACATGTATTTACTTATTTTAAAATAATCGAACATAACGTATTTTAACGATGTACTACCTGTTGAATCAATTTGCAAATGCCTGATTCGGATGTTGTTTTAATCCGAAAATTCTCGGACAGAATCACGTGACTGTCTTGTAATTTTGTGTATATTTGCATACATTCTTTTCTTCATTTGATGATGAATAAGTACATGTAGCTCACAAGTTAAGGTATATATTATTGTATAAAAGTGTCAGCTAATGTATTATCTCTTGATATTTCATATACGTGTATGACAGTTCACAAGCATAGTAATACAGTGCTATTTGAAAGACCCTGCTGTATATCGCACCTGGTCTTTATGTTGAATATTATATCAAAGTAATCAAAGCATGGTTATAGTTATTTATCATAATTGATACTACAAGTATATTTGTTGTTCTCTTCAAGCATGCTTGAGTGCTGTAGCTTAAGGTTCCTTAAAATACAATTATTACAATAAAAACTGTACACTCAAATGGACTCGAGTCCATTTGAATTTTCCTTGTTATGTTTATTGTGCATTCATCCTTCTCATACACCATAGTCAGAGAGAACTATCTCAATTTGTACTGCTATAATGTAACACTTTTGTAAGTTTTTTTATGTTAAATTTATTTATATATATGTATATTTATATGCAGTACGAAAACGGTTACAACGCAATTTTTAGTTTTTACCCATCACAATTTCTAGATCTGCTTATGCTGCAAGTGCATGATTTCTCTTAGAATTTTATAAACAGTCTTTTATCCGACCAAAATTAATCAGCAAACTGATATGTAAATCATTGTAAATCGTCTCAATAATCAAAATTATATTGAGAATAAAACTGTTTAGATAACTTATTTCAGTTTGTGGCCCTTTTTGAGTGTCTCAGACAGATGTTACAACTAGGCACCGTTGAGGATACGTCAGATGGGATTCCAGTCCAAAACGTTACATCACATTCTTTTTCAAAACATTTGACTTTGCTCATGACTTGAATGAACAATACCAGCAAATTTGATCTAAATGTATTTGGCATCCTGCATTATTAACCCATCAATATTAGTCAGTTTATCTCTATTATTCCAGTAAGTCAAAGTACTTTTGGCGTCAGGTCAACCTTCTGGCATATGCTTCTTAACGACAGCTACATCCTCCGCCGCCGATTCATCCATATGGTGAGAGTTGGTTGTAAAGCTTCTACGTTTTACGTACGTTTATCTAATAGAGAGTTTCTAAGTCAGTATTGTGAACAACCCTTGAAATTCAAACATTTTAAAGTTTAGTTATAAAGTGTGCTATTGCAAGGTGAAGGACATCCACTATGTATTGTTACACGATAAACACTCAGGTATTTTGAAACTGTCCGAGTAGTTCAAAAGTTGCATATATTTCAAAATTCTTTCATGCTTGAGAAAGTTATGGCCTGGACAAGGGAAATGGATCCTATTTTAGACGTTTGACCACTGTGACCTTGATGTTAGGGTAGGGACCCGGGTGTTGCGCTCTGTGCTCGTCTCATGATGCTGAACATTTGTGCCAGGTAATATCGATATCCTTTCTGCTTGAGGAAGTAATTGCCTTCTAAGGGTGACCTTGACCTTGGAGATAGGGACCTGGGTGTTGCACTCTTCACAAGGTCTCATGATGGAAAACAATTGTGCCAAGTTATTTCAAATTCTTCGAAATACAATTGATCAATAAAAAGGAGAAGCTTCAGAACTGACATATTTGTGAAGCTGAGGTAACACATTACAAGCTAAAAAGAGCTGTAATATTGAAATTAGAAAAAGGAAACAGACACTGCAGAAATGATTGGACTTATTCAGAATGATCGGTAGAACAGATCTAACAAAGGTGACACGATTTGCAGTAATGACAAAACATTATTGGATAGAAATTGCTTTAGTGCAATAGTATAGTCGAATACGTGTTGTAAAGGTGACATGACAGAAGTGTAAAAACTTCCATTACATCAGATGTGGAAAAGAGAGGGGGAGTCGAGAACTAACGTTCAAAGGCAGTAAAAATTGGAGAACTGGCATTAAACAATTAGAGGAAACAATTACAGACCTGACAAAACATCAGCAAAAAGAAATAACAGGCATTGTGGAAACGATATAAACTGGAGCTGCCTAACTTACATTTCCGAAGATTGTGAGAGGTAAAGAATTACATTCAATGAGAGGAAGAGCAATTATATCATACTTATCATGTTGTTTAATATGTCTTCTGGAATTGCAATACTGAAATGATATTGGTAAAGGAGATTTACCACTGACAATAAATGCGTGGGATGCGTAGAACTGCTGCTTATGTTTGATTATATAGACGAAGTGACATTACAAGAAGTATTGACGTTATAGAAAGCCCCAACACAAATTTAGATTTTAAATGAAGACAAAACGATATTAGATATATTCAATCTAATTTAATCAAATACTGTAAGCTAAAAAAGATATCAAAGACATAACAAAGAACAGTGCGCCATGATAGAAATGATGAATAAATAGGCATGATTAGAGAATATTTCTAACTTCTTGAAGTAATGCGTTTTTATATAAGAAAAACTGAACAAAATGATGTAGGAAATTGTATATTTACATTTAAATCATAATCGTATGACACTGAACATGTTTATTCAGCAACTTTCAACAACATTAAAATTTGTTTCTGTTAAGAAATATTTTTACATAAACTTGATGCTACATTATAAATCTTAGAATTGAAGTTGTTTATGCAAAAATATAGGTCATTTCTATCCAAAGTAAAAAAAAATAAAAAAATAAAAAAATAAAAAATGATAATAAAAAATAATCACAATTTGATAGTTCATTTAGTATTGTTACTACTGATATATTCATTCTACTAAAACTCAATAAAAAATCAACATTCAAGACCTAACAAGCTTATCACATATTTTGTATAAAAATATTTCCGTTAACAAAAAAGAGGAAATACATCATCAGTTCTACAATGTTCAATATTTACAGTATCTTTTCTGTACATAAAATGAAAGTAAAAGCGGACGGAATGGTCAGCAAACTGGACGGAATAAAAAGTGCAGTTTCAGGTATAACGCAAGTAGGACCTCTGTTTTCTGACTTGTTTGTTTTTCAGATTCAAAATAAGGTATACACACGCTGATTTGCATTGAACTATATTTTTCAAATCAGTCACAATCTATTTCTACATAACTTTCATGTACATTATTTATTTTTCACAATGACAACTACACCTTAAATTTGTGTACATGGTTAACATGCATTGAAAACAAGATTCACAAACAGCTTTAACCTCTGAATCCGTTCTATAAATACCAGAACATCTCACAATTACGAATTCTGTAACTTCGTGTAGCTATGACAAAAACAAATGTATCACAAATCACGGATAACTAATAAAACGTAGACAGAAATTCAAGAAATCACCAAGAAGCTTTTATGGTCATACTATGCCCTTACAGTGTTAAAATAACTATCTGTACATGTTTTCCAACATTTGCAAGAAAATAAGATTTTTAAATAGTTATTTGTCACGCTCACAGAAAGCTTAAATGGTTTCTATCTTTTTCTATTGCTACGGTTGGTTTTTGGTCTGTCTTGCTTTGTCGGTGGTTTGCTGATAATGCCCATCCCAGATCCACCTGTAGACTCAATCTCCTCAATCATACCTAGGGACTGCAATAAAAAGACTCACGCTGAATTTATATATTTGAGAAAAAATATCTAAATTTATATATTTTTTTTGTACTAAATACCATGTATATAGCTGCTATGAGTATGAATAACGAGAGAGAATTTCACGCCAGATCTTTTTGTTTAACTGAGATATTTGGAAACAAAAGTTTTTAAACATTTATAAGAGAATTTATTTTTTAAAATCCTCAGAAATCAAATTCAAATTCAGATTAGTCACCAATTAACATCGATTTAGAACAGAACAGAATATAAATTTCATGTAAATTGTACATCGTCTTAACACATAATAAGTTACATAAAGTAGACGTGAATCATTTACAAAATAACAGCACTGCAAAATTTATATACTAGTATTTTGAAACCATAATCTGTTGAATTAACCTAATAATTCACAAACTTTTTCATTTCATTCTGAAAATAGTAAACCATATTTCAATATACTAGTAATTTTATCTGAAGCGGAAGATAACAAAGAACAGTTTTACCAAGCAAAGGCGGTGATATATCTGTGCAAAACAGCGACCTCACAGGTAGAATTTTAAAGTCATTAAGATTTATACATCATAAAGGAATACAAAAAGGATAACGTATTTTTTTGTATCCTTTTAACTTCTGTTCTGAACATCTTTTTTTAAACAATAACACATAACTGACAAACATTTCTTGTGAACAAACAACAAATGAATGAAACAAAACTTATAAATGTCCAACATTTCAAAGGTGAAGAACTCAACCACAAAAACATCAAATTACCTTATTTTGCTATCAATAACATTTTTGTTTTGCTTTTCTTTTAGCAGCGTCAGCTGACCTTATTTCGATTTCTTTAAATTTAGCAGATATTTTAGCAGTCTTTTTATCAACAGACTTTTTGGTTTCTTTATTTTCTTTACATTTAGATTTTCTAATGTCTAAAAATGTTAATTGTCTTTTCTTTCTTTTTATGTGATCTGATTTTTCTTTTTCTGGTCCATGGAAGGTCTTAGCCCTTTTCTGTATCACTGAATGAATTCGTCGACCAGTTGTTATTTCAACTAATAATTTTAATTGCTTAATATCTTCATCTTCGCTTTCCTTGTCACTAGTGTATTCACTGCCAAGACCACTAGTTTCACTCATTGTATCACTTTCAATGTATTCATGTTTTGGAAAAGTTTCCGAGCGTTTAACACAGTCTAAACATAGTATGTTATTTGTACTATCGCCTGCTAGAATATCTGCTATTTCCCGTACAAAGTCTTGCAGCTTGGTAAAAAAATGAAATAAATAAATTAACTAGACAATCTACTTCTACTGACAGACTATAGGAAAGAGAAAGAAAAAGATCCATGTGTTAAATTCTAGAAGCAAGGCAACAGGTAAACTAGTTTTCTTAAAATTAAGACAATATGCAATCTAACTAGTGAACTAAGTGGTAGAATAAGCCAAGCCTAGCTTTTCAAAAATATGACAACAGCCTTTGAATGCCAGATGGTGGTCTCAAGGTCCTTGCATAACTTTTCCCGCTATACAGCTAAATTCTAGTTTGCAAAACATGATGTTAAATCATCAAATAATGTAAAACAGATAATGCCATCTAAAGAGTCTATAAGACTGGACAGACACAGCCATAAATGTAATCAATCTATTGGTTAGAGAGAAGCACTTCAAGGCAAAATAAAAAAGGGTGATTGAGAAGTTGCCCTTACCCATCCAAAGAATGTTGCGGCCCCACTACTGACATCTCTAATCTGTGACATAGAATAGTTTTCAATCATATGCTTGGCCATCTGAGCCGCGGCCAGGCTACAATCCTTCGGGTCAAAGGTTGATATACGTCGCATCAGAGACTCTCGGCCTGTTTTGGCCACAAATGCCTGACACGTCCGCCAATTCTATATTAATATGAATGCAAATTTTCCTTGATTTATGTATCTGTTTACTTTTTCACTTCTTAAACATCATTTAGTTTAACTTTATACCAGTTTATATCTTACTTAATTATAAGGTATTCCATCAATTTCTTTACGGTGGTATGACGTAACAAACACCTAAGCAGGCAACAAGATTGTAACACCTTTTCACCTTTTAATCTGGATCACACTTTTTATCAAAGGACACAAAAAAATCAAAAGAAACAATAATTCTTACTCTGACTTCTTTTGGTGTGTTTCCAAGCAGTATAAATGTAGCCATCATAGACTGATGGACACCGTCTGGAGGGTTAGAGTATGTTTTAATCTCTGCTATGGTTTTAGTGTCCAGATTTAGAACTGCATGTCGCAGTTTTGCTATCCTTTCAAGCTGATCTCGCAGACGGTTGGCAAGGGCCAGTTGCAAGTCAAGCTGGTGCTCGTAGTTGCATTGCTTGGCACGTTCAATTGCTTTAATCAGGTCTTCTACGTCACGTTTCTGGCATGCTTGAATCAACTCTGTTTGGGCATAGGTGAACAAAAAAGACAACTCACTTAAGTGCGTTTAAAGGTGAGCTTTTTGTTTTAAAGAACAGCTGTTTTTTTTTATTTTCAATGCGGAGAATCACGTGGCTAAATTTGGAAATAATGGCCGCCAAACACCGTCAATTCGCCTAAAAAATCAGGTAAATCTGTCTTGTTATTGCACTGGTCAGTGTAAAAGCACCAAAAAAATTTCAGCTATCTAATTAGTGTTCTCCAAAACTTGGCCGTTCTATGAAGAGTGCTTAGAAGGGACCATATGGTAGGATAGGTAAAAATCTGTCCAGAGCGATAACTAAACAGACATACCTGAAAAAGTACCGATTTTTGGGCAAATCGACGGTGTCTGGCGGCCAATTTTTCGTGTAAGTTACCAAATTTAGTCACGCGATTCCTCGCATTGATTTTAATTTCAGTAAAACAAAGCAAAGCAGGTATATAATCATCAAAGCAAAATGTTAAATCTTGGAAAACAATAATAACTTTTTTTAAAAATGAACTCAGCATGGAAAAAAATAATGAAATAAAAGTAGTGGCGAAAGGAGATCTTTTCTAACATAGCTTCGGTACATATTACCCTTTTGGAAGTATCACAAATTTAGAGCCTTTATACCTTCTTTTGCGTCCAGTGAATCCAGCGTTTTCCTGGCTTTAACGAGGACCTCATCATCGAACGGAGGATTGAGTTTCATATATACTTGTATATAGCGTTCCAACATCTCTGGGTCTTTCATATCTATCGCTTTCTGAATCTGCCTTCTGGCAGCACGACGTTGTTCCTCTACAAGATCATTTAAGTTTTTATATTAATCCTTAGCCTGCTGAATATCTTATATAGACTTGTCCGTCTTACAATTTGGACAGGGTGTTTAATGAAAATTTACAGACTGTTGGCGAATAATGCTGACCATGATCAGACTGCACTGGTCGCAAAGGCAAACACAACTGCCGCTAGCAGGAGAAGATGAAGTAATTCAGTCAAATGAATATTTCTGCTACTAAACGGTTACTTCAAATACACTTAATCTAAAATTCTAAATATTTCATTTTGTCTCAAATAAAATGTCATATGCACGATGATAGAAATTAACGAACATAAAACCATTCGTGTAGTTTTGCTAGTAATTTAATTAATATTTTCTAAAAAAAAACAAATTAGTATTTCTTTATATTGTAAGGAAAAATCAATAAAAACCAAACAACACCCTGCATATCAAAGTTACATATTTTTTTACTCTGTAAATTTTTTATTCAATAAAAAGCAAGGTTTTGAACAGTTTAAATTTTATTTTATTGTTTTTTTTCCGATTTTTTTGGTACTATATTAAGTGCGATATGCTAGCATTGAAACAGAAAAAAATGACAGGAAGTTTGAAAACCATAACGTTTCCTTTTACAGAGCTCAGTGTATGAGTAATAGATAACTTACGCAAGGACACTTGCAATATTTATTTAACATGCAAATGATGTTTTTACTGAAACAGTCCAGAAAATATTGATCTGTCGCCAGGTAATTATTGGGTTTGTGTAATTTCAAAGGTATTGGACAACAATAACTCATCATGTTGAGATCGAATTTTTTATGACGGTTGAAAAGATAAATGGCTTTTAATCAAATAACCTCACAGATCTAAAAAATGAATAACTTTGTATTGTGCGTACATTTATGAAATATCTGGAGGTGTCATTCTGTGCTGTTTAAAGTTTATGAATGATTCAGCCGACACACTGTCTACTGCATTCAAAATACACATTGAATGTCTAGATAATTAAACATTGAGTGTACGTTTTGCGAGTCAGTTGGTATAGTCTGACCTTTGTTTATCATGTCTCCTATTATTCCTATACAGCTAGTTACAATGCAAACCTCCTCTGGTACAATGGCGATTGACTTGCAATTTTCAGGCCACAATGTCTATTTTTTTCATATGTCTCTAAAACATTGTTCACCTTATTACCTAGCTACTCATATCTATAAACATGCTATCACAATCAACTTTGATAACTGTGCTGTAATATGCTCACTTTCGATCAGGATCACTTTTCCATCTTAAAGCCATAATACTTCTAAACTTGATAGACTTTTCAACCCTAGGAACATTTTGCTTTAGTCCCTAGGCCCAAAAAATGTGAGAGAAAAAATAAAAAAAATGTGATGGACAAATTTATTTCAGACTTGGATATCCGATTTTACCTTCCATTCGTTTCTTCTTATCCTCATCCGTCTCGTTTTTGTCCTGTTTCTGTTGTACGTATTCTTCCTCCTCCTCTTCCATGATTGGCTGCTGCGCTCCAATGTTCTGCATCAGTATCTTCGTGTTGTCTTCATACAACTCGCCTGAACAAAAAAGTAGTTCCACTTTAAAAAATCAGTCTATTATTCTAAAGCTCATTTGGATAGGAATAGTAATAGTTTATACTGTACTAAATTATTTATGATCAAATTAGCATAAATTTTTGTATTACATTTTGCCTGAATGTAATACGGACATCCTAGCGTGGGCAATTAAGTACTTTAAAATTTAGAACCTTTGACAACTTATATAGTTTTCATGGCATATTTACGTGCTATTTTGAATTCTATTTATCAATAGTTAGATAAAGCATTATTATCGCATCATACGGTCTATAATGCTCTAGAGGCGAATAAATTATGCGTTTTATGACTTGTTTAGTTGCTTGGTCGTCAGAATATATAAGGAGTGTTAACGTCTATTTTTAGAATTATTGCACTTATATAAAAAGGGACGGAATTTTGTGAATAATTTTATAATTAATTTTTTTCACTACATTACCTGGTGGTCGTCTGTTAATCTGGTACTTGGCAATATTTCGGACGATCGTTCTTTTCTCTCTGTCGTAGAGATTCAGCTGGTACTCGCCAAATTCTGGAAGTCTCGCTCGAATCAGTTGGATCCCATCTTGCTCTATTATATCCACTTGGTGCGCATTCGGCGGGTCATTGGCATTTCGTCTGTGTAACGATGCACAAACATCATCAAATCCAGGTGGGATTGGTATAAGGACCTCGTTGTCTGATGTTTGTACAGTTTCAATTGGCACGTGAGTTTGCACGTGCTTGCTCTGTTGTCTCATATCCAGCTCTGCCGCGTCAAGTTTTCGACCTTCCGATTTCACCAGGTACGAGTGTATATTGTATATCCTGTCTGTATTGTTCTTAGAGCAAGCAAACACATTCAGGGAATATTCGCCTTCTTCTGGCATATCCAAATCAAAAATCCATTTACCATTTTCTTCTTTTGGTGTTATCAGCATTCTCTTGACTGCTAGTTCATCACTGCTATGCAATTCAGCCATAAGCTGTAACCCGCTTCGAGCCTGAAATTCCACTCGAGTCCGGCCATTCTTTGCGGTTACATTGCCGCTTTTGTGACTTAAAGCTTTTACACCCAGAGCTTCTGAGGCTGGCTTTGGTCCAAGTGAACCGTCATTGACGTTAGGGAATGGTTGATTGTTAATGTTTTTACCTTCACTTTTGATCAGGTAATTCAACACGTTGGGAGCAACACCTTCTTTACCTGCGTCATCGGCGTACAATTTTAGCGCATACTCTCCGCCTTGCGGGAGGCGAATGTTAACGATCGCTTCTCCGTTTTCAAGACGCGTTACTGCGTAATTACTTAATGTAGCTTCATCAATCAGAGCGTGCTTTAACATCTGATGAAGCTGAATATTCTTCTCTGCGGCCAGTCGAATTTCAACGTTGCCGTCTTGGGTTACAATGATAGCGCCATCGTGCGTAATTGGTTTGAGACCAGCTTCCTTTGCGTTTGCACCAGGACCCCAACCGATCGGTGGTACATCTGGTAAGGGGAGACAATTTTTCTTTGCTTCATTGCACTCAATAATATACGTACACGCTAAGTCAAATATATCACTCTCTGTAATGTCGAGTCCAAACACGTCCATCTTGAATTTACCCGTGATCGGGAACCTTAGCGTGAATCTCAGCAAGTTTGCTGTATGCTCAAACATAACAAATCTGTCAAGTAACACATCCTCTTCTGAATTTCTAGTCTTTTGACCATGGTACAACATGTACTTAAACCGAGAATTCTCACTTTGCTTAACCGGAAGTGAAAAAACCAGCTCTATTTCACCGTCTTTGGACTGCAACATGCATTTGTCGTGACTGTTAGGCATCAGTTTCATGCCCAAGTAATGAAAACGCTCACGAATATACACGTGGTCTTCAAACTCCTTGATTGTAACAGGACGCTCCAAAAGTTGCCATTGCATTTCGTCTGGGAAGTGAGTCCAGATTAATTTATCCGGGTCAGGGAGGAAGTAGAACTCGTTTATTCTGTGTTGCGTCGTTCCTTCCGACGATTCCTCGTCCTCCTACACATGGCAAAAACAAGAAAATGAAAATAAATAAATATTGTCCGACGTTTTATCATATGAGAAAACCCAACTACATTGCCCCAAGACTAACCGTTACTTCAAGTGCCATGTTGAATGACATTTTTAACCTACCTTGTTTTCAGATATGATCTGTTTTTTATGAATTATTTTATCCTCATTATATTTAGAAGATGATTTTCTAGAAAAAGAATAATTTGGAACTATTTTTTTATCATAGTTACCTGTGTAACGTTACCATCCGAATCTACTAACGTCCATTCTCCAGATTTTCGTCCAACTACACATGCAGACGCCCAGAAAGCGTCCAGAAACCTCCAATCATCATTTACATATACAGCGTTCCACTGTGCACCCATGCTCTTCCGGTCGCACCTACTCCCGATTTCGTACGCGGCGCTTTTGTTCATCCCACTTATGATGACGCATGGTATACCTGCCATTCTTTAAACGCAAGAATTGTTTGTTTAGTCAGGAAGAAATGTAAGTATTTCAACATTTCTGTTATACAGAGCAGTAGTAAAGGTAAGGATCTAGAAAATGGACTATACTTATCTCGTTTTGGAGAATGACCTTTTGTTTAAAACGAATATGAGCACGCAGTTGTTACTTAAAACTTGAATATAAGATACATCTTAGAAATCAGCATAATGGTAAATCCACTTACATCTGAGTTGTGATATCAATTCATGACAATAGAAATGCAATTTTCGTTTTATAGAAAAAGTTGAGACATGTCGTGTTTTATTCCAAATGTAAACACACTTACTGACATAGCCCTGATATGAGATGAGCGTGGTTTCCCATATTACACTGGATTTTTGTGAAGTATTCCAGCGGGGAGTGAGTTGGAGGGACGCCATCAACTTTGAGATTGTAAACGTCAATTGACGTCACCCATAGAAATATGGCACGCAATTTGCACATGTCATCCCATCTGTCGTTGCTCCTGGTTAGATATCTGATCAGATCGTTGAAGTTACCCACTAAAAGCTTTGGTGGTGCCTGATAATACAAAACGAGCTTTAAAATACTAGAAAAATAATATCCACTTAGTCTGGCTATTTTCGAGATAGCTATAGAATTGTATAAAAGACAAATTGTTTAATGTTAATCCACCGCTGTTTCTAGGATAGATACACTTGTGAAAATATTTTCATATATAAAATTAGCAACATTCAAATACATTTCTATAATTGTTTATATGTGTTGGTGCAGCTTAAGACGAAAAATAAGAAAGCTGTCAAGATTGTCTTTTAGATTACATTCATTTATTTCTATCAAAACGTACATGTTATACAAATCATAAATTCATAGATGCTTTTTCTTTTTACTCAGACTGCATTTCTAGGAAGTGGTTTTTGCATAATGTTTAGGCAGCCGTAGAGCGGACAATGACCACTGTAAAAGTAGGAATGTCAAACTAAAGACAAGGTTCTGCATTTACTGTTGTGGTAATATGTGTCCCCTTTATGAATACTTTACTTATAAACCCTTTACTTACGTTCAGAACGTAGTCGTCTACTTCTTTGTATCTGTCTACAGAAAATATGTCTGTTTTCATGGTTCTTGGTGGACGGGGTGGGGGTATCTGTGACCTATGGTAGTTAGGTGGGTCTCCGGGACGCGTGGTCCGAGCACCCTAGAAAAGTAACAAAACGAAGCTGGTATAAGCTTTGATTTTGGATATTTGTACATTTCAATAGTATAAATACTGAGAAAAAAATGGGAAATTTTAGTCAAAATTATAAAACCATTGTAACGAAATGATTGATGCCGTGAACTGTCAATGAACTATTAGTGTTATCCTTGCCTAAAGCCAAATCCTGTTGTGACGTAAAAGATACATTTATTTTCGTCATTTCTGTAATGTTATTGTTAACATTATACCCAAATAAACAAATTCTGTCTTATTTATCCTACATATTATTGCAAAATGATTGTAATTACGACGACGGATTATCTGTATAAGTACATGTCAAAATCTACCACCCACTGACAACAAAATGCTACCCTTAAGCCAAGATTATCAGACACCAAAATATCAACACAAAAACATCAACAGACGTAACAAAATCACAAAATGCCAAAAGAAACATAAACTACATTCTTGCAATCTTTAAAAGTCATAGTATGGTAAAATTGTACCTATTTGTCTAAACTGATATCGTAAAATTGATTATAAGTGTAGGCATATAAAATTGGTATCATTTTTTTTTTTTTTTTTTTTTTAGAAAAAAAAAAAGGTGTAAAACTGAGCGAAATCTGCTGAGAAATTGCACGGTTTGCTATGAATATGAAATTATAGTGTTGCACAGAATATCTCGTTTTCATTATCTATATATTTTTTAAAAATCTATTCGATCTATCCGGAAGCTGAAAATGACCAGTCTGGCGGCGGTGCTGTTTGAACATTTGCAAAGTATGCATCCAAGATCTTAGTTTACCCGTATAAAAGTGCAATATCGTGCATAATTTAATACATTACCTGAGGGTACCACTCATCAACCTTATAAAGTAAGTATGACCAAGAATATAGTAACATTGTAATAGAAATAAGCAAGTAAGTATTTTGTCCTTGATGAAACTGAAAAATTAAGTACCGCCGGCAAATCCGCTGTCATGTGACTAAAGCAGGCTTATTCAGAGAAACCAATAGAAATAAATGGAAAACCTTAACACATATAACAACTAAACTATATAAAAAAAACTAACATGTTAGCATGCGATGTCTACAAATTGTATAAACAACAGAATGATAATGACACTACTACAATACAAAAACATTTAAAAAGAAAAGAAAATGTTAACTTGTTTGCAGTAAAATACAATAGTCATCCTTCTATGAATGAAAATTTCTTAATAAAAGATTATGAACTTCTCTTATTGAGCAACACGTGGAGAAAACCTACTTTTCATAAATCTGAAAGGCTATATTGCTGAACGACCAAATCATGAAAGCATTTTCAAGTACATACATGCAATAGTTTGGCTGTGATGAAAATTGATTGATTCTTTTTTTTAAATATTGCTGTAAGCTCTTTTATGTCACGCTGCAATTTGGATCGTTAAGGCTTCATACAACTGTGTCCGGTTAATACAAGCTATGAATTGCAGACAATGAGAAGTTTCGATATGACGTCAGATAATTCTAAAAATAAAGCCCCCCCCCCACCCCACCCAAGAAAATACCGTTAAGAAACCTAACTTGCTACTTATATAGATAATGATTCTAACCACTTGTTTATCTATACACTTGTATTTAATTTCTTACTTCACCATAGAGGATCGCGCCATAGAAGTCGATGTCTCCATTTGTCTGGATAAAATATTACATATTTGACATATAACACACACAAAAATCAAAGAGTTCACAAAAAGTCCTACGAAAATATGTTGCATATAATACATAATATTATTTATTCTGTAAATCTATTATTTCAATTAACGGTGACAAAGTGTTGATTTCTTGAACAAGTAAATGGTGGCCGTTATGCAAACCTTGCATAAGCCTGTCCTTTGCTGAACTTTTTCTGAGCTTTTATTGAGAGCCTATCCTTAGACCATTCAAACTCATTTCAGATTATTTTCCTTCCTGTGTTTTTTTTTTCGTTTGTTTTCTCATTCTTTACCTTTTATCAACAAAATTTTGTGAGTCTCTGACTATTATTACTCATGGTGACTTTTTTTATTAAAATGTAGAAAATGCAAAAGTTCATCTTGACTAGTCGGAATAAACATTTCTAAAGGCATGTTTCTGCTGAGCTGTACTTTGAAATGTAAATAATTCAAGTAACATTGCATTTTACAAATCACAGGTGAAAATAAAACTCGCTGAGATAAATTCAATGCTATGACTTCACGTATGTTACATACAAGCGCAGTTTCACTTAAACCGGGTACACACACTGTTCACCAATATTACTATTTCTTGGTTAAATCCATACAGTTAAGTAGAAGTTACAACTACACGGGGTCATGCTGAAAAGTTATACATATACAGTAAAAGCCTTATCATCCATATACATGCATGATTTTCTTCAAAAGCTCGTGTTTCTCGGGTGCACTTTGTAAACGTCCACTAAAAATTGTCAACACCTACAGTTTTGGTTTAATTCCCCGTTCGGTCACTTCATTCAAGAAAAATTATTTCAGTCAGAAATCACTATACAAATTTATGTTTTCGAGGGATCACAACACCCGACGAAACACTGTTGTGAAGAAAAGCAGACGAGAAACATACCGACGATGACGACGGCGTTGGTGATTGTCTCCCCTGTTCAACATCTCCGTTTGCCTGATTCATTTATACAGAGCAAGACTTAGTTTAACAACTCAAAACATTAATACTCAATATTTATTTTGCCAAAATATATTAGTATATATAAGTCAAGTGTTTGAGCAACAAATTAATAACAAGTTCATTGCATGCATGCGTGTTATTTTGACATTAATATCAATTATATAAGAATAATTTAACTTGTTTATTTATTGAATAAGAAATAGTTAGATCGTCATGTGGGCAATCATGTAAATCAAAAATCACGCAATGTCTTTGAAAATCACTACAATGAATGCATTTGATAGACATTACAAAAATCTCTAAGTTATTATGCCTTAAACCTATTACATACCGCAGTTGTTTTTTCACGTCGCATTCCATTTATCTGAATATGCATAAATTATAACAAAAAGTTGATAAATAGTCAAATGGCTTTTCAGAACATAACTGCTTTATTCATTCACTCATGACAGTAGTAAGATACATGGATAATGTTTTGACTGTAAATACTGCAGTGTTCTTTTAAAACGAGCAATTACAAAATCAAGAACAAGTTTGTAGTTTACAACTTTAATGACTTCGTGAAAAGAAAGGATAACGAAAGCCAACATTTCACTTTGTTATTTAAAAAAAGAATTTTCATTCATTCACGTCTTAAATGGTTTAATCTATTCTTTTGTCCTTCGGTAGGGCTGACCTTATTTCAAAGGGTGTGCGCATATTTATAATATTTCACTTTGCATATCACTTTCTTACACCCCTCACTACCACCACCAAAAGGAATTAGACAATCTTACCCTCGCACTCATTTTGATATCCTAATCCAAGAACTTGCAAAATTTCCAACTGCTCATAAATGTGTGAACAATTAACGCTAATTTGCAACAATATCAAAGTCGAGTGAGTTTCATGTTTGGACAAACACTAAGGCCCAGACAGATGGCTTACATACTCTGTCGGAGGTGTAGAAACACCCATGAATAAACGAAAAAAAAAAAAAAATGTTAATGACAAAAAGTCGTTATCGCAAATATTTCGGCTACATACTCTTTTTTCAAGAACATTTACATATCACACGAAATAATTTATCATTCAATACATCTCGGCATAAATAATTATGCATTAATATTGTCACATCTGAAAGAAAACTTGTCTTTTTCTGTCTTAAATTCACACGACATAAAAAGACTTCTTCCATAACCTCAAGCATATGCATTGTTTTCTTCTCTCAATATGAACTTAAAAATCTCAAGTCTTTTGTCTTTTCCAAAGCATTCTTTCAAACCTTTGCCTTATCAGATAACACCTTAAGGTACATGAGAAAAAAATTAAAGAAGGAACAGATCTACGCCGTGATACTCTCTTGGGAGACGTGAAAGCAAACAGTAAAAGACTTTTTCTCGGATTCATGGTTCGGTAATTTTGAATGAAGAAAAATACTGTTATCTTACATTTGTAAAGTGCTTATTGTTTTAAATGTGTCAGTCTGTTGGAACGCATGATTAGACTCTGATTGATCAACTTTTCACAACTTTCGCCAAAATTATAATTACTCATAAGTGACTTGGTTTTTTAAAAAGAAAATTAATATAACAGATAAATCCTTTGTCGATAATTTGTGTCCCGTTAGCTTATATCATGAACAGAACGAAACAAAACCTTATTAACTCAGTATGTTACATTTAACAGTTGTGAGTAAACAACTCAATAAATCAGCAAATTACGCCATATGTTTATATGTGTGATATATCCAGCCTAAAATGGTTGGAAAGTAGAAGAAGAAGAAGTAGAAGAAGAGAGAGAGAGAGAGAGAGAGAGAGAGGTTCTCCTTCTATTTAGGTTTTATTAACAAGCTTACAAGACCTAAATTGTCGACAAGGGTAGAAAGGTTTTGACGTATATACGAATCGAATGCATGCGCCTTTGCCGAGAACAAAGTCAAAGTCCAAAGATATTCTTTTACTTTTATCTTTTAGTGCAATTTAAAAATCTTGCATTGAAAAAGGAACTGCGCATTATCTAAGTATGGATTTAAACAAAATAAACTTAGTACAAACAAACGTTTTATTATTTTTTTATCTCTGCACCACTTTAGATCTTTTGAAGTCTAATTTTGTTTGTGCTCAAACATACATTTTATCTTAATTCTTTGTTTTTAACTTCTATGTTTAAAAATATAGAAACAATACATGCAAAGCTCTCAGAACAAGAAGCAGGAACGATAAACCATTATTATTTTCTGTCACTAATTTGATTCACTGTAGACATTAAAAAATTATGACATATGGACTGAGGAGAGAAAGAGGACATTATATCATTCCGATAACTATGAGTACGAGCTGGATTCCTCTGAAATAACTAGCAGCAGAGCGTGAAAAATTGACAAGCTTTTTTTACAGTGATTTATTTCTCAACGACACGCTACCGAGACAATACAATAAGTCGTTAACAGAATTATTAATATTTTTTCACATACAATATTCATATTTTCCGAATTCTATTCTTTTAACTGTGTTGATATAAACAATCATTTCAGTAATATATTTGCATTTTCTTTATCATTACTTAAACTTGCATTAAACGCAGTGTACTAAATCCAATAATTTTTAAAAAAAATAACTATTTTGTCATCATTTCAAACATTTTGTAGGGCATGGGATCCTTAGAGAAACTTTCCTCGTTAACAAACTTTCATCCTAAATCCGATAAAATTTTACAAAATGAAAGAATAATGGCATCAAATGTATTGTACTGTCTTTTACTCTATCAGATGTTTGCACGCCTGAATATAGAACATTCTCTAAAACGGAAGTTAACTTACCGCTGACTTAGGGGCCGATCTTGAATCAGAAGAAGGCCCGGCTGTACCGTTCATCACTGTTTTACCGACTGCTGGTGATGTCCTCGGCCTGGTGGGGTGTTGGACAACGGCCCCGCCGCCATTTGACGCTCCTGCTCCCATGGTTATTCCAATTCTGTCACGTCATTATATCCAACAACTCCTGAAAGAAAAGGTTAATATTAATCATCAGTAGCTATTTACAATTACAATATTACAATTAAAGTTACACCTGTGCACTTACGCGGCTTGTCAACCTTGTTTAAGATTTTTTTCACAATGTGTCAACTAAAAGCGTCTTCAAAGATAAAGATCTAATAGTATGCATTAAATAAACCAATCAATAACTCTTCAATCCTTATTCAAATATCTTGAGTATTATCAGTTACAGATTCTTGAAATGTACAGCATATTTATATCCCACAGACATTTGTAATAATTCATGCACCTAGTTGAATTCCTTCCAGAAAGATTATCAATAAAATAAGTTAGCATGTCTGCTATTCAAAAAGCCGGTCCACAATTGTCAAATAATGTATAGCCATAAAATATCAAATTGCTAGTGTTAATTGTTTAAAAACAATAATTATCAATACAAAAATGGCAAAAAAAGTGTAAAAAGGTACTTGTATGCTTTCTATGACACGTCAAGATATATATTAGGCGATATATGCAAAAAAATCTCGTTCAGTTTTAATTCGTAATCTTATCAGTCGTCATCGATCATTATGGTTATTTTTTCATTAAAGGAATAAAGCCCCGTTTACGATAAGGCAGACGACACGAGGGAAAATATCAAAATTGGATTATTTTTTTCTCTCACGTCTGTCTTTCCTTGCCAGCTAAAAATAAATCTTTATCTGTAGGCTGTTTACGATTCATGTGAGAAAAGGCAAACAGTTTTAAAGAGTTTTAATGGATATATTCAGATTTTTTGTCTTCAGCCACTTAAGTTCCTGTTATAAAATGTAAAAAAGACTCAGCTCGTGTTCCAGTTAACGTACTTATCATTGATAAGATTTGATTCCAATTCAATAAACAAAGCTTTGTTACCTAAGGTAACTGGACTGGTTCCGTTAATAAACAAAGCTTTGTTAACTAAGGTAACTGAACTGGTTCCGTTAAATTTCATAAACATCAAAAGCTATCATGCAAATGAAAATTATTGACATAATAATTTGACGAAATTCTTTATCAATTTAAAAATGTTCTCCTATTTCAGACGCCAATGGTATATATTGACTTTTATATAGAAATATTTTAATTGAAACTATCAAATCAATATTTAACATCTTTTTTCAACGCTAAATGGTTAAATTGATATATATATATATTGTGGCAAGCAAACCTTAAGTGGTTGTGAATTGTTTTCTGTTTTTAATGCGCTTGGCTTTTTTGATTTAGAATTTCTCAATAACATCATCATTATCAACATTATCATGATTCAGATTGTTTAACAGCGGGATCAACAACACTAATATCACCATCATCACCATCATCATCGTTGTTCTCAATATCATCAATAAATTTGCATCATCTGACACATGACAAATACATGAACAGTTAACAACTTGCATAAGGACGTACGGACTGCCTGTACAAACTGCCTGTACACTTGTGACAAGACACACATAGATGAAGGTAAAATGGATACATCACAAGCCGTGCACAACAATGTGATAAACCAATGTTTATTTTTCTTCTCGGTGATTAGCTAAATCAATGACTATTGTTTCATCTGACAAGAATATGAAGCCATAATTACGCATTGTTTTAAAATAAGGCTGCTAGTGTTTCACAAGATGCGTGATCAACGATTGATTCTCAATTAATTATTTACATTACAGGAATTATTGTCAGGAGTGGTTTGTTGTACTCTAATACCGGTAAGCGTAGCTAAGGCTTGATAGAATGTGGAAAAAATAATATGGCTTCAGACATTTTATGACAGGGGGAATTTTTTTTCAATAACTTTTGTAAAGACAAACAAGCAAAATTAAAGTAATGTTTGTTTATGTAAATTAATATTTATACACACGAATACTTATCTAAATAAATACTGGCCTGTTTTTGAATCAATACATCCTTCATTTTTTTTGCCCTAGATGTGGAACTTGGTGTAATATTGACCCTAACTAGCTTCTGGTACTCGACTTAATCAGCAATACATTTATTTTACAGGACATCCTTTACATAAGTAAAATGTATTTATAAATCGATTTTAAATAAAAACGCACAACTTATTTCATAACGCTACTCGGCGCTGGATAAATGATTTTGAAATTTAAAACTTTTTGAGCTGATTGTATTCCCGTACACACGAAAGAAGGCAATTTTCACATTATTTGCACTGAGTGAAACCGCTTAAAGTCATTTTAATGATCAATAATTGGACTTCTTTTTTTAAAGTACGTTAATGCAGATATTTGTTTTAACTTATCTCAAATTCCCCGCTCTAATAGGCGTAGTTTAGAAATAAATCTAAAATACTTTTGTGGTCTATCTTGAAAACAAGTCATAAATGACTGCTTTAGGATTATTTTTGTCCTTTTTCAGTCATACTTTCCCCTAGAACAACGTTTAAGTTTGTCCATCGGTTGATCACAAGACATGACCATCTTGTTATGTAAAGTTTATCTGATAGTACACTAAGGTCAGAGTAAGGAAGTTTTTTTCAACGAACATCTGGAATAATTGACCGTCTCTGCCTGAATACCGAGACTTTTTCTTATGTACATGAAATTTTCAGCTGTTAGATACCAATGAAAATGCATCTACATATACCAGTGCAAATGCATTAGCAAATATCCTAATTCAAAATGTCATTTTTATTTACCCCTCGCTGGGAAAAGTTCAACTACAGTATCTTTTATATAAGTTAAAACTGTAATAAAACTCCCGAAAGAAAGTCAAAACCGTATACATTTGATCTGTACCTGTTAAAATCACATTACATATCCTTTATCGAACTTAATGAATGTTGATCAAATATTGAAATAACAATCAAAATCGAACTAGTATAACTTAGCATAATATTTTGGCTACCAGAAAAAAATAATAGCACAGCTCTATAAGCAGACACGTCGATATAACAGGATTAAGATTAAGTTAATCTATAATCAGGCGTCATCTGCAAATCGCGTCCTGGTTTGTTAAAACATGTCTACATAAGGTCAAAATATTTATAAATTATATTTTTATAGTGAGAAATTAGTATTAGTCATTTGTAATATGTGCGATATAGGAATCCGTTTGTGATTATACAAATGACACAGTGAAAGTTCAATCCAGGGGTTAAATGAGTATTCAAAGATAAAATAAATTTATCTACCTGATATGTTTAAAAGTCCATTTGATTAATTTACACTAGAGGGAAATTTATTGCATTTTGGTCACATGACATATATTCAAAGATTGATAGAACCTTTGAATAAACAGGCGTCTGTAGATAGCAAGTTGCCAGAACGGTGGAACTACATCTGTTCAGTGTATTAGTACAGAACATTAAAGCTATGCACTATGCCATGAAGTCACTGCACATTTTATTTTTTATTGTTCAGATTAAAACAGAGCCTAAGATAATGCATTTAATGAACAATCACAGCTGTATGACAGACAAATATACTTTTCGTTATATAGGCTAACAAGCCCTTGACAATACACGAATATACTTATATATATTGCTAAAAGAAGACTTTATTGCTGGTCCTAACGCGTACTGTGTCAACGCAGTGAGGTCATGTAAAAAAAAAACGTTATTGTTCATATGTTCAATAATGATCTAAATGTATGTTGCTGCCAGGTGCTAATACTGATCAGTAATGTATGTCACAGAAACAACATGTGATAACGCTACTGCATGCTTATGTACGAAATGGTATCGACGTGTGTAATGCCAACACTGTGCCAGTCCAACAGGCCAGAACCTTGTGACGGTGTTACCATGCCTAAGTTGAAAATTCTGATATATGTAAACGTTGACTTACTTGTGAAATCGAGTAATCAAGAAAATTACTGAGACAAATTCAAGTATTACCACTACAATCATAACGTCTTTTTATTCGATATAGGAGTTCATTTGATAACTAACATAGCATCCAAATGAAATATTGAAGTATATAGTTGACGATAATAACTCGTATACCGACCACACTTACAGAATATATGTATATAATATAATTATGGATATATATATATACTTGTCTGGTAATATATACTTGAATCTGGACTTGTAATACCAATATTTAGTTCCAGTCTGACCATTGGATTTGTTGTTTGAGAGTTTAAGAACATTCTTTGAGACAGGTTCCTCTCTTGAGAACAAAGATGGTGTAATCACAATAATACCATGTAGAATAGTGCTTGTATTACATTTATTTCACACTTCCCGACAACATTAAAAAAAGTTAGTATCATATATTTAAATATGACAGATTGTTAGTTATCTAGACACAAATCTTCCGTATATTATTTCGATACCTTAAACCTCTTCAAATGCTTAGGAATTTTCTTCAGTCTTCAGTTAAAAGAAAGATTTTTTTCAGTTGTTTTCATAAACTCATAACTACATATTAGCAAACACCGCCAACATAGCCATTTACAGAGAGGAAATAAACGGCTTGAATATACTGAAATAAGAAGTAATATATTACCTACCCGTGAATAAGATATTGTAGATTTTTTAAAATTTATAATCCTTCGAAAGCTTGCTCCACTGTTTATTCCTTTCAACTACACTTCACTGTTTTATCAAAAGCTAGCAAAACTGGAAGGTGAAATAATCTACTTGTTATCTTAAAACACAGTTCGATCACTTACAAATACGTCCCTGTGTTTTATCGATACTGAGTATTTTATTACAGCAGGATCTCTCGATCTCTCCGGTACGGAACGGGTATGTCGACCGTATTTTAGTCCGTATCAATTAAAGTATACCTGGACTGCGTGACGCTTTGTTTAAACATGTTTATATCACCACTGATCCAGACAATAGCAAAGAAATGGGATCGATCAGAGATTTAAAAGCTTGTAACAATACAATCAATCAGTTGTAACAAAGGGCTATTGCATATGTAATCTCAAAATAGTTACGAGTTGTAAACAGTCCTGCAATTCTATCATGAAAGTTAAATTAGCAGAATTGAAATAAAATAAGGTCGTTTGATGGTAATTTGATACATTTTCAATTCATATTTATGCTTATGTAAACTAAGACCAGTGTAAAATCAGGCATAACAATGTGTTTTAATATGTTCTGAAGCCGCCAAAATTTTTAATTACATTTTTTAACTTTTTCGGTGACAGAGATATATCAAAAATACTTAACAAATACTGATACACGACCATCATCACTACATTATATACGGTCGATGAATGAAGTGTTGCGTAATGGACCGACCGCGGGTATCCGACGATGAGTCACGGCAAATGGCCAACACATGAAATTTCAGACATCGAAAACAAGCCCGAATATCGACTCATGTGAGTTAAAGGTGGACAGACAGTTTGGAATCGAAAGGTTAAAACTGCACGTCAGTGCAAAATAGCTGACTATTTATTTTAGCGAGGTCCTTTTATTGCACATCTTTTGCACTGTATATTTTAATAGTACTCCATAATGTGTTGTCCCAGCAATATCATAGAGATAAAGGCAATGCTTTTAGTATAAACTATTACCACGTCTAAAAAGCTTAATTTGTCGATAAATGCCTACCTTGACACCTTAATAAGAGAAAAAATACGGTAACAGTCATGTAGTTAGACCCACTTGTAGTATAATAACCAGTTTGAGACTCAAAATGGAACATTTTTCTTCGTTGCTAAGTTTTGAAACTTTTACCTGCGGTAATTAGATAATAGGACAAACTCACAGCGAATGGCTCCAAACACCTTTTGCCTAGAAGCCCACTTTGATAGCAATAATATAGCAAATTGTGCTCTTGTGCAAAGGTGCCTGCGTCTAAACATATCAAGTTAGCTTTTTCAAAATAAACAAATCCCTTTACAGAATTTGGTTTCTTTAAGCACAGAAATGATAGGAGACTTCCTCCTTTGTCTTGAAGACGTTTTATCTGTGGCTGGTGGACTTTATAAGCATCTAAAAATACAACTGTTAAAGGACTGACTTGTATGATGACCTTGAATCTTTCAACTTATTTCAGTACATGATTGCAAATGAGGCGTCACCTGTAATAAAAGTAGTGGAAACGGGCAGGGGAAGGGGGCGGATGGGGAAAATCCTGGTTATAGCAAAAAACACTGTCCAAGGGAAGTAAATGATACCTCCTCTCTTACTCCTCATACCTCATGACCCTCCTGAGTCTAATGCATAGGTCTGCGACTGTTTCTGCCACCCTTGCAGACTTTCAGAAATGCAATGGCCAAGGATACGTATTATTCAAAACGTTGAAAAGTTTCTGAGCTCCGGCATACGCAGCCGAATTTTTCTCTTCATAATAAAATTGTTGTAAAATTTTCTCCTTCTCCTAAGTATCCATAGCTACGTTATAGGCGAGATAAAACAGGCGAGATAAAAGCACAACAAATGACAAGATTAGTTTGTGAAGACCATATACATGTACGGACTAAAGAAAGAAAAAAGTTCGCTTGGAAGATAAATTAAGGGGAATCGCTTTTGCAGGTTTATAATCTTACCGTTTACTGCAGTTTCTTCCCTTGGACCGTGGTTTTCGCTGTAACCGAGGCTGATCTATCGTTAAAGGGGAATAACTCCTGCAGGTATGTAATCTTAACGTTTACGGCATTTACTTCCTTTGGACCGTGCTTTCTGCTTTAACCGGGATTTTGCCTAAACGGGGTCACCAACCCCAGTCGATGTAAATTAGATAAAATAAAACTAAACTAAACTTAAATAACAGATGTATTTGAAGTGGTCATATAAAAGTTTAAACTCGTTACTTCCATTTCCCTGGATTTCGTGGTGAATAGCCAGTGAATATCTCGTTTTTGCCACTTTTGAAATCCTTGGACAAACGCCGAGCTATTTTTAGTTAAAGACTTAGAATTACGCAGTCAGTGCATGTTTTATGCTGTATTTTCGAAACTCTCTGTCTGTATGAATTATATGCAAAATTCACTGCTAAAATTTAAAATGAAGGTAAGATAAAATATTTCCAGACAATTTATCCTTTAAACAGGTAAAGAGACAGTTTTTAAACCACTATACTTACATTTTTAAAAAGTATTGTCTTTGTTTCAATACAGCAAGTACTATCAAAAGTTCTGAGAAAATTCATCAACAAGAAAGCGAACAGTGAATACCATAATCAGACTTCATGTGTACAGGCTGATGATAGACTGTGCCGGTCGCAAAGCAAAGACAACAGCTGCAAGCAAGACCACTCAGTCATGTTGGCATAGTATGGACATTTTTTAAAGTCAGTTTAATGTATGCTAAATATGACAACTTTGAGGTATAAAATCTAAGGTGGTTGGCTGCTCATGGACTTTTTTTCAGTCGTTGGTAAAGTAAACTGATTAAAAAAAGTACAACATGTATTTGTAAGAAAAACTATTTCGTGTAAGCTTCTTCAACGCTCGTCTGTTTCATTTATCGGAAACGGGGGCATATTAATAGATTTTTACTTTGAACTGAATTGGATATTATTATATGATTGGATAACTGTTAAGAAAAAATGAAGAAACTATAAATATCATGGATGTAAAACATTCTGTTTAATGAAATCATTTTTTTGGGGGGTGGGGTGGGGGAAGGTGAGATCCCCCCGGGTATGGGGGAAAGAAAGGGACGGTTGCAAGTACCTATGCATCCAAAAAAAAGCACAACAAAAAAAAAAGATTTGGGATTGCGAGGGGGTGGAGAAATAAAGTACATACGCATCCAAAATAAAAGCAAAAAAGAAAAAGATTTCTGTGAAAGTATATGTAAAATCAAGTGACCCATGGGGCGGGGCTAATATTGATCCTGTGGTCATGATTTGAACCTACTTGATACAGGTCCACTAGACAAAGCTACACACCAGATACCTAAACTCGAAGCCTTATGGTTTATGAGAAATAAGCTACATTAAAGTTAATGCACGACGCCGACGACGAGGACAACGACACAGTGATCACAATAGCTCTACGTCTTTTCTTCAAAAATAGACGAGCTAAAATGATAAGAACTGCTGAAATGTAGTAAAAGACATACACTGAAAGACATAGTACCATTGTACCCCACCTACTTAAAGATAAGATTTGTTATACTTGAATAATTTCTTTTACACTTTAAATTGATGATAATTTGTTGCCATCAAACATAATGAATACATGTATAACACTCACGTGTACCACATTTGTGATACCCTGCCACTAATGTCTGCCTCTCTGGTAGGACATGTGTTCACTACTGACAATTCTAAGAGTATCAGTTGAGTTTCTTTAACGCTTTGGAGAAAAAAAGAAAACATTCTCTCAACCTCAATTTTGCGTGGCTGCGTTCATTAAAAAAAAAAGCTTAAAACTTTCATATCTGCCCCTTACAATTGACAAAATTTGAGTATCTTTTGCATGCTAATCGTGAAAACTTTAAATTTGAACTGAAAGGCAGCATTTACCCATTATGTCTGTTTTTCAATATCTGGTGTCGGCTTATTTATTTCTGTAGGAATATGCATGTTTAATATAAGCACCTATCTATCACACATTTCGTGGTCATTGATTAAATGTGAGTTAAGCAGCTAATCGAATTTTGACTGAGATCATCACTTCTTTTCAATTTATTAAAACAAGTTGGAGTCAAAGATTGAAAATGCCAAAGCATATCACAGATAAGAAACGCCAGCTCAATGTCTGAAACAGCTTTATTTACTTTGGACACAGAAAATCCTCTTTTTTATGTCCCTGTCAATTGAATAGCATACAGACGTACAGTGCATCTCCGTCCATGAGTTATGTCAGGCTGATCACTTAGGATTACAATTCAACAGCAACGTCCATCACGGGCAGACCTAGTGTCTCGAACATGAGACACTTTCAAGGTCACCGTGCATACATTTATATTGTGATTCTGGTATATGTATACGTCTAATAAGTTCACGGCGATCTGATTATCAGATTTCAAAATAAATTCACGGAAATGATCACCATGGGTAGATGAAATGTAGCGTTTATTCGCATCTTTGATATGTCTAAGGTCAAGGTCGCAATGAATCCTTGACCTTATAAACCTCGTAACTGGATATATGTATTAGTATTATATCTATGTTCCTGCGTAATTTAATAATCATATTAATTTTCTTTATTTACAGGTAAATCTAAAATTTTGTCACGTTTTGAAAAAAAATGTATTTTTGATATAATAGACCCCGTATCATATATCGTTGAAATTGCACAACTCGAAGGCGACAATACAATCCGTCTTGAGTTTCACTTAATTTATTATGTTATAGCAGTATGCAATGAAAAGAAATCAAATATTGTAGGTATTCAATATATACTTTAGTCATGGTCATATTAGAGATGTACGCGCTATAGTCGGACATGGATGTGGACAACGGACACACTACACATATTGGGGGTTTTCTCAAGATATTTTTGTTTACGATTTTCTAAGGCCAAGCAAATTTGTTGCATTGTTGTTTTTTTACAAAAAAGGAACAAACATTTTGTCATCATATTTTAATTATGCACTGGTTTACAGGGTTTAATTCAATCACTCTCAGTGTCAGAACTTATGCCTAGCCCTGTCAAAATCTTGGGCATTTTTTTCTTCATAAATTTGTTGTACTGGATATGATTTTCCCTGACCAGATCTGCCAGAGGCCTCTTCCGCGGCCTACACCTTTGTCTAGGTTCCTGATCCTGGTCACTCTCACTTGAAATTGCGGCAGCGATCTCATTTCGCGGGTCCTGTGCAGGACGTGGCTCTGGATTGGGAACTGCTGGTGCTACAGCAGGAGCTGCTGCATTTTCTTGCTGTGGAGGTTGGGGCTGTGGTTGCACCTGAACCAATTGCCGCTCCATGTTCCTGATGTCATTCAATGCTTTTCTGAAAGAAAGGAACACACAAATATAAACATAAAACTAATTTACAGCAGGAACAGTCTAGCTTTTGAACATAACAAGGGCTACTAAAATGCGCAACGTTTGTTACGTAGCTTAATATATTAGACGGTATACATGAGAATAAACAATCACGACACAAGCTATTTTACTAGTAACATCGCGACTTTCGTGTACATATTCTACATTCTCTAAATGTTGATGCAAAATACAGTAGTAAAGGACAAGTAAATCTGGTAAGTATTAGACTATAAGGTTTTATATAACATTGGCAGAATTCGATATTACAAAACAATTACCTTATTGGTTCACTTTCTATATTTTCCTGCCTCTTAGACATGAGTGAACTCAATTTCGTCGACATGCTGTCCCTCAATTGTTTGTTTGTGGCTGAACTATACAGATCTCTGGTTGCTTGTTCAAGCTGATCTATGTTCGCCTTCACATCATTAATTATCTCTGACCATTTGCTCGGGTGAGTGAGGTAGGCCCGCAAAATTAACAGAATTTCATGTTCTGAGAATTTCACCGTTCTTTTACGTCTTTGCAATATGGTTTCTGAAAATATAAAAAAATGTTAATTATTTATAATTGCTTTAGCAGAGGAACCCAATATAAGATTTCAATGTTTACTTGGCCTAATGACAATGACTACACGTGCGATATGTAGTTATAACAGATAACATTAGTATTATATGGATAGGAATAAATAAAACTTTTGTTGATATAAGGTAATTTATTATATATAATATAATATTATACAAAACGAATGACAAATTAGTAATAGTTCTTACCTTCATCGTTTTCCAGTTTAACAATTCAAATTCAACTTTTTGTAAACCAATATGATGATTTTAAACTACACTCAATGATGGTTTATGCTGCTACTTATATTTCGTGAAAATCGTGCAAAATTTACTACCAACAATATTATATAGTAATTTAGGCTGTTAGTTTTGCGGGGACTTCAATGTGTGTATTCAATCTTTTTACTATTTGTTTTTCAGAATAAGATGGACCGCCAACGACGAAGACGTATGTTACGAGCAGTTATTTTGTTTGCCCAACTTCCGCCCGATTTTACAGAATACCAGGAATGTGTTATGAGATCGCTACTTCTTGTCTGTCGCCTACCTCCAGATCCTCTACTAGATGTAAGAAACAGGCTTTTACCCAACGCCGACGGTCCATGTACTGGTAGAAATGTGTTTGGCTTGATCTCAGATCGGCGATACGAGTTCTTTGAAACCACTGGAGAAAGTCCTGAGACTTTCCTAGAACTTGTAAATATCATACCTCTTCCAAGTAAACATGATAACATTTTGTCTAAAAGAAATCGGGTTTTACTTGTTTTGATTTGGTTACGAACTTGCCATTCTTACAGAGTACTAGCTGTTTGGTTTAACATTAGTGTGACGAATGTACAAGAGGAGATAAAACGTGCACTACCATTTTTGATGCATCATTATCTGACTATATTCACTGGCCAAATTTGCATGAATGGAATAATTTGCTTGGAAACTGGGCCAAGATTGATGCTGCTGTTGGGGCAATAGATGGTACTAGCCACGAAATTTATAGACCAACAGCGAACCAACAACAATATTATTCTGGTCATAGGCATTATCACTGTTTACATTCACAGGTCATAGTTGATAATACGGGTAAAATAGTTTACGTTGAATCTGGGTTTTTGGGACATCAAAATGATGCACAGCAATTTGGCCTAATGCAACGAATTGGTAGAGAATTACAATTTTTTGATAATTGCTTTTTGTTAGGTGACAAAATTTACCCAAACGGGTATCCCGTTCTTACTCCATATTCCGCTGCACAGATTAGAAGAAAACATGGTGTAGAACGACGGCAGTCATTACGTTTTAATCGTTACGTAAAGCGTTATAGAGTTTTGGTGGAACACGCTATCGGAGAGATTAAAATTTATGTTACACAAGTGTTAGTACCGTATGGCGCCACCCGAGGCGATTGCTAGCTAGAACTGTTAAGATATGTGCTGCACTTGTATGCAGAAGGAAGCAAATTAGACTTATTATGTAAAGTTCAAATTAAAGTACGAAAAATAAAGATTTATGAAAACTCTTCGTTTTACGGTATTACTTTAAATCAATGTGTATTTTGAGATAGTCCCTAAACGATGTCCTTAATCCGATGTCCACTACTGCAGTCCGCTTCAGACCGTACATCTCTATTAGTGTTACACCAGGTAAGTCGTGTTTTCAACTTCTTCATTTTAGAGTTTTCTTTAAAATTAGATTTACAGTTCATTTTTCCTGAACTTGAAAATGAATTTAACATTTCATTTACGGATATTTCATATAATGTGATAAACTTTAAGGAAGTCATTACACGAAAACGAAAGTGGATAGTAAATATTATGTTCAGCTTTTCAAATAACTATCATGTTCAGCTTTTCAAATATACAAGTTTTTGGCCACAAAAGAACACTTTAATATCTCATTTCAGGTTTTGCTTATTCTTTTTCCCGTTTTCTGATCGTTTTAAACCCAGTTTTACTTGAAAAAATGCAATGTAATATAATACGATACAGCCATTTCCAATTTTAAATAAATTCATGGACCATAAGTTATTTCATACGAAAATCGAAAGTATTGTATCATAAGTATATTCCAGACTTTACATAAAATACTATGCTACACGATCTTAACTCGAATACCTGGAGTGTGTATTCAGTGTATGCATTGCATGTATCATTGAATTGTACATGCACATGAGTCACCGGTGCATGAGTTCACGTTAATTTCCTCTATGACGATACAGTACTGTTTTGGTTATAAGACCAGCCCTTAACGTAGTGGAAGTGTTATACAATAATTTCTAACTGAAAAATACTTTGAGACCAATATTTACTAAAGATGAATTATGTCTCTCACTATGTGGGGGAGAAATATTGATTTTGTTTTGTCTGTCTGTTTGTCTGTCCACACCACTAAATGGATTCCGGCAACCAAACTTCACATACACTTAAAATATTCTAATTGGCCAGCCAATAAAACTCTAATTTACCAAAACTAAAAATGGAAACAACTTGAGATTTTGCAGAATTTTGTTTTCCTATTTTCTCCATTGTTTACAACAGCTATGGCATATGTATCGCTGAGTCCTCATCCGGACAGGGGTGAACATTGTTACAAGCCTTTCCTCACATGAAACTCGTGCGCGCTATTTTTAAACTTCAAGTGGCCAATTAGAAAATTAGTTGAGTGTATATGTGTTCTGTGCCAGTCCTAGTTGTGCTTTTCGTATCATTTGTGCGTTAACTTTTTGTATTTCTCCTATCACAGAAGTGATCAGGGCAAAGCCTTGTACGTTTTTTATGCCATCAGTATTTTCCGGTTCATTGATTTTCAGTAGTTATTGCCCTCTATACAATCGGAAAAGATACGAAGAATATCGAAATGAGTTTGCAGGAAAATAGACAAATAAATGACGAAATGAACGGTGTTTGTTGTAATCACTCAAGCGAAATAATCAGTTAAGGTCACTCTTGTTCTTCAGAAACTTTTTGATTTCCCACTTGCCATACTTACGTATGAGGTATGGATGGTAAACAATATAAACTGACTCATGTCAATATTACGTGTTTGCCTCATTTGCAGTTCCTGAATCTAGCAGTTAGCAGCATTAGCTGTACTATAGTACTCACTGTTCTAAAATTCTGGAGATAGTGGAATTGTTGTGATGGTTGCGATTTCATTGTCATTTCAACAAAGCTGAACCAGGTATAATGAGCAAAAATGTTTTCATGTCCGATTTACTTATTTAATTCTACGCCAGTTGATATATTTTGTTTCCAATTATTAATCCACATATGTAATTCTCTCACAATTAGCTCAACACTGACTACACTCTATGTTAAATCAAGTAAAAGACCCTAGTTAGAAAGCTGTCCGAGTATTTGTTTTCCCTTTCCTCAAAATATTGGGTGTAGCACCATTAGCCTGTCATCTCCTTCCCAATAAGGAGTGTAGCATATTATAACGAATGATAACCCACATAGTATGCTACAATGCTACAAGTGTAGCCTTCTAGTCATGATTTTGTGGTGCACGGTACGCATTTGGTCTCACAGCAGATTCATTTTTAGATGTTAACCGAAAGTGAAATTAGTTTATATATATGAAATTTCTATATATGAAATTATACTCTGATTACTAAATGTGAATATATCTATATATCCTTATAATTTTACGTGCACATTTGAACTTAATACTCTAAAATAACCTCATTATAGTAGTAACACCAGATTGCTGAAGTAGTAGTTATGACAGCAGTTTCAGAGGTAGAAGTGTCAAACTAAGGAGTCGATTGGCCGTCACTTTTTTCCTGACAGATTTTTCGAAAGATATTGTATGAGGAGTCAATATTTTATAAACAGAGTTATAAGTCACTTTTTTTCTATGAAAATATGAATCAAGAGAGTCAGTGTTGTTCTTCCTTACATTTCGAGATCAAGAATGGTCCTCGTAAATTACGAGCCGATGGGAAAGTCGCGAATGTCGACCTCGGGGTTGAATCGATGTTTACTAGATATTGAATTACTAACTTTCACTCCCGGCCAGAAACAGTTTTAACCGTGCAATGTACACAAATAAAACCATCAAAGGACCTGGGCTTTGTTTTTAGTTTGCTATAACCTATAAAAAAAACTTGGTCATAATGTTTGGATCGCATATGGGCATTGTTTTGCTGGTAAGTGGTTACAAAACATGTTCTGTTTGCTGCAGTGTTTTAAGGTCAGACTGTGTTTATGCTTCTCTTTCTTCAAGTATTATTTGTACTACATTAGTAGGTCAACTGAGTAATATTAAGCAACAGCAGTCCTTTATCGAACTTAATGCATTCCCTCTATTTTATTTCAGGTTTAAAAATAGCGCAACAAATCTTTAAACCCTAGAATGCGGATATATACAGTCTTTATTCTGCTGGTGCTGTTTGGGCAGGCCCACGGACTCTTTGGAATCGGCAGCTTTTTTAGAAGTGCAAGAACGTCTGTGGAAAGGATTTCTGGTGTCGTCGAAGAACAAGGCAGGGCGCTACGTGCTGTAGTAGAGCAGAAAATAGTTCCAGATTTTCAACAGACGATGAAAGAGTTGAGACTATCTGCAGCAGAAATTGTAAACATGACAAAACGTCTGGAGGAAAGACTAGAACAGTCTCTGGACAGGCTTGATGAAATTGTTAAAAGTATTGGACAAAATGTCAATCACGTAGTAGATATTGTTATTGTTCTGGCGTGTATAGCTGTGTTCTGTGTTTGCAGTCACATTAATTCCAGCTCTCGTGACGAGCACGTTAAGTACGAGTTCCTTACACTTTTAATGTTCATCAGCCTAATCACAGCAACAGGCGTAATTCTTCGCGTGTTTTATGTCTCTGTGCTGAAGCTAGAACTTTTGACAACCGCGGCAACATTGAAATATTGTGTTATATATCCGGTTGGGATTGTTGTTCTCTGGAAAATATTACGGCTTGTGTACTACGCTCTTTGTCAACTGGGCACCGTGGTGTACTTTTTCATACTCGGACCGAGGCTAATACTTTTTATCACAATAGACGGCCCGATGCTGTGGGTATGGCGCGCATACAAATATGCTCCAGAGATGAAATCGAGAAAGGCCATGTTTGTCACAGTATCTTTACCGTGGCTGATGACTGTCGTAATTCTTCTGGTGTATAACCTGATCGTGACACTAGATAGTGACAAGGACCAGTTTGCTTTTGTCACAAGCATGTTGGCAGGGTACCTGTACTTCTACTGCAGTTCAATTTACTTGTATCTGTATCATCAAAGACCACCTCCCCAGGAGAGACTGAGGGCGCTTTATGGAGGAAATACAGCTATGAATAAAAATTGCGTGAAAAAATAACTAAGTTTAAGCATGTGTACGCGTATTCATAAAGCATCTTAACCTTTGTTCTGCTTTGGTTAATTTAAGTTCGACTTCAATTAAAATTTTGCAAATCAGTTTGCAGCTATTGCTACTCTTACAATTTTCATTATGTCAAGAAATAGAACGAAAAGAAATGGTAAAATTCTTTCTTGTTTATTGAATTGCAAAAAATGTAATTTAAGAATAAGAATAAGTTTTTTTTACTAAAATGCTTAATGAATATTTGCAAAAATACAAAAGAGCAAGAATTCAACAAAATTATTAAGAATAAGGTATTGAGTTCTAAAGACAATAATTAAAATGGAAGTACTTGCTGTTTTGAAAAAGGGAAAAAAAGGTCGATAGCAAAATTTTTGAAACGAGAAAGGGCGTATTGGCTACAATTGACGACAAAATAAAGGCAGTGAAAGTTGACTTTGACCTACAATTTCCCTGTTGGGACAAAAGGTTTGCTGTCTTCGAAACTGAGTTGAATTCACTGAAATTTCATTCTGGTTTGAAGCAAGATAAAACGGTAAGTAACTGCGAGTTAACGATAATTGCTACTAATCTGGCGTTGCGCCCAGGAAAACAACCGTTAGATGACGCGAAAGATTTGATCTCTGCCCTGGGCACCGAGCTATCGAGCAAAGTAAAAATTACTGACGTGGGCCGATCCCCCGTTATTGAAAATTGCTTTTGACACTCTGGAACAAAAGATCGAGGTACTCCGTTCAAAGAAGAGATTAAGTACGAAACAGGCGTGTAAGGATGTGAATATATACGGCACTAAAACTCACACCGAACGTATACTTAATGACTTGAATGCGAAAACTTTATTGACAGAAATGCCAAATGGTAACCAATTCCGAGTTACAGGAAATGGACGCATCGTTAAGAAGACGCCCTCCTATGTCAGCGGCGCTCCCCACACAAGAGGACCCGCTACACCTGTATAAACCAACGCCCGGTTAATAGAACATTCCATATCTGTATCCCATTTAAATGTTGCTGGCTGGACTGAATCGAATCATTTACTTGATCACAAATATTATTGCGTACGAATTCTGACGTTATTTGTGTAAATGAAAAAACCCATTTAAAAGGCGCACAAACTATTGCTTTTGAATGGTAGCGATTTTATTCACATAACAGAACATTGACTCATGTAAATGCACCCAAACGCTCAGGTGTTGGAATTTTCGTGACAAACTGTTTGTTTAATGATTTTCGTGTTGACGTTATTGACAAATCGTATGATGGAATATTGGGACTCTCGTTCACGGCAAAATCTACAAATTATACAATGGTCGCCTACTCCGTTTACTTACTACCTGAAAACTCGCCTTGGGGACGTAACGCAACAGACTTTTACACTCATTTACTCGGACAGATTTATCTTATGTCTTACAGTGAAGCTATTTCATGCGTTTCCATGGTGATTGACGCACGCGACTACGATTGCAAAGTGAGTTACCGAGGCAAGACGTCTTTTCGATAAACAGTTACGGCGTGCGGAACGAGTCTACAAGCGGAATCTTTCGATCGACATTGGGAGTACTTGCACAAATGACCCTAAATATTCTGGGATCATATAAAAAATCTTGGTCCCCAACGGAAATCTTCGACACCCCCTGGAAGTGTATGATGATAACGGAAATATTTCTTTGGAGAGTGACTTTATCCGGATGTGGCCTTTAGTTCATGTTTTACTATATATGTATTTGATTCATTGCTCATCACCATAATAAAGCTATGAATTATAATAGATATGTCTTAGTCTAGTGAATAAGAGCAGTATTCGAATATTACGATTATTTCCAAAACCCATCTTATCCTCGCTTTTGAAATATGAGTTTATTTCTTTTAAATGTTTCCGTTAATATTTGTAAGCTTTGCTGACATGCGAGATTAAATACTGATACAGTTGTAGAAGCATATATGGCTGTTTATTTTACTGTTTCATCGAATCTTTGAAATGGTAGCCCATTTACTCTTGACTGCTTCTCTCATTGTTATGAAACATAGCCGGAGAAGTCAGTAGCCTGTAAATTGTCCACCCTGACTCAGAGTCAAGTAGCTAAGCAGCGCACTTTGGTTATTTTGAATCAGTTATAAAAGAACTGGCGTAATTGTAATAAAGCTTGAAAATTAAGGATTGACAGTACACTTGTTCTGTGGAAAAATGTCCTTTCAATAAACAAAAGATATAACAGCTTTTTAATTTTTCATTATCAGATGGGATATAGTTATTCATGGAGGAATTGACGATTATAGTAGACTGGTTGTATTCATGAAGGCATCAACAAACAACAGAGCAGCTACTGTTTTTGATTGGTTTATCTAAGCCACTCATGAGTATAGGGTGTCATCGCGTGTACGCAGTGACCATGGGTCAGAATATGTAGATGTTGCTGTCTTCAAGAATGCGCATCGTGGACACAACAAAGGCAGCTGTCTGACTGGACGTAGTGTCCACAACGAGAGAATAGAACGGTTTCGGCGGGACCTATTCACATGATGTAAAAAAATGTAAAGAACACTATTTGAGCATCTTGAAATTGAGGGTGTATTAAATCAAGACGATGTCAAAGAGTTAATGGTGTCTTAAATATGTATTCCTTCCACGAATCAATCGCGGTATCAAGCGATTTGTTGGTGGATGAAATAAACATAGAATAAGCTCAGCAGAAGGAAAATCACCACTGCAACTGTATGTCAGAGAGATTGTTGCTTACCGTGGACAGGGAAAGACTGGATTAGAAGACTTTTTCTTTGATCCACCCTGAACCGACCAGGTACCAGAAGACTTTTGGGGGTAGAGTTGGGTGGTCCAGTTGCAGTGCATGACGCGGAAGCAGTTTCAACAGATGTAGAATGTCCGCTTACTGCACAGCTGTATGAGGACCTGAAGAATGAGGTAGATGTTTTGGGTGAGTCGCAGGATGGACTTGGGATTGACATCTATCTTAGAGCTTTAGCATTTTGTGTTAATCTTCAACACTGAAATTTGTTCCTATTGTACGGTGTACCGTTAGAGTCATCGTAGTTTTGCTCCGGCGCCCTAAAGGCGAAAATACGAAATTAGGAAACGAAGACATGAAAAGGTGGTGCGAAAACGAGAGATTACCATGCAACAGCACAAAACATGATACAAAAATGAGCTATTTATATCGCGCTGTCGTATCATATCTTTGCGATTTCGCATCGTGTTTTTGTAACCTCGCCCATACAATTCAGACGGTATAACAAGGATAAAGACGATACGAAAATGTCAAAATGCGAAAATACGATGCAACAACGCGATGCGAAAGTGTGATATTTACAGTGCGTTTTTGCATCGTGTTGTCTTGCTATCGTAATTTCGCGTTATCGCATCGTCTTATCGTTGTTTCACTTTCAGGTCGCCAAAGCGAAACAACGATGACACTTACTGGACACCGTGCTTATGGCATCTCATAGAATCTATCTCGTTTAACTGCAGTCCTTCACTTTGCCACATGACCTGTCAACAGATGGCACAGTTACAGATACAGCAGTCGTTAATTCACCATGACTGTGACAATTTCGGGATCTAATTCACCCTCGAGTTATATATTTCTGAAATCTCATCATATGGGCATTTAATTTCTTGATAATATTCATTTACATATACAATGTATTTAATGCATAATATAATATATATCGGTTTGGCCATTGTTTTGATTTTATGTTGAATACTCTACATATCAATGTTAGCATCACAAGTTTTCTTCCAGTCTTTTTTTCTAAAGTTTTTATCTTAAATGTTGAATATATAATAAATACAAGAATCATTTATCTAACAAAATGTTGAAATGGGAAAACCCCTTCATCCGTTTATATGTTTCATATATTTTCACGTTTTTTCACATTTGTACTGTAGATTATTGCAGTTATTTATAAACATATAAAGTGACTGGTTCTACATGCGCTAATGTCTTAAATTGGCTGTTTATAAATTTTATCTCAAGAAATTTGATAAACTTTTTCAAGGGCACATGAAAAATATGGTACATTGTGCAATCTTTTCTCGCACATAAGCTTGGAATTTATGGGATTTCTATTTCTAGAATGAAAATGTAAAAAATCTTAGGCATGTGGAATAGTGGATCATTTTGTGCATCTTAATAACTACATCAAAGTTCCAAGCACGTTACTATATTTAAACATGTACAATAAAAATGTTGAAATTTTACAAAGCAGACGCAGGTGGTAATAAACACTTGTTTATTGAAATGTCTTTTTACATGTTTTTTCCCCACTTTAATGACTTCATCAAAATCCATTTGTGGAAACATGAAGTTTAAATTTATACTTATATAATTATTTTGTATGTATATTTCTACCGCAGCCACTAAATCAGAGATGCATAATTATATTATTCGTTGTTTGTTGATAATTTCACCTTTTTCTGCATTACACAAGTTGTTAATACGTGTTAGGCTTTCTGATATCCTAATTAGCTACATCTATTGGCTGGTTTTAGACCCAGCATTTATTGCTATTCCTTACTTAAGTTGAGGTAAATGATTATTAAGTCCCTCTCTCACTACAGGTTTATCTTTTCTTGGCTGGAATTACTTGCCCTTGTAAAATGAAAAAAATTACTCACCTCTTTAGTGGAGAATTTTTTATGCTGTGAACTTTATTGACAGATTGATGTGATTATTACCTTGATGCCCTTATGGCCTGTAACTGATAAGCCCATGTGATCAGATGTGGCTATTATTATATTAATATTATAAATCTTTAAGGTTAAATGCATTATATTTTGGTTTGGAAAAGACTATAGAGTAGTCTTTGGAAAAGACTGGATACAATACTTTGAGACCAAATCAAGACATTGGGATAAATCAGTTCTTGCATGGGCATGATATTTTATTTTGCTCACCAACTGGAAGTGGGAAAAGTTTATTGTTAGAAGTTGCTCCATTTCTGCATCAGTATATTGAAACAAAAGGGCACCGTAGGGTAAAAAGTCCTTTTTAAGCATGACCCTGCATGATGTTGTTTTTTGTGCATGACCCTGTATGATGATAAAAAATAATTATCATGACCCTGCATGATGCTAAAAACTTTAGCATGGTGCAGGGTCTTACAATAAAACCCCAGCGGAACAAATCCAGCAGAATCTTAGAATAACTCCAGCAGAACAGCATTATAGCAAAACAACTCAAGCAGAACGACTCCAGCAGAAAAGCGGAACAACTCAAGCAGAATAACAGAACACTGACTCCAGCAAAAAGCAAAACAATTTTAAAAAGACAAAAAGACTAAATGGGATTTTTTCTTCCCTACCGGTGTTTACACCTTATGGGACTATAGGTTGACCTCCTTCTGTCCTATATCATCTGTCCGTCCTGCTGTCCGGAAATCTGGATTCCGCGATAACATAAAACACGTATGATTAAATTGATGAAACTTGGTATATGCATAGATTGCAGTATGGGGTTTATGCCCATAACTACTTTTTGCTTAACAAAAGCACTGGAAATATAACTTTAAAACTGTACGCCACGAAAACTCAAAACGTATATGAAACTAAATTCATGAAAGTAATTCTCAAATTTTGGTATTTAGTTATCATGGTGGAACTAGTAGGGGACTTACGTGTTGCGAGCAACACTAGTGACTTGTTTATTTTACCTTATTATTGCGACTGTATGGCAATTTACATTTTCCTAAAACTATTTTTGTGGCATACATGTTACTATTATAAGTTGCTGAAAACAACTTTAGTCTGTTTAAAGAACAACTTCTCGCTAAAGAGATTAAGAAGGGAAATAACCGCTGCGTGGAGTTTGGATTTCAAGACGGAATTTATAGAAATAAAAGAAAACGATCTCAATTAGTTTTATTCTCAAAATAAAAATTTACACTATTTGGATCATGTTTATTGAATATATGCTATGCGAAAAAGATTAATCGTTTATATTTAAATGCTTTTATGTACATAGCTATATATCATACTGATAAAAATATTTTGTGAAGCTATTCGTCTGCATTTTTGAGTTAAAAAGTCATATGTATATATTAGAATGTTCCTTGTATACAGATAAAAGAAAGCAATATATTAAGTCATATTTCTGCTGTCGACCAAATATGTTTAAACTCACAGAACTAATGGCCAGCGAAAATGAACATTTAGTAAAAAACCTTGCAACTTACGTTTATAAAGCATTTGAGAAAAAAAAATGTACCTAAAACGCTAACTTTTCTAGCATAGACACACACAAAAACCCAATCGAAACAAAGTAAGAATATATTTGTCATGTTTTTAACTATGGTATGGTACTATCTATCTATCTATCTATCTATCTATCGATCTATCTATCTATCTACACATATAATCATTTTTCACTAAATCTATAAACAAACATGTAAACAAAACTTTTCAATGCTACCATTATGATGCCAAAACATATACGCCGTCGAATATAATATGGTTTGTTTTGATTAGCACTGTTTTGAAATAAAAGTACATGTAGCTTTAAGCACAGTCTATTTCAAGAACAGTTTCAAATTGCGATATTAAGATAATCAAAGCGACAAGGGTCAAGTGTTTCTAATCTGGACTTGGTTTCATTATCGAGTTTCCTTGAACTTCTCACAAGCAATGCACGACTTTGGGCACTGATTAAACGTTATATATATGAAGTAATATTATCTGTGCACTGTGAAAATTTCGAGGTGAAAGATTTAATGAACAAATACATGTATTTAAAATGTCTTTGTTGTGTAGAGTTTTATTTATTAAGATGATCGTTTCTCAGGTCGCAGTTCACTTGCAGAGGTTGACGCTTGCAGAAAGAATTGGATAACGAAATAATCAGGACCATGATAATCAGCAGAAAAGTCAATTTTTATTGTAGAGTCTTCCCCTGTTATACATGGGGCCTTTGTTTGTTTGTCCTGGTATATATATGAAGCATACGTTGTAGTATGTACAAGCATGTTTGTCAGCCTGTAGTGTTTGAACAAATAGTTTGTCAGCGTGATAATTATATGTCAAGTGTCTCAAGAAATAATTTGTCGATGCAACTGTACACTCGAAGTGCATCTGAATTTTCTGAAGCAATAACTAACTCGTTCTGCTTAGTATAGCACAAAGCCTGGGGGGATGATATGCTATCAGTCCTGCTCAACAAAACGTCCGTTTTGCCATCAGTGTAAAATACGATGATTTGGTTACTTTCTTTACAAGATGCCAGAAGGTTCCCATCATCCGCCAGGTAGACACTTGTCGCTAACTGCAGTGCAGGATTATCTATTTCTTTACACTCTAATTCGTCAATATCAACGGAAATGACGCCATTTCCATTTATGGCCACGAATAACAGATTTTGATCTGGTGAGATGGCAATACACCATGGGAAACACCTTGTATTTCCCAAAGCTAAGTCAATTGTTTTTGAAGGATGTCCATTCTGATCATAAACTTCGATTTGCCTCCTGTTTAAGAATCCAACAAACAGATTGTCTTCAAATGAAGCGAGTCCTGCACACACGTCGTTTATCTTAAGTGACCTTGACATTTGCAGTTTGCCGCTTAAGGCTAAAAGTAGGATTGCTTTTTCATTACACATTGCCACTGCAATTTCTTTAGTGTTGAAAATGCACACAGAAAATGGCTGTGAAGACAACGTGCAAATGTCTAAAATCGTGTAAGAAGAACTAAGTTTCTTAACGCTATTATTTGCTGGATCTGTAAGAACGAGGCATCCATCTTCTAACTGACAGAAACTTGTGACATTGCAACGGTATTTTTCATCTTTGTCCTTGACACTGAAGATTGTACTGGGTACAGGCTCTTGAAAACTGCCCAGAACACTTAAATCACCAAAAGTTTTAATAATTTCATCATTTAGTTTGAAGTCCAGTGGCACAGTTTTTCTAGAAGTAATTTTTTGCAGCAGATTTTTGGCAGTATTGATATCTTTCTCCGCCGTCTTTAACAGTACAAACAACTGCGAGTCATTCGTTTCTTCTTGAAGTCTGTCGCCATTTCTTTGCAAAATTTTATGTGCTTTGTCAATATTCTCCACATCTTTTGAAAGTATTGTGGCATTTTGCAAAAATCTTTTTTCGACAACCTGCTTAGTTATTTCATCAAGGTCATCAAACTTCTCCAAAACAGCTCTTCGAAACTGCTGTAAGTTTTCAATAACAGCTTTCTTTTCATTCTCAAAAGTGTCTAAATCTTCTTCTCTTTTTTGTTTAGTAGTTTCAAGTTGCGAAAGAATCATTTCGGTTTCTGTCTCGAGTTGTTTATATTCTTGACTGTTGTTTGTTCCGGATGCTATGTCAGGTATGTATGATTTGTTTTTGCAAGAACTGAAAAAAGACGGAAAATAATTTTTCGAAAATTCAACACATACAACTAATTAACAGGTTCTTTCTTTAGTTACATTTTTTTCGCATATGGTAGTCTTCTACTAAGTTAAATATCAGGTATAATTTCTCTTACTTGTTCTGTTCCTATTATTTGACTGCAGACAAAATTACGTTTTTGGGATGTATCAACGCATAACCTTATCATCTGCAAGACACTATCAACTTATATGATACAAATGATAGCAAGGCTCAAAATGATGACTATTAGACATTTATAAACTGTTCTTACCCGTGGTCAAAAGCGAGGCAAGCGGCACAACACACCTCATTATGTTCCTTGCAAAACATGTCTTGAATTCTTCCATGGTGTTTGTCACATCTATTTGTTATGAGCGACGCAGTTGACAATGATGAAGAGATGGCTCTGCTGTCGTTTTTGGAGGGGTCAACCATCTGGTGATGTTTCGTTCCCGCGAATCTGTTGTGGTCACCAAGGCAGCTACCACACAAATACTCGCCGCAGTCGATGCAGAACTTGACCGCTTCGTTGTTTTTACCGTCTGCGATGCACGGTGAGCAGGTAAAATCATAAATAAAGTCACACCCATCTTCAATAAATCCAGGAACTTGTTCTTTGCAACAACAAAACAAACGTCTAAAACACATTTAGCTAAAATTATCGATGAATGCTGCTTTACAAATCATACATTTCAACCGAGTTTCGAAAAGGAAAGAAACTAAACACACCCTCCAACTATTTTACTTTTCCGTACTGATCTTGTCAGTAATATTCACCTCGTGAAAATAACATGCTCTTGATAATCATTTCTTCTAATTATAAAACAAAAACTTCGTACTTTGTACATGTATATGCATTTTATCAGTCAATTTACATGTTCTTCATTTCTTACGATAACATAATCTTTTGAACAGAATACATGTATGAACATTTGGAGAACTTCTGAAGAAGACAAAACTTTATAAATGTTTGCTCTCAAGATAACAATATATCGAAAAGAAACTATATGATCCAATTTCGGCGTCTTTTCTAGACAACGCACTTTGGGGTCCAACGCACTTTGGGTTCCAACCCCAAAGTGCGGTAAACTTCACAACGCACTTTGTGGTCAAACGCCCTTTAGGGTCAAAATCGACAAATGAACCCCAGAGTGCGTTAGTATGCTACATATCAACGCACTTAGGTTCCAAAGTTCTGAAGGTGTCAACTGAGTTCTGCTTAAATACTGAGTAGTGACTTATTTTCGATCTGCAGCCTTGAAATATTGAAGATGGAGTTAAGATGACGGTCGATACTTAGATACATCACTGTGCAATAAAATAATCTTACTTACTGCCATTTAAATTCTGATGAAGCAGTAATTAAAAAAACAACAACAAAAAACATTGTATTTGTCGCTTATTAAATGTAAGTGATAAATGTTTTAGATTTTACCACTTTAAATATCACGACAATCGTGACTATATAACAAACTATTTAAATTGTAAATGTATTCCTAATAAAAACAGATGTTTCGAAGCGCATTCTGTTGTCAGCCATTTACTTGATAAGTTTTGGTGCCATATTGAACCCCAAATTAAATATAAAATGCTGTTTATATCATCTCATTGCATCTTATTTTCAAACAATTAAATTTCTGTTTATATGACTTGTAACAAGTAAGTTAGAAGTAACATTCATCATGGTAAAGTTGCGTGAGGGCTACAGCTGTAACTTCAAAACCTATTTCACAATTTTCGATTTTCCTATTTATTTGGACAACATAACATCGCTAATGAAAACGTATAAATGTCAAAAATCATTAAAATTTTAGATGAAAATATAGTTTGCAAAACAATTTACATCTACACGGAATGACCATGATCACTCGATCAAGAAACGCCTTTAAGAAAATGTATTTTTGGTTGCCTTCTTGAAAAAAAGCTGCCGTTTTGAAATCTTAATGATTTTTACGTTTATCGGGTATTAATCATTTTATTTCATGAAAGTAACTGCTACCATTAGTAAATTTAAAGTATTCTTAAATATACATTAATATGTCTGCAATGACTTATTCTCAATTTGTGGCCATTTTGGACGCCATCTTGAGACTAAAAATGAAATGACACGAGTGAAATTCAATGTAAACGTTAATTTACAGCACGAGACATTTTATATTCTGAATCAATGAAATCTTACAGGTTATTTAGGGATCATTGTAAGGTTTTACAAAATGTATCTGTTTTATGTACCACCAACAATGCATGAAATGCTGCCATTTTGAAATGACCGCCATATCAGAAAAGAGATGAATTTCGTATTTTCCGAAAATTACCTTATACGTGTTTAAAAATAATTTCTGCCATTAATGGACGTGAATTTCATCTAAATATGCACTTATAATCTTGATCAGTATGTTGAATTCTTATTATTTGGCACCCATCTTGGGCGCGATCTTAAATGTTTCATTTTTTTCCAGTGGTGACAGGATGACACCCGCTGAATTCTTTCCAAGTCTTTTCTACAAAATTAAACAGAGAAGGAACTATAATTATACTCTGTTGCAATGTTCTGGTGACATATCAGGAATCTTGGCCGGACTATAAATAATGATCTTTACAAATACATTATAAAGTTAATCAACAAACTTAAGACTTTTGTAAGCTCCGTTACAACCGCATTCTCCTGAGGGGGTCAAAAGGCTTTCTAAAAGGGAAATTTCAAGGGTGGTCCGCCTTGACTTATCACGGGGTGATCGAGCGTCAATTTTGTACTGATTTTACAGTAGAAACATTTTTTTTTTCATAATTCCAGGGGGTCCGACATCCCTCGACCCCCTCTGGATCCCCCAGTGAGAAAAATTAATGTACATTATTATGAAGTTCCGCTGGTAATTGTATGACTTCTTAATACTAGTTGATATTTTTGAATACTGCGTACTAATGGTTTGAGTACTGAGAACTACTTGAAATACCCCGGATACGGCGAGCCAAAGGGGAGATGGCATTATCTTGTAACGCATTCTAGTCAATAAAGATGTGTGTCGGACACGTACTCAAGTGGGGTTGGTTGCGGAATGTTTTCTGTGGTTCGTGAAAACGCTTTTGATGTTATCGACAGCGGTTGCGGAATGCTTGTACAAGTATTTTGTTCTATTTGAAAATGCTATTGATGTTACCGACCGTTGGGAGTTTGCGTGCCAAATCCGAGGCGCATTGTCAGCTCACCATTTCGAATCAGGCTCCAGCGAAGAAGGTTGTGCTTCAACGTAATATTGTAGAATTTATACGACTTTAATTACAATTGTAACAAAGTAGATGCAATAAAAATGTGATTTTTGCTGAATTTCGAAATTGTTATTAAATTGTTTATTTCATGGTGAGTTCAAAGTATTAAATCGTAGCAGAGACATAGATAACATGTCTCTGATCGTAGCAAACTAATGTGCAAAGATAATCCTGAAACCCATGGCCTCATTTTATATGTGTTTAATCCTAATAGATATTTTTATTCCACCGCTACAACTGAGTTTTAATCATTGTGAGAAAAACGCTTGCAAAGGCAAGTGAGTTTTCATGTGTTAATTTTATATTTTCTTTTGAAAATTGCGTATCTTTTAAAGTTTTCAGCATTGAAATAAACTAGAAGGAAGTCATAAATACTTTTTGAGCAGCCCTTGTCCACTTCCACACGATAAACCGCTGGACAGTACCGTCACCGGGTCCACTTGCCCTTATTATACATGTACAATCAGCTCTGACACATTTAAGGTATGCTGCCACTGGATTTTCATGTCTTTTAATATGTTCAATCTGATTAAAATGCAGATCCAAAATACAATAGGATCTAAGAACGACCAAATCCTTACTTTCAAGAATTTAAAGGCTAAAGCGGAGCTAAATTTAGAACTGGAAGACCAAGTAAATTTCAGTTTAATATAGAATAAAATCCTTTTTTTATGAATGGTTTTTAATGTACATGAATTTAATTAATAGTTGTGCAAACACTTATGTGCATGCATCAGTGAACATTTTTAGGTATTAGAAATAATTAAATAACTGTTGAATAACATTTTTAAGGTATTAATCATATAGAAATTTTACCTCCCTTTAATATAACTAGAAATAGGGAAAATCCAGATTTTTAATGGGTCGTCCTCAGGTCCTATAGTATAATGATCTGGATTTTGATCAGATTGAAATATGTGTGTCACGCAACCGCTACACTTATCGGCACACAACGCTAGTTCATGGGCAATACTCAAATACTATATTATCTAATGTATTATTACACTCAATACACATCAAACATATTTATATATCTTACTTTTAGGCCTCTAGTTTGAGACACATAATTGAATATAAAAAATTGAATTAATTCCAAATTGCAACCCTCAGATTTAAAAAAAAATAAAATAAACTATCGTCTGCTATTGTTATCCGACTTAATACATTTCACCTACTTCATGCCTTAGTTTTAGCTTAACATTGGCATAAACTACAAGATATTACTTTAAAATATCACTTAAATTCAATTTTATTGATTGAATTATTATGTCCAGGACCTTAAATGAGAGTGTCCATTCCCCTCGTTTGTCTGATGTTAAAAATTGCATATGTACCTGTGCAACGCACTTTGGGGTCAAAATTTGACTACTCATGCCTGAGATACTGTTGATCCTCCATAACAGTTCATAATGATAAGAGAATTTATCACACGACTACAGTGGGGTGGCAAAACACACAGGATGATATTCTCTGATCTTGCCCTTTCAATAAGACCAAGAAAAAAGTGGCTTTTATGTCCATCATAGATTTTGAGGACAGCTAGTTCTTTTGGACATCTAGGAGGGAGATATTTCAGCAGATGGCCTTTCATGTATGAAGGAAAAACCTCCGTGTTTGACCAACCAGTAGGAGACACTGTACCACTAGATCCAGGAGAGGCTCGATCCTTCCATCCCATCAGAGAATCTACCATTCTTGCTCCCGGAAAGACAAGAAAAGGGGAACCTGCTGACCAATGCCATTTACACAGTCTATCATTGTTACAGTATTTCCAGAGGTGACAGCCTGTGTTTTGTGGAACTTGCCGGATGACAAGTGTATGGTAGTGTATGCTCTGTACTCAACCCCTTTTCATCAACATTGTAGATCAAATGAGGCTTGCTATGAGATGGCACTTTACAAGAAGTTATTTAGAGAGTCAAAGTAAGTATCAAAGGCTTCCCTTGTTCTTGCTACCTTAAAACTCCTAGTTCTTTTTTGACATTTAACTCGGTCTAAGGAATTTGTATAGCCACCGGTCTGTGAGTGGATGTGCCCGGTCCCTGAGGCCAAGACTGACTGCGTAGTCACTGATGCCAGGTTAGGGCCTAATTGTTTCCTGGTGGCTCTAGCCATAACACATTTCAGCCACAGTCTGAAAATGCTTTGCTAGAAGGGTCTCTTGCTCTTGGGAAAAGAGAGGGGAAGTGCCAGGTTTCACAACATCAGTGTCAGTTCTGCCATATAGTCTGTTTAAAAGTGTTGTCTTAGGTAGGGACACCATATGTGACCGATGCTTTTCTGACAGACAACTTGCACTCTTTTACAGCAATGTAAGCTTTACTCAAACTGTCAAAGCCATAAGTCCTTTAAGTTCTATAAATCTACATGAAAATCAATAGTTGGGGATAGTTAAATAAATTATTCAGGGCTTTTTGTCGGTAAATGTATACCAGTATCCAAGACGGATATGATATTTAGCCAATCAAATTGCAGGTTGAGCTTCACATCCAAGATGTCTGCGCCCGTTGATGAAAGATTTGTTAGAAAACGACAAAAAGAAACAGAAAGTTTTGCGAAACCCGAGAGTGATTATTCCTCGAAGCAAGGAAATTTAAAAGACAGATATTCAATATTTGATGGGAGGATAATATTTTGTTTGATCTCACTGTTTTACTTTGCAATTTATGTTTTTGTACATAACAGAGTTAACGGTTTTCCAGAACCGCAATCGCAGCTTCCAGATTCTCCTCGAGATGCATTTTATGAAACAAATGCGAGAGTTCATTTAAAATACTTTGCTTTGCATGGGCCTAGAGTGGTTGGAAGTAAAGCGAATGAGATTTACGCATACAATTACATCAATGAAGAATTAAAGAAAATAAAACGGAGTAGTCTCCCTTCCAAAGAAATACTCATTGATAAACAGAATGTTACTGGCACTTTTGATATTGCATTCTTGTCTGATTTTGTGAGTGTTTACAGAAACATTAAGAACATTGCAGTGAAAATTACTTCAGAGACTGGCTCAGAACAAAGCTTGTTGATGAGCTGTCATTTTGACAGCTCTGTAGATAGTCCAGGTGAGTGTCTTTGTGCTAAACGTTAAGCTACACTTTGTTTAAATTCACAGTACATATACTTGTATGTCAAAAAGATGAATGTGTACACACATGAAACAAATGAAAGCACAAAGTAGCCTGGTAGTTTTATAGAAAATATGAATAATATGGAAGTAATGAACTGCATTTGTATTACTTAGTAGTTTTAGATTCATCTTTTTCTTGGTCACTGAAGTATATCAGCTTCACTGATGCATATTCTTATATTTGATTATAATATCTTTTAATGTACGTGAGCATTAGTGAACTGTCATGATACCTGACCTTTTTCTGTTTATTTAGGGGCAGGAGACAATGCCATAAGTTGTGCCATAATGTTAGAAATTATTCGGGTATTATCACAGTCCAGTGTCCCAATACATCACAGTATGGTTTTCCTATTTAATGGTGCTGAGGAAAATCTGTTACAGGTATATACATGTTTAAAAGCTGAATGTTTTTGCTTTGAAAAGTTTATTATAAATATAGTCGTTATAAAACATTGGAAAATGACATGAAGTTTGTATTTTTTGTTTAAGGTGTATTATTATGCCCCAGGAGAGAGCATATTGTTTTTGGTCTGTCTGTTTTTTTGTTTGTCACAAAACTTTAAGACCCTACTGGGGGCATGGCGTTATTTGAACCTAGCATTTGTTAAATTTGACTCACTGTTATATGTTCTAACTACATAAGAAACAGTCCAGTCATGACAATAGTTGATTTATATTTCTTTTAGTTATGTTCTTATGTGTAAAACACATGGTCCAATAAAAACATTATGATCTTACTTTTTCAAGGCTAGTCACGGATTCATCACAAAGCATCCCTGGGTTGATTCTATTAAAGCTTTTGTAAATATCGATTCTGCTGGAAATGGTGGCTGGGAAATGGTCTTTCAAACAGGTGAATGTAGTGTCATTGTGACAGGAGGTTCAGATGTTAACTGTCACATAGAAAAACAGATTACATCACTTTTCATGCAGCTGAGTGGATACTTAAAATTTGCATTATTGTACTGACTAGTAGTTTCAGTATGTCTTCTGAAACTACACACATACATGTAAAAGAGCATAGCAAAGTCAAAGACAACCCTACTAAACTATGATGAAAAGTTTCTGTAAACTATATATTTTTCAAAACCATGTTCTTGATTAATTGTATTGTTTTGACATTCAAAACTTGCTCTCAGCAACAAAGCTTCATTTTCAGTAAAAAGGGTTTTACAAAAGCGTTTTCAGTCTGAATCCCGAGGATTCATTTTGATTTGAAAAAAGTAAAGCTTTCATGAAAGCTTTCATAGTTATTTAAAAAAATTGACAAAAGTGTGAACTAACAGGTTTTCAAGAACTTTTAATAGGATTTGTAGAAAAACAGTATTTTTAATTTGATTTTTAAGCTTCCTATTTATTCAGGACCCTTGAACCCCTGGTTGACAAGAGCTTATGCTGAATCAGCCCCTTATCCCAGTGGAACTATCCTCGGTCAGGAGTTGTTTCAGAGTGGGATCATACCCTCTGATACAGATTACAGGATATACAGGGACTTTGGGGATATACCAGGTATATCTATAAATAAATTATAGTTGCATAATTTACATTTGAAGTAAGGCTGTAATTTTGAATCTATTTTCTCACTTGAGACATTTATCTTTTCAAAACCACCTCTTGCAGTAAGCCTAAGGTTGTCAGACATTAAGACTAAACTTGTTGTGTTTACAGGTTTGGATATAGCTTACATCACCAATGGCTATGTGTATCACACTCAGAATGATCAGAATAGATTTATACATGCTGGATGTTTACAAAGAAGTGGTAAGATGAAACATGTCTATAACAGTCCACTCTTTTCTTAACCTTTTTTAATTCTAACGAATGAAACAGAATTAAGGAAATTTTTAACTATGCAGATTAGGTGTAAAAGTATGTATATATTGACTAAACATTTTGGAAGAAAGCAAGTTAATTTTTAAGCTGTCTGTCTCTCATTCTGTCTTGCTTTTGTCTGTGTCCATTTGCAATGAAACAGTTTCAGCTTCATTTTTCAGATAACTTTTGATACATGTATACCAGAATCATTGTTTGTATGAATAGCTAATCTGCCTAACAGATATTAAGGCACTGTTATATTGTTTCTGTCATATTCTGTTAAATTTAAAAGAAATTATCAAATAACTTTTTGTATCTATTAATTCACCACATACGAATGAGTAATTTTGTCAACTCAGTATTTGAATTATTACTTAATCTTTTGATTTTTTACTGTTTGTTTTATATCCTCGATTAAAATGTCTCTTTGGACAAATTTAGCATACTAGGTTTGTTACAGGTGAAAATTTATTGGCTGTCCTAAGAAAACTCTCTACGAGTTCACATCTGGCAGACCCAGGTCCAGAAAGAGATGGCACTATGATATTCTTCGATGTTTTAGGCTACTTTATGATATATTATCCACAACGTGTTGCTGTCGTCATCAACAGTGCACTTATGGCTGCCATCTTGTTTAGAATTATACGTAAAACTTTCAACATTGATAGATCAGGTATGGCTTCTTTTATTACTGGAACCATTAACTTATTTTGAGAAATGAGAATCACAACTTCATCATGCCGCATAAATGTATTCACTATAGGTATACATACCTGATACCAAATTAAATACACGTCCAGTAAATTGTAAAATGTTGACACCACCAGATGCATTGAACAATAGGGGATATCATGTTGCATAGTTATAAATTATGTGAAGTTGAAATCCATAATTGGCAAGGTAAATGAATAAAAACCTTCAAGTTTGTACTCACCTAGTTGTTCAAGTTGTTTCGTTTTTTTGAAAACTTTTCACCAGAATAGGAAAAACATTGTATGTCGTGATAGTTTTGTATCTTTCAGTAACTTAGTTTATTACCTAAGTAGAATTCTTACATTTTGACAGATTTACTGTTTCATTTTGTTTAAAGGACTTCTTGTTACCCATAGAACAGGGAGAAAAATAGAAACAACTTTCACAAATCTGTTAAAAAAATCTACATTTTCACGCTTGCTATACAACTGAGATGCAAAATATCACAAAACACAACAGAACTGAATATTTTTTAAAACGAATTTGATGCATATTTTTCAAATATCAGATGGACTAAAATACTTTCCAGTATTGCTTATTTTGTCTCATAACCTTTGAGTTTAAATGGGAAGTTTTATACTTTGGAGTTTGCTTTTGTTTTTCAGATAACTATGATGTGAAATACTTCAGTAACCTTATGAAGGCAGTGTTTTTTATGGTCCTGACATGGGGAGTGATTTTACTGACCTCTGTTGCCATGGCAATGTTTGTTTCAGTGTTGGGTCGCAACATGAGTTGGTTTACGCACACTTCTAATATAGCACCACTGTTTGTACTTCCATCTTGTATTGTGGTATTCACTCTACATGATTATTTGAAGAATGCAGTTTTTAATGTAAGTTGAATGAAAATGTTTATGCTTAAGCATTAATGTTACCAGTATATAAGTTTTTATCAAGAGAGTGCTAAAGATGTCAAAACTTGAACAGATTATTAAGGATCAGTGATTTTAAAAAAAAATTATAGAACACATGATGAATATTTAAATGGGAAGGTTTATTGATCTACCTGGGTATTTGACATGTAACCGAACAGATTGCTTTGTGGTTTGAATTCAATCATTCTGAGTGGTTTATTGAAAACCTCTTCTGTCACCTGTATACAATACAAGCAGGTAGTCAAAATGTTGATTATCAGTGTTGAACAGAAAGAATTATTTTAAGTATTTATTGGAAAGATTACAGTTTCCACAAATAAGCCAGTAAGATTCCTTCCTTGCAGTACCTGGGAAGGTTTGTAATTTCCATAACCCTACTTACGTTCCTGGTTTCAAAAGAAGGGTCAATTTTCTCAGTATAAATGTTTGTTCATTTACTTGAAACAAGATAACTGAATAAATAAATCAAAATAAGTATGATGAATGGCAGTCTAATCCTTGTCTCTGGGTAAACTGGCTTTATTTGCCATCTTAAAGTGCTCATTCAAAAACTATAAGAATGTTCTCTGTATTATGAGTGTTACTCCTTTGGATACCTTTGTTTTGAAGGAAACCATGGCAATTTTTAGCTTGACCATACAAAGCATTAGGAGTGCTGTCCTACTCACCCCGGCGTCTGTGTCCGCATCCAGATTTCTGATTAAAGTATTTGTGCAGTAAAATATTTTTACTATAACTTCTTTATTTCTTTAGGGATTTACTTCAAACTTCAAATATATGTTCTTTATCATCACCCACATCATATGTGGTAAATTCAAAACTCTAGTGATATAAGGTGACTCAGTGGCTGAGTGGTTTGTGCGTTTGGCTACGCAGCTAGCGACCTGGGATCGATTCCAGGTAGCGACTTAGTTACCCACTGATTTCCCAGGACTGGGTGGTAACCTAACCAGGTACTGTTCGGCCTAGACTGGGGGTCGGGGAGGTAAAATACATGCACCGTGGGCTCTTCTGGAAATAAGTTGTTCCATCTACACCAGGTGGGGACTTTCATTGACTACCCACTTTAAATAAGAAACCTTTACCTTTACCCCTATTTTCAGAATTATCTCCCCTTTTAACTAAGAATTTTCGTTAAAAAAAGTAATATTTTACTATAATTTCTTTATTTCTTGAGGGATTTTCAGTGAGAAAATAATAAATATTATGTGATATTTCATCTACTATGAAGAAGATTCTTGTTTATATCTACAGATCTTGAATAAAAGTGATATTCAATAGATAACCCTTTTTTTACTATTCAGTACTTAAATAGTCGAGCAATCATCGTGCTGACTCCACTGACAGCTCTTGCTCATTTTATACCTGTTCTCCCCAGTCAATCAGCTCTACATTGTATATGTACCACATGACTGTACAAGATATTTCCTCTTTTGTATACATGTGTAAATAAAAATCCCATATTTTACTGTATTAGGTGGTTCAGCACATTTTATACTTGCTTTGCATGGTTTTTTTCATGAATTACAAACAGAAGCATAGTATCAAGAGAGCTATCAGTCTTCTGAATTGCTATTTTAAAAAAATTCTTATACATTTCACTATTTCTTTTATACATTATCATTGTTTTTTTGGTGTTTTTTTTTTTTTTTTTTTTAAGTAGGAAATACCAAAGATTAGATAAAAGAATAAAAATCAATTGAATTTTGTTCTGTACAACATGAAATATATTTGGACTAGTGGATAAACCTATAGGCATATCCAGTATATCATCAATATATACATTTGTATTTCTGTATTGTATGGAAGCATGTTAACTGTTGTGTTATTTACAGAACAATATGAGCTGGTACAATGAACAAATGTTTTTTGAGGCCAACATGACTATCTGGAGTGTCATAATGCTTGTACTGACACTGAAGGGGATTGGAAGTGCCTTCTTTCCAATGCTGTTCGTGCTTGGACCCCTTTTTATCAGGGATCGTACTTTGTGGATCCTCACCAATAAACACTGGAAAGGTAATTCTAGTCTCATTTCATTCAACCTCAGTCAAAATGTCTTCTTAAACTTCATTTTCTCAGCTAATAGCATTTCCCAGTATTCTTACATTCTAGATTTTTTGTTGTGAAGTAACAAGCTATTTGTAACAGATGATGTTGTTGTTTCAGGTCATCCATACAAATTCTTCTGCCTCCACCTTCTCTCACTGTTTCCACAAAGTTTGATCACAATCTACACAGGTCATGCAGTATTTACATTGTTCATACCAATCATGGGCCGAACTGGCTCTGTGGCAAATACAGATGTTGCAATAGCCATAATATGTTCAGTGTTTACAATTTTCCTGTCAGGTTATCTAGTAAGTACACTTATTTTATGCTTTTCTACATCCTGTAGAAAATGTGTAAACACAGGTGTAATTGGTTCTATTCTTTAAATAGAAATAAGATGGTAGTTTGTCATGAATTTTGACAATTTGAAAATAAAATAATTTGAACACTTAGCGGCTAAGGTTTACAGTGATAATTCAGATTTATCCACTATTAATGTGCATTGTTGATTAAAAAAAGTTATATACAGCTTTTAACTTGTAAAAAATAACTGTTCCCAGAGGGTTAGGCTGTTTTTTTTGTTTTTTTTTCAAAGCCACCAGGCTGAAAACAGAGAAATAAAAATGTAGCTGAGAAATATTTTAGAAATACTTAGCTATGGCTCAAGCCCCTTGCCAGTTCTGTAATTATGTATCGGTTAACATTTTTTATAAAAAAAAGATACCAAGTTTAATATTTACTTTAAGTTATAAAATATGTTTTTGTAACTTGAAGGGGGGTCTTACTGAGTTCAAACCAGTGCTTCCCCCGAAAGCGTGGATTATTGAAAATCCAAGGCTTTTGAAAGGTCTTGTCTCAGGTTGGATGGAAACAAACAACTTCTGTTTCACATGTCTGTTATTTTACTCTTGACACTGTCCACTAATGATAAAAACAAAGTAAATATTGCTTTTATCATTGCTTTAATCAGGATATTTTCACTCTCTTAATTTCTTTATTTCAGGTTAGTTTAATCTATCTTTGTTACAATATGAAGAAAGTAGTATATTTCTTGTGCATTGTAACATCAGTTTGGCTCCTGGCCATACTGTTCACCCCACTAGGATTTCCCTACAGTGGGAACCAGCAACAACCTACACCAATGAGATTACTAGCCTTAGTAAGTTGTTTATATTCAATTTAGCATACAGATTCCTTATTGGCTTTTTCTCTACTGAATGAAATGGCAGATTGCTCTGTTGAAAACTAATTTGAACTTCCGGTTATAAATCACCTACCATTAGACTTTCATAATCAACAAGGAACCCATTTCTTTGTCTCCTTGTCTAAACACATGATGTTGCCTTATAAGCTTAAGAAACCATGAGTAAAAAATTCAAAAGCTAAATTCTTGAATCCACTTTAAAACACTTCTTTATCTTTGTTTGTTTTATATGCACTTTAGACTTAGTAACAGCATCATCATATTACCCTATCTAATTCTTCTTTTTCAAAAATATTTAGTACTGAATACATGTATGTCTAGATTATCTTTTCTCTGGATGTGAAATAGTTATGTTAAATATAAAATGTAAAAGAAATCTTAACAAAATGAAGGAGTAAAAATATTTTACAGATTTGTATATATGTGGTTACTGTATGTTTTCACGGTTGTAGCATATCAGAAGGAGAACACATGACCTTCAAAGTCACATGACCTATGAGGACTCAGGGTTATGGTTCTTGCCATTTGATCACAATAGAAACAAACATCTTGTTTCTGCCATGCCCAAGCTACAAACTGCCGACAAAATGAACTGTGACCTTGGCCCATACTGTGGGGTCCCTTTTCTCATAGCTGTGATTAACATGTTCCATCCAAAGTAAGTTTCTTAGATATTTATGAACGGTAAACTGCGGCCTTTTTCATTCATACAGTCTGCAACTTGATAGATTTTTGCTGCATTAGTATCAATCAGGGGTACAACTTTATATATATGTTTTAAGTGAATGTTTTGATTTTGTTTCATTACTAGTAAATATGGAATAAATTGTAAGTAAAGCATTCCCTTCCGTAATCTGACAAAGATGAGTCAAGAACCTTGTTCACTTCAGGATTTTCCTGCATATTTATATGAGAAAAAAAAATGGATTTTAAAAACAAATACTAAAGCACCATTTGATAATTTCAGAGGTAATAATTATTTGCGAGTGAATAGTCACGACAGACCAGATGTCATCTGCAAGAAAGTGAAGGCAGAAAAAGACGAGATAGGGCTAACAAAACTTTCATTTCAAGTCACAGGTAGGCCTTTAATTCTGCAATGTTTTCAGCTCCTTGTCAAATATTATTCTTCCTTCCCCTGTATCAAGCATCAGTTTTAGAAGTATTCTGAAAGATGCTATAAACATAATGAATATACATGTATTTAACTAAAATGAGTCAAATTTAAGCTGTTTTGGAAGGTGGATCTTTACTAAGTCATCTGTCATCTGTTAACTTTTTCCTTCAAATGAGATCTCCTCTTGAACCCCTTGATAGATTTTGATCAAACTTTACAGGTGATTTCCTTTGAACAATCCTCTACCAATTTTGTTAAAAGAATTCACTTCTATTCAGAACTGAGGGTGCTATTGAAAGGAAAAACTTTGAAAACCTTATTGTCAAAAAGTCTAAGGCTTAGAGCTTAGATATTTGGTATACAGCATCATTTTGTGGCCCTCTACCAAGATTTTTCAAGTTATGCCCATGGTGTCAAAATTGATCTGGAGGGTCTCTTGTTTTATATTGTCCTGTATAGGAAACACTTTCAGAATCTTTTTGTCTGAAACTGTAAGCTCTAGACCTTAAAAATCTGGTATGTAGCATTGTAAAGTGGACCTGTACCAGTTAAAATGAAGCTCCTTAGACCAGAATTGACACCACTCAAACCTTACTTGATATGTAGACATACAAAGAAAAAACATTAAAAATCTTCTCTGAAACTGCATTGCTTAGAGTCAAAATATTTGGTGTGTCCTATCGTTTAGCAGACCTTCCAAGATTGTTTTAATGGTGACCCTTGAATCAAAAGTTTGGCATTGTGTTGTGGTCCTTGAAAAGGTGTTCAAATCTTTTTTCAGGGTCACTAATTAACTTAAAAAATTCTTTTTTCAATTTTCTCTAAAACCATAAGGCCCAGAGCATTGATATTTGGTGTGTAACTTCTTTTACTAGTTGTTCTGTACAACAGTTTTTCAAATCCTGTTCTCAGGATCAAAAGTAGCCTCATCTGAGGGGCCACTTGTTATATATAAAGACTTCTATGGAAACACTAGAAATCTGCTCATGTTCACTTATTTAACTTTGTTCATGACCTTCATGGGACCTTTACCTTGACCTGCATCCTTGTTTTTACTGCTATAGCCTATATATTTTATATATTTTTGCATGTAGATTTCAGCTTTGACCAACACAAACCTTGACCTGCTGACCTACTTTCTGGTTTTGGACCATATGTACAATTTTGCATGTAGATTTCAATTTCAGCACTGAGTGAACTACCTTCAAGTTTTCTAAGCTACAGCATTTGCAGATTGAACAATTAAATGTATAATTTTTGCATGCACTTTTCAGCTTGCACTTTGGGCGACTGTGACCTTGACCTCCTGACCTACTTTCTGTTTTTTGATGCTACATAAAATTTGAACCATTTGTATAGTTTTGCATGTAAATTTCAACTTTAAGGCAAACCTTGACCTTCTGACTTACTATTTTGTTGAAGGAACAGAAAAGAAATTTAGAATTGGTCTTGTCATAAGTATCACTAGTTTCTTATCCAAATGATTTTCACCCTGATTAAAGTCTGGTCAGGTGAAAGAGGTGAGGGTGCAGGTAACTAACTTGCCATTAAGATAAACTTTAGTAAAATTCCCATAAGCATGAAGGTTGTTATTTCTTTAGACCAACCTTCTGATGAGTAAATCACCCACAGTTTGATAATCTTTAGGGACAGTCTTATATTTGTATGATGTTATTTGCTTTGAGGTTGTTTGGTTGCTGTTGTAGGTCCAGATCACATGACTTTACAAGTGCGCCCACATGATGGAATCTCACTAAACAAGTGGAGTTTAAGTGAGTATAGACCGTACCCAGCTGCCATGCCTGCAGATGTCAATGAAACAACATACTTTGTGTATTACTCCCATGGGGAGAAACCAGCAACACCTTGGACATTTTCTTTGCACCTCAGGGTAAGCTTAAGTAAAATGTCAGAAAACAAGATAACAGATCTGACTGCATCAGCCCGTTTATCACTTTAATATATAAATATTTTATTATTTAATAAAACTTACTTTTGACATTTGAAGCTCTGTAATGAAGCTGGTCTTTTAAAATTCTTATCCAAAAATAAAAGCCTTTTACAGTATTATTCTGCAGTGGCCCATCCACAATTACATGTAATATAATTATCCATAATACTGACTAAATGTTTTGCCCTCATCAGCACAATCATACTAATCAATATTTTGTTCTTCTCTGTTTGGTTCACCTATTGATAGAAGATGGATCCTGTTCTGATGATAAGAATTGTGCTATCATTCATTACATGTGAATGGAAATGAAAGAAATTTTGATAAAAAGATGGTTTTTACAATTTTTACAAAACCAGCAGTTTTGTTACATAAGAGGATCATATGAGGCCTCTTTCTTGACATGGTTACAGTATGTTGGCACATTTCACTTTCAAAAGAACTGCTAACTCTCTGTAATGGTGTTTCAGTAGGGCCAGTGCATTCTCCCTGAAGCACGATGGTACAGTGGTGACAGTATGATGGTGAAGCATGACAGTACGATGGTGACAATATGACAGTACGATGGTGAAGTGTGACAGTACAATGGTGACCATCCATCGTACTGTCACAGTTGTGCTTAAACATTGTATTGTCACCATGGTACTGTCGCACTTCACCATCGTACTGTCACGATCATACTGTTGCACCTTAACATCGTACTGTTACAATCGTACTGTCACACTTCACCATGGTACTGTCATACTGTCAGCATCGTGCTGTTGATGGTGACAGTACAACAGGACAATGGCAAAGCGCAACAATATGATGGACTGTCCATCCGCCGCATCGCATCAATTAGCCACCGTACTGTCACCATCTTACTGTCACACTTTGAGTTCTCAGGGAGAAGGCACTGGCCCTAATGGAACACTGTACTCCTCACAGTTCTAAAAATGTTTAAAAGAACTTTCTTTTGTTACACAGACTTTGTCATGTTGGCAGTATGGTGACTTCAGCTTGAATAATTTATTGTTATTGTGCAGTATACTTGAAAGATACCAAACACACTGCAGTATTATTGGCAATATGTCATTAACTATTTACATATACACAGGCATTTGCAAGTTTTGGTGTTGTTCTGAACTTGCGTATTAACTTGCCTTTATAGGTAAAAATAGAATGAAAGGAAGTTGTTCTCTGTTTTAATTATTAATAATTTAGTATAGTCACTTTCTACCAGATTTATCAAAAGCCATTTTCAATACAGGTAGTGTAAATCTTTGCAAGAGTGACTACATCTTGGAATTGAAGAATTGTTGTTTATGACAGGTACCAAAAGACTATGATACTAGTAAAGGAATAGTGGATCTTGGTATTGCTGGTCATTATCTACATGGTGAAGATAAACATACACGAGAAATGGACGCCTTTCTAGCAGAGAAACCTGATTGGGCAACTCCTGTCACATGGACAGCTTCCTGGGATGGCTTTGTTTTTTAGTCTTCTAGAGTGATCTCCCCTAACAGGTAGAGAAGATGGTCACTAGGGAGATAATTTAGAAGACATATGAAATATCTATTGAAACTATAAGATAAATCAGCATTGTTTTAATATGACAGAAGAGCACAAATTGGAAAATATATAAGAAACCTGAGCAGTTGTTAATGGAATATTTTCTTGTTAAATCTTTTATCAGATAAGGTTTGTGACAGCAGAAGTAACTAGGCTAGAACAGTTGGATGCCAGTTATTGTGCCTGGAACAAAATTATTGTAATCTTAATGAATTAAAAACAATTGGGGTATCAGTACTTTTTTACATTCCTGTTCATCATCTGAAGAGGAAATTATTATGTGATAAATGGTTTGTTTATGGTCAAGATTCAACAAAACAGTGAATATGAAATTCACTCAAGTGGCAAACCTTTCAGATGGAACAATCAGTATAAAGTATAAAATGCTGTTTTAGGGAAAGACAAGCTAGAATTTACATACATTCACTTTTACAACTCTTTAAAACATCATTGTTTAGTCATTAATTTTCATAGTTTCTGAAAAGGTTTATTAAGAGTTTAAGTGAGGATATTTTACTGAATAGTATCTCTTTTAAAGCATACACCACCACGTCGTTGAGAAAATTTATGCTGCATTAGATTTAGGGTTACTTTTCAGGCACAAATGCTAGGAAACAGCTGTCCAAAGTTTGAGTTTAAAAAAAAGTACTATTATGGAGAGCTTAAAAAAGATAACGAAGCCAAAGTCTTTTGAAAATTTAATTGATAGTACACACTTGAATTGCCTCATGGAAATTACCTATAGTAAATTTTTAAGAAATTTGTAACAAACATGTTGAAGTAATACTTTTTAGAGTGATTTTCTTGCGTTGATACAATGTTAGCATTTAAAGACAATAGTTGTTTTATATGATTTAGAAAATGTTCACTCTTTAGGTTGTCATAAAAAAGCAGGGATGTATAATCAGCTTTTAGGAAGAGTAAATGCAAGGGAGGTAATTCCATCATTTTAAGGCTGCATATGTTAGAGTTGTCATACTTAAATCGTTTAGTGCAGGAAAATGAGAAAATCCTAACATTTTTAATAATTTTTATTGGAGTCAGTCATCAGTTATGGGAAATATCATTTTTTGAATGTTTGATATTTTTTACTATAATTTGTTTTGAAGCTGTGATGAACATTAAAGCTTTGAGATCATCCAGTATATTTTTATCATTTTGGTTCATATATAAAAAGTATATTGAGTTTTATGGTAAAATGATAGTATTGCATTGTAAGCAGACTACACATTTGCAGAAATTTCCTAGTCAAGACAATGTATCTTCATTGATATAGAAACTTCATAAATGCAAATGACTGCATCATAAACATCATGATAGTTTGATTTGTGAAATTATTTGTTAAATTTTTGTTGAGTTGTAGTAAAAGCAAGTTTATAATGCAAGTATAGTTTTCCCTTTGATATAAACACAGAAGGTTAGTGTTAAATAGAATTGCAGTAGTCTCTGAAATTTCAGAAGTTTTGATTTCTGTAAAGAATACCAACTGGGTATTACAAAAAGTTTAGATGAAAGTGAGACTTGTTTGAATTTTACTTCAGTTTTTTATGCACCTAGAGGGAGCATATTGTTTTTGGTCTGTGTGTATGTTTGTTTGTTTACAAAACTTTGACCATAATACAGAAGACCTCAACCTACAGCCTCCAGTATCACAGGTGATCACCTTGATGACCCAACAGATACACTTCGAGGACACAGGGTCAAAGGTCAGTGGGCCACCCCCCACCCCTTGCGGGCATGGCATTCATTTGATCGTAACACTTGTTTTTCATTTTTCTGTTTTGTATAAACACTTCTTAATACTTCTCTTTAAACTTACCAAAGTTATTATTTTATTTGCTTTTCTGTTTTTATTTTTTTTATTTTTTTTTTTTTTACTTTTCTTTTTCCTTACCCATCTTTTGAAGTTACTTGCCTTGAGAGTTGAAGAACAAGTGACACATTCACTCTGCATTTTCTATGGCAGTTTTCATATCTAATTTCTATTTTCTTATGGGTTTCTGCATTTGTTCACTGTGTGTTTAAATGCACTTTTTGAAAAGAAAAATGTCACATGTGTATTATACGTAGAACAAGTTTATACATGTAGATGCATTTTTTTAAGAGGAAATGTTTTGAAATTTGTCACACAAAAATGATCTGACAAGTCTTATCACCGTATTTGATAAGAAAATGTTTTTGTATATTATTGGTATGCAGCTTTAAGGGACTGTATCCACTCTTAATGTAGACCTTGCTCAGCTGATTTTGATAATCCCCTTACTACCACTGCTCTTCAATGCAATCCTCTTCACCACAACACCCTTTATTAATTTTTTACTGTTGTAATACTTTTTGTGTCACCCTTTCGAAGAAAAGGTGATACATAGGGATCGCTTTGTCTGTCGGTCCGGCGGTCCGTCGGTCCGTCACGAAAACTTAAATTTGGCTATAACTTTGCCATTTCTAAACATTATCTTATCAAACTTTCAAATTGTATTGCTTATGACAACAGGGTCAGGTTGATGCCAAAATTTCTAGGTCAAGGTCACATTTGACAGAGTTATGCCCCTTTTTATACATGGATTTGTCATGAAAACTTAACGTTGGGAATAACTTTGCCATTTTTTAACATTTCAACATCAAACTTCCAAATTATATTGCTTACGACAACAGGGTCGTGATGATGCCAAAATGTATAGGTCAAGGTCACAATTGACAGAGTTATGCCCCTTTTTGTACTTTAATTTTTTCATGAATACTTAACATTGGCTATAACTATGCCATTTCTTAATGTTTCTTCATCAAACTTTCCAGTTGTAATGCTTACAATTGTATCACTTAAGACAACACCATTTCTCAAGGGCAGATAACCCTCAAATTTTTTTTTGCAATGTTATGCCCCCTTTTCAAGTTAAAATTTCTTGGTTAACCTTTTTCTTTATGTCCATGTCTCAAAAAGTGTCAAGGATATTCCATTCAAACTTGGAATACTTGATCACCAGCAAGACCCCTGCAAAGATTGTTGGTACCCATGTCCCTGGGGTCACAGTTAGCCCCACCCCCGGGGTCACTTGATTTTGCTTTAACTTATATATAGGAAAAAAAACTTCTTAAGCCTAGAAATAAAATATTAACTGACATGAGATGGGTAAGTACTCCCCCCCCCCACTGTCCCCTCTGCAAGGGAATCCGCCCCCCCCCCCCCTTCCCCGGGCCCAATTTTTTTTTTTTAAATTTTAAAACATAGGTACTTTACTTCCCATCCTACCTCAACCCCCCTCCCCCAACCGGGCCCAATTTTTTTTTTAAATTTAAAACATAGGTACTTTACTTCCCATCCTACCTCAACCCCCATCCCCCAACCGGGCCCCATTTTTTTTTTTTTTTTTTTTTTTTTTTTTTTTTTTTTTTTTTTTTTTTTAAATTTTAAACATATGCACTTTATTCCCCCCCTACCTCAACCCCCCTCCCCTCCAAACCAGTAACCCCCCCCCCCCCACCCGGGCCAATATTTTTTTTTTTTTTTTTTTTTTTTTTTTTAATACACAGGTACGTGACTCCCCATCCACCCTCAAACTCCCCCCCCCCCCCTCCCCCCCCCCCACCATTTTTTTTTTATCCCCCCCCCCCCTTTTTTTTTTTTTTTTTTTTAAATTTTAATACATAGGTACTTGACTCCCCATTCACCCTCAAACCCCACCCCAACCAGTCACACCCCCCCCCCCCCCCATTTTTTTACCCCCCACCCCCGCGCCTTTTTTTTTTTTTTTTAAACATAGGTACTTTACTTTAATCCCCCCCCCCCCCCCCCCCCCCCCCCCCCCCCCCCCAACCCGGGCCCAATTTTTTTTTTTTTTTTTTTTTAATTTTAATACATAGGTACTTGACTCCCCATCCACCCTTAACCGCAGCAGGCTCTTGTTTACCTTTTTAGTCATTCTAACAGAGTACCCAAGGGCGACACAAGTGTTCCACTGAACACCCATCTAGTTTATATATTGGTACCATAGTCCCACTGTATATTTGATATTAGACCTACTTATTTCTTGTTTCAGTTGTTATGTAAATTGACAAAGATTTAATTGAACTTTGAATTTTAACATGTCAGAGCATTAGAAATTGTGACTGGTTGAAGTATGATTGTAATAATGGCATTAAAGAAAATCAGGGCTTACTTATATTGTAGGGTAGTAGGGTAGTATTTCAGATGAATTTAATAAGTAGGGTAGAATGTAACTAATTTTTTTATCAGATAATTTCTTTTTTATGTAAAGAGATGTGTCCATTTTGTATGCCTAATTTTAAGATAGTTATTTAGATAAAAGAACTATGCAGATAATCACTACCTCGATTTGCTTAAAATTCATAATATATGGCCCATACATGTGTTGATGCCATATTAGATATAAAGGACTTGAAATTTTGAAATGTGTTTGTTTTGTTACCGGTAAACTAGTTCTCCCTCGGTAACTAGGGTTTTTTAATACTTGGTTACTGTTATTGGGTCAAAATATTTCAGATGAGTAAAAGCCTTGTTGAACACATTTCATTTTTTAATATTTGCTTTTTTTTACCTTTAGTTAAACAATCTTGTTTTAATTTTCTACAGATTGTATGCTTTCCGTTAGAGAGTTTTTATTTTTTTTTGATAATGTATGTTATCGAAGTCACTGAAACTGCCACTATTGCCATGGTGCACTTAGTTTTAGATATATTTTATTGTAGCTTTTAAAATGTTACTAAATATAGATTTATTGTATGTTTGTGTTGAACAAATGTTTATTTTTGGATGCCTATTTTTTTCTAAGTGTTTATCGTTGATTGTTTGTAAGTTATGATACGTTGTTACATTACTTTTTATTGCATTGTATTGATATTGTTCTGTGTAGTAATTGATAATTATTTTTTGGTCAATATTTTATACCAGGATTGTTCAATGCACATATATGTTTGTAACATGCTCTCACAGAGAATGTGTTTCACACAGATTTCACACACCTAGAGCATGTGAGGTATGCAAACTTACTGTGTAAATGACTTACACTTGTAGTATGAAACTACATTGTCACAGTTTTACAGTAGGAAAAAAGCCACACACACTTTAATCCATGCAAATGTATCTTTTAGTATTAGTTAGTTCAGTTAATGTTTTTAGCTTTCCTGAGCACAGAGTGCTTTTTTGTGAGCTATTTCTGATCATCTTCTTTCTTTCCTTGCTTTCTGTGTGTCGACGGTCATTATATTTTGGTTATAAATCCATTACATTGTTCAGGACAGTGACAGGTGAGTAATTAGGTACATCATGGCTCTCTTGTTTAGATTTGATAATTGCAGTTTTTGTTCCACAGTGATATAAGGTTGAAACATTAGTGTATGATATATTATAAGACTAATTTGATGGAGAAGAAGTCCCTCAACAGTTAATTGTGTTTGCTCAAAGACCTGAAATATTATTTGTATTGGCATTTTTGGTCTTTTCTTTGTTATAAGCAGAAATAAATTATTGTGTAAATTAGTCAGTTTGTCTTCTGAATTTTAGTGTCGGATTTGTTAAGATTGTTAGTAAGTTTTTTTTGCAGTGTTAAGATGAATTCAGGTGTGAATACTTTATTAAGTCTTGAATTTATTTGTCGACATATCACTAGTAAAAACATGTATAACAAAACTTTGAGTTTTTTTAAAGTTTTTTGTTAAGTACATGTTTGTTGAATTTATCATATCATGATAGATGGTAGATCGTTATCCTTACTACCTTGTTACCAGTTCAAAGCTGAACACAGCTATGTTAGTTTTTCATACTTCACACACACAACAAGAAAAGTTGATAGTGTGCTTTGGTTTGTGGTTTGTTATTTATAATTATATATTTGATATAAACAGTATTGATTAACAATGCAATACAGCAATGGCATTCCTGATTTTATAGGCAGTCTTTAAGGATCTGCAAAACCTATTTCTTCATTCAAAGGAAAAGAAAAACTAAATATCATTTGAGTATGTTTATAAATTTTATATACATGTGTGATCCTTTAGTGTGAATAAAAGCAGACATTTTTTGGTAAATTTTGAAGATGTATTTCCTTCTCGCTCTGTGAAATTTCCAGTAAGTTTGTTTAAGTTAGGTGTTGAGATTCAGAAGAAAATGAATGTTTTGAAAATGTGTATGCAAATTCTTAGCTAGAGGAAAGATAATTTACTTTGAATACTATATTGAATTCCTATTTTGTAAGAATGCTGTACAGATTTATTAAATATATTGGGTAAAGTTAAAATTGTCAGTAAAATAAATTTAAAAGTTCAGTTTGAAATGGTACTGTAGCATAAATAAATCTATCAGATAATACTGTTAGACTCAGCTAAACGACACAGTTAATACATTTAAATAAATTGTTTGAAAATGTTTGTCATTAATTTGCTCAACATTCCTTATTTATTCTGCGTTACCTACATGTAGTTATAGAATAGCACTTGCTTTACTTGTATAAATAAATCTTTAAAACCATACCAATTATCCTTATAATTGTCCCTGTACATTCTTATAACTTAGCTTTATAAATGTAGCGAAATGTATGGACTGTTAGTTACCATGCTCCGATGTTATGAAAAAATGTAAATTCCCGCCACAAAGATGAGTTACTGAATTATTTCCCCTTACCGGCAGAGGAAGTCTCCAGTATAAAACATATTAAATGAAAATGTGTAATAGCAGTTAAAGCAGAAAATGTACTTGGATTATAGTAAAATGTTTTAGTAGTATCTAAAATTTATTTCATACCATAAATCAGTATTTTTTATCAAAAAAAATGAACTAGTTGTTCGTATCAATCCTGACTGACTCAAAATTTGAACTTTTCTTGAATAATTTGTACAAAAAATACGGAAATCACTTGTGTGACTCTCTGAGTAAATACTTAATTTCATGAAATTGGGGTCTGGAACATTTACTGGTCAGACGTCAGTGCTCCACTGCTCTCTAAAAGAACTTCTTGGAGACGTTTTATTTACATTTTAGCATTGGAATGTGTCCAGAAAAAACCAAATGTCATCAGTTTAACATGTAAGAAATAAACACTTGTAAATAATGTTTTCAAATCAGAAATAAGTGTATACTACTCAAAAGCGTTGAGCCGTGCCTTCATAACACAACTAAATTCGAAGGTTCTGTGCCAAACTGTTGCAAGTCCATAAAGATCAAGGGGTTACAAGAGTTCTGCACTGAATCTTGTAAATGTTTTGTAATCCTGTTTACGATAACCTTTTAAGATAGGCAAAAAATATATACATAAATATATTAAGAGAAATGATATCGAATTCTCCCATCACCTCATCCCGCTCCACCCTCCCCACTTAAAGGGCTAGCAGAACTGGGGGGGATCTCTGGAGAAAACTGTCTCGCAAAAGTTGGAATTCGGCCGACGAATAGTGTCAGTGGAAATGAACTGCCTACAGACTAAATAAGATATATTAAGGAAAAGAAAACCAGATATTTAGTTTTGTATCCCGCCAGTGGAGAAAAACGTCGATGTTTATCTTGATTTGGTTACTTTAGAACAGTAAATGCTAAAGCATCAAAGGTACCAAAACAAAGACAGATGACAGTTTATTTTTCACTATAGCGCCGACGGTTATTTTTATAAACGCCGCCGGCTTAAGTCTCCCCACCTCTTGTTCTCTCGGATCAGTGGTAAACGTATGGCTTGTTCCATGACTCAGTCGTATGACATAATTATAGGAGTGAAAACTGAAGTGGAATTACAGGGAAAATTAAATGCCCTGGTTCACTTGTTTGAAGTTGATATGCTAAAATACGCCAATTTATCACACATTTTGATGATTTTCATAATTGTGGAAAACAGGCACACTCTTACATTGCAGAGAAAGGGAAATGAACTCACTTTTCTAACATATGTTCTATTAGAAGTGGGTTGTGTGCTTAAGTAATCCGATGTTTTTGCAAGAAAAATAATCAAAAGTGTTGAAAGCGTTCGTCTGCCATTAAAACAGGGGGTTTGGTACACAAAGAGAACTTGTGGGTTGTGAGTAATAATTTCTAATTCACTTCTTCCTGAAGGATGATATAATTCTCGAAAAGAGCGAGATCCTGCAGCAGACGATAATTTCATTGATCTGTTAGTGCCTAGTCAGGAATGTTGAATCATAAAGCACGCTAGGGTTTGGCAGACGATAGAGTGCATGCACATGTGATATAGTTTCCGCAGAGAGTAAACGTTCAGATATTCTTTTCGTCAAAATGAGAGAAATTGTGCATATACAAGCCGGACAGTGCGGAAACCAAGTTGGATCTAAGGTATTTCTTCGTACTTTCAAACACTGGATTTTCTTCTTTTCTGCAAATATTTTTATAGAATTTTTCATTCATTATTTTCTTCATTTTGTCTATACATTTATAATAAAGAGTCATGAAATTCCATCGTAGTACTCCTATTTTATTTAAACATGTAGTTTCTAAATATAGTTGACATTTTCCTGTTTAAATAAAATGTCGAAATGTTTTCACCTAATGTCATTTGCTTGATTTATTTTTGTTTGTTCCGCATCTAGAGTAGTAATAATCCAACTAATTGTACGCGAGTTGAGGTATTGAGTTATTTTTTGTATGGGTCAAATATTTCGCCTCCGAGATATAGCGAGATTCTAACCAAAAACAAAAAATATCTCAGAATTTGCTCAAGACGTCACTTGAATTATTTTGACTAGAGTAGTAAGAATTACCGCTATTGCAATCATTTAGTTCCGATAAAAACTGGAATGAAATGTTTCTCGAACTTATCTGTGTAAAGATTCATTTTTTGGACTCAATATACCAGCTGCTTAATATTCAAATTGTATTTTTACACACGAGTATCTTTGGGTCTCAAGTGTCTGTTGGTAAAATGGAAAAAAAAAAAGATGATAGGAAGGGTCCATTTCATTTAGACACAATACTGTGATATATATCTCTATAGCTGTTTCTGTTATCATAGAGTATACCGTTTATAAGTATTTAAGTATAATACATAAAAGAAACCGGATTATTCATGATGGCTTTACATTTTTCCTGTCTTGTCCCGTTTTGTGGTATTTGCATCATTTTGAGACATGTAAAATCGATGCTGTCTAGACCATGTGATGTGTAGGTTTCCGTGGCAACTGTAATGTGCGTTTTTGCTGAAAACTGCGGAGAATTTAATCGAAGTACCACGTCACTTAAAAAGAATGTAATGAATGCGAACAATTCGTCTCTAGTTTGACAATCAATGAAAAGATGCTATTTAAATGCAAATGGTAATATTTTAGTATAACAGCAGATGTTGCCTTAAAAAGGGGTGTTTAAAAATTCGCTGATTTTTATCTTATATTTTATCCAATATTTTATGTTAATGAAGAATAGGTAAATCTATTTTGTTTGATACCGGTATTTCGAACAGGTTTGTCATAACCGTTGTGTTCTAGTATGACTTAATCTATTGAATCAAAATACGTCAGTGTCAGTAGGTGGTACCAGCAGAATGAAAATAAACTGGCTGGTTCCATTATGAATTCGTCTCTCGAGAGTTGTTACTTGTTAGAATCTACGTCGCAACATCCTTAATAAAAAACTAAAAGCGAAATATACATGTGTACAATGTATCAATGGCAGGACCTTTGGGCATTTGTCCAATTGCACATACATAAGACAAATATTATAACAGCTATGTTGTATTGTCCCTGAATCCGCCTAATCAACTACACCAAGACCGTTATATTATTTTTTAAAATTAAATTTTTGAAACTCTGGCTTGGACTGGTAATGCCCTCATAATAGTCAGAATCGTACATGTATGATGCAGATAGTTTAACAAAACCACCGTTCTTTTGAGGGACCAGTAATAGACTGCAGACAGCTGTAGGTGTAGATTCTGGGAAAAAATAAACCCAGATGCGCTCTACTGAATAAAGAAAAGTTCCTGTAACATATACAATAATCTATAGTTGCATGTGGAATATATGCAACTGTAGATTAAAGCTCTATTAAGAAAATTAAACAAATAAAGTGAGATATATAGCTCTAACATCGTCTAATGTCACGTCTTATCATCCTTTGAAAATCCCTAATTGCTTATTCGATGAGGCGGAGTGAACTAAAAATAATGTTACTTTCTCCTGTCAGTTATAGTCGCAATTGATATATTGTTTAATTGTTTGACGGTATCAAATGAAAGTGGAAGCAGACTTTTTCAGCATCAGTCATTTTCGAAACATAAGTTCCACATTTAGTTTACTGCTCATGAAAATCAGCTGTTAGCGTCATACTGTGATTTCTTATATAGATTTTATCATGCAGTGTTCTATAGTTTACAAGTACTTTCATGTTACCAAAACACCTTGGTCCCAACAACCTCTGTGTGATTATTTTAGTTTCCCATGTCAGACCGAATGTACGATGTATAAATTTCTTAAGTGTATGGGCCACATTTATAATGATGCAGTTGAACAGTTGAAAAGTTTAATAGAGTTAAATCGTTTGATTTGAGTCAGTGATATTGCATTTATTAGTACAAAAACCTTTTATGAAACATTTTGAATTCTTTTCAAGTTATCACGTCAGTTTACATGTTTGAAAGTATTGACAATCATCAGTATAACAAAAAGCAACATATCGATTATTTTGGGGGAATCGTTTGGCAAAGGCTTAAAATCCACACGACCCTTATTTCTATCTGCGCATGAGAAGAAAGGCATACTATTTGATTTTTTGCAGAATGTTAACAGTAAACTTTATACGCCAACGTATGTTTTCAGTTCTGGGAGGTGATATCTGACGAGCATGGAATTGACCCAACAGGCAACTACACCGGAGACAACGACCTACAGCTTGAGAGGATAAATGTGTACTTCAATGAAGCCACCGGTAAATTATCTTTTCATTTAAAGTTTCTTTTACTTTTACTTTTCATTTACTTTTACTTTTTATTTCACTGCCTTAACTATCGTCTTAAGGCACGCCAAGACAACTGCAAATAACTCGTGGCCAAGCGCGTAGCTAAGAATACTCGGATACTTAGGGGAGTACTTCGATTATGAAAAAAGAAATTTTTAAATGGCCTAAAAATGAAGTTAAACTTGAAGCCCATGAGGGGTACAGGCTGATCCCCCACCCCTGCCCAAGACCTTCACAAACACCTGTTGGAGTAATTGGAATTCAGCCCTAGTTATGCCCCTAGCAGCCACCAGTAACTCATTTACTTCCCAGTAACAATAGATATAGAACTATTATTTCAAGGCAGGCCTGGACAAATGAATTGATCAGTAAGTTTACATTCCTGTTTTATCATTTATTTCTACGTTTAGTTCTGGATTACGGTGTTGTAAAACCTTTAGTTTGATCTTAATTCAAGGCTAGACAAGTAAAAGTTAGTCAGTGAAGCCACCGGTAGATTAACTTTACTTTTTTGTCATTCTTTTACATTTCATTGAGTTTTCCTGTAGCATTATGGTGCTGTGAATCTTAGACAAGGTTAGACAAGTGCAAATAGCTTACCTGTCAGAATCTTGAATGATAAGTACCTAGATTTCGGTTTACCAGTACTGGGTTGGAAGAAGCTGCATATAGTGCCGTTTCCTCTATAGATATTGATGTTGTAATCTCAAGTGGCAGTTGAAATAAAGATAAAAAGTCTACGGTTATTTTTGTCACTGTACAGTTAACATCTAGCTAAAAATGAGATGTGTTGGTATATATTACCAATTCTCTGGATAGTCACGTGATCACTTTTCAATAAAGGTTGGACTCATAAGCCTCTTACTTTCATGAAAGAAAAGTCGTTAAAATGTCAACCAATATCTAAAGATACGCGAAACGTATTGATTACATTTCATACCAGTTTAAAAGATTTCAATGTGATATTCTTTGATAAAAATTGAAAACTACATAAGATAAGGTTGAAAAAAACAATGAAAGAAAGTCTGGATTTTGCATTGGAATGTTGATCATATCTTTCAAACATCATGCATTATGTTGCACGCACCTGCATTTGCACGCAGGAGAAGAAATCATGATACATGTACTGGGAAGAGTAAAGCTATATATATATATACATATCTTTTTTTTCTCTCTGAAAATTTACTGTTTTAAACGCGATGCTGTTCTCTGCAGGGAACACGGTAAAACATGTTAATGCACATTCATATCTTGTAATATTTGGATTTGCCCATAATCGTATTTATAATATATATTAATCGAATACACTCTCTGTAAGTCAGTCTGAAAAATCGTTGTCTCCCGTGCCGAACAAGTGCATGAGAGTAACACAAACATGACTCACGTGCAGGAAGAAAATTTGCATAGAAGACATGCAGTTAATATACATATATATTGCAGTGTTATCCTGCAAGAAATATACTTTTTACCAAAAGAGGGATAATGCACGTAGCTTTATTATTCTCAGTAACAGTAAGCCGGATCGTGCTGTAGCTTTTCTACGTGTAACAATAAAAAATCAAATAAATATATTGTGTTTTTCAGGAAACAAATATGTGCCACGGTCGATTTTGTTGGATCTTGAGCCAGGGACCATGGATTCAGTACGTTCGGGACCATTCGGAGCGCTCTTTCGTCCAGACAATTTTGTATTCGGCCAATCAGGTGCAGGAAACAACTGGGCTAAAGGTCACTATACTGAAGGCGCAGAACTAGTAGACGCTGTTCTCGAAGTTATCCGGAAAGAGGCGGAAAACTGCGATTGTCTTCAGGGTTTCCAGCTAACACATTCGTTAGGTGGTGGCACTGGATCTGGAATGGGAACTCTCTTGATTAGTAAAATACGAGAGGAATACCCTGACAGAATTATGACCACTTTCTCTGTGATGCCATCCCCAAAGGTATTCTAATGCTACGAAAAAATTATTATGCGTGCAAATTACTCGCTAAGAGTCTTTCAATTATTCAAAATGGCCATTAACAAAAAAGCATGTTTAGATTAAATTCTGACCATAAACCACTGATCTAGAATACTAATTACTGAAGTGGTTATCAGCTCTGTATTTGTCAGGCTTCACGAAGAGAGCAGCCACGTTTAGATAGATTTACAATAAACTGTGACATTGTGTTGATGAGATACATGTTTGTTCAAATCAAGTAAATTCAGTTGTTACTTTTTAGGTTTCAGATACCGTTGTAGAACCATACAACGCCACACTGTCAATTCACCAGCTTGTTGAAAACACTGATGAGACATTCTGTATTGACAACGAGGCTTTGTATGACATCTGCTTCCGTACGCTCAAACTGACCACGCCCACGTATGGGGATTTGAATCATCTGGTATCGGCAACAATGTCAGGTATCACAACATGCTTACGGTTCCCAGGTCAACTTAACGCAGACTTACGCAAACTTGCAGTAAACATGGTACCATTCCCTCGCCTTCACTTCTTTGTACCCGGTTTCGCTCCTTTAACGTCACGAGGCAGTCAACAGTACAGGGCACTAACCGTCCCTGAACTCACTCAGCAAATGTTCGACGCCAAGAACATGATGGCAGCGTGTGATCCGCGACACGGACGCTATCTGACTGTAGCTGCCATGTTCCGTGGGCGAATGTCAATGAAGGAAGTGGATGAACAAATGCTTCATGTACAGAATAAAAACAGCGCTTACTTTGTCGAATGGATCCCGAATAATGTAAAAACAGCCGTTTGTGACATTCCACCACGTGGTTTGAAAATGTCTGCCACGTTTGTTGGCAACACGACAGCCATTCAAGAAATCTTCAAGCGTGTGTCGGAGCAGTTTACGGCCATGTTCCGGCGTAAGGCATTTTTACATTGGTACACTGGCGAGGGAATGGATGAAATGGAGTTTACGGAGGCAGAGTCGAACATGAACGATCTGGTGTCGGAGTATCAGCAATACCAGGATGCAACAGTGGAGGAAGAAGACCAAGACTTTGACGAAGAAGAGGAGGAAGAAGCCGATGAATAAACTTAACTTTATCGTTTGCTTTTCGTTGCTTTTAGTGCGTATCTTAATTTATCTGAAGAAATACTACATGCGAATAAGTCATAAGACATATCATGACAGAAACGATTGTGAAATTATATCTTTACGAACAGAAATTGTACGTCTCAGAAAATCAAATCACAGCAGTGCGTAAATTGTTTATTATGGCAAAATGTTGGATAAACCAGAAGAAAATATTGGCTCGCCTTTTTCTAAGAAGTGTCTGAATACAGCCTATCTAAGCATTATTTTATCGCACTGGAATTATCCCGCAGCTACGTCAAACAGACATTTTGCTTCTCTATAATTGTCGTCTGGTATAACATGAAAATTCTTCTGCAACATTCTTTGCAGACAGACAGTTTGTCTGCAGATGATAAAAATTAAGATCTTGAATGTATAGTTTCTTGTGGGGAATTTTCGAATTTGTGCTATGATAAGGTTAAACGTAATTCACGATATATCAGATACCATTACGTAAGGAGCGATATTGAAGGAAGAGTTACACATAGTTACTTTTTTTGTTATCATAATTCATTCAGTGAAAACAAAGTGATACTGTATCGAGAAGAGATATCATAAGTCTTCTATCATTCCTGTTTTTGCTAAAAAAATTCTTTGTTTTGTTTTTTTTATTATCATGTAGCATTTGATATTCCGGTCTTCCTGGGCGAGATATTTCTGGAAAATAAACGGGATTTGATAATCATAAACTTGGCACTGTCTGATTCCAGCATTTTTGCAAAAGGTGCGGATTGCGTGTTCTTTGGAACTTGAAAAAGTGATTTAATCAACGACTTACCGAATAATTGAACAAATGAATGAATGAACGAATGAATGAAGAAGAAGAACGAACGAACGAACGAACGAACGAATGAATGAATGAATGATTGAATGAATGAAACGGACGAATGGTCATCTAATGGGGTTTGTAATCAAAGACAGAGAAAATACTGCATTTTGTAGAATTATATAGACATGCCATAATTGTATTTTTGTACTTTTATTTGCTGCCGTTAATAAATTGAGTAAATACTTCCTGTTTTTGAATAGCTTTCTCGTTCACTTCCATCGGTAAGACATATTAACTTCCCGAGATAACATAAACAAGTTTATGTTTGTTGTACAGCTATATGCTAAACATAGTGGAATTTAAAGAAAGCTAAATGTTAAGAAAAACTGTCTTGAACTTAAACTCATATTTTTACTGACTTAAAGTATATATAACCGAAATGTTGAAATTGTTTTTTGAACTTCCCTGGTTATTCATGAATGCCAAAACTTTTTAAAATGAAAGCGACTCCCATATTTGACTGAAGCGGAAAATAATGACAGTGTAGCCTTTATATATGAAGTTTGCATTGAATCATCTTTTGTGACATTTCCCATTTATTTGACATCATCAAATACACCAGACATGTTTAAAACAACAACAACAATTACAGTAACAACTAACAACAATAAACATTAACAACCACAGAAACAGGAGGGAGTACAAATCACTCAAAAACAATCGACTAAAACCAACTTAATAATAGAACTCGAAGTTTGCATGTATCGAACTAAAAATGATTTTTGACATTTTGTTCATGGCCCATAACTTAATCTATTATGAGAATTCAATGTGATTTCTTAATTTTTCTCTCGTGAAATAAATCTATTGCAAGTGTACTTAAAGATACATTGTTATAAAAAATGCAGCTCATTAGAATGCATGCTACCTTTGAAGTTGTTTTATCATTAAGACAAGAAAACACTGTTTCTTATATCCGAGTATTCGTTTTTTCAGGTCTCTTATCACCCTGTACTGTTATGTGCATGTAAATATTGCTTCATTTGTGATTCATGTGTATATGAACGATAATGATATTGATACAGGTTTATTTTGACAAGCTTGTACATTGTACAAATCTATCTTATTTTATCATTACCTTACAGAGATGAAATCAGCATTTTAATTCTCTCTACCTCTCTAAATTCATTGTCCTCCTAATTCACCTTTAGTTTGCTACAATTAGTTATAGTTTTTCCAAAGAAAATTTGATCAAATTCAATCAATTAAACCAAATACTTTTTTATAAGCGGGAGTTTTTGGCTATTTCATAAAGGTGAATTAATGAAATACAACATACAGTTTAGAATTTTATCTATAAGTAGGTGTTTCAAATATCACGGGATGTAGGTGTAATCTCAATACGAAGTCCATTTTCGTTCTTCCAGGAAGAGAAAACAGTCGCATGGATTTTAATTAACACAACTATATTCAAGAATTTATTAAGAAGTAAATGACGGATGTTTACAGAAATAATAGTGACAGAATGAACAACTTAATGCTGTTTGTTGTGATTCTGACTTTAACATTTGCATCTGGAATCACAGGTACATACACTAGTCTTTTCATCCTCCCCCCAAATATCTTTCTTCGTAAAATTCCTTTTTGCGGGTATCAACTGAATTCTAGATTCTACTTGACTGAGGAGCTTAGAACTTATCTCCGTTGAACAAGTATTTTTTTTTTTTTGGGGGGGGGGGGAAGAGGGGGGGGGGGGGGGGGGGTAAAAGAAAGAAAGAAAGAAAAAAAAAGAAAAATAGAAAGAAATCTTTTTTTTTTAGTCTAGAAGGTAAACTTCCATAAGAGAAAAGAAAGAAATATATTTTTTCACGTTGAGAGGTACTATATTAAGTCAATGAAAGCAATAGAAGCAAGATTTGCCGTTCTGTAAACAGGTATGAGAATTATACACTCCAATGTTTAGACACCACACCAAGTACTGGAAGCTAAAGTGTAACAGGTCATTTAACAAATCAAATTGCCATGGTTAATCACTAACCATCAGGTGTTAATTTCTCTGTTAATGGCATTTGGTCAACTGGTAATTTCTGCAGGAATCCTCAGGGTTCGCGAAACAATCATGTAACCAGTGCGCAAAAATTAGTACCAGCAAAATTAAATTATATCATAGCATTTCCAATGCATTTGTAGTTTTTATATATTTGAAAACATGAGATCTTTGGCTCTTGATATTTTATTATAGGATGTGTTATACCTTATGTGTATGTTTTTTAGTATTCTTGTTCTGAAAAACCTGGATGTCATGGAAAATTATACTTAGAGGATTTAATTTCTTTTTCTAAAAATTGTGTTCGGTCATGAATGCTGTTAAACTCATCAAACTGTAAATACAATAATGTTTATTTAATAGAATCATACTTACTTTCATTAATACATACACCATGTCTTACAGACCAAGCATTTTCACCAAAAGTCTATTTTATGTATGATTTCACCTAAGTTAAAAAAAGAAGTGGCAATATCATATTTGTGATACTCATAGAAACTCTTAAAAACATAACAAAACATTTGATTTATTTGCGTTAAATGGATAATCATATTTAAACTGTTTACAATTTGTCAAAAACTAATACTTAACTATGCACATGTGACTATTAAAGTTTGATAAAAATAAAAGCTGCTGAATTTCTTCACTGCCAACAGAAAAAGGAACAATTTATTTTCATTTGCCTTATTTTGTTGTTTTCTGACGTAATTTATTTTCATTTATACAGAGATTTCAAGTACTTATTTATAAGAATTGGTATCACTTTTTTCTTAGCTCTTAAACCCCCTTAACAGTTTTTATCAATTTGAGAAACTAAATAGCATCTCCCATCTCCTCCAATGCTATGAGCCTTTGTTGTTGTTGTTTTTGTAGAAACATGAATAATTTTGTAAAAGAAACCATAGCTAAATGCAACTTCCTGCTTTTGAACTATGAATTAAACAGATAATTTTCTGTGAGTGAATGAATGAATGAATGAATAAAATGTATCTCAATACATGTTGTTATCAGTCATGTCAGAAAGACTGGCCATCAATGAGGTAATAAAACCATTACCACCCTGTGCCTGATGATTGTTTATGGCCATTCTAATTATCTGCTGGACATCAAAGAGATACAGATCTGTATCTGCCAGTGGTGTCTAAACGTTGGAGTGTATAGTGATGTGGTTTCTTTACACTATTAAATTTCTTTCCACAAATAACAGTTACACCAGCCGGCAATGTTACAACAGGAGAATTCAACCAGTCTACAATAGCACCATCAGCAATGGCAAACTCAACTGAGTTAATAAATTCTTCTTCTACGGAAGTTGCAGGTATGGTATCATTCTAAGTAAAAACAAGATTTTTTTTTTCTTTAAAGAAGCATCCTTCAAAGATAAAGATTGCGTACTTTTATATCCTGAACTAAGCTTGTGGTACATTGCGCCTCAAGCAGTTGAAATGAAACAGCATTTTACGCCTAAAAAGGTTAAATCAAATAAATTTTATTGAATGTTGGTGTCAGTTACAGCCGTCTTTCAACAGGATGCTTATTAAAAAAAATGATTGCAGCGCGGGACAATGAAATAAGTGTACCAGGTATCACGGAGGAGTCAAATTAAAGTTCTTTCGTTAAGTTTAATTCCCTGATACAAAGCTCACGTTTCATTTGATATTCATATCATGAACAATAAAATTGAATGAAAAAAAATGCCTTTAATATCATCATACCGATAAGGCAATCTTGAGATAGTCTAATTACACATTATGATAACAGCTTTACTCGCACATGTACATATCAATGTTTGTGTCTAAGTAGTCGACGAATTGCTTATGTTAAACTCACCAGCTTTTGAACTTCCCATTCGAATCAAGATAATCGTTAGTTACAGCCAAGTCGATTACTTTTTTTTTTTAATTTTTAATCTTATCTCAAAGTCAAATGAATTTCGTTTGAATTTAGTTAAAAGCGAATGCACGACTATTTTTTTTTTGAGTCGATGAACATTCGAAATGTCTATTTCATAGTTGCAGACTATTTTTTGAACAAATCCCTTAAAATCATTTCAGAGCGGATTTTTAATACCAGCATTGTCTTTTGTATAACAGCATCTTAGTACAAGACAAGTTTCTAATGGTACCTTAAACTTATATTTACATGCATTATGACCGAAAATAAAATTTGCTTTAATTCTCTAAAACCGTGTGAATTTTTGACACGTGTGTTAACGACACCACAGCGGCTCTTGAAATTTCCATAAATAAATCTCGACTGCAGGAAAAATCTACAAAAGCATTTAAAAAGACGATTACACCTTCTGATAAAGCTTAGAAATCCGGATACCCCGCGCTACATTTCCAGAATATTCATCCAGTAACAGCAACGTTATAGATAAAAAACTTACCTGAATTGAGAGAAATCTCTGAGCAGAGAGTGACAACGATACCCAAAAAGTCACGTGAGTTGTCAAATGGAAACGAGTAAAAGAAAATGTAATCATCGATATTTGATAAACTGTAGGCAATATTAGAAACAAAGGTTTTAGAAGCTATAAGATGACAAAATATTGTAGGTTCTGGCACGCCACAGCAGACGAGAATAGAAGTTACCGGAAGTACCTCTGTTTCCGGTGCCGCAGGTATTAGTTTGGTATTTTTATCCTGATTTCAACTTAAGATATAAATTCAGTCCATTGAAAATGTATTGCATGAGTAGATATTTCAAAAGTTAACATATCCTATCTTTATCCATAGAGGTTGATGTATTTGTACCGACCCCAGTGCTTCCGTACAGAATGCAAAAAAACGGACCAATGTCTCCATCCTTGTGGTTTCTGTAACCTGACCATTCGGGTGATTTTGAATTGAGAAGTAATTTCACACTAAAGATAATTATATAATAAAAAAACCATCCACCTGTTAGGTAATTTATAATCTATGCATATCATCTGACTAAATGTTACACGCCCTTCTAAATACAGCTTCTTTCCTAAAGTAGAAAATTAAATTCTAATTCAATATACAAATGGCGCTATAGGTGGAAAGTTCGTGGTCAGAGTTTTTTGTGTGTAATATAACCCTTCCTTTTCATCTGCAGGTGCCGTCCAAACTGCTCAGTCCACAACAGTCAGTCCTGGTCCATGGAAAGGTATGCAGACGATAATATTTACCCTACACGAGAATTTATTGTTAACTCCTGTTTAGAAGTTAAATATTTAAGAAACTCAATTTATGTTGTATGCTGTAATTTCCTAAAGAACCACTGACTGACACTGTATAAAAAGCTTATATTCAAACAAACAAACAAACAAACAAACAAACAAACAACTGACTAACTCACTGACTAACTAAATAAGTAACTAACTAACAAGAAAACAACAACAACAACAAAACACACACGCGCGCGCGCACACACACACAAACAGATAGAGAAAGTTGATATTTCAGTAAAAAGAGATTTATATTTTATAGTTCTTGCAGTTTTTTCTTGATGTTTGTCCTAGATTTCTTTTACCGACGAAAAACTCTAAATCTATATCTATTTACCAGCTGTGACATTCGCCTTGTCTGGAATTTCTGCAGTTTTACTCATAGCCTTCCTTGCTATTCTGTTTGTTCTATGTCGAATGTAAGTATAGATTATATGTATTTTACTAGTCCCTATATTTATATTACTACATGTTATAAGACACATAATCACTTATTTGTTCCATTCTAGAATGGCATTTGCTTTCAATACAACATATAGGCTTTTCCTTTTTATTTGCTATTTCCATTGAAGACTCCCTATAAATTCGCCAGCGTATCTACAAATATCCACTTCCCTTACTTTGTTTACAAACGCTAGATACATCAATTTTCAGACTTCAATGTGAAAGTGTTTTATCTAACATTTTATTAGACAGACGGACGGACGTAGGTTCGGGTCCCATCAAAGGCTTTTTCTTGCAAGGCTGTTTTGTGAGTCGCCAGCTACTTAGAATGACCCATTCAGGACGGACGGACTTAAGTTTGGGTCCCATCAATAGCTTGTTCTTGCATGGCTGTTTTGTGTCTCTATAATATACAATACATCTCATAAAGAATGAATAGTTTTCAGCAATTTAAGTAGTTTGGCGGCAGGTCTTAAGTAAACGTTCGTATCTTGTTTAGTACATCAATTTCCATCTCATGTTGTCTCTAGTCGGTACAATAAATCAATAAAATTTCAGATAACGAAAGCTTATCAGCGATTGACGACATTTTTATGCAAACTTGCACACATAATTATACAAGTATAATAAAATGGCAATAGTCTGAGGAGTGAGGATTCGAATACATGTAGAGCTCCTATTATCCTATTAAACGATATTTGCCGTGTTTTTGAATATAATACTTGATTTATGTACTTTCTCTCCTTCGATAAACGACTGTGTGTGGTCTCTTATACTGTCGGTGCATCCCAGACTGTCTCGACATACAGAGTTATCTCAAAAAATACCCCACCCACACACACTCACTGATGGCACACTCCTTCGTTTAGTAAATAATATTTATTGTTCTCCGTTATTGTTATATCCATGTCTCTCCGATGCACTGATTTTGACAGAAATATCATTGAAAGATGATTATAACAATCAGAAAAATCGATCCTCGATTTATCACAGTTTGTACATATGTTTTTAAACGTTCTGCTTCCTTTTATAAATGAGAAAACACTTGCAGGTTACCAAGAGCAAAAACATAAAAAAAGCCTCGAAAATATACTGATGCATTTCAGTAAGATATTACTTACAACAACAACATGAGTGAGTTTCTTAAGATGTCTTGACTCTATAACATATCGATGCTGTATGATTATCACGGTGAACATTGTCTTTTCTTGCTTTAGGAAAACCAAGCTCCGACAGGCAAGCAAAACTCTCTATCCAATTACATCCAGCCAAGAGCCGCACGAGTACACTGACCTGGAAGACGGTAATTCAAAAAACACGCAGCGGGTTGAACTGACAAACATGGTTGTTCACCAAGAGGAAGTATTTTCAAGCCCCGTGATCTCCCCAACGCCACCAGAAAAGCCAAAACGAAAACCGCCTTCGATACCAGTAGGAAACGAAGCGCCACAAGTACCGCTTAGACCAAAGAAAAAGATCATTAATTCAAAGAAGTCACATGACAGTGCTCAGAGCGCATCGGCAAGTGGTTCAAAAACTAGTGAAATTAATTCTGGTTTTGTCAATGATGAGGCTGCAGACGAAAAGATACACTCAAACAACTCCTCCGCTAGTGACATAAGTGTTTACAAAGAGGAAGACGAATTGTACGAGAGGTATGAAAATGCAGGTTCTGCCGAACTGTCCAAAGGAGTATTTGCCCTTGGCGAGGAGGAAGAGGAAGATGAAATCGATATGCAAATGCCGTATGAGGATCCAGTTAACTCGTCTACAAAGAGTCAACCTATAAATCGCCAGGGATCGTCATCAGGTCTACCTGACTTACCTTTACAAAAAGAGAGGATACAGAATCTACCGTTACAAGTAGAGCACGAAGAAGCAGGCGACATTGAAGATTTTGGGTATGCATACCCGGAAAGTGGTCTGCCCGATATGACTAATATCCAAAGTTTTGATGAAGATGAGTTTTTCGATGATCCTGAAAAGATGACATCCCAAGAAGTTGGAAAGGATGAAAATACCGATGAACCGGAAGATAAAGATGAAGTGTCACCAACTGAAGGACCATTAAATGATATTTTAACTTATGATGATGCCGACATGGTCATTGTTGATGATGAGGAGCCTGAGTGCTATGAAGATTTTGAGCTTAGTACCAGGTCTGAGGAGAACGTTAATACTGTACCATCTTCAAAGGAGCAAACTTCACGGCAAAGCGAAACCGACCGGCCTCTCTTTCCAGAAGTGCCTCCTAGAAGAGACCTTTTAAAAGAACAGTCTGAAAGTGAAAGTGCCGATGGAAGTAGTGACGATATGGATTCAACAGGAAAGAGTCAGCAAGGATCATATAAATTTTCCGAAAATGATGTCCAATTAAGACCTGGAAGGCAAGTTAGTGTTCAAGGACAGATGAGCCCAAGAGACTCCTATTATCTATTTATGGATGACAAAACTATTGAAATGAGTGAAAACAACACACAGAGACTGTCAATGACAGACACTATCGATCTGTCAGGCCTCAGTGTATTGTCGAATATCAGTGGAACGTCTCAAATAGACGTTGATTTCAGTGGAATTATGGGTACAGGGAAAAAGATGGCGTCTAATTCAGAATCTGGGGATTCCGACAATTCGTAATGTTAGACACAATAATTTGACTAGAATTAAATTTATTTGAATGAAAGAGTGCAATATGTATATATGTGTACATATGATGGGGATGAATTAAAACAACGAAGTACCGACAAAAGAGCGGCAAAAGTATGACTGACGATGATTACATTTCTCTGAACTAATTTTGTTGTTCTCAGTCCATAGAGAATTAAACTCTAAAGTGGTATTTCAAAAAGTATTTATTCAAGAGGTTTTAAAGGAAAATTGTTCAAGAAAACTTTATTTTGTTTCACAATAAATATATCGATTTATTAAACTAAATCTTTGTGAAAATATGGTTGCGGGAGAGATTTTATCAGTTTTTAAGCAAATTAAGTCGTTGTGTCTTTTTAAAAATATTTCGCATTTCAAAGTTCATTTAAATGCGAGTTTTAAACAATTGTTCATATCCCATTCATGCATGGACTAAATCAAAGAACTGTGAGATCAAACAGTGACTTGACTAGCCCACTGCCTAATATATACTCGTATTAGATTTGCATACTCTTGTATTTTATACTTCTACACAGCTATGTTTTTAAAAGCGATGTTCCTAAATAATTAAGCACTTTTTATCGTTGATTTTTGTTAAGAAGTCAAATTTAATAAAAATACTACGTAATAAATGTGAAAACACAAATAAAGTGGGAAAACTGCATTTATTACGCATTACAACTTTGGTTAATTGGTCAGATTCTCAACAGTGTAGGGGCAGGGCCTCAAATAAAGGCCTGATAGGGGATAGTTGCAGGCGGCATCCATTTTTGCGTGTCGAACTGGTTAAACCTCAAGATTTTGAGCCTATACGTTAGAACCAGCCTCAGATAATCATGCTTTGCTTGAAAATACGAATTCAGGAAAACGAAAAATATCACTACATTGGTCAAAAATTTCGTCTTAATGACCTTTCACCTGTTTGACCTATGCAATCTGCATATTTAAGTAGCTGCAATAGGAGCAAACCATTCCAAACATTGAAAGGCACTACTACAAATTGTCGATTTAAAAATAGCTGATATACTGAATAAGATAGACATTATTTTTTAAAGCACGCTGATACTTCTCTTTTTAAACAAGCTTATTTGTTTCATATTGTAATAAAGTTGGATTTCCGGGTCGTTGGCTATGGCTGCGAGGTCGCGATCGCTGATGATTGAGGTCCTGGAGTAACGATAAAATTCTTCTACCACCAGTCCTTCGTTATGAGTCCAAAGTAATATATCATGTAATATATTATTCAAAAGCAGCGTAATCTGAAAATTACGATTTAAAAGAAAACTTAATGTACAGCTGTGTCAGTTTTCTTTGGTGACTGCATTACGTTAGGCATTTGCACGATACTATTGTAGGTAACTATAATTGTGCGACAGTTGTTATTATACTAAGAGAGCGTGCTACTCTCAAAAATCAATGAAACTTAAAGATTCTTTTAGGCCATAGAATGTTGCATAATGCTGCATGCTGCGTACATACTGGTGACTCAAGCAATTTACCTACACCTAGTTTTGGTCAATTAGAACAACCCTTATCTATGACTCGTATAAAGTTTTTGAACATGGATAGATCCATGACTGTGCTGTTAGAATCAACTGTCATCAATTGTATATCAGAGGAGAAAATCAAAGGTTACCGACCTGATCAAATAATGTACAGATCAGGTAACACACACGGGTCTACCATTTGTAGGCTGGTGTGAGAGAAATCCCTGCAAAGTCCCTGTTGAAACTGTTCACAACTCTTGGTTTGACAGGAAAGGAAAAGAAAATTACTGAGCTCGCAGACGAAACAGCTTCTCGCTGACACTGAAGACGACCCAGAATCCATATACTGACACATTGTGACTAACCGACACTTCACTAGGTAATTTTATAGAGATAAAGAGCTGAGACACTTAAGACATTGTAGTGACGAAGGGCGGAGATGGCATGACTATGCGGAGTGTCCATCATAGTGCAAAAGAAGCGCTCCATCACTTGTTTATCGATGATACAAGTGGAGCTATTTCTCGTCTGATGCACTCTGTTTTAGAGAGGATAATTTTATATCCATAACGTATTGTTAGCACAATTTGTTTTTCCCTGAGACTTGCAGTTTGTTCAATATTCTGTTCATTTACAAATGCAAAACATCCAGTGTAGATTTAAACATATAAGACACACTATACTACTATTGCAATATATGAAATACAATATATACATCACGTGAGGTTCGTGAACACACTGTGATTACGTCATATTAACATTGCCTTGTATGAATGACAACAGGACAAATTCATATTGTATTAAATATTGTAATATGAGGTACCCTTGTCACAATTTTATGCTTCTTTCATACTCTAATTTATTCAGAAATGTACTGTTTCAGTTGGCATTATATTGTCAGTTCATTATGTTTCATTATTAATAAGTAAATGTATGTTGTTAATACGGGAACTTCAATATTAGTATTTCTTCCGGGTCGTGAAAACCTATGACATTTTGTAGTTTCGAAAACTGTATTATATCGAGATGCCCCTTTATGTTATATATCTTCAAAGGACAAACTATAGCATCTTTTGCTTACCTAAATATTGTTCAAGATACCATGGTTTCCTAGAAATTATTCATGTTTTCATTCTTGACAGAGGTGTGTGTTTCATTTGATTACTGGCGCCACCTGTACTTGCAGGTATTAATTCTCGTAATCCGTATTACTTAAGAAATACCGATCCGTACTGTTTCCGGACAATAACACTGCTTCATATGAGTTAAATACAGTTTCTAACTTAACAATAACATAAAAATAAGTATCACAATCAGGCGCGTAGCTACCAGTACCCAGAATACGCAGCTGCGTACACATTGGTCCAGAAAATGTTTTTGAATAGTTGTAAGTAGATGTTCCATGAGAAAAAAGAAAACAAAAATCGAGTAAAACTGGTAAAAAAATATGACTTATTTTATGCCAAAAACCCGCCAAAACGCTCCTGAATGGATCTACAGAAAAAGAAATTCCGGGGCAGCATGCCCCCGGACCCCCCTACGAATCTGCGTACACATTCAAAAGCCCTTGCTACGCCCCTGACAATGAGTGCCATGGAGAAGGACTATTTCCTGTACTCTAGTACGGCGGATGACTACTTTAGTCGGAAAATTCCGTAGTAATTCTGATTGGCTCCAAGTGGCTGTTTCTGTGTATTCATGGATTCTGATTGGGTAGTCTTTTAAATCGGAGCACTTAGTACTGCCAAAAGTATTGTGGCGCGATAAATATAAATACTGGACGCGCTCAAAGAACGCTAGCTTTTCACATCGGACTTCAGGCCAGAAACATCATAAAACCATTAATAACGTAAATAGATAAATACATAAGTAATAACATTTCCCCGGAGGATCGGAACTTAAGACAGATTCACAGGAGCTGACCAGCAGCAATGTAAATATCATTTCACGTATAAACAAACATAAGTGAGAACGAAGACATTAAATAAACATTAATTCTTTGATAACAATTTATTAGTAGTTGGATCTTAGTGTTTTTCATACTACTACTATAATTAAATAAAAGTAATCTGTTCCATTTAGCTTATCTTTAGTTATTTATTGAGTTATAAAATTCCCCCTTTGGCCCCAGTAAGTCCACTCAAAGGAGTCGTATTATTTTCCATCAAAAAGTCGCCGTTCTACGTCCCTGTTACAATATCTTATCTTAGTCTGCATATCATCTCTTTCTACCTATCGATAAAAAAGAAAAAAATGGCAGACGACATGAATATTTCCCGAAAAGTGTGCAAGGTTTGAGGGATAAATAACAACTTTATAAATATATAAAGGAGAGGACGGGAATTCGTCTTCAGGTTGGTATGCTGACAAAAGACAACATGGTTATTACACACCAAAAAGTCATTTACATCATTGTAAAGGAAATTGAACTAATTAGTTTTGAAGCTCACGGTCTTATATAATTGAAGATGGAACTGTTAATTTAACGAAGTACCTGTGCAAGTGAATTAAAACGAAAAATCATTGCTTTATAAATGTCTTCTAATTTATTTTCCTTAGCCTAAAATAGTTATGCACTTCAATAATACTTGTTTATAATAAGCAAAAAACATGAGGCCTAGACTAAGTGGCCTTAAACTACTTTTCAAGCCGTCTGACATATTTTGTTCTAATAAAAGATATGCATTAAAGGAAACGTATTTTACTCGGCCAGATTACAACTTAATCAGTAAAAATAAAAACTTGGTACATTTACGAGTAGCCTACATTTGTACTATTTTCAAAACTTATGATCCTATTTTGTTAAACATGTTTTTTTTTTTTCAAAATTAAGAGGAAAACGCACAACTTGAAGATAACTCCATTTATTTTATACACTTGAGTTACTTTCGCAATTTTGGGTGTTTGGTCGACAGTATTCCTGTATCTTGTGATTCAGAGTGGTTTCCAACACGTTACTTATAGCCGCGAGGTCGTGATCGCTGATGGTTGGTGTCCTGGAGTAAATGATGTTACCCTCGTACCACCAGTCGCTTGTCATGTGACCACAGTAATACATGATGACGTAATTCCCAGAGGATGGAAAATCTGAAAGTGACAAGATAGTATATGTTGTTACACAGGTTGCGGTAGAACAGAATGTAGCACGCACGCACGCACGCACACAAACACACCCTACGATAATTGTGGGCAGCATTCACTAATGATGGTAAAAACATTGTTATTATTTTTCTTTTTAGATTAATAAGAAAAGTTAGCTTACTTTCCTACCTATAACTTGCCATTTCTCGTACATGGTGAGTCCCATGATTGTGTTTGTATAGTCAAGATCTCCGCCATTGAATATGTCCTTCTGCTCTACCTGCTGGATGGCGACGCGATGTCGTATTGTGCCGTTCAGCATCTTGACATCATACTTTTCAGTCAGTGTAAAGTTTCTTGAGTTTGGAGTCGGCGCGTAGGAAGATATCTGACAATCGAAACAATCATAGTCCCGATTCAAACCAAGTGCGATATACCAGGATCCCTGAAACTGCGAGAGGCTAAAGTTCTTCAGTGCGGCTTTTGGCGGAGAGCATCGGAATGTCGGGTCCGGCGGTACCAGTTTTAAACACTGAAAGTCATCAACCAAACATTTCATGAAAGAATCAAATATTTTATCTTCGTAAGTGTTCATGCACTCGTACATGCAGCTGTGGTTGGTCATTCCACATTTCATCATGCATGCCATATTAGCACGGCAGTTCGCGTCCTCCACACAAGCAGCAGACTGACTACCACAGTGTTCCATGATGCAGAAGACATCTGGGTTGCTATGGAAACCATGGTGACCGAAAAGTGATTCGAGTAATCCGTGACTTGTTGTGCAAGTTGCAAAAGTAAGGAAAAGTCTTAACTCCAGCATACTTCCCATTTCTGGTGAACCTTGTTTAAAATAAACCTGAGGCTAACTGGTATGTCTTATCATTCCTAAAGAGACCTTGATTCTCTTAGATAAGAACGATCACATGTGTATTTGAATTAAACTGGAAGTAGCACAAAGCTAAATTACTCAACTTATACATCACTGTTCAACTTCATGTCAATAAAAAATTATAGTGTTGCTGAATTCAAGCAAGAATTACCGGTAATTGACGTAATTCCGATGTTTTTAAAAGAACTGTTGCACGACGGGACAAGTGCGCCAGTCATGTATAAGGAAAAAAGAAACACCAAGATGAGCAAAAATGTTTGTCTGGTTTTGTAGACAAAAGGGGAAAATGATCGAATAGAACGAATGTGGATTATGTCAGGTTAAAAGCCACGTTGTATGCTTGATATTTCTATCAATTATTTCAAAATAATTCGTCAATGGGTACAAGAGATTATTCACCGGTCTATGTCCTTGACCTCGGATGGAACCAGTTATCTATTGTGTCAATATACCTACTATTTCTACAAGTTAACATTCGTATTCTACAATTGCTTCAAGAGATATGGAGCGGACACGAAACAGGGACGAACTTAAATCCTTCTTTTTTACTTGACATTGGATCTGTCTGTGGCGTCGTTATGTTGAATATTTTGAAATCTTTTAAAGGGTGTAGAAGATACCGAGCTGATACGAAAGGGGAGAAGGATTATATATAGACTGAAAGCCTTATTACCTTATTCCTCATTTTGATCACATAAGAGAATCATAAAGGTTAAGGCTGCTAGTTTCTTCAGTGACTTTTCCGGTCAAAAGCACATTGGAAAAATAAATATGAGTGTATTATTCAATGCCAGCGACCTATTTTCATAGCTATATGACTTTTGTTCTCTTCAAACTTAATGTTAAAATTCAGTATTTGGCGCGTTTTCATGCTATCAGTTCCAGAGGTGAAAGGATAATATAGGCTAAAAGAAAAATCTACGCCCACACATATGATCATCAAAAGACCTTGTAAACCCATGCTGTGTCCATTATTCGTTTCACTGTCGGTCTGCAAGCTGAAAATAGCGTCATTCTGTTGGTGGTGTTTGGCATGTATGGATGAAAATCGGTCAAACCTATAACCTGGTTTTAGATCTTATACATGTAGATCGTACTGTTTCGAGCTTCACTTTATGACCGACATTCTATATCTATCAAAATATTTAAAGTACCATCCTCCTTACTATTCATAAATAATTTCCATCAAGGGTCTTTGTGATCTACGTTATGATGACTCGTCTTTTGTTTTCGAACTATTTATCCCCCGCCGCGAGGGGGGTCTAGGTATGGTCCTCGACCACATTCGTGTCCGCTCCATAACTTTCAACCTATTATTAAAGATTTAAAATAATTTGACACATGTTTACCATCATGAGACGATGTTCAGAGCGCAACACCCAGGTTCCTACCTACGAGGTCACGGTTACACTTAGAGGGCCATAACTTCCACAAGCATGAAAGGATTTCGAAATAACATAGCAATAATTTTCACCATCATGAGACAATTTGTAGAGCGCAACATCTACGGTCCTATCCCTCACGTCAATGTCACACTTAGAGGTCAATGGTCAAAAATAGGATCCATTTGTCTTTTCGGGGCCACAACTTCCTCGAGCATGAAATGATTACATAACCTTGTTCATCATCATGAGACGATCTCCAGAGTGCAATGAACCTTTACAAATTGGTGTATCACTTATTCGAAAAGGTGATATCACTTATTCGTTTCTTGAATAAGTGATATCACCTATTGAAATAGGTGACGTCAACTATTCAAATCAGCGATATCAAAAAATTCAATTACATAGTAAGGCTGCACCTCATATATATATGAAAAATTTGAACTACTTGGACAGTTTATCGTCTAACACTACTTATTAGATGGTTATCAGTCACCTCAAAATGGCACACATAATAACGAAACTTCGAAATATTTAAATTTCGAAGGTTGTCCGCAATGCTGTTTTAGCTACCCTTTATTACTTATATGCATTTACAATAAGCCTCATTATATAGATGCATCAGAAGTGGGGGATAAAGCTGTCATTAAGACTGTTTCTTGTTCATTAACTAGGCCTCCTCTAAACAAAAAAAAAAGTTTTTTAACGCTCCGATCTATCAGAATAAAGGCTTTTTGGTGAAATCTATCAAAGGGCTAAATTTGCTAAAATAAACTGGCATGGCAAACAATCAGAAGTTTTCAAAGGCTTTTTTCAGAACACATAAAGGTTTTAAAGGTTTCCCACTAAATTAAAGATGTTAAAGGTTTCACTAGGCCTGTAATTTAAATATAACATAAATGAACTAGATACTCCAACACAGTTTTAAAAGCTTTTTATTTACATTTTTACTAAGTTAGGCCATTGAGCTTGATTTTAAAATGAAAATGATTAACATTTAATTCCAGATACACACTCATCAATGGCTGGGGGAAAACTTCTATCTTCACACTATATCATAAAATAAACTATCAACAATTAAATGAGTAGAGTTTATCAAAACTATACAAAATTAACTTAACAACTGGTACAAATCACTATTGCAAAACAGGAAAATTAATCACCAATTTGAATAAAACAACAAAAGTGTACATAGGAATCATACTCGAGCACTATTAACGAGAAATAAGTTCCGCCTCTGTTAAACTGACCCGTTCTATTCATCTTTTTACACTTCCAAGATTTTGTCACTTGAATGAAATTCATCCATTTTATCATTTAATGAGATCCAGTGTACGGACAAAAATAAATTGATCAAAATATAAAATCCTTTATAAGGAAAAAACAAGTGTGGGATTAAATTTTGGCCACAAAATCGAGCACAGTCTAGAATTAAATAATGTAAGACAGATTTATAAGACTATTAAAAAAGATAAGAGTTACGAGTAATACCTCTTAACTATTTTACAACAGACAAGAAAAAAAATCTGTAAAGAAGTATCCCCTAAAAAACAATTCAAATATTTTCCTGGGACAGAAATCTGAAATAATCGGAAGAAATACTTGTTTTTTATTTTTAGCTCCCTCTTTTTTACACAGTATTAAATAATAATAATAATAATAAAGTAAAATAATAGCTATGAAAGGTTAACCTACTTCATCGTTTAAACAAATACAAATTTGGCTGCAAAGCACTGAAAAAAAAACACAAAATACAATTGAATAAATATTGTAATTTCCTCTTAAATGTCCGTAAAATGTCTAATATTTTAGTCTTTAACATTAAGTTTACTCCAAATTTTCTAGAATTTTACAGCTTACTGCCTTTTCTATTTAAGAACAGAAGTGAATTCAACAACAACTTTACAACAGCTTTAAATCTATAAAAGAACAATATGACTTGTACTCCAAAACATTTCTTGTACATTTCTTTTTTTCTCACACACTTCAAACAGATTTAAAAACAAAAGTTCAACCTAATATTACTGCATAAACAAATCTAGTCTTAATTATTTTCTTGTATGAATAAAATTTACTATAAACATATGTTGCTTAATACATTCTGTACGCTTCAATGTATATTTCAAATGTAATATACACATCTTATTCTTTCAAAGGATTTGAAAAAAAACAATTACACAAAAAATAAAATTACGCAAGGAAATCGGAGCCACAATTTATTGATTATGCTCACATTGTGCTCACCCACTAAAGTTGGCCTTACACAGAGAATGTGTCCAGGTAGGCATTTAGGGAATAACAGAAACATGACAAAATATAGGGTACAGTTGACACATACCTCCGAATTATTTGTTACATGTACTGTAAAATCAGGCTTTACATGAAAGACACAATCATTCTTTACATGTACAACACATTTTCTTAACACTTGAGAAAAAAATCATGCTTTACATGTACAACACACTTTCATAAAACTTGAGAAAAAATCATTCTTTAAATGTACAACACACGATCATGCTGCCAAATGAAGTATAAATAGTCTCTGTTAGATACAAGTTTGTACATATATGTCTCCCGAAATAGGGCAACACAGCCTCTCGTACATTACTTTATTAAAGAGTTATTGCCCTTGAAATACAAAAAAATCATTTTTTTCATAAAAAAATGCTACATATTTATACTGTACCAATATATATAACATACGAATTCAAGACATTACATATACAAATATATATAAAAAAAGCTTAACTCATCATAACGTTAGAAACACTTAAAAGGAATGCTTGTTTTACTTAAAAAAATTCCTACAGACAATATTACCGTAAAAATTACAAAGCAATTTTTTTATTTCATTAAAGCACCTTTTCCCATTTATCTTATTATTTTATCTGATTATTTTATAGTGAATAAGAAGCAGATAATACAGTAAAAATCTGCATCTTCAACATTTTGTTAATGTCACCAAATATTTATACTGTTACAGATTACATAAATTCATCAAGTAAGTTACCAGCATATATCTTAAAAACTTTGAAGCAAATTACATAAAATTATCTTTCACTGTTGGATCTGAATAGGTTTTCACTGAAAACAATATCTCTTTATTTTCACACAAATGCATAATTCCACTTAGTATTCAAAAATCAGCACTGGAACAACTAGTGTGTAAATGTCCACATATAACTGTATTTCTGGACTGTGTATATGGCATAATGCTTGAATACAACTGCACATCTAAACCTGATTGGCTGTATCATTCTGAGTCTTCCACTATTTCTGGCAACTACAAGACAATAAAACTTGTCCCAATTTCACCTAAATATTCTTTTTATCTTTACTTTACTGAGGTACATTGTTTTGTGTAAATTTTTGTATGTATATATCCTTGTGACTCATAAAAAGGGTGAGTGACAGATGACAATTCAGTTACAGCAGATTTAGGAAATAACCCTTTTTCACTTTAAGTTCATTTCAAAAATCACATATATTCAAACATGTTCCAAATGTCAACATTCCCACTTTCAAAAAATTGGCATTTAATGTATATAATACAGAAAGAACGAAGTACAGGTAACCCAAACCTTTCCTTTTTAAAACATGAACTTTCACTGTAAGGTGACAATGCCCTCGAAGTGGTGCTTTGTTGAACAATTGGATATCCACTTACTAGTAAGGGTGTTTCGGCCAATGTTTAAGTTTTTGGACAACTGGATCTTCAAGGTGAAGGTCATTCAGGGGTCAAAGTCACATAAATACTGGTCAATGGAAATGTCTTGTCCAAAGAAGAGTTGTGTCCAAGTATGAACTAAATCCACTTATTGATAAGGAAGTTATGGCCAATGTTAAAGTTTTCAGACAGAATGAGGGATGGACGGACAGTTCAAAAACAATATGCCTCACTTTGGGAGCATAAAAATTGTAACAAACATTTAGAACATGTATATACTTAAAATAAACGTTTTTTTACAATCAAAACCAAATTACAAGAAAAAACATGATACTGATCTCAAGAACTCATCTTTATTTGTAGTAATCTTCTCTCAGTTATTTTGAACTATCATTCGCTTTCATAAAAGATAGTGAGATCACTGGGCTTTTTATACTAAAATTTCTTTTTAAATTACTTTATCTTCTAGATACATTCCAATTTGACATATAAAAACTTATAAAAGGAACAATGCCTAACATCCTGACTAATCTCTTTAATAAAATTAACCCCTCTACTGTTCATGTGTACAAATATTTACTGAGCAACTGTATTATTAAAGACTAGAAAAAAGAAGGTCTGCCTTGACAAACAAACTGCAGTACGAAAAAAAGTGACACTGCTCCGTTATACAAGAGTCACAACATGGTCTAGCAATATTTGATAGTTAGAAAATATAGCAGACGTAGAACCAAACAACTGCACTTTTGTTACCATATCCAAGTAAAATCTATGAAAAAGAAAGTGCGTCTAAAGACACATGTGTTTATGGCAATGAAGTCAGCTAAAGTATTAATTATACTAAGAAAACAAAATCAAAAACAAACAGAAACATGCAAATGGTCTCTTACGTGTTAATTTGCATAAACATTATAAAACCGACTAGTTGTACATCTGGATTTCATCTGCAGGTAGTTGTTACAATTGTGAAAAACTTACATACACATGTACTTTGGCAATTAAATTTGCATTCTAAAAAGAATGTATTCTAGAAACTGTGCCATGAATTGTTAATTTTGTAAACTTACGGGGATTGGAGGGGGGGGGGGGGGGGGGGGGGGTAATTTTAGGAGAAAAAAAAAAGCTATGTAGAAAACGTTGGCACTTCTATGCTGTGATTACAAAAATAATCATTTTAAGAACTATACAAAACCAACACTTGTAATCAGCATCTTATGTAACCAGAAACTGTTCATGCATTTATACCTTTACTATTTTAATATATTTCATTTAAAAATCATACTATTTTACAGAAAACTTTGCAGGAATGAAAACAATATCAACACTAATTGATTTCACAAACTTTTACAATGACCAACTATAAATAAAGACCAAAAAATGAAGTACAATCTGTCAGAGATACATACAAATAACACTTCATTCAAGGCCTAGTAAATAAATATCCCTGAATAAATGGTATGGTAAAACGTGTCGGATGTCTGCAGTTGCAGACGTCACCTTGGCCTCTCAGCCATGAGTGCTGAAACACTCCATTCCGAGGTAACTTGTGGATGTGGCTGAAATAATGTTTCGGACTACTGATTATCATGGAGAAATGTGCCTGCTTCCATTCATATAAAATCTGTTTCACCTAATGTTCCAGCCTGAAGATATGAAATCAAATGTCCTTGTGAATCATCTAAAATATCTTAATTTTATTAACATTGTAAATTACAAATGTACAAACAGAAAGTTACCAATAAAATGACTGATTTTCATAAATTTGCCAATCTAATTTTTACACTAATATTCTATTTCCATTAACATTTTTTAGTTATCTACATTCAACAAAACATTAAGTTTACTACAAAAATAACCTCATTAATACTTAGTTTGCATAAGTCCATTTTATTTAAAGATACCCATTTTGGAGAAAAACAAACATGCTTCTCCAAGCCGGATATTATATATTCAAGTTTCTATATTTATATAATATGCTAATGACTAAAATGTACCTCCAGCTGGTCTGTACACAGGGAAGTCTGGTCGTAACCCAGCTGCTGCTTGGTCTGAGTACATAGCAAGTCTTTGTGTGGCCAAACCTTGGTAACTCTGAACTCGTATTGCATGATGAGCATCTCCAGACTCATTTGGCCGTACTCTCGTAACTGTGGCTAAACCGGCATGATCTCCGGTAAATGGCTGATGTGTAAACTGACCAGTCAGGTTGAAAACATTACCATTGGACAACTGGCCTAAGTTGGATGGTATTAACAGACTCTGTGCTTGGATTTGTGGATGACGATCATGAGACAATTCACTTAAAATACTTTGGGTGTTTGCTCCGGGGCTTGGAGTGTATATTCTTGGTACAGGTGTATGAGCCTGCTGGGGCTGAATTGTTGACGGTGGTGATTTTAGACATGATGACTGTGTTGGGCTTGTCAGTTTCGTATTTTGTGACTTCTGCTGTGGGGAGTTGTTTGACTGGCTAGATGGCTGGAATGCTGCTACTGGTACTAAATGAGATGGAAGTCCATGATTAAAAACAAATGGTAAATTTGATGTAGCATTTAACGTATGGACAGTTGCTTTTGGTTTTGGTATTTCCGATAACTTAGAATTTGTTGTTCCCACTATATTGCCCATCAGTATGGAATTACTACTAGAAATAGTAGCATATTTTGGCACAGAAGAACTATTTTGTTTACCCTGACTATATTGTCTTTCTGGATCTTGTGATGAAGATGCTTTGCTTATATTTCCTAAAATGCCTGACTTTGAACTTGATGATGCAACACTAACTTTAGTCTGACTGGTAGACCGACTACTGCCACCAGAACTCTGAGCAGTTAAAGTCACTAGCTGGTAACCCTGTGACATACCATTGCTACCCTGTGGTAAGAAGGCCATCTGTACTGGAAGCTGCGTACTCTGGTTATTTCCTACTGACTGACCTAAACCAGTGATAAACTTAACTCCGGCTCCTGATAAAGATGCATTATTGATGACAGTCATACTTTTTTGCACTGTGCTTGACCCACCTGACATTACACTTGTTACAACAGGGGATATCATTTTATATGCGGCTGGAACTGATGCTGTACTTTTCTGATCTTTATTTGCAGTGGACGTTTTCTGAACAATCATTGCCGAATTACCTTTTTGCCCAAATAAAACTGCATTTTTTTGACCACTTACATGTGAATTATAAACTATAGCACTTTTAACATTTTGGTTATTTCCAGTGTTTTGTAACTGCACTGTGTACTTTGGTACATTCTGTGATACAGTTGCTACAGGTTTTGATGAGGCTGTTGTCACCGATTTCAATGACAATTGTGGATGCGTGGGCAAAGTCTTGTTCGTATACTGTTTATCTTCCTTTTTACTTTCGTCACCCGAGTCAAAACTACTTGAGCTGCTGCTTTGACTACTTCTTGATGAGCTACGGCTTCGACTTTGTGAACTTGATGTGCTACTCTGACTTGACGATCTAGACCGGTTTCTGCTGCTATTTTTAGATTTGTTACTTTGAGACACAGAGTTTGGTGATGCTGGAGGGGAAATAGACTCAAGCCGAATACGGTTTGGAGAGCGAGTCCTTCTGCCTTCCAGATGTTGTTTTAACACCTTGTTTTGTTTGTCTGCAGTATCGAAAGACTGGAAAAGCCTTTCTTGTATGGGTTGAGACTGCAGTTTCTGCTGCTCTTCCTGTAGTGACTTACGTTCTTCAGAAGCAGTAGCCAGCAGGGCATCAAAGGTGGTAGATGGATGCTTGCCCACTGTCCCATGAACACTCTGACCTGTAAGTAAATACCCAAATCAAGCATAATCAATACTTCTTTCAGTCTTATAGAAAGGTTTACCACCGAAAGATATTCAATTAACCTGGCGTTCCTCAACAAATATAGAACACTGTTTAATCAAGAGGTTACTGAAATAAGCATAATTATATCATTCAATTCACAAGAAACGAGATATTTAACTCTTCAATTATCTTACAGAAAATAAATTTTCATCCTATTCTTATTACAACAAAAACTGAAATTTATATATGTCAATAACAAAACCTGCTTTGTTCATCACTAGAATTATGTGTTAGAAATAACTTCTCTGTGGAGAATTGTTTCAAAAGAATCAAAGGCAGAAAAAACCTTGTTAATGGTTTTTCTTACCCTGTATTGACAAGCAAATAGGGAAATGTAAAATAAAACTTACATCCTAAAAGTTCCTTCAATCATTGCATTAATTTACAGAATCATATCGAAAGAACATACCATTAGAATTCAGAAGGGCTATGTTTCGATGACAATCAGGCGATGGTATTGCATTGATTGCTATCGGTTGATTGGCTGTTGAGATCAACATGGCTGCAGAACTTCGAGTTTCAGGAGAGCCAGAAGTGTGGCTTATCATGTGACCTTGAAGGCCAGGAAGATCACCTTTGACCATCAATCTCTTGGATGCACTGTCCATTTCCTGGTGACTTTTCCTCTTCAAATTTCTACCTTGTTGTTCAATTCTAGCATGAACAATAGTTTGTTTTAACAGCTCATTCGTAGTACTTGTGTTACCATTTAAAATGTGACCTCTCTTTTTTGGAATGACCATTTTATCTACTGAGAAATTTGTTCTGGAAGTTGTCACTGTGTCTGTTGCTTGTGAATTAGCAACAAAATTAGCAGATGTCCATGCAGATGTCTTACTGGACTGGTTTACTTCATTCTGTTGACTTAATACCTGATTACTGTTGGTTTTGTTCAATGTCTGGAAACTAGCGGCAGTATTTCCATTGTTATTTTCACAGTCATAGGATCGTTCAAGATTTGCAACTATGACTTTTTCCATGGCCTTTTTGACATTATCACCTGGAAGACAGTCAAAGGGAATGCTGATAGGTAAACTAGGTCGAGATTTATTGAGATCATTTTCACCATGGCCTGACTCTATGTACCCATTCACCTTATGATTTATGTCAGCAGTTTTACCTGACTGATCAGGTCGAGTATTTTCCAGGAGTTTTCGAATGGATAAATTAGGATTAGCTGCACTGGAAGTGTCCAATTCAGTTGATGTTTTTGATATGTTATTTTTTCCACGGTTTGTGATCCTGCTTTTCCTGTCTTTTGTTCTCTTGCTAGATTTTCCACCAGACTGAGGCTGGGATGGAGCAGATGTCACACTGGAACAAGTGTTTGGCTGCATGTTCTCCATCTCAGAGTCCAGTTTCCTTTTTCTGTCTGTCCTTTTCGCAGGTCCCTGAGGCAAGTGGTTTACAATATTTTCATTTACTTCTATGCTATTTTGTAGTTGTTTGACCTGAGATTCCAGCACCTGTGCTTGAGTAAGGAGCTGCTTCTTTTTGCTGAGTGACTCTGACAACTGATTTGCTAAATAACCCTGAGCATTGGAAAGCTGGACAAGGCCATTCTGAAAAAAAGAAAAGAAACATCTCTTTTTATTTCATTTTGTACATCAGTGTAGTTAGCTTATATCTGTATAAAAAAGCATTTAGGTCTTAGCTTTATAGCGCCATCATATATATTAATCTATAGCAGTTCACACTTAATGTCACTCAATTATTACAGGGCATCCTAATTTTACAATAGGAAACTAAACTTTGTAGGTCTGTATATTTTGTCCTTCCCATAACCATTACCTTTTATCTAAAAATTTACGATTTTTTTTTCCACTCTACATACTTTGACAAAAATGAGTAAGCTGTTTCAGTCACCTAATCAAATTGCAATTTAAATGACGTCTGAGAAGGCAAAAAACTGCCAATGAAAAAAGTCTTTATCCATTTATTTTTAAATGTATGCCACTGAGTAAAGTAAGAAGTGTAATTACCTTTTTACCATTGGATTTCCCTGATGATAGGCTGTGATCTAAGACAGCTTGGTTTTGAGCTTCCAGCTGTTAATATACAAACATTGTAAACCTTAAGAAACATTATAACAGACTATTGGACTACTTGTATGTGTATATACATTCACACTTCATGTCACTAGCCTGCACTTAATCAACATAGAGCTAACACCATCATTTAACTCATTTATACTGTTACGAAAGCAACTACATTCGCACATTCGTTTGAAATGAAATCTATCCTCTTAGTTGAAATGGTGCCATATCAGGAGCAATCCTGTAAAAACAATGAAAAACAAGTAGCTACTATAGCTAACCCAAGTGCTTCATTTTCCAGACAGCTCAAATATCAAACTTTGTAAATGATAAATTAAATCAGTGCATATTGTCTGAAAGCCTTACCAGTGCCTGATTTTCAGCTTCAAGTTGATCAATCTGCGCCTGTAGACTTTGAGCCATATTTTCTAGCTCATTCTGATGTGTCAGTATACCTCTGGCTTGGGCAATGAATTCCGATGGGGTGGATGCATCTATATGAAGCTAAAACCAAGACAGATTGGTTAACAGCTTTAAAACTTGCAATCATTTTCTACCGAAATATGTACTTTGATTCTTAAATGTAAATTCTGAAAGTTTTTCACTTGTTCTATAAGAATGTTCAACTCTGACCTTCTAATGTGTTCTTAACAGATGCTACACACCAAATATCAAAACTCAAAGTCTTATGGTTAACGAATAATCTTCTACATAAAAGTTTTTGCATGATGCCGACTCAGTGACCATAATAGCTTTTCTTCGAAAACAGACAAGCTAAAAATCAACCACTCAAGATCATTGAGTATTTAAATGGCCATGGTGGGGGAAGGGATCTCACCTCTTTTAACCTAGTTTTCAGTTGTTTAGTACTGTCTTTCTGTAAATGCTCAATCTGTTTCTCTAACCTCTGTACTTCTGAGTTCAAATCTAAACGTCGTAACTGAAAGAGAAAATTCTTATCTGAATTAGGACTGAGCTACTAGTATTTCAAATATTTAAGCGTAAGTACTTTAACTCACAACAAAATATCCAGCTTAAGCAATGCTTAATGTTTAAAATATATACAGTAAAACTTGCCTCTACCAACTCTCATTGGGACTAGTTGGTTATATCGGTTATGAGTGGTTGTTGGATATGGTAAGTTATGAACTGAATATGAATAAAAACGGGACAGGACATATATGTCGGTATGCTGCGAATGTCGTTATAATCAAATGTCGTTAAGAGCAAGATATACTGTTATAAAAACTGGTTTGATTTGGTTTAAATGAGTTTAACACCCTCTATCCATCAAAGTCATATCAAGCAGGCAACTTACCTAGCCATCAATCTTGGGAAGCACTATTACAAAACACCCATTCTAAGTAAGAAACTGCTGACTTTCTCATATAAATTGTCATGATCAGATGCAGGGCTTGAACCCATGACCATCTGTCAGTGAGAGGATTAGTGACTTGAAGTCAATGACTTTATCCAGTTGACTAATAAATTGATATAGATACCAAATATAAGTATGTTCATACCTTTTCTTTCTCTATTTGTTCCTTCACAGACTCTTTGTACTCTGGGGTCTGCATGTATACCAAGAACTGCATGTACTGCTGTCTAAACATATCTAAAATATAGCAATCAATGCAGCAACTTTAAAACTTCCTACAAGTCAATGATGAGGTATTACAACCACTACTTTACATACCAGGTAATCATTTTGTAAACAACACTTACAGCATCAATTTGTATAAACTGGAATATGTAACTATATTCATCGACTGATTTAAGATTGAATGTACCATAAAATTTCACAACATTTTCACTATAGAATAAGCTCCCAACAAAATGTCCCGAAAAGATGCACAGAGGGTAAAACAAAAACATGCAAGAATACAAGTAAAACATGACCTACCCATCAGCTGCTGGACAACTGGTGCCATTTCTAATGCTGACACAGACTGGGACTGGACTGAGGGTTTGAAGTAAGAGTTTGACATTGTTGTCATACTTGGCTCATTATAACTCTTCTTCAGTTTGTCATCAGCTGTAACAGAAATTGTATTGATATGTCAGCTATAATATTCTATTAAAATGTCAGATGTCATAGAAATTGTACTAAAATGTCAGATGTCATAGAAATTGTACTAAAATGTCAGATGTCATAGAAATGTCATAGAAATTGTACTAAAATGTCAGATGTCATAGAGATTGTATTGAAATTTATTAATCAGCAGGATACTCCCAATAAATATAATTGAGTTTCACTTGACTGTGAGACACCTGATTTTCTTTCAAATGGTTAATGATTTCAAGCTGTTTTTCATTATCCTTACACGAGGGTTTGACAATGAGTCAGTACACATAAAACATGCATGGTATCAACAAAATCATGCTGCCATTCCTGGTACTTTCATTTTTTTGTGAAACAATTTTCAAATGGGGCTTCAAATAACTTTTTATTGCTTATATACTGTGTCAATTCTATTTCTTTTCATTTATGTACACCTTTATTTCATTTTCAAGAATCGACACATCACTTATAAATTTCCATCACAACAAATAAAGTTCCAGGTCTGCTGTTTTAAAATGATAGATAACAAGAAATACAGACCTGCGGCAGATGTTGATAACAGTGTATGATTATGTAACAGGTTCAAACTGTCAAGTGCCAACACCTTCTCCTTGCTCTTTGTCTTTGCCAATGCACGAGCTTTCAGAGCAGATAAAATTTTACGCTGCTTTCTTCTATGAACTGTAAAAAGATACATATACAATGTCAAACAAAAAAAGAATTTCAATTTAAAGTCACTCTTCATAATTCAGTATTTCGTTTTTGTAACATTTTTAGTACAAATCTTCTTTTATTAGATTATGTACAGTTTGGAAATATAACAATATAACTTCCTTAAAGTACAAAGTTATTGATAACTTTGTTCTTCAAACTAGCAAACTAAACTATCTGCAACATGAAATAATCAAATCAGTAAGTCTTTGATAGAATACACTGAGAAATATAACAAAGGCTAGATACACACCTTTTTTCTTGTCATCTTCTTCTTTTATTTGTCCGTTACTTATATCAGAAATAGCTGCCTGTATCTTCTGTTTAGCAACTAAATGTGCCTTTCTTCCCGCTAAAGGTTTTGGTTTCTGTCTTCGTGTTTTTCTGACCTCAATCTCTTCTTCCTAAATTACAAAGATAAAATTCCATAAATATTTCAGTTCTATCCCTCATTTCCATTAAAAATGGAAATTAAGTAACATAATTATGTTAAATGACAAAACTTAACGTAAAATGTAATCCAGGTAGCAAGACGCATGCAATCAGTGTGATAAAACTCTTGACTAACGCTAATTTACTTATATACATAAATACACATGTCTTATTTTATTCTGCAAAATAATTTTTGCCACTATTACCAAAAGTAATGATAAAACCGACTGTTCAGTCTGACATCCCCTCACACAGCAATTTCAAAGCCTCCAAAGATAAAATTCACTCTATATAGATATTTGAAACAAAATGAATCCATTTTCCAGTTTATTTTGGTAACACTGCTCCAACATATGGTAAAAAATGTTTTACCAGGCCATTTCTGTGTAAGTATGCATATATTATCATTTGGTAAATGATTCACCTTGTGAACAACATGTTTTATTGATAAATGGACTGTGGCAACTAATTATAAAGTAAAAGATATTTAAGGATTTATTAATTTTTTTTCAGATTTCAGATTCAAGACATGCAAATCGAAGTTGTATATGTAACAGGTGGTGAAAAGATTGTGGTTTGAGCGGGACTTGAACCGGCTTACAGGGCAGAGATTCTACCAACTGAGCTACTAAGTCACACAGTGTTCCCTATCAATTTGTCACCAATATACCTGTACCTGGCTACATAAAGATAACTTTCAAAAGTGGGCACGACATTTTTCAAAACTGAAAAAAATCCTTACAATTAATGTGAAGTTTACTTTTTGTTAAGTTGAAGCAAGTCAACTGCATGCTTGGTCAAATCTGGCTGCAAAGTTTACAGCAAATAAAGTTATTACAACAAAAACTGAAAGTTCTGAACATTAAACAGATGGAAAGAAGGAAACCTAACAGCTAAAAACCAAAACAAAAAACCAAAAAAAAACAACAAAAAACAAAACAAAAACACACAAACACACTCAAACCCCAACAAACATCAAACACCACAGCAAATCTTTTCACCAATACCCCTTTCCCCCACCCACCAAAAAATCCAAAATTCTAAAAAAAAAACAAACTGCAAAACTTTTCACTACTTCAACTAGAGACAACAACTCCACTTGTGCCTCACTCACATTTTCTGTGTCGGAAACAGAAGATGCAGACTGAGCAGGTGGAGGTCTAGCGATCCACTGAGACCACTTGTTCCGCGTCGTGGGGCCATATACCTGAGACTCCTCGTTACCCGTTGTTTCTGAACTTGCATTACTTGTGGAGTCAAAGTCTAGAAGCTTGGCTGCCTTGTAGGAGCTGTCCGATTTTTTATCACCAGTTTTCTGTTCCTATGAATAACATGAAAGACTTCTCAAATTTATTGCCATAATAAAATTTACCTTTACTATAATATTTCAACCGGGACTGTACCACCTACTATTAAAGTAGGCATTTATTTTCTGTCTGTAAAAGAAAATAAATTTCATTTAAAAAAAACATAGGTTTCTTTTTTCTCATGATTCACCTTGATTTGGAGTTACCTATATTTAATTTTGTTTAAGTTCATAAATTATTTATCTTAAATTGACATTAGTGTCATCTGAAAGAGGCAGCTGCAATTAACATGAAATTTAATAAGCCACTTAAAAGACTTAAAAGGGGTAACTTTCAGAAGGTACCAGATGACCCACTAACCTGAGAGTTCTGTTTAAGTGATGATGTTAAAGAAGGTACCAGATGACCCACTAACCTGAGAGTTCTGTTTAAGTGATGATGTTAAAGTAGGTACCAGATGACCCACTAACCTGAGAGTTCTGTTTAAGTGATGATGTTAAAGATGGTACCAGATGACCCACTAACCTGAGAGTTCTGTTTAAGTGATGATGTTAAAGAAGGTACCAGATGACCCACTAACCTGAGAGTTCTGTTTAAGTGATGATGTTAAAGATGGTACCACTAACCTGAGAGTTCTGTTTAAGTGATGATGTTAAAGATGGTACCACTAACCTGAGAGTTCTGTTTAAGTGATGATGTTAAAGATGGTACCACTAACCTGAGAGTTCTGTTTAAGTGATGATGTTAAAGAAGGTACCAGATGACCCACTAACCTGAGAGTTCTGTTTAAGTGATGATGTTAAAGATGGTACCACTAACCTGAGAGTTCTGTTTAAGTGATGATGTTAAAGATGGTACCACTAACCTGAGAGTTCTGTTTAAGTGATGATGTTAAAGATGGTACCACTAACCTGAGAGTTCTGTTTAAGTGATGATGTTAAAGAAGGTACCAGATGACCCACTAACCTGAGAGTTCTGTTTAAGTGATGATGTTTAAGATGGTACCACTAACCTGAGAGTTCTGTTTAAGTGATGATGTTAAAGATGGTACCACTAACCTGAGAGTTCTGTTTAAGTGATGATGTTAAAGATGGTACCACTAACCTGAGAGTTCTGTTTAAGTGATGATGTTAAAGATGGTACCACTAACCTGAGAGTTCTGTTTAAGTGATGATGTTAAAGATGGTACCACTAACCTGAGAGTTCTGTTTAAGTGATGATGTTAAAGATGGTACCAGATGACCCACTAAGCTGAGAGTTCTGTTTAAGTGATGATGTTAAAGAAGGTACCAGATGACCCACTAACCTGAGAGTTCTGTTTAAGTGATGATGTTAAAGATGGTACCACTAACCTGAGAGTTCTGTTTAAGTGATGATGTTAAAGATGGTACCATTAACCTGAGAGTTCTGTTTAAGTGATGATGTTAAAGATGGTACCAGATGACCCACTAACCTGAGAGTTCTGTTTAAGTGACTATGTTAAAGATGGTACCATTAACCTGAGAGTTCTGTTTAAGTGATGATGTTTAAGATGGTACCACTAACCTGAGAGTTCTGTTTAAGTGATGATGTTAATGATGGTACCAGATGACCCACTAACCTGAGAGTTCTGTTTAAGTGATGATGTTTAAGATGGTACCACTAACCTGAGAGTTCTGTTTAAGTGATGATGTTAAAGATGGTACCACTAACCTGATAGTTCTGTTTAAGTGATGATGTTAAAGATGGTACCACTAACCTGAGAGTTCTGTTTAAGTGATGATGTTAAAGATGGTACCACTAACCTGAGAGTTCTGTTTAAGTGATGATGTTAAAGATGGTACCACTAACCTGAGAGTTCTGTTTAAGTGATGATGTTAAAGATGGTACCAGATGACCCACTAAGCTGAGAGTTCTGTTTAAGTGATGATGTTAAAGAAGGTACCAGATGACCCACTAACCTGAGAGTTCTGTTTAAGTGATGATGTTAAAGATGGTACCACTAACCTGAGAGTTCTGTTTAAGTGATGATGTTAAAGATGGTACCATTAACCTGAGAGTTCTGTTTAAGTGATGATGTTAAAGATGGTACCAGATGACCCACTAACCTGAGAGTTCTGTTTAAGTGACTATGTTAAAGATGGTACCACTAACCTGAGAGTTCTGTTTAAGTGATGATGTTAAAGATGGTACCACTAACCTGAGAGTTCTGTTTAAGTGATGATGTTAAAGATGGTACCACTAACCTGAGAGTTCTGTTTAAGTGATGATGTTAAAGATGGTACCACTAACCTGAGAGTTCTGTTTAAGTGATGATGTTAAAGATGGTACCAGATGACCCACTAAGCTGAGAGTTCTGTTTAAGTGATGATGTTAAAGAAGGTACCAGATGACCCACTAACCTGAGAGTTCTGTTTAAGTGATGATGTTAAAGATGGTACCACTAACCTGAGAGTTCTGTTTAAGTGATGATGTTAAAGATGGTACCATTAACCTGAGAGTTCTGTTTAAGTGATGATGTTAAAGATGGTACCAGATGACCCACTAACCTGAGAGTTCTGTTTAAGTGACTATGTTAAAGATGGTACCACTAACCTGAGAGTTCTGTTTAAGTGATGATGTTAAAGATGGTACCACTAACCTGAGAGTTCTGTTTAAGTGATGATGTTAAAGATGGTACCAGTCTGCCTCTTCTGTCTTTCCTCACTGCCTTAGCTGGTTCCTCCTCAACCTATAAACATATATAAAGAATAAAAATAACCTGGGAAACAGAAAAATGTTCAGATAAGTGAATGAACAAGTAACCAAACACTGCACTCAAAAATGGTAAATGAGAACCAGATCAAATGTTATTATGAAAATACATTTTACTGAGAAGTGTTATTGAAACATCACATCAGTTCTACATGAAGGTTTAGAAAATATTGCTTGTTTTTTTTTTAAAAAAGAAAATATATTCTTTTTACTTTTTCTACCTTAAACAGGTGTCTATAACTGTTCATTAGTAGTGAATATAAAAGAGTTCTTACCTTTTTTGAAGGGTTTCTCATTCTTTGGAAATATTTCTCTAACTGTAAAAAAAAGAGAGAAATTTAACATGTAGAAAGAATGTCAAATGGCTGTATTTAACTGTGAGTGATTTATGCCAACATCTGTTTAACAAAAACAATTAACAATCAATAGACAAATGCTGTTACTAATACAAAGACTTGATTCACATGTTTTTATGCTGAGATTGGATTTACACTTTTGTAACATTAAATGGGCAAATGTTAATATTGATCAAAATAATTGTAGTGTAACAAGGTTTTGAAATGATATACAAATCAAAATGTTTATGAAAACAGCATAAACATGTAACTGCAACAAGTGTAACAGATGAATGTACAGCTACATCAGTACAGTAACAGATGAATGTACAGCTACATCAGTACAGTATCAGATGAGTGTAAAGCTACATCAGTCCAGTATCAGATGAGTGTACATCTACATCAGTCCAGTAACAGATGAGTGTACAGCTACATCAGTCCAGTAACAAATGAGTGTACAGCTACATCAGTACAGTAAATGGCTACATCAGTACAGTAACAGATGAGTTTACATCTACATCAGTACAGTATCAGATGAGTGTAAAGCTACATCAGTCCAGTATCAGATGAGTGTACATCTACATCAGTACAGTATCAAATGAGTGTACAGCTACATCAGTACAGTATCAGATGAGTGTAAAGCTACATCAGTCCAGTATCAGATGAGTGTACATCTACATCAGTACAGTATCAGGTGAGTGTACAGCTACATCAGTCCAGTATCAGATGAGTGTACAGCTACATCAGTCCAGTAACAGATGAGTGTACAGCTACATCAGTACAGTAAATGGCTACATCAGTACAGTAACAGATGAGTTTACATCTACATCAGTACAGTAACAGATGAGTGTACAGCTAGATCAGTACAGTAACAGATGAGTGTACAGCTACATCAGTACAGTAAGAGATAAGTGTACATCTACATCAGTACAGTAACAGATGAGTGTACAGCTACAACAGTACAGTAAGTGATGAGTGTACAGCTACATCAGTCCAGTAACAGATGAGTGTACAGCTACATCAGTACAGTAAATGGCTACATCAGTCCAGTAACAGATGAGTGTACAGCTACATCAGTCCAGTAACAGATGAGTGTACAGCTACATCAGTCCAGTAACAGATGAGTGTACATCTACATCAGTACAGTGACAGATGAGTGTACAGCTACATCAGTACAGTAACAAATGAGTGTACGGCTACATCAGTACAGTAACAGATGAGTGTACGGCTACATCAGTACAGTAACAGATGAGTGTACGGCTACATCAGTACAGTAACAGATGAGTGTATGGCTACATCAGTACAGTAACAGATGAGTGTACGGCTACATCAGTACAGTAACAGATGAGTGTACGGCTACATCAGTACAGTAACAGATGAGTGTACGGCTACATCAGTACAGTAACAGATGAGTGTACAGCTACATCAGTACAGTAATTCAACCTCTGACAACTGAGTCAGGAATCTAATCTTTTATCTCAGTGGTCAAAAATGCTCCAATGTTCTTCATGACCCAACAGGCATGAGTTTAAATTCCGAGGGGACAGGGATATTTCTCATGCAATGCATCTTTATGACATGGATAGAAGATTTCTTTGACCCATTAGTAATCGGTGAAATCTTTTTTAAATCTAGTTCAAAACTGAAAATTTCAGAATTCTTCTAATTCTTTTATATCTATAAAATGTTAGAACACCTTGTATAAAATAGAAATCTCAAGCTGCTGTTAAAAATTCTATCAATTAAAATGAGTAATCACTTAGTTTTAATCTTTCCAGTTTGTCAGGTCAGCATTATCAATCATTTTCATAGTGTTTTCTATGGACATGAGTCACCAATTCAATACATATCATTTACCAAACAAAGGCTCTATGCTGGTAAACAGCAGTAGAAAAAGATCACAAGAGATGTTGTCAAAGCTTGTTGAAATTCATGCTGTTTGTCTATTCCTATTCTCCTTGTCCCATCCAACCAACTTCATTTTTTTTAATGTAGTCCAAAAATATCCCTTACATATTTATCATACTGTCAAGAACATTAGTGTTTAGAATTTTAAGGCTACTCACTTACAAAAATAATGCTTCTCCCTTTTTATTCCAAGTTTATATTTTGAAATTTACTGATTACTGACAATGTCAATTCTTCTACACTTCAATTTTGTTCACTCTCTATTGTAAGGAAACCATGAACACCACACATCCATCCCCAAATGAAAACTCCAATTAACATAACAACAGTTTGACCTATATACTGCTAGTGAAAAACAACCTTAATATTCAAAATTGCTTAATTGTGTTAAGAGTATAAATCTTCCTCATATAAACTTCCGTTTTTTCCTAATTGAGTGGGTTAAAGTCCATTTATATTGGTACAAACACATTTCACATAAATTTTCAAGGTCATTTTTTAACATTAAGGCATGTTATACTTTTTCCAATCAAACGATATTATTTTCATAAACAGCTGTTGCCATCAGCCTCAGGCAAGACAACAATTGTGATCTGATGCACTATGTCCTGTCATGTGACCACAATCTCTATGGTAACAGGGAAGGTGACATGCAATGACAGGAGTCAACTTTACTCACCAGGGTTCGGTCAATTGTGTGGACATAGTAGCTAAATGCTTTTCCCGTCCACGACACCGCACCACTCATTGGCGATAACTCAGTCACGTGCATTATTGTACCAATATCTGCAATGGCAGAGACGTGGGTTCATCCAAAGATGACAGAAACGCTCTCATGCAACAGACATGATAACAAACAAAAACTTAGCAACGAGACAAACATGTCAACAGACATTGTGAACACACACACATTCATGCACATTCATTCAATGGAAAAAGATGAAGTGAAAGAGAAGATACAAAAACATCATGCAAACTATCCTCAACACATTTTTTTAAACCTAAAATACAGCATTATTTCTCACTTTTCTGTTTTATTTACAGTAAGATTTTCCTGAAAAATGATGCTTTTGTACCTTAATCAAGGAAAAGGGTTATATGGGTTATATGGGGAAAGAGTGAACAGAAGATGACTTGGTGAACTTAGTGAAAGTTTACACAAATAAGACACCAACTTCTGGTTAAAAACTTTCCAAAAATTTTTTTTCAAACACAATATTACAAATTTCTTTATAAATTTATTATAAACCACTTAAAATAAAATTTATCAAGGAAAAAATTTCAACCAGAAATTGTGTAACTATGCAATGAATTCTTGCAGCAGACAACAGATTGCAGTTTTCGCAGCTGCATATCAAGGGACACAACTCTTGTCATCGACTCACCATCGTTCTATCAACTATATGAAGAAAATATGTGACGGGGTTACATGTCCATGAAACAGCTCCTCTCAAGGGTGACAACTCTGTAACCTGCATTATAGCTCCAATATCTGTGAACAAGGTTCTGACAAATTAAACGGTGAAATAAAAACTTGATAATTGGAAGAGTATGTATTTTAGTATGAAAACACACAAGACAAGACTTATAAACTCTAACAAAACGATATGATACAGGACAAAAAAAAAGAAATTTAACAGGACAGTAACTGCAACAGAACAATCAAACAACAGAATTTTAAATGTCTAATGTCTGCAACATAATGTGAAAGATGACAGGTGATACAAAGATGTCATGGCAAAGGAAACATTCATCATGCAATAACATTAAAAATATGAATTATCCATTCATTCTTCTTAAAATGTTTTGCCTTAAAAAGCAAACTGCAGACTCCAGTCTATCATATATACAAGATGGCTGAGAATTCATTTATCTTCTTTTAACAGTATTTTAATAAACAAGTTTTTTTTTCTCTTACTTTTCAAATGTAATCTTACACATACTGTGATTTTTTTAAATGGTGACAACCGAAAGAATTTTCGTTGCAGAATCAAATTTTTAATTATTCTATGCAAGATGTACTAAGTGACAGAAGAATGTTTTCATTGTAATATGACTGTAATAGCACTGATACACATCAGTGTGAACTAACTGTACGAAAACATAAAGGGTCACCTTGACCAATCATCTTTGATGTGCAAGTACATTCAAACTATAATGAAATTACTTGAAATAAAGTCTAGTTGTCTCCCTTTAACTGTTGATACTGACAAAAATTCTAAACTGTACATTTTTTGAAATTCTTTTTCGAATTCTCATGAATATTAGGTTCGTGTATTTTATACTGCCAAATGTGATGGCTTCATGGAAATATTCTGCTACAATACTTAGGGGAAAATATAATGTTCAGAATTACAAAAAGTGAACTGGTTATGAGAAAAGGAAAATATTTTTCAAAAAAACAGATGACTGCAAGTGAGCCATCGAAACACCCAAAATTGTTAAATATGGCAGATAGGAGTCTACAATTTTCTTTACCAATGTTGCAATAAGAAAATAAAGACAAAGTAGTTTTAGGGAAAAAGTTAAAAAGAGAGAACCACTTTACAATATCAATATTCTGAATTAAAATATCAAACTATTTAACAAAATCAGAAAATTAACGTAAGATTTCGTGAAGTGTTTTTAATACTTTTATTTAAAATTAAAGTATTCTTTCAAAGTATTAACATTTATTTCAAAAATCATAACATTCATTTTAAGTTATGGTTCAATTAAATTTTGCTCTTACCGCTAAGGTTCCTATCAGTGATTCGGAAGTTAAGAGGACAGAACGCTTTAGATGACACTATTTTTGCTCCCTCTTTCATGTTGGCAAACCTGAGTTTTAACTGGAAGTACAGAAACACATCAGTCAGACCCGCAGACCGTTTACATAATTTCCTGCACAAGACAATACAAAATTGATTTTTTTTCTTGCCAAGCAAAATAAAAACAAAGCTAGCATTCAAAGTATAATGCCCATCTAATTCTTGATGGCTTATTTAATATAAGCAAAGAATTATTCTAGATAATTTTTTTCTGGCATTTGTTAACCTTCTTGAACTATTTCCAAATTCAACAGAAAACTTGGAAACATACAGTTTCAATTTCAATCTGTATCATAATCATCAGGGCTCTACAAATTTTATTTGAAATTGAGTTGTCCAGGACGACTGACTAAGGCAAAATAGAGTTGTCCCAAAAACAGTCAGATGTCCGAGTGACAAGTGTAACGTTTTCGATAAGCATTATTAGTTTATTGGGGTTTTTATTTTGCAAAGTCAATTTAAAAAAAGAATTTGAAACACTTTTAAAATGAAAGATTCTTTTATAGATCTTTAAAGAATACCCCAAACTTCTCAACAGAAATTAAGTTCACTTTAAAAGATTATGACAGACTGCAAATATGTGGATTGGTTGTTATTCAACTTATTGTTTTAAACTAATGTACTTCTGGCATCAAAATTCAGTGACTTTTTGGTAGAATGTCTGGTTACCTAAGGGATGTGTTTTATGTTTCACCAGAATTTTATGTGAACACGTCACAAAATTTTTAAGATGTAAAGTATGTTGATTCATTCTAATTGTTGCTTTCAAAAGTAAATACCACAGCAATATTCAAGTCTTGGAGAAAAGGAACATTTTTCATTGAAAAAGAAAAAAGAACTGGTACTTATAATAAAACAATGACCACTTATCTTAATCAGTCCATTGAATGTTGTTAAGTTTGCCTTGTAAAAAGTCTCCAAGACACTGTTTTCTATAAATATTAAAATACGACGGGGTCGCGGAAATATATGACATACAGAATTTATCCGAGATTTACCCTCGCTGCTTCATGTTTAATGAAATAAATATTTGCTAGAATTGGTTGCCTTCATTTTGTAAAGCTTGTCTTAATTCTACTTTACCGGTTCTTTTTCTTATAGATAAATCAGGTAATTAAAACAAAAATGCCATAAAGAATTTCTGCTTTTTTGTGGTTCCTTGTCTAAAAGGTTAGATTAGAATAACATTGGCAAAACTTTGATGTTTAACCTTTTGCCTTTGAAATTAAGCATTCAATGAATTTGTTGAGACATTTACTTGCTTGAATTATTTTAAAGTCACATGATACCAACACAGATTTATAAAATATAATCAATATCCATAATTTAACTAGAGTCCTGATTGGTTGACCTTTTCAGCTCACTGCTGCCACTTCTGTATTAGGGCGGAGCTTATCGAATGCCAGTCGGTTAGATATTGATTGCATAATGTTGTTTATTTAAGTGGGTTGTTTATTTGAGCATATTTATCCAAGATTTATGACTGTCAAAATTTGAGTTGTCTGGGACAAAACTTTTGTACACAGTCAGGTGTCCGAGAGCAAGTTTAAGAGCTATCCCGGTCGTCGGACTATAGAATTTGTAGTGCCCTGATCATGTTTCCAAATTATGCCTTTATTAAAGTTACACATCCTTACCTGATGATCGACTTGAGGCCCAAAGGCAAAGTTGTTTACAAATATCACACTGAAAATACACAATCACAGATGTTATATACTAGTTTACAAATGCTAATGTTACTGTGTCTCTGCTTTAATCACTTGCAAAACAACATGAAAGAAAAGAAGACAACAAGAGACGCAGTAAGCATATCTTTTCTTAAAACATGTACATTAGAACCAAAGATTGAGAAAGGATTCAAATTTCTAAAAGAAACAGTTTTGTTTTGAGCTTAATAAAACTTCTATATTGTATGTTCACGAAAAATTTTGCTAAAGTTTCTTTTTATAAAAACTCTTCTAAAATAATGGGGAGAAAAAAATAGGTCACCACTCCGCAAACTGGATCCAAGAAAATAACAAGGAGATATTCACCGCATGGCCTTGACTTACGTTGCATTATTAATTCTTTCTTTAGTTTCCTCTGACAGAAAATCACCCTTTTCAAGCTGTAAAAAAATACCAAATGATATTTATTTTTTTTCACTAAATGGCACAAAGGTTACAGTCTAAAACTTACTTGTAAGGGGAGTAACTCTTGCAGCCTTGTGTAACAATACACCCCTCAGGTAAGCTGACAAAAGCACTATAAAAATTGTTCTAAAGTATATATCTTCCATTAAAAAAATGTTTGCACCTACTGCAAGGAAGTTTTACAAAATCTTTTTCATGTATATTCTTAGTGGACAGTATAAATATTTTCTGGCAAAATTAAATGCATTACCAACACTGTATGTAAGTGGGCTGATATTTACCATAAAATTGCAGTGTTTCTTTCCATACCATTTCATCCATCTCTTAAATTGTTCTATCATACCCTGAAAATATAAGGCCATTTGTTTTTATTAAACCTAGCATCCAAATTAAACTAAATAATGGGAAAAAAAAGGACATTTTAATACATCAGTAACATTCAGTAATACCAATTAAGATTTCACTTAGGACCTAATGTCACCTAGTACCCTATATTTAATCATGACTGAAGTTATTCCATAAAGAAATTGTACTACAATTAAACTGATAAATTCTTGTCCCTAAAAACAAATCATCTTTTGTTTTTTATACCCCAGAAGGAAGAGGCATATAGTTTTTGAACAGTCTGTCCATCAGTCATTCTGTCTGAAAACTTTAATGTTGGCCATAACTTCCTTATTAGTAAGTGGATTTACTTCATACTTGGACACAAAACCTCTTTGGACAAGACCTTCCCACTGACCTATATTTATTTGATGTTGACCTCTGATTGACCTAAACCTTTGAGATCCAACTGTTCAAAAACTTTTAACATTGGCCATAACTTCCTTATTAATATGTGGATACACTTCATACTTGGACACGAAACCCCTTTGGACAAGACCTTTCCACTGACCTATATTTATCTGACCTTGACCCCTGAATGACCTTCACCTTGAAGATCCAATTGTCCAAAAACTTAAACATTGGCCATAACTTCCTTATTAGTGAGTGGATATACTTCATACTTGGACACAAAACTCCTTTGGACAAGTCCTTCCCACTGACCTTTTATCTATATGACCTTGACCACTGAATGACTGGTCCTCAGCTCAAAAGTTAAAGCACCAACTCAGGGGGCATTGTTATCTGACAGTTTTTTTTTCCATATTCTGCTATGTTATCTGAAAAAACTGTCATTGAGTTCTTCCTCCAAAAATCAGCCGTTATGAAAAACAACCCAACCTTTTGGCCACTTAGAGTCACTTTATAGTACTTTAGCTGACACATTGTAAATACCTTTTATTCTTAACTATTCTTGGCCTTTCTGGTCTACATTACACTCTGATAGTCTATTAGTGTTGGCTAAAAAAATTCCCTAGACTGTATATTTAAAATCTTAGAGAGTAATGTTTTCAAATGTACAAACCTCAGCATATGTGGCAGGCCATTCTGCTTTTTCTATCCCATAGCACAATTTACATGGGGTCGCTGCGGCAACCTGTAACACCACCTGGCCCACACCTGGAATATGGAAGAAAGTGAGAAACTACTCCATTGTAGACTAAAATTTCAACCAAGTTTTAACAAAATAGGGTAAAAAACACCCTTCCAACAACACTAGAATCTAATGGGTAAGGCATAACCCCACAAAATATTCCATGTAAACAAAAGGTTAGCCTCGTCTATCGACACTGGTCAATTTCAATATGTTAAGCATGACACCAGGAAAGCTCGAAAATCCTTTTTTTTTCACAATTGTTTTTTGTTTTTTTTTTAAATTTGGCACAAAAAAATTATAGAGCTGAAGAATTCAATCTTTACACACCACTTCCGAGGTCAATGAAATAATCTTCTTCAGTAAATTTAATAGACTTCACCATCTGATCAACAAGTTCAAATGATGTTTCACCATACACCTACAACAAAAAACATAGAATAAACTTTTATGAAAAAGTTAATGATTTGTATTTGTACTGGTTTATTAACAGACTAGTAGCTAGTTTTTCAAATTCAACATCTATGTACTCATACTTCAGAAACAAAAACATATCTGACAAACTTCACCTGAGCTTTTCAAAAAATGATTCAGTCAACATGCATCAGTTCTGTATTATATGAAGAATCAACAAATGAATATTTTATAAATAATACTTTATGTATTATACTGACTAATTATCAAACCCATGGATAAACAAAAGAACTTTGCAAAAAACACACTTAAGACTATCAGAACTCAGATATTTGAATCTTCCAAAACTTGATTATACACCGATATCATTTCAAACATCTACGCTAAAAGGAAAAAGATGTTACTGACTCACCTCTGGAGAGAAGGGCTCATACTGGTTGAGTTTGTCGGGATCTTGTACTGCATGATCGTAACACTGCTGTATTATATGTTTCAATAACGTTGTTGACGCTCTTGTGTTGATAAGACTATTTGGCTTTGATGTTCCTTTCCACTGAAAGAAAATGTGTTTCCAATTAACAGTCTTAAAACTGCAATTAATACACACATTTACACTTGCTTTTATGGTAGAATTTATAAGATCATAGGGCATAAATCTTATCCAAAGAACAATGAATGTTTCCACGTAGAGTAATGAATGAACAGGATGACATAATATGCACTAACTGATCTGGATTCTCAAAAAATATCAAATCATGATCATACAGGTATGAAACAACTAACCCAATATTGCTTTGACTCCTATGCACTAAAACAGAGAAAACTAACAACAGGTATAGGGGGTGGCAAAAGGGAGAAAACTTTAAAATATTTTCCTTCCTTTTGTTTCTGTAAATGGCTTGTGTTAGTGAGTAATTTGTGGTTTTAAGTTCTGTCTGAAAGCTTTTAATTCCATAGATTCTGCCTTGCTTGATTTATTGGTCTTAATATAATGTCTCCAAGAAGCATATTCAATCTAAAGTATTCCAAATGACGTAAATATCTTTGAAACAACAGCAACAAATACTATATTAAGAAGAATTTATTGTGACTGATACAGTGCACCTAAAGAACTATATATAACCATTTAAGGATTTAGTGAATAGTTTCCTGAAGAAAATTTTATGTCTTACAAAGGGCAATGAGAAGTATAAAAATGGCAGACAAGCTATGAAATTGTTTTACATTGAAAAGAAAAAAAATTCATAGATGTTCTGTATAAAAGAGTTCTAAAATCTAAAACAGCTTTTTGAAAGAAAATTTAATGAATGACTAATCACAAAGAAAAATTATAGAAATATAGCATAAGCTTTCATCATAGACAAGTTTCATATACAGAAATCCCTTCAAGGAAAAGAAATTACAAATACTATTAAATTATAATGGATTTTTCAGAAACTTTCAAAAAACGTACCGAATTCTCTGTGGGTAAACACCATACGAATAGTGTTTCCCCCTCAGAATTTCCATGATAATTTATATGTATTATGTGATATGTTACTGAATATTATATGCTTGGATGGATATTTGAAACTTCATTTCTCATACATATCTTCTGTTTGTAAGTGAGCTGTACACCATTAATTCATGTAATATATCAACTCATATCCTGTGACACTGCACCTATTTCATTATGTCTTGAAGTTTCATTTAAACTTAAATAACTTCACATCTCTATGTGATTTTATCACAAATTGGTTTTGATATGATTTCAAATTCAATAAATTTTGATTGAAATTAACCTGACCAGTTGACCTGATGTTCTCACTTATGTCTGGAGTATTACTTACCTATTTAAATCTAATACAGACACTACAGTTAAGGAGTTTTGGAGTCTTCCATTCAACTTACCCTGTTTCCATATTTGAATCTTTAAACAAGGAATGGCCTTAAAAAGTTCAAATAGCTTCTGTGACCTCATTTTGATGACTAGTTCACACAGTTTTGACGAGTGCTCATAAAGAAAGCAAAATTGCCAAGGTCACAGTCAAACTCCTTTAACAGGATTTATACCAACTATCTCTAGTAGTTAAGACTTTCTACCCCCACATCACCACTTGTTTTCATCTTGTTACAATTTTTTCAGTAAGAGCATATACACATGTTAAACTTCCACACAGCCTTACAACAAAAATGTTAAAGCTGTCATCTTGAAATTGGAATAATGTACTGGTATGAACACTCATTTTAGGACCCCAACCAAATGCCTGGCAGCCTGTTCACAAATTATGCGAATAAAAACAGTAGAAGTGTGTATAGACTTGACTCGATCTCTATGTATCAGAATGTCCTAGTACTAACTGGATTAGTCAGAGAGGGCCTGTGTAAGTGTGGTATTTAACAATATGCATATGATAATTAGTCAACATAAATGCCATTGTGAGTTTACTGGCAGACAGCTGATCAAAAGGGTTGTCAGAAGAAAGAAAGAAAATTCTTAATATTTTGAATCAATGATACAAGTAATTTGGGTTGTTCCAGGAGAAAACTAGACGTGTTCCGCGACAATAAGCCCCTTATTGGTCAAAACACAGATGACATGGATGGACATACAGGTTGTTATAAATAGATACTCAGTGGCTAACCTATTGTTGCCATTGATCTTTTAGCCATGCAAGAGCATGTATAACCACCCTCCATAAAGGATGACATCAAAAATGATTTACTGTTACCTACTGTTTCCATAGTAATCTAAAGATTCATTTTTCAAATCCAGACAAACACACAGATGGACAAACACTGCTATTGCTTAAATCCCTAATCCTTAAGACTGATATGCTGCTAGGGCTCTAAATAGATGTCACATGTATAATATGGTAGCATTTCTTGGACAGGTGTATATCTGTTTCATCTTTAGACATAGCATTCATTTTAAATTATGAATTGTCTTATTCATCAATTCTTGTAGGCAGATGTTGATTGTTTGTGTATGTTAAATGTTTTAGAAGCAAGTAACATGTTTAGACATAATATACTGTCTACATTCTATGGAATCAATATGTTGTAACATACCAGCTGAAGAACACTATCTATGGCTCTGTTATACTTCTCACACAAACTCTTCATACTCTCATAACTGAAAACAGACATGTATGCAACAAGTTTAATCTTAAATAATTTTCATCTTCATTTTATAAATTTCATACACTGAAGTACAGAAGTTTGTTGTTAGCAGTCAATCCAAGCTTAAATGTATCAGTAAAAGGCTGAGACAGCAAAAGCAATAATTGGCTATATAATTTCTAATACTTTTTTACCCATTTTCACAATGTCTGCCAATATTGTAGTCTGGCAAGTATTTCTGACTTAAAAAAGAAATGTTTGCTCTTTTTTGAATTTCTTAACACCAACAACAGACTTTTGATTGACTAACTACTAGATATTCTATTTTTAATTCATGAAAAAAAACACAGTTAAACAAGGACCTTAGGATTTTAAAATCAAACTGATGGCTCTTAAGATACTGTCAAAAGATAAGTATAACCATCAAACTTGAAAATGAATTTAATGGAAAGCTGAGTAAGACTAAGAAATTCAAGGAAAGAATTTCCTTATAAATATGGTTAGAACTTCAGATGGTTGGGTAAATGTCCTTTTGGAACCTCTCGTAAGTCATTTTAAACTAAAATTGCTTCCCTGTTTTTATTCCAGACAAAAATTTTCTTTGTATTTGCATACATGAAATTTTTTAAACAATAGTCACCTACTACTGATAAGAGTTATATCACAGTATCTTTTGAAGTGTTTCACTGAATCAAGACAGGAGTAGATACCACTGGAAAGGTATCAAGAATTATTATCTACAACCTTGAAATAATTTTAAGCAGTGATACACTTGTACATTTTTGCACCTCTGTTGTATCATGCAAAGAGTACTTTTTGTAAATATTTGAAAAGAAATCTTGGTTGTTTTTTTCTTTCTTTATCAATCTGAACTGAAAAAAATTAACAAAAAAAACCCAACATAAACCCTAAACAAGAGATATTTGTAACATGTATTTTTTTTTTACAAAATTAAACACTAAATTTTCAACTTGTATGCATTGTACTCTGGAAAGATTCCTTTTATTCTAAAGCCAATGCATGCTTTGTTATAGTAATCAAACCAGTACATGTATAAACTGTTTATGCATATCTAGGTATGGAATATAAACTGTTTATGCATATCTAGGTAAGGAAGTAAATTAAGAACTTCAAGGTTAAGAATTCACAATTATTTTCAGAGAATGATACTTATCTGCCTAGCCTGTTGTTTGTTTGCTCTAAATATTTGCATAGGTTTATGACATTCACAAGGCTACCTTTGAAATAACATGTACAATAGTGTTTTTGGAAAATGGACACTCGTTCAATTCTAGTATATGAAACTGAATCTATTTCATAATTGATTTTCATTTCTCAATTGAAGTTATTTAAGCAATACTCGGAATGGTTAAGAACTTAGAATATTGCATGCATCAACTTGTCCCTTTAGATTAAAGAACTGCTTTTGAACAACTTAAAAAAAACAGGCAAAACTCAGAAAAGGGGTCAAACATGTATACCTCATCTTAATAGTTTGAAAGGGAAATAAAAAGGAAGCACAGAACCCTTTAGGTTCGAAGTAGAAACCTGAAGTAATGGCCCTGCGCACCCCCATAGGAAAAGAGAATTATATAAAAACAACATTGAAACTGGACCATGTAAAATCATGGAAGGGTACTTCAACCTGATTATTTCCAGTGTAGACTATGACAGTCTACAAAGTGATTAGTCTTTTAGTCTACTTGAAGATGATAATATGTATACTTATTATTAAGAGTAGCATGTCAAGTTCAAGGTAGTCAGAAAAATTACTAATAGGCAGGTCTGACCTAAATTGTCTTTTAGATTGCTTCAGATACTTGTTTGTTCTTGTGGCAAACATTTTTTTATAACAAAAATATCGAAAAGCAAAAGCGAAGAGGCATCACGCATTTTATGCTTAATAGATTATGCCATCCTTGATTGGTGGGGGAGTCCATTTTCAATTAAAAGGGTATCTAGTATACATTTTCAATTTTATTCTATTTAGTGAAGAAAGTCCTTGCTACAAACAATGCAGACCCAGATCAGATGTCGCATATTGCAGTGTCTGATCTTGGTCACTGTTTGCCTATGTCTAATTTTGCAGTTCAGCATAAATGGGTTAAATCAAATATCTCCAGCCCATGTTCTACAGGGATAAAGCAATCCAAAGACTAATTTTGTTTTATTTAAGCTATCTGTTGCTCGTATAATATATCAAATCATATAACAAAGAAAACACATAATATACATTTGTACCTGTTAGTGTCATAGTTTTTGAGAATGTTTCTGTTCAAGGCCTGCTCTAACTCTGGTATCTCTGCACTCACAAGCCTGAAATTGTAACAAGATATATGATATGATAAGAATGAAGTAACAATTATGATTTTGTTTTATCATTGGCGTGTTCAGATAATGATACGAGATAAAATATGAAACCTGATACAAAATGAATGATATTAAGATTTAAGTGTTCAGTATGAAACACCTTTTGCTACATGTTATTATAGCCTGTCCTTCAAGATCCCCTTAAAAATTAATATCCTTTCATTTCAACAATAAAACTTCAAATGGATTATGTTTTTTCCCTGTCATTACTATAAGGTCTCATTTAATGATGTTTCAATGCATGTGGTGAACAGAACTTACATGTATAGCAGTACCAAGCACTACAAAACAATCTAAATCTAATCTAGGGAAATTAGTGGGTAACTAGACTTGTCGGTCCGACACTGATGCCCCCGGAACTGGGAATTTGTCACAGAAAGGGAATTCATTACTAGGGAAACCAATGGATATATTATAGTTAATTGCCTGATAGGTTAAGAAAACTTTGCTTTACAATAAACCTCTTTCAAAATGTGTCAGCTGCTATACCTCTTTCACAATGTCTTATATCACTATTAAACTCAATAATGCCTTTCTTCCATAACTCATTCACCTATTTAACAATATGGTAATTATTTCAAATAGCAATGAAAACATTGGATTTCAGTATTACTTAGGTTATTATATGTATGTTACTAATAAGTATACAAACATTTAAACCTGGGTGGAGGATGAGTTGTGCACACAAGATTTACAATATATGGCATGTATGAAAAACCAACAAAGGGCAATAATCCAGTGAAATCTCATCAGAGAAAAAAAATCTTAACTTCTTGCACAACTATGATTCATGGTCTATTATGAGTGCGAGTTTGGTTTCAATCCACCCATGGGTGTAGGAGAAGTTGTGCACACAAAATTAACTATATGATTGGCATGTATGAAAAAACAACAAAGGGCAATAATCCAGTGAAAACTGATCAGAGAAATTATTTCTTTACTTATTGCACAACTAAGCATTGTGGTTAATTATGTGTGCGAGTTTACTTTCAATCCAACCATGGGTGGAGAATTTGCGAGAGAATTTGTGCACACAAGATTTACTATATAAGACATGTATGAAAAACCAACAAAGGGCAATACTCCAGTGAAAACTGATCCATGAAAAAAGTTCTTCATTTCTTGCACAACAACCCATCATGGTCTATCATGTGTCGAGTTTGGTTCCAATCCATACATTGAGGAGTTGTGCACAGAAGAAACTGGATGTACCTACGTACAGACGTGTGCAAATGTATACTGCCCCCACACTATGAGGTGGGGGCATAAAAAAACTTTAGGGAACTAGAAAATTTTAGTGCAAGTTGATTTATATCCAAGCAGATAACAGCATAACAAGAACCTGTGGTTCTGTCTAGACACAAAAGATTTCTGACATTTTCATACTTTCTGAATGCTAATATTTTCTCACAGTTTAGGCCTAACATTGATTATTCTAACTTTTGACATACAACTGTAGCTTTAAATGTCACCTTATATCAATCCATCAACACTCAAAATCATCAATTATTTTGTCATACCCCCTTATAACAGGGAATGCCTATCAAGTGCAACAATGCTAGAGATAACTGCCATTACAGATTAAGTTATATAATAAGTCATAGAGCTTTGTTGAATTAATTCAACAGTCCATGAACAATTCGAGAAATAACAAACCAGACTCACAAACAATTCATAGAACATGAAGAAGGGCATAAACTCTTTAGGTGCTTTTAACTACTGAAAATCATGAATTAGCTTAAAATAAGTATTTATGAGTTCACTAAAAATTCTATGTATATCATAGTCTGTTCAGAAATTTTGGTCTTCATTTGTTCAAACTTCAAAAAAGCTTCATCAACAGAAAATTTTCTGTGGAACTGCCCAGAAATTAATAGTCCATGAAATAATTTTTAATTAACCTTCATGAACTTTATTAACAATAACCATTAACATGTCTAGACAGTTAACCTAGTCAACTGTTTAGAAAACTCTTTAACCCTGTACATGTACATTGTACATAGTTTGTGATCTGCAATAGGGTAATTTTATAAAAAAAAAAAATTCTGACATGCAATAGAACTACTGAGATCAGTGTGTCTGCATTTGTCCTATAAAACCAATTTCCATGTCTTCGCATGTACTAATTGTCTTTTTGAACAACCCATACAAATACAAAGCTGCCAGCATGAAGCATGGTAATTAGGTCTACAAAACCCCTGACATAGAAATCAATAAGGTCTGAGATTCCAGCAGATAGCAGCTAATATTTTATTATTTATAGATCCTGCCTTGTGTTCTCCAACCAGGTCAGTCAGTTCAGAACAAAAGAAGTTATTTCTAGACTAAAAAAAACAGCAAAAAAAGACAATGATGGCAGCAGGGTATGGACTGGGATCATACTTTAAAGACTGAAAATTATTGTTTTTTGTTAGTGAATGTAAGAAATGGAATGGCCATAGTAAAAATTCAGACATTACTATGAACAGAATTATTTTCTTGAGTGACTGTCAATTTGCTCTGCTGTGCTACAGGGCTAAACTCTCATAGTTCAGCAAATAAGTCACAGTTACAAAATCCTGATGAAGTATAAACTATAATTTATTTAAAACCCCTTAGAAATTTACTGTAGTATCAAAAACCCAAAGTATTTTAAACTAGCAAAATGTATTTTGTTTTTATCTGCGAAAAGTTTTATTAAACAAGAATGTTGTAACTTATGCACATTATGTTGACTACCCATTAGGATATAGAATTTGAAATCACATATTTAACCACAAATTTATTGCAAAAGTATATTTCAAAATCATATACTGCGTCAAGCTACTGATCAATTCAGTTTTTTAGTTTAATTGGAGTTTTAACACCAGTTTTAACAGCTAAGGTCATATCCCGGTGGTCAGTCCACCTAACCAGTGTTCCTGGGTATCCAACCAGTTTACTCACCAATTTCTATAAGCAAGTGACTGACTACTTCCTCACATGGTGAGGGACAAATGACCTATAGATGCATTGTCTGAGATCAATTATCAAGGAGAAATTTTGCCGGTGTAATCAAGCTACTGATCAGAGAAATGAATCTGAAGTTATCACATTATTTGTAACAATTAAATTCATTCAACTGTGATTTTTTGTTACATAATTTTTTTTTATCAAATCTATCTGTTTTATAGCCCACATAATGGTAAAACTGCTGTCTCATTGCAAATTTCTTACTCGAAATCATAAGCAATGAAAAATCAATAAGACAGCTTAAGGGAGACCAAAAAATCATGTTTATTTTCTAAACTCCTGTCTGAACAAACAAAACACTAAGATGCCCACTGTGTGCATACATTTACATTTATTTTACCAATCCAAACCTATTAGGTGTTGAAGATCATTTACCTTTTTTCACAAAAGTAAGCAAGTTGACTGACCTCAGTATACTAAGAACTAAAGGGTTATACATGAATTCATAAATCAGATAAAAGACATTGTAACATGAATTCATGCATTAGATGACAGGCATAATGTAACATGAATTCATAAATTATAACACATGTTTTTTTTTTACATTATATGTAATCATCATGATAAATTTTGTAAAAATTGTAACTTTAAATAGTCAATTTTGTAGGCTGAGGACCTGAATTTTTATGACATCTGTATTTTCCAATCTTGAACTTAAATTCAAAAACCCATAACAATGAAATTATTTTTCTTCATTATTACATTGGTATGCCGGTCAGATTTTACATTAGCACTTTCTGTTTAAATTAAGATTTTGTTTGTCTTCTGAAGCCTGTTGTATTTTGACAGTTGATTAATTTTCCCTTATGTCAAAATGTAAGCTTTTACTTTTCTTAACTGGAAACCATCTGGAGCCATCAGTTATACAAACTTCTGAAGATAACCGCCTCTCCATAATGCATACTTCAGATGATGGGTATTGTAACATGAATATTCATACACTGGATAACTTAAACATCTTCATCTTTTATTAAATGAACATGGAGTTTTTTTCCCCCCCAGAACTTTGAAGTATTTTATTTTCTAATTAAACTTTTAGACCTTGGATTGACAGGATAACATAAACAAATAATTTACTCTAACAGTATCTGTCTGGTATACGTAATAATACATTGTAAACTGGCTTTACTCTATAGAGACAATCTGAAAAGTCGGTGAATAATTATCTGACATTTGTAAACAAGTGCTGTTGACCGTAATATTTTACAAATGTGGTAAAAACAAGATGAAAGCCTACAGTCTTCCTGTTTGTGTAAATTGCATTATACTGTTTATATTACATGACATTGGGAAAATCTGAATGATCTTACTTAGACTGTCCATATTTTCCACAACAATTAAATTGAATACCATTCAATGTCTGATGGCACCTAGTGGGCACAGGCTAAACAAATGACAATCACACTCGGTAAACATGTGGGAGGTATCGAACAGTCTTTTAACCATCAAATGTCAATTTTGCAATGACTTGACAAAGATATTTTTAAAGAGACTAAAAGTTTTGTGATAACTCAAATGAATATCATAGAAAATCTGTTTGACATCATGTAATGTTTTTTTCAAACTACTTCTCTGATCACACACTATTCATTTAGTTCATGTCATAAAAACTCACTTCCTGAACATCAAAGGTTTCCTAACCTGTTACAAAAATGTTTCATCTTTAACAACAGGGAACATGCTTTCTGTTCAAACCAGATGTTTACTATCAACTACATTCTATAGAACAGGTATGAGATGATTCATACATCAGAAAAAAACATGCTCTAATATCTACACTGTAGCTAAATATAGCTACATTGTAGACAGTGATCATTGATCCATGAATATAGGTCAGTAATAGCAGTGCTTATCTAGGTCAAAAGTAAACTATCAGAAAAGAGCAAGGCTAATATTGCTTAAACCAAATAAAGAAATACATGATTGCAGAAATTTAAGCTATTGCAAAACAAGTGGTTTAACTGTAACACGTCATTCAAAACTATGTGAATACGCACACGCACAATGCCATGATGCATTATTACAACTAATAGTATTGGGTGAGGCTGTGGTGACGCAATCACTGATTCAGTAAATCCAGTGGCAATAACGTAATAAGGGGAATATTTTACTATGAGAGTCAGCTCTATAAATGCTTATACTGGTATAAATAAAATCTTGTTTGTCAAATTGTAGTCTAGAAGGAAAAAAATTAAATGAGAATTTGTCTATATCAATGACAGACTGATGTCTGACATGTAGACACAAGAAAAGAAACAATATTATAAAATATCAATGTAAGAAATAACTTTTTTTGGACTTCAATGAATAATACATGGCTTTTACATTGAAATATATCCGTGCTGAAGCATTTCGAACAAGTCGCGGTGTATAACAGGAAACAGTGGAAAGACTAATGCTTCAAGTTCCAACAAATCATATGAAATTACATAATTCTGATACATGCAAACCTAAATCTGGGTTTTGAAAATTTCAACCATATTTTTCAAAAGTAATGCCTTTTGAAATAAGGTCAATATTACTGCCCTATTCAGCCCTACTTTATCAGTATTGTTTTCACAATATAATTGTTCACAGACATTTCACCTGTAACCTGCCGAGAAATTGTAGTGGGAATATATCAACCTGAAACTACAAGGTATATCTTTTTTCCAAGCTTAACCTGATCTAGCATAAAAACATGCATTAATAAACTAAAAATTCAAAAATATTAACTAACTTCTAAAAATCAACATTCCTTTTAGATCAAGAAATAAATGCATGAAATTTATGACTCTGCAATTGTCTTTATTGCATCAAGGACTGGTCAAGAACTGACACAAACATATAACGAGTGATGATAATAACATCTCCAAAACAGCAAACACAACTACAGAAAAATTTACTAGAGCGAGATATCACAAGTAATTTACAACAAAATAGACCCTATATTTTATAAAATTAGGAGCAGATCAGTGGTGTGCAACCAGTAATGATGATAAATAAACTCAAAAGTCAAATAGATAGATATCAAACTGAACAGATTATGTTCAGCTGAAAAATTTATTATTGTGAGTTTCATTACTTTTTTTCTGAAAAGTTTAGCAGAACATAAGTAGCTTAAATTCTTTTCAGTATTAACCTGTCACTACAATTCTTACATCTGCAACATAATGCTTTTTGGATCAGTATATTAATTTTCTTGTATCTACAACTGCTGTAACCTATTCCCTGATAGTCAGTTCTTATGATATTTCAGTCATATGTAACACTTGACAACAATGAGTGTCTGTTTAACAAAAACTTGGTTTCAGCAAAGAGTTGAAACTTCACATGATTACAGCATACTTTATAGACAGACTGTCAATGCATTAAACTGTCTAAATACCATTAAAGCAGAGCTAGACTAATTTCTGTCACAGAGTGTCAGGTCTACAATTCTCATGTAGGATCTCCATAAATCTACATCTCATTTAGAATGATGTAAACCATGGGCATAAGAACAATTTATAAAAAAAATAGAACATAATTTTTATGTGATGGCCATCTGAGTAGAAAATGCTGCTGTCATTTATATATTGCAAGAAATCAAAAACATGCACCCATGAATATTACCCATCTAATTTACCCCCGTTTCGGGCCTCAGACATGGAACATGGCGATCAGCACTTTTCAAAAGAAAGGAATATTTCTTTAGCTACAATTTTAAACAAAAACAAAAGAAAACTTACTTAATGGTGTCAATGATTTCTTGTGCCCCTTCTTTATCATCCTGAAAAATAAATAAAACATTTTACAGTCAAATTTGTCAAGAAATCCAACCTAGAAATCGAGACTATTGTCACGGTCCAAAGAATAATTTGGCTTACCGACGAAGGTATCGGCCACGTGTAGACAACTGGTTCCGACCCAACAGGACTGTGTAACTTTAATTCTTTCGCCATAATGAACACTCTCGATCCGCACTTGTAGATTCTGTCAATATATCTGCGATCACTCAAGATTTTCCATTTTTATTCACAAATACTTTTGACCTACATTCCAGGCCGACCCTCGATGCCCACGCATATCGGGGAAAGCCGCTTCGTCACGTGCGCTTGTTGCTCTGTTGCGATTGGCCACCTCGCTGTCAAATGGGGGTACCTCAGTTCAAGGCGGTTGTTTACAATAAAACGAAATTTAAAGATTCACGTTTCCGTACTTTTAAAGACTGGAGCCAAATAAATATGCTTTATTTTTTTGTTCTTTGAAAAATGGTAAAACATTTTTGTACATTGTTTTATCTTTAAGAATCAATGAAAGCGTTTTATTTGCATGTAGAACCATTTGTCACACATTTTCGCGATATTTAAAAGTTCTAAATTTATTGTTGTAAACACAAATAACTCCTACAGTTTTTCATTGAAGCATCAATCCCCAATTTCATTTTAAAATGTCACTTCTGTTTATTTTTGGAAATAAGCTATCACGAGAATTAGTTACTTTCACTTTTTTTTCGCAGCATGACCAGTCAACTTCACGGCTTCAATACACTCAAGTCGCCAATAACGGATCTTCCCCAATAGCGGATCGAAAATATTTTTGTAATTTCTCACAACAAATACAGAATGAGCTTTTTTGGAACTATCAAGATCAGAATATAGTGCATTCATCCTAGTGTCAAAATAACCAAAAATGTTTGTCTAAACCGAAAGTAAATGAAATCTATCTCAGCTGAAAGATTGACCTGTCGCATGATGAGCGCGGGAAAAGCCTCGTTCTGAAACCCGCTGGAAGAATTCAGCATTAGTTAGGGAGATTTCGCATAAAGAGAAACTTGCCGAGTCTTGTTAAATTTTGAGAATAACCCATATGTACACTGCAAAAACAGTCGCACGTCCTAAGAAGTAGGTATTCTACATTTTATTTGGCTGAAAGTAATGTGATGTGTAGTCGCCAATAGCGGATAGCTGAATTGTGAAAAAGACAATAATGGGAATCGGCTCAAAACTGCTTTCGACTGTCAAACGGCGAATGTATCAGTCATTATGTTTGATCCAATAGCTATACAAATGTATTTGAAAGCAGAAGAATTTAAATAGCAAAATATTTAAGAACAATTAGATCCTCAAATTACTGGTGAACCTGTCCCCATTTCCCACCTTGGCCTGCTCCAAGTGAATAGGGCGGTGGTGTTGTTATACCATGCAAATATACAATTGTCTTACCTGACAGGTCGCTTCTCAATAAACATTATCATATTATGGCTGTCTTTTAAGGCTTATCAAATCAATACCTGAAGGCTCAGTACATGTATTATCTTTATCAATTCAAGAAACGGTTGAAACCTGAATAAAGCATTAAAATGTATATTCAAATCTCTTATACATTTATTTCATGAATGTATTATTTCTTCCTGTAAAATTTGGTATGTTTTCACCACTAAGATTGATTTTACAATGACAACGCTGCAAAAAAAAATCCAATATATTTTTAATTCCATTATACCAGAGATGATATTATCAATATAATCAAGTCAGATTTATAATTCCTAAGTCAATTTCTTGAATTTCATAACCTATAAGTATTCTATCAAAAATTCAAAGCACCTATCCCAGTTAATAAATCAGCTACTATGATCTGAGTTTGAAAACGTGGCATAACACATGGGAAAATATGATTAATATCTTTAAAGGTCATGTGACATGACTATAGCAACTTTGTCTATTCAAAATGATCATAATGTACTGATTAAAATGGTTTAACTGCGAAATTATGAAAATATTGCTTTTGATAAGAAAAAACGTGTTTTTGATGATCGGCTGTTTCCGTTTCGACATCGGTAGTTTCCGCCGCAATTTTTGGCTGTGACGTAGATTAATCCCTACTGTACCAGGCAGTAGTGCAGAATTACACTGCTCCTAACGCATCCGTTTTTAAATGAAAAAATAACACTAAACCACAAGTGCAACTCAATAAAGGAACACTTATAATAATAATAATAACATGCTATAAATTGTAAATTAAATAAGATAATGTGATTACTTCTCGATTTTTATAAGTAAATTCAAACTTTGTGCCGGGAGAACGGGTAGTCATTTTACCTTAATAAATATTCCAATTTCTTCCATGCTGTGGTTCTATAATTATAAAACTATCTCCTCCACGTTTTTACATGCTGCGTAACAGTTCCCAACTTGATGTTTATGTCATAAACAAATTCTTTTTTATTTAAGTGTAGTAAAATTGAAGTGAATTTAGGTGATCTAATGAGTTAACTTTTGTTTCACTGGAATGGAAATTCACACTACAGAGTATTTTCACGTTGGGATATTGTTTGAAAAATAATAATATGGCATGTCCATCAAGTAGAAATTTGTGTCTGCTTATAAATTAATATCCAATGAAATGTCAAAGGTCCATAAATCACGCCTGATACTGTGGGATTTATGCAAATTAACCTGCCCAAATGGGACCCTTGTATATTCTGCATAGCTGTCAAAACAAAGCAACTAACTTTTTTATGACCCAATCAATGATAAACTTGAGACAAATAGCAAATTTTATGGCAAGTGATCTTACAAATTGATTGTATTACTTTTGATCAGTCACACTTGTGAAAACATTATGTAATAGCTTGTTCCAATTAACATGTCCAGAGACATAGATTAGCAGGCACACGTGAGACCTTAACTAGCTAGGACGTTGCCTATCTCTGTTATCTATGTCTCTGACATGTCTGAATGATTTTTAGTTAAGAAGCTTCCTTGCAGATACATATTTTAAATACTAGATAATTAAATGTAATGGATCTATTTATGATGAAAATAAAAATCATTCGACTTCTAAATGTGAACAAATTATTTAAAAAACAAAACAAAAACAAAAAACAATGTGTTTGTGTTATGATTTTGACATAGTTTTTAGGGCTTCTTCATATTATTTGTTCTTTGATCATTATTGTTTTGTTTTCAAAAAAAATGTAGAATGAATAAGCTAAATAAAAAAAGATATGCATTTATAATGAAAAAATCATAGATCTAGTCAAAGAATACTTACACATACCTCAGGCAAAATATACCACAGACAAATAAGCAATGTATCACTGCAAGGAGAATGTTTTTATGGAAAAAAATCTCTCTATTGAAGTTAGTTAATCAAGTCTTCCAACAAACTGCATCACATAAAAATAAGCATGTTCAAAATCTTTTTGGATCAGTTACTTGAAAAATATCTCTTAGTCTAGATATTTTCACTGATGTATCTTTTAATTCTATAACCCTGGTTAAACTAGCCTCTATATGATATTGTTCATTGCCTTACTATTTCCATCAACATTTCAAATTATTTATTTAAAAAAAATCTTCAATGTATATTCATGATGTTAGTTTAACTTGTTCAATTTTGTTTTTTTCACTATATTCAGTCTACATTTTCACTTTCCATCATAATTTTAAAGTTTTTGTTAACAATTCAGGCAGCTGTGTAAAGTGGCAAGGGATAAATGTGCGTCACTTCCGGTTTCGCTCGTGACAGGTGCGCGCGACCAAGTGCGTAAAATATGGATTTTAATTTGCTATAAAAACATCTTTAAGATGAAAATTACCTGCGGAATTATGTAAAACAGTCATAGTTAGATATATATTTTTCGCTCATATGAAAATTTCAAGGTCAAAAATTCGTGTCACATGACCTTTAAACTAATTGATTTCTTGTTTTTGTCTGTTTGAATTTCTTTTTTAGGGCTTTTTTTCTGCATGATCTTCAGCATAAGTTTGCCTTGAGATTATATTTCCATCAGCTGTTGTTTTATCTCTGTAATTTCATCATCATCCTTTTCATTACCCTATCTGGCCTGAAGCTCGCCTGGGGAGAACCTGAGTTGTAGAATGCTCTACTCAGGAAAATTAAAAAATTGATAGTTGCAAAACCTACTTTGACCATTTTTAAGGATTTAGAAGACATTTTTTCTCCCTGACTATTAACCATGTGAGCGCTACTAATGCTGTCTTCAGTGAGCCTTTCATACATTTTCTTATAATCTTCTGTCAGTCCATACTTTTTCTTTAGCAGACATCTCCAACACTAGGTAAAAGGCCAAGCTCACAGTATCCTTGAAAAGCAAAATGGTTTATGATCAATAACTATAGAATACTTGGGCCCAGGCTCCCCAAAACTTCATAGGTGGGTTGGTCATGACTAGTAAATGGCCCATAAAGTTCTTCAGTTTATTAGGTCAAAGGCCAATGTCACAGTGACCTTGAAAAGCGAAAAGCAAAACCTTTTGTGATAAATGTCGAGTGAATCCTTGGGCCCAGGTTTATCAGATTTGGTCTGTAGGTTCATAGGCAGGTTGGTACTGGCAAGTAGATCACCCCTAAAGTTTTTAGGGTCACTAGATCAGAGGTCAAGGTCATATTGATCATTAACTGAAAAATGGTTTCTGATAACTAGAGAATGCTTGGGCCTAGGGTCCTTTATCTTGCAATGCTGGTTGATAATGACCTGTAGATGATATATCACTTTTGGGATAACTCAAAGTTCAAGGTCAGAGTGACCATTAACAGAAAAATGGTTTCCAATCAATAACTAGAGAACCCTCAGGCATTGGCTTCAAGACTTCCTATGCAAGTTGGTCTGTTCAAGAGATGACCCCTTTTGTCGTTAAAGGCTAAGGTGATGGTGGCCATACACCATAAAGAGGAAAACAGATTCTGATTGATAACTGGAGCCTTGGGCCTTACTGCCTCAAAACTTCCTACCTACCCACTCTCTGACATTACTACCTACCTATCCATGCAGTTCTTAAACTCTTCCGTATTCTCCAGTTATTCAACTTTATACATTTTATAACCAAAGTGTCATTGACATAACCTACAGTTCCTCTCGTTCATCTACTTGCCATGGCCAATAGTTTTTGATATTAGAAGCCTCTGTCATCCTCCCTTTAATGTACTGACACAAATCCCTGTCTTTCTACCTTCCTATACTTTTATGGCTGCCTCTTGGGATAAGGCACTAGGGGGGCATATATGTTTTACAAACATCTCTTGTTTGTCATGTCATCATGTGTGTCTGCATGCAAAGACAAATTTCATTGAGGACCTTTTACATGACAACTTCAGCTTTGTGGATACATTTTCCCCCATTTGTCTTGAGAACTAGTCTTCAATTTTCCTTTTTTTCTGAGCATCATTTACCATGTGTTTATCTAAGTAAATTGTCTTTAGGTATTGATTTGAAACTGTTTGAGGTCAGTTTGGAATGTAGGCAGATCTTGACTCCACCTAGACTGAGCAGAAAATCTTATTGGTCTAGGGAGATTCAGAAGAAAAAAAATTCAGTGCTATATAATAAAAAGAAATTAGCACTTTTTCACTTTCTTCCCTTCATTGATACAAATATGACTCACTCAATACAAATAGGACTCTCTCAATACAAATAGGACTCACTCAGTACAAATAGGACTCTCTCAATACAAATAGGACTCTCTCAATACAAATATGACTCTCTCAATACAAATAGGACTCTCTCAATACAAATATAACTCACTCAATACAAATAGGACTCTCTCAATACAAATAGGACTCTCTCAATACAAATAGGACTCACTCAGTACAAATATGACTCTCTCAATACAAATAAAACTCTCTCAATACAAATAGGACTCTCTCAATACAAATATGACTCTCTCAATACAAATAGGACTCTCTCAATACAAATAGGACTCTCTCAATACAAATAGGACTCTCTCAATACAAATAGGACTCTCTCAATACAAATATGACTCACTCAATACAAATATGACTCTCTCAATACAAATAGGACTCTCTCAATACAAATAGGACTCTCTCAATACAAATATGACTCACTCAATACAAATAGGACTCTCTCAATACAAATAGGACTCACTCAGTACAAATAGGACTCTCTCAATACAAATAGGACTCTCTCAATACAAATAGGACTCACTCAATACAAATAGGACTCTCTCAATACAAGTAGGACTCTCTCAATACAAATGGGACAGTTTTAAGGCTCATTTGGAGTCATTAAAACGATTGACTTTAAAGACGGATAATTGCTAGCTAAATGTTAACAGTCAATCTTGTTTTGACTAAATATGATCTGGTTCAAATTCTAGTTTGGAAGAATTTTATTTGTAAATTTTTTATTTTTTTTAAATATTAAGGGGATTGCATTTTGAATTTAAACAGATTCATCAGTAGTTTCATACAAGCAAGACAAATAGCTTAATTGAATTAGATTTTATACAAATGAAGCAACTTTTCTGGAGCTGACATTTTATAAAATCTTTGTCTTATGGTCAACTTTTAATGTCTGTCACTGCCTGAAAACATTGGTGAGGCTTTGCTTTTGATACATTATAAATTAAGTTATTTTTGAATTATGGAGTATAAATATAAACTATATATCATATTTTTTAGCTAAGTAACAGTAGGTAGAATATAGAATAAAATATATTACTTTTAAGTTACTGTAACAGGCACGGATTTACCGGGGGGGCTTATGGGGCCCAAGCCCCCCCAGCTGGCCCGTTCGTAAAAAAATAAAAGGGCTTATTTTTAAAGACTCTCAAACATTTTTTCAGCTCTTTTCACCACGTAACAGAAACACAATCAACCTTTCAATTTGCAACGGTCATGCAATATTGCGTAACAACTGATAACGAGTTCGCAACTTTATAGCCGTGTATATTAAACAATGAATATCCAAGAGTTCTCCAGACTGATCACGATGTATAGTTTTCAAGCGTCTATTAACCTTGACGTATTTGATAAAGTTGTTAAATGAGCGTCTGCTGATCATGATCAGTTGCCTGATGATATTGTGATGACATTGTTATTTGTCAGTTAATATACTGATAAATTATTTGTTTCACAGGACTTTATAAATAAAAAAATAAAAAAAAGTTAAAACTTGCCATACCGTATTTTGTTTTTTGCTTTAGTTGAACATTTTAAAGAATACCAGTATATTCCTTTTAAATTCTCACACAAATTTCATTAAATTTTTATGCTTTAAATGCACCAAATGAGCCATTTACTCAACCTTTTTATAAAATTTTCTTAGGGGAGGCCCCCTAACCCCCCCCCCCCCCTTTGGAAGGGTGTCTCCCCCTTCCGTACCTTCCTAAAAGCCCCCCCCCCCGTCAGAAATTTCTGGATCCGGCCCTGATAATGTGATGACGTTGTTATTTGTTATGAAAATTAATTTATTGATAAATTATTTGTTTCAGAGGACTTTATAAATATAAAATAAAAAAAAGTTAAAACTTGTCATATGTTTTTTGCTTTAGTTGAACATTTAAAAAAAATACCAATATATTTCTTTTAATTTCTTACACGAATTTCATTATATTTTTATGCCTAATATGCACCAAAATGAGCCATTTAGTCCACCTTTTTAGAAAATTTTCTTGGGGGAGGCCCCCTTCCGTACCTTCCCCCAAGCCCCCCCAGTCAAAAATTTCTGGATCCGGCCCTGTGTAAAGCAAAAATAAATAATAGTAATATTCTGTCTGGAATTTCTATTTTGATCTTAAATTGTATGAGAAAGGTCAGATGAAAAAACACTCAGTGAATATTTGTATCATTTTTCAGTAAAGGTTTTGTGCTAATAAGAGTAACAGCACTATTTTTGGATAGGCAACATGATATTGGTTTACCACAGTTGTGAATAAATAAGGAAAGTGTTAATTAATTGGGGAAAGGTGGCTTATTTGAATAAATATTTTGAATGAATTGTCTAATGATACTGAATTAAGTTTGTGAAAATAACAATGTCTGTGTTTATTTTCACATAATTATAAAAATTATTTTTGTAACCTGCTACAGTATTGTTAACTAGCACAGTGTTAACTTCGCAGTCTGTTCTTATTGTATGTACCAGTTTATACAAAAAAAATGCATTGAAGTCCTGTGTGCTGTTTACTTGCCACACTTGCTTCCACTTAATAGAACTTATTGCTAAGAAAAAAAAAAATGTTTTCGATTTTTTAGAGACGATCTCATGCTCCAAGTCAACTTGGTGTGATCTCAAAGAGGAAGTCTGGTGAATTTTGCGACCTTGAGCAGAGAAAAGATCATGGATGCAATAAAGTATGCTTCATTAGTGTATTTATCATACTAATTGCAACTTAGGAAATTTTCCACTTGAGATCTGGTTCAGAGATTTAAAACTTATCCTGGTAGGAGTTATCTCTCTTGAGCAGAAACTGTGATGCTTGAAAGTCATACATACTTCAGTCATAGTGTTAAGAATTAGGTTATTTTTAGATGTAGTTAGTCTGACTAAGATAAGAACATGAGAATTTCTCTTCAGACCTTTACAGCACTCATTTTGAAACAAACTCTTTCAGATCCTTTGTCATAGTGAAAAATCTTTATTTATTTATTTATTTTTATTTTAGTCCAAAAAGCAACGTGCTTCTGAAGTCTGTAGCCCACAGCAGTTTGTGTCACAATACAGAAAACCTTTGGAAAGTATACAAAATATTACAGATAATGCCACTGATGGGCTTTCCAGCCATGTAAGTTTCATAAATAATAAACGAAGTGACCTTGCTTACATCTTTTTAAATGAAATTTAGTGTTGCCATAAATAACCTCCCTTTGATTGTCTTACTCGGCAACAATTCAAGGTTCTCGTACAAACAGTGATGAAGTTATTCTAAGGAGACAATTATTGTTTTACCATATATTTTCTTTACAGAACTCTTGTTTTCAATAAGAAATTCAAAGAGTAAAATAATGGTACAGTCACTTCTATTGTATGTGAAAGGAATTTATACTAAAGCTCTATAAATGAGAAGCTTAAACAGTAATGTATTTTGTAAACTTGTTACAGGAAGCTTTAATTAGAAGAATTTTGTCCAAGCCATTTAAAGTACCAATACCAAATTATACAGGTAAGTGCCTTTTATAGTGTTTCTCCAAGCATTTTTGAGTGAAAATGCAGTCAACTCTTTAAAAAGAAAACCAATAGTTATGCTTAAAATGTAAGCTTTTATTTATCTGTTTCTAGCTCACTCAAGTGTGACAATTTTATGTGTAGGTAGTGTCATACACAGGTATCATAACGAGATAATGCCCAACAGTTCACATAATCGGTGCAGTTGAAAGATTATTTTTCTTTCGCATCATCATAATTATCAGTTTTATTATCACATTTAGAGTCATTGTAATAACCTCTATTTTATGTCACTAGAATGTGGGAGGCAAAAGTAGTTGCTATTACCTGTCATAATGTTTATCCAAAAATATATCTTACTATGCTTACTGTCATATTTTTATCCTCACTTACACATATGGCCAACCTTATATATATAAATGATTTTCAGAATACCAATTTGTGCCTTTCCTTTTAGCATTGTGATCTGATGTGCTTTTCCAGAGAAGTTTATATTGTGTGTGTTCACCCTGCCCTTGTACACTGTAGAATTTGCCTCCTGATTGAGTGGATGAAAAGTCTTACATGAAGATGTTCATATGCACTGAAAATATGAATTTTAGCACTTGATATTTACTGCAAAAGTTAAAGCCCATGGGGCACAAATGTTTAGAATAGTTTATTATAAAATATACTCGGGTATAATTTGGACACACTTATTTTCCTAGTATTACAGCTTTTCAAATTTCTGCAGTAGTGAAAGTCCTTGGCACAAGTCGTAATGAATTATGATAAAAAAATAATCTACATGTGACATTATTCTATAGACAAGTTCTTTTTTCAGATTGTTACATTAAACTACATTAGTCTTCTTTTACTTATATTCTTAAGGATCTACTCTGAACAAAGCCCTTGGTGTAAGACGACAAGGGGCTAGACAGCCACTACATGATCCATTTGAAGAGGGAGCGCTAGTCTTGTATATTCCTCCAGAGTTGTCTGCCCATGATCAGATCAAAGTTGATTTGTAAGTTCAGATGAAAGGCTTTTAAGTTATTTAACAAAACTTATGAAGATCTTGAAATAGAGAAGAACCGAAGGAGTTGTGCAAGACATTCCATTTATGAAGCATTTCCCACTTCGCAATATAACATCATCAAAGCTTTTATTCTGTTTGGAAGAAGTAAGGTAGTTACTGAAATGGGTATCTTTCAAAAAACTTACGCAGAAGAACACCTATTGGTCATTTTTTAGCTCTTCATTGCATCTTTTACTTTTAATAAGCTTGCAAAATGCAAGCATTGATTATACAGTTGGCTCAGATAGAACAAAAATGCAAATTTATTACCATGATAGCTGACCTGTTTTTCACATTTCATAAGACAAAGAAATTTGATAATAATTAGAATTATCCCAGTAAAAAATGGTTTGGGAAAAGTCGAAGTAATTCAAGTTGTTACAAATGCTATGGTAAATTTCTAACAAAAATACAACATGAGAATTACCTGTTAATTGTGGTTTGGTTCATCCTGTATTACGAAATATATGCATACATCATTGTTATCACGTGCATGTTTTTTTTCCAGGGAGAGGCAACCAGTGCATGTTGTCGTTGATCCAGTCTTGTCTAACGTTCTGCGACCTCATCAGAGAGAAGTGAGTTCCTTGTCCTCGGCACAACTATTTTCCATTTAATCCTATTTATAAATATTACAAATAGAAAACAGTATTACCATATGTTTTCAGTGTTTACAGGGAGGTAACTCAGAAAACTATAATTGCAACACCTTACTTTATTCACAGCCTTGGTTTCTCTTTTGGTATGGTAGGTAAACTACACTGCTGTTTTTATAAATACCGCTGAGGTTTGAGAAGAAAGTGAACTAATCTTACTGTCACTTACTGATAAAACTGATGCATGAGCAATTTTACATCTGAATATGCTGGAGTAAGGCTCATACTGGTATTGATTTTCTAGCTGGGTTAGTGTTCTGTTTCATTAAAAAAAATGGTGACCCCCAGAAACAAAATTGCTTGTTGAGAATATAGTGAGTCTGTAGCAAATGCACAGAGATGAAAATGTACAGCTTATCAGCATCAAGTCTGTGAATTTTCTGTAAGGTTTTGATTTCTAGATTTTGCTAGACATAGCAGGTTCTTGTGAAAAAAACAGTTTTCCCATTGGGGTGCAATCTGATTTCTAGATAGGGGCAGATCAGTGGTAACTTGCTGGAATTGAAATCCAGGGGTCATGAGTTTGACCCCATGTTCTGCTTAACATTACAAATTGTCTGAGACAATAATCTGAGGTGTCTTTGATCAGTGCTTTACACTGAGCATAGAAAAATACATGAGTGTCTCAGGGATGAGATGCTTTCTTTATCTTGCACTATACTCCACAGCCTGAAATGATTAAACTCTTCAGGGGGTGTTGGTCATATGGGAAACTGGTATAGACAATAAATAAAAGTATTATAGAGAGACAGTATGTTCAGGCATTGTTTATTGCTTATAGGGTGTAAAGTTTATGTATGACTGTGTAATGGGGACACAGATACCAGACAACTATGGCTGTATCATGGCAGATGAAATGGTATGGTTTACATTAAAATTTACATAGCTATGAAAGTTGCATTTTGCAGCTGAACACTTTTTTATCTGGTACTTGTTATTGAAAATGGTCACAGATTTGGAGCCAGTGTCTGCTGTAAATTATCTCCTTTGTTTGTATTCTTCGTGCTGAACAAAAACTGTTATCTTTTATATTGTAAGAAAAAGTAATTAGATTTATATAATACTGGATATTGCCTTTAAACACTGGAAATTATAGGAAAGTGCTTGCAGTAAATAAATGATAAAAGTCTTTGTTTTTTATTTATAAAAGAAACTTAGAATCTGGTCAAGAAATTATTCAATTATTAAGACTTTGTGATTTCAAACAAATGTTTTTACAATACAACTTTGCTTAAACATTCCCTTCTGTATATAAGGCAGTTTTATTTCAACTTACATTACAGGGGCTAGGAAAGACACTTCAGTGTATTACATTGACTTGGACTTTACTGGTATGTTGATATGTTTAATATAGAATCCAGTTACACTGATTATAATTGTTTTGAGTTTGATCATGTGAGATTTTTATTGATTTACATTTTTGATATTTTATAATCACAACTTTAATGGAAGGCTAAACTGAACTGTTCAGCAAGCCGAGATAAGAATGTGTTAATATACCCCTTACCTTATAAAAGTGAAGCATTTTCTTTCAAGTTTTGAAAAAATACAGTCTGTGCTCCCAAATTGGTTAATTTATAGAAAAACGTTTGATCAAGTTACTAATTGATAGTTATTCTGTCAGAAATTGTTTTCTCTCCTAGGGGGAATTCATGTACATAATTCTTAGTCATTCTGTAAGAAACTCTTTTTCTCCGTTAATTGGAGTTCATGATTCATAGTCATAGAAGAGGGAATCCATAAAAAAATATACTTATGATATTATATATAGTTCTTTAACATATTGTATTATAGAGACAGAGTCCTGACTGCTGTCCAGCTATAGATAAAGCTGTGATTGTTTGTCCTAGCAGCTTGGTCAAGGTAGGACGGCTTAGTCACATTGTAGCACATTAGATTTGAAGAGAAACACATTCATTCCTAACACCCTATTTGATTTAATGAATATTGAATCTGTTGACTTCTCCTGTGAAAGGTGAATAGTCACTTACTATGTAATTGATTGACTGGTCTATTTAATAATATAAAGTCAAAGGTAAACCTTGAATTACCTGTTAAGTTTGTATTTTATATGTGCAAGATTTTATGCGATGGAGAACAGGGCAAGGGTTAGAAAGCCAGACTCCAGATACAGAGGTCAGGGGTTAGAATCCCAGAGATAGGAGAACCTACAATGACCTTCCATATATCACACTTTAGGCACATGTTCGGTTCTAACCTATGAAGGAGTCATTGTATGAATTGCAAGAATTTGTTTTAATACTGATGGTGTGCCTGTAATTGATTGATGTAAAATGAATAAGTTTAAACTCAATGAAATGGGGGAGACATATTGTTTTTCCCCTGGTTGTCCATCTGTCCATCCGTCCATCTGTCTGTCTGTCACAAAATCGTGTCCACTCTGTATCTTCCAAAGCCCTTGAAGGATTTCTATGAAACTTGGGTCAGATGTTCACCTCATCAAGGCGACGTGCAGAACCCACTTTGCGGGTGTGGTGTCTCAAGGTCAAGGTCACACTTGGAGGTTAAATGTCAATTGCCACAAAATCTTGTCCACTCTGTATCTTCAAAAGCCCTTGAAGGATTTTTATGAAACTTGGGTCAGATGTTCACCTCATCAAGGCGACATGCAGAACCCACTTTGCGGGTGTGGTGTCTCAAGGTCAGGGTCACACTTGGAGGTTAAATGTCAAATTTTACAATCGTCTGACTCAGTACTGCCTGCAGCAACTGGCTTGGGGGAGACATATGTTTTTGTTCAATCAAAAACCCATTTCTAGTTTATTATGAATTTATTTTAAAAAATGACTTTTCTTTTATTGTAATTTATTTTAAAAAAATTACTTTATTTCACAGAACTGGTACAATGAGATGAACAAATGGTTAGGCAACAAAATAAATGCACTAGCCATAGATAATGGTTCCAAGAGTGACATTGACAGGGACCTAGGTAAGGCTTTTTTAGTTTTGTTTTATCCACAACTGATTTTTTAACACAGACATATTTTTTGCAAAATTTAATCTTTTTTGTATTTAATGGTTAACTTATAAAATAAACATCACAGTGACTTAATCAGATCACAGTTCAGATGTATAGTAGTTTAACTACGATTGCTTGAGACTGAGTGGTTAAATTGCAAGCTTCTGAATGCCTTACTGTGGTATATTTTCCAGTATATCACAATTTGACATGCATTTTAATTCTTACATAAAACTTCCTATTTTGGCATATTTTGGCAACATTTTGGTGCAACAAAAAACAAGATGATGACATTTCGTGCTATAAGTATGAATGATCATGTTAGAATTGTTATTTCATCAAACCTTTGAAATAGCCAGCAATTTTAAATTCTCATTTTCACATTCATAGGTTTAGTGTTGTATAGAATTTTTTTTCTTATTTTTAGCTCACCTGAGCACAAAGTGGGTGAGCTTTTCTGATCGGTCTTTGTCCGTCGTCCGTCCGTCCGTCCATCCGTCGTCAACTTTTCATTCAAACGACATCTCCTCTGAAACCAATGGGGCAAATTTAATGAAACTTGCCTAGGATGTTCCTTGCATGAAGCTCTACCAAGATTGTTCAAATGGTTCTGGTCCATTGCATTTCTGGTTCACTGGAGCTAAAAATAGATTTTATAAGTTGGATCTTTAAAAATCTTCTTCTCCGAAACCACAAGGCCTGGAGCTTTGATATTTGGTATGAAGCATCATCAGGTGGACCTCTACCAAGTTTGTTCAAATTATGTCCCTGGGAACAAAACTGACCCCATCCCAGGGGTCAGTTGATTTTACATAGAGTTATATAGGGAAAACTTGAAAATCTTCTTGTCAGAAACCACAAGGCCTAGAGTTAAGATATTTGGTATGTAGCATTGTCTAGTGGACCTCTACCAAGTTTGTTCAAATCATGGCCTCTGGTTGAAAAATGGCCCCGCCCCGGGGGTCACTTGTTTTACATAGAGTTATATAGGAAAATCTTTAAAAAATCTTCTTGTCAGAAACCGTAAGATATAGAGCTTAGATATTTGGTGTGTAGCATTGTCTAGTGGACCTCTACCAAGTTTGTTCAAATCCTGTCCTCTGGGTAAAAAATGACCCCGCCCCAGGGGCCACTAGTTTTACATAGAGTTATATAGGAAAATCTTAAAAGATCTTCTTGTCAGAAACCGTAAGTTATAGAGCTTAGATATTTGGTGTGTAGCATTGTCTAGTGGACCTCTACCAAGTTTGTTCAAATCTTGGCCTCTGGGTCAAAAATAACCCCGCCCCAGGGGCCACTAGTTTTACATAGAGTTATATAGGAAAATCTTAAAAAATCTTCTTGTCAGAAACCGTAAGTTATAGAGCTTAGATATTTAGTGTGTAGCATTGTCTAGTGGACCTCTACCAAGTTTGTTCAAATCCCGGCCTCTGGGTTAAAAATGGCCCCGCCCCTGGGTCACTTGTTTTACATAGAGTTATATAGGAAAAACTAAAAAATCTTCTTGTCAGAAACAAGAAGGCCTACAGTTAAGATATTTGGTATGTAGCATTGTCTAGTGGACCTCTACCAAGTTTGTTCAAATCCTGGCCTCTGGGTCAAAAATGGCCCCGCCCCGGGGGTCACTTGTTTTACAAAGAGTTATATAGGAAAATCTTTAAAAAATCTTCTTATCAGAAACCATAAGTTATAGAGCTTAGATATTTGGTGTGTAGCATTGTCTAGTGGACCTCTACCAAGTTTGTTCAAATCCTGGCCTCTGGGTCAAAAATGGCCCCGCCCCAGGGGCCACTAGTTTTACATAGAGTTATATAAGAAAATCTAAAAAAATCTTCTTGTCAGAAACTGTAAGTTATAGAGCATAGATATTTGGTGTGTAGCATTGTCTAGTGGACCTCTACCAAGTTTGTTAGAAAAATGTCCCTGGGGTCACTATTGGCCCCGCCCGAGGGGTCACAAGTTTTAAATAACAATATAGAAGAAAATCTTTAAAAATCTTTTTGTCTGAAACCACAAGACCTAGAATTTTAAAATTTGGCATGAAGCAAGCTTTATCAAGCTTTTTCAAATTATTGGATTAGGTTAAAGGTCACGGAGGCTAAAAGTAGATTTATCTACTGTACCTCATAGAGCCTTTATTTATAGACCAATATCTTTGATATTCAGTATAGAGGTTCCTTGCATGGACCTCTACCCATGGGTAGGGTTTGAGGTCACTGGGTCAAGGTCAAGGTCACCATAGCTTATAATTGATATTTCTACTTTCTGTCATAGAGCCTTTATTTATTGACTGATATTTTACATATTTGGTTTGTAGGCACTTACATATTTTCAATAAAAAAATGAAATACTGCTTAACAGCAAACCTACAGCCAAAGTACTCAGGTGAGCGATTCAGGGCCATCATGGCCCTCTTGTTCTGTTTTAATACAGCCTAAATGTTTATATGTTTACAGCACATTTCATGCAACAGAAAGGAAGACGTATAACCAATCCAGTATTAGTTATATCATATGAAACGTTCCGGTTACATGCTTCAGTTTTACATAAAGGAGAAGTTGGTCTAGTTATATGTGATGAGGTAATTATGGCAGTTTTAAATGTAAATTTATGAATTATAGATTTATCACATTATGAGAAAAGAAGCCTTTGATAAGATATTCTGTGATCTTTATATCCTTTGTTTTGTTTTAGTTTTTGTCTGCTCAGAATGTAAATAGTTGTGACGGAACAAGTGACACAATTATTTTCGAAGACATTTTTATTGTGACAGTAAAGATATAAACTTCAGATACAACAGATATGATAGAAAAATATGTGGTGCCAGTCAATATATGACGTCCAATCTAAACAGGCATTGTAAGGTTTACGACTTCTTGAACATGTGTGAAGCATTCTTTATACAACTAAGTAAATCCTGTGAAAATCTGTGAGGTTGATATGAAGATTTATCGACCTTGAAAAAGTGATAACAACTGAGGGCATAGATAAGTCCCCATCTTGATCAAACTTGAAAGACAATAGCTTTTAAAAATCATTAAGTTAATCACAAAGTATTTTGATGAGCAGATAAATGTTGACAGTACATGTATTTTCTGAAAGTGTATTCGAAGTTTAACAAAGGGAACATTTTGCGTATGATTAATTTGCATTGTTCAATATGTGCTTTTGGCTCTGCCTTCAGGCTAATACAAAATTATATCTTATTAATAGATTGATTAATGAAGAGAAGTTTAACCTTTAAGTATACACCAGAATGCAAGGTGCTAAAGTGCCTATTATATTTCTGTTGATGACTTTTTATATTGCTAATGCATCCTTAAGTTCTTAATAATTCTAAAATGAATTTCCATAATTAAACAGGGTCATAGACTGAAGAACTGTGAGAACCAGACATACCAAGCCTTGACAGGGCTACACTGTAAGAGAAGGATACTGTTGTCAGGGACACCTATACAGAATGATCTCCTCGAGTACTTTAGTCTTATACACTTTGTCAACAAGGGTATTTTAGGTAAGTGATTTATGTTGCAGCACCACTTTCATATATTTCCTTCTATGCCCACATTCAAAGAAGGGGGGTATATTGTTATGCAGATGTTGGTCCATCTCTTGGTAGACCTCTTTGTTTTTGATCAGTGACTTAGGAGCACAACTGGCAACAGACTTTAGAACTAGTAGGTGTGTAGATGAACCCAATAGCTTTTTTGGCCCTTTAGTTAAAAGTAAAGCTCTCAGGGGCCCACACTTGGAAAATGGTTTCCAAACAATAACTAGAATTGCTCTCAGACTTTGTAGGATGGTTGGGCATGATAAGCAGAAAAACCCAGTAGTTTGTGGTCCTTTAGGGTCAAAGGTCAAGGTCACAGGAACTGGCACTTTGAAAATGGTTCCCGATCTATAACCCAGGAATAACTGCATCCAGGACCTGTAACTTGATTGGGCATGAGTAGATGTCCCCTATCTTGTTTTGGCCCAGATGGTCAAGGGTCAAGTTCACAGGGGCAGGCACTTTCAAATGGTTTTCAATAAATAACTCAAGAAAAAATGTCCCAGGACCTTCAAATTTTACAGGATGGTTGAACATAATGATTAGCTGAACTCTTTTTTTTAAGGACCTCAGGCTCATTTGAGCCCATTTTAAGAAAGTGGTTTCCAATCAGTAACTCTAAAAAAGCTTCTTCCTAGACTTCCAAGGTCCCTTTAAAGGGTTTTTCACCAAGTGTAGATAAATCCTTCTGATATTGTGCTCAGTGTGTCAGAAGTCAAGTTCATAGCGGACTGTACTTTGTAAATGAGGAGTGTGTTTATTTAAACAAATAAAACAATTTGTTCTACATTTCTGGCTGATGATTAAATTGTATTGATGATTAGTATTTTTCTCCCTGGAATGTGTATAACTCGCAGATAAAGTTTAATGACATATACTAATTTTGATTTATACGTGTGTGTGAAAACAGGTGATTAAGAGCTTTTTTTTGAGAAATGTGTAATTTTCCTATTTCACTGTTAACTTTTAGAAATCCAGAATTGTGTTATTTTATACATAATCTACTTGTAGGTACTGCTCAGGAGTTTAAGCGGAAGTTTGAGACCCCAATCCTGCGTGGTAGAGATTCCACAGCCTCGGACAGTGACCACAAGAAGGGGATGGAAAAACTACAAGAGGTATTGAGCTTGTCTTTGAAATTTATTTGAAATGTTTGTACGTAAATTATGGGGAACAAAGCTTATTTTATGAAATTCATACTGTACACCGTAAATTCAATCAGAAAAAAAGATTATGCCATGTAAGAGATTGTTTGTATCAAACTTCTGTAAGCTAATAACATGTTGATCATAAGTTCTGATTCAAAAGTTAACAGAAGTAGCTTTTCCTTTTCATACATGGTAGTGTTGACCTTTTGACAGTTTATTTAGGATTTCTTTTTAAAAAAATAACACACAAAAAAAACAATTTTTTGGCTTGTTTCCTTCATATTCTGTACAGTTATCACCCTCAGTGCTTACTAATAAATTCTGGTACCCTTTCAGCTTGCAGCCATTGTAAACAGGTGTATAATCAGAAGAACTCAAGCATTGTTAACACAGTACCTTCCTGTTAAAAGTAAGTGGATAACAATCTAGAAAGAACCAAAAATGGATATCTACAGATAAAAAACCAATGAAATAGGCCAGTTCAGATTTTATTTATATGTTTCAAAATTCATATTATCACAGTTTTGGCATTTTTTCCACAAGAACATAAATTTGTTACAGTAAAACACAACAAAACAATTGAGGCCAGTACAAAAAGAATACAGTAAGCGTTTGTTGTTTTAAGAACAATTTTATGCATTTATTTTGTTAAAGTAACCTTCACATTTTTGGTTCTGTTACTGCATTCAGATATATGATATTGGAAGATTTGCTTTATTAATTGTTTTGGAAGTTGTGTTTCTTTGATGTATTACAGTTGAGGAGGTGATATGTGTTGAATTAACTCCAGTCCAGAAAGAGATGTACAAACGTTTAGTCCAGTCTAAAGCCGAGGAATGTTTACAGAAAGCAGAGGAGGGAAAACAGTCTGCTGGCAGTCTATCCTTCATCACACAACTGAAAAAACTGTGCAATCGTAAGTCTGTCATTACAGGAAGTAGCAGATAGACCTCATTATAATGTTCCCCTTTGAAGAAGTAGGTGTATTATGCTTTGCACATGTCAGTCGGTCTGTCTGTAGACCAGACCTTGTCCGATCAATAACATTTTGGCCTACAGTCATCAGATTTAGTGAGGAGGTTGGTCATGTTTGGTACAAGATCCTTATTGATTTTGGGGTCAGAAGGTGAAAGTAACGTTTAGAAGTCCATGTAATATGAGTAAGTGTTTGCCATTAGGAGAGCATACATGTTTCACAAATCAATGAACATTGCAAGTTTTTTTGGCTTTTTTCAGACCCAGATCTGATCTATGACAAGTGTATACAGGAGACAGAGGGGTATGAAGGTTTGATGGATCTTTATCCAGCTGGTCATAATCTGAAGACAGTGAAGCCAGAACTCTCAGGTAGTATTATTTTCATGTACTTGATAATAATTCCAGGAGTGAAAGTGAAAAGTCCTATCTGTTTCTTTACTTTATAGCACTTAAATTTTATTTCACTTTCACTCCTTGTTAAGTTCCTAGTCTAAAGTTCCTAGACATGTTTTATGATCATGTAAAATGGGACAACCCTGACGGTGGTGGACTGAAAATAGTTACAAATAGTTTCTAGGATTTAAAAGTTTGTTTTGTTGTTGCAGAAACATTAAACTTTAATTCATCTTTCTGTCTTTTCGCTTTGATTCATTTTTGTTTTTTATGCTGTAAGTTATAGTTAGTGCCAGGTAAGTTTCATTAAGTTTGCATACAAAGTGTTTCACATTGTTGAAAAGTGTTCAGCAACCATAACACTTTCTTGTACCACATAGAATTTGAGTTATGTCTTCGTTTAATCAAGGAGAATAATGTTTTTCCACAGTAATTCTCCAAGACTGATTGATTACAGTCAGTGATATTTCATGCACTGTTAATAAAAGCATCCAGAAGATAACTTGTGCACGTACCGGTTACCATGATGCTTTCTTTCAGGGAAATTCCTGGTGCTGGACTGTTTATTAGCTGTGATAAAGTCAACATCAAGTGATAAAGTTGTTCTAGTCTCAAATTATACACAGACTTTGGACTTATTTGAGAAGCTGTGTAGATTAAGAGGGTATGTGCAAATAAGTCCTTGACACTTTTATACTTTATTTAAAGAAATTGTCATATAAAAGTATGCAGATAGCATTTTAACATACTTTATTTTGCATTTTCTTATTGTATTGTACTGATGCATAACAATTACTTACTGGAATTTTGAAGCGTAAAATGGTTCCAAAAAATAACATAACAATTACTTATTGGAAAATTGAAGCTTAAAATGGTTCCAAAAAAATGTATCAGGCTGTTACCATGACATACAAATAACAGGTTTACATAGGTATATTGTATAAGGTAATCTTTCAGAGATTGAATTCAATAAAAATTAAATATTGTATAACTGACTTCTTTTGCTGTATTCCAGGTATATATTTGTAAGACTGGATGGTTCTATGACAATAAAGAAGAGGGCAAAGGTTGTGGAAAACTTCAATAACCCAACTGTGAGTACCTTATAGTAGTAGTGTAATACCCTTTAAAGCTTTAAAAATAGATTAAAGATGGTATAGATAAATTCATTTAACAGTTGATACACAGTACTGAGGAATGCTGTTTTCTGACTCAAGTTTTTGTATGGTTGTCAAGAAAATTTCTGATCAAAGCTTATGGTGATGTTATTCACCACTGAGTAAGCAAATACCTCCCAGCTTCTTCCTATATTAACTTACCTAGCATGTGTTTCTTCATATATATTGGCCACATGTTCGAGATTCTTACAAAAAAAGAGAAAACATCTAGCATCTTTTGATTTTACTCATTTTATATTGAGCAATGATTTATGGAGCAATAATATATATTTGCAAAATATACATGTTGAATTCTGAACCTGAACAGTTTTGTCCTTTTTCAGAGTCCAGAGTTTATATTCATGCTGAGTAGTAAGGCAGGTGGGTGTGGCTTGAATCTCATAGGAGCCAATCGGCTTGTAATGTTTGATCCTGACTGGAACCCGGCCAATGATGATCAGGCAATGGCTCGCTGCTGGAGAGATGGGCAGAAGAAACAGTGCTTTATCTATAGATTACTTGCAGTATGTATCAATTTTCTAATTATTTCAATTTTATTAATAGCAGTACAATTCTGTGATACTGGTGATCAGAGAAAGTCAGTTTTATTTAAAGTTCGAAAGACTGCAACATACAACATTAACTATAGAAGTGTTCAACTGGCTAGAAACCTTTTTAATTGCCTAGAAAGCCTCTTAACTCTGTAGAGACTAGAAGGCTTTCAAATGCCTAGAGAGCTTTTTAACTGCCTAGAAAGCTTTTAAGCTGTCAAGAGAGCTTTTCTGCTGAAGCTTAGCATTGAGGATCTAGTGACACCTCTTTTCCTATGGTTGCCATAAGTTCATGGTCCTTTTGAAATATGTGTTATCAGAGCTTTTGTTCTTAGATCATTTGTGCCAGAGCTGTTGTGTTTAGCAAGATCAAGACAAACTCAGTACATATGTACATTTAGACTTTGTTATTAATCAGTTACTCCTATAAAATTACAATTGTTTTAAAGATAAAATGTCAAGATTTTATTAACTTCAGACTGGTACAATAGAGGAGAAGATATTCCAGCGTCAGGCCCACAAGAAGGCTCTAAGCAGTTGTGTTGTTGACAAAGAGGAAGATGTAGAGAGACATTTCAGTCGAGATGAGTTACGGGACTTGTTTAGGCTGAATGAAGACACACGAAGTGATACTCATGAAAAGCAAGTTATTACAATCACAGAATTTGAGAAAAAAATATGTCTTTTTTTGCTTTTGGTTGTTTACTGTAATATGTCAAAGAATAACAGAACATAAATTCCACTGTTCTTCTGGCTTGACCCAGGTTGATCATTGCTTTCAAATGGCATGTTCACTATGCCAGATTCAGAACCCCTGTATTAAAATCATACAATGCAATACAATAAAAGACAAAGTCACTTGCAGTTTTTAGTAGAAAGATTTGGTTAGTTAAAATTTATTTTAATTTTGAACATTAAAAGTATTTTCATTCCTGTCTCAAAATATCACTTTTGTTGCTCACTGTGAAATACGAGTATATCTCCGTTTTACTTCAAAACAAATAATTGTCCTCTACATCACATTTGGATATGTTCGGGCAAATGATGTCAGTTTTGAAAACTTCAAGACCTAATCTGTTACTTTTGCAGGTTCAAGTGTAGAAGATGTGTTAACAACATCCAGGTACGAGCCCCACCCGAGGGCTCAGACTGTAACTCTGACATATCCCAGTGGCACCATAGTGCAGATAAGAAAGGTCTACAAGATCTAGTGCTGAAAACTGCTTGGGTGGCAGAGACTCCAATATCTTTAGTCTTTCATCATCATTCACATGAAAAACAGAGAGTGACTGTATAGAACAAGGCTTTAGGACAGATGCAATACTACTACAGAAGGGACCCAACTGTGAAAAGTTTCTGTTACACCTCTACAGAGTTACCAAACCTGCATCATGAAGGGATAATCTTTAAGCATTTTTATGTAGTTCATTTCTCCAAAAATACTATTAATTCATAATTGATATATTATTTTAATTCTGGATTATATATTTTTTTTAATGAAAAACAGTGGATGAAGGATTAAAGAGATATGCAGTGTGTTTGATGTTTTGTGTTGCAAGATGATTTTAACTCTTAAAAACTAATACAAACTTTTAAACAAGATTAAATGAAAATGTTTATTGACACATTTTAAACATTACAGACCTGGCTGACCCGAAGAAGTCCAATTGATCAGTTCAGATTTTGATATTTTAATTAAGACTTGGTGATATATGATTGAAAATGAGACAGATAAGAATAATGCAAACTATCTGAACAAATTTTTATTCAGATGTAATGTAGATTTTAATGTCCAAGGAAAATCTTATCACCTTGGCATTTCCCTGCTAATGTTGGCTGTTTAAATTACACATGTGCTGTTACAAATGCATATAGATCCTTGAACACTTACCAGAAAGGATTTTATTTTTAGCTCTAATAAGCATATACTCAAGGTGAGCTATTGAGTTAACCATTTGAATGTCATGCATCATCAACATTTTACTTCAAATGACATCTTAAAACTGCTCGGCCATTTTCCATCAAACTTTTCAGAACAGTTCTGCATATTGCCCTTCAATAAAATTGCTCAACAGTTCTACATTGTTGCATAAAATGGCCACCAGAGCTAAATATACATTTCATTAACATTTAGCTTCAAATGACATCTCATAAACTGTTATGCCATTTTCCATCAAGTCTTGCAGAAATGTTTGGGTTTTTTTAAGCTGCTTAAATGGTACTGCTCTTGCATATAAGGGCCGTAAGAGCTAGAAATAGGAAAAAAATGGAATGATATTTCTTTCAGCACAAGGTAATTTCACAGAAATTTTCCTTAGATAGCCTTATAAAGATTGCTTAAACAGTTTCTCTTTCTCTTGCATTTAATGGCAGAAAGCTAAAAAAAGAAAGAAATCAAACTAATGTTCAGTTTATATCCATCTATAAAAAATGGTTCCACTCTGTTTCACAAAATAGCAACCGTAGCTTAAAATAGATTTTTGTCAATACTGTGCTTCAACTGAGATCTCACGAACTGCTAGTTCAAATTATGTCCATGACTCCATGGGGTCATTATTGATCCTGTTTGTATCAAATATAAGATCTTTGAAAATTTTCAGTTCAGAAACTAATATTGCTTCTGGTGTTACGCAACAGTACACGCACAACCAAAGTACTCAGGTGAGCGATACTTGACCACTATGGCCCTTTTGTTATTGAGATACTTAGTTTGTCTTGTATTGCAAGAACAGAACTTGTTCATAGTTTATTACATTATATCAATAGATGAATGTCACAGACTTTAGTCTTTTGATTCTCTGTTTACCTTTGGTGTCACTCTTTGCTATTTTCTAAAAATAAAGTTTGGTATTATTCAAGTGTCGCTATTTCATGACGACTTTTTGGACCATTGTTGCTGATAGATGCCTTATGTCAATTCTAAACTCCTTATTTCATATTGAGGCTTCAGTGCAAAGCTATTGTACATCATTATTTCATATATAGTTACAACAGTTTTCTACATACCACTCTTATTATATAGTTACAGTGGTTTTGCATTGATTCCTTTGAAATCATTGCTATTTTTCACAACAAATGCTATCATTTTTAAAGAGCAACAACACATAAAAAGTTTGGTTGTAGAGTTTATTTTTCGACCATCACTGGAAATGTGCAATTCTGAATTATCGGCACCAAAAGCGACACTTTAGACTTAAATGTTGCCTTTTAAGTTAAAATCTTTCAGCTGTTTTCACTATCATGAGTTCAAATACACCTGTGTAGTGATGCCATTTCTACAGAATACACTCAGATACTTCATCTGCTTTTGAATTTCTTTTATTTGGAACAATGTGAAAGTCACATATTTAAGTTATTGTATTTGTGCATAACTTCTAGTCTGTCGAAAAAATAAAATTTAAAAAAACTGAAGTTTTCTTTTTTTAGCATATTCATGAATACATTTTCATATAAGCTGCCTTTTGCCTGCTATAGCAAAACCAAAGCATATAGCCTATTAGGTTAAATATGGTGGTAGTAATGCCTTCACATAAAGTATATTTATGTTTAAATGTCCATTTTGTAGGAAGAGATGCAGACTGTGGTATATTTCAAATTATAGTGTACATCTTACACTTCAGCTGAATTTTAAGGTGTGTAATAGATTTATTACCCAGCTTTTACTGATATATAGGTATAATGTATAAAACTGAATCACTTAAATGTGACCAAAGCAGTGTAAAAATTGAACTACTGGTTGTTCTTGTAAGTGCTTCAATTTAGAACAGTTTTCTTTTTTGTTTGCTTAGGTCGGATTGATTGTCATTAAAATTTGTTAGAAAATTAGAAACATTCCATAAAAAAACAGGTTTGTTCAGGAAAGACTAAGTGCTCAAATATGGCATTTTAAGAATAGGTATTCTTTAGGAAAGTTAAACAACACAATGACTGCTATCTGATCAAAGCCTAGTTGTCATTATAAGTGCATTGTCATCTTTTGAAGTATCTGCCTTATCCTCCTGTTGCTTATTCCTATCACTGTTCGTCTCTTTTTGATACTCCTCGACAATATGAACTAGCCGCCGTAAATGGTTGTTCTGATGCAACATTCTGTTCAGTCTCGTCTGCAACTCAATCTCTGAGCGCTTCCATAACACTAACAAGTCTTCTTTTGATAGAGCTTCTACCGCACTCTGATCAAATGCTAAAGACCGCCTTCTGTTCGGTGTTGCCATGGCATGGTGTCGAAGGTTTGACTTTAATCTGTTGTCTTTAACATTTAGACTAATTCTAGGATTACGTCCTTGAGCCAAACCATCTAAAGAACTTGAAGAACAAGTTCGACATTTTTTAGTAGCTATTTCATTTACGATTCTGTAGGCATTTGAAATTTTCTCCCTGTCGGCATTTGCGAAGGAATTGACATTATTTTGTGTTCTTTTAACACTCCTTTTACGTGTCTGAGGTGATGGCCATGTCTCATAACGCCGGGTTTTCCGCCATTGTTTTGACTTATTTTCTCCATCACTTTCACTATGTATCCTAAAATTCTCATTAATCGTTCTACTGGTAGACATTAATGATATTTCTTTGTGCTTAGAGTAACTGTTATCGGTATCACTTCCACGTGCAACCCGCCCATTCTTTGTAGATTCCATCATCTGAATATCGCCATTTTCGTCTAAACCAGATTCGTTTGTATTTTCTAATACAATATCAATATCGTCAGGTTCAAACACTGGGTTATTATACCCACTTCCTTCAAGAATATCAAATATCGAACTTCCCCGTCTCGACGTTTGGACCTTATCTATTTCTGTGAGCATGTCGGCTATATCTTCGTCTACTGAGTCGGAAATCGTGTATATTTCACCCTCGCTATGGAAGTTTTGGTTCTCATAAAAGTTTCTGTACCTTCAACACAAACGAAATTGTTGTCATTTCTACATGTAAACAAATTTTTGGTAAAACATCATTTTATTCATTAGCGATCTGCAGATTTCCAACATTGCCAATAGTACCAACATGCTTAAGGCTTTTCAGGTACACTACAAACAGATCTAATCATTCACGCGATAGCTGTTTAATTCCATCTAATTTCCTCAAAGTCGATCTATGATATAGATTTATATTTCAAGTATTCTGGCAAATTAAAATGGTAATTTTGTGTGAGCTACTTACGCCATATCTAAGATATGATTAAGCTGTCCGTTTTTGCACTGTGTCGTTAAACGTGACGGAAAACTTCTGATCTGAAAAAAAAAACAATACGTGTATTGGTAAAGATTGTTCCCTTCTTACACTGAAATACGGATTAGGTTAAGACTAGTACATATAAAAGTGATTAATTACAACCCCTCTCATGTAGTGAGTCTTTTACTAACGTGCATTTGTGTTTTAAAAGAAATTAACTACTACAGATAAAGTAATTGAAAAGGCTTACAGAGATAAGCATGCGTCAGTGTCGGAATTCTACTTATAAAAGCTTAATTACTTTCGATAAGTATTTCTAACTCAAGCTCTGAGAATTGTAAATTATCTTTGATCTGTGCAGCAAAATTCAGACATCCCCCACTAAGTCCCAAAGAGTTGCCAGACAAATTATTACTGTGCATTAATATTTATGGAGGCTGTGGTGGCCCATACCAGTTTTTAACCACAGATTCAATCTAGCTGTCCATGTTGAAATTAGTTATACAAGGGTCGGATGAAATAATGTGTATTGTTGAGGTGTAATACTTAATGTATGAGAATAAACGTGCATAGAGTGGTCAGGATAAGCTTTTTTCTGTATTTAACAGTATTTAAATGCATTCGACATGAAGTAGGATTTTGAAATTTAAACTAAGGGAAGCTGGTTATGTCACTGGTTTCGACTGTAGAAGTTCAGTAGCAGGCCATGTGACATAGCAGGGAAGAAGCATGTGTTGTTATGACTTTATGATTCTGTACTTTTTTTTAGGTTGGTGTATTGGAATTGTCATTGAGGTGGTCTCAGTTTGAGTTCTCGTTGGTCGCTGAATTTCTGTCTGCCACATTTCCGAATTGCTGCAAAGGGAGGTAACTGCAATGTACCTGTCTCCTCATTCTGTTCTGTAGTTCAAACTTCCGTTTCTTCACTTTAGAAAGCAACACCTTAGCTGGCGGTTCTACCTTCTCACTGTTTATTGACTTATACAGTCGCTGAAAAAAAAACAAAAAAAAAAAAACAATGATGATACAATATCGTCTTTAGAGATCGAAATAAAATGTAAAAGAATTAATTACTATCAGTGTGCACGTGAATTGTAGCGTCCTTGAACACAAGATGCAATTAATTACGGAACTGCGAGCGTCATGTAACTGTCAGTGTGCACGTGAATTGTAGCGTCCTTGAGATGATTTATTATCTCTTACCACAAGAATGCGAGCATCCATTTAGATTTACATTGTTTTAATAGAACTGAATCAATTCTGTTGATATATTTTAAAAAAAAAGCCTTAAACAAGTCTAAAGTAAGACTCAAACCCAATGAGTCATGTATTTATGTAAACAATCAATGTCTTTTTGTACGTACTTGACTAAAATACTCCACGTTTCTTTTCTTCCAGATGCTGTTCGGCGGTTTCTTTTTCAGTCTTGGAAGTATAACAAAATACGTGATATGTTCAAAAATAAGAAGAATTATAGCCAGGCCGATAGCGCCGGACAAAAACACGAAGAGACCAGCTGTGTGATTTATGGTAAAATTCAAGTCTTCATTGTTGGTATTGGTCAGTTTGTTGGAACATTTTCGGTTCTTCCCCATATATCTCCACTTTAGATCTTCCACGTAACCAAGTTCAACGAAGTCCAACACAAGGGGATCAAGTTGGGCCTGAAAAAGGTTTAAGATAAATTATCTCAAAACTGTATAAGGGCATGTTAAAGTCTAATACTCGCTATGAAATATTGGAAAACTCTTCAAAAATTTACAAAACTGAACTAAATATTCATTTAAACGAAGAGTATACAAAGAATCAGTTGAACATTAAGTGAACGCTGACAATATATAGTCATTACCTGAAGCCGATGCTTTGATTTGTGATAAAAAGCCGCAGCAAGTGTACAATTTAACATACAATGCGGCAGTGGAATCACTCTACTTAATTTATGATACTAGCAGGAATCAAATCCCAGATGTACTGCCTTTTAGTACGTTTCATATCATCACAGCAAAACGCTAACGGCATTGATTGCCGTTTTATAACAGTCAGATTAATAGAAAGGACATATTGATAACAAGAACAACCGAATGATTCAGAGGAAAAAAACAACACAAATTGAAGTTTCTCTTTTAAAAAACTGATAACAAGCTGGTAGACATCTCTTTAAAAGCAAATTACAAAGATAATGAACGAAGACGCAGACTCACTAAAACTTTTATTATTTTCTAGGAAACAGTGAATGTTGATATAAAAGTAAAAACAATAAAGTGATTTTTATTGTCAATATTGCTTACGTACTTGCCAAATTAAAGGGCGTGTTTAATACTATGACAGTCTTTTAATGCCTTTTCTTTGAAAGTTTGCTGAAACTGTTCCTGTGACTATAGGGGCAGGGGATATGGGGGTGGGGGCGTTTCCAAGAGTCTTGAGTACATGTGCAATTGTTGTGAGACAGTTTTGCACCTACCACTGTTAGGGATTTTTTTTTCATCAATGACTTACGTGTATGTGGGTATGAGATTTATTCGATTCTGATTTGAACTTTATAACTTGTCCAGTAGCAATAAAAGGCTCAAAAAGGTAATGTTAATGTCTTTGAAATGATTTTACCTGTCAAGAAATGTTACACCTGAAAAAAAAAGAAATGCATGTAGGAAACAAAGGCTTGACTGTACCTTTAACCAGGAGTCTTTTTTCATCCCGAAGGCGTATGCGTTATCACCAAAGCTGTGCGATGCAAACTTTATAGAACAATTATCGTCAAATCTCGATAATGCATACTCTATAAGCGGGGTGTCGCCAATGTATAGGTCCAACATGCTATTTCTGAAATGAGTAACAATACCAAGCGCAAACGAAACGTAATGTATGGCAATCTTCAAACTATTTGAAGTTCTACAATAGAGACGTACAGAAACTGAACAGTAAATGTAGTCATGCCAAAAACTTAAATGAATTATAAAATCATAAATTTAGTCCCGGTTGGAAAGTCGTCCGTTTTCTATGAAAGGACGTGTTGATGTTCGGTAAAATAAAAGTTTGTTTTGGATTCTCTTGTGCAGTTTTACTAACTTCTCTTCATGGCTAATTTGAAAAGGCCCAGATCAATCATTTAGAATTGCAGTTACTCTAAATTGCTTTACCATGAAATCACTATCTATATATCTGAGTAAAAGTACTGGCTGCCAGTATGACCGACGACACCCTGACCTAGGTACAAAAATTGTTTAGTTTTTTCAAGTTGGGGATAGTGTAAAATAAAGAAAACAACCAGTTAAGGAAAACAACCAGTAACAAGTAATAAGCAGTAACAGAAAAAAACCAGTGACAAAAAACAACCAGTTACACAAAATAAGCAGATACACAAAATATGCAGTTACAGAAAACAACCAGTTACAGAAAACATGCAGTTACAGAAAACAACCAGTTACAGAAAGGAACCAGTTACAGAAACAAGCAGTTATAGAAAACAACCAGTTAAAGAAATCAACCAATTACAGAAAATCAGCAGTTACAGAAAACAACCAGAATAACCAGTTACAGAAAGGAACCAGTTACAGAAACAAGCAGTTACAGAAAAAACCAGTTACAGAAAGGAACCAGTTACAAAAACAAGCAGTTACAGAAAACAACCAGTTACAGAAACAAGCAGTTACAGAAAATAACTAGTTACAGAAAACAACCAGTTACAGAAACAAGCAGTTACAGAAAACAACCAGTTACAAAAACAAGCAGTTACAGAAAATAACCAGTTACAGAAAGGAACCAGTTACAGAAACAACCAGTTACAGAAACAAGCAGTTACAGAAAACAACCAGTTTCAGAAAACAGCCAGTTACAGAAAGGAACCAGTTACAGAAACATTCAGTTACAGAAAACAACCAGTTACAGAAAACAACCAGTTACAGAAAACATGCAGTTACAGAAAACAACTAGTTACAGAAAACAAGCAGTTGCATAAAACAACCAGTTACAGATAGGAACCAGTTACAGAAACAAGCAGTTATAGAAAACAACCAGTTAAAGAAATTTACCAGTTACAGAAAACAACCAGTTACAGAAAGCAAGCAGTTACAAAAACAACCAGTTACAGAAAGAAAGCAGTTACAGAAAACAACCAGTTACAGAAAGAAAGCAGTTACAGAAAGCAACCAGTTACAGAAAACAACCAGTTACAGAAAACATCCATTTACAGAAAGCAACCAGTTACAGAAAACAACCAGTTACAGAAAACAACCAGTTACAGAAAGCAACCAGTTACAGAAAACAACTACTTATTCACGAAAACACAAAATCTGTAGTCAGATATATTTCAGAGCGTGGGTTTTATCAAGTTATCCGATGATTACATTTGTTAAAGTTTTGTCGTTTTTGCATATCTAATCATAACAGTTGTTACAGATAATTCGCCTAGACCCTTATCTACTGGCATTCACCAGTAAAGGGGTTAATAAATGGTCCAGTGGTAACACGCTGGACTTGTTTACCAGGAGTTGCGAGTTCACCTCCCCACCGCCCCCCCCCCTTCCCCCCACATTATCTTTCGGGCGTGACATTACACCGAGGCCCCATGTATCAGTGCTATACATTGAACACAGAAAAGAACCAAGGGTTTCTTGGAATAGGATGGTTTGTGTGTCTTGCACTGTCTCCCACAACCTAAACCTCTGCAGGAGGTGTCGGTTGTATGGGCAACCGGTACAGACAATAAATAATCTCAAATCGATGGAAATCTGAATTGAAGTTAAATATTTTCATGGTCTTGCGATGGATTGTTTAATCAACGTTTTTTTTCAAGAGTTATAGAGCACCAAATCACAAAATCAAAGACGAAACGTCATTGGCACTTAACGTACGAAAATATGGTTCATGAGTATGTCATCAAGGAAAATATTTCATTCAGGGGAGCCTTATTAAACACACGAGAATCGAGGCGATAAAAAAGGAACATTAAGCAAAGAGATCTAAATGTCATATTGCACGGAAAGGCTTACCTAAGTTTAAACAATGCTTCATCAATATCTTTGAGATAATTATTCCTGAACCGTGTCTGCAGTAAGGGGTTAATTGTTTTTATATGCTCCTCAGCCGCACTTGTTTGAACAACCCCGATGCGTTTAGAGTATAACTGAAATGAACAATGGCACAGTTATATTGGTGATAAAACGTGTTTTTTCCGAACACTAGGAAACCTAAACACATACAAGGGTTTTTAACAAACCGAAGACAAAAGATATTTTAGTGCAACAAGTTCATTTAAGAACAACATAGAATAAAGAACATTCTCGTATCCGAATACATACGTGTGTCTATAGTTATACACGTAGTTTCTTAAAGGTAAATTTAGTAGAAAATATACCTTGGAATCAAGAATACTGTAGACTGTATCCAGGTGAGTGTTACCAGCTAGGAATGCTGCCAGGTTAGCGGTGTAAGCGGCTAGAACAAAAATCGACGAAAACGCCCAGCAGTTCTGCAGGAATTTGCTAGGCCAACTTTTCGGAGATTTTGTTTTCACAGTATGTCCGAACCAAATAGAGTATACCATCGTCAGTGCCGACCCTAATGTGTAGTTCCTTTTTCGCCGTTTACCCCATGGATTAAGCCCAAATGGACTGTTCCATTCAAAGAGAGAGGTTACTATAGCAACGAACGTTGCGGACACCACCAACATTATCCAAACATAAGTATGAAATGGACTCAGGAAAGCCAGTAACTTTGTATGGAGGTCGTTACCACCTGTTATCATGCTAAAAGATGAAAAGTAAAAAGCTTCCGTGAAAGACACTGCCTCGATTCTATCAGACGTAATGCTGACTGCCCCCGCCATTATATCGGCTGCTCCACTGAGGACATCGCCAGTCATTCCTGTCCAAGTTCCGTTGACGCTACTTCCGTAATTTTGGTCGTCTTGGAAATAGATTATGAAATCAAATTTCATCTCCACTGACAGCGCATGAATGATATCAACAACAATACCCTCACAACAGTGAATTTTATACGGGTACTTTGACGTCAATCTATCCGATCTATAATTTCCAATAATGTAGCTAATTTCAGAGGGGTCATAGGTGAACACTTCCAAACATTCTGTATCAGCCACGCACCTTTCCCGTTCTTCAACTGGACCCCGTATGTAAACAAATGGCTCGGCTGGTCTCGTTACAATAGATAAAAATGCACGAGCATTACCCACCGGTCCAAAAATGGACTGACCTGGCCAGACGACAGTGTTAAGGTCAAGGTCCTCGCCTCTGATGTAGCCGACCGTTCGCCACAACGAAGTTTTGCTTTGTTTCTCCTCGACAAAATTAAGCAAACGATACTGTGTCATCAATCGCCTTCCGTCTGACCCGAACAACAATCTGTTTGAAACTATGCCTCTGTAAAAGAAATGGTACTCTGATTAACCTACAACTTCAGTGACCTTGTTTCGGTTATAAATGTGACAGATGGCGTTGAATTTGAAAATTATTAATAAAACTATATTATCTTGAATCATGAAATTTGAAAAGCTAAAGGGACAACTCAAAGAGTGAGTTCGAATATATGGATGTTTTTATTATTTTTATTATTTTTATCAGTGTTGATTGGATTTTAAGACCACTGCACAAAAATAATCACTATTTATGTAAATGCTTTGGGAAACCTGCTTATCTTATTTCACCTGTCATGCAAAAAAAAAATCTCTAATTCATTAAGCCAATGCACTTTATTTTTATTTGCAGAATCGACAAATGTTTTCTGTTTGTATGTTCAATTGATTTTTTGTCATCTATATCTTTGAGATACTCGTTTTATTTCTGAAATGACACAAATTTATTCTATTTGAATAATAAGTGCACACTAGAGATAAAAACATTGAAATCTTGATAAACAAATCATCGATTTTATTATAGGAGACATCAAAAGATTTTCACCTGTCACAGTAAAAACAGACCGTGATTTCTGGTACATTTCATTGAAAACGAATAAAATCCGACACCACGGAAATCATTTACCGTAATTAGGAATCGATTATCTACACCGGAGATTAGACAGCAAACTAACCACTGGAGGACAGACATTACTCATAAAGTGGAATGATGGGTAAATATATGCTTCTGAAAATACAAAAAAAAAAACAGAAAAAAGTAAGCTGAATGAAATTTAAAAAGAAATGAAAATCTAGTACCGTATAAATTGGTCACGGACATCCCTTCTTCCTGCCAGAACAGTTCGAAAATTTTCAGCCAGGTATCTTGTCGTAAGCTGGTACGATTCGGCTGCTTTCAGCAAAGCCGAAATCTCGTCTCTGAAAAAACACCAACAACATTATACTTGAAGAATGCAGTTGGAGTCTATCTTTTTTTTCATATGCTGCTGGCAAAAAGATATCCAGTTGGGATTCTTTCACAATTCGACTTCGAAATACATAGGTCAGTGTAGGAACCGTTAAAAATTTCAACAGATAAAACTAAATTCTTGCCACAGACGGGAAGTAGTCGTGTGGTATACCAATCACTGCAAATTAAATAACACTGCAACCAAGGTCTTTGTGTGCGAGAAATAAGCAGACAACTTGATACTCGTGCATTTCACAAACCACAATGGATATAGCTTCCTGTCCCTTAAATTACACGTGTGCACAAAATGGGCTGTTTTGTTCATAATCTTTAATTATGTAGAAAGTATTTTATTCAGCGATCTAGCCTGACAATGTGTACAGATACCATGCCAATGAACAATGGCAATTAAGATTTTCACAAGTTTTTCCTTTTCCACGGAGACGGTTAAGTGCAGAAACTGACAAAATAGTTGGTATGAAGTTGATCAAAATCTATGATGACTTTTAACAGTTTATGCATATAAGCAGAGCAAATTATTGGATCTTTGTGTACTTTTTACCTGGCAATTTCTAGAACATTTTTCAGCAAGTCTCCGTACATATCAATTTCATACCCATCAACTGCCAACAGGCCCATGGGAATATAGTCCTCAGTCACGGTAGCATTTGTTGTCATGGGAACGTGCTGTATGGCCTCTTCGGTGATAATCCAGGCGTATCCAGCGCCAAAATACGTCATATCAGCGGCGATTTTTGCAATCCTGCAACAGATCATATTATTGTTATGAAAAGAACTTGAACTCCATTTCCTTCCAGTTTGTTTTTCGTATTGCGTGCGCAATTACATCAAAGCAGTTACATGTACCGGGTTTCCAGGGCAATGATTAATTAGATGGTGGAAAACATTTTTTTTTAAAGTATTTAATATCTGAAAAGGTCAAATCTAACTTTTCTGTAGGCGAATTTTATGTAGGTTTTCTTTGAAAGGTTAATGAAATTCTACCTGCGGAAGTTCAGCCGGCATTGGCAGGTAACAAAACTGTACAAATCACGCTTTGTGACCACCATTTTATGAGAATATGATGTGTTATCCTGCAGTGTTAGAGATTCTGAACAAGTTATTCTATATCATTTTCCTCGAGGACTGTGACATGTTGAACTGACATTCATTTGTATTTGCTCTACTGCTAGGTATTATTTGCTAATTTTATAACGAAAATCCCAGAGGCAAAGTTCACAAATGGTACCCCTTTTACAGTTCTATGGATTAAGTTAGTTTATCCTTAAAGTTTCCCTGCCAAAGAGTTTGTTATATAGCCAGGTTCAAGGCCATACTTACACTTCTTCAGAAAAATGTAATCGAGGAAGATATCCTGCAGAACTCACCTTTCAAACAGTTCTGGTAAACAGTGAACGATTAAAAGACGGTACCCAGTGTCATGAATGTTCACCAGCATGGTTCTAAGGTCAAGGTCACTGCTTGAGGCCGACACTTCAACCACATGACTGTCGTTTGTTCTGCTGTGTGCAATGTATATGATTATCATGGCTATCTCAAAATGACATATTGGTTATATTGTAAAGGTCCAAAATAATCCGTCCCTTTCAATGACTATATCGTAATAGAAAATATAACGTGGCCTTATGCCGACTTTAGTTATTTTATAATCGGACTTATTTACACAACTGGTATCAATATACATTATTTGTTTGCGTTCTTTATTTTCGTTGACTTTGTTCAGCAAAATTTACAAACGATTCGCAGTAAAATTCGTACAAACACGAGTCACTGATACTCAATGCGTTGATATTGATAACAGAATATCTGTAAATATACAAGAATGAATCGATGGAATTCAGAATTATATGCTGGTTTAAAGATTATACCTGCTGGAAACTTGTACAAAAGACCACAGGAAATGTTATCGAAACCCTTGCATATCCTGTGATGTTCAGACACTATTTGAATAGAGACTGAATAGATCAAAGCATTTAATGTCAAGTTCAGAAAATAAATGAGTTATAGAAAGATTAAAGACCAACCAATAAACCACTGAATAGAAGGACACTTTCCTTTTTAATGTGTGTGAGATTAATGTATTCTTGTCCAACTTCTTCAAACTCGTCAAAAAGCACCTTTAATAAACAAATAAACGGGGAAAAACCCATGCAAGGACTTTTTAGGGCAAAATTAATTAGAACGGTGGCTACCTGTTATAAAGTTTGTCAGCCTCACGAAATATCCCAAGAAATCCGTCAAAGGCGAGCGAGTCTTGACAAACAACGAAAGAGTTCTTGATCATATGATTTCCAACCAACGTGAGGATAGCCTGTGCAAGACCTTCGTGGTCCGGATGGATAGAAATAACATTATGACTGTACATCTGCAAGAGAAAATTAAAACAAAATTTAATACGGAATTCTTCGAACCTATGTCGTTTGAATTCATAAAAAAAATGCAGTAGTGGTCTGAAAAATGCTGGAGAATGGCGACGATGCTCTGGGCCTCTTGAACCTCTAGAATATAATATATTATAGAACTTGGGCACTGCTGTTACAGAAGGCAAAAAGCAAGACTTAATTACACTGTTATTATTGATCGGATAATTACACAAGAGACTTTAGAACACAGACAATTTATAGTTATATAACGTGCTCTGTAATTATTCTCTTTAGCATGAAAAAGTTACCGTTGCCAGAAAAGTGCAATGGCTATAATTGAAAAAAAATATCCATCCACTGTAAGAGATAGTGAATGTGGTTTATAATAGTAAACTTATTTATTCTTATATCTTCATTGTGTCTCCTGAAAATGATTTGAAATTTTTACGTATCATAATTATGTTTAACCTGTAACTTTATGCGGTGTGTTTTTCATGATGAAATGTTTATATTTTAATACTATAATATCACTTCAGACAGTTTTAGATATGGACATGATAGTAAACTGGACCCTAGAGTCATTGTGTCATAACATCTGAAGGAAAGTAAATACCCGAGGAGGGCATTGCAGACTGATGGTTGAAAGAATTAAGCTGTACCTGTAGTCTGGATCAAGTCCAGCATTGGTGATACTTTTTACATTCAAATATTATTTTGGTCTTAAGTTATTTAACCAATTGGTTACAAAGAATAACAACAACTACGTCATACAAAGTAACTGCATATTTATTTAAAAAACTATCGTAACTTTGTGTACATCCAAAACCCTTGATGAATAACCTGAGATGGTATAGTAGATCAGTAACTGAAGCTGTTCTTTGAAATTTCCCCAAAAGTTGGATGGTCAAATCATGATAGAGATTCAACTATTTTGTTTCAGAAAACTTGTTCACCAAAAAGTTTAACTTAAATAAGTTCAGAGAAAGACACAGAGCTTCTACAAGAACTTTATTTTACTTTAAATAAACTTTCAAGAATACATTTTTAGGCTGTTTTATTATTTACATTTGTTATAAACTTGTTATTAAGAACTCACGTAAGTTCTACGATTTGACGTCGAATACACAAATGCTGGGACGCCTGCAGCACTAGACATGCAAGTGATGGCATTAACCACGTGATCATTCCCGATACCGACGAACAACACTGTTTCTTGGTTGTCTGAAACAGAATATACATTTGTGTTGAAAAGGGAGGATGGTTTTAGTGAAAATTCATGATTCGCAGAAAATTATATTTTCAATTATAAAAAAACTATTCAGATACAATTTCCATTTCATAATTCATTATCAATTCTCATATAAATGTCCGGCAACACGATTCTGCTAATGGAAAATTTTATCATATATTAGCATGAAATTAAATATTCATTTGTAAGCAATATTCAGTATCATTATCAGTATTTCAATAGCATTGTTCTGACCTCCCTTAGCTTTGCGCTTCTGTGCTATTTGTTCAAGACTTGACTGATATCAAGTGCTAATAAGGGTCTGGCTGTTTGACCCTTGAGCACAATGATACTTTAAAACCTCTATGGGCACTCAAAAAGGACACATTTCGTGGTTAACATAAACATTATTTTCTAGCTAAAAGTTATTATATTTCATTTGTCACCAGACCCTGTAATCGCTCCTTAATGCGGAATCGATGATATTACAAACCAAACTGTTTATCTAAAATTGTCTGTTTAAATAGTTTTGCGTTAATGTCTGTTTGTTTGCAAGGTCACAATTATAAAAGGGATTACTTGTTCTCCTCAATATTTCGATTGCAATTAAAACCCTTGCAGAGTATAAAATCTCTAAATTAAAAAAAAATGAAAACATTTTTTAAGAGCTAAAATTATATGTCATCACTAACTTATATATGGAAGAATGATGGAATGGGAAAAAAAAACCCTAGCTGCATGTTAAAAATGCCTCCAGTTACGGATATATTATTTTGATATTTTTCATGTGTCATATGGTGAATGTTTATGAATATTTACAATAGCAGCAGACGACACATCTGTTTCCAATGTAACACAAAAACAAACAAACGTCAAGCCACCAGGATACATCAAAGGTGATTGAAGATGAAGACTTTTAAACCTGAGATTGTAAAATTATCTGACCTTTAAATGTGTCTTTTATTGAGACCTCATTGTATCAAACAACGTTAAATATATTTTAGATATTCAGAAGCGAACACTATCGTTCTAATATTTGTCTGTCGAACGAAAGTTAGCTTCAATGTATATAAATAAAATCGATTTTTAACTGCTAATAAACAAGAAAAATTAATTATACATGCTTTTTTAAGATTATTAACATTTTATGTTCTTACCATTGCTGTGTAACGTTCTAATATCTGTTACGAAGTCTCCAGAACTACGTAAAGCAACTCCCGTTAAACGTACATGAAATTTGTCCACGGAAAAACCGTGCGTGTTGTTTCCACCTACCACGGCCTCACAGACATCATGCACTTCAAGATCACAAAGGAAAACCATAGTTAGTTCAGTCAAGGACGCATCATTCGCTAACATAGATAAGACTGACATAAGAAATATTTGATTTGAAAGCGCCATCACTCCCGAATAATATCTGTCAAACTTACAGACTATTATCACACTGTCAAGAAACACATCATTTATTTTTATTTAAACGCATCTTTGTTAGTCTTCCTTTTAAACATCCGATTCGACCACAGTTTACAAAAATATTTATTCGTTCCCTTAGCGCAAATTCAGGTTCTAAAAAAAACGTTTAATATTTCTTAACATTAAGCACATCTCTATCCAACTTTGTATCTCCTTAATATTCCAGAGCCAACTTTGACACAAAGAGCTTAGATTTTCTACTAGGAATGAAATATACACTCTTCCATTTCAAGATAATTTCACTTTGTATTAAAATACTGTTCTTTTCATCCCGCATTATTTTCAGTCAAAAATATTGCGCAATCCTTAATTTCGCATTACACCTGAAGCTTTATCCAAATCAATTACCTTAATAGAAATTCCATTAAACCCACTGACTAAACAAGCATCGTATTAAGAATAATTATCTGAAAGCATTTTGTCAGTTTCATAGGTGGTGAATTGTTGGCCGAGGAATTGCCAATGATTCGCGATGTTCAATCTGATTTTAACACCTCAGGTAAAATGTTCTTGGTCATTGAACGCTTGCAGGATACTACAGACTGGATTATCGTTGTAAAATGACAGCAGACTCATAAAAGTACCGTTATTACGGTCAATATTGTTCTATAACAAGTGTTGTTTGTGTACACAGCCCTCCATTGGCTGTCAGAGAAGCGACACCTACCGGTACTCTCTGCTGAAAGGTAATTAAGGAGCTGCCAGACTTTGTCTGTCTATCAGTATTTAACACAAAACCTCTTTGATTATTTCTTTCTTGGAATGTTAAGTTTTAATTAGTTTAATTAGTTTCACCATTGTTCCGTCGAATTGTCGCCATTTCTCCATCGTTCTCTGTATTGACCCATTTTTAATTATCTCCAATTGTTTTTTAAAAAATGCTTGTCCGCAAGGTAACTTGAAAAATATAAAAGGGATTTTATTAATATTTCACATACAGGAGAGCACATGGAGATGAAGCGCAACTGGCAAGAACCATAACTCTGTCTTGCTTTTATTTAGAATGATTTCCCTTTATCATGTTCTATAATGCTTGTTTGCTTATTACAACTCCAAAAGTTATTAAGAGGATTCATTCATATTGCATACAATGATAGAGGACCTCATAGGGGAATGCATTATCTAAATACCTTTACTCTACTTTGCCTCGGTCTTGAATTATTCTTGATAAAGTTAGAAGGGAATATTTCATACAATGAACAAAGAGGAAGTACAGTGTGCAAGAACCATAACTCTTTCTTGCTTTTATTTTGAATGGTCTTTCTTATCATGTTCTATAATGCTTGTTCAGAGCAAAACTCTAAAATTTACAAGTAATTCAGTAAATATTTCACACAAAGAGGGATGAATATTAAGAGGAAGTGCATTTTGTAAGAATCATAATTCAGTTTTTACCTTTTTGATTATCTCCCTTTGTTTTCTGTCTTTTTGCAATACTTTTGTCCACAGCTTTGCTCCATAAATGTCGAAGGGAATTTGTTGAAACTTTGAAAGGAAGTATATAACGGACATAACTTTACATTGTTTTATTTTGAAATTATTTTCCTTTTATATACTTTACTTGCTAGAAGGATAACTCGAACAGTTATGAAGACAGTTCATTCATTATTGTTTATAGTAATATAAGACTTCACGAGAAGTGCAGTGCCTATAAATCATAACTCTACATTGGCGTATTCTTGAATTATGTCCCTTTAGAATATCGTAATAAACATGTCCAAACACAACTCAACGCCTACTCATGGGATTTAGTTGATATTTCACCCAATGACAGAGTGAATTTGCCGGATGTGCAATATGCAGGTACCATAAATCAGGCTTCCCTCATTAAAAAAAGAAAGATTTTCTCCCTTGGCCACATTTTCACTGGCAGCATTGCTCCATCTGGGTGATGGTCATGCCTAACGTGGCTCTCGTTCATATACTTTGAAATTAATCGCTTCATTTTTTAATATCTGATGACAGTTATATTCATTTTTTTCTCGCTTTTTGCATTTTTGACATGAGGTTGAAAACTTGGGTCTGAAAGGAGAATCACCTGTTACATAATTTATATTTATACTTATTAAAAGTATTTCCATCTACAAACAATAGATCTTCTATTCTTAACATTAGAATGTAATTTTCTTTAATTCTCTCTATTTTACTCTTGACTTAAATAACTCAGGAAAAAATCTTCTTTTTAGCTCTCCCGAGTAAGATGCTATAAGGGTGAGTTATTGTGGTTGTCCGGCAATCGTCTTCCGTCGTTCGTGTATGAAACCTTGCAGAGATGTTCCTGGCATGAAGTTCTACCTCGGTTATTCAAAGAATTGAATTCCATCAAGAACTCTGGTTGCATAAGCAAAAGAAAGGAAAGTGAAAATGAAAATCTTCTTGCCTGAAACCTCATGGCATAGAGCTTACATATTTTGCATACAGGTTAGCCTAGAGGTCATCTACTAAGAGTTTTCAAGATATGTCCATGGGGCTATTAATGGTCCAGCCCTTCGGTTCCTGTTTCTGTAAAGTATAAAGTCTTTGAAAATCTTCTCGGAAGAAACCATAGACTCTAGGCTTTAGATGTTTGGTATGTAGCATTGTATAGCTTACCTCTTCAAATAATGCCACTGGGGACATTAGTGGTCCCGCCCCGGAGGACACCTCATATAAAATGAGCTTATATAGGGACTACTCCGAAAATCTTCTTCTCTGAAACCACAAGTCCTAGAGCTAAGACCTTTTACATAGAACATCATCTGGAGGATCTACGTCAAGATTGTTCAGATTATATCCCTGAGGTCAAAATTGATCCCATCCAGAGGTCCTATTTTTGTAAAATATATAAAAAATCTTTGAAAATCTTTTTATCAGAAAACAAAGGCCGTTGACCTTAGATGTTTGGTATGTAGCATTGTATAACTTTTATAATCTTCAAATACACATTTTATCTTAGTCCATGACCTTTATATGACTTCGACTTTTATCTTGACCTACTGACCTACTTTCTTGATTTTGCAGCTACAGTGTGGAAATTCGACATATACAAATAATTTTGCAAGCGGATTTAAACTTTGACCTAAAATGACATTGAACTTTACCTACTTTCTTGTGTTTGCAGCTTCAGTATGAAAATTTTAATTATAATTTACTTGCAGTTGAGTTTCAGCTTTGACCATAGCCGACATTGACCTTGCACTACTATCCAATTTACTGTTTTTGAAGCTGTGTCTATGAAATTTGGACTAGATGTTCCATTTCGCATGCGGATTTCAAATTCAACATTGGGTGAACTTACTTTGATTCCTTCATTGGCCTTGCTGTTTTAACTGGTGAAACTCAGGTGAGCGATAAACGGTAGTGATAACCTCTTGTCATTATAAATACTAGCAAATGGTATGAGAAAAATTGTGTCTGTAAAAGAATGATCGGGCCCGAAGTTACTGAGCGACTTTGAATCCTTTCCTTACCCTCCTTTCAATAACCTATCAATCAATCAATCCATCAATCAATCAATCAATCAATCAATCAATCAATCAATCAATCAATCAATCAATCAATCAATCAATCAATCAACCAACCAATCAATCAATCAATCAATCAATCAATGGATAATGAATACATAAATAAAAAATAAGAAATAAAAAAAATAAAAAAAGATAAAACAAAAAAGAAGAAAGAAAGAAAGAAAGAAGAAAGATAGAAAGAAAAGAGGAAAGAAAGAACATTTGGCTTATAGTCGGAAAACAAACATGATAAATGTATACGTTATTACACAAAGCCATCTGTGGGTACAAACCATTGTATCTTCGGTATATCGCTCCAGTCAAGTGTATTTCTTTTGTCGATTTGTTAATTTTTTAAACAGTAGTTAAAAGGCTGGTAAACACATAAGTCACTGGATAAGAACTTTTTTAAAGTCATGATGGGTAATCATCGGAGACCCCAGGCTGCTTAAAGTTGGGTGGGGCCGGCTCTAGCAAGTGAAATATACTGGAATTTCTCGGTTGTCTAAACAATAGGAGAGTAGAGGAGTAAACAGTCTTAAGTTTCTGACAATGCTTTTTGGAAGCATTTCTAGATGACCTTCATGACTCTAAGACTATCTATCGATAAACATACCCTTTGGCTTATGTAAGAAAACATATCTATCATACAATATAACATTGCGAAGGACGTAAAAATCTCTATCGTACAATACATTAACATGATATAATCAGTCCAGAATGTTTTTACCGCACAATGCGTTACGACAAACTTACGGTTCATTAAAAAATGTAAATACCTTTACTGTACAATACATTATGATATAATCAGTCCAGAATGCCTTTACGTCAATGCGTCACGACAAATGGCGATCATTTATAACAAAAAGAGTCTGGTTGGAGTAAAGTAAATGCTTCGCAGCATCATCCTAATGGTTTTTTTAATTCTTTAATGGCTCTGGAATTATTAAGAAGACCTAGGTTTTTCCTGACAGATAAAACACTATAAAACACTAAAGGCTATATTAGAATAGATTTTACATGATCCAGAATTGACAGAAATATTGCTGAAAAGGAGATTCGGGCAAGACAGACTAATGGATCTCCTGTGGTATTATGAAATACTACATACTTGAATTTATAAAAATGCTTTTTTTATTCATTAGATTATAACTATGTTTAAGCAAATGAAATGTACTTCTCTTTGAATGTCGGTGTTTCATTTGATCGTTGTTCAGTTATTTCAAAAACATGTTTGACTTCAACTTCCATTCATCGTCTTAGCTTCTATTTGGCTCAATAGCAATGTACTTGAAATACAAATTGTGAAACATATAGATCTGCCATGAAAACCCATTTCCTCATTTAAAAGAATGAGGTGAATAATATTTCAACATTCGTTTGTATCTAAACTAAGATTTTATTTTTCAGGGGACTAGATCCGTTTCTGTACACTTAAGCGCCCCAGTTCCGTTTTTCGTTAGCTACGCCCGTGATACACTTGTCATACTAAAATGTCATTCAACAGACTGAAAAGAAATTAAAGTTGGCACGTCCCGTTGTCTCTGACAACCTAAGACCATATTTATTTGCTATAGATATTGGATGTAGCTGCAGCGCATATTAGGAGGGGGGACAACCGATGATAACAAATGCTAACACTGACCAAGAGTTTCTTCACGTCATCATTGAAATATTATTGTGTCTTTCGTCAACAAAGACAATATTTTATTCCTCATGCCGTTATAATGTTAAGACAAAATAAAGCGTAAAGAACTACTCTTCTTTCACAACGTTTCTGGTGCATAACACCGTTGTAAAATAACAAGTTGACTTTGATGATGACGTTGTGGTTGTTATTTCTTTAAAGGAAATGGTTGATATATGGTAGGTTAGTGAAATACCGCTTTGAATGAAAGAATGTATGTTTTGAACCTTAATTGATAACTCTTAGACTTCTAGATTTCTAAAAATGACGGTCTTTAGTTTGAACAGTGCTATTAAAAATTTATAGTATTATTAAGTATTCCTGGTCAATGAAATGCATATGTCGAAATGAACTACCATCGGCATAATTAAGAATATTCAGATCTTGCTTAACCTGAAGGAACTTGAAACACAACTGAGTCATTCCCTAGTAATGGAATGTGCTTAAATGTTAGGATTTGCATATTTGCTACAGTCATTCTTCTTAAAAGCAGGTTAACTCATTACAGACGCTAGAGATTCGTTATGTTTGTGATAAATTTAGATTTGCGTCAGGTGACTACCCGCATGACCACACATAATTTGCATTTAGATGATGCATCATGAAGTTAGTGAAACCGTTGCTGTTTCCTGCAGATCTGTAGATACGGGGTTTGGCTTTTATTTCGATGTTTTAATAATGGAAATGGTTTCTAGTTTTTATCTTTGTAAGTGAAACTGGGTGTTTTAGAAGTAGTTTTATTTTTGTACAAATGTACATACACATGGCATGATACACGATACATAAAAAACAAGGTGGTAACAAATAGACTAGATCTATTGCATGTCGTATAAATAATATAATTATAAGAAAAAAAAAACATGTATTGCCCACCAATACCAGAGATAACACAAAAAAGAGAAAAAGATTTCTCTTATTTCCATTGTGGTCCCTGAATATTGGCGACATGACACAGAAAGTCATGTTCTTAGCACCAATTACTAGTAACATTAAAAAAAGAATACCAAAGATATCACATAAATACAGATTTGGTATCACAAAATTAAGATAGAAATAAAGTAATTGCATACTGCCTTAACTTAAAGTACTAATGGGATTTAATTATTTAAAATAATGTATCACAGTAATTAATAAATAGATAAAATAATTACATTACTACTAGTACTTAAAGTACAAGTGAGATCAATATTATCAAAAAACATATGCATTAAAATACATCACAAAAGCCTACGTTAAGAAAATTGTGTTATGCTAAGGTACTTGCACTTAAGAAAATTACAAATGCATGACTACGTACAACCAAAAGAAAACCTCCCTGTGTGACAAAAAGTAAAAAAAAATGAGCCTTTAGTATCAACTGCAGTCATCCTAGATCTAGATTTTGGGTGCATATGAGTAGTTAAATAAGAAGAACGTTTAGCAGAAAATCCTTCTGTATGACAGTGATTCATTACCAGCTATGTTTTTTTTTGTAAACAGAATAAGCTTTGTCTCTATCACTAATAGACAGTAATATTTCATTTGTTACCCAAGGTTCAGTTCTTTGTTTTATTCCGATCTCTTTAAACGGTGCTATATTATTAATGACAGATAAAAATGTATTTTTAAAACAAGTCCAAGCATTCAAAACATTATCACATAAGAGTACAGATGACCAATCAGTGTTTACAAGATTCTCTTGAAATGTTTCTCTTTTATAGTTTTTCAAAGTCCTAACTTTAACACTATTGTGTTTATTGATAAAATTTTTAGTAATTTTCTTTGTACCATAAATGAAAGAGCGATCACTTAAAACAATTTCAAGAACTCCACTTTGACTTATTTGTCTCTATCAGACACCAAAATGAGATCGGTAGTTGTACATGATGTAATAGACCCTCTAGTAAAATGTTTTGTTAAAGTGAGAAAGATCAAACATAGCAATAAAACTCCATAACGACTTTATTAAAACAGTGTTCGCTTTTTTTTAAATATCAGTATTAAAATCAGCCAGGAAGTTACATTCGTTGTCGTTGAAATAAGATGAAGATGAACACACCTCTAGTAGATCATAAAAAGTTGTTCTGGCTTGGAGGTCTATACAAACAACCACATAAAATAGGTTTAGTTTTTGGTTAACGAATCTCTATCCAATCTGTCTCTAATTTATCGTGAAAATGCTCAACGACACAGTTAAAAGAAAGATCATTGCTGATAAAGATACAAACACCTGCCCCTTTTCTGTTACGGTCACTTCTTACTATGCTGTTATTTTCAACGGAAATTTCGGTCAAAAATACTTCCATCTAGCCAAGTGTCTGTTACATATACACTCACCACAGGACAACTTCTAGAAAGTAAACGTACTCATCAATTTTGTTTGGTAAGCTGCGAATGTTGCTGTGAATGAAATGGAGACCACGTTTCCGAAAAGTGTCATACTTCTGTGACACGGAAGCTTCATCATATGGACGTGCCAGTGGACCCGGGCATGGGTGTACGTCTCCACACAGTTACAAATATACAGACACAGTGTTTTTACTATTTGAATTGAATTCCAAACAATTTCGTTTCTTTTTTTATCCACTTTTTGATAGGATGATACAAGATTTTCATAAACTATCGAGACTGATAATACCCTCCGATTCTCCATGACAAACGACGAAGTCACTGCCTATTTGAAATGATCCTGTCTCTCTATAACATTATATTGGAGCAGTATTTAGTATAAATGAGATCCTGACTGCAGAAAGTAACAATGTTAGAATTAACTTGAAGAGTTCCGTCTTCCTGCTCTTGCTTTGATTACATTTAGTGTAGCAAGCCTAATTTAAGACGGTGGGTGGGGTATTAAGTAGAGAGTGGAAATGTGGTGTATCTACTGTTCTGCATACAATCTCTGGTTCATATAAAATCTAGATACATTAATAAATGATATAACTGTGAAAACTCCGTATAAAAATATTCTAAGTTCTCCGAAATCGAAAATATAAACAACGCTGTACCCTACTAGGTATCACACCACCAATTTTGAGTTTAAGGGGAACATCCATAATTCCTAAATAGAATTTGGGTACGCGATATTATAGAAGTGGCATTTTATTAACTTGTCTTTAAGCTTTTTTTATACAGCTTGATTCGGACCTCACGTCGGGCTTGTCTTTGTTTTGTTTTATTGAATCCCTCTCAGTTACAATCGCTATCTCGGCACATTCAGTGCTTTGATTGCTCAAAAGCAACTAGTAATCGATCACTCGAACGCTCGCAACATGTAGTAATATTCAATCATTTGAATACTTATCTGACGTGCAAGGTAATAAATAGAAAACCGTTGCCATGGGAACGAGATTTTAAGATAATAGAAATGTACATTTGGTTTCGTTAATCACATGTTGCTAGACAATATCAGTTATTGTTTGTCTCCCGGTCAGGAAATCATTAAAGGAATCAATGCGCATATATCATATGAATACACAATACTTTCAAACAAGATTTTGCTTTAAACCGTAAATCTGAATTATAATTTTAAAGTAAATTGTTTACGCATTTCTTTCTTTTTTCTTTCTTTTTCTTTCTTTTTTTTTTTCTTTCTTTTTTTCTTTCTTTCTTTTCTTTCTTTCTTTCTTTCTTTCTTTCTTTCTTTCTTTCTCTTTAAGCAAGGTTTTAATATAAATTAAACATATTGATTCCTGAATCGCACCGAGAGAAATATCTTGTATACGTCTAATATGCAAATCGTATATTAAAGTCACCTGTCTTTTTTTCTCACCAGATCTTTAGCAGTCCACTTTAAGACAAATATAGATAAAAAGAGATGTTTTTCGACACAAAACATTTGCGCCAGAGGTCTGACGCATTTTAGCCAGAATGAGTTTGCTGACGCAGTTTTTTCATCACGCATTTGACGTCACGTCGAAACGTAAAGCAGAAATTAAAATGGAATTCAATAACCGAAATAGAGCCGATAACATTAGCGCATTTTACGAACACGTCATTATTCACAAACGTAAAAACTCGCTAATATCGTGAAAATCGTATGAAATAAATCACCTAAAATAGAAACAAAGACTTTTCCCATAACTCATATATATTTACTCATAAACGGCAAGAATATTTATTTTATAAACATTCTGACATATGGTGTTGTCGCAATGTCTTTGATCATGAAAACAGAAGTATGCAAACATAATAATTATAATGTTACAGTAGTATAATGCTTCTTATAATGTTTTTTTAAAAGCTATTCACTTAAAGTTCAAACACCACCTTTAAACAAAGCGGTCATTGGAGGAACACTCTGTTATCTTAGGACACTAAAACGGGTGTCTTAATACAATCTCATTAATTGACGGTATACGGGAGTGTGTGATGTACATAAACAAACGATGTACAATTAATTGAATATCCTGACTTTCGCAGTCAGGTACCCGACTTATTTCATTGAAATTCCTTTCCTAATAGGTACAGACACAACAAAATTGTTTATGGAAGAGGAAATTACAAAGAAACTATATATGCTGTCTTTCCCTTTTTAAATGTTTAGAAATTATATCGCTCCAATCCAAGTTCTACCAAGTACGGCATTACGAATTTGTAATATTTATTTCGATGTTTATCTAGAAGAGACTCTAACAAGACAATTTTAAACTTGAAAGGAGCTTGGTGGGTAATCCGATAAAAAAAAATTCATCCCTGAAGATGCCATCTCGTTATACAAAGTGACTTTACCGCAGGGAAACAATCAATATTTATTTAGCCTTGTCCTGAGTCAGTTTCTCTCGTCTGCCTGAAAATCAGCCGATTCGGTTGGAAGAATCCATTTTGGCAACAGGGGAGATGGGTAAATGGAAATTGATCGATTTGCTAAAACTTTCTGTTACTTAGTTTCTTCTCTCTCCCTCCATCATTGTTGTTGGAAATAAAACTCAGCTAGTAATGAACAAAATGTCAAATATAATTGCAAGTGCCATGACAACGCATTGGCCGAGGATTTAGTCAATAAGTATAGTTATTCGTCATTGTGTTCTAGAAAAAAAAATACAGACGAACAAAAGGCATTTACATTTGCTACCGTATTCAAAAGACATAGTTATACTAGGTCTAATGTACATTTCATGTAGATATACTCTTGGTATCTTTATATGGATCATGTTCGAATTTCGAGTAACACATCCCCAACCTCCCCTTCAAAATAGAATCGTCGCTAGTCCAAAGATTTCATGGAAAATCAAATATTATGATAGTGAGTTCGCATCCCCGTCTGGAAATTTGGAAACTGGCATGAGCGTGTGTAAGGATAATATATTGTGGTAAGTTTTATTTTTTTTAGTCCTAATGTTTGTATTGCACAGTCAAAATACCTCAGTAATAAGATTTTAAATTAAGAATTTGTTTTCAATTTGCTTATTAGTCACAATATTAAGACGAGAAAATGTGCTTGCTCATGTAAACATGATATCCGCCTGACTTTATTGTATTCTGTATTTCAATTCCCTGCTATTTATAAGCGTTATAAAAATACGTTTCACTTATAGTCTATGGTGAAAATTATCCTTTACTTTCTCGAAGAGCAAGGATTTATTATTTGATGCTATAATAAATCGCGTACTGATGCCATCTCTATTAAAAATAAAGATTTAGGTTTAATGGTATGAAGTTACAATTTGCATCTTTGTAATCAGCCATGGTTTTGACATTTCCCAGACACAGGAAAATTCCATGATTTAATTTCTCATTTTAGTCTATTTTTTATGCTATGACCTATGCTTCATGAAAGATCAGGTTAAGATTTCTTTCTGAAATTTTAGCATACAAAGGAAAATTCCTATCATTATCATTGTTGTCTGTTTTTTTGTGTGTTATTGGAGACTTAAAAACAGTTTATGGAAAATTTATTTTTCTGTACACATATATAAGAACCTAATTTGTTTACACGTAGAATGTAGGAATATAGGGTTCATAGAACAAGCATTTATGTATATGGAACAACGTGTACACTTTTTAGAAAGCCAGGTGTATTGTATATTAGATAAAGGTGATGAACGCATGTATATGCTGGCAGCTAATCATAGACCTGGAAATAATAATAAACCAAGCAGCAGAAGTCGCTTGGCATTCAGAAGATAACACGCAGCTGTGAACGCCGTATTCTCAACCAAAAGTACAGATTCGTCAGTTGAATATAGGTTTTAAGAAGTGAAATATGCAACCTATTAGTTTAATGGGAATGCTGTAATAAAGTAGATATCCGGGAGATTAAATGATTGTTATATTCCTACGAACCCGCCCTCTTTGGCGGGATAAGTAGGTAAAAGGAGGTTGTTAAAAGAATATAAAGTAAAGTTTAAGTTCATTAAAAGACGATTAAAAGGTTTAAATGATAATAATAAGTTTTTGCAGAGCAATAGAAATCTTACAGCAACTTATAAAATTATCGGGATTCATTTGAAATTGAAGCAAATTAGCCGTATTTTGGTATATATTTGTAATAAGGTTTCTGATCTGTTCGTAAGCAATTAAACGGTACCGGTAGGCTGGCATTTGTTGTAGAGACGAGACTAGTCTAAATATTTCGGTGACGTCTTGAGCATATTCTAAGATCCTTCTGTTTTGGGTCAGAATCTGGCAGTGGAGAGGTATTGACCCATACAAAAATTTACACAACATCTCGACTTGCGTACAGTAAGCTGGACTAGGACTAGCCTAGCTGGAGGCTGTATGATCCTTTTCTATTTATGTCATTGCATTTGTATAATAAATGTTTCTACTTCTATAATAGCAGCATTTTTTTCCTCTGCAGAGAAGAAAAGATAAATCTGTAGTTAAAAAGGGGGCTTAATAGTCATTTAGCTTAACATTACTAAGGAATAGCATTTATTGCTGGGTCTGAAACCAAAAGACAAGACTGGACACAATACATTGACCTCACAATTAGCTCTATCAGTTAAAGTCACAGGAACGAGAATAAGCGACCATTCAAGAACTTCCCAATGTTTACTGAAAAGATTTCCCGATGATTGCTGAGAACCATAGGTCCAGAGTATCATAAATACAAGCATGTACATATATATACATAATAATATATAATAATATAAAATAATTTTAATTGAAAAAAATTGCAAGATTGATTTTCTCGCTCGATGGGTTTTGCTTTTCGTTTTGCAAAAGAACTCTAGCCAATACAAGCATCAGTCATAAAATTAACAGTCTAAAATTATTATCAGCCAAGCAAATAACATCTTTCGCAGCTAATCTGCACTGACACACCTTTCCCCATGTGATAATAACCTGTTTCTTAATTAAAACAGTATTTAATCAGAAGTTTATGAAACACGTTCTAACTGGAAGATAAAAAGATAGATAATAATAGGACAAATCTGTTTGCTACTGGGCCAGATTATGTTTACTCCCTGTAAACGAATTTCACACATTCACAATCACGCTCGCAAAAGATTTTCTTAGATGTGTCTTAAACTTCAATAGAAAACTTTTTACAATAGACCAAATAATTGCGGTTTCTCATCAAAGCCTCGTTATTGCCAGCTTCGTGTGTATGCAGTGCATATGTACTTGGATGGGATGCTTAACATTCTAGGTGTGTTCCTGTTACCTACAATCGATTCTCGAATAACATCAGCTTTTTAGCTCAACTGATCCAATGTTCATCTTTTTATACAGAATATTTGTTTTGGTGAAACTGTCTCGACTGAATTTGATACTGTGTCATATGGAAGAAACCAGCTCAGGTCAAAGGAAACATTGTCACTACTCTAAAAATCACTTTTTTTTTCATTTCATCCTGACACACAAATTACAATGATTCGTCTTTAAACAATATCTGTCGTGTTCGAAACTAGGTCATAAACTGGGTCACTACTCTAAAGGTCACATTAACAATCCAATCTTCACGAAACTTGATCAGAATGTTTGTCGTGGTCATCTTTCAGCTCAGATGTAAAGGTCAAAGCAAAACCACGAGCTTGGAACAATGACCCAGCCATCATACAATCTGGTCAGAATAATTTTCTTGTTGATCTCTTTTTCAGTTGAAATAAGTTAATAGGAATAAAAACAAGGTAATTTGACTAAAAATCTCTATAAAATATCTCTGTATGACACATTATACTGTATTTGACTATTATACTTTCATTAAGGCCAATTGTATTCAGGTAAGAGATACAGGACCATCATGACCCTCTTCTATCAATAAAGAGCATATACCTTCTATTAAACATGAGAAATTCTTTGCTTTAAAATTATTTGAAAGTGTTTTATTGTAAAAGGCAGGGCAAGAAAAAAACGGAGATTTTCTTACAGTATCTTGAACCCCTGTCCCATTTACATTTAGCAACATTGCTATCAATTGTAAGCTGATAAAACAAGACAAAGTTTTTTTTCTTTTGAAAAAAAAAAGTAAATGGCAGCCAGTTACATAATTTCAGTTTATCTTTAAGTTAATCAATTTGTACCTGTTTGATAAAATACCAAGTTTATGACCTTTCACCTTTGACGGTATGTCACTCTTGCCCGTAAGGGCGATGAAGCGCATCATTTTATTTCTTATCGCATTCTTAAATGAACTAATAATGCCTCAAGTTATATTTGTGAAATCAATTTCTGGTTTAAGGTCAATTAAAGAGTATTTATGTTTATATTACTTATTTTTTGAGTGAAATGGCCTTTCGTAACTCTCTGAAACATCTCGTCAAAATTTAGTGTTACCAAAGAAGAAAATCTCCAGCATGTCTTCGTGTGTATTTATTTTGTAAAGAGTAGACGCAGTTATGCCTGGACAAATTTCTCTTTACTTATTGTTTTTCACAGTCATAGTATCAAATACATTTGAGGGTACTAGAGGTTTCTGAAAATGTCATGCCAATTTAAAGCAAAACTTGAAGAATCACGGTACAATGTTGTCACCGAACATTCTCGGCTTCAGATCAACCCTTTGTACTGAACACCCTTATAAACTTTGGCATTCCTTCTTTAACCGCATTGAGGGAGCTTATTAGTACTGAATGTACACAACAACTTTTCCCTAAATGATGACGTTAATAATAAGGATGTGACCAGCTTTATCTATCTACATCCTGTCGGATCTAGTACCACCACCTACCCATCTACCTACACATTATGTAACCAGCCATATCGTGTTTCAAGCGGATTCTAGAACCCCTAACACTACACTTTCCTTTTTGGGTTGCATAAATTTTTTGCTCACTTGGTTAACTCATTCGTTTTACTTGCACTGGTAATCATATATTGTTCCCAACTCATTAGAGCTCTAATGTAAATATTTCAAGAACGACTTCTAAAACTTCTGCTGCAATCACCACGTACTTGATTTGTCTTTCTCCCGTGCTATTTATGTCTGGTCATCACAGAGGCTTTCTCATCTTTCTCCCGTGCTATTTATGTCTGGTTATCACAGAGGCTTTCTCATCTTTCTCCCGTGCTATTTATGTTTGGTTATCACAGAGTCTTTCTCATCTTTCTCCCGTGCTAATCATGTCTGGTTATCACAGAGGCTTTCTCATCTTTCTTCCGTGCTATTTATTTCGTGTTATCAAAGAGGCTTTCTCATCTTTCTCCCGTGCTATTTATGTCTGGTTATCTCAGAGTCTTTCTCATCTTTCTCCCGTGCTTTTTATGTCTGGTTATCACAGAGGCTTTCTCATCTTTCTCTCGTGCTATTTATGTCTGGTTATCACAGAGGCTTTATCATCTTTCTCCCGTGCTATTTATTTCTGATTATCACAGAGGCTTTCTCATCTTTCTCCCGTGCTATTTATGTCTGATTATCACAGAGGCTTTCTCATCTTTCTCCCGTGCTATTTATGTCTGGTTATCACAGAGTCTTTCTGTCTCGTCTGTCTTTATCTTCTGTCTTTAATTTTTAACTCGAAATTATTTTAATCTTTCACGCTTCTGCCAACATTTTTTGATAACTAAACCCTGTTCATTAACCTTTTATCTTATTCTTACTCGACCTTATAAAATGTTAGAACTATCACGTTTTCTAATGGTTCTTTGTTAATTTTAGTATGTAGGCGGAATCCTTGAATTCAGACTTTAAACTTTAATACACAATAATGACATTTACAAACTTTTGAAATTTAGTTAAATGTGACATTGTTTTTTAAACATTTTTTATGATTGTTCTCATGCGTTCAGAAAATAAAGATACAATTATACGATCATTTTCCAGTTTCCACAATTTTCATAGAATAGAATAATATCTAAAAACACAAAAATAATATATCGGAGTATATTCATGAAGTAATTGATTCACTGAAATAAATAATGTACACAAATACCAAGTGATGTCAAATTAGTAAAAGTGGCACATACTAATTGACATACCTGATAACAATCATTATATTTCATTAGTTACGAAATAAAATCAGCAAATGGTTTATAAAATACGGAAAGAACAACGCTGCAGGCGTGAGACAGTTTACATCTCGGTCCAATTTCGGTTGGCCACAAAGTAGTGAGAAGTGGCGGAATAACTATAAATGTAATTGCAAATGTGCTGTCTGTGTGAATGACTGTCAACTATTTGATGAATGTATTCGCCTGTAAAGTACTTGACCCCGGGTCAGTTAGACTACTTCATTAAATTGTTAGTTAACGAAGTTACAATACTTTTTTTGGTGCGACGGTCTATGTGGACACATGAAAATATTATATGAACAAAAACAAGATATATAAATGTTTTAGGAATAACTGACACGCGGTAAGTTCTTTTCCTGCTTTTCATTTAGAAATTTTATTAACAGGAAACACTTTTTTTTAGAAACTTGTGTCTAATTTGTTATATTTTATATATTGGTGGCATTGAAGTAGTGATCTTCTAATTTCGTATATTTATTGTATTTAAAGAGTTAAACGATTATATAATGTTTCAATAAGCACTAGTAAGAAAACTGGTTCAAGGAACTTTATTTCTAGATTATTATTTATTGTGTTTTACCTTTTGATTCAAGTTTCTTTCTTGATACTGAAACTTTATTTCTAGATTATTATTTATTGTGTTTTACCTTTTGATTCAAGTTTCTTTCTTGATACTGAAACTTTATTTCTAGATTATTATTTATTGTGTTTTACCTTTTGATTCAAGTTTCTTTCTTGATACTGAAACTTTATTTCTAGATTATTATTTATTGTGTTTTACCTTTTGATTGTGTTTTACCTTTTGATTCAAGTTTCTTTCTTAATACTGAATCATATTTCACATTTTTTTCTATTTTTTAAATCTAGAAACGAAAAACATGTGAGGAAATTTTAACATACAAAACCATCGCGTTGAGAATAAGTGGGCAGACTTAGTATATAAACTAATGGATGAAAGATACAGTTTCCTTCTGAAGTATAAACTAAAGCAAATTGATCTTTCGATTTTACATAAAGCACACTTTAATTTGTTTCCATGGAAACAAATTTATATTCACGCTACAGAGTAATTAGTATAAAACATACTAAGTGCGGATCTCTTCAGGGACTATATCTATTACATGAGGACGTCTCTGGACTTTACCACCCATCCTTGATTTATCCTGAAAGAACAGTCTAAGGATAAAGCTTCTGTTGGTTATATGGTCAATGGAACTTTAAAAGAAGTCTAGGTCCAGTCTTTAGATTTATTTTCGTAACCAGTAAGTTAAAGTAACTCTTACTTCTCTAAAAGAGACTGGGTTATCTGTTCTATCCTGCAAAAACCGGACATTAAAAAAATACTTTTTACCGAAATACTTCCTTAACTATCTCGTCGGTAGCTAGACTACTTTTAAAGGATCTCTGACAATAATGAAGGTATATGTCCACACTAAATATTCGGATTACCTCTGAATCCGCCCGATAATAATAGAATTCAACCGCAATTATCATTTCTATACAATCCCAGTTCCTATGGTGTCTGGTTAGCTCTAAATAAGTAATGAATTTTACATTAACCCTAATGTCGACTACTCAAAATGTTTGAATATTCCAAAAATTCTGTAACTGTGAATGTAATAAGCGAATAATAAGTTAAATATTCCAGTTAATCGAAATATATTGCGCTGTATAAGTTTTGCATATAAAACGACACACACACACGCACACGGACGCACGCACGCACATCTAGGGGTATCTTGGCATGTAAATACATAATTAATCTTCGACCATGAATTGATACATAGATAAAGCATACAATTAGGATGTGAAATATCAGACTATAGATAAGAATTAGAATACGATGAATAAAAATAATAAAGCGCATTAACCACCAGGCTGCTTTTAAGAATAAGAAAACAAATGCATCAAACGTCAGTTTAGATTACTCCCTAAACGCTTTGATTTTTATTTGAGTGCACAGTTCGATACTCTGATATCGTCCAGGCTCATTCTAACCGCATTAAAACATTCAGAAGAGTCACGTGGTTTTATTATATCTTTCCCATATAATTTGGTTAAAGTGGAATTTCTCTTAATATTCGATTTATGACATAAATCACCGCTTGAAATTGCATGGTTTTCTGTCTGAATTGATCAATCTTCGTTAAAAAAAAAAATAAAAATAAAAATAATAAAAAAAAAATTATTATAACAAATACAAGTAATGCAGCATTAAAAGGAAACAGACACTCCATAAATTGTAAATTGCTCAAAGGAAACGTGTATTTTTTTTTATTTTTCTTCATGATTTAATGTAATATCAACTTATATTTATTGCACCATTTGGATTAACGCTTTATCTTGTTGGTATATCTTGTTTTTAACAACGGTCTTTTTTATATTATTTTCACCCACGCCTCATATCAAGATCAGTTGTTCATTATTCGCATACCTAAAATGAAAAATATCGGTATGAAACATTTTGAAAACATTATATATACAGTAATTCAATTATTTATTGTCTTAATTCACTATTTTTTTCTTATTTGTTTCTAAAATTGTTAGAGGCATGTTCATTTGTCAAATAATACGAGTGTAATTGCATTTTGCCAAATTCCTTGAATACTTAGGCTGTGTAAACCGTCGTAACGGCGACAATGTGAACAAGTCGGAAGTCGGTCGCATCCAATAGCGAAATGGAGATATTGTTAGTTACAGCACAGGTTATTTTGGTATTTAAGAGATGAAGACAGACGGGGAGAACATCCATATCTCGATATCATTTCAGTTAAGTGCAACAGGCCTAAAATTGGACACACATTAATCTCACTTGTGAAATGAGTTTACACAATTTCGTGGCGCGGCGCAACAGAATGAATAATATCGTTTCCTTATTTTAATAGCATGCATATATGATATGCTGTCGGGGGGGAAAAAAGTAATATATATTTCAGAATAATTATTTCAGTACACTATTTTTTTCAAACCGAATCTTAACAATCATCAAGCGAGTAAGATATTAGGTATTCATGTTTTTGAAGTTGTCATTGAAACAGAACAGATTTAAGCTGTCGTTGGCATTTCGGAATTTTGTTTTAAATAAACAAAAACTGCACTCAGTCCTCGGAAATTACAGTAATGCCATGCATTTTCGCGTATTTGTCATTACACAGTCCTTCAATATTTGACGACTTTAAAGCTTGAGAAAATACTGATTAATGCTCACAGACTTAAAAAGACTTTGTTATTTTCCTTTTAATCTAAGTAAGAAGAAACAATTACGACAAAGATACTTTGAGTGAGTGTCTCTTACACTAGGGATGGTTATTTTGGCGACGAATGTCAGGTATCATTTACATTGGAGATGATTATATCGACGAAGTATTTAGTATTATAAACACTAGAGATGGCTTTATCGACGTATTATGCAAAGTATAACTTACACTAGCGTTGATTGTACCGACATAGTTTGTAATGTCATTTACACTACAGATCGTTTATCGACGTAGTATGTGAAGGTTATTTACACTTGAGATGGCTTCATCGCCGTATTTACATTAGAGGTTGTAGTATGTAAATTTTAACTTACACTAGAGAAGGCTTTATCGACGTATTATGTAAAGTGTGACTTACACTAGAGATTTTTTTATCGACGTATTATGTAAAGTGTGACTTACACTAGAGATTTTTTTATCGACGTATTATGTAAAGTGTGACTTACACTAGAGATGGCTTTATCGACGTATTATGTAAAGTGTGACTTACACTAGAGATGGTTTTATCGACGTATTATGTAAAGTGTGACTTACACTAGAGACGGTTTTATCGACGTATTATGTAAAGTGTGACTTACAATAGAGAAGGTTTTATCGACGAATTATGTAAAGTGTGACTTACACTAGAGATAGTTTTATCGACATATTATGTAAAGTTTGACTTACACTAGAGATGGTTTTATCGACGTATTATGTAAAGTGTGACTTACACTAGAGATGGTTTTATCGACGTATTATGTAAAGTGTGACTTTCACTAGAGATGGATTTATGGACGTATTATGTAAAGTGTGACTTACACTAGAGATGGTTTTATCGACGTATTATATAAAGTGTGACTTACACTAGAGATTTTTTATCGACGTATTATGTAAAGTGTGACTTACACTAGAGATGGTTTTATCGACGTATTATGTAAAGTGTGACTTACACTAGAGATGGTTTTATGGACGTATTATATAAAGTGTGACTTACACTAGAGATTGTTTTATTGACGTAGTATGTAAAGTGTAACTTACGCTAGAGATGATTATATAGAAGTAGTATGTATTGAGTCACTTTTATTAGAGATGATTTAACCGGCGTAGTATGATAAATGTCACTTTTACCAGAGATGGTGTCTGGTGTAGTATGTAAAAAGTGACTTACACTAAAGATGGTTCTATTGACATAGTATGTAAATTGTCATTTATACTTGAGTTGTTAAGTGTAGTTTACACTTAATATTTTTTTCAACGAAGTATGTAAAATGTTACTAAATACTAAAAATGGCTCTATCGAGGTAGTATGTAAAGTGTAACTTACACAAGAGATGGTTTTATCGATGTAGTATGTAAATTGTTACTTACACTGGAGGTGGTCAACGTAGTACTTGAAGTGTCACTTTACACTATATATAGATTTATCGAAATAGTATGTTAAGTGCCATTTACACTTGGTTTGGTTTTATATACGTATTATGTAAAGTGTTATTTACACGAGAGATGGTTTATCGACGAAGTAGGTAAAGTGTTACTTACACGAGTTGGTTTTATCGAGGCATTATGCACATTGGAGATGGTTTTATCGAGGTATTGTTAAGTGTTCCTTACACTAAAGATGGTTTATCGAGGTAGTGTTTAAAGTGTTACTTACACTAGAGATGGTTTTATCGAGGTAGTGTTTAAAGTGTTACTTACACTAGAGATGGTTTTATCGAAGTAGTGTTTAAAGTGTTTCTTACACTAGAGGTGGTTTTATCAAGGTAGTGTTTAAAGTGTTACTTACACTAGAGATGGTTTTATCGAGGTATTTTGCACATTGGAGATGGTTTTATCGAGGTAGTGTTTAAAGTGTTACTTACACTAGAGATTGTTTTATCGAGGCATTATGCACATTGGAGATAGTTTATCGAGGTAGTATTTAAAGTGTTACTTACACTGAAGATGGTTTTATCGACGAAATATGTAAAGTGTTACTTACACTAAAGATTGTTTTATCGACATAATATGTACAGAGTCACTTACACTAGCTATAGATTTATCGAAGTAGTATGTTAAGTGTCATACACACTTGATATGGTTTTACTGACGTGGTATATAAAGTGTTACTTACACTAGAGATGTTTTTTATCGAGGAAGTATGTAAAGTGGCTAGAGATGGTTTTATCAACGTAGTAATTTGTTACTTACACTAGATATTGTTTTTCAAATATTATTCACATTTTCTTTGTTTACACTTTAAAATTTATTTTATTTGATATTTTTAGCTCACCTGAGCAAAGTGTGCTCATGGTGAGCTTTTGTGATCCCCCGGTTTGCGTCGTGCGGTGTGCGTCGTCCGTCGTCAACAATTTCTTAAAAACGACATCTCCTCTGAAACCGCTGACTACACATTAACCGAACTTCACAGGAATGATCCTTGGGTGGTCCCCTTTCAAAGTTGTTCAAATGGTTCCGGTCTGTTGCATAAGTAGGTCACAGGGCCAAAAAAGAAGTTTCAAAAATGTAAATTAAAAAAATCTTCTTGTCAGAAAGTACAAGGCCCAGAACTTTGATAAATGGTATATGACATCATCTATAAGTCCTCTACCAAAGTTGTTCAAATTATGTCCCTAGTGTCAAAATTTGCCCCGCCCCGTGGGGTCATGTGTTTTCCTTATATGTATATAGTAAAAATGTAAAAAATATTGTTCAAATTATGCCTCTAGTGTCAAAATTGGCCCCGCCCTAGGAGTCACAGTTTTCCTTATATGTATAAACTTTAAAAATCTTTTTCTCTGAAATGACAAAGGCTAGAGCTTAGATATTTGTCATGGAACATTGTTTAGTGGGCCTCTACAAAGATTGTTCAAATTATAGCCCTAGGATCAAAACTGGTCCTGCCCCATTGGGGTCATGTGTTTTCCTTATATTCATATAGTAAAATCTTTAAACAATCTTCTGCTTTAAAACTGCAAAGGCTGGAGCTTTGATATTTCACATGAAACATTGCGTAGAGGACCCCTACAATCTACTCTAAAACCACAAAGGCTAGAGCTTAGATATTTGGCATGAAACATTTTCTAGTGAACCACTACCAAGTTAGTTTAAATTATAGCGCTGGGGTAAAAATTGGGCCTGCCCTGGGTCATAGATTTTCATTATATACATATAGTAAAAACTTATAAGAAAATTATCCTCTGAAGCTTCAAAGGCTAGAGCTTAGATTTTTGGCATGAAACATTGTGGACCTCTACAAAGACTGTTCAAATTATGGCCCTAGGGTCAAAATTGGCCCTGCCCTGGGGATCAGGGGTTTTCTTTATATACATATAAAAAAGTGATCTCTGAAACCGAGAAAGTTAGAGCTTAGATATTTGACATGAAACAATGTCTGGTACATCTATATTAAGATTGTTTAAATTAAAGCCTTGGGGTCAAAGTTGGCCCTGCCCCATGGGACTCAGTGGCCTACATTTTTGTTATCTGATATATAGTTATGAAATTTGGACCATGTGGATAGTTTCAGATGTAGAATTGAACTTTGATATTAGATGACCTAAATTTGGACCTAGTGACCTACATTTTGTTATTTGACATACAGCTGTGTAATTTGGACCATGTGCACAGTTTCAGATGTAGATATTAATTTTGATATGAGCTTGCCTAGATTTTGACCTACTTTCATGTTTTTTGATGTGCAGCTTTGTAATTTGGACCATTTGCACAGTATCAGTTGTAGAATTGAATTTGGATGTTAGATGACCTAAATTTTGACATAGTGACCTACTTTTTTGTTATTTGATATACAGCTATGAAATTTGGACCATTTGCACAGTTTCAGATGTAGATGTGAATTTTGATATGAGCTGGCTTAGATTTTGACCTAGTGACCTACTTTCTTGTTTTCTATGTACAGCTATGAAATTTGGACCATTTTGCACAGTTTCAGTGTTTGGTGTCGAATTGAACTCTGATATTAGATGACATTAGTTTTGACCTAGTGACCTACTCTTTGTTTTTTGATATACACCTTTGAAATTTGGTATGTAGTAAAAATTTAAAAATAAATTTTGCATGAAGTATGGTCTAGTGACCAACATTGTTCAAATTCTTGTAAGAAACAATAGCCTTCTCCGCTTTCACACAAATAACAGTCTGTCCTCAGATGAGCGCTTTGGGGCCAATGGCCGCCCTTGTTCTACTATGTACTGACTTGGATATTCAGTTTAATCTATTTTGTATATCATGTTAGGTGGTAATAGAAGACTTCTGCAGTGACAAATAATGACTCCCACGTTCCTTTGCGCCTCAAGATGCAGCATGTCAAAGCGAAACAACAAAACATAATCGATTTCATTAACAGTCTTTAAGTCACCAATATTTTGACAAATGTTCATCTTATTTATCTTTTGTTAATCAATTTTTATGTTTCATATATAAAAAAACATTCACGATATTAGCTCTAGTGACATGACATTGACACCCTCAGGGAGGACTGGTTGCATTTTCTTATGTATTTCTTATCGCATTGTTTAATCAGTCATACGTGAAGATGAAGTTATTGATCAAATTCCCGAATTTAGATTATAGAATGTTTTACACTACACATTTATTTTCTAGAATATATAAATGTTTTACCTGATTTATATTTTAGATTTTATAACCATTTCCCATTACACTTTGGTTGTTACATTGGTTTATAAAAACACTTGCCTCACACCTTGATCATCCAGTTCAGGTCTTTATTAATGTCACTTCCAACTCTTTTGAGCCATTTACATTGACTAAAATTCTTTCTGTCTGAAAGACAAGGCTTTTCTACGAATGCTTTCGGCTTTTGCAACCACCATACCTTCCTGCATTTTTGTTCAATCGATTTCTTGATTAAATTCAATATAATATTATCTCCTTCGTTTACACATTTTTTGGTGTTTATATCTTTACTTACTCATACTTCTTTGATAATACGGATACACAGCCTACCTCCATCTTGCATTATTGCATAAATGGCTTCTTTTAAAAGCTTTATATAGATTTCAGTCATGAATGTAGGTGTGTGAAATCATATAATATTAAAAACTTCTAGATATTTTCAGTGTTTTAATTTTTCTTGAAGTCATTTTTTGGGAGGAGGCGGCGGATAAATCATTTTTCATGCGCGTGAATGATTTTAATGACTAATTTTCATAAAACTGGTTTCATTGAAATGTACAGATGCTAAAACAGTTCGTGTGTAATGCGTTGTGATGAATTTGGATGAAAATTTAATGCACTTTATACAACTACAACCGTATCACAATTAGTTAGAGATACTACAGAAATTAAAAAAAAAAACAACAAAAAAAAACAACAACTTGTTGCCAGCTTGTTGCCAGCTATTTTCCGTCTGATAACGATTCGTAAATCGTATTACGTAATGATCTTCTTTAACCTAAATGAAAATGGTTAGTTTGTTACAGGCGTGTGACACTTCACATGGTCCTACCGGTAGACCAGATGATAGTGAAAAGTGGCGGAATTACCATAAATGTAACTTGTTATATGCTATCTTTGTAAATGAGATGAATTAGTTCGCCTGTACAGTGACTGACCTCAGGTCAGTATAAGTAGTTTACTAAATCAGTTTAATGCTGTGGAACTACATTTTAAAAAAATATGTTTGTTTTATGCTAAGGCAGTCACGGAATATTTTGCTCATGGAAGGTTAATAATAATAATAATTATTATTATTATTATTATTATGTTAAGCATTCAATCAACGTGTTTTCATATTTCCAAGCCGAAAAACAATAAATATTATCTTTGTTTATTGCTCAAGTGTTTGATGAAATACATTTCAGAGTTTGTTAACAAGTAAAATATCGTTAATATAAATTTAAACCGACGAGTCAGTGCAAATATATTGTATCTACTTCTTCAATTGTTTGTTATTACAATAATTTTGTATTGACACCATCGAAATACTATGTTATACTTCAGATATGTAAAATACGAGTGGGTGAGTCATTTCTGTAAGTGTAACTGAAAGCTATCTGATTTCCACAGAAACTTTAGATATTTTCCCTATAGTTCAGTCTACAGTTTTACAATGCATTAATTACAAATATACACGGATTGCTAAAGATTGTTCTAATATTATAAGAAAAAACCCTTCTGAGATCCAGTACATAATTATCGCGTTGAAAAAGTAGTTCTGTTCATTTTCAAGTAGTAATATTTGAATCATCACGACCTATATATGCATAATTCAAATTCGATTTTATACTTGAAACTTGCTATGAATATATCTGCTTACTGTCCGAGCGGATTTTACTTGATTTTAGCTCAACTGAGCATATGCTTAGAGTGATCTATAATTGTCACAGGATGTCCGTCGTCGTCGTTTGTCTGACGTTTGTCCAGATTTACTTTGTTATTACTCTACAGGACACATTTCGCATAAAATCATTTTGAACATTAGTAAAGTTCTTTATCTTGATTGTCTTTAAGTAAAGTACGAAACTGGTACATGTGGGGTCAAAATCTAGGCCACTAGAAACCATGGTTTCTTCCCTAACATGATGAAAATGTCTTGATGATAGTAAAGACTTGCTTAGAATTGGGTCACGAGGGATAAAGAATGTAGGTCAGAATGCTGAAGGCAATATTTTCTACATGATCATCATTAAAATGTGTCACAATGATGGCCTTGATGATATCTGGGTCATGTTTGAAAATGGGTCATGCAGGGTCAAAAAAAGTGATCATCATGCTAATGGGCATATTTTCAACCTGATCATCATTAAAACTTGTCAGACTATTTGTGTTGATGATATTTAGGTCATGTTGAAACTTGATCACATTGAGTTAAAAAGCAGGTCATCTGGCTAGAGGCCATATTTTTAATCGATTTTAATTGATTTTTAGACTGTTTGTTTTGACGATATGTAGGATTTGTTCAATTTTCTTGCTAATATTTAGGTCATATTCAAAGGTGTGACATATGAGTAAAAAAAATAGGCCACCTGGCTAGAGGCCATATTGCCTACCTGTTATCGGAAACAAATTGCCAGAATGCTTGTCTTGATGATATTGTTAAAAGTGGGTTAACGTGGGGTCTAAAAAGTAAGACACAATACTAGGAGCCATATTCTCTATCTGGTCTTCATAAGGAATTTTCAGAAAGTTTGTGTTGATGATATCTACGTCATATTCAAAAGTGGGTCACGTTGGATAAAAAAAGTAGGACAGCTGGCTAGAGGCCATATTTTTACCTGATTTTCATGAAATGTTGACAGAGTGAAGTTTTACTTGATAATATCTAGGTCATGTTCAAAGTAGGGTCACATGGTGTCAGATAAGTAAGTCACCATTCTAGAACTTAAACAGCTATTGCTTCTAGGAATTTGCTCAGACTTGTTTTTCCCCCCTCCTTTTTTATAAGGTAGGTCATCAGACTAAAATTTAGTAGATGTATGTGTGAATTATACACATAAATCTTGCATGACTTTGCATATAAATCATAGTCGTACGTAAGTTTAATATAGATATTTATGTATTATTGTAAAGAGCATATAATGAGGACAGGGTTTAAATAAGGAAGAAGTCACTCTATTGTGTATAAAGCTTAAGTTTCCGTGAAAATAAGGATGAAATATATATCCAACGGCACATATGATAGACCCTGATCAAAAGCGGGGATTAAGGACACGTTGGTTTAGAATTATACTTTGTTATATCCAATACCTATACGAGGTGTACCCTGTTACACCGTTTACAGCTTACACGCATGGGCTGTGCATACGATACACGGAATACATCTCACTATCATCATAATCACGCGTGAGCTGTATTCGGCGTTAACTGTATACGGTGTAACAGTGCCCCCCCCCTCCCCCCCACCCCCATCCCCCCCCCCACCCCTACTCTCTCTCTATCCCAGGTTACGGATCCAGGTCTGCATAATATATTTTGATTTATATTTTGAAATAGCGTTGTATGAAACCCGGACCTGAGTTATATTTAAGTGTTTTTGACATCTTTGTCGAAATATTTAGTTTTTGTTCATGTTTTGTTAAATTTGTTCATAATTAACAGGAAACTTAGTTTAGTTAATAGGCCGTGTGTCTTTACATTGTGTGATTTTACTTGCCTTCTCTCACCTGAGCGCAATTTCTTCATCGTTTTGACATATTCATTAAACTTAGCAAACTCTAGTACTTTTTATTCATTTAAACACTTTCTAACACATGGAAAAACATTTACAATTTTATATGTTTAAGTACAGTTACAAGTTTATCAGTGTTCTTCTCGATTCCGTCGAGTGTTTGTTTGTTTTCTTAACTTTGTCGAAGTTCGTCTGCTGCTGATCATTCTAGCCAGAGTCTGCGTTAATGAAATGTGGCGATTGAAACAGCAGAAATATTATAAAATTTCTAAGCAATTTTAAAACTATAATCCTTTTCTAAAATATTTGTATTTTATCATAAGCTTGTGTGTTTCTTTTTTCTCGAGGGAAATCAACCTAAAGTGATTCGAATTAGGTATATTAAGCTATTGCAATTTAAAATAGCTTGCTCTGTTGCTTGAACGCATTTGAACGCATTATCACTGAATTCCATGTATGAACACTACTTGCGTCTTGGACAACGTTTGCATTTTGCTGTGATGTATAATTGTCACTTTGTACCGTCGCCCTGGCGACATCGTGAAGTAATAGGCTTGGCAAAGTACGGATGTTGTATGTCCAATGCTACTAAAAACATTAATTGTTGAACATGGCATGTTATAACACACGCGTTTGATTGAACTCGTTTGGAGAAAGAAAAACATTTTAATTTTTCCTCACGAGTTAACTAAGTGCAAAAGACTCGAAAGTGAGACACATTCATTTTTCATACTTGAAATACAAGGGGAAGAAAATTTTAAGTATGACAGCTGCACTTATTACATTGTTTTCGAGTAGATAAAAGTAGTGTGCTGTCGGACGAAAGTGATGTGAACTTACTGACAAGAGCATGTACCGCCATTTATATACGTGACATGAAAATTGGAATGGTATGGCAAATATGTACATAATAATTAAATCCAAACTTTCAGAAAAGAAAAAAAAAAACCCTTTCTTTCCTGTTACCTCATGTCAAATGTTTTGAAATTATAATAATAGGCTGTAGAATGAACGGTCGTTCAAAGATTTTCGTGCGTGCGCGTGCGTGCGTGCGTGCGCGCGTGTGCGTGTTTCTTATTTTTTTCGTAGAAATTTACAAAAATTTACAGACGTGTTTCAATAGGCATCACAAAACAGACAATATTTTTAGTTAGCCTTGATGAAACCTTTCGCGTAATGGCTTGTAATAAACAGTAACAGCGGCTGTTATACGTTTCCTAGGAAATTATAGTAATGACATGCATATTTGAAAGAACGTCGCGCGTCGTCAGTGGCAACACAGAAGGCATGGAGATTTAGGATCTGATAATATTAAAAGGTTGGTTTTAATAAAGTTTTATTGGTCAATTTTCGTATGAATCATTCGCTAACAAGGAAAAACTGAAAACATAACCGTTCAAAATTACATGTATATGACAAAAGTGGTTTTGTTTAAGGCCTGATGCATTTTTTTCCCAGTTAGATAATGAACCTTAAGAAAAGATGCTTGATACTGAAGATTCGGAAAATTCTTCTTTTCAATGGATATAACCATGACTATTGTTGTTATTAATATTTATGCAAGAAGTATTCTGATTAGAAATAATTGTTGGAGAAATAATACTGTCAAGTATTGTTAAAACTAAACACACAATAGAGTTCCCAGTCGAGCTTACACAAAGAATGACTAATCTGAATACAAATGGTAGTTAAAAAGGCAATGTTTTCTTTTTTTGCGGACTATTAACATGCAAGAAACGTGTGTGTGTGAGGCAATAGAAACAATTAACGGCCATTTGTCAATACGATCCACAGACTGTCGCGGCAACTGTCGCAACAGCTGTGGGAATCCAATGTACATGTGGTATCCATGTATAAATGGATCTTACGCGTTTGATACACTAACATTGTGGTGAGCGAATATAAAATAAGGGATTTATAAACATTTAGTTATGTAAGTACTGGTTTAAACTCAATTTTATATGTAAATACATTTTTATTTTGAATTATCTTTGAACTTTACTTTGAAATAGTTGAAATTGTTTGTTTTATTTATGTTATCCTGCTATAAAAACTCTCAAGTCATAGAAGTTATGTAAATAGGAAATATTTCAAACTTTTAAACTGGGACGTTAATAGGCATTGTAATAGATGCAAAAATATCTTTTAAACTTCCGCAAAGATTCTAGGAGGAAAATATGCTTGCTACGATTTTATAGAATATACATGTTTTGAAATGTTACCAAGTAAAGTCTGCTTGAGTTATTTTGACCTTGCAAAATATATTTTTCTGTGGGTTATTTTTCTCTTTTTTTTTCATATCGACTAAATTCAAAATCGTTGAAAATAGAATAGAAGTAACTTCGGAACTTAAGCCGTTGATGGAGACTAGAAATAATCTCTGTCTTTATAAAGTATAACAACATGCAAGCCTTAACATTACGGGACCATAGCAAGCCGTCGCGTGAATAAATGTTAAGGTGCAAGTAATAAAGAAGTATCCCAGAGCATGATGAATTTCTAACATTTCGTACTGCCGTTTTAAAGCCTTTTCGTGCACAAATCCACTGTGACTTTTCAGACTTCTGCAAAGAGCCCGCAAACATTTTCAAAACGCCAAACGGGTCTGTAAAAAATAAAATCAACAGAAGAAAAAAACCCAAATGTTTATGGTGTTTCATAACCCACTAGTATCGACATAATGTTCTTGGAAGCCATTTTAACTTTTTCACTTGGTGCTCAGCCTCTTCATTTAAGGATTTTCTGTAGTTCTTTGATGGAAAGTAATACATTCGTTTCTTCCACTGAGGATTAAATAGAAGGGAAATAGAACAAACTATGAAAATTAGTTGTGGATGGCTACTCCAAAAATTCATTGTGTCAAGGAATGCCGAAGAATGTATATTATTATATTCTTGTAAACGAGGATGCATCTGTCTTATTAAACACATTGATTTGTAGGTTTGCAGATGTTGTTAAGACCTGTGAGTCGTTAGTGACTCAATTTGCAGCTTGCAGAGTTATGAGTCAGGCGTGCTGTATCGTACTGAAAGATGAGTTGAATATTCAGTTACCGTTTTTTTTCAGTCTGCATTTAGTCCTTTTCAGTTGTATTTTAGCGTTAAATTTTGCGGTTTTGAGAATGACGGAAGTGCGTGAAAACCACAAGCTGATTTTATTAGCAGCCTTCCTTGTAAATCTGTTTTATTGACAACAGACGTCCTCAAACAGAAAAACAGTTAAAATTCAATTAGGCACAATGACACAACCACAGATGCTTTTATGTGTTGTACAGAAAGCAATGCAATTCAGATTGAGAGAAAAGATGAGAAGTACGTGGTGAACCAGCAAATATAAAGGGATACGTGTTAAACATTTTAAGAGTGCTAGGTCATAGTTAGCAGGATAAGTGAAGGAAAACAAATGTACAATATTAAATGGCTAGAGAGTAGAACAATGTAATTTTGGCATATACGCAGGTACAGTAGAACAGGTGTTTTATGATTAAGAAAAATCCTTTAATGGTAAAATTATGATGTAAATAAAGAATTTTACTCAGAGAGAATAATAACCCCCCCCCCTGTAAACACACGCACACACACACACACACACACACACACCACCACCACCACCACCACAACAACAACAACAACAACAAAAGAAACAGCAACAACAAACTAACAAAGTGTTTCTTTATTATTTTTTTTTAGTTTTGATATTTACATTTTAGTATTTCAAAATTGATATATACAATGTATTTAAAATCTTATCATTATAGTGAATTTCATGACTTTAATTGTAATTTTGTCATTCCTATTTAGCCCAACCATTCATTGATAACTTCAAATTGAATAACTTTCATTTTATTCCTAATCTTTCCTGGACATTTAGGTGAAATATCAAAGAGGTTTACCGTGTAGCTTTCGAAAATAATAGAATCGTGACGGTGCTGAGCTTAAAAGCATTATTATGATATTCGAAATATGATTTCAGTTGAAGTTCTGTCGAATTTTCCTAGTAGATAATGTTTTCAAGCATCTTCCTCCCCCCACCCCGCCAAAAAAAAAAGAAAAAAAAAAAAAAAAAATTCTCGGCAAGAGTCAAACCCGCGGCCTTTGGTGAACAGCTGTCTTACCAGCATAAATTACTAGAATTGAGTACTCTTCAGGATTCAGGAGGATAATTGGGTATTGTAAGTTTCTGTTTTGATTATTAGTCTCATTTATACAATACTGAATGAAGATCATTTTTATATTTACAGAACAAGTACAAGTAAAGTGAACTGAGGACAAAGATGACTGGAGTAACCACGAGATCCAAAAGCAAGACACAACACGGCAATGGCACATCACATGTCGATGACGTAGTGACAAATGGCGACAAAAATAACACAAGTGACGTCATTTCTAATGGTTTTCACAGCTATAAAGAAGGCTACAAAACTTTAGGAAAATCTGATTTTGGCAAAGCAATTCGGCATTTTTTGAACAAAATCTTTTTCCCGCTATGTCTCGTTCTAACAACGCCAAATATAGTGATACTATATTGTTACACAAATGCTCATTGTAACGGAAGTTACTCTGAAATGCTGTCCAAGTTACAAAATGGGTCTGTGCTCTACAACCTTGCTCATATTTGGGGGAGCATAAGCATCATAAACAGTTTCACTACTGGTGTAGTGTTCGGATATTGCATGTGGGCTGTCCTCTGGATGAAAATTCTGCCAGGAAAGCAAGTGGAAGGTCCACTGACGCCTAACGGAAATACTCCTGTTTACACAGACAACGGATTTCTCCATTACGTAGTTACCATGACTGGTTTCATGCTACTCACTATTGGACTGAAGCTGTTCGGTATGACACCAACAGTTGTATATGACCGTTTTGGAGAACTGATAGCTTTTATGAATGTTTTTGCTCTGGTGTTTGTACTTTTCCTCTATTTCAAAGGTGTTTATGCTCCGTCATCAACAGACAGTGGAAAAACAGACGGCGGTTTTATATTTGACTATTATTGGGGGACAGAACTGTATCCGCGAATCTTCGGAGTCGACGTGAAAGTATTTACAAATTGTCGCTTCGGAATGACAGTCTGGCCTCTTCTTGTCTGCATATACGCTCTGAAAAGCTACGAACTACATGGCTTCGTAGATAGCATGTTTGTAACAACAGTTTTACAGCTTGCTTATATAACGAAGTTTTTCACATGGGAAGCAGGTTACATGCAAACTATTGATATCATTCTAGACAGGGCAGGGTTTTACATATGTTGGGGCTGTCTTTGCTGGCTCCCTGCTCTTTACCCTATAGTGAGTCAATATCTAGTCAGTCATCCAGTCAATCTCGGCCCAGTTTGGGCATCTGTAATTCTAGTCCTTGGACTTTTATCCATTCTTGTCAATTATCTTGCCGACTTACAACGCCAAGTAGTCCGCCGTGCCGACGGAAATTGTCTGGTATGGGGTAAAAAACCGCACATCATAAGAGCAAAATATACAATCGAAAGTGGCGAGGAGCGAGAGAGTATTTTGTTAGCCTCAGGTTGGTGGGGATTATCCAGACATTTCCACTACATCCCAGAAATCCTTCTGTCTTTCTTTTGGACACTGCCAACTGGATTTGTCAATTGGTTGCCCTACACATATGTCATTGTTCTAGTGATCCTTCTAACGCACCGTAGTTTCAGGGATGAAAACAAGTGCTCCAGAAAGTACGGGAAATATTGGCAGGAATATTGTGCCAAAGTGAAGCACAGAATCATACCTTTCTTGTTTTGAATATTAGACCGAAAGTACTACAAGAGACTGGACTCTGTATACTGTTTGACAAGCATCTGATTTGAATGCTTCAAACTGTGTGACAGTCTATATTTATATGCTCCTCGTACGAGGGAATGTCGTGAAAACAGTGATGACATTGTTGTCTGTGGTACGAAGGATATTTCATTACTTGTGAAAACAGGGAGTTAAAGACATCAAGTTCATAAGCAAACAATGACTTTGGGTAGCATTGGCAAATGATAACTGAATAATATATTAAACATCTTACATATAGTTATATTATATAAATAGTTCTAAAATTGTTTTTTAAGGACATTTTTACTTTTTCTTTAGAAAGTGTTTGTTCTAGTCATTAAGAAGAAAGATTTAATTTTCCTAATATGCACTTCTAGTTGCAGCTTACAAAAGAAAAAAAAACAAAGGAAACTTCACAATAACGTAGGCGTAAGTTGAATAACTGTTGTTATGTTTTTTTTAAGATATACAAGATCAACTGTAGTCCAATGTTAATGTTAAAATACTCATTATTGAAAAAATACTCTCTTTTAAAGTTGAACCTTTTTTCAAGAATATTACGATATTTGACAAAGGTAATTATTTATTTCCATTTCATGTGAAGATTTTTATGTCAACAGGATTGTTTTTTTGAACCAAAGCATTATTGTAGTAAAATGTATCCTTTAGTTCATATTCTGTAACTTTCATTTCATTGCGTTCATGTTTGAAAACATCCATGGGCATTGATAACCATTTTTTACGAGATGAACTATTAATGCAAGTTTATGCTTTTGATACTGTATGCTTTTGTCAAAATATTCTTTTTCATTTAGTATGCATGCATTAGTAGAAGAGACAGCCAGAAGAATAAGACGGCTGGTTGATTGAATGTCTGGCCGATTTTACGACTAACCTTGTCAATGATTTATTCTCTGTAATTATCCGAAACAACTATCTATGGACAAATTATTACCTGGGTTACGTTTGAAAAAAAAAAGTTCCTTGTCGGAATAATATGTATCCAATGCAATATTCGATTATTATAATTCGACTGAAAGTTGTGTGTCATGATTTATTTCTGTATACCAAATGTTAAAGAGTCATGATTTAGGAAGTTTAAAGCTGAATTCAGTTGCTCAATTTTTTTTTCGATCAGAAATAGAAAGATTCAGATCCTGCTACATGACTGAACAATTAACGCCACATGCACAGGGCATTTACTGAGTTATATTGATGCAAATATGTTTTCTTGCCAGCTCTTTTTCATTTTGTATTTTAATTGAAGTCCTTGAGATTTAAAACGACTTTGTAATTTACAGATATTTTGTTGTAAGCTAAAATAGAGTAATAAAAAGTCATTTGAGTTCAATTTTTTTCTTGAGCTATGGCAGCTCTTGTGAATTGTGAGTAGCTGAATTAAGGTTTGAAATTATTTTTATCACAACTTGTCCGTTATATGAGAGATACTGCTGCGTTTGCTCGTGACATGACCGATATGTTATGGTATTGATTGATTGATTGATTTCGATATACAATGTGTCAACATGGCATACATAATTTAACATACATACAACAAGTAACAACATGTATGATTAATGAACAGCCATGTCAAACAACATTATACATCAAGAATAAGAGTTAAAATAAACCCTTATTTCCATTGTGGTCCTTGAGATATAGAATTGAGTGACATAGGAAGACACTATCACAAATTTACAAATCACAGCTGAAGAAAAAAAATAAATAAGAAAATAAAATATAATTAATTAAAGACTTTAAATTAACCATGAGATTATATTAAAGAATAAAATTGAAAGACATTTTAACTGAGATAAAAGATAATCCTACCACATCATTATAATATAAAATAGTGTAATGTTTATAAATTAAAAGTAACAAAGCAAATTAAACTTACTAGTACATATCAAGAATTATAAAAAAAACATTAGATAAAAAATAATTGATGCAGTCATGAAAATGAAAATAAACTACCAATTTAACAGGTAACAGGTCAGTATTGATAATTCAATAAGTATAAGGGAGTTACAACCATTTCATGGTGTGATTGAAATTATTCAGTAACTTAAAAAGGTAATCCCAAAATGTTAGTCTTTCGGTGCAGTCATAAACTTGCATTTGTTGTTGCGAGGTACTGTATGTGTATCAATATTGCGCTCACAAGATAATGTATACAATTTCTTACTTACCTACAAAACTGTCTAAAATAGATACTACATACGCTCTACTACTACAACTGCAATCAGGGTCATTGGCTGAGTTTATTTAAGGTTAAGTCAATGTACAATCACTTGTAGACATTTGAATCACAGCGAAGGTTTAGTCCGTGTATAATTTCGTGTGGACACTTGGATCTCAACGAAGGTTAAGTCAGTGTACAATCACTTGTGGACATTTGAATCACATCGAAGGTTTAGTCCGTGTATAATTTCGTGTGGACACTTGGATCTCAACGAAGGTTAAGTCAGTGTACAATCACTTGTGGACATTTCGATCATAGCGAATGTTTACCCAGTGTAAATCACGAATGTACACTTAAATTATAACTAAGGGTTAGACAGTATACACTCCCTAGTGGACACTTGATTTTAGCGAAGGTCTTGTCAGCATACTTTTATAATTTACAGGCATTTATTATAATTTAATATAGAATGATTTAAAAGATAAAGAAATAAAGAAACTAAGGTCCATCCCTAGATTCAGTGTCCATATATGGACGCCTTGGCTTTTTTCACTGCTCTTTTGATTAAAGATATTGCCCCAGAAAGCCTTGTATTTCAATTAAAGGCAGTGCTCCTGAAAGTCTTGTATTTGCATTAAAGACGGTGCCTCTAAAAGCCTTGAATTTCGATTAAAGAAAGTGCCTCTGAAAGCTTTGTAAATTAATTAAAGGTAGTGCCGTTGAAAGCCTTGTATTTCGAGTAAAGACATAGCTCCTGAAAGCTTTTTAATTCGATTAAAGACAGTGCTTCTGAAAGCCTTATCATTTCCATTTGGGATAGTGCCCTTAAAGCCAAGTATTTCGATTGAAGTCAGTGCCCCTGAAAGCCTTGTTATTCGATTAAGGACAGTGCCTCTGACAGTTGTCTATGGGAAAATTCCTCTAAAAGCCTTGTTTTTCAATTAAAGACTGTGCCCTTTGAAGCCTTGTGTTTCGATTAAAGTCAGTTCCCATCATAGTCTTGTATTTTGATTAAAGACAAAGCCCCAGAATGTCTTTTAATTCGATTAAAGATAGCGCTTCTGAAAGCCTTGCGTTTCCATTGGTGACAGTGCCCTTAAAGCCTTAAACTTCAATTCGGTACAGAGCTTCTGCAACCCCAGAAAGTCGATTAAAGGCAGTGCCCCTGAAAGCCTTGTTATTTGTTTAAAGACAATGCCTCTTATGCATTTCCATTTGGACTCTGAGAGTTTTGTTAATCGATTAATGACAGAGTCTCTGAAAGCCTTTTATTTCAATTACAGCGCTGCCTCTGAAAGCCTTATATTTCGACTAGAGACGGTGCCTCTGAAAGCCTTGTTTTTGATTAAAGATAGTGCGTCTGAAAGCTTTATATTTCAATTAATGACAGCGCCCCTGAAAGCCTTGTATTTCTATTTGGGACAGTGCTCTTTAAAGCCTTGTAATTCGATTAAAGACAGTGCCTTCGAAAACCTTGTATTTCGATTTAAGACAGTGCCCCAGTGCGTTGCATTTCTGTTTGGGACAGTGCATCGTAAAGCCTTGCAATTCCATTAAAGTCAGTGCCCCTTAAAGCCTTGTATTTCGATTAAAGGCAGTCCTTCTCAAAGCCCTCGTAATTCGATTAAAGACAGTATCTCTGAAAGCCTTGTAATTCGATTAAATACAGTGTCCTTGAAAGCCTTGAACTTCGATGAGAGACGGTGCCTCTGAGAGCCTTGTATTTCGATTTAAGACAGTGCCTCTGGAAGCCTTGTAATTCGCTTAAAGAGAGTGCCCCTTTAAGCCTTGTATTTCCATTTGGGACAGTGCCCCTTAAAGCTTTGTAATTCGATTAAAGATAGTGCCCCTGAAAACCTTGTATTTCAAATAAAGTATTTCCATTAGGGATGTACTTCGATTAACGAGAGTGCCTCTGAGAGGTTGCACAGTTTACATGTTCTTGTTGTATAGCTGAGGTTTGGGGCATAGTTTGTCAATAGGAAATTTACCGTCTACACCGTCAACAGGAAGACCGTGAAGAAGATAATTAATGGCATACACTGGCTAGCAAGAATTTGTGATAATCATTAAAAAATTCTCATAAAAAACCTGGCATTTCTGTTAATTTCGCCATTTTCTCCAAAAGGCACACATTTCTCACTTTATCTCTTGTTGTTCGCACTTATATGTCAAGCGTTCGAAGGATGGCACAATAGGGTCACAGTGAACGGCAGTGTTTGAAGTTTACAATAATTTTAGCATTGTTTGAATTTGCTTCTGTTTGACATATACAGTTTTAATCATTATTGAATTCGAAAAAAGATAAAAAAAAAACAAAAGCTGCCTTTTTAAAATATAAAATAAAATTCAATATAACTATCAAAATGGTTTCATATCTTGATTTAACAATACAGCACATTAATCTGTTTCCATGGAAACTACTAGTACATTCACTTTATATAACTGAATTTTTTTCCGCTTTTGCATTTTTGCATACAAGATATCATTTGATCATAAAGACAACATGAGATTCACATAGTTTCCTTTTCTTAAAGGATGTAAGATAAGTCAGCTGCAAATACTCGAAGACATCAAAATGACCAAAAATAACTGCTAGGTTAAACATAACTAAGTCATCGTTATCGGCAACCTAATGAATTTTGTTGAGTTTGTCTGGAGCTATAAGTTTACAATGTCGTCTGATTGGTTAAAATGAAAAGCCTGTTCTGAAAGTTATTTTTTTGAAAACAATACATATATCAAAGAATGAAATTACTCATAATTTGCATAAAAGACTGGTTCAGAAATATTAGTTTCATCTGACTTGACAACAGTGATTTCTTTATTTGCTTACCTAACAGGTCTTGGTGGTGAAACTGATTTTTTTCTTCTTGTTTGGCATAATCCTACATACAATTTCATGATAAAACGCAATAATACATTTTTCACATTGTTTCTATGGTATAAGTTACAATGAGTTATATAACCATATTGACATTTATCGTTGATATTAGTTAATTGAAACATGTAAAAACATGTAAAATATAACCATTTTGTCTTATTGAAACATTAGTACCGAAGATATTATTTGTGAAACGGATGCGCATGCGTGCCGGAAGGCGCCAGAACGACAGAGTATTTGTCGTTCTGCCCTGCTGGTGCGTTTACTGGATTTAACCCCGCCAGAACGACAAGTTGGGGCGCCAAGACGACATTCAAGGGTCGCCGAAACGACAAATGCAAGTGTCGTTTTGGCGGTTATTGAAATGTTTGTGTTGACGCCCTAAAATATCGTTCTGTCGTGTGGGCGTGTTGGCAAGGCAACAACATGCCAACATAAAAGAACGATAAATTAGTGCGCTAATACGACAAGTGCTACAAATGTCGTTCTGTCGTTTGTCCGCAACGACAGAACGAAATGGCCGAAATCAGACACCATAAATTAGCCCCGATATAAGTCTGTAATAAACACAAACAGCGGCTGTTTTACGTCTCCTTGGAAACTGTCCTAGTACTGACATAGATATTTCATAAAACATAGTTTGACAACACAGGTGACACAAAGCGGTGTTTTATAAGATGCAATCTTGTTACACTAAGTTTAATTAACACAAAAACTATTTTCTAAAAAATGAGATTTATTAAATACGTGACTTCATTTCTTTTACTTTGCATAGGAAGATACGCCTAGTAGGAAAAAAGGTAAATACAAGGCAAAACAATATAGACAATGTTATCAGCTGCGTAGAAGATGGAATAGTCTTTGCAATTTTACAGCTTTATAACTGGGAAAGAAGTTATTTATTTCACACTTATGAACTGAACTTGGCTCATTATTGCAAAACAGTCGCGAAGGCGTCAGATTGGAAATGAACAAAATGTTTTACTTTTAACAAGTGCATTTATGTCGATATATATATATATATATATATATATATATATATATATATATATATATATATATATATATATATTTTTTTTTTTTTTAGTTTCAGTCTGATTTATTTTACATTTTTTAGCCCCGCTCGACGGCTGTTTCTTGGATTTACATCAGTACTTGCGTCAAAAGTGTGTAATCTGCAATGTCAACGGAGACTCTCAACCCCTTCTTGGATCGAACCAGCGACCTGGGGATTGGGAGTCCGACGTTCTAACCCCGGGACCATAGCTCCTCCACTTTTAATATTTAAACAAAATATTATAAAAACTGTAGAAAAATTCTACGTGGAACGCGTTTCCGGTCCTCGAGCAAAACTTACATAATATGAGATTTAAAAAATGTTGCAAAAATGTATATCAGGATTTTGCAGTATAATTGAAAGGGGGACTAAACATGATTTTAATGATGACAGAAGAAAAACTTCTTTGGAACAGCATGTGACGTTGCTAGAAATAAGGGCTATGGCTGGGACTAGAGTCATTACTGGCTGGCAGAATTGCTATAAAAGACTTATTAATAATACACCATAGGATATAGAACCAAGAGCAAATGCATAGATATTAATTCATTTATGTATAAACTCATGTACATGAACTTGGCTCGCCTTTTACACGAATGTATGCATGTATAAATTGCACACATCTCTTAAGCTTAAAGTGTTACAATCAAAGAATTTTACGATTGTTTTTAGAAAGTATTTTATTTATGAACATACACTTGAATACCGGGGATTCAGACAGATTATAGTGACATAAGTGTCTTTAAAGATTATGTTATATTTTTCAAAGAAAGTTTTATTAAAATGCACTTGGTCGTTTCATTCTTTTTTGACAGTTTAAAACGTGTTTCATCCGTGTTCACGTATGAAATAACAAGATACAATTGTTAAAACATACACTAAACATTATATACTTCCGGCAAACGTTTTGTACTGCCTTCTATGTGTTACAGACCATAATCTTGTGACATGAGAGAAAGACATCGTCGCAGCTGCAACTTACTTTCGGACAATAACAACTTATCTTATGTAAGGAAATGTCACTGGCAAAGTCATCGTGACTCTATTCATGTTAATAAATGAGACACCGGTCGTTTTGTATTGAACCTAGCAATTGTAGCATAGCAGATGTTGCTATAATGACCTTTAGATCGTCAGTGGCTCAATTTGCAAAATGTATAATTGTGAATCTTTTTCCTCCACGCCTCCTTCCTTCCTTCCTTCCTTCTTTCCTTCCTTCTTTTCTTTCATTCCTTCTTTCATTCTTTATTTTTTCTTTCTTTCATTCCTTCTTTCTTTCTTTTCTGTTTTCTATTGTTGTTTCTAGCGTGCCTGTAGATGTACGGTTTCTCCCATGAGAAAATAATCTGAAGGTTGCGGAAACCACTAACACATTAAAATAGCATCTTATCCTGTCAGACAGACCGCAAGTAATACTAATATTAACACACAACATGTTTCAATTTATTAAGGCAGAATGACACGACGTACTGCGGCTTAATTGTGATATATTGTTGCAAAAAGACATATCTTATTAATGACGTCATATGCCATTATTTTTCGTCTCATGCTCCAGTTCTATATTCTCAAAATAGGCAAATAGGCTGAACCTTAATTCATTTTTTAAAAGATATTTTTAATAATAATAATAATAATAATAATAATATTAATAATAATAATAAAACAGTAAAATACAAACATCGTATTGTAGGTCAAGCGACGTTTTAACGCAAAAGTAAAATACCTACATCTTATATATTATTGTGGTCATTTTTTGTTGTTATGTAAACATTTTTGTTGAACAACTGAACTACTAATTGTGATAAGTAAGTGGATTACAATAAGACACTATCATTTGCTAGCATCCACTCACAGGACACAATATTCCAATACAAACGTAGCGTAACTGAAGCATTTTGTTATGGAAAGAACCCAGTTTAATGTTTTATCTTGAGTATTTGAAAAAATGAGCCAATTCTGAGAAGTGTCAGAGGTCACGATGCTTGAATACGATATCTTGTCTAATGACTGAATTAATCTATTTCGGACATATCGATTGTGTGATCAAGAAATACGGAATTTGATCTATGAATGTTCGAATCAGGACTTTAGATAATTAATTATGTTATAAATTCTCATCATTAAACGATTTTCTCAAGCTTTTCTTTTTAAAAGATTTATGAGTTTGTTTATTGCGATTAAAAGTAGATTTATATGTTCATTTACCGTCGTTTCCACTTAAGAAAATCTTGAAAACAATCAAATTATAACATCTGGTGAAATATACTATTTGCATGTTTAAAAACAAACTGTATTGCCCATTGCATTACTCTTGTACAAGGCATTTAAGTTCAATAAGTATTGGGTATAGGCATTTACCCTTGGTTTCATTCCGGTAGCGGATAACATTGTAAGTTCATTAGCAGTATACTTGTTACATACGGAAATTTCTTTTTGTAAAATTAATGTATGGAATTAAAAAAAGCATATGGTAAATTATCAGAAGTAAAATTTCTTTAAAAAACAACAACAACAAAAAAACAACGTTACCTGACAGCAACTTATTTCACAAGTACGTTTTCTTTATTCGTCTGTCCAAAATGTTTTCAATTCTTATTTTCAGTTTACATACAGAGCAACATTTTACTGCTTAATCTTGTTAAGTGTATGTGTGATGGAATTTTGGATTTACCGAATTTGTGATATTTGCTCGATTATGAAAGTGAATTATTTGTCCACAAAAAAAAGCTGTATAAAGGGAGTTAACTCTTTAAAATAATATATATATCTGCAAAGTGTAAGAAATGTCCGAATACAGACATCTGTTTCAAAATATTGATGCAGTTCGAATTCGCAAATACTGGAACAATTTACTTGTTGTTACAGTGAAAATCAAATAAGAGGTGAAATATAAGAAAAAAGGGAAACAAATCTACATAGATTTTCATTGAAGCTAGAACGAGTTACATTTCTTGGTTATATCCTGATTCAACAGACCCACAGATGGAAATAAAAAGGTATGGCATCCAGTGTACCTTAAAAGCAAGAAAAGGTTATTTGAGAAAACATACATTTTTCATAATTATTTGATAGATAATCAAATTAAACTACATAAACATTTGACATTTTTCATGCATGACACAATTCAAACAGAGATCAGATTAGATGGCAATACAATTGATTTAAGCCTCTCTTCATAAGATTGCCAACTTCAGTATTTTAATTTTGTCATTTGATGTAGCGAAAATGCCTGAACCTTGTTATTAATTTAAAGAGTGGAGGCAGAGAGGTCATATCTACACTGTACTTAGGACGTTTCTGCGTATACTCCTGACATTTTTCGAGTCAATGGTTTATGCTTTAGAGTTACAAGAAGGGGTTTTAGAAGCTTTACTGACGGTTACCTGATAGAACCGAAACTTTTCTTTATCATCGTGCATGGTCGCATTACTATCGATTATCTATATATGATCGCATTATTATCAATTATCTTTTTGTGATGTAGTTAGTACAAGCACAATTACCAGCACCTGGAAGACATCTTAAACTACTTGAACTGATGGAAATCTGTAATGCCAGAAACTGGAAGTAAGACAGTACAGTGTATTCTGCTTGTGCGCTGTTCTATAGTCACTGGCATTTAAAAAAAGTTGTTTCAGACTCTGTTGTGATACATTGTCAGCAGTCCTGCCTTTGTGACCGTGCATACGTTACGAACTTATACACAACTCGTTAATAAATAGATAATAAGTCGTAAATCTTAAAAATTATATAAACATATTAACCCTTAAATCGTTAGTGTTAACCTATAAGTAAAATGTGCACATCCAGTGCTTCCGTATTTCAAACATCCTCATTCTTCATGGTCTTACAACTGTTTGCATTTTGGGTTGTTATTTTCGGTATAACGCGAAATGTTTAACCATACTCAAAGGATTGAACTTCCTTAACATTATATTCTTTTCATACAAAGACTAAGGAGAATTTCCAATCTGACAAGTGATTTCTTTGCTTAAATCCATTTATATACGCAGTGAATGTTAAAACTACCGAGTGTTAACCCATGTTTAAAAGTAGGGAAATTTCGGAACAGAAAAGAAATATCTGACACACCAAACATGAATATAACAAGACCATGTAAGGCTTAGTGAGTAAAGTGCTTTTACACTTAAGGAGCAGTAGTTGAGGAGCAGTAGTTGAGGAGGTCGCTGGTTCGATTTTGCTCACCACGGTTTCTCATTCTACATTTTCTACTTGTTTGAACCCAGGAAGCAGTCATCGTGAACAATTTATGTAAGTTGCAATAACTTGTTTGCCTATCGATGTAAAGTAAATAGGTTCAAATTAGATACTCTGGTGAACTTTTCCCTCATGCGTGACTTTTAACTTTAATGTCATGATATGTGTATAAGCTGACTGTCGAAATAATTATCTTAAACGAAGACGTATAAAAACACATAAAAAAACTGAACGTTCGATTTATTTTGCACGTGATATAGGTTCTAGACAAGCCGATTATGATTCAAGTGCTTGTTATTTTAGATTCCAAACTACCAACGACAGATACTTCATATTGTGGTAGGTTTAGCAGTTTGTTCGACTTAGCGAAATTTCAGATAAACGAGAGCGACATGCTAAGCCAGAAACCTCATTAAGACTGTAAAGATATATGAAAATATATTTTTTTACTAGTTCGATTTCATCAGATTTCGAGATGAACGAGCACAAGATTAAACTCATAGACAAACCTCATCACCAAGCGTTTTATTAATGCTGTTAAAGATATTCAAAATTATAGTCTTTGCTCAGTTCGAGTCCATCGTATTTCGAGATAAAGGAGTGCGAATACTGAGATTTATAACTGAAAGTCAAACCTCATATTCCAGGTTTATAATAAGACTTTTTAAGATATTCGAAAGTCTTTTCTTTGCTCAGTTCGACTGCAGCAGAATTTGAGATAAAAGAATGCGAGACAAATCTCACCATTCAGTTTTATAACAAGACTGTAAAAGATATTCGAAATCGAAAACGAGCACGAGATTCATTCATACCTACTTTAATGTTATAACTTTGTCTGAAAGAATAATCCTGTTTAATATGATTATTCTTTGATCATAAGCTCAACGTATGTACCAAATTAAAACTTTCATAGATTTTTGTTCTTTATGTCTTTTAAATATCTACTTGAAATACCTTGTACTATGTACTTACAAAGGTTTTGATGTTATGATCTTGACTTATCCGTGTTACCAGGTTAAAATAAGTATAGCTACCCGATTATTTTATGTAAGTATTTTACACAACACGTGTTTGCGAATGATATTGAAATATGTGACTGAAACAGCCAGCAGATTAATGATCAACGAATTCTGCGGAATAGAATTAAGGATACTTAATTAAGATATTTGGCGGGTGCAACTGTTTGGACTTAAAGAAAGGAGGAATATATAGGAAAAGTTTATCACTTACCTCGCTATTTGTGCCCTTAGCTGAAAGGTAAAAAATATATATCTGAAATACATTGTATTGAATTTTCTAAAATCATTTGGAATATTACAAGTTCTTAAACAACAAACATCAATTTCATGATTAGTTTCCAGAATAGCTCGCGCTATATGTGTGTGTGTTTGAGCGCACGTGCGTGCGTGCGTGTGTGTGTGTGTGCTTGTGCGGATGTGTATATGTGCATGCGTGCTTGCGTGTAAAACTATTGATTTTGAAAACTAAACTTTTTCACACATTATGTCGTTTTCATTGTAAAGACAACGAACCGGAAATGCTAACAAGTTTGTGATGTACTGTGCAATTTATGCCTACTACTTGTATGTCTTTGTTAATTTGTCGGAGTTTAGCATAACATGAGGAAGGGAATATTCTCAGTGACACATAACCTTCTCTGCTAGCTGTTTGAGGTGGTCTAGTGTTGAAAGTTTTTAAGGATTAATGCATGTTATACAGAAAGAGACAACCTAGTTCTTCTACGTCCCTGCTTTTCTACACCCCAGCTCTTCTACCTGATCTTCTACACCCCAACTCTTCTACGTCTCTGCTCTTCTATATACCTACCTTTTCAGGTGCAGCCACACTCTCGATTTTAAGATTTCATCCGAAAAGACTCAATTTGCATATTTTGTAAAGAAAATAATTTAGTAATTTTAATGTTATATGGTATATATTAATCGAGAGTGGAATAAGCCGTCCATTCTAGTAATAGGGTATTCTTAGGGTAAAGTTCACGCTCAGTTGGACGTTATGATACACATCGTAGGGAAAATAGGTCACATCACCTGAATACCTCATTAAAATAAGATAGAAGGAAGTTTCAAATGTACAAGTCGTACTTGTCCATTAACTATGCTGATATAATTGTTAAAAGAAAAATGTCATGGTTTGAATTGATGTCAAGGTCACCGAGAAGGAATGAAAGTAACTTGTTAACTTTGAACAGAAATTTAATACAAAACGAAACAAAATTGTTACAAGATTGTTGTTTAAAACTGCTGAAATAAAGTAGATAAAAAGTATCCGTTAAATGAACCGTAAAGCTTTTTATTGTTATGATTTAAAAACTTTTCATGTGCCGAAGCGATTGCTATTAGATAAAACATTTATATGTTTTCCGTGTGAGATATCTGTGTTAATTATCAACACGTTTGACCACAAGAGCATCATTTGAACCATCTTGGTAGAAGACTTGTAGATGATGCTCGATGCAAAATATCTAAGCACAAGGCCGTCTGGTTTCATAGAAGATTTTCGAAGTTTTCCCTATACAAGCCTATATTTTTAAATCAAGTGACCCACGGGGCGGAGCCATTTTTGAACCAAGAGGCACAATTTGAATTAACTTTGTAGAGGAGCTCTAGGTGAAACTGTATGCCAAATATCAAATCCCAAAGTACTGTAGTATTATACAAGAAGATTTTTGAAGTTTTCCCTATATATATGCCTCTATAAAAACAAGTGACCCCAAGGGTCGGTCAGTTTTAACCCAAGGGACATAATTTGAACAGTCTTGGTTGAGGTCTACTAGACAATATTTTGTGCAAAATTTTTGAACTTGTGATTTCAAAGAAGAAGATTCCTAAAGGTTTTCCTATATATTTCGATGTAAAACATGTGGCCCCTACCGCGTGGCCAATTTTGACCCCAGGAACATAATTTGAACAACTTTAGAGGATCTCTAGATGGTACACCATGCCAAATATCTAAGCTCTTTGTATTGTGGTATCACACAAAAGATTTTTCTTTTGATTGCCATAGCAACCAGAGTTCTGCATGGACTGAATTCTTTGAACAACTTTGGTAGAGCTTCATGCAAGAAATATCCCTTCCATATTTTATTAGCTTTGGCCAATGGTTTCAGAGGAGATGTCGTTTGAATTAAAATGTTGACACACTAACGAACAACGACGGACATCATGCGACCACAATTAATTAATTAATAAGCTTTTATTTTCTTTTTACTTAAATCGCAAGTAAAACCATTTTGATAGCACTTTTTCATATCAATATATGAGTATTAAATATACATCTGATGGATTAATAAATGCATGGAAACTGCTCAGCTGTTTCGAAAAGCGGAGTGTTGAAATAACCAAATGAACGCGGACTAATTAAAGGGAAAGTATTGACTTGTCGATAAGCGATGCATATCAATGTAACATAAATAAAATAGATAAATCATAACTAAACGACATACAAATACGTAACAATATACAAACAAACTCTTCCACAGATAAGAAAAGAGAATCTGTAATGTGAAGGTGGAAGGGAACGAGTAAAACGATTCTTAGGATATACTGGACTATTCTAAATTAATATAAGATATATTTATCATTTTCAGGAAAGAATCGCAGCATGGCTTTGAAGCTCAATAACCCGTTTGTCACTCACAGAAATGCCGGCAAAGAAAACATGGAACACGATGGGATAAATACAGAAGGTCAAGGTCAATACAAAGACGAGAAAACTGGCATAAGTCAAGTTCAAGAGGTCAACTGTAACGGCGCTATAATGAAACACTCAACAGAAAGTAGACTCTTCTCAGTGATAAATGCAGTAGTACTTCCATTAATTGTATTTGCATTTATGCCAAACTTTCTTATGATGCTTAGATATGCAAATGAAAACTGCAACGGAAGTATTGCCGAGACATGGTCTCGCTTTCGTGACCTTCCGGTTTCCGGTGTATTAGCGGAATTATGGATGAGCCAGCTCAGTAACACTGGATACTTTACCGTTACAGTCGTGTTTGGTTATTTTACTTGGGCAATTTTCTGCACAAAGTTGCTTCCTGGAGAGACCGTTAAGGGACCAATAACAGCGAATGGAAATACTCCACTATATGTTGATAATGGCCTCTGCTGTTACGTTCTTACAATGTTTGGTTTCATCCTTATCACAATACTTCTGAAGGTCAACGGAATGACACCTACAGTGGTTCTTGATCATTTCGGAGAACTAGCAGTTTTTATGAACGCATTCTCGGTAACGTTTGTGTTCCTTCTTTATCTTAAAGGGATCTACGCCCCGTCCACAACCGATAGTGGACGAACTGGTAAAGGACTAATATTCGACTATTACTGGGGTACGGAACTGTACCCACGCCTGCTGGGAATTGATATAAAAGTCCTCACGAACTGCCGCTTTGCAATGACAGTATGGCCTCTTCTTGTTTGTCTGTGTTTAATAAAGAGTTATGAACTTTTTGGTTTTGTTGACAGTATGGTGGTCAGTGCAGTTCTTCAGCTTTTCTACATTACCAAATTCTTCTACTGGGAAGCTGGCTACTACGGAACAATGGACATTGTCCAGGATCGTGCAGGGTTTTATATAATTTGGGGTTGTCTTTGTGTTGTTCCCACCCTGTACCCGATTTCAGCTTTGTATCTCGTACAGCATCCTGTGCACTTAGGTCCATTTTGGTCTTCCGTAATTTTGATTGCTGGAATAACTTCTACCATCATAAATTATTTGGCAGATCTCCAGAAACTTGAAGTAAGACGGACAAATGGAAACTGTAAGATATGGGGTAAATCGCCGGAAATTATACGTGCTGATTACCTAACAGAAAACGGTCAGATGTCAGAAAGCATCTTGTTGGTGTCCGGATGGTGGGGTATATCTAGGCACTTTCATTATATCCCAGAGATCCTGCTTGCATTTCTTTGGACGGTACCTGCAGGTTTCGAGAATTTGCTGCCATATTCATATGTCTTATTTTTAGTGGTGCTTCTGGTACATCGTAGTTTTCGTGACGAAACAAAGTGTAGAAAAAAGTATGGGAACTTTTGGGACCAGTACTGTCAAAAAGTGCAATACAGAATTCTACCGTTTGTGTATTAGTTACTGAGAACAAGCTTTTACCGATAAAGTCAACGTGCCATTTGAAACAGTTTATATCTTTTAAACAGCCTTGTGATCTATAATGTGCGCCGTTTTGTAAAACTTGTTTTTAAACTTACAAAGGCAAGTATTACGTCAGGTCTTATTACGTTCATAATGACAGGGTTCATCTTTAAGCCAGCACATGTATCTGTTTCTGAAACTGGCAAACTTGGAATTACACCTATATGTACTATTGTAATACAGTGGTACTAGTGTATAGCTTAAGCCAGGCAGTATAACATCACTCTTTTACTGAGTTTACCATAAATCTGATTCTAACATGGCACCGTAAATCATTTATGGCAAAGTAAAGAGTATCACGAGAGAATCATTGTGACTATGCTGCGACTTCATAAGGAAGAAACATTTCATATTCTGTAAGAAACCTGGATTAACAGCTGTTTTTTTCTCTCACTTTTTGTTCTAAAGGCTTCTTAACGTTATGTCTACATGTATGTCAGTCATCAAGTGATAAAACACAACTGAATCATAATTCTATAAATACTTTATTTTTCTTGTGATTAGCATAATACCGGCACATAGAAAAACAAATAGAAAAGTTAACAGTTTTCTCAATGAATTATCATAATGGACTTTCTACTAAGTAAGTTTCAAACCATAGTTTGTTCTATACTATTCGCAGTATTATAGATTTTGATTTTGTTTTGGACTTTTCCTCAAATTAACTTGTGCTGCCACAGAAACAATACACTACATGAAACATTAACCCATAGCTGTGTGTTATTATTCACGATTTTTGAAAATATTTGTAATAACTACTTGTAATATTCATATAACTGGCTCTCCTTAACAAAACTGTGAAAGGTCATAAACTGAAATCAAATTAAAAAAGGCTTTTCCATATTTACAGTGGTTTTTTTTGTATTTCCATGTTTGTTCGATCATACTTTTCACTGTACAAGCATCAAATTATATTGTATAAGACAGTGAAAATCTTATTCCACATGATGCCTTTCATTACATAAAAATGCCACAAACTTTCTGAACAGCCCTTGTATGTGTTCTTGACATTTGATCTATTTTGGCTTCTGGCTTACAATACTTTGATCAAAATCACAGAATCAATAATAGAAGTACCCCCGCCCAACTTCATAAAAATTTATCTCTGATCTAAAATAATCTACAACTGTAGTGAAACATTAAAGATACAAATATCCCCGTCTCACGTTTTCTTCCAGTCAATGTGATACCGTTATAATAATTGGTTAGCTTTCATCAACATTTTCACAGCATTTACTACAGAAGTGCAATATCCGGTCCAAAGGAATGAAGAAAGACATGAAACAAACCTCCATACACATTCAGTATCAAACATTTGTAAAATTATTTTCTTTGAAACTTTAGCTGAAATTCAGTCAAATTCAAATAAGATGATAGTCAATTCTTAACTGACAAGGGGGTGTAACACTTTGACAATTTGTAATTATCAAAGTCATGCAGTTTTGTATATTTTTATTAAGTGATAATACTTTTGAACAAGAACTCGTAACTTCGTACTTACTTAAAACAAGAAACTAGTGGAATTAGGTTATGCTCCTCAAACTGCTCTCATTCCTAGGATTAAGAACTTAGTAGAAGAAAACAACAAAATGTAGTTTATTGTGCTAAAAATAAACAGAATGCAGCTGAATTTAATAATGGGTAGAGAACTGGATTGCACGACCTTTTAAACAAAATTTAGGAGTATTATTTAAATTAGCTAAAACAATGACATACCAGCACTGTAAATACACATTTATTTTTCACATAACTTATTGCCTTTATACATAATGTATGTTAGAAAATTATGTAGAATCTGAAAAGTAACTACACCTTAATAAATAGGCTCAAAAGCTATTATTCAGGGTGAAGGAGGTATGGTCCAGACAAAAAATAAGTATCAAAATTTACAAAGGGCAATAACTCCAAAATTATGCAATAGAGAGAAACAGTTCTAAGACACTGCACTTCCTCTTAATGAGATCTATCCACCTATGAAGTTTCATGTGATACCTCTTTATTGTCTTTGTTTTGTACCAGACAAAAAATGAAGTATGACAATTAACAAAGGCCAGTTACTCCAAAAATACACAAAGGAGAGTTTAGGTTTTTATGTAGGCACTACTCCACAAGGAGATCTATTCACCTATCAAGTTTCATGCTGATAATAACTGTAATAGTCTTTGAGTTTTGCAATGGACAGAAATATATGAAAATATCAACATGAAACTTCATAGGTGGATAGTTCTTACTAAGGAGAAGTGCATTGCAGAAAATCCATTTCTTTGCACTTTATTTTCGATTTACTGCTTTTTGTTGATTTTTCATACAAAATTTTTGTCCTAGACAGAACTTTTTAACTTAAAATTTCATAGGAGGATAGAACTTATGAAGGAGAAGTGCAGTGCACAAGAACCGTTTTTCTGCAGTTCATTTTTGGAGTTATTGCCCTTTGTTAATTTTCAAACAAGTTTTTGTCCGTAGCATACCTCAAATACTATAATATATAACAATATAAAACTGTATAGGTGAATAGGTCTCACTAGGAGAAGTGCAGTGCTTAAGAACAGTAACTTCCATTGTGTTATTTTTGAGTTATTATCCTGTGTTAATTTTCAATAGTTTCTGAGTTATGGTTTGGACAAAAAAGAATGATGGATGTGCAGATGGACAGAAAAACGGATGGACGCCAGATGGACAACATGGCAATTATATTCTCAGGGGAGCATATAAAAACTGGGCAGACATTTCTCCCCCAGCCTTCTGAAGAAGAAGAAGAAAATAATTCAGAAAACAGACTTGACACATAACCACCATCAAGCATGCCCTCTTCTGAAAGTCTATGTCTGCTCTGTTTTCAAAAATAAGGTGACTGCCATTGGGTCTGGATCTGCCTATCATGAGCTATTTTTTGCTCACAGACCATTGAGCTACTGTATACACATCTTGCTGGGTGGAACTTCTAATTTTTCCTCCCTGACTGCAGAAATATAACGGAAATAAAACAGAAACACATATGCTAGTGTTCTATATACCCATATAGAACCCCTTCTTTTAGGGCTCTGGTATCATCTGCCCCCCACATTTTCAGTCTTCTACCAAAGGGTTCAAGGTCTTTGTAACATCTTTCAAACACTTTATCTATTACGGCCCCAGCTTCCTCTGCAGTCACATTCCGTACAAACATTACTGAGGTAATAGCTTTACGCCTTACACAGTTCTGTAACAGACAAAAGTATGGTTTATTAAATCAAGTTCTTTGATAATAGATTTAACCAAAGCAAACCAAGTTTTACTTAGAGTTCTGTGATAAGAACGTATGATCAAAGCACAAAAACTGTAGCCGTTAACAGTTAATTTCATTTAAGTAGCAATCATAAAGTAAAGTCTGGTTTTAACATTTTTTCAATTTCTTTTTTCTTAACCTGTCAACAGTACCAGTAAGTTCTGAAAAACAAGAGCACTGCTGGGCGGAGCATTATATGCCCGAAGGGTGTTTTTCCCAAGTATGATGCATTTATAATAAAAGGGAGGAAACCTTAGGCTTTAAAATTAAATGATTTGCTTTAAATTTTGATTTTTTTCACCTTTGACCTACTGAACCCAAAATAAATATGGGTCATTCACTTAATGTGTGCAACCATTATATAAATTTTGAAGTCTCTAAGAAAAATGGTTGTCGAGTTACAGAGTGTAAATGATTCTAAACATTTAGGTCACTGTGACCTTGACATTTGATATACTGATCCCAAAATGTTTAGGGGTCATCCACTCAATGTGTGCAATCATGATATAAAGTTTGAAGTCTGTATAACGAATGATTGTCAAGTTACATGGCAGAAATGGTTTTCAATGTTAAGATCACTGTGACCTTGACCTTTGACTTACTGAACCCAAAATCAATAGGGGTCATTCACTCAATGTGTGCAACCATTATATGAATTTTGAAGTCTCTATGAATAATAGTTATCGAGTTACAGAGTGTAAATGATGCTAAACATTTAGGTCACTGTGACCTTGACCTTTGACATACTGACCCCAAAATGTATAGGGGTCATCCACTGAATTTGTGAAATCATGATGTAAAGTTTGAAGTCTCTATAACACATGATTGTCAAGTTACATGGCAGAAATGGTTTTCAATGTTAAGGTCTATGTGACCTTGACCTTTGACCTACTGACTGCATAATCAATAGGGGTCATCCACTCAATGTGGGCAATATTTATATATTGGTAAAAGACTGTAGGCCAAAGAATACTCAAGTTTTCCTCCAGAAACCAAATTGCTAACGGACGGACGAATGCCCTTGACCATAACATAATATGCCCCCTTTGTGCATATAAAAATATACATGTATACATATTCCTCAAAACTATGTGGATTTGTAACAGATTTAAAATAAGTATCAAATTATTTCAAGCAATCACAATTAATTAAAGAGTTCTTCCAGCTGCCTGTATCTCTAATTGTAACCTGTGCAATAACTAGATGAATGTTGACCTTAAGGCAACTTTGTCAAGTGCACAAAGTGTCTGAATGCATAAGAACTGCACTTGTTTTAACTTATGACATGGCATTCATATACCTCTGAGCAAAGACCTTCTGACCAGCATCATTCCAAGCTCTTTTTTTTAAGATACTTCAAAATCACAAACTTAATTGCACTTATCATTTATCCTTGACATCAATAAGGTGTGGCCTTGACCTTTGTATAATAGACCTAGTGCTTACAATACTCTGCCTTGACAAGGTACACACATGTGAAGAGTTATCTTTAAACCAGAGTTTAAGCCCCAACAAGCTTAAAACTGCTCTTCTTTAAATATAACCTTTCAGCATAACCTTTGAGCAACAGGCCTGGTTCATACACATAACACTACTTCTTGCAAAGGCAGAAATTATTTTAAAATCTCTCTTGCATGACAAACTTTTGGCCTTCCTAAACAAATGTGCACTTGAGTTTTACTTTGCATGCACTGAAGCACATAAACAGAACAACTTTTGTTGCAATTCTGCAGAGTTCCAACAAAATTAATTAGTTTGAAAAAAAAAAAAGATGACTTTAACGGCCAAGTAGCTCCTGTTTCTTGTTTATATGCATTAAATTTCCGGGAACAAATGCGGTAAGAATGTAAGATCAGAGAGCTTCCTGTAAAGTTTTGATCTTGTGAAATAACTTTTTACCAGCAATACAATTACTCTGAGCAATTTGTTGTTTCTGAAAAAAGTCATTTTACTTTTTACCTTATTTCTTAATTTTTTTTTCTAGATTGAATTGGTTTTAGTTTGATTGCAAAGAAAGTCTTATTTTAACTTCCTACTATTCACCCAGTCAAATCCCAGTAAAACCAAACGCTTGCATATTGATTAAACAAGGCATGTGTATCTTAGATGTCCTTCAATGTCTATGCTCTCAAGCAAAAACTCTAAATTGGTACCTTCCAAACTGGAAGGAATCCTTCTAACCACTGAGCTCTGAGGCCCACTTATCTGATATTTGAACTAAGTGATGTATTCTCAATTTTACATATTTAAAAAGAACCGAAACTGACCATGTGTCTTTCTTTGATATTCCACAGTTTTGCTTCCCCATTGACAATAGCACTTGTCAAAGAGCAATGAAATAAATTGGCTGCTCTGATCTGTAAAGTGAAAACATGGCATATATAAATATCTGCAGTCAAAACTGGATCCCAAAAGTTGCTGCAGAACAAAAAGTGACGCATTAAACTTGTTCAATTAATTATCATATACTATGGAAACAGTGTATGTTCTTGTTGAAATCAGTAGTCACTAAAATCATTAGCTTTATCATGAAAATATACATAGAAATTTTCCATCTTGTAAACCAGGTCAAATAATCAGAGGACATGCTTTAGAACTACTCTTACCTCAGTGAAATTCTACTTTTAATGACAGACAGAATAAGGGTCCTAGTATCTTAATGTCTTGATGCTGTCCTAAGTCTGATCTAACAGTTGACTCTTCTCTACAGAGTCCTTTTAACAAATTAAAGTTGCATAAGATTTCTCATGTCAAAATATTACAGACAGTAATCAGAATTTTTTAGCATCCATTTATGAAAAGTATGCATTGAAACAGACAGGATTAAACCTTCTTGTGAATGTTGTGTTACAGTTAAATTCTGAACTTGAATTTTGATAAAAAACCTCTTTAACAGAAGCTAAGTAGGCAACTTACACCAAGACATTTCTCCCTACAAGTGAAAAATAAATTATACATTACCTCAGAACATGCCAGATGCTCCAAGTTATTGATATCAAATTTGGCTCGACATTTATCGAAGGCATGCAACATTTCATGTGACAATACATTACAGCAAGCTGCTTCTTGCTTCACATTGTTTTCACACACAACAACCTAATATTGATAATACAAAAATCATAATCATTCAATATTAACTAGCTGTCTTTTAACATTACAATGTACATCATTATGTTAATTACGGTGTATTCTGGCAACATTTCAAAGGCATACCTAATTATCATACGCACCTGTAAATCTTACTTTAAAACAAGAAAGAAAACGAAGGTAGTGCCCCAAGTGTTTGCAAAATAATCAGCATAATTATTACAAAGTTTCTGAAAAGTGTATCAATAATATAATCAACTAATATTAACTGATTTGCAGTTGGGCTTCTAAGAAATGGTTAAAAAATTCAAAATGTTCATGTCTTTGCATAGAAAAAATTTTTTTTCAAACATATTTGAATTTCAATGCAAAAGAGAGAAGTTCTCTGCATAAACTTGGCACTGCCCTGTTTCAACCGTGAAATGCTATATGCAAATTCAAAGGGAAATAACTTGTACAATACATGTCAGATTTTCAAGGAAAGACAATATACACTGTGTAAAAAAATCCTAGGCTTAACACTGTATTTGGAGCATATATTATGTTTTTTAAGAAGATGATCTGGAATAATTTTGTCTGCCTTTCTGACATCCAGCACACCAACAATATGACTTAGAACTCCCTTACCATATTAAAGGGAGACATAATAACTTTGGGAGAAATAACAATCTCACATCACTGTCTTAGACTAAAGAAACAGACCCCCCACTGACACTGGTGTGACAAGACACTGAACATGTGTTTCTTTTTTCCTCTTCATCACTGCTTTTTCACTTCTTTTAATAATATCAAACATTTTTATTGCCTTTAATCATTACAATGTACCTGGTTTGTGAAGAAATCAAATCCACCACTTATCTGTAGTTTACATGGCTCACAATGTATGTGTCTTTCCATGTCCACAGGACTACAAATATGAAAATATTTCTACAATTACAGAAGGATTTACATAACTGTATGTAAATTTGTAACTATACTAAGTAACTAATGTTAAAAACTTTTGACTTTCTATGTGAATGGACACACACTAGCTTAAGTCTGGGAAGTTAATGGAAAACATTGTTCAGTAATGGACAATGCTACTTGAGAAAAATAAAGATAAAGCAAATAAACTAATTTCTTTTTCATTCAGTTAAGTCATTGTAAATCAATGATATAGCCAATTAATATAGGTTTTAAACAGAGATTATCTTTATCAATTATTGTCACATACCAGCCATGTGTCTTTAATGCTCTTAACATCATTTGTACTCTTCTATCTGAAACATAAACAACAAGTAAGCTACAAAATAATTGAAAGTAGTACTGTATGAAATCATACAAAATATATACTTATATATGATATTATTATGTGGAACTTTCAAATCAATTTTGATAGTGTATGAGTTATAACTGGACAATGCTGCAACAAAATGTTGTACAGGAAGTGATGCAGTGGAAAGTACTATTGGTTAAACATTTTTTGTTGGATAAACTAGAACTATCGCTGAATGCGATTCATACCCCCACCAATGTCCTTGACAGAAGATGACATGGAAAGGTGGTTAAGGGAATAACTTTAGTGGCACAAATACATATACATAAAAAGAAATTATCTCTGGTGAAAAAAACAAATTGTACAGGTAACAGTATAAATATATATTGTCAAATCATGTTCGAAACAGTTACAAATAACCTTTCATTTTCGTGAATATCTGTTCTAGTTTCAGAAACATTTAAGTATTAATGGTTATATCAGAACATTTTCTAAGCCTAAAAGGGGCATAACTTGTGTCATAATTCAATGGAATTGTAGAATTTTTGTCATCTGAGCTTGCTTGTAACCATTCATATAAATTTTAAGTTTCAAGTAAATATCTGTTCTGGTTTAAGAAATATTATAGTAAATAAATTTAAAGACATAAAAATGGACATAACTTTGTCAAAATACAATACAAAGTTATCCCCCCCCACTTTTTTTAGTTATGAAACTTGACCTGCATATCTTACTTGCGACACTTCGTATATATTTGAAATTTAAAATAATTATCTGTTCTAGTTTAAGAAATATTCAAGTACATGTTAAAATTTCAGAACATTTTCTAAGTCAATTTTTTACCTTCAAGTGTGGCCTTGACCTTAAGCTGGCACAAGGGTAAGATGGGTTCTGCACATTGCCCAGTTGGGGTGGACATTTCAGTCGAGTTTGAAGAAAATCCTTCCATTAGTATAGAATTTACAGAGCGGACACGACATATTGTCTAGTATTGATTGTAAGTAAATTAAAAGACTTAAAAAGGGGCATAACTTTGTCAAAATGCAATACAGAGTTATGAAACTTGACCTGCATATCTTACTTGTGATACCTCATATATCTTTTAAGTTTCAAGCAAATACCTGTGCTAGTTTCAGAAATATTCAAGTACATGTTAGAATTTAAGAACATTTTCTAAGTCATTTTGACCTTCAAGTGTGACCTTGACCTTAAGCCGGCACAAAGGTAACATGGGTTCTGCACATAACCTTGTTGAGTTGAACATTTGAGTAAAGTTTGAAGAAAATTCTTCCTTTAGTATAGGATTTATAGAGCGGACAGGACATATTGTCTAATATTTGATTGTATGTAAATTTGAAGACTTAAAAAGGGGCATAACTTTGTCAAAATGCAATACAGAGTTATGAAACTTGACCTGCATATCCTTATTGTGACACTTCATATGTATTTTAAGTTTCAAGCAAATTCGTTTTCTAGTTTCAGAAATATTCTAATACATGTTAGAATTTAAGAACATTTTCTAAGTCAATTTTTGACCTTCAAGTGTGACCTTGACCTTAAGCCGGCAAAAGGGTAACATGGGTTCTGCACATCCCCTTGTTGAGGTGAACATTTGAGCCAAGATTAAAGAAAATCTTTCAATTAGTGTAGGACTTACAGAGTGGACACGACATAATGTCTAATATTTGATTGTTTGATATTTGACCTTCAATTGTGACCTTGAGCTGACACATGGGCAACATGGGTTCTGCACATCCCCTTGTTGAGGTGAACATTTGAGCCAAGATTAAAGAAAATCTTTCAATTAGTGTAGGACTTACAGAGCGGACACGACATAATGTCTAATATTTGATTGTTTGATATTTGACCTTCAATTGTGACCTTGAGCTGACACATGGGCAACATAGGTTCTGCACATCCCCTTGTTGAGGTGAACATTTCAGCCAAGATTGAAGAAAATCCTTCAGTTGGTATAGGATTTATAGAGCGGACACGATAATGGAGACGGACAGACGGACGCGACAAAGCGAATCCATTATAGCCCCCCCCACATTTTGTGGTGGGGGTATAAGGAACTCTAGATTGGTACAATTAGTTATCACAGGTAAATACTGCACACAAACAAACCCACTTCTATTCAGAAATTATTTTGATTATCCATTTCTCCATTTTTTTCAGCTTGTAGTTATCTTAACCCTTAACCTGCTGGAACCGAAATTGATTAGCCTTGGCCACCAGTATAGAGCCAGGCCAGCCTGCACATCTGTGCAGTCTGACCAGGCTCTATACTGTTGGTAGCTCAATTTTTGTATTTTGATATTGAAATCCCTTAAACTTTGAATGGACTGTTCCAAATTCAAAGCTGGACAAATCCATTACAAAAATTCAGCAGGTTAAGGGTTAAAGTCTTCACTTGATGATCCTGAACATACTAAACTACAAAATTATGTTTTACAACAATTTAATTGTTTACCATCTGCGTATAATAGAATCTTTTACAGAACTATTTTGTCAATTAATCAATAAAGGGATGACAATGACATTTTCATCTATTTTTGTCAAAGTTTCAAAGTGAATACTTTAAAAATTCATGATGCCATAAGAAGACAAGCAAAAGAGTTACGATTTTAATACATACTGAAGAAAACAGTTAAACAAAAGAAAGTCAAACTATTCTAAATTACTGGATCGCAAACCTAACGTCATGGCCTTGATTTGCTTTCTGGTGACTGGATTAAAAATAAGAGTTTCAGGTTCTGCATAGTGGACTTCTTTCCACTGTTTTGTTCTAGCAATATCTAACTTTTAAAATTTTTTCATAAAAGAACAATTTAAAATCTGTGTTCATTTTATATATATTTTCAACTAGAAGAATGCTGGATGAAGCATACCTTTGTAAAAGCATGCCAGGACTAAGCTTATTACTTTACAAGACAAAGTGTATCACATATATTCATAGAGTGGATAACTTTGTTTGTTTTCTAACACCAACAATTAATAATGATTATAAAGTACCACAAAAAAAGAGAAGAAAAAAGCACATAAAATTAAAAAAATTACCATATAATTTGCAATGTTTATAGATATATTATGTTAAATTTATCTAAATTTAAAGGAATTTTCAATAAAAATATAAAAAGAAATGTTGTGATTAAAACTATGCTTAAAGAACAAAGAATATTTTTAATATTTTTTTTCTCATGTCCTCAGTTTCATTGATTAATGCAAGGAAAAAATTCTGTTACTGATGTTTGTATATTCTGACTTTAATAATAATACTGATTTTTACAATAAACACTCATGTAAAAATATTTGGTTATGTTATCAATTCCAATCTGTTACAATGCAAACACTTACAAAAAATATCCAGTTTATATAAAGTATGTATAACATCTATACAATGAAAGATGTCAGATCCACATTAAATATGTGTGTTATGCTACTTTGCAAAAAGGTATGTCTGTAATAGTACCCTTCATATGTCATCATTTATGCAAAATTTGTGACAGTTTGATTACTTCAACTAGTTCACAGGAATTAGAAGTTTTATCAATGTAGACAAGTTGAAGGAACTTGTTGATCAACATACGCATATGTAGAAAAAACAATATGAATGCAATGTCGTTTTTTGGCACCTTTGCAAAACACTATTTTATGTATAATCTTTAAAGGAAAACAGTCCAGGTGGTAAGAAAAATGTCTATACTAAACAAGAGCTTGTCAGAGACAAAGCAACAGTCCCCTACCGGTGCAATGTCCATCTCCCTAACTCCAACCCATATGTGGAAACTGACTAAAGAATTTGTCTGAGACATGCATAATCTCCATATGATCCTCTATCCATGTACAAAGTATCATCAAAGAAGAAAACGTCATAGGTCAAGGTCATTTAGAGGTTAAGGTCACAGAAATATATGTTGTTGAACAGGTCTTATTGAAGGGGTTGTTGTGACCAAGTTTAAAGTAATTCTGTTCAGAAATAAGGAAATTATGGCCAAACTTATAGTTTTTGGACAAGAAAACTTTAAAGGTCAAGGTCATTCAGAGGTCAAGGTCAAAGAAATGTACTTCATTCGAATGGTCTTGTCCAAGGTATTGTTGTGGCCAGGTTTGAAGTAATTCCATTTAGTAGTAAGGAAAATATGGCCAATGGTAAAGTTTTCGGAGGAAATGACTGATAAACGGACGGACAGTTCCTCCTTTAGGTTCATAAAAAAATGAGGTGGATATTCTCCATGCTGCCATTTATCCATATTTCAAGTTTCATAAAAAATTTTGAAGTACTTTTTGAGTTATCAGAAATATTGCTATATTTGCCATATTTTAAATCTATTTGTTGCCAAAGCAACCAGATTTTTCAACACAGGAAGAAAAAAAAAAGACATGTATAATCTCCATACTGCCATCTATCCATATATCAAGTTTCATAAAAATATTTTCAGTACTTTATGCGTTATCTCGGGATCCAGTTTTTGTGGGCGGACGGACTGAATTGCATTGGATTTTGATGTTTTTATTGAATACAGACATGATTTTTATCAATAAGAGTATTTTCCTGTACAGATAATACCTAAAAAAGTGTTTTCTGAAGATGCCTGAAAACAGTGTTGCATTCCTATTGTTTTTTCTACACATGTGTATGATAATCGAGAATTACGGAGGTTTCGTTCCATTGATTTTATATAGTAAGAAAAAAGAAGTTTCGTGCCAATGATTTTAAAGAGTAATTCACACCTATTGTATATTGAATGCAATCATTAAATAATGATTATTAAAGCAGTTAGCAAACATTAATTGCAAGACTGTGATTTAATTAATGATGAAACAAACGTTTAATCAACTTTTACATTTAATTTCAAAGTGTATTAGAAAACATCTATTATTACAGCAAAAAATGACTTATTTTTTTTGCAATTATTGCACAAACAAAGAACAAAACAAGATCAATTAACTCAATCAGATCAAACAAAATAATTGCTTGTTATTAACACCTTATCACCATCGACATTTTCCTATTATGTACTATATAAATTCATTGGGACGAAACCTCAACCTGTTTTGTACAGAAAATTCAATGGGACGAACCGGTAGTGGCACAAAACCTCCGGCACCCATAATCGACTTCTTCTTCCAACTTTACACCGATAAAACTTCTATTCCTGTTACTAGTTCAACAAGAAGTGTCCATTTTTTTCCAACAAACTGTGCTACTGCAAACAGAAAACTTACTCGTTTGCATACACTTTTGAACTAGAAGTTTGCAGTTCATGTGATTTTTCAGGTCATGGGTAAACAGTCCATAAAACCCGGCTTTTTTGAAACTATTGAAAAACCCTTGCTCTTCTTCTGCAACTTTTCCTGGACTTCTCTTTGGGTAAAAATAGAATCCGTAATCATCATTAGCATTCTTTCCATATGTTTGAACGTATTCTTTTTCTTTTGGTGGCTCCCCTTTTGCAGATTTTGTCTCTGATTTGTTATTTTCTGTCATTTTGTCCTCTGCCATCGTCTGGGTGACGAAACGCTTGAGCATGTGGATTGATTAGGACAAAAGCCGTACCAGCCCGTTATCATTTCTCCTCTGTTAATGCCGTTCTGTTAATCGAATATAACGAGCATTTGGCAACTTGAGTCGCAAATAAAGGTTCTTTAGTTTCTTTATGGAAAAGAAAAATATCAATAAGCTGCATGTCTTAAGTTTATGTCTATCTAATTGAGCTTATTGTCGGTACCGATTGCCCATATGACCGACGCCCCCTAAAGAGATCAGTTTCTTTTTATGTTGTGGGGGTAGTGCAAGATACAGAAAGCATCCCATTCCAGAGACACCCCTGGTTCTTTTGCATGCTCAGTGTATAGCACTGATACATGGGACCTTGGTTTAACGTCTCATCCGAAAGACTTTTAGTCATGTCTGTGGAGGAACGGGGGATCGAACTCAGGACCCCTGATTCACCAGTCCAGCGTGTTACCACTGGACCACATCCGCTCCTTTCTGTTTATGGGTAATTCTGGCCTATTTTATAAGACCAGTGAAATTAGTAAGTTAATTGTATATCGATTAAAAAAGATTAATTGATAGTTTCACACCTTATACATTCATGAATACATATTGAGTTATTTTTGATCTTAATTGTTGTTGTTACTGGATCAGTGATCAAGTGATAACGGGCTGGACTAGTAATCCAGGGGTCCAATGAATCAGTGCTGTACATTGAACATGTAAAACAACCAAGAGTGTTACTGAAATGGAATGTTTTCTGTATCTACAACCTAAAATGAATAACTCTGAACAGTGGGCGTCGATGACCTGGGAAACTGGTATATTTTCCGACGTAACAGGCAGTTCTAAACTTTGTGTCGGCATTACTGTTTGGGTGCCACAAATGTATTGATGCTGAAATTAAGTTGATCATAACTTTAAAATTTTTAATTAACGTCCATTCACACTTTTCCTAAGGCTAAATTAAGACCTATTCTAGAACTTGTCTACAGAATGCTTTCAGCTCATCTGAGCACTTGACAATTTTGAAAACAGTGTAAAAGCAACAATCTTATGTAATCTTTATATAAAAAATCTGTAAGAATGTTTATCTTTATATGTAGGTCAATGTCTAACCTGTGTTCCATTGGAGACAAAATTTAAGTTAAAGGCTTAGATCAAAGGTAACCCTGTCAATACTTTAGAGGCAAATTATTTAACGAAGGCATTGCAAAATCTAGTCGAAATATACATTTTGGTTTCTTTTTTTCAAGGCTGAAACTTGGGTGCATAGAGGGCCTCTTGTTATAAATAAACACTGACGAAAAATGTTACATGAAATTGCTTAGAACACAACACATTAAGTACTATCTGAATGAATCAGAAATGTAATGTCCGGAACGAAAAAGAACGATGTTTGATTTTTTTCTATCGATCTTAGATGTTTAGCGATTCAGTCTAAATAAAAGTTATACGTCTCAAAAGGAGCAGTTTGTCTAGCTCGTCTACTGCATAGTTAAAGTTCTAGAAATATGAAAAATGAGATGATATCGCTTTTAAGTTTAGCAACACTTGTAAGTTCCGTCCCAGTTATATTAGACATTATCCGATTTCATGTGTAGAACTAGTGTGTTAGTATCTTTCAAAAGAATTAAAAAACGTATATATATGATAAGGTTTATAAAGAAGAACAGCTACCGGAGGTTAGATTTGGTCCTTAAGGTGATTTTTTGAACACATCGTGAACGGGAAACACTGTAAGCTTATCACCTAACTCCCTGTAGCTGTTATTTCCCTTTCAGTACAGTTTTATACGACTAGGAAGTAAACGTGGAGTTTGAGAATAATGTAACTCCAAACAGAGAAGTTACCGCTCGCGGAGATTGGCAGAGTTAGACACAAACACTTTCACTATTCTGCGGCTCATGGCCTTACATACAACTCCACGTACTGCTCCTTGCGGTGCCTGAGTATACAAAATGGTTTCGTGGTGATACCAACATAGCACGAAAGAAAGATTAGAATATATATCTATTTTTATGCCTCCGAAGGTAGCCATATAGTTTTTGAGCTGTCGTTTGTCAGTCAGTCCGTCAGTCATTCTGTCAGTCCGTCCGAAAACTTTAAAATTGCCCATAACTTCCTTCTTAGATTAGATCGGATTTACTTCAAACTTGAACACAACAACCCGTTGGATAAAACCTTCCCACTGACTTATATTTATTTGTCCTTGACCCTTAAATGACCTGATCTCGAATGTTGAATTGTCAAAAGTGCTCAATATCCTTCTTACTCAACAATTTAACTTCATGTTTGCACACAACAATCCTTTGTGAGAGATCTTGACTTTCAAATGACATATATTTTTTTTTTGTCTTGACCTCTTAATGACATTGACCTTGAAGTCAAATTGTCAAAACAGATTTAGTTCATACATGCAAACAACAACAATTTGGGAGAGATCTTCCAAATGCCATACTTTTTTATCTTGACCCCTAAAAGACTTTGACTTGACGTCAAACTGTATAACACACACACACGCACGCACGCACGCACGCACGCACGCACATATACACACAAAACAGAAACAAAACAAAAAACTCCTTTTGAAGGATCTACAATTTATCTTCTTCTGGACCTCAGCCCAAAAGTCAGTGCACCACTTCGGTGGCATTGTCATTTTTCAGTGACAGTTCTTGTTTTGATATAAAGGTGTTTAGAAAAAGTAAAATGGGTACAGAAGCAGTGTCTATGTTTTTTTTTTTCAAAATATTGTAGTAATGCATTTCTAGCTGTTTGTTGAGCTTTTTTTTCTCATGGCTATTAGTTTGACATCTTAACGTCTAATTAACTGCTAAAAGTGACATTTTCGAATGATTTTCTAGAAGCTCAGTTAAAAGACGTTAGTGCAGTGAGGATTGAACTAAATGTTCAACTAACAAATATCAGCGCATTTTCAATTCCTTTCTGAATACAGTCAAAAAGCAATGTCTATGAAATATCCGAATATCCTACAAGGAGCCTAAAGTACAACAACAACAACAAAACAACAAACGTGTTTTTTTGGTGATCTCATTATGTCCAGTCAAAATTCATAAATGAACTAACAAAGAGCGAGTTCTTTCTGAAGAAAAAGAAGAAGGAGAATAAAAAGAAGGAGAAAAGAGACTGGTCGGAAGATAAATTGTGCATTAGACTGCACATGATATTTTTACTTCACCTCTTTGTTCTCACTGTTTTTAGTCAGTTCATCACATGCTTTTTATTGACATGTTCTTAACTTTTCCAATAGATAAATAGTTCAAGGATAAAAATTTGTCATAATTTTATTTATAGAAATTAACTTTTTTTTTCTGTGACACCACTTCTTTACATGGAAACGATAGGAAAATGCTCTCATGATCTTACATCATGAGCCTAAATCACTCGATCAGTAAGGCGGATTTAATGACAAGGAAAAAGACTACTGAAACAGGAAATCTCTTAAAAAGCGAAGTAACTCATGATGTGTCAGTTTATCTCCCTTTAACACAAGGTTAGGTTAATGAACTGCCCTGCATTGCAGACATTGTGTTTAAGAAACAAAAAATACAAAAACAAATATGATACTTGAATGTTTGTGCGTTACATATCAACTTAGAGTGCGGGATTGCTGGGAGATACGTTATTTTACAACTGTAATAAATTATATAACCTTGATGCTATCTACAGCGTGTCGCGACCCAAATCTCAAGGCTGAATTTACGATAAGCTAAATTTGTTTTGTTTACGACAATCCTAAATAGATCTGATTTCACAGCATTTTTTAAGAGAGTAAATTATAATGTGAATATATTTCCAAGGTTAGGTTCGTATATAATTATAATTTTCATATAACATCTTTGTACTAGATACTCTCTCTCTCTCTCTCTCTCTCTCTCTCTGTGCGTGTGCGTGTGCACGCGCGCTAAAGAAGTTATGTTTATGCTGATTAATTGATAAAGGTTATATAATATACTGATTAATGTTATTATGGTCAAGACTTTGACAGTGATGAAATTGATGATGATGATGGTGATGATTTCCTAATTTTGTTAAGGAAAATAGTGCAAAAATGACAACTACGTTAATAATGATGGCGGTATGAATCGTAGTGATTTTGATGACAGAGATGATGTTTTATTAAGATCGATGACGTTGCAACCCCTGTGCGACAAGATGGCAAGATGGAAAATAGTGTTTTCCACTGAGTCAGTTATTTCTATAAGGTAATGCTGAAGATGTAAACAGTTTTCAATAAATGAATTTACGTGTCAGTAGTTTTTGATAATTGTTTATACTTTTTTTTGCATTTGACGCGTAATAACTTTCAGATGACAAAGAATATACAACGCGACATACTTTCACCTCGTGTTGTAAAACTTTCGAATGAATGAATCAGTCAAAATTTCCTAGATCAGCAATACATGCCTTTGGCTAAGTACAAAGAATATGCTTCGTTATAAGTGTATTACTTCAAGAATTAAAGAATAAAGAGACAGTGTTTGGAAGATTTTTTTTTGCTATGATTTTTTTTATGTTATGGAATAGTTTTATTTCATAAAGCAAAATGAAAGCACCAAACCCATCTACAGACTGATTTAAAAGTTCTGGACATCAGTGTAAAGTGACCATGCACAATTAAACGAATAGCAACCTGTATATATTTAGTATACATTAGTTTTAAAATTAGTATTTCTTTGAACGGGTTGGCAGCGGAAATAAACGTCGTATGGTATTAAAGGTTGCAGATGTTACAACTAAAAGATTTTTCCAAACGGAGCTAAATAAAGTTCTAAATAAAGAAGGTACAAAATGTATATCCATTTACATTCATTACAAACTGGTAGCATACAAGACTGATTTGTGGGATCAAACATTAGGAAATTCTCTGGAGACACTGACCTGGTCGAAAGAGGGGCTGTACGTACGGGCAAGGTTTTGAACTTTTGTTATATCTTGTACAACGAAATAAATCTTCCTTAATTTGATGCCATGATAATTATGATAATTATAAATAGATAAACACAAAACATATTAATTGGCACCAATGACATGAGGTTATTATAAAGTGACCTTTAGTTACAACTCCAAAACCCCACACGAACTGGTACTCGTACAATATAGGCCATGAATGTTTGAGTCATTGTTCAAAGTCCTTAACCTACAGATAAAGGAAACTCCTTCGTGAATAAAAAGAATATAAATATTCTGGGTGCAGTAACTTATTTTATCAAAGATTTGTGACACAGTTTTTGTCGCAAGCTGTGCCTTTCTTAAATTTTCATTCACAAAATGAACAATAAATCCGCTAATCTCCTTACCGATGACCACTTAGATATGGTGCGGACGGCTTTTACTAAGCCTTCCTTCAAAGCGTACCCAGTGGTCACTGCATATTCTACTGTTATGTATGGGTTCACTTTCAAAAAAACTATATGATTCGTTTTTTATCAAATTACTTCTGGCTTTCAAATGTGACCCCGACAGCTGTAAAATGTAGGTAAGACCACACGTTTGATCACAGTTGGTTTGATTCTTAATCAACCCGTGACTCATTCCTAGCTTCATTCATAAAACATTTATGGCATACCCGTAAATAAATTTTCAATTTTTATTACAATTTTATTGCAGAAACTTTTTTCTTTTGGAAAATGTGTCTCGCCGCAATGATTTGTGGCATGACTTCAATGCAGGAATAGTGCACTGCCGAGCAGACGATGTCTTAATCAGCCAGGCACCGCAGCGTGAAAGGACATTTCGGCTTACCATTGTACAAATTAAGTGTACTTTTCAGCCACCATTCAAGCACTGTTTTGTGCATCCAAAGTACTCAAGATCTTTAAAACAGTATTTGAAGGTTATTCTTTCTGAAGGTTATTCTTTCTGAAGATTATTCTTTCTGAAGGTTATTCTTTCTGAAGGTTATTCTTTCTGAAGGTTATTCTTTATGAAGGTTATTCTTTCTGAAGATTATTCTTTCTGAAGGTTATTCTTTCTGAAGGTTATTCTTTCTGAAGATTATTCTTTCTGAAGGTTATTCTTTCTGAAGGTTATTCTTGATTAATGTCTCAAATTGTTCCAAAATGATTGCGTGTTATCTTCAAAGAATTCTAGATACTACAGGGTGAGACCTCAGGGCGAGACCACAGGACGTTGACTACAGGACGTTGACAACCAGGCAGGGTACCGTCAGTTGTATTCAGAAAAAAAAACTTCTGCAATTATTACATCTGCAATGCCAATTTGAACCATACACTAATTGAATCCTTTTGGAATCACTTGTATCACCAGATACTTTAAATTACTAACTTTAACAATTAATCACTGATGATAAAAAAACCCATTTTCGCCGCCACAAGAATGCTCAAAATTTCAAACTAAAAACTTCCCAATGAGTAGACTAAGTTGAGTTACAGGTCATTACTAATATTTTAATTGTTATGCACATCATTTGTGAGTTATTCATCTTTACTATGACTTCATATCGTCATTTCTATGCTGCATTTTACTTACATTCTTTCGCTGTATAACTCGTTTGCATGGGTATCTGCACAGTCACTCAATGATTAAACCTCTTTGCATTTATAATACAGCCACGCTCTCTATTTCCTTAAACTATTAAAATGTATTACAAATATGAATATATCTCATACAATAGAAGTTGCGGCATGTAAGTAAATAATTGGTAAAACCCACTTCATATATGTATTCAGTATCTCATGTTTAATGACATATTAATTCAAAAGCTATTTGTATGTCACATTCCGTTAGTTTGTACTTTCACATGAATCATGTTACATACTTTGAGAAAGGTGTTTTTTTGCTTATTGTTAAGTCGACTGAGCCGTGACCGTACGGTCTGTTGTGATTCACCGTTTTCCGTAGGGAATTTTCACATCTTTATATCAGTCAGTGAACAGATAGTTCGCACGTGTGTACTATTGTCTGTATGTCTATCTGTTAGTCAGCCTGTCTGTCTGTCTGTCATTTTGAGTCGACCTATACCAATTTTTACTTTCCATTGGCACTTTCCAAACGACCAACGACCATCAAAGGGCGACAAGGAATAGTGCAAGATACAGAAATATCTACATGATATTCTTAGCCTTGTCATGGTATAGTATTGATGCACGGGGCTTCGCTTTGTAACGTCCAAGCCGAAAGACCGTTGGTCATGGCCATTTCTGATGCAAGGGATTTGTACCTTTGACCGTAGGAGATTCCGAGTCGTCTTTGCAGATAAGTTAGAACTTTGTTAAATAATTTATTTTAAAAAATAAAAGCTAAATCATGTCGATAACTTTCGTATACACCCCTGCAATTTACATTATATGCTGTAAAAATAGATTTCAATCCGTTTTTAAGATCAACCTAAATTGTGATAAAGGCAGCCATCTTCACGCCGCTAGGCCGCTAACTTCACGCCGCCAGGCCGCTAGGACGCCAGGCCGCTAACTTCACGCCGCCAGGCCGCTAGGCCGCTAACTTTACAAATCTAAAATCCAGACGTTTATTTTAATAAGTAAACTTTAAAATTTTTAGGAATCTTATTTTTTCTGTTTTTCTCTGAAAAATGTGTGCGTTGGAACAATGATAGATCCCCCACCCCCCTTCCCTCGATATGCAAGGAAAATGGAACAGAGATATCATTTTCTTATTATTGACGATGAAGGTTACACATTAATTAAAGGGTGTGAGTAACCTACGTAAGAAAAGAAAGGCAAGATACCATATCATTGTCACGCAATATTTCAACGGTTGGACACGGATCTATTTACATTTAGTGACTACCTCATATTTATTCAGTTCTCTTATTTTCAGTCCAAAATATGTCAATATTAATTATCAGAGAGAAAGAGAGAGAGAAAGAGAGATAGAGTTTTCAAAGCGTAGACGTAATAGTATTATCGAAAGTTGTTTAGTCTTACAAAGAGAGAGAGAGAGAGAGAGAGAGAGAGAGAGAGAGAGAGAGGATGAAAATCTGTCAATGTTTTTTTCGGCCAAACCCAGAACCCCTAATTCTAGATGAAGTTTTTTTTCGAATTAATATTTGGAACCTTAATTGAAAGTACTGCAATATCTTGAACAATGTTCAGAACACTTCAATAGTTCAACTATCTTTTTTATCCACATTAATCCGCTCTGAGAAACATGCTGTGTACTTTTTACATCGTAAATGAATAAAGTTTGACAGGCAAATAAAAACTTGTAATCTTAAAGGGAATAACCAAGACAATAAATATCAGAATTGCAAGTTAAATAATCCATAACACCGCAGAATTTTGACTCCCTAATTTATGCTTTAATTCATATTGTACGTAACTAACAAAGGCTAAATTTACAATTCCTTTTCCATAGCCACATTTGTGCATTTTTTGTTTCAGTCTATGAAACAATGTAAGACACACTAAAATAGCACAATGGGCCATATATACTGAAAACCCAATAACAAAAGATGCTAAAATAAACACAAAGTACTAGATACTGAAATAGACACAAGTTACAAGACTAGAAAATAACACAGAGTACAAGATACTGACATAAATAAAGAGTACAAGATACTGGTACTGAAATTGACACAAAGAACAAGACTACGAAATAAACATAAAGTACAAATAATTAAGTAAACATTAAGTATAAGGCACTGAAATGAATACGAAATTCAAAAATACAGAGAAAAGCACGAGTAAACTTTACTTATATAAACATAAAATAGCAGACACTAAAATGAACTCTTAAGTACAAGACATTGAAAAAAGTGCAAGACACCCAAATGAATACAGAGTACTAGACACTGAAATGAACATCTGGTAGAAGAGACCCAAATGGACACAGAGTAACAGACACTAAAATGAACTCTTAAGTACAAGACATTGAAAAAAAGGCAAGATACTGAAATGAACACAGAGTACTAGAAACTGATATGAACACAAAGGTCTAGATACTGAGTGGACACAGAATACAAGATACTTAAATGAACACAAAGTACTAGATACTGAAATTGCCGCAAAGTACAACATACTGAATTAAACACAGAGTACTAGACACTGAAATGAACATCTGGTAGAAGTCACCCAAATGATTACAGAGTACTAGACACTGAAATGAACATCTGGTAGAAGACACCCAAATGATTACAAAGTACCATACACTGAAATGAACATCTGGTAGAAGACACCCAAATGATTACAAAGTACCATACACTGAAATGAACCTCTTGTAGAAGACACCCAAATGATTACAGAGTACTAGATACTGAAATGAACATCTTGTAGAAGACACCCAAATGATTACAGAGTACTAGACACTGAAATAAACATCTGGTAGAAGACGCCCAAATGATTACAGAGTACTAGATACTGAAATAAACATCTGGTAGAAGACGCCCAAATGATTACAGAGTACTAGATACTGAAATGAGCATCTGGTAGAAGACGCCCAAATGAACACAGAGTACTAGACACTGAAATGAACATCTGGTAGAAGACGCCCAAATGAACACAGCGTACTAGACACTGAAATGAACATCTGGTAGAAGACGCCCAAATGAACACAGAGTACTAGACACTGAAATAAACATCTGACAGAAGAAACCCAAATGAACACAGAGTACTAGACACTGAACTGAACATCTTGTAGAAGACACCCAAATGAACACAGAGTACTAGACACTGAAATGAACATCTGGTAGAAGACACCCAAATGATTACAGAGTACTAGACACTGAAATGAACATCTGGTGGAAGACACCCAAATGATTACAGAGTACTATACACTGAAATGAACATCTGGTAGAAGACACCCAAATGATTACAGACTATTTGATACTGAAATAAACATCTGGTAGAAGACACCCAAATGAACATAGAGTACTAGACACTGAACTAAACATCTGGTAGAAGACACCCAAATGAACACAGAGTACTAGACACTGAAATGAACATCTGGTAGAAGACACCCAAATGAACACAGATTACTAGACACTGAAATGAACATCTGGTAGAAGACACCCAAATGAACACAGAGTACTAGACACTGAAATGAACATCTGGTAGAAGACACCCAAATGAACACAGAATACTAGACACTGAAATGAACATCTGGTGGAAGACGCCCAAATGAACACAGGGTACTACACACTGAAATGAACATCTGGTAGAAGACACCCAAATGAATACAGAGCACTAGATACTGAAATGAACAGAACGTTTTATATATTGAAATGAACACAAAACACTAGATACTGAAAATTAACTCAACTTACTAGGACTGAAAATAAAACAAATTTCTTGATATTGAAATAGACACAGAGTTCTTGATACTGAAATGAACGCAGAAAACAAGGTATTAAAATTAACACAAAGTACCAGATACTGAAATGAACACCACGTTATAAATACTAAATGAAATAAAAGTGTAAGAGACTCAAATGAAACAAAGTACAAGATACTGAAATGAACACAACGTACTAGATACTGAAATGAACTAAAAGTTCAAGATTTGAAATGAACACAAAATACAAGATACTGAAATGAACTAAAACTTCAAGATCTGAAATGTACGCAAAATACAAGATACTGAAATGAAGTAAAAGTACAAGATACTGAAATGAACAAAAAATACAAGATACTGAAATTAACACAAAATACAAGATACTAAAATGAACTTAAAGTACAAGATACTGAAATGAACTTAAAGTACAAGATACTGAAATGAACACAAAATAGAAGATACTGACATTAACTTAAAGTACATGATACTGAAATGAACACAACGTACTAGATACTGAAATGAACTTAATGTTCAAGATTTGAAATGAACACAGAGTACAAGATACTGAAATGAACTAAAAGTTCAAGATCTAAAATGAACACAAAATACAAGATACTGAAATGAACTAAAAATTCAAGATCTGAAATGAATACAAAATACAAGATACTGAAATGAACTAAAAATTCAAGATCTGAAATGTACGCAAAATACAAGATACTGAAATGAAGTAAAAGTACAAGATACTGAAATGAACATAAAATACAAGATAATGAAATGAACACAAAATACAAGATACTTAAATGAACTTAAAGTACAAGATACTGAAATGAACACAAAATAGAAGATACTGAAATTAACTTAAAGTACAAGATACTGAAATGAACACAAAATAGAAGATACTAAAATGAACTTAAAGTACAAGATACTGAAATGAACTTAAACTACAAGATACTGAAATGAACACAAAGTACAAGATATTGAAATGAACACAAAGTACAAGATACTGGAATGAACACAAAGTACAAGATACTGAAACGAACACAAAGTACAAGATACTGAAATGAACACAAAATACTGAAATGAACTAAAAGTTCAAGATTCCTCAAATTAACACAAAGTACAAGATACTGAAATGGACACGAAGTACATACCAGTGAAATTAATACAAAGTACAAGATATTGAAATGATCACATGTGCATCGGTTATAACAAATATATATTATTTATTTTGTAATAATGTTACAGTTGTTAAAGCCATCATTTTTAAACGCTGTATTTAACCATATGATGAACTGATTTTATTGATACAAAAACTAACAGAAATCAGATAATTACTTTCCAAAATGAGTAATGATTTAAGTGGAAGGTTTGATCATGTTTTAAATCATAATGAACACATGTATCCAATACAACAAATCACATTAAGATTTACGATTCATTTTAAACTTACTGAAAATAGCAAATTTTGACTGTGTAAACTTATGATAGGGGTTGTTATCTTAAAGGAAAAATATGCAAGCGTGATGTATATTTTTATAAAAACTAAAATTGCTTTTATGTAATCTTCCGAATACCAGAGCAAAGTACTGAATTTCCGGATTTGCCATACGCCCTATTTTGGGCCATATCCGTTTCCATGAACTTTTTGGGCAGTCATTGCTCTGTGACGTCATTAAAACTTCTTTCTGCGTATATCTGGTTAGTTCAAGGCAACATTCCTGACACCGAAGGTGATGTTTTGCCCTTTCAAGATGTTTGATATTGGAACTCATGTAGAGAATGTCTGTATTTTTTGTACAAGTTAAGAGAGCGCATACACCAAGTATTTACCCAAATAACAGATATGCTTTTTCACAAACAGATTATCGAATGTTATAATCTTTAACAAGTACTTGTGCATGTAAAACAGAGTGCATACTATTTATGTTATGATGGACTATTTTGCTGAACAGTAGGCTTGTAGATAAGGGCAAAAGTATAGAAGAACCCCTGGAACCCCTGGAATTTCTTATGTTATCAATAGGTGATATGAATAATGTGATATTTACTTAAAATTGATTTTTCAAATATGCCCAAAAATTTCCCTAATAATGATGTAATATATTATTTGTTCATAAGGGTATTTTCGGATCGAACGCTTTTTGTCGTACAACACCACGCTGACGTTGCCAGAGACTTTTAAAAAAGGCAAGGTTGTATGACGCCTGATAAAAAAAAGAGGAACATACGTAAAGCATTGACTGCTGTTCATTTAAAACGTTAATGTTAAACATACATCATGTAACTGATGGTTATGATAAAACTTGTGTAACTGTAAGGCCAATAGGTGGGTCGATTTCCGGGTCTATTTACCGACAATGGTGAATGTCTTTACTTTCGCTCACCGTAACCAGATTGGCTGATTTCTTTTATATAATCTGTATCCAGTTATCTTAAGAAACTCGATAACACTCGAACACGTTTGGTCAAAGTTGATTTTTTAAAAAAGAATTCGAGATATATAGCAAATAAGATGTTTACAGATAAAAGATCCTAGTGATAGAAGCTATTCCCTGGAACGCAACAAGACATTGCATACGTGACAATATCGAGTGATATTTACAACAGGTAACGAGGAGTCTATAAAGAGCATTGGGCATGATAAAATTTCTGATACATATCTTAACCCTAAGTGATTCTGAAATGTAAATGATGCTTTCAGTCGGATTTTGACTAAAAACTGTCAATTCTAATTAGCAAATATATCATTTATACATATTGTAAACAATAATCCACTAACAGTTTTATATGACATTTTAGATCAACAAAATATCATTTTGTATTGGAAGCTGTTAATTAGTAGCTAGTTAGTGTCTATGAAGGATAATTTAGCCCACCCCACAACCAAAAAATAAATAAATAAATAAATAAAAAATAACAATAAAAACATACACAAAAACCCCGTTGAAATGGTAACAAGTGCTACACGATTTTTTTACTGACCCTAATGAAAGAATTGTATAAATTTGAAAACTACTGATTTTAATGCGATTATTTAATCGTATATTCAATATTGATGCAGCTTTGAGTTTTACGGGTTGCACTTTGTCGATTCAGAGTTATGGTCCCCAAAGACATACAGACTTACAATCGACATATATATATATAAACACAGTGAAATAATTACATGACGACTAAAAATTTAAAGGTCATTTAGAAAAAAAATCATTTTCCTATCTGGAACGGTGAAATCCTTAATTACATCAAACTGAATTTCTTTGAGAAAACGTCAAGAGAGTAGAAACGCTTGGTTCAAAAGCAATCAATTAAAAAGTGGAAAGCAGTTTGAACATCGAAACCGGCGATCCGTGTAAGATCCCTGGACGCTTCAAATATCGCGATCCTCAGATCCGGACATAAAAACGTACCCTTGTTAGCCGTACGTTGTTCTAGGTTGGAAAATACCTGCTGTGGCTTTGACAGGAAAATAGTCCTTCCTTTAGGTGGGAGCTTTGACCTGCCATCAACGTTAAATAACCATATCCTTTAAAGTAATGTCTTTAAAGTATACGTTTAACTGAAATTGTGAAATTATCATACACAAAATGTTTTTAATGTTTGTGAAGTGAAAAGTTACATCCTATCGCTAAAATAGGGCTGTCTGGAAAAAAAAGCAAACTCTTAAAAACGTTTAATACAGAACTGTAGTCTGTATGTTCCGTTGGTATGTGTGTTTTTAGTATAAAAGTCCTTATAGAGTGGTCCAGAGGATGTGATGTAAGTTTGAACATTATCATACTGCATCCATTTTTGATCGAGAGCGCACAGAAATAAAGAGAATAGTAAAAACAAACATATGCGAAACAACATCAACTTTTAGAAGGTTTACTATGTGGATGGTTTTTGTTTAAGATATGACCTTACTAGCCAGATTTTTTTTTCGAAACAAAGTTGTAGTATTCTTCGCAAAAAGCGTCTATAACACAATTGAACCCAGATCTCATTTTCACTTGGCCGGACTTTCAGCTACTTTTGACTGTTAGTAGGTTTAAGTTTAATGAGATTAGTTTGTATTAAAACATTAATATATAGATCATAGTTCGACTCCGTCCCGGTACCTGCTGTAAGAATAGCAAACAAAGAGATTTTGTCTGAAAAAGCAATTTTATCCGACACTTCAAAAGGTGAACCTAGGGTGAAGACGAGGAGTTTTGACACTGTCTGTTGTTTGTAGATCACGGTTTGTTGTGACCAATTATATATGCAAAAACGATTTGTAGTGTTTCACAACGGAATAGAATAGAAAATTTGGTCCGTGTACTTTGGTATGCTAGAAAATGTAGGTGAACGGAAGTCCATTGGTACTGACCAGTTTTCGTCCATTCATGATTGCAAAAAGCTAATTGTCTGCACGATATTTTTTGAATATTTCTTCATAAAATTAAATTTCACGAAATTAAAATGATATGTAACCAGGCTGATCAGGAAAATCTAAAAATCAACGATTTTGTTGCAAGAATAATTCTTATCGCTGTGCTTCAAATATAATAAAACGAAGTGATAATTCCGAAAGAGTTTAGTAGTGTGCAAGAAAAAGTTACGCGACTGTTTGAAGGCGCTCACAACTGAATACCCGAGATTAAAATTAAATGTTTCTTTTCTATTTTAACAGCCAGTGTTGTTAACCGACGTGCTTGGACAGCTATCGTAGTGAATGATGTAAAACCGAAAGTACTCACACTAGTATAACGTTTAGTCAGGGATGATACCATGTCCCGAAACTAATAAAACAAGGTGGACTTACAGGATATGTGTTCGCCAACAAAAGTTATAAATGCATGGTATGACGTTCACCTGTGCAGTGTCCACCCATGCCGAGTGTGTTTTTGAATATATTTCTTGAATCACAGATACATACTTCAAACAGATCAACTTTGATTGGTTTTTGATTTAGATATACTGTTTCACCGCGGGAAAAAAAATGTGTCCACAAAAGTTTAGGGTATTTATGTTGACGTTGTCGAAACATGCAGAATACGTAACAATCACCAGAACAAAATAACCTCCTTTTTTTATTTCGAAATATAGATCTGAAGATAAATTCTATATAGGTAATTTTCTTGCAAAAACGCCAAATAAGGTCGAACATATTTTCACAAAGAATAGGACCTTGAAAGGCAACGTTTTAAGTACTACGCAAATACAATTGGTTTGTTGTAAAATAATAACCTAACTGGGTGAACATGGATTTTTGTCGCGTTTGGAAGTAACTCGAGAAGCTTTTATGTCCTACATCTAAATTCTTTTTAGTTATTATATAACTATTAAGGAAAAAGTCAGCCTGTAAAGATAGAAAGGTACTTTTGTACTTTTTTGTATACTTTTCTAAGTATAGAAAATAAAAAAATCAGATGAAATAAAATATTTTCACAGAAATGTCTTTTCTGCGTTGGATTGAAGACAAACGATTTAAACCACCTCAGTGTAAGTTCAAAACGGTCTCTTAAAACAAGGGGGCTCTGAAAACAGCGCAAAAACCTGTCATCTCAGTGGACCAAACTTCCAATCTTGCGATAAAGCCCGTCTCTTAAGCAAGACCGGAGGTAATTAATTAATTGCTTTCACGTTATAAGGTAAACATTGTGCAATCTCAGTAAACACCAATCCCGACGTAGTTAACACAGTTTAAATCAGGCGATCTGTATAGTAAAATCACACAACTTGAAACATTACACCACATGATGTATCAATTCATTCATAAAACAAATGATATAAAGTTGACCTAAAAACGTATACATGGTGAGAATAATGTCCAAAAATAAATCAATGAGCAAAGTGGAAAAATCACCGATGAAGATACAGATTTTCACCAATAAGACATATCCGGTTGCTGGATGTGCTTTAACATAAGATTGTCAACATTAATAGGGAATAAACATCTATTTTAAGAAAGCTCTCCAATAAAAAGGCGGAGTTAGATTATATCAAAAATGTAAAGTGCGTATTGATTGGTTAAATTTTATCGAGCGTAAGATCTTGAGATGATGGAAAATATATATAAGGTGAAACTGCTGAAATGGTTTTAAATAATATTAAAAAAGAAAAGAAATATACACGATATACATAATATTTATTTGACGAAGCGAAGACTTCGAGATTACATACTACAGCATAAATTAAGTGCACATATTTAGACAAAGTAAATTTCGAGAGGACATTTCAACAATGATAGGAGAGTTTGTATCGAAGGGAAAAAAGTGCACCGTCGCTTTTGCAAATAAGAAGTTGACAGTTACAGACATAAACAGTGCAGACAAATGTATGCATGCGTTTTAGTTCTGTGTAAAAATCTTTAATCGTTTCAGAAAATAATCTTAATAAATTCTTAACGAAACATTCGTCTTTCTGAAGTATATTTAAATATCATTGACTTTTTTTTAATTGCATGCAGCAATATTCAAATTTATGCAACTCTTGGACTAAATTATATTTTTATAAAAAAAATGTCTGTATGCCTGTTTAAAAACTTTGATACTGTAATACTGTAATACTTATTTTGCATTTTGAATGTCTAATTCTTTAGTTTTGGAAAAGCATGATATTTATGTAATTTTTTAATCATTGTAGGCGAAATACTGACAAAGAACATTTTGTGCGTGGAATGTTTAGAGGGAAGTCGTCCCTCCGTCCGTCTAAACTATGTTATACCACATACGAACAAACGTTTACGGGTACAAGTCTGTGATCTTTATGGAAGTGAATGCTTGTGCCAAAAGTTGGCGGAGGAAGTTAAAACAGTATTAGATGGTAAGATTTTATATTTCTTTACTTGTGCATCTAAGTAAACTTTCAAAGCAGGTTTTTTATATATTTTTTTTTAACTTTTAAGGTTTAATTTATGGTGCTTTTAGATATTTCTGAATAGCTTTCGTTTCTTTTTTGATAATTAAACTTTTGAGCCTCTGCCTTATACAATATCTGCTGATTTGACTATTTTAATTGGGAAACTAATTTTGCATCTATTTAATGAATATTCTATTAGTTACTAGTATTAGCCGATTTATTCAACGACCTATCCTACAGGTTTACCTATGTACAGAGTTTAAAGGATATGCATTCTTTTCTTTACGCTACCGGGTAATTGATACGTTCATTTTGCTAAATTTAGACTAAATTTCCCCGTCATTACAGAGCTAACTAGACCGAAAAGGTTGCTAATCTTTGTCAATCCCAAGTCGGGTCACAAAAAAGGAGTCAAGATCTATTCTACAAAAGTTGCGCCTCTTCTACAACTCAGCGGGATTTATTCAGAAGTCATTGGTAAGTTACCTGTTCCACCTTTTCAAGGCCACAGTAAAATCGTTCATATGGTAAAATGGGTGAAAGATGACAATATATTACAAAAATAGTAATAAGCCTGATTAGAAAGGAATCGGTGTAACAGTTAGTAATAATTTCATCACTTACTGTATTCAGATTTCATCAGTTTTTGTCCCCAGTTTGCATATAGAAGATACGTAGATTACACAAGCGACCTACAAATTTAAATTAAATTATTTTTTTATACATTTAGATAGGTACTTTTATAACTTTAAAACAACATTTGTACTTATTTTTTTCTTCTTCCATTTACAGTGACAGAAAGAGCGGGTCAACCTAAAGATCTTCTAGCCACATACGACCTGTCCCTGATCCACGGGTATGTATGCTAATGAATATTCTTTCTCTTTATCCATTCAGTCCATTGCGTGAACTCCATTTTATCGTCGGAAAAGGGAAAACCTGTTATTTTCATGGTTCTTAAGTAATGCATTTGACCGTAAGCTCTTCTCATCAAATTATTCTTACTTCTTACAGAAATTTTCATTTCGTTTTTATATGTATTCCTCGAGTTGCCGTCATTTTAATTTACGATGTGATGATTTATACATGCCTATTGATGTGTGTTACAGGATTGTCTCAGTTGGAGGGGATGGTTTGTTCTCCGAATGTGTAAACGGGTTGCTAGGCCGTCTTCAGTCCGATTCTCAAGTCGACATGCATGACCCTGACTCTGAAATCGTTGCCTCTAAGATACCCATAGGTATTGTCCCGGCAGGTGAGTTCACAAAGCTTAAAATAGAGTTAATCCTATAATCTTACGACTGAGCCTTTCTATTCTTCAAGTAGATAGAATAGGATTAATAGCTTTATATTGATAACGATCTTACTAAATAGAGCAGTGGTCGAATAACATGGTCTATAATTGTTTTAATAAATCAAATATATTATTTCCGTAGTACAAGCACATTTCGAGAACGCACACACTGACTCACAAAGCATTATGTGTATTTTGACTAACTAATAAAAAAACTCATTTCTCTTATGACAGGGTCTGGCAACTACTTGGTCAATTATATACATGGCACCAGAGATGTTGAAACAGCAGTTCTAAAAATAATACTCGGTAAGTAGTTCTTATAAACAAGTGGTTGCTTCTAATTAAATACTGCCTATTCCTCGAAATTACACGTACAGCTGCACACACTGTCCAATAATTTTCACATTAATTTACAAATTGTTATCCAATCCGTGCATTGGATTGTTTGTTTATTATGTAAAGGAACAAACTTATACTGAAAAAAATAAAGCGACAGCGGAAACACGTTTTTACGTCTTAAGAGTTCAAGTACGTTTATTCAATCGAATAAGCCACTTATTGTTAAAGCAACTAAACATCAAAGTCCATACGTACACACGAGCAAACATTTAAACACACTTCCTTCTCATGAATATTAAAATGAATTATTGTTTTTATGTTTATAGTTAAAATATCACACAAAGTCTTAAAATGCACCAAACATACTTTTAGTTCGTTTTGAAAAAATCTGTTTTCGATATCTGCTTAAAACCATTTTGTACATCAGCAAAGTTGCTAGATTTAAATAATTGTTTTAAAACAAAATAACTGAATATATTATATGTATCTAGGATTGTCATAGCAAAAACATTCCACTAAGCTATGTTGCAATTTACACAACAAAGAAAGAAGACGTTTGATGTCTTTTGATTTATTGAGACGAAAACGTAATTATTTTTTTCAATCGTAAATATTTTAACAATTGCCGTTATAATCACTAAATGAGAAAACGGAAGCTAGTGAATGTTTAATATCCCCACAAAAATTTAACAGGGGTACAATGCTTATGTTACACACGATAAATGCTAACCGCCAAATACCCGTCGCGTTTAACCAAGATTTCAATACATGAGTAATAGCTGTCTTAGAATTAAGTTAACGATACGCTTGCTTTTACTTTTCCCTCAGTCAGAAATAAACAAACTCTCTAATACTTTTAAGGAATGTATTTTTGAATCATACCTGACCAAATGTAATTTTTCATTTTTACAGTTGAACGTAAAAGTTATATTTACGAAATCTGACGCAGAATGTTGATAATCCCATTTTGTTAGGAAGATAAGGGGAAATATAGCATTTACAGTAAAGTGTGAGAAAATAATGATTAGAAGGTCATTTTCAATTCACTCTTATAAAAATTTATAATGACGATGGTACTGAAGGAAAATACAGTTATAAAAGATCACGCAAAGAGGATGTGGTTTTAATTTCATTCATTTATATTTTTGAAATCATTGTTACTTAGTAAGCATGGGAAAGTACATATAGAAATTCACCATCCTTGTATAAATAATCATTTTTATTGTATTTATATATAGTTCCCATGTATATTTCAGGTGACCATCACATGTCAAATGTTGTCAGTTTACATCAAGGACGTCGGCTCACGTGCTACGCCAGTTTGCTGGTAGAATTCGGTCTCATCGGTAATATGATGCACGATTGTGAAAAATATAGATGGCTGGGACCCAGTAGATACAGTGGTATGTATATTTACTGAATTCCTCAGGTTTTGATTAAAAAGTTGTTTACTAAACTGTTCCTACGTGACGAAAAATAGAAACAGTTTAGTGACATGTAGTGTATAGAATTATCTTTAGTTTAGTTCATGTTTACTTTAACGTGCTAAAATACATTCTCATTTTTACCCTATTTCCAAATTTAGCCCGGGTGTTTACATCAGTTTACAATCAAAATCACAAGGTCATTAAACACTGCTCATGTGAAAAATTACAAAAAATAAACAGAGAAGGGTATTTTGGGGCACATTTGCGACATATTTTTCCGATGAGTGAAGGACATGTTGACATTAAAATTATCAAAACGGAATTGTATTGTAACAAAGACAAAATACCTATTCTTTCAGACTGTTTTACAAGAAATGAGGTACATTAAAAAATCTAATGTTGTTAGGTACTCATGTTGTCTTTTTTCTCTTTCTCAGTGGTTCCCGTTTCAACTCTTGCACGACGCAAACCAGTCGATGTCGAAATCGAATACCTGCCCGAGGAACCCAGAAAACAAAGCCCTATGACAACCCTCAAATATCTCCGCCAGGTGTCACTTCCTGCCAGTAAATATTCAGACAGATTCTTCCGCCACAGGATGTTTTCTATGCCGGGAGATTATGATTCCGACAGCAAGAATGGTAAGTGAAAATATGAGCAGCTTAAAAATTTTAGCCCAGTTTTTCGACCTGACAAATTTTCTCATATTTTGAAATTTCATTACATAACACTTTTTCTACATTCAACAATACATTTTGTCTTCTTAAATAGATTCTACAATGGTCGCTAATACTTTCTTGTTGTTAGTATGCATATGATAGATATAATAAACTTCTACAGAACGGCTTACATACTGATTTGAAAAAATATATTAAAAGCCTATACTGTACCATCATATTTCTTCTTTAGACTGGAAAAAACTGGACGGTAGAGTCTATGGTGTGGATACATACGTTGTCACACAAAAAGAAAAAGAAGGGTCTCTTGTACCTAGATTTGGAGATCACGCATTGACAATGTGGGTCACAGACAAATGTAGCATGGGACAACATGTGGAACAGCTAACCAAGAAACAGAAGGCACAAGCTGGATATGTAAGTATTTAAAGCAAAACATTTTGACATAAAGTCACAGTTTTATACCAAATAAATTGTTGTCTTAACTTTCAAATTGTTTATCATAAATACAGTTTTAACATGAGACATGTTGCCTAGTTATAATGAACATTTCAAAATATTCATATCAAGTTATTTTTCAGTTCTTATCTATTTTGATCTTAATCTACCCACGATAATTATTTCATGGCGAGACGCTGTTTACAGTTTTGTGTCATTTAATATCAATTTAAATTCCTTTTTTTTAAGTGCAAGTTTGAGATCAAAGCAAATCTTTATTATGTTCTTGTTCTGTTTTTTTTTCAGTTGAATTATGACTTCATCCGTTCAGTTCGCGCCTCACGGTACCGTGTGAAATTACCGTCGGCTTCGACCAGAATAGATGCTAATGGCCATCGTCACCTGACCAAGAAATTCTACATAAACGCCGACGGAGAACCAGTACAGCTGGACACACCAGAGTTTGAAGTACGACTTCACCAATGCACGATGCCAATCTTTGGTAAAATCGATGGCTGAGACTAAGAACACTCTACCTGGTTAGGTCATATGTTCAGCCCTCTTCCACGCAAGGTGATTCGAGTTCCAAAGAAGTACAGTTGGAAATGTGCCAAAATGAAAAAAAAAACGCGAGCGTGTTCACGACTTACCTGCTACCCGAGCGGGTGATGAGGTGCAGTCAGTGGGTTCCTAGGCGACGAAACTTCTGGAAGGAGGCAAGCATTTGGGTTGAAATTATTGTCTACGCAATGACGTCAGCTAAAGGGCTTTGATAAGACAGAAGACAGAATTGTTTTGACATTGTTAATAAACACGTTTGCTATTTCCTTTTTGAAAGGTTGATCCGACGTGGCACATTTGAAATTTCTATGTGCTGAGTATTTTCATCGACGAACTTCTTTTTAAAAGAAGTGAAACGCACAACACACTTTGTGTTGGTAGTTACTGCAGTATTAATCTAATGCCTGCTTTTATTGTTGACGAGGACGAAAGGTATTTGACCTTAGTCTGATTATATCGACCTTTGACATTTGTCAAGGATTATTCATTTCATATTCTCCGAACGTTTTTTATATGCATATTTGTTTTTTATTAATATTATTTTACATCTAAATTATCAATTTCATTATTTCTGTTAAATGGGAGATTTTTAAAGTATTATTTATTTATTTATTTATTTATTTATTTATTTATTTATTTATCGAATAAATTTATTATAGCTATTTTCTCTATGTTCTTTTTCTTTGTATAAGAGATATACCTGAATGAAGAAGAAAGTAAAACTGTTTGTCCACACAACTTGTGTGATAGGAATTTAGTACAAAAGTTATGGAACCATTAAACCTTTCGAAGATATAAGGACAATCTTTCCAAACTACCCCACCCCTCCACCGCACACAATCAGAATTCTTGAATTTTGATTAATGTCTATCCTTTTTAAACACCTGCGTACAGAACTCGGATAGTCTAAAAATGATAATAAGATGAATAATAAACCTCCTCAGCCATATTACCATGTGATACAAGCTCCGTGCCTTGACTCTCTGTCGTAACAATATTAAAAATCAAGATACGTCACCATACGAAAACAGGTTTACACCAAATAATTTTACAAAAGAAAAATGTTCTTTTAAAGACAACTGTGTACCTGATCTAAACCCAAGAACTGAGGACTCCTAAAATCGTTAACTATACCATAAAAACTAGAGACTATATGATTATTAAACATTTGAGCAATGCAACATGTATGTTTAATCTGCATGAAGCCATAAAAAAAACCTTGAGTGCGTACAAAATGCAGCCAGGTGTCAGGATGCCACAAGGATGCTATATACAAAGTATCATAAATATCGGTCAATTTAAACCCAAGTTATTTAACGGTAAATTACTTTCTATTTTTAGTGACAGTGACCTTGACTCGACTGATCCTAAGTAAATCCTAAGCTTGGTTCCGTGCAAGGGTGATATATACCAAGTTTGATCAAGATTGACCAATAAATACTTACGTTATTGTCTTGAAACCAATTGTCTATTTTAGTAACAGTGACCTTGACTTTGACTGGACTGATTGCAAATAAAAACACAAGCTAGGTTTTCATGCAAGGGTGCTTTACACTAAGTTTAGTCAAAGCTTTTCATTCCAATCTGAAGTTAATGTTTTGAATCCAATTTTCTATTTTTAGTAACAGTGACCTTAACCTTGAGCCAAATGACCACAAATACAATCCCAAGCTAGATTTTCTTGCAAGGATGCTATACACTGTTTAGTCAACATTAGTCATTTCAAGCCTAAGTTATTGACTGAAAGCCAATTTTCTATATTTAGGAACAGCGACCATGACCTTGACCAGATTGGTCCAAATATAATCCCAAGCTAGGCTATCATGCAGGTGTATTATATACCAAGTATGGTCAAGACTGACCAATAAAACCTTAAGTTACTGACCATTTTTTTTATTTTTAGTAACAGTGACCTTGATCCGACTGCCCCCAAATACTATCCTAAGCTAGGCCTCCATGCAAGGATGCTATATACCAAGTTTCGTTAAGACTGGCCAATCGAAATTAAAATTATTGAACGGAAACCATCAGTTTGACGCCCGCCCGCCATACCCCAATCTGTTAAACAACTTCGTTGAAAACATGGTTTGAAATCACATCCCTTTCAATCTTGCTGATTTTCCCTGTACTCGAGAATTAAATAAAGATCAAACGTGAACTAGGCTTCTCATTGTCGTTTCGAAGACGTTACGATTTTCCCTGTACTCGAGAACTGAATAAAGATCAAACGTGAACTAAGCTTCTCATTGTCGTTTCGTAGACATAACGATTTTCCCTGTACTCGAGAACTGAACAAAGATCAAACGTGAACTAAGCTTCTCATTGTCGTTTCGTAGACATAACGATTTTCCCTGTACTCGAGAATTGAATAAAGATCAAACGTGAACTAGGCTTCTCATTGTCGTTTCGTAGACGTTACGATTTTCCCTGTACTCGAGAATTGAATAAAGATCAAACTTGAATTAGGCTTCTCATTGTCGTTTCGTAGGCGTTACGATTTTCCCTGTACTCGAGAATTAAATAAAGATCAAACGTGAACTAAGCTTCTCATTGTCGTTTCGTAGACTTTACGATTTTTCCCTGTACTCGAGAATTAAATAAAGATCAAACGTGAACTAAGCTACTCATTGTTGTTTCGTAGACGTTACAGTTTTCCCTGTACCATCAAGACAACAAGAGGCATTGGAATTTAAAATGTAGTTCACAAACATTTAGAACACGATACTGTACACTTAATATCCCGAGCAGATGTCACGCTAATATGCTGATAAAGGATAAACTCACATGGCTCTAACATGGCCTTTAACATCTAGCGTTTTGACTACGTATTTCAAAATCTTTAAAATTTTGTTAGTTGTACATAGTAATCAAATATTACGGGTATTTGAATCAGTTAACACCGTTTTCCATGTATGAGTCCATGTCTGAAGCCTTGATCGTCCTGGGTACAATTTTAACATTGTCAGCCGTAAAACTATTTTGCCTGGCGGAAGGTTAAACAAGTTATACCATGTAATTGTAATTTTATATTCTTCCAGACTTCCTAGTATTTCAAATTCAAAGAAATATTGGTGCGGCAAAGGTTTAAATTAAACACTACTCGAAACTGAAAGAATTATTAAGTAGAACTAGAACAATACGAGGTCATTCAGGAAACTTATTATTGGAATTTGAAAAAAAAAGTTTTTTATTTTTGTTTGGTGACTAAATGTAAGGTTACGTTTCTTACTCATACTGAAAATAAGATAATAATACATTGCAGAAAGCAAGACTTTTTTAATCTCAAGGCTTCTCATTTAGTCACCTGGCTTGATTGTGTCACGATATTTTAAGATCTCTTTTGTATAAGTTTGAGGAACATGTTTTCGTCGGCTGTTGAGTTTAATATTTGGTATCCCATCAACATTCTTCTCAGAAATATACATACATATAAAGAACTGATATAATTGTTTTACTCTGTATTTCTTAGATTTTAAAAAAAATTTACGAACAGAAATAAGTCAGGGTTTTGCGAACGTTTCAAGTTTATCATTTTAATACCTGGATCATTTTTCAATAGTCAAGGACGTAGAAAAGAAAAGAACGCTTTGAAGTATTGAAATGGGATTGAAATAAGAACGACAATTATCTAAAAACGGAAGCAACGTCTCTCTCCTTTTACCAAAAAATGAGATTGAAGTGGTAATAAGAAAGAAATAATCTATTTACGTGTACATCATAATTAGATAAAAAAAATTGCCTTAACCCAATATAGAACACTGAGATGTAGCTATGAAAATGGACACAGAAAAGGCAATTTTATTAAGATAATTGTGTCAAGTACTCACTTCCTCTGGGTAATAAAACTGTTTAACTTTCACCTGAATTAGTCATTTTTAAGTATCTAATTATCGTCTGCTGTTCTGGAATGTTTAGATGTTTGTTTTTGCAACCTTATGTTACGTTAGGTTTACATAATAAGTAATCAAGCGGATTGCCTCTGCTTTATACCCTAATTCTTATTCATTTATAATCTCATGAACAATATCAGAAAGTTAAACAGTACTTTTATAGGACAATTAAGTTTTATACCAAGATCTGATAATCCCCAATTAATACGAGAACAAATGTCTTGTAAGAAGGATGATGTTGCTTCGCTTGAATGTGGATGAAATATGTTCCTTAAGATATCAAGATTGTCTAGGGACTTTTCCTTGTATGTTTGACCATACATTGAAGCACTCGTATTTGTTGACGAATTGGGTAAGTATTAATTTAGGGTACAAGAACTTGTGCCGTTTTTAATTCATTTTATGCCCCCGAAGGAGGGCATATAGTTTTTGACCTGTCAGTCCGTCTGTCGGTCATTCCGCCCCAAATTTTAACATTGCCCAAAACTTCCTTACTAGTAAACTGAGACAGCGATGGTCAGTTGTCAAACATCATTAATATTGGCCATAAGTATTGGCCATTGTTAACAAACATATAGTTCATGTTTTCACACATCAACCCTTTTGGAGAAGTCTTTCGAATGGATAATATTTTTTGACCTCGACACCTACATGACTTCACCTTGAAGTTAAATTGTCGAAAAAAATCCCGCTTCTTTTGAAGGCTCTACAACTGATCTTCATCTGGTCCGCAGCTCAAATGTCAAATCACTACGTTGGGGGCTTTATCATGTTTCAGTGACAGTTCTTGTTGCTTTTTAAATGTCTTTATATTATTTTAGTGCGCTATGCATGCATCAATGACTGAAAGAAATGTAATCATTTTCAAAAAGTAGATTGATAAAGAAAAAAAGCAGACTTTAAGTTAAATTGTCGAAAAAAAAAATCCCACTTCTTTTGAAGGATCTACAATAGATCTTCATCTTGTCCGTAACTCAAATGTCAAATCACTACTTTGGGGGCATTGTCATGTTTCAGTGACAGTTCTTTTTGATTTTTTAAATTTCTTTATATTATAGTGCGCTATGCATGCATCAATGACTGAAAGAAGTGTAGTCTGCTTATGAAATGACCAACCATGATGAAAGCAATTATTTGTCAAATTCATCTATTTGTTTAGTACAAACATAAGGCACATAATTTAGCAGAAACATTCTTAAGTGGCAGATAGATTTTAAAATTAATTTAATTAAGGACGTCCCATTTCTAAGTTAATACACGTTGTGGGTCAATTCTTTTGTCATACACGTACAAACCATACTTTGTTAACATACCAAACACTGTGATACCGCCAAAAGATTGTTTTGACTTCCAAATCTTCACATTGCTTTTAGCCGTTCAACTGTATTTTTATCACAGAGCTGACAACAAACCATTGCCTTGCAATTCAGCTTTGGGAAATACGGTTTATTATCATCAACAGTCTTGTTAATAGGGGTAATAGTGGTAACAGAAATGCGGTAAAGTAATAATAATTATAATAATAATAAAATGAATTTACCATAACCATAGCTATATTTCTATGTGAACTATTATGCATTATTGTGATAAACATAGTCATAGGTAAGTTGCCTGTTCCAACTTTTCAAGGGCACATTAAAATCGTTCATATGGTAAAATGGGTGAAAGATTACAATATATTACAAAAATAGTAATAAGCCTTGTTGGACCGTATTTGGTACAAAAACGAATATGGTACAAATGTACCATATTCGGTCGAATATGGTACAAATGTACGTATTTTGATGATTATGACAGCGATGTTTATCGGTCGATGATGATTATTATAATGATGATGATTATGATGACAAATGTGTTTTGATGATGCTGACGGCGATTTTTATCGGTAGATTATGATGATGATGATGAGTGTGTACCATATTCGGAACGAATGTGGTACATTTTTCATCCGAATATGGTACAAGTTTGTACCATATTTGGTCAGGCATTTTACCCCAAAACTGCAGATACGTATATGGTACAATTAGACAGTTGTACCATATTCGGCCGAATATGGTACAAATTTGTACCATATTCGTTTTTGTACCAAATACGGTCCGACAAAGCCTGATTAGAAAGGAATCGGGGTAACAGTTTGTAATAATTTCATCACTTACTGTATTCAGGATACGTAGATTACACGTGCGACCTACCAATTTAATTTTTTTTTTACTTTTAAATAGGTACTTTTATAACTTTAAAACAACCTTTGTACTTAAGTTTTTTCTTCTTCTTCCATTTACAGTGACAGAAAGAGCGGGTAAAACTAAAGATCTTCTAGCCACATACGACTTGTCCCTGATCCATGGGTTTTTGACCTCGACACCTACATGACTTGACCTTGAAGTTAAATTGTCGAAAAAAATCCCGCTTCTTTTGAAGGCTCTACAATTGATCTTCATCTGGTCCGCAGCTAAAATGTCAAATCACTACGTTGGGGGCTTTATCATGTTTCAGTGACAGTTCTTGTTGCTTTTTAAATGTCTTTATATTATTTTAGTGCGCTATGCATGCATCAATGACTGAAAGAAATATAATCATTTTCAAAAAGTAGATTGCTAAAAGAAAAAAAGCAGACTTTTCAGTGCAATATTGAGGAAAAACGAACAAGTGTGGCGAATGTGCCTATTTGTTACCATTTATAGAACGTAGAAAGAAAACATGAATTTTATGAAAACGATTATTTTCTTTTTTTGTGCGAAATGTGTTTCGAACATGACACCAGATATTTTCTAAGTGTATACGTAGTTTGCTTCCTCCCTTGAATTTCATGTGATAATAGAAACATTTCTTTGATGTCTAGAAAGCGGCTTACGTTTAATTTGATCTGGTTAACTTAAGATGATCGCACACCTTATAAATAACATACTTGAATTAATGAAAACGCGTTTACCCTCATAAATATGAAAAAAGGCATTGCATAGATTTTGTTTACGGAAAACATTTATCCTGGTGCTTGCAGTCGAAATCACATTTAACGTAATGAACGGCCTGCAAAGAAGCTGATACCTTTTTTGAGCTCATCTGGATCTATTATGCACGAAAAAACTTAGAAAAGATAAAAAAAAACTGAGAAGAGACAAGAGATAACCCTTCCAGAAAATATCCGATTTATGATTGTGTATAAATAATGGCAGGAATTTGAAAGGAGAAGCGAAGATAGACAAATTGTGTCCTTACAAGTTACAGCTATTTACTATAAGCATCTTTAGTAAACCTCAGCTAAAATTAACGATCATAGTATCGACGTTGATCTGGATCAGCCAGGATACGAGGAACAGAACTTCTCGGAGAACATTTTCCATTCGAATGTTTCTTTCGTAGGCTGTGTACCCTGTATCTAAACATTTTATGTCATATTATTGTTATAAAAGTCTTACATTCTTTTGAATTGTATTCCTCTTTACTGTTTTAGTTATGCTGAATTTTGACTAGTTATCTTGTTTAGTTATCGTCATTTAAAATTCAAATATTACCCCACTTAAAGTGTCATCTACTCACGGAAGCTTATAGAGACGCTCACGGAGAAACAATAAAACAAAACAAAGCGACGCCGGTTTTTGTTGAGGTAAGGATTTAAGATAAGTACTAAAGAATGTTGCTTTGTGTCAAGAACACTCTGTCCTTGTATTAGACTTCAAATTCGAAATAGCAGGTCAAAAAAATATGTTACCTTTTTGACAAATGACTTCTTTTTAAAAATACTCTACATTGTGGTAGACACCACATTTACTGTATTTTCTGGACCAACAAAGCCTGTAATTCTGTTAAAATGTCTCACGACACCAAGCTATAACATTATATCATACCTTATATAAAATTGTTCCTTCTATGCGCGGTCTACAAAATCAGCATGGTGTATAAGGGTTTTGGTTCAGCGGGCCACTATGTTGAAATCGTTAATATGGGATTTAGTTGTTTGATACCTTTGTGTACAATATTGTTGCAAACAAATATTGTTTACATAGAGGAAAAGTTTATATGTATTGTTCGAATCTGCTTCAGAATAAAATGTGGAGTATAACATAAGAAATAGTACACACCATTTCTGAACTACTGGCAATGCAAAAACATAGCCCAAACATATCGCAGACCTCAGCCTTCGGTATATGAGTGAGGGTTGACTGGTCAGTCACCATAAGGCTGGTATTTACTATCCTTTTAACATTGTAAATGACTGTACTACTTTTTCTTCACACTGTTTAGTCAAAATGTCCCGTTGTTTCTGTGATTTCACTGCCACCGTTTTGTTCAATTTACCACACATTTCGGAAGGAATTCAAATGCATGCATAGACTTCCCGTTTCTTTATCAAAGTTCAATCAACGTTACAATATATTCTAGCACAATGGAATTTTACCTTGTGCATGTACAGCAAAGATATTATTGGTGATAGATGAATAGCTGACACGGAATATTATAATTGTACATTTTATCTTTTTGCATGTGATGTCACCTTATGTTACGTTGACTAAGGACGCTCTCGTGACAACCGCATAATTTTGACTCTGATAACACAATTCGGTATGTGTACATAAAATATCTGTGTAATTTTAATAGTTTTCAAAATCAAATACTATGAGTAATAAACACAGTCATGCTAAAGAAACACGATTGTGGTTGGGTGGCTTTAACCATTTGTTTAACTCGAAGCAATGTCTCACAGATATTACTGCAGTCAAGACGAAATAAAACAACAACAACAACAAAAAAAAAAAACTGCAAAAAACCCCGATATTGTGTAGTTGAATTAAAAATGTTAAAAAACATAATTAATTCATCGCTGTTCAGCAGGAAATAGGTAACTTTATGTCAAGCTTTCTATAATCAACATTTTCTTGAACTTAGACATTTCTGTGCAGAATGATCATTAATTATGTCATTGATCTAAAGTAAGTTTATTTGCAACTTTGAAAATGCACCCCGTGAACTAAAATTTACTAATACAGATATCCACCGTGGTCCAGGGATAGAGCGCTGGGCTCCGGATCTTGAGGTCACGGGTTCAAATCTAGTCCGGGGCGATCTTCACATTCCTCCACGCTGCGCAAATACTGGTATGAAACCCAGGAAGCAGTCATCGAGCGTGTAGAATCTTAGTTGTAAGAACTTGTATTGCAATCGATGTAAAATAAATGAGTCCAAACTAAACTGCAGATATCCATATTATTGTCACAACTGCCTGGGTATAATTATGGATTCTACTGCACATTTACATGTATTTACCATAGAAGCACGGGTCCAGGGTGATGATGATGATGATGATGATAATAATGATAATAATAATTATAATAAATGAGTTTAACATATCAGTGAGCGAACATAAAGAAAAATATATGTATGGTATAATTAGTTTTATATCATGGCCTTTCGAATATAAATGCTAACACGTGCATCAAAAATAAACTTTCCGCTGATGTGAAGACTATCTTGATTAAAAACAGAGGGATGACTACGAAAGCAAAATGTGTACCTGGGCATGAACCTTCGCCTCCTATGCAGCCGACAGTCATCCAGCGCTTTAAACGCTTTGATTTCTATATTTCATAGACACTGTGAAAAAAAGATGTAACACTTGGATTTGTTTAATAGCTTAATGAATTTATTTATTGTCCATATATATTGTATTTCACAAGAAAATGAAATGAAAATAATATACTCGTATAATTATGAACATCTGACATACAAATAGATATAATGCAGTTTATAATTATATACATTTCCAAAATTCTTAATTCAGCAATGTACATTGTTCAAAATTGCCCATTTTTAACAATTATTAACATTTATGCAAATTTGTTGGAGTGTCCATGGAAGTTTCAAAAACAGAAAAGAACATAAAAAATACGATATATTTTTTTTGCCGCCAATGGATGTGTTACCGACGCGCCTTCGAAAAGTATCGAGATAAAAATACGCACCGATAAAAGGGGGGTTACTCTTATGTAACGTTGCGGATTACATGGCGTAGTCTATATATTTTTGTTACATTTGTAGATCTTGTAAATATTTGACTGGACAGTATGAGTTTTTAACCTGCAAATGTTGTCGAGATTGGCCGGCTCTGCTTGAGAGCGTGTGGGCAAGGTATCCCGTTCGAGCTACGTAAAATATGGTCTGTTTGACAGAATTTCTCGTCGTGAACATGTATACTAGCGCAAATTAAAAACCTTGCGAGCTGTAAGTTTCAATCGTCTTCTGAAAAAGAGAAACAGAAAACAAATGCTACGGACAGGTACTGGTACACAAATACATTTTGAGGTATTGTTAAAAAGTAACTTGTAAATTATATATTTAGTTCCAGTGGTTTACTTTTCTCGCTGTTGTGCTTATACGTTTTTAAACGTTTCAAATTTAAACTGAATGTGATGAAAACTAAATTATCAAAATGCATTCATCACTTCTCATTATAAAAATAGTCTTAGGACCTGAAGTATTAAATTACGTTAAATTACACATTAGTCTATTGAGTTGTCTCCCAAGCCCTTACGGTATATTCATATAAAAAAAGGGGAAAAAAGAATCCCTATAAGGAAGAAAAAATGCAGGTGCGTTTGAACTGTCCTTGAAAACGTCAAGATTGTGCAGGAATTTATTTTGTCTTTGCCAAACTGTTAAATCCTCTTATTGGTGGTTGTAACAGACACGTGTTCCTTTAGAATACCAGGGTATGTGTCTGCGGTTTTAGAATCAATTCAAGCTATTCTTAAGAAATTTGTGTGAGATAAAAATGTAAGAGTTTAAAAGCGGTTATTAGCGATAAGTGTTCTGTGCAAACAGTAATTCACAACTGACGCACTGCGGTTAAAAATGAACTACCTGGTTACTGTCCGACATCTATCCTGTATATCTTATAAGAATCATAGCATGTTGTTATATGTTAAATGGAGACAAACTTAACCTACTTTATACATTTTAAATTTCGCATCAAATAAGTTGTGCATATGTTTGTACATGTTACATACTCTCGTAGATGGTGCACATCGTTAGATACATGTTAGACACACTCGTAGATGGTACACATCGTTAGATACATGTTAGACACACTCGTAGTTGGTACACATCGTAAGATACATGTTAGACGCATTCGTAGATGGTACACATCGTTAGATACATGTTAGACGCATTCGTAGATGGTACACATCGTTAGATACATGTTAGTCACACAAGTAGATGGTACACATCGTAAGATACATGTTAGTCACACTCGTAGATGGTGCACATCGTTAGATACATGTTAGACACACTCGTAGATGGTACACATCGTTAGATACATGTTAGTCACACAAGTAGATGGTACACATCGTTAGATACATGTTAGTCACACAAGTAGATGGTGCACATCGTTAGATACATGTTAGTCACACTCGTAGATGGTGCACATCGTTAGATACATGTTAGTCACACAAGTAGATGGTACACATCGTAAGATACATGTTAGTCACACAAGTAGATGGTGCACATCGTTAGATACATGTTAGACGCATTCGTAGATGGTGCACATCGTTAGATACATGTTAGACACACTCGTAGATGGTACACATCGTTAGATACATGTTAGACGCATTCGTAGATGGTACACATCGTTAGATACATGTTAGTCACACAAGTAGATGGTACACATCGTAAGATACATGTTAGTCACACTCGTAGATGGTGCACATCGTTAGATACATGTTAGACGCATTCGTAGATGGTGCACATCGTTAGATACATGTTAGTCACACAAGTAGATGGTACACATCGTTAGATACATGTTAGTCACACAAGTAGATGGTGCACATCGTTAGATACATGTTAGTCACACTCGTAGATGGTGCACATCGTTAGATACATGTTAGTCACACAAGTAGATGGTACACATCGTAAGATACATGTTAGTCACACAAGTAGATGGTGCACATCGTTAGATACATGTTAGACGCATTCGTAGATGGTGCACATCGTTAGATACATGTTAGACACACTCGTAGATGGTACACATCGTTAGATACATGTTAGACGCATTCGTAGATGGTACACATCGTTAGATACATGTTAGTCACACAAGTAGATGGTACACATCGTAAGATACATGTTAGTCACACTCGTAGATGGTGCACATCGTTAGATACATGTTAGACGCATTCGTAGATGGTACACATCGTTAGATACATGTTAGTCACACAAGTAGATGGTGCACATCGTTAGATACATGTTAGTCACACAAGTAGATGGTACACATCGTAAGATACATGTTAGACGCATTCGTAGATGGTGCACATCGTTAGATACATGTTAGTCACACAAGTAGATGGTACACATCGTTAGATACATGTTAGTCACACAAGTAGATGGTGCACATCGTTAGATACATGTTAGTCACACAAGTAGATGGTGCACATCGTTAGATACATGTTAGTCACACAAGTAGATGGTGCACATCGTTAGATACATGTTAGTCACACAAGTAGATGGTGCACATCGTTAGATACATGTTAGTCACACAAGTAGATGGTGCACATCGTTAGATACATGTTAGTCACACAAGTAGATGGTGCACATCGTTAGATACATGTTAGTCACACAAGTAGATGGTACACATCGTTAGATACATGTTAGTCACACAAGTAGATGGTGCACATCGTTAGATACATGTTAGTCACACAAGTAGATGGTACACATCGTAAGATACATGTTAGACGCATTCGTAGATGGTGCACATCGTTAGATACATGTTAGTCACACAAGTAGATGGTACACATCGTTAGATACATGTTAGACGCATTCGTAGATGGTGCACATCGTTAGATACATGTTAGACACACTCGTAGATGGTACACATCGTAAGATACATGTTAGTTACACTCGTAGATGGTACACATCGTTAGATACATGTTAGACGCATTCGTAGATGGTACACATCGTTAGATACATGTTAGTCACACAAGTAGATGGTACACATCGTTAGATACATGTTAGACACACTCGAAGATGGTACACATCGTTAGATACATGTTAGATAACATTCGCAGATGGTACACGGACATGTTGTAACGACTGTCAATGATTAATATTTTTTTTTAAGTGTTAATGGCATGTAAAGTAAGTCAATATGTCATTTTTTCATATGCTTTCTTTTCCCTCCTAAGCGTATTTAAGTAACTTCTGTAGACAAAAGTTATCCAATTCACAAATATATATCTATAAAAAACAATTCTATATAGAAAAAAGCCGCCCGAATCGTACCATTTTCAGATTTTCCGACAGAAGACACAAGGTTTCGCTTAATGATATCTTTCACTTCTATTTTTAAAATCAGTTTATAACGTAACCCTAAACCTTACCGTATAAGATTTTGTTAATTATTTAGTTGTATATAATACGGAATTTTAATTCACATCTTTTTCAATAGAGTTCATATCTCCTCGGAAACAAAATTGTTTGCCTGACATTTAACTCTTAATGACATATAAATCTTATTTTGCACTTGGATCAAATTATGAAACCCGAGTAACTATTTGTTTCCATATGCATCCATATGGTATGTAAGGCTTTACGTGAAGCAATGCTGGTTTTGAATTTCAAAACATAATTTAAGGAGTTTGTATAGAAAATCTATAGAGTAACCGAGACTGCACTTGCAGTAAAGTAACAATGTAACCGTCTCATTTTCATATCATATGAAAAGATTTCATACTTCAACGATCTATAAATCTTATTCAAATTTAAGTTACAAAAACACCGAACAGGAAACAAGAGCTGTCACTGGAAATTGACATATGCCCCGAAATGTAGCTTTGAAATGAAACTGGTGTAAATATATATTTGAATATGCCTGTGGAAAACAGATCAGACAAAAAATAGAGCATGAACTGAAGGTATATGGTAAAGTAATGTTTTTTCTGCTTAAGATTCTTAGATGAAGGTTGAAGACATAATTATTCAATTAAATAGAAAGCTGTGAGTTTGGCCTTGAATACAAACAATATTGTTTTATTCCCAACCCCTACTTATGTTTTACATATAATAAAATCCCCCAAGCGGTTTTGGAGATGTAGTTTGGACAAAATTTTAATATACTAGTAGAAGTTATAGTAAAAATTGACTAAGGGCCAAAATCACTGCCAAAAATAATCCGACCAGAAACTCCTGTCGATATGCACAGCTAGGTTTGGTGACAAACATTCCTGTGTAGTTTCAATGAAATCCTCCAGTGGTTTTGGAGATGAAGCTGCCAAAAATAAATTGAGCGGAATCTCCTGACGATATGCACAACAAAAAGGCTTGGTGACAAACACTCCTGTAAAGTTTCATTGAAATCCCTCAAGTGGTTTTGGAGATAAAGCGAGGACAAGATTTTACCGGACAGACGGACGAACGGATGGACGGACGTACGGACAGTGCGATTACTATATGTTCCCTTCGGGATCATAAAAAGTGTTGGGAAAAGTCAAATTTTATAATAGAAGCAAAATACGTCTGTCTTTTTTTTAAACACATATTTAGACATTTGTCCTAAGATTGTTTTACGCAAAATATTACAACTAATCTTCTGTATTCTTGTTTGATCATAAAAATGTTCCATCAGCAAATAAACCAAAAATGATCTGAGACATAAGTGGAACTATACGTTTAAACATTATGAATAATAATTACTTCAGTTAATTTTCAAAATGTGTTTATTCATCTCATTAACTGCATGGCTTTCATATTATTTGAGTTTGTTCAACTAGCTTGAAAGACTAGAAACGCATGAATAAAAAATAAAACATGAAACCAGTTTTTAACAAATGTCAAAGACGTTTAGCTTTTCCCATTTTGTACACTTTTACGAAATTTTCAAACATTCCTTTCAGTTGATGCAACGGGTAAGTTATCTTAAATGTGACCTCTCTGCGGTCTAAAGGTTGAATTCCCCACCTCTGCATTTTTTATACAAGAGAAGCAATGATACTCGATTTTTTCAAGTATTATCATGTCCAGGTACAAAAGTGAAAGGATTTAAAATCATCATCATCATCATCACCAGCATTTTCTCTAAACCGTTAAATTATTTGAGAGGCAAAATAATTTTTATCTTGCTTGGGAATTTTGTAACCCTCGGAATGTTCTTTCTTTGTTGTTTCTAAGTAATGTTTCTTATCATTAAAATAGTATAACTTAACCCTACTATGGTCTTAAACTGTATATAGGTCCAGTATCCCACACGAGGACAGTATGATAATCTTGCGCTTATAACGAATCATTTTTTTAAATTTTGAACAGATGACCAGTCAAGTTACAGATACTCACCACATATTAGACATGGAGGGAAAATTGTCTGTAACCCGTAGCAAATTGAATTTAAATGACAAAGGGTCACGATTTTAGTAAGAGCAGGATTTTCGAATACAATGTCTATTTGTAATTATTGAAACATATAACATATCACTTACATATGACGTTGTTATTTTTTTTAATTGATGAGAAAAGTAACATTTATCCACCATCATTGCACTTCGTTACCTGTACTGGAGAAATCTATTGTTACCCTGATAACATGTTCTATTCAAGTACTTTAACTGAATTTTTGTTTGTATATCTTTTTTAAACATAATTCTTTATGATTCAAAATTCACTCTTAGTGTGCTAAAAATGATTAGAAAATACATTTTCTGTCATTTTTTTCAACTATGCCATATCAAGATTATAAATAAGAAACAATGCCTTAATGCCTTTTCTCCAACAGTGTGTGGAAGAAAAGAAAAGAAAAAGATTTTTCAAGTTAACTCTACAAACGTAGCAACATGAACAGGAGAAAACTGCTGTAAGAAATTTATTTCTACATCAATATATACGGACATTTGTGCCCTACATACAGACCCTAATGATTCTTTTGTCAGATGTACAGTTTTTCTGAACATTCGGGAAATAAAGAGTGCGTAACAATATGTTTGCTATCGCGAAAAGCGCAACAGTTTTCCCGAATGTTATAAAATTCTGTACATCTGACAAAAGAATCATCAGGGTCAATGTGTAGGGCAGAATATTCCGCTTTGCATTCGCTGTATACCATTAAAATTGATGAAGAAATAAAATATTTTCAACAGTTCTCTCCTCCGAAACGAGTCAAAATAATGCTGCTCGCGATAGCCTAAATGACACCATATACCACGTGGTATGGCCACTTCGAGAATTCATTTGAAACTCATTGAAATGAAGTCTTTTCATTTTTTTATACTAAGTTTGTAACTGAATAGAATAATACAGCAAGAATGCTATCTGCGTGTAACAAATTCTTTGTATCCCTTTAATATTAGATTTTTTCCACGAATAGTTTTGGTTTTTAATAAAGCGAATGACAGATTTGCGTTGAATACGAAATAGAATTTAAAATATTTACACAGCTGAACAAAACTCATCACTAAATGGCGACTTGTCTTTTAGTGGGAAATGTTGAAAATTGGTAGTCATTTGCATTATAACTACGGAGCCAAACATTTATCTAGAGCTCGATTTGTCCTTATTAAATTAAAGTTAACAATATTGATATTTTTTTTCAAATATTCTAACAAAGCCAACTTCGTGCAAACAACTTTCACATATAAGTATGTAAATAAAACATAAACCATCCTGTTACTGTCTTAAATATTTGGTGCATGTCATATAAGAAACATAATAGCTAATTGATATGTAAATTGGACGTAATCTTTAATTGCACTATACATTTCAAAAGTCGCAATAAATAAAATAGGCGTGTACATTCAAATACACCCGCAAGGAGTAATCCTTGAAACATTGAAGCAATTTTAATAAGCCAGCCTTCTCAAGTATTTATGGCTTGAAAAGTAAGAAAATACATCACTTTGACATATGCCTTAAATGGTTCTAGCTTACTAATGGAATTTTACATTGGTTGCCGGTACAGACAGGAAAATTTGGTCTGAGGGTAACTGAAGAAGGAAGTTTGCCATTGGTGAAAAGTGTTGCTGGGCAGAGATTGTAATTGTTGGTTTAATTGCATCTGAAAATAATGCAATAGTTATATCATTTATACAGCCACAAATTAAATATCAAAACGTTTTAATCTTGAAAAATTATACTAAATATAATTAATATATAATTAATATGACTAATTATCTAATTTATTTCATTGAAAATGATACTGACACTTTTAGTACTAAACTCAAAATTTTATGTTTATTGCTTAAGCTGTTATGAAAATACAGTCCAACCTCCCCAAACGTCACCTCCCACGAACATCATCCCCTTTAAAACGACATTTTGATTTCCACCCGTTGGAAATCTGAGCATTTTCACCTCTCTCGGGCGGCACCTCTCCCAAACGAGCAACGACATTATTGTTTTCTCCCTAATGACACATGAAAACCTCCCATGAACGACACAAAAATAATCAGCGAGTTGAATATATCCGGGATTTCCCAAAAATATTGAATAGATATTTTCAGCGCATGTGGGCATGTATTAAGTCTAAAATCATAAAGTTGCATACACCCTGCGATTTTAAAATTAAACAAACATGCAATACCGGCGTAAAATGATGAAGCAGTTTCGTCAACTTGCAGGTATTCTTATTATGGATGCACAAGGTTATTTCTTTATTCTCCGACAATACCAAATATTGCAATGTGAGAATTCATAGCTCATTTAAACTGAATACATCAGTGTAGCGTCCGCAGTTTGATGTTCCGAATTTCTTCCATGAATAGTCTTTAAGGTTTTGTATATGGTAATATGTATTTATACTCTGCTTTGACATGATACTCTCTGCTTATACGTCAGTCATGCATCAAGAGAAACAGGATTTTATAAAATCAAATTAATCGTGCTTCCTAGGGTTAAGTCACTATTAGCCTGTTAGTGAGAGAACAATTCGGAAAGACGTGACTTTGGGTAAAAGAACACGTTATTATTACGTTGTTCAAAGGGTAAATAAAGAATGGTTAAAAAGTCAAATATTACAAATCTAAAGATAGACTCAGTTTTTTCTTGTCTGAAGTACTTATTATGAAAAGTTCCATCCCGTATTTTAAATAGAAAAAAAAAACATTTTTGACATACGATCAAAGACATTTTTCAACAGATATTTTTTTTTACCAATTGAATTTCATTAATGGGCGCTAATGCTAATAGCGTTTTGTGCAGAACAATTAAATATAAGTTGAATTACGATTTTAAGTTAAGATTTAGATTAAATTGACAATTTCAGCTGCTGATGAATAAAATGAACAGCAACTAGACTAAAATTTATCTTTGTTGATTTTCCCTTAGTCATGCTTAAAAATGAAATGGATTGGACTGTAAACAAATTGCTATAAGAAAAAAAAATGCAATGCTTCAGAACCAATACGCCCCTTTTGATATTTGATAGGTCATTGTACATTTTATTTTCTATCTATATATCTTTATTGTTTATTGTTTTAATTTATCTGTTTACTTTTTATAATTGATTATCACTTTTTCTTAACTTTTTTGGTTATCAATTTAAACGGCACCTATACGTGTAAATCCCATAACAGAAAAAATACTTTGTAGAAAGACCATAACTCCTCTGTTCCTTTTTAAGAGTAATTGTTCTTTTTTGTCTGCAAAACAGTTCTTATAACTCATATTTCCAGATAACACAAATAAACTTCATATATGCACAGATGTGAATTTAACAAGAACATTAAATCACAATGTGCTATTCTCAGAGGTATTGCTGTATGCTTAGTAGTTTCGTGACAAACGTTTCTCTGCAGCCTAACCCCTACCAACATGGAAAAAGAGCTTTTATATATCATCCCTCTACACATATAATCATATATATATAACAAATGAACTGTAATGACGGCCTCATCAACAGACTATGGCGTGTAGCATCTATCGCTTTCAGCAATGCACTGCTTTTTTCTTTTTCTTACTTTGTTGTTTTTGTTTCTTCTGCTCTCTTGTCTGCTTTTTTCATACAATTTTTGGACCTTTATTTAACAAATAGAACGTGTATTGAACTCGTGAAGTGTATATTAGTAACTTTAGACTCGTAAAACTTTAGAAGAATGTTTATCAGGAAGAGAAATTGTATCTTTACTTGAAACAAAATGCGAACATTTGGGACATTCCTGTCCTTCTGATAAATTCCTGGTTCACAAGTGTTGTCTATTTATGTTATTTTTGTGTATAGTTTTACACTTACAGTTTTATAAACTGCCTTGTACTGTGGTTCTTGTATTTTGTATCTTGTCTTCACGATTATTTAAGTCTTAATGTTTATAAAATGTGCCTATCATCATTATATATTTCCATGTTCGTTTATATCTAAATACGTTGAATTAGGAAGAATTATTTCCCAGAAAACTTTCGTGAAAAAATGTGCATAATTTGAGAAATGATAACTCTACGATGTCGATTTGTGGCAAAATAGAACGTTTTAATTTAAATAGCTACTTCCTGCTTCTTTTGATATAAAACGTCACGTGTTCAGTGCAGGGTTTTTAAAGTGTTCAAGGTTTGAATCATGTTTGATAGCAAACAAAGATAATTTCTACTATTAGATTTCACGGACCGAACATACATAAGATATTCAATTGGATATCTTTTAAACAGGACCAGGAAGCGACGTCAGAATCACTGCATCGCAAAAAAAAGAGCTTATCCCTAAATAAGTACTTCTGTGAAGGAAGACAGCTTGTTACTCAGAAAAGTTGAGCTTTCAATTTCATTATCTTACCAAATTTTCAAGCAATCCTATTGGTTAATGGAACGGATCATTGGCTTGGTTACAATAAAATGTGTCTGCGGTTTTGCAAAGACTGCATCCCTCAACTTTGAACTTTTAGTACGAAAACAGCATTCAGAGGCAGGTTAATCAAGACAAATAAATTGTATAATGAGAGCCTCTGTCGCAATGAATCAAATTATCATTGTCATCATCACAACTATCAGCGTCGTAATCATTACATTCATATAACATATATATACCCCAAACTTCTTCGGCACTTATCACTGCCATTTTAGTTAGGGAATTTGATGAGAACGTAGTCTTATTCTTGATTTACTAGTATCTAGGTATCAATATAAACGTGAAGTGGAAATGTATATTTACCATGCATATTATTTAAAGTTTTCATTATTACTATTATATTTATTATTATTTCACCTATACATAGGCAATATTCGTGTGCTTTATCATAAATTAAGATATCGTGCTATTATCTCTAAACTAGTCAAATTTCCTTTATTTTATTTAAACTTGTGCAATTTCTGATTGTATATATATTGATCTCGGTTTATGTACAAGTTTGTATTCATTAGCGCCTATTAATGAAATCCAGTTGGTAAAAAATAAATTAAAATTATTTGTTGAAAAATGCCTTTGATCGTATGTAAAAATGTTTTTTTTGGTATTTAAAATTGGCTGTCCACCCAAAAATTGAACAACAGCTACATACAAAAAAGCAAGGTCCTTGTGTTAATTTTACGAATTAAAGTTTTTTTTTGCAATTGTTTGTTATTTCTTTTTTTTCACGATTTTTTTTTGTTTTTCATTAAATCTATCATGTTGCAGTGTAATTATATTGTTCTGTGATATTTTACATATAATGACAAATGCTAGTGCGATCTTGTCATTGACTTAGAAAAAAATACAGTCAATTTGTAAGGTCATTTGGTACAAAGATTTGAGTATACGTATACAAAAAGTTGTGATGATTGTTACAATAATTGATCATTGATGAACTGTACATGTTCTTGTTTTTTTCATATCTAGAAACTTAGATATCACATTCAATATGAATCATTATCACGCCTGTATAACAATGCATGAAATTGTTTGATCCCTACCATCGTCGGCTACCCCCAGTACATATTCCTTACACCTTAATTATGTACCATGTAAAAGTTGACTCGTTTTCATGAATATTAATGAGCAAAATGAAGGAAATTCTCGTTCAATGATATTCCGCATTACAAATAAATACTGTTCAATTTTAAAGGCCGGTCAAAAACGTCGAACAGGGATGTTGTTACTTAATATAGACATATATGCAAAAATTCTGAACATAGCTCCGCATTAAAAGGTAACTCGGGATGTTATTGGCTTAGATTTCAAAAGGAAATATTTCGAAAACGATTTCATCATTAATTATTCATGAGTACAAAATGTCCAAAACCAACTATCCCACAGTCGATAAATACGAGTAGAATGTAACGGAAATGGATCGAACGTGGGGTTTCCGACGATAGCTCCCTACGTGCATATTCAAACCTTCCTTCTCATTTGCCATACACATGTCGTAGAATAAAGTATCATTGTACCCGGATTTAAAAATGTATACTTGCTGCGTCTGAATATATATTTATATGTTGCAACTGTGAAAATATAAAAACATGTCGAGGCTCACCTTTAAGCCTCATGGTGATGAGTGCTCCTTAAACTTTTATGTTGTACGAAAGTTTTATTATTTCATGGTAAGAGACCGTTGAAAACAATTCCCTATTTATCATTCGAATCGATATTTGACAAGTTTTCTTTTCGACCTAAACATATAAATTGTACACTTCAGTATTCTTCTTTTTTATGAATAAATCAGTTCAAACGTAACAGTTTTAAATCGGGGCTTAATCCTCACCACAGACATATTGTAAACAAACTTGTCGCAGAGAATTTCACTGAACTTGGAGGACACCTCAGTATTGTTAAATGACATTTCAAGCAGATTGAATAGATCTGCCGCAATATCTTTCATTTCAGAATTACACAATCATGCCCCGAAACCACCTGCACATAAACAGACAAGTTTAAAGTCTGCTATGCAAATAACTGCAACCATATAACAAACTAGTCGCTCTCACAATGGGTTCATCATATAAGTTTTGCTTAAATAATCATACTATTCCTTGTATTATATGGGATGCAAAGAAATTATTTTGTTTCAATATTGCTTCGATGGTAAGATTATGACCATATGCAGCATTTCAAGAATTAAACATAAACATATTTGATTCTTTATAGGAATGGTGAAAGGTGACAGTATACCACGAATATTACACTGTATAACATCTACTGAAAAAACACGATGTTACAATGGTGTTAAGGTAATTGTACTTTTATCCAGTAAGGTTTATCATGCCGCATATCCAGTTCCTGTTTTTAAAATAAACTTTTTTCCTTTTTCATCCAGTATTTGATTTACATATTATTTACTTAAACATTAAGTTTCTTTGATCAATCGTGTCAAATGATTTCAACGATTGAATTATGAATTAACTAATATTGTACACCGATTGTATTGTACCAGAGTCTACATATAAAAATAAACATGAGCAAACAGTGCAGACACAGATCAGACGCTGCAAACAGTGCAGACACAGATCAGACGCTGCAAACAGTGCAGCCACAGATCAGACCTCCAAAATGCTGCATCTGACCAGGGTCTTAATTGTTTACATAATTTCTGAAAAAACAAGGATAGTTAGAGACTTTTTTCTGTACAGAAAATGAGTTCTGATGAAAGAAAAAAAAAACAAATTATTTAATTTCAACGAATTGCTTCCACAAAATGTGTACTGGGCATTATTATCTATTTCAACTGCCACATTATCGTAATATTTTACTAAAAATGTTTATTTTAACACTGAAAACTCTTCTGCAAAACATAAATAATATCTAGTGACCTTTTTTCACTTTGTTTCAAATGTCTGAGGGTTTCAGTATGTGTTTCATGCATAAGCATCTTTACTTTCTTTTGCAGACTAAATTTGTTCGTACATACGCCGCATGCTCAGACCTGGTCTTATGGTTGATTAGTCTAAAACTGACGAGAGACTTAAACTATAAAAAATGATCAAGTCTAAACTGAAGCTGCTTGTGATAGCAAAATGTTTTCAGAATCTTTTCCTTTTCATTTATGAAATGTAAACTTGGATTGCTGTTTCTTAACAATATTAATTCCTTAACTATCTTTAATAAAATTCACTGTTTAATCAAATTATGACATATCAATATATAAACAATTCTATGTAAAGGGAGAAAACCTCTAATATCAGTTGACTCGCTGTAAGGTATAGTTAAGTCTCTTTATGACATTTTATTTCAGTCGTGCATGTTAACCCTTAACGTGCTGGAACCGAAAGTGATTAGCCTTTGCCACCAGTATAGAGCCAGGTCAGCCTGCACATCCGTGCAGTCTGACCAGGCTCTATACTGTTGGTAGCACCATTTTTGTATTTTGATATTGAAATCCCTTAAACTTTGAATGGACTGTTCCAAATTCAAAGCTGGGCAAATCCACTACAAAAATTCAGCAGGTTTAGGGTTAAATACGTTCATGACAAATAAAATCTCAATTAAGACATTAAAACTGAATATGACAATTACTGAATAAATTAAGTGATTGATTTATTGAAATCTATCAGTTTTTTTTGTTATTTTAATTGTATTTCTACCTGTTGTATAACTAATGCAACTTAACTTGATGCAACCGTGATTGAAAGTTTGAAAAAAAAGAATATATTCTAAGTATCGATTACTTGACGCTAGTTCTTATGTTGACTATAAAAGTAAGCTTGCATTGCAGCTACGTCGCAAAACTAACCATTCAATTTAGGCAAGGAGGTATGTTATTAATGGTGAAAAAAATGCAGTTTCACAGTTGATTTTAAGTATATTTTTATTAGTGAATAAAAAAATGGCATTTATCTTTTAAAATTTGAAAATAATCTTTTTTGCTAGTTTCAACAGGTATGCATCTAGGCTATCTATTGAGGAGAAAATGTGTTTATATAACTAATTTCAGCAATGATAGTCACAACCTTGACAGCGACTTGTAGTACTGACATAAGACCATTAAATATATGCAATGTTATTTCAAACTGACATCAACTTCAGCAATATTCTGTTTCACACTTTAACAAAAAGTGCCCGATGTCAAAGAACGCCTACTGAACGCTACCATTACTTAAATTCCAATGTGTGAACATTACTAATGTTACCTTTGCTAAAGTTGTATTGTGTGAACATTTCTATTGTTGTCTTTGCTAAAGTTGTATTGTGTGAATATTTCTATTGTTGACATTGCTAAAGTTCCAATGTGTGAACATTACTATTGTTGTCATTGCTAAAGTTCCAATGTGTGAACATTACTATTGTTGTCATTGCTAAAGTTCCAATGTGTGGATTACTATTGTTGTCATTGCTAAAGTTCCAAGGTGTGAACATTACTATTGTTGTCATTGCTAAAGTTCCAATGTGTGAACATTACTATTGTTGTCATTGCTAAAGTTCCAATGTGTGAACATTACTATTGTTGTCATTGCTAAAGTTCCAATGTGTGAACATTACTATTGTTGTCATTGCTAAAGTTCCAATGTGTGAACATTACTATTGTTGCCATTGCTAAAGTTCCAATGTGTGAACATTACTATTGTTGTCATTGCTAAGGTTCCAATGTTTGAACATTACTATTGTTGTCATTGCTAAAGTTCCAATGTGTGAACATTACTATTGTTGTCATTGCTAAAGTTCCAGTGTGTGAACATTACTATTGTTGTCATTGCTAAAGTTCCAATGTGTGAAAATTTCTTTTGTTGTCATTGCTAAAGTTCCGGTGTGTGAACATTACTATTGTTGTCATTGCGAAAGTTCCAATGTTTGAACATTACTATTGTTGTCATTGATAAAGTTCCAATGTGTGAACATTACTATTGTTGCCATTACTAAAGTTCCAATGTGTGAACATTACTATTGTTGTCATTGCTAAAGTTCCAATGTGTGAACATTACTATTGTTGTCTTTGCTAAAGTTCCAATGTGTGAACATTACTATTGTTGCCATTGCTAAAGTTCCAATGTGTGAATATTACTATTGTTGTCATTGCTAAAGTTCCAATGTATGAACATTACCATTGTTGTCTTTGCTTAAGTTCTAATGTGTGAACATTACTATTGTGGTCATTGCTAAAGTTCCAATCTGTGAACATTTCTATTGTTGTCATTGCTAAAGTTCCAATGTGTGAACATTACTATTGTTGTCATTGCTAAAGTTCCAATATTCTTGTTGTCATTGCAAAAGTTCCAATGTGTGAACATTACTATTGTTGTCTTTGCTAAAGTTCCAATGTGTGAACATTACTATTGTTGCCATTGCTAAAGTTCCAATATTATTGTTGTCATTGCAAAAGTTCCAATGTGTGAACATTACTATTGTTGTCTTTGCAAAAGTTCCAATATTATTGTTGTCATTGCAAAAGTTCCAATGTGTGAACATTACTATTGATGTCATTGCTAAAGTTCCAATGTGTGAACATTACTATTGTTGTCATTGCAAAAGTTCCAATGTGTGAACATTACTATTGTTGTCTTTGCTAAAGTTCCAATATTATTGCTGTCATTGCTGAAGTTCCAATGTGTGAACATTACTATTGTTGTCTTTGCTAAAGTTCCAATATTATTGTTGTCATTGCTAAAGTTCCAATGTGTGAACATTACTATTGTTGTCTTTGCTAAAGTTCCAATATAATTGTTGTCATTGCTAAAGTTCCAATGTTTGAACATTACTATTGTTGTCATTGCGAAAGTTCCAATGTTTGAACATTACTATTGTTGTCATTGCTAAAGTTCCAATGTGTGAACATCACTATTGTTGTCATTGCTAAAGTTGCAATGTGTGAACATTACTATTGTTGTCATTGCTAAAGTTCCAATGTTTGAACATTACTTTTGTTGTCATTGCTAAAGTTCCAATGTGTGAACATTACTATTGTTGTCATTGCTAAAGTTCCAATGTGTGAACATTACTATTGTTGTCATTGCTAAAGTTCCAGTGTGTGAACATTACTATTGTTGTCATTGCTAAAGTTCCAATGTGTGAACATTACTATTGTTGTCATTGCTAAAGTTCTAATGTGTGAACATTACTATTGACGTCATTGCTAAAGTTCCAATGTGTGAACATTACTATTGTTGCCATTACTAAAGTTCCAATGTGTAAACATTACTATTGTTGTCATTGCTAAAGTTCCAATGTGTGAACATTACTATTGTTGTCTTTGCTAAAGTTCCAATGTGTGAACATTACTATTGTTGCCATTGCTAAAGTTCCAATGTGTGAATATTACTATTGTTGTCATTGCTAAAGTTCCAATCTATGAACATTACCATTGTTGTCTTTGCTTAAGTTCTAATGTGTGAACATTACTATTGTGGTCATTGCTAAAGTTCCAATCTGTGAACATTTCTATTGTTGTCATTGCTAAAGTTCCAATGTGTGAACATTACTATTGTTGTCATTGCTAAAGTTCCAATATTCTTGTTGTCATTGCAAAAGTTCCAATGTGTGAACATTACTATTGTTGTATTTGCTAAAGTTCCAATGTGTGAACATTACTATTGTTGCCATTGCTAAAGTTCCAATATTATTGTTGTCATTGCAAAAGTTCCAATGTGTGAACATTACTATTGTTGTCTTTGCAAAAGTTCCAATATTATTGTTGTCATTGCAAAAGTTCCAATGTGTGAACATTACTATTGATGTCATTGCTAAAGTTCCAATGTGTGAACATTACTATTGTTGTCATTGCAAAAGTTCCAATGTGTGAACATTACTATTGTTGTCTTTGCTAAAGTTCCAATATTATTGCTGTCATTGCTGAAGTTCCAATGTGTGAACATTACTATTGTTGTCTTTGCTAAAGTTCCAATATTATTGTTGTCATTGCTAAAGTTCCAATGTGTGAACATTACTATTGTTGTCTTTGCTAAAGTTCCAATATAATTGTTGTCATTGCTAAAGTTCCAATGTTTGAACATTACTATTGTTGTCTTTGCTAAAGTTCCAATATTATTGTTGTCATTGCTAAAGTTCCAATGTGTGAACATTACTATTGATGTCATTGCTAAAGTTCCAATGTGTGAACATTAATATTGTTGTCATTGCAAAAGTTCCAATGTGTGAACATTACTATTGTTGTCTTTGCTAAAGTTCCAATGTGTGAACATTACTATTGTTGTCTTTGCTAAAGTTCCAATATTATTGTTGTCATTGCTAAAGTTCCAATGTGAGAACATTACTATTGATGTCATTGCTAAAGTTCCAATGTGTGAACATTACTATTGTTGTCATTGCAAAAGTTCCAATGTGTGAACATTACTATTGTTGTCTTTGCTAAAGTTCCAATGTGTGAACATTACTATTGTTGCCATTGCTAAAGTTCCAATATTATTGTTGTCATTGCAAAAGTTCCAATGTGTGAACATTACTATTGATGTCATTGCTAAAGTTCCAATATTATTGTTGTCATTGCAAAAGTTCCAATGTGTGAACATTACTATTGTTGTCATTGCTAAAGTTCCAATGTGTGAACATTACTATTGATGTCATTGCTAAAGTTCCAATGTGTGAACATTACTATTGTTGTCAGTGAAAAAGTTCCAATGTGTGAACATTACTATTGTTGCCATTGCTAAAGTTCCAATATTATTGTTGTCATTGCTAAAGTTCCAATGTGTGAACATTACTATTGATGTCATTGCTAAAATTCCAATGTGTGAACATTACTATTGTTGTCATTGCAAAAGTTCCAATGTGTGAACATTACTATTGTTGTCTTTGCTAAAGTTCCAATATTATTGTTGTCATTGCTAAAGTTCCAATGTGTGAACATTACTATTGTTGCCATTGCTAAAGTTCCAATGTGTGAACATTACTATTGTTGTCTTTGCAAAAGTTCCAATGTGTGAACATTACTATTGTTGTCTTTGCTAAAGTTCCAATGTGTGAACATTACTATTGTTGCCATTGCTAAAGTTCCAATGTGTGAACATTACTATTGTTGTCATTGCTAAAGTTCCAATGTGTGAATATTATTATTGTTGCCATTGCTAAAGTTCCAATGTGTGAACATTACTATTGTTGCCATTGCTAAAGTTCCAATATTATTGTTGTCATTGCAAAAGGTCCAATCTGTGAACATTACTATTGTTGTCATTGCAAAAGTTCCAATATTATTGTTGTCATTGCAAAAGTTCCAATGTATGAACATTATTATTGTTGTCTTTGCAAAAGTTCCAATCTGTGAACATTACTATTGTTGTCTTGCTAAAGTTCCAATGTGTGAACATTACTATTGTTGCCATTGCTAAAGTTCCAATATTATTGTTGTCATTGCAAAAGTTCCAATGTGTGAACATTACTATTGTTGCCATTGCTAAAGTTCCAATGTGTGAACATTACTATTGTTGTCATTGCTAAAGTTCCAATGTGTGAACATTACTATTGTTGCCATTGCTAAAGTTCCAATGTGTGAACATTACTATTGTTGTCTTTGCTAAAGTTCCAATGTGTGAACATTACTATTGTTGCCATTGCTAAAGTTCCAATCTGTGAACATTACTATTGTTGTCATTGCTAAAGTACCAATATTATTGTTGTCATTGCAAAAGTTCCAATGTGTGAACATTACTATTGTTGCCATTGCTAAAGTTCCAATGTGTGAACATTACTATTGTTGCCATTGCTAAAGTTCAAATATTATTGTTGTCATTGCAAAAGTTCCAATGTGTGAACATTACTATTGTTGCCATTGCTAAAGTTCCAGTGTGTGAACATTACTATTGTTGCCATTGCTAAAGTTCCAATGTGTGAACATTACTATTGTTGCCATTGCTAAAGTTCCAATGTTTGAACATTACTATTGTTGCCATTGCTAAAGTTCCAATGTGTGAACATTACTATTGTTGTCATTGCTAAAGTTCCAATGTGTGAACATTACTATTGTTGCCATTGCTAAAGTTCCAATGTGTGAACATTACTATTGTTGCCATTGCTAAAGTTCCAATGTGTGAACATTACTATTGTTGTCATTGCTAAAGTTCCAATATTATTGTTGTCATTGCTAAAGTTCCAATGTGTGAACATTACTATTGTTGTCATTGCTAAAGTTCCAATGTGTGAACATTACTATTGTTGCCATTGCTAAAGTTCCAATGTGTGAACATTACTATTGTTGCCATTGCTAAAGTTCCAGTGTGTGATCATTACTATTGTTGCCATTGCTAAAGTTCCAATGTGTGAACATTACTATTGTTGCCATTGCTAAAGTTCCAATGTGTGAACATTACTATTGTTGTCATTGCTAAAGTTCCAATGTGTGAACATTACTATTGTTGCCATTGTTAAAGTTCCAATGTGTGAACATTACTATTGTTGCCATTGCTAAAGTTCCAATGTGTGAACATTACTATTGTTGTCATTGCTAAAGTTCCAATATTATTGTTGTCATTGCTAAAGTTCCAATGTGTGAACATTACTATTGTTGTCATTGCTAAAGTTCCAATGTGTGAACATTACTATTGTTGTCATTGCTAAAGTTCCAATGTGTGAACATTACTATTGTTGTCTTTGCTAAAGTTCCAATGTGTGAACATTACTATTGTTGCCATTGCTAAAGTTCCAATGTGTGAACATTACTATTGTTGTCATTGCTAAAGTTCCAATATTATTGTTGTCATTGCAAAAGTTCCAATGTATGAACATTACTATTGTTGCCATTGCTAAAGTTCCAATCTGTGAAGATGACTATTGTTGTCTTTGCTAAAGTTCCAATGTGTGAACATTACTATTGTTGTCTTTGCTAAAGTTCCAATGTGTGAACATTATTATTGCTGCCATTGCTAAAGTTCCAATGTGTTAACATTACTATTGTTGCCATTGCTAAAGTTCCAATCTGTGAACATTACTATTGTTGTCATTGCTAAAGTTCCAATATTATTGTTGTCATTGCAAAAGTTCCAATGTATGAACATTACTATTGTTGTCTTTGCTAAAGTTCCAATGTGTGAACATTACTATTGTTGCCATTGCTAAAGTTCCAATCTGTGAACATTACTATTGTTGTCATTGCTAAAGTTCCAATATTATTGTTGTCATTGCAAAAATTCCAATGTATGAACATTACTATTGTTGTCTTTGCTAAAGTTCCAATGTGTGAACATTACTATTGTTGTCATTGCTAAAGTTCCAGTGTGTGAACATTATTATTGTTGCCATTGCTAAAGTTCCAATGTGTGAACATTACTATTGTTGTCATTGCTAAAGTTCCAATGTGTGAACATTACTATTGTTGTCATTGCTAAAGTTCCAATGTGTGAACATTACTATTGTTGTCATTGCTAAAGTTGCAATGTGTGAACATTACTATTGTTGCCATTGCTAAAGTTCCAATGTGTGAACATTACTATTGTTGCCATTCCTAAAGTTCCAGTGTGTGAACATTACTATTGTTGCCATTGCTAAAGTTCCAATGTGTGAACATTACTATTGTTGCCATTGCTAAAGTTCCAATGTGTGAACATTACTATTGTTGCCATTGCTAAAGTTCCAATGTGTGAACATTACTATTGTTGTCATTGCTAAAGTTCCAATGTGTGAACATTACTATTGTTGCCATTGCTAAAGTTCCAATGTGTGAACATTATTATTGTTGCCATTGCTAAAGTTGCAATGCTTGAACATTACTATTGTTGCCATTGCTAAAGTTGCAATGCTTGAACATTACTATTGTTGCCATTGCTAAAGTTGCAATGTTTGAACATTACTATTGTTGTCATTGCTAAAGTTCCAGTGTGTGAACATTATTATTGTTGCCATTGCTAAAGTTCCAATGTGTGAACATTACTATTGTTGTCATTGCTAAAGTTCCAATGTGTGAACATTACTATTGTTGTCATTGCTAAAGTTCCAGTGTGTGAACATTACTATTGTTGCCATTGCTAAAGTTCCAGTGTGTGAACATTACTATTGTTGCCATTGCTAAAGTTCCAATGTGTGAACATTACTATTGTTGTCATTGCTAAAGTTCCAGTGTGTGAACATTATTATTGTTGCCATTGCTAAAGTTCCAATGTGTGAACATTACTATTGTTGTCATTGCTAAAGTTCCAGTGTGTGAACATTACTATTGTTGTCATTGCGAAAGTTCCAGTGTGAACATTACTATTGTTGCCATTGCTAAAGTTGCAATGTTTGAACATTACTATTGTTGCCATTGCTAAAGTTGCAATGTTTGAACATTACTATTGTTGCCATTGCTAAAGTTCCAGTGTGTGAACATTACTATTGTTGCCATTGCTAAATTTGCAATGTTTGAACATTACTATTGTTGCCATTGCTAAAGTTGCAATGTGTGAACATTACTATGGTTGCCATTGCTAAAGTTGCAATGCTTGAACATTACTATTGTTGCCATTGCTAAAGTTGCAATGTTTGAACATTACTATTGTTGTCATTGCTAAAGTTCCAGTGTGTGAACATTATTATTGTTGCCATTGCTAAAGTTCCAATGTGTGAACATTACTATTGTTGTCATTGCTAAAGTTCCAATGTGTGAACATTACTATTGTTGTCATTGCTAAAGTTCCAGTGTGTGAACATTACTATTGTTGCCATTGCTAAAGTTCCAGTGTGTGAACATTACTATTGTTGCCATTGCTAAAGTTCCAATGTGTGAACATTACTATTGTTATCATTGCTAAAGTTCCAGTGTGTGAACATTATTATTGTTGCCATTGCTAAAGTTCCAATGTGTGAACATTACTATTGTTGTCATTGCTAAAGTTCCAGTGTGTGAACATTATTATTGTTGCCATTGCTAAAGTTCCAATGTGTGAACATTACTATTGTTGCCATTGCTAAAGTTCCAGTGTGTGAACATTACTATTGTTGCCATTGCTAAAGTTCCAATGTTTGAACATTACTATTGTTGCCATTGCTAAAGTTGCAATGTGTGAACATTACTATTGTTGCCATTGCTAAAGTTCCAATGTGTGAACATTACTATTGTTGCCATTGCTAAAGTTCCAGTGTGTGAACATTACTATTGTTGCCATTGCTAAAGTTCCAATGTGTGAACATTACTATTGTTGCCATTGCTAAAGTTCCAGTGTGTGAACATTACTATTGTTGCCATTGCTAAAGTTCCAGTGTGTGAACATTACTATTGTTGTCATTGCTAAAGTTCCAAGATGTGAACATTACTATTGTTGCCATTGCTAAAGTTGCAATGTTTGAACATTACTATTGTTGCCATTGCTAAAGTTCCAATGTGTGAACATTACTATTGTTGCCATTGCTAAAGTTCCAGTGTGTGAACATTACTATTGTTGTCATTGCTAAAGTTCCAATGTGTGAACATTATTATTGTTGCCATTGCTAAAGTTCCAATGTGTTAACATTACTATTGTTGTCATTGCTAATGTTCCAATGTGTGAACATTACTATTGTTGCCATTGCTAAAGTTCCAATATTATTGTTGTCATTGCAAAAGTTCCAATGTGTGAACATTACTATTGTTGTCTTTGCTAAAGTTCCAATGTGTGAACATTACTATTGTTGCCATTGCTAAAGTTCCAATGTGTGAACATTAGTATTGTTGTCACTGCTAAAGTTCCAATGTGTGAATATTATTAATGTTACCTTTGCCTAAGTTCTAATGTGTGAACATTACTAATGTTAACTTTGCTAAAGTTCCAATGTTTGAACATTACTATTGTTGCCATTGCTAAAGTTCCAATGTGTGAACATTACTATTGTTGTCACTGCTAAAATTCCAATGTGTGAACATTACTTATGTTACCTTTGCTTAAGTTCCAATGTGTGAACATTACTAATGTTAACTTTGCTAAAGTCCCAATGTTTGAACATTACTTATGTGACCTTTGTTAAAGTTCCAATGTCTAAACATTACCAATATGACCATTTACAAAATTCCAGTATGTGAACATTACTTATGTTACCATTGCTAAAGTTTCAATGTGATAGAAATGAATGTTTTATTCAAAAAAATGATGATTGCTTAAGAAGACAGGCTGCTAAGTTCATAAAACCAGACAGGGTAAACAAATAATGTAAAACTCTCTTTATTTTCCGGGTTTTTTTAAGCAAATGCCCTCCTATATTTTTATTAGATCCTAAAGGGTTGACTGACCATTCAATAAATGTTATATTGCCATTGTGCCGTTTGAAAAGGAGAGCCGAATCTGGTTATAACTGTTTTGATAACCAGTATGATGTTTGTATGCCTCCGACTGCATTATATGTCCTTTGTTTTTTCAAATGATAATAATTACACTATTCATATGCTTGATTTCTGCAAACAAGTACTTCTGCTTAGTTTGCAGCCTTACATTTGGTTGAACAATGCCATTTTTCTACAAATATTAAGACATTTTATTGGACATTAAAGAACCGCTGAAAAGAGATATGTTTAAATGTCAAAAATAATGATAATACATGCCAGTTATCTCAAGGACAGAACTTGACCCAGCTTCTTAAAATTTTACGTGTAAAAATGTTATCATATATAGTTCAAATGCATAATGTACACATATATTAGCAACTGTCATACGCACACTATCATTGTGTACAGATTAGGCGAAATTTATCTAATCTTTAACTGAAACAATGATTAACCGTGCTTAAATGAACATCAATATGCTATTGTTAAATTTCATTTAGCATTTTTTTCTAATAAGCTGAATTCTAAAAAGGCTATGTAGTAAATGCACCAAGGAGCAAAGGTTGAGAGGAACGTTTTCTGGACAAGAAAATTAAAGGACAAGAAAATTAAAGGACAGGAAATTAAAGGACAAGGAAATTAAAGGACAGGAGTTGTAGCAGGATTAAATATAAGCAATCTCATTATCTCAAAAATGTTCGAACTACATGAAAAAGTAAGTATTTCAGAAATTACGTGTCTAAATTATATTTATAATTTATAATTATAGAACTGGCTTCTGTTTTACCGGTATTTGTTAAAAGCATAGTAAAACATATTCTATAAAGTACTTATACTCGTTCATTTTCTAGTCTCTGAAAATATCTGTGTATATTGTATATATTTACATGTATTTGTAACAAGTATATTTGTAAATATTCTATAATTTATTTTATGATTGGTCTTTTATAAGGCATAAAACGGCGTTTGATTGTTATGAAATATCTTTGTAATTTTGCAGTCGTTTTGAATGTTGTGTGTACAAAGTCATGTGTATTGCTTACGTCATATCAGAAACCATTTTGCTTTATTTGACAAGTTAAAATATTGTTATGTGCGTCACATTTTTAAATACACTAATACAGTGCGTTTGTTCTCGAAGTTACATGCTCGATGATATAAGATTGCATTTTAAGAAAAGTGGTATTTTTTTCCAGGTTATCTTCAAGTATATTATAGACGTGAAGTTGACAACATTGATATTTCTGTTGCTTGGAAGAATACAGATGACGTCATCGACGGCATGTGATCAGATCAAGACACCAGCAGGCCAAGGTTAGTTCGATACATTGACAGAATAACATGATTCTGCAATAAACCTTCTCAAGTCAATATGCATGTATATCTTTTTTACAAATTAGAAGCCGTAGAAACATTTAGATAATAAAATTAGCTCGCTTCCATTTGTTAAGCCTTTATAACTCTTTGTTGTTTTAATATCCTAAATTTATCATACACGATAACAAAATAGGTTAAGCGAATTAGTGAACCATTTACATGTATATCTTAGTTAACTGATAAACACTCCGAAACTGTAATCTATGTAAAATGTATAATAAGAAGTGACATTTTCTAAAGATGGTACCACTCTGCACTTCATTAAAAGTCAGAGAGCAGCTTTATTTACATTATTAAAACTAAGAAAAGCCCGCATTGTGTAAGCGTCTTTAATTTTATTGTTGTGTTACCAGATTTCTGGAGAAAGTCCATTTCTTTCTTTAACTTAACTGATATTTGTAAAATATTCATGGTAAAGGTTTGAATGTCATAAGCATCTGTATATTAAGATTTTGAAGGAGAGTACATCGGTAATATAAACGTTGTTAAATAAATATATTTTATCTAGGCCTTGTTGAACCTCAATTTTCACAAAACGCAATCGTCACACCGTGTGACAAATGCGTGCGAATACGTCACAAAAATAGTGATAAATACGTTCGGACACAAATTTCATACGAACTTAAAAACGCATTTGTCACACCTCAGAATCTTGTTTAAAAATGTGAGAAAAATTTTGAGTTTTTTAACTCGAACGTATATGTCACACATGTGAGTTTTTTTTTTTTACTTCGAACGTATATGTCACACATGCAAGACTTAGTTGACAGTACAATCATGTTAAGTCTCCAGACAGCTTCTCAAGAAACGGCACTCCGTCCGTCTGTACACCCTTCCATCGACTTGTTTTTCTCTTTCCTTGGTATTTGGTGGTCATTTGGTTCAGAATCGGTAGAACAATGGACGCTTATCGAACGACTATCAGGATTTTCCGTTACCTTTACAACTATTACAAACATTCACTTAAATACTTGGAATATTTGTTTATTATCAAAAGGGAATTTCGTTTCAAAAGGGCAAGTTACACTATAAGTAATGTCTGCAGAGTACATGTAATACGACCCTATTTAACTATCGAAATGCGAATTAACTTCAAAAGAGAAGATAACCATAAAATTCGTTTTTAAACAGTTATTAGCCCGTTTTAACGTAGGATTATTATTTTATTTCTTTTGATTTCTGAAAAAAATCTTTTATAGTCTACACTTGAAACATAAAAATACTTGCTTATTATCTAAAGGGCAATTTATTCAAAATCGTAGGAAACCTTAAAAATTCTACAGTTATGGGTCCTTCTTAACAAAAAAAAAAAAAAAAAAAAAAAAAAAAAAAAAAAAAAACAGGGAAATTTCCGATGGTGATGATCAGTTCAAAACGAGACAATTCATCTTTATTTTACAGTTTTCTCTGAAAATCAATATCATATAGTAAGGGTGGCGCGTTCGAACCAAACAGCCTACGTTATATGACAGGTGTTAAGCGTCGTGTGGTTACTGTAACTTCTCTTCAGTGTAGTCATCTGTTCTTGATTACTCTCAAAATTATACTTGCAAAATTGCAAAACCCGCAAAATGTTCAAAATAGTTAGGACCAGTATATAAGCGTGCTTAAAACTTTTTTACTGAGAATATGGATGGCACGTTCTATGTCTGACAATTTTCATGGTTTGATAGGCACTTCCGTCGTATATGCCTAGCTTTGGAATTATTCCCCTTTAATAGGAAAAATAGTATTATAGGTACTGATCGGATAGTTGTTTTACGTTAAGCTATTTAGCTCCATTAACTTTTTTTTATTTGCCTCTAAATGCAACCTACCCCTTGTGGCTGAGAGGCGCCTTTTGAGGTTAAGGGCTAGAATTGCAGCCACCGTTCAATCCTGCGTGATCGTTAGATCGTAAATGGGTTTAAACGAGTGGAATCTACGTATCTCGTAGCTCCAGCAGGTGGGGATGGTTTTGACCCCGGGTGTTGCTTTTAAATTCGTAACACCTGAGGTTAGCCAAAATCATCTTTCCTGTTCGGCGTCATATGACCTAAAACCCAACAAATCAATCAATCAATCAATCAATCAATCAATCAATCTAAATGCAACCTGCAAACTAGACACTAGACGACCGACTCAAACGCTCATTTCTTTTAAGGTCAAAGTCAAAATATAAAAATGTAAAAGGTCCTTGTCTCTTGTAAGAATTATGTCTGATACGAGGACGACTATGACGCAGTTATCTCAAGAGATGGTCTTTTCATCATCACCATCATCATCATTATCATCAAGATACATTATGCTTGTATCTCTTACCATCATTTGAAAATAATGGTTCGTATGTATTAGTTGCATTGAAATAAGTATCTTGTATGATCCACAAAGAAATGTAGAACACAAAGTGCAAAAAGTGTAAAACACAATGTAATAATGTATACAATCTTTATCATTTTTAAAACCTAAGTTGTCAATTATTGTTTTAACACAAATTGAACAATCATTGGGAATATAGTAACAATATGCAAATGAACAAAACAAAGAAAAAATAATACAGTGAACGGTAATTACTGCATAATTGTAGAAACAAAATTAAAAAGTATGCGATGTTACTCAAGGTGAACTTGATATACTCCCGTTCTTTTTTTCCACGTTTTTGAACGATTTAGAAGGCAGATTTACTAGGGATAGATGTTGATATGTTCAAAGTATTTTTCGATTTTATATGCCGATGATATTGTTGTTTTTGCCAATACAAAAGCAGAGATACAAAAAAAGTCTAAATATTCTTTCTGATTAAACTTAGTGTAACCAAGACAAAAAAATGATATTTAGAAAAGGTGGTATATAAACCGAAAATTTCAACTTGATATATAAAAAGACTGTCATTGTTTGTCAATAAAGATAAAACGGGCAAAATGATTGTTTGTAATGTCATTTACAGGTTATGAGTGTACACCAAAGTCTGTTATGAACTCCCGCCTCCTTGGTCGAGTTGTCGTATTCACAAAACCTCCCTCTCACTGATAGGTTGTGGTTTCGAACCCCGATTCTGATTACATCTCTTTGTGTGAAAAAATTGGCAGTTACTTATACTGCTTCTTCCCGGGATCGATAGTTAGGTAACTGCCAGCCTGATATAATTTAAAAAAAAAGTTAAAACGGGCGTAGAACTTCAATAAACCTGTTAAAATCCAACTAAATTTTGTCCTGATTACAGGGTACGACACGGCTCTTGTTTTCCGCACACCCCGAATATAAAGGGAGAAATGATTAGAAATGATTAATGAGTTATAAATGTCCGGAACTGTCTGGACAGACTATGACTGTAAAGCCACGCTATTTCCCGTACTCCTAAAGAGATCAGACAATATTTGCGAGTAGCAATCTCTGAATACATCTGAATATAACCCTGGTGCCTCATGAATTCTGCTGAGATAAAATAATTTCCAGGTAGGGTAATGATCAAATCATCTTCTTTTCAGTCTTAAACAATGTATAAACGTGCGATTTTGTTTCATATATAGTAAAATGAGAAAGACTTTATTTTTATGCATTTATATCATTGCAAAACTTACTACACTATAATTCTTATATATAAGCAATGATTTAAAAGTCAATGTCAGGAATGTTTTGGTACAAATAATAACCATTTTCTTTCGTAAAACATCTTTTTCTTTAAAATAGACTACTTGTACATGAGATCATAGGACTTTAATGAAAATCGCAATAAGGTTTTAGACTTCTAGATTATTTTTAACCTTTTCTTTGTAATTATTCTGTAGATCAGGATCTTGGTCACTATAACAATCCTTCCTTACACTTGTTCGTGCTTGAAAATGTTTTAAACTTGAACTTGAATTCATCGACTTTAATCTTTGACTGTGCTTTTTAACTTCTGAAGGTTTTGTCAAGAATTTTTTCTGCAACAAGCGAACAATTTGAAAACCAAGTTGCAGATGTTTTACGCTTTGTATTTAGAATACTTACGGTGAATATAACAGAGACTCTAAACAGCGTGGAACCTAACCAGATGCCAAGTAACTTTGCGTCTGGTCAGGTTCCACGCTGTTTACGTTAGACACTTTTTCTACCAAATTTTTTTGAAAATTAAATAAAATCTACAAAATTAATGTGACGACATCTTGAACAGGCGACAAAATACCCTCGTCTCAGCATAAACACGCCACATATTATACAGCTCAGTCACGGCACATGCTTTTCACATGAGGATTTGGTTGACTTCACCACTGTTTTAAGTAAACACTCGATAGGTAACTGCCCGCCGGTAAATGAGAGAAATGATCTTAAAACAAGCGTTAAACCCCCCCCCCCCCCCCCCCAAAAAAAAAAAAAAAGAAAAAAAAAAAATAAAATAAATAAATAAATAAAAAAAGCACAATCATTAACAGAAAAAGTGCCCAGCAAGTCTCGAAAAAGGATGAAGTATACTTTTAGGTAAAATGCATGACCCTGTTCCCGGCAGCACCCATGTCTGAATATTAAAACTACAGTCTGTACAAAGATTCGAACATTGGGTGTGACAATTACGTTCGAACTAAAAACCGAAAAAAAAGTCAAACGTATACGTCACATTGGCGATTTGTGACGAACTCGCACGTATTTGTCACACAGGTGTGACGTATTCGCACGTAATTGTCACACGGTGTGACGATTGCGTTTTGTGAAAATTGAGGTTCAACAAGGCCTTATTTGTCGTAGGTCAGTTATCTTGGTCCCGAGGCCGAAAGCCGAAGGGTCAGTACGATAGTTCCGTGGATAATTAAGAGGGACAATTGCATATTTTAAATACAAATTCATTTAACAATTATTAACGATTTTAAACAAAAAGTATGTTTTGCTTGAAGTTTACATTGTGAAACAAATTACTTCAAATAGTTTACGTCTGCTTGTGAGTACAAAACAAGTTGCAGATAAATCTGCCATTTTAAGCCTAACACTGCAATAGCACTCATCACATACATTAAATGATGGTTACGTCATCATTTCAATATAAATTTCATTAAAAAAAAAGCATTGTAGCCACTGGTAAAGTGAAATGGCGGTCATTAAAACACAGTTCAATTTCACGTTTTCGACCCTATTGTACGACCGTATCAAATAGCTTCATATTACGCATTCGGTCGGAGGCCGATAGTATTAGTAACATATATATCCTATTAATGAGACGGTCGGCGTTTTATTTAATCATTTTAGTTTTCTACGAGTCCAATAATTAATAGCTGTTAATAACAATAATGATACTTATATATTTTATTTTCAGCCCCGTCTCTGCCAAATCTGCCAGACACATTTCAGGTGAACGTCGAAGCCAACGTTATTAACAAAGGAAAGACTATATCAGCCAAACTTTATTACGATTACGCAGGGAACAGGGCTACAATAAAATTATTTGAGAATGGGCTGGACGGACAAATAGTGTTCAATCTTATGACAGATGAAGTATATACAATATCAGGTAATTTGTTTCGAATAGAAAAATTCTTGTGAAAACAAATATATTTTCTCTTCATAAGTCACTACACTATTGCAGATCCTATTTTTTCATAAATTATAGTGCATTAATTTATAGATGCAAATACATAATGTTAGATAAATTAATCCAATTCGGACTCAAAATTAAACAAATGTCAATGGTATTAGAATAAACAAAATACCCAAATTTAGAATGGTTTTAACAGTTTAAAACATAAAGATACACTGTAAAGTAAAAATAACTGATATTTATTTTTATGAGCAATGTTGAAGAAGTCGAATGTTTTTAATCACACCCAAAAAGGTATTGAATCATTACACAAGTGAAACAAACGTTGAATAAATCTGTGCTCATTTTGAAGTAAAAATGTCGAGAAATATTTAAACACATGTATTAAAAATGAAATTTAGGAGATTTGTGTACAACGAGGCAGTTTTCCACTAGCAACTTCAGCCAGTGGCTCGGGATATACCAGTCAGAAGGGAAAATTCGTATTAATGAATCACAGTCAATTCTACATTTTGGTAAACGATTTGGAGAGGTAAGTCATAAGAAATACAAAAGTTAGTTTTATATGTACTAAACATTGATAAAAATGCATAAATACCTTTTTATTTTTGTGTTGAACTCCACGTCTGTATTTTTAACTGAATGCTGTTGCAGCTGTTTATTACATAAATAGAACTGGTGATTTATTTTACCCCGCATTTCAGCTTACCTCAGTCAACCCAAAACTTATATTTTAAGCTAAATGTATTCATTATGTTAAAATAAGTTATCGTCATAGATATGTCCTTGATTTATCTAAAGTAAAGAAATAAGTGCACCATCTACTGCTCTGGTATAATGATTGAGTGCTCACGAATGGTATTTCAGTAACGCTTTTATAAATTTTACTATAAAGGCTGTTATTTCTCAAAAGTGAGTTTTTTCTACAAGGTAAATACAAAAATATCAACTAATATATAACAATATGTTACAGATTTTTGTCGGCAACGATACAATTCGAGGTATTAGCGTCAACCATTGGAAAAGCTGTCCAAACATTCCATCATGGAACAGTTTCACAGTTGACTATTATTTCAGTGGTATGTTTCGTGCTTGATTATAAAGGTAGCAAAATAATAGATCTCGGTTTCTTAGTGGACTAATATTTCAATGAAATGTTGATGACACTAAATGTTGCAAAATATTTGAACTAAGTACATTTGATATAACCGTAGTCATTGCCGAGACCTAAAGTCAACAGAAGAAAAAAGGAGACTTTGTGTCACAAGTAGATATTTTTCATCTTTTCCTTCAAGCGTCTTTCGCATGATTTTTATTTAATTTAAGTACTTGTTTTAAATCCAAGTTTTATTACTGAATAAATCCCCCTTTCATTACAATACAGCTGAATTGAAAATGTGTATTCTTAGTACTAATTTTTTTTTGTTTTAGCTGCTTTGTTATATTTTTGCTTAATGTTTATTTTGATGAGATTTCGCCAAATGTTGCGAATTATTTGTGTTGATTAAAATCAAAAACAATTTTGTTTCAGCCGGTAAATGGTCTACTTCTTCGACTGTGTCAGCGGCACCTGTAAAAGCTGAGGTTCGGGGTTCAAAGACATTACCAAATGGTACAATCTACAATATTTACCATGTCTATGACTATTTCAATTATAGACCTGGAATAGACGATGCGGATGATTCGATTTTTCAGGTATAATATTTCTGTTAATTCGAATAAGCACAAAATTCAGTTTTAAACAATATTATGTAAAAAAATGCAATCAGATGTAATGTTTGTAGCGAAGGTCTCCAAAAAATTGTCCGTGTTATCTAAAAGTTTTGTTTTGTTCGAAGTCATTGAGTTCGATCTGTTATGTCACGCTTTCAATTTATCCGTTTGCCCAAAAGTTTCAAAAGAGCGTTTAGATAGAAAATTTACTATTTACGTATTGACAATCGATATGTATAGAATTTCAATGTTCAGTTATTCAAAAAATATTAAAAACAATTCCTGCAATCACTTTAAACTTAAAAAAAACAAATAATGGGCATTTATATTTTCAATTTAAAATCATAAATTACATGATGTTATTATCTTTATGAGACACCCACTGATACCTTCTGTCCCGGAAGAAAGAAAGGAAAACCGTTGCCGAAATTACCCATCAGATTCTACTACAGGACAGAGAAAATATATGTAGACATGTCAGCAATCACATTTGAAGATGTAAGTGATTTATCTCTAGTCTCTATGTTATTTTTCACTATTTTCTTTTCAGAGTTTTATTAGTTCGACTAACAACTGAGACAAAACCAAAAAAGGTTAAAAATCTGAACCTTTTCACCTTTTCAGTGACTTATCTATCTATTGATTTAATTATGCATTAATTAGTGCAAGCCAATGGAAAAAATACAGTATGTCAAGAGGGCTTTGGTGTTCATACGTATCTATAATATGATTTCTCCTCGAGGTTAAAATTCATTTCATATCATAAATGTACCATCACTCATGAGAGAACCTCATTGGCTACGGATTTTTATATGGAAGTTCTCTTTGAGGTCAAAATCCATTTATGTTAGTCCTTTAAAGATTTTGTTCTCACGTCGCATTTGAAGATACTATTATTGCAATTAGTCGCTTCTTTGTTAAATAACCTTCTTGTTTCTAGATTTCTTCATGTTCTGTGCACAAGTTTTCAGGATAGGCCTCGATGAAAATGCATTTAATGCAAGCAGATTGAGAGAAGTGAACTTTTAATAGTTGAAGTAGGCCACAAATTATGTAAAAACTTTTTTCTTAATTGCTGAAATTTATCCAGATCATCACGTCCTTTTAAGTAAACTATATTCGGTTGAAATAATACAGTTAGGTTAAATTTCTATTTTTGTTTATTTTAATTCTGTCAATAATACTGACATCACTACGTCATGATATCTTTATTTTTTTCGATGACTTAGGTATGGTACGATGAAATCTTCCAGTTATTCAGGAGAGATTATCATCCGTTAACGCCATCAAACCCCGCTAACACAATGCATCCACTTACCGAAATACACGATTACAAAACAGGTCAGGGGATTTTTTTGCTAGATTTTTATTTCTGAAATTGTTTATTCTGAAAAGGTATACTCGATGCTTTCTACAGATGGTTAGAAAATAATTTGTTCGTAGATTTAGGTTTAAGGCTCTTCAATAAGTTGTAACCTATGAACCGATTAGAAGTAAACGCTTTAGCTTCAATTTTGTAACACCAAATAAGTGTTGCAACAGTCTTCGTAGAATGTCTGAAAAAGACTAAGAAATTGCAACAGTCGCTGCAGAGTCTCTGTTTAGATTCAAGAAGCAGTGACAGTCTGTAAAGAATGTCTATTTAATTCTAAGAAGTGATTACAGTCAACCAATACTGTGTATTAAGGATTAGAAGTGGTAAAAGACAGTTAAGAGTGTGTATTACGTACTAAGAAATTGTAACTGGCTATATAGATTGTGTATTTAGGACTTAAAAGCCGTAACAGTCTATGTAAAGTTTGCTCTAAGAGGAAAGAAGTTATAAATGTCTTTATAACACCGCAGATATATTTGACGAAATCTGATTGTATAAGACCATCTGTACACGAAGCCATATATACCGTGAGCAAAACCCGTGCATACCGTGAGCAATGGTTTTCCATATAGAGCCTCTGATTGGATACTCATTCTCATTTTTTTATTTTCACAAAAGCAAAATTCTCTCGATTCAACGATTTAAACAACAATTACTTCACATTATTAGTCGTTTAGGTGTGAGTCTGTCCAGTATCCAAGACAGTAAAGAGAAATTCATGATAAATATATTACTTCTGTGTAATATAAATAAGATTCTGAAATACATATATAAAAATTATAACTAAATGAGGGACATTCCTGATAACAAATTATTTCCCTACCCAGATAACATCAAAGGTAGACCAAATAGCACATTTGTCCTTTCAGTTGGAATCCTCTGACTTTATCCTTGTTTCTAACTGTGATGGTCTTCACTTTTAGTTGTGAAAATTGACACTTATATATTAAATAAAAAATTAGGATTATCAAAGAAACAAAGATAATGGTGTTAACAAAACATTGCTAAATTCATTGTGTAATTTGACTTCCACTGTTGCAAATAATTAGCTTTAATTATCACCATATCAAAAGAGAAAATAGCGATAAAAGCAGAGGAATCCAAATGGAAGGACCAAAGTAATATCAGAGAGTATTCAGGGTAGATAATCAACTAATGTCCCCCATTGTTTGTGAACAAAACCCTTCCGGTTTATTCCGGAAATGTCACGGAAGAAGACGAAAGAATGAGGTTAAGGGAGCATTAGGGGAGTACACAAATAGCCTTGCGGCTCGGGTTATATCAGTTCGACCAGACTATACGAGGCGGTATACCCCGCCATTTATCTTTAAAACAAACACTATATGTACTTTTTAGGACTAAAATGTTGTACAATCTGAAGGTGACTCAATCTTAAAACAATCTATGTAGAATGTGTATAATGGACTTAGAAGTTGTTAGAATCTATTTAGACTCTATATTTAGAATTAAGATGTTGTAACAGCCTATGTAGGGATTTTATTTAATACTTAGAAGTAGTAAAGTATACAAAGTGTGTATTTAGGACGTAGAAGTTTTCCCAGACTGTGTATATGTAGAGTGTGTGTTTGGGACAAGTATATTGAAGTATATTGAAGCAGTATATGGTGAATGTGTATTTTGGACTAACCAGATTCTTACGAACAAGAACGTTCGTAAGAGAAAGATGCAAAACATCTTAGAAAACACAACCCAGAGCGGGATTCGAACTCCGATTTTAGCTCATCGATGACCAACACTCTAATCACTGAGCCAAAGAATTGATGCCCTGACGCAGTTGTCAGAGGTTGTATTTATACAATTATAGGAAGGTATGCACTAGACCGTAACACGCCCCTCTTGAGAAAGTCATCATTTATGATAACGAATGGTGTTGTGTATTTTTAGATCAGAAGATCAGACAGAAATTTTGAAAAAAGTCTGATTTTAACAAATTAGTCAAGGAGAGGTTATCCCGGGCGAGCTCCCGTCTTACGAACATGAAAGTCCGTAACAAAAAAATGCAATGTAATACACAACCTAGATCGGGTTTCCAAATCCGATCTTAGCGCATCGAAGACCAACACTCTAACCACTGAACTAAAGAATCGATTCCTTGACGCAGTTGTCAGAGGTTGTATTTATACAATTATAGGAAGGTATGCACTAGACCGTAATAAGATGTAATGGTGTATGTAGAGTGTACATTTAGGACTAAGAAGTGATAACAATGCATGTAGACTATATAGTTATAATAGTCTATGTAGAGTGGTTATTAAGGACTTCAAATTTGTAACAGTCTATATACCATGTGTATTTAGGAAGTAGAAGTTGTAATAGTCTACGTCGAGTGTGTATACGAGGGTTGTTCCGAAAGTTTTGAGACTAATCCCTTCATTTTCACCACAGTGATCAGAACGCCTTAAACCTTCAAACTCGTATAGGACTTATACTATGTAACTTAATATGTAAATAATATATTTGGGATTAAGAAGTTGTATTAGTTTATGCAGAATGTGTATTTAGGACCAAGAAGTTGTTACAGTGTAGGAAGAGTGTGAATGTATGATTTAAAAGTGCCATAGTCTATGTAGAGTATATATGTAGATCTTTGATGAGGAACTAAGAAGTTGTGACAGTTTATATAGAGTGAGTATTTAGGACAAAGTATTTAGAAGACCGATGTTGCGAAGTTTTTAAAGACTTATTTTTTTCAATTGTCTTATTTTATTGTTTTTGTTCAAAGCTTTTTTCAGGCACTTATTGAAAACAATATTTCTATGTTTACACTATTTTGTTCTTATATTTTTTCTTCAGACTATTTCTCTGTTCTGTCTTATAAAATATTTCACTTCCAGGTGTTCGTTACCTCATTGATCAGATTTATGGTAACTGTACCACATCAGCGCTTTCCACAGGCCTGTCGGACACATCAGTCAACATCGCAGCAGCAAAATACAATGGATCATTTGTGCTTAACATGAAGAACCCACATCAGTTGTTTCATTTAGATTTGAACTACACCTTTATCGGACAAGTACATCCACCTCTTTGTACAATTTGTTATAAATACATTAACAGTCAGTTAGTATCAGCAGCATTTTCAAGTCGTTTTGAACAAAACAGTTTCCTTGACTTCTCCCAGTACCTCTCCCAATACCGCTATAAACTTATCAACAAGAAATCAAGTCATTTCAGCATGCTCGAAATTGTTAACATTGAGGTGGTAAGGCGTATTGATGCGTAAATATCTTCACATTAATTGTGAATTTATTAATTTCTTTAAACTATATACCATTTGATATTTTAGTATCTTTCATTTTGTCAGATATCTAACGTTTAACAGGTTTATTGTCATATTATCTTCTTAATTGTTTAATGATCATGCTTGCTTGGTGGCTTATTTTAGAACCAAGTGCGAGGTATATTGTGCGATACATATGTTGCCTCAACAGAAAACCTTACAGTGGCTGGATTTGCAAGGAATCAGAAAAGCATTATTACAATCTACTTCACTGCTGTAAGTTTATATGTACATTTTTTGTGCTTTTTACTTGATATGGATAGTAAAAATGAGTATGCGAATTCATTAAAACATTCTGCGGTACTGATATAATCTTTTGATGTTTTGACTTTTTTATTTATTGTTTTGTACTGTTCTATTGTTCGTTTTGGGAAAATATAAAGACTTTCGTGTAATTAATTATTTCCTGAATTCATACAAGTACAGTAAGGCATTGTGAAGGGAGTTAACATAATTTTATAATAATGGATTTACAGACTAAGTATGGTGTGTTATTCTCGTGGTATCTCATTGAAAGCATTCCGTTTGTTCTGTATCGCTCACGCTGTTCTTTTAACGATATAGATGCTGCCGCCATCGAAAAAATCTTTGACAGTAAACATACATGTATAGCTTTAGTCTTATAAGTGTTCTGCAGGTTATTTTGATGTGAAATTTTAATGTTCTGGATAAAAATGTCTCCTTTTACACTTATTTCAAATATTATTGTGTTAATAAAAAAAACAAATCTAACAATTAGAAATGATAAAGTAAACAGACATACAAAGCCCGTTTAGTTTTTTCATGAATATTTACCGGTAGTAGAATTATTTATCTGACAGTTTTTGTTTAGTGATCCTACAAAGCAGAAACAACGTATCAACGTACTTTTTTAACATTTTTCAAATCTTAAAAATAGTTTGACCTGATGATCTGGTTAAACATTTGTTTGCAATTACATCTGTTTTAATCTATAGAATAATGAACAAGTTTTATTCTAGCAAGAATGGACAAACATTCTCGATTCGGACAAAAACATCGATAATTCTCCTGTTCCTGTAAAGATGGATATCCTAGCAGAAGAGGTATATGAACATGCAAAATTGTTTGTTATATTAAACAAGTTCAATGCTAATTTAAATGAATTTTTCTAAAGCTGTTTGATTTTGATTTAAAGCTTTTTTCAATTAAAGAAACACTAATAAGTCTTTTTTAAAGACTTAAAGTTACTTGTAGGGTTAATCTTGCTTAATCAGTCAAAGCCTCTAAAGAAAAAAGTCTTAAATAGTTTTTTCTAAATAAGTTTCTGGCCAGCTAAGCACAATTTTTGTTTGTTTTTCATTTAAATTTGACCATCTTTATGCATTGTTAATATGGTTTGTTATATTAATTTATCTTAATACTTTTTTCTTTGAAGATTGGACTTAGTACGACAATGAATTTTCTCGATTTTGACCCAAATCCTCCAAGCCTTGACGTTTTCGATATCAACAAATGTTTCTACGAAGCCAATAAAATCACTTTTCAACTTAAATTTCCAGGTAAGATGTAAACAATAAAGAACTGCATATATGTTCGTGCAAATACATTGAAAGTGTTTTGATGCATGCTGCATTTTAAATAGAAAAGGGAATATATGTAAATATCCGCTAATGATTTTTAATAATGTGTAAAATACAGCGATATTAAGTCTTGTCATTTTATCCCTTTGATAGAAAAAAGAGGAAATGTTTTTAAAACTTGTATTTATTTTAACATTAACAGGGACGTTGATTCCCCAGGAAATACCAGCTTTAAACGAGTGGGCTCATCTTACACTGGCAGAAAAAATGGAAGTTTCTATTCTTAGAATAACTAATATCCATCTTGATTATGATGATGCAAACATATTTGTAAGTGCCACACTTCTGGATAGAACCTCATTTACTGGTATGAACTTGCAGTTATTCTTTTCAATATTGATTTTACAGTTTTGAAATAAATAATATCAAAACCAGTTCCACAGTCCATTCTGTTTTAGATCTATGGTTCGAAGTTAAAATCAACTTTTTTTTGCTGAATTTCCTACAGTTTTAATAAGAGACAATTTGACAAATTGAAACTAAAATTCAAATCGACTGTTACAATATTTTGCACAGTTTTGAAACATATAAGTCAATCAGTTGAATCTATATTGTTTCGTAAATTTTTATTTAAAAAATCTGTATATTTCAGCCCAATTTACAAAAATTGCTGGAAAGGCAATGGAGCACCAGAATGATGAGGTTATTTATAAAGCATCAAGTGCAAGACAATGTGCTAGTTACTGTGTGAATAATCCTTCCTTCATCTGTAATAGCTTTGATGTCTGTACTGCTGACAAGTCGTGCCACCTCAGCAAGAGACACACGGACGATGGCGTTGTCATCAACACTGCTCAATCATGCGATCATTATTCGAGTACGCATCAGTATTTTCTTTGTAAACGATACAGACATAGACAATAATAGGTTTGTATCGTGGATGGAGAAAGTTTATCCGGCAACGGGTAGGAATATATCTGGTGAACCGAAGTCGAACCCGATAAATTTCGGACTTTTTCCGTCCAAGACGCCAACCTTCTATTTTATTTATCCTTTTTGTTTATTTTACCTGAAAAAAAACAACAACAAAAACAGCAAACGTTACATCGAGTTTGATTAAAAATTATATCAAGGTCATGTGACCAACTGCCGTAGATAAATTAAAATATACAGCAACTTTTTATTGTTTCAAAATTATTAGTGACAGGACAAAAGTAATTATACGTTCATGATTATTTTCTACACATACAGCCACGTGTAATCTTGTCTTTTTGCAATACCTGTTTTAATTACTCTTTCTCGTTTTTATCCATTTGATGTGGCAAAGGCTCAGATGCAAACAAAATTATGCGATTCCACTGAATTTTCTTAAGTGCCTTAAGAACTTCCGTCAGTAACAAAAGACTGCAATGTCTGAAAAAAGAACACTTTTATGTGCAACTCGAATTCAAGCTCACTGGGTCATACATAGTATGAAAATCCAACGCTCTAGACTAATAAACCAAAAAATCGAACTCTAATTCACTTGTCAGAAGTTGAAATTATACTTTGTGTAGTTGTCTGTAACGAATCATTTCAGAACGTTACCATAATGATGAATTAATCTATGGTGACGAATGGTCATTTTTTATCAGAAACAGTGATAGGATATTTCACGAAGTCCAGAACTTGATATTCCGGAGGGTCACCTTGCGAACTCATGTCGGTAGTCAAACGTGGCATTTCACCAGGAAGAGGCCTTCCTAATATGGGATTCGAACTGTGTCAGGAGCAATATGAATAAATACTAATACTCTTGAATGTTGAGCCAAATAATCGATTCCCTGGCGCAGTTGAGCGGTCGAATCGATACAAATTAAAGGAAGTAGCTAGGGATCGTTTCACGTATAGGAGTCTTTCTAGATCTTTATGTTATATCGTGCAAGACTGAGTATCCTGTTTTAACGTTTTTTAAGACAAGATTCTTGTCTTTCCCACAGGAAAGGAGGCAAGTTTATTGTCAGTATCGTCATAGCTGAATACACATCATATATTTTAATATACTAACAGTAATTTCATACTTTTTAGGAAATGTGAACGGCATAATACCAGAGAAAAGCATAGCAGACGCTTATAAACTTCTTAGAGAAAACGTGTATAGCAACACTTTGCAATTAAACAGACTTGGAGACAAAGTATGTATCAGATAATGATGTGTTTGTTCAAACATCTTTGATCATCAAACACGATGTAGAAATGGTCATTTACAACAACGAGGATAACTTTGTTTTCTCAACTTAAATATATATATATATATGTTGACTGAAACCCACCGGGTGAAATTAACGTTTGTACGTAAGAGTTTTTGGCGTTTTTATATGCCCGAAGGGGGCATATTGTGTTATGGTCCAGAGCGTCCGTCCGTCTGTCCATCATGGAGGATAACTTGAGTACTCTTTGGCCCACAGTCTTTTACTTTCATGTGATAATTGCCCACATTGAGTGATTGACCCCTATTGATTTTGAAGTCAGTAGCTCAAAGGTCAAGGTCACATAGACCTTAACGTTGAAAACCATTTCCCCCCATGTAACTTGACAATCATTTGTTATAGAGATTTCAAACTTTATATCATGACTGCACACATTAAGTGAATGACCCCTATTGATTTTGGGGTCAGTAGGTCAAAGCCAAGGTATCATAGACATTAACATTGAAAACCTTTTCTGCAATGTAACTTGACAATCATTTGTTATAGAGACTGCAGACTTTATTTCACGATTGCACACATTAGATGGATGACCCTTATACATTTTAGGGTCAGTGTGTAAAAGGTCAAGGTCACAGTGACCTAAATGTTTAGAATCATTTACACTCTGTAACTCGACAACCATTTGTCATATAGATTTCAAAATTCATATAATGGTTGCACATATTGGGTGAAAGACCCCTATTGATTTAGGAGTCAGTAGGTCAAGGGTCAAGGTCACATAGACCTTAACATTGAAAACCATTTCCTCCATGTAACTTGACAATCATTTGTTATAGAGATTTCAAACTTCAATCTGTAACACGACAACCATTTTTCATATAGACTTCGAAATTCATATAAATGAGTACATGAACCTATTGATTTTGGTGTCATTAGGTCAAAGGTCAAAATATTCAAAATTTAAAGCAAATGATTTAATTTCAAGGCCTAAGTTTTCCTCCCTTGTATCACAAATGCATCATACTTAGAGAAAACACCCTTCGGGCATTATTATTATGCTCCGCACAGCGGTGTTCTTGTTGTAAAATTAAGACTGACTCACTAAAATATGCGATAAGACATTACATATATGATACTACGCAGAGAAGCTTATGTGAAACTTTGTTTGATCTGCAGGTTTACACTGCTGTTGACGTTACTTTAACCTTTGGTATGTAGATTTGCTTTGTATAAGAATAGTGTTTATTGTTAAAAATAAAGTTTATAGCCAATTAAGTCAGAATTAGTAAAAATGGAATTGTTCGTTTGTTTCCTTTGTTCTAACTTACTTTGGTGTTCCTCCCCAGAATACATCAGTATGTAGATGAGATAAATTTAGAGTACAACTGGTTTTGCATAAGCTGTTTTAAAGATAAAATTGTATCTCGTGCTTTATAACGTGATAAACTTATTTTAGTATTTCTAAATCAATTCTTGTTCATTTTTTTCTCAGTATATTGACATTTTACTGACATACTGAAATTATATATTTTATAAACCATATTATCAAAAATGTAAGCATCAGCACTTGATACATCTAGGATGGATGACTCCTGTTGTAAAGCTTCCTGTGCAATTGCCAGGGTCGTACAGTTACGAGATTGAGGTATCCATACCTTCAAATCAGCATGTTTATACTGCCAAGGTTAGACAAATTTATGTAAATTACCAATGTCTGAACTTTTCAAAACTATCCCTATTAACTCGAATTTTGTTACGTGCTATCTAAGAGAAAGACTGAAATTTAGTTTTGAGATTGCTTTACAATTATAAACAAGGTACAATTAGGGTATGTAATTGTGTCGTAACTGGTAAATACTGTGAAATGAAATTGCCATTCTGTGTTACTATTTTAGTTACGAAATCAGTTTTGTTTTGTTTATGTTCAGCGTGAGTAAAAAGGAATGCCTTGCTGAAAGCTGATAAGAAATGAAAAAATTGGGTTTGCTTATAAGAACATTTATTTTACACGTATGGTTGTACTGCTGTTACAGGTTTGGTATGATGACGGTTTCAAGATCATACGTTACGATCCACATTTCAACCGCGTGATGTTTCCATACTATACGACAAGTCCATTGTCAGTTGTAGAGGACTTTAACACAGGTGGGCTTGGTTTGTCTTCTTACTGACGAGATACTTATGATAACTTGTCACTTGGTTTTCTTTGCCTAAACCTTACACTTCCAGTCAAAGTAGATTTTTTTTAAAAAAAAAGTAAAAGTAAGACTCGGTAGAAACTCGTTTAGTTACTGCAAAATCACATACATGTGTTTCAGTTTAAAAGTTCTTCTACGCATACTTTTTATAATAAAAGTGTTTATATTCCATTTGAAAATAAAAAAATATAGCTTTACACAACTAAGAAGAGTATCGAACAGTCTAAATTTAAAAAAATCTAAATTGCATAAATTACTTTTTACATTCTTATTAAGGTAGTAAAATTATTAGATAAAGTGTAATGTGCACTTATATAATTCTCTTTACAGGAATTAAATACGTAACCGACAAGAGTTATAGAAACTGTACAGTCAGTCAGCTCGCACAGAATGATTTTGGTACAAATATGGCTTCTAATAAATCGGCCAATTCCACATACAAACTTTTCATTAAAGATCCCTTACAGCTTTTTAAAATCGACGACACATACGATTTCGTAGGACAGGTAAGTATTTATTATACTCTGTGTTAAATTTTACACTGTAGTCTTAATAAAAAATAATACCTGTACGTTTAGATGTGTCCATGTAAACTGCTTCGAATTGCATTGAATATGTTCAGAATATCTTTGATATAAAGAAACTTTCATTAGCCAGCTGGCTTGTGGAGACTTATTTAGTCTTTGTACAGAAAAGGTTTATTTTATTAAATCACTTCAAGTCAGAGATAGCATGGTAATTGAAAGCATCTCTTTCCGTGGTTGGTATATATGTCAATAGTATATACACCATTTTTTCAAAAGACCATAATTTTACTCAACAACATGTGCATCTATTTTCTAATTAAATTTGGCGTTCATATTCAAATATTTCTCGGGACTGTACACATTGACTTGACCTCTCTGAGCGTCTGTGACATTTACTGGTATACACCTACAAGTTAAGCAAATAACTGCTATGCAAAAACAAAAAAGAACACATTTCATACACTTTGGTGAATGTTCGACAAAGTCTTTCAGTCTTACATAAAATCTAACTAATCTAATCTATGTTAGAATAACATATATCTAGAAAGGTTTGAAACAGGATTGATAACCTTACCTTTTTCCTTTTTCAGCAAACTGTACGCGGAATGACCTGCAATGTGTTCGAGTCTTTGCGGTCAGATTTTGTTCTCGAGAACACCGTTGTGAATGCAATATTCAGATATGCATTTCTTTCCGTAAGATGTTTGCCATCATTGTGCTCTTGTTATTCAAAATTACACTGAGAAGTTATTGAAATTGGGTAAAGTCTTATAAATTGCCACTAATGCATTAAAACATCTGTGTTGAACGTGGTTATATATATATAAATATATATATATATATATATATATATATATATATATATATATATATAAATATATTTGATTAGATTTGTAAATGAAGCTGTTTAAGCATAACTAGCGTCTATGCAATAGTTGTGTCTGTTCAAGTTACGACGTTATTGACTTATGTATTATAAGACAATAATTCAGGAAAGGAAAAATTTTTCAGTATTGAGTGAGAACTTTCTTGGCGGAATATAGTTAAGATAAAATTGGTCATACAATATTCATAACTTAAATTTATTTCATTTACTTTATTTTTTTTTACCAGGACGAGTGGATGGAAACCAGCGACGGCTATTTGGGAGGGGCTGTAGGTCAGCCTGTCAGGCTCGAAATAACTGTTCTAAAGGTATATTTACTTCTTCATACTGTTAAAATACACTTAGATAATGAAACAGTAGGTCAGCCTGTCAGGTTTGAAATGACACAATTTTTACTCGACCGTGTTGTAGTACGTTTGATCTAAATAAAATAATAAAGAAGTAGGCCTTACATGTTGACTTGAAATAATTGTTCTAAAGGTGAATTAGGCCTTACACGTTGACTTGAAATAATTGTTCTAAAGGTGAAGTAGGCCTTACATGTAGACTTGAAATGATTGTTCTAAAGGTGAAGTAGGCCTTACACGTTGACTTGAAATAATTGTTCTTAAGGTGAAGCAGGCCTTACATGTTGACTTGAAATAATTGTTCTAAAGGATAAATAGGCCTGACATGTTGACTTGAAATAATTGTTCTAAAGGTGAAACATTTTATTCTTAACCTTTCTTTTCTACACTTGTTCTAAATTATATACAGTGGGCTATCTTGCCTGACTAAAGTTACACAGGGAAAACAAGAACAACAACAAATATGCATTACTCTTAATAGGACGCCTATCGGCTATCTCATTTTCAGGAACGAAGTTATGAAAACTTTAACCATGTTTACATTTTTTTAAAGCCCACGTACTACATGGAGTATAATTTTTACAACTTTGATACTGACCATCCAGACATGACTTTGTTTGATGTACGGCAGTGTTTCTCAGCACAAAACACAAAAGAATTCCAAATAACATTTCCAGGTAAGCCTGTATCAAGATATTTTATGTTTAAATAGAGAAAGCTACCTTTATTCTTAATTGAAACATGACTGCAATGGCAACACTTAAAGATTAACAAATCAATTTTTGTGTTGATGAAACAAGTGGGTATTAGCAGAGGTTTCGGTTGAGTTCACTGTTTGGCACTGGACCTCAACAGATGAGTATTTGCAAGGCGATACATCATTCTACACGACACGATTGTTTGTCTATTAAACAGTTCGAGCTCAGTTGAAAAATATAAGAAAATGATAAGAACATAATAAAGGCAACAAAATATTCCTTAGAGATATGAAAATTGAAAACTAGAATGAAGAACTGTTAACTTAATATATATTAAAGTTTAATCATAAGAAACTTATTGAATGTAATCAGTAACTGCACCGGCCGAAACCATGCACATATATTTTTATACTTGTCTATTTCCAGGTCGTTACGAGACGTATCTTTCTACAAGTGCAAATATGTTTCTAATCGAGGCTACCTTTATTATGTCAAGATTATCTGGTGCATCAATACACAGGTTCCAGGGCACTCGCCTTGACCATGACAATGATAATATATATCTTACTAGTTCTCTGGTGGAACAGCCAAACAAAATGTGTAAGATTTGCCAACATAAGTCCATGTTTATAAGGCTCTAAATTACAATTATCTCCTAATCTTTGGTGTTTCTATCTACAAAAGAGTTTCTTCATTTAAAATATTCCAAGAAATTAAGAACGACGAAATATTTTAAATAATAATTGCGTTTGGTTTCATTGTAACAACTTTGATTTCTAGCAAAATAGTCAAGCTGCGAAACTTTTTCTTCCAGAAAAAACTCGTTATTAAAGATATAGTTCGCGATTCTGTTTTTTAAAGTCATTATGCCAACTAACGCTGTATGATAAGTTCTTTACCTTATACAAATAAACTTACATGTTTCATTTTGTAGTATATTTTACGAGAATGTCTAATGGCTTTGTACCTGAGCATGTTGACAAAGTTGTAGCACAACCACAGACACCTAGCCAGTGTGCAGTCACGTGTTTCAGCAACAGTGACTTTGTCTGTAATAGCTTCTACGTGTGCACTGAGAGCGCCCAATGTTTACTCAGCAAAAAACACTCTCCAGATGGACCAAATTCCAACCAGACTACCTGTATTTCATATTCCAGTAAGTGTGTTTACTAATAAAGCACACACTTATAATAACGTTTTTATGCATTCAGTTATGTAACCTTAAGTGATACTCAATAAATTTAAAGGACTGCTTTTCGTTTTAGTTAAAATGTCTAAATGTTTTTAAAATCTTTTAGAAAAACAAAAATATATACAGTAATATAGAAGAGAAAAGGATTTATGGTATGAAATTTTAAGTTCCACAGAATATAATAAAATTGAATCTGTAGAGTCTATTATTTTTAGACCATAAGTTGAATGATATAATATAAAAAATATTAACAAAAGTTTAAAAAATAGCTACTAAAATCAATAAGATTTGTTTTAAAATCAGATTATCTGTCTTTCGCATATTCATTTTAAAGCAAACAGTATTTGTGGTCGAACGCGACAAACGAAACAGTTATTTGAATAAAAAAGTGTTCCTACACATTTTTGTCAAAATAACTCAGCATATATTTTCAAACTTTCAATGAGCTCTGTCTTTTAATTTCTAGGAACTGTGGACAATTCATCTGCAGAATATAGCAATTTGATAGCATTTCTGAATCTCAAGAATTCAGTTTTTAACAACAACTTTACACTGAATATACCAATACCTGACACAGAAAATGTAAGATAATATCTCTGTAAATCTGCTTATTTTGAAAGTTGTTTCAAAATTTAAAATGTTATATAAAAAAAACAGTATCTTGATTTCAAAGAGGTGTTTCATTGATATTTTCAAGGCAAAAGAGGAACTTAGACCAACCAATAAATTTACTCCAGCGTCTGTGGTAATTGTGTTAAAGGTATTTAAAGATAAGAGTAGATTAAGTGATAGTGGAATATATGAGTAATATGTAGTGTGCCCTTGTCACAAACTATTGAATAGGCAATCTTGGAGGATACTTTCTCTGAATATCTCTGAACATTTGAACAAAAAAGTTTTTAACGAACCAAAATAATGAAAATAACATATATATCTGCAACTATATGAAACATGGTAAGAAAAAAGTGTTTGTTCGCTTATACGATATTTATTATTGTTCAAAAGCCTACTACAGCTACTACACGTGCATTTCAGAACAAGGCCTTCTCAGCATCTTATATCAAGGACGTGTTTTTGAGTGACAAGCTACATGATACTCAAGGTACTTGACTTTGAATTAATTAAATTAATTAAATAACGACTGGTTTTAGATTACGTCTGAATAACTATAATAAAATTGGTCTAACTTGTTCTAAATGCTTGTCTTATATTTGCAAGTTATTTTTTTGGTGCCCAATGTTATTAAATTTCTAAATGAAATAATTTTATAGATCGTAATCCATGATATAGGTATTCACGAATAGTTTCGATATTTTTTCAAGGGACAAATGTTATGAATGCAATGTTCGTTGAAAATAAGCTTATACATTTTAGTAAGAAATGATAAATAATTGATAGTGTCTAATAAATCAAACCTTCAAGATTAAAAAAAAAGAACATTATCTTAAGTGCAGTGATAAAATAATGAAAATTCGAGTTCGGTACATTCACACCAGAGTGTGTATACGTCAGAAATTGTGCTATAAACTGTAAAATTATCTATATCAAGTTTATCTTTTTCTTCTTACAGACAATGCGATTCTGAATTTTGACATTCATTCTGTGTCAACCATGGTACCTATAGACAAGAGTCTAACGTATCTTGATATTGGTGGATGTGCAACTGCTTGTCTTACAGAAAAAAGCTTCCAGTGCCACGGATTCAGCTACTGTTTCGACAAGTTTTTGTGTGTGATAAGCAAAACGCATCCAGATCAGTTAAACAACAAGAACATTCAGAGTCAAGTGAATTGTACTACATATAACAGTAAATATGCCACTTCTATATCTTACATGGAATTTCCTCAGAACAGAAATGGTCTTCAGCTGCTATTATGCAATGTCTTTATTCTTGAAAGTTGCGAATGATAATCGACCGATGAAATTATTGGACACACTCACAAAAAAATTCATTTATTTCCTTGGTAAATAATAAAAAATTCTATATATTTTTGTTTTAGGAAAGTATGAGAATGAATATGTCAAGCTGAATGGGGTTGTTTCACTGTCATCATCGTCCCTTCCATTCAGTACAGTAGAAACTAATGAAAAGTGTGCCCAGTCCTGTTCCAGTAATGTCGACTGTAGGATGTTTGAATACTGCATTAACACAAAGCGATGCGTACTCTACGATAAAAGGAATTTTGGCCAACAGGAGAATCCATCAGCTATAGGCTGTAATGTATTCATAAGTAAGTGGATCATTCAAACAGTCATCAAGATGTTTTTGGAATTCAGCTGGCATTGCTGTATTAAACAGTGTTAGTCAACGAATGATCACAAACTAATTTAAGATCACCTGTTGGACTTTTTACCTAAACTTAATAGGGAACTTTTTCTGGAGCTTTATTCAAAAGTAATTATCTTTCGAAGTTTATTTGTCTTTGCTTTACAGTGATCATTTAAAGGAACAATAAGTATCTTTCATGGAATTGGGATGCTTTTTTATCTTGTACTATCACATATTTTTAAATTGAAATTTTAATTTAATTGTTTTTTATTAATCTGTTCTTGGGGTGTCGATTCTACAAGAAACCGACCCGGTATCTACGATGAATAAAATATAAAAGGAAGAGTCAGATAACAATATTTACATGATAACACGTTTATGTATTGTTTGTTTTCTCGTTCCCAGGTCCCTATGTAAAAGACTTTCAGTCAGTTGACGCTGGAACATTTAAATTTTCCTCCACTGTAACGTTCCAAGGAATAACAAACAGTGACTGTGCAAAGAATTGTATTCAGCTGCAGATGGGTAACTGCAAAGGTGAAGCATAGTGGTTTACTTACTGGATTTCACCATAGAAATGAATAGAATGGGGGAAAAGTTTTTAGGGCGATTTTATTCATTTGCCAATTTTAAATGAAAACAACTGTCATGAACATTTGTAACAATAATTGATGAGTGAATCGATATGGTGAATATGTTATTTTGACGCAGTAATCAACTAGCATTAACATAAGATTATTTCAGTTTTGGATGTTAATATTTAATAGGCAGAATAGTGACAAGTATCAAATAATTCATATATTTTGTTATGACGTCTTCTCAGGGTTTTAATTTATACTCATTTTAGCTCACCTGACCGAAGGTTAGGTCTAGATTTTAGTATGCTATTTTGTCCGTCGTCCTCAAATGACTTTAAACATCGCCTCCTATACCGCTAGGTCAGTTGCAATTACACTTTACAGAAATGATCCTTTTATGGTCCTCTTTCATAGTTATATAAAAGTGGAATTCAATGCAAATGTCTTAAAGGAAAAACTTAAAAATCTGCTTGTCACAAGGCATAGGGCTTACATATTTCGTTGCTAACATCATCTGGTTGACCTTTACCTAAGTTATATAAATTATGGCTGTGAGTCAGAATTTGCCCAAGCCTAGGGGTCACATGATTTTAATAGACTTATACAGGAAAACTTAAAAAAATCTTTTCAGAAACCAAAAGGCCTAGGATTTAGATTTTTTGTCTGTACCACTGTTTATGGGACCTCTACCGAGTTTATACAAATCACGGCCCCTGGATCAAAATTTGTTCAGCATTGCCTAGTTGTATGGGTTTGGAAGATCTTGGCCCTCACCAGGGTACCCACCCCTCAACCACCTAACCTGGTTACCCCCTTCCCTGCTCCGAAAAATCTCTGGATGGGGTGGGAAGTACTTTAACATTCATCCATCTTTGTCCTTGACCTTCAAGTATCATACAGACATACTTCAATGGTTTTAAGGTACATTATTGAACTTTTAACTATTGTATAAATTTGCGTGCAACTTCAATTTTGACATTGGCTGACCTTGACCTGCTGACCTACTTTTTGTTTTTGAAGGTATATGTTTGAAACTTTAACTATTTGTATAAGTTTGCAAACAGACTTCAAATTTGACTTTGGTAAACCTGAGCTATTGACCTTTGTTCTTGGTTTAAAAATATTTTTTGATATCTAATCTGTTATTTGAACCGTCTGCCATTTGACACCCCTAAGGTACCATCCCAACTCCATCACCTCAACTCCACTTGTTGTTCAGTAGTTTTTTTCTGTGACTGCCCAGGAATGAATGGTTTTCTTGTTTTCCAAGCATTTTTATTTTTCTAAAAAATATTGTATTATGTTTGTGCTTTTTAAAACCTGAACGTATAAACTTTCAGTAATTTTCAAATTTCTTGAAAACAGAACGTATAAACTTTCAGTAATTTTGAGTAATTTTCAGATTTCTTTCACAGATGTTTTCCTTATAAACATTAACGAATATGTTGTTTTCAGGATTCTATTACAGTGCAAAGACCGCTACGTGTTATCTACCAGGAGAAGGTGGTGTGGTAACACCTCTTGCCACAGAAGGAGGCGGAACATTTTGTGAACAGTATCAGAGTATGTTATATTATTCCTCATTACAATATAAAGACATTTTCATCACTTATTAAAACATAACAAACTTATTACAGAACCTATGTGAAAATAATTTAGCTGTAGGAAATATATTTCTTAATTTTAATTTTGATTTAGGCAGGTTTTATATATTTGTTAGAAATGGCATCCTTTCCCGAAAAACTTACAGTTGTAATAACACATGAATAAAACTATTGCCAGAATTTCATTTTTTTTACCGCGTTTCATATCCATCTACATATATTCTTAATGTTCAGGACAAGATGGCAAAATAATTTATAGCACAATAAAGCGTTTACTTATTTTGTTGACATTATTGTTTTGATGTTATTAAAATGTTTCAGGGATTCATTTTCCACAGTCTCAGCCAACATCTTCATCTATAAGATCCACATCGGCAGTGGATACTTCTTCTAGGTTAACGAAATCAAGTATGTTTTGCCAAGACTCAAATTAAAGAACTGTTTACGCATTGAGCTTCAATTATTTGAATTCATATTACATGTAATTAAAAACTACTTATTTTCCCCCTAATATCTTGATGCTTTTTAAAAAGTAGCTTTGTGTTTTTGAAATAAAGAACCTTGTAGGTAAAATTGGCATTAAGATGGTGATGAACACTTCTGTAACTACTTTTTGTTTAGAGCAAGTTATAGATCAAAATAGCTTTAGAATAAAACATTTTAGTTTCAGCCAAAACCTCCTCAACGACACAAAGAACAACGAATGATTCTCCCGAGACATCAACGCTTTCATCTTCAAAAACGTCACCATGTTTATCAGTGCAACGTCAATCTTCGAGTGATACAAAACCTAATAAAGGTATGGCATCGACCTGAAGTTGCCAACCTAGCCGCAATCCGGTTAAAGAATGGTTGTGTATACTATTGTAAATTACGACTTTCTGATTCAGTATCATTATTGTATAGGTAAAATGGTTGTTACAGTTTATTTTAGCTTTTCAGAACTCATGTCCTCTGTCACTTTCTTTCCGGTATATCAACTGCTAGAGAAAATATCACTACAATGGTATTTCTGTTACAAACATAAGCCTGTGAAAAGATATTGCGCTGTTCTTAAACCTTTTCACTTCCCATTTTTATTCCCTGTACTTAATTTGTGTGACGTTTATTCTTGTAATGGTTTCAGGAGTGACGGCTGGTGCATCTGTCGGGGCATTTTTACTTGGGTTATTGATGGGAGCTGTTGGTTTTTATTTGTTCAGGAGATATCGTAATCTCGATAATGATGGACTGAAAACTAATTTTATAGAACATGAAGATATGTAAGCTGATATCAGCAATTAGAATAACTTTCAGAGATATCCTAAGCATATCAGGAAAGGCCTATCATCACTGTTTCAGAGATATCCTAAGCATATCAGGAAAGACGTATCATCACTGTTTCAGAGATATCCTAAAGATATCCGGAAAGGCGTATCATCACTGTTTCGATAACTCAATTTTATTGGATGTTTCTGTTTGTCTATACATTTTAAGACTATATTATCTACATAGTACACGGATGATACAAAGATAACTTGTTTGTAATGAAATGAAAATAAAATACAGTGTCATTTGATTTGCAGTGACTTTCAACAAAACGGCAAATGCTGGTAATGTATACAAAACTCTATTGTTTAAATGATAGCCCTTTGGCCATTTTCAGCTAATTAAACAAGAAAAATGAATGATCAGAATGTCAGGAGATATTTTTTTGCATATCTTTTTTGTTTTACCTCTATATCGTTATTAAAAATCTTATATTTTATGTTTGTTGTTTGTCGTATGGTAACGATCATTTTGCATGTTGTTACTTGCTCAAGTTCATTTATCCGAGAGTGTGTCAGTATACATAAACAATTCAAAGTAACTCATTAAGCTTTCAATCATTTCTCTATGAGGTTTATTTACTGTTTCAGTCACAAGTTATGTTTTGAATGGTAAATTGAAAATATTCAGAAATAAAAACATTTAAAGTATATTTGTGAAGGAAAAAGATTAGAAGCGTGACACTGTATAATATTAAGTAAATAAGATAATGTAAAGTGAAAAGATTTTGAAAAGCTACTCTTTAACGAAAAAATATTTGGCATTTTTTTGTAGAAATATTAACTTTTGTTTAGCATCGGTAGTGAACGTGGTGATAGGTTAGAACCCGAAAACATTGAACGTGAATCATCAGTCAGAGATGATCTATTTCTCAAATTATATTTCAACATTCCATACTTTATGGTCAAACTAACTACAGTATTTATAATAAAATGTATTGAGTAATGACACAAAAACATTTCATGTTACGTCTGTAGAAACTATAAACGAACTAAACGATCTAAAATTGTTTGTTAGCGCCGTGTTGAGTAAGAATACACAACAGATTTCATGTTTATACTAATATCTTTCAAAATGTATAGGTGGAACGATTTAGTATGTTTCCTTGCTAATCGGTTTTTATATAATTGACGTTTAATATGACATCTGAAAATAACTGTAATGAGCCAAAGAAATGGTCTAACAACCGTATTTCCTTTTTCATTTAGTAATAAAAAAATACTTCGAAAACTGTAAATAAAAACTTTATCATTTAAAGTATTTCCTTTCTTGTTCACACACATGCAAACAAGCAAATAAATAGTAAGGTGAGAAAAATATTTTGAAGAAAATCACATAATACAAAAAAAAAATCATAATGCAACCGTTTAGTCCAGTTACGCAAAACCAAACAATTAAAATGGATGATTACATTTTAACAAATAATGTATAAAATAAAAAGAATGGAATATCAGCTGAATTTTAATAAACCAGGTACATATTACACTGTTTGTTTTTGTTTTATAGACTTATGTATACACGTTCCGTCTCGATTGATTTCCCATGATTGACCCTTGTCGTCGCCCCATTCGCTGATACCAGCCGATAAAGTCTTCGATAATATTCTATAACTAATACTGATTACCCTTAATCACTTACTGTGACCTCGATATTGTACGGTTGTGTAGTTGTTGGCGCCCTGGCTGATCACTGAGTGACCTTGACATATTCTAAAGGACAAGAGGTCAAGGCAGTAAGTGAAGACTTGAACCAAACTCCAAGATTTTGAATGGAACCATTTTTCAGGAGCCTAGCTGGCTACTACTTCTATTTATTTTTATTTTATAAAATAAGCTAGAAATAAATGCTTAGAGGACTTACGTTTCAAATTTGATATTTGTAACTAACCTTCAAATTCTGTTGTCCAGGTCACAATTATGAACACAATGATATCTTAGCCTCATAAAATTGTTCAAGAATGTTTAAACAATAAGAGTATGACAAATTCAGAAGACTATGGTTAAAGCAATATTCATATTTTTATGAAATTTTTACATCATTTACTCAGCATTTATGCGAAACTGTCAAAATATCATTACAGCAGGTTTTCTCACGACACGTCACAAATATAATAGGGTAATGTTTAACAAAACACACGTACCTTAAATCGTTTATAAATTGAACTGTACATAAATCTGCTTTTGTGTACCTTGAATTTTTGCTATAAATTTCATTTAATATTTTATATTTATATATGTGATAATCAGCTAACATCCGACCACTAATTTTTTTTTAAAGAACAGTTTATTACTATTTATCTTGTGATATTGTGCTTACAATACTTTTTAATCAAATTAAGACCAAAAATCATTCACAACTTTTGAAAATAAAATGAATCTTAATTTGTTGTTGGTGCTGGTTTGACCTTATTGCCTCCGACGTCTATTATATTCATATATATACTTGTCTAGTTCTTGGTTTAAATAATCATATAACACTACAAAAGTATTCACTTACTTCTTGATGCCTTATTTTCCAAAACCAAACACATATACCCGCTTTATGCAAGGAATTTTAATGTAGGTTCAAACAAAACTTTCTAGGTTTTAGATATCAAAGAACAACTGATGAGCGAAATTTAATTTGATTAATCTTATAATTTGAGTAAGTTGTCAATTCAATGTGGGCTTTATATCTTGAATATTGTCGGAGAGTTTATCTTGCAATAATCTAAGATTGACCTGATAAGCTTTTCAGTATGTATTTAATATTAACATGTTCTTTAACCAAATGTGAATTTACCCCACCCACTCATTATTTATGATTCTGAATTCAGTTTGCCGAAATTAAATTCAAATTTTATTACTGTTAAGTTCACGCGCATAAGAAACTAACAAATAAATAACAGTTTTATTTTGTTCAGATTTATTATATTTCTGACTAAATGTAAACAAAGGAATATATATTTTTCGGTAATGATAGTTCATTCCAAAGTTACTATTTTTTTCTAAGAAAGGGTTCTAAGTTGTTAAAATTAACATAAAATTGTCTACTTATCTTTATTCTATAGAGGGTTATTTTTGATAACTTTTTTATCATACTTTATGTAAATTATTATAAAACACACTCTTAGGGTATATTTTACACTTTCGGCAGTCATATTAGCAGCCATATTAAATTTCAGCTGACTCCAGCACTAACGGAAAGAAACGAATGTCAGTTTCATATTCTAGAGAGAATAAAAAAGCAAAATGATATGAAAATTGTACTGTTATCTTTTACAGTTTCGGCAGTCATATTAGCAGCCATATTAAATTTCAGCTGACTCCAGCACTAACGGAAAGAAACGAATGTCAGTTTCATATTCTAAAGAGAATAAAGAACAAAATAATATGAAAATGGTACTGTTATCTTTTACAGACCGGTTGGGTGTTCAAACCACCTTGCGTTTGCTACTCTATAAAGATCGTAGTATAGGAGCGACCGCTCTGTCTTACTGAACGCAAGGCAAGGTTGTTTTTGCGCCCAAACAGCAGAAAGCCGGAGAAAATTGACTGAACTGTATTCCTAGACTGCCCCTCAACGACACTACCTGACTCACAGTTACGCACAGAAACGTTATCGCCGTGGTCCAAAAGAAGAAGTATTGATTGTGAAGCCGAATCCCAGGTACTGCGACTGGCTCCTCCGTCAATGAACAGAGTAGATAATCTCTCATTGTTTCTGTAGAAATTGAAATGACCGGTCACCCCTTGGCCACCTAGGATTGTTGTTGAGAAAAAGTAAACACCTCTTACAGGTGCTGTGAATACACCAGTAGCCTTGCTGTATGTACATGGAGCGTTGGTGTTGTCAGCAGATAACGACATTTTGTCAAAAACAATGACTTGTACCGGACTTAGCGACCTGGTTGTAGTCGAAAGGCCGGCGCTGAATGCAATCTGACGACATACATGCAAGGATTTATAGAATCATCTACATCTAAAATTGCAGCAAACTTCACGCACATGTTTAAATTTGCATATATAAGATATAAAAGATATTAATACTGAAACATCAATAATTATGACGTCTGAATCAAAGTGAATAAATTTGCCGAATAAAAATCCTCTTTATAATCACACAGTCTAAACATTCGACAGAAAACTTTGTTTCCAATAACTACTCATTTCAACTTGAAACACTTTTTTCACCAGAAAATAAATGTGTATCATTATTTAGAAATTAAATTTATATTTGTACTTACTTTCTGTTTTCTCTGTGCGAGCTTTAAAAGCTGAAGTTTATGTTCCAGCCGCACGATTTTTGCGAGTAATTGTTCCTCATAATGGAAACGCGCACATTTCATTTCCTCTCCTATACAGAACATGATAGACAGCATTGATATAACTTATCATTTTTATCAGTGTGAAATCCTACCTCTCTTTCGTCGCTTAATATTTGTGAAAAGGGCATTTTATACAGCCTTACTCAAGTAGAAAGGCTGTTTGGACTATAGACCTTGAACACTTAATCGGAAATAAGCATTTGTTTTGAAAATTTTCACATGATACCGACTGTTTAAGCGTTTTTCTCAAGTGGAATGCAAACAGGCGAAAAGTGAAGTTTTTTGAGTAGTTGAGTGGTGTTTCAAACATTTCAGTATCAAGTTTGTCAAGTAAGTTACTCAATACCGTGTATATACAAAAGGTCTTTCAAATGTAAAGTTATCTTCTCCTGAGAGCGCGTCATGTTCGAAATGCAGTTACAGTGTTGTCAAATCAGGACCATTTACTGGTAATTCAAAATCGTTGAATTCAATTTAATGCATTTTCGAAATCACATTTAGGTATACCCAACAAACACTGTCACGCAGCAGATTCTAACGTCTTTCGTGTGGCAAAATGTCTATCAAATAAGTAACATATTCGTGCGTTACAAAGGCTTCGGTTTTCAAAAATACCGGTTACACATTTCCCCTTTTTGCATGGCGGAAAGTGTATTTTCTGTGATGGAGGATCGATGAATGGAAAGGATGGCCGTGTTCTATAAACTACAAGTGCACACTGTTTGACAGTGATATCTGTGTAAGGAGTATATTCATATTTGATCAAATGATGTTTGACTGAGCGTTTGCTTACAACAGAATGGGGAGTCCTAATACCTCGACTAAACTATCTCATTGATACAAAAGAGATATTCATTCAACATCACTTTTATCTATACAAACAAAAAATTGTAGCCGTAAGTACATTCAAAGCACGAGTTTTCCCATTTTTGATAACAAAGACATATACTAGTCGGTGAATCTATGGTGGCTGATTTGTGCCATGTCGTATGAGCGTGTTTTCGGGGCGATAATGCGAAAACACAAAAATAATTTTTTTCGCGTGGCAGGGCGAAAACGCGAAAACACGACTTTGTATCTTTGGCGTGTTTTCGCTAGGCGACCTTTCGCATCGCTTCACAAAAACACTCCACATTCTATATGTCATGTCTTTACCAACAGTTTGTCGTATCTTTGTATGGCGGGGCGAAAACCCAACACGCGAAAATACGAAAAATTATAACTTTATCGCGTTTCCGCGTGGTGACCTTTCGCCCCGCCACTAGAAAACGCGCCACATTCTATCTGTCGTGTTTTTACCTTTAATTAAAAGAAAAAAATCCGTCACATAAAATGTAGCGTGGTTTCGTGTGGCGTGCGAAAGGTCGCCACGCGAAAACACGACAGACTTATAATTTGTCGTGTTTTCGCATGGTTAGTTTTCGCCCCGTCATACAAAGATACGACACACTTTAGGTACAGATATGGCACATAGAACGTGGCGTGTTTTCATGTGGCGGGGCGAAAGGTCGCCAAGCGAAAACACCCCAAAATTGCAATTTTTGCCCCGTCACCCGAAAAGCATATTTTCGTGTTTTCGCATTTTCGCCCCGAAAACACGCTCATACGACATGACACAAATCAGCCACAACAGTGCATCAAAAATTAACCCCTGGTTCAAGAACTCAATACATACACGGATTTGAAGGGAAGGCCCAGTTAACTCTTTAGTTTTTAGTTTTAGCTGACTGAGGAATTTTCCTATCTTCCTTACCCATTCCTTTTTGTGTCGCCTGACTATAGTTATTGCCCTTTGTAATTTTTCATACTTAATTCCTGACTGGGGCACAACTTAAAAGATACTGAAAATATTTACATGAAACTTCATAGCTTTATAGATCTCATTATGGAGGTGCAGTGACTAAGAACAATAACTCTCTTATGCATATATTTTTAGTTATTGCCCTTTGCATTTTTTCATACTTAATTCTTGTTCGGGGTAAAACTCGAAAGGTTTTGAAGATTTCAATTTGAAACTTCATAGGTGAATAGATCTCCTTGCGAAAAGGTGCAGTGCCGAAGAACCGTAACTTTTTTTTGCATAATTTTTGAGTGATTGCCCTTTGTATTTTTTTAATACTTTTTTTTTCTGGGACATAACTCGAAAGGTATTGAAGATCTCAGCTTGAAACTTCATAGGTGAATAGATCTTATTGTGAGGAGGTGCAATGCCCAAGAATCATAACTCTATTTTTCACAATTTTTGAGTTATTGCCCTTTGTAATTTTTCATACTTAATTCTTGTCCGGGCCATTACTAAAAAGGTTTTGAAGATATTGACTTGAAACTTCATAGATGAATAGATCTCATTTTGTAAAGGTGCAGTGCCAAAAAACCATAACTCTCTTTCGCATAATCATAACTCTATTTTTCACAATTTTTGAGTTATTGCCTTTTGTAATTTTTCATACTTAATTCTTGTCTGGAGCATAACTTGAAAGGTATTGAAGATATTAACTTGAAACTTCATAGATGAATAAATTTCACTGTTCAGAAGGTGCAGTATTCAAGAACCATAACTCTGTTTACATATTTTTTGCGTTATTGCCTTTCATACTTAATTCTTGTCTGGTGCATAACTCAAAAGATTTTGAAGATATCAACTTGAAACTTCATAGGTGAATAGATCTCACTGTGTGGAGGTGCATTGCCAAAGAACCATAACTCTTTTATGCAAAATGTTTGAGTCATCGCCTTTTGTAATTTTCATACTTTATTCTTGTCCGGAGCCTAAAAGTTCCTCATTCCATAGAAAAAAATAAATCACTGGTTTGCTATATCGTTGAAAATTGAAATACCAAAGTAACATGCAAACATGCATTGTTTGTGTTCATTTTGGGTTGTCAAATGTATGTATGGACGATTCGTTGTAGACTAGTCATTCATTGGCTGAAAAGTGACTCAGAATTTCCCTATCTTAAAATAAATATTTTAACGCTCAAGTCAATACACTTGTTGTGTCGGCGAACCCACCTGTCAAAAACACTCCTGTACCAGTCTTTATCAAACCCCGCCACAGCACCATAGACAGTTCATGGAACGAATCAAATTTCCTTCTCTTCATGCAGCTTTGACAACCAGAAAGACGCGGAAGTTCACCGAGCAATATCGGGTGAATAGGGGGCATGTTCTACAACCTGGAATTCCAGCAGACTAATCTCCATAAAAATGTCACGGAAAAACTTTTGATACTGTTGTGAAAGAACGAGCTTACTATTAATAAGCTGTTTTTCAAATTCCAGCAAATACGTTAAGCTAAACACAACATAAAATTATATTTCTGAAGGAAAAAGATTGAAGCGTAACATTTTATAATATTAAGTAAGCATAATAATATATAATGAAATGATACTCTTTTACGAAAGACTTAATAGGCATTTCTTGTAGAAATATTGATGTTTCTTTTACACCAGTAACCGGAGTGATAAGTTAAAACTCAGAAACAATTAACGTGAATCAATTAGAATTTATCTAATCATATTTCAACATTCCATATATTATGCTTAAACTAACTACAGTATTTATAATAATATTGTTAGCCGTATTGAGTAATGACACAAAATACATCTCATGTTTTATTTAAAATATATGTAGTACACTATTTATAAACGAACAACAGTATTGTTTGTTAGCGCCGTGCTGAATAAGGATACACAACAGATTTTATGTTTTCATCTATTATCTTTTAAAATGTTGTTTTTTTTTTGTTTTTTTTTTAAATTATTTTTATTAAGCGAAAGCATGTATATATATACACAACTACAATTTATCATTGTGAAATAATATAAATAATATAATTGTTAGAAAAAATCTCTGTTGCTGTCATTTCCCTGTCATATACAGAAAGTAAGTTTTTCACCTGTTTGTATTACTAGTGATAATCAAGATTGTAACCCATTGTGATTCTATTGACAGTCACGTGATACTCTGTTTTAAATAGCCAATCATATTTTTATGGCAAATGTCGGCGGATTAAACAATTTTCATGAAATCAAAACTCATCAAGAGAATTTTGTAATATTAAAATTGATAAACCATAATTAAATAAACGTGTTTGTCACATGACTGTCAAGTTATCAATAACATACTATACTAGTTAGTGATTTTTACAATTAGAATGTAAACTATAATAATTAAAAAACAACAAAAAACAGCAATCGAAATCACATCACTTACAGCAAATGAAATCAGATCAAAATAAGTTGGAAGCGGCTTTTTAAGTTTTTTTCCATTAACATTTTAGAATCCTGAATATTTTGACTGATAAACGAATATAACAAAAGAACAAGTTCAAACAAAATCAAAGCGAAGTTATAAGTCAGATTTTATGAATTAATGGTTAAAGATGCCTCCAAGTTTCTACAATAAATCTGTGATACTATCAATGGTAACAATCTTAAGATATCTCCAAATGAAAGGGAAAAAAAACCACAACAAAAAACAAATATAGATAGTATTTAAAATAAGACATAATGACAAAAAGGAGTTATTACAGTTTTAGTAGCAACTTAAATGATCTTTGTTATCACAAGCAAATTTGAAAGATAAGTATTTCTATTCTTCTTCAATATAGTTGTTTCTTTGTTCCATCTCAAACAGAGACGTAGTCAAACTGCTTTGCTTATTTTAAGTTTTTAAAACTATAAAGAATAAAGGTTCAAGTTTGCTTTTGAATGGGTGTTTCCTATACATTGTATATAGATACAATAAAGATACAATACAAATATAGACATAAAGTAATGAAAAAAATATTCATCGCAAAGAAAAGAACAGTAATAAGATAGGGATACAACCAGAGTCGTATATCTTTGTGTATATGAATCTTTTAAAATATTTGTATGGAACAGTTAAGTTTGCTTATTTTCTGATGGTTTTTTAGTTGTTCGGATTCTAAGACCCGGACAACTAGAGATGGCATTTCCAAGTCTTTCAGTTTTTTGATTATTCGATTAAATTCATCAACTTTTTACCTGGAGAATATGTAAAATTCTTGTTACACCAACATTCTCATTTCACCAACATAGTCATTAGCCAAAAGGCACTATTATATTCTTATCACCAAAAGCTAGTGTCCTCTAACAGAATATATATATATATATATATATATATATATATATATATATATATATATATATGTGTGTGTGTGTGTGTGTAAAACGATTAGCGCCCGGGTTTGAGCAAATAACAACACACATATATATATAATATATATATATATATATTATATACATATATAATATATATAAATAACATAATATAACATATAATATATATATATATATATATTATATACATATATAATATATATATATAACATAATATAACATAACATATATATATAACATAACATATAATATATATATAACATATATATATATAACATAATATATATATATATATATATATATATATATATATATATATATATATATATATATATATATATATATATATATATATATATATATATATATATATTATATTACATATATATATATATGTAAAACGATTAGCGCCCGGGTTTGAGCAAATAACAAAACCAAGGGCATAATTTAGATGATCTCGTTTAAGTGACTTGCCTATATAAGTCTCTGTAAAACATCTAAAATCCGACATGGAGCCGGAAGTGACTCCAGTGGCAGTTTTGAACTGTTTATAAGAGGTCCACTAGAAAATGCTTTGTGCAAAATTTCAGAACTCTTGGTCTTGTGGTATCAAAAAAGATTGTCCGTATATATTTCTATGATAAAACCTCGGACAGAACCAACAGTGATCCAACACTCATAAAGTTGAGTACCACTAGATAATGCTTCATAACAAATTCTCGAAATCAAAGCGTGGTAGGTATCTGACTCAAAACTCTTTTGCTTATAAAGTCTGTGTTAAGAAAACTGACCCCGCGGCAAAACAAAAATAGGCCCCTGCGCAAAAGTTTAATAATCTTGGTAAAAGTCTGCTAGACAATGCTTTGTAAACATTTTAAAACTCTGGATCTTGTAGTTTCTATATCAATCTAGTGACCCTTTGGGGGTGGACAATACAGAACCCAGGGACATTACTTAAACAGAACTGATAGCGATCTAATTAATTTTCAGAGCCCTGACCATTGTGGTTATAGACAGAATAAAAAAGTTCATAAAGGTTGTTATTCTTGTTACCATCACAGCCAGAGTAATATAAAGAAATGGATATTCTAAAATAAATTTGGTAGAGCTTTGTGTGGGAAACCGTTGCCTGTTTACATTTACGGTGAACAAGTGGTTTAGGAGATGATGTTTTTGTTTTTATGCTTTTTTTTTAAAGAAAAAGTAGAGGATGCACGATTGCACAATAGACAAAGGGCGTTCAAGAAATCTCACTTTCAGACGGCTAAAAAGTCTCACAACATATTCGACAATGAAGAGTATGATGATCAAAAACATGTTGTCTTGCCTCTTGAAGTAATAGTTAAAAATGGTATTTTTACGGTTGTGTCTAATCATAATTTTCAAATTGTATGTCTTTTACGTTATCTTTACGAAAAAAGTATCAGCGATAGCACTATCTGTAAACAACTGATCTTTCTATTGAAATTATTATTTTGCACAAATATATTATAACATTTATGAGGAAGACACAATTACTTAACCATCTTGGTTCTATTCGAAAGGTTCAAATATTGAGCTCAGCAATGAAATAGGAACATACTTGCGTCACTGACTAAATGTTTATAATGATTTATTTGTATTGGGCTGTTTTCATACGTCCGTCGAAAGACGGTGCGTATAACTGGAAACCCCGTGACGTGTGCGTGGTCTCGCCCAGACTTTGTCCGGACCTTAACTCTGTTGCTAATTGGCTGAATGGCTTCAAACTTGATGCTTTCTTGCAATGAGTAAAAGTAAAGTGCACAAAAACCATAACTCTACCTGGTCCCATTGTTTATCTCCCCTCTATGAAAAGTTTTCCCGGAGCATAACTGGAAAATTATTTAGTGAATTGATGTGAAACTTTAATATAGATAATACCACTTTGTCAAACATCTTTCAATTCAGTATTGTTCTTTGACGGGAATTGTGTGAGTACTTATATCAAAATACATTAAAAAATGCGAAGAATAATACAACTTTACAATAATGCATATTTGGAGACAACATACATGCATGGACAATAAATATAGACAAGCGCTCAATTAGAAAAAATGCACAATGAAATGTTTTCTTCGTTGCTAAACCTTGAAAAACGACGAAAATTTTTTTTAGAATTTTGAAGAATAAGTTTACTGAAATGTAAAAATCATTTTTATTGAGTTTGTTTTAATAATCACTTTTCCGGTGGTGAATTTTTCAAACACATTTGGGATTCTTTTTTGACCCCTTAAACAATAAGATAATCCTATTTTTCTTTTTCACAGATTGATTTTGATAAATATGTACAGTGGTAGTCATTCCATCTGTAATTAAAACCATCATCGAAAAAGACGCATTCTTGATTTCCTCCACTATTCTCAGGTCCTCCAGGATACCAATCCGTGAATGATGCTACCACGTTGTTTTCGTCCCATTTAAATAATCCTGCTGTATCAATATCAGTTAGGCCCATCCAATAATCTGAGGCTGTAATTGTTGAGAACAGAGAAAAAGGCATTTAATTACTAATGTTTGATAAAAAATTTTTTTTTTTCAAATCCAATAAATAAGCAATTAAATCTGATTCAAAAAAGAAATATTCAGAAATAGAAAAACAAATATATATAACATTTTTTTTTCAATATACTGTCATTTACTCAAATGAAACAGCCTGACAGCACTTGCACATCCTGTGTTCAAGGCTTAAGATAAAAGTTCGGGAATTACCAATCGTTTTAAGGACGAAAACACTTGCAAACCGTCTTTTTCATTCTTTACATCTGTCTATATAGTCAAGGTTAACATTGACTGTTGGTTAAAGGTACCGAATGTGCAAACAAGATGGTCATTACCCTGTCTTATCCATACTCTATCATGATTATTAGTTCGCCTGTCACTCATTTCATTAGCATGCAGCCGATATTTTTAACGTAAATGAACTTCATACCTTTATGCCAGTTGCATTTTGTTAGACGTTTATTAAAGATGTAAAATTCTGAAAACAATTGCGCTGAGTCTGATTGTTCTCGTTCACTTGCTGTCGATCTTGAGAGAAGTCAGTAATGCAAATACAACAAATTTCGATGAATTTTGAAGTGACTCCATATTTGTTTGGTTACGCTATGTCACAAAGTTAAATGTCGTTTAGCTCTGTCAGAAAGAGGCACTCACTTTAACCTCGTTCATCATAATAAGCAAAAAAACAGGGGTGAGGAAAACATAAGAAATGAGATATGTAAAGTTTCTGTAAATTTGCTTCAATACTTGCTTTTTTGCGGTTGGTGAAATTTTCGTCTTTCCCGTTTTGGCTATACATTTAAATCAAAACCAGTGCTTTCAGTGTCTAAGGCCAATACAGTGTTTTTAAATCGTATAGTTTAATTCTAATTTTGTGTTTGTTTTGCTATAACAGCAACCAGTTTGTACTCAGTACTTATCAAATTGAAATTTACGCACCCTTCAAAGACGAAAGATGTGTTTTCAGAAACGTGTTCTCCATCCCACTTTCGATATGCACTAAATGAGCACCAAGTTCATTGCAGTGAGACTGTTTTGCAAAAACAAACGAATAAGCATTTATGTATAATGGAAAATATGATTTCATCAGTTCAAACCTTTTCATCTAATTATTTTATTGTAATGTGATTAACTTCAACAAAGTCTTCTGATGTCTGCATTGCAATGCAAACAAAAACAGTCTATAATTACATGTATAAAACTAACACAAGCTTGGTACAGATGATCCGTATAAAAATTGACTTTACTTTGACTTTCTAGTCTTCTGTGTACCAGTTTTTATCTTTTTATACGCTAGAACCACCTGTCCACATGTCTGCTTCTGTCCGTCAATAAAAAATTCGTATGAATACATACTGATATTTCATTAGAACAGAACGATTGTTATCTTTTATTGATTACCTTAAGTTAGTCTTATACATATTCACATCTTCCAATATTTCCGTTATGAGGCATGATAGTACATTGTATTGTATAAACTGAGCACCAAGAATACAGGAGACTTAACACTTTAAGGTCAAGACTTTACCCGAAATCATCATTATATATTAAAGTAGGTAACTGTTCCATTCTTCTTTGAAAGACGTGTCCTTAAATAACGCATTTCCTGCTATATGCAGCAATGTCTCGTAGATAAACATCAATGTCTGATTTCATTTTATTAATTTCAGTGCAAATCCATTTGAGTTTGCGATATTACATCAATATGTAGTTAAGTCAGATTACCTTTGCGTTGAAATAGTTGTGTTTTCCGTCGACAAACAGATAACAAGACCCTTGGAATGGTATCCACAAGTCTGGACACTGTCTACATGGTGAACTATCCTCACTTCGAAACTGAGAAACTATAAAGAAGAGGAACAAAAGCCATGACCAGCGGCCAATTACCGTTGGTTAACTGTCGATAACTTTTATTCTGTTCCTTACAATGACAAGATATATATTTAAACAAATACCTGTTGGCTTAAAGGTATAAGTATGGCACGTGAAACGTTATTCAATGTCTACATTTGTTTCCTAAATTGTTTCATCGTTATTGTAAATTTATGTCAATTTGTTCGTTTTAGTTTTCATATAATAATAATAATAATAATAATGTCTTCATTTATATTCAATAAATTTACATCTGTATTTGATTATTTTCATTTCTATTCAATAATGTCAATTTGTACTGTATATCTCATTTTTATATTCAATACTGATTAATTGTAAGACTCCTATAATTATTTCATCTGTAAAAATCAGTTTGTATTTTATATTTTATACATTACCATTTATTTTGGACCTCATTTGTGTTGTATACGAGTAACTAAATTTTTACTGCACAATTGGTTTCTAGGATTTGTTAGCTGATTTTGTTGCGATTGATTTAATTGGCTGAAGGAAAACAAAATGGCGGCTTACATGAACGTAATGTTTGCATGCTGGTTACACTTAGACAGAAACAAGTCGCGTGTTTCAACTCTTTCTGAAATTCCCTGATAAGTGAAATCCCTGTCATCTTTAAATCCTGAAATGGTCGTTGTCATCTAAATTGTCTTCAGCCAATGAAGTCTGTCGTCACAAAATCAACAAACAAATCCAAGAATGCTATTATACGATATAAATGGTTTTACATGTATAAAAATACAACCGAGGTTTGTTGAATACAACATACTATACATAAGGGTATGATTTCAGTGTCTGATGTTAAATTGCACTTCCATGAAAATTTAAATTAAACGTCAGTAATTCTATTTAAACAAAAGATTAAAAATAAGTATGAAAAAGTCTGACATCAAACTTTAAAATGTTATAACAAAAAGAAAATAATTGTCAACTGAATCGATTTCTTTTTTCCACTAGGTTGTGACTTCTTCGGGCATAAATGTTAATACGAAAACCCTTAAAAATGTGCAAAAAGTGTTTTGATTCGTAGGTTATGAAGCTATATGTCATTAAATGATTAAAAGGAAAGTATTTTGCACTGAAATACAATTAATATTTACTCGTATCGTTGACAATCCCTTCAAGCTGTTCAAGTCTTAATTCCATTCTAATCATTTTTGCAAGCGTTTGTTCATGGTAGTGGAAGGGAGAACACTCCGTATCCTCCGCTGAACATAATGCTGACGCAGCGAATACGTAGGCAAATCCATACCGTAAAAGGACGTCCATTATTTTACGTTTCGGAGTGAACTACGGTCTGAAGTTATCTAGACAGACAAAAATATTGTTGTTGCTTTTATAGTGCCGATATAAATAGCAACCAATATATATTTCAACAAACAAAAGCTCACCTAAACATTTATAGTAACTAATTGGACTTTGTCCGTCGTTGTGTGTCAACAGTTTGCTAAAAATAACATACACAGTTTGCTGGAAAATAAATAGAACTTGGCACGGAACTTTGCACGGATTTTCTGCAGAAACCCAAACTTAACTATAGAATTTTATTTTGTGGGACATGTGTTTGCATTGGCAACTACCAATCAAAGCCTATTAAATTGTCTTGTCTGTCAAAGGCTAGGACATTATGTAAGTAGCATTGTTTAGTGGAGTTCTACAACGAGAGCTGAATCTCTTCCACAAGGGTCAAAAATAGGCATCTTCCTAGAATTAGGCATCTTCCTAGAATTAGGCATCTTCCTAGAATTAGTTATAGAAAAAAGGATTGTTAAAACCTTCACCAAAAGTTCATTATTATCTACATACGGGGACCATATGTTTAATTTAAACTTATAAAAAGACATTTTTGCAGTCATGTTCAAAATGCAATTTATCAAGTGAAACTTTACCTTGACAGCAGGCAAAGAGGTCTAAGATATTATACTGGTTAGTAAAATAAACCAACATTGTTCAAATTTTGTCTATTTGGTCGTTTCAGACTATCTAGGAGAGGTCAGTTCTTTATTAATGAAATAAAAATGAACTGTTTTAAAATGTATTGCCGAAAAAGAAAAACAACAACAAAAAATAACAACAACATATAACAAACAAACAAAGGGAACCAACAATTGATGTTTTGCTTAACGCATTGTTAAATTGTATTTGTTGTTTCGAGAACTTATATTCAGGAGAGTCATAAACAGTCATCGTGGCCCTCTTGTTTCTGCTGATTTGGTGAATGTCATGCAAACTGAAAGATGTTATCTGTTACAGCGTTGTCAAATTGTAAAAATAAAGGCAGAGTTCAGTGTTAACATTGTGTTGATGAAGTATTTAACAATTTCAGTTATTGTTAAGGTACAGCAGAAAAAATATGTTCATACCATAAATGTCACATTTTTAAAAGACAATAGAATAAAATAAAATTTTAACGTTGTTAATCAATACTTTTTTTCTTTTAACTTAAACAGGAAAATAATACCATTGTTCTTTGTAAATAAATGGTCCATTGAAGAATTTCTCATCTTGTCTTATTTATAGTTTAGATCCTCTCTTGATTCATTATCACGGAAGATCAGTTTCAGTCAATGTTTGCTTTTCTTTCTGAAGGACAAATGTATCTTTTAAACGAGGTATTAGTTTTTAGGCAACAAAACAAATATAGTTAATATGAGAAAGAAATTATTTAGCTACAGTATATTACATGCTGTAAACAAAGACAATCGGCTGGTAACCTTTGTAAAATGACCGTTTTTCAAATGATCCGCGTTAAAAATTTAAATAATTTACGAATTATAACCGCTGGTCTGGTCGCTGATCGAAAACACGAAAACTCGACAAACGGTTACCTAGTCCTGTTTTTGACCCGCCAAAGTGAAAACGCAAAGACATGACAGATTCATGGTGAAAACTTAACACAGTTTAGGTACCGTGTGTTTGCTTTATAAATGTCGTGTCTTTGCGTTTTCGCCTAGTGAAAAAAAGACGAACGTTGACATTGTCGAGTTTTCGACATTTTGCCTTTGCGCATCGACTTTAAAATTATTTTTATAAATGAAAATATTGGCAAGACAGAATACTGCTAGTAAGAACCAGGTCTTTTGCTTAAATATCAAAGGAACACTGTAAACAAAACCTGCATTTGGCTTATGATTTTGAAATAGCTTTGAACAATCTATCATTTGACTTTAAGAGATATAGTGTTGCAATTAAGAACCGAGTCTATCGCAAGAAGGTTTAAGTCGCTTTGAGATGAAAGAGGTAAACTTAACTGCAATTTAGCTAACTGACAGACTGCGGGCTCGACTTTATGCAACAAGCTCCAGATATAGAGTGTTTTGTCCAGAATCAGTCTGCTGTATCCTGTAATATAACGAACCATTTCATTTCTGAAAGAGGGTTAAACTGTTATGTATCCAAGTCATATCGAGTCAAATTCCTCAAACAGATACAGGTTTAATTTTATTTATATTTCAGAAGAAGTATTAAAAACTTTTTGATTATCGTGCTTATTAAGCGATATAAAAGTGAGTTGTAACGGTCGAAAAGTGTGTAATACGCTTCTATTTCGGTGGTGGCTCCTTAATATATATAGTACAACGAACTTGACTGCTGTGAAGGTGAAAATACATAACTTAATAAATTGTTTGCTATGATTCTGTTTACAGTGAACTCGTCTGAAATGTAATACCTTCCGTAAACAACTTTATCTTCTTTACATCACACAACGCTTACCAGACAATAAGCTTTTTATCATTTGTTACTATTTACTGTGCACAAAAAAGAGAAAAATAAAATTAAAGAAATGGCAGATTGACAGATCTGCCTTAGATTTTGGTACATTTGTTATCCTTTATCTTTCACCTCTAGAATAGTACTATCCTTGCCTTCTTGTTTTTGAAATATATTTTTGCACCTTTACTTAATGATCTATCTTTCAAATCTATTTGTTTATTAATAACTAACGATCTTGAGTGTTTTGATTTAGCCCATACCGTGAAAATTTAAATGTGTCACTTTACCAATATTAAATCCTTCAGCAATGAAATGCTGTGTTCTATCAATCAGATAAACTCAATTTGACTAAAATTGTGATTAAAACAGATTTTATATCACACACATATCATAACATAGCTTTCTTTTAATCCATTTGATACAAAATTCATAAAGCTTTATTTTTGACACATAATTTCTTCCTACCAAAACTCTTACGAAATCAATCCGACTTTGTCATATGAAGACTGTACATTACAAAGAGGTTTAAACGCTAGTCGTAAAGATGGTTAACTCGAAGTTGTTCTACAGAAAGTTTTACTATAATCATTACAGAAAGCACTACTCATTTAATCAGTGCAATATCTATATAAAATATCCAAGCACTAAGGTTATGATCATGTTACTGTAACAAAACGAGCTTTTAAACAGTAACAGTACAAAAGATGAAAGTACTTTTTTCAAACCAGGGAAATTAAACAGTTCTAAGGGCAGTTCGGCCAAATGCATACTGCCGAGTGCACGTGTATGCAAGGTATTCTATTTATGTGTCCATAATGGACTAGAACAGAAAACTTCTAATCTTCAGACAAGACTAGTAGATGTAGAAATGAACTAAGGGAAGCAATTACTGGTATTTCAACTAAAATATAATATAAAAGCAATTCCTTGGACAAATTTAATAGCTAGCGGGTGGAATTAATATATTTTACCTTCATATATAAGATGCAAGTATGTATTTGAACATTATAACTGACGTTGTTCAAAACCAAAATTGAACTGGAGCAGTTGTGTTGTATTGTTGTGTTATTCAGGACAGTCCTCACACAGCGAATGTTTTCAATTAATATATTTTTCATCTCAAACTTAGAATATGTAAATGGTTGAAAAAAAGTATAATTCAACTTAATGTTATTATAGTAAAATCATTTTTAAATAATGATGGTTAGATTTAAGGGAAAATAATTCAAGGTAAGCATTTGATCCTCTTATTGAAGCAATATTCAAAAGTAGGCGATAATATTGTTTACTAAAACATTCTGTATTAACTAAATTCTTCAGATTTTAACTTCGAAAAGCTACAATGAAATGACAAATATTAACAGGACACATAACATTAAAATCAACCATAATTGAAATATCTTTTTGTGAAATTTGTGAAATATTTACGTTGAATTACTTACCAGTGAAGACGCCAAATTTCTACTCGAAGTAAAAACTCAAACAAAAAAAAGTTGAGATCATTCATTTGTTAAAAAGATATTGTCAAGTTAAAGACTTGATTGATAAAAGTATAAGTACTTAAACATCAAACAACTTAATCATTTGTTAAAGTCTATGGCTGATATAATACTCTATTCTGAACACAATGAAAGCAGCGTTTTCGTAATCGTTAATATGTCTGGCCCTTCAACCAATTACCCCGTTTGCGGTCTGAAAGGAAAAAAAGTATGTCATTCGTGGTACGTCGGCCACATGTTCTAGCCGTCTTAAATGAAACCTGCTCAGAATGTTTCCTTAATAGTGATCACTAGAAAGATTTTGAAACTAGGCCATATGGGCTCAATAACTAGGTTCCCAGCTCAGATCAAAGGAAAACCATGTGAACACTCTAGAGATCACATTTTTGACTCAGTCTTTATACTTAGAATGTTTTTCTTGATGACTTTTTGTTTTAACTTGAAACAGGGTCACATGAATTAAGAAACTTGGTCATAGGTTAAAATCAATGGAAAATTTTCTGAACACTTAAAAGGTCACATTTTAACCCAAACCTGATATAAGTAACTCAAAATTATGTCCTGATAATCCCTTTTATGGGCCATGGTAGCCCTCTGGTTCAATCTCATACAACTTTAAGCACTTTGTGAACAACTAAAGCACATACACATTAGCCGGGTTTCTGTAATAAACAATGAATATTGTCACTACATTTTGATTTACCCTTCATACGTTTCATACATAGTCGTGGTACAAGCAAAAGTAACTTATCTTTGTATTTGGCTAGTTGAACAAAAGTTACCAAGTTTGTTCTTTTGTTTAAATAATAGTTTGTATTTTCTGTAGTGATTTGAACGTAAAATTACGTACTTTTTTCGCACCAGGCAAAAAATTGATGGTCACATCGATCATCCTTCATTTATATCTGTTTTACAGAACTATTACAAAATGATAAAAGAGCAATTCTCACAAATTTAGCTATTTATATTAAACATGCTATGACTTTAAGAGCATCTGCTACACCTATTTAAGCCCATCCTCTTAGAATAGAAAATGGTGAATATTTTATGCTTAAAATATCATGTAATTGTAATAAACGTAAATGTGTTAATATAATGTATGTGTTATTGCGATTTGATACTTATAAACACTTGTTTATCATGTGACTGTATTATATTACATGTAAATTTAACAATTTTGTAGATATATTACGATGATGTAATTTTGGTACAAATCTAATAAAATGTATGTTCTGTTCTGTTCTGTATCCAAAGTCGTCACATAAGGCTGCACAGTTTTCTTCTGGTTTATTATTAAGTTTTTCTAGATACTAGTAATGATTACTAGCAATTTTGTCATTATCATACCACTGAAAAAGAACTCTGTCAATTGATTACTTAGACCAATCCCGAATTTTGAATTTGGGCAAATATGCTATTTTAATATAACCAAAATATTTATATATTATATCTGGTTCATTGAAATCTTAGGTAAGATGTGCTTAGAAAGTACACTATAACTGGAAAGGTTATTTCATAATCAATATTTATCTTAGATTTTAGAACTTTTTGATTTAATTTTGTATTAGGAATAAATCTCACTTCCCAAACATCAGTTTGAACGTATTATCCGTGACACTAGATGAGCATGAAGATGTTCACAGAACCTCTGTTAAGGAAGATTTTATGTTCATTAGAAATGAATGTAATTAAGCCTTTAACAGTATTTCAGCTTACTCCTATGTGTAAATCTTATCTGAAGTGATCGGGTAAATAATAATTCCAATAGCTTGTTCAGTTAAGAAAAGGTTTAACAATAATATGAAAACTGTACAGAAAGATTAACGGTCGGATAACACTTAACATCCTTATATAAGTGAAATTTAATAACAAATTGCATTTTTACCTGTCTTGAACCGTTTCATCTATATCAGCAGTAATGAAGTCTATGTTTTCTTTGGAGACACACTGCGGATAAAGGGAAACGATACAAAGTGAAATGAAACTGAGACATTTTTAACGATTTATTCTTCCTATTACCAGTAATTTTAACTTCCTCGTCAGTTTATATTTTTCTCCCTCGACACATGTGGACGGGGTTTTGTTTTCGGATTTGAGAAAAAAATCAATCCCATTATTAAAGATCCTTTATCGTAAACCAGACAATGTTCCTTTTTAAACAATTCGGAACTTTCTAATATTCACGGTTTTTTAAACAAAACACCTGTTTCTGTGATATATTCAGAATAAATACCCGGATGTATATCAACAGAGGTTTGGAAGTAGTTGAAACCGACCTAAGTGACCCTGCTCATAAATTAACTTCCGCCCTAGTGTAAACATTTAAATGAATCTTTCACTGAGATTAATCAAAGTGATCCTGCTGATGTTTCAAGGTAAAGAACGTCATCTAAAAGATACATGTGAAGAGACTGACACAACTACATTGCTCCATTACTGCTAGCACAGTCTAGATGAACGTACTTTGAACTTGAATGTTTACTACTTCTTAGCTTCGCCTTTTCCGTATTCCATCGAATAACACTGCCAACTCTCAAAATATGCAGCTTATACCGCCTGTCACCGATGTGGAGTGAGTTGGACACATATCCCGGTTATTTTGCAACTTTTTTGGGGGGTTGTTGCAATAGCCGATTGGTCTGAGGCGTTCTTGCTTTGCACTGCTAGGCGGTTAGTGCCGATCGATGCGGGTTTTAATCCCATCGGTGGGCCTATATATCTATACTATACTACCACACAAAATATACAAAAAGACTGAAATCGAAGCCAATTATGATGTAAAACTCCCCCACATCTCACGAAGACTGTATTTGAAATTTTCAACACAATTTATGATCTACGTCAGTCTCTTTCGAACAAATTTCTATGTGCCTTTTTGAAAATTAACAGTCTCACAGTCTCAGGTATTTGTATTATAAAAGAATTTCTGCAGAAAAATACAACTTACTTGCTTCTTCTCTGTGAAACTAAAAAAGTTGACAGTTTTGTGGATAGACAATTTTAGTAGATATTTATAACTTTGAGAGAAAAAATAAAAACGCGCACGTATGAGGTGTGACTACTTGCTATCAGATCTGACAGGTGACAGAAAGTCAAAACTGGAGTGCAAGGTATTGAGTCCATGGATGTAGATGTCATTATAGAAAATACAAAATAGCTACTAGCTGGACTATATAGGCAACATTAATTGCTATAATGACCTTTCTCAAACTACTGACAAATTTCAGTGCTTTATGACAAGTTTGTTTTCATGAGAAAACAAGAAACTTGAATTATGATTATCTGGTAGATAAAATGCACTATTCTCAGAGTGGTTTCGACATTTTTCATCTTTTTCAGATTGTAAAGAAACCACCTGTTTTACTGGTGGTCATAAACCTAGTTTGCTAGATGTCATCTTCACCAATAGTTAAGATTTAAGCTCAAACATGGTGAATCACTGGCATCAATGTGTGTCACAATATGATTGGTTTCAAGCTGAACCTTACAGTTCCAAACTACTAAAATATAGAAGTTTTATGAAATTTAGTAATATGTGCTATTAGATTAAAACAAAATAATAATTTGGAAGCGGTAACTGACAACCCTAGCATAGATAGCGCTTCCTCCATGCTATCTGATACTATATGATATCTTATAAGTTACCTGCTTATCCTACTCCTTATCCTAATACTAGACGAAGGAAAGCTGTATTTCTAAAACGTATACCAGAAATGTAGAACATCACAAAACTGGGAAATGATTGGAAAACCAGGAATTTAGTTACAGAAATTTAAAAGCAGTCGATAAGAATATTTTTGGATAGATCTACAGGAAGCTGTCAGAACATTTTGTTTTGAAAGCGAATAATGTTTAGTTACAGACCAGAAACAAATATGTGACATTTTTTGTGTGAATTTTATATTAATGTAGCAATAAGCATTGCTAATATTATAGTAAAATTTGATAGTTACCATGATGGTACTTAGAAAATTGACAATTTAAAGATATACATTAAATGTGTTATGCATTGATAAAACTTGTGTTGAAAAACAGATACGGGCAATGAACACCAAGAAGTCTACTGGGTGAAAATGTTGAAACTTGCAAGTTCAGTGCTTTCTGTACCTCTAGCTGACTGAGTAAATAAATTTTTCAATGAGTCAACTTTTCCTGAAAATATGAAAGTTGCCAAAGTTGTCCCTGTCTACTTCAGACAAGAGTAAATGTAGACCAGTCAGTTTATTGCCTGTTATGTCAAAGATCTATTGGACAGTCATATATGAGCAGCTATTACATCTTTTTAATGTCATTTTAACCCCTAAATGCTTTTAGGCCAGGTTATGGCTGTAATACAGCTCTTCTTAAAATTACTGAAGGTTGGAAAGAATCTTACTTAAATCATGTATTTAGCTGCCGTACTGATGGACCACTCAAAAGCATTTGCTTGTCTACCACATGACCTGCTTTTGTTAAAACTTCAGCATTATAACTTGTTAGAAGAAGCTCTATCTAGTCAAAAATTGTTTATCAAACATACAACAATTTGTAAAAATCGGTGATGCTTTTAGCTGTGTTAGAGAACTAGTGAAAGGTGTGCCTCAAGGTTCCATTTTGGGCCCAGTTTTATTTGATTTATTTATAAATGACATATTTGATTTCAATAGAGAAACCTTGTATTTATGCTGATGATAACACTGTACCTTATAAAAGACGTAAAAACGTTCAGATGTGCGACTGGAGGTCTCTCGTAAATACTGACTTGCTTTATCCTTCAACCAGTTTAAAACATTCATATGTAGCCGGTCTGGGGAACACTGCTCGTGCTCGTCATGTGGCTAATGTTAAAGTGTTCTATTACTTGCAACTGCAATCTAACTTGTGTTTCATATGTGTTACATCCATTCAGTGTTTTACCTCTGTTCTACCATGTTTAGGTTTAATCATTATGAAGTTGCAATATTCCAGCTTTCTTTTCATCTGCTTTTTGTCAATTTGCATGTTGTTTTAACTGCTTTGCTTTAACTATTGATTGTGTTAATCATGGTAGACTCTTAACTACTTATGTAACCTAACCCGTTATATGTTATGCTTTAATTGCGTCTTAACTGTGTTTAAGCTCACCTGAGCACAACGTGCTCATGATGAGCTTTTCTGATGGCACTGTGTCCGCCGTGCGTCTTGCATCGTGCGTCGTGAAGTGACGTCCAACTTTCTCTTTAAACAACCTTATCCTCCAGTTAACCTTTGCTGAAATATTTCTTGCATGAAGCTCTACCAAAGTTGTTTCAAGAACTGAATTCCATCAAGAACTCTGGTTGCTATAGCAACAGAAAAAAATAGAAAAAACTTTGAAAATTTTCTTGTCTGAAATCACAAGGCATAGAGGTTAGATATTTTGTATATATGTTCACGTTGAGGTTTTCTACTATGGTTATTCAAACAATGTCCATTGGGTCATAAATGACTCTGCCGGGGGTCAACTTATTTTACAAAGGCTAACATAGGGAAAACTTTGAAAATCTTCTTTTTTATATAAAACATTTTATCCCCAAAATACATGTACTCATCAGATGGTGAATGGATAGTGATATACCTTATAATTTCTGGCTTTTCTTTATGTTTGTAATTGAAAAATGAAAATGAAAAATGTATGTTAGATTATATTTTATTTATAAAGTTTGACAACTGTAATGAATTCATAACATTTTGTATAAGATAATTAATGAATTAAAAGCATAATTAAAATGAATGCAATGTATAATTATAGTTTGAAGTGTCTTTTCACTTTCAAATTTTTGATACCATTTAAATACTTATCTTGAGATGCATATTATATGATGTGCGGACATTGTTTTAGCAAACAGTATTTTGTTGCAGTTTATTTGCTGATATCCATTACAAGCCTTAAATGCAACGGCATTCTGTCTTAATAATTTATACATATATATTAACACTTAAATTTTCATATAATTCTTTGAAAGTTAAAAAAACACATCAAAATAGAAAATATTACCCGATGATATTAACAAAATTCAGGTTAAAGATAAAATAACCAAATAAAGGTTGAAATTAAACTTGTTAAAAAGGGTGTTCAAAAATATGATGTTTAATTGCTTAGTGATTGCTTCATACAAATATTTAGCTTAGTTTTTAAATAATACTTTCAATACTTGATTGCATTTGTTCGATAGATTTGCAAACAATATGCTATTATTTGTTATAGAGAATTTTGAACAGTCTGTGCAGAAAATACACACTAGCATTTTTGCGTTCAACATATAAAGCGACCACGTGAACTTATTGCGGCAAAGTATGTAGAAAATGCCTTCAAGTTTTAATACAAGAATTTTGGGGGTTTCTGGTTGATGTTGATGTGATCATATTACCCTTGATAAAGGACAAAGAATTTGCAATTCAAACCACATCTGTCAATCATGATAAAAGAGGGAGATAGTGTTATTCAGTTGATAATTTGTGTTCTGTCTGCTTAGTATAGCGACTTTATTCTCCAGAATTTCACTTCAGGGGAACATTTTATCGTCGCTTCGTTCCCCGGTCACTATAATTGCTCAGGCTTACTTTCTGCATCATCTGCATTAGATTCAGTAATGTTCTAGGGGACGCTTTAGTGCAAACAAGAGATGCTTTGACTATATATTTCAGAGTTAATAGTACTTCGATCAAAAGTGTTCATTTTTTGTGCAGAGTGGTGGGGGATGTCTTTTTAAAAGAAAGATGGTTCGTCCGTGTATATTAAAATGTGTCAAATGTTTCAAGCCAACAAATGGCGGGAGCGTATCTGAAAGTCCGCCATACAAAAGATGTTTTGACTGAGGCACAAAATCAGGAACTTCGTCAAAGGTCTGTTTAGTTCCCAAACTTCATGAAATAAAATTAAAATGACATAGCAATTTAACAAAATATAATTCTGCAAAATTCATATATATTGTAGCTACGTAACGACCAACTTTACAGTTAAATGAAATATAAGATAGCATCTATCAACCAATTATTTCATTTTCCTTCTGTGGTCTGAAATTGAGAACAAAACAATAAATGAAAACAATGTGTTTTTTAGTTATATCTGTTTTTAATAGTTTAGCAGTAAACATGATAATATGGCAATACAACTATTAATTAAGTGAGGTTACATCTGAAATACATCGAACAAATATGACATATTCATGGCCAACAGAAAGTTAATTATCTGGTTATGTTGTAGCTGTAATGTTTTTATATATTAATAGTATTGTTTAAGGAACAATTGTTTCAACACTCATCTTTTATTTAACATATCTGATGAATAATCACCAGAATTTTTTATTTCTTGTTATGACAAGTGAAACATTTAAAATTCATACGTTTTCTCGCACAGAGCATACCAGTCATCATCACATGGATCATCAACCCAGTTATAGCCGAAATCTTCGCGTATAGCCGCACAGTTTGCTTTCGTGATCCCATTTGGTTCTCCCGGATTCCAGTTTAAGTATGTGGCGATTTCGTCATTATCATACCATTGCCAAATCCCCTCTGTCACAAGGTCATTCAGGCCTGTCCAGAACTTTGCGTCTGTGAAATAAAAGCGGTTCAAGAATCAGCAGGAAAAAAACCCAATAAGAATTAAAACAAAAAATACCGGCTGAACAGATAAGTAACAACGAACTGACATTTGTCCTCATCTTGGTTATTTTTGTAAAATATCAAACTAAAAGTACAAAAGAATGTTGCTCTTCTTAACCACCAGGAGGTCATAACTGCATTAATTACTAATTAAACCAGACTTTGCCGACAACAGGACATTCCTTACTTATGAAACTACTTTATTTTGACAATGAAAGGATCAAATTCTTCTGAACAGAATATCTCAATAGCAAATGCACCTCTATATCGCTTTGAAACTTCAAGAGTTTCAAGCAGGAAAAGCCCTGAATTGAAATTTCTTTAAATTCTACATCTACATCATGCATCGTCTCAGTCACACTTGACTATTACGCGACTATTACGCGAAAGTCTGGTTTAATTAGTAATTGAAACAAAAAAAAAAACAAACATCCTTATATCAAAGTTCTTCGGACCGATACATCTTGACAACATGCTCATTTCCTCTTGCTATTGAAGTTTTACAGAAAGATTTTTGTCCAGAGACACAGCCTGGAAATAAAACTGCTCATTTACAAAATCAATTAAAGGGCCATATTCATGTTAGAATTCATCTGAAAAGAGCATCCCTTTTACAAACACCTTTTTTATTATGTAGCTTCACACAGAGTTCGAGTCAATCTAAGAAATAACCTAAAATTTTAAAATCAAAGGGCCGTAACTTAGTAAAAATACTACAACAGGACCATACTGACAATATAGTAACAAAAAACGCTTATGTGAAAATTTATTCGAAGAGAATATATGTATAACATGTGTCATTCCTCTTGCTATTGGAGGTTCATAAAAGCTGGTTTAAAGCAATTGACTCACAGATGGGCTGACGATGAAAAAGAAAAGAAAAATGTATGCATCTGGAAATTCTAGCTGTAATTGTAAAGAACATACCTAAACTAAGTTATAGACTCCTTCTTGTTACAGAAAAAAATCAAAATATAAAATTTTACACACTTTTATACACCGTGACTAACGGGGTAGATACTTTAGTTATAACATTAATTTTGAGAAGTCCTGATAATTAGCCTCTGTAGTTCAATGGTGTAGGTCGTCGCACTATATTTTACAGCCGAAAGGTCATGGGTTCGAATCCTAGTTAATTCAAAACATTTTTTTCAGTTTCCATGGTGTAGAGAAGCATAATATTTTTTTTTTCCATAGTGTATTAAATTCTCTTAAGTTTTAAAGAAAAACAATTCAGCTAAATTGTGTGAGTCAGTCGCTTTAATTCAAGCAATTGGTTTTGCGGACACGAAGCAGCCTTTTTCCAATCAAATTGCATTACTATGTACAAAATCATCAGACTGTGATATGCTCTCAATATACATTTTTTCTCTAACAGTAAAAGCTTCATGCGAAGTTTTGTGCAATTCAAGCCAATGGTATCTTATAAATTGACCGGAAACGAAACTATTACACGGTTACTCGTGTTAATATGCACACATTTCTTCTTGCTAAAAACGCGTAAAACAGCATAAGGTTTGACTAAATTCAACAACTGATATTCTAAAAATAGCCGGAAAACACGGACGGGCAAAATATTTCATTATGTAAATCTACAAGAAAATCTCAGTAGACGAGACTTAAATTTTTTAAACTTAAATAAGACGAGTAGTCTCATTTTAATGTTTACTCAGGCTAGAAGGTGGTGAATTATGCTGGATGTATAAACAACAAATGGTCGATATAAAAGTCTGATTTTACCTGAGAAGAAGTATTTTTACCTTTCAAACGCCTCATCAGGCCTTGTACAAAGGTATTCTCAAGAGCATTGTCTATTCGGATTAGATGAGAACGGTGGTGTTCACAGAACCTCTGAAAAACAAAACTGTTTCTATAAAAATGAAACAAGGATATACTCTATCGTTCTATGTTTACACTAACTGGGTACTTGCATCAACAGTTGCTGATGTCACTAATAGTTTGCAAATTACACCCATTCTTGAAACAATCAATTTGTATTCAGCTGTAAATGTAATACATAAGAAAGTATACATTCCGACCAAACTTCATGTTTAGATCTGTAATTCTGTTTAAAAGCAATTAACCAAGCTTTCACTTTTAAATATTGAAAAATGAAAATGGCAAAATATACAAGCAGTATAGTATATTTCTGAAATAACCTTCTTGATAAAAGTCTGGACATAACTTACGCTTGCATCAGAAAAGCTTTGTTTTTCATGTCCAAACAGATAGCATGATCCTTGAAATGCAATCCAGTTATCCTCACAAGGTGTTGTTATGGATCTGACAGTTGCTGAATGAAAAATATCACTAACTGAAACACCAGTTACATTCCTACGTAACACATATTATGTTATGTTTACTGTTTGCGACACTAAAATATGATTTGTTGTTTTTATAAATTTAATAAGGCGTTGGTCATGTCTTTTCAATTTGTCTTTCAACTTCAACTTGTCTTTTAAATTCCTATTCTAGATTTTAACCACTTACTAATGCAAAGCAAAGGGGCTAAACCTCGTAAACGCCAAAATGCAGTTGCAGCTGCGCCAAACAATTCGATTTTAACCTCAAACAAACGATTACAAAATTCTATATGCAAACAATATAAAAAAAAACGTTTATCTACATACCAGCCACTACAGTAAAGACCAAAAGAACAGGTCCTTTAATCATATTTGCATATAATGACTGAATTGTTATCGTGTTTCTATCTAATGGTGATTTATGACCCAGAAACAATGATAAGATATTAAAATGAACTATATATTAAGTACTATAATATATATTGCGCAATCAGATGGAAACTTATTTAATTTGAATCATTTTTTTTTACAGTCTTTCAATGTTTTTACTCTTTTTTTTCATTAATTTGTTCAGTCGGCATTTTTTTCTCAGTTTCATTACTGCAATCTCTCCAATGGTCTTGCAGGACAGATGCGAAATTTGTCGTCCTTGTTTGTTTGTCAAAAAAACTAGACGTCGATCGGTTTCTTTTTTTAAATCGAGTGTTTTTATGTATAAACTACATGCTATCATTTTCAAAGTTAACTCTTGCCTTGGTTTTCTGCAACGATATGACAACATGATTTTCAAGAAGGGAGACAACACATCAAATCTCAAAATGAAATAAAATTCAGCTTAGTACTGGAGTTTCCCAAAAGAATTTAATTTAACACAGATCTTTCATGCTGAGAAATAATTCCGAAAGGAGTGACAGCTGGACGGACTTAAAGTACTGTAGCAATTTCAAGGATGTCTTTGAACAGAGCACTTGTCAAGACATAGCTCTTTTACATTCGACTCTAGTTAACAATTATTGATATGCCATGTACACCTTGCACGAGAAATACGAGGAAAGGCATACCATTGGTAATATCCAGATGGCCATACCACGTGGTATATGATGTCAGTTAGGCTATCGTGAGCAGCATTATTTTGACTTGATTCAGAGAAAAAAACTGCTGTAAGTATTTTATTTATACATTATTTTGAATGGTATATAGCGCATGCGAAGCGGAATATTATCTCCTACACATTGGTCCTGATGATTCTTTTGTCAGATGTACAGAATTTTATATCATTCAGGAAAATTGATGCGCTTTTTACGGTAGCAAACATTATTGTTACGAACTCTCTATTTCCCGAATGTTCAGAAAAACTGTAAATCTGGCAAAAGAATTTTAGGGCCTATATGTAGGGCACAAATTTCCGCTTTGCATGGACTATGCCCTCTGTATATTGATGTAGAAATAAAATACAGCAGTTTTCTCCTCCTAATCGAGTCAAAATAATGCTGCTCGTGATAGCCTAAATGATATCTTATAGCACGTGGTATGGCCACCCTGAAATATAGTGATTTAAGGCCATGTGCTGTTATCTACATGATTACATGCACAAAGTTTTTTCTTAGGTTATTGGCAAAGTTTTATTATTTTACACAAGATCAATGGCAAATCGACAAGTTAGACGTCACCTTGCTGAAAATGAGACAGGTGCATAGGAATACTAGAGGCAGGTTGCGCATGTCCTTAGAGAACCATACAGCGTTGTTTCAAGAAGGTGAAATCGATATCAAATGACTGGAAATGATTCACATCTGCATGCCAGAGGTCGAGGACGTTCAACGACTCAAGCCAAGTACCGATTCATCATCCTTAATGCCCGACGCCACCGGTTCCGAAACGCAACACCGTTACAGAACAACTTCCAGAATGCAGCCCGTGTGCGTTTAAGTATGTAAGCCGTAAGAAACCGGTTCCATGATGTAAAAATGAGGTCTTGGTAGAGATCCACTGGACCCATGCACTATTTCATAACGCTTGGCCTTATGGTTTCAAACAAATAGAACTTTAGAGAATTTCTTATCTTTTGTATATAAAACGTAGCCCCGAGCATGAGCAGATAATGAACAAGGGGGATAATAATCTAGAATAATCTTGGTAGATACCCATTAAGCAATGCTCAAAATCAAATTGAATGAACATCTTTTCTAAGTTTCCACCACCCTGACCGAGTTGTTGAAGAGAAGATGTTGTTTAAATTCAAAAGCTTGCAATTCGCGTCAGACATAGCGTGATCACAAAGTATCACCTTGTGCACTTTCTGCTTTGATAAGCTAAATATGAAGAAATATTTGTAAAAGTTTTTGTGGACAAGATACGATTGCGTGTAATGTCTGTAGATGATGACCATTATTTTCAAAATCTAATCATTAAAATGGATACATAGAACGTGAAAACACAATGCGCATTAAAGAAATATCTAAAATAAACGTAACTTATAAAATATTTATTCGCACTCAGGGAACGTGACAATATAATGCGAATGAAAGAAATATATAAAAGAAACGTAACCTATACTATATTTATTCGGATTCAGTGAACGTGACAACATAATGTGAATGAAAGAAATATCTAAAAAAAACGCAACTTATACAATATCTATTCGGACTCAGGGAACGTGACAACATAATGTGAATGAAAGATAATTATATTAAAAGTAAACGTAACTTGTACAAGATTTTCTCTCACCTCTGCATCTTCAAAACTGAACACTCCACTAGGAAAGAGATAATCTTGAAAATGTATCCATGTGTCAGGACACGGCAAACTTGGCTTCATGTCTGTTAAGTAATTGTTGTTTGATTTCGAATATAGAAAAGTACAAAAGAAAACAGCAAAAATCATGCAGTTATAGAATGTTCAAATTTTGTCGCAGTTCTTGCTTTAAACATATTTTACACAAATTGTACAGCATTGGCTACAGTACATGCTATCTAAGTTAATATCTGAACCTGTAAATCCTGGAGTTTATGTAGCGATAAAGTAAATGTAAATACACTGACCATGAAAAGACGTCTTCTCCAAATACAAACTGTAGACATGATTTTGGCATGATAATATTTCTTTGAAACCATACATTCTATCACTTTAGCCGGTAAGTAATCACGTACTTCACCTAAATATTACATTGCTCAATATTAAATGAGGTATGTTTCCTTTTTATCAGTCTGAAATAATGTTTGTTCTTACTTTCAGCCTTTTCTATGCGAGATTCTACAAGCTCAAGTTTCATTTCCAGTCGCACAATTTTTGCGGGTTTTTGTTCCTCATAATGCAGACATGAGCATTTTAGTTCCTGTTCTTAACAGAACACGTTGGAGAGCATTAAGATAACAGCAAATGTTAGCCTTAACATTTTTATTTGTGTGAAAGCGAGCCTCTTTCGTCGCTATATATCTATGCTAATGGCATCTTATACTCTTATATTCAAGTAAACATGTTGTTTGATCTACTTTACTTGAATACTTAACCGGAAAGAAGCACTAAATTTTAAACTTCTACTCATGATATCTAGTTTTCCAGTGGATTTTTCTTTTCTTTCTTTTGCAAAGACTTGCCACATCCATAAGTGGAATGTAAATAGACGAGAAGAGGAGTTTTCGAGTGTTTGAGAGAAGATATATATTAGTTACCATTCTAAATACATTTTATTTGTATTTGCAAAATAAGAAAATTAACTGTTGTCTACAGGATAAAGGGAAAGGATATGACAGCATACAGATAGTGGACGGATACCAGTTGTTATGCTGGAAGTCGTCTTCCTATTAATTCAGTGTTAACTAACATTCATCTAGGAGCTCAAATTTTGCGAGGAAACCACTTAAGTTCGACCACAAACTTAATCTACTTAGTGTCTTTCAAGTGTGAAGTGATATGGTCCTGAGAGCACGTAATATTCACAATATATTTATTTTTCATAATATTATACTTTCAAATCACTAACCAAACTCGTTTAATTCAACTTAACCCAACTTCAATGCATTTTCCAAATCATATTTTGGTATACCCTGCAAACTCTGTTAAACAGCGGATTCGAAAGTCTTCCGAGCTGCAAAACGTCCATAAGATAATTATAATAAAGTTCACGAGTTTTCCGTGCGTTACAAAGGTGGTGTCATGTCTGTTTACAGAATATCGGTGTCACATGCGTCCCTTTTCTACTGCTATGGTAGATAAATAGTGTTTAATAAGGATAGGTATGGCGATGCTCTATATGTTTCAATGGTACAATTGACTTACAGTAAAATGTTAATCAATGTTAATAAATGAATACAGAATATAGACCATTTGAATGATAAAATAGGTAATGACAAGACGTGCACACGTCTGACAATGATATTCGTGTACAGAATGGGTAATGTCCACATGAACAAAACATTAAACTGTTGTTACTGTGATTGTTAAGCAGTCTACGTATTTTTTAATTCGATCTGTAAAATGTTTTGACGCTGAATTTGCCCTATAAGGGAATCTTTGTGTAAGTATACAGTCTAAACCATTCGACAGAAAACTGTGTCATTTAAGCTAAAGACACATTTTTAATACCAAAAGAATAACATGATTATCATTTCTTTAAATCTTGAAATTTCAAATTAAATTAAATTAATGTTTCAACTTATTATCTGTTTCTTCCATGCTTCTAATAGCTAAGTTTATGTTCCAAATGCACAATATACCTCATACCGGCAACATTATTTTAATTTCTGTCCTTTACAGAAGATGATGGAGAGCATAAATATAATAGAAAATGTTCGCGTTATCATTTCTATCAGTGTAAACCCATCTTTTTCGTCACTTAATATTTATGTAAAAATTATCTTAAACTCACCTACTCGAGTAAACGTGCCGTTTAATCTATAGACCTTAAACATTTAACCGGAAATAAACATGTGTTTATATTTCTATTCAGTATTATTATTGCTCAAAACCTACTAAATGGAACATAAAATTATGTATTTATAAGACAGCCGGTTTACACAAACTTAACTCATTAATTATTGAAGAAAATTGGAATTTAGTTCAGCATTTAAGATTCAACGATTCATCTTTTTTTCTTACCGAAAAACTTACTGAATTGATGAAACTTTATACTCTTTTCAAAGAAGTAACTTTTAGAGCTTAAGACAAACCATGTCATAAGCTCATTCGACAATTAGGAATATTTTAACGAAAATCAAGGTTCAGTGCACTTTACTCCTACATATGATCAAGGTTCAGTCCACTGTAGTCCTTCCTATAATGAAGGGTCAGTGCACTGTAATCCTCCCTATAATCAAGGTTCAGTACACTGTAGTCCTTATATAATCAAGGTTCAGTGCACTGTACTCCCTATGATCAAGGGTCATTGCACTGTATTCCTCTCTATGATCAGGTTCAGTGCCCTGTTATCCTCCCTATGATAAAGGTTCAGCGCACTGTAACCCTCACTATGATCAAGGGTCAGTGCACTGTAATCCTCCCTATGATTTAGGTTCAGTGCACTGTACTCCTCCCTATTAACAAGGTTCAGAGCACTGTTATCCTTCCTATTATCAAGGTTCAGTGCATTGTACTCCCTATGATCAAGGGTCATTGCACTGTAATCCTCTCTATGATCAAGGCTCAGTGCCCCGTAATCCTCACTATGATGAAGATTCAGCGCACTGTAATCCTCACTATGATCAAGGTATAGTGCACTGAAATCCTCCCTATTTCAAGGCTCAGTGCACTGATCTCCTCCCTATAATCAAGGTTCAGAGTACTGTGCTCCTTCCTTTTTTCAAGGTTCAGTGCACTGTAATCTTCCCTATTATCAAGGTTCAGTGCACTCTAGTCCTCTCTATGAACAAGGGTCAGTGCACTGTAATCCTCCCTATAATCAAGGTTCAGTGCACTGTACTCCTCCCTATGAACAAGGGTCAGTGCAATGTAATCCTCACTATGATCAAGGTTCAGATATTTGTAATTATAGTCCGGATAAAAACCAGACAGAGGCATATACGGAAGGAAAGACAAAGTGGCAACTATAATATTATATTTTACGGTCTACCATCGGGGAGCATAAATCTTAATAATATAAAGGGGCATAAGATTTTAATGAGTCATAAAACGAAATCATTGCAAGATTAGCTTCTTCGGGCGTGCACTGTGCAAATAATCACATCTGTTTGGTATCTGGCTATATACGACATCATTGTAACCGTAAGTTTATTTTTCCTTTGCTTTATCCATCCGTATTTTTATTATTTTCTACTGTCTAAAAATTCAATTAAATGCAGTCAATACCTTTTAATTTTCTTGTTTATCACTTCTCAAAGATTCAATTCGAATTGTGGATTTAGAAACAAAACTGGCAAAATACTTTTGAAAACATTTTTGGTCTTTTTCACAATGTTTAAAAAAAGTCTTATGGTAATATTTTTTATCACTTACTTCATAGGTCGCTGTTTTGTTTTCGCCGAGTTTAATAATGCTATAAAGTTTAACAGAAAATGGACTAAAATAATATGACATTTCATTATCTTCAACACAACGTGTATATTTAAGTGTAGGAACCTAACGTGAAATGTGTCTATAAGAAAGGGATGACCCGACAACCACTTAAAAGACAATTATATTTTTACATAAAAGGTGACATTAGCGTTAAATTTGCATAAAGTTTAGAAAGACATGAAATTCTCATCGAGCACATTACCTCAAAATTGCAAACGCACATTATCCGAAATTATATTCATATACTGGTCACCTTGGGGTTTATATTATTAACCTCTACGTTTTCCTAGAAGTATTAATCGTTTTGTAAAGAGGAAAGTAATTTATGTTTGTAGCAAATTAGTAATTATCTAAACAAAACAGACTCAAAGGAAAGAAATCAATGTTTAAGACAAGAGACGTTACTCCTGCTTGATATGGGACAGCACAACAAAATATCCAATTACTGTATAGAGAAAATTGTAAAGGCTCTGTTCCCCAGCTGATTTCATATTATCTTCAAAAACACAACTGTTGAAGTGAAAGTACAATGGTCGATAGAGTGTTTAGTGTTACAAATAATTGTCCAGTTGCATTTGTAATGCGTCAACCTTAAGTTTTAAATCACCAATTCCTTCTCCTATACCACTTAACAGAAGCTGATGAAGCTTAACGAGAATGTTCCATGCATGAATCTTGTTTAAGATTGATAAAAGAATATCAATCCCTGCAGAACTGAAGCTGCTATGGCAAACCATAAGATACAGTGTCTTAAGTAGGTAAGTAGCATTTAAGGAAAAAAGGGAAGCTGTATTCAATGTATTGAATCTGACTGTGCCATTGTGGCTAGCAAATATTTGTTTGTGTTTTTAAATTTAAATTTTACAGATAAATTTATTGTTAAATACATTTGAGTAATTTTTCATAATGACAGCAATAAAATTGAAATGTGTTTACTGCACGTAAAAAAACAGACTTACAATTCAAGCTTTAGCGCAACTGTTTCACACTTCAAAATCATTTGATAAAAACATTAGATTTGATATTCTAAAAATGAAGCCTCATTTAAATAAATGGTTAGAATGTCAACAATTTCCCCAGTCGTCAGAAAATTTGTATAATGCCATCAGGCGATATGAGCGTTGCTTAATTAACCGCGTATTGCTATATAGCTATCGGTACCTTTTGGCCATTTGACCGACGCCCCATGGAGAGGTTAGTTATTTTAGGTTGTTGGGGGATAGTGCAAGACAAGAAAGCATACCATTTCAGTGACACTTCTGGTTCTTTTCCATGTTCAATGTAGAGCACTAATATATGGGGCCTCATTTTAACATCTCATCCGAAAGAGATTAAGTAATGTTATTGGAGGACCGGGGAGCAAAATCGCGACCCCAGCATTACCAGTTCAGCGCGTTACCACTGGACCACTGCTCCTGCAGGCTCCTAGGTTAAATAGACAACATGTTGAAATGTGACAACAAAAATGAAAAATACAGGGGTTTCATTTCGAAAGTGTAGGTGAATATAATGCACACTGGAAAGGTAAGTCTTGTAAAATATAAAATTGTCAAGCTGTCCTCTTTTTAGCTATATTTACGACACTTCAATTGTTTCTAAAAGGTTCGTAGTTGAGTTCTAAAAGATTATTTTTATAGTGTATTCATTATATCCCCTGTGCTTTTAAAGACTATTCATTGTAATTAAATCACTTGCTTTGTTTACACACTGACAGTAGATACTAACATGGGCAAAACATTTAAGCAAGAAGACAACCATCAATATAACAAGAACTATTGCATCAAGTTGTGATCACATGTAAAATTCATTTATTTGGCATAACCCACTGGATGTTTTTAGGCAGCCAACTTGTTTCAACATAAATCTTGTTCTGCAAAAAAAATGCAAAGGGAAATAATAAAAATCATGCCAAATCAACATTATTGTTCGACGAAATAATTCTCTTCCTTCCATGAACTGTGAATTAATTCCGACAATAAATCAAAACTAAAGCAAACTAAACGTAAGGGTGCGAAGTGGAGAAAAAGTAGACAGGCTTGAATGTTGTCTCTTGAAATTTACACTCCCTCTTAAAGATTTGAAGTATGCAGAATAGATGTATTTTTCTCCATACAATAAATTCAAACATATACACACACCACACACACGCTCACTGACAAGTGCTCGCGGGCAAAGGGCATGTCAGTGACATAATAAAATTTGATGTTGTCAATTCAAAATAGACTTTTTTCCATCTAGTTTATAGTGACTGAGGAGTTTGCAGTTGATGACACGATATGTTAAATAACAAGGGAGTGAGAATCTAAACAATAACTTCATATATCCGTTATATCATGAACACAAAAATAGCGCATCAAATGTAGTTTTATGTGCGTTCAAGGAGAAATTATGTAGGCGACATGCGGGGATATTTCAATCACTATGAAACACTAGACTTATGATAAAATATTATCTTTTCTATTTAGAAAATGCGTTATTGTTGCGTTATTTTTGCAGAGACTATCATTTAATTTATGATTCTCCATCTGAATATTTTATGCTATCAATTTTGATAATAATAATGACCCTTGAAAGATATTAAAACCGCATTTTCCCTATCGCTTGGAGTTTGTTAAACAGAGACAAACATTCAAGCATATAAAATAAAATGAAAACGAATGAATTCTTAAATTAAGTTTACAGTATTGTGTGCCTTTAATCTGTGCTCGTTTCCAAAGTAGTCTCATGTTGGTGTGAAAAGAAGCCAGAAATGACATGCCTATATTGATGAAGTTTACTTTTTCTCTGCAGCACGATTGCTTGCGTCATGAAAGAAATTAAAATAAAATGTTTGATATGGTGTCATTGCAGTACTTTTCAAACAGAGATACGAAAACTGATTTTAACCATGAGTGAACCACCTCCAGATTATGAAAAAGTTCAACATCCAGTTGCATCGGTGCAAGGTTTGTCACCACAAATGCCGCCTAATCTACCAACATGTCAAGGTGAAATATCCCCTCATGTACAATATGGAAATCCAGTCGGACAAGCTCCCCACCCACAATACAGCCAACAACAGCCCATGATGATGCAACCCACTCATCACTCACAAACAACAGTAATTGTTACTCAGCCAACGGCGGCCGTGCAGAACGATCGCATGATTGGAACAAGAGATGGTCACAGAGATTGGAGCTCTGGATTGTGCTCATGTTGTAATGACATGGGCAATTGTAAGCAAATAGATAAAATTAGACTAACACCGAAGACAGAATTCTAAAATACTTATTCTATAAATTTACATGTAATGAGCTCTGGTGAAAATGTGTCTGCGATGAATTTTATCGTTGAAAAAAGCGTCCGTGCGATATTTAAAATGTTATTGGTGGTGATCTACGTACAACACTTGAAAAGAATTTATCTTTGTATGTTTAATGTTCATACAGATATCTATCTGGCTTAGACTTATATTTTAATTAATATTAATAATTACACGAAAGTTAAAGTCAAATATGAAGAATCGTCTTAATGTTTCATTAAATTTAAAAGACAATCTAACCACCGCATGTTTAACAAGAGACACGTGGAGACAACCTCGATAAAGGCCGAGTACCTTTTAACTACAAACTACATCAGGAAAAAAAAGCAGAATAGCTTACTTAAGAAACTTCCAGTACTAATAAAAAATACGCGGAAAAGTGTTGTCATTTCTTTGATAAAAAAATCATACCATTGAAGGTGAATTGAAAAGCAGTTAAATGACGTTACTTCATACAATTTGCTTGCATACGCTTCAAACGGCTGTAACTATAGTAATATCACTAAGCGAATACCGGTCTAACACAAAACGACGTTAACGTTCATACAAATTCACAACGGCCCAATAAATCGCTCTCGCCGCCAGGCTGCGAAGAATCTTCTAAGCCTGCCAGTCTCTTATATTTGAAACGGCAACCTGCAGAGCCGCCGGAAGTGCTTCAATATCATCAAAATGTGTCCCTCGAAGATATCTCTTTATTGCGGGAAAGGCAACGAAACCGCACGGTGACAGGTAAAAAAAAGATCAATATTTGGGCCGGATAGACGACGATGATGTCAAAATAAATTTGCAATGAACATACGTAAAGTGGAATTTCTTAATTCTTCATTTAAAAATAAAGAAATGAGAACACGTTTCCCCGAAAGATTTACTCCGCTCCAGCTATAACACTAATAACTGCCTAAATTTTGAGATGATATGTTAAATGGCATTCTTTCTGGTACAGTCTATTGTAAATTCCAAAATTTATATGTTTCCTTGACAGGTATGTGGGTTATGTGTTGTCCCAGTTGTGCACTGGGGAGTATATCCAATAGACTAGGGGAGTGTTGCTGTGTTACCTGCTGTGTGCCTATGGGGCTCGTCTCCGTGCGAACTCGAATTCGAACACTAGGTGGCATTAGGGTCAGTATCAGCCGACAAAACATTGACCAGTTGTACAATATTACAAGATCGGTTAAACTTGCCATTGCTTTATATCATCTTGAAACAAGGTTTGTTGGCTTCAACGCCATGTTTAAAACAGACCGATACCAAGTTAGGCCTTTTATTGCAGATTTGTTACACTATGTATTCGATTTTTAGGTATTTTTAAACTTGTTGTATATCCTTAAAACGTACAGTAATTGCATATATATACCTTCAGCAATGTACGAGTCCACTTAAGTTGCCTGTCTTTCCTCATAATTTTCCATAATTGTTGTTAACTTGTAAGTATCAAGTTATTTATTTTCAGGGATCAATTTGCATGGATTACCTGGCTGTAGAATGCTGTCAAGTCTGTGTGATGTGTCAGTTACTGCGTGAGTTGGACTACATGGGACTCTAGAAATACTGTTGTCTAATGACGTAAAGTTAAGGACTACAGTAAAGCACTTTTTAAGCGTTTAAATATAACCTATAATATTGATCTTGATTTAGTATCAAGAATTGAAAGCAATTTGTGTTCAACATAAAAACAAAATAACCGAATTCGTATCAAGAGTGAATATTTCACTGAAGTAAAGGACTACTAAAGTGTTCAACATAAAACCAGTATTATGATTAGTTTTAGAGTGAACATTTCACAACTATAGTAAATCACAAAGTATTTAACATATGACCAATATCAACAAATTAGTTTTTAGAGTGAACATTTTACGACACGGTAAACTGGGACAGGGAGGATATGATAAACTACGGAGCATATTTTTTTACAAACTTACAATAACAAACATTTCAACTTCATACCATTAAGCATATTTTCCCTGATCAATGCGTTTTATATTTGAGTGAAATATATCATTTATAAATATTTATACAAAAGATGCATTTAATATATCAACGGGTCATAAAATGAATAGAGAAGACGCCAACAAGAAAGTTGGACATATGTTTCTGAAAAGTATAATCAAATAAAGGATATAACCAAGAAATGAATATTTTGTTGAAAGAGAGTAAACCTAGCTCGCTCTGCAAAGTTTAAATCAAACTGAGACAATGCATACTAAATCTAAAGAAAACATTTTTCAATAGAAACACTTAAAATGTAAAATGGTGACAGTGAAAGCATCGTTTAGTTTAGTTTTGAAACAATGCTTCACACAAAAACTGTAATTAGAAAGAAAAACGTTTTATATCTTTTTCTGTATGCACCCAACGAACTCAAACTTTTCCAAAGTCAGTCTGTCCATCTTGCATTAACAGCTATGCCAAGGCTTTTCAAACTGTAAAATTTGCAATGCCATTTCCTCGTGATATCTTTGCTTTTATTTCAAAAATACACATGTAAAACGAAAAACCTAAGCAAAACAACGTGTTTAAACGATATCAAGATTTCGTCTTTATCACGTTTTTTTATTGTTGGTGTTTTGTATTTTTGTTGTCGATGTTGTTGTTTTGCAAGAAAAGTAATCTGTGACTAGGCATCAAACAACTGTAAGTACTCACACTTAGCATCTCTAGGACAAGTTCTATGACTTTGGTAACAACTTCCAGAGGACCAACAATTACGACTGTTGTTAACGGTATAGTGTATACCTTCCTATAATTCTATAAATACAATCACTCACAACTGCCTCAAGGAGTCGATTCTTTGGCTTAGTAGATAGAGTGCTGGCCTTCAATGCGCTAAGATCGGAGTTCGAATCCCGCTCTGGGTTGTGTATTCTAAGATGCATTGCATCTTTTTGTTATAGACTTTTATTTTTGTAAGATAAGGGCTCGTCCGGGATGACCTCTTCTGGACTTAGTTATAAAAATTAAATAAAAAGAACGTTTCAAGATTTCTGTCTGATCTTCTTATCTAAAAATACACCACACCATTTGTCATCATAAATGATGACTTTCCCAAGAGGGGATGTGTTACGATCTAGTGCACACCTATCTATAATTGTATAAGTAGAACCTCTGACAACTGCGTCAGGGAGTCGATTCTTTGGCTCAGTGGTTAGTATGCGCTAAGATCTGAATTCGTTAACGTGTTAAAGTTTCTGACACCAGTTGATAGTTCCAACGTACCACCACAAAATAAGAAGATCTTCCCTAACACGATGAGAAATAGTCTCCGTCAACATAGTACTAGAGCATACAGACCTAACCTCGGCCAACCTCTCACATATGGTAGAAGGGAGACAGTGGCCCGCCAGTGGTCTTTTCAAGAAAGCGGTTGCATCATGTATTGTTGAACGAATTGTTGTTCTAAAGTCTGTCCCACCTAATTTTGAAATCTCATTGGTGTCATTGTATTCCACACCTATTTGTTAAAAAGGACATCTTTCATACTAATACAGGGATATCTCTAGACCATTTTTTCAATCTCTCCTTTTATCGATTTTTAGTCGTTTTCTCCATAGAGCGTAATGCAATTGACATGACGTCTTTTTTTTTTTTCAAAATGGCGGCGCCCATGTCAGGGTGTTCCTCAAAATTATCGACGAGTATTGAAGCATTGTGAAGTCGATATTGCCAGGAAAAAAAAATTTTGGTTTCAAAGCCATGAAATAAGTCATGTTTTAATTGTGTTTTTTTTTGCCATATTTACAAAAATGTTATAACTTGATTTGGAAGTTCAACTACGTGTGGCTGCTGGTGTGTCATATAAAAGAGAATCAGAAGATTTTACCCCGACTTTGTTTTATAATGTAGAAAGATAAATAAATAAATAAAATAATAGTAATAAAAACATATACAGTAAATTTTTAGTACCCGGAAAAATCTACAAACATACTCTTTTTAAGAATTCGTCCTCGAATTCCTGGAGTACTGAACGTATGTTAGACTCTGGGAGTTTCAAATCAAGTGTACTGAGCTTGCTTTGAACTGAGCATTTTCAATAACTCAACAGCACTCTACCACGTCACTATAAAAAACTAGCTGATATGCAAATCTCTATTTGAGTTTATTTATCGTTGTTGCCGGTTGACCAACACCTCCTGCAGAGATTAGTCGTAAAAAGTATGAAGATAAGTTATAATTAAAGGCGCTAATGACAGACGACCTTAAATACACTCCATGCATATAGTCCACAAACGAAATACATTGAACACAATCATCTGTAATGAAAGGTAGGAAGTTGAAAGGAAGTTCGATGCTCGATATTCTTTTAAGCTTTAGACTGGCAGAATTAATAAATTTCCAAAACGTTTCAAAAGATATCGGTCTAATGTTGTGTACACAAAAGTCACCACATTTTTTTTTGTTTTTGTTTTACAGAAAAAGTGATTTAAAACAGTTTTTTAACATTTAACTATTGATTTTTTATGCTCCACCTGAACAGGTGAAAATATAGTTTAGTTACAAAATTGTTGGAGTTGCGCACATAAGCAATATTAAGTAAAATTAAACAAATGGCAATAACTATGCCAAAAACTGAGTCGCAAAAGCCTGAGTATATGCGCTGCAACACTTAATAATAATCATTCTGTGTATGTTTAGTGAAAATAGCCTGGGCAATAATATATAAGATAAAGCAAAGACAAATATACTCGAATCTCAAAAGTAAAAAAAATATGCGCTGCAACACTTGATGCTGATCATTCTGTGAAATAATTGTGAAAATTGTATGAGAAATGTAGGGATAGGGCACAGAAGCGATATTTAGTAAAATTTAACGAAGATCAATAACTATGCCATGAATAATCAAAATACAAAAGTCTGAAAAGAAATACTGTGGCTCTTGATAATGATCATTCTATGAAAATTTGGTGAACATCATTTGGGAATTGTAGGACTTGTGCACAGAAGCAATATTAAGTAAAATTTAACAAAGGTCAATAACTATGCCAAAAACTGAACTGCAAAAGCTGTAGTAAATACGCTGCAGCACGTGCTAATGAACATTCTATGAAGGTATGGTGAAAGTTGCATGGAAAATACGGGAGGAGTTGCGCACACAATAAATATTATGTAAAATTAAACAAAAACAAATAACCGCCAAATAATCGAATCACAAAAGTCGAAGAATAGTAACTGCGACACAATAATCATTGTATGAAAGTTTAGAGAAAATCAAATGAGAATTATGGGAGGAGTGATGGAATGACGGACGGACAGTTCAATTACTATATGCCATCCTTCGGGGGCATAAAAATTTCAAAGCTCAACTTCTAAGCACTTCTTAATCAATTTGAAAATAATTTATCACTAAAGTACCTTCGGTGGTTGGTGTAAATTGTAATAAAAACATGGATGCCAAAGGGCAGAGCTATTTTTGTATTTGTCTGTAAAAATGTTCTCCTTAGAAACTGCTTCCTTAGTTTGAAAATGTTTTGGACACAAATGTTCCTAAGGTGAATAAGCCATGCAACTTTATTCAATACTTGAAAAACGGAGCTATTATCCTTAGATGTCTGTGTAGGAACCTTACAAATCTACTTAACAAACTTAACACATTACTGCTTCTTTTGGATTTCTGTGGAATTTTTGCAGTGAAAGGGGAGAATAATTAAAAAATCTTTCATTAATCTGACTAAGTATTAACATGAATGTGTTTGACACTTGTCTGTCATTAGCAAAGCTTTGATTATGTTCAATTTGCCTCCCATTTATCGCGAATGGAAGAAAATTTGAATGGAAACACATTAGTAAAGGTTTGATAGATGTCGAATTATCTCGAATTCAAGCTGTTTGCTTCATTTAAAAAGTTTCAGTAAAGTTCGCCTGTGTTTGTATATGAAGTATGAACTATACTTAACAGTTCTGTATGCAGTTTTCGATTAAATCATGTATTATAAACATCACAGCTCCTTTGTTTATTTTCATGGAAAGTATAAAGTATTTTAAAAGATGAAATTGCCAATTATGTGCTTCATAACTGACCAATTTAATGTCGAGCGCGAGGAAAAATAAGACAGTCCTTTTTACGCAAATGTACGCGTGTTACATTTAATTTTCATTTGTTTTTTTTCTGTTATCCAAAATCATGTCATGAATACAAAGCTTTACAGCAAAGTTTGCACGGAAAGAGTGAAATCTTCATGAATAGAAAAATCACTGCAAATATTCTGGGCAATAGTGTTATGAAAAAGTGTTATCAAATTTGAAGGAACCATTTGAATGTTCCGTTCACCGTTTATTGTTCCAATAGTTGGACACAAACTAAAGGTAACTGAGTACAATGTAATAAGAGAATTTGCACACAGTGATAATCAAGCAAAAGGAACGATATCTTGTTTCAAAAACGTTCTACAGTGTAGTTATCTAGTTCACTTACCTAGTACAATTATATAGAAGAATAATTGCAGTTAGAAATTCCAATACTTGTTTGCAAGTCAGTGGAGCTAACATTCAGGTATAACTACCCTCTAAATAGGATTTATATTCATGTTTATTATTTTCATTAAATTTTAAATTAATCTCAGTTGATAATTTTATCAATCATTTTATTTCAAATTGCTTTTTTAAGTGTGTACATAAATGTATATACAGAAACATATAAATTACTTCAAACAATATATATAGAAAAAAAAATACAAGAAGATGTTGCTTTTACTAATCAATATATATGTATTATTAACACAGTTGAAATTTTCATAATTAAATATACGTGTCCTTGAATTTTCACTAAAATGAGACATATTGAAAGGTCATATTTCTAGCTGACTCCATATTCTTTCATGTTTGAATTTATTTTACAAAGATTTATAGTCCTTCCGCGATAAAAAATACTTTGAAGGTATGAAAAAAACAGCTAAACATGTCCTGTTTTCTAATAATTCAAACATAGGTTTTCCATTTATTAATAGTGTAAAACATGAGTGAACATAATCATGCTCAAGCGTACGGACAAACTGCTACAGGTCACCCGTACGGTCACGGTCGTGTGGCTCCGCTTCCACAGTACGGACATCCACAGCCCAAGATGCCTGCTCAGCAGTCTAACACCACTGTCATCATCAACCAGCCATCAGCCTATCGGAACGAACGTTTGATCAGATCTAGAGACGGCTATAGAGATTGGAGCTCAGGACTGTTCGCATGCTGTGATGATTCTGAAAACTGTGAGTATACATTTGTACAGTTTGATACCTACCTCAGTATATAAATATTCAACTGCAATAAGCACAGTCCAACGGACCGGGCCAGTGGTCCAGTGGTAGCGCACTTATCTCTTTATCCAGGGGTTACGAAATCGTCCTCGCTCCACTTACATCACTGTCTTTCTGAAGAAACGTTAAACTCAGGTCTTTTGTATCACTGCTAAACATTGAGCATGGAAATGAACCAAAGGTGTCTTTGCAATGGGATGGTTCTATATCATAAACTGCCACCCCCCATCCCCCCCCCCCAAAAAAAAAAAAAACCGTTAAAAACTAACTTTTGAAGGCTGCGTCGTTCATACGGGAAACTGGTACCGATGATAAACTCAAGCTCGATTATACATTGGCATAAAGTGGTGCAGATCAGATGTTATGCTATAAAGTGTTGGCCTGTTAATCAAGGGTTCGCAAGTCAACAAGTCACTAATTGTCTTTCGGATGAGGCAGTTAATCGAGGCCTCGCGTGTCTTTGCTATAAACTGAGCATAGAGTAGAATAAGGACGCTTTGGGAATGGGATTTTGTCTGTAGCTTGGACTATCCGCTACAATCCTAGAAAACTTTACTCAGGAGAGGCGCCGACCATATGAGCGACAGGTACCAAATATGAATGATAAGTGCACTTAAATACAGAGGAATTGGTCCGAATTATAGATGATTGTGATTGTTTCTGATGCACTGCATCTTTGTGCTACTCATGAAGCAGCAAGTATGGGTTTGAATTCCATTTTAAGTGGTCTATACATTTGAACTACTGAACTTCACATTTGACGGACACAAGATGCATACATTTAATCATAATGAATAAGCATTATATCGAAGGTTTCTGTTTGTTGTATTTAAAATGTGTTCATTTCGTATTTAGTAGGGTGTTTTCTTTGATGTTCTATTGTTGCCAATCAAAGACAATTTTATATACATATAATCTGTTTATTTCGTAACAATTCTTCAACTAAACTTTCCAAATATTAAATGTTTTGTAAGAAGGCATGGGTAGTTGCATTCCCAGCGCTAATAGTCTTAGCAATACCGTCTGAAGTACATTAGAATGGATAACAAGTATTAAAAGAGTAGGTTACACCTCCCAATATGACATAGAATAATGAGGTCTATGGAAAATGGGCAGCTACATTTGGACCTCACATTTGTAACAATTTAAAAGTTATTGAGCGAACACGAAATGTGGACATTTTTACACATGACCTTTAGGTGTGATCTTGACTTTGGAGGTAGCGACCTGGTTGTTTTGAGCTCTTCACATTGTCACATAATGGTGATCATTTGTGCCAAGTTATTTTAACAACTTTCAAGCAGTTTAATAGCAACAGAGCGAACACGAAATGTGAACTTTTTATATAAAACCTTTAAGTGTGAAATTGATTTTGGAGGCAGCAACCTGGTTGTTGCACTCTGCACATTGTTGTATAATAGTGATCATTTGTGCCAAGTTATTTTAAAAACTTTCAAGCAGTTTGGAAGTAATGCAGCGGAAACGAATGTGGACTTTTTATTTATTACCTTTAAGTGTGACCTTGACCTTCGGGTTTGGACCTGATTGTTAGGCTCTGCATATCGTTTCATACTAGTTATCATTTGTGTTATTTCAAAAACTTTCCTTGAGTTTAAAAGTTATGGAGCGAACACGAATTATCGGACAGACAGGCCTATAATACCCTCCCCGCAGGGAATGAAAACAGATTTTTGTTGCATTTTTTATATCAAGTCAATTTACTTTTGTCACGTGGTTGTACTACGTAAAAGATTTAAAGGAACAATTTATTCACATGGGAATACATCGTCAACTTTCTTCTTCTTAATAATGGAAGTCTTTTGAACGAAAAATTTTATCTTAGAAATGTTAAGCATCTAAAGTTTATTTTAAGATATTCTTGCAGGGAGTATCTATGCATTGCTTTACTTGACTGAGGATTAATTTATAAATTTTTTTTTCTGTACATGTCTAACAAAATTGCAGTTTCTTTTGAAAAGGATTTTGTAAAACATAATTGCATAGAATTTACAATTACTGTCCTTGGACAACCTTTACCACTTGGGCTTTTGCAATACATGTATTTGTAAAAAGATGAAAATCTAACAATGTGTAGAAATGAGACCACGGCGTCTCTAAAACACTTTCTTGAGTATTTCTCGTTTAAAATTTACACTTAACAGGTCTATGTTTTGACGTCCAAATTTCTTATTTACAATCATTTAGAAAAGCAAAAGAAATGTTTTCGTTTATGTATCTGCATTCTTTGAAAAGCTATTTTTGTATACTATTTTATTAGATTTTACTCTATTTAAAGGCGATCTTTTCAGCTTTACTGTACAAGAGAGCCAACTATCTAGTGAAAAACAATTGCACTAATTTTGCAACGTTTTCAAAAGATTCAAGACTGTATCTCTGTGTGTTTGATATTTTGTAGGATACATACATGTCGATATTATTTTCTTTATCGAAACTCAGCTTATTAAGAATATTAAAGGGTTTATCACATAATTACAAGTATGCATGTCAACAAAACTGTTTGCGAAGTTAAAGCGCCTCACTATAATTTGTGAACTAAAAATTCTGTGACATCGAAGGTATGACTTCATGAATACTTATCGCAGCTCTACCTGTCAATCAAACTGACAAATTAAAGACGCGCCTGGTGTCTGTACCCTGTTGTTATGTGTAATTTCAGTGGATTAGGTAATAGTGAGAGATTTGTTTCGAATTGTGAATGATAAGTTACATACCATGGGAGAAACATATCAAATTATTCATCACACTTTACACGTTAGATATCACAAAACATTTCATCGTGTCTGTGTTGTAAAATGAAATCTTCCTAACCACAGACACTTGGGATAAGGAAATTGTACTTGTTTCACACATAAAGCACTCATGTACAAACTTTGGTGCCTGTCTGAGAAAGTTTCAGTAGTTGCTAAAATTTACTAATATGCCTTATAAATATAAAGATATAAATGTTTGTCAAGCGACATATGTAAACATTCAACACGCGTTGATTTACCTGTGTGATCTATTGTATGACGCTAATTCTATTTCTGAACTGTAGATTACTTAAGTCTACGTAGCACAAGACATAAATGCTCTGTACGGTCTTGCAAAGCCCTGGAGTTACAAAAAAGTAATTAATGGATTGCTTACAAGATGCCTAACTTATCGGATAAGACTCGTAGAGTAAAAACCTACACGGAAATATATCTTATTAGGCAGATATTGTTACACTTTCAGAAAACATGTCAATTTTGAATAAGGTCGGTGTTCTTCGGGTAAAAATGATCATTTTAAACAGTGGTGCCTCTACGTTTATCTTTAAAGAGTATACTTGCTATTAGAATTATTATTTTCTTTGTCCATATACATTTATAGGTATGATGACAATATGTTGTCCAAACTGTGTACTGGATGATATTGCCGAGAGGCTAGGAGAACGCGTCTGTGTATCGCGTGTTTGTCCCTGTGGAATAGCTAAGTTACGCACACGAGTTCGAACACTGGGCGACATCAGGGTTTGTATTTCAATCAATTTTAATATTGATATTACAGTTCACTAAGAACTCATTTTTTCCAGAAGTGGGGATTCAGGTTTTTTTAATGTAAAAATGGTTTCGTGCTAACAGACGTCATGTTATAAAAATTCAATATCAAAGTCAATGGTAATTTATGTTTAGATAATTACTTTCTTTTCAGGTGACACTAAGAAATCTTTGACTTAATGTGGCTACTGGTTATTCTAATATTTAAAGTGATGAAGCAAGGTCGTGATAAAAGCCGAATTTATGCTGCTTAATTGCCACGTAGCACCAACTCTAAATTTAGTCATTTCTACGGTTCCTCTGTTTTTAAATGAAGATTCGTAAATACCCTGGGCATTGTTCTTCTTACTTATTTAACAGTCAATATTTATCGATATATATTTTGTCGTTTTGAACTTTTTCAGTCGATAAACTTAAGTTAAGTTTAATTTCTTTTATTTTACACAAAATGTGAAACAAGTTCTTGCAATTTACGATAATGCCCCTCAATGTCTTTTTTTTCTGGATTCGAACCGGTACTAGTGTCAAAGTTGTGGGACGTGAACCTTTGGAAACTCTCACGCCTGGTTGGTTCGAATCATTAGTCCGGCTTTTACATCTTTACCACTGCTTCTTTATCGAAAAACCTTTGCTTAGTAGCAGTTTAATATAGCAATTATACGCCCTTGTCTACCAGCTATTTTTAAGACGACACTATTGTGTCGGCTTTGTGATCGAGGGTACCTGTGATGAAATCCAGCTCAGAGCAAATGAATTTTTCTCGGATACATGTTTGCTACCTTATAAGGTAACTTGAATTTTCAGGGATCAGAGTGCAAGGATTGCTTAGCGGTAGAATTTTGTCAGCTCTGCGTTATATGCCAGATACATCGGGAGCTGAAATTCATGCGAGAGTAAAGAATGTTTGTTTCCAAGTCTGAAGAACTCTTGAATAATGACACAGGGTATCAGACATAACACTTTTACAAAAAAGTGAAATGGATTTGTATAAAAAATAATACGACAGTCGTTGTCTTAAAATGTGATACAATATCATATATATATTAAAGCTTCTACTTTATATGAACTTTTTAAATTTCCCTTACGTTTTTGGCTCTTGTCAAAGATTTGCGTAGTTCTAACACATATTTGTATGTTTTAATTTTACATTGATTTCTTGACAAAAAGCACAAATAAGTGTATTCACCATGTTTTATTTAAGTAGGCACCCGTGATTCTATTTTCCTTTCCCTAATATAGACTATACTAATTTCATTGATTTCAGACAATTTTCTGTTTTACTTCCTTAAAAGGTATTGTCTTTCTCTTATCAGATCCCGTTACGGACATTTGTTATTACATGTTTTGCTACAATGCCTTATACATATTAGAGTGTACTTGCTATCTAGCTACACGTGCAATAACACACAAAACTTTTTCTCATTAGACCATTGCAGTGGTCAATTGAAGTGTCTACATTCGGCAAGCTACTTTTTCCTTACGCCAAAGAATACGACGGGTAATTAATATGTAAAAAATTGTTCGTTCGAACAATTTGTTCGGGGCATAACTCTGTAACCCTTCAATGTTACCATTCCTATACCGTAGCTGTTACAAAAGATGTCTTTCGTGAAAAGTTTAAGATTTTATCTCTATAAACATTTCACTTGAATTGTTGTGGATAATTAGATGGCATTGAGAATTTATACAGAGCCTAATGATCATTGACAGTGGCTATTTACAGAGATGTCGTCCCTGACAATAATGTTTATGAAAGTTTTTGTCCGAAGCCAGCCTATTTTACCCTCCAATGCTTCGACTTGAAATTTACGTGATCATTTGATGGAATAGAGAAGAGGTTCAGCACACGAACTATTATTCAAGCACGATTATTTGAGCAGACTGCAAAGTCATTTTCCGTTATATTCTATTTAAAATTTGGCCCGGAGTGTAACTCTATAACCCTTCAACGTAAGATACTATCGACTTGAAATTTACCGGATAAAGAAAAGAAAAAATGAAGAACACAAAACCAGTTGTAATTGTTTATGTAACTTGTAGTTATTACTCTTATTAGCTCACCTGTCACATAGTGACAAGGTGAGCTTTTGTGATCGCAATTTGTCCGGCGTCCGTCCGTCCGTCGTCCGTCCGTAACCTTTTACTTTAAACGACATCTTCTCATATACAGCTAAGCCAATTTCATCCAAACTTCCCATGGATGTTTCTTGGGTGGTCCCCTTTGAAAATTGTTCAAAGAATTGAATTCCATGCAGAACTCTGGTTGCTATGGCAACTTAAAAGAAAAACTTTGAAAATCTTCTTGTCTGAAACAACAATGCCTAGAGCTTAGATATTTGGCATTTAGCACCCTCTAATGGAACTCTACAAAAATTGTTCAAATTATTTCCTTGGGGTCAAAATTGGCCCCGTCCCAGGGGTCACTTCCTTTTACATAGACTTATATAGGAAATCTTTAAAAATCTTCTTCTCAGAAACCGCAGTGCCTACAGCTTTGATATTTGGTATGTAGCATTGTCTAGTGGATGTCTACCAAGTTTATTCAAATTATGTCCCCTGGGTCAAAATTGGCCACGCCCCAGGGTTCTCTTGGTTTACATAAAATTATATAGGAAAAACATGAAAAATAATTTTTCTCCAAAACTAATAGGACTAGACCTAAGATATTTGGTGTGGAGTATTGTGTAAAGAACCGTTACCAGTATTGTTTATATGTTTGCCCTCGGGTCAAAATTGGCCCCGCCCCGGGGGCCCTTAATATGTTAAAAAAGGCAATCTTTAAAAATCTTCTTACTGGAAACCTCAATGCCTACAGCTTTGATATTTGGTATGTAGCAATGTCTCGTGATTGTCTACCAAGTTTGTTCAAATTATGTTCCCTGGGTCAAAATTGGCCACGCCCCAGGGTTCTCTTGGTTTACATATAGTTATATAGGAAAAACATTAAAAGTCATTTTTCTTCGAAACTAATAGGACTAGACCTTAGATATTTTGTGTGGAGTATTGTGTAGATAACCTTTACCAGTATTGTTTATATGTTGGCCCTGGGGTCAAAATTGGCCCCGCCCCGGGGGCCCTTAATATGTAAAAAAGGCAATCTTTAAAAATCTTCTTACTGGAAATCTCAATGCCTACAGCTAAGATATTTGGTATGTAGCATTGTCTAGTGGATGTTTACCATGTTTGTTCAAATTATTTCCCCAGGGTTCTCTTGTTTTACATTGATTTATATAGGAAAAACATGAAATATATTTTTTCTCCAAAACAAATAGGTGTAGACCTTAGATATTTGGTGCTGAGTATTGTGTAAAGAACCTTTACCAATATTGTTTAAATGTTGGCCATTGGGTCAAAATTTGCCCCGCCCCGGGGGCCCTTAATATGTTAAAAAGGAAATCTTTAAAAATTTTCTTGTCTGAAACCACAAGGCCTTGAATTTTAAAATTTAACATGAGGCAAGCTTTATCAAGCTTTTTCAAATTATTGGATTAGGTTAAAGGTCACGGAGGCTAAAAATAGATTTATCTACTGTACCTCATAAAGCCTTCGGTTATAGACCAATATCTTTGATATTCAGTATATAGGTTTCTTGCATGGACCTCTACCCATGGGTAGGGTTTGAGGTCACTGGGTCTAGGTCAAGGTCACCATAGCCTATAATAGATATTTCTACTTTCTGTCATAAAGCCTTTATTTATTGACTGATATTTTACATATTTGGTTTGTAGGCACCTCTATATTTTCAATTAAAAAATGAAATACTGCTTAACAGCAAACCTACAGCCAAAGTACTCAAGTGAGCGATCCAGGGCCATCATGGCCCTATTGTTTTTAAGTGTTACGTTTGTATTTAACGTAAAAGTTGTCGAGCAATAATACACGCTGCTTTTTGAAACTTAAATGAAAGTTATGCTGCTTTCGGAAGAGTCACATAGCACCAGAATTTTAACTCTGCTTTCTGTTTACTACTTTACTGAACTATGTTTAATCTCATATGAATTTAGCAATGCTTTTCATACTAGAAAAAACAAGGCGTCGCTTAAAACTTAAAGGATAACTAGATTGCAGTTGTTTATAATATTTCATAATTATTTGATATCATCATCCCAAATTAATGAATAAAAATAAATAAGGAAATAAAATTTAAAAAAAAGATTGTTTAGTATGAAAACCCATTTTTGCATGTTTGCACAATCAAGAATACTAGTCCAGGGGAAAGTATAGTTTGAAGGAAAATGTGTTTGCAACAGAGATGTCTTGGCTTACGGTATGTTAAAATTTCGGAAAAATCTTTTCAATTATTGGATCATTCCGTAAAAGATAGTGTATTTTTAAACAATTTTAAAATCATTTTGTTAGTTATATCAAAAGTATATCGATATGCTGAATTAATTTTGGTCCTTTATTTCTTGTTAATCTAAATGAAAGATTTGTGGAATATTCATTTTATCTTACTGTGTATGCAAATGTACCTATAATTTTCATATTTTATAAACATATAATATCAATTCTAACCAAATAAAAATATAGTAATATGATACTTTTGTAAAGTAACATAAGATTTTGCATCTGTTTTTTTTCAATAAAACATTCTGGAAGTTGAACATTCTTGTTGGAATCATATTCCTCACTAAATTGGAAAGCTTGTGATATTGTTGAGACGCGTCATAATTCTCTTGTTTTCATTTACAATAATAAAAAAAATCATCTCACATCTGTTTATTTTAGAAATTCTTTGTTGTATCAGACAAGAGAGCGGCAATCATAGACGACATGTTTCATTCATTTTGTGAAAAGCTCAAAATTGAAAATGTGGGCGAAATGTTAATACTAGATTAGATATCACTATAGTGGTTTTTGCTTGTGAAGAATTGAGTTGGCGATCGTTTTTGCCTTTTATATTGGCAAGACACGCGAAACAGGTTTTCGCCATGGGCGCAGCCATTTTGTTTCTGATAGTCTTCTACCCCCTCCGTTGAAGAGTATCTATATTATTCACGCGATTTCAGTGGTCGATATTTTAGGGACTTGTTGCTTTATATCGACGCAAATCGATTCATTTTTCCCACGATTTGATTAATGTAATAATCAACTGTGGGTATCCGACGATGGGTTAAAATAATTGACTTTTGATTGAATTAATAGGTACAGTTTATGTTTGACAAAAGTCAACTTTTCTTAGCTTAATGTCTGCCATAAAATATTAAATGTCCTTTGAAAGAAAATAAAATCTTAAATCAACACAAGGTTATTTAATGTATTAACAGTCGCAGTTTGTAAGGATTGATAATTCCAGAACAAGAGATATTATTCATTTAGTATTTAATTTATTTGTGTCCATTTTATGCTTTTGCGGTACAGGGTAGCAAAGAGCAGTAAAAAGTGGTCTTTGTTTGAACAGCATTTTGAAAAGCATATTTGCAGTACTTTTACTACATGTTTCCTTTTATGACGTTGTAAGTTTATAGCTTCACACAGAGTTTTTTCTATACCTAGGTTCATGCTAAATCAGAATGCAAAATCGTTTGATAGGAAACAAGGAAATAGTTTATGTTTAATTATGCCAGCACAAGCATAACAAGAAGGCCATGATGGCCCTGGATCGTTCACCTGAGTACTTTGGCTGTATGTTTGCTGTTAAGCAGTATTTCATTTTATAATTGAAAATATATAAGTGCCTACAAACCAAATATGTAAAATATCAGTCAATAAATAAAGGCTCTATGACAGAAAGTAGAAATATCATATTATAAGCTATGGTGACCTTGACCTTGACCCAGTGACCTCAAACCATACCCATGGGTAGATTTCCATGCAAGGAACCTATATACTGAATATCAAAGATATTGGTCCATAAATGAAGGCTCTATGAGGTAAAGTAGATAAATTTATTTTTAGCCTGCGTGACCTTTAACCTAATCTAATAATTTGAAAAAGCTTGATAAAGCTTGCTTCATGACAAATTTTAAAATTCTAGGCCTTGTGGTTTCAGACAAGAAGATTTTTAAAGATTGTCTTCTATATTGCTATTTCAAATTTGTGACCCCTCGGGCGGGGCCAGTAGTGACCCCAGGGACATTTTTCTAAGAAACTTGGTAGAGGTCCATTAGACAATGCTGCATACCAAATATCTTAACTCTAGGCCTTGTGGTTTCTGACAAGAAGATTTTTCAAGTTTTTCCTATATAATTCTATGTAAACATGTGACCACTAGGGCAGGGCCTATTTTGACCAAGGGGCCATGATTTGAAAAGTCTTGATAGAGGTCCATTAGATAATGCTGCACACGAAATATCTTAACTCTAGGCCTTGTTGTTTATGACAGGAAGATTTTTAAAGTTTTTCCTTTACAACTTTCTGTAAAACATGTGACCCCTGGGGCGGGCCATTTTTGACTTGAACAAACTTGGTAGAGGTCCTCTAGACAATGCTACATACAAAATACCTTAACTCTAAGCCTTATGGTTTCTTATGTGAAGATTTTAAAAAGCTTTCCTATTTTCCTAACTCTATGTAAACAAGTGACCCCCAGGGCTGGGCCTATTTTGACCCATTGGCTATGATTTGAACAAACTTAGTAGAGGTCCACTAGACAATGCTACACACCAAATATCTAAGCTCTATGCCTTACGGTTTCTGACAAGAAGATCTTTTTTAAAAGTTTTTCCTATATAACTCTATGTAAACAAGTGACCCCTGGGGCAAAAGGCCATGATTTGAACAAACTTGGTAGAGGTCCACTAGACAATGCTACACACCAAATGTGTGTTAGCTCTAAGCCTTACGGTTTTGGAGAAGAAGATTTTTAAAGTTTTCTATATAAGTCTATGTAAAATCCAGAGAGCCCAGGGGTGGGGCCAATTTTGACCCCAGGGAAATAATTTGAAAATTTTTTTGTAGAGTTCCATTAGAGGGTGCTAAATGCCAAATATCTAAGCTCTAGGCCTTGTGGTTTCAGACAAGAAGATTTTTAAAGTTTTTCCTTTAGGTTGCAATGGCAACAAGAGTTCTGCATGGAATTTATTTCTTTGAACAACTTTATAAGAGCTTCATGCAAGGAACATCCATGGCAAGTTTTATCATCTTTGGCCCAGTGGTTTAGGAGAAGATGTTGTTTAAAGCAAAAATTGACGACGCACGACGCACTGACGCACGACGGACACAGGGCGATCCTAAGAGCTCACCATGAGTTCAAAGTGCTCAGGTGAGCTAAAAATAAATACATCAACTATAACTTGATTAAACGAACCAATTTTTAGAAAAGGCGAGAATAGATTATAAATGCAATATTTGCAGACTGCAGACAGTCTAGATATTAGATAAAGTGGATCATGGTCAGTTTATATTTTTGTTTGGCGGGTTAAAGATGCATACGGTCAATCAATGGAAAATGTGGTTGTATCGAGTCTTATGTGTTATTTTACGAAAAGTATGTCCAATAAACACTTATTAGAATACATTCTCAATGATTGTCTCGAAAATGCTTTCCAAAGACACTTTACGGCCCAAAAACAGAAACGCATATTTTACTTTCGTTTTTACGACGTTTCCTTTTGGTAGTTTCCGTATAAAATAATTTATTCATACCACATGACTGACGGAAATCTCCGCCGGTTTACTCCGTATCTTCATTAAACTTCGTTTTTCTAGCTTTGGTAGCCTACCTAAACTAGAAATATGATATATTTTGTTATTAATAATAAAACATTCGCTTTGAAACTAACTGCAAGCAACCCATTTTTGATGTTAAAATTAAATATATTTTATGAAATGAAAGTCTATAAACACAAAATAAGGCAGAGAAATAGACCATACGCATCTTTAAGCTCTAAATATACAAATTCAGTATTTTGAAAATTTGGAGAGAGAAAAGAATATGTTATTCACAGTTTGATTTCTACGTCTTTTAGAAACACATTGTGTTTGCAATACTCATTGGTAATTGCTTGTTGTATATTAAAATGTGTACGACTCTTGGCTCTGATTTCCTGTGGTTTACGCTGATGATATGGAAACCATTCATTATGTAAAAAAAAGATTTTAGGTCAATTAAACTTATAATTAACTCACTTTTTAACACTCTAGCAAGATTGTTTTTCGGAAGAAAAGAAGATCCAAATTATGGGTCTTTAAAAACAGCCTAATGTTTTGAAAAGCAACTTTAAAATTTGTCTGAACGTTTAAGATAAAATTCTTATTTAGAAAAGCGGCAAGTTTTGTATATGAAACATTATATAATCTATACAGTAAAGGCATGTTATCAAAGCAATTGGCAGATTTTAAGCAGTATTCTAATTGAAACAGCAATCCGCCTTCACATACACCACTGAATATATGGGGTGTTATGTATTTAACATAACGCCTGTCTGTTCGGGGGAAATGCTTAACTCATATTTCATTTATATAACTGGACATATAATAAAAATGTATTATTGTAACAGATTGCAGGACACAACCTTGTAAGAAACTAGAATATAATCGAAAATATACTCCTTAAAACATAAGTGTGAGAATTATCCAGGTGTTATTTTCACGATCACCATTCTTTCAGATTTTTCCAGCAACATGAAAGGTACATAAAATTTTCAGTTGCATGCAAACCAAACAATTAGGGATTTCTAACAATATTTTAAGGCATATTAAGTTTCAGAATTAAATTTTGCACAGTAAAAAATTCATTTGGAGTGAAATTTATCCAGTAAGAGGATGTGAAACTGGATTTGTTTGAAGAGCAACACCACGTGGTCGTTGGGTCATGTGATGAGTTTTTAACAGTCACTTCGAATCGAAACATAAGAGTGAAAGTACCACATAACTTTGCATAATATATATTATTAAATATGAAAAGCTTCGGTTTAAGTTGGCCCGTTGAAGATCGATCTAGAAAGCCAGGGGCAACAAGGGGCAATACTCAGTCAGCCTATCTATCTACGACTACAGCTCAACTCCCTTTTTGGGTATATTTAACAGCTTTATTGATGATTAAGGGAAATAACATGTATACTGTTCCTTTGGAAAATTCCTTTTAGATGTGCAGGAATCCATAAACAAAATAAAGGGTAAATAAAAGATACAATGAAAAGGCTCATACCGTCAGGTCTGCAGGAGGTCTACCTTTTTATAGCACATTCAGTTCTAAGTATTTTAAGAAAACAGTTAGGGCATTGGATTGCACAGAATTTAGTGCTTGAGTCGGTTCTTGAACGGGGCCTGTGGTCGGGCGTGTCGTGTTGGCGCTTCTTTTATCTAGATGTAGTTGATCTAGGTTTTTAATTGAGCAGTCATGTGCAGCTAAATACCAACGGAGGTGCAATTTTCTATCAGGTATCAAAACAAAACACAAAACTCGCCGTGCTGGGCTGTTTTGTTCAACTGGTCCTGATCCAGTATAGGTAAGTACATTACAAGACATGAAATATGCAAAATGTCATTAAGGCAAATCGATGGGAAAAGATGTAGCTTTCCGTGAAACTGTATAACTGTTAATTTTGTCTGTCCAAACAAATACGCATTTGTTTCTCATAATATTATTAGATCATGTGAATCATAAATAGTAAAAGGAATGATTTTTAAACATTCAATTTTTATGTATTCATATTTGAGAGAAAATGAGATGCTCTACTCGAAAGAGGAAAGCACCTGGCAGTCTAGAGGACTATGACGAGCCGCCTCAACAGAATAGGAGGCCACCGCCTAGGGCACTCACATCGCCACCTAACCCGCCCCCTCTGGCTTCTGCTGTGGATACACCACCGCCTAGGGCACTACACTCACGCTTAGGGCACCTACATCACCGCCTACGGCACCTATACCACCACCAGCGGACATAGGGCACCAGTGGTTGGATCAGAACTTCCAGTTGGCAAACGGACAAGGTAATGTACAACCAATATCTAGTGTCAAAGCTATGTTCGGAAATATAAAGGTAAAAATCACACAGCGTCAATCTGTAGACATGGCGACATTGTTGTCTAGTAATAACGATAGCGTCATGCCACAAGACGACAGAGGGGCGAAACTTGTCATAAATAGGGCAGGTCATTTAGTATTGGCCCCTTCAAATACAAAGAGCATCAATACCATTGAAGAATGGTTAGACGCATTTTTAGTGTTTGCGAGCATATATTTAGGCGCTCACCCAACAGAAACACAGGCAATACTGAAGTACGGTTCAATTTTTCGGACAGCAGCTAAGCGTGTCTTTGGTTTAGGGTGGCAAAGTTATGACTTTCGGCTAAGGCTAGCGTCAAACTCAACCATGTCTTTTGGGGTTAAAGATGAAGAACTCTGGATGTTATGTATGGGTCCGAGCACAACAGCCCTTTCAGCAGGCGATAAAAATGCTACGGTTTCAATTACCGATATTGCTCAAGAGTCGTGTGCACTTACCGTCATTGCTGTTTAAATTGTAGTGGAAACCACCCAGTTCGATCGTGCTGGAGGCAGACATTTCAAAGCACGGCAGTACAGAGACCTAGAGCAGTATTCATGCTGCCACGTCCCTCATATCCCTTGCCGATCAGGCAGCCATTCAAGCCCCGCGTGCCCGCAAATAACCCAAGATTTTAATTGCAATTGTAACACTAATACTTCAACATGTTTGTATTTAGGTATCTCCCCAGTAAAAATCCCAATACTTGAAAAATACTTGCGGCAATATGAGAATGTCGAAGATGCTGAGATTTAAGCACGGTTTCAAGTTAGACCGAGAGTGGCATACGAATGTCCAAATCTTAAATCTGCTTATGAACATAACACACATTGCGGTAAATCGAGAATTAGCACTAGGTAGGCTAGCCGGGCCCTTTGAAAACCCCCGTATCATAATCTAAGGATCACCCCAGTAGAAATTTTACCGAAGTCAGATGGGGGTGAAGAATGATCACACATTTGTCATACCCGCATGGAGCAAGCATTAATGGTGGCATCGACACCCAATTTTGTTCTGTCAGATACACCTCGTTTGATAATGTAACCGCAATGATTTGGACCGTTCAGCGTTAACAGCAAAACGGGATCTAAAATCGGCATACAGGGTTCTACCAATAAGAATGGAAGATTTTCCCTTATTAACATGAAAATAGAAGGAAAATATTACGTTGATAACTTTTTACCAATGGGGTTAAGCCAAAGTGCAAACTTGTACGAAAAGTTTTCTTCATTCATTCACTGCCTTGTCGCAAAGAAGGCCAAAGCAAGTTCAATAGATCACCTCCTGGATGATTTTATTATGGCTGACAGACAGGGTAGCATCTAGTCTCCACATTCGAAAAAAACCTGCGAGGAACTAGGCGTCCCTATAGCTGACCTATCTTGTATTTAATTGTATGAAAAGAGCAAGATAAATAATTCATAAGGTATAGTCTGTTGGGCCACCAAAATACAAAATGCACGTATATTGTTCTTCATTTAAAATTGATGTAACAAACATCTCATGGTGAATTAAATGAGTACCACAACAAACTCTAAATTGTACTAGGCAATAGTTATGCCTGTTTACAGTTTTCATTTTAAAGTTACATCTCAAAATAACAAGGTAAAGTATGTTCAGTTCTTATAGGTGTTTCCGTAATATATATATAGGGAGTCCAAATATCATAGCAACCAAATTTTTATAGGATAAAGAATTCATATAAAGTTAACGCTTTCAAGAGGCTTAACTATTCTTTGGTATGATGCATATTGCAAGACAGACAAAAGACAGAAAGATTCCTCACCAATTTTAAGTGACAGAAAACAAAACAAAAAATATGGTATCAACCTTTAGTTTCATAAAACACATTGACAAGGGCTTCAAAGAAGTTGTGCTTTTGAAGTACAAAAACTCATCAATGAGCTCTATCTACTTATAAAGTTTTAAGTTGATAACTCTTATACTTTGTGAGATATGCCCCGGACAAAAATTAAGTATGAGAAATTTGAAAGGACAATAACTCAAAAATTAATAAAGCAAGAGTTATGGTTCTTGTGCACTGCACTGCTCCTTAATGATATCTAACTACCTATGAAGTTTGGTCTTGATATCTCTCATAATTTTTGTGTTATGCTCCGGACAAAATTATGACGGACGAACATAAAAGTCTTTTGGAAGTTTTTGTTGATGTTAATAACAAGTTATCGTATTACGCTTCATTAAGGACAACGAGTAATGTCTAAGTACATAATATTACGAATCTCTCATCACATTGTATTGAAACTCTAAGTAATCTTTAAATTGATAGATCGATCGATCGATCGATGATAGATTTCAATATAATAATAAAATGTCAGACAGAATGGTATTATAAAACAAATAAAACATACATGAATTAACAATAAACAAGAGCATGAATACGACATATTCAGTTATGTCAACCACATTATATATCTAGAATAACACAAAAACAGTGTGTGAAAACTCTTATTTTCATTGTGATCCTTTAAGTATAGTATTGTGTGACATAGGAAGACATATAGTTATCACAGGACTTATAACAAAAAATATCTCATAATTGAAAGACAAAGTACGATTTAACAAAAATAAATGACAATAAGGATACTACTTTTGAATACTACCTTAAACATACACCTTATAAACTAAAAATCAAAATTGATAAAAAATGAGATCTGACAATAAGTTTTGCACTGAAAACAATCTATCTACTAGCACATAAAAGAAATTGGTACTGTGAGTAAAACTGAAAAAAAAAATAACATTATAAAAAATAGTAATCAATTGAATTGATAAAACGTTTCTTAGTAACGAGCTTGAAGTTTATATATGATCTTCAGTCCTCATCAGCAAAGAGAAGTAACTTGTGTTTGACCATAGCTGACATGTCATTAACAGATTAAATAGAGAAACGGCCCTAAAATAGACCCTTGTTGAACGCCGCAACAAATTAATGCTAGATGTGAAAAAAGTACCAGTGACATTAGCTAACTGGTGCCTATCAGACAAATAAAAGGAGAACCACCTATCGACCGACTTTGAGAGAACAAGGGCTTCAAGTTTCTTAAGTAAAAGACCATGGTCAACGGTATCATATGCATTTTGGAGGTCAAATAGTACCATACCAACTAAGTTTGACTTATCCATCTGAAAACGTATAAAACCAGTTAGGTGTATATAAGGCAAGTATCAGTTGAAAAATTTGCACCTATAACAAAGACTGATAGACTGATAATCAAACAATAGTTTGTTGTCCAAGAGATAACCTTCAACTTGGTCATAATGACCCTTTCAATAATTTTGAATTAAATACTTAAAATCGAAACTGGCCGCTAATTGTCATTCTTTTTAAACAAGGGAACCACCCGTGCCAACTTCAGGTCATACAACACCTTGTATAATTGACAGATTTATAATGTGTGTCAACGGATTTTCAATCAAAGAAGCAGAATCCTTGACAAACCTAGAGGGAATAATGTCAAGCTTAGTTGCTTTTTTTTTTAATTTTACCTACTTAAAATTTGTAAAATATAACTTTCATTTTTGATTGAAAAACTGTAACTATCAGGTTTGACACCTTCAGAAGAATAAAAATTGAAAACAAGACCTTCCATACTTATTTATACATTTTGGTAGTTTCTCAACAAATTTACTGGCAATGGATGTGTAAAAAGAATTGTTTCTACAACCTTCAGCTTATCAAAGCAAACGTTATCATCAATCTTTAAACCAATGTTGCTAGAAGACTGACTCTTTGTTGAAGGTAAGCCCATCCTTTTCAAGGTATCCCTCAAACATTTTGAATTACTCTCATTTTTTTGAAGCAGAGTTTTAAAATAATTTCTTTTTGCATTTGAGATACATGTTTGAGCAATATTTCTCAGATTTTTAAATTTTTTCAAATTCTCATCAGTTTTCTCATGTTCTCAGAAGAAGCCTTTTTCTCTATTCTTAATACATTGTAACACCTCTAAGTTAATCCATGGTTCTGTGCGCTGCTTAATGCGCACATATTTGACAGGTGCAAACATATCTAATGCAGACAGGAATATATTTTCAAAACTACTCCATGCATCATTAACATCATCTCTAGTTCTAGTACAATACTGTTCCAGTCACAACCATTCAGATACTGCTGAAAGGATTCCTTATTATGATTTTTTAAACATCCAAGTTCAACAGTACTGTGCTTACTTATACATGCTCCGGCAACTTTTCTGGTGCAAAATATCATTTGATGATCACTTAAACAACAGTCTATGACATCAGACTAAGAAATATTTTGTTGACCAGATACTACAATGAGATAAATAATTAAAGAAGGTTTTAAAGTGATTCTAGTATAAACAGTCATCAACTGTTTTAACCCAAATAAACTATAAAAGACTTGAAAGATTTAAACAACTGAAATGGTTACTATTAGCTGCAACGTTTGTGTTAAAATCACCCAGAATAATGAATAATCAAATGAATAATATGCAACCTGTGAAATTTGCTCCCTATCATCTGTTGGACCAGGGCAAGGATGGATATAAGTAAAAGCACAGTTCTGATCCACTTGTAATGACTACATGAAACATGATGAGTGGAAATGCTCTTCCGTCTACACGTATAAAATAAACTACATATATACTGTTCATATAAGGTAAAATGACTAATGGAGAATTTATTTTAACAGAACAATACAGCACTGTGCCCCATAAAAGTAGTTTATATTTTTCAATCTCTCGTTTCTCTTTGATGCACCATAGATGTAACAATATGGATAAAAGTATCTTTACCAAATACATTTTCATCTGCTCTGAAGTAATTTGCTCTTAAGTGATGATAAAACATGAAAAAAAAACAACTAGACTTTGTTTACAAATGTAAGTCTTCCTAGGTCAGAGGCCATCAAAAGGATTTCATAAGAGTTGATATTTGCAAAGCATACCACATCTGTTTTGTTGTCATAGAAATAGCTAAGAGCTTGTTTTCGGAGCATTTTAGTTGATAAAATATTGTCTTGTCTTTGAGGTGTTTCAAGCAAACACATGAAACTTTCCTGAAAGGCCGCTAAAGTCGTAAGATTTTGTGATGCGTATCACTCAGGCAACTTACAAGAAGATTAAATTCATTTTTACATTCACCTTCGACTATGAGTAAAAAGATGAAACTTAGCTTTTCATGAAATTCCAGAAAAAAATAAGAAAATTTTCGAAATGACCATTTCACATAGGTATGAAAAGGTATGATTTATTTTGTAGATTAATGAAATGACGGTAAATATCATAGCAGTTTGACAAGATATGTCTATGCAGAATTCATATATTATAGCTATATTATCAGCAAATTTTACAATGCAGATAAAATATTAGATCTCATCTGTCTCTCTCAACCAATTTCATGTATTTCATTTTCCGTATGCGGTCTGAAATTAAAAGCAGCAATATTAAAAACAAACAAAAGCTGAACAACTGTTTAAGTATTAAAATATTTATATATATATATATTTGGAGACAAAATCTGTTTTCATTGGTTGAAAAGTAAACGTCGTTTGACAACAATCTATTTATTCAGCGATCTCAAAAAAAATGAACATTGTTGATGAGCCTATATGCAAAATAAATATAACCTGTTAATGGGAGACAGAAAGTGAATCTTGTAAAATACTTTATTTTGTTAAAATATAGCTTTAATATTTCTATATATCAGTAGCTTTGAAGTTCTGTTTCAACACATACCCATCATTTAACATATTGTATTCCAATAATGACCATACATTTTTTTTTCTAATTAAGACTAGTAAAACATATAAAGTTCATACGTTTGCTCGCATAAAGCATAAAAGTGATTATCACAAGGATCATCAACTCAGTTATAGCCGTAATCTTCGTGTATAGCCGCACAGTTTGCTGTCGTGATCCCATTTGGTTCTCCCGGATTCCAGCCTAAGTATGTGGCGCTTTCGTCATTATCATACCACTGCCAAATTCCCTCTGTAACAAGGTCATTTAGACCTGTCCAGAAATTCGCATCTGTGGAATAAATGCGGTTCAACCGTCAGCAGGAATCATTTTTCCCAGTAAGTTGTAAAATAAAAATATCGGTTGATCATGAGCCGACGGTGGCACCCCGAATAGGTCCCCATCTTGGTTACAATGGTAAAGTACAAAACAAAAATCACACAAGGATATTGTCTTTCTTTATAATCAGGAGGTCATAACTACATTAAGATTAATCCAACAAGACTTTGCCAACAACTGGACCTTCCCTTTTCCTACGCAAAATAATAAAAATGTTTTGGATCAAAACGACCCTTTAATTTACACATCTCCTTTACATAATGTTGCTTCACACAAGTTTTGAAGTTCCAAAATAACCTAAAAACCAAAATGCTCCATTTTACAATCAAAGTGCCATTTTTTTATGAAAAGTAATACAGCAAGAACAAACTGACAAATTAATAACAATAATACGTTTTATATTATAATTCAACGAAACGTACGTATAACATGCGCAATTCTTATTGCCATGATTGAAGCTTCACACAAACTTGTTGAATTCAAGCCACTGGTTTCTGAGAAATTTATGGATACGAAACCGCTCTGTTTTCAAGTCAAAGTGTCATCACTACATATATGTAAAAAGATAACCAGACAGGAACATCCTGGCTATATTTATCTTCCATTACTACAGAAGCTTCACACTAAGTTTGGTACAATTCAAGTCAATAGTTTCTTAGAAATAAGCCGGGAGCAAAATGTTTGTTTTTAAATTCAAATGATTTGCTGTAATTATGTGACTAATTCATCCCTCTGGTATCTCTTGTTAAAATGCACAATTTTCTTCTTGCTAAAAAATCTCCGGGTCACATAAGATTTGATTGAAATCAACCACTTGGTTTATGAAAAATAGCCCGAAAACGAAAGTGACGGACTAACTGCAATAATGATGGACGGACAAAATATTTGGTTATTGTATATAATATGTTGTCTTAAACTGATCAGATTTACATTTTTTAATCTTAAATAAGACGTGTAAAACACTTTTCCTGTTTACTTAGTCTAGTAGGCGATGTTTATCGCTGGTTTTAAAAAGAAACGGTCGATATAAAATGCTGATGTTACGTGAAATAATATGTTCCTTACCTATAAACGCCTCACAAGGCGTATAAAGGTATTCTCTACGGACTAAATGGGAACGATGGTGTTCACTAAACCTCTGTAAAACAAAACTGAGTCTGTTTTTATTATAAAGCGTATATTACATCGTTGTGGTTTTACACTAATTTTGTATTTGGACATAGTTGCAAATTACATCAATTTATACAACTTACCTGGCACAATCTGGAATCTACTGTAAATGTTATACATTTGAAAGTATATATTAGGACCAAACCTGTAATTCTGTTCAATTGCAATTTTTCAAATGTTCAATTTCAACAACATGGTATATTTCTGAAATAACCTTTGTGATAAAAGTATGGAATAAACTTACGCTTGCATCAGAAAGCTTTGTTTGTCATGTCCAAAGAGATAACACGATCCTTGAAATGTAATCCAGTGATCCTCACAAGGTGTTGTAACAGTTGCTTAATAAAACAAGAACTGTCACTGTAAGATGACAATGCCACCGAAAAAGGTGCTTTGACCCTTTGATCTGAGAACCAGTCATTCAGGGGTCAAGATCAAAAAAATATAGGTCAGTGGGAAGGTCTTATCCAAAGGGGGTTGTGTCCAAGTATGAAGTAAATACACTTACTAATAAGGAAGTTATGGCAATGTGAAAATTTCTAGACAACTGGATCTTCAAGGTGAAGTTCATTCAGGGGTCAAGGTCAAATTAATACAGGACAGTGAAATGGTCTTGTCCAAAGTGGTGTTGTGTTTAAGTATGAAGTATATCCACTTACTAATTTGGAAATTATGGCCAAATAATAGTTTCTTGACAATTGGATATTCAGGGGTCAAGGTCAAATAATTACAGGTCAGCGGGAAGGTCTTGTCCAAATGGGTGTTGAGTCCAAGTATGAAGCAAATCCACTTACTAATAAGGAAGTTATGGCCAATGTTTAAGTTTTTGGACAATAAGATCTTCAAGATGAAGGTCATTCAGGGGTCAAGGTCAAACAAATATAGGTCAGTGAAAAGGCCTTGTCCAAAGGGGTGTTGTGTCCAAGTATGAAGTAAATCCACTAACTAATAAAGAAGTTATTGCCAGTTAAAGTTTTTGAACAATTGGATCTTCAAGGTGAAGGTCAATCAGGGATCAAAGTCAAATAATTATAGATCAGTGTAAAGGTCTTGTCCAAAGAGATGTGTCCAAGTATGAAGTAAATCCACTTACTAATAAGAAAGTTATTGCCAATGTTAAAGTTTTCTGACGGACTGACGGACAGACAGTTCAAAAACAATATGCCTTCCTTCGGGGGCATAAAAATCACCTCAACATCAATAACATTATATGTTACATGTTATATTCTATTTCGATTACAGTTTTGCGACACCAAAATATTAATTGTTGTTTTTTACAACTTGAAAAAAGCATTAGCGATGTTTTTTTGTCTTTCATTTTCAACTTTTCTTTAAATAATTCTAGATGGAAGCTAAAATATTCCAATGTTTGTACTAATGTAAGACAAACTAAGGGCAACATCTCGTTACCGCCAAAACACAGTTGCAGCTGGGTCATATCATGCGAGTTTAACCTCAAACACATGAAAAAAAATTTCTTTCTGCAATCAGTATAAAAAAGTTGTCTACTTACCAACCATTACAGGAAAGACGTAAAGAATAGGAATTTTATGCATATTTGCACATGAAGATTCAAAGCTGAAGCGCTTTTCTTATCATGGTTCTATTTAAAGGCGATTTATGACCCAATAACAATGATAAGATAATGCAATGATCTCCTGCAATATACTGCACGACAAGATGGAAACTTTTATTTTATCTGAATCAATTTGTTTAGTCTGTCCATATTTTCTTTCCTTTTTTCAATCATTTCAAACAATTAGTCGGCATTTTCCCCTCAGTTTAATAATTGCAAACTCGTAGCAATCCATTGGTCATACAAAACCGAATCCTGTCACTCGTGTTTGTCAAAAAGGAACTCAAACGTAGATCAGATTATTAAATCTTGTTCTTTTGTATTAACAACATGCTTTAATTGTCGTATTTCACTCTTGCCTTGGTTTGCTGCAACGTTGAAATAAGAAGAGGAGTTTCAAGCAGGGAGACAACATATCAAAACCTGAAATGAAATAAAATTCAGCTTAGTGCTAAAGTTCCCAGTAGAATTTAATTCAACACAAATCTTTGCTGCTGAGAAATAAGTCCGAAAGAAATGACAGCTGGACGGACTTGTGGTACTTTAACAGTTATAATTACAAAAGAAGTTTTTGAACAAAATTAAAGCTTGTCAAGTGATAGTCTTTGGTACATAGGATATTTACGAGATAAATATAAAATTACCTAAAGTGTTTTGAGAACATGGCGACTGATAGCAAGCGGGACAGCTTTTAAGTTACGCTAATCACAATTTTGATTTTAATATACATTTGTTCCCACGATCACATGAAAAAAAATTTTCAATATATTTTCCGACATATTGAATTCATACATTTTTCATGAAAAAATATTGATCATGAAAAATTTCCACACACTAAATATCTTTTGTCATCGAGTTATAATAAATGCTAAATGAAAACCAGAGAAACTTATTTTGTTCTTAAAACATACGAACAATTAGTAAACAAAGAGTTTTCATATCAAAACATTACATTAAGTACAAGTAATCACGCCAGTGTGTCCAAATGAATATAATAATTTGATGTAATATTTAAGACACAACTTCTTTACTATTTCAAGAAGTAATAAATTGTTACCATTTTATGAAAAAAGTCTGGAAGAGAGAAAAAGTATCGGTTGTGTTTCATTCTATTTAAATCTGTATTCTTTTCCGCATTCTTTTTTCTTTGACGGAAACGAAACAGTCTTGCTTCCAGGAAGTCATTCTATTTTTAACGGAGACGAATGCAGTCCTGCTTCAAGAATAAGTCACTCTATTTTTAACGGAGACGAATACAGTATTGCTTCCAGAATAAGTCATTCCATTTTTAACGGAGACGAATACAGCATTGCTTCTTGGATAAGTCATTCTATTTTTAACGGAGACGAATGCAGTCTTGCTTCCAGGATAAGGCACTCCATTTTTGACGCAAACAAATACATTCTTGCCTCCAGCATAAGTCATTCTATCTTTGACGCAAACGAATAAGTCTTACTTCTAGGATAAGTCATCAACTGGACACACTGATTTTGATTTAATGAAACAAAAACATTTGTGGAAGAATTTAAGTAAATAACGACAGTATTTTTTGTATTAAAATATTCGTATTCGCTTTTTATATTTGAATATTCGGTGGAATTTCGAATATTCGAAAAAAGTCCTTGCACTGATAAATACATTCCTCGTACGGATATCTGTGTTAAAATCTCATGAATACGGAAAATTTATAAAAAGACAAGTCGAGGACAAGAATTAGAAATGAAATAATGGAACTTTTGATAAAAAAAATAATTGATCAAAGGAATTATGTTTTATGGAACAATGAAATGCATTTGCTTGTAAAAGCTTTATCGTTGCAATATGCATTTATTTGAAATGTAAATATTTTCCTAAATTTCAACAAAAAGTTCTTTATTCTAGTAAGTATAGCTCTAAATTTAGCATAAGAATTGTTGTTCCTTTCATCGTCAAGAGAACCGGTTCCAATGTCAGAAGCTAGTGTTTGGTGTTGCATGCATAACTCTTCATCCGAACTCGTGTCGATTATAAATGGGTTAATATCAATGTTCCGTTGTGTTAAAATATGCTTTACAATATAGTTGGGTTTGATTTTTGAAAGTTCGAAACGATTATAGAACTTTAACGATATAAGCACCTATCGAATCGCTGACTTTCTCTCAAAAATGAAATTTCAAGCAACAAAAACTCGAGACATTCCAAAAGATTTTAGGTATAAAGGTCATATGTGTTTTCTAGGATTACATACATATTCAGCAGAAAAAAAACACAAGAGCCATTTTTCGCTTGGTGGTTCTATTTGAGGTTTACTAGGAAAACACACACACGAAAAGATCTAAAATAAAAGAAAAACAAAACTTTAAATTCTAATAGATCACCTTTCACATACCAGTTTTAGAAGTAAAACAAAAGTAGAACTATACTCCAATAATAGGTATGTCTTTGGCAAAAAAATTAAATGCCATATATGCATGTACTTCTAAGAAATACAAGAAACGCCAGTATAATAATGAAAGTTTTCGTTTTATATCAAAATGGCTTTTATATGAAACGAAAGTAACTTATGTATTTTTATAAACGTTTTATATACAGACTATCTCTCTGCTGTGCATCCTGATATCGTATGGTTGAATTTTTTATCCACATTTACTTTTCGCAAACTGATTTATGCAGAACAGTACAGTCCCAATCATTCCATTGATACTGGATGTTATGGTGCAATAAGACACAGTCTTGTTTTCCGTCATAGTTGTTTGGCTGTGCAGGAGTCCAGTCAGAGAACGATCCCAAAACAGAACCGTTGTCCCATCTAAACAGTCCTTCTTCGTCCAAGTCGGTTAAGCCGATCCAGTAGATGGCATCTGCAATAATTAAAAAAATGTTCTAAACAGATAAGACAATTAAACGTGCAGTAGAGAAAAAGTCTGCCTAGAAAAGACGTGCGTTAAATTCTTCATTTTACTGTAAAAAGTTTTTTTCTGCTATATGTAACACATAAACACAAGATTCCAAGGCAAGGACTACTTTTTCTAAAGGATATCACTGTTAAGCCGGCAATTGTTTTAGTTTGCTATTCTAACACCATCTACTTGTGGAAAGGATTCTTGACAATATCTTTAAAAATATGCTCAGGTAAGTAAATCTTGTTTTCTGTACTTCCTCGAGAGATGTGCCTTTGAATTCAAAATTGTGACGTTCATGTGTTGAATGAAATAAGAATTCCTATATGTATGAGAAAGTTATAGAAATGTTTTAAAGTGAGTCTACCATTTTTCACAATGGACCTTGCGCAACAAACTTGTTTCTTGCATACTAATCTTAAATTGTCATGATACATTGTACAGACGGACGCACATACACGGACCGACATTGTGACAACTATGTCGTGCACATCATGAGCGAGACTGGACAAAAACTGAAACATCAAAAATTATATCAAGGAATTCAGTTATCTAGGCTATTCTTTAAAGATAACTTAAAGCATAGAGAGTATTCTCTTTTTGAAAATGCTTTTCTCAAGGAACGATTGTAACGCTTATAAATTGCACATAATTGTCCGAAACTGCACATTTGACTGAATAAAGGAAGAATTGAAGATAATGTATAATAAAGTAATGATTTATTTGGTTAATTCTACTAAATTAGAACTGATTATGCACACCTTTCAGTGAAGCGAGTTGTGTACGTAAAAAGTCGTTCTCCGCACTATTTTCGATGTAAACCAAATGAGCACCAAATAGATTGCAGTGAGCCTGCAAGATAAAACGACAATGCATATGAATACAAACTAATTATAACAGATTTTCTTTAAACCGATAGAAGATGATGCATTCCCAATAAATATAACTCAGTCATGTTTTCTTTTACTTCAGTTGAACTGAATAAAGGTTTCCATTAAACAATTGCGAAAATTTTGACTTTGTTATCGTACCCTTCGGAAGAACCTAACTATAGTCTTAGACAAGACCTGTTAAGTTTATGAGCAAGAAACAAAGACAAAGTTAATGTTTTTGTATTAGGTCTACTTAACACTACATTTTAGATCTAAGTGCCTGCTGTTGTGTAGTTTCCTTACGCTTCTGAACTTGTTTCTCAAAAATAAAGGTTTTGACATGATTAACGTTTGTATCTTACACATCCTGTATTCGTACTTTATATGAAATTTTACAAGAACGGTATAATTAAGCATTGAAATATCCATAGAAATATGTTGGCTTCACAAGACAACAATGGAGACCAGCCCTCTTCAGAGAGCAGTTTCGATATTGCCTAGGCTATACGAATAAGCTTGCTACGGTGTTGCAGAGACGAGGAAAGAGGTTTCATTCATCTAACATAGTGGACAATCAATCGGTTTTGCGTAGACTCCTTAATGGCTTGAGATCCATATAAAGGAAGGGAATCGAGCATATGGTGTAGCCAGCCCGATCTCCGAACTTGAACCCGATCGAGCACCTTTGGAATGACCTATAATTAGGCATTTCGAATACATCTCGGCAAAGTCAGCCACGAATTATACAGGAACACGATTGTCAAAGAATGGAACAGAGTGGCTCAAGTACATCCAGAACTTGTTTGCCAGCATGAGCAGGCGCTGCCAAGTCCTAACTGAATAAACTTTCTTATCATCTTTTGACAAAGTATAGAAAATGACCACCAGCCGATGGAATCCTGTTTGTAATTGTCGTTTTGTGCTAAATGTTAAAAAATCCTTAAAACAACAACAAGTTGATTACACTTAATTCCTAAAACACATTAATGAACCGAGGTACTATCTGTCTATATTCTACTGAAAGTCATAAATTGTATAAAATTATTTTACAAGTGCTTAGTAGTTTCATTAGGCACATAGAATTTAACCATGATGCGCTCTTTGTCTGTAGGTAAAACTTTGAAGATTTACATAAAACAAATATTATTTTATCTTGACAAGCCCTTTTTCTGTCTGTGAAAGTTTAATGGTTTACTTTAGAGACATCGAAATTGATCTTGATACGTCATTTATCTGCCTGCGAGAAAGTTTAATGATTTACATAAGACACCTAAAATTCAACCTAGATACGCCCATTGTCTGTCTGTGATAAAGTTAAATGATTTTCATTAGAGACTATTATATCTAAGTTTATTTAAAAACTTTAAAATATAGAGAGAAAACAAATAGCTCTAACTCTGGTAGTTTTTCCCACTTTTTCGATTACTTATGTCAAAAACCTGAAGTAGTACGTTAATAACCTTACTTTTGCGCCTAAATAAATAGAACTGAAGGTAGATAGACAATTGAAAGATATGTTATACAACCCTTACTTTTGCGCCAAAATAGGTACGAGCTTCATGGACAAATGAGTAGCATGATCCTTGGAACGGTATCCACATGTCTGGACATTGCTTACACTGTGAACAAACTTTATTCGCACAGTCGGTTTCTGAAAAGACATTCTAAGACGTTCTACTTAAAGGAGTTTATCCATTCGCTTCCATAAATGTCAATAGAATATTAAAACTATATTCTGTACCCACTATAAATTCTACGTTGACCCTTCCCATGCTATAAGTGTGATGTTGGCTATGAGATTTGACATTCAATGAAGAGCTGTCAACATTTGGCGATGCATTATTATGAACTGCTAATATGATTATGGCTATGCAATCAACATACGTTCGTCGAATGTATAACTGTGCAATCGAGATTCAGCCCTACATTCAAAATAACATATTCCTGAATGTAGAACTATGTAATCGACGTTCAGCTCTGCATTCGTCGAATGTAGAGCTATGTAAAACACGTTCAGCTGTACATTAAAATTTTCATATTTGTGAATGTAGAGCTATATAATCGACGTTCAGCTCTGCATTCTTCGAATATAGAGCAATGCAATCGACGATCAGCTGTACATTCAAATTTTCATATTTGTGAATGTAGAGCTTTGCAATTGACATTCAGCTTTTCATTCGTCGAAAGTATAGATGTGCAATCGACATTAAGATCTACATTAAAAATTTCATATTTCTGAAAGTAGAGCTATTTAATTGTAGTTTAGTTCTGCATTTAAATTTTCATATTTCTAAATATTGAGCTATGCAATCGACGTTCAGAATTGCATTCCTCAAATGAAGAGCTGTGCTGTCGACATTCAGTTCAACATTCAAACTTTCGTTTTTTTCTGAATAAAGAGCTATGCAATCGAGGTTCAGCTCTGCATTCGTTGAATGCACAGCTGCGCGATTGACAATCAGCTCTACATTTCAATTTTCATAATTCTGAATGTAAAGCTACGCAATCGATGTTAAACTTTGCATTCATCGAAAGTATAGCTGTGCAATTGACATTCAGGTCTACATTCAAAATAGAATATTCATGAATGCATTCGACGTTCAGCTGTGCACTTGTCAAATGTATAGCTGCGCAATTCATTTTAAGCTCTACATTCATTTTTTTCATATTTCTTAATATAAAGTTAGGCAATCGACATACAGCTCTGCTTTCGTCGAATGTATAGCTATGCAATCGATATTCAGCTAAACATTCAAAATAACATATTCCTGAATGTAAAGCTAAGCAATCGACGTTCAGCTCTGCACGTCAAATGTTTAGCTGTTGAATCGATATTTAAATTTGCATATTAGCGAATGTCTAGCTTGGGAAATGATATTCAGCTCAAGATTTAATAGAAAGATTTAATAAAAGATGCTGCTCTTGATAAGGCGAATCGTGGAAACAATTTGTGACATCAGTCCAGACAGACAGTTATAGAGAAATGGTTGGACAACATTAAAATGTCTAACAACTTACTATGTGGGGTGGAGAGGGAGACATTTTTTTTTTCAAAGTCGATTGCATAGGTCTACATTCAGAATTATGAAAGTTTGACTGTAGAGCTGGATGTCGATTGCACGGTTATACGTTAAACAAATGCAGAGCTGAACATCGATTGCATAGCTCTACAGTAAGGAATATGAAAATTTAAAAGTAGAGATGAATGTCGATTGCACAGCTCTACATTCACAAATATGAAAAGTTGAATGTAGAGCTTAATGTCGATTGCACAACTGTACATTCGACGATTGCAGAGATGAACGTCGATTGCATAGCCATACATTAGCAGGTCATGCTAATGTATAGCCAAATGTCGATTACACAGCTCTACATTGAATGTCGAACTACGAGTGCCGATCTTACAGCTAACTTCACGCTTATTCCCATGCTAAATATCTGAAATGCATTTTTCCACTTTTCATTTTGTACAGATCAATTAATTTTTATAGGGTATTTAATTGTTAAAATCATTGAATGGCAACCAGTCCAGACTATGATCAGACTGCACGGATGTTCTTGACCTGAACTGGTCGCTAGGACAGAGTCAATTGCCTCCAGCGAAGTTATGGTTAATTCTGTTGAAATCTTTAGAATAATCATTTTATTGAGTAGAAAATAAGGTTGATTTTATTTTTAAATCAGTATTTGTTAACTTTACGAAGTACAAATAGTTACCTGTATAGCTGACTCTCTTTTCTAGCTGTTCCATTTGAAATTCCAGCCTTACTATTTTTGCCAAGGTTTGCTCATGGTAGTGGTACGGGGAACAATATATTTCGTTTTCAGAACAAAGTACATATGCAGCAAGGAAAATGGTAATTCCCAGTGGTCCGTACAGTATCATGATTCTTTATTCACAATTCGAAAACAACGCCAGAGCTAGTTTCTGAAAGTGATTCAACAACAAAATATATAAAACAATGTCAACTTCATAGAACCGCCCTCCACTTCAATCTGTCAATCATTTTTGCTCATTTACTCTTAGGCACACAATAACAGATTATGATTTGAAAAAAATCTATCTACACAATTAAAAATATATGTATTTATTTAGAATAAGAATAAATCACTCTATACATTAAGAGTATTAGGAATTTGAATGATGTTTATTTGAATGACCAATTGTATACATTTAGTGTATTTTTTGTAATGATTACGTAAAGGTTATTTGAAAACAAAGTTATCTGTCATGGAATGACGGAACAGACAGACGGACTGACAGACATTTTGCGACACGTTGTCTCGATGATATAGGACACGTCTGAACGAAAAAGGCCGAGTTTGATAACTGGCCTTGTACTTAGGCTTTATTAACAGAGAGCTGGCACGGAAAGATAAGAGATATACTTGAAATAATTGGTAGTGTCAACTTAATGACACTTTAAGCCAATTATCCAGCCATAGATTTATTTCAAGAACACTCTTTTGTCAAAATATATAACAACAAAATACTTATGAGTCGTTCGTATGGGATCTCGGACTGTTTCTTTGTTAAGTGAAAAACTGTTGTGCTTATATGCAGGATCAGTGTACACAGTTCCCACTTAAAAACATTCAGTTTTTTAATCATAATTATATGATTTCGTTCTCGTTCTCAACTTTTATCTGTGAGTGTCCGTCCTGAATGTAGCACTGTCTACAAAACTTCTAACAAAATAGTTCATACAGTATCCCTGGAAACTATATTTGTTCTGACCGATAGAAATGTTCATTTTTTGCTTTTTATTGTTACCAAGGGTACAATAAGATGGCATAAAAACTTGAAAATAAGAAATATTAAACCCAATACATGTAGTTTCAATTATTACATAACAGATGAATAGATTATTTATATTTGAAATTAAGTGAATTACAATCACGATTTTCAGTTGTCTTTCATGTTTTGATGGCACAAATTGTTATTTGCTAGATTATCCTGTGGATTGGCATTTTGAAATCTAGTTCCTTCTTATTGTCGTCCAATACTGACGTATCCTACCCGCAGTGCAACTGACCTCTCAATTTTCTGCTGTTTTCGATTACTGATTATTGTAAATAGGTTATGATGATCATTTTTACAAAAATCAAATCAGATTGTCAGTTAAAGCGACTGACTCACAGATTGGCCGACAATGAAATAAAAAGAAAATGTTCTTACATCTTGAAATTTTTGCTGCAGCTGTGAAGAATATATTTAAACTAAGTTACTGATTCATTTTTTGATACAGAAAAACATCAAAATATAAAGTACTTTTATCGGTAAAAATTTTACCCCGTTTGTCACGGGGTAGATACCTTAGTTATAACATTAATTTTGACGCAGTCTGATAAGTTGGCGCTGTGGCTTAGTGGTCTAGATCGTCGCTTTACATTTTATAGACCGAAAGGTCGTGGGTTCGAATCCTGGTTAAGTCAAAACATTTTTTTTTTCGGTTTTCATGGTGTATAGAAGCATAATATTATGTTTTTTCCATAGTATATTAAATTCTCTTAAATTTTAAAGAAAAAAAAAATAGCAAAATTCTATGACTCAGTCGCTTTAAAGAGACACAGATTCTTACCGTTCAATTTCTTGAAGACGAAGGTACCATTTCTAATCAAATTGGAACAGTGGCGTAAGTTCATACAGAAGCGGTGTATGTAAAAAGAACTCTATAATTGATCATTACTTTTTAATTATAAGTAACAACAATGTAGCGGGTAAATCCTTTAATTCCGTGTCAAGTTACACAAAAAAGTGCAGAAGTTTCTGTGAATGGCAACACAGCCCAGCACTCACCTCCCCACAACTTCTGTTCCATCTTCTCCCCTACAGAATAATTCATTTTTTATACAATTAACACGTTTTCTTAAGCAGAACATAATAAGAACAAATGGGTTTTTCAATTGTTTAATGCTAGTTAAGTATGCTTTGCTTATGAAATTAACTGGAAATCACAAAGTTTAACGGATATACTTTAAAATTGGGGGGCATCAGGGTCAAAGGGCAAGCTAACAGGGGTAAATTATATAATATATATATAAATAAATAAATAAGTATTTAACTCAAGAACTATTTATATACATTTCACAAACCTTACAGAATGGTATGGGCATGTGTAGATAAATCCTATAGATTTTGTGTTTACTGGGTCAGATGTCAAGTTCACAGTGATATGCATCAGGTTATTCAAGAACGAGTGAATTGGCGAATTTTACTTGATGAAAAGGTAACTCCGGATCGTATTATTTAAGGGGTATCTTGGAGATACCTGGTGGGTGTTTTCGGGGGAAGTGGGAGTGCAGGAGGAGCGGGGGTTCCGCGTTTGGCATCAGTGGAATTCTGACAGCTCTTTGTGATTTTTTTTTTCTGAATTTATATTCTAGAATCGAGCAAATAGTAAAATGCCCTAGTAATAGCATCACGGTACAAGAAATGTGATAAGCAACTTCCAGTTAAACTTTGTCAATATCGTTATTCACATGTATATCCATGCCCTTACAGGACTCTTTAATTCTGGTAAATATTTTACAATGCTTCAACATTTCGACAGTTTTATATGACTGTGTCTTTTGTTCTTAGTTGTTTTTTCGACATGTTCAGGTTATTTGTCAATGATATAAACTCTTAACGCTTGTGGTTGAATACCAAAAAGTTTCAAAACAGAGTAAGGAATGGCATACCTTTTCTCACAAAGAGGTTTTCTCTCCCAAGTGCATGGGGCATCAACCCAGTTATATTCCTGGTCTGAAGCAATATATACGCAATTCTGTGATTTCCCACCATTGGGTTCAGATGTTTTATGGTGCCAGTTTGTATAGGTAGCTACTTCATTTGTATCAGACCATATCCAGATTCCTTCTGTTACTTCATCTGTTAGACCAATCCAGTGAATAGGATCTAAAAAGAAAAAGAAAAATCAAATAAATTTCAACAAGATCTTTCCACTTTTATGTGTAAAATTCAAATCCGTTACTTGCTTTTTTATATAAAATCTAGTCAACTGAAATGTGTCTTCCTCACAAAAGAACTTTTTAGAAAAGCTTTCCTCTAATGATAAAATATAGCATGGTTCGAAGAAACTAGTATTTTTTACGTTTCAGTTAATAAGCAAACAGATAAATAGAAAAAATAAAACAGGTTGAATTAATTGAATGTTGATAAGATCTACATTACAAACACTAGAAAATTAGAAAAAAATAGCCGTAGTGTGCGTGCGTGTGTGTGTGTGCGCGTGTGTGTGGGTTTGTGTGTGTGTGTGTGTGTGTGTGTGTGTGTGTTGCTAATTATCTTTATTAATATGTTCTATGTACAGAAGTTTCCTTAATAAAATCAAACATGGTGGGTTTTCTTGATTGAAACAACATTTATGCAGGAGTTATATACCTTTTAGATCTGACAAGAAGCTCTTCAAGAATGCGTTTTCGATAGCGTCATTCACATGAACCAAGTGTGCGCCATGACGGACACAGAATCGCTGTGAAAGAGAATAGTGTTCATACTCATCTCAAATTAAGATCCATTTTTACTTACAAAGTTCAATTTTACGAAAAAATCAAATTTACAAATTTGTTACAACTATGCCTTTTACGAGCATTATAAAAAGTGGAACGCCTAATTGCAACATTCACAAAACACCAAGGTCATGTAAGCAGACCTGTTGGCTGATGTAAACAGGTAACAAACATATTGGTTTTGATTTTTTTAGGCTGCGTATTTGGAAAAGTATAGGAGAGAAAACTCCGAAAGAGCATACACAGTTCCAACATGCAGTTTGGCTGTCAGACAGTACGTAGACTTAATGGGATGGTATGAAATCAAAGATGATACTTTTTCTCAACCTTTATCATTATGGCACGTTCTAACACGTGATGACGACGAGCGAATGCATTTTATTTTATAGAACGATGGATAAATTTCAATTGATAATTGTTGGAACTGCACTTTTTTTCAAAGTTTCTGCAATGAAACATTGCACAATACTTAGAGATAAAGAGGGAATAAATATATTAGCTAAGGCAGCACAAATATAAACTTTTATATTTTCTTTATTTTAGCTAACAAGCTCCCGGTTTATAGTTTGAACAGCTTTTATCCAATTCCTTATTATGGTTATTTGAAATGAATACTTAACAAAAACTTGGCATATTCTGCCTTTTTCCTTTTTAAAATGGGAACGTTTCAGCTTGGGGCAGGGTATATTAATATATGACGTATAAGAAAATAATGCACACAAACCTCAGCATCCAAAAAAGCGAGATTGTTGTGTGCAAATAGGTAGCATGATCCACGGAATGCTGTCCAGCTATCAGGACAACGGGTATCAGCAAATGAACCTGAAGTTAAATAATATTAATGATATGTTTTATAATAGAAATGCTCTCTTCAGATTCCAACTCATAGTATGCTTTGACTTACCTGAGCAGATATGCCCAGGATGAACAATAATAATCACTTTCCGTCAGTCTTTAATTTCTCGTTCGTCAACCACTCATTTAAAACATCTCCTACAAAACTACCAGTGTTAATATTTGCATCTGAAGTTGTAAAGACGATTTATTATTTTTTCATATTCTTATGAAAGACGTACGTTTTGCTCAATCTCTCTAATACACGATTAAGTGTGTCTGATAATTGTGACATTGTGTCATGAAGGTGAAGAATCATCTCCTAAAAGTGGCTGTGTTTGGAAATTTGGGTGTTAAGGTCAAAAACTAGGTCACTGGGTAATAAAGAGTTTAAGCAAAGTCTTAAAGATGGCAAGGTAGTTTCGACTTAACGATATATAATGAAAACTGAACCTTTTATGAAATAAATTGCAAAAATAAAGAAATAACGCGACTGGAACGGAACTCTTTCTACAAGTTTAATAGAGTTTCGTGCAGGGTACATTCCTACCAGATTTCATCAACATCTATCCAGCGATTGGAAAGTAATTAAGTTATTAAACTGGCATTTTTGACACAAGAGGAAGACGACATATAAAGTAATATATGTGGAAATGTAGTATACAAGATGTCTAAAAAACGTATAAAAATTAAACCAATTTCTTACCTCTGATGTTAAAGCTCTGTAAAAGTACCAATGCTAACAGATAATACATTTTAGACGATTTAGCAGTTTTGATAAGGAATTCAGACTGTTTTATATATACGTTACATATAAGAAGTTTGTATGACCTTTTATGCGACAAGATAATAGAAACGTGCTAAATAATTTATCATTATTCCTTATACAACAGCTTGGTAGACCATAATATGTGAAATCGTTAAGTTGTTCGCATTCACGAAAACAACTTTATGTTTTTGTTACGCGACCATACATCTATGATAAGTGTCAGAAAATCAGAATTCTGTTGGCTGTTTGCTTGGTTGCAATATAAGAAATATTAAGAGAAAAGTCAGTTTTTACCAAATAAAGTTTTAAGAGAAATTATGAGACAACTCTTTTACCTTAACTGCACGAGTTATGATTTATTTATTGTGAGAACTAATCACAAAAACAAAGAAAGGTGTTGGAAGTTAGTTTTTGATTAATGTCATAACTTATTGTTGGCGTTTGAAATTTTTACATATTACGGGAAAATGACGTCAACGGAAACAGGAGATTGAAAACGCTTCGTGAACACGGGGCAAAGGGGCCACACTTCTCCACAATTATTTACACAAGTAAAATACGTAACCTCTGTTCCTTAACTGCTACAAATAAAACGTTTTTAAAAACTGTTAATCACCGAAGGGAACATGCATACACATCTTACAGACTAGAGTACCCTACCACGCGAGCGGGCCTAAATAGTGAAAATCAATCAATCTGAATCTCATTTGTTCATTGTCTAAAGTGCATATAATTTACAGATATAAACATGTGCTCACAGAAGCAGCCATCCTTCGGATTTAACGCCATACTGGACTGATCTTTCATGGAATTGTTCTGCCCTTTTTGTACTCATGATTTTGTAAGAACCTTTTACGATTCTGACCGGAATATGAGGAACTGGCGTTAAGAAAGCATGCAGGACATAAATATAATCGTGGATGAACAACCTTTGTATTCATATAGAATGAGTCAGTATGGTATACAACAGATAACACTAGCGAGATAGCGCTGTTGACCAACACATCAATAACAGTATCTAATAATCAGCATATATATAATTTAAAAGCCTTTGTTTTTTTTATCAAACGGTTAGAGACTCAGGACCCTAATGGGAGTGGTTTCCAGAAATTAGTACCTCCCTGATTACCTCCCTTGCGTCCACCATTAAGGCAGACTAAAGCAGTTATGTTATGCGGAGCTTAGAAAGAGTCCCATTTTTATAGCTGTAAAGTGAATGTGACGATGCATGTTAGAGAAACAGTTTCCTATAAACCACATGAAGCATCATTAACAGAAAACTCTATCCAATGGTCTTCTAACTGAAAAAAATGTATATTTGTAAACAATTTTTTGCTGACATCTCAATCTATTGAACTGTTATATAAATCCGATCGATTGATGCTTTTTTTATCAAAATTTCACGTAAAACTGCTTTTAAAAAGTACATGTATATATCTTTAAAAAATCTGATTATCACCAAAAATTTTGTTTTCCGAATTACAATAAATATCCACAACAACAATGTTAAGAATAAGAAGAAGGAAAGCAAACGCAACATTTTCTTTCTGCATACAAAAACGCACATGTTGTACATATCAATACTTTGCACAAACCCATTTCAAAATGATCCGTGATATCAGACCACAAGACTAGTGTTTGGTCATATAAGAAGTTGCATCACGTGGGTATACGTTCCGTTAAATTCGCTAACTATTAATTGGTAGCTCAGTATCTTAATCTGCTTGTTGCTTTTTATTTATTTAATTTTTTTTTGCACATTTGAGTTTATTTTGGATACCCACGACGGCCCATTACATTTCTCTGCGGTACAATGTAGTGATAACGGAATACGTACCGTTGGTATCAGGCAATGATTTGAGATATACTCCTTACTTACAGATATAAATTACAGATAAAGAACGTAGTCTCTTTTATTGGAACCATTTTTACAAAAAACTTTGGAACCATTTTTACCTTGTGTCAAAGAGACGTATACATGTACATATCCAAGCGCGTAAATGGTGAAAGCATTTTTTGTAAAAGGTACAGCACTGTAATAGAACTTTCAAACGTGTAAGATCGTACTAGCTTTGAGAAAACATCAATTTAAAATTAAATCCATATCTTTGTAAGAACCAACAGTGAGTATATCAAATAAGTGCAAATGTTATGCGTTGCAAGTCGTTGGTGAAGTCATTTCAGTGAGGCAAAAAACGGAAAGAAGCCTTTAATAAATTGTACTATTTATGTATTTATTTAGGCGTATTGATATGAATTATTAGTGAAAATTGTCAAAGGTAAACGGTATGTGACTGCGGTTTTCAATATGGTACTATGAAGAAAGACAAAAAAATGCATAACAGTTGCAGAAGCTGAAAAAAAACGTAAGTCATGTTATTAAAAAATGAAATTGTGACATTCAACTGTGTGTTTGAAGTTTTTGCTAAATGCACTGCTCATGAAATGATTTTTATGGTCTTACAACTTTTTTGTCAGCATATACATTCATTTTTGTAATTAAAGCAGATAAACAGGTACCACTCCCATTTTGATGTTATAGTGTACATTGATATCCCAATATTTCACGTCATTATCATTCATAAATTACATTTGTTCAAATAGTAACTTTCATCTTCAATATTCAACAGTATTGCAAAAATATCTTTCATTTTCATTTGGTTTTGTATACCTTAACTACTTTTAAAATTCACTTTTTTTTATGTTTAAACAATTACTTCTACTAATTACTACTGTAGACTACACATGAAACAACATATTGAACTCGACCTGAAAGGATTTTCACAAATCTTCGAGAAAATCATGATTAGTTCGCTGGTGGGCGGTGCTTAAGTTTTCTATCCTAGGATGACCAATCGGCTACGAGCTCATGACACGCACAGATTAATTTGCCGCCAAACATTTTCGGTCTTGATTTATGAAGGCCTGACCAAATAAAAACTATCGTTTCTGGAACAACAAAACTGGGATTCCAGGGATCGAATCGCTGCTGTTCTAGAATGTCGTCTTTGCGGTGATATTTTTACCAAAAACCATGTAATTGTGCTTTTTTTACTTTAGGCTGGAAATCCAAGGCTTTCTCAAGACCGTTCAATATCCCTGATTCCGAAAAGACAAAGCGTTCTTTGTTAGTCACAAGGGTACCGGATTTTATTATAACTGAAACAGTGCAGATGTTATCAGATATTGGTCGACGGATACCTGGGTGTTTCATCATAAACGTGAAAAGTAACTCTCAGGATGTGGGTGGAGTGTACTAAGAGAGAGAGAGAGGAAAACAATTTAGTACATTGAAAGGAAACAAAGGGAGGTGAGAATGTGAATTCTACTTTACATCTTTTATTTTATAGTCAAATTGTATTTTTATAATAAAGTTCTGATTAACTTAGTCTTGGGCAATAGCTAAGTTTTTCCGTGCGTGGAATGTTGTTTTTCCTTTCATTAATTCATTATTTCATTCATTTATTCATTAATTCATTCATTTATTCATTCATTCATTCATTTATTCATTCATTTATTCGTTTATTCTTCCTTTCTTCCTTCCTTCATTCATTTCGTCTTCCTTTTTTCTTATTCTTTTTTTTCTTTGTGTCTTTTCTTCTTTATTTCTTATTCATTTCGTTGTGAAAGCGTAGGTCAGGGTTTCGGATTTAGGCAGTCTTTCAGTATATATATTATGAATATACTTTCTCAAGGTTGCAAGAAATATAGAAGAAGGGATATCTTTTTCCATCAGAAATGTCTCAACAATGTAACAAACTACAAACATATCTTCATGATTACTTTGTAAAAGCCCGTGAACCAAACAAATTATTTTCTCGCCGTTATATTGTAGGCTTGGCAAAAAAGCCCGTGCAGCATGAAATAAGACAGATTATAGCGACCACGCCGTCATTTTGAACCATGTGCTGGAACTTTTCAGTTTTAAAATTAGAAATGTACAAAATTGAGAAAAATAACGTGCATTTTCATGGAAGTGATTAATTTTTACTCGGTGAAATTAACTTTAAATGTGCACGTGCTTATTGACATTGACGTTTCTAGCTTAGGCTAGATATGCACGTTGTATGTTCTGTGCATTCGACTGATGGTTTTGAAAAAAATGAAGAACGGAAGAAGCGAAGACAGAAGACAACTGACAAGGTAGGGCTGTTATAAATCTATTAAAATTTACTGTAAATTTAAGATAATAAGGCAGTCATGTTAAAAAGTGAGTTCGTTTTAGATTTTTGTAAATCCCCGAGCAAAAGTGGATGAAATAAGCATTTCATCTGTGGGAAATTTACTCTTTTTTTATTCTTCCTGTATATTGTTTCAAATAACTTTTACAAGAAATGATAGGACACACGTGTGTGTGTTGTCACTCAAGCATTCCTTTAAATTTACAGTATATTTTCTATACTTAAGAACTTGTTAATTTGATGTTGGGGAAAATCTGCACACCGCCCAAGTCTACGCACAGAATTTTGCATTTCTATTACTATTTCTATATATTATTTTTACGATTTGTTTTCACGGAGGTACTTATACTTGATCCCAAAGCTCTTTGTCAGCTTTTTCAGTTAAGTTAGTTTATAATTGGACTAAAACACTGATTATATAAGTAAGCTCGTCATTGGCTTTTAAAGCTGTGGTCTAAATGTATATGTAAGGGTTCGATTAATTTCCAGTGACCAGTAATTACGTAGTGTTCATCATATGAATTGACAAAGCAAGCCAGATTGTGTGTAAATCATTTTAGAAGCAAACCTACTAAGCTTATGAAGAAAAGCGAGGGGCAGTTTCGCAAAATTTGATTTAAATGATACAGTGGTTTAAATTATGCGTATACCTTAATTCTATAGCTTTGCAATGTGTTTGGTGTAGACTGGAGTTATAGCAATAAAGACTAACTTATATACAGGAATGTTGAAAAAAAACTGTTTAATCGATCTAAATAGAGGTCAGAGTGCAAGTCAGCGTCCTTCACCTTTAATCTGTTTGTCAACACAAGCCACAAGGCTGTATTATATTTGCATTTGTCCGAGACAAAATAGATGGAAAAGACGGTACGAGAAGTGGAGGACACGCAGTAAGTACTTTAGCTAGCATTTATATTCATTTTATATAGAATGGAGTTCCAGCTCTTTTAACCACTGAAGATCTAACCGGTGCTCTTTCAAAAACGAGTGATTGTTAAATATGATGTGAAACCACTTTTAAAAACGCGATAACATATATTTAGAAAAAGAATAGTAGCTAATTAGAAGTACCACTCACTGATGTCAGAAGGTCTATAAGCCAAAAAATCTAAACATCAAAAAGCAACATATATGTGTGCAATATGTAGTGTGTACAAAAGTTTCCGTTGGAATTTTTTATAATGAAAACATAACCAGTATAATATGAAGTTGAACATATATGACATTGTTCTTTTTCCAGTTTGAAATACTAACCCACTGTCATCAGCAAGTGGTACATGTATATTATGTGCGTAGATTTGGACAAACACAGAGTAAAAAAATGCAATAGTTTAATGTTCTGTATCACGAGAGCAAAACGAGCACAAAGGAATTTAATTTGGCAGATTTCTCCTTGTTTGGTCATTATGAATTGTGAAATTCTTGTGCGCAGATTTTACCTACATTACAGTGCCTCTTGTTAAAGGTGCTTGCTCAATATTGTGATAACCAGCTCTGTGAGTTTTTTTAAAAGATAAACATAATCTAAACAATAACATGTCTTTTGACCTTGTTAAAGCAGCCTCAGCTATACATGAAACAAAAAGAGGCGGCATGAAACAAAAAGAGGCGGCAGGCAAACATTCTAACTTTCCCAGGCATCCTTTTCAGAATAATGCAATAAATGCAGAATAGCAAAAGCTGCAACAATATGAGTAACCACCTTTAAAAAAGTGTCACTGCACGTTTTAAATGATTTAAAAATCAATCTACGCGGTTTTTTGTCATCTGAAGTAAATAAGTTGACACACTAAAAGGGACAGTGCAGGGTTTGTTGGAAAGAAAAGTAAAAACATCAAGTGAAGTTTTTCACTTGATGTTTTTTCTTCTTGACACTGATCAATGATCAAATATGTATAATATACGGCAGCTTTATAGTGTTCCTACTTTCGCTATTATAGATGAGATAAACCAGTACTATAAATGTGTATGATATGATGATTGAATAAGTTAGAACAAAGCATGCGGAAGCAATCGGTTTAAATACTGTAAACAGAAGCGTGGCAAGAATATACTATTATATACATTTTTGGAGTTAAACGCTTAAGACCGATCAGGCTATATGGCTAATGTATCTTAAGCCTTTTGAACCTTACATACAATGAAGGTTAGTTTAAAGTCTGTATGGCAAACACACCATTAACATTTCGAACCTAAAACCTGGAGGTATATATAGCTATAGCATTCTTAATCCTTTCAAACCTTAGTGGCAATATTGGTCAGTTTTATGGCTGTATGTAAAAAAGCAAATTAATACTCTGAACCAGCTATGACATGGTGATCAATTTGATGACTGTATGGCAGTAACACACTATGATACATCGAACCTATTGCTTGAAGCTGGTCGTTTTTAGGGATTGTATAGCCAGCACATTCTTAAACATTTCGAACCTAACACGTCATGCGTGTCAGCTTAAGGACTGTATGGCTATTGCACTCTACAATCTTAAACCTAGCGTTTGACAAAGATTAGCCCGAGGACTGCATTCCTGAGCACTTCGAACCTACCTCTTCGCTGTATGACAAAGGCACGGAGAAAGCAAGATTTCGAACCTCTGATTGAGACAAATCATATTGAGGGCAAACTTAATCAAGCATTTGAAACCTGACATTTGCTGCTGATATTTTAAGGACTGTATGGCAAAGGTATCCCTAAACATCCTTACAGGAAATACTCAACAGTTTTAGGACTGTTTGACGTATACACTCTAAAACAATTCGAACCTCACGCTTGAGACTGATCAGCTTTAGGACTATAAGGCCAGCGCGTCCTTCAACATTTTGAATCAATACATGAAGCTTATCAGTTTTAGGCTTTCTACAAAATTCGAACCTAAACTATGAATTTAATCAGTTTGAGGACTGCATGTTCGATGCATTCTTAAGAACTTCGAACCTACTGTATGGCAAAATCACTCGTAGTATTTCAAACCTTTCTCTCAAGAATAATATGAGAATTTTATCGCAACATCTTAAACTATTCGAACCTGTCGCGTAATGTTGATCAGTTTGAGGACTGTATGGCAAAATCACTTAAGAACAATTCGAACCTAACAACGTCGAGCTGACCAGTTTAAGACTGTTTGGCAAACTCACTCTTGAACAAATCGAACCGAACACTGGAGGCTGGTCAGCTCAGTGGCATTTCTGGAATAGTGGTGCTGATTGATCATTTTGTATATTAACTTAGCGGTGATGCGGCAAATGGATTCTGGTATGTTTACTCTGCCTTTGGTCATTTCATACGCTTGTGTGACCAGTGCAGACCAAAGAGTATGCTCATTCTTGTACTCTTGTAATATGGTCTACACTGTGCGCAGTGGTCTGCCAGTTTACAATCAATACCTATAAAAGGATAAATGGATTTTTCCAAATGTAGTCATGGACAGATTTATTTTAAAGATAAAGCCATACGTCGGTTCCAACAAACATAGCACTGCACCTTTTGTGGATGTGTCGAAATTCTGCACTAAAGACGCGACAATTTTGATCAGACGAAAAGGTAGGAGAGTTTTAATTCTTATCTGGATATTTTTTTCTTTTTGGGTTGTAGCGAGTGGGTTGTGGGGGTAAACTAAGAGTTGTGTTTATCATTTGTGTTAAATCGTCACAAGTACACTACTATTTGCACTTTCATGTTTACGGACAGTTACCTGTCGGTGTTTTTGCTTTCTATACGAAATAGATGTCTACCTAATTAGAAAGAAAACTGTGATAAATCTTAGGTTTGAAAGGTGTTGTTGTACGAATTCAAGGGTGTATACAACAATTTCATCTTGTACTTAATGTGACTGCTTTGAATCTGGGAGATTTGATTGTAGGTTTTTGTATTCGAGGCTCTATGGTCGAACCATCCTACCTTGTGCTAGCGTTGGATTAATGAAAAAAAGAATAGATAACTACTAATGAATTTAGAATTACACCTTTTCTACTCTTTTGAGGATTGTATTTTGATATTTTATAGTTGTGTTTGATGTTATTTCGACGCTGATAGGAATTATGTGATTTAGCACTCTTGTCTTTTAAAGGAAATTCGTTTACTTCGGCTCGTTTGGAAAAAGACAAAGATTTGTCATTTTGCCTCTTGGATCAGTACTTTGACGGAAGTTTTGCATGAAATATTCATTTGCATAAGGCGAATGAAGGGCAATCGGTTATAAACATTTAAAGAAAACTAGAAACAGGATAAGGTAATACCCGTGCTTGTTTCAATTTTGATAGATTTTCACCAAAATTCGGCAATATGTATATACGTGTCCAATACTCAATCGTTTGGGTGTTGAAAAATGTAAATATCGTTTCTTTTTCGTCTAGACATTATTAAGATGTCGTAAAACGGCTAGGCGTTTTGTATTGGTTGCGACATATAATTTATTCATATGGAAGATTTGCACGATTATATACATATATTCACGATTCGGCTTTTTTGCTGCTTGTTTGGAAGAATTCGGTAATTTTCCGGTTCGGCATTTTATGTAACAACAGACATATTTACAGTATTTATATCTTATCACATACGACTTACATAGCTGGTAAGCATTTTGGAATTCTTAAGATTTCAACCTACTTCCTCGTCGTAATTCTAAATCAGTTATATAAATTTTGTTTTAATGTGTACAATTTAGTCCTAGATAAAACAAAAAAGGAAAATGTTACACTTTCGCGGCTTCATGGAAAAGTTCTTAATTTAAACTAATTTATCTAACACCAGTAGAGGTCCATGTAATATATTATCAGAGAAAAGCAGTTTCTAATGGAAAAAGTTTATCGTTTTCCTATGATAGGAAATGGCAGTTTCTAAAAGGAAAAAATGTTCGTATCCCTGTGTGAGGAAATGGCAGTTTCTAAAGGAAAAAATGTATCATTTCCATATGTGAGGAAATGGCAGTTTCAAAGGAGTATAAGTATCATGTCACGATAAAATAAAATGTCAGATTCTTATGAGAAATAAGGATCGAAAGAATGTTTCCTAGAAAAGGAAAGGTAATACTGCGAATTTGTGTACGCATGTAAATGAAAGCACGCGCAAATAATGAAGTCCTATTTCTGTAAATATTTGTGTTATCTTGTCATAAAATCTAAATGACAGCTACTTGTGATATTTAGATGGATTTAGTTATGATATTTTTACAACAGATAGACTGATGAAATGGGTTAACAGAGAACCTTTGGACCGGAATCATTAGTTCTGCTGTTCAGCTGTCATCTTTCAGTTGGAAATGGTAAGTATTTTGTTATGAACCCTGAAAAAAAAGCAATTTACCATTTTAAGCAAACTAGTAAAGCACCCAACTACGTAACTAAAAATTCTATGTATACAACTGCAATTCGCGTCTTGAAAAAAAAAGAAACGTAAGGTGATTATTTTCAGAATCAGTATAAAAAAATGATGATAAAACTTAAACAAGAAGAAAAAATAACGCCAAAGGAATGTCTTGTACAGTCTATCTAGGTTGTTCATACGTCGTTTTCCGTATGGCTTTGTTTTGCTGCCCAGCTGTTGTCTACTGACTTAGTTGCCGGAACACCCTATTTGCGGGTAAAATGTGAAGGCTAGTGTTGCCCTTCTGTTTCTGCTGACTGTTTAATGTTTGTTGTTTTTCTCTATCTAAAATATACAGTTGTTGTCTGGCAATCGTTTCTGTCTGAATACTGCCAGGCTACTATATGTCTGTTGCCTGTTTCCTGCAGACTTGAACCTTGGTTTTCGGATGTTTTCTATAGAACTGAACCATGTTTTTCAAGTGTTATCTGCCGACTGGAACCCAATTTTTTTGGAAATGCTTTATGTACAATTGAAGCTAATTTTTGGAATGTTTTCTGCAGACTTGAACCTTGTTTTTCGAATGCATTCTGCAGACTTGAATCTTGTTTTTAGAATGTTTTCTGCAGGCTGAAACCTTGTCTTCAGAAACTAACTTGCTGACTGAGTTTGCTTTTAAAATATCCGACCCTGACTTTTTAATTTAACGAAACACTCACGAATTCCAAACCCTCTTTGATAATGACATGGTAATTGTTTTTGCCTGTTTTAACCAGTGCAGACCATGATTAGTCTGCACTTGGAGCAAGTTAGATTATGACCCACTAAATAACTAATGCACTATCCAGCGATAAGTTTGAAATTCATAACCATAAGATAAGGTTTGTGTAATAGAGATACACAAAAACAAAAACAAAAACTTATATTAAAGATAAATCACAGTCTTAACTGCATGGTAGACAAATCCATTTTAGAAAATAAGCAAGATTAACTCTAAACACCAGTTAAAAATTGACACATTGTGCATTGACTAAGACATAACAGCAGTGCACCATAATAGATTGTCAAAATGCTACCAGTCATTTCAACATGCTGAAGATGGAATTTGTTCAAAGATTTTCATGGATTTGGGTTGCAGTGTGTGGGTTGTGGGATCAGGGCTTATCAGAAATTAATTCATATAATGAAAAGGCCAAGTCAAGAGCACCACAATTTATAAGGAAAAATGCATTTTAGAGTTTACCAACATGCTGTAAAAGTATTATATTTCGTATTTTTCAGTTGTTGTTGAGTCTGGTCTGTCGGGTTTATTTTTATTTGTTGGGTTTCAGTGTATGGGAAGGGGGTAAAAACCACGACGTTATGTACTGTAATGACTACTGGAATGTAACCAATTGTTCTTGAAAGATGAGAAAATTTACTATAGTAATCACGAAAAGAGTAAAAATTACGAAGAAGGTATTAACCGATAATTAAAAAAAAAATCTTATCTTTTAAGAAATCTTGAATATTTTGAAGACTTTTCATGAGGTAATTTGCAAAAAATTCGTCGTTTTTACATTTTGTCTTAATATGATGGAAGAGTTAATTTATTACGAGACTCGTCGTTTTTAGAAAAGACGTTGACGTGTTGACGTATGACGTTTGACGTTTTAGCATTTTGATGAGTATGTTCACGGAAATACTATGCTCTTGAGATTCTAACAAGGATCTCTATGACTAATCTGTTATATTAAAACTCAGCATTCCTTTGCTTTTACCATGACGGTTATTTCGACAAATTTACGGTTTTGAGTATTTTCAGTGAATGACGTATTAAAAGAAAATTTCTACTATAAGTGGTATTTTTACTACGACAGTTATTTTTAGCATATGTATTCCTACGGAATTTTGGTTACTTTTTGTCACGGCCTTTTATTGGACGTTGACAGCAATTAGTACTATAAGTAAAATAAACACAATCCATTAAAAAAGGGGTTTCCAACAAGTCCCCAAAATGTCAGTATTAGACTAATTTCGTCTTGGAGATGGAAAAGTGTTTATATTAGTTGTACGGTATGTGTAAAAATTGTATTTTTTTTCTAGAGACCTAAAATTAGGAAAACTTCGGTTATTTTTCTGCTCGGTATTTTTTACGGAGAATTTCTTTTGCGGAGAATCGATTTTGCTCGACATTTTTATTGCAATGGTTATTTTGGTGGATTTCATCAAACAAGTTTTTGTAAATCGTCGTAATTAATGAGAAACCTGACCGATATATATTCCAAATAGTTTTATAACGTCAGCCATTTCGTTCTTCTTTTCTTTTCTTTTTTTTTTTTCGCTGGTTTGATTGAAAACGGAATTTCCACCAAAACGTCGGTTATTTTCGGCAAATTCGTTTTGACTTAATAAAAAGTCATACATTTTACAGTTCTACTGCGATACTGTGACGGTTACTTGGAATGTTTTGGGATTACTAAATTTTTATATGAAAGTTCGCATTTTTATTTTTAAACAAGTTGCACGTTAACAGATATTTTATGGAAATTATCCTCGGCTCGATGCCTGGCATTCTAACTACAGCAGTGATATTGGTCTTAATTTTTTAAACTATTAGGATTTCAAAAAACCCTTAACGAAATTTTACCAGTTTTACTACGACAGTTATTTCGACTATTTTTGTATTTTCAATGATCCATAACTTTTAGAAACGTGATACATTTCTACAGATATTTACGGAAATTATTGTTTGCCCGCCATTTTGACTGCGACGGTGATTTTGTCCGTTTGTGTTTTCTTACGGAATTTTGGTTATTTTGCGTTTCGGCCTTTTAATTGATTTGGGATAAAGGATTTTAAACAGAAATCGGCATATTTTCTTTGAAACACAGTGCAGTTGTTCAGTTATCCACAGAAATAGTTTGCTCGGATTTTTTTAATAGACGATGAAAAAATTTATATATACGGGATATTCGTTTGTTTTGCGAGTCGGCTTTTTTTAAGACGTTGACAGCAATTGATGTCAGTGTTAAAATTGATATCGATTGCTCAGCGTTTATAATAGTCGTACTTTTTTCATTTTGCTGCAGAAGATTCTAGTAAAGAAAATACTGTTTTTTTGCTCTCAGCAAATTTGTACGGACTTGATTTCGTAAAGTATTTTACTACAATTTATTTTGGTTGTAGTTGAATTCTACCTGTAACTTGAATATTATGTGTCTCATTGGAAAAAGAATATTGATATTAGTTGTACTGTTTGTACGAAATTCGTGGTTTGCCTTGTTTTGCTAGAGAAAAGGAAAACTAACGTTATTTTCCTGTTCGGTATTTTTATACGGACTTCTGCAGATAATTGATTTTGCCTGGCATTTTCATTGCAACGGTTATTTTGGTATATTTTTACTTTAGAAGGTTTTTATCGAACAATTTTTTTCTTCACCACGACAGCCCTTTAGCTATTTTTTACTGGCTTTGATTCTACCAAAATTCGGTTATTTTGTTTCTCGGCGTTTTCGTATTGACGTGAAGTCAGACTTACCTTTTTACAGTTCTACTGCGAGACTGTTACGGTTATTTCGAACGTTTTGGGATAACTAAGTTTTCATATGAAAATTCGCCCATTTTATTTGAAACAACATACACGTAAACATATTTATGGAAATTATTTCTATGGTTGATATTCTTCCTACGATGCCTATTTTGTTCACAAGTGTTTTCTTACGGAAACTCGGCTTTTTATGCAGTTTATATTAGTGAAATAGTTAGTGTTTTAACAGTCGTGTTTTTTGCTCGTTATATTGCTAGACTATAAAATCTAGTATGGAAAACGTCGGTTATTACACATCACGGCATTTTTATACGGACCGCCTTTGCCCGGCATTTTTACCACAGCAGTTATATTGGTGTAAATACTTTTTAAACTATTAGGATTTCACCAAACCTTTGGTTTCTTCTTCCTCTTTTTTTGCGAATCAGCATAATTATTATGAAGCTTGAGCGAAATTTGTGCCCAATTGTTTTACGTCCGTCCTTTCTACCTTTGTCCTGGTTAAGATTCTATCAAGCATCACCCTTCACAAATTTACGGCTGTTTTGTGGTATTTTATTTCGGCTCCTCGGCGTTTTGTACTGACGTTATATACAGATATTTACAGAAATTGTTTGCTCGCTATTTTTACTGCGACGGTGATTTTGTCCGTTTATGCATTCTTACGGAATTTCGGGTTTTTTTGCGTTTCGGCTTTTTAATTGATTTTGGGATAAAGGATATTGTTCATAATTTGGAAATTCGGTTGTTTTGCACGTCGGTTTTTTAAGACGTTGACAGCAATTGATGTCAGTGGTAAAATTGATATCGATTGCTCAGCGTTTATTATAGTCGTGCTTTTTTTGTTTTGCTGCAGAAGATTCCAGTAAAGAAAATGCGGCTTTTTAACTCTCGGCAATTTTGTACGGACCTTGACAGGAATTTAGATGTCGTTCGGTATGTTTACTTCAATGTTATTTTGGTCATTTTTGATTTTTTTCTGAAACTTGGATATTTTTCACCTCGGCTTTTTATATAAGCTGTTAAAGTCATCGATATTTGTTTTATTTATTTCTCGGTATTTTAACAATCGTGATTTTTGTTTACTGCTGGAAATTTTACACGCAAAAAGTCGTATTATAAAATTAAGTTACTTCCCATTTGTGTATGTTCATTTTGCTCATACTGTACTATGACGAATATTTGTTATTTCCAAAACCCCAACCCCATCCCGCCATTTCGTTCTTTCTTTTTTGTACATTTTCCGGTCAGACATAAGGGAAGATTGTTTGTTTGGCTATTTTCTACGAACGTTCATTTAGTCAATTTGCATTTAAAAAGGCTTTTTACTGAATTTTGGTGATTGTGAAGATCGGTAATATTAAAAAGATAGCTTGAAGACTTTTTGCTATCTTTACATTATATTACGATTTGGGTTTCGTTTTACACGGAAATTTTTGCTCGACATTTTTTGACAGCCATCGTTTCGGTTACTTTGATTCTCGACAGTTTTTAACGGATTTTAACGAAACGAAAGGATGTTTTCGCAAGCTTTACTTTGTAAGCCATTTTTCTAACCGTACATCTTCAAGAAAGCTACTGTGTTATTTAACGTTCGGGTATTTTGCGTCATGACCTTATTGTGAGGATATAAAAATACGGTCTGTTAACACCTTGATACGGCTTGATAGGTATTAGCAAAAATAGCGTTTTAAGCCTCGGAAGAAAGTCTTGTATATTATATGCGCGGCGTTTTTATCGATCAGAAGTCTGTTTGATTTTGGGTTTCGGCGGTTTCATAAATCTATTTGCTCCCCGGTGTTTTGTCTTTTTGCAACTCGACGATTTCATATAAAAGATCGACAGATCCTTTATATTCCAAAACGTCAACTACCTATGCGTTTTCATAAGAATTCGGGAATTTTCAGTTCAACATTTTATGATGATATTCTTCTCGCAGTTGTTGCTTATGAAGCTGGTAAGTTTTGCAATATTAACAGTATTATTTTTTTTACTTTAAAATTGTAACTTATATTGTTCATTGAATATACTTTTCGATAACCTGCTTAAAACTAAGAAGCAGTTTGTACAGCAGTGTTTAAAAAGAGACATCAAAGATCGAGTAGAAACTTCAAAATAAGGCAATTTCTTTAGGATGATGGCGACTTTGAAAATACCATTGATCAAGGTTATGCGATTCAATGCGTAAATTACAAAGTCAAAGTCTGTGCTAAAAGGTATTTAACCAAATGTGTAAAAGGAAATCTTAAACTATTTTCTGTCTATTTTTTTTATAATTCTGTAATTATAAGTTACAGTATTTGAACACTGATACTTGTATTTGTTCCAGGTATAGGTTAAAATGATGGCACGATCAAGTAGTGAGCTGTTTGGTAGCACATGACAGACGTCGTATCTAATTACAGTTAGAAGTGGTAAGATATTTCATACAGTAATTGTTCATAATAATAATTGTATCAGTTTAAGTAAATTAAGTAACTTCAAAGAGTGTCCTTGTAATTCTTATTTATTTATTATAAACACAAGTAAAATGTGATCAGGACATTCCGAGATTTTGAACTTTGATAACACTAAATAGTAAGTAATTGTAATTTCTTACGGATATGAAGTTCCACAACAGAAAGATCCAATGCATTTTAGAATGCACACCCCAGAGAGGGATTCGAACTCTGATCTTAGCGCATCGAAGGCCAACACTCTAATCACTGAGCCAAAGAATCGATTCCCTGACGCAGTAGTTTAAACAGTTAGGAATGTATGGACTAGACCGTAACAGCCTTTACACACAATCTTCATAATGCATTTGCTTGACTAAGGATACAATTATTCCTGCTCAAGTGTCTGAGAAATGCCAGGTTAAGGTCAAATATATCTAAAAGCTGAAATGTCAAAATTGGAAATATGAGCTCAGTGTCAAAGCAACTTTACAAGAAATATATGTATAAATCAGTGAAAAAACTAAAAAGATTGAAATAAAGGTATTTGCATTATCACTGAAAAATGTACCTAATAAAGGTCAAGCTGAAGAAAAGTAAAATTATTTGGAGGGTCGCACTTAGGTTGGTTATTTAAGAAAAGTCCTTTATCTCCCTGCATCAAGTCAGTGCCAGTGAATCACGAAATGAGTTAGGAAATGAACAGTTTTAATCAAATACTGCCTTGACAGGTCACATTATATTTTCTATACATGCTAACACCATTTTTGTTGCTTTGACAGGTCACATTAAGATGTTTTCTATACATGCTTACACCATTTCGTTCATGCCATAAGTCCGCTAAGCAGAGGCTAATTCTTCTTTATCTTTGACACCGGTCGATTTTAAACGCTACTTGTAAGATAAACTTGTTAAAATTATCCGAACCTGGCTACAGTGAGTTGGTTGGCTGCCAATGATACCCCTGCTAACAAGCAGATAATTCTTCATGCTATCCCTGACCCTCCAATTCAAAATAGTTACCACAGAAACGCATGAAGGGGGACCAGGAGCCTGGTAAAACCTTAAGTATTTTTCAACATTTAACCTGAATAATGTGCATCCGAATTCTAGCACTTCTAAGATTGATATAAATAAAAGTGTCTCCATTTTTTTTTTTGGTTTAACGACAATAACTTTAATAGAATTTACACTAAATTTTTTCCGTTCTTAGTATACACATTTGTAAAAAAGCTTTTCAACATGGTTACTCGATGAAAATTAGGTATGTGTGGTTTCAGTTCCTAATTTCTCCAAAACTAGACGGTAAAAGTATTTGATATTTTGCAAATTTGTTGAGTTTAGTAAATTTTGAAGCCCCGAAGATTTATATTGAAGTTTATTTTTATAACATTCTCTCAAAATTAAGTGGGTGGGGTAAATTAATTATTTGTATATAATCGTATTTCGTTTCTTTTCACTTTAGCATTTTCATTTTTATTATCAACAGTCAGTAGGTCTTCAAAATGTGAATGTTTACATTACTGGTAACAATTGTTTTTATGGTCAGTCTAAAAAACATTGTGTTTCTCTATACCTTATAAACCTATTAATACAGATGATGTTTAAGTAAATATTAGTCATTTGTTGAAACCACCATGGTAAAAGTGTCTTAATGGTCTATTGTTTTGTCCTAGGAAAGCATATTTCTTAGAAAAAGCTCAATTTTATGAGGTCTGACCGAATTGTTATCAGTATTCTAATACCTTAATCCTTTATTTTCAACGTAGTTTTTCTATTTTACTTAACATTGATGTCTGCCTGTAAAAATATATTTAAAAAATAAATTTGATATTTTATGCGAAATGACAAAGCAGCAGCAGCTATAGTAGAAAAAGACGCAGCACCAGAAGTAGCAGCAATAACAGGAAAAGTAGAAGCAACTGCAGAAGTACTTCTACTTCAACTACTCCTACTGCTGCTGCTACTACTACGGCTTCTTCTGTTGCTACTACTACTGCTACTAGCGCTATGCGGATACAACTGCTGCTGCTTCTGCAACTACTGCTGCATGTACTACTGCGGCTAAGTCTGCTGCTGCTGCTACACCTGCCACTTCTGCTGCTGCCTCTACTGCTGCTGCTTCTGCTGCTGCTGCTACACCTGCTACTTCTGCTGCTGCCCCGACTGCTGCTGCTACTTCTGCTGCTGCTTCTACTGCTGCTTATACTACTGCGGCTAAGTCTGCTGATGCTGCATCACCTGCTACTTCTGCTGCTGCAACTACTGTTGCTTATACTACTGCGGCTAAGTCTGCTGCTGCTACTTCTGCTGCTACTTCTGCTGCTGCTTGTACTGCTGCTGCTCCTTTTTGCAGCTGTTTCTAGTGCTGCTGCTACTGCTACTACTGCTGCTGCTTCTACTGCTGCTGCTAGCACTATGCGGCTGTTGCTACTACCGCTGCTGTTAGCACTATGCGGCTACAACTGCTGCTGCTGCAACTACTGATACTTTTACTACTGCGGCTAAGGCTGCTGCTGCTACACCTGCTACTTCTGCTGCTGCAACTGCAGCTTCTACTACTGCTGCTTCCACTGCTACTATAAATACTTCTGCTACTGCTTCTACTACTGTTCCTTCTTCTACGGCTACTACTGCTTATACTACTTTTACAAATGCAATTGCTACTGCTATTGTGCTACTACTTTAACTACTGCTGCTGCTACTGATATTGTGCTCCTACTGCTACTTCTGCTGCTACTATCGCTGCCACTACTGCTGCTACTTCTCCTAGTGCTACTGCTTCTCTTACTGCTAATACTACTACTATAACAACTACTCTACTACTACTCCTACAACTTTTACTACTGTTATTATTATTATTACTACTACTACTGCTTCTACTGCTGCAGTGCTGCTTCTGCTACTTTTACTGTTGCTACTGCTTCTAGTACTGCTGCTGCTTCTACTGCTACTTCAGGTGCTACTACTTTTACTTCTGCTCCTACTAGGACGACGACTACTGCGACAACTACGACTACTGTGATGACTACGATTACTGCCTGTGCTACTACTGCGGGAGCCTTTACTACTACTACTACTACTTATACTTTAACTACTACTACTTTTACTACTACGCTGCTGCTGCTACTTCTACTACTATTACTGCTACTGTTGCTGCTGCTAGCACTGTGCGGATACAACTGCTGCTGCTACTACTGCTGCTTATACTTCTGCTGTTGTTATTGTTACTACTGCTACTGCTTCTACTGTTGCTTTCACTGCTGTAACTAATCCTGGTGCTACTGCTGCTCCTTTCCTGATACTTTTATTTAATTTCAAGGTAAATGTTCATTGAAACATTGTTTTTTAGCAGCATGACATAGGACGTTTTTGCAATTTTTACTTTGTAACCCTTTTTTCTAACTGTACATCTTCAAGAAAGCTACTGCTATATTTTACGTTCGGGTATTTTGCGTCATGACCTTATCGTCAAGGTATAGAAATACGGTCTGTTAACACCTTGATGTGGCTTAAAAGTTGTTGACAAAAATAGCGGTTTAAGCCTCGGAAGAAAACTCGTGTATACTTTTTGCTCGGCATTTCTATCGATCAGAAGTCTGCTATTTGATTTTGAGTTTCGGCGTTTCATAAATTTATTTGCTCCCCGTTTTTTATTTTATTTTTATTTTTTTTTTCGTTTTTCTTTCTTTCTTTTTTTTTTTTTTCGTTTTGCAACTCGACAATTCCATGTGAAGATCAACAGATCCTTTATATTCCAAACCGTCAACTACCTATTTCACAAGAATTCGGGAATTTTCAATTCACCATTTTATGATGATATTCATAGGGGCATATATTAGAAATTGTTGCTTATGAAGCTGATAAGTTTTGGAATATTCACAACATTACGGTTGATTTTTACTTTGAAATTGTAACTTTTATTGTTCATTAAATTGACTTTTCGGTAACTATCTTAAAATTTAGAAGCAATTTGTACAGTAGAGTTTAAAAAGAGACATCAAAGATCGAGTAGAAACTTCAAAAGAAGAAGGCAGTTTTTCTTGGAGGATGGCGATTTTGAAAAATCATTGATCAAGGATATGCGATTCAATGTGCAAATGACAAAGTCAAAGGCTGTAAAAAAAAGGTATTCAACCAAATGTGTAAATGAAAATCTGTATGTTTAGTTTCTGCTTACTTTTTGATAATTTTAATGTCTATAAGTAATAGTATTTTAAGACTGTTTGATATTAGTATTTGTTCCATAGGTTAAAATAATGGCATGGTTAAGTAGCGCAGGACGAATGTCGTGTCTAATTACAGTTAGAAGTGGTAAGACGTACATTTCATAATACTCTAGTAATTGTTAATAAAAACAATTTAAGTAAATTAAGAAAATTCAAAGAGCGACCTTGTAATTTTTATTTATTGATTTTTTAAATATTTTTTTATTATAAACACTTTAACAGGAAATTAAGTAAAATAAGATCAGGACGTTTAGAGATTTTGAACTTTTATAATACTAGATAGTAAGTACTGGAATTGTAATTTCTTAAAGGTTAGTACTAAACTGCCTATACACAAAATCTTCATAATGCACTTGCTTTACGAAAGGTTACAATCATTCCTGCTCAAGTGTCTATCAGAGAAATGCAAGTTTACGGTCAAATATATCTAAAAGCTCAAATGTCAAAATTGTTAAACTGTAGGAAATATGAGCTCAGTGTCAAAGTAATGTCACAAGTCATATAATGAGTAAGGAAATGAACAGTTTTAATCAAATACTGCTTTGACAGGTCACTTTCAGATATTTTCTATACATGTTTACACCATTTTTGTTCATGCCATTAGTCTGCTAAGCAGAGGCTAATCCTTTTTTATCTTCGACACCGGTCGATTTTAAACGCTACTTGAAAGATAAACTTGTTAAAATTATCCGAACCTGGCTACAGTGAGTTGGTTGGCTGCCAATGATACCCCTGCTAACAAGCAGATAATTCTTCATGCACACCCTCCAATTCAAAATGGTTACCACAGAAACGCATGAAGGGGGACCAGGAGCCTGGTAAAACGTTATAAAGTATTTTTCGTCAAAAAAACCTGTATAATGTGCATCTGAACTCTAGCACTTCTAAGATACATATAAATTAGAATGTGCCTTCCATTGTAGTTTTAAATTAAATTGAATTTATAAATGTACAATTCATAAACATAATCATATACAATGTAAAGCTTAAGTATATGTATAGTTGGTATTATTTGTTTGTCTTAGAATATACAAATGCAAAATGAATTTTTTTTAAGTTCCGAAGTCACTGTAACCACTAATAACTTCTTAAAACAATTTAAATTTCACAATTACAGTACGTGTCTTCCTTAAAGTATTCATGACAGGTATTAGGTCCCTAATACTATATCTCTAGTTTGAAGGGTATTCAATTCCATAAATTTTTGTAGGATTGAGAAATTTTCACTGCAGGACATGGGTTCAAACCCCATTTTTTCTGTAGTTTTTCGAAGAGTTACTTTTTATGATTTTACAACAATAACTTTTATAGAATTTAATATAAATTTCTTTCGTTCTATGTATATTCAATTGTAAAATTGAGTTATTCAACATGGTAACTCAATAAAATTTGGTATCTGTGATTTCAATTTTTAATTTCTCCAAAACTATACGGTGAAAGTATTTGACCAAATTATTAGTATTCAAATACCTTAATCCTTCATTTTCAATGTAATTTATCTATTTTTAGCAGCTTTACACTGATGTCTGCCTGTAAAAATATTTATTAAAAAATGAATTTGATATTTTATGCGAAATGAAAGAGCAGCAGCAGTACTAACAATACCAAAAGCAGAAAAGGAAAGGGTAAAATAACTATTAGCAGTTAACAGTACGTGCAATAGCAGCAAAAGTAGAATTAGATTCAGAAGAAGTAGATGACGCAGCAGCTGTAAAAGTAAAAGACACAACCGCACGAGAATGAGGCGCAACAGTAGAACATACAGTAGTAGATACAGAAGATGAAGTAGTAGTGCAGCAATAGAAGCCACAGATGTAGATACATCAGTTGTAGTAGTAGTGCAGCAATAGAAGCCACAGTGGTAGATACATCAGTTGTAGTAGTAGTGCAGCAAAAGAAGCCACAGTGGTAGATACAGCAGTTTTAGTAGTAGTTCAGAAATAGAAACTACAGTAGTACAACAGTTGTAGCAGTAGTGCTGACATAAACGCCACAGTGGCAGATACATCAGTTGTAGTAGTAGTGCAGCAAAAGAAGCCACAGTGGTAGATACATCAGTTGTAGTAGTAGTGCAGCAATAGAAGCCACAGTGGTAGATACAGCAGTTTTAGTAGTAGTTCAGAAATAGAAACTACAGTAGTACAACAGTTGTAGCAGTAGTGCTGACATAAACGCCACAGTGGCAGATACATCAGTTGTAGTAGTAGTGCAGCAAAAGAAGCCACAGTGGTAGATACAGCAGTTTTAGTAGTAGTTCAGAAATAGAAACCACAGTAGTACAACAGTTGTAGCAGTAGTGCTGACATAAACGCCACAGTGGCAGATACATCAGTTGTAGTAGTAGTGCAGCAATAGAAGCCACAGTGGTAGATACAGCAGTTTTAGTAGTAGTTCAGAAATAGAAACCACAGTAGTACAACAGTTGTAGCAGTAGTGCTGACATAAACGCCACAGTGGCAGATACATCAGTTGTAGTAGCAGTGCAGCAGTAGAAACCACAGTAATTGGTATAGCAGTTGTAGTAGTAGTGCAGCAATAGAAGCCACATTAGTAGGTACAGCAGTTGTAGTTTGAGTGCAGCAGTAGAAGGCAAAGTAGTAGGTACAGCAGTTGTTGTAGTAGTTCAGAAATAGAAACCACTGTAGTACAACAGTTGTAGCAGTAGTGCTGACATAAATGCCACAGTGGCAGATACATCAGTTGTAGTAGCAGTGCAGCAATAGAAGCCACAGTAATAGGTATATCAGTTGTAGTAGTAGTGCAGCAATAGAAGCCACATTAGTAGGTACAGCAGTTGTAGTTGGAGTACAGAATAAAATACCACAGTAGCCGGTACAGCAGTTGTAGTAGTAGTAAAGCAGTAGAAGCCACAGTAGTAAGTACAGCAGCTGTAGTAGTAGCGCAGAAACGGGAGCCACAGTAGTAGGAACATCACTTTTAGTTGTAGTGCAGAAGTAGAAGCCACAGTTTTAGGTACAGCAGTTGTAGTAGTGGTGCAGAAGTAGAAGCCACAGTAGTAGGAACAGCAGTTGTAGTAGTTGTAGTAGAAGTGCAGCAGTAGAAGCCACAGTAGTAGGTACAACAGTTGTAGCAGTTATAGTAGAAGAGCAGCAGTAGAAGACACAGTAGTAGGTACAGCAGTTGTAGTAGTAGTACAGAAAAAAGCCACGCTCTTGGTACATCAGTCGTAGCAGTAGTGCATTAGTAGATACCACAGTAGTAGGCACAGCAGTTGAAGTATTAGTGCAGCAATAGATGCCAGAGTAGAAGGTACATCAGTTGTAGTTTTAGGGCAGTAGTAGATGCAACAGAAGCAGGTATAGCAGTTGTAATAGTAGTACAGAAGTAGACGCCACAGTAGTCGGTACAGCAGTTGTAGTAGTAGTGCAGCAGTAGAAGACACAGTAGTAGGTACTGCAGTTTTAGTAGTAGTACAGAAAAAAAAGCAATAGTTGTAGGTAAATCAGTTGTAGCAGTAGTGGAGTAATAGATGCCACAGTAGCAGGCACAGCAGTTGTAATATTAGTGCAGCAATAGAAGCCACAGTAGAAGGTACAGCAGTTGTAGCAGGAGAGCAGTAGTAGATGCAACAGTAGCTGTCTTATACTCTGCACTTTCTCCTCTCTCTACGTGTGAAAGTAGACAAAGTGCCTTTGTTACAAAGTCCAAAAGTACGGCCAAAATAAAATCAATAAAGGGAAATACTTATAAGAATAAATATGACAAAGTCATGGTTCTTGCATTATGCACTCCAACTCACCAATATCTTTCTACTGGATAAGAATAAAAATGACAAAGTCATGGTTCTTGCATTATGCACTCCAACTCACCAATATCTTTCTACTGGATAAGAATAAATATGACAAAGTCAAGGTTCTTGCATTATGCATTCCAACTCACCAATATCTTTCTACTGGATAAGAATAAATATGACAAAGTCATGGTTATTGCATTATGCACTCCAACTTACCAATATCTTTCTGTTGGATAAGAATAAAAATGACAAAGTCATGGTTATTGCATTATGCACTCCAACTCACCAATATCTTTCTACTGGTAGAGTTAAAAGCATGTGGTTTTTAAACCTTAAGAGTTATTGTCTAGCCAAAATATGCATATAGACATGTCACTGTAACCTTGACCTGAGCAAACTACCTAGGTCCTGCCACCACATGCCGTGTTATCAAGATAAACAAAAGTACCCAGATATTTAAAAATCCTACCACGGGTGCAGAAGTTTTGATCTGGACAAGCCAATATGTCCACTTTTTTTAGACTCAAGCTGTAATTTACACCCGGACAATTTCGAACGCACGCACGCACTAACGCATGCACATACATCAAACTGCCAGCCATTGTGACAGTTATGTCCAACTTATCGCAGGCTTTCGTTTACTCAGTTTCTTAGAGGGGAAATTAAGCAACAAGACTATAATAGTAATCTGTTTATTCCTCTGTAACATTACAAAATTTGTTTAAACATTTCTTTGAATGACAATAAACAACACTACTCATCTCCCTACAATCTCCGTTTCATCTGGATCCCTAAAAAGAATAAAACTCTTTTCACTTGTTTTTTTGAAGCAGAACGGAATAAAACTATCATTTGAAACAAATATAACAACCTGGTAGATAAATTAAGTTTTGATATGCAGTAAACAAAAGAAGTATAGAGAATGGACAATGCCCGAAAAAAGAATGTCCATATTAAGAAAAACAGACGTCAAAATCTAGAAAATGATTAAACAGGTAAAAATGTTGAACTAAACAAATAAATAAAAAAAACGTCAAAATCTGGACAATGAAAAACAAACTACGTATGCTGAAGTTCCATTTGCTAATAAATATAAGATATAAAACACTAGACCATAAACCACGAGGTGCTAACAATATATTATACAAGTAAATAAAAGGCATCAAAATCTAGACCACATAAAGCCTGGTACTTATGTTGAAGTTCAATGAACAAGTCATTGAAGAACGTCAGAATCTAAACAACAAGCTGCAAAGTTTAACCTTCAATGTAAAAGTAAATAACTGACATCAAAATCTTAACAATCAAATAATCATGTTGAACTTATACATAAAAAAGAGATCAAAATCTAGAAAACTAATAACCAGATACCAATGTTCAACTTCCTTATATAGGTTAATAAAAGGCTTTAAAATCAAGACAATGAAAAACAAGGTGCTAAAGTCAAACTACAATGTACAAGTAAATAAATGAACAACAACAAACCAGTGTTGAATTCCCATATAGAAGTAAATAAAAGGCGTCGAAATAAAGTCAATGAAACAAAAGGTTTATATTGAACTCAGCACTGAGGGCGGGTGGAGTGCTAGTCATGTCACCTAGGGCATGTATTGAATGGTTCAAATACCACATAAGATATCAAAAAAATATTTTTAAACAAAATTCATGGACTCTGCAGTCATCGGAGAAAGACGTGTAGTAAAGATTGTTATGATGTCTCAATAATGCTCACCTGGATACCATTGAAACATATCACAATGTCAACAAATGTCAGTAATAAAATCTCCTTTCAAAACTGTACACATGGTAAAATTTTCATGGAAGTAGCTTCAAAACAGAAAGTAGGCATATAGGTCAAGGTAAACCCAGGTCAAAGTAGAAGTCTGTATGCAAACTTATACAAATAGTTAGTATTTAAATGAAATGGCTTCAAAAACAAGGACCCCCATGGTGAAAGCTGAATTCCGCATGTAAAATTATACAACTAGTTAAAATTTGAATAACAAAGCTTAGAAAACAAGGAAGTAAGTCAGTAGGTCACCAGAACAACTCTATGTAAAATCATCTGATCTCTGGGGCGGGATCAATTTTAACCCATGGACCATTATTAGTGTAAACTTGGTAGAGGTCTGCTAGACAACGAAACATACCACATATCTAAATTTAGGCCTAATAGTTTCTGACAAGAAGATTTTTAAAGTTTTTCCAATACAAGTCTATGTAAAATTAAGAAACCCCTTGGGTAAGGTCAGTATTGACCCAAAAGCCATGACTTATATGGTTTTGATGGAGGTTTACAAGATGATGCACAAACAGAAATTCTAAGCTCTAGGCCTTGGTTTCAGATAAGAAGATTTGTAAAGTTTTTTCTTTAAGTTGCCATGGCAACCAGAACTCTGCTTGAAATTCCATCTTATTATTACGGTTTTGAAAAGGGACCGTACAAGGACCATTGATGTGAGTTTGATTGCAGTTAGCTTTCTGATATAGGAGGAAATGTCGTTTGAAGTTAATTGTGGATGGACAGACGACGGACAAGAGAGCATACTAAAAGCTACACTTGACTTTCGATCCAAATCAAGGCAATAGACAACAAAGTGCAAAATTTGAAATTCCACATAAAACTATACTAAAGACATCCCAATCTGAACAACCAGGTACTAATGTTGAACGTCCAAATACAAAGAAATAAAAGACGTCAATATCTAGCCAATGAACAGCCAGACACTAATGTTTAAATCTCCATATGCAGGTAAATAAAAGACGTCAAAATCTAGCCAATGAATAGTGTGGCACTAATGTTTAAATCTCCACATACATTTAAACAAGAGACGTCAAAATCTAGCCAATGAATAGCCAGGCACTTATGTTTTAATCTCCATATACACGTAAACAAAACAAGAATGTGTCAAAATCTAGCCAATGAACAGCCGGGCACTAATTTTTAAATCTCCATATACAAATAAATAAAAGACGTCAAAATCTAAACAATGAAAAACGAGATACTTACATTTCGCAGACACATAAATTATTAGTGTGTTTTCCACAATAATATTCTCTTAAGATAACTAAGAAACGAAAAACCTTTTCTCACAAAGAGGTTTCCTTTCCCAAGTGCATGGAGCATCAACCCAGTTATACTCCTGGTCTGAAGAAATATACACGCAATTCTGTGATTTTCCACCATTGGGTTCTGATGTCTTGTTGTGCCAGTTTGTATAAGAAGCAACCTCGTCAGTGTCATACCATATCCAGATACCTTCAGTTACTTCATCTGTTAGACCGATCCAATGAATTGGATCTTAACAAAAAGGACAACGAGTGTAAATCCAACCCTAATATACACATATAGATTTTGTTTGTTTTTATTAGACAAAGTTTCAGCATGTTTTAGTAAAACAAAAATACCTTTCTAACTTTAGTTATTTAGTCATACCTACAAGTAAACACACACACACACACGCACACACACACACACCTGAAATAAGTGATGTCGTTTGTCTCTTACCGATAACTACATTTTAAATTCTAATTTAGTCCGTGAAACTTAAGTGGAAAATGTTCATGGTTAGATCTGCTCATTATTAGTTAATGAGGTATGAATAATGAACAATAAATGTTTAATTCATTTTAAGCTTAAGGGTAAATTAACATGGACATAACACTGCATTAAAATTTGGTAAAACTTCCGCAAATTTTAGAACCTTTTAACGGCAAACTCATATTTTAGATTTCTTTAAACTGAATCTATCATTTTACACATGTTCAAAAACTTAATCATTATCAAATTTGATCAAAGAACTTGACAAATCATAATCTTTGATTTTCAAAGCTTCAGTACTCCTCTATATAGCAGTTATAAAATTTTACCTTTTAGACCTGATAAAAAGCTCTTTAGGAATGCGTTTTCTGTAGCATCATTTACATGGACCAAGTGTGCACCATAGTGGGAACAGAAACGCTATTATATAAAATATAGCAATAGTTAAAAACAAGAAATGTTAACTGTTATCTAGGTAAGTAAATGATAAAAACTTTTCCGGACAAAACCCGTGATTAACCCTATAGATTCTGAAATAGCAGGTTAAAATATCGTAGGGTTTCAGGCAGTTTGCCGAAAAGCAACGTCAACGCAAAACAAGTGTAGATGAAAAGGAAGGTTAATTCAAAAAAAGTAAAACAGTTTATAGAAAAAGCTACAATTTGATAAAAAAGTAATAACCCATGTTTACCCTCTTTGTTGCGTTTAAGAAGTTTCTATTATAACGAAACGTTGCAAGTACCTATTCCCGATTTAGTTCAGATGACCTTTCATCTAAGTTTAGATAAGGTAAAACCAACTTTTCAATGATGAAAATCTCAAAATCTTTTTACTTTTCATGGCGTGAAAAGACGGTATGTACAAACCTCAGCGTCGATAAAACTGTGGTCGTCATGCCCGAACAAGTAGCATGATCCTTTGAATGCTGTCCAATTATCAGGACATAGCGTGTCAGCAGAACTTCCTGAAGTTTATAGGACACATAATATATGGAACCTGTTAAATGTTGAAACTCTTTATTCTTACAGTACTTCCACAGTAAACGAAACGTTAATTGTAAAATTTGTATTAAACTTCACAATGCCTTTTTAATTAACTTTTACTCTAAAGCAGTTAATATTTGGAACATGCCGTGTTTCTGTAAAAAAAAAATAAAAAAAAGGTAAGAAAGAAAAAACATCCAGAAATTTAAAATCTAATGAACGTTCTTACCTTTAAAATATAGACTGTATAAATACCAAAGCAAGTAGATAGTGCATTTTGAGCCAGCTTTTACAAAAGAGTCAGTAACCTATTTTCTGTAACATGACCTTTTATTTGATAAGATAAGAGATGTTTCTTGTATATATGGTTTAATTTACATTTCAGTTCACACATATAATCTACGAAATTGGGTATCTTAAAACATTAGGCTTAATGACACAACTTGCTGCAACAATAGGACTCTACTGTAAAAGTTGATTAAATTTCTTTATCTATAATGTGAGCATCGATAAACAAGAAGTATCTTTTAAACAGATACACAACCGTGGCACACAGACATGACATTTTAAAGTATACGCTGACAAGCTGAGTACAAGTACTGTTTTAATATAAACACATTCAGTTACTGGCTTTGCAATATAATTTGGCGAGGAGGATATTCGCGCGGAAAACTTTTTTTTTCACATGACCGAAAAGCAAAAGGAAAATCGTTGAATCCGACTTCTACGACACTTTTGCCGATAATTTACAAACGTTTCCTTTCTTTGAATATCACATGTGCTAAATGTAAACCAAGTAAAAAATGCTTATGAACCTATAGTATTACATTTAGGTTCAGAGTCAGAAAGCTTAGCTAAGCGCTTATGTCCGAGAGGAAAGCGATCAATGAAATGATGTTGTTTTTGTCCACCAATGATTTTTAGGAACGATCCTATAAACCGGAAGTCAGTGAGAAATCAGATGGTCTAAGGCCAAAAAAAGAATTATAAAAATTAGTTTCATAAAAGTTTCGAAAACACCTAAACTGTCAAAGTTAGTGTGCTAGTAATTGTTTTCCTAAAAAATCTACATCTACATGAATACATACAAGACAGGACATACTCTGTCATAATTTGGTTGCATATACATTGATTAGTGGCATGCCGTGGTATCATGTAACTTATGTACATTAATGTTAAAAACAATCGATTTTTTTTGTCCTTTTGCTTTCATCAAGCAAACTTTGCCACCAGCAGAAGTAAAAAAAACAACCCGGAAATACAAAATGAACGATGTAATGAAAAGAATGTACTGTCTTTTAACAATACTTTGGTGATTCGTACAGTGTACTTATTCTTTCATCAACCACCACATTAAAGAATCTATCTCTATAAATCTGTCACGAAAAGTTTACAGACCTTGCTAATCTGTTGAAAGGTTTTAAGATATGTTGTTTTTCAATATTGTCTACGCTGATTTCTTTTAATCATCTTTTGTCGATAAAAAGACTTTTCTATAGAAATACTGTAACATTTGTTTGTTTGTTTTTTTGTTTTTTTTTGTTTTTTTGTTTCTGCCCCGCCACGATAATGGCGAGCGGGCATATAGTGTTTACCCTGTCCGTGTGTGTGTGTGTGTGTGTGTGTGGACACCTTATGCGAGCACCTTGTCCGGGTCATAACTTAAAAGATATTGAATATATTACCTTGAAACTTCATAGGTGAATAGATCTCATTGTGGGGAGGTGCAATGCCCGAGAACCATAACACTATTTCTCACAAGTTTTGAGTTATTGCTCTTTGTAATATTCATGCGTCCGAAGGGAGGAATATAGTTTTTGAAATGTCCGTCCGTCAGTCAGTAAGTCCGTCCGTCTTTCCGTCCGTCTGTCAGTCCGTCATTCCGTCCGAAAACTTTAACATTGGCAATAACTTCCTTATTAATAAATGGATTTACCTCATACTTGGATACAACACCACTTTGGACAAGACCTTCCTATATTCATTTGACCTTCACCGATGGATGACCTTCACCTTGAAGATCCAATTGTCTAAAAACTTTAACATTAACTATAACTTCCGTATTAATAAAGGGATTTATTTCATACTTGGACACAACAACCCTTTGGACAAGACCTTCATATCAACCTATATTTATTTGACATTCACCCGTGAACGGCCTTCACTTTGAAGATCCAATTGTCCAAAAACTTTATCATTGGTCATAACATCATTATTAAAAAGTGGATTTACTTCACACTTGGACACAAAACCCCTTTGAACAAGACCTTTCCATTGACCTATATTTATTTGACCTTGACCCTTGAATGACTGGTCCTCAGCTCAAAGTCAAAGTACCACTTCGGAGGCATTGTTATCTTACAGTGACAGTTCTTGTTCATACTTAATTCTTGTCCGGGCCATAACTTGAAAGGTATTGAATATATTAACTTGAAACTTCATAGGTGAATAAATCTCACTGTGGAGAGGTGCAGTGCCCAAGATACATAACTCTCTTTTGCATAATGGCTAGCGGGCATATAGTATTTACCCTGTCCGTGTGTATGTGAGGGGGGAGGGGGTGCACATACAGAAGATGTTCGTGTCCTGCTCATAACTTTGTTGTGCATAGTTGGATTTTGAAATTATTTGGCATAAGTGATCATCATATAAAGTCAACGTGTCGCGTGTAAGAAACATGTCGCTCGCTCAAAGGTCAAGGTCACAGTGGACACTTGAAGTTTTGGCTTATTTTTTATATTGATAGAGTGAAAAAGTTGTTCGTGCCCGGCTCATAACTTTGTTGTGCATGGTTGGATTTCAAAATTATTTGGCATAAGTGATTATTAAATGAACTCAACGTGTCGCGTTTAAGAAATCTGTTGCTCTCTTAAAGGTCACGTTCACAGTGGACACTTGAAGTTTTGGCTTATACCTTATGTGGATTTAGTGAAAAAGTTGTTCGTCTCCGGCTCATAACTTCCTCGTGCATGGTGTGTTTATTATCATATGATAACGACACAACCCCGCCATGATAATTTCTCCTTTTTTTTGCCCATAATTTCAACACTTTCAGCATGTTCATTATTTCATTTTAGCAAGGTAGCAGATGTTGAATATGGAATTATCACACGAAGGCAGGTGAGCAACAAAGAACATACATGAATGCAATAGACATTTGTAGTGGGCTGCATGTATAAGTGCTTTGATATAACTATTATATGGGCGCAACAGAAATAGCAGTGATTGCTACGAAGGTTTTATCCCTTACCATTTTGTTGCCTTGATGCAATCTTTTAAAGGATATTAGAGAGTTTGAAGATTTTATACTTGTAAGAGACTGCTGAACTTTGAAAATGCTCCACTTACCTGTTCATTTAGAAAAGAAAATATTTTGGTAATATGTTTTTCAAATTAAGCATGCTATTGAGTTCGTTATGCAGATAATGTTATTTCTGTCTACAATGCATTTAGCTTGGCTTGCTTTTAGATACATGAATGTTATGTAGCCAGATACAGTGGAGTGGCTAGTTTTTAAAATCAACAGTTAAAATTTCCATAAAATTCTAACTTTCAAACTTTGCTGTCTTCTAGAAGACGTAACTACATACCTTCACCACAGGACACCGCGAAAGACAAAAGAGTGTTATAATAATAGAAGCGCTAAATTATGCACTTTTATTGTCAAGTATTGTTTGAAATTGTATCACAGAATAAAACAAGTTTTAGTTAACATTCTACATCAACATGCGGTTGATGAGCGAAATGTTTAATTTTGTCATTTTGTCCATTTGTAAACTTTAAGAGGTGTTCAAATAATTGAAATCATATTTTCAACTTTTGAAAAGGAACAGTAATATGTGTTTTACACAACTCAATCTTTAATTTTGAACGGTCGATGGTCTTTATTCACCGTCTTTCATGTATTTCATAATTCAAGTTAATAATATGTTCAAGTCAGGAAAAAAACATACAGAAAAGTAATAATAATACAATAAAATGCTGTCACAAAATTCACGCGATAAAAGACAGCATGTCACCTTGAAATGTGCTAAAGTTATACAATGTTTTACGAGACTTAGGCATCACAGCGAAGTTAAGCAGTCTTTTAATGGCGGACAGTCACGTGACCTTCACAATGGCGGCGTTCAATTTATCAATTATGGAACGGTCTGTATGTGCGCTATAACTTCAGAAGCAGATGTAAGATCTTCGGTAAAGATCAATATTCATACATTAAAAACAGCTTTTTAAAGGCTAACAGTTTATATTGAAAGAGGTTCACTCAGTTATTATCATAATTTAGGCATCACACAAAGTCAGAGGTGTTTAAAGTCTGCGTTTTTATTTTATTATTTGCAATGATAGGTTGTTTTTTTCTCTCAAGACTAGCCCTACAAGATAAATATTTTTGCGCCGGTGGATCGAGATACAAGGGTATTTTGGCGACAACACCAACCAAGAAAACCATATTCATCAATTTTAATTTATTATTATAAAAAAATATTTCCCCAAGACGAGAAAGAGAAATATACTGTACCAGTCAGTGTAACAGGGCATATTCCATGTGACCAGATCGCCTCAATCAAAGGTAGCGTGGGTTTATTCCATGTGATCAATCCCACCAATCAAAGAAAGCGTGGGTTTATTTCATGTGATCAGATTGCACCAATCAAGTATAGCTTGTGTTCACCTATCCAATCATTTCTTTGGGCGCGAAATGGAAGAAGCAGATTTCAGCAATTCGTGTCTCAAAAATTGCCTTTTATCGAAGTCTTTGTCGTTTTGAAAGTAAAATGAGGTAAGTCAAAGTTTTTGTATAATACTTTTCAGTTTTACTGAACTCATGTTTGGAATCAAATGCTTGATCATGCCCTGCAATGAATGGCTTATGATGAGTTTTGTATACTTCCGGTTTTAAACGGGTGTTACTAAGTTCGGTAAATTGCAAGGCCAGTAAATTGTTGTTCAATGTCAAAATTAAATTTCTTTTGCAAATATTAAACTGAATTTTGTTTTGAAAAATATTTGGATGTATTCAAATGACAAGCTACATTATGTTCACATACCTTAGAGATAGAATTAGGAACGTATTATCAGAGACATAGATAGTTATCTATTTTATCTATGTCTCTGGTATAATAATGTAGAAAGAGATAAAAGATTGTGTAAGGTATGTAATCAAGAAACAATAGAATTAGAAGATAATTTTATATTTTGTTGCTCAGGATACAGCTGTATAAGATCCAAACACTTAGGTCAATGTTCATGGTCTACTATACAAAAGTTCAATGCATTAACGTCATCTCAAAGTAAAAAGATTTTGTAATGTTTTTTATTATCTGTATACTTGTACTTTAATGCATGTGATTGTCATTGCTATTAGTTTTGTTTATTGAGTGTGTGTGTGTGTGTATAAATGGCCAAAGGCAAATGTATTGCTTATTCGAGATACCTAGCTCCCAAAATTTGCATGGCCCGGTCTTAGAAAATTCACAAATCTTGTGTTATCGAAAAACAGAGACGTAGATGTAATATACGTCTCTGTCGAAAAAGAAGAAAAACATTTTAGGAATTTGTAAATTTTTGAAAAAAGCGTATCATATAAGGAACACTATTTAATAAATACATATTTCGTTTATTACATTCCCATTATAAACTCAAATTACATGTTAATGGATACCATATCTATCTTTTTGTTTATATGTGTGTGTTGCGCATGAACTATATTTTTTAAAATGTTTCACTGTGTATTAGCCAAAGACATGTGTTATGTCGATTTGCTCATAAAGTTTGTTGTTGTTGTTGTTGTCGTGCTGCTGATTGCCAATAAACTGAAACTGTTGTTACACTGCGAATGCTTCTGTTATAAAATAGTTTTTAATAGAGATAAGTGATAATTGGATGATTGTTTTGATTTACTTTTTCATTCAAGAACATTCTCACTAACTAATCTTTGAATCAACCTCGAAATCCACCATGTATTCGTGAAAAAATAATACATTTATCAGGAACGTATACGTACATGATCTTTAAATATGCAAATTAGAAATTGATTTCATTTATTGAAACCAGATTACTCTTTGATTTATGTTTTCAATTAAATTCTATTACTTTTAAACAGAATATGATGACAAGAGTACTGCTGGTCATTAGATTTATATCAAAATGATAAATTTAAATAAAAAGAAGAATAAAAACAAGACTTTCTCTCTTGAATACCAAAATAATCAAATTATCGCTTTTTTAAGACGGCAATTTTCTTTCATAATTGGTAACATAATTTTATAAAGCCCCCATTTGCACTCAATAGTAAGCGCTTTGATGTTCAGCATTTTTTGTTTGATTGCACAGCTATGGCTACCCAAAGATAGGTGTTTAAAATACTATTGTATATCTAGGCTTAACCTACAATATTCACAAGAGATGTTTGTAAAATATACATGGCCCCCTAGCGTCTTATCGCTAGAGACAGCCTATAAGTATAGGCAGGTAGAAGAAGGACAGGGACTTGTTTCAGTTCATTAAGTTGGGGATGTCAGGGGCTTGTGTTATCTAAAGCTATTGGCTATGCCAAGTAGATGAATGAGAGGAACTGTATATTGTCAATGACACTTTTGTTATAAAATGTATAAAGTCGAGGGAGAACACAAAAGGGTACAGGAACTGCATGGGTAAGTAGGTAGATGGCAAGGTGTGTAGGTAAGAAGGGCAAGGGTTCTCTAGTTATCAATCAGAATCTGTTTTCCTGAGAAGCCAGTGCTTAAAGATTCTCTTGTTATGCATTGGAAACCACTTTTTCTGTTTTGGTGTCACTCTGACCTTGAATTTTGAAGTGATCTCAAAAGCAATATGAGTCAACTACTGGTCATTATCAACCTGCGTTCGAAGTTTAAAGACCCTAAGCCCTGGCATTCGCTAGTTATTAATCAGAAACATTTTTCAGTTGATAATAAATATGACCTTTACCTTTGATCTAGTGACCCTTAAAACTATAGGGGTCATCTACTGGCCATGACCATCCTGCCTATAAAGTTTTGGGGAGACAGGGCCAAAATTCTGTAGTTTTTTATAGGAAACCGTTTTGCTTTTCAAGGTCTCCGTGACCGTAGTCTTTGACCTGAAATAATCTATAGGGTCATCTTTTGGTAATGGCCAACCTACATACCAAGTAAGAGGGATTTGGGTTCAGGGATTCTCTAGATATCTATCGAAAAATAGTTTTCTTTTCAAGGTCACTGTGACATTGACCTTTGACGTATTAAGCCGTAGAAACTACAGTGGTCATTTACTAGTCATAACCCACCTGCCTAGGAAGTTTTCGGGAGCCTGACCCAAAGTGTTCAATAGGTATTCATCATAAACCGTTTTGCTTTTCAAGATCACTATGATTTTGTGATTTTGACCTTGTTACCTGAAAAACTATAGGGGTCATCTACTGATCAAGAGCAACCTACTTACTAACATTGAGGAACCTGAGCCTAAGGATTCTATAGATCGGAAACTATTTTGCTTTTCAAGGTCACTGTGACCTTGGTCTTTGATCTAGTGACCCTAAAAACTACATAGATCATTTAATCATCATGAATGACCTACATACTAAGTTTGTGAAACTTGGACACTAGAATTCTTTAGATATATATGTATGATACGGTTTCGATTTTAGGGGCACTGTAATATTGTTCTTTGACCAAATGATCTTATGAATTGTAGGTCATTTACTGGACATGGCCAACCTGCTTATGAAGTTTTGGGAGCCTTGGACCAAGTGTTCTATAGCTATTAATCGGAAAACGTTTTGCTTTTCAAGGTCACTGTGTCCTTTTCCTTTTACTCAGTAACCTGAAAAACTACAGGGATCATTTACTGGTCATGACCAACCTCTATACCGAGTTTTAAGAACCTGGGCATAAGGATTCTTTAAATATTTATAGAAAAAACTTTTGTTTTTCATGGTCACTGTGACATTGGCCTTTGACTTATGACCTGAAAAACTATTGGGGTCATCTACAGGCCAAGTCCAACCTACTTATGAAGTTTTGGGAACCTGGGCCCAAGTGTTCTATAGATATTGTTTTGAAACCGTTTTGACTTTCAAGGTCACTGTGACCTTGAACTTTGACCTAGTGACCTGAAAAACTATAGGAGTCAACTACTTATCATGACCAATCTACATACTAACATTGCATATAGAAGAACCTGGACCTAAGTATTGTTTAGTTATTGATCGGAAACTGTTTTCCTTTTCAAGGTAACTGTGACTTTGATCTTTGATCTAATTATCCGAAAAAGCATAATCGTCATCTGCTGGTCAAAATCAGCCTACATACCAAGTTTGAGGAAGGTAGATCCAAGAGTTCTCTAGATATTGGTCAGAAACAGAGTGTTTACCGACCGATTGCCACTTGCAAATCAATATTTCCCCTCATCACCAACTGGAGGGGGAGGGGGCATAAAAAATATTTAAACTCCTTGTAATGCTCTGAGTCCGTATACTAGGCATTAGAGCTCTTTGTTTTAGATTGTCAGTTTACAGACAAAATTTAATATATCAACTTTATATTCTTTTTTATTTTATGCCTACCAATGAAATATAGGGAAATATCAGTGAGATAAAAGTGATAATCCACTGTTTTGAATCAGTGAAATTACCATTTTGATAATCCACTGTTTGTGCCGGAACTAATTTCCCCACCACGTAAATACAAGAGAATCCGCTGTATTTCAGACAGTGACAGCGAGTGAAATTTATTTACCTTGTTAAATCCAGTTATAATATTGAATTCCTGAGCCTAACTAGTTGTGAACAATGATGAAATTCGCCATAAATTATTTAAAATGTCTGATTTGTTCACAAAAATCACATGGACAATATCCAATATGGCCGACTTTCAATTCAATTGATTGAATATTACTCGGTATTAATCCGCTTTTATAATTAAAGTATATATGGCTAAAATTAAATAAATATTGATAAACTGTGTAGAAAAAAAATCAATGTTATTTGATGAAAGTGTATTCAGTTTATTTCAGCAGAAGTAAAGTTATCATATGTATTGGAGATTGTCTGCACTTTTTTGTGCGGAGTAACGGTTTGACCAAAGTACGCATTAACTGATTTGGGGCTCACCATGGGGAATTTTTTGAAAGCCCTGAGTAAAAATGTCATAAAATACCCATTTTTGACGTGTTGGCATAAAATAAAAAGAAAATTTGTTTGTTTTTTAGTGGAAGATGGGAATTTATTTCATCTCGTGAACACCATATGTTTATATTTTCACTCGTGGTTCTCATCTTCCACAAAAACAAACAAATATCCTCTATATGTTCCTTTTTGTTTGGCGTTTAAACTTAAATCTATAGATCATTGTTCTTATAGTCTACCTAAACTAAAAGTGAGGTCCCCTAAAGTCCTAACATTCAACAAATAAATATTCGTAGCCTGGGACTTTATCCTATAAGTCAATTTATTTACCAAATACAGCGAGAGCCAGGATTCTACCCTCAAGTCCTTATTACAGAAGTATATCATATCATATCATTTTGAACCGCCGCGGACAAGTTAGTGATACATAAACTAAAAATAATTAACAATTATAAATTTAAAGTCCAACATACTCTACATTATGTATTATAATATACGTAAAGAAATTAAGGTTACAAAGAAAGGATGTGAAATAAATTATTCCTAATTATAACGTTCCACTCCATTTATACCTACTTATATAGGTATACTGAAAAGATTTTACCAACGTTATTTATGTCTGAAAGTCATAAAAAATATTCTAATTGTAGTTAATTTACCCCAAATCCCAATGTGTTTTATTATACACAAATTTATATTTTTTACCATATTTAATAATGAATATATCATTTTCATGTGACCTGATGCGGAAGTAAAAATAGTCAATTTTAAATCATCTTTGAAATATTCTAGGATTTAGGGTAATAAGTTTTCGTATTTGCTCTTTTTAATCTTTGGGTCTACCTGACTACCAACTTCAGGGGAAAAGGGCTATAGGTACCCACTATAACATACTACACTATGTAAATAATGTATAGTACTATTTTTTTCCTTTCAACAAGTTTTTAAATAGCTAGCTGCTTTATATGGGCCCTTCAATTTAGTGGAAGCCATGCTATTCTGGACACATATTTGATGAGGATTCTATCATGTGCACCAAAACCTCACAATGTAGTGGGTTTCTCAGTAATTTCTGAAAAAAAACCTTCAGATAACTGAAATAAATAGGTTATAAGCACATACCAGGACGCTTCTCAATCCTAGCATCTGCTTAATGGACCCACTGATATAAATTCGATAATATTGTAGAAATTTGAACTATACTCATATTTTCTGGCATGCAGATTTTAACTTTAACCTTAGCCGTAATTAACCCTGACCTACTGACTGACTGACTTGTTTCTTCATCCTCAGTATGAAAAGTTGAACAAAACTTAAAAAATTTTATGTAGATTTCAGCTGTGACCTCAGCTGACATTGACAATGACCTACTGACCTACATTATTGATTTTGCAGCTATAACATAGAAATTTAAACTATACTAATAACATTTTGCAGATTTTAATTTTGACCTTTGCCCACAATTTTCCCTGACCTAATGACCTACTTTCTTGTTTTTGCAGCTACAGATTTTCACAATGACCTTATATCTCTTACCTGAGTATCACCATATAAAACAGCAAGGCCAATGAAAGAATCAGTGTAATTTTGTTGTTGAAATCACAATCTGTATGCACAATCGTACTCCTGGTCCAAATTTCTTTGACACAATGTCAAAAACAGTAAGTAAGTCAGTAGTACAAGGTCAGTGCCTGCTAAGGTCGAAACTAAAATCTGCATGCAAAATTATAAGTTGAGTTCTTATTTCTAATCTAACAGCTACAATTTATATTTTTGGTTTGGAATTATATTTATAGTTTTAGGAATAAATTCTTTTGCTCTGCCAAATGAAAATTGAAATTAAAAAGTATATTCGTAAGAAATCTTTACAGAATTTAATATACATAAAAAAATCAGCATTAATTCCAGAAAAAAATCTGTATATATGTGCATGAAACAATTTTGGCACTTTGTGGAAAAGTGTTGCAATATTATTTCCTTTCGCGATAAATGGATGTTTTGACTCACTTTCTATGAATAAAATGGTTAACAGAACCAAACACAGATATAGTTTTTAATGTTTGTTTATCGAGTGAGTTGTTAATGTTTATGTAATTTTTAAGTATTGCAAAGTTCGTCATTTCATTTGTAATTTATGCTTTGGTGCAATTCCGTACAGCGCCCTTGCTATTATCTGATTGACATGGAATCCAGTCTGTAAATGAGACTGAAGTGTCGCTGTTCTGGTAAACGTGTCGGACCAGTCCAATATCAACTATCTGCAATAGAAATCAAGTTATGATTACGAATCAACCAAAACGATAAAAATATGCATATGAATTATGTTGAAAATAACAGTGAAACACCTATGTCAGGGGCGGATCCAGGAGTTCAGGTTGGGGGGGGGGCGCAAAATGTCGGCCCAATTTGTGTCCGTTTTCTACCTCATTTCAATGATTGTGTTTATGCTAGAGTATACTGATTTGGCAATATCACAAGGGCCTCTGATTATTCAATTCAATGTTGAACAATAAACTTTACATTATTTAAAGACATATTCAAAATAAACCTACAATAACACTTATGGTCCGGGAATTGGATCCGCTAGTGCATGTGCAAGAATTGGTTCAGCTTGATATCTCTTAGATCGTATTTGGTATGAGAAGTTCCTGATTTAACCTCAAATATAGATATTTGCTTGAATAAATTATTACATGTTTTGACGGCAGTAACCTCATCTTTTTTAATTTCAAAATGTGTTTGTTTTACCTTTGATCTTTGGGATCAAAGTAATGCAGCAACTCTTAATGTAATGTCACAGTCTTCTGAAATTGTTAACTGCGATTCACTTTAAACTATGTAAGATCATGCAGCACAGTGCGTTGTCTTTTAGAAACATTTACGGATTCAACCTTACCGATAGAACACTTAATAACCAGTTGCTGTTTTTCAGAAAAACCTGTCAGCCCTCTCCTATCTCGGGTCACAGAATTCCTGAAAATTCACATTCACAACTTCGAAAATGTTGCTTTACTGAAACAGTAATATCAGAAACATGATTTGATAATTTTTTAAAACACACCAAATATATAAACACCATCCAAAGTATCAGCACAAATGCTCAAACCAGACAGCAGCAAGTTTTTATACAGGAAGGATGCTTATTGCATTGTCTTTCACACACCTTTGAGGTAAAAACAAGGGTTTTATTTGGTGCCATGATCGTATAGAGATCAAGACTTTTCGTACCGGTTCAAAAGATAAATAACTTCTTGGCTTTACTTCACTAAATTACTGATATTGCAAAAATGGTAAATTCATAGATTTATGGGTAGAAACCAAGCAAAGCATGGAGAATTGGTTTTTCTTAATGAAAAGGTCATTTCTTACATTACCTGACGCTTTGTTGTTTAAATGTTTTTGTAACATGGCATTGTGTCATAGTGATGTAGTGAACAAATACTTTGGTGTGTAAAAGAAAAAGATATTGATGTTTGCCAAAAACAATAGTTTTCAACAGATAAACTCGTCGGGTTCTTCCCAGCACCATATCAGAGGGGAGATAAAAAATCTGTAAGTGTGTCTTAGTTTACGAGCTGGTTAAGTTGAAGCTGTAAAAACGGAAAAAATATCTAAACTAATTTCAGCTTTGTTTGTTAATTAGTTAGTTTATGAATGCATTAAGCTTTTCCAAAATACCAAACACTTCTAGACATTTTCAATTTATTTTTATTCTAATTTGATTTCAAACCTTTGTTGTTGTTGTTGTTGTTTGAAAATCTTGAATAATCTGATACACTACTATCAGTGATTAGCAAATTGTCTATGCAACACTTAAATCTGCAACTAGCAAACTCATGGACGGGAAATTTGTTTTGAATGAAATATTATTACATTATGTTTTTACAATAATATAAAGATTCAATATTATTGTTATTTACAATAGCAACCTTCAGGCAGAAGGACGTTCCTTCAAATGCCCATTTAAAAGTAAAGGAAAATTTTAACGTATAGAGTGTATATCTTGATGCAAATGTTTTACTTAAGTCTATTCCCAGTTTTCACTGCGCCATCATTACAATTGACTTGTTTAACAATGCGTTTATATTTTAAAGATAAAACAGAAAGATATGTGTTTGTTGTCTTTCAGACATTTCTTTTAGTAGTTGTATGGTATTAACTATAACAATCAAAAAGGCTTGTCACTGTGGCATGTGAAACGTTTTGAAAAAAAATTCATTTAAATTACCATAAAATAAATATGCACATTTTCTCGCTGAATACGTTGCTATCATACCGTGTGTTCTATTGCTCTGAGCATACTTATACCATATGTAGTTTCCTAGTTTATCTTATCGAGAAGGAAAGCATTATCTTTGTAGAAAAACATTTTATTCCCATTGTACTTATCACTGTGCTTATTTCAGATATTTTTGTTATCTTCCCATAGTCTTTAATAAAGAGAATTTATTACTTTGCAATATTTCTGTACATGGCTGCCTGCCGTTAGTTCACCTGTCCGAAGGTCAGGTTGTTTTTTTTCAGTCGACCATAATTAACTTCAAACAACATCTCGTCCTAAACCAGTGAGCCAATTGCAATCAAAGCAATGATCCTTGTGTGGTCGCCTTTCAAAACAAAAGCATCGCAGAGCGGCATCAACGCTCATCTGTTTTATTTATCGGAAACGAGCTTGCAATAACGTACCCAACCAAATAAAAGCAAAATAAGGAAAGGGTAGCATGAACCCTCTCATCCCTGAAAAAAAGATTTTGTTAGGTGGGGGAGTACCTACGCATAAAAAAATTAAAAACACTTTTAAGGGGGCGGGGGGAAGGGGTCAGGTGGAGTTGGAGGGGGGCAACTACGTATAAAAAACGTAAATAAAACAAAAATGAAAAAATAGTTGGGGTCCATACAGGAGGGGGAGGGAAGTACTTTCCCATCCCATATAAGTGAATTGCTAAGTTCTTGGCTCTGTGCTTGCCATTAAAAGTTTTTTTCTATGCAAGTCTATGCAAAACCAAGTGTACCCTGAGACTGACTAATTTTCACACCATTGTCATAATATAAAGGTTTACTAGAGAATGCCTCACATCAAAATACAAAGATCTGTGTCAAGCGGTTTAAGAGAAGAAGATTTTTAAAGTTTTTCGTATATGAATATATATAAGCCCAAGGGCGGGACCAATTTTTACCCTGGTGTCACGATTAGAATCGTCGTGGTAGAGGTCAGCTTGACAATGCTTCATACCAAATATCAAAACTCTAAGCCTTATTATTTATAAATAATCAGGAACATTCAAGTTTTTGCACAACACCGACGACGCCGACGCAGTGACCATAAATGCTCAACTTTTCTCTTCGAAACATTCTTCTACATACTTTAGTATATAAAGATGGGATTTCATACAGAAATCTGGTTGCCATTGCAACTGAAAGGAAAATCTAAAAATCTTCTGGTCTGAAACCACAAAGCCTAGTATTTAGATATTTGGTTGATATTTAGATATTTCGTTTAGCATCAGCTATTGGATCTCTGCCAAAATCATATATATCGTGGTTACTGGGATAAAATTTGCCCTGCCTCAGGGATCACTTGATTTTTTTCATAGATTTTTATAGGGAAAAAATCTTCTTGTCTGAAAATACAAAGCCTAGCGCTTAGATGTTTTGTTTGTAGTATCATCCAGTTGACATCCACCGAGATCTTACAAATGATGGCTGTGGGGTTAGAACTGGCCCAACCCCAAGGTGTCAGTTTATTTCATATTGACTCGAACAACTTTTTGTTAGAATTTCAAGGCTTAGAATTTAGATATTGACTGTGTATTATTGTCTAGTGGACCTCATATATACGAAAAAATAAAAGCATCACATGGGTTTTTGAATATGTAATTGCCAACCGGTTTCTGTTATCATCAGGGCAATAAAACAAAGTGTGTAAAACCCTTAGCAACGTATATATATATAACGCAAAGTAACAGCCCGGACAAGCAAGCCGGTTTTGGCATTTAACCTCTAAGAGTGACCTTGACCTAAGAGCTTCAAACCTGGCTTTTGTGCAAAACATGCCTTCAGTAGCTTTGAAGTTATAGTGCAAATAAATCTGGTCAAATTTCGACAAAAGAATATGTTAAATTTAACAAAGGGAGATAATTCAGAAAGAGAGCTAGACAGAGTTATGGTTCTTGCACAATGCAAATCCTCTTATTCTATTCTATAATTGTGAAATATTTCAACAAAATCAGTAAATGAAAAGGCATCAGGGCACAAATCTATGAAAAATCACTGAACCGGAACATGCCGGTAAAATACACACGTGCTCTTGGTAGTGCAGCTTCTTAATGAGTTTCAATGAATTCCAGTCAATGGTTTCTGAGGAATAGTTGGGACACAAATTATAGCTGAAAAAGTATCAAATGAGGTATAACTTTGTGAAAAATCACTGAACCGGAACATGCCTGTAATATGCAAACCTCCTTTTGGTAATAAAGCTTCCTATTGAGTTTCAGTGAATTGCATTTAATAGCTGCTGAGAAATAGTCCGGACAAAAAACATCAAAGGGGCATAAATTTGTGAAAAATCACTGAACCAGAACATGCCTGTAATATGCACACCTCTTGGTAGTGAAGCTTCCTTTGAAGTTTTGATGAGTTTTCCAGTCAGTGGTTGCTGAGAAATAGTCCGGATAAAAATGTCAGTTGAAAGGGCATTAAAGGGGCATAACTTTGTGAAACATCAATGGACCGTAAAAGGTTGCTAATATGCACAGCACGTCTTGGCAGTGAAGCTTCCTATTATGTTTTAGTAAATTCAAGCCAGTGGTTGTTAAGAAATTGTCCGGACAAAATTTCGGGACAGACGGAAGGACGGACGTAAGGACGGACGGACAAGGGGCGACTAAATGCATCCCCGTTGGGGAGCATAAAAAACAATTGCAGAATACATGTTTACCAAGAATATCAGTGACACCGAAAGACACTCTCCAACGCCGCATTGACAAGGCTAGAAAACATTGTCATGGTAAAGTTAATTGCAAAAAGTATTTCGATAAAATATTATGTTTAGCTGAGTGATATTCATGCCAGCTAAATATAACAAATCATGACCTTTAACCTGTTAAAGTGACATTGACCTACACTGCCTCATTGAGGCAAAAATTTTGCCAAGTAATTTTGAAACCCTCGAACCAACGCAAAGCAACAGTCCGGACAAGCAAGCAAGTTTTGGCATTTAACCTCTAAGTGTGACCTTGACCTAAGAGCTTCAAACCTGGCTTATTGCCAAAAAGTTTTTGTGCTAAATAATTTTGAAATCTTCAAATCAAGGGAAAAAGCAGTCCGGTCCCATTGTTAGTGTAACCTCAACCTTAAAATTGACGATCCTGTTCATGTGCGCGTCACATCGTCTCATTAAGGTAGAGCGACTGTAAAAAACTCCCGCCATTTCTTCGAAGATCGGTAAAGATCGATAAATGTCGGCTGTGTTCGGAAGAATGTTTTAGATAATTTCAGTTTTTAACTCTGAAAATATTTTTTTATATATCTTACCAAATTCCTTCATATCATAACATTTCCACGGTAAATTCTTAGTTTTATCATAAAATATCAATAAAATATGAAAATAAATGCAACCGGATGTAAAGGTGTCTTGCCTTCAAAATCGAAAGTAGGCACGAATTACTGGTTTTCGCGACTAAACAGGAAAATGAATCGCGACAAAAAAGGTCGTTTTTCCAGACGGATACGGAATGACCATAAGAGGAAACACATTTCTCATGATCATAATTATACTGAGAATGCTTAAAGTGACAAGGAACATAGAAAATGAAAGACAGTCATTGATTCTTTAGATACTTGATTAACCTTGATATTTATCAGTACGAGTCCTTTTCCCATTTCCAAATTTACAGAAAGAAAGTTATTGATATTAAATAGTATTATTTCACACCTTATAAAATGTAACAAATGAAATGGTCTTCCAGCTTGTACCATGTGATCATCTAGTGTAATCATTATTGGATCTAATCTTATCAGTTAGTCTCGTTTTCATTTTCCGAGTCCAAAAAATCCATATCAATCTGAATTGTACTAATTCAAGCCTCTTTTTCATTTTCCGAATCCAAAATATCCATATCAAATCCATATTGTACTCAAAGAAACTCTGCCTGTTGCTATTGTATCAGTTACCTCTCTTGCAAATTTGAGACGCTTTTTAAAGTTCTGTATCCCAAAGTTGCCTTATTACCTTGTCTGTGAGAGTGTTTTCTTTAATGTGTTTTCTGCTTGGAAAATGCTGGTGTGAAAGAGTTCATGATACATTGTTGAGCATAATACTGATTCACTTGGACTCATACATGGCTACAAAACCTATAACTCGGCTAGCATCTCGTCCAATATAGGTTTTACAGCTGTGCTTCGTCCAATAGAATTCTGTATTGTACTCAACAATGTATAATAACCCCATAATATTGTTTCTTTATTATGTAAGGAGACCTCTCAATACTGTCTGTAACCTATTGCAATGTTTATCATAGATTTTTCTTTGACTTGGAACTTTGAAAATGAAAGTGTGCACTAAATTTCAACACAACATCTGTCAATTTTAGCCTCTAGTTGCATTCAGTAATATTAGTTAATAGTAGTTTCAAACTGTATTACTCTTTATAGCTAAATAATACTTCTTACATTCATACCAGTCATTTAAACATTAAATATTTTAAAATTGGTAAGTGAATCCTTCAGTTTTAAACTTGTAACAAAATAATGGCTAAAATAAGGAGAAAAAACTGTTGAAAATATGAGTCATACATGTTACATTTATGTAAATTTTCCAAAAACTACATGGTAAAATATTTTTATCTTCTGTATTTAAGCTGGATATAGTTTATCTGTTAAAAATATGTCCTAAATATTAAGGTAATAATCATATTTTTAATTTTCTGACTCTTTGTTTTCTCTCAAACCAATTTTTACACTGTTCAGATCATTGGATTTTTTGCACTCTTCCACAGATTAACAGGTTATGGAAGGTTGTTGTCAACAAAGAAAGATTTACTTTCTCTGTTTTCAAGTTTTGACACCTTTACTGCATCTGTAGAAACCAGTATTGCATTGGTATTTGGAAATTTGGGTGAAATATGGGACTTTGTTATACCCAAGGGTGTCAAATAAACTGAACAAAAGACGAGCTGTGGGGTTGTTTCGAAAAAAGTCGTTTATTTCTCTAAAAAGTATGGAAAGCCAACCTAAAATTTTGCAGGTAGATCAGTGAAATGATGCAGATTATGAAAATAAAATGTTAGGTAACATCTGGAAAGGTGCTCATTACAGGTGCGCTACCTTAAGGCAAACACTTGTGCCAAGTTATTTTAAAATCCCTCCAACCTAGGCCTAGTAATAGCCCAGACGAGTAGAACTGAAGCTGAAGTGTTGTCTTAATCTTTCAAGTACGGACCTGGTTCATGCACGCGTGACGCCCTTTCATTAAATCTTTCAAACAAAGGTCAATAAACAGCCCGAACCAATTTTGACCTTTGATTTCTAAGTGTGACCGTAACCTTTAAATTGTCTATCCTGTTCACGCCCGCGTCACTCTGTCTCATTAAGGCAAATATTTCTGCCAAGTTATTTTGAAATCCCTATAACCAATGCCTATAAATTGTCAAGACGAGCAGAATCAAAGCGAAAGTGTTACATTAACCTTTAAGTTACGGACCAGGTTCATGTGCACGAGACACCGTCTCACTGAGGCGATCGCTTAAACACAAAAAAGAAATCCCTCAAACCAAGTCTAGATTACCGCCCGGACAAAATGAATTGTAGGTAAAGTGTGACTTTCGACCTAATTCGTGCTCGCGACACATCGTATCAATGAGGCAAATATGTGTGCCAAGAAAATTTGAAATCCTTCGATCAAATGCAAAGTTCCTGGTTTGACAGGCAGAATTGTCCACCTGACCTTCACTTTTGAGGTACAGGTCTGAATAATTCATCGTTTTGTGACAAACATTTGTGTCAAGCCATACTGAAATCACTCCACTAAGGCCAAGTTACAGTCCGGACAAGCAGAACTGTAGCCAAACCTTAACTTTTACCTTTGATCTACCAATTCAACACACCGTCTTACTGAGGCGAATATTTGTGCCAAGCAATTTTGAAATTCCTCCAACTAAGGCTAAGTTCAAGGCTGGGAAGGAAAAGTGTGACAGAATGACGTAAAGACGAAATGACGGAATGTCAAAGCGGAGACTATTTGCTTTCCCGTACTTTTAAAAACATTTGCTTAAGGCATATAGCAATGTAGTAAGTCTTCGTTTCAAAAAAAATGCTATCAGCCTAAAATCTAACGTTTATCAAAACAAACAGTTACCCGTTATGCAATTTTATAAGTTTATCAAATAACTGCAATGGGTGAATGAAAAGCGTTACCTGTGATTTGATATTTTTACCTTTATTTATAATGGTTTCATTAAGTTTCGTCTATTTCATTAAAGGCTGCTGTAGAAAAAAGTACAATTCAACAATCTGTTTATTTTGAATGTCCTGAATGAAATCAATGTTGTGTCCACATCATCATTTTTAACTACAAATATTGATCTCCAAATGAGAATAACTTAAAATGACAATTCGAAACAATGTATGCTACTTTTCACAGATAGAATTGTACAACAGATTGCATCTGGTGTCGTTCCACTTGTAACTGTACGTTTGCTCAAAATCCGCACAGTTTTCAGTGCCTCCACTATTGTCAGGTTGGGACCTGCTCCAGTCGTTATATGACACCGTGGCATTGCTATATTCCCATCTAAACGTTCCTTCTGTATCAATATCTGTGAGACCAATCCAATAACTACTATCTGTAGAGATATATTATGTTTATCAATTGAAAATAAAGTGATACAAATAAGAGAATTTTGTCATAATCTATTTATCTATGTGTCATTCACTGGCAGAAAAACAGTAAACAATAGATTTCTGAAATAAATGATATCTGAATGGTTGCTGATATTACTGAATATACAGTCGAAACAATATTTTTTAGAAATTGCGTGTTGTCAAAATTACAATGACCTTCGAAAACAGTCTTCAGCCTTGAAAAAATAAATGAATGCCAAAAAAGCGCGGATGAACAAAAAAAAAGACGATACAATGAATACTATTTTAGATCCCAAAGAACGTACTCCTATAAAATTTTGATGGTTTTGCACCATTGAGATAAGCTCTCTTCACGCACGCCTATTCTGTTGTTTAGTTATTTATTCGCAACTTAGTGAAGGAAAATTTCTATCATTCAAACTAGCTCTGTTGTTCTTGTATGTCAATAGTAATCAGTTTTGCAAAGAAGAGGCTTGGGGAACAATTAAAATTACCATCTAAATAATAGAATAAAGATGTCATTGCGTGTTATTTTTAGTTTAGTCATATCGATATAACTTGATCGATGACAACTGTGTAGATGTTTTTAAAATCATGATTTCAGACCAAGGTCGAGGTCACACTGATTTTTATTTAAAATGCAAATTTTATAATATTTTTTGCTATAACATATCAAACTGTCAGCATAAATTATAAGCTATCTTTTTCATTTCAATGTCAGGTTTTGGCAGCGCTTCCTTACAATTGTTTTAGCTCTTACACTCTTAGCTGAACACATTGTTATATCCCTACATACTAAGAGTAGGGGAGAGGACCTAATGGTTAGCTCTTCAGTCGATCGGTCCTTCTGAACATTGGTTATTATCTGTTACGGATGATAAAAAGAATGATTGGTCATGCATTAATTCTACTTCGTCTGTATGTAGCTAGTATAAAAGTATGACATTAGAATGTGTTTGAGGTGTCTGCGTTCAAGGTCATTGTTGAATAAATGTTCTCTTTTAATGCACGCATATATAATCTTTTTTTTATTATCTGATCAGATGTTTAATATTTTAGATAAAATTCGAGGCAAAAACAAACAAACCATTCAACAAAAGCAATCGATTTCGCAGAAACTTGTTTTCGATTTCAGTTTCAACCTCGACTAGATGAGCTCCTTGTGAAATGCAGTAAGCCTGTGGAAGAAGTAATGAAGTCCAGTCATATATTTTATATAAATATCACTATGAATCAAATGTTGTTTTTGATAAATTCCAATTCTTTTTTGCAAAACATCAGCTAATTAGGCCAGAGAAAAAGTATTTTCTGTTAACAAATGAAGTAAATACGTGTGTGATAAACCCTATATTATCTGCTTTAAAGGTTTAAAACAATACTTGTTTCACATCCCTCTTTTTTATAATGAAAAACAATTGTATTACCTTTAGCCTGTTTAAGTGCTATAAGTATTAAGTATTTACTTTCCGTATAGATAAAATAAAACCTATTTAATATTATAATCTAGCATTTATTGACTTACTTTCGCCTGTGCAAAATTTCTTTTCTCATTTACAAATAAGTAACAAGATCCTTGGAATCGCATCCATCCGTCTGGACAATGAGTGCATGGTGTACTAGGACAAGGGGCACAAGTTGGATTTACCAGTGGAGCTGCTGATATGAATAAGGTTAGTTGTCTTTTGATTATGTCTTTCGGGTTTTATGTACCATCCTTTATTATGTTTATGTGTATTTAAACATGCATATTAATGATCAAACGTATTGAAATGATAAGATTCAAATAAAACTATTTTAGACAAGTATTAAATTCATAAGAATATGCATATGCTTTATTGATTTTATATCAAGTTTTGTTTAAAAAACTTGTCTCAGTGAACCCATCGGTATAATATTCTGAAACTAAAGAATTTAAACTAAATAAGGATACTTTATTATAGATATTGCACTGAACGGTATCATTTAAACACATATGGATTAAAGCTGAATACCTGTTTTGTTCTGTAGCTGGTCAAGTTTCATTTCCATCGCCTCAAGTTTTGCTGAAATTTCTTCGTTTAACAGACTGGCATCTTCTGCAGTTACAGAAATATTTATTGAAATTATGAAATAAAACTTATGATGTACTGCAAATACAGGAAGTACAGCAATATCTTTAAGTGCTTATTGTAGGCGTCGTGATTTTAAACAAAAGGGCCATAATGGCCCTTGATCGCTCACCTGAGTACTTTGTCTGAGGGTCTACCGTTAAGCAAACATCAGATTGAACATTACATTTTCTTACTAAAATATTCAAAAATCTCATATTTTATACAAACAAAAAGATTTTCAAAGTTTTCCCTATGTAAAATAAGTTGACTACCGGGGCAGGGCCAAATTTGACCCCAGGGGCATAATTTGAACAATTTTGGTAGAGGTCTACAAGACAATGCTACATACCAAATCTTAGATCTCGGGGCCTTGTGGTTTCAGATAAGAAGATTTTTAAAGTTTTAATATATAAGCCTATGTAAAATCCATTGACCCCCGGGAATGGGCCAAATTTGACCCCAGGGGCTTAATTTGAACAAACTTGGTAGAGGTCCGCACGACATTGCTACATACCAAATCTTAAGGCTCAGGGCCTTGTGGTTTCAGACAAGAAGATTTTTGAAGTTTCACTATGTTAAATCAGTTGACCCCCGGGGCGGGGCCAAATTTGACCCCAGGGGCATAATTTGAACAAACTTGGTAGAGGGTTCACTAGACAATGTCCCATACCAAATCTTAAGCCTCAGGGCCTAGTGGTTTCAGACAAGAAGATTTTTAAAGTTTCACTATATAAGCCTATGTAAAATCAATTGACCCCCGGGGTGGAGCCGAATTTGACCCCAGGGGCATAATTTGAACAAACTGGATAGAGATCTACTAGACAATGCTACATACCAAATCTTAAGGCTCAGGGCCTTGTGGTTTCAGACAAGAAGATTTTCAAAGTTTTTCATTTAAGTTGCCATAGCAACCAGGGTTCTTGATGGAATTGAATTCTTTGAACAACTTTGGTAGAGCTTTATGCAAGGAATATCCCAGGCAAGTTTCATCAAATTTGGCCCAGGGGTTTCAGAGGACATGTCGTTTGAATGAAATTGTTGACGGACGACGGACAAAGACCGGTCAAAATAGCTCACCATGAGCCTAAGGTTCAGGTGAGGTAAAAAATAAAATCATTATTACCATATAGCACAGAAAACAAGAAGATATAAAGCAGCTTTTGTGGAAGATTGAATTACAATAGTAAGTATGTAACACATCTAATGATCAACATTTCTATTCATCTTTGAATGTTTGATGCTGGTAATTATTAACATTTTAATCAACCTTTGACACCGGGTGTATTGTTTTCTTTAAATTTTCCACCACTCTTATTCCTTAGCGTTTCAAACATTTATGAGATAGCGTATATAAAGTACATGTACTATTAAAACCTTTAACTGTCGTACCCTGTTAAGTTACCACTGATGGAAATATTTATCCTATAAATGTGTAAAACATTTATGCGTAATCATTTTTATTACACAATTTGCGGATGTTCTGAAAATTCTAACAACACTTTTCCTTTTTAACTCATAATCACTCACCTTTTCTTTCCTTCACCAAATACTCGAGTATGTCTACAACCTTCTGTAACAAGTCTTCTGCATTGACTGATTCGTGTCCAGTGCAGCTGCGAAAGCAGAGAAGAAACGTTATCACTCCAGTGCAAAACTTCATATTCACAATGTCGAAGACGCTCTTAAATTGAGGCAATGAAAACTGAAGTAGAATTTAAAAACTATTAAACACGCCCTATGTGCTAGCAAAAGCTCTAACGCCCCAACCAGGTATCAGCAATCATTATTTTAGAGAAAACCCCGCCTTGTCTCTATCTCACAACTTATTTCGTGCCATAGGCGTTGACAAAGATCAAAATTTCCATACACGTCATACTTGTTTAAAATAAAAATAAATAACATGTGCCATTATATTGTTCGACTGATGAAGCAAAAAAGGGCAAGTCATGGATGAAAAAAATAAAGTTTGCATGTACAAAATTTTTATTTGTAAAAAAAAGATTTCACAACATAGTTTTAGCAATGTGAAGAAGTCAGAAACTTATTACATTTTTGCAAAAGTTTTCAGCTGATGACTAAAAGTGAATTGTATTTTGTGCAACGCAATATCTTATTACTGCAGAACGATGTGGATTATACGAATGGGGCACGCAGAATTTTATTTCATTAAGGCGAGGCCGAATTCTGAGGTTCAATACGACTGCCCGATGACAAATAACAAATCATATCAAATCACTTATTTATTGACAATTTTATTAAATAACTACATGTAGTGGAACTCAAATCTAAAGCGTTTCCTTTCCCAGACGACTAATCCATGTTAAGTAAACGCTTGATATTTTCTGAAATCATCACGTTGTAAATTTATTAAACGTGGTTAAACGCTACTAACAGAATATTGATTAAAATTTGAAGAAATGGTCCCTAGTTAAAACACTAACTTATATGCACGCTTAAAACAAAATGTCTGCCGTCTCCCCGATCTTCCTGTCGCAATTCTATATCAAATTTTGGCCCTGTGTAATCTGCCATTGAAATATCTAAAGATGCCGGCTTTATATCTGTATCACTTTCCGGCCCGGGCCGCTGACTGATATAGATACTGGCCCTGTTATAGAGGAGGCCGCAGTTATATTGGACATGGTCGGTTCCGTTTTATAGGACTAATAATATTTAGTTATTCAATAAAAATTCATTTAAAGCTACTGCATGGCTAATTGTTAATAAATAAAACTAATAAAAATTGAAAAAAAATATAATGATCGTTCCCAAAAAGTAATAAAACAAAAAATGCTAAAACAAGATGCGTATCCACGTAAAACTTATAAAAAGGAAAATATGGAAAAATAAAAAGCAATCACGTGGTTGCTGTTGTTTTGTCATTATTATTATCATTATTACGTTGTGGCCATGAGATATTGTGTGTTTGTGTGTGTGTTTTCTTGTTTGTTTTATTTTTCTAGTAGCCACAAATTAACAGTTGTTTTTCATTTGGCTTTTTATTACGTGTTTCTATCTCCTGGCCATGAGTTTTTAATTATATCCTAGGGAAGCGATTCTTATTTCCAATGATAATAATAATAATAATAAAGAAAAAAGAACATTTCCCGCATGTTCTCTCTGTCTTTACGCTTTATCATATTCAGCTATTAAGTAAAAAATATACTGTTAACTTTGAAACTTGGTTCAATGTCGTTTCTAAATTTGCAGATCTTAACGGTTTAATCTATACAAGTTCATCAAATGCATACATGCATTTACTAAAATGCGTTTTGAGTTGTCTTAGAAATTTTTTTAGAAATTTTGTGTCGCCCTATTATGACAATGGCAGCTTTATATCTGTACAATAGAACAATCTGCAACAAAACATACAAATGAACGGAAAACTGAGTTATGGATCTTATTTGATTTAGCATTATTCATGTGTTACTTACGTTCTTAAACGCAACTAGCGATATTGCCTTACCAATATTAAATTAAATATTTGATTTCCTGGCATTATCAGTTCATTTATATAATCTACAAATTGCTTCATGTGAATGTAGATGCTTGTGCTGCTTCAGTTTAATTCGTCAAATTGAATAACTGAATGTTTTCAATGCTAAAGAAAGAAGACGACTGACAAAAATGTTAAGAAGATTTATTGCAAGTAGAATAATTTGAAACTGACCTACAAAGGTAAAGGAAGTGTTGGTATGTTCTATTTTGTGCAAATATCTTTTGAAAGTGTATTGTTAAAGTCTTTTGTCCAAACGTCTCTCTGTTATCATTTATCATTACATTCCATCTCCAGCATTGTCAAACAAAAGAACAATGTAATCAATCATCTCGTTAGCAAGATCGTATATCACTGAAATCTTTAGTTTTAAAGATTTGTTTTAACGATATATGTTTGTCGTCTTTCAAACATTTATTTTGATACTTGTTGGTTATTCATCAAACAATAGAAAAGCCTTGCCCAAGTCACTTTTAACATATTGGGGCAGCACAATTGATGTAGATACCGTAACAGGAAAGAAATTACACAACAGCAACTTAAAATATCTATTTTCTGATAACAAAATTTTGATAAAATGATAGAAATAGCATGACTCTGTTTTCCCCCACTGTTTGCTTTTTTATAACTGCGTAAGTTGTACTGTCCATCAATTCATATGTATTCATATATCACATATGCGATGCTGCCTACAGTCAATAATTCTTGTCCAAAAGAAAACCACGATCTTAACTGTGTTAATCTTCTTTTTTCATTCTGAAACAAGCAGCAGGTTCGTTGAAGCGCGCTAAGAAACAGGACTGCCGGAAACTTCAATCTTTTACAAAATCTGAATGCTTTCTTGCGACTGTCCGCTAAACAGACCCTGCATTTACAACTTCTCTTTGTTTCGTGAGGATATTTACGACACAATGCCATTTCCTTACGTGCGGTCAAGAAAAATTATCGTGGGGTTTCAGTATTATTTCGCACATCAACTCATGACCAGACTGGTTTTGCTTTTGGTCAAACTGGTTTTGCTTTTAGTCAAACACTTTTAGTGACCGGCGTTCATTTGTCAAATGACCAGCAGATGCCGGTTAGCTCTCTTAGGAATTCAAGCAAAAGTAAGAAAAGAATCTTTTGAAAGCAACATTCATTATTTTTTCATTGATAAAGTAACCAGTTACATACTCCCAATTATAAACGTACATGTACACATGGCATTATCAGTAAAGAACATTTTTGCTAGAGGTTGCACGGAGTAGATTATATGTTTCATGTTGTTTAATTTGTCTTTTACAAGTAGTATGTCACTTACACCAGGAAACTTAAACTATATCCTTCATACATGCAATTTTTATATTCCCTCATTGTTAGGAAAGGAATTATTTGAACAAGACTTCATTTGTCCAAAAGCATTGCTTCGCGTTTTTCACGACAAGAAGTTATTTGAATATGTTGTCGACTGTTGCTCTTGTAGCTCTTATGTTCCCTCTGTGGTGGCGAGGCAATAATGGGTCTTATCAGCCTCATTGTAAGCCATTTGAACATATTTATGGGGATTTTTTTTCGGATAGATGAATTCTACTTCGTTTCATCTTAGGTTATTTAAGTTTTGGTTTTGTATATGTGGTATTAATAATTATCAAAGTATGCGTAATGTGACGAAGATATTCACGGACAACAGCCCGTGTTGAACCGTAGTATTCACACATACAAATTCGCCGCATGTGTGAAAAATTCGTATGAATTCCTTACACATGTGTGACCAATACGTTCGAATATGTCTCTACATTTCTACTGCGAAAATTTAGTTCTGTACCTTTGTCCCCCTCAAAGCAGAAACGTATACTTCACGTATTAAAAAAAGGTAAAAATCTATGTAAAAATAGTGTTCATACAAAAACTTCACACATTCCAAACAACAGTTTATGCTACTCAGAGAGATACGGGGGCATATTGTCTCTCCTCTGCTTGATAGAACCCTCACATTTCATAGGATGATAGAACATATTGAGTATTTGCCCCTTATAGAATTTTAGATTATCGACTAAAGGTCAATGTCACAGGAGGTAAAATGTCATATTCTTCAGTAATCAATATGTTTTGATTATCTTATGACACTGATACTTTATATTTCACAATGATTATTCTATTGTTGTATTTTACAAGTCCGATAATTTAGTCTAAGGTCAAGGTCACAAAGGGTCATAAACAAGAAATTCTTCAACATTCAATATCTTTATATCTGTTTTTTTCAAAATGATTGGTCTCAATGAAAAAAAGATCAGTGTTGCTTTTGGCACCATAGGATTGCGTGATTCTGTCCGTTGCATTTAGTGTCCGGTCAGTAACTTCATGATGCATGGACCGGTTTGCAAATAACTTGGCACAAATGTTAAGCACATCATAGCAATATGTGCAAGACCCAGGTCTATAGCATAAAGGTCAAGATCACGGTACACTTTAAACTTGGTTGATTTTCACTAAATAAATGATGGTGTTGTTGGTGTCTTGAGCATAACTTCTACCGTGCATAATAGGATTACAGAATGACTTGGCACAAATGTTTACAATTACATGAAAACGTGTCGCATGCAAGACACAGGTCCGTTCCTAACGATCAAGTTCACAGTATATTTTTAAAATTTAGTATGATGTCGGTGACTGATCAAGCACAAATGTTCAGTCACAAAATATCAGGAAGTGTCATATTCAAGAGCTATACATACTTAAAGGTCAAGAACACAGTGCTGTTGGGACATTTTCTTTATGTCAAGTACCGTTTGTGTTGACTTCTAAGCAGATAACAGGATTTTAGTCTCCTAATGCTTAAAGGTTCACCTAAATCGAACAACAGGCAGAACTCCTGATTCACAGGATTTCTGGCCTACTTTTCAATTGGTCAGATGCTCAACAAATCAAAACGACATACCCCAAGTTTACAATTACATGAAAACGTGTCGCATGCAAGACACAGGTCCGTTCCTAACGATCAAGTTCACAGTATATTTTTAAAATTTAGTATGATGTCGGTGACTGATCAAGCACAAATGTTCAGTCACAAAATATCAGGAAGTGTCATATTCAAGAGCTATACATACTTAAAGGTCAAGAACACAGTGCTGTTGGGACATTTTGTTTATGTCAAGTACCGTTTGTGTTGACTTCTAAGCAGATAACAGGATTTTAGTCTCCTAATGCTTAAAGGTTCACCTAAATCGAACAACAGGCAGAACTCCTGATTCACAGGATTTCTGGCCTACTTTTCATGTCCCATACCCGTTGAAGGAATTTCTTCAAATTTTGGTCAGATGCTCAACAAATCAAAACGACATACCCCAAGTTCAAGGCGCAACTGGTACAAGGTCAAGGACGCCACTGAAGGTCTCGACTGAACATTGGAATTTCGTTTTCGTTCCATATGTCCTAATCATTTATGGAATTTTAATGAAACTTGTCAAATTTTCACCTCATTGTGACAACATTCAGAAATCTTGGGTAAAGTGTGAAAAATGAACCTGGCTCTGGCAGTATTTTTTATGATAATATAAGCCGAAATGGGACGTTGTAATGCATGGCAATGTTTATGACTATGTCAAAGGTCAATGTAACAGGGATTACTGAATACGTAAAGAGTTTTTTGTCACAGTTTTCGTGCTTCGCCGCAAGTACATTTGTTGTTTTAAAGTCAGTATATCTTGCGTCAAGGTCATAAGGTTATAACAGTCAAGTCCTGTTTGGTTAAAAGTAAAAGTTCAGCTGGATTCGTGACTGAGCATCATCAAAATTTACGGCAATGTCTGAGTGGTTTATTTATTCAAATGTCAAATTACTACCTGATACAATTTATTACATATGCTGTATTTGTTTGTGTGTTGGTTGGGGGGGGGGGGGTGCGGGGCTGTCTTTCATAAAAGATTAAAACAAAAGATTTCCGGTTTAGTACCACCCTGAACGACACTAAAACTTCCACTGAAATGATTTAAATACGTTCATCTCAGCCCCTTGAAAATCGAAACAAGAAATTCAAAGGGCAATTAAGTCAAGAACGGGTGCCCCTTATTTTTATTTCATATTTTTGTTTTAGGCATGTATATCCTGGATAGTACACAATTTTTAAATATATTCTGTCAGTAAGACACTTCTGTTGCTTTGTACATGCACACATAGATATTTGTGAAAACGTTTTTAACAAACGCTGTAGCCGAATACCGAAAGTACGACTGCTCTGTAGATATCCAGTGCATTACCATTGTGTGGAAGTGGTCGTTAAGACTGCGGTCCAAAGATGGTTAATATCAACTCACTATAAAACAGTAAATTGCAGATGAAACACTGGAACTTCAAACTTGAAAAGAGAACACGCTTATAGCAATGCTTGGCTGTTTCATACAGAGACAGGCCTACTTTTTCCAGTTCATGTCAGTTAGATCTGTCATCTGCCCCATACATTCTAGAGCTATGACTGAACTTAATCAATAACCCGACAACGCTACTTCAAGTATACGATAATACGAGTCGTGTTTTAACGGTCGCAGTGGCATTGGCCTTGAGTACTTATTGAATAAGTCTTAATTTCCAAACAGGAATAAAAAACTAAAACCGAGGAGCAAGGCTACACTTGTTAACTTGATATTCCTTCAGAGGAATGGCTGCTGGTAAAGAGCTCTCGAGGATAAAAGTAATTATCACATAACTGTGAAGAATTCGTACGATTTTTCACACATATGACGAACAGAGAGTTGTGCAATCATTTTCTGCGATCTATACAAAGATAAAAACTAGGGGGAACATGTATGATACATCATATAGTGCGGCTTAAATGTGTAAGACAAAACTGTGAATAGGAGTAGGGAGGGCCAAGATTATTAGGTAAAACAAAAATGGATACCACATTTTTCCCTTTGATTGTTATATATTTCTTGTTTTCATGAAGGCAGCGTTATCTAAAGAAATTCAAGAAGCAGACTGAAAAGGATTACAATATAAGATCTCTCGTGTGAAGATGTTTTACATGAAATCAAATATAGTAAAATTCTATCACCGGTATTGCTTATACAGGCGCTAAAATACTCAAATAAGGATAAACATTCTTTTCTGAAAAAAGAATGACATCTCAAGATGCATATATACGCCCTTTTCACATTTTTTTCGGGGAAGCATGTTCCCGGATCTCCCCTAGTCAATGAACCTATAAATTTACAAGTACATGGCAATCGAATGCTAAACACATGTTAATACCGATTAACATGTATATGTTCTATACCTGATACCTTAATATAAATGTAACAGTTTGTTACATCATATTCTTGTGTTATTTTATGATAATGTTTACATGCCTTCACTTCAGGGACGTTTCGAAAATAATGATAACAGTTATATAACAATTTCATAAAAACATCGTTCTATAAATATATCTAATGTTGAAAATAGATAAAAACATTGCTTGGAAGACCCATCTACCCTAGTGCCTGGTTACGCCACTGTAATTGTTGTAATGCGCCACAATGTACACAAAAAGTAGGGAATTGTTGTAATTGTGTCTTTATTTGGGCAAAACTTTCAGAATTTTGTGTTGTGTAGATGTCGAACACAATTCACAATCAAATTTGCAGCTAGAATCATGAGACGTCTAATTGAACATCAACGTTGGCGGGCCATTTGTATGTTCCAGTCCGGAAGTACACAGGTCCAGCTGACTTGAATGCTTCACAGTCCGTTGTCTGTCGATTGTGATCATGCTATCAAACAACTGGTGACGTGATTGATATCCAAAGAAGTGGACGTCCATGATGTACTGACGTCCGATACGAAAGCTATGTTGTTAATCAAGCTCTCTGTAATAGAACACCGGCGGTCACAGACCTTAAACAACGAATTCGACATGTCAGAGGGGTCAATGTCTCGAGACAGAAAATCAGAAGGCATCGTCATGAACGTTTTGCGTGGAATTGACAGTGGCATTGGTGGAATATTATACAGTAGACTCTTGTGATTTTAGATTTTTTTTATTTAGAGAATCCAGATTCCACCTAGACTTCCGTGATGGTCGAAGAAGAGTTTGGAGTCGCCCAGGTGAACGTTTTACAGACGCTGCTAGGGTTACCCACGACCTATTTTGGGTGGGTCCGTTATGGAATAGGTGGCATCACTATGACTTCCAGAACACAGCTACATGTGTCCCATGGCAGTGTGACTGGCTAATACTACCGTGACAACATGATGGTTCCGCATGCTGTCCCGTTTGGTCAACGTCATGGCCAAGAATTCATCTTCCAGGACGATAACGATAGAGCCCATAGGGTAAGACTTGTCACTTAGTTCCTGGATAGGCAAATATTCGTTCTTTATCATGGCCAGCGGTGAGCCCGGAATTATCACATATTGAAAATGTGTAGAACATTCTTGGAAAATGTGTCTGAAGACGTGATCCTTCACCTAGAACGTTACGTGAGTTCGGTGCGGCGCTGCAGGAAGAGTGGGACAGAATCCCTCATCACACCATCAGTCGTCTTATTGGGAGTTCGAGACGTCGTTGCATAGCTTGTTGCGACAACAGAGGTGGTCCAACACGTTACTGATGGCATGTGAATATGATGACGTTAACGTAATGACTTTGGACGCTGTTTAAAGTAACTAATATGCCATGAAGAAGTTAAATGTTTGATTAAAATGTGTGAGTGGATTTGTTTAATTGATTAAATAAAATTAAAAGGTAAGGGTTTTCTTAATTATTCGCAATAACAATATTACCTATAATATCCCATTCTTTTTGTGAAAAGTAAAGTACGGTGTCGTCTGCGAACATGATATTAAATAATCTTATCATAAGAGTTCTATATTTCTTATCTTAAAAACTGCATTTTTTTTTATTTGCACGGATTTCATTTGTAACACTAGTGTTTTACTCACGACTCTCCGACAGAATATATATACTATGTAAGTATTTTTATTGAAGACAACTATTTCAAACTACAAATGAAGGATAGTCAGATATTAAACCAAATATAGAACATTGTGTTGTTAATTTGCGCTTGATAAAAATTAGACCGTTTTGTTTGATTTGGTATCATTGCAGTACTATTAAATCTACACGTGATGAGTGCACCTGGTTACACAAGGAGACAACAATATGCAGCATATGTGCATGGTTTATCACCACAGATGCCGCCTAATCTACCATACTGTCAAACACAGTTTTGGGATCCAGCCGGTCAAGCATCTCAGCGACAATACGACCAGCATTATCACATGATCCATCAGCCTCAACAGGCACAAACTACAGTCATCGTCACTCAACCAACACCGGCCGTGCAGAATGATCGCATCATTGGAGCTAGAGATGGCCATAGGGGTTGGAACTCTGGACTGTTATCATGTTGTGATGACGTGGGGAAATGTAAGCAAGTTAACTATCCTATCTGCCTGAAGTACACGATCTTACTACGGTTAGACCTTAAGGCAACGCATTTAATTCTATCTTAGAGAAAGTCTGGATTTCCAGTATTGTTATTTATATCCCAGCCAATGAGCAAATGAGACTGCATCTTATGATGCGTCCTTATGGTTTACCTGTACACACGGCGTGTTAATGTTGAGTGTGTAAACTTTTATAGCATGCTAAAATCATCTTTGAATATTTTTAAACTATTTTGTGTTCCGTAGGATAAATGATTTCTCCTTCTATTAATATGTTTATTAAAATTTCGGTTTGTATATTCTAAATGAAAATTAATTAGAGTATGATCATGGTGACGAAAATATTCAAGTAAACGGGGCCTGTTTATTTTAGTATTCATGTAGTGTCTATCAAATGTCAAAAGCTGCTGGTACTTTTCTCGACTGAATCACAGAATTTAGCTTATTTTTTTCCTTAAACTTTTACAGACGTTGATATACTTTGAAAATAAAACATTATTATATGCTTCTATACATAATACGTTATGAAATCTGAAGATTTTAACAGTATTCGAACCCATGCCCTTCAGGTCAGTAAAACTTGACGCAGCGACTTAGACCATAGAGCCACTACGGGAAGTAATTTTCAAATGTCAAATTATCAATATAACAAAATGCCATCCCATTGACTGGGGTATAAATAACAGTATTGGGCATCTACGTTATTAAAAACATTGAATTGAACGCGCTATGTGTAGAGATGTAGATTTTTCATAAAATAGTTTCCGCATATGTAAATTCTATCGGTAGCGTGCTACTAACAACGTGTAAATTTTATCTCTCTGTGTCTCATGTACATACAGATAACTTGGCTTTAAGACTAGCATTATAATGCACGAAAACGAAAGTCAAATCTGACAAAATCGTAACTGAAGTCGAATATAAATCAAACAAAAGTATGTCAGTCGGTTTAACCACAAACACTTAGAGAATGGTCAATATCTAAGACTTCGAGGCTTAATCCCTTTGAGACCTATCAACCAAAATAGAAGAAGCAGAGTACAAGGCATAGCTCACCATTATTTAAAAACCGAGATTTTACCCATCCTTTTTAGATACGCGGTTGCTGACATGGAATCTAAATAACTGAACACTAAGAGAATTACAAATACCAGATGATGTCAAGATGAATACTCTATGTCTTTTTTACAAATAATGTATCGTTGTTATGGATAGCGACTTCAGGTCAATTCGTTTCGTAAATTTTGGACAATCACGTACTTAAGATGTATATAATCAATAATTAGAAACACCTGCCCAATATTTTGTGTGAATTGGACTCCCTTTTTGTATCAGGCAATGTGAATCTGTAAAAATCTTTTTTAAAAAAAAGCTTAAATCATTTTTTTCGAGGACTACTTCGAACTTTTTTAAACTCTACATGATTCTACTGTAGTTAGTGATCTTTCAGTAGTGGCATTGTATAAAACATATCCATGGAATTGATCGGGAGTTAATATAACTCTTTTCACTGTTGAATTTTTGTTTGTAATTTACATATTCCAAATTTGTAATACCATTTTTATTTTTCCTGTTTTGATTATTATATGTTCTATGAATTTTTGTATGTATTCTTCTGCATTGTACAACGCCATTGAATAAGTATTTATTAGTAGAAATAGGCGTTTAATCAAATTTTCATGTTCCAAGTTTTCAAGTTTCAATTTTACCATAGACGCGATTCATGATGTTTCAGTCAGGTTTCTGATTCGCTGCGTATTGATTGTTTTACGTTTATTTGACTAATAGGACCGGATCGGTCCAATGGTTAAGACTTGTAACAAAGGGGTCGCAAGATCGATCGCCGCTTATCGACTAACACTACTAATGAGACGTTAAACTGACGTCCGATGTATCAGTGTTATAACCCAAGCATGTAAAAGAGGCAGGGGTACTTCTGGAACTAGTGGTAACACACGAGACCTGTTGTTCAGTGACCATGGATTTTATTTAACTGCTTCTGCACTGACAATTTGAACTATCTTTAAGATGAGAGGCAGGTAAATGTGTATTAAGTTTCAGATATGTTTTTGTCTTGACAGGTATGTGGGTAATGTGTTGTACCAGCTGTGTTCTGGCGGATATCTCTAACAGACTAGGGGAGTGTTGCTGTGTTACCTGTTGTGTACCAATGGGGCTCGTTGCCGTGCGAACTCGACTTCGAACACTCGGTGGTATTAGGGTCAGTAACAACACAGAAAACATTTTAACAGATAAATGTACTTCTTTAACAGATAAGGATCAATTTTTTGATAAAGACTATAAAGTTTGAAATAGTTCATTATTAAAATGTACCACTAAGCTTAAAATTGTTACCTGAAAAAAGGTTTTAAGAATGAAGAGTTGGCTTATTAGTCATGTTCTAAACTCTCACCATTTTAGCTTGTGACACAGCATTTCAATCGAATGTTTTATCCTTATATCAAGATTATTAAGTTTTGTTTACATGTAGTATGGCCACTGTTCAGTATCAAAATGTTACGAATTTTATTGCTATTAGTTGGGGTTTCTCTTCGATTTATTTCTTGGGACTGGTTTATTGTACTTTTAACATACTGCAGCTTTATTTACAATCTCTAAGTAACGCTCGAAGACTTTCAATTGAGTTTTTTTATTTGTAAGTACAAAGTTGTTTGTTCTAGGGATCAATCTGCATGGATTACCTGGCGACAGAATGCTGTCAACTCTGTGTGTTGTGTCAGTTACAGCGAGAGATGGACTACATGGGACTGTAAAACAGAATTTCTGACGTTGTAAGAAGTCAGGTTTTACACTGTGTTTAACATATAAACAAGATAATTGACATCGTATCACGGATAGCAATTTCTAAACATGATAACCAAAGGCAAAACAACCTAAGGAGACCTGTTGGACTATGAAGCCAAATATCTGTATTCTTATAAACATTTTACAACATTTCAGATGTTATGTAAGAATGCATATTACAAAATACAATGTACTTGTTTTGTTTACTAGTATTTAATACAGTCAACGTATTTCCCTTTATTATCTTTGCAGTTTCAATCGTTTCATCATATGTGGTTATGTAATAAGATTCAGTTTTTTTCCTATATATACGTGTAGGATATGCCTTAATGTTAATTAGATTAAGGTATTTCCAATACGAGTAGAATATGCCTTAGCATCCAATTCTTTAATAAGTAGTCATACTAAATTTGGATAACACAAACCATGATGATGTAGTACAACTTCTGCTGCAGGAACAGATACGTGTACCCGTCTCTGCAAATCTCAAACGCGTCATTTATAAAACTGTTTCTGAGTTCACTATCATCTTTTCATTTCTGTTATGATGAATCTGTACTTTCAGATATTCATTCTTAGATGCCTTACATTAATAAAACAGTTTAAAATTGGTGTAAGCTGAGATAAATTTTGTGAAAATAAACAAATAAATGTGCATTTTAAAAATTCTTTGCAAAAAAATGCTGGACATGATTAAAAAAAATTGTCTTTAACAGAGATTTTCTATAACAATTATTATAACAATCTTATTATTATAACTATTTTTTTTCTAGATTATTTACAAGTCAAGCATTATATAAAGATATTGGAAAAGTCTCGAGCAACCATGTGATCATCTTCGGCGAAGTGGCTCTTAATCTCGGAAACGCTTACGGCTCCCAAAACGGTATATTTACGGCCCCTGTCAATGGGACCTATCTCTTTTTCATGGCGCTTGGAAATCCAAGCGGCCATGGGGGTGTTTTTTACATGAAGAAGAACAGTCAAACGATTGAGTATGCAATTGCACGGCAAACTTCAGGCTGGAATATGGGCGGAGTAACGACGGTAGCGGAGCTTGCAGCTGGGGACGATGTTTTGGTTGAAGGAGAGGGGTATATATCGGGGGCATATAACACTAAAAGATATCACACCGGATTTTCTGGCATCCTTATTCATGCGTATTAAAATGTATACATATTAAGTAAATTTGTACATTCACCAGAATAAACTTTCTAAAGTACATTCCATATATCTTAAAGAAAATGTGTTTTAATCGCTCATCAAGCTACTGTTGTTTTTTAAATTGAAAATAGTACTATGGGTTTTGAAACGAGTTTTTAAAATTATAGAAGTAATGAAAACGTCATCACTATAGCTTAAAAATGCAGTTTGTTCATTAATTTTAGCCTTTATCTCCAAAGTGAAATGCCGAGTACTGTTTGCAATACTGATTTAAGAATTTATGTCTCATAAAATCTACGTTAGAAATAAAGGTTTCCAGCATAGAGTAAACTTACATTCCAAAGGCATCAATTAGACAAACATGGTCAAAGGTATGAATTGATGAAGTATTTGCACTTTCAAATAAGGGGTTTGCATAATTACTGATTTCCATATCTTTATTATGCCCGTACATTTCTTATTTCGATTTTTAGAAAACACTGCACTATATTTTAACTTATCATCACATTAATCACATCGTGACCGCGGTTACTCGAAAAAACATATAGTCCTTTCATTAACTCAATTGAAGAGGTCAGTGTTCCTTGTCAAATTCTGTCAGTCACTTCTATCACATTGCTGTTCTGCTAATATACACAGTGCCAGTTAGAAGGAATACATATTAAAAAGTTATTGTGCTGTTGCTGTATTTCTTAGACAACCACGATATTCTGAGGGGTTGTTGGGGTTGGAAAGAAGGCAGACCGTGGTTAGCAAAAGAAAGAGAAAAAATGAAAATTATTTTACCTCTCCGCTTTAATTAACAAAGTATGTCAAATCAAAACGAAGGCCAATAAATGAAACGTTTCTAGGTGTATACAATAGTGAGTCATGTATGATCTATTAAGTCAGACCATTTTTGTGTATATTATAATTGTAGATATATCTCCATCAGGCCATTATGTTAAATGTTTTAACAGGCACTATTTCACAAATAATGATGTATTGTTCCTTTGGTTAAAACTGACATTAACCAAAGATACGCCAAAAAAAAAGAGTCGCAAGCACGCCGACACGGAAGAACGATTTTTTAGCGTCCTGATACGCCATAAATGTTATCTGGCGTGTCGGCGTCACATAAAAATGTGACTGGTTACATGATATGTTAAACAAGAGTAACATGACTTGGTAGATACTGTGATGTTTGTATTGACGGTTTGAAATTTAAAAACAGTACCAATGTTTCGTACTAGTGTATGAGTATGACAGTCATTATTAACCTGACTTTCACCGGTTGATACCAATATAATTTCAACATTAGGTGTTACTTCTGAGATACAAGTATTGAAAGCAAAGGTAAAAAGAAAAACAATTAAAAAGCACCGCAGAATGTAGCAATACATACCCCTAATTTTATCTAATACTCTCTGATTAAATAATGGTGCGTTTTTCAAACAGAAAACGTATGCAGGTGTAACTTTTCCTGAGACCAGCTTGAAATCCCCACAAAAAAGTCAGCGAATGAGTTTTGCGATGTGTACGTATACAAGAATGTGCAACACATATAGGTATGCCGAGTTATTAAAAGCTATTTACGTGTACTCAGCTGTGCACGAAAAGCTGTGTGGTGGTTTGGTTGAGCAATCTACAATACAGAAATTGACCCTAGAGGCATTTTTTTTTAACTTTTACTCTCTGGATGTAGATTTGAGCTTGAAAATTTAAGTTTATTGCTTTGTAAAATTACACAGAATAATATTGTCCGTGAATTGTATCATGAACTCTTTTGCATTGCGTTCATTTTCTGAGATTCTTCACACATTTGTCATTTAATATAATGTTGATACATAACAAAATAACAACTTTGCTTACTTCTTATTTGTTCATTAAGTGTTTGCAGTGTGGAGTTCATCTGATCAATCTGGGTTTGCAGACTCTTTGGTGATTTGAAATCCGTGTCTTAGATGAAATAAAAGAAAAGAAAAGCATACTGTAATGTGAAATTAGGCCCCTGTTGTGAGGCGACGCATTACACGCCGTTTAATACGGTTTTGTGCTTGACATTATTAACTTGATGAGATTTGCAAAATTTTGTGCTCTTTTGATTTGTCACTCGCCGGGAAGCAATATCAAGGACATGAGCTTCGAATATCAGTCAAATTGCTTATACAGTATTACTAAAAATTCTTTTGCAATTTGATAGAAAGATACGGCAGAATCTGGAAAAAATGCGCATAACTGAATGTAAGCGTACACTGAAAATCAGCGCATAATGATCTTGCAGTTATTCTTTATGCGATAATAAGCGCATGTCAGTTTTTTAATGGTCATGGGACATGAATTTTTGACCTCGAAATTTTCATCGCGAAAACTATATATCTAACTAAGACAGTTTTACAAAATTCCGCAGGTTATTTTCATCTTAAAGACGTTTTATAGCAAATTAAAATCCATATTTTACGCACTTGGTCTCGCGCACTGGTCAAGCGCGAAACCGGAAGTGACGCACATTTATCCCTTTACACTTAGCACAGGCGCCTATCAGAAACTGTGTATTATCAAAGAAGCGGTTTAAATATGTTCATGCTAAAAATCATGAATGGTAATCGTTTAGATATAATTAAAAGATGACAAGTGCTCTTTTAGGCAGGGAATCGATCGATGACAAAAGATGCTGAAGAAAAGGAATTGTGAAGGTTTGTGACCGAGAAAGTTAAAAAGTTGATAAGAGATGATCGACGGCGCACGGTAAAGGGACAAGTACATAAAATGGATAAGTAGGCACAAAAAGTGTATCGCGCTTCGAGGTGATTGTGTTGAGACAACCTGTAGTGACGCTTTAATTTGTTTTGACTTCGTGATGACGTCGTGTTTTTCTTTTCCGTGCCAGGTATGTAATACTATGTTACAATATGTTCCATGTAAACTACAGTATTGTATTTTGGTCATTTTTACTCACATTGGTGAGACTGTATTTTTATTTTCTGTAGTATGTATTTTGGTTTTTTTTTAGAAATGTCAAAGTTATTACAAGTCTACGAACTTCCCGAAAAGCCTTCGTATATAAGTATAAACTTTTGTATGTTTCTGGTAAAAAAAGATTTTAAATACATTGGTAACTTGGCACATAATAATAGCAATGTGAAGATATCAGAAACTTATTGCATTTTTGCAAAAGTTTTCAGCTGATAGCTAAAAATGAATGGGATTTTGTGCAACGCAGTATCTTATAATTGCAGAGCGATGTGGATTATACTGATGGGGCATACAGAAATTTATTTTGTTATTTCGTGACCAGAAGGTATTTAAAAAATCAAAAGCTAATGGCTTTTAATAAATAAAGCAAAAAAATGAAAAAAAATATTGTTCCCACAAGATAAGGACAAGAAAAAATGCTAAAGCAACATGCGTTACCGCGCAAAATTATAAGAAGAAATATGGAAAAATAAAAAGCAATCACGTGGGAGTCGATGTTTTCATGTTGTTGCCGTTTTGCCATTATTATTATCATTATAATGTTGTAGCCAAGAGATAGTTTGTGCTTGTCTGTTTTCTTGTTCGTTTTATTATCTAGTAGCCACGACTTAACAATTGTTTTCATTTGGCTTTTAATTGTTTTTACTATCTCGTGGCCATGAGTTTGTAATTATATCCTAGGCAAGCGATTCTTATTTTATATAATGATAACAATAATAATAATAAAAGAAGCATTTCCGGCACGTCCCCTCTGTGCTTCTGTAGAAATACCCATAAAACTACGCTTTATCATATTCAGTTATTTAAGTAAAAAAATTATGTTGTTGACTTTAAAACTTGTTTCAATGTCGTTTCTTAATTTGCACACGTTAAAGGTTTAATTTATATAAGCGCATTAAATACATACATGCAGTTTCTAAAATGCGTTTTGAATTGTCTTAGAGATTTTTTTAGAAATTGTGTTGCCTTATTATGACAATGGCAGCTGCATATCTGTGAATACTTAAATCTCTAACTAACATATAAATGAACGGAAAGCTGAGCTATGGTACTGGCTTGATTTATATTCTTTCATATTTGCATATTTTCTTGTAAGAAAAAAGAACAAGCTCAAATGATACTAACGTTTTATCATTAAAAGTGCTCGTGCCAGCCAAGCATCATTCAAGTAGTTACTTGCGTACTTAAATGCTGCTAGCGATATTGCCTTATCAATATTAAATTAACTATTTGATTTCCTGGCACTATCAATTCATTAATATAATCTACAAATTACTTCATGTGAATGTAGATGCTTGGTGCTGCTTCAGTTTAATTCGTCAAATTGAAATACTTAAATGTTTTCAATGCTAAAGAAAAAAGACGACTGACAAAAATGTTAAGTAGATTTATTGCAAGTAGAATGATTTGAAACTGACCTACAAAGGTAAGGTAAGTGTTGGTATGTTCTATTTTGTGCAAATATCTTTCCAAATGGCTTTGTTAAAGTCTTTTGTCCAAAAGTCTCTTTGTTTTCATTTATCATTACATTCCATCTCCAGTTTTTTCAAAAAAAGAACAACGTAATCAATCATCTTGTCAGAAAGATCGTTAATCACGTAATCTTTAGTTTTAAAGATTTGTTTTTAAGATATATGTGTGTCGTCTTTCAAAAATTAATTTTGATACTTTTTGGTTTTTCATCAGACAATCTAAAAGCCTTGTCCTAGTCACTTTTAACATACTGGTGCAGCTCAGCTGATGTAGATATCGTAACAGGAAAGAAATACACAGTACCAACTGACAAAATCTATTTTCTGATAACAAAATTCAGATAAAATGAAGGAAATACCATCACTATTTTCCCCCACTGTTTGCTTTTTTATAACTCAGTGTTTGTGCTATGTCTGCCACACTCTAGGATTATACTAATAGTATATTTGTGAAAGCGGCTAATTTAAGCAAAGCGGCTTATTCAGATTTACGTGTTTAAAGTCTATTACGTTAGAATATTATACCACATGGAGGAAACAAGAACAGCAGAGGAAGAATGGAACTTAAACGGAAGGTATAGCTCCAATGAACACCTCTTAATGATGGAAAAGTGTGCGAAGCAGAGGGGCAAGAGCCATCTTTAACACGGCTATCTCCCACCACCGAAAGGATTTTTGTGTGGCTCACTTGCCTGTTCGGAAGCTTAACCAATTTCGAAATTAGTAAAATAGATCTGATATTTTTGTCCAGTGTTTGTACAATATTTTCAAAAAATAGACTTACTGGGGATTAAAAATTATTCAAAAAGATTTTCTTGTTAAAACTAGTTGTATCAAGTCGGTCACATTTTAGGAGATTGTTGTTAATTCTGCCTGCAACGCATTCATGAAAAAGACTGAATGACCCTTTTAAGGTATTGATACTTTGGAAATTGTTTTAAAGCTTTGAGTGCAAGACGCTTATATGTATATGTTTAAGTAACTATGAACAGCATTTGTTAAAAACAGAGCAACCAGAGGTGTCCTAATATCAGTTACATGAAATAACGAGTCATTGCAAAGAAAAAACCCTCTAGCAAAGGTCTTCCTTCGTCCTGCGGTCTTTCTATTGCTTTTTCAGTTGTGAATTGTTGTACTGGTTTTACCCAAAAGGTTAGAAGGGAACATGCAGCAATTGATACTTATATATATAATTAATGAAACATCCTGTCGTATGTCATTGCGACAATGCCCCTTAGTTTTTCAATTTTCGTATCTGAACACACACACACTTTTATTTGGCATCATTCAATATCAAATTACACATGACTGTTTGCCTAAAATATGTCTCTCGGTTGTAAACCTCATACCGATGGGACTCTTATCAAGTTTTGCTGACAATACTCGGTAAGTATTTCCCTTCGAAGACAAATACCCTGAATTATTACAGTCCTGACGTTAATACTGCATGTATGGTTTTGAAAACACGTTTCAAAATTGTCTTTGTCGTACTGTTTTCAATTTTAAATAGAAAACACCAGTACCTTGGCTACTCTCCTGCGCATCGGTCGAATCTCTGCTAAACTTCAATTTTCAGAACATATTTATTTTTAGACAGGAAAAACCACGGTTACTTTTCAGCCAGTCAGTAACTAGCTTACAACGAAATGTCCATACATACAATTGACAACCCAAAATGTAAACAAACAATGCATGTCTGCAAGTTACTTACGTATTTCACTTTTGAAAGTGTTTTTTAACAGGTATACGTAAATAAACCAATCAAACTATCAAAAAGGTTAAACCCATGATGGTATGGTTGTTTTTAGACGTTTAATTGCTGTATTAAGATGTTTTCGTAAAGGCGGAGTTGAAATGTTTTTACAAAATTGTCAGAAACACCCGTCTATTTATAATTTTTGGAATCACATGATCGTATAATCCAATGAAAAATGGTTTAAAGATTTTTCGGTTTTGGGGATATTTGTGCACTTTCATTGGTTGTTTAAAAGTTCTTGTAAAGGTCAATATCATAAATCTACTGGTTTTAAAGCAGCGGTGTGAAGTAACGGTAGTGTATTCATTTAGCTGCTGAGGGAGCGTATACCTTGGTGAGCAAAAACATTGTCCTGCTTTCTGCGGGGCAGGGGTAGTAGAATCCTTTGTCTGGTATATAAACACCAAAATATGAGTCATTGTCATATCAGTTCGCTATGAATGGGTATATATATATGAGGAAATCCGTTTCTTCAAATACCTTTCCTGAGATATTGAACTGGTCAAATAATGGACATACCTCAACTAATACACTAAAATTATTGCCGCCTGTTTATCTACTACATGTAATATTCTCATGAATTACATTCAGACAAATATATCAGTTGTACTTTAGAAATGGTAACTTTATTCTGGTGAATGTACACTTTTACTTAAAATGTATTAACTACACATTTTAATACGCATGAATAAGAACACCAGAAAATCCGGTGTGATATCTTTTAGTGCTATATGCCCCCGATATATACCCCTCTCCTTCAACCCAAATATTGTCCCCAGCTGCAAGCTCCGCTACTGTCGTAACTCCGCCCATATTCCAGCCTGTAGTGTGTCCTGCAATTGCGTACTCAATCGTTTGACTGTTCTTCTTCATGAAAAACGCTCCTGCATGACCAGTTGGATTTCCAAGCGCCATGGAAAACAGATAGGTCCCATTGACAGGGGCCGTAAATATACCGTCTTTGGAGCCGTAAGCGTTTCCTAGATTGAGAGCCACTTCGTCAAAGATGATCACTTGGTTGCTCGAGACTTTCCCAATATCTTTGCCTAGCTGAGCGCGAAAAGCTATGTGTTGTGGTTTGGTTGAGCAATCTACAATACAGAAATTGACCCTAGAGGCATTTTTTAAACTTTTACTTTCTGTATGTAGACTTGGGTACCTGTTTAGAAATGATTCCTTTAAAATTAACGTTAATTGCTTTCTGCATTTCAAAGACTTGTACGTAAACTTTATAAAGAACTCTTTTGCGTTGCTTTCATTTTCTGAAATTCTTTAAACATTTTCACTAAATTACAATTTTGACACATAACAAATATAATACCACAGCTTTGCTTCAGTCTCATTTGTTCCTCAAGTGTTTCTAGCGTGGAGTTCATCTGATCAATCTGGGTTTGCAAACTTGTTGGGGACTTCGAGTCCGTTTCTGAGAGGAATTCGATAAAAGAAAAAAGAAATTTACACTGAAATGAGAAATATGGCCCAACTATGCCTTTGTGACTTTTTGACAGAATCATAATTATGTAAGATTAGACAAAAAGTACAGAACAGAGACGTCAGTCATTATTAGTTATTTCTGAAACAATACAAGTTGTAAGGTAAGGCATTAAGCGCCCCTTAATGCAATTTTGTGCAAAACACTTTTAATTTGATGAGATTCGTCGGAACGCAATATCAACGATATCGGCCCCGAATGCCAGTCATATTGCTGTAACAGAATTACTGTCATTCAATTTGCAAGTTTATATAAAAATCATTAAAAACTGAAGATTGTTAAACTCAGCTTTATTATCCATAATGTCATTATCGTAGACCACCATGTACAAAAAGTTTGAACACTCTTTGTATCATAGTATTTTCTAAAAGATTAAAACTTTTCTTAGAAACATTTGCTGATGACTAACTGAATCCCTGGCATCCTTCACTTTATGTACTGACCCTCTTCTACCTTTCTATACTTCTATGGCTGCCTCTAGCGATAAGAAACTAGGTGGGCATGTATGTTTTATAAACATCTCTTGTTTGAAATCACTACAATGCGATGACCTATATATTTTTAATCACATTAATAACTCCATCTGTTTCATTGTTCAATCTTATATACCGGAAACAAACAATTATTTTCATACTTTAACTTTCACTTATATCCTTTAAGTTGATTGGACGTTCATAAGTAGACACTTGAATAATGCCTGTAAGTGTTAACTAGAAGAAAGGGATAGTTTTGTCACAAAAAAATGCATATTTAATAATTCATGTTCTGCGTTTCACGAATGAATGCCACTGTTCTCTCAATTATGCAATCGAATTATGTATACTTAATATGTATATGTATACTTTATAAAGAATGAGCCTGCTAATTTATACAATTCCTGCAATTATATGTAGTACAGGAAGTTTTATGTAAAAAATGTTGAGTTGGTATGATTTTGTGTATGTAAATTTTGAATAAACGTTGCTGTGCATTACATTTTTGACTGTATAACAATCATATTCATCTTTCCATACGTCGAAAAATGTTTTCAGAAACTAGAAGACCATAATAGTCCTAAATTACTCACTTGAGTCCCATTGTTCAGGTGTCATAACTCTCGACCCTATGTTGAGCTCAGGAAAAACAAGGATATCTACTGTTTATAAATGTATTGTGAATTTTTGGTTGAAATGGAATCAAATGTGAGGTAAGGTAGAAAATATTCGCTAACCTCGGTGATCTTGAACTTGACCCCAAACCCCACCAACTGGTACAGGTCCCTCCAAGGTACCTACATACAAAATATTTACATACCAAAGATATCAGAGAAAATCAAATGAAAGCTCCATAACGAAACCTATTTTTAGTTTTGGTGCCTGACCTTGACTTTGACCTAAGAGAATGGCAGAGGTTCGTGGAAGATGCCTTAAAATCAAATATCTAAATTGTTGTTCGATAGATAAAGGTTTTATGACAGAAAGTAGAAAATCTAATATTAACCTCAGTAACCTTGACACTGTGATTCAAACCAGACCTAATGACTGAGATCTTTGCAAGGTACCTACACACTAAATATCTATGAAAGTGGTGAATTAATGAAAACTCAAGTTAAGTAGAAAAAATCTACAAGTGGTACAAGTTCTGTGCAAGATTTTTTAACTGAAATCAAAAATGAAACATAAATCATACAGACAAGGCAAAATATGCTTGTTGAGCCCCTATCAGGAACGATAACTCAATAATAAGAAATAGTTTTTGTTGTTGCACCCACAGATAATTGGAGCTTTAGGAGTGATCATGACTTTATCAGACCATTGAAAAGTGTATTGAAATAGTTCCGCGTAGAAATGTAAAAAACAGTGCCGACATACTTGATGAAAGAAGTCTGTTGTTTCAGCATTCAAGTCAGAAAGAAAATTAGCATGGCAAACATTTCTATACAAACAGCAAAAAAATATACAAAGACAAAGCAAAATATTACCAGTGAGTCAAGGATACTTTCAAATACTTGAAGTTTGGTCTATAAAGATTATCATTTTTAAGTATTGCTTAATATGCAACAACAACAACAAAACGTTTACAACGTATGCAGTAACAGTTAATAAGAAAATATCACATAAAAAGTGCACACATTTTGAACTCAACTGAGAATAGCCTCTAGGTAATTGAAATTATTTATATTACCTAATCAAATTTCATTTATCACGGAAAATAATTTGATATATTTTATATAGTTTTAAGTAGCACAGTTTCCACAGAACGAATCAGCAGTGATTAGAATTCACTGGGACAAAACTATATTACAAATAATCTTGCTTTTTTATAGTTAAACCAGTTAATTGCATTTTCATTACATTAATCTAAATGCTTATATTGAAATTTCAAAATGTTTACTGATTATCACTGTTAGGAAAAAATAGTGGTATATTTAACATGTTTTATTGAACATTACATATCTAACAGTTAATAAAATTGTACCATCATTATTGAAGCCTATTGGATCCGGTTTAACAAACACTAAGTATGCATATCAATTACTAACCTTGTTTTTCCTTTACCAAATACTCAAGTATTTCCACAACTTTCAGCAACAGCTCTCCTGCATGGAACGACTCGTGCCCAGAGCAGCCACCAGAGAGTATAACCAATGTAATAACTCCAATGTAAAACATGTTCACTTCTTCGAAATCGTTTACACAATGAAACAGAAAAGCGTAGATTAAACAAACACTTCAAGCCTCTAAAGCACCAATGTTCCCCTAGCAGGAGTACGACTTCAAGTGGAATGATTTGACGTATAGTGAAAGAGTATATAGGCAGTTTGTGAATTGAATAAGAACACGAAAAGTTTGATTCCATGTTAATTGAATATACGTTCGATATCTTGTTCTGTTTTTGATAAGGGATTGATTAATTCTTACTGTCTACTAGTATATGTAGAATATAAAATCAGACTTATTCTTATGTTGCAAGCATCTTTTGCGGAATATAAGGAACACAGAAGAATTATTATAAGATTTCATTGAAATCTTGAACAACCAATTATTTTGGATTGTTGCGTAATGTCTCTATGTATCTTTTTTATCAATGTTATTTTAATGTCTTATTTTATATTATCGACGTTTTCGAACCCAGAAAGAAATCTAGAACATTTATACGGAAGTAGTCAAAGATAAATAAAAAAGCGATTGTAGGATTCCTACTTTAAGTGAGCGTAACTGAAACAATGTAAAGAATTCACTTTATTTGTTTCTTTACCAGTAAGTTTTATTCATAAAATACTCACTGCCGACTCAGGCACCAGGCAATCGTTCTTTTCTGAAAGATAATTTAGAATGATAGGCTAAATCGAACGGTCAACTCCAAGTGTAACCTTTACGTTTGAGCAAAAGACGTTGTTCTCACATACAACATATTGTATTGCCAAGCTAAATGTTTGTCATATTTGAACAGAATGAATTAAATGTCACTATTTGTTTGAGTTATAACCTGGGTATAGAAAGCTATACTTACGATTTCTATTTAAACTGATCTTAAGACCTGGTTCTTTCATTCGATACTGTATTTCAAAGATAAAAGTTTTTCCAAAGTTTTATTAAAATCATCGGACTGTGATGTTGACTTTTGAAATAAATAAAAGACGTTCATTTTCAAAATCGGCAGAGGTCTACCGGACTTTGTTCAAAGGTTTACAGCCTCGTGGCTTCACACAAAATCAGCACAGGTCTACCAGACTTTCTTCAAAGGTTTAGAGCCTCGTGGCTTCACACAAAATCGGCACAGGTCTACCAGACTTTGTTCAAAGGTTTAGAGCCTCGTGGTTTCACACAAAATCGGCAGAGGTCTATCAGACTTTTTTCAAAGGTTTAGAGCCTCGTGGCTTCACACAAAATCGGCAGAGGTCTACCAGACTTTGTTCAAAGGTTTAGAACCTCGTGGCTTCACACAAAACAAATTTTAAAGATTTACCGATGTATTACTACGTAAAACATGTGACACCTCAGGCAGGCAAATAGTGACGTAGTTTGAACAGTCTATGTAGATTAACGAAAGATTATGCTACACATCAAACTTCAGAGCCTTGTGTTTGGTAGTTTCAAGATATCTAATGTTTTTCTTATTGATTTCACAGCAACCAGTTATGTATAGAATAAGATTCTTTGAAGAATTTTGGGGGGAAAAACCTGATGCAATGAATATCTCTTCCAGGTTCCATCGTTTTTGACTGAGTCGTGACGCAGGATATTTTGTTTAAATTTAAAAGCTGAAAATGCACAACAGACACAGAATGTTCACAAAAGGTAAATGAAAAAAAACAAAATCTTATGCAATTGTAAATTATAAAAGTCATATCAAGTCAATAGCCTTGTACGCAAATGGTCAGGTACAGTGCATGCTATTTCAATTAGCATTACACTGCTACAGATCATTGAAGACAACATCAGGAATAATACGATATTTGTCGAAAAAACTAATTTTTACTTGGACGTTTACTTACGTATTAATTATTGTAGTTGAACTAGAAATGGGTTTTTGATTGAACAAAAACATATGTCTCCCCCCAGCCAGTTGCTGCAGGCAGTATTGAGTCAGACGATTGTAAAATAAGGGGGATATTTTTGTCAAATGTACATGATGATCAAGAAACTCATACTCTGTCAAGAAAGGATTGAGCAGAAACCTTGTTTCATATTGTACAAAATGGTTGTATTCATTCAGTCTAGTACCTGTAGCATGTTGGAATCATATCGCCTTGATGAGGTGAACATCTGACCCAAGTTTCATAAAAATCCTTCAAGGGCTTCTGAAAATACAGAGCGGACACGATTTTGTGGCATTTGACATTTAACCTCCAAGTGTTCCCTTGACCTTGAGACACCACACCCGCAAAATGGGTTCTGCACGTCGCCTTGATGAGGTGAACATCTGGCCCAAGTTTCATAAAAATCCTTCGAGGGCTTTTGAAGATACAGAGAGGGCACGATTTTGTGGCATTTGACATTTAACCTCCAAGTGTGACCTTGACCTTGAGACACAAAACCCGCAAGGTGGGTTCTTCACGTCGCCTTGATGAGGTGAACATCTGGCCCAAGTTTCATAAAAATCCTTCGAGGGCTTTGGAAGATACAGAGCGGACACGATTTTGTGGCATTTGACATTTAACCTCCAAGTGTGACCTTGACCTTGAGACACCACACCTGCAAAGTGGGTTCTGCACGTCGCCTTGATGAGGTGAACATCTGACCCAAGTTTCATAAAAATCCTTCGAGGGCTTTTGAAGATACAGAGAGGGCACGATTTTGTGGCATTTGACATTTAACCTCCAAGTGTGACCTTGACCTTGAGACACCACACCTGCAAAGTGGGTTCTGCACGTCGCCTTGATGAGGTGAACATCTGACCAAAGTTTCATAAAAATCCTTCAAGGGCTTTGGAAGATACAGAGCGGACAAGATTTTGTGACGGACAGACGGACGGACAGACAGACGGACAGACAGACAACCGGGGGAAAAACAATATGTCTCCCCCATTTTTGTTCTTTTTCTATTGAAAATGGTTTTTTACTACTAAAATATACCATGAAAAGAATCATTATGACTTTAATATTGTTAATTATCTGTTTTAAAATGATGATGTCCAACGGGTTACATCTTATGGGGTTTTTATTTCACTACTTTTTCGTTTTTCTGGAGCTTGTAATAATGTTAAAGATGTCAATGCACGTACTATTTGCATAACAGAAAAGTTTTTGAAACAGGAGTATTGGTACCACAAATTAAGATAGACTTTTTGCAAGTTTTATCGGCGACACCCATATTTAAGTCAAAAATACAATTGCAGTTAAAATCACTACTGCAACACTGTATTTCTCAACCAGTGTTTTATGGAGATTTGATTTACAAATTAAAGAAGATAAAAGAAAAACAATATTCATTTCTCCTCGTTATTTGTAAAAACCATCTGTAAATTTAAAAAGAAAGGCAATCAACAAGATTTTCTGTAGCGCTCTCTCTGCTTGGTGATTAACTCTTCTACAGTTTATTGCTTGCTGACCTCTTTGTTCGCACGACGGTGACAGGGGTTTCAGAGTTTATGAAGGTTTCTAGGGAAATATTAAAAAAGAACGTAGAAGCACTATCAGTCTCTTTTATCCTTGCCATTGTGTTCTTGCTGACATAACTCAAAGTGCTATGGGTTCTGTAAGGTCATTGAGTACCTATTCTTTTCCCTCTACAATGCGAATCCTTTTTTGTTAGTAGTGCCGCTTTTTTAATAGATCTATGGACATATTTATGCTTTCTTTTCGTCTACTTTGATGGTGTAGGAAGGCTGTGTTTTTTGACTGTAGGTTTTCTGGAATCCGCTATGCTTTTTTCACTGTTTTAAAACAGTTAATGTTGCTGACATATCATTTGCTGAAGTAACTAATCAGGATATTTCGTGGAATTGATATTGCTAACGAAAATCCGTATACATCGTAGTTAATAGTCTACCTAAAAGCTTCGACATTTTTTTTTCTGACTGGTCACTCATTCTCATTCTTTTGTTTATACAAAAACAAAATGACAGCCATATTTTTTTTCTATCAAAACATTAAACAACAATTGATGCATATAAAAGGCCACTAAAGTAATGAATCTGTTCAGTGCGAACGACAATGAAAATCGAAATGTATGTTTGTGTGATTAAAGTCTACCGTATAAAATATTAGATACGAATATATCTAAGCTAAATTCCAGTTTGAGCTTCAAAAGGAACCGGCAACACGTACTTTTCTATGTTCCTTTCGCAAACATTCCATATTTTTTCACCTTATCACATTTTTCTTTGCCTCTGATATGGCACTCTGTCTACAAACTGTCAAGGGCATGAACTAATTTATGAGGAGGCAGTGTATATAAAAGAGTGCAGATTTTATTGGTCTAAATCATTTTATAACGTCATTCGGCTAACGCATAGTGAAAATCATTTACAAATACAGAAGACAATTGTTTGAAATGCCCTGATCATGTCTCTCTAGCGTTTTATGTTTATATATTTGTGTGATTGTCGAGTTGATGGATGGGTTGGAATTAATTAACCAAGACAACTTGTTCTTGTTTTTTATTATGATAACATGTTGGTAAGTGTGAGGTTGGTGCACTCTAGAACCTGGTTTCAACCCCCAGTGGCAATTATTTTGTCACTGACCGTTCCAAAGCGGCAACACCTCGGGTTCTCAATTTCGTTAATTGTCTGTGTTGTCCTTTTTTAATTGATTTTTTCCTCTACTTTTTGACTGTGAGGGAGGCTGTGTTTTCTGACTGTGTTTTTTCCTGATATGCTTTTTTCCACTTTTTTAATCACTTTAGGTGGCAATGATGATAATAATTACTACCGTAAGACATAAACAAGCAATTCTAATACTTAATACAGATGTCTTCTAATCAAAACTTTTGCCTCGTTTAGAAGTGCTGTACTTTCCGTTCACAAACTGCCCTATATTTTGCACCACATGCCATGTCATTCCATTGAAAGTCATAATTTAACTGAAGAAACATACAGAACTGATCTCCTCCAGAATTATTTGGACTGTGATCATTCCAGTCCGTAAATGAAGCTTCTTTTTTGCTTTCATGCCATATCCATTTTTCATAGCTGTTCTTGGTAAGCCCAGACCAGTAGTCTGAATCTGTTATTGAAAAAATATGTAAGTTATTTGAGTGCGAGGTTATAACATTATAATTATGTTATATTTAGCAAAAATAGATTACTCTGCCGGGAAAAATACAGGTATCAAATTAGAAGAGACATTCTTGCCTTCGGTAAGATATCATAAAATGTTACCTTTCAGGTCTCTCATATAGTTCTTGAGAAATGTATTTTCTTCTTCACTTTCAATATCAACCAAATGGGAATCAGACTGAACACAGCGGTGCTAAAATAGAAGCTTAATAGACACAATGCCCTTACATACAAACATGTTAATCCTTCTTATCTATATGAGGTCTGAAGAAAACAAGAAATCTTTTGTCAAACGATGCTACACTATTACTTTTATCAAATATAAAGATCTAACAATAAGGATTCCGTTCTCATGTTTTCTTAAAAATATCATTTGCATGTGTAAAAATGAAGAAATACTGGTGTAAGTACCAGTTCTCGTTTAATTCCATTTCTGTAAGTGATTCTCATACATAAGATATTAAATCGCTAAAGCTGACTCAGGGAAATTGAAAATATAATGTACGTAAAAGAAATATTAAAACTAAACGTAAGATTATATAAGACTTTCTCTCACCTCGGCATCTTTAAAACTAAACTCTCCACGAGGAAAGAGATAGCACGAATCTTGAAAATGTATCCATGTGTCAGGACACAGGAGTCTTGGCTTTATGTCTGGTAAAAACAATGCATCCATGTGAATTAATCGATGTTTCATTTTATACATGTTTTTAAAAAAATCAGTTTGAAGGGTTTATTTTGAAAATAAAAGATTAAAGGATAATATGAAAAATACAAAAGATAGAATAATTTTGACGTTTAAATCAATGTGAACAAATTTGCTGAATAAAGATATCTCTTTCTAAACATAGTCTAAAACATTCGAGAGAAAACTACTTATTTCATTTAAATAAACATATATTCAATATCAAAATGGTATCATTAATTGTTTTCTTCGAATCTGCAAATTCAGAAAGTATTTTAAATTTATATAGTACTTACTTTCTGTTTTCTCTATACGAGCTTCTAATAGCTCAAGTTTATGTTCCAGTCGCACGATTTTTGCGAGTGTTTGTTCCTCATAATGGAAACGTGAACATTTTATTTCCTCTCCAATACAAAACGTGATGGACAGCATAAATATAACAGCAAATATTAACCTTATCATTTTTTGAGTGTGAAAGCCCGCCTCTCTTTCGTTGCTTAATATATATGTATAAGGCGTCTTATACTCCCTTACTCAAGTAGAAAGACCGTTTGAACTATAGACCTAAAATACTTTACCGGAAATAAGCATTTGTTTTAAAATGTTAAGACATAGTATCTATTGTTTAAGCGTTTTTGCAACTTACCATTTTAAGCGAAGATTTGTAACATCCATGTTTAAGTGGAATGTCAACAGGCGAAAAATGACGATATGGAGTAATTGAGTGGTGTTACAATTAATAACAATTCTAATTACTTTCTGTATCTGTAACACAAGAACATGAACGGTTGTCTGTAGGATAAAGGAAACAAAACAGATGATCAACGGACACCAAATGTGGTGTTGGAAGTCGTAGACCCTATTCGGACAATCGAGCCAAGATACTACTATCATTTTAAAAACCAGATTGGACAAACCAAAAGAATGTCTGTATTTGGAAAAGTAATTAAATGGAGTTCTGTCCTTCCACAAACATTTCAATATTCAGTTCGACAATCGGGTTATTCCAGACCATGAATATACAAATATACAATAGTTTTTTCAAGTGTTAAGTTGTATAGTCCTGAGAACGCGTAATGTTAAAAACGGTTACTTTGTTCGTATCATACTCTCAAATCACGACCCTTTATTGGTAATTTAAAATCGTTGAAACCAATTTAATGCATATTCGAAATTACATTTGGCTGTACCAAACAGCAAATTCTAACGTCTTTCTTGTGGCAAGTAAGTAACATATTCGTGCTCAACGGACCAACAAACTCTAAGGAGGGTGGGGCCAGGGGGACTTTTGAACCGAAAGTTGCATGTGGTGTGCGCTTCTCTACTTGTGCTTTAGTTTTCCATGATGTTCCATTCTACTTCAGTTAGTGGTTGCTGAAAAAAGCCCAGACCTGAAGACCGCTATTGCATTATAAACTATAAAACCAAATTAAACGGTTTTATCCTTGTAATATGCTTATCTCTTTCAGCACTAAAACTTGATAATTATATAAAATGTAAGTGTCATTTAATTCCAGTGGCTGCATTTTGGGACATTTTGAAAACTAACATAATTTTAAAACGAGTGTCAACAGCCAATATTCTTGCGCAATGCATCCTACCTAAGTAAGATCTTTTCATATAATGAAGAATCAATTTTGAATTTGTAATGGCTCAGATGATAATTAACAAAAGGTATTAACTTCGACAGTACCAAAAACAATTATGATTTTAAGACTGACTGATAGAATTGCAAATAAAAATCAAGCAACGAGTGATACGTCCACATTGATTTATAAATGCGCCCACAATGGCGTATGCACATATTTGGACCATATACAGGGATGTAAAAAGTCACACTTGCTATCCGAAACTATATATAATACGGTATTTTTTTCGCTTCATTATGGTGACTTCCTTCATACATTGTCTTTTGTAAGGTGTGCGCTTTACGAGAAATATTACCCGTATTTTTATTTATTTATTTTTGTGTTTGTTTGTTTTAAAGTAGGTGCATTAGAAAAATATCACAATCGTTTACTGGATGTCATTATGTTGTACTTCTAAAGGCAACAAACTGACTGGAACACTATAAAGTAATGCGACGGTGCAATCTTACACTCCTTGTGGATTTTTTAGCGACCAAAAAGTAAAGAACAAAAGTTTCATTTGTTTGTTACTCTTTCTTCAATGCTGGGTTTCTGTCTTAAAGTTTCAATAATTTATCCTTATGATATTGAAAATAATAATAATAATGCATTAATATAATATATATCAAATAGTGAGCAAAAAGACAAATAAACAAATGGTTTAGTAAGTTTCATATCATGGTCATTTGAATGTTAATGCTGAAATGTATATCAAAAAATAACATTCTGATTTGAAAAATCTCTCGATTCCAAATAGAGGGACGATCACGAAAGCAAAATGAGTGCCTCGGTATGATTCTTCGCCTTATATCCAGCTGGCAGTCTTTCAGTGCTTTAAACACTTGATTGTGCACTGCACTCTTCCCTGTGCAGAAGAGACGGACGGAAAGACTAAGCGGCAACTAAATGGTATAACATCTCTCAGCATAGTAAAAAATCTTTATCATACTGAAGGGTATAAATATTTGAAGGAAAGATAAAGCGAAAATCATTGCGAGATTAGCTTTTTCGGATGTGAACTGTGTAAATAATTATATCAGCCTGGTATCTGGCTAAATGCATACTTTTTTCTTTACTTGTAGTATCAACATTGTAAACGTAAGTTTTGTTTTCGTTTGTTTTATTTTTTTATTTATTATTTTCTACAGGTTGTAAGTTCTATCAAATGCAGTCAATATCTTTTAGTTTATTGGATTATTTATTTTTTAAAGCTTTAAATGAAGTCATTCGAGATTTGTGAAGTTAGCGGCCTGGCGGCCTAGCGGCCTGGCGGCGTGAAGTTAGCGGCCTGGCGGCCTAGCGGCCTGGCGGCGTGAAGTTAGCGGCCTGGCGGCGTGAAGATGGCTGCCTTAATCACAATTTAGGTTGATCTTAAAAACGGATTGAAATCTATTTTTACAGCATATAATGTAAATTGCAGGGGTGTATAAGAAAGTTATGATTTCATTTCAGGGATGTGGCGGCCTTCGAAAACTTAAAAAAAAAATCAAAGTTAGTTCTTGTTGATATTTTACTTAATCATCCCTGAAATGTACATTGCATGCTGTAAAAATCGAATTCAAGCCGTTTTTAAGATAAACATAAATTATGATAAATATTAAGTTTAGGCCGCTAAGCCGCCAGGCCGCCAGGCCGCTAGGTCGCCAGGCTTCGAAAACTTAAAAACAATCAAAGCTAGTTCTTGTTGATATTTTACTTAATCATCAACTGAAATGTAATTTACAAAGAGTACATGGGAGTAAATGTACAAAGAGATTCCGAGTCGTCTTTGCAGATAAGCTAGAACTTTGTTAAATAATTTATTTTAAAAAATAAAAGCTAAATCATGTCGATAACTTTCTTATACACCCCTGCAATTTACATTATATACTGTAAAAATAGATTTCAATCCGTTTTTAAGATCAACCAAAATTGTGATAAAGGCAGCCATCTTCACGCCGCCAGGCCGCTAGGCCGCCAGGCCGCTAACTTCACGCCGCCAGGCCGCTAGGCCGCTAGGCCGCCAGGCCGCTAACTTCACGCCGCCAGGCCGCTAGGCCGCTAGGCCGCTAACTTCACAAATCTAGTCATTCGACAAATTACCAAACATCTGGCTGAAAAGGTTTTGAAAACACACTTTTTTTATCATTTTTACTGTGTAAAAATAAGGTTATACGGACACATTTTTACCACTTCCTTTCGAAGCGTTCGATAATGGAAAATAAAGGTTGATAGAAAGTGCGCTAAAATAGAATAGTATTTTATTATCGTCACCACAGGTGTAAGAAGCAAAACAGAAATGTGTCAATAAGAAAGGGATGAATATCTACCACTTAAGACAATTTCGTACATATCAAGTGGCAGAGATACTCAAAACACTTAAAAAAAAAAGTGTATGGTTATTAAGATATAATTATTTCATCCAGCATATTATCTCAATGTTGGAAACGCGATGTTTTATTTACTGGTCACTTCTTGAAACATGTAACTTTAAATGCCTCAACTTATAACTTTTCTCTGCAGTACAAATTGTATACGTAATAAAAAGAAATAGAACAAAATGTTAGATATGGTATCATTGCAGCACTTTTTAATCAGAGATACGAGATTTGGTTTTAACTATGAGTGCGCAACAATCTAATCGTGAAAAAGTTCGACAACCAGCTAGATCATATAGTAAAGGTTTGTCACCACAAATGCCACCTGATCTACCTTACGAACAAGATCAAGTGGCCCCAGTTGTGCAGTATGAGTATCAAGTCGGACAAGCCCCCCAGCAACAATACGACCAACAACAGCACATGATGCATCATCAACAGTCACATAGTGCAGTCATTATCACTCAGCCAACAGCGGCTGTGCAAAACGATAGCATCATTAGTGCAAAAGATGGCCAAAGAGACTGGAACACTGGACTGTTCTCATGTTTTGAAGACGTAACTCAATGTAAGCAAATAGAAAAATATATATTCATACCACAGATAGAGTTATAAAATACTTTATATATTGAAGTAAGCAGTTCGGAAAAAAATGTGTCTGCTACGGAAACGCTGGAAGGACATTTAGGACTTTCGACTTTTAACTAACTTAACAGTTACGACTTACAACTTAAGAGTACTAAAAACCCTTCCTCCGGCACAAACTACCAAGTGTTCTCACATAAAGAGCCATGCTTGGTACCAGGACTCATGCCTATAGCCCTCCATCAGTGAGAGATCTCAGCGATTCGACTGAACCACTAGACCACGGAGGTGGTCCCAAAAGTGTTCATATTTTTGCCATAATTCATCCAAAAGTTATGGGACTCAAAGCTGTAAGATTACTTAATTGGCTGGATAATATATCTGAAATTTCAGATAATCTCTGACAACATTGGATATATAATATCCCATGCAAAAATTAAACAATGGATTTATCTTCTTACATGCAAGACTAAAAAAGGGTGCATGATTTTATTCTAATTCAAGATATAGTTACAGGTCTTAAACTGAGGTTGGTTAATCACATTGAATAAGAAACTAATGTTTTAAAGTCCTATGTCTTTTTACCATTGATATTTGCATGCACGACTTTAACCAAGGTTTTTAAGGCAGTTGCAGCAGGGTATGTAAAATAGCTTTCTTTATCCCTAGAGAAGTTAAGCTAATAGGTTTAGCCTAAAAAGTGAGAAACTAGCATTCATCTTTAAATCACAGATATAACAGTTAGGACTTAACACTTAAATCACACATATAAAAGTTGGGACTTAACACTAAGGATTTATTATTTAACACTTAACAATCTAAATCAGATATAACAACACTTAACATTTAGGACTTATCACTTAACACTTATGATTTAACATTAAGGACATAAGACTTTTAAAACACTAATGATTAACACATAGAACTTGAAAAACCTAAGACTAACTGTTAAAATGCAAATTATTCTTGAAAGTTCATCAAGAGTGCTCTACGTCGCTCATCTGTCAACAGTTGCTTAAATATTTGCTAGCGAGAGTAACTGTAGTCAAATGCAATAACAAAATGACTCCAAGCTTGCAACTTGACCCAGTGGCCATAATTTAAGCAAATTTGGTAAAGGTCCACTAGATGATGCTAAATCAAAAAAAAAACAATGCACTAGGCCTTATGCTTTATGAGATGAAGATTTGTTTAAGTTTTCCAAGTTCTATGTGTTAAATCATCAGTGTTTTAAAAGTCTTATGTCTTTATGTTAAATCATAAAGTGTTAACTGATAAGTAACTGTTAAGTAAGTTAAAAGTCGTAAGTCCTAAATGTTCCTCCAGCATTTCCGTACTCCAGCGTTTCCGTAATCTGCGCTTAAATTTATCTTTGATTCTGTGATGTTTTAAATGTTATCAGTAGCGTTGTACTTTCGACATGAAAAATTTATCTTTGTGTGTTCATGTACATACAGATATGTATCTAGACTAACATTATAATGCATGAAAGTGAAAGTAAATTACAAAGAATCGGCGGCTAAAAGTATCATGTAAACCAAAAAAGGATCTGTCCACATATTTAACGAGAGGCACTTGGAGAATGGACTATTTCTACAACCTCGATAAAGGCCCAAATACCTTTTAACCACAAACTTAATAAGAAAAAGAAAACATTACGCAAGATATATTTTCTAGAAATGTGATTTAACCCAGAACGGTGCGTCTTAAATTCGCTACAATAAATTCAACTCTCCCTACTTACACCTTAATAGTTAAAATTACAAATGTCAGGAAAATACCAAATATCTGTTTTACAGCTCATTCACCACTTTTCGGTTCAAATCATTCCAAGGGAATTTAGAAACAAAACATTCATACAGTCTGTAAATCAATTAACAACTATGTGTTGTGTCTATGTGTTTACAGATTAAAGTCACGACCTCATAAGCGAGACTCCTGTCAGAAGTGGTGCTAATGACTTTGTTTTGATTGTTTATCGTATAATATAGTTCCTGAAAAAAATGAATATCTGGTAAAGTAGTAACGCACGGGACCTTTTAACAAATGTTTTTTGTGTTTGACCCCGCAGAAGCACTAACACTTCTAACTATCTTTAAGGCAAGACGTTAAATTGTATTATATTGGTACAGTTCAATGACTGTAAAAATTAAAAATATGTTTTGGTATCTTGACAGGTGTTTGGGTAATGTGTTGTCCCTGTTTGGTACATGCGGATATATCTAAGAGACTAGGGGAGCATTTCTGTGTTACGTTCTGTGTGACAGGGGGCCTCCTCGCCGAGCGAACTCGAGTTCGAACACTAGGTGGTATTAGGGTCAGTATCAGTACAGAAAACATTGATCAGCTGTAAACTATTTATATGACCGAATATTACTAGTAGGCTTTGAATTGCCTTTGCTTTTGTCACCAAGTTGTTTTTTAAAGAATGGACAGTTTTGGAAGCCATGTATTAAACCCGCCTAACACTAAGTTACGCCGTTTAAATAAATTTGCTACATTACGTACTGGATTATGTTTTATTATTATATTTTTTTAACTTGCTTGATTTCCTTATAACGTGAAAAAAACATTCATGTATAATCTTTAAGCAATGCTCGAGTCCATTTTAGCGACCTTTCTACTCTCTTACAATATTCCATACATGTTGTAAACTTGTTTCTTTCCAGGGATCAATTTGCAAGGATTACCTGGCGACAGAATGCTGTCAGCCCTGTGTGATATGTCAGTTACAGCGAGAGATTGAGTACATGGGACTGTAGAACAAAAATACTGGCGTTGTATGAATTGAAGTCTAGGACTATAGTAAAGCACTTTTGAAGTGTTTAACATGTATCCGGTATTACTGAATTCGTATCAAGAGATAACATTTCACAAAGGCGCTTTTAAAGTGTTGAAATATGTCCAATATTAATGAATTCGTATCTGGAATGAGCATGCTAGGTTCATGTGAGCTATTAGGATCGCTTGTTTCCCAGCGTCCGTCGTCCTTCCTTCAGTCAACAATTGCATTCAGATGACATCTCCTCGAAAAACAGCCTACTTCAATCTTACTTTACCAGAATTAATTTTTAAAGGTCCCTTTCCGATATACATAACTGTTTTTGCCAGTTTTAAAAATATATTAGCACAAATAATTCTTTGGCAATTCCCTACACAAATTAAGAAATTGTTGTGATCCGTAAAAATCGGAACATTAAAGCCAGGGGGCGGGGCTGATTTTTTATACGTCGATATGGGAAATCTTCTCCTTAGAAACTGCTTGCTTGATTTGAAAATACTTTTAAACAAGTGTGTTCCTTAGATGACCCTGTATATAATTTGTATTGATTCGTAAAAACTTGTCAGCAAGGGGTTGGGCTTATTTCCCTAATATGTCTACAGGGGAAACACCTCTACCGAGGTTGTTTAAATAATGACCCTATGGTCGAAATTGGCTCTGCAAAAGGGGTCACTGGTTTTTACATTAACTTCTTATAGCAAAGATTAAAAGAAAGAATTAGAAGATTTATGCTTATCAGTCATAAACACGGCTGAGAAAGACAGCCATCGTTATCAAAGAAACTTTAAAAATCTTCTCCTAAGGTATGTTTGAGTTAATTTGAAAATAATTTAGAATAAATGTTCCTTGCGGGACCTTCTTTGTAGATTGTGAAATTTGTTATGATTATTTTACGATTCCTGGTTCCTCAAATGGTTGTATGATAAACTTATAAAAGTCACCCTATAAGAAATATTTTATAAGATTTAAAAATAATTTTGAACAAAATGTCCCTATAGTGACCTTTTACACAGATTATGAAATTTACTGTCATCTTCGAAAAAAATAATAATACTCCCAGATAGAATAGCTGGGGGTTATATTGGAACGACGTGCCTTGGTCGGTTCGGCCGTCAGTAGACAAAATTTGTCAGGACTATTTCTCAGATTTTAATAATACTTCGCAAGAGCACCGAGCCTAGTTATGCATATTGTTGTCACGGTCCAAAATAATATGCAATAATATGCATAATATTGATGCCGATGATTTTTCAACTACTTATGGCCATTTCATATTTTTTATTCATCAATTTGACCGAACTGTTTCTCATCAACTATTATTCAGATTTTAGGAATACTGTGTACGAAGCGTAGTCGTGCATGTTGTTACCGCGTTCTACTACCATGATTTTTCACCCAATTATGGGCCTTTAATTTTTTAATAAATATTTTTTTCCGTGCTATTTTTCTCGTCAACTAGTATCAAGATTTTAATAATATTTTGCGAGAGTCATATGTACCAAGCCTACTTGTGCATGTGATTGTTGTGTTCCAGTCAAATGAATTTTGACTGAGTTATGGCCTTTTGATATTTTTTACATAATTATAAAGGATAAAAAGTTTGTTTCTGTTGTTTCTAAGCCATGTATGTCAAATTTTATTTCACCCCAAAAAGAATTTCGGGGGGCTAAATTGGATTCACATTTGTTTGTCATTCCATCTGTCAGTCTTTCACTCTTTGGTGTTTACTCCTCACATTAAGGTCATTTAAAGTTACTCTGTGTTATGTCTCAGCAAATATTTGTGAGATTTCAATTAAACTTTGTACCACTTATCTGCACCATAGATATTTCATGCTGTTGTTTTTTCTTCGTAAAGTCCAGTGTAAGTTTGACAGTGCTTTTTTCCAGAAATTTTTAACTGGAGTTTAATCAAACCTCTTTAGCCCATTTTTAACTGGAGTTTCATCAAACATCTTTAGCCCAGATTTGCATGTCTTAAGCAGCATATAGTGTGTACTGAGCTCTGCTGTTTTTCTTCTTTTTCTTTGTTTCAGCAGAATGGTTAAGTTTGTTAGTGTTCATCCATACGGCTGACTTATAACGACTTATACTGCAACTGAACTTTCCACAGAAGTTTGCGTTTTTGAATTTATCGGCCATTTTTTATATATGTATATATTATGGCAGACAAACTTTAAATGTAGAAATTACTGTGTCAAGGCGGTATCTAGGGTATTCATTATCTTTAGTGATAGAACTTGTTGGTAATTGGATGTTTTATTATACTAGTATAATTGAAATTTTATACGAATCATTGATGTGTATGAAATACTATACTATCTTATCGACGTAACTTGATACTTAATAGATCTACATTCTAGCAATATGAATCATAGCTGAGCAAATAAAAAGTAAATAGACTGGCTACAGGAATCATCATAATTACAAATGAAACTAAAAGGAATAAGTCTCAATAAAAGAAACTTATACGAATGCGGAGATGTTTAGATATTTATGAACTAAGTACAACAGCTAGTGGTTCTTTTATCCATTTTCAATGGGTGTCTGTTGTGTTCGAGGGGTGAATGCTGCTTAAGTAGTTTTACTAAATAGCGTTATTACAGACGTTTTTTTGTTGTTGTTACTAACCCGCATACAACATGACAGCTATCAGAAACATTAGAAAACAAAATATCTGCAATAACGATTGAGTTTATTGCATTTCATTTTTATTGTACTGATTTGGCTGACTTCTTTCTTTTTATCCATAAAAAGGGCTCAGACAAGGAAGTTAAACACAGTGGATATTTGCATGTCTGCATGCTTCCACAGTCAAGATTGAAATCATAGTTTCAAGGAAATATACATTTACACCGAAGTAAAAGTTCGTTACATTTCGAAATGCTTTTTTTTACCCTATTTATTTTGAATTATTTTATTTTGAATATCTCGGCCTATGTCTAGGTGTTCTCTTTTTAAATATGATTTTATCTTTATGATCTGACCTGTAGTGAAAAAAATAGAGTCAGTGTTATTTAGCAAGCATCATCTTTGGAATATAGGGAAGACAAAAAATAATAAGATTTTCTTGTGATATTGATCAATCTTAGACTTTGGATAGTCTAACGAAAACTTTTTTGCAAGCGTTAGGTAAAAGAATAAAGTAGAATTGCAAAACTAGATCATGAATAAGTTTCAGCATTATTCGAAACTGAAGAAGCTTGAGACACCTAATTCAAACAACTACTTATCATTTCAAAATGAATGAAATCTCTAGGGTACTAGCACAAAAAGCTAATTACGTCTTTATCATCTAAATGTAACGTATTGACGGCGTTATAATGATTTTATTTCGAAATTTCAAATACTAAAAAAGTATAGAGGCTAAGTTCATTTAAACTATTTATACCAATTAATTTAAAATTTAACAGATTACTTTTCTGAGTGCGTTCGACTGCCTGTTTATATGGCTGTCTGTATGCCTGTCTGATGGATCTACAAGAACAGGAGTTCATAAATGTTTAGTTTAGAAATACGCGCATATTTGCCCAAATTTTTCCATGTATATGTCTCGTGTCCTTTTGCAACAGCCAAATTGAAATTGAAGGAAAACATGGCATATCGATAAAATATAAGCAATACTAGGATAGCTTTTTTTCGGCCGCAACGATCTAAGCTTTGTTTAAAGCTTTTGCGTAATTTATATTTGTTATTACTCTTTTTGCATACATGTTAATTTAAGGTCTTATTTTATGTTACAGATGTTTTCGAACTTTAACTTAGTACTAAGAAAGAAATCTAGAACATATATACGAAAACAGTCAAAGATAAAAGGCATACATAGTGAAAGCGTTTGTAAAATACTTACCTGATGATGATATAACAAATGTAATTAAGATAAATCTTCAGAACGTCTTAGATAAGTATTGCTGGTAACAATAATATCTCTCCTTGTAACTGAATTTAGCCGACTCAAAGTTTGTGTCACAGAATGATAGTATTGACGATAAATAAACTCAAATTCAGATATTACCTTTCTCTGCAAGGGACATTACTGTTGTTTTACTTTTTTCAAGATACGAACGGCTTATTTCCCTTAACTCTCTCGGAATAATACTATCCCTTTACCTTTTCATAAAGGGATGACTTACGTCTTTAAATATTCAGGGGTGGATGCTTTTACTTAACTGTCCTTAGCCAGAACATGTTACGTCCTTAAGTTATAAGGGGATACTTCTCTTCCTATACTTATTTAAGCTGTTACTGTGGTAGCTTTACTTTTTTTTAATTCTGACAAATAACCTTCCTATACTATAAGAGGATACAACTCTACGAACTCATTTAAGCTGTAACTTTCCTTTCAAAAGCACAGTGATCCGTTTTTAAAAACCCATTTTGAACTTTTGAAAAGTTCTAAATTTCATTTACTTCTCATATTGTCGTGCATTTACCTTCGGTAAACTTTTAAAGTCCCTTGAAGTCAAACTTCCCTTTGTCTTTCCCTGTTCTCTGTGACGTTAAGAAAATGATTACGCCATGGTCTGATTCATCACACTGCTTCTTCATAAATAAATCAGGAAATCATCGGTAGGGGTTATCCGAGTATTCATTGATAAATCTCTGTTTGACACTTCTAAGATCCAGATTCCTGCTTAGGAACCAAAACCAACTATTTATGAATTCCGAACATTAATCTCAAAATTGTTGATATAAGCAAAAACCTAAAATACTTTTGAAGTGATTTAGAGTATTTCAAACTAAAAAAATAAGTCAGTTTAAGTCTAGAGAAAGCAGTTTTGAGGTCAGCTTTAGGGTTTATTTGAAAGTGGGAAGGCAAATGTAAATTGCAAGGATTTCCAACTGGATCAGTATTTCTAAATAAAATTTATTACGGTCTTATTATGATAACAATTATTATCAGTGTTTTCTTCAGATTGAAAAGAAGTTCAGCGTGTTTAAATGTCTTTGGTGGTTCAGACCCTAATGCAGGGATTAGAAATCATTGAAATAAATTAAGATCTTATCACTACAAACGTCATATTGTCCATATTTTCGTAATAAATGTAGCAGTTAAGTCACTTGTCGATTCAGTACCGTGAAGGCGGACGGGCAGATTCCGAGATTCAGATTCAGATGATATATTCAGGCAGATACTAATTTCTGAAATCAAACACTTTTATGACAGTACGAGTTTATTCCCTAATCAGACGAGAGATATAATTCCATACTTATTAAAGTTGAGACGAGTTACTACCCCTAGTTCCAGGGATTTACCTTTTTTAGCGGGAAAAGCTATTTTTTACCAGATCTTTCTAAGTCGCCTAGAGTTATTTCTTTGGTTATCAGAGCTGACTACTCGAATTTATCGTTTAAGGCAGGGACGAGTTACTTCCCTTGGTAATCGCTTCTGTTACTTTTCATAATATGACAACATGAGTTTCTCCCTTTACTTGTCAGGGAAACTACTTTTACCATATTATTATAGCCACGACAATCTACTTACCCTACTTATCAATGCACACAAGTCTTGCTTGAATATTTTAAGATTGGGAATAGTGTGGTGCGTAGGCACCTGAATTGTGTCACAGATTCAATAGTGATGTTATTTAGCTTAGAAATGTAACTGGTGCGCTGGATCTTTTTTATTGTTCATTTTAGGCTCTAGTCGGTGCAGATATTACAAATATCATCTAGCACCCATTTCAAACGCAATTAGAATGGTATTGTCTGCGAAGAAAAAGACAGATGGTTGATTATTTATTGATAATTATACCATCTTTGTATTCATTTAAAAGAAAATCACACAACACCTAGCAGCAACTTATTGTGGAAAGAAGCTAACAATTTAGAACAAGAGCCAAGTTGACATGGCCATCCCCCGCCGAATGTGTTTGCTTAGTGAACATTCTTGTGCACAGCACTCTCCCCCAATGAGATCTATCAACCTATGTCATTTCAAACACTTTTTGAGTTATTGTCAGTACAAAAATTAGGAATGAAAAATAAAGACCAATAACTTAAACTTATGAAAAGTAGAGTTATCATTCATGTGCTCTGCACTCCTCCTAAATGAGATATATCCACGACCGAAGTTTCAAGTTGATACCTCAAAAACTTTTCTAGTTGTTATGGACAAAATTTAAGTATGAAAATATCAAAGAACACTCAAAAAGTATGAAGGTTAGAGTTATCATTCTTGTGCAGTGCACTCCTTTTTATTAAGATCTAGCCACCTATGAAGTTTCATGTTGATATCACAAATAGTTTTTGAGGTATGCTCCGGACAAAAATTAACCATGAAAAATAACAAAGGGCAACAAATAAAAAAATAAGTAGGATACAGCTATCATTCTTGCGCAGTGCACTCCTCCTCAATGAGATCTGTCGATCTATGAAGTTTCAAGTTGATATCTCAAATTCTTTTCTAGTTATGCTCTTGACAAAAATGTGGGACGGAAGGAAGGAAGGACGGACGGACGGACGGAGACTATTACTATATCCCCCGCCGCCTTTTCGGCGGGGGATAATAAGCTGAAAACCATAGCGCTTTTACCAAATCATTATGCAGGCTATAAAGCCTTAAAAATCGAGACATTATTCAAAATAGAAGGCCAGTATATGGTCAGTAAAGAGCACAAATAACAAATTTTTACTCAGCATTACCTTCGAAAATATTTGCTTTACAATCAAAGGCGTCTTTTTGAGCACAGGGGATAATTTGTTGTTGATAAGCATTATTTTATTTTTTTGTGATGTTGTACATTTGTATTACTTTAATGTTGGGCACTAAAACCACACCTCAACATGTTCTCGCGTTGCCCGGTAAGTATCATTCATCAAATAACTAACACATCTTTTAAGTACATGTTCATGTTATTTAAATGTATCAACATATAATTTCTTTTTCATTTAATCTTCTTATCGTTTTCGTTCACAAATGGCTTTAAATGTTCTGCTACAAGACTCATCATTCCACTGAAAGTTGTAACTCAACTGTTGGTAAACGCAGTCTTGTTTTCCGCCATAATTGTTTGGACTGATATTACTCCAGTTTATGTATGATGCCTCTTTTTCGCTGCCATGCCAAATCCATTTTCCAGAATTGCCTCTCACAAGTCCTGTCCAGTAGTCTGAATCTGTTTTGGAAAATGTCAAGTAATCTGTGTTTGTTTTTGTATTAAATTATTGTTCGGAAAACAGTTATCCCGAGAAATGTAAATATTTTTGCTTCTATTTTTTCTCATTTCAAATCGTTTTGAGAGACATATCGAAGAACATTTGCTGTTGACATATTGCACATACCGGTATATATTGCTTGCAGCTGCATTCTCTATGAAAACAAGAGGGCACTGGTGGCGCTATGTCGCTCACCCGAGTATGACTGCTTTTAACAAAGTTTTTATGGACCTGGTTAATTGACCTCTGATGACCCAAATTCAAACTTGACCTAGAAATTATAGAAACAACCTATCTGACAAATTTACAGGTCATTTGGACTGAAAATGTTACCTCTAGAGTGTTTACAAGGTTTTTTCCATAATTGGGCTCTGTGACCTAGTTTTTGAACCTACATGACCCATATTCGAAATTATCGAAACAATCTCTCTGACAAATGTCCAGGATATTTGGACTGAAATTGTTACCTCAAGATTGTTAAAAAGTTTTTTTTCTATATTTGAGCTCTGTGACCTAGTTTTTGATCCCAGATGACCCATATTCAAACATGAGCTATAAATCATCAAAGCAACCTTTCTGACAAATTTCCAGGATACATGTATTTGGACAGAAAATGTAGCCTCTAGAGTGTTTAAAAGGTTTTTCCATAATTCGGCTCTGTGACCTAGTTTTTGAACCTAGATGACCCATATTCAAATCTGAGCTAGAAATCAACTAAACAACCTTTCTGACAAATGTCTGGGATATTTGAACAAAAAATGTAGCCACTAGAGTGTTTACAAGATTTTACATATTTGAGCTCTGTGACCTAGAAGATTTTGACCCAATATGACCCGTATTGAAACCTGAGCAAGAAATCACCAAAGCAATTTTTCTGACAAATTTCAAGGTCATTTTGACTGATAATGTAGCCTCTAGAATGTATACAAGCTTTTTCATATATAGGCTCTGTGACCTAGTTTTTGACCCCAGATGACCTATATTCAAACTTGAGCAAGAAATCATTGAATCAACCTTTCTGACAAATTTCAAGGTCATTTGGACTGATTATGTAACCTCTGGAGTGTTAAGAAGGTTGTCCATATTTGGGCTCTGTGAGTAAGTTTTTTACCTAGATTACCCATATTCGAACTTGAGGTAGAAATCATCAAAGCACCCTTTCTGACAAATTTCCAGGGTATTTGGACTGAAAATGTAACCTCTAGAGTGTTTACAAGGTTTTCCATATTTGAACTCTGTGACATAGTTTTTGACCCCAGATGACCCGTATTCGAACTTGAGCTAGAAATCATCAAAGCACCCTTTCTGATAAATTTCCAGGATATTTTGACTGAAAATGTAACCTCTAGAGTGTTTACAATTTTTCAATATTTGAGCTCTGTGACCTAGTTTTTGACCCCAGATGACCCATATTCAAATTTAAGCTAGAAGTCACTGAAACAACCTTTCTGATGAATTTCCAGAGTATTTCGACTAAAAAAGATGCCTCTAGAGTGTTAACAAGGTTTTTCCAAATTTGACTCTGTGATCTAAATTTTGACCCCAGGTGAATATTCTTCACCAGGAAATCATTGAAGCAAACTATCCGACAAATTTCAAGTTATTTGGGCTGAAAATGTTACCTCTAGAGTGTTTACAAGTATTTTCCAAATCTGAGCTCCGTGGCCTAGTTTTTGACCCCAGATTACCCATATTCAAACCTGAGCTAGAAATCAATAAATCAATCACTCTGACAAATTTCCATGATATTTGGACTAAAAACAGTAGCCTCTAGAAGAATGTTAACAAGAGTTTTTTTTATTTTTGGCCTATGTGACCTAGGTTTTCATCCTAGACAACCCATATTCAAACTCGTCCAAGAATTTAATGAGACAAACATCCTGACCACGTTTCATGACAACTGAGGCAAAAATGTGACCACTATAGTGTTAACAAATTAATTGTGGACGGACGGACGACAAACAAAAGGGGATCACAAAAGCTCACTCTGTCACTACGTGACAGGTGAACTAATAAAATTGATAATGCAGAGAAAAATATGTATACAGACCCCAAACTTGTACACTGACAGAACTTTTTTACACAATGAGTTTTCGGCCATATAGTCTGAGTAATGACAATAAGGTTAACCAGTCTCAAGTAGAAGATTTGCGTGAAGACAAGGTGAAAATCAGCACAAGCTGTACAAACATCTTACCCTTGAAGTCGCTCATATAATTCTTGAGGAATACATTTTCTGCTTCTGTTTCAATATGTACTAGATGGGAACCATATTGAATACACAGAAACTATAAAAGAAAATTACATTTTAACATTAAAAAGTACAGGAACGTAATAAAGTTTAAAACAATAAGTAAGTTTAAAGTGGTATGGACTTACAAAAAGAAATTTACAATGCGGTAAAAGCAGAGACCGGGTATGAAAACGGAAAAAACGTTCCCTCGTTTACCAAAATGTTGCAATACCTTAAAATGCAACAACATTTTTTTAAGTCATCGACTATCTCTTTCGACATTATTTGAGGAAGTGTATTACCCTAGAGGTAAATTTGTTGTGCCCGCATTTTACATGCGTATGTTATCTCTAGGAAGTGAAAAATTGCAATGTCTTTAACCTGTGCATTTCAGTAATATTAGAATTCGAGTACCAAAATCTGTGTCTTCCACTAATCCATCTCCTTCAGGCCACCGTTTTCCCTACAGGATAATTTAGAACGGTAAGCTAACTAGTACTTGCTACATCTGTGACCTTGACCTTTGATCAACAGATGTCCGTACACACTGCACATTATCTTATCTATATTTTTTTCATATTTGTGCAGAATGAATGAAAACTCGCTATATATTATAATCCGGATGAGCTTAACTGCACTTTGATTAAATTTCACATAAAACTATGGCAAAGCGACAAATTAGACGTCATCTTGGTGAAGATGAGATGGACAGGTGCATTGGAATTTTAGAGGCTGGGCTGTCACAAAGAGAGGTTGCACATGCCCTTTGGGTGTTCTAGAGCATTGTCTTAAGGGTGTGGAATCGATTTCTAATGATTGTATATGTTTTACATCTGCATTCAGAGGTCGAGAGCGTTCAACGACTCAAGCCAAGGACTGATTTATCGTCATTCGAGCTCGACGCCACCGGTTCCGAAACGCAGCACACGGAAAAACTTCGAGAATGCAACCGGCGTGCAAAGAGGCAAATAAGCGAACCGTTAGAAACCGGTTGCATAATGTTCGAACTAGGTCACGGCGGCGACGTATCCCGTTGACACAACAGCATATTCAAATGCGTTCGCATATCATTTTCAAGTCTCATATTGAAGTCTTCTGGGCACTCGGTTAATTCAATAGGGTTACAGTGATACGGAGTTGTAGCTACTCTTCGAAGTAGAGTGTAATCAATCAAACTTTTTTCAATCTGGTAGATACAAAACACTTACTATGTAACCTTCGTCGACCAGCTTTTCAAAAAAAGATGTTTCTTGTTCTGTTTCAAAACTGTCACATGCATGTATAACATGAGGGATAGGACAAAGGACTCCTAATTGCTCCTCTGGGTAAAAAGGTAAGAATTTACTATCAAAATGGCCCTAGTGGCAAAGTTTGACCGGTTTTCGTAGAGATCCGATGGAGCCATGCACTATTTCAAAACGCTAATCCTGATGGTTTCAATAGTGTTTAAAAGATTTTCCGATATATAAAACGTTTATAAAACGTGAGCATGGACAGATAACGATCAAGCGGTATAATAATATTGAATAATCTTGGTAGAGGCTCATTTAGCAATGCTCCAAGTCAGATTTCATAACTTTAAGTCTTATAGCTTCTGATAAGAAGATTTTTAAATAATTCGTCTATATAACTCTATGTAAATCACCTCGTCTCCGTGGCGTAGCAAACAATTTCTCAATGGGAAAAGTTTAAACAATCTCGGTAGGTAATGCTTTGTTCAAAAGTTTAGAACTCTTGGCCTCGTAGTTTGACACAAGACAAATTTGGAAACTTCCGATGTATTTATTTTTAAACCTGTTAGTCCTAGGCGGGTCAAATAGTGCCGTAAGTTGAACAATATAGGTAGACAACAGACTATGCTGTACATAACATTTGCCAGTCATGTGGCTGGTGGTTTAAGACAAAAGGTTTTTAAAGTTTTTCATTTTTGCTGCCATCGCAACAAGAGTTCTGTATGGATTAGGATTCTTTGAAGAACTTTGAAAGAGCCCCATTCAATAACATCTCTTCAAAGTTTCATGAACTTTGACCGGCTCAGGAGAAGGTATTGTTTATATTCAAAAGCTGACAATACACGACAGACAGCGTGATCACAAAAACTCACTTTGAGCACTTTCTGCTAAGATAAGCTAACTATGAAGAAACATTTGTATTAGTTTTTGTGGACAAGATACCACAGCCTGTAAAACAACTGTATGTCTGTAGGTCATTAACTACGAAATCTAATCATTAAAACGGTTTCAGAGACCGTGAAAACACAATGCGCATAAAAGAATATCTGAAATAAACGTAACCTATACAATATCTACTCGGACTCAGGGAAGGTGACAATATAATGTGGATTAAAGAAATGATAAAACTAAACGTAACTTATACAAAACTTTCTCTCACCTCTGCATCTTCAAAACTGAACTCTCCACTTGGAAAGAGGTAACACGAATCTTGAAAATGTATCCATGCGTCAGGACACGGCAGACTTGGTTTCATGTCTGGTGGAAACGATATGAATTATGGATTTTAAATAATCGCTGTTTCATTTTACATATGGTAAAATACAAAAGAAAACAGCAAAATCACGCAGTTGTAAACTTTGCAAATGTTGTCAAAGTTCTTGCTTTAAACATACTTAAATAAATTGTAAAGCATTTCTGGAGTATATGTAGCGATTATATTTGTAAATACATTGACCATGAAAAGAGTCTCTGTAGACAGGTTTTTGACAGATGAATCAATGTGGGTAAATTTGTCTAATGATATTATTTCTTTGAAACCAAACATCCCATCACTTAAGACAGTAAGTAACCACGTACTTAACCTAAATATTACATTGTTCAATACTAAATGAGGTATCAGTTTCTTTTTTCATCAGTTTGAAATAATAACGAGTTTGTACTTACTTTCTCCCTTTTCTATGCGAGCTTCTACAAGCTCAAGCTTCTGTTCCAGTCGCACGATTTTTGCGAGTGTAAGTTCCTCATAATGGAGACATGAGCATTTTAGTTCCTCTACTTCACAGAACACGTTGGAGAGCATTAACATAACAACGAATTCTGGCCTTATCATTTTTATTAGTGTGAAAGCCAGCCTCTCTCGTCGCTATATATCTATACTATTGGCGTCTTATACTCTTATATTCAAGTCAACATGTTGTTTGGTCTACAGAACTTGAATACTTAACCTTAACCAGAAATAAGCACTTGATTTTATGAACTTCTACTCATGATATCTAGTTTTCCAGTGGATTTTTTTCTCAAGTTTTCTTTTACTTTTTTTAGCAAAGTCTTGCCACATTCACGCTTAAGTGGAATGTAAATAGGCGAAAGGGGAAGTTTTGGAGTGGTTGGGTGAATATATATATATATATATATATATATATATATATATATATATATATATATATCAATTACAATTCTAAATACATTTTAGAAGCGAAAGTTTCTGAAGCTACACACCGGATTTTCTAGTAACAATCACATGACCGCCTCTTATCCATACATTCGCGTTGAAAAATAGTACCACAGGTTGATTGAGTTTTCATTGCAATTTCGATAAAAGTTCTTTGATATTGCAGAATTCTGTTGATTTTGAAAGCATGGGGTATAATTTCAATTGTTTGGCAAATCAAACTGTAGATATAACAAGTTATTAATTCAGAATTCATCCGCAAAAAAATTCATTCATAAAATTTACATTGAAAAAATCGCAATTTTTCGACCCTTTGCTAATCGGCGATGTATTCCGATTAAGTGTAATGTGATAACGTAAACACGAAAATGTACATAAACAACCAATCACGCCTTTGACTCTGTTAATAATACTTTTTTGTTGTTTTGTTGTAAAATCAATCAGAATTACTCAGATATTTTCCTCTAATAAATGTACTTAAAATATTTTTGACATCATTGCTTTTAGTTAACATGTTGATTAAATTATCAGTGTCAATATATTTACCTGTTTTCCTGAATCTTGACCAAAAAAACCTTTACTACATTATTAACTGTCCGTATTTATGGTGATAATTCGCGTTTTAAACAACGCAATATATTGTGTTTATGCCAATCACAAAAAAGTATTTGAGGCTTCCATTAAACAAGCCATTTCTTGATTATACACAGCAGTTTCCGGAAACACGTTAGTCTGAACGAAAACATTTAATCAATACCTATATTCGGATATCGAAATTCGGATAACTGATGGAACGTCCGAAAATTCGAATCTTTTACAATATGGCAAACCAAATAGTAGAATATTGATTTCAGTATTCGTTCCAATCCCTACTTTTTGATAACCTTTTACTTGTATATAATGTATATAATAATGTATATATTTTAATGCCTTTCTTGAAACACCTTCAGTTGATTATAAATAAGCATAGATCTCCAATTATCTTGGTCATAAAAAATGTAAGGATTAAAAAATTTCAATGAAAACATTTGGTGTTTCATCATAACCATGTTTTGCCTTAAACTGATTTCATGCCATATTTTCTATACAAAAGATAAGATCCAGTCTGAAATTATTAATACCTTAAAAAAGGTTTTTAAAGTATCTGACAGAACAGGACTCTTTATACAAGTTTACTTCATGTAAGGTAGGATGTACGTGTCACATTGTAAACTTGTCACAAGAGGTTATTCTACATAGTCATTATGTAGGTCTAGGACAAATCTGAGTAGATTGATATCCAAATTACATCTTGTAAAACAGCAATTAATGTTTTGAACATGGTCATGGAGTCAAGAAATTAGGTTCCTTAACTTCTGTGTTGTCAGTATAATTCAATTTAAGGCGGCAATATATATATTTGCAATATTTTTTATACATTTCAGGTTATTTATCTACTGTTTTCACATCTTAATTATTTGCTCACAAGATTTTGTAACTTTTTTTATGAACAGTTTACTTACACAAAAATATATTTGATTTCCGTGTTGCTCTTGACTTGGATATAAGCTATTGTCAAGTATTTCAGTTTAATAGAGATCACCATGGTATTTCCCCTATTTTTAGCTCATCTGTTTCGAAGAAAAACTCGAGCTATTATGATCGCTAGGTCGTCTTCGTTGTCGTGCAAAAAAAACTTTGATGTAACTCGTTACTAATTTAACACTTAAAGTTATCATCACAAAACTTGGAATACTTGCTTATAATGAAAAGGTGCAGTTGTTAGACAATGGACATTATTCTGACATATATTTTTGGAGTTAAGCCCCTTTTGAACTTAGATTTTTTTGTCAAGATTTGTTATTAAGTGGAATAATTTCAAATCTATCAAAGGTATCAATATGAAACTTGAAGTATTTGCTTATTATGACAGAGCACAGTTGTAAGACAAGAGCATTTCTCTGAAAGCTGTTTTTAGAGTTCTGCCACATTTCAACTTGATTTTTTTGTTGACATTGGTTATTGACACAGAAAATTTTGAAAACTATCAAAAACATTGTACTCATTCTTGGCATACTTGCTACTGGGGACAAGATCTGTACCACAAAGAACATTACTAAGTGATCAGTGTTTCTAGAGTTATGCCCCTTTTTCACATCGGAAATAATTAAACTTTTGTATATACATACTAATATCTTGGACATTTTCAATCACAAAAGTATTCATCTTAAGTGAAGTGTTTAACAGCAATTATTGAATAGTCGTTGCTCTTAACATACAAGCGTTGGTACCGCATGCGATGCTCTTATTAGAGTCTCAAATGACCCTAGTGTCTCATGTTACATCTGTACGACACAACTCAGAAAATACTTGAGGGACTGAGTTTATACTTTATACAATAGTCAGACTTATGTGACAAGGAAGTTCGAACAAAGACGCTACATTAGTTCATTTTTGGATAAGCTCAATTACTTTTATGTTGAAATTCTGCTTTTCTAGAGCATATCTAAAAAGCAATTGAAGGAATTGATATGATTCTTATCACATCGGTGCAGTGACAAAGATTAATCTTCACATATTTTAACTTTCGCTTCTGACAGTACTCTCTGTGCCTTGATTTGTATTTGCAACATAAGAACATAAGCCGTTGCCTACAGGATAAAGGGAAAGGATATGACTGCAAACAAATGGTCAACGGATACCAATTGTTATACTGGAAGTCGTATCTCTATTGATTCAATGTTAATAAATATTCATCTAGGCGTTCAAATTTTGCGAGGAATCCGCAAACCAGATGGAAAAACCAAAAGAATGTCATTATTTGAAAAAAAGTAATGTAATTGAATACTGTCTTTATATAAACATTTCAATATTAAGTTCGACTACAAACTTATGCCAGACTGTGAATATACTAGGGATTTTTCAAGTGTAAAATGATATGGTCCATAGAGTACGTAATATTCACAATGTAGTTATTTTGTTAATGTCATACTTTCAAATCATTAACCAAACTCGCTTAATTCAATTTAACCCAATTACAATGCATTTTCGAGATCGCATTAAAGCTGCTGTCACACCAAACTGGTTCTTAACACGTCCTGCCAGTTCCTCGATATATCATTAAACGTACTGCGATCTGGTTAAAACGTGTAACTTTGGCCGGAAAATATCTACAGTACGATCCAAATTAGTTCATAAACCGTTTGCGATACGTCCATCCCGTCTTTATCCCGTCTGCAGTCCGCTAAGATCGGGTAAAATTGCCCGATAACAACGTTTTTAATCAGTTCATGGCCGTCTGCAGTCAGTTTAAATCCGTGGTGTTACTAGTTCCACTCCGATCCTTATACGTTGAATTTCGTTCGAACTAGTTTGTAACACGACAACCTCCTTCGCAGACACTTGTAATCATCATGCCTCTAAGGAAGAGTAGAACAAGACAAACTGGGCGTAAAAAAGCAACCCACTACCTCAACTAAAACTCAGATCCAAGCTACTAAGCCTTCTGTGCCTGCCACGGTGTCTCAAAATCAAGAGAATGATGGTGTTTTACCACATGTGCCCTCTGATGACTCCAAGAAAATGGCCCGTATTTATACCTTACTGGGTTCGCTTTTACTGCAAACGGGGAAGACGTTCTAAGAACTGCTTAAGAACGCAATAAACGTACTCGAAACGAGTAGAGCGTACCGAGAACCTATTTTGAACGTTCAGAACTGGATAGAAACGTCATGCAAAACTTTTTCAGAAGTTTTAATGTTTATTTATTGTATTTACACAATTATAACGACGTACTTAAAATGTAATGCGGTCGAGTTCCGTCTGTCTGTGAAAGGGATGAACGAGCTACTAACAGATCAGTGTGAACTCGTAATGCCAATTGTCGCCCGACAGCAACACGTCATTGCTCGACCCTAGTACGATCGAAGTGCGGCAATTGTGTTCGAAATATGTTCGTCTCGTTTTAAGGACGTTGGCGATCCGTCTAACTGCTGAACGGGATGGTCACTCAAAATTTTTGAGTAGGCTCAAAGTTTTGGAGCAACATTCCTCATAGACGTTCTGTAACACGGAAGAGGTAAGAATTTGCTGTTTAAGTGCTTGTCGGGTATACTTTATACCCTTGTTTTAAATGTGGTCTCATGTCTGTTTACAGAATATCGATGTCACTTTTGCCCCTTTTCTTCACTGCCGGACGTATATTTGTTATGATGGAGTAGAATAGGTATGACAAACGACGCTCTATATGCTACCGGTGCACATTGGACTTACTGTAAAATGTTAATCGATGTTAATTAATGTGTACACAAACAGACCATTTGAATGATAAAATCGGTATTGATAAGACGTGCACTGTTTCACCGCATAGCGGGCACGACGCATGGACGAGTTGAGATTCCGATTACGCGGCGATTTGCAACGCATAAAAGGAATAAAGACGTTCTCGACGCATAAAGGGAATGAAGCCGTTTATGCGGCGCAACTGTGCCTTTTTGCCGCATACATGGATTGCTCTAAAATTCCCCGCTTTACGGTGTAACAGCACACGTCGGACAATGATATCCGTCTACATGGTGAACAGAACATTTAACTGTTGTTACTATGATTGATAAGCATTTTTTTAATCACGAACTGCAATATGTTTTGACGCTAAATTTGCCGAGTTAAAGCATCTCTTTGTAGGTATACAGTCTAAAACATTCGACAGAAAACTTTGTCGTTTAAGCTAAATACATATTTTTAATCGATGTTAATTAATGTGTACAAAAGGATAACATTATTGTCATTTCTCTAAATCTTGAAATTTTCAAATTAATTAAATTAAATTAATGTTTGAACTTATTTTCTGTTTTCTCTATGCGAGCTTCTAATAGCTTAGTTAATGTTCCAGACGCAAAATGTGCCTCATACCGGCAACATTATTTTAATTTCTCTCCTTTACAGAAGATGATGGAGAGCTTAAATATAACAGAAAATGTTCGCGTTATCATTTCTATCAGTGTAAACCCATCTTCTTTTTCGTCACTTAAAATATTTATGTAAAAATCATCTTACACTCTCCTTCTCAAGTAAACGTGCCGTTTAACCTATAGACCTTAAACACTTAACCGGAAATAAACATGTGTTTTTATACTTCGATTCAGTATTAATGAAACCTACTAAACAGAACATATGTATTTGTAAGACATCCGATTTTGACAAACTAAACTCATTAATTATGGAAGAAAATTGGACTTTAATTCAGCATTTCAGTGTCAACGATTCAGTTGTATTTTATCACCGAAAAACTTATAGTATTGATAAAACTTTGTATTCCTTCAAAGAAATAACTTTTAGGGTTTAAAACAAACCATGGTATGATTCGACAATTAGAAAAGTTTCAAGAAAATGCGACTAAGAAAGATGACTTGAAATTCAAATCAAGTTAAACACTGGATAAAATAAAAAACAAAATTCGAAATAAAGTAAATAATTCGAAGAAAAATGCAAGAGAAAATTTCTACAGCAACTTGGAAACAGATTTTCAACTTAAAACCGCAAATCCTAGTAAATATTGAAATCTTTTAAAACAGTTTTTAAAGACAAAATCCTTTTCAGAAATAATTCCACCACTTAAATGAATCAATAGTTTAGGAAATGGGGCATTTTGTTTCTCAGGTAATGAAAATGCAAAAGGTTTAAATACATATTTTGCATCGATTTCTACATCGAGTGATCAAGGTAAAACTCTGCCGCATTTTATGCACATACTGAAAATAGTAAAGAATATGTAGTCATTTCTGAAAAAGAAATTATTTATGTTATTAAGTCTTTAGATGCTAACAAAGCCGTCGAGGAAGATCTCCTGTCATACAGTTTTCAAAAGAACTGTGCATACGATATCTAAACCACTTCGTCTAATATTTAACAAATTACTAACTGAGTGTGTTTTCACTGGAAACTGGAAATGATCATGCCCTTTTTTTATTTTTATTTTTTTTTGTAAAGGGATAAAACATTAAGAAAACATTAAGAAGTAATTACAGACCATTATCCTTACTTAGCTGCACTGGTAAATTTATGGAAAGAATTGTTTATAAACTTATCTTGAACCATTTAATATCAAATAATCTTATCTATTCCAAACAATCATGATTTCTTAAAGAAACACTCAACAGTTTACCAACTCATAGATATATATATTTAACCGAATTACAAAGTCAGTATAGTCCAAATCTATATTGATATTTTTATTGATGAGATTAGTCTAAACATTTTAAGTGACGTTTTTTTTCTTGTATGTATGTATGTATGTATGTATGTATGTAATGTCACAAGTTAAAATATATTGCTAATAAAATATGTTTAAACCAAACTAAAAACATTTATTTTGAAACTTTTACACATGATATGTAGTTCTGAAGTGTTTTCTCAAGATTTCACTTTTATTGCCGAGGTTTGCAATACCCATGCTTAAGTGGAATGTAAACAGGCAAAAGGGGAAGTTTTGGAGTAATTGAGTGGACACAAATAAATAACATATGAACAAGAACGGTTGTCTATAGTACAAAAGAAATCCTTGGATACAAATAATCGACGGATACTGACTGTGAGTTGAAGGCCGTATTGATTCAATGTAAACAAACCTGTATCGAGGCGTTCAAATTCTATGAGGATATCGCATCCTAAAGGCTGCGTACAGACGGACCAAGCTTTTACTATCATTTTAAAAAGACGAACAGACAAACAAAAGAATGTCCTTATTTGAAAAACGTAAAGTATATGAATATTGTTATTCCACAAAATTGTCAGTGTTAAGTTTAACAACCAGGTTATTCCAGGCCATGAATATACAAATGGTCTTCCAAGTGTACGTTATCTGGTCTAGAGAGCGCGTACTGTTCGAAATAAAGTTATTTTTTCGTATCATACCCTTTATTGGTAATTCAAAATAGTTTAATCCAATTTAATGCATTCTGGTATACCAACGAACACTGTTAAACTGCAGATGACAGCAGATGATAACATCTGTCTTCATGAGGTTTTCAAATTACTGATTAGTTATTTTCCCCTTTCTGCACGGCGGGACGTATATTTTCTATTATGGAGTATCGGTGATTGGAAGTCTTTTCTTCCTAACCCATTCCTTTTTTAGATGAATTTCGTTCGTAATACTCCTCATCTTGTCCATTGTAAGGCATCCATTTTTACTGTACATGTTTTGAGGTATGTCTCAGAGGTATTAACATCAACATTACGACAATACAATATGGTTATGGTTCTTGTGCACTGTACTCCTCCCTATGATCAAGGATCAGAGACTTGTAGTAATAGCCCGGATAAGAAAGCTAGACAGGCACATAACGACGGAACGGAAAGACAAAACTATAATGTAATATATTATGGTCTACCATCGTGGAGCAAAGTAATAAATCTTAATAATATAGAGGGGCATAAGATATTTAAATGAGTCATAAAACGAAAATCATTGCAAGATTAGCTTCTTCGGGTTTGCACTGTGCAAATAATCATATCTGTCTGGTATCTGGCTATATACGTCATCGTTTTTTCATTTGCAGTATCAACATTGCAACCGTAAGTTAAGTTTTCGTTTGCTTTATCCATCCGTATTTTTATTATTTTCTACAGTCTACAAATTCAATTAAATGCAGTCAATATCTTTTAATTTTCTGGTTTATCACTTTTCAAAGATTCGAATTATGCATTTAGTAATAAAACACCTGGGAAATATGTTTGAAAACATTTTTGGTGTTTTGACAATGTAAAAAAAAAAGTTTTACGGTAATATTTTTATCAATTACTTTATAGGTCGCTGATTTGTTTTAGCTGAGTTTAATAATGTAAAATAAAGTTTAAAAGAAAATGGACTAAAATAGAATGACGTTTATTATCTTCAACACAACGTGTATATTGAAGCGTAGGAACCTAACATGAAATGTGTCTGTAAGAAAGGAATGACCCGTCAACCACATAAAAGACAATTAATTTCTTACATAAAAAGTGACAGTGGCGCTCAATTTACATAAGTTTTAGAAAGACATGAAATTATCATCGAGCACATTATCTCAAAATTGCAAACGCACATTATCTGAAAATCGCAAACGTGACATTTCATACTCATATACCCGTAATTTTGGGGTTTTTATTATTAACCTCTACGTTTTCCTAAAAGTATTAATCGTTTTGAAAAGATGAAAGTAATTCATGTTTGTATCACATTAGTAATTATCTAAACAAAACAGACTCAAATGGAAGAAATCAATGTATAAGGCAAGAGACGTTACTCCTGCTTGATTAGAAACAATGAAACCACGGTGCCGATACCAAATGACTAAGATGGATATGTGTTGGTCTGAAATTTGTAAACAAAACATTCATTGAGGTAACATTTTTGTGATATTTTTTAATACATCATAATTTTTATCGGATAAAGCTGAGGGCCCGCTCCTTTTTGTAACAACTGGCCGCAAATGTTTCTCGCAAATATTTTGTAGTTTGTTTTTTTTTTTTTTAATAAAGTGCAACAGCGCATTTTAATTTGCTAAAATTGTGATGATATGTGTGAAAGCGTATCATAAAACCGATGCTAAAACTACTTTATAGTTTGTTTAAGAAACTTATTAATAATATATGTCCGGAGCGAACAATATTTGAAACAGCATAAACAATGTTTGTGGAATGCATTTAATTCAACAAGTGAACAAAATAATGCCAAATAATGCAATAGAGATATGTGTGGAATAGGTTTTTAAAATGGCATGTGTGGAAGCAATATTTCCATGTGGCCACTGTCAACATGGTTTTCTGCAAGAAAATCATTGTTGCACAACATCAAGTCGGTACAGAAGATTCTGAAGACGTGAACGTGCCGGATACATGTAAGTTTACACATACAGACCATTTAGATATCGGAAGAATTTTTGGTGGATTTAAATAGACTATCTGTGAGTGGAATTCGTACTCGTGCCGCCTCGATCTTACGTCGTATATTAAGGGATGGCATGTTAAGAAAATGTTGATCATTATCAAACATGATAATTTTCATTTTCATACCGATGAAGCATTCCATCAACTTTTCAGGTTAACACCTTAGTTTTATTTCAGTAATTTTTGTTCCCTGAAACATGATAATAAAAAAATGATTAATTGTCAATAACAACTTGCACACGATTTTGCTATAATTTAAATGATATTAAATATAGTCTAAGCGCCGACTGATAAAATCTATTAACTGCATAGTAACACAAATTTTTGTTGCACGCAAAAACTGTATAACACTGTCAGTGGGTGCGTTATGCGTGTGCCATTCTCATAATGTCTCCCCTCCAATCCCAAAATATTGTTGTTGTTTTTTACTACTTTCCGTCCGTCTTTATGTCACAAAGTTTGTCTGCGCTTATTTTTTATTACCGCCGGTTGGATTTCAATGGATCTTGCTATGTTTTATTGGTACCAAGCCTAGCTGAGCAAATCTTAATAGCTATTAAATATTTCCGGCGAAGTTATGGTACTTTATTTGTCTAAAGTTGAACACATATGGCCATATCTCTAAAACAGCTAGTCTGATTAAAAAAACTTCACAGGAATGATTGCTAGCAAGTACAGATACAAGTATTGTTGATTTGTTCTATACGGCTTAATTTTAGTGGGGGTTATTGGCCTTGATTGGTCAAAATTTGAACACATATGAGCATATCTCAATAACCACTTGTCTGATTGTGACAAAACTTCACATGCATGACTGTTAACAAGTGTAGTTACAAGTCTGATTGATGTGTGCCGGAAGGCTGATTTTAAGTGGAATGATGTGCCTTGATTTGTCCAAATTTGATTACATATAGGCATATCTCTCTAATCACTTGTCTGATTTTGAAAAACCTTCACTGAAATGATTGTTAGCAAAAGTAGTTATAACTTTTGTTGTTGTGGTCCGGTCTTTTCTTTTTAGTGGACTTATGGGCCCTTATTTGTCAAACTTTTAACACGTATGGGCATATCTCCTTAACCACTTCTCTGATTTTGACAAAAATTCACAGAAATAATTGTTAGCTAGTGTAGTTATAAGTTTTATCGGGGTGTTCCGGTCGGATGATTTTAGTGGAGTTATAGCCCTTGATTTGAGACAGATTGAATTCTTTTGGGCATATCTCCATAACTGCTGACTGAATTTTAAAGAAACTTTAAAGGATTGATTATAAGCCAGATTAGCTATGCATTTTTGTCTTGTTACATAACGAACTAACTTTTGTACATCACGAACTAATAATTGCACAAGACAAGACAAACTATACTGGCCGACAATAGAAAGTCACCACCATAGAAGTCTCATGTACAACTAAGGCGTTTCACAGAGATACATATGACAAGTTTCTATTTGCAAATTACCCGTTTTCTCGTAAATGTACAAACAAGTAAACCTGTTTTACACTCGAAATACTACCCACCGTGCGCACGTTCAAAACGGGGTTTTCGTGATTCGTAACATATATACATCCCAAATCTCACATATTGCTAGCGTATTTCAAAGCATTACAATATTGCTACAGAAAGGCAAACAGAAGTGAATAAATTTAAAAAGCTTGGGACGTCTTAGCGAGGCACAACGTCATGAGGCCGTCGGTATGATTTCTGCAGGTGCGTCCTTTTGTGACGTAGCTCGAAGATGCGGTTGTTGTCACCAAACAGTGATGAAACTTATTGCACGCAATGACGAACCTGGCTGTGTTAAGGACAGGCAGCGTCCAGGACGTCAGAGAGTAACGTCACGTCAACAGGACCGACGTATAGTCCTTACGCATCTCCGCGATCGCTTTCGTATGGCAGCAGAAACTGCTCGGGAGACAATTGGTAACCACCAACGTCGAATTAGCGAGTCAACAGTACGTCGTCGGTTGAATGAACGTAACATAAAAGCGTATAATGCATATAGGGGTAATGTGCTCACACCGGAAAGGCGCCGAAATCGTTATGCATGGTGTAGGCAGCATGTTAGATGGAATCAAAGGCAGTGGCAAGGTGTCTTGTTTACTGATGAATCAAGATTTTGCATTGACATGCCTGATCGACGTCGTAAAGTGTGGCTTAGGCGTGGTGAACGATATGCGGACTGTTGTGTGCGCCAAGCTCCTCGATGGGGTGGAGGAAGCGTAATGGTATGGGCGGGTATATCTTGGAGACACAAGACACCGTTGGTAGTTGTTGACGGGAGTTTGACGGCACATCGTTACGTCAATGAGATTGTGCAGCCGGTAGTTCTTCCGTTTCTGTAAACAAATGGTGACGTCACAACCTTTCAACAAGACAATGCAAGGCCTCACTCTGCCAGAGTCACAATTGATATGCAATGGACTTTCTTCGTGAAAATAATGTGCATGTTCTGCCCTGGCCTGCGTTTTCGCCAGATTTAAGTCCGATCGAACATTTGTGGGACCGACTCGGAAGTCACATTTATTACGGCAGACGTAACATAACCAACCGTAATCAGCTGATACAAGCACTAACCGAGGAATGGGAAGCGATCCCCCAGTACCGAATACAGCGCCTTATTCGCAGTATGAGGCGAAGATGCCACGCCGTTGTTGATGCCGAAGGAGGACATACACGATATTAAGGTCTGATTTCTGACGTTAAGATTTAAACCAGCCTTGGGGACTTTGCGTCATTATCAATTTCAATCCAGTTGTACATTATGCAATTGTAATGAATTAAAGAAAAGAATAATACTGATTAAATATGAATTTTAGAATTTGTGTTGAAAATATTGACATTTAACTTACTGGTAACTTTTCATTGACGACCAGTATATTTTATCTACATAACAAATAAAACTCTGTGCATCACAAATTTATAACTGCACAAGACAAACTTTTTTATCTACAAAACCAACTAAACGCTGTACAACACGAACTAATAATTGCACAAGATAAACTATTTTATCTATATAACGAACTAAACTTTGTACATAACGAACTAAATATTGCACACCATAAACTGTTGACAAACTAGTATTCATTATATAAAGGCAGTTCAGGCGTTCCATATGTGTGAATCAATCAGTGAGAGGCTGAGTTATTTGGAGTCCGCGAGGGAGACGTGACTAGAGTATTCTGCTAGACTAGACTGCGCTATAAGTAAAGCGGTTTAGTCTTCACTTAGAAATGATTTATTTGCGAAGTAAAAACAAAATCTTGTATTAACATGACATGTTACCATGTTCATAAACGATTTTAATATAAACTCTGTTGATAGTGGTTACACGTAGATATTTTGCTTTCACACATATCATTTTAAAAACCTACTCCACGCCTATTGTTGAATTAAATGCATTCCACACACATTGTTTATTCTGTATTAAATATTGTTCGCTGCGGACATATAAAAAGTTTCTTAAACAAACTTTAAAGGTCCGGACATATAAAAAGTTTCTTAAACAAACTTTAAAGGTAGTTTTAGCAACGCTTTTATGATAAGCTTCTACACATATCACCTCAATTTTAGCATATAATAATGCGCTGTTACACTTTATTAAAAAAAACTACAAACTATTTCCGAGAAACATTTACGGACAGTTTGAGTTACAAAAAGGTGCGGGCCCTCAGCTTTATCCGATTAAAAATTATGATGTGTTAAAAAAAATATCACAAAAATGTTACCTCAATGAATGTTTTGTTTACAAATTTCAGACCAACACATATCCATCTAAGTCACGTGGTATCGGAACCGTGATAACTGTGTAGAGAAATTTTGAAAGACTTTGAATCTGTGCCCAGCTGATTTAATATTATTTTCAAAAGCACAACTGATGAACTGAAAGTACAATGCTCGTGAAAGTGTTTATTGTGATACACTATTGTCCTGTTGCATTCGTAGTGCTGTATAGTGTGATAAACTATTGTCCTGTTGCATTCGTAGTGCTGTTTAGTGTGATAAACTATTGTCCTGTTGCATTCGTAGTGCTGTTTAGTGTTATAAACTATTGTCTTGTTACCTTCGTACTGCTGTTTAGTGTGATAAACTATTGTACTGTTGCATTCTTAGTGTTGTTTAGTGTGATAAACTATTGTCCTGTTGCATTCGTAGTGCTGTTTAGTGTGATAAACTATTTTCCAGTTAGGTTGCATTCGTAGGGCGTCAACCTTAATTTTTAAAACTAATTATTTTTCCTATACCACCCAACAGAAGTTAATGAAGCTTGACAGGAATGCTCCATGTATGTATCTTTTTAACATTGATAAAGAATATCATTCCCTGCAGAACTGAAGTTGCTAAACCACAAGATACAGAGGCCTAAGTAGTTCAGTAGCATTTTCTGATTACATAAAGTGACAAAATCATGATCCATGTTATTATAAGTCCCGCCCTGGGCTTCAAATATTTTACACAGAAAAATAAAGGAAAATATTCAAAAGGTCTGAATCCACAAGTAGGTCAGGTATCAGTGTCTAGTGCACCTTTAAAAAATATTGTTAAGATCTTGCCGATTGGGCCGTTACAAAATTCGAATCGGTGTAAATTGTTTAGGACAGCGATAGGAAAGTACTGAAACATACTTTTTCCTGAAACTACAAAGTCGCCTGTAGCTTTTATAATTTGTACATAGCTTCGTGAAGTGGGCCTTAGCAAAATTTCCTCCTAAAGTTAAAAATGGTTACGCCACAGAAGTCAGATTTTCTGAGATATATATTTCTGGAAGATTTCAAAAATCATGCCTAAAGGGTCATCACAGACCTGACCAAAACATTTACAAATTTCATATTGATATGTATGGGGAAAATAGCGAAAATGTTGTTCTCAAGTAAACAGTCAGAGCCATCATGTCCCTAATGTTTACTTATCAAACTGTTTGGTACATATGTCTTTTCAAAATAAATCTTGTTCTTCAAAAAAATATATTTAATTAAACTAATGGGTAGATAAATTGCAAAGGGGAATAAAAATCCTGCCAAATCAACATTATGGCCCTATGAAGTAATTCAATTCTCTTCCTTCTAAGAACTGTGAATTAATTCCCACGAGAAAAGGTGACAAAAGCAATAAATCAAAACAGAAACAAACTGGAGAAACTTTTTTCTCGGAACTCGGAAAAAAGATGCAAAGTGGAGAAAAAAAGTAGGAAAGCTTGAATGATATCTTAAACTTCACACTCCCTCTAAAAGATTTGAAGTTTGCAGAATAGATGCATTTTTCTCCATAGAAGTAATTCAAACCTAAACACACACCACACGCACGCTCACTGACAAGTGCGTGCACGCAAAGGGCAAATCAAGGACATAATAATTTGATGTTGTCGTCAATTGAAAAACTAAACTTTTGTCATCTAGTTAATAGTGGCTGAGTTAGCAGTTGATGAAACGATATATTAAATAACATTGGAGTGAGATCTAAACAATAAACTTTCATATATCCGTTTATATTATGAACACAAAAATATCCCATCAACTGTAGTTTTATATGCGTTCAAGGAGAAATTATCTAGGTGACATGCGGGGATATTTCAATCACTAATCATAACCGAAAAAGATATCAGACACTAGTATTATGATAAATATTATCTTTTCTATCTAAAGAATGCGCTGTTATTACATTATTATTGTAGCGACCATTGTTTAGTGTATGGTCCTCCATCTGATAATTTTATGTCATGACTTTTAATAATACTGACACTTGAAAGATATTAAAACCGCATTCTCACTTTCTATCTGTATTTGTTAATGACAACAGACCAAGCATGTAAAAATAAATTAAGCCAAATAAAGTTGATAGTGTTTGTGTGCCTTTCATCTGCACCCGTTTCAAATGCAGTCCCATGTTGATGTGAAAAGAAACCAGATATGTCGTGCCTATATTAATATAACTTACTCTTTCGATGCAGTACGTCATGAAAGAAATTAAAATAAAATGTTTGAAATCATTGTAGTACTTCTCAAACAGAGATACGAGAACTGATTTCAACCATGAGTGCACCACCTCCAGATTATGGAAAAGTTCAACATCGAGTTGCATCGGCGCAAAGTTTGTCAACACAAATGCCGCCTAATCTACCGTATGGTCAAGGTCGACATCGAGTTGCATCGGTGCAAAGTTTGTCACCACAAATGCCGCCTAATCTACCATATGGTCAAGGTCAAGTATCCCCTCATGTGCAATATGGAAATCCAGTCGGACAAGCTCCCCACCCACAATACAGCCAACAACAGCCCATGATGATGCAACCAACTCATCACTCACAAACAACAGTAATTGTTGCTCAGCCAACGGCGGCCGTGCAGAACGATCGCATGATTGGAACAAGAGATGGTCACAGAGATTGGAGCTCCGGATTGTGCTCATGTTGTAATGACATGGGCAATTGTAAGCAAATAGATAAAATTAGACTAACACCGAAGACAGAATTCTAAAATACTTATTCTATAAATTTACATGTAATGAGCTCTGGTGAAAATGTGTCTGCGATGAATTTTATCGTTGAAAAAAGCGTCCGTGCGATATTTAAAATGTTATTGGTGGTGATCTACGTACAACACTTGAAAAGAATTTATCTTTGTATGTTTAATGTTCATACAGATATCTATCTGGCTTAGACTAATATTTTAATTAATATTAATAATTACACGAAAGTTAAAGTCAAATATAAAGAATCGTCTTAATGTTTCATTAAATTTAAAAGACAATCTAACCACCGCATGTTTAACAAGAGACACTTGGAGACAACCTCGATAAAGGCCGAGTACCTTTTAACTACAAACTACATCAGGTAAAAAGCAGAATAGCTTACTTAAGAAACTTCCAGTACTGATAAAAAAAGTACGCGGAAAAGTGTTGTCATTTCTTTGATAAAAAAATCATACCATTGAAGTTGAATTGAAAAGCTGTTAAATGACGTTACTTCATACAATTTGCTTGCATACACTTCAAACGGCTGTAACTATAGTAATATCACTAAGCGAATCCCGGTCCAACACAAAACGACGTTAAAGTTCATACAAATTCACAACAGCCCAATAAATCGCTCTCGCCGCCAGGCTACGAAGCATCTTCTAAGCCTGCCAGTCTCTTATATTCGAAACGGCGACCTGCAGAGCCGCCGGAAGTGCTTCAATATCATCAAAATGTGTCCCTCGAAGATATCTCTTTATTGCGGGAAAGGCAACGAAACCGCACGGTGACAGGTAAAAAAAGATCAATATTTGGGCCGGATAGACGACTATGATGTCAGGGGTACACATCCATGTTCTACCAAATAAATTTGCAATGAACATACGTTAGAGTGCAATTTCTTAATTCTTCATTTAAAAATAAAGAAATGAGAACACGTTTCCGCGAAAGATTTTCTCCGCTCCTGCTATAACACTAATAACTGCCTAAATTTTGAGATGATATGTTAAATGGCATTTTTTCTGGTACAGTCTATTGTAAATTCCAAAATTGATATGTTTCCTTGACAGGTATGTGGGTTATGTGTTGTCCTAGTTGTGCACTGGGGAGTATATCCAATAGACTAGGGGAGTGTTGCTGTGTTACCTGCTGTGTGCCTATGGGGCTCGTCTCCGTGCGAACTCGAATTCGAACACTAGGTGGCATTAGGGTCAGTATCAGCCGACAAAACATTGACCAGTTGTACAATATTACAAGATCGGTTAAACTTGCCATTGCTTTATATCATCTTGAAACAAGGTTTGTAGGCTTCAGCGCCATGTTTAAAAACAGACCGATACAAAGTAAGGCCTCTTATTGCAGATTTGTTACACTATGTATTCGATTTTTAGGTATTTTTAAACTTGTTGTATATCCTTAAAACGTACAGTAATTGCATATATATAACTTCAGCAATGTACGAGTCCACTTAAGTTGCCTGTCTTTTCCATAATTGTTGTAAACTTGTAAGTATCAATTTATTTATTTTCAGGGATCAATTTGCATGGATTACCTGGCTGTAGAATGCTGTCAAGTCTGTGTGATGTGTCAGTTACTGCGTGAGTTAGACTACATGGGACTCTAGAAATACTGTTGTCTAATCACGTGGGGTTAAGGACTACAGTGAAGCACTTTTTAAGCGTTTAAATATAACCTATAATATTGATCTATTATCAAGAATTGAAAGCAATTTGTGTTCAACATAAGAACAAAATAACCGAATTCGTATCAAGAGTGAATATTTCACTGAAGTAAAGGACTACTAAAGTGTTCAACATAAAACCAGTATTATGATTAGTTTTAGAGTGAACATTTCACAACTGTAGTAAATCACAAAGTATTTAACATATGACTAATATCAACAAATTAGTTTTTAGAGTGAACATTTTACGACACGCTAGACAGGGATAGGGAGGATATGATAAACTACGTGGCATAATATTTCACAAACTTACCATAACAAACATTTTAAACTTCATACCATTTAACGTACTTTCTCTGATCAATGAGTTTTAAATTGTAGTGAAAAATATCGTATATCGTTCATACAAATTTATACAAAAGATGCATTTATCAAAAACTGTCGTCATAAAAGAATGGAAAAGACGCCGTTTATAACAAAAATGTTGGACATATGTTTTTGAACAGTATAATTAATAGGGAACATTAGCGGATTATCTACCCTGTATACTCTCTGATATTACATTGTTCCTTGTCTTTCATAATCCTCACTTTTTATTTAATATATAAGTGATAATTTTCACAACTAAAAGTCAAGACTATCAGAAAGAGAAACAAGGATAAAGTTAAAGGATTCCAACTGAAAGGACCAATGTGCAAGTTGGTCTACCTTTGATGTTATCTGAGTAAGGGAGATAATTTGTTATCAGGAATGTCCCTCATTAAAGGCTATAAAATTACGTTTAAATCAAGCTTTTTTTCTTGTTGATGTTGTTTTATATTTGTTGTTGTTGTTGTTCTTGTTCTTGTTTTGCAAGAAGAGTAGCAGAAAAGTGTGACTAGGCATCGAGTTCATCAAGCAACTATTAATTCTCATACTAATCATCTCTGAGACACGTTCTATGACTGGAAACGACTTCCAGACAGGACCAACAGTTACAACTGTACACTTACGTGTTAAATTTCTGACACCAGTTGATAGTTCCAGCGGACCACCGCAAACTCAAAATAAAAGGATCCACCCTGTAACGATAAGAAACCTCCTCTGTCAACATGTCACCATGGCGTACAGACCTTACCTCTACCTATCTCTCACAAATGATAGAAGGCAGACAGGGGGCGCCAGTGGCCTTTTCAAGAAGGCGGTGGCATGATGTGTTGTTAATGAATGAATTGTGGTTCCAGTTACTCTACGTATGCAGTAGACGTTACAACAGAACAACGAATTCCCTAAAGGACTGATTTTCCTCGATAAGACCCGCGATAACGCTTCGGCTAATTGAGGATGCTGTAATTGAAGAATTTAAACATCCCAGTGCATAAAGTCAATTAACTTATAGGCCACAATGTTTTTAACATTGGAAGTCCGTACTGTAAGTGGTGGTTATACCCGTTACTGAACTTCAAATCGAAATCCACAGGTCTAGTGCAGTTCTGAACGCTTAATTTTCCAGTAAACGTCACCCATTCGAATCCGATTGAGCGTAAATGTCATTTCAGAATATTAAATCATTCAATCAAATAAAAAATAAATTTTAATTGAATATTAATTGATTAATTAATTATTAATTGATATATGTATTAAAATCACTTCATAGCTGACAAGTAAATAAAGCAACAAATCAGTGTATGCGTTTCTTTTTCGAGTCAGTATATAACAACGTGGTAAAACTACGCCTCCGAGTATACACATGTGGCAAAACGTTTATAGTCGAGGTCACAGTATTTTGCTGTGATTTCTAGCTGAACACGATAATATGAGGATGCTTTTAAAAAGGATAGAAAATGAAAGGAAAGTGGTGATAGTTAGCCACATGCAAAAGCCTTGCCAGAAGTTCTTGATAAAATGATAGAAGACATTCTAGCTCCTTACTCAGTTCAATGTTTTTCATTATCAGCTCCTTCAATTAAAAAAATAATTCTAAATAGTTTTATTCGCAACAGTGGAAACTGAAACTAAGGCACTTTGCTGCTATATACCGCGTTGATAGAAATATGTTTGCCATCGTGCTTCGAACTTAAAAGTCTGTTTACTTCGATGCAGCTTCGAAAGATAGTGTTCGCTGGAAAAAAGTATACAGAAACATGTAGTAATTAATGCAGATATTGCAGTCATTTTAATGCTAGAAGACTATGAAGTTCAAGGCCTTGACTTAACATTTTTCTTTCGTTACTTATTTTCTCACATCTCTATCAGATCTGTGGGATTTTTGTCACTAAAATCTCTGTGAATAGATTTGAGCACCACTTTTTAAAAACAATAGCTAGAGAAACATAACAATGTTTACCTTATCAATATTCAAAGTCTGTCTTGAACAGAAATGTGAATGTGTTCTTACATTCTCAAATTTTAGTTGATGGTTTAGAAGTGTCCGTCCTTTTCCAAAAAATAGATGGTCCTTTATATACCCTGTGCAGTTTACATGGGCTTCAGTATTATGAGTTTCATAATTTGTGGAAATTAATATCTTTATTAGCTTACCTTAGCCGATAAGCCCCTGACAGATAATGGGATGCTACGATTCGGGGTCAGGCGTCAACAGTTCCATTCAAACGATATTATTTCCACAGTCACTTAACCATTCTTTACCACAATGTTCCTTTGATGTCTCTCTTTAAAATTATGAAATTTATTAAGCTCCATGTGGAACCCTGTATTCCATGGTAACAAAAACAAAACGTATGTTACAAATTTTTTGCAGTCTGTGAACTGAACAAAGTATCCATACGTCCAGGATAAAGACTATTACATGTCCTAGTGACATTTAAAAATTTCCAAAACTGATGTGTTTCAAAAGATATTGCTCTAATGTTTTGTACACAAAGGTCACCATATGCTTGTTTCTTGTTTTTTTTTCTCCCACTCTTTTTAAGAGCAAGTGATATAAAACAGTTTCTTAACTTTTGGATTTGTATGCTCCAGCTGAACAGGCGAAAAAATAGTTCAATAACAAAATTTTAGGAGTTGCACACAGAAGCAGTATTAAGTAGAATAAAACAATGGGCAATAACTCCACCAAACATGATCAAAAGCCTGAATATATGCACTGCAGTATTTAATAATGATCATTAAGTGAAAGTTTGGCGAAAATCGCATGGGAAATAATATGTAAAATTAAACAAAGGCAAATAACTCCGCCAAATGTACTTGAATCGCACAAGTCAAAGAATATGCACTGCGACACTTGATGCTGATCATCTGTGAAAGAATTGTGAAAATTGCATGAAAACAGTAGGAGTTGGACACAGAAGCAATATTAAATAAAATTTAACAAAGGGCAATAACTATACCATAAATAATCGGAATGCAAAAGCCGTTGTAAATGCACTTCAACACCTGATAATGATCATTCTGTGAAAGTTTGGTGAAAATCGCATGAAAATATAGGAGGAGTTGCACAGACAATAAATGTTATGTAAAATTAAACAAAGGCAAATAACTCCACCAAATAATCGAATCACATAAGTCAAAGAATAGTCACTGCGACACATGATAATGGTCATTGTGTGAAAGTTTGGTGAAAATCAAATGCGAATTGTGGGAGAAGTTGGGACGGACGGACGGAATGACGGACGGACAGTGCGACTACTATACGCCATCCTACGGGGGCATAAAACTTCAAATGCTCAACTTATTCTCAGCACACCTTTGATCAGTTTGAAAATAATTTAGCACAAATGTTCCTTTGGTGGTTTGTATAATCTGTAATAAAAACATGGGCGCCAGAAGGCGGAGCTTATTTTCCTTATTTGTCTTGAAAAATGTTCTCCTTCGAAACAACTACCTTAGTTGGAAAAAAATTGGAAACAAATGTTCTTTCCGGCGACCGTCTACATAAATTGTGCATTTATCATCAATGGCATATACTTAACAGTTGTGTATGCAGTTTTCTATTAATACATATATTATAAATACATATATTTTAAACATCATGGCCATTTTGTTTGTTTCAATGTACAGTATTAAGTATTTTAGAGCGTTTAATTGACAAATATATGCTTCATTAGTCGAGCGCGAGTAAGTTTAAGACCTTTTTACGCAAATTTACGAGTATTACCTTTAATTTACTTTTGTTTTTATTTGCGTTATCCAAAATCATGCCGTGCGTACAAAGCTCTACAGCAGAGTTTACAGAATTTGCACGAAAACGGTGAACATCTTCATGAATAGAAAAATCATTGCAAATATTCTGGGCAATATTTTAATGAAAAATTTTATCAAATTTGAAGAAACCATTTAAAAACCCCGTTCACTGTTTATTGTTCCTACGTAGTTTGATACAAAAAAACTGAGTACAATGTAATTAAAGAATTTGCACACAGTTACAATCAAACTGAAGGTACAATATCATGTTTCAAAAAAGTTCTACAGTACAGTTATCTTGTACAGTTATCTAGTACAATTATATTGAAAAATAATTGCACAATCAGCAATTCTAATACTTGTTTGCAAAGCCAAGATTATATATCCGTAGAAATTATCAGTCAGAGAACACTAAGCATTCACATCCAGACGATCTGACAAAAGCATTTACATTTTAGTGGAGCTAACATTCAGGTATAACAACCTTCTTAATAGGATTGATATGCCTGTTTAATTTTTTTATGAAATTTTAAATGAAACTCAGTTAACATTTTTATTAATTTATTCTAAATTGCATTTAAGTGTTTACATAAATGTACATACAGAAACATATAAATTACTTCATACAATACTAGTATATACAAAAAAACTACAATAACATGTTGCTTTTTTCTAATCAATATATTATATGTATTAACACAGTTGGAATTTTGATTATAAAATATACATGTTCTTGAATTTTCAAATGATACATATTGATAAATCATTTTTCTCGATGACTCCTTATTCTTTCATATTTGCATTTATTTTATAAAGACATAACTATTTCGCGAAAAAAATACTTTGAAGGTATGGAAAAAATAGGTAAATGACCTGTTTTCTACTTAAAATATACATGTTCAATTTATTAATAGAGAGTAAAAAATGAGTGAACCGCCTCCAGACTATGAGAATAGTCCAAAGAGTCCGGAACATAGTCATGCTCAAGAGTACGGACAAGCTGCACCAGGTCTCTCGTTCGGTCACGATCGTGTGGCTCCGTTTCCACAGTACGGACATCCACAAGGCATGCTGCCTCCTCAGCAGTCTAACACTACTGTCATCATCAACCAGCCAACAGCATATCAGAACGAACGTATGATCGGAACTAGAGACGGCCATAGAGATTGGAGCTCAGGGTTGTTCGCATGCTGTGAGGATGTTGGAAACTGTGAGTATATATTGTCACAGTTTGATACCTACATCAGTTTATATGTAATAACAAATATTCAGCTGCAGTGTATCACTGCTAAACATTGAGCATGGAAATGAACCAAAGGTGTCTTGGGAATGGAATGGTTCTATATCATAAACTGCATCCCCACTCCCCAACCTTAAAAACTAATTTTTGCAGGTTGCGTCGATCATACGGGATACCGGTACCGATGATAAACTCAAACTCGATGATACATCGGCTTAAAGCGGTGCAGATCAGAGTGCTGCCCTGCTAATGCAGGGTTCGAAATTCCATGTTACTAATTGTTTTTTCGGATAAGGTAATTGATCGAGGCCTCACGACTGAGTATAGAATAGAACACTGAAGCCTCGGAAATGGGATTCTGTCTGTAGCTTGGACTATCCTAAAATAACTTAACTCAGCTGGGGCGTCGGCCATATGAGCGTTAGGTACCAAAACAAATGATAAATAAACTTAAATATAGAGGAATTGGTTCGAATTCTACATGATTGTGATTGTTTTGATGCACTGCATCGTTGTACTACTCATGAAGCAGCGAGTATGGGTTCTAATTCCATTTAAGAGTGGTATTCTCTGATGAACTTCACCTTTGTTTGACGGACACCAAATTCATTTAATCATAATGTATGAACATTATATCGAAAGGTGTCTGTATGTTGTATTTAAAATGTGTTCATTTCGTATTAAGTAGGTGTTTTCTTTAAAGTTTTATTGTTGCGTATCAAGGACAATTAACGTACATATATTCTTTATCTTTCGTAATAATTCTTCAACTAGACTTTCGAAATATGAAATATTTTGTAGGAAGGCTAAGGTAATATTGCATTCCCAACGCCAACAGTCTTAAAAACATCTTTTATTACATTTGTTTGTATCTCATGTCAATTGACTTTTGTCACGGGGTTGTAATAAATAAAATTATAAGATTTAAAAAAAAACTTATTCAACTTGGGTATAAATCAACTGTCAACTGTCTTCTTCTTAATATTGGGAGTCTTTTGGACGGAAAATGTTAAGACATCTAAAGTTTCTTTTAAGATATTCTTGTAGAGAGTATCTTGCATTGCTTTAGTTTATTGAGGATTGATTTTTAAGATTTTTTTATGTACATGGCTAACACAAATGCAGTTTCTTTTGAAAAGGATTTTTAAAACATACTTACATAGAATTTCCTATTCTGTCCTTGGACGACTTCTCCACCCGGGTTTCATGTTACATGCAAGTCGATCGATTACAAAAGAACAGATATAAACCTTAGCGATCACAAACACAGATATATCGGGTCTATATTGATAGAGCGAGGACATGCTTCGTAAATAAATGCAGTATTTGCAAAAATTGAACAATGTTTAGAAATGAGAGAACGGCATCTCCCAAACTCTTGAGTATTACTCGTGTAATATTTGCGCTTAGCAGGCCTAAGTTTTGATGTCCAAATTTCATATTTACATTCATTTAGAAAAAGAAAAAAGTTCGTTTATGTATCTGTCTTCTTTGAAAAACTATCTTTGTGTACAATTATATTTATCAGATTTCACTCTATTTAAAGTCAATTTAATTTTGCAACGTTTTCAAAAGATATAAGATTGTATGTCTGTGTGTTTGATATGTTGTACGTGTCGATATAATTTTCTTTATCGAAACTCAGCTTATTAAGAACATGAAAGGGTTTATCACATAATTACAAGTATGCATGTCAACAAAACCATTTGCAAAAATAATGCGTTTAACTATCATTTCTGAAATAAAAATTCTGTGACATCAAATGTATGACTGCATAAATGTTTATCGCAACTCTACCTGTCAATTAAATTGGCGAATTAAAGACGCGCTGGTTGACAGCACCCTGTTGTTATGTGTGAATTCAGTGAATAAGAGGCTGCATTATGTAACAGTAAGAGAATTGTTTCGAATTGTGAATGGTAAGTTACACACTGTAGGGAAACATTACACATTATTTATCCAAATGTACACATTACTTATCATACTCCACATTGTACTGGAATGTCTTCTGAAATTTTCGACATAAGCAACATGAAAGGAAAAATGCCGTTACTGTGCAATAAATAATTGTTAGCAGTCGCCTCAATGAAATCAGTATTTCTTTAGTCCAACTTATTTAACACAAACCTAGAAAATATTACTTATTTCTTGTTGTGCATATGCACAGTCATCCTAAGAACAGAAATGAATCTACATATGCTTCACAAAACAATTCATCGTGTCTGGGTTTTTTTAAATGTAATTTTTCAAACAGGTGCTCAGTTCCCTTCAAGTAATTTCAGAGGAATTTCAGAGCTGTTAGAAATCAGAAATATGTTAAACGTGCTGCAGGAAAGAGGCGGAGTAAACTATATGTCGTTGGAAACTTTTGTCGCTTACGTTCCCTGACGCTTCATTATATAAATGAGCTTTTACCTACACATATTAGCTTTCTTATATAATGTTAGATGTTAGACACCTCTAAAACACCAGTTCATAGAAACTGAGTCCTCACAAGCTCAAGTTCATTTAGCGGTGAATTTGTACTTTCTTCTCTTAAAAAGGTTTCATCTGGGTATGGTATCGAGAGCTAACCAAGTAAGATTGGATAGCGTAACTTTCATCGCAGTCGAGAGAAAAAACGAAGTAGTATAAATGAAGTTCTACCTATGTGATCTGTTGCATGACGCTGATTCCATTTCTGAACCGTAGATTACCTAAGTCTATATGGCCTTGCAAAGCCCTGGAGTTAAAAAAGGGGCAGTTAATGGATTGCTTACAAGATGCCTAACTTATCGGATAAGACTTGGAGAGCAAAATCCTACACGGAAAAATATCCTATAAGGCAGATATTGTTGCACTTTCAGAAAACATGTCAATTTTGAGTAAAAACCGAAGGTCGATGCTCTTCCAATAAAAATGATCACTTTGAATAGTGAAGCCTCTACGTTTTACTTTAAAGGGTGTACTTACTATAGGAATTAGTTCTTAATTTTCTTTGTCCATAAACATTTATAGGTTTGATGACAATGTTTTGTCCAAACTGTGTACTGGCTGATATTTCCGCGAGGCTAGGAGAATGCATCTGTGTGACGTGTTGCATTCCCGGTGGAATTGCTACTATCCGCACACGAGTTCGAACACTGGGCGGCATCAGGGTTCGTATTTCAATCAATTTTACATGGATATTATTTTGTTATCCAGAACTCTTGAATCCAAGAATTGGGGAATCAAGTATTTATAGTTAAAATGGTGTCTTGCTTATAGACGAGTAATGTTGTTAATTATACTAAATACCGTAAGTCATTTTTTCTGGTGGAACCAGGAATTCTTTGACTTTATATGGCTTTTGGTTATTAATCAAAGCTTAAGTTTAGACCTATTTATTTTACGTTGATTGGAAACAAGTTCTTGCAACTTACGTTAATGCCGCTCAATTACTGCTTCCTGGATTCGAACCGGTATTTGTTTCGAAGGTGTGGGACGCGAAAAAGCCAAGGTAAATGGATTTTTCTCGGATACATTTGTGCTGCCTTATAAGGTAACTAAATTTTCAGGGATCGATGTGCAAGGATTATTTAGCAACAGGATGTTGTCAGCCCTGCGTTATTTGCCAGATACATCGGGAGCTGCAATTCATGGGACTGTAAACAGTGTTTGTTTCTAAGTCTGATGAAATCTTGAATATTGCGACTGGGTATCAGACATAACGCTTTTACAGGGACGTGAAGTAGATTTGTAAAAAAAAAACAATAAGACAGTCTTTTTCTTAAAATATGTGATACAATAATATTTATAAAGGCTTTTTTTTATTCTTGGCATTTTTTCTTACGTTCTCGGCTCTAGTCATGGACTGCATAGTTCTAGCGAGTAGCAAGTATTCTTCATCTTTTTTGCAGATTTACTTATACATTGACTTCTTTTACTAAAAGCAAGAGTTAGTATATTTACCATGATGTATGATATTGTTTTCTTTTCGCTCATATACAAAGAGTATACTAATGTAATTGATTTCAGACAATTTTCTGTTTCACTTCCTTAAAATATTTTGTCTTCCTCTTATCACATGCATTGTTTAGGACATTTGTTATTACATGTTTCGCTACAATCCCTTATACATATTAGAGTGTACTTGCTATCAAGCTACACGTGCAATAACATACAAAACCTTTTCTTATTTGGCTATTGCCGGGGTCACTTGAAGTAACTATATTCAGGCAAGCGAAAAATACGAAGAGGAATTAATATGATTAAAATCTACATTCTTTCGAATTATTTTGTCTGTGGCATAACTCTGTAATCCTTCAATGTTGTTCGTTATACTGCACTGAGTAAAAGTACAAAGCGAAATAAACATTCCTCTACCGAGGCAGTTTACAGAGATATTGCCCTTTGTTAAAATTTTAAGATTTTATCTCTATAAATTTTCCATTTGAATTTGTGTGGATCATTAGATGGCATTGAGAATTTATGCAGAGCATAATGATCATGGCTATTCCGTGGCTATTTGCAGAGCTGTCAACCTTGATAGTTATTTCTTTTTAAAGTTTTGCTTGAAGGAAGACTTTTTATCCTCCAATGTTTCTATTTGAAATTTAAGAGATCTTTGGATTGCATTGTGAAGAAGTTCAAAACAAGAACTATAACTCAGACACAATTTTTTAGTTTAGACTCATTTATTTTACATCGATTGCGATACAAGTTCTTACAACTTAGATTCATCACGCTCGATGACTGCTTCCTGGGTTCCATACCAGTATTCGCGCAACGTGGAAGAATGTGAAGATCGTGAGAGAATCTCGCCTCTGACGGGATTTATTATTTACACAATTATTTGAGCTGAGCACAGACTGATTTTCATTTGTTTAAATTTCTGATTAAAATTTTGTCTCGAGTATAGCTCTATAACTCTTCAATGTAAGATACTATCGACTCAAAACTTAAAGATAAAGAAGGGTCCAAAACATAAAACTATTCATAGTTCTTGCTCTTTGTTTATTTCTTAGTGTTATGTTTGTATTTAAAGTTAGACATTGTAGAACAATAATACAAAACATCTAAGAACTGCTTTGAAGCGTGGATGATAATTATGGTGCTTTAAGAAGAAGCTTTCTATGTTTACAGATGTATTGCACAATGTTTTATCTCTCGTATAATTTAGGCCATGATTGTCACTTTAAAACAAAATAATACAGTTAAAGGATAACTAAATTGCTGTTGTTTATTATATTTCATAATTATTAGATATTATCATCACACAGATAAATAGGAAAAGAAATGAGATATAAAAAAACCTAGAGCTGCTACAAAAGTTTGATTAATGAAGATCAATACAAGGACCCATAATTGCATGTTTGATGTTTGCACAGTCAAGGTTAGTGTCTACGAAAAGTATAAATTAGAGGAAAATGCATTTGCAACTGAGGTGCCTTGGCTAACGGTAAGTTAAAGTTTCAAAATATCTTCTGACTTTTTCGAAAATTTCGTGTAAAGTTATTGTAAATTAAAATTATTTTTAAAATGATTTAGTCGTATCAAAAATTACATCAGTACGCTACATTAAACTTAGTCTTTTTTCCTTTTTAATCTTAATGACAGATGTGTTTGATATTCATTTTATTTGGATTTGTATGCAAATATACCTATAATTTTCATCTCTTATAAGAACATAAAATCACTTCTAAGCAAACAAAATTTATAGCAACGTAATACTTTGAATAGTAACGTAGGATTTTTTAATTTGTTGTTTTTGATCAACCATATTGAATGTTGAGAAAATCTTGTTTAAATCATATTCGTCACTAAACAGGAAAGCTCGTGGTATTGTTGAGACGCTTTCTCTTAAGTGCTAATATTTACAAAAAGAAATTTTTTAAGTCGCCTTTTATTTGGAATAAACCGATAAAAGAGTTTAGGAATTCTTCGTGGAATGAGCATGATTTGCATAGAACACTCTTAAGCAAAATTGTTTACCACCTTCTTCAAGATGATCATATTCTGTTCCTTTATCTAAAATGTTTAATGTTTAGTTTCCAGAACCATACCAAAGCATATACGGTAAAGCATGGCTGAAGTGCCCCAAGGTAATGAGAAAGGCCAGGCACCAACTGCTCACTCGTACGGTCACGGTCGCGTGGCTCCGGTACCACAATTCGGACATCCACAGCCCATGCTGCCTCCTCAGCAGTCTAACACTACTGTCATCATCAACCAGCCAACAGTCAATCAGAACGGTCGTATGATCGGATCAAGAGACGGCCATAGAGATTGGAGCTCAGGATTGTGCGCATGTTGTGATGATGTTGGAAACTGTAAGTAGTCGTACATTTATAGAAAATTCTCATTTTCATAACAAAAACTAAAAATACACATTAAGTTATCATCTGCCAATTCTTAATGTTGCTAAGCAACGACAAATGGTAAGGCATTCTTTTCAGATTGTGAATATTCTTTTAATATGCATGTGTCATATTCAGTCGCAGAAGGTTTTAAAGGGATTTTACCGATCAGCTTTTAATGTTTCAAAAAAATAACTTATGATTGTATTACCAGATCGTACATATATTTAGTTTATATATGAAAAAAAAACTTATTTTTCAGTGTTAAATGACTGCCCTAAATTATTTGGATTCCCTTGGAAGAAATTAGTTAATATTTGAAAAAAAGATTAGGACCTATTTTTCATTGTTAAATGACTGCACTTAATTATTTAGATTCCCTTGGAAGGAAAATGAAGTCTTAAATCACGAGGATGGTTGTGTAATGTTTTGACAGTCGCAATCTGCGTGAATAGATCATTTAAGAACAGATATTATGCTTGTAGTGTTTTAATTTATTTGTGTCAATTTTGTGTCTTTGCAGTATAGAGCAGCAAAAAGCAGTTGAAACTGAACTCTTTGTTTGAACAGCATTCGAAAAATATATTTGCTGTATTTTTACTACTCATTTCCTTTTATACCTTTGTAAGTTTTTAGCTTCGCCCAGAGAGTTGTATTCATGCTATACTAGAATGCCAAATCATTAAATAGGAAAACGAGACTTCCATTTAATTTTATTCAAACCCTCGCAAGCATAAAAATAAATATATCGACTCTAAATTGATTAAACGAACCCATTTTCAGAAAAGACGAGAATAGTTTACAAATGCAATATTAACTTTGCAAACTTTCTAGAAATTAGATTAAAGCAAAAGGTGGATCATGGTCAGTTTATATTTTTGTTTAGCGGGTTTAGCTTTAAGTATACAAATTCAATATTTTTTAAATTTGGAGAAAAAAAAGAATATGTCACTCACAGTTTGATTTTCTACGTTTTTTCGAAACACACTTTGTTTGCTATACTGATTGTTAATTGCTTGGTGTATATGAAAATGTGCTGTGATTTCTGAGACGCTGATGATATGCAAACTTCATTCATAATGAACATTCTCACAAGATTGTTGTTCGGAAGAAAAGGAAATTGCAAATTATGGATCTTTAAAAACAGCCTTATGTTTTGAATATTAACTTTAACATTCGTCTGATCTGTTTAGGATAAACTTCTTGTTTAGAGAAGCGACAAGTTTTGTACATATGAAATATTTTACATGCTTATTTGTACGCAGTAAAGACACTAATAACAGCAATTGGCAGAATTTAGGCAGTATTTTTATTGAAATGGCAATCTGCCTTCACACGTACCACTGAATATATGTTTGTTATAATTCAGGTGGTCGGCTGCCAATTTTGAAACCGAGCAGGTCTCAAACTCATTAGGATACTTGTAAGAAACCCCCAAGGCTCGGTCGGGCGAAGCTCTTAAGTTCACAAGGGTATTATTCCTTGTCTCTCGGATGTTTCATCTATATGAAAGTACGTGTCTGACAAGAATGAGGCTTTTTTCAATAAAGGTGACAGCAAACACTTCATAGATTTACTTAGCACAGGATACCAGCTTTTGGATTATGCTTCTTAAATGTTTTTTTCCTTCAGGTATGTGGGCAATGTGTTGTCCAAGTTGTGTACTGGCTGATATCTCCGCACGGCTGGGAGAATGCATTTGTGTCACGTGTTGTATTCCTGGTGGAATCGCTACTATTCGTACCAGAGTTCGAACACTGGGAGGCATCAGGGTTAGTGCTTACAGCAACTCTTTATTGGTTTTGATACTAGTTACCTAGGATTTATAGGTGTCAGGATAATAGAATTTATCTTATAAATGGTCTCTATCCCTTTAACAAGTAAAAATTACAAATTCACAGTGTCATAAATTAGTAGGCATTAGATCATTTGTTTTCTTTTCCGTTGTAACAAGAAAATAGTATGAATAAACGCAGTTGTTGGCTGTCGTATGATTCAGAAATATTATAACAAAAGCCATCTATTCACAATAATGTCGACAAACAACGGCAGTACTATTTCATGGGAGTTTCGCTTCGAAAATTCACGGGTTGATAGAAGATATAATTTATTAACGCACGGTGGTATTTTAGTCCGATCAACTATGCTCTAACTATGGGTTTAATGTGGTTTCTTCACTAACTTTATATAGAATTAGAAATCTGGAGTTTTATTTTAGTTGATACAATTGCCCCCCGCATGATTCCTAAAATAGTTGATTATATAAAATATTTCTTTGTCTCGAACATCATCTTTACCACATCAGCAAACATTTTGCTACCTTGTATTTCCAGGGATCCATGTGCAAGGATTATATGGCAGCAGAATGTTGTCAGCCCTGCGTTATGTGCCAGATACATCGAGAGCTGCAATACATGGGACTATAAACGGTGTTTGTTTCCTAATCTTAAGAAGTCAAAAACATTGGAACTATGAATCAAACGTTTTTACTAGAACGTAAAATAAATTCGTATAAATAGTCCAAACGTTGTCTCGAAGTATGTGATACAATATATATAATTAATACATTTAACTGTTACTTATAAGTTATACGACTTAGCCTTTGTTCGTCTCAAACCGATTTACGAGATGGCATAATTCACGTCGTGTATTTACCAAGTATGTGAAGAGTGCTTTTGAATGTGTACATTTTTTCATTTGCCCATAAAAGTGAAGTATTCTTTGAGAAGAAGAACATTTTTTCACATTTCTATTAATGTTAAATGCCATTCAATCTCATTTCTCTCGCATCAAATTATTTTATCAAATACCTATAAATGTTAATATCTTATATCTTGAAATACGGCTCTGCAAACTGCAATTTCGGTATTCGTTGAAATCGTTTAATTAATTCTGTGTGTCTGTCCATCGTGTAACGCGCGTTGTCGTAATTGCATATACGGCAAACAGATGGTTACGTTATGTCTACCTACTAGGATACTAGGACGTCTGGAAGGATCCGAAATATTTCATGATAGATAAATATGAAAAAGAAATAAAGTTATTTTAGTGTATTTATTTTCCTCAATGGTTGTATACTTTGATGATCACACTCAGAAAGATGAGGTGTGAGAATCTCTCGCCTGATCAGTAAATACACGAAACACTCGAAACCCTCTCTAGTGATAGCAACATAAAGCACATTATATACCAACATGAACAATCTGGATCCCCAGATTAACACACTGTTATAGCATTCCTTTAATTATCTGCATTCATATCCTTGCTGGTTTACAAGTATTATATCAACATTACGTCATATAATGTAGGCTGAATGTGCATCGTTGATTAATACATTTATAATACCGATTCAGTTATCCTCATGCACTGAAACGTTCGCAGTTTTTATGCCCCCACTCTCGGGGGCGGGGGGCATTCAGATTTGCCCTTGTTCGTCCGTCCGTTTGTCCTAAAAAGTTATGTCGTCTGTAGCTCCAAAAACACTGGAGCTAGAGTCAAGAAACTTTAGAGGTATGTTGATCAGCATGTGAAGTTGTGCACCTGGGCTTTCTCGTATAGAATTATTTGAACTGTTACAGTTATGGCCCCTTACTTAGTCAAAATTTGCAATTTTCAACTTGTACAGTACCATCAGCGTGTTGGGTGGAGCTTGACATGTCTGCCTATGTCACGGGAAGACAACTGCCATGGTTTGTTGTTCTACACACGAGATAAGTTGCCAGTGACAACTTCCAGTGTTTCAATCAACCTCATATGGAACAAGTGTCAGTTACCATCTCATCAGAGCTCTGTCCAAGGTCATTCTGTCTTCTCTATAGATCTCCATCCTCGAACATAACAGACTTTATTAATGACCTAACACATATTTCAGACCAAACTTCTCCAGATGTACTGCTTGGAGATTTCAACTTAGCTTTTAATTCTACAAATTATACAAGACTGAAACTGAATAACTATTCCCAGAGTGTGCAGCTCCCAACTCACAGAGGTGGTTCTACACTTGACCTTGTCTAGATACAGAATAATATTCTTCACAATATCGTTGCCCTACAGATTGATACCTAAAAAATTTTCCTTCTTCTTAGTGAGTTTAACGCTGTTCAAATGTCAAATTGCAGACTCAGTTTGATTGAGCATGTTCATGGACAGTAATGGAAAATGCAAGTTACCGTCCACGCCCGTTACCACCAGCTTAAACAGAATTCAACATTTAAGTATGGAAATGGTGAAATTTTGTTCCAACAATTGCTTAAAATTGTTTGCTATTTAGATGACAATGGACGTTTTATAAACAGCCTGACTTACAGAACATATAACTTAGGAACTTAGTACAAATTAGACATGAAAACACCTGTTTACCATATGCAAACTCCAAGAATGTCCAACTATGCATACAGAATTGTGAAGGATAATATTCATCCATTGGTCACAGTGTTGGAGACAGTATTTTGAATCTTCACACCACAACAGGTTTCTTATAGTTGTCATTTTGTTAAACCAATCTTATTAATGATTCATCGTGTAGACTATCTCGTGGTCATATTGCTAGCTATATGAGTAGCTAGGTTGAGTGGGGGCATCTGTGTCCTATGAACACATTTCTAGTTCTCATTAACTTGACTCGATTTTTTTGGTCAGCTCATTTTTGCAGAGCCAATAAGCTTTTCAGTACTGAAGAAGCATAAAACATGTTAAAGACTGACTTTCTAACTTCCGTGATATATAGCAATTAAAATCGTACGAACGATCTTAAACGAATACTCTCACTTACAGGCTAATAACGTGTTTCTGGTCAGCAAGCATTCCGGATGTTCAGTTACCAAGTAAACAATTCCATGACAATAGGTCTTCCAGACAGTTGACTTTGGACTGAATTACTTTAACTGCGCTTACATTCCTTTACTCCGATTAAATAATTTGGCAAGACCTTGATTGTTTCCATAATCCTCAAAATGTTAATTGTTATCAAGCAAATGTCAGGGAAATATTGCACCTTTGACCTTTGACCTCCAAGGTTAATAATCAAATCCTGTTCTGACATTTCCTTTTTCTTTATCTTTTGATTTCTCTTTTTCCTTTTCTTCAGTTTTTAAAATCGTTGTAGAAGTAGACTGGGCTGTAATATAATAATAAATCAAATACAGATGGCAACAATTCATAGACAGTTGTAATATACTGGGCTGTAATATAATAATAAATCAAATACAGATGGCAAGAATTCATAGACAGTTGTAATAGACTGGGCTGTAATATAATAATAAATCAAATACAGATGGCAAGAATTTATAGACAGTAGACTTGGCTGTAATATAATAATAAATCAAATACAGATGGCAAGAATTCATAGACAGTTGTAATAGACTTAAACTTTCAAACCATACAAGCTTATATTTGACCAAAACGAAAATTAATTTAACCTTTTCATTCTGTGTCATTCAAACAGATACTAATTCAGAAAGTGTATCAATGTAGACTTCAGAGAAGCAAAAGGTATTTTACATCAGAAAAATAAAGTGTTCTTAATGTTTAAAAATGTGTTGACTTCAACATATTTCCTGTTAGATAAACTCTTTTACAGAGGTGTAAAAACTGAAACAGAGCAAAAAGTCTTAGACATACTGTCAGTGTCATCACCATCATTGCTGTCATCACTATCGCTATCACTGTCAACATCTGAAGAATCATCACTTGAGTTACTACTGTCCTTCATCATTCGTTCCTTTGCGTTTGTAAGCACAGACTGCAGTACTATGGAGTCTTCATGGATCAGTAATGTAAATGATCTTGCAAATATGTTTTTTCTGAGAAAATTGCAAACTTTATACAATAAAGACCCTCTAATAAGATCAAGTGAAAACATGGTCTTGTTAGTAATCAGTCTTAATAGCTGGTCTCATTCGTCCTAAATTTTACTATGATTCTTCCAATTTGCTGATTTTTGCATGATTTTGAATAATCAAAATGGTTTAATTGTCGGATTTTTACTGTATTAGAAATGCAGTTGAATGAGTTAATTGAACGTTTATATACTATAAAAATGTTAAGTTCTTTAGATTTACGTTTTGCTACCATTTTTAAAATGGTGTAATGCACACGTTCGATTAATTTCATGTTTTTCAACTGGTTATATCGTCATTTTTTGTATGCACACTGGTTCAAAAATATCTAATCTATGGCTTAAAACTTCTTATATCAATGTGTTTATCAATCAGCCTTATACCTTCCTTGATTTTCTTGAAATCAAGAGGGTTTGGGATGATTCCTTAGCACTATTGCAAATCTTTCTTTGGGCAGCTCTCTACATTCTACCTTCATTGGCAGGGGAAAATATTTACAAAAATAATAACATTAATAATTTCATAAATCATTTTCTGAACCAATTATCTGGATTTCTGTTACAAGTTTTGTCACGACAATGTGTAATCTGATATACTTAATTCGTCACATCTAAATCCATCTTTTGTCCTTCCATCTCATAGTCTTACTATTCAAATTACAAAGGTGATTTAATCAATTCTGTCACAAACGGTCTTCTGTATAAAAACATAGGAGTTTCATTCCTTGATGGCAAATGTTCACTCAACACACCTGTAAAATATTGCTTTCTAAAATTGACCACTTTGCTTCTTTATTGAATTGCACACTCTAACGTGAAATCTGAAAGAAAAGTAGAATTTAGGGCTAAGTATAAAGCAAGGGTTTTATTGCAGAAATTTTGTCTGTTTACATAAACACCCAAGAAAAGGTTTGAAATGCATACAGTCTATATATTACAATGTATCAACCCACAAAAGTCAAACTGTGCAGTCTTTCATAGATTAAAGAAGGGTTATACAGGTTGAGCAACGACCATATTCTCCTGACCGAGGTCCAATTGAAAATTTAGGTATATGAAAACCAGTGACGTGACTGAAATTCATTGAATCACCCATGTTAATTCCTTCTACCTCTCATTGTTTTGAAACTTTAAAAACATTTTTAAACAAGAAATACATGGTTTATCTGCATGCCTTTATGATATAGCACTGTATCTTGCAACTTCTTCAGCTGTGCCTCTACCTTGGAAGGGTTTGGTTTAAGCTTCTTGTTCAAAGGTCTTTGGGAGACGGAGTCTCTGATGGGATGGAACCTTTTTTTGGTAGGTGTATTCTTTTCTTGTTTCTCCTTTCTCATCTCTTCCTCTCATTCATCCAAGTCACCTTCCTCCTTACTAAACAAATCTTTGGTCAAAATAAATTGTAGCAAAGCAAACACTGCTTTCTACTTCTAAGCCTTTTAATTTTACTTCATGAACCATGCCATCTGATGTTCTAAGTAACAAACTTGATTTCTGGAGCTCAAGGTTTTAACACGAGATAATAAATTCATCCTCAGTTCAAAATTCTCAGTTCATTTTCTTAAGGTAACTCTTTATTACAAAGCGGGATATACAGTGAATGCAGATATGTCAGAAAGTATAAACAGCATTTAAGAGCAGTTCAGATTTGCTTGCGACTTACTCGTAGCCACTGTTTTTCTTTTTAAGCATCTGAGTAATCCATCGGCGAGAACCTCGTCCGAAGAACTTCAAAATCAACTTGTTGAATGCTAACATGTCAGTAAAAATATAGACTTTACATTCTCTATTCGAGGAAAACAGCAAGGTAATGTAACAAAAAATCAAGATAATTTCTAAGGGTATAATTCAACTGAATATACCTCATCACTTTCAAGATCTTGCTGGAGGAGATTTTTCAGAAAGCTTGTCTGTCGTATCCAGCTGATTTCTGGTCAATCATACCTGCTTGGGTGACCTTCTCGTCAACGTGCTGTTTGAATCGGGCTGCTGCAAGGAGCTCTTCTTCACTCTTCACTCTACAGAATCTCAACACTCCTACCTCGTGATCTAAACTATAGGCTTGGTCCTGAGCTTGTAAATCCTAGAAAGATCAATTGCAAACGTTTAACTAAAGAAAAAAACTGTTTGATCTCAGTAAGATGCAATTAAATCTTTTCTTGCTAAGGTTTCACTTGCATGATAATACCTGTTACATTTTTTATAGGTTAGGTGAATTATCTGCTAATAGGACTCAAAGCCTTATGATGATTACTAGTGCTCTTAGTTTTTATAAGATATTATTTACTAAATTATTCCATATCAAATTATTACATTATAACTTCTTTCCTTGGCTTTTCAGCTGCTGAATTATATCAGAAAAGATTTATGTAGCTTTTCGAATGCTACTAACTACTTTGAAAGAGTAGCTATTCCACTTATAAGCATTTGCTCAATGTTGGGAAGGAATGCCTACCTGATGTGGATTCCAGTCAGAATCAAATATGACCACTGTATCAGCTCTATGTAAGTTCAAGCCTTGTACTTATAATGAATAAGAAATATGGCAAGTCCTCTTTGTTAAACAAAGCAACAATTTTCCTCTGTCCTCCGCCTCTGTAGTTTCGTCCAGATGTAAGTTGAGGAGATAATCCTCGAGGATATTCAGTAGTGATGTCATCTGAGAGAAAAGCAACACTTTGTGTTTCTAGCTCTTCAGTTAGGGAAAGATTTTGTCCAGTAACTCAAACATTCCATACTCCCAGGTGTTCTTCCATTTACCTAGTTCTGTATGTTTCATCTGTAATGAAAGTTTTCTGTCATAAGCCTTAGAAATTATTATATAATCAAGGCCTTTTATTTTAATTTAGCCAAGATGATATGTACATCATACTTTTTCTTACATATCTGAATGACTCGGGACATATTTTTTAAAGAAGACAAGTTGACTTAAGCGAACATTTTTGTGTATAATTGTGATTATTTTCAAAATACTTTTGTCACGAAACTGAAACATAGGGCTGGAATAGGGAAAATCAATACAAAATGATAATGCATGTTTGCATAGTGAAGGTTATAGATCTATAGAAACTATAGCTTAGACGAAATTAAACACAACCCGGACGATTTGACAAAAGCATTTACATTTTAGTGGAGCTAACACTCGGGTGAATTATATTTCATGTTTAATACGCTTCTTTTTTGTAAAATCTTAAATGAAACTCAGTAGATATTTATATCATTCATTTTATTTCAATTCCATTTGTGTATACATACATGTTAATACTATCAGGTATAAATAATATAATAAAATATACAATGTATATAAATAAGCTACTATAACATGTGCATTTTTCTAATAAAATTATGAATTCACACAACTGGAATTTTAATTATCAAATATATGTGTCTGAATTTTAAACGAAAATAAGATATGCCCCTGCTTCTTGCTACCAACTGACTTTTTCTTTCATATTGCATTTATTTTATAAAAACTTTGAACTCATTCGCGATACAATAACTTTGAAAAAGACAAACATTTACTGTTCTCTAGTTACAGCGGAGCTTCTTCATTTATCAACATAGTGTAAAACATGATTGAACCGCCTCCAGACTATGAGAAAAGTCCAAAGAATCCGGAACATAGACATCCACAAGAGTTCGGACAAGCTGCATCAGGTCAATATTACGGTCATGGTCACAACGTCCCAAATCCACATTACGGACAACCACAACCTTTGATGCATCATCAGCAGTCAAACACTACTGTCATCATCAACCAACCATCAGCCAATCAGAATGACCGTATTATCGGATCTAGAGACGGCCACCGAGATTGGAGTTCGGGATTGTTCGCATGCTGCGATGATACAGGAAACTGTGAGTATATGTTTTTACAGCTGAGTGAGTACATACCTACCTCAGTTAATATAAATTCAACTCCTGTAAGTATAGGTTCGAATGAGCGGACCAGTAAACTAGTGGTTATATGCTTGACTTAATATTCAGAGGTTGATTCCCCGTCCCTCCATATTCATTACTGTCTTTCAGGAGAGACGTTAAACACCGAAGTCCCGTGTATTAACGCTATGGACTGAGCATGAAAAACAACCAAAGGTGTCTCGGGACATGAATATATCTTCAACTGTCCCAAAGAACTCTTCAGCGAGGGGGGGGGGGGGGGGTCATATAGGAAACCATTACCGACGGTATAAACTCAAATACACAAACACATTTATTAAAACGAAACGGATCAGTTGTCCAGTTGTAACGCTCTGGACAGGTGATCAAGGGGTTGCGAGTTCGATCCCCTGCTCGCTCCTCCAGTAACATTGTCAGTGCTATGCTATGGAAAAGAACCAGGGAGTCTATGGTAATGCATGTTTTCTGCAGCTTGTACTATACCTCACAATAGTAATTAACTTAACCCTGCAGTGGGCGTCGGTCGTATGGGCAGTTGGTCCGAGGATAAATAAACTCAACTTTGATACATGATATAGTGTGCAGGAAACCTAAATTCTTATTGCATTCTCAGAGCTTGTGGTCTTAAAACAGATTTTATCAAAAACTCTATACCTCAAGACAACCCACATTTGGCCAGTAAAATAATAAGATTTAAAGAAACAATTTACCTTGAGTATAAAACATTTCCTCTAAATATTGGGACTCTTTTAGACGGAAAATGTAATTTTAGAAATGTTATTACATCTGAAATGAAGCCGGCCCGGCTAGCTCAATCGGTAGAGCATCTCACTGTCAAACTTGACGATCCCGGTTCAATCACCAACAGGGCCGGCAAAATTTCTTCGTGATAACTGATTTATGCGTCATTAGTCTCTCACCTGTGAAGTAGTCAGTCACTTGCTGAGAAATTGGTTAGTACACTGGTTGGATATCGAGGAACACTGGTCAGGTGGATTGACCGTCGGGATAGCTGTTAAACTGGCGTTAAACCCCAATAAAACAAACAAACAAACAAACATCTGAAATGTTACGTATCTTTTAAGATATTCATGTAGGTAAGATCTAGCATTGCATTATTTACTTACCTAGGGCTTGATTTAAAACGTTTTTACTACACGACGAATAAAATTGCATATTCTATTTGGAAAGAAATTTTGTAAAATATATTTGCATTTATTTACTCAAATTTTTCCTTACACGTCTAAGTCAGCAATTTTTGCTTCATCCGGGTTGAACTTACATTCAATTCACATTGATCGAGTACAAAAGAAACAGAAATAATTAAAATAATTAAAATAATTGTTTGAAATTCACCTGAAAGGCAAGCGAGCGTGAAGATAGATATATCAGATCTATATTGATAAAGGGACATACTTTATAAATAAATGCAATATTTGCACGTTTTAATTGTATTAATAATGAATAGAAATGAGACAACACTATGACTCGTTTAATGTTTGCACATTGCAGGTCTAAGTTTTGATGTTTAAATTTTATATTTGTGTTCATTTAGAAAAGCAAAAAAACATGTTTATTTAGGTATTTGTCTTCTTTAAAAAATGAATCATATTCCTGTATTTCCTATTTTATTTATCTGATTTTTCTCTTTTATTATTTTGAGCAGCTGTACTGTACAAGACAGCCCACTATCTAAAATGTCTTTATACAACGTTTTTTATTCAAGATTTCATGTGTCTGTGTTTGTTATTTTGTACAGTAAGTTACACGCCATGGGGGAACACTCTACAAATCACTTATCACACTTTACATATCAGTCTTGACACTCCAAACACACAGTACTTATCGCACTGCATAGGAATGTCTCCTGACATTTTCGACACTTGCAACATCAAAGGAAAAATGCCACCACTAAAGCAAAATAGGGTTTCCTTAGTCAAACTGATTTATAACTAGCTTTGTAAATATTGAACTAATTTTGTGTTGGCAATATCTCTATGCGCGTATGCACTGTCACCCTACGAACAGAAAATATCTACTTGACAAATCAATTTATCATACCTGTGTTTTAAAATGAACTCGTCAGTTCCCTTCAAGTAAATTTCAACGTCATTTCAGAGCTATCAGAAATCAGGGAAAAAATCTACATCAAACGAGCTGCAAGAAAGAGGCGGGATGTACTTTTAGTCGGTCAAAGCTTTTGTCGCTAGTGCTCCCGTATCTGCGTGTTGTATGTAGAACGACAACCGTGGGTATCCAACAATGCTAATAATAATACTAATAATGTTCTTCTCTCGGGTGAAGGTCTCATTTGGGTAGGGTCTCGAGAATGATTCAAGTAAGGTTGGATAGCATAACTTTCATCGCAATAGAGCAAAAACGAGTTAGTATAAATGATGTTTTTTTCACCTGTGCGATCTGTTGTATGAGGCTGATTCTATTTCTGAGCCGTAGATTATCTAACTCTAGATGATACGAGACATCAATGCTCTAAAACATACACAGCGCCAGCTCAGCAAAGAGTAATTAATTGATTGAATACTTGATGTCTAACCTATCGGATAGGACTGGAGTCTAAGAGTGAACACCAACAACGAAGTTGGAACCGGATATCGTTGCACATTCAATAGAGGTGACTACTGTGAATAAAAACCAGTGGTCGTTGCACTTACAATAAACATGGTCATTTTGAATATAGAAATACCTAAGTTTTACTTTAGAGAGTGTATTTGCTACTGAAATTTACTCTTAATTTTCTTTGTTCATATACATTTACAGGTATGATGACATTTTTTTGTCCAAACTGTGTACTGGCTGATATTTCCGCGAGGCTCGGAGAATGCATCTTTGTGACGTGTTGTATTCCCGGTGGAATCGCTACTGTCCGCACACGAGTTCGAACACTTGGCGGCATCAGGGTTTGTATTTCAAGCAATTTTAGCATTGATATTATTGTTTATCCAGAACTCATGATTCCCAGAAGTGGGGATACACGTTTTTTTGTGAGTAAAAGTGGTTTCAGACGAGTAAAGTTGTAAATATTCAATATGATAAGTCAATGGTAATTTATGTTGAGATAATTACTTTCTTTTCGGGTGAAACTAGGACGTCTTTGACTTAATGGGACTATTGGTTGTGTTAATATTTAAAGTGATGAAGCAAGGTTGCGATAAAAACTGCATTAATACAACATGTACTGTTTAATAGCCACGTAGCAGCAACTCTAAATATTGTCATTTTTTACGGTTCCTGTTTTTAAATGAAAAATCGTAAAGATCATGGGCATTGCTCTTCTCACTTATTTAACAGTCGATATTTATGGACGAGGTCGACATGGACCGACATTCGCCGCCTTGAACTTTTTTTTTCAATTTAGTTAAAGTAATTTATTTTACACCAACTGGGAAACATGTTCTTGCAACTTACGTTAATGCCGCTCAATGACTTTTTTCTGGATTCGAACCGGTACTATTGTTGAAGATGTGGGACGCGAAAAGCCTCTGGAAACTCTCACGCCTGGTTGGTTCGAATCATTAGTCCGGCATTTTACCTCTGTACCACTGCTTCTTCATCGATAAACGTTTGTTTAGTAGAGGTATATTTTGGCATCTATCATATAAGTTTTAAGACGACATGGTAATGTCGGCTTTGTGATCGAGGGTACCTGAAATGAAATCCTGTTCAGGGCAAATGAATTTTTCTCGAATACATCTTTGCTGCCTTATAGGATAACTTGAATTTTCAGGGATCGATGTGCAAGGATTACTTAGCGGCAGAATGTTGTCAGCCCTGCGTTATTTGCCAGATACATCGGGAGCTGCAATTCATGGGAGTGTAAACAGTGTTTCTTCCCAAGTCTGATGAAATCTTGAATAATGCGACGGGGTATCAGACATAACGCTTTTACAGGGACGTGAAACGCATTTGTATAAAAAAAAAAATTCGACAGTTTTTGCCTAAAAATATGTCATACAATAATATATATATATATATGTTAAAGCCTCAACTTTTTATGACCTTTTTTAATTTCCCTTATGTTCTTGGCTCTTGTCAAGGATTTGCATAGTTCAAGCAACTAACGCATATTTACATTGATTTCTTGACAAACAGCACAAGTTAGTGCATTCACCATGCCTTGTAATGTATGTACACAGAGCCTTAATCTCAGTTAAGACCCTGGTGTACCCGTGATTCTTTTTTCTTTTCCCTCATACATAAACTATACGAATTTCATTGATTTCAATTTTCTGTTCTACATCTTTAAGATATGTTGTCTTCTTATCAAATGCCGTGTTGAGGATATTTGTTATTACGTGTTTCGCTCCATTACGTTATGCGTATAAGAGTGTACTTGCTATCTAGCAACACGTGCAATAACATACACAACTTTCCTCATTAGGCCATTGCCGGGTTCGCTTGAAGTGACAACATTCTGGCAAGCTACTGGCGTAACTCTGTAATCCTTCAATGTTACCATTCCTCTACCGTAACTGTTACAAATATTGTCTTTTGTTAAAATTTTCAGATTTTATCTACATAAACATTTCACTTGAATTGTTGTGGTAAATTAGATGACATTGAGAATTTATGCAGAGCAAAATGACCATGGTTATTCCGTGGCTATTGACAGAGTTTTCATCCTTAATAATAATTTTTTTATTGAAGTTTTGTCCGAAGCAAGACTATTTTACCCTCCACTGCTTCGACTTGAAATTTACGTGATCGTTAGATGGCACTGAGAAGAAGTACAGAACACGAGCTATTATTCAAGCACGATTCTTTGAGCAGAGTGCAAAGTCATTTTCCTTTGTATTCTATTTATTGGTCCGGAGTGTAACTCTATAACCCTTCAACCTAAGATACTATCGACTTAAATTTTTTCGGATAGAGAAAAGAAAATAATCAGAACACAAAAACAGTTATAATTGTTTTTGCTACTTGTATTATTGCTCTTTATTTATTTTTAAATGAAATCCTGTTCAGTGCAAATGAATTTTTCTCGAATACATCTTTGCTGCCTTATAGGATAACTTGAATTTTCAGGGATCGATGTGCAAGGATTACTTAGCGGCAGAATGTTGTCAGCCCTGCGTTATTTGCCAGATACATCGGGAGCTGCAATTCATGGGAGTGTAAACAGTGTTTCTTTCCAAGTCTGATGAAATCTTGAATAATGCGACGGGGTATCAGACATAACGCTTTTACAGGGACGTGAAACGCATTTGTAAAAAAAAAATAATTCGACAGTTTTTGCCTAAAAATATGTCATACAATAATATATATATATATATGTTAAAGCCTCAATTTTGTATGACCATTTTTAATTTCCCTTATGTTCTTGGCTCTTGTCAAGGATTTGCATAGTTCAAGCAACTAACGCATATTTACATTGATTTCTTGACAAACAGCACAAGTTAGTGCATTCACCATGCCTTGTAATGTATGTACACAGAGCCTTAATCTCAGTTAAGACCCTGGTGTACCCGTGATTCTTTTTTCTTTTCCCTCATACATAAACTATACGAATTTCATTGATTTCAATTTTCTGTTCTACATCTTTAAGATATGTTGTCTTCTTATCAAATGCCGTGTTGAGGATATTTGTTATTACGTGTTTCGCTCCATTACGTTATGCGTATAAGAGTGTACTTGCTATCTAGCAACACGTGCAATAACATACACAACTTTCCTCATTAGGCCATTGCCGGGTTCGCTTGAAGTGACAACATTCTGGCAAGCTACTGGCGTAACTCTGTAATCCTTCAATGTTACCATTCCTCTACCGTAATTGTTACAAATATTGTCTTTTGTTAAAATTTTCAGATTTTATCTACATAAACATTTCACTTGAATTGTTGTGGTAAATTAGATGACATTGAGAATTTATGCAGAGCAAAATGACCATGGTTATTCCGTGGCTATTGACAGAGTTTTCATCCTTAATAATAATTTTTTTATTGAAGTTTTGTCCGAAGCAAGACTATTTTACCCTCCACTGCTTCGACTTGAAATTTACGTGATCGTTAGATGGCACTGAGAAGAAGTACAGAACACGAACTATTATTCAAGCACGATTCTTTGAGCAGAGTGCAAAGTCATTTTCCTTTGTATTCTATTTATTGGTCCGGAGTGTAACTCTATAACCCTTCAACCTAAGATACTATCGACTTAAATTTTTTCGGATAGAGAAAAGAAAATAATCAGAACACAAAAACAGTTATAATTGTTTTTGCTACTTGTATTATTGCTCTTTATTTATTTTTAAATGTTATGTTTGTATTTAAAGTAAACATTGTCAAAAAATAATATACACTGCTTCTTGAAACTTGATTGAAAGTTATGCTGCTTTCAGAAGAAGCACATAGCACCAGGATTTTAACTCCGCTTTCAATGTTTACTGCTTTATTGAACTAGGTTTAATCTCATATGAATTTAACAATGCTTGTCACACTAGAACAAAACAAGGCGTCGCTTAAAACTTAAAGGATAACTAGATTGCTGTTGTTTATTATATTTCATAATTATTTGATATCATCATCTCACATATATAAATAGAAAAATAAATAAAGATATGAAATTTGATCCAAAAAAAACACGAAGCTGTTAAACAGGTTTGATCAAGATGGTTCAATACAAGAGCCCATTTTTGCATGTTTGCACAGTCAAGGTTACTGGTCACTAGATAGCTGTTGTTAATTATATTTCATAATTATTTGATATCATCATCTCATATAAATAAATAAAAATAAATAAGTAAATAAAATTGTAAAAGAAAAAAAAGATTGTTCAATACAAGAGCCCATTTTTGCATGTTTGCACAGTCAAGGTCAAGGTTAAATAAGTTTTTGGATAATTCCGTGAAAAGTTAGTGTATATTTAAACAATTTTAATATTAAAAATATATCGGTACGCTGAATTAAATTTGCCCCTTCATTTCTTGTTAATATAAATGACAGATCTGTTCAATATTCATTTTATCTTAACTTGTATGCAAATATAATTATAAATTTCATATCTTATAAAATATAACATAAATTCTAAACAAATAAAAAAATATAATTATATCATATTTTTGGATAGTAACGTAAGATTTTGAATCTGTTATTTTCAATAAACCATACTGAAAGTTGAAAATTCTTGTTGAAATCATATTCGTCACTAAATAGGAAAGCTTGTGATATTGTTGACAGGCTTCATAATTCTCTTGTTTTCATTTACAAACAAAATATTTCATGTAACCTTTATTTCGAATAAACCGATAAGAGTTTAGAAATCTTTTGTGAAATCAGCATGATTTGCCTGAAACACTCTGTAGCACAATTATTCGCCGCCATATTCAAGACGATCATATGGCCTATTCTGTTCCTTTATTTATAACAATGTTTAGTTTCCATAACAATACCAAAGCACATACGGTAAAGCATGGTTGAAACGCCCTATGTGAAGCGCCAGGCAGCAACTTGTCACTCGTACGGTCACGCTAGCGTGGTTCCGATTAACCATACGGATATCCAGAGCCCATGCTGCCTACGCAGCAGTCTAACACCACTGTCATCATCAACCATCCAACAGTCAATTAGAACGATCGTATGATCGGATCTAGAGACGGCCTAAGGAGCTTGCTGTGATGACTTGGGAAACTGTAAGTACTCGTACAGAAATCTTATTACCACTTTGAAGTAAATTGTAGAAAATGACCATTTGACCTGTATTATAACATGCTTGCACACAATTATAGCGCAGAGAACTATTAAAATATTCTATTCATATGATATGAAGAGGCAAAAATAAACATTACTACATTAGTATTTTAATGTTTGGATGCAAGTCGAAAGTAAGTTTCCCTAGAATCTTCTATAGTCTCGTATTAAAGGTTTCAAAACATTTAACAAGATCAAATATACATGCCATTTGTCGATCACTAAAATGCTCTGCAAATACCTCTAAAGGTAGACCTGAATAAAAATTACCTTTATAAGAACGACAGTCACGCAGATGTAGATGTATGTATTTATTTGTGTTTAAATCATATGCATTTATGTACCTATAGTAGTGAGACCGTGCTCATTTCCATTACAAAAAACATTGAGGTATCGTCTGCCAAGTTCTACTGTTGCTAAACAACGGCAAATGGCAAGTCATTTTCTTCGATTTGCGGATATTCTTTTAATATGCATGTATCATGTTAAATCGGAAAAGGCTTTAAGATAATTTTAGCGATCAAAACTTTGTAATGTTTAATTGCTTGGTTTCAAAAATTGACTTTTGATTGTATAAACAGATACAGTTTATGTTTGATAAAAGTCAAATACATGTATTCTTAGCTGCCATAAATGTCTGCCATAAAATATTATGCGTCCCTTGAAAGGGAAATAAAGTCTTAAATCAAGCATGAGGTTATGTAATGCATTGACAGTCGCAATTTGTATGAATCGATTATTCAAGAACAGATATATTATTCATTTAGTTTTTAATTTGTTTGGGTTAAGTTATGTTTGTAGTACAGGGTAGCAAAATCAGTAAAACTGGTCTTTGTTTGAACAGCATTTTGAAAATCATTTGCAGTAATTTTTACTACTCGTTTTCTCTTGACTTTGAAAGTTTTTAGCTTCACAGAGAGTTTTATTCTGTACCAAGGTTCATGCTATATTATAATGCAAAATCCTTTGATAGGAAACAAGAAAATAGATTATGTTTTATTAAACCGGCCCAAGACATCAACTCTAAATTGATTGAACGAACCTACTTTTAGAAAAGACGATAATAGATTATAAATGAAATATTTGCAAACTGCAGACAGTCTAGAAAGAAAAAGCAAAAAAAAAATGGATCAAGGTCAGTTTATATTTTTGTTTGGCGGGTTTAGCTCTATATATACAGAAACAATATTTTTGAAAATTTGGAGAGAGAAAAAAGAATATGCCACTCAGAGTTTGATTGTCTACCATTTTTAGAAACGCACTTTGTTCGCTATACTGATTGGTAATTGCTTGTATATTAAAATGTGTGTGACTCTTTGCTGTGATTTCTGTGAGCTACGCTGATGATATGCAAACTTCATTCATCATGTGGAAAAAAAACAGACTTAAGATCAATTAAAATAATAATTAACTCACTCTTTAACACTCACTCACACTGAATGCATACTGAAAAAAACTTTCACCCGTTTTCAGGCCTTAACTAGATGTTAACATTATAAAAAATCTTTTCGTAAATACAAAGTACACCAGCCAATCTTCGGTGCACGACATGATTTTTTGCAACTCTACAGATTTCATATTGAAAAAGACCATTTTACCTTTCAAGCGACGGATTTTCGACCCAAAAAAATGGTCCGCGGGAGAGCATAAAACAGGTGCGCGATGACGTAGTATCCTACCATTGAATATATGGGACTATAAACGGTGTTTGTTTCCAAATCTTAAACAATAAAAAAATGGAACCTGGAATCAAACGTTTTTACACGGACGTAAAATTAATTTGTAGAAATAGTCGAACCGTCGTCCCATGGCATGTGATATAAAATATATAATTAATATATTAAACTGTTACTTTTACCTTATACGACTTAGCCTTTGTTCGTCTAAAACCGATTTACGAGATGGCATAATACACGTCGTGTATTGACCAAGTGTGTGAGGAGTGTTTTTTTTTCTTATTTCATTTTTTTCATTTGCCCATAAAAGTTTGGTATACTTTGAGAAGACATTTTTCACATTTCCATTAATGTTCAATGCATTTCGATTTCATTTCGCTTCCATCAAGTGAATTTATCAAATACCTACAAGTGTTAATATCCTACCTTGAAATACAGCTCTGCAAAATACGATGTCCGTATTCGTTGAAATCATTTAATTCATTCTGAGTGTCTGTCCGTCCTGTAATGCACGTTGTCGTGATTACATACACGGCATACAGATAGTTACATTAAGTCTACCTACTAGTAAGTATGGAAGGATCCGAAATATTTCATGATAAATAAATCAGGGTTGGCTTATTGACCGGTCGATTGAGTATTGACCGGGCCGGTGGTCAATACTGGTCAATACTGGTCATTATTGGTCAATACTGGTCAATAGTGGTCATTTCTGGTCAATACTGGTCAATTCAATTTTATTCACTACAAAACTGTCCATAATGTTCTTAGAATCATGTTAAAACAGTTAAATCCTTTAGGCCCTTACAATAGACATTGGTAGGGCCTAGATGTTACTTCATTTATGGTTTAATATTGGATAATCCTTAAGTAAACATAATATTTTAATTGGTATGTTCCCATGTTCGATAAACAATAGAAGTGCAAGTCCTCAGTGTCCTGACCATCCTTTGTCATACACAAGTGTTAATTGACAAGTGTATAACACCTACTTTATGGTTATTGGATAATCCTTAAATAAACACATTAGCATCTTAATAGACATGTTCCCTGGTCCAGTAAACAACAGAAGTGTGACACAACAACCCTCCATCATCTGACCATCCATTGTCATACAAAAGTGTTAATTGGCAGGTTTGTAACACCTACTGGTGGTTCAAATTACCTTTGCTTAAAATGAAGATTTTTCAAGTTACATTCTCTGTTGCTAGTTAGTTGATAAAACACTAAAAGTAAAATAATTTTTACTTTGTTTAAAAACTCACCAGAATGAAGCCAAAAGACCCTATTTGGGGATTTTATGATCTCATTACTGAGGGAAACAAGACAATTTCTAAGTGCAAAGCATGTTCCAGTGAAGTCAGTTCCAAAGTGTTAAGACTCAAATCACATCTAGATAAGTGTCAGAAGTCTGTGAAAGTTGACAAAGATCCAGTCATTACACTTGTGAGTGAATCTGAAACTCAGAAACCTCAGACCCCAACTCCTTCAACTCCAAAGACGGCAAAGAGAAAACGAGAGGAGACTGACGATGACAGCTTACATGTTAATACACCAAAGCGACAGCTACAACAGACATTAGATGGATTTACAGTTCCTACCAGTGCTAATATGAAGGATAAACTAGATGAACAAATCGCCAAGTTTTTTATGCATGTAACATTCCGTTTAATGTGGCTGACAACCCAGTGTTTAAGGATACTATGAACTTGTTGCGCCCAGGCTATGAACCGCCATCCCGAAAGTCTATTGCTGGTCCCTTACTGGACAAAGTCCATGGTAAACTTACTGACATGTTGAAAAACAAACTTCAGGGCAAAGATGTAACAATGTTGCAGGATGGTTGGTCTGACATTCACAACAATCCTGTTATTGCGACAAGCATACATTGTGATGGTGAGGCTTTCTTCATGTCAGCTACAGAAGCTGGTGCCAACAAGAAGACCTCTTCATATTGTACAAGCTTAGCTCAGGATGCTATAAATGAGTGTGAGAAAGACTATGGGTGCAAAGTGACAGTTGTTGTGACTGACAATGAAAAAAAAATGGAATTAATGAGAAAAAACTTAGTTGAAGCAAATCCAGAGTTGACTGTGTATGGGTGCTCAGCTCACTGGTTAAACTTACTTGGTCAGGACATTACACCATCCCAAGTTATGAACCAAGTGAATGAAATCAACAAGTACTTCCGTAACCACCATGCTCCAGGTGCTTTGCTCAGTGCGGTCGAAGGCTCTGTAAAACCATAGTTGCCAGCAGACACAAGATGGAACAGTCAGCTCACATGTATAGAGACATACATACGCAATCGTCCCTATATGGTTCTAATCATAGCCCAGAATGAAGATGTCATCGACACCAGGATCGCAAAGCTCATCCAGAATGTAGGGCTCTACAACGAGGCCAAGAACCTCCAGAAGCAACTTTCACCTATCTCTGCTGCGCTGAACAAGGTGCAGTCTGACACTTGTACCCTGGCAGATGCATGCGAAGAGTGGTTAGATCTCATAGCCAATGAGGACCTCAGCCCCTACAGTCAGCAAGTGCTCATCCGCTTCAACCAGGCGATGACACCCTACCACTTTGTGGCCCATATCCTTCACCCAAAGTACCGTGGCAAGAAGCTCACTGCTTCTCAGTGTGATGCAGCTCAGGAGGCAGTACTCAATAAGTGTCCAGATGCTGTGCCAGACTTTCTTAACTTTATGTCAGAATCAGTTGTGATACCTAGTGCTCTAAGTAGTGAAAGTGTTATAAGTAAAGTTAATGCAAAAGTATGGTGGTCATGTTTAGACCGTTCAAATGTGGTTGGAAATAGCTTGTGTGAACTTGCAAGAAAAGTTCTTCCAATGCCATGTAGCTCTGCCTCCCTTGAAAGGATCTTTTCCAACTTTGGAACTGTACAAACAAAACTTAGGAATAGACTAGGAATTCAGAGAGCAGCAAAACTTGTTGTGTGTTACCGCTTCCTTAGAGGTAGTGATGAGCTTGACTGGTAGAACTGGTCATTAACCAGTGTGAAATATTGCTATTTAAGCATGTATTTTTAATGTTTACGCCAGAACAGATATGTATGGTGGTGGACATGGTGGTGCTAAATGTTTCTATCATTTTGTTTGAATACTGTGTGCTAAAAGTTTAAATCTTTTTGTTGGAATACTGTTGTGTGTTGCAAATTTTCATTCTTTATTTTATTAGTATGAATTCTAATACAAGCACATACTTTGTAACTTGATTAGAAATGAAATAAATGTTTAATGGTTTGTTTTCTTCCTTTCTTTTATAAAAATCTTGAAAAAAAGTTCAATTGACCAGTATTGACCAGTATTGACCACTTGGGGGAGTATTGACCGGGACGGTTTTAACCGGTTAAAACCGCTGGTTAAAACCAGGGGCGGTCGATTGGTGCCAACCCTGAAATAAATATGAAATAGAAATAATATTATTTTAGTGTGTTAATCTTCCTCACTGGTTTTGTATTTTGGTGATCAGACTCAGAGAGTTGGGGTGTGGGAAGGGTGGTCTGCCTCTCGCCTGATCAGTAAATATACACGAAGTCGACACCCTTTATAATGTTAAAACGCACATACCAGTATGAACGACCTGGATCCCCAGATAAACAATCTGTTGTAGTATTCCATTAATCATACGCATTCATAATTTTCAATTTTTACGTAAACATTGCGTCATTCTTATGATGTAACGTAGATAAATACAGTTGTAATATCCCCATATACTGAAACGTTCTCAGCTTTTCTCTTTAAACTGACTCGATTTATTGGTCAGCTGATTTTTGCAGAGCCAATAAGCTGCACGGTAGTGAAGAAGCGTAGAAAAATTTACAAAATAACTTTCTAACTACTGTAATATATAGCAATTAAATCGTAAGATAAGTTTATAATGTCTCACCATACATGTCACAAATAAAACACTTTTACAAATAAAAATCATATAAACATGTAAGCCATTCTAAGAAAATAATGACAGACGTTAACTAGAACAGTCATTTAAGATGACACATACCCCCGCAACTGCGCACTGACTCAACAGCAGAAGCAAATCTAAATTCTCATAAAGCTATGATGCCAGTATACAAAGAAAACTGAAAGACTAGCTTGCCCCACAAGCTACACGTTGACTTAAATCTGCATTTAAAAATGATATAAGTTCTATTGGAGTTGACTCTGATGTCTTGATGGATATGAATCAAATATTATGACTTGCACATCTACACTGTGTATTGACTAAGCCTGACAAGTTTAAGTTCAATCTGTTAAAAACTGATGGAGGAGTTTTGTGCCGCAAGGTATATGGCAAACGTGGAAAAAATTCTTAGTTCATGGGCAATAATTATCCCTTGCTAGGTATGCATCAGAAATATGTCTTTCACATCTTCATTGCCTAATTACTATCTCTGCCAAGTGTCATTTCCATCGGTTGAAAAATGAAGGAGTAGTTTGTGCCACAATGTATATATTAGTCAACAAGAGTGCCAAACTGCCACAAAATACGCCCGTCGAAAATTTTGGTAAATGGTTGAAAAGTTTGACAGAGAGGTGTGTACATGCAGGAATCCTTATAACCCAAATTAATTTGATAACCAGCCAAATTAATACCAAAGAATTACGGGGTATTTGCAGAGGTGTCAATTATATCACAGGAACTATGTAGTAGTCCATACATGTGATAACCCGGCGGGATTTTAAAAAGTCCCGTTATTCCACATCAATTCCAGCTGTCCCGATATTAATTAAAAATTCCCGTTATTAAAATCCAAAAGAAAAAAATCTTTCATCTGCCGACGTCAATAACTTCCTCAGCTCCGGTTATGGGCGGAGCTTATACTCGGAAACGGCGATCAATACATACAACCTTTAAAGCATTGACCAATCAGAGCTACAACGAGTAGAAAATTGTTGTGTACAACTTAACAAATTAATTGAATGCTTAATTTTAAAGGCAAACCGTTAAACATCAATGTATTACTAATGTTACTTTAACCTTTTAAACAGTTTAAGGAAATGACTAAAATACTTTTTGGTATTTTTGTTTCAATTCTCGGATTTATTTATAAGAAAAGGTCAAGTAGTTTTAAGACAAGCTTAACAAATTGTAGGAAACCACTCTCAGCAAATATTTAGTTCATTAAACATGAAGCAGCGAGTGAAAATCTCGGATAAATTCCGTTTGTCATATGTTTCCGCGACCCCGTCGTATTTTAATATTTATAGAAAACAGTGTCTTGGAGACCCTTTATATGACAAACTTACAACATTCAAGTGATTGATTAAGATAAGTGGTCATTATTTAATTATAAGTACCAGTTTTTCATTGAAAAAGTTTCCTTTTCTCTAAGACTTTAATATTTCTGTCGTAGTTACTTTTGAAAGCAACAATTATAATGAATCAACATAATTTACATCTTAAAATTGTTTTTAATTTTGTTCAAAAAAAATCTGGTGAAACTGGAAACACATCCCAGACTATTCACAAAAACGGATCTGTGTAAGGACTCAGGTCCAAAAGCTAAAATTCTAAAGACAAAAACAAAATTCAATCATCAGTGTGAATCTGAATATAAAAATGGATAGGAAAGTGTGCTAAGGTAACAGATTATGCCTTTTGCATGTGATGCAACCTTTATGCATTAAATAAGAACAAAAACATTTCATTAGTTTTATGTTCTGTTCTTCTTGTCTTTCTTTTTGCGAAAACGAGTCGACAAAAAAAGTCCAGTTTTCAAGCTAAAAATCCAGCTGAAAACCCAGTTTTTATATGAGTTCAGATGTCTTCTGTTGATAGAACAGGCTGGAAGGTGAATTTTGCAGCTTTTTCATGATTAAAGGGCTAGCGCCTAGAAGTGTCTGTGGTGATTTGGCTGGTTATCAAACTTGGTAAAGATATTATAGACACCAACGATTCCACAAACATTCATGAAGATCAACAAACAACTGTTTCACTAAGAGCAGAGACCAATTTGGCATTTTTTGTAAAAATTAAGAGCCATAAGTCTGGAGTGTGTAGCGCGATATGACTTGTTATCGAACTTGGTCGAGATGTTATGCCCATAAACATTTTCCTCAAGTTTCATGAAGAGAAAACAACTGTTTTGAGTTATAGAGCGGACAAGGCGAATTTGCCATTTTTTGTACAAATCAAGGGCCATATCTGAGGTGGCTAACGCGATTTGGCTGATTATCAAACTTGGCCGAGATATTAAGCCAAAAGACATTTTCCCCAAGTTTCATGAAGATTGGAGAACAACTGTTTGAAAAAGAGAGTGGACAAGGCAAACTTGCCTTTTTGTACAAATAAAGGGCTATAACTCTGAGGTCGCTAAAGCGATTTGGCTGATTATCTAACTTGGCCGAGATTTAAGAACATTCACATTTTCCCCAAGTTTCATGAAGATTTGAGAACAACTGTTTGAATTAGAGAGTGGACCAGGCTAATTTGCCATTTTTGTACAATTAAAGGCCCATAACTCTGAGGTGGCTGAAGCGATTTTGCTGGTTATCGAATTTGGCCGAGATATTAAGCCCATAAGCATTTTCTCCAAAGTTTCATGAACATCGGACAACAACTGTTTGAATTAGAGAGCGGACATCATTGTGGACGCCGTCCGGACGCCTGCCATGGGTGTCCCCATAATACGACCCGTCTTCGACGGGTGTATAAAAATGGAAATAAAGGGTATAAGTTCAAGGGGCAATAACTCTGCATTGCCTGCATGGATTTTCATAAAAATGTCATGCACATCTACATTGCCTGGTGACCATTTCTGCCAAGTTTCATTTCGATTGGTTGAAAACTGAAGGAGGTGTTTGCGACACAAGGTATATAATTTACAAACATGGGGAAATGTGCAAGTTCAAGGGGCAATAACTTTGCAATGCCTTTACGGATTTGCATCAAGAATATGTCTTGCACATCTACATTGCCTTGTGACCATTTCTGAAAGGTTTCATTTCAATCGGTTGAAAAATGAAGGAGGAGTTCACAACAAAAGGTTTAGACGTCAAAATTCACAAACACGGGAAACAATATAAGTTCAAGGGGCAATAACTCTGCAACGCCTATGTGGATATGAATCAAAAATATGCCTTGCACATCTACACTGCCTATTGACCATTCCTGGAAAGCTTCATTTCAATCAGTTGAAAACTGAAGGAACTAGTTTATGCCACAAGGTTAAGATGTCAAATTTACAAACATGGGAAAAAGTGTAAGTTCACGGGGCAATTACTTAGTACTCTGCAATGCCTGTGCGGATATGCATCAAACATATGTCATGCATATCTACATTGCCTAGTGACCATTTCTGAAAAGTTTCATTTTAAACAGTTGAAAACTCAAGGAGGAGTTCGTGACGCAAGGTTAAGATGTTAAAATTTACAAACAAGGGAAAATGTGTAAGTTCAAGAGGCAATAACTCTGCAATGCCTGTACAGATATGCATCAAAAATATGACTTGCACATCTACATTGCCTAGTGACCATTCCTGAAAAGTTTCATTTCAATCAGTTGAAAACTGAAGGAAGCGTGATTCCAGAAAGAGGGTGATTCCAGAATACCGCCCCCACCCCCCTGCAAACTTCGTTTTCGGGGTGGGAGGGGGTGGGTTAGCATGCATATAAGTATATGTATTGGCACCATCAGCAATTGGCAATTGATTTTACCACTTATATTCACTGTGTTCTATCATTCTATATTGTCTATTGATTAAATATAACTTAGTTCAGGAAAATGAATCTAAAATGTTATGACATTAATATATTATGCTATGTTAGCATAAAAGGAATTAAAAGATTAAGTTCATTCCATAAAATATAAACTGAAAACTTAAGCTGAAATTTTATCAAAAAAGAATATCAGTTTTGGAGAAAAACTGCAAGCTTAGACAGTTATCTATAGATGTTTCTCTGTTAAAATGTGTCTCTTGTACCATGTAAATACTAGAGCTATCACTAAATGTGATTAATACCCCCACAAGACTGCTTTTGGAACAGAGGAAGTTATTAGTAACAGATTACTTTGTAAAAGAATTGAAAAACAGTTATGGTTGTGGGCAATTAAAGATAGTTGTGGTTCTTGTACATTGCACTTCCTCTCGTTGTGCTTGACCATTGTAAGAAGTTGCATTGAATTCCAATCATTAGTTTTCAAGTTCTGCTCCGGATAAGGAAGGAAAACCAACTAAGGGCAATAACTGTGCAGATAATGAAGATGGAGCTATTATTCTTGAACACTGCACTTTCTGTCATTGTGCTTGACCATTGTATGAAGTTGCATTGAATTCCAACTGGAAGTTTTCAAGTTATGCTCTGGACAAGGAAAAACAACAAAGGGCAATGACTGTGCAGATAGTGAAGAAGGAGTTATGATATTTGAACACTGCACTTCCTCTCATTGTGCTTGACCATTGTATGAGGTTACATTTAATTCCAATCAGTAGTTTTAAAGTTATGCTCCAGACAAGGAAAACCAACAAAGGGCAATAACTGTGCAGATAATGAAGATGGAGTTATTATTCTTGAACACTGCACTTTCTGTCATTGAGCTTGACCATTGTATGAAGTTGCACTGAATTCCAACTTGTAGTTTTCAAGTTATGCTCTGGACAAGGAAAACCAACAAAGGGCAATAACTGTGCAGATAGTGAAGATGGAGTTATGATATTTAAACACTGCACTTCCTCTCATTGTGCTTGACAATTGTATGAGGTTACATTTAATTCCAATCAGTAGTTTTCAAGTTATGCTCCAGACAAGGAACACCAACAAAGGGCAATAACTGTGCAAATAGTGAAGAGGAAGTTATGATTCTTGAACAGTGCACTTCCTATCATTGTGCTTAACCATTGTATGAAGTTGCAATGAAATCCAGCAAATAGTTTTCAAGTTATGCTCTGGACAAGGAAATTGCAACAGACAGTTGAGTCAGTTATTCCAACTGACTGACCACCCGCCCAACTGCCCTACAGACCGACCAACCACTGGGTGACTCCTATATACCCTCCAAACTTCTTTTACAGGATATATCATATCATAAAACCTGTAAAAGACATTTTAAATTTTACCACATGATTATACAATTAGAGAAAGCTTTTTTTTTTTCTACCTATATACATGTACAGTGTATTCATTAAACAAATGGGAATTACATATTATATAAAAATAGATGACAGTTTTTGGCTGTAACTCTAACAATATTCTGACCACATATAATTGTCTTGTATTTATGACCATCAGATAAGAGGCAAAAATTATCATGATATTGAATACACTAAGAAAATAGTTGATTCCTTATATCTGTATATAGAAGACAAAAAAAGGACATGAAAATCATCCTCTGCCGAATGTAATCAGTGAAGGCATACTTACAGCCAGTCTCTTACATCTACCAGTCTCTAAAGCAATAGGAGCTGTGGCACATAATTTTGCCACTGCACCCCTATGCCATCTGTTTTGTGTTTGATTAACATGTACAGTGTTAGCTTGTTTCTTCCAGGACCTAGTTCTGTGTTTTCTCTGTTACAGAGTTTAACCAGGAGCTGGTAAATTTCACAAACAGACGTTTGTTTGACTTGTAAATAAACATTCGAAGGATTCATAAGGACAGTGGTACAAAACATAAGTCATATTTCTTAAACATTTCTTGTATATTGTAACTGTCTACTTTAGTTTAATTTATCCTAAACAAAAATTGTTTTATTAAAACCAGATATATGCATATAAGTTAGTCAACACCAAAATAATGCTACACTATCCTTTATTCTGCTACACACTGGAAGCCAACCAATATCTCCATTGACTGCTGCATTGGAGGAGTTTCATAGAGCTTAGAAGACTAGGTATGGGAAGCCACCAAAGGCTTTAGATTTTGCAATAAGAAGTCCTAGAGCTCTGTCTCCTGACTGCGCAACAAATTTTACTGGTACACCAGAATCTAAGAGTTCATTTAACTTAACTCCCAAATATTTATACTGTGTGGTAAACTTAGTATCTTTTAAACCACACTGATCAACTTACAGGGGGATTATTGAAAAAAATAACATTGGATTTATTTTCATTAACTGTCATTCTATTTGACAAAAACCACTCATCCAAACATTCTAACAAACACTGAAAATCTTCATTTTCTGCTATCTAAACAGTATTATCAGCACAGAATTGCTACCTGTTCACCCTGAAATTTAATTCTTTTAACATAAGCATTTATTTTGAAAGTTAGATCAGTTACATAAAGATTAAAAAGAATGGGCGAAAGGCAACACCCTATATTCAAACCTGTTTTCACTTTGAACTTACATGTATATCAAAAAACCTATTTTTTAAACAAAAAAATATACAAGGATTTAACAGCTCATGATAAACTATATCATACAAACAATTGTTAACACTCTCACTGCAAGAACTGTTTTGCTTGTCATCTGTTACCAAGGGCAAAAGGTCTTCAAGGCAGTTTGACTTTCGACTGAATTACTTCAACTATGATTACACTAGGTTTCTCAGTTTCAATAATTTGCTAAGACCATGGCTGTTTCAAACCAACTCCTCATCTATCTTCCACAGATTCACTCCAACAAGGCATCAACACAATTCATTTAAAGGGATACACAAAAACAGCCAATCATCGTTTCTCCTCGGTTGCTTTGTGCTGTAGAATAGTGACAAGTACTTAATCATTCACTGCAAAATTTGGCGAGAAATCTAAATTATCTATCTTGGCTCACGTGGGTCAGGTTAGGAAACCACCCGGTTTTTCATTTAAATAGAGGAAATCTTTGTTACTGGGACTGATCATTGTATTTATTTCAATCACATTCTTAGTATATTGATTGAAGAAACGTGAAAGAAAGCATAAAACTTTTGCCTGTATATCCCTTAAACTGAAGTACCCTGCCCATTCAAAACTGATAGAGAAAATATGGTAGAGAGAAAGCAACATTTAAGGCCTCTATTCAAAAGCTACTATCACATGCTCCATATATTTTACAATTTCCATATCCATAATGGCCAGAAAAGATAAAAACTTAAATGGTTAACATTAAACCTCCTCAAGTAATACACCATTCTAGCATTTTACTGAATAAAAAATCCTGGAAGAATATTTGTACAAACCCCATGATTATGCAGTCCCAGGATTTTACAAGTCCATTTGATCCACCAATAGCAATGGGTATGAACAGTACACAACTAGAAGCATTGGTGTAGTTTTCTTGTAGGTACCCATCCTGTGAAAAAGAAAATGACACTAGCCGGGCTTTTTTAAGCATGGGTCAGTAAAATTACAAAATAAAACAGATCATAGTCATATTCTCACTATTTATTACCAAATAAGCTTGTACATTTGACAAAGTGAGTTGTGGTATACAACAATATTCAATTGTTTTACGTTGCGACTGTGAAACTGTAAGCCCCACTAACAAGATCATTTGTCTGTACTTCACTGAAATACAGCTAGACGTTAATTTCATAAAAATACACAAACAATATATATAAATGTTATTATGAATAAGTAAATATGTATTTCTGCAAATGCATTATCTTTTTGTTTTTTCTCAGACAAAATTTTGATACAACATCTTAAAGTATGTATAAAATGAACACATTTAATTTCTTATCTTTCTCCACAACAGTGCAACACAAAGAGACAACATATTACACAATACTGACTTGTTCTAGGTAGTACTCAATATGATGGCTCTTCCAAATCCCTATGTTCAACATATTCTAAGCTCTTTGCAGGAAAAATTAATGTCTTTACAGTTCTGACAAAGATTCAACTTATTATGTGATATCTATGCATCATAACCTTAAGTGCCTTATACCATTTCTTGAAAAAATCCATGGGAAGTGTTTCCAACATTTTAATGGTTCTATTTCAACACATCACATTTGTCAAAAATACTATTATATTTACAGATCTAAATTGCACTTCAAATTTACACACTTCAGTTAGATATCTCATTTAAACATTCAATCATTACTTTAAACACATAAGCCATAGAAAATTAATAATTTTAGAACCAGTCTACACTAATGAAAGAGACCCAGTCTTGTAAAATGCTCATGAACCAGTCTAGAATCTGTGCCAAGATGTGAAAAACATTATGACACAGTCCATTAAGTTTAATCTTCTTCTTCCTCATCCTCTTCATCATCACTGATGACTGGACGTGGTCGACCACGAGATGCTGAACGTTTACTTGTGGATGGTGTTGCCTTTGTTGGTGTCTTTCCCTGTAAAAATGGAAACTTTTATAAATATAACATAAAAATATCTTATACAAAAATATGCAGTCATGTCGAAAGCTGGAGGGAAAAAAGGCTACTTATTATCCAGCAAATGAGAGGGAAAATATTGCATCAATGATCTTTGACCTCAAGTAGCTAATTGCTATCCAGCAAACTTGCAAGAAAATATTACATCTAAGACCTTTACCTCCAAGGTTAATAAACAAATCCTGTTCTTACCTTTCCTTTTTCTTTATCTTTTGATTTCTCTTTCTCCTTTTCTTTAGTTTTTGATTTGGTTGTAGAAGTAGACTGGGCTGTAATATAACAAATAATAAATTAAACACAGACAGAAATTATTTGAAGTTTCAAACCATGACAGCTTACATATGACCAAAGTGCAAATCAATGAAACCTTTCAATTGGTTTTGTTCAAACAAAATCTAATTCAGAAAGTGTACCAAAGTAGACCTTTGAGAAAAAAGGGTACTTTTTAACAGTTCCAATTGCTTAAAGATTTGTTGGCTTTAACATTTTTCAAGGAAGTTACCTGTTAACTTTTACAGAGTTTACAGCCTAACTTTTGTTAATAAATACTGAAACAGAAAAAATGTCCCACACTTACTGTCAGTGTCATCACCATCACTGCTGTCATCACTATCACTATCACTGTCATCATCTGATGAATCATCACTTGAATCACTACTGTCCTTCATCATTCGTTCCTTAGCATTTGTAAGTACAGACTGCAGCACTATGGAATCTTCATATATCTGTAATGTAAATGATCTTGCAAATATTATTTTTCTGAGAAAATTGCAAACTTTGTACAGTGACGACCTGTTAATAAGATCAACGTCAAAATGTGGTCTTATAAGTGAATCTGTTTTAATAGCTGATCTCACATGTTCTAAATTTTAGACAATGATTCTTCCAGACTGCTGATTTTTGCATGCTTATGAAATAGTCAAAATGGTGTTATCAGCATTGAAATGTAGCTAAATGAGTTAAATTGATACATCTTGCCATAAGAACATGCATATACTGTAAATATGTTTATACTTTAGTTTTACATTCTGATATCTTTTTTTAAAATGATATAATGCAAACATTGGACATTAGATAAAAGAAAATGGTAGAACCTTTTATTCAATTAATCACAGTTTGACATAAACATTAAACTGTTCAAAGTGTTCAAAGCACTCAAATTGATTTATTTCACTCTGGCTTTTCAAACATGAAGGTTTACCTGAGATCCTTCCACATTATAAAGTTGTGCATTCTGGCACAGGGTGTATATATCATCTTCAAGATCTTCAAGACATCTATATTTGTGATCCTTGATACGTTTCTGAAGGAAACAAGTTTTATACATCTCAGCTATCTTTAAGAACAGATTCTTTGTAATACCCACCATGTTTTTCAACAGACATTATACCTTCATTCTTTGTATGCACACTGGTTAAAAAGATCTAATCTAATCTACCTATCTAAACGTTTTTATATCTATTTATCATGCATGCTACAATCCTTTGGCAAAGTTTACCTTGCTTGTTCCCCTATAAACTGAAAAGTACTTCCAACAGACAAGAAAATGGTATTTTTCTAAACTAATCAACTTTGTGCTTCACTGGCCTTTGCCTTTATTTTGCAAAAATTATGCTTCAAATCTTTGTACATGTACAAGCTTCAGTTTAGAAATAGTGTTGACACAGACACAAAATACAACATTTTAAATAGAGAGATCCTAAAAATGATCTTAAAATTTATAATGTTCAGTTTCACTTTCAAAGACAAAATATACTAAATTAACAGGAATTACATAGGAGCTTCAACTACTTCTTCTAATAAACTTCTAGATTTACCTATATATATTAGAGACTGGACATCTATGTTTGTGATAAATCTAAATCTGCCAAAAAGTCTTATGACTACCCACAAGACCAAAGCTAATTTGCATAAAGTGGATGTATCATTAGAATCAAGTTAGTGAAATCATTGGTGTTACTTGCAGATTTGTAGATATGGGGTTGTAATTAGCTGTCTGAATAAAATTAGCTGTTCATAAGAAGCATAACTGTAACACATATGCAAATCCTCCTATTTCAGTACATTCTATCTTTGCAAGTGAAACAAGATCTGTAATGAACTAAACATAACAAAGAGCCTTATACTTACCTTGATTTTCTTGAAATCTAGAGGGTTAGTGATGATTTCATAGTACTCTGGTAAATCTTTCTTTGATGGCAACTTCTCAAAGGCAGCACTCAACATTCTACCATCACTGGCAGAGGAAAATACATAAATAATTTCATTAATCTTTATTTGAACCAATTATCTGGTTTTGTCTTGCTAGTTTTGTCATAATATGTATAATCTGATATATATTTATTTGTTGCAGCAACAAAGCAACAGGTCTGAGAGAAGAAGGCCACCGACATACTATTTCCAAAACCCCTCATACTAAGCCATCATAACAGTTTGAAGTGCCAGACTGGCCCCTATTTGTTGACAAATGACAAGTAAGTTTAAGCCAAGGCATGAATGACAAAATCTGGCAGGTAAAAATCTGGCAAGACTAGCCATTGTAATAAGGACAAGAAGTGTACGGAGGGTTTTATAAGGCCTAACTCTTCATTTCTAGAGGCCAAGTTGTACTAAGTCCTTAAATACAGGGTAAAAAGCTATCACAGGCAAGATCTACAAATAAGGTACTTACTGTTGTCAAAAAAAACTAATGAAATTAAGACCGAAGTAACGGTTTGAAAGGCATGCAGTTTATTCATAACAATGCCTCAACCCACAGAAGTCAAACTGTACAGTTTTTCATAGATTAATAAAAGGTTATTCAGGTTGAGCAATGACCATATTCTGCCTAACTGATTTAGGTATATGAAGACTACTGACTATAATTCACAGAATCACCCATATAGATTTCTTCTATCTCTCATTGTTTTGTAACTTTAAAAAAAGAAAAGAAATACATGGTTTACCTGTCTTTATAATTTAGCACTATATCTAACAACTTCTTCAGCTGTGCCTCCACCTTGGGAGGGTTTGGTTTAAGCTTTTCTACAGGAGGTCGGCCACGCCTCTTTTTCACAGGTGGGTCTCCACTGTTCTTTGGGGGTGGAGTCTCTGATGGAGCCTTCTTTCGTTTTCTGGTAGGCTTCTTCTTTTCTTGTTTCTCCTTTCTCATCTCTTCCTCTAATTCATCCAAGTCACCTTCCTCTATTGCCTGTATTGCAGAGAAAAGACATTGCGTTGGTATGTTTTAACTTACATAAAATACTGTAAGTTGTAATTCTTTCTCTTACAAAATAATATTTGGTTACATACAGGTATATCAAAATATACATTGTAAAATGAAGCAAAGCAAACCTTGCTTTCTCCTTCTAAGTCTTTTAAAAAATACTTCATGAACCATGACATCTGATGAAAACATAATTTTTAACCATAATTTTTACCATTTTTGATAATATATCCATCCTCGGCTCAAAACATATATATATTTTTTTTAAAAGCATCAAACATTTATTGCATTTCTTGTTATCAGCCTTTTCTTTTATTTTCTTCATGTTACTCTTTAAAGCAAAGTGGGATATACAGTGAATGCAGACAAGTCAAAAAGTATTAACAGCATTTAAGCGCAGTTCAAATGTGGTCATAACTTACCCGTAGCCACTGTTTCTCTGTTAAAGCATCTGAGTAATCCACCTCCTTCCTCTGGCGAGAACCTCGACCAAATAACTTTTCCTCATCTTCCTCCATTGTCATCCTTTCAACCTGCAATGCAAACATAACTCGTACTACATTTTTGTATATAGTACAAAGCCATATCTCCTAAATCAAAACATCAGAAAATTTTAAGCCATGCTGTCATATCTGAAATGTGAACTTGTATAACATGTTGTACAAAATAACTACAATTTATCAAACGTAACAACTATGTCCAATGCTGATAAATCAAAATGCATTAAGTAACAGACCTTTCCAACTAGCTTGTCTCATGTGAATCGATAACACAATTGCACTCCTGAAGATTTTCAAGCTAATTAGCAATTATAAATGATAAGACAATCTCACATTTGGCACTTCTGTAATATTAAATCAAACTTTTACCTCAGCTTCATCTTTCACTATCCAGAGAGGTAACTCGGACTCTTCCATCAGTCTTGGTTTACGAGGCACCTGCTTTGCTTCTTCTCTTCGACGCTCTATATCCATACGCTATCAAAAACAGTGAGTAATTGTTTGATTAATATCTCAGTGAAACTCATTCTTTTATGCTGATTTCTTAACAAAATTGGGCATATATGTCACACCAAGTTACCATTGATTAAGGCAACATTTGGGACATTTTAATTTACTTTTAAATAATTCTTGGGAAAAAAATGACAACAACATTAGAGTAAGAGGAGAATTCAATTTGTTAGATCAAAGAAATAATGTCTAAGCTACGAGTATCTATTTCAAATAAAAAGCACATCACATTAATTATACCTGATAGATGTCAAACTCTGCTTCACTTCTAGCAAGCATCTGGTTGATAGTTTCATCATCAGGAACCTCGTCCTCCTCCTACAACAGATTATCAATTGAATCCTTACTTAAGGAATAAACTGTACATTTTCATATCGTATCCCTGTACATTTACGGCTGACACATGATTTTTTCAAAACAGCACCAGACCAGACTTTATTCATAAAATAGTATTTTTTTTATTGTATCACATTTTTTTGTTTTGTGGCAAAAAGCACTGAAAGGCCCAAAGAATGATTTTCTTGTACACCATAATTTCATTCTATCACAATTAGTTCCATCATGATTTGACTGTATAAAATAAGTTTTATTTATCGTAGCTATTCAAAAAGATGGATACTGATCATGACCTTCCTGTCAAATTACTGAGGTTGTCATTATTCCATCTTAAAGTCCGATAATGCTCTAAATCTCTGGTTCCTTGATAGTTTTTTATTCATCATTAGAAAACTTGCTGAAAACAGACATGGATTTAAGTATTAAGAAAACATAAAGACCCTGAAAATAAAAATTAGTTTAACCCAGCATCAAGACAACCTGGTTTTACATTTACTATCACCTTGATAGTTGCATTACTAGTGAAGAGTTAACAAAACAATACTTACTTCCTTCATTTTGTCTTTTTTTGCTTCACAATCCTTCCAGTTTTCTTCCTTTAAAATCAAGTTGTTGAATGCTAACAGGTCAGTAATATAAACATTACATTCTCCCGAAAGCATTGCCTCTATCCGAGGCAAACAACGTTAGTAATGTTACAAAAAGTCAAGATAATTTCAAAGGGTGTAATTCAACTGAACATACCTCATCACTTTCAAGATCTTGCTGAAGGAGATTTTTCAGGAAAGCCTGTCTCTCATATCCAGTAGACTTCTGGTCAAACATGCCAGCCTGGATGACCTTCTCGTCAACATTCAGTTTGAACCGAGCTGCTGCCAGGATACGCTCTTCTACACTCTTCACTGTACAGAATCTCAAAACTCGTACCTCGTTCAACTGACCTATACGATGGGCTCGGTCCTGAGCTTGTAAATCCTAGAAATCAATTGTATATTATTTGTAATAGCTAAAGTTATCATGGCAAATAATGGTTACAGTCAATACCTGAAAGCTTATAAAGCAATAAACTGAATGATCTCAGAAAGATGCAATTAATTCTTTTCCAGTCAAGGCTTCAGTTGTATGATAACATCTGTTGGAGTTTTTAAGTTAGATGAATTCCCTGCAAACTGGACTCAATGCCTTGTTATGATAACTGGTGCTTTATGTTATTACAAGATTTGGGGTCTTTTTTATTAAATTTGGGAATAATTTCATATCCTATTTTTATAAAATCTTTCCTTGGTTTTTCAGATGGTGAATTTTACCAGAAGGGACACCTTTCCACATTTATGTGCTCAAGAATGAATGCCTACCTGATGTGGATTCCAATCAGAATCAAATATAACCACTGTATCAGCTGCCTGTAAGTTCAGACCCAATCCTCCAGCTCTTGTACTCAAAATAAATATGAAATATGGTGAGTCCTCTTTGTTAAACAAGGACAACAACTCTCCTCTGTCCTCCGCCTTTGTAGTTCCATCCAGGCGTAGGTAGCGGAATCCTCGCATGAGGAGATAATCCTCGAGGATACTCAGTAGTGATGTCATCTGAGAGAAGAGCAACACTTTGTGTTTCTGGCTCTTCAGTTTGGGAAGGATTCTGTCCAGTAGCTCAAACTTTCCTGATACACGATACAGGTCTGGTCTGTAAAGGAGACAAAGTCAGTGTATGTAATGTATTAAATATGAGTAATATTTAAAGGGGCAATATCTTCTCAAATCAATTAAAAGTCTTTTGACCAATGTAATCAAGAAACAACTCTTACCATCAAAAACATACAATTTATCAATGTGAAACATTCCTAACTAGTTTTTTCTTTTGAAAATATTTTTAAAATTAAAGTACATGAATAAATACAGATTGGTTATGCTTTAATGAGCATGTGACTCAGACAACTGCTTCAGATCTAGCATAACTGTAAACAAGCATGGTGGACTCAACAAGGTCTTCGTCATTTACATTCCAGCGGGTCGAGACTTGTGATTCAAGGATTTCTTTTCAAAAGCTTCTGTTTTTCATTCTTTGGTCCCAGGCTAAATCTGGGTCATCGACCACTAGATGCAATTTAACCACTGCATATGTGTGCGGGCATCAAAAAATAGAACTGGAAATTCACAGAGTTAAAAACAGTTTTTTTTTCAAAGATATTGAAAAATAGAAAGCACATTTCAGGCAAGATGTTTATGAAAAGAGGCATCAAATCGGCATTTACGCAACCATCAGGTTCACTTCAGATCTAATAGAACTGAGTTCTAACTAATATATTTGGACATACTTTATAATGTAACTTTAAAACCTTACTATAGCATTAATTCAAAATAACTTAGTGAAAGCTCCAAAGAAACTTTCAAGGTACTACTGCAAAAAACAAATTAAGATGGAATGCTATCTAAATTGAATCATATGCCGTGACATCACTGAATTTAAGGTAGCTAAAACTTCTCCAGAGAAGTCATATTACACATTAGTAACAATTTCTACTTTGATTAGAAACCTTATCTGGCTTTCACTACTACAGGTTTGCACTAATGATTTAAAACCAAATACCAGTTCATCAATACTAACTGTACTTTGCTTATGAAAACTGAAGACACAACATAAACACAATAGTTTTATTTTGTTAACTTACCCTGTAACAACACCTGTTGAGTTGCCCTGCATCTCAGCACATGCCTCCTCTATGTGATGGAACATGAACGGGTGATTACATATCTTTCTCAACTGCATGATGGTATTCATTAAAATCTTTGCTCCACCTCGTCCCTATAAAAACAACACAACACAGGTATCTTGTATTAAAGTCATGCATCGTCCCTATAAAAACAACACAACACAGGTATCTTGTATTAAAGTCATGCCTCGTCCCTATAAAAACAACACAACACAGGTATCTTCTATTAAAAGTCATGAAATGCAAACAGAAATCATGTTCCTTTCCTTCTTTCCTATGAACAGTTTATCTGATAAAGTTTTCAATAAACTTCTGAAAATGAATACATATGAAATAGATAAATGATAAGTAATAAATTAAATACAAATTCTAATCATGAATGATAAAAGAAAGAAACATCTGTATTACGTGACCTTAACTGCTGAATTCATTCACTCATTGGTTCTTTTGAAGGTGGAGGGAATCTCAATTATACTAAAGGCACCCACTATATTGTATGCAGGGGTGCACTTTAAATTGTAAAACAGGTTTTCTTAACTATCATGAAAAATAAATGCAATAGAAAACCACAAGCAGGAGTAACTCATAATTCTGTTTAAATCTTGACATGTTTTTCTGTCTTCAAAGAAAAGGCTTTTAACGCATTTTTAAGATATAAGTGCATTCATAAGCTATAAAGACTTTGAAAGACAGCTGGTCAAACTAGTTAACTTTACCTTCTTCTCTTTTTCAGAGCCATCAGTGAGAAGAACACCTTTATTCTGCATGTGTCTGTAGATAAGACGTTGTAGTGCTGACATGTCACATTTCAATACATACTCCACCTGAAATATGAAACAGGAAAGCAGTAAAGGACTATCAGACTATCCTATACTTTCTTCTATTACCACTAAGCTTCTTGAATGATAAAATGGTTGCTTCAAAGTAATAATTCAACTTCTGAAAAGCATACATCTGTTAGTTGATAGGCAAGGCAAGCATTAGGGTTAAAAGAAAATCAATTTGAAAACCTTTCATTGATACCTTAAGACTGTTAAAGCATGTTAATCATATAACTTCTTCTAAGTATCAATTTACTATCTATCTTGTTGACAGTTTTTTCAGCTGTAACAATTTACAAATGGTGCTAACACTTGTAATGTTCACTTATTACACCATCAAAGTTTTTCAAAACAAATCGAGCCAATTTTATTGTACATGTTCATTTCAGTGGATCACTAAAGGACCATACATGTATATCTTTACAATGCCAAGATAAATACATGTTTTTACCTTTTCTGGAAGTTGAGACTCAACTTCTTTCTTTAATCTACGTAACAAGAATGGTCGCAACACTTTGTGAAGACGTCGGATAATCAGGAGTGACTCTTCTGCATTTAATTCCACCTGAAATAAGCATTTGTCATATAAAAATACAACACCCTTTTACATTTTTTAAACATTGTCATAAATTTAGATTTTTTCCTATCAACATTTTCCAAAATCTGTTTCTAATACATGTATCATTTTCATAATTATTTGGAAACTTAACAGTGTTTGTGGTAAACAAGAAGATTTTCTCAAATATAATCAAAACCTTGCATAAACAATTTATAAAGATTTCTTTTTAAATCATTTAATTGTACCTGCTGGCTGAGAAAGGTCTGATCAAATAAACAAACTGATGACACATCTGAAAATACCCACCTTCTCTCCTGTCATGGCAAATGGAGCATTGAACCAGCTGTCAAATGAACTACAAGACTGGAAAATACTAGGTAATAAGAAATTCAACAGGGCCCACAACTCTGGAAGCTTGTTCTGAAATACAAAAACAGCAAGACTTTGTTATTTTATCATTTACCATGTCAAAATGCATTTTAAACTGATATGACAAATAGAGACTAGAAATTTACTGTAACTGCAATTGTAGACAAGCTGATTTTGCTAAACAGCATACAACTTATAAATAGATTCCCTCATGAAACCATGCTGCTGAATTAATTATGAAAACGGCACTATCACGTACGAAAATTTCAAAAACAGACACTGTGATTGTGTAACATATGGAACATAAAACTGAAGTAATTCTGAAAACATAACTTTACATGTACACTATATTTGTGAACTGTAACAATAAAAAAAACCACAAGTGCTAAGTTAGCCTGAATGCCATGAACCCGTGACCTGTAAGAGGGTCTGGAGGGTACAGTTTATCAAGGTGCCTGCACCTGTGAAGTTTGGAGGCTCTAGGTGGAAGGACTTTCATGTTCTGATCAAGGTTTAAGTTTTGTGACAATATGCCCTTCCTCCTGGGGCATAAAAACTGTTGATTTCAAATGTGTTATTTCAATATAAGAAAATGTTTAATGTCACAAATGAATAAAACTGCTCAAGTCATTTATTAATTGTAACAACATACGAATACTGTTTAGTTTAACTTTATAATGAAACATAAGACCATATCAAAACTGTTCAATGTCACAAGCAATTGATTGCTACGTATAAATTGTTCAATGTCACAAACAAATCATACCATCATGAAACAACTATTTTTTCTATGTAGTGTAACTAAAGCATCATATCAAATTTGTACAATGTCTCACCATATGACTTTTTAACATTATAAAACACTCAATACAGTGGATTCAACAGCTACTACAAGTACATAAGTGTTTTTTGTCAACTGGAAAATTGGATTTCATTACTTTAACTAGCCCTTGGGTAGTAATCTTACCTGTAGAGGTGTTCCAGTTAGCAGCAACCTAAAGGGAGCCTCATAATAAGTGTTGAGAATCTGTGTCAGTTTACAGTGGTGATTCTTCATACGATGACCCTCATCTATGATCATGTATTTCCAACGAATCTGAAATATAAATACATCACATGGGAAACATTATTTCAGCATAACCTACAGAAGAAAAGTGAGTGAGTAAATCAGGACAGAAAGAAACAAAAATGTTCTTCTTTCCCCTTTTTTTTTTCACTATCTAAAAAATTAAAAAGTTTAAAATGTTGTTTTTTGCAAAAAAAGTGATCAGCTCTGTCACTGATTCAAAGAAATACATTTCAAATGTAAGCACTTGTTTTACAAGTGTTCATGTACAGACAAACCTATCATCACTGGAGTTAACAAATGGTAACTGTAAATTTTGTGCTGCCTGTCTGCCCCCTTCATATACCAGTTATCTGTAACCTATGACTGTGTAACATATTTACCTTTGAAAGTACACTTTTGTCTTTAATAACATATTCATATGTGGTGAGAAGCACATTGAACTTCCCTCCTCTCAGCTGGCTAGCAAGTTGTTTTCGTGCCACAGGTGAACCTTTATACTGGATCTTCAATACAGATGGTGCCCACTTCTCAAACTCCAGCATCCAGTTGGACAAAGTACTGTAACAAAAATGTACTAGTACCAACAGGTCTCTAGTTATAAACTCACAGAAATTCACAGTTAGCAGCACAACTGTGATTGCCAGACTTCTTACAAAGAAAAAGTCAGTCCTCTTGCTCTAAGTTAAATAAACGATCACATGCAGTCAACCCGACTGAAATATTGCAGGTAATTTAGTACAACAAAATAACCTTAGTATGCAAACTCAGATATATTCTCATATGTGATATGTCATTAAATATGTGTATCATTTTTGTCACCTTGAATCCATACTGAGTTTGCACCTGAAAACTGATAAACCAGTTCCACTTAACCATAATCTTCCTTGGAATGTTAAAACAAAGTGACAAAATTCTTTCTTTTTAATGCTGCAAGCTTTCACTATACCAAGACAAAATCACTTTTTCTGACTTATATAGGCAAAGCAACATAGTGAAGTTACAAGCTGTAATATACCCAACACTTACGAGAGTGGTACAATGATAAGGAATGGTCCATTGACTCTCTTCTGTTCCATGAGGTAAGTTATCAACCCTATTGTCTGTATAGTTTTACCAAGACCCATTTCATCTGCTAGAATGCCATTCAAATTGTTGTTAAACAGAGATACCATCCATTCCAGACCCTTTATCTACAGAAAGATTAGAGAAAAATATTTCATTCACATACAAATATTGGAAATGGGTATACATACATGTATATAGATGAACTGCTTAACCTATGGTAACAACTACTTCAAATTCTGCTGAAAATTAGTTAAATTAAACAGAGATTAACTTTACACTGCTAAAACACAGTTTTATATGTAAGAACAAATGTATGCATTTGATTTTAGAACAATACACTGTCCAAGACTGTAACATGTCTGAAATTAATGAAACCTAAGATACAAAAACCTTGTAAAAGATGACGATGTTTGCTACTGCACTTCTCAGAAAAGGTTTCAACAAATAGTGGAGCTAACATTCACAGGAATATTTCTGTGACAACTTCACAGATGAGGTCATTACCTGGTATTCTTTCATTTTTCCATTGACCATGATACTGGCTTGTTCTGTGACAGTTTCACGTATCTCATGAGCTTGACCATAGTAATTTTTCTTACTCATATATTCATCATCATGTACTCTAAATACAAGTGATACAAGTGAAAAAAATTAGATTAGAATCAGAACAAAAATTTGAATAAATAATAATTTATAAACAAAACTGGATCATACCTATCAATGTAATATGTGCACTTTCTCCAAAAAAAAAAAATCTGGCATGAACACTTTCAGTATGAAAAAACATCTTTCTTCATAATTTTATTCACTTGATTTTCTATTTTGTGAAATAGCAACTTTTTTCAAGAATTTTTTCCAGTGTTAACTTATATGTGTACATTTAACATCAGACTATTCAAGTAAGAAGGCCTTTTACCTGAGAGTATCAAAACGAAATACATCAGTAACATTTGAGTGTACTTTTGAGCTGATAAATTATATCTTTCAATACTGGTCGTTTTAGCTATTTTTCACCAAGAACTTTATGGCATTTCACAAATCAAATCCATATCTTACCCTGCTGTTTCTGGTCCCTCCTTCTTTTCGCCCTCTTTGTTTTCCCCAGACTCGTCCTCATCATAAAACAGTGTCATATTTTCTTCTTCTTCCTCCTCTTCTTCCTCCCCTGATTCTTCTTCTTCTTCTTTTGGTGCCACTTCATACCTGGAATATCAAATCAAGTGCAGTCTTAAGCTATACAGAATTGTGAACAAGATTTCAACTACGCGGCTAAATTGGGATACACACCTGAAAAACTACTGTTTTTGTGAAAATTTTAGACATCTGGTATTTTCATTTTCATAAAAATCTGATCAGCTGAAAATAAAATTTAACCATTGTTCAACATTGGTTTTCCGAGTTCTGACAGATTTTCATCACAAAATGTATTTCAAATGTATCAAATGTAACAAACTCTTATTATAGAATGATAAAAATTTACATCACACTAAGTATGAATGGACTTGAAGAATGAAACAAGAATTTCAGTTTTAGTATTACTGATAAACAAAACCCTGATTTTTTTTGTAACAACATTTTTTTTTTACATACCCAGGGTTCATTTCCAACCACTCCTTCAAGTTACTTGACAGAGGAGCATCATCACCAGACAGAATTTTTCCAGTCTCTTTTTCAACCACAGCAATCCTTCTATCCTCACCAGTAATTGTCTCCTATAAATATATACAGCACATTTCTTATGTACATATAGGTCTAAACAATACACTACTAATTCATTTATCCATCCAAAATTCCAAATATGGAAACAATATTATCCTTCAGTGTAATGATGGAAACAAATATCATCCTCCAACATAAAGACAGGAACAAGATCAAGTTTACCCTGCTATGTAAGATGGAAATCAAATGTTTCATCTAAGAACAATTAAAACAAAATACATATGACCTACTTTTTTTAATAATCAAACATCTTTACTTTTATCTCTGAATCTTAAAGCACCGTATGAAGGTGGCATAATGTGTCTTAATTGTGGTATAATTGTATCTTGACTTCAACACAACAGAGGCTTAAAATATATGGGCACAAGGTTTTTGGGCTATGCAACAAATTCCAGTTTTTTCTGTACTTAAGTCTGAGAAATAACACAGAAGTAATCATTTCAAGATTATGAAAATACCTGTGAAAGAAAAAGAGAAAAAAGCATAAGAGTGGTTAGGAAGCATAATAATATTACCTCTTCATTCTTCTTCTTCCTTTTTCTTTTACGCAATTTTTTCTTCTGCTCTGCCTTATGTTTCTCTACAAGTTTTGTCAGACTGTCGATATACTCGTCCGTCTGTTGTAACAGGTACATCAGACGTTTGTCTTTCTTCTGATCAATCAACTTCCTGTAACCCTCTTCATCTTCAGCCTGAAATAAACATTTCAAATACATGTATAATAAGGTGGCAACATGTGGTATTATTTCAATGTTGTTTTTAACATGCATGTATAAGAAGGAAAAAGTTATTTTCTACCATCATGTTCAGAAGTATTTAAGAAATGTTATATCATTGACCAGATTGGATACTGGAAATATTCTGATAAACAGGTTATTCCACAACATCTCTCATATATTAAAACAACAGGATATGTCTGGCTGAATAACTGTTTAGCTCGTAAGAATTCAAATACATGTACTTAGAACAAAAATCTTCAGCTGACATTGTTCAATGAAAAAGAAACAAACATGGCTTAAACCTATAATTATCCATAACTGGATGAGAAGGTTACAATGTTAATTAGCTACAGAATATGCAATATGCGAAAAAAACATGTTGAATAAACACAAACCATAAGCCTGCGCAGACGTTCTTTCTCGAGTCTTTCTTGTTCTTTCTTCTGTTCTCTCTCTGTGTTCATATGATGCATCAGCACTGCCTTGTTCAACTTGCTTACTTTAGAGGTCACCGACCTATGGAATTCTTTAAACTCCTTAGCATGCTGTAGGACAGCATTAAGGTACTCCTGCAAATGAAAGATATCATATATTAACATACAGTAGTAAAGTGGTCCCTCTTTTGTAACCATTTTACAAAAATAACCTCATATGCCAAGTGTATGAAAAAGTTTCTGTTCAAATGATGCATATTTCAATTTCTTATGTTTCAAACCATAGATCAATTACAGAGTAACTGACTTGTAAGTAGGTCTAAAATAAAATGTTAACCATTAACTCTGTCAACTGAACCCTGGCTTCAAAGAGTGTACTTTGTTAATGTTATGGACTGGTAAATATCAAAAACATATGTAACAAAAACCATCAAAAGTTCCTTGTGAACACTGGTACAGCATGGTTGAAAGATAATTAAGAGAAGGGGATTTTCATGCCTGTCCTTACCTGATGTTTCTGTCTCCTTTTTCTCTCCTGCTCCAATTTTTGTTTCTTCTCCAGAATTTCTGTAGATCTAGCCTCCCTTAATGTCTGACGTTTACCACGCTTGTAAGCTTTAAAGTTCAAGGCTGTCTCCAAAGTGGTGTCTCTTCTCATACAAGCAACCACTTCTTGGCGTAACTGTGTAAGACAGATAATGATATAAAAGCTCCATATTTTTTTTTTTTTTTTTGAGGAGGGGAAAAACAATTTTATTCATAAACCAACCACTGAAAGCAAAATTGATATAAATAATGACAAACTTCCTGGAATAATCCTGAATTAAAATTCCATCAAGCTTATTACCGAGTATATGCTATCTGAAACCAAAGGCTTATTTCACTTTTTTTATAATTCTGACAACACTTAGCTATCAAAACCTGCTGACTAATTACAAATGATTGTTACAACCGAAAAATGCCTGATGTTTTCCATTCTATCGAACAAGTCAAAACATTAACACAATACTCTGATGGAAAATAGCAGACTGCAAATACGTATATTTTGTTCTACATTCTAGCATATATTTAGGCCATATTTTTCTGATGAAATTTTCACAAAACCTCAAATACAAAACTACTTAGGGCAAAGATTTTATATCTGTGTTCCAATCGCAGTTAAACACAAAGAGAATTCCTACACCTTTCAGGTTCTGCACTTTTAAATTCAAAAACAAATACAGTTAAACAAACCTGTCTCTGGAAGTTGAGTAATCTAAGTGCCCTTAGTTCTATGGTAGCTTTTGTCTTCGTATCATCAGCGAGTGTGGCAGGAATGTTCTGGAGTTCCTTGATACGTGAGGATATACGAGCCGCTATCCTGAAAAACAAGAATCAGGTTATTTTTTACCCTTTTTTGTAATCTGAAAAACAAAATTTGAATTTGATATTTCAAAAGATCGTATTTTTTTTATTTTTTGTAATATTTTTTTCTCATAGGCTACTTAATATGGCCATTATTAGACAATTTTTACACAATCTGGAAAGTATTATCATAGGACAAGAAAAAGATTTTTAAATTTTAAATTTGCAAATGATGATATAAATGTCTGCAAAGCAACAATCCTTATAACAGCTTTTTTTTTCTTCTCAAGTACAAAAGTAAGCCTGTTTGCTTGCTTGGCTCATGCCAGAGTATTTAAATCAAAATAAATCCTAACCTGTTTTCTCTTTCATTCAATAACTCAATTGGATCAAGTCCAACAGGTTTTGCTACTGGGGCAATACGGTTCTGTTTTTGTTGCATGCTCATTAAAGCCTGCATGGAGGCATTGGGTGGAGCCCCTCCTGGCCCTAACTTCTGCTGGGGTGGGGTTGTGCTCTGTGGTCCACCAGGGGGCACTGTCTGTGTTGAGGGGGTGGATGTTGAGGCAACAGGTGACTGAGACTGACTTTGGGGTTGAGGCATGGGAGGAGCCTGGGTTTGGGGTTGTGGTTGTGGCTGGTGAGGTGGTTGTTGGTGTTGCATTCTCATGCTTTGTTGTTGCTGGTCAACTAAAAATAGCAACAAAATAGCATTAACACAATATCACATGTATGTATCTACTACTGACACATTTAGAATATAACAATACTTAAGACACAGACAATGCTTCTATTCTGTGCCTTTCCAGAGTGAAATGAAATGAAAGACCCATGTAACCCTGTAGGACTTCAATCTTAACAATTATTTGAAATTAATGAAGTCCTTGATGCCAGTGAGGAAGCTGAAACTGATAAATTCATGAAATTTACTTGAAATATCAAGATTAAAGTAAATACCTGGTGGTCTTGGCATAGGAGGCTGAAATGTCCTCTTTCCTTCTAAACTTAGTCTCAGTTGATCCGGAAGTGGCTGGTTCCTTGACAATAACTTGTACGCCATGATCTGCGCTCGCAGCTGATGTAACTGCTGAGGCATGAAGTTAGGGTTTCTCATTGGTGCTTGACCTGGCATCTGGTTCCCAGGTCCCTGTGGCATGTTACCACCCATTTGATTCATCATGGGATTGCCCATCTGATTACCACTACCTGGCATCTGACCACTCATCTGGCTGGAGCCTGGCCCCATGCTTCTACCTTGCATACCAATACCTGAAAGATAGAATTTGACAAAAAGGGTTAAATAAACACTTTGAAGATTTGAATCTGTAAATAACATGTTCACTTGTAAAAGTCTTTGCTGTTATGTTGCTACCATAATAAATTCATATCATGAGATGCAAGTATTATATGCACAAAATTAATTTTTAACCATTACATATTTGTATGTGATTTACTGGTATTTAACTTAAGGAAAACTATATAACCTTGACTGTAGTTAGAACCATCCATATTTGGATTAGGTGCACCTCCCTGGGTTTGTCCCATAGGCATATGTTGTCCATCGGGTCCACCACTAGGTGGTCTTGCCATCTGATTGCCCATGTTTGGCCCCTGTGGACCTGGAGCTCCCATGTTACCACTCATGTGTGAACCAGGGCCTGGCATATTTTGTCCCATTGGCTGACCCATGTGTTGACCTTGCGGCATGTTTGAGCCTGGCTGCATGTTAGGATTCTGGCTACCACTGCTGATCATACCTGGATTATTAACATATCCTCCCATATTTGGCCCCTGCATACCAGGTCTCCCCATACCAGGGCCTCCAGGAGCAGTCATGTTTGGTCCACCCATAGCTGGGTTACTCATATTTGGAACAGGTCCCATATTTCCTCCTTGCATCCCTTGTGGGTGCATATTACTCATTCCTTGAGGCCCTGACCCCTGCATGATCTGCTGTCCCTGCATGCCCTGGGGCCCACCTTGCATTCCTTGCTGTCCCTGCATGCCCTGAGGGCCTCCAGGTATACCCTGAGGTCCTCCTTGTCCACTCTGAGGACCCTGCATCCCTTGTGGCCCTGGCATTCCTTGCTGACCCACTGGCCCTCCTTGTGGACCCTGCATGCCATGTGGCCCAGGCATACTCTGTGGGCCTCCCTGCATGCCTTGAGGGTGCATTCCACTAGGTCTTTGCATGTGCCCACCATACTGCTGGGGATTTGGTGACATTCCTTTCTCTTCCATTTTTATGTTCTGGAAGCAGAATTACACAAGCATTAATGCTATTAAAATATAATTAAACTAACATGCTGTACATTACAGGAGTTGAATTCTATGGTTACACTACTGAAGTTTTTTAATTTGCTTTGATATGACAAATTACGAATAGGTAAAAATTTCTCATGATTTGTTAATTCCTAAGCATTCACTGACAACACCAGACTTATTTTGACTGCTTATTTTCAGTCTTCTTACATGTCAAAAGAACCAGTTAAATGCCCCTGCCTTTATATCAAATGGTCAAATGGTAGCATTCTGTGCAGAAACAATTTGCTTTTTTGATAGCTTGCTCTCAACCTATTCTCTATAATCTATTACATCACAGCAAGTCATTTGCAAGCAAAGCAGCTTACCTGTTGCATTCGCTGTATATTATCTGGTGTGTAGGCAGGTCCAGGGGGTGGGGTTGTCATAGGACTCCCATCTCCTGAGGCCATTCTATATCAGCTTTAAACACACCTCAAACACTCTGTCCACTCACCGATCTGTTCAAAGTTTCAAAAATATCGTAGATATATTATATGTCATGTATTCATTTTTCAAGCCAGAGTTAATACATTTAGACATATTTTAGAGGTGTCAGTGCAAAATGCCCCAAAACCATACAGGCCTAATCCAAAAGTCACAATAGAGACACTCACTTCTAAAAGTTTCTAGATGTTAACTTTGTTAACAGTTTGACTTTTTTACATACCATCGATCAAATCATTCTAAAGGTAATTTCTAAATTTCAAAATGACAGAATTGTATATAAAAAAGATCTTGATCAAAGAAATTAATGGCAAGTGCTATGCAAGTTACTTTTCTTTTTCAAGAAATACTGAGAAAGTTATTTATTTGATCATTATTTAATTACTGACTATCTTCTTCCTGCTTAATACTTCTCAGGTAGTCCTGTCAAATTTCACTGCATTATCTGGTGCAATCTTAGAAACACTGAGCTAATTTTGTGTCAGCAGTATTCCTATTGCATCAAACATTCAAACGATAAAAGAACGGATATTTCTAACCTTAAGTTTATTTCACATGGAATAAATACAACTTGATCATTCATGGATCAAAAGAGATATCAATTATCTTTCAAAATAAACATCTCAGTGAAGTAGTAAAAATTATTAGTTTTCTGGTGATTTATATCTAGTCCTAAAGTAGAAATCCACACACTTACTTTATATACTGTGTGTTCTAAAAAATTTGTAAGCAGCATTGTAGGATTTCCACAATGGAATGTATTTTGCAGACTATTTTTGTCTAATAAACACAATGATGGAGAAATGTTTTAACTTGAGAAATCAAGTACATGTATTGGGACAGAATGATAAATTAGCATTATAAACCTTACTCCTCTTTTAATTCAGTCTTCTATTAATTTTTATAATGTTCAAGTAATAAATACTTATGAATTTATGAAAATTAGAAAATACAATCTGCACTCTTTATTTATGATATCAGCAGTAACTAAAATTGAAAATTTTATGCTTATATGAATACGTAGTTATGTACAGTGCAGGAGCTGTCTAACAGGTTTGAGCTGAAAAAATTTCAGGGATGCCACAAAAGTTTATCAAATTCAAAAGAGGTACAGGGTAAGGGTTGGTCAAGGTATGTCTTGACAAGTTAGCAAGCTCTGTGTACACAGAAATATGTTATCTATGTAATCTTTCTATTCCAGGTCAAGACTATGAAGGCCATAGTGTTCTATCTCTCAACCACAGCTTCTTCTAAGAACTCAACTCACAATCAAAAACATTTTGTTACATTTTGTTCTGCAGCTTCTAGCAAGATTTCTTGTACATGCAGGCACTAATTTGTCAAAAATTTAGTTAATTTGTGCTGGCAAATACCTTATCTCAAACACTCAAAAGTTCAAAATAATTGAGGCATACCAGGGCTCGCGCTGGCATTCGCCAACGGTGCCAATGGCTCCAAATTGCGAAAATTGGCTCAAAAAAATCAAGATTGGCGAAAACACGCTAAAAGTATGACTTCCGACATTTTGGGAAATCCCCGAGTCAAAAAATAGAATGTTTAGCTCAGATCGAGGCGGTTGACTGGTTTTCCGACATCAATAGCGGTAAACTAGTAATAAATCAATAGACGCAGTCCACGTGTTGTAATATCCGGTAATATGCATGTGTCAGTTTGTGGCAATAAACAGATTAAATATGTGTCAAGTTGTTCGTGAACCAATTAGCTCGATCATAGTCAATAATCACGGATGATTGTTTTACAAACAGCGGCTCAATCAAGTGATCATCGTCGGCACTTAACTTTTTAAAGGATAAATAATGCGGTTGATGGGATTAAGTGGAAATATTTGGTAGCAACTGGAATAAATTCTTTCACACTTTTTCGATACGTTTCTTTTAATTTTCATTGTCAGTAAAGGTAATTATGAAAGGTATTTTTGAGCAAATGTACAAAGGTATATACTGAATTTTTACGGAGGCTAATCAGATAGGCATAAAATAAATTTATGCAAAAAATCAAAAATGGCACCAAAAGGTAATTATGAAAGGTATTTTTGAGCAAATGTACAAAGGTATATACTGAATTTTTACGGAGGCTAATCAGATAGGCATAAAATAAATTTATGCAAAAAATCAAAAATGGCACCAAAACGTAATCTTCATTTAGACAGTTCAACTCTAACTCCTAAAAAATGAAATCAAACACAGCTAGAAATTTTTTAGATACTTGGAAAAATGGCAATTCTTGGTTAACATATGATCCTCAATTCTTGTGGCTCTGCATTAGCTTGTATCATATGTAAATATCATGTACTTTGATTTGTTACAGTGCATAAAAATATTATGATAAATAAATTATTTAATTTATATTGATTTGTGCTTATTTTTTAGTAGGAAAACACCAATTGTTTTAATCTGAGTCATTTTACTTGTCTGATAATCAAAGAGCATAATGGTTCATAGTGCCTCAGAGAGCACCATTTACCAATGAAAATTCAAAAAAATTTCGACCCACCCCCTTTTCCGCGTCAAAAATATATTTGGCTCAAGCAAATTTTGACCCAGAGCTAGCCCTGCATACATGCGAACCTTTTTTAGCCATCACCAGTAGATTTGGATCAAAATATTCAGGGGTTTCATTACTTTTGAGTTGGAGGGAATACATGTAAAGTAGGTGGGGGATTTGCTGCCAGTTTGTTATAAAAGAAGCCCGATTTAAAGAAAAGTAGCCGGATTAAGATCTCAAAATAGCAGGGGGAAATACCCGCCTTCCGCCTCTTACTGAAACCCCTGAATATTGTTAGATATAACTTTTTGTCAGTCGATTTTATGTAAAGCGCCCTAAAATATTTCTCCATAAAAACACGACCAGCAGTTTACCTTCTGGACTTTATGACATAATATTAACTATCATAAGCATTTTAACAATTTTATATTTGTATGACATAAAGACATGTATAGTGCGAGTACACTGTGAGTAGTATCAATATTTATGTCAAGCATAATTATGGCAGCCATGTGTAATATACAGACAAAATCATGCATTTTCCTGTGAGTTTATGATTTCTCTCTTTTGCCCTTGAAAATGGTATACTTGGTTAGAAGATGAAACTACATCGAAATACACATAGATTTTATCTACCACTAGTATCAGCAGTAGAATTCACATGTAAGACAGAGGACTGTTACAATACAATTTTTGTTGCTACATCAGGGTCAGAATTATTCACAATTCATTAATAAAATTTGTGTTTGCTTAAATATTTTAATTAGATTTGTGTTTCCTATAAATATTTTAATAAGTGGTAGCCTAATTAATTTGGCAGTGGCAGTTTGACCCATTTTAAAGACATTTTTTATTATTGTCAAACAGTTGGAAGAAAGACATTGCCTATCAAAATATTTTCTTGACGTCTCTTTGACAAGTCTGATTATTTGGACTAAATTAAGTGGTCACTCCATAATTTGAAAAGATGATTTTACTGCTGGAGAGACACTGCCTAACAAGGTAACTGGAAGAAGTTAAATCTCCTGTCCTGATTGAAATCAAACATCCAGACTCGAGTTTCCCCCCAACACGGCAACAGTCCTTCTGCTTCCTAGTTTGACATTCGTGACTAGGAAAAAATCAATTACCTCGCCTACATAAACACTTCAAAAACGTTTACTAGGAAATGTATAATCACAACATAATAAAGAAGACCTACTTTCGTTTTCTACAGAAAGAGTAGAGTTTCAGAAGTAGATCTGTGTACGATCAAATTGTATGGCAACTTAAATTGAACCAAACGCAAACAAGAAGACGCCATAACAGCCTTGAAAATTTGTTAACAAAGGATCTAGTAAACACAAATATAGTACTGACAAAGATGATATTTCACGTACCAAGACTGTCCACATGTATTCCTTGACACTAATTATTACACTGTACACAAAGCGGTGCTTTCTTTTAATCTTCCGCGTGTGTAAACTTACCGGTTGTAATTTTATCGATACACAAAAATAACTTTGCCCAGCGAATTACACAGTAACATCCGCGCATTCACATTGCGCATCAAACGTCATGGTCTGGCAGACATACATATCGACGTTCTAAAGTCTGTTTCAACAAACACGTGGTATTTTGAAATAATAACATACTACAGTGCTCAGACAGTTATCTTAATATGGAAAAAAGATACTAAGAAAAATATATAACAAAGAAATGTAACCTTTTTTGTCCAGTCATCTATTGTGCATCTGATAGATTGGTCTCATTTATGCCACGCAAAATAAGATATAAAAAGAATCAGAGTGCTGAAAGTACTAGAACTAGAGCTTTTCGTAGAAATCATCCAATGTTCTGAGTGGGTGATTTTTTCCATTATAAATTAAGTACAAAGATTAAAAATTCACGGGATACCTAATACCAAAAATATTAACATTTTATCAAATATGGATTCATTTATTATTTTTTTAATTCTGATGTGTAAAGTTTTATCACATATAAACTATGTATCTATTAATAAGTATATGTTTCTTGTGCATAGAAACATATGCGGTTATTGTGTCTGTATTCAAGACAGGTAAAATCAAAGTTTAGAAAAAACATGAATGGTTTCTAAGTCACAATACTCGTGTTGAAAACAAGTCACAAGCCGCACGTTTGAAAGAGAGATCCTTTTCTTCTGGGTGTTGGAAGAATGCCGTTAGGTCGAACATGATGTCATAATTTGAACATTCAGTCCTAAAACAACAATGATCAAGGTCAAAATATACCTGAGAGACCTACTTTATACACAGGGAATAAGAACTTAGAGTGGGGTCAAGAGACAGTGTCAAAGTTATGAACTCAGTAAAGCATTTCAATCGAGTAGATCAACACACCGAAGGTATACGTCATTTGGGAGTGAGCAGCAAGATTTTCGTCTGGATCTGGGATTTCCTAGCGGGAAATACCAGTTTTAGATGCTCGTAAATAACACAAGATATTTCTATAAAGAAAAATTAAGTGTCTTGTAGACAATTTACAATGGTTCTCATTCATTCTAGCACGACACATTGTTTAGAACTTTTGCACGCATTGAAATATGTCTAGCTTGGTCATTTATATCTTTTACTTTAGAAAATCACACATTTTAAGTGTTATATTTCGGGGGGGGGGGGGTACCCCTCAGATTAGGGAAACCTTACATTTTCTCTCATTTCACACACGAGACTTCCAAGCTTTCGAATTTGGGACCGGTGTAAGGTAGACGATATATTCAAATAAAAGTAATGAGTTTTTATAACAAAGAAATTGAACATGAAAAGAGTCACATCTCCGTAATTTATAGAGAGTTCATTATCCCCAAATAATCGTTCCTCTAAAAATCTTAGACTGCATTACTATTCTGTGAGAGGGAGCGAGATATAATGATTGCAATTGTCGCGGGGTCAGAAAAATCATATACTCAGGGCGGGATCAAACCTGCGACCTCCGCTTGGAAGTCAGGTGCTCTACCAACTGAGCTATCCGGGCTGGTGATAGTACGTACCCTCGTATAACCATTTCACCAGTATAAGTCCTGTGACAATCTCCCCTGCTCTATAAGAAGTCGTCCTCGAATTCACAGACATAGAGACTTATTATGGAAGCTCACGTTGGACGCCAATGCCGCGGAGTCAGAAAAATCATATACCCAGGGCTGTACTCAAACAAGTTTACCTCGATTACTTAGGAAAGCGCATCGAGTGTACAATGCATAACTACCGTAACTCAATGACTTTTTTGCATAACTACATTCATTATATTAAACAAACTTCAATAGTGCGAGGCTCATAGTGCTGCACTGCCATCAATTTTGACCGGTAACGTTTTGAAGCTCTATAGTAGAAATATATTAGACAAAACCTTCACTATTGTCCAATGAAATTCAAGTTTTCACATTTATTTACAAATGGCGGAAGAATCTCAAATCTGACCGAAAGAGAACTTTTGCATCCAACGCATTAACTGTATGTTTTGAAACAGTTTAGTGCCTTTCTTTTATGCATCAGTTGTTTATAAGCATATTTTAGATATTCTCGATTCATTTGGTGGATTTCTGTTTGTTTTAAAGAAACATTGATAATGACATGATCAGACAAGCCCGACTAGCATGACTAGCTTTTAGTTTTAGTAGAGTAGCCAGAACAGGCGGGTTGAATAGTTCGCCAATTTAAGCAGTCATTCAGGCAGACTTTAAGATTTAGCCAGAGTTGAGCGAATTGACATATTAGGTAGTTCTAGTTAAAGATCTACTATCAGGGTCTATAAAAACAAAGAACACTGATAAGGCTGATTTACTGACAAATCGGTAACACGACAAATCGGTATATATAGTAAAAAATCGGAGAAATCGGTAACAATAGAAATATTGCATATACCGAGAATGATGATTAGGTAGGTGTGAAAAGGTATCATTGTTAAAATTATTAAAGTTGATTCTATAATATTATAATCATAGTTACTTTGAGGATGAAAGGAGAAATAACATTTTGATAGCGCTTTTATGTTTTAAATTAAAAGAAGTTTGTTCACACCTACCTAATCACCGTTATCGGTATATGCAATATTTCTATTGTTACCCATTTCTCTGATTTTTTACTATATAAAATCATGTTACCGATTTGTCGTGTTACCGATTTGTTCGGTAACGATAAGGCCAACATCCTAGATCATTTTACGTTTACGTTGTTCTTGAACATCCTCCTCTGGATGCTAAGCTGTACATGTGCAGCTTCTTAGGCCCTTTTTTGATTTGTTTTCCCCATTTGATAATATTTCAATTTGCATCACTTTGTTAAGTTCTGTATAATGACACTTAGTAATATTCACTTATAATATTTACATACACTGAATCTGTACTCCTTTTGATATAAAAATATTTTATTTACCAATTAAAAACAGTTCTAACGTTGGAGCTAGCACTTCCGAAAAAAACACATTTTCAGAATTATTTTCGAATTAATCTTGAAAGTCAAATTTACACTCAGTTTGCACAACTCACTATTTGAAACCATTAACTATGTTCATTAAGTGCCATTATTAAACTGAACAATGTCTAAAAGCTACAAATTAGCTGTCTATTGTTTACACGTGTACCCCACCCAGCCGGTACTCGATGCTCCTTTTTTCTATGTAGAATTTTCCTAGTCATTTTCCTTCAAATACGAATGTCCATTGAAGGCAAATTAACAATTTGGAAAGGATATAGGGCTGTAGATGGTCTGATGGAGGAATCAATTTCAATCACTTTTCTCTGGAACATCACCACTGCCTTTGAAACAAACATGCTTAGAAAAGCTCAGATATCTTAATCCTTTTCAACACTCTAAATACCCACATATGTCAGAAATCACCATCACCAAGGTAGGTGTCTATAAGCTGAAGGCAGATAAAGCTGCCGGCCCAGATCTGATCAAACCAGTAGTTCTAAAAGAACTGAGGCATGAAATTGCTGACACCATAACCACTCTGTTCCAGAAATCCCTCTAATCTTGAACTATTCTCCCAGACTGGACCAAGACCAATGTGTGTCCTGGACTCCAGTATATAAAAAGGGTGACACCAGCGACCCAGCAAACTATTACCCAATTTCCCTAACCTGCGTTATCTGTAAAACTCTCAAACATATTTTTGCATCTCATCTATCCTCTCACTTCACTACACATAATATACTCTACAATGTTCAGCATGGCTTCCATGAGAGACGTTCTTCTGAGACACAGCTTATTGAACTTTCTGACTACCTCATCAACAACACTGCCTCCGGCAAACAAACTGACCTAATCTTACCAGACTTCAGTAAAGCTTTCGATAAAGTAAACCATCTAAATCACTTCTCCACATCCTTCAAGAATATGGCATCTCTCCTCAAATACTCAAATGGACTTGTTCTTTCCTTACCAGCAGAAGCCAGACTGTCAGATTAGACGGTGAATGCTCAACAGAAGCCCCTGTCACCTCTGGAGTGCCCTAAGGCTGTGTCCTTGAGCCTCTATGCTTTCTTGTTTACATAAAGCAGCTTCCTTCTTCTGTTTCTAAATCTGGCTATTGCTGATGACACTGCCATCTACCTCACGATCAACTCTCTGTCAGACTCTCTCACCTTACAGCAAGATCTCGACAAGATGCAGGCCTGGGAGAAACAGTGGGACATAGAGTTTAACTCTTCAAAGTGTCAGGTGTTACATATAACTAGAAACAAACACATCATAAAAAAAACAAATACTATCTCCACGGCCAAGCATTGTAATCTGTTTCACACGCAAAATACCTTGGACTGGATCTATCCTCTGCGCTCAACATTAACTCACACATTTCAAGAATAACAACTAATACCAGTAATTCCCTGGGTTATATCAAAAGAAACATAACAACCAACAATCAAAAAGTTAAAGAACTGGCATATAAGACCTTGGTCCGACCCCATGTGGAATATGCATCCACCGTCTGGAACCCTACATCAAGACAAACATCCACAAAGTGGAAATGGTCCAGAGGTGGGCAATAAGATCGGTTAAATGAGATTACTCCCCTCTTTCCAGTGTTACAACTATGCAGGAGGAACTGGGCTGGAGGTCCCTAGAACATTGGAGACTTGATCCTAGACTAATAATGTTCTACAAAATATATCATCGTAGCAATAAATCTTCCTTCCTATGTTAAAAAAAAACAAACAGACCAACCAGACACATGATTCCCTCTGCTTAAGATATTCCAAGTCACTTCAGATTATCATAAGTACTCATTCTTTCCACACAGTATCACCCTCAGAAATAGACTTCCTTGTAATATTGTTACCCTGCCTGATCTTGATCATTTCAAGCAGGCTGTGATTAGGATTCGGTATTAGCCATGTATCATACATTTTTTACCTTTTAACCCTTCTTAAACTAACCTTTCACTACATTTTAACATTTGTCTTGGCATCCAAGCTCACCATATGTCACATTGTTTTTTGCCAGGCATTCTACCTTTTCACATTCATACTAACACTTTCGACATGCACTTAGTCCTGCCTGTAACACTCGAAAGAGGAGTTTGCAGTAACCAGAGATAGATAGATAGTTCTTGTTTTTCCAGTCAGAGAGTCTTCAACTACTGGACCCAGCACCCTCCCCTGATCTGCCCCTACACAAGAGAAAAGAAGCATAAAAATTATGATAACATCTACAATACATCTGTTTCTATCATAATCCATTACAAATATGCCCACACTCCTTTAATTATGCTTGAAAATGATCATTTCTGCACAAAAAGGAAGAGAAGTTATACTACAAAAAATTTAAATACATGTACATGTAAAAGATATGAAATTCTGATTTTAAATTAGTCGGCTTGCAGATACATATAATGACAAAATCAAAACATTCCTCACCATACAAGGGAACTTCTTTGTATATTTTTTAAAATTCTGGTCTGTCTTTGATAAGTGAAGTAAAATTTTGTAGAAAAATTCATGCTCAGTTGCATAATGCAATTAGTTTTCATTAGGCTTAAGTAGTGAAAAAAATATTCGAGTTGTAATCCAGATCTTACCTGCATGCTATGAGATTTTGAGAGGCAGACTTTGTTATCTGCTCTTTGAAAAAAAATAAGCAGTTGATAAAAGAAGAAAAAGATACTGCTGATCTTCAGAATATCTGATAAGTTCAAAACTGAAACTTGGTATTTTAGATTTTTGAATGTCAGTTTATTCCAAAAATCTTTTTCATATTGATGGGTAATCATCCAATTGTGTTTTCAGATGTCTTTCATTCGAGTTGGGGGAAGGCATCCACCAAGGAAGAAAAAGACTGTCAAACCAAAGCCATGGGATGTAAGTAGGTTAGAGCTATGACGTACTTGAAGTACAGTATTCTGTCACTTGCAGACCATTTCAATAATTATAATTATGTATATCCTTTACTTTAGGCTTTCGCAGATGGTTTAGACAGATATTTGATGACTGTAATTCCTTAGATTGAACAGACAAAGGTAAAACTCAATATATATCTTAGAATAAAAAGTGACTATCGTAACATTAAAGGCATTTATGACAAACTTGAATAATGAGAAATACTCATTTTGCCATCTCTTTCAGGACACTATTCATGATTTACAGGCTTACAAAGCTACACCTGATGAAATAGTAAGTAGAATTACAATATATGAACATTTATAATCATAATAATGATATATCTTCTATCGTATAATTCGTATTTCATACATACAGATTTATATGCAGTTCAGATTGTGTTATTTTATAACTTGGAGGAAGAAGTCCATAGACCAGGAGGAATTATTAGCTTTTGCAAGGTTACAATGTTAGGGAACCAGGTCTTATAAAAGGAACCATACTGGGATTTTAAGAATCAGTAGATAGGTTCGTCCATTGATGCATCAGGGGACAGTTTGTAAGTTTTCCCCTTACTTTACGCACAATTTTTACAGAGTACAAATTAAAAAGGAGAAATGTAATCAATAATTTTATTCTGTATAATTTTTTTTACACCTGTAATTACAAAATTCTGTTACAGGCTTACAGAAGGGCATCACACAGGTCAAAACATGCTGTGTCAACACATCTCAACAGACCAGGATCTGCTAGGAAAGGTAGTTAGGTCATAAATTCATGGTGTCTGAATAGTGATATGTACATCAGTTTTGAACCATAGTAAATCCTGATTTTATATTCAAAAGTTTGTGTCTTCATTTAGAGAAAGATATCATTAAAAGGAAAATGAATATAAAATGTTTCAAATGCATTTTATTGTTAGATATGTTTGTAGGAGCTAGGTTTTTAAATATGAACTCTTTTCTGTGTATATTCTAAGAATGCATGACCTTTCAGAATGGGTCTGTTTGTTGGTCAGTTTCAGTTTTGACTAATCTAATTACAGGAAAAAGGGCCAGTCCTTTTAAAAACAACTGTAATGCACGTAAAATTGCCATTATGAAAGAAGTGCTTTATGACCAGAGGCAGGTAAATACAGAGTTGTTTCCCCTTTCTTGTTGAAAGTCTTATTTGCATTATGATTGCTATGTTTGCTGAGTCTCTCTTCCTTTGGATGTCACTGAGACTATTCATATCATTAATAAAAAAAAGAAATCACAAACTTTAAATAAGAATTTGGTTGAGTTGTAAGCATCCTGTAGAATCACATGTAAATATCAGTGTTGTTGCAAATATAATATCAGTATATTTATCACAAAGCTAATAATCTAAGTATTTACCTCTTGTGATTGAGGAGACATTTCATCATATTTCTTTGTGTAGAGATTTCAATGATTCCAGTGCACTTTTCATCTATAGTGTTGAAAAAATCAAAGATTACTTATAGACATGAGCCATTGCCAATTCTGTCTTTAAATGGTTTTAGTTTAAGAACTAGTTACGAAGAAAGATACAGTCATGTATATACTGCAGTCTTTAAGATTTTAGCTCCCTATTACTTAATCTGATACCATAATCTGATTTTTTTTTTTTTGAGAAAAGGTTCTTGTATTTGCCGATAGTGTATCTTGTTTGTTTGTTATAGTTACAGGAAGTGCTTGAGAAGTCAGATACCATGATGGCAGTTGTCAAAGATTTGTTTGGAGATGATCCAAGGGTAAGTATTGATAGAATATGTGGAAAATATCAAACTTTTGTTTATCTTTGTTCTTGCTCAAATGAAGTAAATTTTCCAAGACGCAACTCATGACTGAGGAATCTAAAAAAAACTATTAGAGAAAAGGTCAAGGACATTAATTTCTGATACCCTTTCTTTGTTGACTCAAGCGTATCTGCATCATGTTAACTTGGTTTGTCTAAATACATTCCATCCTTGGCCCTTTTACTTTGATTCATGCTTAGAATCCAACATACTGGTGGCCAAACTTGACAGCTAGGCTAACAATGACTTTGGTTGCAGATGGTAACTAAGGTTAAAAAGTATCTTGTCCGTTACAGAGGTTTGCAGGTATCCCATCAGTAACGACAGCACCAAATTCCAGGAAAGCAGATGTGGCAACCTCGTTGATCAATCTACCTCCAGACATACGGACACGCAATGAGGATTTAAGTGATTCTATGATGAACCAGTCAGCTCTTAATGAACTGCAAGATTCGGGCTCTGGTAAGTTGTGAAAATACTGAGTTGAACACTGTGAATTTCTTCCATATGTTGAAGTTGAGACTAGGGAAAAATTGCATTCAGATAAGACTCATGGAAGAAAGTTTTTTTATTCTCCTGTCTGAAAAAGTATTCAAAGTCAGTGCATCAGTGTCAGAGAGTGATTATCTTCCTTTAGGTTTAACCAATTGGAAATAAGTTTTCCAAGCATATGTTGAGTGATCACCCAGTGAGACGGGTACTGGAAGCTCTTTGGGTAGCTAGATTGAATCTCTAGGTAACATCATTGACATATAGACCAGTGTGATCTGTAACACATTGAATGTCGTAGGTTTGACTCCAAGAAAGGTTTGTCACCCCAGAATTATGTCTCCCCCCAAAAATCCGGGAGACATATTGTTTTTCCCCCGGTTGTCTGTCCGTCCATCCGTCACAAAATCGTGTCCACTCTGTATCTTCCAAAGCCCTTGAAGGATTTTTATGAAACTTGGGTCAGATGTTCACCTCATCAAGGCGACGTGCACAACCCACTTTGCGGGTGCGGTGTCTCAAGGTCAAGGTCACACTTGGAGGTTAAAAGTCAAATGCTACAAAATCGTGTCCGCTCTGTATCTTCCAAAGCCCTTGAAGGATTTTTATGAAACTTGGGTCAGATGTTCACCTCATCAAGGCGACGTGCAGAACCCACTTTGCGGGTGTGGTGTCTCAAGGTCAAGGTCACACTTGGAGGTTAAATGTCAAATGCCACAAAATCTTGTCAGCTCTGTATCTTCAAAAGCCCTTGAAGGATTTTTATGAAACTTGGGTCAGATGTTCACCTCATCAAGGTGACGTGCAGAACCCACTTTGCGGGTGTGGTGTCTCAAGGTCAAGGTCACACTTGGAGGTTAAATGTCAAATGCCACAAAATCGTGTCCGCTCTGTATCTTCAAAAGCCCTTGAAGGATTTTTATGAAACTTGGGTCAGATGTTCACCTCATCAAGATGATGTGCAGAACCCACTTTGCGGGTGTGGTGTCTCAAGATCAAGGTCACACTTGGAGATTAAATGTCAAATTTTACAATCGTCTGACTCAATAGTACCTGCAGCAACTGGCTGGGGGGAGACATATGTTTTTGTTCAATCAAAAACCCATTTCTAGTTGCAACCTGTGGTAGGTAAGCAGTTTTTAACAAAGAATAGTAGCCTGTTTTGCACTGGAAAATGTTCATCTCTTGCCTAGTGTTTAGTCAACTGCCATCTTCCATTATTTTATTAAGATACTTCTGAAGATCACATAATGGAACAGAACCTTATGTAAGAGAAAAATTCTATTTAGAATTGGTCATGAAGGTATAGAATATAAACCTTAATTTTTCAGATTTAGATGAATCTCATCCAGCACCCTTGTCCTACCAGCCTAAAATGAATATGCAAAGGTTTCAGCAATTTTTAGAGGCTGAAGAAAAAAATAGCACCCTGAGCACAATCAGTGGTCAAGCTGGCATGAGTCATCTTGGTCAGACATTGGCCAGTCAGCTCCATAGCAGAAATATCCAGAGTTCACAGCTTCCTGATCACACAGCCTTGACATCAAAAGGTAGGAGATAATAACTTATGTAGTTTTTATAGAACCTGTCTTAATGATTTATTAGCAAGAATATTTATATTTGGTGGTCAGTCTGCCTGAATATAGAAAAACCTGAAAATCTCGGGAGTATCTGGCCTTGTAATATATTCCCTCGTTATTTTGCTTTTTTATGTAGTAAGTAGACTTTTGTCATTTGTTTAAGAAACTTTATTATTTGTTACTGTGTATTCAGATTACCATCAGTTCAAACTTTTTGGAAAATTTGATCAGCATGTTTCACCACATGAAATAAGAGTTCTCCTTCTAAATCAAAGTCCTCCTTTTCTGAAAAAGAATGGAAGTGTTATCCACTGTATATGCCCATAATGACAACAAAATATCATTTCTTCATACCTTTTTGATAAATTGGACATACTTAAGTTATTTACTTAAGTTTGCATCTAATGGTTGTATTTCTTACATTAGTTATTTGTCACACTTATGAAGTAAAAATCCTTTTGAATAGTCTATTTACACAATCATCTAGCTCCTTTTACTTTCTGTCAATGCTTTTCTTCCATTATTCTGCTTACAGATGGATCCTTTCAGACACCACCTAAAGGGAAAAAGGATCTTGATGAATCTGTAGAAATTTTGAGACCACCAAAATCAGCTATGAATGATACAAATAAGATCAATAAAACCAAGCGAAGAGTCCCCAGACCAGAACCAGAACAGAACACATCCAACCTCAGTCTAAATGAACTAAGGAAGGTAATTCTCACTTGGTTTTTAGATATGATAAAAAATAAAGGCTTTTTGTTTGCAGTAACATCTCTTAAAAGAGAGGGTAAGTTTGTTAGTTTGTGTTGTTGTTGTTGTTTTTAACTTTTTTAAGTTTTATGTTCTTTTTCTTCAAATTTGATGTATTAAATACCAAAAAGATAGGTAACTGTTGGAAAGGAAAGTCCACAAAAATGAAATAAAGTATAGAAACAAGAAAAATCTCAGTAGGACCAGCATGAAAAAAGGGTCATTGGGAAAATTTTAAAAAAGGAACGTTTGTGCCTAATTAGACAAGGGTTATATATGTTTAATTCAGTTAGCCCATTTCATAAGCTCTGCAATTTATCAGAGAGGATCTGTGTATGTGCATTTGCACCATAGATAACATGTGAAAACTGTTATGTGAATGTGGAAAATTGTTTTAGCAATTTTTGTTTGTTTGGTTTTGATGGAAAAATACACTAACCATGTTTGTATTCAGAAGATTATGCACATAAAGGTTTTAAATTGTAAATAAAATTAGCTAGCTTTGTTTTACGACTTAAGTTAACTTTTTTTTTTTGTATAAAGATTTTTACCTGTAAAGTATTTTTATAGGTATTGGAGACTTTAGAAGATGAGGTCGCAGATTATGAGAGGCAGACTGGTCGGCGACCACCAGCGGAACGTCATCGGCAGGAATCATTCTCAGGGTACACACTGGCAATTGTTGATTCAGTTACAAAGCTTACAAGGTACTTGAAGGAATGTGAACTTCGATTACAAGGAGAGATCACAGTTCGAGAGCAGCTAGCACAGGATGTCGTACAGTTTAAAGCATTGGTTGATGCTCTAACTTCTGTAAGTACATGGAATCTATCTGAAAATATGTCTACTGTCCAATTTCCATTTGTTACAGTTTAAGAATTAATACAATATGTCATATCTGACATGTATCTTGTAGAGCTTGGAATATCAAAGATATGTGTGTCTACCTTAATTGTTATATTGTAAACAATTTTTAATAGATTAAAAGTCAGTTGTGTCATCATAGATGACAAGCTACAAGCTATTCAAGTTACTGTGTACAAATATTCAGCATTTAAAGTGGTCGTTTTCAAGGTACTTTCATCCACTTACAGGATATAATATTGACACAAGAAGAATTCCATAGGATGTCCACAGAGTTCCAGAGGTTTAGACAAGAGACACAGGCAGAAATACAAAGATTAAAGGTGTCACAGGTTTATTTAATACCAAGCCTTTTCTGTCCTACTGATTTTTTTTACATTATCAAATTATAAGTGCTTGGGATATTGCAATGAATTAAAGTTAATATGCTATGTACTGGGTATTGGGTACAGCGGAGGCTTGTCTTATCTGTTTGTTTGCAAGCATTGTATTGGTAACCTCCATAGCTAGAGCTACTTACTTGTCATAATTGAAAGAGAATTTTTTCATGCTGGCAGTTTTTTTGTGTGACTCTGTTAGGGGCTTCTTAGATTTTCTCAAAGTTGGTGTTGAGTGCTCAGCCAGCACTTTTACACTTAGGGTCATGAAACTTAATAGGGGTATAGTTCAGCACGTGAAGTTGCACACCTGGGGTTTTTCGTTTCCTTCCATCAAGGATAGGCTGAGTTATGGCCCCTAATTTAGTCAAAATAGCTACCAAAAAGTTTGTCACGCACTCAGCCAACACTATTAGATGTACAGTCATGAAACTTAACAGGGGTATAGATCAGCAAATGAAATTGTGCACCCGGGATTTTTGTCTCCCTCTTCCCAGGGAGAGCAGAGTTATGGCCCTTGATATAGTGAAAAAGCTACAAGAAAAGTTGTATCATGTGCTCACCCAACACTGTTACACCTAGAGTCATGAAACTTTATAGGGGTATCTATCAACAAGTGAAGTTGTGCACCTGGGGTATTTCATTTCCATCCTTCTAGGTGTAGCAGAATTATGGTACTTGATTCAGTGAAAATCATCACCAGAAACTTTGTGTCACGCACTCAGCCAACACTAAAGTACCCAGGGTCATGAAACTTTATGGGAATATATACCAGCAAGTAAGATTGTGCACCACCCCTTCACCCCTGGGGGCACACCTGTCCTCTGATCACATTTCTAGTTCGTATAACTGTGTAATTCATTTGTTAGATGTGCTGGCTCAGGCAAATTTTAAAAGTAAGTTCAATAGTCTTTGTAGTCAGATACTAATTTTCGCTAGCTTAAGGCTTAATGTATGTATTACTATAACATTAACATTACAGGGTGGGCAAAGCAAGTTCCCCCTTCAGGGGAGTCCAGCACAGTCGGTGACATCAAATCCAGCAGAACCAGTACAAACCCAAACCCCACCAAAGGCACAACATTATGAAGGTACACAGAATATGCTTTTGTTTGTTTTTTAGTTCCCAGTTGATTTAAAAGTTTGTTTTTTAGTTCCCAATTGATTTAAAAGTTTGTTTTTGAGTTCCCAATTGATTTAGAAAATGTTGCCCATGAATGATGACTATCTCATGTGAATTTTAGATCAATGATTAATATTCCAGACAGGGTGAAAATACTTTTCTTTGAGTAAATGACAAAGTTGTGTTGAATGTTACTTTTACTGTATTTTTATGTACATATAAGTAGGATAATAATGGTGGGTTATTATACCCCCACCACAAACTGTGGGGGGGGGGGGGGGCTATAATGGATTCGCTTTGTCGCGTCCATCGGTCGGTCTGTCCGTCTCCATTATCGTGTCCGCTCTATAAATCCTATACCAATTGAAGGATTTTCTTCAAACTTGGCTGAAATGTTCACCTCAACAAGGGGATGTGCAGAACCCATGTTGCCCATGTGTCAGCTCAAGGTCAAGGTCACAATTGAAGGTCAAATATCAAACAATCAAATATTAGACATTATGTTGTGTCCGCTCTGTAAGTCCTACACTAATTGAAAGATTTTCTTTAATCTTGACTCAAATGTTCACCCCAACTGGGCAATGTGCAGAACCCATCTTACCCTTGTGCCAGCTTAAGGTCAAGGCCACACTTGAAGGTCAAAAATTGACTTAGAAAATGCTCTGAAATTTTAACATGTACTTGAATATTTTTAAAACTAGAACAGATAATCATTTGAAACTTCAAATATATACGAAGTGTCGAAAGTAAGATATGCAGGTCAAGTTTCATAACTAAAAAAAGTGGGGGGAGGGGGGATAAAGTTAAGTTCATTTTTATGTCTTTAAATTTATTTACTATAATATTTCTTAAACCAGAACAGATCTTTACTTGAAACTAAAAATTTATATGAATGGTTACAAGCAAGCTCAGATGACAAAAATTCTACAATTCCATTGAATTATGACACAAGTTATGCCCCTTTTAGGCTTAGAAAATGTTCTGATATAACCATTAATACTTAAATGTTTCTGAAACAAGAACAAATATTCACTTGAAACTATATAATATATAAAGGGTCACAAGTAAGCTCAGTATGCAATGTTTTTCCACTCTTAATTACATTTTGACATAATTATGCTATTTTCTTAACTTCACTGCTTTTGTTTGTTTTAGTACATTGGGAAAATGAAAGGTTATTTGTAACTGTTTCGAACATGATTTGACAATATATATTTATACTATTACCTGTACAATTTGTTTGTTTTTTTCACCAGAGATAATTTCTTTTTATGTATATGTATTTGTGCCACTAAAGTTATTCCCTTAACCACCTTTCCATGTCGTCTTCTGTCAAGGACATTGATGGGGGTATGAATCGTATTCAGCGATAGTTCTAGTTTGAGTAGCTGTGACAGTTCTAGTTAACAAGAAAATTGTGCACAATATCTTTGAAAAAAAAATAAACAATTATTGGTTTCACCAACATCATTTTCAAACACCTGTATGAACAGGAAAAATTTCAGAGATGTTGAATCTTAACAATGGTTCTCTATTGCAGATATGCCTTCAGACTTGCCAAGGGAGATAAATCCATTTGGTGATCATTTGAAGCCAGTTTCAGCAGCAGTAATGCTTTCTCCTCCTGTTAGAAGGTCAAGAGTTGTGGAACCTGATAGAGATTCTGGCAGTCAGTATTTACTTTAAATTTTGAAGTTAACAGCAAAAAAATATACTTTGAAACTTCAAATATTGAAGCCTTTAGATCAGGTTTGTTAACCAGTGTATTATTGACCAATTTTATGACTAAATTCATGTTTAACCTTCAAGACCACTGTATTCTTCCTCAGTTTGTAAACTTAGCTAGTCAAAACCAGATAACTTGTAATAAAATGGTCTTTTTATTGAAACAAATTCAGTGTTAAGACTAAGTTATCCTTGTAAGAATTTGCCCTATTAAAATGTTAATTGCATCTTATTTCAGAACAGCAAGGATCACTCCTAGATGTTCAAGACTATGTTTCAAGTGTAGAAAGTAATAACTCAGTCTTGCAAGAGGATTTTGCAGAGTTGCCTGGAATTTGTACCACAAGTCTGGCCCAAGTTATCAACCCATATAATGCTTCCCAGAATGCACAGTCAGAAAGGGAAGCAACTCAAAAACTTGATACCAAGCCACTGTACAGGGCTCCTGTGACAGTGCCAGTAAACAGTGTAAATGTTCCTAAACCTACACCTCTTGTTCAGAGCAATGTGGGTATTCCTCTGCCCTCTGGGTCTGCAGGAGTCCCCAGTTTAAGTTCTCAACAACAACTGCCTCAGTCATTTTATGAGAAAAATCAGCCAATAACTATAAGACCCCAGGATAGGCCACAGACATTCCAAAGGTCACATGACCCAAATAGTATGACTTCAAGCTACCAATCAGAAGGCTCTGAAAAGTCACATGACTCAATGATTCCAGGTTCAGACAGAGACTTTCTTTCATCACAAATTGCAGAGTTGAATAAACAGCATGCTGAAGCTCAAAAGAGGTTGAACAGTTTAATGCATCAGCAGCAGGCTGCACAAGGTCAAGGTGAAAATGATGTTACTAGGCAACAGCAAATTCTACAGCAGAAAGCACAGCAACAACAGGATCAACAAGCCCGGCAGCATGTCATGGAAAACCAGCAGCGTATTCAGCAGCAACAGTTGCAGTATGAACAACAACAGAGACTGATAGAACTAGTAATGCAACAACAACAAAGAATTCAAGAACAGCAACAGCAGCAGAAAAGGCAGCCGCAACTTCAGGAACAGTCACAACAGCAGCAAATGCCACAGCAGAATCAGCGTCCTAGGTCAAATTTAGCACAGGAAGTGACAAATGGCATGCAGGCAGTTAGAGAGTCAACAGAATTGCCAGGATACAGACCGACTCAGAAACAGGTATGGAACTATTTATGGTCTGTTATAAGTCAGTTTTGGTCCACCCTAAATATTCTTAATTGTGTTTGTAAGTAAAAAAGTTCATAGGGATTTTATTTTGCTTGTTCATAATTATTGCCCTTCTTTAATGTTGTCAGTATATTTAGAATTTTGCTCTCACTCTAGTTTTGTTAGAAAAATAAAAGGTTTGTTTTGGTAGTCAATTTGTGTTCTTATTAGTTACACAAAGCATTAACACTCTCTTTAAACTGCCTCAGAAAGGATTGGAGCCTAAGTAGTCTGTACAGTGACTTGTTACTTTACTTTCAGCCTGGACTCCCCGCCTACCCAGTGTCACCAAATATTTCCCCTATCTCACAGAGATCTGAAAGTGTTAGGATGGTGTACCAGTCAGTTGATAGTCAGGTAGGATGGGTTTCCTTAGAAATTTTGTGCAGATGCTTTTAGCTCAACGTAACTTGAAATAAAAGCTTGAACTACTTGTTATCAAATACTAGAAACACATTTATGTCAAGCATTTGTCTGTTCTTCATAGCGTCAAAGGAAAAGTCCCTTGTTTGTCTGCAACAGAGTTTATCACATCTTGGGCACTGTCTGCTCTGCTTTAATGTTTATTCAATATGAGCATTTCAACTTCATTTCAGAATGGAAGCAGAAGTGTTCCAATGGGTCGGGGAATTACAGTATCTATACCTAAAGTTGATATGGATCAGTCTGGTGGAAGCCCGTCACCCAATCCTCCGCAGACAGTGAGATAGAACTAAGCCTAGTGCCAAATCTTATACTGCTGCTTTACAAATGAACAGTATACATGATTGACCAGCCATTTTTAAAACATGTTACTTGTGCAGAAAGGTTCTGTTTAGGAGAGGTGTTCTTAGAAGAAGACATATGATTGAAGTTTCAGTTCATTTGTAGCTTACTATGAAATTGAAAACAAAAATAAAAATAACTTATTAGACAAATAAGAATGGTATAAATATTTTTAACACAAGAAAAATATTGTAATGGTTATGTTTTAATAACTTTGTAATTAGTCTCTATAGTTCATACACAAAATTTTGTGCAAAGTGTTTTTATGCTGGATATTAAATGAAAATAATTGCAACTTAAATTGTTTGTACAATAACTTGATATTTCAATCGTAGCCTGTGCATATATCTTTACTTTTGCTTAGACAAGATTCATAAACATCAGAGAACACAGTGCTTTCACAGTGCTAGTCAGTTATGTTTTTTTTTAAAAATTGGAAGATTTTGAGAAAGGTTTTGGGAAACTGTCCTAATACTGGTGTTGATTTATTTCCCTTTCCTATAAGTTTATTCTGCTTGTTAAACTGTCTGTGATAATTTCTTGTATCTGACAGCTTTTCCCCCCTTTTAACTTAAGTTTAAAACAAATGTGCCCCCATTTTGTAGAAGTGAAAACTGTTTATGGCAATTATTTTTGTTTAGTGCCTTGAAACACTGAATGTTTAACATTATTTTTCTCTTGTACAGGAAGGGGTTAGTATAAAACTTTCAATAATGAAACCTCTTTAATAAATAAGTTGATAATTGAATAACATTTGAATTTCCATGTAAACAGAAGTATTGGTAGTTAAAAACTGTCAGTATAGAGATGTAAATCGTTTATATACATTTTGTTCAAATCGGTTTGAATTTTGAATCATACAACATATTTTTTTGTTAAAACATGTTTAACAAAATGTCTGTAACACAAACTAAAAAGTTAATTTATGAATATTGCATTTTTGGTTTAATAAAATGTTACTGTATATTCCAATTTGGTCCTAAAAAGAGTCTATTTGTATCTCAGTTTTTTTTTTCTATTGATACATGTTTGATTAGAGAAGTACATTTGTTGTTTGTACCTTTCTTTTCTTAGGTTTTGCAGACTTCTGAAGAAATGCTGCATTTCCCAAAATACATTTACATGTACCATCATAATGTTTTCAGATATTGTCAGCAAACTCAGAATCTCTTTAGTATTGGCCTTTCAGTTTAATTTTCATTGTTCGAGTATTGTCTTATATTTTGTAACATTAGAATCTAATAAAATATTTATTTAGATATTGATTTATCCATTTTCATACTTCAAGGAGTGGAGGATTTGAATAGTGTGCCATTTGAATGGCAAAATTGGCTTGTGAAGTCTCAAAGTTCAGTTACTAATCACCAAACTGCAAACAATATTTGTTTATGTAATTATCCAAGTTTCAGCATTTGATTTTTTTTCACATAAACAGGTGAAATATTTTGTGAGTTTTGAATTGGTTTAACAGTCACATTTTGAGCAGGCAGTTTACCTAAACATTATTCCTAGGAAAGACCAGTACTACACTGTAAAGAACTATCAATTTTCTCAGTATATGGTAATGGTTGGTAGCTTGGCTTGAATCCATGGCCATCAGTTAGTGAGAGGGTAAGTGATTTAAAGCATACTGATTTGTCTGTCACAAAGTTTGTCAGGGCAAATCTTACATGCATGACTGGCTTTTTATGAAACCTTACAAATGTTCAGCACCTAATGTAAATGTTTTTATTGTCATGATTTTCTGCTTGACTGATTTAATAGAAGTTATGGGACTACAGACTTTGATTTTTATCTTCTGTCAGCACAACTGTGTTCATTAGATTTTAATGAAACCTTATATATGTAGAAATGTTCAGTGACTAGTTGTGCATACTGTCACGATAATCAGCTTGACCGACTTTTGCAGGAGTAATGTGACTTTATAGATTTTGATTTTCATCTTTGTCAGCTCAACTCCTGCATTCATCATTGTATTTTGATGGCACCTTACAGATGGTCAGTACCAAGTGTAGTTGTGCATATTTTCAGGAATTTGCACTTGACTGATCTTTCCAGGAGTTAGGGGACTTTATTGACTTTCATATATGTATTTTGTCAACTCCTACATGCAGGATTGAATTTTGATGAAACTTTACAGAAATGTTCAATGCTTCGTGTAGCTGTTCACAACAAAAAATCAGCATGAAATTCCTGATGATGTTGTTTTTGCAAGAGTTTATTTTGTGGAAGGAGACCCGTTTTTTTTTTTTTTGGTTATTGCCACAGTTCAGAATTTAGCCAGTTACTTTGATATATTATTAAAGAGGATTTAAAGACGAGTTCTGTCACCTCACTCTGGGCCTAGAAATCATGTTCTAAGAGTGACTATTTTAATGTGCTATTTGGTTTCTTTTATATATGTGGTGATGTGACTATGTCTTTATTCCAGTGCAGAGTAATGCATCCAAAGAATAAATACAACCTCAACAGAAAGCTCAAAGGCACTTCTCCAGTAATCATACCACCATGTGTGCAACCATTTTTCCACCTTTCACCTATTAATCAGTTAATGTACATCCATTTCCTGCAATTTCAGCTTAAGTCACCAAGGTCGAAGACTATATGAGCGATTGAAGGCAATAAACGATAGACTATAATGCAATCAAATAAATGATGAAAAATATTGCCAACCAAAGAATATGTTACCTACCTCAAAACACAATAAAATTATAAATAAAACATGCAGTAACAAAGAACTCTGTCTGAGGTCAAGCTTTCTTTTATTATCCATAAATATCTCTCATATCTTCACATTTCATATTTCTCATTGCACAATATATCTATTCAATTTAGTGACCATCTGTCCTCGTGATACATTCCACTAAACACCACTAACATAACCTGACTGAAATTACTATACATAATAAAACTGACACACATACAGACCAAAAGAGGCATAAACAGTTGCCACATAACCAACATTTAATGCTATGAAATTTTATACAAACATCTTGCATACGAACAGCCAAACCTTATATTTTCAATATTATTTCATTTATCTAGGAGGTAAATAAGTCATGATGTACAATACTTCTTGAATAAGGAAGACTTATGAAACTGGCTTGTGTGACTGTTATGTTGAAAAGAAATTTTACTTTAAAATATGTGAGAAACAGTTTATCCCAGCTGTAATTACGTAGACTAGATGCAACTTCATGGCAGCAGAAATCAGTTTGTCATTTACACAATAAATATCATATCTGTCATATATGATAATAAAACATTCTGAACAAATATACAAAAAAAGTAAAGTTAATACCTTGCAAAATTACAGCACATCACTTCACCTTGCACCAAAGCAGAAGAAGGCTGTCCCCATTTAATTTTGCAAGATGTAATATTTGTCATGTTACATAGAATACAACATATACTATCATAAAAAAACAGTCTGAAAAAAATTTCTATCTACCAGGCTTACTTGTACAAATACATTTTATAACTGCTAAAATATTCCTGATAAAAACCAACCTTTGGTTTTCCCATCAACAGTTCTCCTAGTCTTTCAGTTGGTGAACCAGCACATATTTTGAGTTTTAAACAACCAAAGACTGTCGTCCATGTTTAAATGACAAAATAACATCAATATAACAAAGGAAATGACAAAACTTACAAAGCATTATTACACTGCTATCTGATAGGACAATGAGAACAGTTATTTAGGCAATGTATGAATAATCATTTGAATGAGAAATTACAAATTAAGTCTGCTCTGCTTACATTTTCAGTTTCATCATCTTCCAACCGTTTTTGTACACTGGTTCTTTTAAATGTACAGCAAAAGCTTATTTTTACAGAGACAGAATTCACCAACAAAATTACATGTACATCAACAATGACATGAATCAATGTTGCAACCTTTGATAATGATTATACAGTTACATTAGTGGAGATGCTTGCGAAAATTTTTGCAAAAAAATACCCTTTTTACCTTACTCCTTTTAACTGCAAATTCTCCTACAGAAATCCCATTTTCTAAGTACCTGTATTAGTTGTTTTATTTCTTGATAATTTCAATTTTCAGTAGGATTTATTTTTTTTACAAAAAAACATCACTATAATCAATAAACAGCAAATAATAACTGAATCATTAGTTTTCTTAAGATTTATAGTATATAATGGCTCAAATGTTTGTTAAAAAAAAACTTTCAATGTTGTGCAGTCTTACTCTTAATAGCGAACACTTATGTCTACATGCTTTAACTATTCCCCTTTCCACAAAGACCTTCCATTAAAATTACACATTTATATTTACACTTACCTTTCATTCAAACATACTTAAATTAAAAAAAAAACATATTAAGAGTCAAGAAAATTTAAAAACATTGCCGAAAATAGAAAAAGAACACCATCAAAAATGCACAAACTTCATTTTAACTAAGAAGTTAGCATGCTAACAACAAGTATTTTGTTTTCAAGGTCAGCATATTACTGTGATATTTTAAAACAAAATTCTATCAGAAGTGGATAAAGAACAAAATTGCTTCTTTATATATAATATCCTGTCAGCAAAAAACATTTAATGGAGCCAAATTATAGCTTCATACAATAAAAAAAAAAATGAGTTGCAATTATGCAGAAGAAATAAAAAAAACAATAATGTTTAACGAACAAAGTATTACAATACCTCCTTATAAATAAATTCAGTGAACATGGACAATTGTACCCTTTTTCGTTCAGTATATAATGGTACATTTTATATTTGCACTTCTGTTTTCATATTTTTTTTCATATACATGATGGAACAAAAGCAGGTTACACTAAGAATCAAAAGACAAATTGACACAGATTTTGATTATGACAAATGAGTATAAAAGAAATATTATCATTCTGTTTTTTTCCAGAATCTCAGTAAGCTACAACATAAAACGGTTAAAACAGAGCAGCTGTCGACAAAAGAGAGCAGTAAAATTTTAAACACAAAATGGTATGAATACAGATCATTACTAGCTATGAAGGAGCTCGTGTTCTCCTGACATTTCGTACATCGACTATCCAGCACTGCCACAGATTCCAAATCGTTCCATATATTTAATACAGCCTTCTAGTCTGTGGCCAACAATGCAACAAAAAATCTTTAAAATCTAAAAGAATGACCAGCACCAAGAGTTATGTTTTATGCTCATTTTTCTTTCTTTCCTTTCTTGTCTGTTGTTTCATCCTTCTTTTCTTCTGTCTTCTTCTCAGGGTGGTCCTCGTAACTGTTTGAAAAATAAACAAGGGAAATGAGACATAAGGTGTATCTGTCAAATATGGCATATATATTACCAGCCAGAACCATGGCACAGTCTATATCAAATACCAGTGACAGAAATATTTACAAATTCAACTGGGAATCATTACATGGTCTGAAAGTTCATTTGTATACTTTAGTGTAAAACAAGACCCAAAAGGAAACAAGAGGACCATGATGGCCTAAGATTGCTCACCTGAATAATTATTCTGCCTTTGGGTCTGCTGTTGAGCAAACATCAGGTTTTTTTAAGACTCTCCCTATATAAATCTGTATGAATTCAAGTGACACCCAGGGTAGAGCCTTTTTTCATTCAAGGGGCATAATTTTGAACTAACTTGGTAGAAGACCTCTAGCTGATGCTTCATTATTATTATCTAAGTTCTAGGCTTTGTGATTTCAGACAAGAATATTTTTTTTTTAAGTTTTGCCTATATAAGCCTATTTAAAATCAACTGATCCCCAGGGAAGGCCAAATTTGACCCCAGGGGCATAATTTAAATAAACTTGGTAGAGGTCCACAAGTCATTGCTACATACTATATCTTAAGGTTCAGGGCCTTGTGGTTTCAGACAAGAAGATTTTTTTAAGTTTTTCCTTTCTGTTGCCATAGCAACCACAGTTCTTGATGGAATTCATTTCTTTGAACAACTTTGGTAGAGCTTCATGCCAGGAATATCCCAGGCATGTTTCATCAAAGTTGGCTTGGCGGTATAGGAGAAAAAGTCGTTCAAGTCAAATTGCTGACAACACACGACGCATGCTGGAAATCAATGATCCCAATAGCTCACCCTTGAGCACTTTGTGCTCAGGTGAGCTAAAAATAAATATAATTAAATACTCATGGGGATCCTTCACATTTAGCTTAAAACAGACATTACCAAATACATGTATGTGTACAAATAAGGTTGTTTTAAATCACTGATGGCAAGCAATCAATTAACCCACAGCATTCTGAATGGTTTATCGAAATTTGGAATTATCAAATACTGGCTTTCATCCTTGCAATTGCTCCCAAGTTGGGACAATTAAACCAAAGGCAAAGTAAGAAAATCAATAAATTTGACTAAAACTTCCAAAATTTAATTATTGTCCTACACAATGCAAGTGTATAATATAATTTTATTTAAAATCTGTTGCTGTTATTGTATCTTATGGAAGAATTACCTGAACAGCTGTTTGATTTCTCCCCTGACAAGAGCTACAAATACAGGAACACCTATACAAGCTGGCACCAGATACAACAGAGCAGGCTGAAACATAAAACACATTACACATCAGTGAACCATGTAATCTAAGGAAACTGTTGCGCATAATGATATATGATATTACAAACTGAAACATGTGACACTTTTTTACCCATAAAATAAAACAGGTTATGAATTCTGTGAATGACTGGTTAAATCTTATCATTAATTGTGAATGCCATCTTTATCTGCAGTCCATTCAAACCACATCCTTATAGAACTTTATAATGGTTAGGCCTTATCTTGTGTTAAGCATTCTGAGGTGTGTCCTCAGGTAAGACAAGCAAAATATGTAGCCAACAAACAAACTTCTGGGACTTTTATAAAGAATAAAGAAAATTGCTTGCAAGTAATCTTAATTAAGTCATTGAATGTAAGAAGAAAATGCAACATTTAAAATAGCAACTTTATAATGACACAAAATCTTGTTTATCATAAAAAAACAAAGATATATCACATGGTTCTACAGTTAATTTTTTTAAGTTTTTCATACCTGAGCATGCTTGAAGAAATGCATGACTACAATTGTCATAAGAAGTCCAAGGAAATATGCTAAGAAACTGGCATAAAAATATACACGGCTATCTTTCTTACGGCTGAAAAAAACATAAACACAGTATCAGCATTAACATCTGAAAACAATGCGTCCTCACGTCAAAAATCTATTAACTTGTAACATTTTTGTCCTTTTTGAAATATAATCAGGCAAATACGCCATTTAAAGTTGATGTATCCAGGATACTGTCAACAGGAAGTAATTGAGTTACAAAGATTTTTATCATTTAAAACAGACTGACAGAGTCCCTTTTACAATAGATACAATTTGAAAATACAGTGTGTCCTTATACACAATATTTATATGCTCTTACCTGATGTCAAACCTGAGGAGAAGAGCTATGAATATTCCTGGAATGACTATATCTCCAAGACCTAACATAGCAAAGTTCTTAGCTGCCAATCCATTCTCTAACAGGTCCTGTGGGAATACCACTGAAAATATGCCAGTACAAAACATACAGTTACAAAATATACACACTGCGGGTACAATGTACAAATGTGCAGACCCTGTGGGAATACCACTGAAAATATACCAGTACAGAACATACAGTTACAAAATATACACACTGAGGGTACAATGTAGCAATATTAACAACAACAAATAAACGTACTTACAATATATTCACAGCTGAAAGTTCTTTGTATTATCTGTGATTAAGTTATTAATAGTTAGAATAGGATTGTTTTCTTACATGATTATGGAACAAATATGCTACACTACCACAAAGTGCTTATCAGAAATGTATGTTATACTTGCTTCACTTTCAGACTATGATAATGAGATTTCTTCAAAAACATACATGTTGCTTATTTTCTATTGCGACTTATACAAAATTAATATCTATACTCACATTTGATTGGAGCCTCAAATGACTTGGCCACTGTCACCATGACATTTGTTCCAAACACCCAGAAAATGTCATACACAAACAGTCCTCCAAGCAAAATACAACCTGTGCTAATACTGTTTAGAGACAGAAACTCTACACCATTTACTGCAAAAGCCAAACCAAACAAGTTGTTGGCCAACCAGTGCTGTAAGAAATCAAATATGTCCTTTAGAGTATAGTTTTAATCTTTTATCTTTTAGCAATAAAAATGACTTCCCAAAACATCAAGCCATAAATGAAATATAAAGTAGTGAAATTTCTAAACTTCAGAGCTAAAAATGCCTTTTCTTTTTCTTAAACCTTGGCCTACCTTATAGTGAAGAACAGCAGAGTCAAAACACAATATTTCAATAGCTTCAATCATACCGTAATGTACCGTAACAAATATAGACAACCTACACTCTGTAGATGAAAGTGAGCAATCTTTCATGCTGACTTCTATCAAATACTGAGTTTACTTTCTATTATGTTCAAGTAACTTACCTTTTTCATGAGATACCAGAGCCCTACAGCCCCAGACAGAGCTATTACAAGCAGATCTTTCCTGTCAAACTTCCAGTTTACAAGTTCTGAGAAAAGAAAAGAATTAACAACTTAAAATCATGATTTTATACCAAAAAAAAAAAAAAAAAACAAGATATGTTTGTAAAACATGTATGCCCCCTGTCGGCAGCCAATTAGTCACGTGGCCAGATTATTGTGACTGACTTTTGACCTAGTGACCAAATAAACATGTTACCTAAAATGTAAGTCTCACAGTCCACAAAACCCGATGCCATTTGGTAGCCAAGTTATTGGTCTTAACTGTTTTGACATACATGTGACCTTGACCTTTGACCCCAAAATCAAAAGGGGTCATCGACTGGCCAAGACAAATGCAGATATGAAGTTTGAGGGTCAACGGCGCATGGGTTGTCAAGTTATTGATTGGAAACCGTTTTTTACCAACAAGGTCAATGTGACCTTGACCTTTGACCCCTTGACCTCAAAATCAATAGGGGTCATCTACTGGTGATGGACACTCATCCTATCAAGTTTGAAGTTTCTAGGCCTAAGCGTTCTCTAGTTATTGATCGAAAACCGTTTTTAAGATGAAAGTCTCTGTGATCTTGACCTTTGACCTAATGACCTCAACTTATGACCTCTAAGTCAATCGGGGTCATCTACTGGTGATGACCAACAAGCATACCAAGTTTGGTGAACCTAGGCCAAAGCGTTCTCTAGTTATTGATCAGAAACTGTTTTTAGGATGGAGGTCCCTGTGAGCTTGACCTTTGACCTAATGACCTCAAAGTCAATAGGGGTCATCTACTGGTGATGACCAACCAGCAAACCAAGTTTGGTGAACCTAGGTCAAAGCAATCTCTAGTTATTGATCAGAAACTGTTTTTAGGATGGAGGTCCCTGTGAGCTTGACCTCTGACCTAATGACCTCAAAATCAATAGGGGTCATCTACTGGGGATGACCAACCAGCAAACCAAGTTTGGTGAACCTAGGTCAAAGCGTTCTCTAGTTATTGATCGGAAACTGTTTTAAGGATGAAAGTCTCATTGATCTTGACCTTTGACCTAATGACCTCAAAGTCAATAGGGATCATCTACTGGTGATGACCAACCAGCATACCAAGTTTGGTGAACCTAGGTCAAAGCGTTCTCTAGTTATTGATCGGAAACCGTTTTTAGGATGAAGGGTCCTGTGAGCTTGACCTTTGACCTAATGATCTCAAAATCAATAGGGGTCATTTACTGGTGATGACCAACCAGCATACCAAGTTTGGTGAACCTAGGTCAAAGCATTCTCTAGTTATTGGTCGGAAACCATTTTTTCCCTACAAGGTCAATGTGACCTTGACCTTTGACCCCTTGACCCCAAAATCAATAGGGGTCATCTACTAGTGATGGAAAATCATCCTACCAAGTTTGAAGTTTCTAGGCCTAAGCGTTCTTTAGTTATTGGTCGGAAACCGTTTCTACCTACAAGGTCAATGTGACCTTGACCTTTGACCCCAGAACCCCAAAATCAATAGGGGTCATCTACTGGTGATGGACAATCATCCTACCAAGTTTGAAGTTCCTAGGCCTAAGCATTCTTTAGTTATTGGTCGGAAACCATTTGGTCTACGGACCGACCGACAGACAGACAATTGCAAAGCAATATACCCCCTCTTCTTTGAAGTGGGGGCATAAAAAAGAATTTATTATCATTACACTTAAATGGCATTTATTACTTTACTGTAATTTTATAACCAGTCATTTATCTTTTGCAATGTCCAATTTTTCTAAAATGTTCTCTTAATGATTCTATGAAGCATTTTTTTAACAAATACATATTCATTTTAATGAAAAGACACAGCATTCACTTTACATCCAATATCTTTACCATTCACTTTACACTGAGCCTTCTGTCAGCAAAAAGTGACTTACCTTCTTTCTTTTCTGCAGGCCCTTCGGTAAAGATCATGTGATATTCCTGATTAGGGAACAGAGGAGGGATCAGGGGATGAAGAATAGGACTGAAATAACATGTTATTAAACATTCATTTAATGTGCATATAACGTAATGATATAATAAGGCACACTTTCACTTATAAAGATAAAATAAACTAGAATAACTGGGTTATAACTATCCCAATAACAAACATTTTCATTATTCTAACAGCTAAATACAACCCCATATCTCATATCTACAAATCTGTAGAAAACACATACGGTGTCACTAAACTAATGCAAATTAGCTATGGTCACATAGTAGTCACAAGACTTTAGATAGATCTGAATTTCTCATAAACATAATGAATGTCTAATCTCTGTCACAAATTTAGATACTTGTTAGATTAGTTGTAGGACATACATAAATCTAGTTACTTCTGGTCTATTTTATCTTTCAAGTGAAAATGGACCTTTAAATCAACCTGTAAAGACAGTCATTGCTGCCACTGGAGCTCAAATTAAAGCTTTTCAATTTCAAAACTGACTGTCGAGACTTCATATATGTAACATCTGACACACCATCAACAATCATAATTTGGAATAATTGTATGGTATCTCATTTTTCAGAAAACATGGTTTTCCTTTCAGTATATAATTATTTATATTTATTTGCATTTCTCAAAAGATGTTTATGTTACACTTTCTCATTTGAAATCTTAGCCACCATTTTCCCTTAAGTATTTATTAGTTTATCTCAAAAACTGAAGAGCTCACTGAAGAATTTCTTAAGTATGTTTGGTTGAAGTTTCAGATGACTCACAAAAAGTCAGTTGTATATTGAAAGAGGTACCTGGCAATGTGAGCTAAAGCAAGCACACCAAGGAAGAAGAAATATACAGCCAGCAACATATTGATGTATTCTTTGGAGAATATCTGAAAACAAGAGATTTCATCATTTATTTAGTTTAATTACTATATGAAATGAATATTGCTTGAAGTTTACATAAGGGCAATATTGTAAATAAGCTGACCAATGTTTAAAATTTTGCAAGATGAAATTAGAAAAACCATCTGCACCTCTGAAATACGACTGAGATTGTAACTTTGTAAGTATCTTCCATAAATTTAAGGAAAGTTCGGGTGATCCAGTTGAAGGATAACAGCATTTATTTGCTTGTTACCATCAAATACAATTGCTCAGGTGCCAGATCACCCAATCCAAACTTCAAACTTTTGAGAGACACTTCTTCTTGCAAACCATATCATTCATTGCTTTTTTTTTTTTGTAACAAACATCTACAGATTACACTCTCATATCACGGTAGCACAAAGGTATTTCAAAGAAAGTCAATCATGATGTCAGAGTCACTTCACACTTTTGTGACCAATGACATCACAAAACTCATCTTCCATGGGCATGTATTGTCAGTATATCTTAGTTGAATGTTAAGGAAGGAAAGTAGGAAGGTTTTCAGTGCCTGTAAAATAAAGATGCAGATAGAATCTTTATGTGTTCATCCCTTGATAAACACTGTAAAAATATCTCAGGTAAGGCAATGAAGTATGCAGTAAACTACTTCTGATATTGTTCATATCATCATTCACTGTAGTGAATTACATGTTTTTTTCAAATTAACTGTAAAAATATCGAAATTTGTCCTATTTCACTACCTGAATACTCTTTTTCAAAAACTGCTTACCTGGAAGACAACATATATCCCAAACAGTGTACAGCTAGCTATAATTGGAAACATAGCAGCATCTTTGCTTGACATTGTCTCTGGTTTCTCCCCAGAATCCTGAAATATAGAAACCATTGTGGAACCAAACAGATTTAACCATCATTAAATGACAGCAAATATTCCATTTCCATTGCTAATGAATAATTTTAGAGCATCATACATAGTGGTTCTTGTTGACTTGGCTGTGTGAACAGCTGTTCACTTACTCATTAAATATATAGCATAGACTGCCTGGTTTGCTCCTAATCCTTGGAGACTGTGATGTGATATGACCTCACAAAGGTATCCATCAAGTTAAAAAATATTTCTCCTGTTCTCTCCTATTTCTTCCCTTGACAAAGAATTGTTTACATAAGTTGTGTACTTTTAAAATCCAATAAAGGTCTTAAATCTTTATGTCCAAATTCTTTATATAAAAACTAGTACATTCAATTTTTTCAATCAAACTTGTCAGGGCTCAGGCTGTAATGTTAAAATAATCCATCTGATTTTAGGTAATTGTGATACAATTGTGTTACCATTGGAAAAAAAAACTGGATCAAAGACTCTGCAGAAGAAGGAACAAAATGCATTTTATAGATTTTTCAAAACACATTGAAAGTGAAGTGAAATTTTTCACAACTTCAACAGTTAACTTCAACTTATTACTGCCAAAAGTCAATACTGCCTATACTAGGCAGGCGTGTGTCAGGAACATTAAAATTATAAAAGATAAAAACAAAGAAATAAAGATTTAACTGAAGATCTTACTAAAGCATTCATTTTAAATACTTAAAATCTATAAAACTTGTTTAGTCCACTGATAAAAGCTGGCACAGTTGGGGCACCCTTAATCTCGGTCAGTAATTCGTTCCAGAGTCATATAGTCCTTGGGAAGAATGAGTTCATGTGATGTTGTGTTTTTGATTGTGGGATTAGGAATTTGCTGTTTCTTGTGTTTGTAAGGTGATTGTGATCGACATTGACCTGTTTGTTTTTTATTTTGTGTAGCATGACCAGGCTGGCATGGTAAAAATGCCAGAAAGAGTTCAATCACAAATCAAATTGATGGATCAAAAGATACATCGTCTGGTGACTTGTGAATCACAGTTTATATCCATAACATTACGATCGTTAATAACTGACTACAGTTCAACTCACTCACTGACGCTCACTACTACAGACACTACTCACCTTTTGCTCCTTATGGTATCGTACAGAGCGGAATGAACCGAGGAATATTGGTATTAGAGCCATGATTACGAGGCTACTATATGCCACAAACATTCCCTCTGGAGTTGCTGGAATTTTAGCAGTAGCATTGTCTGCTGTTGCATTAACAGTTTCATTTACTGTCGGCATTTCTGTCGCTGTTTCTGCCATGTCGTCTATGAATGAAATCAGACTGCTCTTCAGTGGTCTGAATCAATAAGCGTTTGCATGTATGTTTGTTTTCCCAGTAAAATCTTTCAAGAAGCTTTTACGTGACAAGGAATTTATTTAAGTAAACCAGTCTAATATACGTGTCAGTGTAGAAATAGATTAGGGAGAATTTGATTGGTCAATGCTGTTTGTAAACACCTTTTTGATTAGGCACTACAAGCCCCGAGGAAAAATGGCAGCCTCCATGAGTGTTGCAAATTCTGTGAAAGGAAAATGTCAAAAAATGTTGCTAACAGTACGCTTCATTCCTGGTTGTCACCAGCCTAGACTTGCATCAACAGATACAGAGGCAGAAGCTATTGACTTCGACTTTGATGAGGAAGAATTTGAAAAAAAACTTGCTAAAATGAGAGACTGTTCAAGGCTAAACAAGACTCAAAAATTAAAGCACTATGGAGAAGTGCCAGATAAAATACTTTCAGATTCGTACCGGGGGAATCGGAGAAACAAACTAAGGAAACTCTATGCAGAACATGGTGCTGGCTCTGGTATGTTCATGTTTGGCATGAAACTTCTGTAAGCACCATAAAGCTAACAAGTGTCATTGTCAAATTCACCATTGAATTGGGGACAAATTGAACCATAGATGATGTGAATCACATCAAAGATGATCCAAACCACTTATGGAGATGATGAGATCCACTTAATTTTGCTTTCTGTGAAGTATCTAAGCTGTGTTATTAATAACAGTATGTTGGTTATTATGTAAAAAAGAAGTATTAACTTGATCAGGGCTTTAATTTACAGGGAATGGACACTCCAAAATTGCGATAATATGATGTCGCGCGCATGCGCGGCCTGATCTCAATAAAAGCACCTCAATGGCGAATGGTACATGTTGCTGCTTTCACGATTATATACTCAAATGTTGAAAAGAACTTACATTAAGAAATTTCAGAACGAATTGTAAATTAAATATTGTGAAATAAATATTTTGACTATCTTGTTTGTTATTTTTCGAGCAGCTTTTGCTTGAGTAACAATGAAATCAATACTAAAATGTAATCGTTGTTTTCCAAAATGGCGGAAAGTATGTACAAATTCGTGTTTTCTTGTCAACTTTCGGGGGGTATTAGACAAAAATGGAGTTATGAAATGAGTTGACATAAGATGGAAGTTAATCAGTGGACATAGGATTGAGCATTACTATGCATTTTATTGCTATATCTGTGTTAGTTAATGAAATAAAGCAACGTAAATTATAGCAATTTTGTCGAAAAAAGTGTTATTCGGTGATCAACACCTTAACGAATTTCGGGTGGTATCAGTGTAAACAGACTCGATTAAAACACTTAACATGAATTGCATCGTACTCTACTTGGATGAGATTGACATTTGAATCTAAGGTTTCCGACCTCCTCTGAATATTAACTTCAAAATGGGCGGTTAAATATTGTGCTATTTTAAACACACGGTTGATCAGTGTTCTTTAAAATTACTTGCACTGAAATTTGGTGTTGTTTGTTGCATTCTTCATTTTTTTTAAATTAAGTGCTGGTTAATTAAATTTGTGGACAATGGGTAGCATTGTGATCGTGTTTTTGGCTCAGTGGGCAGAGTTTTTATTAATTAATTTATTAATTAATCGCTTTGTCATAATTTTGGATGTCAGGATGTTGTGACATGACTATCATGCAAAAGTTTACATTTATACTTGTTACAATTTGTAAATCAAAGTCTCAACCTGTGAAACAAGTAAAGATAATCTGAATAATTTGAAATAATCTGAGTCTACAATTTCCAGACATATTTTTTTCAGTAAATTATACCATATATTGACGAAGTTATAAACAATTTTTGTAGACACGTGAGCACTTTTTTCATCAAATCGAGACAAGATTTTTACCAAAAGAAAAAGGTATTGAGTTGTCGTCTTTTACTCGTCGGCTTGGAACAGCCACTTCCTTAGTTGAAATAAAAAATAAATATTATAAGAGGTCAATGTTTCTTCTTTCTTACAAATTTAAAATTTTGAAAATCAGCCCATTATTGACAAAAATACGGATGTTTTTGTAAACTAGGTGCGTGTATTGCATGCCAATTTACCGCTAACTAACGATAGATAATTACAAAAAAGACGTAAAAAGTATAAGGTTGTCGTCTTTTACTCGTCGGCTTGGAACAAACACTTCCGTTGTTGAAATAAAAAATAGATGTCATAAAAGATCAATGTTTCTTCTTTCTTACAAATTTTAAATTTTGAAAATCAGTCCATTATTGACAAAAGTACGGATGTTTTTGTAAACTAGGTGCGAGCGTTGCATACCAATTTACCGCTAACTAACGATAGATAATTAATTATCGATCGATTTTCCGTTACAGGATATACAGGTGAACTCGCGACATCATATTTTGGTTATTCATTCGATAGATAAGGAGTGTCCATTCCCTGTAAATTAAAGCCCTGACTTGATGTATATAGCATTCTCCCATACCTTGGAGGGGTATTGGTTTTATGATTTTTAGGTTATCTATACTATGAATAGTATGAAATCTTAATGAAGCAATCACTTCATCAAATCAAAGCAATAGTTTTGAACAGCAATTACAGGGCTCTCTTTTTGCCATTTGTGGGGCCGAACGTACCTTCGCCCCATTCCCCCTTTAATTAATATGTTTTTACGGTAATTGAACAAATCGGTAACACGACAAATCGGTAACATGATTTTATATAGTAAAAAAACGGAGAAATCGGTAACAATAGAAATATTGTTGGTAATTTCATATAGTTGACATAGTGTTAGAGTAGGTGTGAATAGCACCTTAGATGAGCGAGATCATTTTAATTGGTGTTTTTTTTTTATTAGTTATTGAAATATTGAGTATTGAAACGTTCAGTGTGGTGCGGTAAATTGTAAAAGTTTTGTATATTTTAAATGTGTTTATATTTTAACATTGCCGTTATTAGTTAATAAACTGACTTAAATAAAAGATCAATCCGTAATCATTTACTACATTTCTACCTTCGACGTCGTTATCAGTGCAAAAAAGTAACTATAATTATAATATTATAGAATAAATTTCAATAATTTTAATAATGATAATTGCATGAGAAACACAAATTATATAATAAGCTGCTGAGACAAACTAATAACTTCTTTAACGACCGACACGTGTTGTTAGCACCTTTCTATGACAAGCAGGGTACCCTAGCATGCCTTTTCACACCTACTTTATCACCTTTCTGGGTTCATATAATATTTCTACTGTTACCGATTTCTCCGTGTTTTTACTATATAAAATCATGTTACCGATTTGTCTTGTTACCGATTTGTCGGTAAATCGTTTTTACCCCTATTAAAAAAGAAAAAAAACATCGAAAAAAAAGATGAGCAGACATAGATGAAAAATAGCTAAACATTGCTTTGAGCCTGGCTTCAGTCTCAAAATGCTAAAGAGAGCCATGAATTAAAGGTTATATAATATTTACAATTACTCTAAAATTAGCATTACAAAATAATTTCTGAAATCCTGTAATTTGATAAAGTTAAATAGTGATAAACAGAATAAAGCCCTCAAAACTCAACTGCTTTATCTCACTCAATTTTCTCTAAAATGTACCATTATATTTTTTTTCATTTTTATTTTTTTCCTTTTAATGTTTTTTTTTTTACTTCAGTTCACACTTTGTTAGAGTGGTTCACATCGCCCTTGGTTCACATCATCTATAAGCAGTCATGATCACTGTATCATAACTTTGTTCCCATTGTTGATAAGTGTTTGTTGCCAATCACAGGAAGTACAATGCTATAATAAAGCTAATCCAAAAATATTCAAAATAATAATGGTATGTATGCCATGTAAGTTGTATAAGATAGAAGTAATCTTGTATCTGTGTGACAGATTCTATTTGATCATTAGGTTTTCAGTTAGGAATGATTCTCAAGTGAGAGGTTTATGTTCATAATGGCCTTCTAGTTATCACTTGCTTCATTGCTTTATATACTGAAGCAGAAAATTCTGATGGTCTAACTTTTACTTATCAGGTATCAATCCTGGTATAATGTTCCCAAGCAGAGCAGAACTTGCTGATCTTTGGGATGTAGAAAAGAACTGGACACAGTCTTTTGAGCAGATGAAGTCCACACTAAAAGAACAAAAGGCAGCGCAGGAACTGGCAGTTAGACAAAGGTAATAAATAACATAGTCTAAAGGTGATAAATAACACAGTCCTACGCTTTAGAGCTTTCCTTTGCACATTTTGTCTTTCTTCCCTCTTTTCTCTCCAAATTTACTTACAAACACTTGGAATTTTAACATTCTGCCATGTCTGTGTGTGTTTGAATCTTTGTAAAATCAGTTTTTCATGGACTTGCCATAGATTCTGATAGAAGAAAGGCAAAGGAAAAACTTAGGCTCATAGGGAGCTATTAGGATTGATCAATGTCTGTCATCTGTCATCAATCCACAGTTGGTTAATACTCTACTGGTCACATTTTTGCCTCAGTTGTCATGAAACTTGGTCAGGATGTTTGCTCCAGTGATTACTCGAGTGGGTTTGAATATGGGTCATCTGGTTTGAAAAACTAGGTCACATGGCCCAAAAATAGAAAAATCTTGTTAACAAACTAGAGGCTACTTTGTCAGTCCAAATATCCTGGAAATTTGTCAGAAATTTTGTTTCGATGACTTCTAGGTCAGGTTTGAGTAAGGGTCATCTGGGGTAAAAAACTAAGTCACTAGAACCCCAAATATGGAAAAAAAAGCTTGTTAACACTCTAGTGGTAACATTATCAGCCCAAATATCCTGGAAACTTTTCAGAAAGAATGTTTTGATATTTTCTAGGTCAAGTCGATTATGGGTCATCTGGGGTCTAAAACTAGGTCACAGAGCCCAAATATGGAAAAACCTTGTTAACACCCTAGAGGTTACATTTTCGGCCCATATATTTTGGAATTTTGTGAGAAAGGTTGTTTTGATGATTTCTAGGTCAGTTTGGTTATGGGTCATTTGGGGTCAAAAACTAGGTCACAGGGCCCTAGTATTGAAAAACCTTGTAAACTATTTAACGGCTACATTTTCAGTCCAAATATCCTGGACATTTGTCAGAAAAGTTGTTTGGATGATTTCCAGGTCAAATTTGATTATGGTTGGGATAAATGTTTACCTCATGTGACAGGGTATGGCACACATTAACCAGGTCTGTAACAACTGTTTAAAGCAGTCATACTCAGTAAGCGATATAGGGCCATCATTGCCCCCTTGTTGATCTTTTAGTTTTACAGTTTGTGTCAGTGTGTATATAAAAATAGGTAATCATTTGTTGCACTTCCTATAAGCCTGTCATAAGACACAATGTATTATGGTAAACCCTGTGGCGGTGGGGTGGGTTGGCAGCTTCCAGACTTTGTTGGGACCATAATGCTTTTGTTAATTGGCTGACTGACTTCAAACTTGCTATGCAGCTTTCTTGCAATGTGTAGAGATGCAATGCAGAAGAACCGTAACTCTACTCCGGTACCATTTTTTTATTGTCTCCACTCTTAAAAACAATTTCTCAGTTGACAATTATAAGAAGTGTGACCCCAAGAGTATTGCGTATAGCTTTTCAAAGAAGAGTAGAGGTTAACCCAGTTTTTCAACGTTTATATTCTACATTTTGACAGAGACATTTAGCAAAAATTAGATAAAAAATGACTAATATTATAAAAAAGTGAGGGTTAATCTATATTTTCTTTTGATAAATTATTGTCTGTTACAGGGATGAAAAAATTGAAAAAGCAATGAAGAATATGAACCAGCTTATCAAACAACATCTGGAGAAAGAATCAAAAGCTGAAGAAGACAAACAAAGAAAGGATACAACAGAAGAGCTACTGGATGAATTCAAAGAAAAATATGGATTTAATGTAAAACCAGACTCTCTTAGCTTCAAGGCATTCAAAAGACAAAGGAGTGAGGAAATTAAACTGGAAAAAGCTAAACAGAGGAAAAAAGAAAAGAAGGAGGCTGGTATAAAAAATTTGAAGGCAATTCTTGGAAAAAAGGTCAAACAGTAGTGAAGTTTAAGAATGACGACATGTGTGATGTTACTAGAGCTGTTTTTTTCAAGTATAAATAGCTCAGGGAAGTTGACAAAACCTTCATTTGGTTTTTGATGGCAGGAAAATATGTTGAAAGCTAGAGCTTTTAGACAATACAATGTACTAAGGTTTTGGTTGAATTCTACATCTGTATTTGTCAAATGGATGAAAAGTAAAAGTAGAAGAAAGGTATTTCTTTTTAATAAGGGTGTTAAAAATAAAATTCAAAATTAAAAAAAAATCCAAAATAGTAAAGGAATATTACTAGGAATCTATTGTATAAGTCAAACAAAACTTGAACTTTAAGTTTATTTTACAGGGCTCTGTAAATACAAAATGGATATAAAACTAAAAATAACTAACAATTAACAATTTTTAATTTCCTTTCCTTTGGTAATATATGCCTCTTGCTCAATGAAGAGCTGCTCTGACACCTTGAAACAGCTTTTATAATAATTTCATAAATATATTTGAGCAATGCTAATAATAATAAGATTAATCAGAAGTGAAAATTCAAAGCTTTGCCTAGCAATTATTTAGATGCCAGTTACTCGAATTTTACAAAACCATTTAGCATGTCTTGCCCCCAACAGAATGATTTCATCTTCAATTTTAAAAGATCATAATTGAACCTAAAGTAGCGGAAAGAGACTGGTCAAATTTCAACAATATAATCCTACTGTAAGTCTGAATCTTTCTGATTTCTTCATGCAAAATGCCTTCTCTATTTCAAAATATAAAAGCATGTGCAGACTGTCTTTGAGAAAAGGCTTTGAAATGTCCTTTCAGCAGTTTCATCACAGCTGACATTCAATTTCCAGATATGTAATTACTCTGCAGTGTGCCAGGTAATAAATTACGGCATACTTGTAAGAACACAACAGTGTTACTGTAAGAACATTCAATCATGCATGGTTAGCATTCTATAAACTGGACTAATAAATGTTTTCCATTATTTCTGTCAATGACTGTGCTGTCAATCATTAGACTGGTTCCCTGTCTATCAAATTCTGTAACATCACAGCTATTTAAGGTCACAGTGTGTAAATTCTGTAAACTTTGTCCCAGTCTGTACAGCTGACTTCCTTTTATTTCACTTCCATGCAAGGAAAGCTCTTCTAGTTTTGGGCAGTACTGAAACAGTCAAATAAAATACTTTTATAACTATACCTACAGAGTTAGACACTAATTCTTGATAAAATTATAATCCTGTTGTGGAGTACTAACCTAGAGTAGTTCTGGCTAAAAAAAAAATCAAACACAAAATTTATATCTTCAAATCTTTGTTATCAACTGAGAAATATATATATATTCAAGAAATATCTATAAAAAGACCATAAACACAGTTTTCAAACTGCAGTGCAGATAGAACTGTGCACTATGTAAAGTGAGAAGACATTTGCAAGATGTTTTAACTAAAAACTTTAATATATGATGATGAACACCACAGTTACACTTACATGAGCAAGAACCCTTGCTAAGTGCAAGACTTGTTTACTGTATAAGGACAGATTTCTCAGGGCCAGCAGGGGTGTGCTGTGATAAACTTGCACCTGAGTTAGGCTGTCTACATGAAGTGTGAGGGAGTATAGCTTAGGACAACCCTACAAAAAAAAATATTGTTATTTTTATCGTTTTATATTTCTGTATTCTGAGACAACATCAGTACAAAATCTAACTGTTAGGCTGATACATTTTTTCATCAGTCTTCTCAACATGCAATTTAAAAAACAGACCGACAGCATAACTTTAGGACAGTACATTTCAACACTGTTTACACATAAAAAAAACTTTGCATTCTGACGTTTCAACATATAATGTAACAAGAGGGCCATGATGGCCCTGGATCGCTCACCTGAGTACTTAGGTTTGCTGTTAAGCAGTATTTCATTTTTTAATTGAAAATATGTAAGTGCCTACAAACCAAATATGTAAAATATCAGTCAATAAATAAAGGCTCTATGACAGAAAGTAGAAATATCTATTATAAGCTATGGTGACCTTGACCTTGACCCAGTGACCTCAAACCCTACCCATGGGTAGAGGTCCATGCAAGGAACCTCTATACTGAATATCAAAGATATTGGTCTATAAATGAAGGCTCTATGAGGTACAGTAGATAAATCTACTTTTAGCCACCGTGACCTTTAACCTAATTCAATAATTTGAAAAAGCTTGATAAAGCTTGCTTCATGCCAAATTTTAAAATTCTAGGTCTTGTGGTTTCAGACAAGAAGATTTTTAAAGATTTTCTTCTATATTGTTATTTAAAACTTGTGACCCCTCGGGCGGGGCCAATAGTGACCCTAGGGACATTTTTCTAACAAACTTGGTAGAGGTCCACTAGACAATGCTACACACCAAATATCTAAGCTCTATAACTTACTGTTTCTAACAAGAAGATTTTTTTAGATTTTCTTATATAACTCTATGTAAAACTAGTGGCCCCTGGGGCGGGGCCATTTTTGACTCAGAGGCCAGGATTTGAACAAACTTGGTAGAGGTCCACTAGACAATGCTACACACCAAATATCTAAGCTCTATAACTTACGGTTTCTGATAAGAAGATTATTTTAAGATTTTCCTATATAACTCTATGTAAAACAAGTGACCCCCGGGGCGGGGCCATTTTTGACCCAGAGGCCAGGATTTGAACAAACTTGGTAGAGGTCCACTAGACAATGCTACATACCAAATATCTTAACTGTAGGCCTTCTTGTTTCTGACAAGAAGATTTTTTAGTTTTTCCTATATAACTCTATGTAAAACAAGTGACCCCCGGGGCTGGGCCATTTTTGACCCAGAGGCCAGGATTTGAACAAATTTGGTAGAAGTCCACTAGACAATGCTTCACACCAAATATCTAAGCTCTATAACTTACGGTTTCTGACAAGAAGATTTTTTAAGATTTTCCTATATAACTCTATGTAAAACTAGTGGCCCCTGGGGCGGGGTCAGTTTTGACCCAGAGGCCAGGATTTGAACAAACTTGGTAGAGGTCCACTAGACAATGCTACACACCAAATATCTAAGCTCTATAACTTACGGTTTCTGACAAGAAGATTTTTTAAGATTTTCCTATATAACTCTATGTAAAACTAGTGGCCCCTGGGGCAGGGCCATTTTTGACCCAGAGGACAGGATTTGAACAAACTTGGTAGAGGTCCACTAGACAATGCTACACACCAAATATCTAAGCTCTATAACTTACGGTTTCTGACTAGAAGATTTTTTAAGATTTTCCTATATAACTCTATGTAAAACAAGAGACCCCCGGGGCGGGGCCATTTTTGACCCAGAGGATATGATTTGAACAAACTTGGTAGAGGTCCACTAGTCAATGCTACATACCAAATATCTTATCTCTAGGCCTTGTGGTTTCTGACAAGAAGATTTTCAAGTTTTCCCTATATAACTCTATGTAAAATCAACTGACCCCTGGGGTGGGGTCAGTTTTGTCCCCAGGGACATAATTTGAACAAACTTGGTAGAGGTCCACTAGATGATGCTTCACACCAAATATCAAAGCTCCAGGCCTTGTGGTTTCGGAGAAGAAGATTTTTAAAGATCCAACTTATAAAATCTATTTTTAGCTCCAGTGAACCAGAAATGCAATGGACCAGAACCATTTGAACAATCTTGGTAGAGCTTCATACAAGGAACATCCCAGGCAAGTTTCATTAAATTTGCCCCATTGGTTTCAGAGGAGATGTCGTTTGAATGAAAAGTTGACGACGGACTGACGGACGACGGACAAAGACCGATCAGAAAAGCTCACCCTGAGCACTTTGTGCTCAGGTGAGCTAAAAAGTAGTATATAAAGTAGTGTTCACCTGTATCCTGAGATATTTCAACTTCGGGCACTGAATATCTGGAAAGTTTAGAAGAAAACAAGATATGTTTGTAAAACATGTATGCCCCCTGTCGGCAGCCAATTAGTCACGTGGCCAGATTATTGTGACTGACTTTTGACCTAGTGACCAAATATACACGTTATCTAAAATGTAAGTCTCACAGTCCACAAAACCCGATGCCATTTGGTAGCCAAGTAATTGGTCTGAACTATTATGACATACATGTGACCTTGACCTTTGACCCCAAAATCAATAGGGGTCATCGACTGGCCAAGACAAATGCAGATATGAAGTTTGAGGGTCAACGGCGCATGGGTTGTCAAGTTATTGATTGGAAACCTTTTTTACCTATACGGTCAATGTGACCTTGACCTTTGACCCCTTGATCCCAAAATCAATATGGGTCATCTACTGGTGATGGACAACCATCCTACCAAGTTTGAAGTTTCTAGGCCTAAGCGTTCTCTAGTTATTGATCGGAAACCGTTTTTAAGATGAAAGTCTCTGTGATCTTGACCTTTGACCTAATGACCTCTTAGTCAATAGGGATCATCTACTGGTGATGACCAACCAGTATACCAAGTTTGGTGAACCTAGGTCAAACCGTTCTCTAGTTATTGATCGGAAACCATTTTTAGGATGAAGGTCCCTGTGATCTTGACCCTTGACCTAATGACCTCAAAATTAATAGGGGTCATCTACTGGTGATGACCAACCAGCATACCAAGTTTGGTGAACCTAGGTCAAAGGGTTCTCTAGTAATTGGTCGGAACTTTTAAGGATGAAAGTCTCTGTGATCTTGACCTTTGACCTAATGACCTCAAAGTCAATAGGGATCATCTACTGGTGATGACCAACCAGCATTACAAGTTTGGTGAACCTAGGTCAAAGCGTTCTCTAGTTATTGATCGGAAACCGTTTTTAGGATGAAGGTCCCTGTGAGCTTGACCTTTGACCTTATGACCTCAAAATCAATAGGGGTCATCTACTGGTGACGACCAACCAGCATACCGAGTTTGGTGAACCTAGGTCAAACCGTTCTCTAGTTATTGATCGGAAACCGTTTTTAGGATAGGTCCCTGTGATCTTGACCTTTGACCTAATGACCTCAAAATCAACAGGGGTCATCTACTGGTGATGACCAACCAGCATACCAAGTTTGGTGAACCGAGGTCAAAGTGTTCTCTAGTTATTGGTCGGAAACCGTTTCTACCTACAAGGCCAATGTGACCTTGACCTTTGACCCCTTGACCCCAAAATCAATAGGGGTCATCTACTAGTGACGGACAATCATCCTACCAAGTTTGAAGTTTCTAGGCCTAAGCATTCTTTAGTTATTGGTCGGAAACCATTTCTACCTACAAGGTCAATGTGACCTTGACCTTTGACCCCTTGACCCCAAAATCAATAGGGGTCATCTACTGGTGATGGACAATCATCCTACCAAGTTTGAAGTTCCTAGGCCTAAGCATTCTTTAGTTATTGGTCGGAAACCATTTGGTATACGGACCGACGGACCGACTGACAGACAATTGCAAAGCAATATACCCCCTCTTCTTTGAAGTGGGGGCACAATAATAATATACATTGCACCGAATTCCTTTTAAAAAAAAAACTTTTCAAGCCAGTATACCTGGCACAGTGTGACATAAATGATAAGACAGATACATACATTTTCTTTTAAATCCCATGGGTTTAAATGGTAAAAAAAATGCAAGTAAAAGAGTCATATCGTTGTTAAAGCACCTCACATAATTTAGCTTAAATTATTTTTCTTTAAAATTAAAGAGGATATACTGTGGAAAAAACATAATATTATGCTTCTACACACCATGAAAACTGAAGAAGAAAGATGAAATCACTAGGATTCAAACCCATGCCCTTTCAGTCAGCAAAATATAAAGCTGAGACCTAAACCACTGAGCCACTAAGCCAAGTAATTTACAGTTTTTAAAATTCAGTAATATAAACAGTGTTTTACCTTGTAACTAGTGGGGTAATTTTTTACTGATAAAAGTGTGTAAAACTTTATATTATGACTTGTTTCAGTTACAAAAAAATGAGACAGTAACTTAGTTTAAATATGTTCTTCACAATTACAACTAAAATTTCTGCAAGTATAAACATTTCCTTTTTTATGCATCACTGACCCATCTGTGAGTTAGTCGCTTTAACAAATCCGTACTTCTTAAGGATACCTCTGTAAAGCATTTTTAAGATACAATCAAATCTTAACCAATTTACAAAAAGTACAGTACTGAACAGACAGCACAATTTTCATAATCAATATGATAGGATAGTAAATTATTGCACTGAAAAAAATTGGTAAAGTGTAAGTTGGGGCAAAAAAGAACAAAAAACGTCTATTGGCTAGATTTTTTTCTTCACCCATTCACCCTTCCCCATCATCAAAATAACCTGAGATACCCCTAACAAAAAGATGCATAACAACTCACCAAGATCTGCTAAGTGAATGCCTTGATCTAAAGTAAGTGAGTGTAACTTCTTTAGTTGTAGACAAAGGTATTTTTCACCAGGGATAGCTCGAACTTCAAGGATCTGTAATGTGTCCTCACACTGCTTCAGTAATGCCTGTCTCTCACATGGTATTAACTGAAAATGTTTGAAGTTATACTCTTCCTTTTAAAGTTTATATATACTATATTCAGAAGGCTACACTACTCAATATAAACCAGATAGAATACCAAAATCTTTTAATTTATACTACCATCGAAAATTCTTCTTACACTAAACCATGACAAAATACTTAGTCCCTTTGCCAACACATCAAATTTTATCTACCAAATCTTCTTGTGTCAATATCAGATACACAGTATAAATCTTTAAAATGTCAAAAAGGAAAAAATATTAAATACACATATTTCAACTTGAAAATTAAGAGTAATTGGCATGGCTTCATACCTTAGGCAGATTATTCAGTGTAAGATGTTTCATAGAGATTGGGGCGTCAAACTGTATTTCTCTCAACATTCTATGTCCAGTCAAACTGCATAATTCTATACTGCTAGGTATTGGCAAACACCTGAAATAAAACAAAAGTATGCAATTCTTTTAACAAAAATAAAAACAAACTAATATGCCTTACCAACAACCATACTGCCACTAGAGCTAATTATCTTATGAAGACGTTCATGAAACGACCTTGACCTTGTACCAGTCATATCACTAAAACTGTCACTGACTGAAAGTCATACGCTCAAGTCCAGCTACCAATCATGACCATTTATGCAAGAAAGTGGGCAAATTCTTACTGAGGATGGCAGTCTTGTACTGGTCTTGTACTGGTCTTGTACTGGTCCTTCCTTGGAATAACGGTTAGGTAAACTGCCCACTTGATATACATGTAGCTCCAACTGTTAACAGATGTTAAACTAAATTTAACCATCTTTAAGATCAGTTTCTGTCTTTAGCCTGTAACTTGTCAGTTTACAGAAATTTCCAAATTTTTATCAAATGAAGGCCAAAGCTTTATACTGGTAACATTAGCCAGCTCATAAAACAATTAAACACCTAGTTACCTTAATGAAAGGGACCCTATTAAAGACACTGATCGAAGTTGTGGGTTATGCTGAATTATATCAGTTACTGTAACATCTGTTAGTCTATCACATTTTGTCACTGACAACTCCTGTAAGTCTCTACATCTGTAAAACAGACAAAATACACAAATGCAACAAAAACATGCAGACCATTTTTAAAAATGTTTCAAGTTATTCTTTTTCAAATTACTACTGAAGTATTTACTTAACATATGCTTTAGCAGGATATGATCTGTGAATGTATCGTAATATCACTGAGGGTGCCTGTGAAAAAGTGTTTACTCAAAACAGACTCCAGTGAAGTTAATCACATCTATTATAGAAATTCCTGATTAAGGTGACCTTTGACTCATGCCAGGTAACATTAAGTACAAGCAACACTTCATCTTACTTCTCTATTCCAAACCCAATGGTTTAAAAAAAAATGTTGGAGGAATTCAATCTTAAACTATCCTTGTAAGGTTAGTGCAAATCAGAAAGCAACAATTACAGCATTTTTCTTATGTTGCGCAACCTTGCATCATGAAATAAATACTTTTACACTAAACATTACCTTAGGCATACTGTATGCTTAGGCTGAGTACAGACACCATTCAAATGTAGAGACCTTAGCTTATCACAATGTATATATAATTGAGCAAAGTTTGTTCCTGTCACATCAAAGCACGTCAAATTTTCTGCATCTATGTGAAAATCTTGTACCATGCTACACCACTGAAAGGTGAAAGAGAAATTTGATAAATAAACTTTGCTTTGCTTTACTAAATATCGTACTGAAGAAAAATAAACTATGATAAAAAATTTATAAGTTTAAGCAACTGGGCAATTAGGCAATATATTTGTTTATGTTTATTTCAGACCACATTTTTGTTCAACTTCACTTAGAACAAACTGCCACTTCTATCAGCAGTAACAGACTTTTAATACCTGTTTTATATGGAATTTTATTTAAAATATTAATGACATCCCAAATACTGAAAAGAATCAGTGACAAAACTGTCAAAATCAGTACTTACCCGGACATCAAGGTTTCGTAATGTTGAAACATCGTCAACAGAAACTCGGTTTAATCGGTTACAACTTTCTAACTTCAAAGATGTCAAACTAGGCCATCCTGACACTTTAATACTGAAATTTAACATTCAATTTTGTCATAGGAAACTGACAATGTTAGAAGCATCAAAATCACCAACTTCAGATGGACATTTTGTGACAGACATTTTCAGGAACTTAGTTATATTCAGATAAATTCTGAAGAAATCTCACTGTTATATTTCAGGGACATATCCTAAAAATTAACAGGTGATATAGTATGTATAGTATTTTGACTCATTCTCTATAAAATGAAAGATATTTGATTAAGAAGAGAAGTTAATGTTAAAAAGGAAGGGCATTCAGATTTCAATAATTATTTGTTATTTACTATTTATCTGTAATAAACTTTATCCAAAAATTGTACACCAGCAACTTTCTATATGAAGGCTAATATTAATGCAGTGAGTTTAACTATCGAACTTGAAATCTGTGACTGAAAACTCATTGGGTAATGATTCTTTCAATATCATATCGTGTAACTTCAAAGAAAACAGAATTCTCTAAAATTCTTTAAATGTATCAAAATGTAGTTCAGTCAGCAGTCTGATTAAAATCATCTCCTTAAAAACTCTCCGAAATTAGATTCATGTCAAATCTTGACAAATATAACAAATACTCACTGCTCAAGAAAAGTACAATGTACAAATTCTACAGTTGAAAGACATAAGAAGTATCCCAAATCATGTGATAAAATATCACCATGGAGACCTGGAAGATGATGACATTTCAGTGAACACAGACCAGGTATCCCCGAATTCCCTGTAAATGGCTGCTCCCTATGCTCTGTCATCAAACTCTCTAAACCCTGCATCCTGGTTACCTGGAAAAAAAGAAAAATGAATACTTGTTTTATAGTTTCACCTATTTTCATCTGAATTTCAAGCAAGGAGTTTACCTAAATCTACAGATCCTGAGGAGTAAGGTTGTGACCTTGAACTCTGACCTTGGCAAATATTAGTTACTGCTGTTGTTAGTAATTGTATCATAAACTCATCACTTGTTTTTAAGTATCTGACTTAAATGTCATTAAGAGAAACCAATTGACAAATATATAATCATAATATAATAACATGCTTATAAAGTAACCCATTTTATGATTCAGTGTTTAATGATATGTTTCTCACACTATCTTCCTCCTCATTCTGATTTAGAATCAGTGGAAATAGTCTTTACTTTTAGGTCACATGGCTTTGAAATTTTGAAATATTCTTCCATCTCTATGTAAATATTAATTAAAAAAATGTCTGTACCAGTTTACCATGTAGAAAACTATCCATCAATTCTTGCTCTGAGAAACCCCTGCAGTCCCTCAATGCCAGATTGGTTAATGATGGGGAGTTCAACAAAATACATGTGGTATTGATACACTTCTGAAATCAAGAAAAACATAAATTACTGCAAGATATGAAGCATTATGAACATATTTTATTTAAAGTTCCACCCAATTCTTATCTGAAGACGTATCAATATATCAATTCTTAAACATTTATCCTTTCTTTCCTTCAACAACTGAATGTCTAACTTAAAACACAGACAAGCCCTGTTTCTATTTTTAAATGTAGTGTTAAGAAAAACAAGAGCCATTCACACTTACTGAAAATTCTAAGTCGATGATGTTTTTTGAGGCTATAGCTACACTTGTCCATGAGTGACCACCGTATTTTAGTGTTCTGAGACCTGTCAACTGAATAATCAAAGGTAAATAACATTCTACAACATTCTCTTTTGCCTTGGTGAATCACTGAGAAATAGACATCATTTCTAAGTAAAGCAGAATTCTTTAAATTTGATATTAAAATTTGACATTTATCCTTTGCTTTTACTGTCCACTCTATGAATTTTATTGGTGAAATTACTTATGTAAACCTTTGTCTTACATCATATTATTATTATTTTAAATCTGTTGATTTCTAGAAGTACCGGTACTGTTTAATCATTTTGAAATCACACAGTCATTTCAATCTGAATTTGCTTTACTTTTTCTCTAAAGATATTCATAAGATTGTTATAATGTCTTGAAACAACAAACACCATCAAATTTAAAACAAGATCCCGTTTTAGCTAAACACAAATGCCCCTGGAAGCATTCTTGTCAGGAACCAAACTTAAGGTCATGGTATAGCCAGACTCCTATTGTTAACACGTTATAACGTTATAAACTAAATTCCCAATTTCATACTGGTCATTAAATTCATGAAGTGTCAGTGCTATTTGTAGAAGGCGAAAAATATCCCAATTGCAGAAAAAGGATAACCTATTCTCAAAATTCAGAAAAGGTTGAACACTTCGTAACAGTGGCTGACACAGTATGTAACTTTATGCTGTCATGGTCATTTGTCCTGGTCAGTAAATTCATTAACTGTCTGCTATTTGTAAAAGCTGGAAAATATCCAACTTGCCAAAAAGTTTTACCTATTCACTATGTTCAGGAAGGGGAGATTATACGCACTATTAGCAGCTATCTGAATACACTACTGTCACTTCACATGTCAGAAAACGAATGGTAGTGAAACATTTGATCGATGCGCAGGAGAGTAGGGAGATTACTGTAGAAAAATGGTTGACAAAGTAATGTAACTTGACAGTGTTCATGACCTTTGTTATTGTTAGTGAGTGTAAAGTGCCTAGTCACTGCTATTTGTTGAAGATGAAAAATATCCAACTTTCTGGAAAAGGTTAACTGTACCTCCTTTCCAAGAGCATAAAGGGGAGATAACTTGGGAAAAATAAATAGTTCTGTAACTGGCCAGAATTATGGCCTTTGTCTTGGTAAGTGTGTATAGTATAAAGACATCGGTACAAGTAGAACTTTAGATATACCACCATGCCATAAAAGGTTAACCGTAACTATTTTCAAAGGAAGATAACATGTGAAAAAATGGATGCTGCAGATACGTTACTTGTGATTATGGCCTTTGTATTGGTAAGTGTGTATAGTATGAAGCCATTGGTACAAGCAGAACTTATGATATATACAATTTCCTGAAATAAGTTAACCTTATGGACAGACGTCCAGACATATGGCTCAATTACAATGGAGTCAAGTACCAACGTATTAAAAAAAATGATAAAAAAATTCATAGGAGGGGGGTAACGGGTGGGTGGGGGTCCATGCAGGCTGCGGAGAGTGGGGGGAGTATCTACCCATCCATCGTAATAAGTAGTTTAGTTCTAGGCTATTGAGGGTGAGTGTGTGGGTAACTGATGCATAAAGAAAAAATAATGAAATGGTGTCACTTTTTGTTAGTGAATAGCTTTGATAGTTTTTGAGAAATGGATGTTCACCAATGCTGATGCTGACAAGAGGGTCATGACAATAGATCCAATTTTTTTCTTCAAAAAGTGGAGCTAAAAATTACAAAAATTAGTAAACCTCTTTTTTTCTAACAATCCTGGTTTTGAATAGGATGAAAATTAAAAAAATATGTGTCCAGATATCTACAAAAATTTTATTTTCATTTTAATTTTTTTTATACTTTTACACTGATATATTACATAACACATATTACACAATGTTTAATGGCAAGAGGTGGTAATGAGCAATTTTTAGAAAGGATTTTCACCCTGATACACCTAAAAAGTATCAGGAGGAACAGGAAAATAAGTGTGCATACCTGAGGGAATACTTGTGAATTCACATCAGCTGGGGCAATATTTTTACAACCACAGATATTGAGGAAAATCAGGGCACTTTTGCTTCTAATGGCTTCTAATAAACTGCCGACTGAAAGTCTTGAAAACATACATTTTATGAACAGAAAATATATAATACAAAAAAATATGTGATAAAGATTATCAATCATTTCTTTCAAATCAGTAATCTGTCCTCCATGACATATATTCCATTAAAACAATATTGGACACTTGTAAAGTTTTGGAAAATAAGAAATTAAGGGCAATTACTCTGTCAGCACCATACACATGAAGGACAAGAACTCTGCTGACCACATACACATGAAGGACAATAATTCTTTCGACACCATACACATGAAAGGCAGTAACACCATACACATGAAGGGAAATACTGGTAACTCAACATCATACAAAATGAAAACAAGTTTTCATGGTAGGTGACTACTCAGTCAAAATTTGTCAACCCAGTCACTGAAACCCAATCTCAGACTACAGGACAGATGAGCTGCTATGAATCATTTATTTTACAGACATAACAACTACAATGAAAACTACAATTCCATTAATTTTTAACTTTTTAAACAAACTATGTATATACCTTGCACAGTCTGAAAGATCTAGTGTGCTGAGCTTATCAGAACCAATACACAAAGTCTCTAATTCTTCCATACCCTTACAACATATGGCTTCAACATCTGAGGCAGTCAGGTTTATTTTTCTGACTTGGTCAGACCCAACAGTGTCCAGCTGGTGCACTAAAATCACAAAATGATAAAACCTAGAAATCCACAACTCTTCATATAATGTTCTTTAAAAATTGATGAAGAACATACATGGTAACAAATATTTACAGTTGAAACTCACACCTGATTTTAGAATTATAGATGTTAATGCAAGGATAACTGTCATTGCATAAACCATTCTAACTATTATGCAAAAATATAAACATTCTTAAAGAATGTCAGGGCATTGTTTTTAAGGTTCACATGATATTTATTGTACAACCGTACATAGATCCAAATCTAAAGCTTTGTCTCTGAAATAAATACACATATTTTGTCTGTCAACTGATTGCCTAATAGTACAGGAATCTTTGCAAATGTAACATAAGAAACAGTCAGAAACTGTTGACACATAACTAACACCAAAGCTATCCAAATGATGTCAGTAGTATGTTACTATACGTACATTTTGGACAAGTTGCTGTGATTTCCCTGAGGTTTTGGCAATGCGATGTATCCAGTTGTAGCAGATTGGGGCAGTATGGAATGTTGACTAGTTGTAGGTCTAGAAAACAAAAATTTCATTAAATACTATCAAATAAACAAAATATTAAAAGCTGTAAAGATCTATGAACTTATCTTAAGTCAGTAGTTTAGTCTCTTTGGAAACAATAATTTTGACATGACATATTATTTCAAGCCATGAAAAGTAACCGCAGCTTCCTTCAATACAAAAATCATTAATCACATGTAATATTTCCTTTTTCTTTATTGTTATTCTGAAGTATCCAGTAAAGATATGGATAAAAGTTGATTAAGAGAGGAGTATGACTGAATTTAGTCATGAGGTATGAGTTCCATTCCTATTTAAGTATCAATCAATGGAAAACCAACTTTTAACATTTAGATAGTTATTATGGACTTTCGTGGCTGAAAAAAATTATCCAAACACATTGCAGTAGTTTTCGATCTTCTAAACAGGTCATTATCAGTTAGGGGCATTCAAGTATATCTCATCCCTTGGAAGGGGCATTCAAATTGGACCAACCCCCTTTTGAAGATTGACAAGAAAAATTCCCCCTCCCCCAACCATCCTTATTCTGCAAAAAAGGGGAAAAAAAAAAAAAAACATCCCAGACAAAATTTCCTTATATTGCCTTCCAAGGGTGGGATATAAGGTTTACTTGCATCGACCTTAATCTACATTCACCCACTACCTAAGATAGTATTGGTTGTGACATGCTAGACCATTTCAAATTGACAAATGCACACTAACTTATATATAAAAATTTACTTTACTGACCATTACACATCTTAAGAATGACCACTTCCAGACTGTCAAGGCCACTCTTTTGCCCCTGTACAGTTTCAAAGGCAAAGCTGTCAAGGTAAAGGCTTGCTGTAAGATTAAGGTGTTTCAGGTATGGACAAGATTCCACCAAGATTTGGACATTGCTTATCACCATTTTCTGCTCAAACAAGCTGAAACAAATTTAATATATATGTACTGTGAAGTGAAGCAAATGCAAAACCTCATCACTCCAGCAACTACTTTTGTTGGGTATATTAGAGTCATTCAACTAGTTTGCTAAACACCTTTCTGGACTATTTCCAAACTAATTCAATGGAAAATTAGCAACAAGTTTGAAGTGAACTTCATGTATAGCATTTGTATCATAAAGACAAATTCTCCGACTATTACTACCCAACCTTCCATTGAAACGAGTCTAAAAGCTTATCTGACTTGTCAAATTTGAATAAAACTGATTTCTCAAGAATAAGAAGGAATATAATCAAGACTGGTCTAAGAAAGAATTTCATATGATGTATATTTACCTAACATGGGTGAGATTCAAGTGTTGAGTTGAGTCTGTGTGTCGAATTTCAAGGAATCCAAGCTGTTCACAACTAAAATAGAAACAGTACACAAAACTTACCTTAATGTAAAACTGTCAATCAGAAGAACTTGTAATAATTACATTTCAAATATTAAAGCCGATGTTACTGAAAATGGTAAACAAACAAGAGATTATTGTTTTTTCTTTTCGCTACCTCTGTACTAAGCTTTGTGAAACTTCTGTGGTGGATATCATGGTGATTCTTGTTTCTGGCAAATGTATAAAGGTTCAAATTATATCCTAATCCACAATGAACATATCTCATTAAAACAAAATTAAATAGACACAGTTTATGATAAACTGACCATATTAACCAACTGGAAAATAACTTTAAGTGTACCAAACAAGTACTTTTACCTGTCTATAACCAGTTCTGTGATACCAGGATTAAGTGAGACCAGCTCACAAACAGCACTAGTCTGTATATGGGCATTATCATGGATTTCTAGTCTCTGTAAAGCTGTACATTTGGCACAAATTGCATCCACTGAAATATCAACCACAATTTTGTACACTTTTCCACTGAAAATCAAACTCTGTTAAGAATTCTTTTCAGCCTTGGAATCATCAGTAAAAACAATTTTAGCAATTTTTGTTGTTTTGGGATATAAATGCTTTTCTATCATAATGATGTACAAGGCCATCAAGAGCTTGACATCAACATATTCAAAATCTGCCTATTTTCCTTGGCCTGTTTTTTGGTACATTTCTTCAAACCATTTCTGGTATCTGGTTTTAAGACTATCACTTAAAACTCAAACCCTTTTCAAGGAATTATAGTAATCTAATAAAACTTTAATCATACCTGACATGTCTGTTATTTTATGCATATGTAATTCCAGGTGTTGGATCCTTGGACAGGCCTTTAACACATTCAGAACAAACCTATCAGACACTGTGAGATTATCTAGTGTCCTGACACGCCCTTCCTCCTCATCGTCTGACACTCTGTCCTCATCAGACATGTAGTCATCCCTAGAATTAGAAATGATCTACAACCTTTTTATTACCTTAAACAAATAAAACTGGGTGTATATTATCTATTTTCTAGTCGCCTTTATCATTTAAAAATTATGTCAGAGATTCTATACTCCTGTTAATACCACAGTTCTTTTAATGCTTTAATAGGCAGTAAAAAATGTTCAAAATCTACAGTCCTGAAAATTCATCAGTTATAATGCCTTCATCAGTATTACATTAGTTAAATGTATCATTATATTCCATGAATTATGAGTGAATAAGATGTCACCTTACATTAAAAGAGTTATAAGGCCAAATCCATATCTGTATAATAACCAATTCTAATACTTATCTCTTTGCTAGAAAGATCTTAACTACTATTTCAGTGGCAAGTGTGTACACACCTGGATTGTGCCATGTCTGGGTCTTCAGAAGCAGCATCATCAGTTATGACATCTCCCAGAATTATGTGACCTGTATAACAAAAATTACACACTTACAAAACCAGCTTTCAATACCAGTTTTAAGGGATTAGAGTACCAGACTCCTAATCTAGAGGTTGATGGTTCAAATATCAACAGGGGTGAGATACTCCAGTGACCTTCCATACCCTACATTTTTGGGGCAAGTACTGGTTTGAATCCAAGAAGCACTCATCAAGCAGGATATATATATATGTTGCAAGAACCTGTTTCCTAATGAATGTAGTTTAAACCAATCTAATACTAGTCTTCTCGATTTTGTAACTTAATATGTCTCTGTAGTACAGCCCTATACCATAATCCAAAAAATAAAGTTTCAACCATTCACCAACTTGATTATACCCTCTATGAATCCATTGTTATCTCACTTGTAAAAAGTAAGCTGTCTTGGTACATTTCTGAATTATATATACATGTAGACTTCATGAAAAAAACAAACTCAAACTAAATAAATGCACTTGAAAAAAATTGTGATTTTTTTTTCGAGCAAGATTAAAAGATGGGTATACCAGCATTTGGAGTTCTCTGTAAAACATTCAGGATTTTCTCTGCATCTGGTACTGCACAATTTCTAAAATCTAAGGTCTTCAAATGTAACCTAAAATATTATTTATTAACAGTAAAAGAGTAATAAATATTAACTGCAAAAACAAAGTTTTACTTTGAATTACACGGAAGTCCAAATTCAGACAAAAACTAAGGATTTCTTTAACAAAACATGTTTGTACTTTACTAACATGAACAACAGATGAAGTTATGTTCCAAATAAACCAAAGTCCTATTGCTGTATCACAGTTTTGCATCCAGACATTAAATTTAATTAATAAAGTGAAAAACTTTGAATGACTACCACTGGAAAATCTTACCACAGTGAAGCAGAGGCGCAAACATCTCGAAACTTTGTACAGGTGGAGGCAACTTGACAAATATCATTCCAATCAAGAAACTTGAAAATCTCCAGTAACACTCCAGATGGCATATACTCTAATAAGGACAGCACACTGAAAAAAAATGTTTCATCAAAAACAGGCAATTTGCCAGTAAGTCCTTTGTTGAAATAGAGTTGTTACAGCTATACAATATCAAGAAATGAAAATATAAAACATTTCCTAATAACGTAAACTCAGCTGAGTCACTCTATTAGAGCAATTTAAGATTAATCTAGATACTAATCAGTTTTTCTGAGCTGACCTCATACAGTGTCTTTTTTTATTAGTAAATGTACAGTCCAATCACGCTGCTATGAATCATGATATAACGAAATAACAGTGTACTAAGAAAAATGTGATAGGTCCCATCATTTTTTGTTCTTTATTCAATTAAGAAAAAATGTGATTTAACGAAATGCGATTTAAAGAAAAATGTGACTGAGCGAACAATTTTCACAGTCCCATAATGTAATTAACAATGAAATAAAGATGCAATATAGCGAACTGCCATCAGACAGGTGTTTTCACACCTCTTTGAATGATACCTATTGCTTGCACGGATCGCCTTTTGTTTACTATTATTTAGCAATTATCGCCTCAAGCGATAGTGGGACAATATGCTGCAAACATCCATTCTACAGTTAACCAAAAACGTTATCACTGAGTCTTTATCTGAGGAGAGTCGTTCTTCTTCCAAACGACTATAGACCAAAAACTTTGTAAACAATGGTTCTTTACTCATTCACAATTGTGTTGAATGTGTAATACAAAACTAATATAGACTAAAAACAGTGTAAACTTAAGAAGAATGATGGTGTGCTCATTCAATGTGCAACATCAGTGAATTCGTATCTATTCAGTGCTACCTTTCTACGACATTAAGTCAATTTGTATATTTGTATATAATTTGTATATTGTTTTACATATGCAGTTATGTTGTATCAATTGATAACATGTAAATATGCAATAAAAATGACATCAAATGTTCCATTCTTCTTTATCATTTAAGTCTTAATTGACTCCGACATATCACGAAAACAATATATAACTACATTGACGGTTTGCGATAGTATCAACAGTGGGTAAGTGTAAATGCGATTCTACGAAAAATGCTATACTACGAAAATTCTACAGGGTCCGATGCATATTCGTAGCATCGCGAATGGACTGTATTTCAATTTCAGCAAAGAAGTTTTGAAACTTTTTTTAACTTAGGAATTAAGATGGTAATCACACTTCAAGCACTGAATCAGAAATGTTCTAGTAATTTCAAGTTTGAAGCCTTAAAACATTAGGCTATGATGACATTCTTCAAGTTTTCGTGCATTCAAAGTTATAGGAAATATTTTGCTGTGGATACAGAAACTGACTTACTTGTCTGCATCAGTTTCATCCAGTGTTTCCATCTGTTTAACTTCTTTTTGACAGTTTAACAGATGATCTGGTCAACTGAAAAGAAATGTTAATGTCAGACCGATTATTTTGTAACTGTCAACACTGTTTCAAGGAAATTAAGTCGCTCAGTTTTAGTATGATAAATCAATACCGGTATATGTATAAGTAGAAATATTACTAGGCTGCGATCTGTAACACTTGATGTGATCCTTGGAGATACTAAGCTATACTATATTTTGTATATGGCTATATACATACATCAAACATTCTAAAGACAAACAATGAAGAACTGCTGGGACAAAATGTTGAAGCTACATTTGTTTAAGGATTCCTACCTGATCATATTTTACAAACACAAATTCATCAACAATTTCAATTTCACTTTGTACAACTGTTACGAGCAATAAGCATATCAGATTGAGCAAAAGTGTTCCTGGTATTTTTCCCCCTTTTTTCTTGATTTGATATTTCAGTTTTTCAACCTTTAAGCCGTCGGTGACATAAAATATCAGCCCGTAAAATCAGTTCACCTTCGGATGCTAAATAGTGAGACTAGTGAAAACTGTGCTGATGTTGTTTTAAGATCACAACACATTTGTTTATTAATGTTTCTTGTTGAAAAATAATGAATGTCCAAACTTTCATGCTAATTTTACTTGATACTTGACTGTTCAGTAATTGGTAACAACCGGTCAAACATTTTTACTAATCAAGCACCCCTCTACGTTCATGACTGCCATTTACAAAGGTCATGTTAACAGATTGTAAGTAAGTAAAAGGGATGTCATAGGTTTCTCTACAATCAGACTGGACTCATTTTGCTAGATTTAAACAACCAAATTTCTACAATCATGGACTGGACTTATTTTGCTAGATTTAAACAACCAAATACAAGTATTTACTTGTTCCCACCACAGGAGCTTGAATTGTATCTTATAATCATTCAAGAGTCGAACTGTATACCTAGCCTGTTGGTACCATCTCTCCAATGGTACCATCTCTCAAACAAAATTAAAAGTTTTATTTCTTTTATCAAACTAGTTTGACATTTGACAGCTTAAGTTTAATAAAGTGACAATTAATCACTTTTGTATTGTTTTGGCTAAGTTCCTAAACTAAAGCCTCACTCTGAAGATTTTAGCAAGAGACGAATTCCAGTAATGTAGGGACCATATTTAGGAGTAGAGTTGTGGCTTTTGTGAGGAGGAGTGAATACTTCAATGACTGTGTTCTAACAATAAAGCGAATCACGTCTGCTTTTGTTGTTGTTACATTTGTTAATGTTTCTTGCTGAAATATAAAAATTGTCCTAACTTTCATGATATTTGTCATTGTTCAATAATAAGTAGCAACCAGTCAAAAAGTTTTACTGATAAAGCACCCCTTTAAGTTCATGAGAGGCATTTACAAAGGTCATGTTGACAAATTGTAGGGACACCAAACTGCGGCGGCATGAAATACCCAGATACACCCAAATACACTTGAAATATACTTTAATACTAATGAAAGACGGTTTTCAATAAACACTTCTTGTCAACATTATTTCTACAAGGCACAGATTTACTAAAAAATAAAAATCTATAGTGAAATTTTAGATGTTCAGTCATACATATTAGCCACATTTCGGACATAAACGGCTATCATAAGATTTACAATCTGTGAAAAACATATACTAATGTAGGTTATTTCCCTTTATTAATGTCTACTCGAACTGTTAACTCATTTCTCTTACAGATTTTTATTCTTTTTTACAGAGATTTATTTTCATACATTGCATATTTTTTTTTATATTTCAGGTATTTTATTTATCTTTAACTGGGGCCTTATATGTGTTGTTCCCAGTATTTAGTAATGCTTAGTCAGTATAATTATCACAAGGTGTGTTTTTTTCGCAACACAGTGTATGAAGAGAAATCTGAATACCATTAACAACGAGTATTAACTGCAAAATAACCATTAAAACTTATATTTTCTCATCAAATATTTGAAGTTAAGCCCCTAGTCTTGCTAGGTTTATAAGAATGTGTTGATTAAATACAATTTAAGCGTATTTGGGTGTATTTTGGTATATTTGGGTATTTCGTGCTGCCCACCAAACTGTAAGTAGGTAAAAAAGGGATGTCATATGTCTCTCTCTCTCTCTCTCTCTCTCTTTATTTCTCTCTCTCTCTCTCTCTCTCTCTCTCTCTCTCTCTCTATATATATATATAAGCTATATCTTGGACTTATTTTGCTAGACTGAAAAACCAAAGAGTATTTTACTGTTGACTCCAAATATTTTGTTGACAATTGTTCCCACGAGGCTAGCTTCTTTTTCTGTATATAAAAATTTTATAAGTATACAGTTTGACTCTTGAGAATACAATTTCCAGCTCCTGTGTACCATGAGGCTTGGGCCTTCAATATTCCCGTTTTCTGGTCTTACTGATCCGTGTCACAGGGACGTTATGGTAATATAAAATAACTCATCACAAAGGGTATATTATTTCTCACAAAATATTAGAAATATGAAGCTGAAGTTGAAAACTGATATGAAGCCATTACTTTCATTTTCTTTTTTCAACTTCCTGTTTTGGCCAAATCTTCTTTGTGAAGAGTTGTTAGAATTAGGGATAAGTTGTTAAAGAGCTCAAGCTTTAAGTGACTCAAATGAATTTAAATGAAATCAAGTTTTTCTATAAATACAAAAAATATATTAAATACTTTTACTTGCTTAAAAAGGTCAAATGTTATTATTCTTTTTCAACAGATTTTTTACATGATTTAGAGTAAGAACTGCTCCCTTGCACCTCTGTTGTCCCAGTGTTTTGGATCAGTTTTTAGACAAAATGACGCTTGAAGCAATAAGATATCGCAGAGGCAGCCTTGATATTCTAGACCAGCTACTTTTACCGTCTCAGTCTGTGTATATATCAGTTAATGACACTGAAGATGCTTGGAATGCAATTAAGAAAATGCAGGTGATTTGCTTAAAATAGCTCATTCCAGTTCATGAACTTTGCATTTATATCACTCCATTCATCCATTATATATTCTTAAAAAATGAATTAAACTCATCATTGATAGTAACTCCATGGTTTTGTTTATAGCATTTCCTATTGTAATGGTCTTTACCTAAATAAACTTTGTTTTAATAATAAAACTTCCCGTAGAAGTATGTAGTACTGTAGTGTTAGTCAAAATAGTTAAAGGTAAACTATAGTGTCATCCACAAATAACCTTGTCTGTTTTTTTTTTTTGTTTTTTTTTGTTTTTTTTTATTTATTTTTTTGTTCGGGCCCAAAAAGGGGGTAACCCCATTTATTTTCCCTGTCCTATGGTGTAATGGGGGTCGGAGAGCCATCCCCCATCAACCTTACAATATATCACTATGTAACAGTTAGATATAAATAGCAACAAGGAAATTCATGACAGTTACTATAGGCACATTGACTGATGACATCACAAGCACCTGTTACCAAAATATAGCAGAACCACTGGTTGGCAAAAAGAACCAATATTTATATACATTTGATAGCAGCAGAATTTTTAATTTTAGATAACTTTTTTCTTTGTCAGCCGAATTTTAAGATTCTTACATCATTTGAAAGCTCTTTAAATTCATATTTTGAAAAATATAAGCAGATTTTGAATTTTTGCTTTTAAAGAAAAAAACTAAACTAATTTATACCTGTCATTTCAGTATTTTTCTAGCAGCTCAGATTCACTATGTTTAACCATTTACAAACAAAAATGTAAACAGTTTTGACAATTATTTTGTTAATATTTAAAATATGAGTTTACAGACCTTTTAAATGATATAAAATATTGAATTATTTGATGAAAAATGACTTTGTAACTGTAATTACAAAATTACTATGTTTTGCATTTTTTTATCAACCGCCATGTTTTTGCCAACCATCAAAAAGTTACCTGTATCTCTTATCAGTTACTTGTTACTATTAATAGATTTCAAAACAATAACATTCAACGTTCCTATTGATTCAATCAATATACTGTTATTATTAAATTTTACATTTTTATTTCCTTGTGTAATCAAGGGCAAAGAGACCGTCACTTTTTATGATGAAAAAAACTGGTAATTTATGTACAAACAATTTGACAGAACAAAAAGTGTATATATGTGATTTGTCTTGTGCGTGTATGACTGCACACTGTGTGTGCATGTGTGTGCATGTGTGTGTTTGCGTGCGTGCGAGTGTAGGTATGTGTATGTGTGTGTTCGGTGTCGTCTCAGTCGCTGTCACTAGTAAGGAATTTATCCCATTTCCTTTTGAAAGCCTTTTCGTTTGGAACTTTTGCCAGTTGTATGTCTGTTAATAATTTTGTAATACTTTTCCTTTTGGTTTTAAAGATTTTTTGATAGGTGAAAATTTTATCCGCATTAATGACTGAAATTATTGTCTTACTTTGGACCGTTTCTGGCAAGACATTGATGTATGCCAGAAACAGACAGGGTCCAGTGACTGAACCCTGGGGGCACTGGACAACACTGTTAATTTTATGTTCATATTTTCCTTTTACGTTTTATGTTTATGCAAATGGATTTGACCAATAACAGAAGTATCATCAAAGCCACAGTCTAGGTCTAAATATGTGGACTATGTTATATGTCAGATAGAATTTATCATATAATATTACATGCTCTTCTATAACCTGCATAATTGCCAGAACACCAGTACCTGGCCCAGGAAGGTTTGTGTGTGTGATAGGTCATCATAGACATCATATATTTATCTTGCTCTGTAAAAATAAAAATCAATTATTGAATCCAATCACAGAGAGCATTTTGATTTATTATCGGAAAATAATCAAAATGTTATAGAGAAGCTAAATTGGAAACATGTCCAGAAGTCTTGTACACTTACACTGTTATGGGCAAGTTTTATCACAACCAGTTCTGTTTGGATGCATGATAAAACAAATTAAATAGTACTGAATCACTTATTTATACAGTTATTTAATGCATTTACAATGTCAAATGTACTTCTGTCAAAAAAAAGATTCCCTCAAAGAGTAACATCTCGTGCCGCATGGCAACATCGATTTTCGGAAATAAAAATTTATTGTTGCCGACATTACATGACTGCCAGCGATTTCATCACTAATAATGATTCAAGTTCTTTATGACAATAGTAGTTCTTTTTTAAATATTTAGGTCCGTGGAGCTCCAGCCATTGCTATTGTTGGCTGTCTTAGTTTAGCTGTTGAATTGCTTGGTAAAGATTTCACAAACCCAGATGATGTTGCTTCTTATGTTGCATCAAAACTTGAATACCTTGTCTCATCTCGACCTACTGCTGTTAACATGAAGGAGGCAGCTGACAGATACACAAACCTTGTGAAGAAACTTGTCCTTGAGAAGTCTGCTACTGTGGAAAGTGTGAAAAAAAAGTATTTAAATTTTAATCACCTTACCTAGATTCTTGTTTGAATCATGAATATATTTAGAGTTATCAAATTGACAAAGTTCTTGTTAAATACAAAGGTATATGTTTTAGGAAATTATTCATTCGAGTTTTCATGCTGGCATTATAAAAAAACAATAATAAACTTCTTTTGAATAAGACCATTTGGCAGAATTTTTTTGAGATTGTCTTAGGAGGTAAAATTACTATTCTTAGCATTTTCTTTTTCATTTTTTAAAATGAAAAAGTCATTGAAGGTTGATCATTGAAAGTTCAACTGAAAGACAGCATACAATTCATTTATATTTTTAGCTCACTTGAACACTGTGTGCTCATGGTGAGCTTTTTTGACCGCCCTGTGTCTGTTGTGTTATCTGCCTGTTCATAGTGCTTCATGTACATTTTTTGTATGATCAGCATTTTCTTTAACAATATCTTCTCCTAAACTACTGGGTCAAAGTTCATCATACCAGTCAGGGGTATTCCTTACATGCAGAACTCTGGTTGCTATGGCAGCAGGAATGAAAAACTTCAAAAATCTTCATGTCTAAAACTACTAGTGTAAGAGGTCTAAAATTTTCTGGGTAGCATTGTCTAGTGGATTTTTACCAAATTTGTTCAAATAATATAATGTCCTTGGGGTCACTTTTTGCCTTGCCCGAGGGGTCACATGCTTTACAAATATACAGGAAAAACTATTTTAAAATCTTCTTGTTTGAAATCACAAAGCCTTGAGTTCTGAAATTTTGCATGAAGCTTTGTTAAGTGGACCTCTACCAAGTTTGCTAAAAAATGTCACTTGAGTCACATGTTTTACATAGAAATATAGAGGGAAATCTTTAAAATTCTTCTTGTATGAAACCACAGGACCTTAGGTTCTTAAGTTTGACATTGCCTAGTGGACCCCAAACTGTTCAAATTTTGCCCCTGGGGTCATTTTTTAGGCTCTGCCCATTGTGGGGGTGAGGGGTGCAGATGTTTTATTTTGACTTATATAGGGAAACTCTTTAAAAATCTTCTTGTCAGAAACACTAATGGTGAGACTTCTGAAATTTGATGTGTAGCATGATTTTGCACACTTCTGCCCAGTTTTTTTCAAATTTTGTCTCTGGGGTCAGTATTGGCCCCACCCAAGAGGTCACATGTTTTACATAAGATATAGAGGAAAGTCGAAAAAAAAAATTCTTGTCTGAAACCACAACAGCCTGAGTTCTTAAATTCAGCATGAATCATTGTCTAGTGGACCTCTATATTATATCTCTGAGGTTATTGTTCACCCAACTTTAGTGGTCACGTGTATATAGAAGGAAATCTTAAAGCCTAGAATTCTGTAACTTGACATGAAGCATTGTCTAGTGCACCCCAACCAAAGCGTTGTAAACATAACCCCAGGGGCAAAGTTTACAATGCCCCTGGGGCAGAGCCAAACATAATCCCAGGGGCATTGTTAACTTTGCCCCTGGGGTTATGTTTGGCTCTGCCCTCCCCCTCCCCTCCCCCCAGGCACTTGTCTTTCTTAGCAGTTGTACTCAAGTGAGCACTCTTTGGTCATCATGGCCCACATGTTTGTGTATAAGTAGTTCTAGTGTTGTAGATAATGGTTGGAGTGGATCATTGGTCCATTGGTAACACGCTGGACCGAAAACCCGAATGGGTCATGAGATTGATCTCCTACTCCTTCACTAACATTACCAATTGTCTTTTGAGATGTTAAACCAAGGTCCCGTGTATCAGTGCTGTACATTGAGCATGCAAAAGAACCAGGGGTGTTTCTGGAACAGGATACTTTCTGTATCTTGCACTATCCCCCACACCATAAAATAACTAATTTCTGCAGGGGGCATTGGTCATATGGGCAATTAGTATCAGTAATAAATAAACTCAAATAGATAGATAGTTAATAGTTTATTTGAAACTATTTCTGAAAACTACAAGAATTCTAAGTATTTTGAAATGGACTAAATACTGGACATTTGAATTGTAGAATGATAGAGGAGTTTGAACAGATGTTTAAGGATGATGTTGCCACTAATAAAGCAATAGGAACCTACGGTGCTGATCACATTTTAGACTACTATGGTAACAGACCAGTTTGTATATTAACCCATTGTAATACTGGGTCCTTAGCTACTGCAGGGTATGGTACAGCATTAGGTAAGTCATTGTAAGGTGAAATTTTCATGAATCTCAATATGAAAGTACTCTAATAATGAATTAAAAAGCAATTTTTTTATTAAACCATATCACTTCCCTTAATGGAAAATTGCTTTCGAAACTTAAATGTTATTTCACAGATACTGTGTCAGAAGTTAAGGTTTGTTTCTCTCATATGTTAGGTGTGGTGAGAAAACTGAATGAACTAGAGAAGTTAGAACATGCCTTCTGTACAGAGACAAGACCATACAATCAAGGGGCAAGACTTACTGCTTACGAACTTGTCTATGAGAAAATGCCAGCAACACTTATCTGTGATAGCATGGTTTCCATGGTTATGAAAAAGAAAAATGTGTCTGCAGTTGTTGTGGGTGCAGATAGAGTAGTAAGAAATGGGGACACAGCAAACAAAGTGGGGACTTACCAGCTTGCTATATGTGCAAAGTACCACAATATACCATTTTATGTAGCATGTCCAACCACATCATTTGATCCAAATTTAGCATCAGGGGATGAAATTGTGATAGAAGAAAGACCACATAAAGAGATGACACATGTCAAAGGAGTACAGATAGCTGCTGAAGGTGATTTACTTCAGTTTTCCAGATTTGTTTTCAAGTAATTATTTTTAAGCTGTAGGCAGGGGCATAAAGTATAGGTCCATCTTCTACTGGGGTATCGGGGCATTTTCCTTGGAATAAATAATACTAATAGTATTATAACATGCATTTTGCTATATAACTGAAAGGTGTTTTAAATTTTTCGTATTTTTTATTTAGGCCTAGGCTTGCTGTGCCTTTTAGGAACTACCCGGATGGTTGAGGTATTCCTGTTGAAAAATAGTGTTGTATTAAAAAATTGTATTTCTGGCTCCAAATTGGCATGGGTGTTTTAGCTGGGTATCATTTAAAGGTATGAAGGTCATAGATTCTGGCCCCTGAGAGAACAAAAGTGGTATAGAAATTCAATAGGATGATATTGTAACTAAGCTATCATTTTCTCACAATGATGATTACATCTTCAAGACAAAATAAATGCACCTTATTATTCTTTCCATGCTGTTTTCTTTGTTTCAGGTATAAATTGTTACAATCCAGCATTTGATGTTACACCAGCTGAACTGATCACTGGAGGCATTATCACAGAACATGGAGTGTTTCCTGCAGACAAACTGTATGATGAGCTCAAATCTAGATCTGTTGTTAGTTAAATGTTACAGCTCATAAGTGAGAAACATTTGCAGTAAAAATATTTTAATAGAAATTAATACTGCAACAGATCATTATGGTAAAATCATGAGCATGTTACTGAAAAAATGAAAGTATGAAGTACAAGGTAATAATTGGAGATAACATAACAAACATTCTGCTGCCACCTTCAGATTGAGGAAATAACTCCAGGGTTGATACTTGTTGATAAGGGTGTCAGTGCACTGCCCAAAACAAGGTAGCATTCTGTATCATAATGTAGGTCAAGTGAATGTTTCGGGTCAAATCTACAAAGAAGTGTTAGCTTTCCACAAATTGTAGAAAATAGTTAAACCCTTTACTCTGAGCATGAACATGTTAAATTTCCTGGCAGCATTGATGAAGATTGGTTGTAAAGTTTTACACTTATTTCCCAGTTATTTCAGATGAAAAAAGAAATCAACAATTGTCAGTACAATATATAGTTAAATTTTGTAGTCAGAAAGCAGAAATCCCCATAGCTTCTGGTAAAATGTACAGACATACTACAAAAGGGAGAAAAAGTATGATGCCCAACCAGTTTGTGTTCTTTTATGTTCATCATCTATTATTTGTATATATTGCACATGCCAAACTGAAATGTGCATGAAATGTGCATTACTTGTTTTAAGAATTAAGCATACTGCTTGTAGGCAGACAGACTTGCATAAAACTACTGCTAATTAGTTAGATAGCGTTTCTTATCTGATTATAGACATCTTGTGTTTCTTCAGGTACACAGTAAATCCACGTTATGTTTGTTGGTAATAAAATGTTGAATGATATTATCTTTCTATGTAATATGGTGAGTGATGTAATTGGAAACAAAATAAAGTAAAACAGTTATTTTACAGTTTGTTTTTCTTTTCACTGTATTTCCTTCTTACTGTAAGACAACCCATAACATAATATGTTCAGATTATTATTCCAAAACATCATAATGTGGAAAGCATCATTTGAATCTGTAATGCCATGAATCACTTGTAATGTAGCGACCAAATTATTTCCTACAGAATTGTAGCCCTTCGTTTATTGTATACCTCTCCAAACGGGCCCGTTTCCGGGGTCGTGTGGTTCAAGTCGCCGACTTCAAATCCCGCGCTGATTGATAGTCATAGGCCATTTAAATTTATGTGGGAAAGTTGGCATTTTCCTTATGAAGTATGGGATTGTAGTGTTGGGCCTTTCTTGCTGTCCGACCGAATGACTCGCTGTTAGAGGATATTAAAATCAATGGAACTTTTCCGAACGAATTTCTCTAACCGCCTTTGTTTCTTTTATTTAATAAGGTGAGCAGAATTTTGTTCAGTCCTTACAAGGGTACATACTTTGGGTATCGTTGACAATGATGTCGGCCTCGTACTTGCAAGAGGTGATCGAATGAGGTGACAAACATGATTGTAGTTGCCGAAACTTTCGTGAATAATCCCGAAATTTACGTGAATAACCTACTGAATTACGGTCATAATTTGCAATTCAAGGTCAACAAGCACTGTGAGATGAAGCCCACCTAATATATATTTTTAATGTTTATTTATCATACTCATTCCCCATGTTACTTATGCCTGCTGTTCATTTATTATGAGTAAAAAAAAAATTTCCGTATTTTCTGGACGGGGTTGTTCCTTTTTTATTCTCTCTCGACACTTAAAGATTAAACATTGAAAACCGTAACATTTACGTCTCGTGTAGAGAATTTCTTTTAGCTACTTTTCCAAAATAAGGCTTATTATGGACCTGTCTCTTTTTGCTCCGTCGATAAATTCGGTTTTTGTAATCTTTCCGTCAGCGTTATTGTCCATTTTCAGAAATATTTTATCTGTGAGCGTTTCCGCACTCTCGCCATCTTTTGGAGTTTTCATTTTCAAAAATGCCTGAAAGTATAAGAATGTACGAAATGAATACGTTCACAATTCAGAATAGAGGTTTATTAAAAAAAATGTAAAAATTTATTTAAGTACGCGGCTTTACGTTGCAAAAAAAGTCAACAAGCAAAAGAAAAGTGTAGGCATTTGAAATATACAACAACTTCCGTTCACAAGTGTGCCTGTAAGTTTCATATAGCTGTTATTAAGCTATCTGAAAAGGATTTTCCACAAGCATTAAGTCTTCAGTTTCACATGTTTATCAGAACGATCTAACAATTAAAATGCAGCTTGAGGAAATGATAAAAAAATTATAAGCTGATTATCACGAATGAAATGAAAACGCAACATTAATTTACTTGTTAAATATTTATGTAGATCTATTTGAATTGTACATTACTTTTAAGTGTATACTAACCGTTACAATCTCGAGCATCTCTGAGCGTGATATATACCCATTACCATCCAAGTCATAAGCGTTAAAAGCCCAAGTCAGTTTCTGTTCTAGTGTTCCTCGGGTGTTAATACTCAGAGAACAAATAAATTCTCTGAAATCTATGAAGCCATCACCATTTGCATCAAATGTACTAAACACGTGTTCTACAAACTTGGAAGCATCTCCTTTGGGAAAAATTCTCCCATAAACCTCCTTTAATCCTTCCATATTTAGGTGGCCATCCGGGCAACCCTTCATGAACCGTTTATACCATTGCTGTATTTCTTCATCAGAGAATTCTGTGTTCTCTACCAAGTCCTTTAGCACTTCCGGTTTGAGCTTGCTGTTCTTTTTTCCCATCTCGCTAAATCTGAGGGGAAAAAAATCAATACATTTGATATAATGAATAACTGGGCTAAGCCCAAAAATTTGATGACGTCATAAAGACCAACAAATCTATCATGTATCTGGTACTAACGGAAACTACTTGAAAATAGTTTTGCATTTAATGGTAAAGCGTTGTTATAACGTCCTGTTTGTAATTTATATTAGCGAGATTTATACCAGTTTTGCTATTAAAGTGACATATACAGTGTACAGTCATATACGCAGAAACTTTTAAAGTGCGCTCTTTCTGTTTCTGTCTCTCTCTTACACACACACACACACGCACACACATACAGAGAGAGAGAGAGAGAGAGAGATTTAAGAAAAACTAGTAGTGCTCTAAATTCTTACCAAATGTGATTTGTCACATCCAAAAATGACTGATTTAGAAATCACAATTATAAAAAATAACGAGAGAATATTTTATCGAGTTGTTCACTTCCTAAAGACCAAAATAGAAACCAGTGAAATATGAAATGGTTTAATGCACGCAAGTGGCTGTATCCGAAAAAAACAGTGGGCAGGATGTCCCTGCATTAAGTGGAAAACTAGTTGCACATTAGAATCGTGTGATTTAATTATTTTGCAATAAATGTTTGACTATTCTTTTTTAAACTTTCAACATTATCTCACTTACCCATCATTGGTTCACTGGTACGTTTATTTGATATCGACTTGAAATATTTAGCAATGCGATTGCGCAAAATATAATAATAACCAACACTGATAAATTGTAAGATATGTTTATTTAATTTTCTACATTATTCATACATACACTAATGTACAGAGCACGCCTTTTGTCTCAATATATCAGTATATACATGTACATGTAGCAGTACGCTATATCAGATACACATACTAGTCTCCATTAGTTCAAAGCACAAACCAAAGTGCTGGTTTTAGTCAAAGTCTACGAATCTTAAGAATAAAAAAGATGCTCAAAGCCACAGATAAACACACACTACGTAATACTGTGTGCATAAATTGTTACGTTGTGTAGTAAAGACAGAAATTTAAAATAGTCTCCTTCTCGAAGCTTATACCCAGCAATAGGTTTGTCACGTTGTCTCAGCCCAGGGCATGACCAAAACAGTCATCGATCTTAGCTATTATAATTTCTTTTTTGGCAGTTTCATCGCTTAGCAAGCACAAATACGTGTATAGAGAAAGTTTGATATGCGTTAATATTGCAAGAAGCCCTATATATGTAAACACAAATATCTAAAATATTTGTTTAGGGGATTTTGAGAACAAATCTTTAAAACCATAATATTAAGTGGCACTGTTTCATTTCTTCACGTTTAATTTGTTTAGGGGATTTTGAGAACAAATCTTTAAAACCACAATGTTAAGTGGCACTGTTTTATTTCTTCACGCTTAATTACCAACACAATACTCAAAACGAATATGTCACAATTAGCTATTTACCATTACAGATAGAATATATACATGTCTGACTTTTAAAAGGTGTTTGAACCAGTAAATGACTATTCACTCTCCACTTTGTTTACATTTCCAAAAAGAGATAAACAGACAATTTTTCTGGTTTCTTTGCTCCGTCGAGAAATTCTGCCACTGACAATTTGTCATCAGGGTTTTTGTTCTTGGCACGGAATATCTTGTCAGCGACTGTCTCAGGAGAAGATTCGTCATCTGGTATCTTCAGCACATTCTCCATCGCTTTGTAAATTGCCTGAAGTACAAGGGTCAGAAATAAAAGATGGAGTATAAATTTATCTAGGAGAAAAACTCTTACTGTATTCATACAAAGAGACTTAAGTATCCTTGTATTACGTACAACTTCCGGTCGACAACCAGAAAAAGGTTTTAGGTATGCAAACTTGAATTGGTTTTCCGAAAACTGTACAACATATGCTCGTAAAGATTGTATTTTCGAGATGACAATGATTAAAAAATGTTCATTTTTTTAAACTATATATTTTCGACTGTTAGTTATACTGATACTTTACTTGTATTTTAGTATTGCCGAGTTTTGTAATTTTAATAGCAAGAAATTTGAAACTTGTTTTGAAGAGAGTAGAAATTAAAACGTCTAGATGTATGAATAAACAGTGAATAGACTGAAATGAACACATACCAAATAATCAAATATTAAACATGAAAACATACCTTTATAACCTCGATTGTTTCCGTACGTGAGATTTTCCCACTAGCACTGGCGTCATATACACTGAAAGCCCATGTCAGTTTCTGTTCAGATGTCCCTAGCGACGAAACACTCAGGGCACAGATAAATTCACGGAAGTCTATTGCACCAGTGCTCTTTGCATCAAACGTCCGGAAAATTTGCTGTGAAAACTTCGTGGCGTCGCCGTCAGGGAAGAACTTCGCATATAGTTTCTTGAATTCTTCAACTGTAAGGGTGCCACCTGGGCTGTCTTTGATATATCCCTTATACCATGCCTGTATCTCCTCACCTGAGAACACTGTAGTGTTCCTTAGATCCTGAAGCACTTCCGGTGCAAGTTTGCTACTTGTTTCTCCCATTTCTCGGTGTTAACACCTGAAAACAAAACAAAATCTTATTGTTTATTTTTCAAGTTTTTTGCAAAAGAATTTAGAAAACCCGGATGGTTACGCTATGAAACGCTGAATGGTTGAACTTCGGTTTCGGTGAGATCGTAAAGAGTAGGACGGTTTACGGATGAGATAAGTTTTGATTTCCTCAATTATGAAAAATCAAAATTAAAAGATGTCGATCTATGTAGGCGAAAGCTAAGTGTTTTGGTCACTGTTAACGTAAACTCTATAGATCAAACAAATTTCGTATACGTAGTGGCAATTATAAATCGCTGTTTTTTTTTCCAAATCTCAACTTATCAACAGAATGATTCAGGAAAAATACGCGAGTTTTTTTATAAAACTATGCGTCTTGCAAATCTTTACAAAATAATATTTATAACCGTCACAGTACACCGTACGTGCAATCTTTATGCATAGTTTGCAAACCTTTATGTTGAGTCATTTTGATTATTACAGCGAAACTGTAAATACATTTACTTCACTTGACCTATCAAAAACGCAACTCATGCGCTACGCCAAAAAAAAGATGGCTAGAAAAAGAATTTTGGCAAGAGATCGGTTTTTCAGTTTGCATTTACAATTAACAGTTATGCTTGTAATATAAAACAATTTAATTCTATAGCTTTATTCCTGATATGCCGACTTTTTACATCACATTGATGCATTATATGCTTTCTTCAGTCAATCAGATATATCATCTGCATGCAAAAAATACAAGGTAATACGGTTTAACTATTTTAATAATTTGTAGCAAAATATAAATCGAAAAAAAAGACCAGTGACTTTTAAATATTTTAAGGTTTTTTTTCGAAATTCGACTCGATTGCTGTGTTTTCAAAAGTTGATATCCCTGTATTATACACAAGTGTACAAGTCTTGTATATAAATTTCTTCTTTCGTAGTATGTGTATAGAAACATAACAATCTGTCTAGAGTAAACGAATCGTGATTGACTATACTATTTAAATGAGACAGATAATCTCATCCGAATTCTAATCTTAAAGTATCAGGTAAACTTTACGTGAAAATATAAGTGAAAATGCAACGATGCAACATGTTACAACTGTCATATTGTAAGAAGTGAAACACTTACGTATGAATATCCAAATACAAGCTGAATACAGGTATGCCGCTAATATATTCTCCACAGCCTTTCGATATGAAGTTTGTGTTGATTTTCCTATATGATATATGATCATCGAATATATGCAAAATGGTGTGTATATCTGTTTCACGCTCGGCTACATAAGGTATTGGGTGTTACATCTATCCGTTTTGAAACAGTTTAATTATTCATATGTACTTAGCTGCAGTATCCTTGAAAATGTTCGATTTTTTTCAAGTGTAACAAATTGACGATATATACATACAGCACGTTATGACCGGACCACCAGGGGTCGCGAGTTCGATCGACCGCTCCTTCACTAGCCTTATTATTAATTGTCTTTTCGGATGAGACTATAAACCGAGGTCCCGTGTATCAGTGATATACACTGGACATGGAAAAGACCCAGAGGTCTCTGGAATGGGATGCTTTATGTAACTAGAAATATCCCCCGCACTCTAAAATAATTAGCCCTGTAAAGGGAGTCGGTCGTTTGGGCAATCGTTACCAGCGATAAATTAACTCAAAAAGAGCGACCGGCAAAGGAGGTGTGGATCACTGGTCCAATGGTAACGTACAGGACCTGTACTCGCGGGTTCGATCCCGGGCCCGTTCACCTACTAACATATTTGTCATACAGATGAGATGTTATCGAGGTACCTTATCAGTGCTATGGAAATATACGTGTCAGTAGAACTGACCTTTCTCCCGTTTTTGATTAACAGGTCTTATTAGCTATTCCGATAATTGCATTTTTACAAAACCGGAACCAATAAGCATGCGCCATTTTGTTAGACAAGTTGACACACAATAACAGTGAGATCGAAGGAATGCTTCTGAAAAGTATTTAGAGTTCGAACTTTATCTACTCGATATTTAGCATTGTAATAGTATGGTTAAACGATATAGCTTCGGAGTATGCAATAGCGACAGTCGCTGTCCTCTCTGTATCTAGCACCAAGATCACTAATCTCTTTAGGGTACATCGGTCGTATGGGAAACTAAACTGATTTCCTTTACAACGAAATCAATACTTTAAATTTCTTGAAGACTTTTTAGTGTCATTTTAGTATTTCCATTTCATTCGTGATTCCCTGGGTTATTCAGCCTATCCTGATTTTCAATTGAATGTAATGTTTTAGGTAAACAGTAAGCTTCAGTCAGTCAGAAGATTTTGTTTCAATCATTGTAAACTGAAATAAGTCTAATTTTGTCCAGATGTAGTTTAACCCCTAAAGACATTAAAATCTAATGTATTTTAAATGGATTTTGATGTTTTGCGTTCTATCTGTAGATCTATAGCATTCGTTCTTTAAATCTTCTAAATGCTTCGTCCTGGCGCCCAAAATTCTAACACATTTCTAAACTGAAAGGAGCGAACGCTGGGACTTAAGATACCAATTGACCTTGCGACGATCTCAGCATGCCAATCACTAAGCCAGTCAGTAAATGCTCGCGCTCGAAGTCGTTACCCTGTGTATGAAAGCAAAGCAATGTTCTATCAGTGGGCATCTTATTATTCTCAAACACATGCTCTTTACCTATTTCTTCTGATTTCAGGTGCGAAAAACGCTTTAATATTTTACTAAGTAATACTGCCTCATGGTTTGTGCATGGTTTGGTGTGGGGGGTCCTTTCCGATCAATGAAGACCTTTCTATTTCTTAGAGGTGTAATTTTGTGTGATACATTTAACCCTTTTCTACCAAAGACCTAAAATACGGTCATTTAGGTCTTTGTTTCTATTTGCGAATTGAATCCCTAACAATATATAAGAATAAGATCCGGGTTTTTTATGCAAAGCTTGAAAAACTCGGTCTCTCCAATAAGCTCTGTTATCTACATGATCAGACCTGTACCTACTTTTTTGGGCTGATTATCAAAAATTCAAACACCATGTCTGTAGAGTTTTATATCTACATTGAATAGTTCTGAGCAAGCTAACAAGACATAAGATTTTTCATTGTCGAATTTATAATCGATTTCACTCATTTTAAAGCAATGAGTGCAACGAGGTCATTTTGAGAAAAAAAATCATAAAGAGTATGTAAAGCAATCTCGAAATCGTTACTCAGGTCGTTCTGTGTTTCTTAAGTAAATTTCATATTCAAGTACTTAAATGATTATAGTACCCAAATTGTAACTAAATGGATGCTAAACAAGTCGTTTATTTAACAAAGTTTCGAAAACATAAACTGTCTAAATAAAAACAGTGCTAAAAGAATCAGATTCAGATGTCTCATTTGTGTCATTTCTATGCATCTGAGGGAGGCAAATAGTTTTTTAACTGTCCGTCCGTCCGAAATCTTTACTGTGACATTGGTCATAACATCCTTATTAGTAAGTGGATTTACTTCATACTTGGACACGACATTCCTTTGGACAAGACCTTCCCAATGACTTATGTTCATTTGACCTTTACCTTTCAATAACGTTGAAAATCCAGTTGTCTAAAAAATTTAATATTGGCCATAATTTCCTTATTAGTAAGTGGATATACTTCATTCTTGGATACAAAATTCCTTTGATCAAGACTGACCTATACTTATTTAAACTTGACCCCTGAATGACTGGTCCTCAGCTAAAAGGTAAGAGTGCCACTTCGGGGGGATTGTCATCTTACAGTGACAGTTCTTGTTTCTTTTTTTATACGAATTTTGCGTCAAACTTTGTCAATTACAAATCTGTACTCATGGAGGTTACAATAAATCGGAATGTTTAAATAAGAATTAAAAATGAATGATTTTAGCAAATTATTATTTAATTTTTTGGAAAATATTACATGATCGAAAGTGACGTATTTCTTTCTGATTGCATATGTTTTTTTCTTCTTTATGAAGAAAGTTAAAGCCAAATGTGTAAATCAAAAGATCGGCCTCTTTTTGCTACTTTGTTCACATTTGTAATAAGCGGGCTATCGATGGGTCACTTTTCGCTCCTTCGACGAATTCTTCCATGGACAGTTGATCGTCATGATTTTTGTCCATAGTACGGAACATTTTGTCAGTGAGTTGCTCCGGTGTGGATCCATCCTCGGGCATCTCAACAGTGTTTTCTGCCATTTTGAAAACTGCCTGAAAATAACAATGTACAGGAAGGTAACCAGAACATGTAGCTGATTTCCGACAAGACATACCTTGATTTATTAAATATTTTCCTGGTTTTAAAGTAGGCAAGAAACAATGAGATAGTTGTCATTTCTAACCTGTTTTCGCTATTTAATGGATTCTTATTTAATAAGTTTTGTACAACTTCTACAAAACGGACAATCGCACCAGTTCGTCCATTCTCCGTAATTTTCGTTTAAAGCAACTATTTTTGCAGAGAATTGCTAATGGCGTAAGAATATCACGATATAAAAAATCTTGCTGTCTCTTGAAAACTGGAAAAAATGTTGTTGTTTTTTTGTTTTGTTTTCTTTTGCTTTGGAGCATCATCACGTGACATGCCTTGTGGTAGTGGGTACTGCACTGAATGGGAAGTAACTGCTGCGAGGAATGTGAGACTTAAAATGTGCAGAATGGCTCACACTACCAAAGAAACTGTAATATAACTCACTTTTTAATCTATGTTATTTGTTCATATAGAATGAACTAAAATGTTTACTTACTTTTAATACCTCTAGCATTTCAGCTCGTGAAATAGACCCACTGCCATCTATGTCGTAAGTATTGTAAGCCCCTTTTAGCTTTTGCTCTATTGTGCCTCGCAGTGTTGTACTTAAAGCACATAAAAATTCACGGAAGTCTATTGTTCCACTGCCATTTGCATCATAGCTTCGGAAAACATGTTCTGCAAACTTTGAAGCATCCCCGAAAGGGTAGAACTGCTGATACATTGACTTGAAATCTTCTTGGGTCATAACGCCCTCAGGATAATTTTTCGAAAAGCTTTTATAAACGGCTTTCAGTTCATCATCGGTAAATTCCGTATGATCCCGTAGATCCTGCATGACCTCGGGCTTGAGTTTACTGTTTGATCTACCCATTAGTACTACCTTTATATATGTAATTGTGAATATATATTGAAACTATGCCATAAACCACACACCGTACTTTAGTGTAATGTTTATGTTTAAAATGATCAAACTAAAATGTGACCCAGAAAATGTGTTCTATTTCATTTTTTTGTAAACCTTCAATGAAAAATTAAATTTGTTATCTCTGATAAACATATTCAGAATGCAACAAACAAATTCTTTTAACGAAGCAACATTTTTTTTCAAGTTTCCTAAATGTGTCAAAATGCAAACATATTATTTACCTCGTTAAGTTCAATGGCAAGCAGAAACTATTACTTAACACAGTATTTTCAACACTTTCTCGATTGTATTTCACCAAAAGGCCTGCTAAGACCTTGAGTGTGTATGGCTATCGTTTGTCATAATCTGTATTTCAGCAGGATATTGGTTTCATTAGCTCGTCTAATTTACAAATAAATGGGACTTTTGGCTGGAAAACTGTTTCCCATTCAAGACTACTTATGAACTGTAAACGTCTTTAAATTTCTGACCTTTCCCTTATAAGATTTCTTTTAGAAAACTGGATGCGCTGAACTAACAGAGTTACATTTACGCTACATTAGAACATGTCGTTAGGAAATTGAATTGCCTATACTTTTCAGTGAAAGGATATGCTTACAATTCTTTAATTATCAATATTTGAAATAGCGTTAATTATAGACGTTTTATTAAACAAGAGCACTTAATCCAGACTAGCGTTGGCTACTGCTTACAAAGCTCTTTTCAAAATAGATATATCCGTTATCCCGGATATTGGCCATCAGACGTACAGTGATATTAACATTTGAGTTTACTTCTTGCGAAAAACTTTAAAATTCATTTGAATATATTACTAAAGTGTGTACATTTCCGATCATAAAGACTTTTTTGTTGTTTTTTTAATGATAGAATGCATTTCCGCTTCTTACAGGCAGAAAATTTTCTCTAAAAATCAAATTTATGGAAGATCCCGATTATAGTCGATTTGCAAAATATAAATTGCTTCTGATTCGGCCGTAGGCTGTCTGATTTCACCATGACTTCCGGTTTACTGTAAAGGTGAAGGTTGGATTGCTTGTTTATTTCATTGGTGGGCATTTCATTGGTCACTTGTCTTAGAAAGGAAAGGACTCTCGCGCACCTTTTTTAAAGATACTTCTTGTTTATAAGAATCATTACACAGTGACTTTGTGAGGCATTTCCTAAAATTTCAAGTATTGTATTTTCTTCAAAATCATGTAATTGTGAAAAGTTTTGGGTGGATAATTACCCAATGCCAAAATGTCAGTGAAAATATTTAGAGTACAACCGGCAAACTGAACTCACTAATATTCGTTTCTATATACTTGTTGTTGAGTTGTTGTTGTACCATTTTGGGATGGAAAGCCATTTTTTCACAAATACATTAATTTTGTCTTGTAAAATGCCTTTAGATAACATTTTTGAGCAAATGTTGTTTTATGAATTTTCAATTATTTTTCATTTGAGAGAGAAAGAGCCATATCATCTAGTCTGTTTTATTTATCGGTTCGAGCTTGAAAGTATCTACCCATAAAAAAGAAAAATATAAAATAAAGAAATTAAAAAACAAGTACCTACTCATTCCAGAAAAAGAGGAAAGGGAATCAAAAAGAGAAAAGAAAAAAAAGATGTTTTTAGTACCTACCAATCCAAACAACTACGGAAATGATTTGTTTGACTCTTTATCAATGTCTTAAGTATCAACCAAATCCCATTAATAATTTTAGAGTTATGCTCTGGACAAGCATTGTAATATGTTAACAAGATTAACTTTGTAAAAAAGCTAGTCACCGGTCCGTTTAGATGTTTGGGGGAAGCAGGCACTTGAAAAGCTGAATGGCTTAGTTCTTTTATTAATCCGACATGTCATTCAAAAAGTCTAGATAGACTAGAAGTAACTATGAAATGAATGATGGAAAGAAGTCCCAATAGCAGAAAAGCAACAATATTTTTTTCTCTAGGTTCAAAATATATTGTTCTCATTAGCAGTGTGCTTTTCAGGTATATCTGTAAACAATTGATAGTAACAAAATCAGTTATAAAACTAAATTTGCAAAATATCGAATATATATGATGAAATTTGGGTAAATTATAAATAAGTACACTGAGACAAAGTGTTTAACTGGCGGTAAGTAGTGATGGAACTGAATGTTTATCACTGAAAATAAAAGCTAATTTCTAAACCAGGAAATAAGTAAACTATACAGAGAAAGAATAAACATGCCACTAAAATGTCTTTTTATGAAACATGTTAAGCACAATGCTCGACTATAAATAACTATTCAAAATGAGACAGTGTGATTGAAAAATCTTTGGAGCGCAAAAGAGGATATATTATGAAATACTTATTTAAACCTTACCGTGCTGAACTCGTAGGCTATTTTCTGAAAATCATTATGTCTTGAACGAAGCAAATATTATTACAATTACCTTAGTGACGTTTAGATACGTCGCACTTACTTTAAATGTACGAACGTAATCTTTTATAGACCTCTATGGTTTTTAAAGTTGAACGGAAAGCCTCCACTTCGACAGTCACGACGAAAATCAAACTCCAAATTAACCATTGCAAGTGAAAGAACGAACTATAAACTTCTTTTACGTTTATGTTTTCACGTTTGGTGAATTTAAAACATTTTGAAAGCAACAAACGAGAGAAAATACATGTATTAATGAACAGTTTATACATGTACTTATGCTCAATAGGATAGGAGAAGTAATTCTTCGTGAAGTTGGATCGGAAATAAATGCGGTGTGAACAGATTTTAACTTATTTGAAGGTACTTCTCTTTCAGTACACTGAAGGGGAGATCACTGCGAAGACATTGAGACTGTATTGTTGGTCTAAACGCTGCATACTTAGGGAGAATACATTGGAGCCCGTCCAGAATTTTCGGACTTTCATAGGAAATTTCTATCGGAATGTCCCTGCCGCCGTGGCGGATTGGGTTACGGTTCTTAAAGACTGCACTCCCTGTCACTCCCTTCTATCTTTTAGCCAAATATCAACAAAATGTCTTTCTTAAGAAATATGCTCCGGACAAACAAATGTACTCAGGGGAAATAATGAGAAAACTAGACAAGATGAGTTACAGTCCTTGTGCACTGCACTTACTCTCAATGACCTCTATCATCTTATGAAGTTTAAAGTAAATCCCTTCTTGTTGATTGAGCTATTCAAAACTGGGGAGACGGACGGACAGACAGAAAAGTCGCCAACAATATGTTCTCCTTTCGAGGAGCATAATTAAAAGAACAAAATAGTATACGTTTCAGTTACAAAATGGTTATTTTCTATTTTAATGATTCTTGAAAACAGAAATAAATGTTATCGTCAGGGCACCTCCTTCGCTACACGTCACATGTAAGTCTTAGTTCTTTTATCAGCAAATAATATTTTGTTCTCTGAAAAATTGTCAGTTTCTTTTTGCTTCATCGTTTACATTCGTAACAAACGAACTATCGATGGATCATCTTTCGCTCCTTCGACGAATTCTTCCATGGACAGTTGATTGTCGTGATTTTTGTCCCTTGTACGGAAAATTTTGTCCGTGAGTTTTTCTGGTGTGGATTCATCCTCGGGCATCTCAACAGCGTTTCCAACCATTTTAAATATTCCCTGAAAAAAGAAGTCAATCAAGTAAATCTTAATTGATGCTGAATTTTCGACAACACGTACTTTCAATTGTTATATATTTCTTTGTTTTCAATCGTTATGAGCTTTTTGTCAACTTATATAAGACGACCAATTGTGTCAGTATGGACAACTCCGGAAGATTTTTTAGATCAGAACGCAAGAGAACCCTTACCCGATGAAACTGAAATCTAACTCGTAAATCCTTTCTGTTGAATTTCAAGAAAAAAATGAACTTACTTTAAGAACCTCTTGCATTTCAGCTCTTGAAATAGCCCCGCTGCCGTCTAAGTCGTAAGTATTGAAGGCCCACCGTAGTTTTTGTTCTATTGTACCACGCATTGTTATGCTCATGGCACATACAAATTCACGAAAGTCTATTGTTCCATCGCCATTTACATCAAAATTTCGGAAAACATGTTCTGCAAACTTTGTAGCATCACCGAAAGGGTAGTACTGTTGATATATTTTCTTGAATTCTTCTTGTGAAACCACGCCATCGGGAAAATCTTTTGAAAAACCTTTAAACCAGGCCTTGAGTTCTGCATCGGTAAACGCAGTATTCTCCTGTAAGTCTTGCATCACCTCGGGCCTGAGTTTACTATTTGCTTTACCCATCACGGTTACCTACGTAATTTTAAATATTTATTGAAAATATGTCGTAAACTACCTACAAAACAAAAGTAAAGTTAAGTTGTCAATCGTTCTAAGACGCCATTTTGGTTACTGCCTTTGCTAAAACGTATTTTAAAAATTTCAGTGACAAAGAGTGTTTAATCTTATACAGTTGTTTGGTGAGGAAAACGTTCGGTTTCTCTTTCAACGAACACGTATGTCTTTTAAAGTCGGTTTAAAGTGCTAAAATACAAATGTACTTATTTACCTCGCTAACGAATCAATATCAAAAGGAAGAAAGCACTGGACACGGTGTGTTTTCCAAATGCACTTCGCTAATACTAAGCTTCATCCAGTTGATTTGACTTTCAATAAAAATGTTTGTATTTGAACAGGAACTTGATGTAATAAGCTCGACTATTTTTCGAGTAAACTGAGAAGTATTTCTGCACACAAATAACTCTGAATTCGAATGAAAAGGCATTACCTAGGAAACCTTTTTTTTATCTAGCGATCTTTTGGGTTTCATCTGACGCGACTGGAAGTCAAACATATTCTCTACATTCATGGAAGATAAATTTGATCCTGAGTTATGAGCTGACCTTGGGCAAATACAAATCATAAATCTCGTCAAATATTTTATATTCGTTTTATATCTCTCTTCCTGCAAATATTTATTGTTTCTTGTCATTATTTTTTGAGTTGACTCTTGGATAAGCTTTAATATTTATTACAAAATATAAATTGATTTGAATTTTGTTTTACATTACAGAAAAATCCAACAGTCACAGACATTGACCATGAACTTTTACCAGGTTTTGCTGTGAGTCATGTCCAAGCATTCAAACCAGGCGAGAGTTGCGTCGTTTTGTCGAACTCTTGTTAATTTTTATCAGATAAAATTATCCGTTCTGACCATTAATCAGTCCCGGATATTTATCAAAACGTCCTTCGTGTATGACATTATGAGCAGTATTTTATTATATCTGATTTCGTATGCAAACACTCTTTAAAAATTCGTTTTGAACCGGAATTCCTTTCCAATTAATATGACGCTTCCTGTTTTGAAAGATAGAAATAAAGTGCAATTTCCTTTTTCGTTGCAGGGATATTTCGTCACCGACGTTATGCGCGTTGCTTAGCGACTATCTCTAATGGAAGGGTCCGGTGATGGCCGAGTTTGATACCTCGCACTAGGCTGGTGGAACCTGAAGGACAGAACCATATTTGGAATATAGAAACTTAAATGTGCATGCGTTACGGAATTCCATACGGAGACCACCGGAACAGTTTGCAGCTACCGCCATTTTGAATTTAAAACTGGAAAGAGTATGCATACCAGATTACTAATAACTCTTGTTTGCCTGTTTAAACCTGCAATTTGAGCTTTCAAACATGTCGAAGTAATTTAATCTGTTCACCTAGACGTCAGTTTAACGACATCTTTTCTGCATTTCGAACTTGATGGAAAACCGTCCGTGGCACAATATAATGAACCTTATTGTGAACTTAAATAAACAAAAACATATTCTGTCTTTCTGAATCTCGGGGTTTGCCGTCAAACACAATAAGATTTCTAGAAAATGCTTTGTTTCCTTACCTAAAGTTAGGAATTTAAATTGGCAAATCTCGATATCTGAACCACGAAAAAAAAATCAACACCTTGAGTGTTATTGCTGAAAGTATTGCACGACAAAATAAGTAGTACTACTGCTTGCTTTCTTTCTAAAAGCTGACCATGGAATCTCAGACTGAAGATATGTAAATGGATCCAGGGAGCTGACTAAAAATACTTTGTGACTTATATTTTACTACTTTGTGGGTCAGCTAATGCAAACTCGACCAAAAACCTCAACATTCCATGTGGCTATTAAAATGACCGTAATTGAATGTTTTGAATAGCTCCTTTGAAAACAAGAATATTTTTGAAAATGTTCGCATATATATGTATACCAACAAAGTGAACCTTTGGTCGGACCTGGACAAAGATTATCCGAGTGGAAGGAGTTTTACATAATTTCGGAAAAAGTTTATCAAGTTACATATCCTCTAGGGTCATGTTTTACACAGATCAATATTTTAAAAAACTAAATACAGATGCATGCAAAAAAAATGTAACTGTTTTTAGTTTTTCAAAATATTGATCTGTGTAAAACATGACCCTTGGGGTGAAGCGAATAATAATCCAGGAAACATAAGAATTTGTAACAGTCTACTATACGAGCCTTTACTTAAAATATGAAAGTTCTAGTCTTCTGGTTTCAGAAAATAAGTTTTTTCTTTATATCTCTATGCGAAACAAGTGACCCTATGGGAGTTCCAATATGGACTAAAGGGCAACCTTCTGACAGTCTCTGTAAAGATTTATTTGATGATATAACTTGCCAAATATGAAACCTCCGGACAATTACTCTTGAACTTAAGACTTTGTTAGTATTTTACTATAAAATAATATGTAAAAGAAGTGGCATTGGAGCTTGAGCAATTAATGACTCAAGCTTTGTTTTTTATGGTCTAACACAATATTTTTAAATTTTATTATCGTCTTGTACCAACAGCAGCCAGAGTTCTGCACTGATTGGAATTATTTGGAAAAATTTGCCGAGCCTTATGGATTGAAAATCTCTGCCAGTTTTCATTAATGTCATTTCAAGTGAATCGATGAATAATGACGCGCAACCCATACAAGATCACGGCGGACGAAGGGCAGATGCTTAACACAAGTTCATCATCATCACCTTGTACATAGGACAACTAAACATAAAACAGGGAGAGCAATGGGAGTAATATTAAGTTTGGCGAGGAATGTTTTATTATCCAGTTTATATGACAGGGAAAAGTCATGTATTTGACAGCTATAAAAGTTCAGTATGTTTTACATATATCAAATACACTATCATTAGTATGATTTTAAAACGAACTACATGTACTAGTATGTTAAGCGCCTTTTCATATGATGACACTACTACATTTTATTGTAACTGATACATAATTGTACCATTAAAAGTACTTCATTTTATTTTGCATTTCTCATTGTATTCCAAATTCTTAGTTCTCATTTTTTTCATTATTCATGTGTTGTGGCGATGAACATGTTTTGTATGTTTATGCCAATAAGACTTGACTTGAAAAAAATTATTCCAACTGGCAATTTTAACATCGGATTTCTGGCAATTTTAACATCGGATTTCTAGGGTGTAATATTAACGTTAATTAATGTTTCCTCAAGATGTCAAATAAAATTTCCCGAAAAAATATCTATCACGAATCTTTTCTACTGACATGATATGTTATAAGCTTTTGCGAATATAAACACAATCCAGTAATATTTTGTTTCTTCATAAAATTATATTAGTTGCTAAACAATTTAACTATTCATTAAATTTTGCACTGAGGCATGTTATACTCACAAAAAGAGGGGGGGGGGGTGTCTACTGTTCATATAAAATACTTTTAATATACGGGTAGCAAGCAAGGCCCTCTTCTCCTACAATAGCACTTCTTCTTGTTCTTCGAACGAAATATGAAACTAGGGTCCCATACACAGAGGCTTTGCACTGAGCATGTAAAAGGGGCTCTGGAACTAGGTGCTTCTGTATCTTGAACTATTCCTCACATCATTCAGAGTGTTCCAGTACTGTGCAATCAGTACAGACAATAAATCAAACCAAACAGATCCATTCAAAAATGAAAATAAACAGCAACTATTATTTAAAGTTTAAACTATTGAATATATAATTTTCTCTACACTGTACTATGATTTATTCTACAGAAAACCAACAAGTACTACTTGTTTACTAATTTCAGCTTAAAGCAAATGGCAGGGAACTGTATATATTGGTAACTTAACAACAATTTAAACATCTGTTTTATAAGTATTCAAAGCACAATAACCAGCACATATCTTTGTCTCACAATATCACGATCACATTTTTCGTCTAATTTATGTCTTGAAAACATGAACGACTTAGAGAGAAAATCAGTGAGACATAAATCTGAACTTTCAGGCCTAATTTAAACTAGATCTTAAATTTTGTTGCAGACTATAGGTTCACAAGACAATGAACTGAGATTTATAAAAGAAACTGATTGACACTTTCAAGTTCCTCAAGGCTTAGGGACTTTTCAGAATGAGATGAGCTGTTGTAATGTTCCATATCTTGCTATGAAAAGCAACAAAGTGCAGTCAAGAAACAGCTCAAAAGAGTAAAAAAAATGAAGCAGTAATAAAAAATCATAAAGTCAAGAAACCGCGTGACAGATCTAATCAGCAACTCTGATAGAGCTTATTAAGTAAACTAAAAGAGACATTTGCAATCTGAACCAGGCAATTCAAAGAAATCTAAATAAATATATTCCTGCAGCTAAGACTGATATATAAATAATCTTTTTTCACACAATGCCTTCCCATGGCAATACTGAAAACAGATTATACAGACACATGCTCATTCAGATTTTCGGTTTAGATTGGTACAATCAGCTTTTCGGTACAGCATTACATTGTATTTAGAAAACAATTTCATTTCAAAGGAATTTTTTTTCAAAAACGTGACACTTGTTCCGTTGTGGAATACTGTTACTGTTGAAATCTGCTGACTTCCGCCTCAACTAATTATTTAATATTTATTCTCGTATTAGTGCACTCTCTCATCAGAATTCACAGCTTTTCCTGGAAAAAATATATAAAAGACAGTGCTTTTTCAGACATAACCAATTCTAGGTCAAGCTTTGACCTTTATTGTACTTATCCTTTTTTTACCTGACATTGCCTCGGAATATGTAAACTACAAACTGATAAGTACTTGTGTAGTGTTACAAAAACCTCAGGCTTAAAACGAAGACAATTATGCAAAAGATAAAGGTTTTTATTATTGACAAACCATCAAATATCTCACTGCTGGAGCTTTGAAGGATGATGCTTTAAAATTGCTTATATGAACAAATAATCTGTTTCATGGTTTTAATTTCTAGCCCCTTATGAACTGTGATTTAAACAAAAAATAGAACTAAAGGGCAATGACGGCCCTGAATTGCTCACCTGAGAACCATTTTTGGTATTGTTTTATTTTTCCTTGTTCTAACTCGCTTTCAAAAATAGAATGTAGGTCAGTATGCCAAGTTTAAAATCTGTTTTCAAAACTGTTCATGTGGTTAAAAATTCTTTTAAGAAGTTCCAAAAAGTAGAAAGTATGCCAGTAAGTAAAGATCTATGTCAGCTAAGGTAATTATTTGAGTCTACATTTACAACTGTGGACACGTTTCATGTTTCATAGCTGTAGCTTCAGTCGGCTATTCTTAGAACTAGTCGCTGCTTGATTTAGTAGGAATCTTACAAGTTACAACCTTATGAATATTCAAATGTATTGTTACAAAAAATCTCAGATTTAATACAACAATGCAATAGTAAAATGCGTTTTGTATTGATGTACCAGCATCTATCTAAGTGCTGGAGTTTTGACGGCGATGCTCTTGTTTACATGAACATATAACATATTAGTGATATTACTTATTACACGTAGCCCTATTTCAATCATGATAAAAAAATTAAGAAAGGAACGTCCACAGAATCAGACATAGGAAAATACTCATTTCTTGAGTTGATTTTACTTGGAAATTTTGCAGATAATAAATAAGCGAGCTACAAATGGTGGTGGGGAGACCTTTGACCTAACCACTTTGCAACAAAAGGAACAAAGCTTTTTATTACAAATCTCTAAATTATCCGACTGGGTTATTTCCTTTGCTATATGAAAGTAAATATGTTGCTATACTTATGAGTACTTAAGTGTATAGAGGGTGGAGAAACTGTATGTGAGTCTGCTTTCGTAAATCTTTTTCATAACAAATATGCTACACAAATTTAGTTTGGACAAACTAATAATTTAAACTCAGTATGCAAGAGAACAGTTAGGGCAATCTCTTGCCTTCCTTAACTTTCTGTGAACTCCTGTTTCAATAGCTTTAACAAGAATTTATTCAAATTGAATTATTCTTTTCATGAAAATTTACAAGACAAAATTATGCAAATCAGTCCAAATGAATACATTTATATTTCTGAATAATCGATTTTAAGACAACAGTTTCAGTGAAACATATCAGTTATGAAATATATATGGGGACAATTGATAGATGTGAAAACTGATGTGGACAAGAAAATGTTTAAATCTATCAAATCTTACCAGTTTCTCATTTTTCAGCAGTTCTACGAAGAAAGGTCTTCAACATTGTCATTACTTGGTAAGTAACCGGGAAGCAGCTTTGAAGTAGGCAATAAAACTAAAATTCATTAGCTTGTTTATCAGAGTATGATAAAAATAGTCTTGGAATCCTGACGACTGTACGTACGTACATCGATGTGTTTTACTAAGAAACAGGGAAACAGATGCAGGCTTCGGAAGGGACTTTTGTGGTGCGGATGCCTTATGGATAGGATTTATAGCAAAAAAAATCTTAGTAGCGGACATTTCCAAAATGAATTGGATTTTACAAATTTAGCTTGATATTGCGTTTTGAATGTTTTAAGCTGCATACATATATGCATTTTAGATTATTAGTATCTGGACTATTGAGCACTTGATTCAAGGCTGGACTAAGTGCCTTCAAATTCAGTCAGACTTGCTCCAGTTTCAAAAATCTTCAAAAAACATTACTATTCAACTTTATTAAGAGAGACAACCAAATTATTTCAAATTGATTAAGTTGTTTAATACACGACACGTACAATGTATATCAATTTAAAGGCTATAATCTTTGAGTTATACCTAGGAACTCATATTTACTGTCAAGAACTTTTTCAAAAGCATTACATCTCTTCTGTGGAACAGTTAGTAGATGTATGATTTTAACCTCAAAAGAAGACGCTTGGTGAGTGTGTTATATAATGAACAAGAAATGATGCCTGGTTAGCACACCAAACGGTCACCAATATAACACTTTAAAGCATCCTTTTCAACATACATCTAGGAAGGAAAAATGGAGAGATCAGTTTTTCTCATTTGAATGAAGATTCTGTCTGAGTTCCTTTGAAGTAATTTCAAAGACAGTGGGCAAACCTAAAGCTGTACTTGGTGTACCTATGTAACTTAAGTTTCTTAAATGAAAAGAGATTGCCTTTTCAAAACAAAAAAAAATAATATTTTGCCACACTTAACAAAAACAAAAAGTACATATCAAATCTGGGTGGTTCACAAAATGTGCTTCCTGGACTTTTTGTTGTGGAATCAATCTAAACTTCAGTTAAATGACCTAAAAGTTATGAAAATGTCACCCCTTGTGCTGCATACGTGCTTTCTTGATTCTGTGGATTTCAAAGTCATCTTGTATGTTAAGGTCTGAGTATATGAGTAATGAAACAGAAACTTAGTGGTTGCTTTTAAGATAGAGTTTCTCAGACATACTGTTGTGTTGAAATGCCATCGAAAGAATTGCATTGAAACACAATTACACTATACAATTAATTCTTCACTCCTCATTTCCCTCAGCACCCTTTCCTATGAACGAAAGATGCAATACAACAAAAGATGTGATTTCAAAATGCTAGAAAATTACCAGGTCTTTCACCGATTCATAGATTCACGTTTGAACTGCATGTAGTTAACCCTTAACCTGCTGGAACCGAACGTGATTAGCCTTTGCCACCAGTATAGAGCCAGGCCAGCATGCACACCCGTGCAGTCTGACCAGGCTCTATACTGTCGGTAGCTCAATTTTTTGTTTTGATATTGAAATCCCTTAAACTTTGAATGGACTGTTCCAAATTCAAAGCTGGGCAAATCCATTACAAAAATTCAGCATGTTCAGGGTTAATGTGAAAGCAATAACAATGAGACAGTTCTGACTACTTACATTCTAACAGCGCAAAACATGTTCAGCCTTATTCTAGAAAATTCTGATGTATTTCCTTATAGATTAAAGCTTGTTCGAACACCGTAATCAGCATTACTTAATTGAAATGATGTCAATCAGAGGTTAGCAAGCAGACATATTTCTTTCCAGTCTTGGCAAAACCCGTGCGTGTAAGTAAATACTGTGTATGTCCCATCAATACTTTATGCTTGTCTTTGAATTGGAGAGGTAAAATTGGCAAATGTTTATTCAAGGTCAATAACATAAAGAGACGAAATTTCTTTCTTAGAAAATCTCTAGCATTTTATGTCATTAAGCTGTCTCAATTCTTTAATTGTAACAAGCAAGCTCGGTAATTAATGTTCGTTCCCATATAATCAGGGACAGTGAAATTTAAATCTCATCCTTAAACTGGCAGTATGATTAGAGCATTTAAGGAAAAGTGGAAGAAATAAAGCATTCTTAAGGGCAGTGCCCTTACGTTACATGATACAATATTGTAAAAGCTTATTCTTTATGACATTTTGAAAAAGTTACATGCACTAGGTGGAAAACTACAACAGTCTGCATATTCAAAACACTAAGGTGTTGCATATTGCCTGTGGTAACTGTGACAACAATCAATTGTTAGTATTACAGGCAGTGTTGAGGTAGATAAGGAAAATATTGGTCACTGATTTGTGACATCAAACACTTAATATAATCAGAAATAAGAGAACAGGTTACCACCGATACTGCTGACACAGCCAGTTTTTGAAAACCCTTGCATGAAAACTTTGTATATAGCATCTTTGTAGCATCCTGACACCTGCATGCATTTCGTACGCAGTCAAAGTTATCATGTCTCCCCCACTCTGCGGGAGACATATTGTTTTTGCCCTGTCCGTCAGTAACATTTTGTTTCCATTCGATAACTAGAGTACCTTTTGACATAGTCTTCAAACTTCATAACTTGATTACCCTTATCAAATTACAGAAGTCTATTTTTTGGGGGATATGTATGTCAAAGGTCAAAGTCACAGTGACCGTTAGTGTAAAAATGGTTTCTGCTCAATAACTAGAGTACTATTTGACCTAGTGTCTTCAAGCTTCATAGGATGACTTTCCTTATTGAGTTACAGAAGCCTCTTGGTTTTGGGGTCAGCTGGTCAAAGGCCAAGGTCACAGTGACCTTATATGTAAAAATTAGTTTCCGCTCAATTAGTGGAGTGCCACGAGTCACAGAGTCTTGAAACTTCATATAATGATTGTCCTTAATGAGTAAAAGAAGCCTATCGATTTTGGGGTCAGCCAGTTAAAGGTTAAGGTCACAGTGATCTTTAACTTGAAAATTGTTTCCATCCAATAACTTGAGGTCTATTTGACCCAGTCTTCAAACCTAATAGGATGATTGTCCCGAGTAGAAGAAGCCTATTGTTTTTGGGTCAGTTGATCAAAGGTCAAGGTCACAGTGACCTTAAATACGAAAATTGTTTCAGCTCAATTACTAGAGTTCCCTTTGACCCAGTGTCTTCAAACTTAATTGTATGATTGTCCTTGTTGAGTTGAAGAAGCCTATTGATTTTGGGGTCAGCTGATCAAAGGTCAAGGTCATAGTGGCCTTATATGTAAAACTGGTTTATGTTCAGTAATTAGAATTCTATTTGACCTTGTGTCTTCAAACTTCATGATTGTCCTTGAGTTACAGAAGTCTATCGTTTTGGGGGTCTGTAGGTCAAAGGCCAAGGTCATATTGACTTAAATGTAAAAAAAAAAATTCTCCGAACAGTACCTCAAGTGCCATTTCAGCCAGACTGTTGAACTCTGTTTTTGCAGTGTCAGTTGTTCATCTGTCACACTTTGTTTCCATTTGATAAGTAGAGTACATTATTGACTGGAAACCTTGATATGATACTTTATTATATTTTCTCCATTAAGGTCACTATGACAAAGGTCAAGGTCACTTAAATTTGAAATTCCTTTTCAGTCAATAATGTGCATACTTTTTGAGTGACCTTGACTTGTAAAAATATTTTTTCGTGCTTAAAAACTGGAGCACGTTTTGGCATATAGGCATCAAAACAGAAAGGATGATTGCCAATATTACATATTTTCACTGTTTTTCCCTGCAACGAGAAGTGTTTTAGGAAATAAATATATAAGCTTTTCTATATAAGTTTGGTTATATCTCTTCTTCTGCAACAATAGTACTCCTTGTTATACCACGACCTTTTCCAACACACTCATTCCTATTCTCCAGTTCACAATTCTCTTCCTCCCGCTAGCTGACATCTGTCATCTCTTCTGTTCCCCTGTTTCAATGAGGCTTCATGCAGATTATACATATATATTGCATTGCTCAAATGTTTAATAATCATATAGACTCTAGTTTTTATGGTCATGGGTGAAAGTACATGAAACTGAAAATCCTGAAACTGTATTGTACAAAATTCTACACTTTCTCTATTGTATCATACAGTCCAAAAAAATAGTCATAATCCTGAATTCAGGATTATTCCTGAAAACTTTCACCCATGTATGATATAGTTATGGATTTTTAGGGGTCCTCAGTCATGAGTTTTGTGTTTAGATCAGGTTCACAGTTGTCTTTACAAAAACATTTTTCTTTTGTAAAATTATTTGGTGAAACATTGAAAACCTGGTTTTATTGCATGGCGGCAATTCTTGTTTACACATCTCTTTGTAAAGAATGACTCTGTGGGCAAACTAATAATAATCTCATGTACATAATTATAACAATTTTGTAACAATTTACTAGATGACACTTAATGCCAAAATTAATGCTCTTCCTCTTATGGTTTCAGTATAAGACATTTTTAGTACTTCCTTTTAGATAGTGAAGTGTGACTAGCTCTGGGCCTTGCAGTTTCAGACAAGAATATGTTCCAACTTTTCCTTCTTGCTGACACTGCAACCAGAGTTCTACATTAATTGAAATTCTTTAAATAATTTTGTAGTACTAAATACAATGACTATCTTACGGAATACTGTTAGGGCAATCGTGGTTAGACGTTATAATCCAGAGGGCCACAATGCAATAGTGCGATGGCACCAGTGCAATAATGCGATGGCGACAGTGCGATGCGACAGTGCGATAACGACAATGCAATAGTGCAATGGCGACAATGCGCCATCGCATCATCGCCATCGTACTCTCGCCATCGCGTTTTCGCACAGTCATGGCACTGTCACCATTGCACTATCGCGTCATTGCAATCACACTATTGCATTGTCGACTAATGCCTTCCGCTACACATGCGCACATCGTCTTTTTTTGTATGTACACAAGCAATTTTAACGAATCAAAAACAATTGCAGAAACATAAAATGGATGGCTTTATGGAATACCATTAGGGCCATCATGGTTAGACGTTATAATACAGAGGGTGAGAATGCGATAATGCGATGGCGACAGTACGATATGACTATCGCATTGTCGCCATCACACTATCCTGTTATCGCATTGTCACCATCGCATTATCGCACTATCGCATTGTCGCCCTCTGGATTATAATGTCTAACCACGATGACCCTAACGGTATTCTGTACTATCTCTGCCAAGTATCATAAACTTCTGGCTAATGGTACAGGTGAAGATGTCATTTGAAGCAAATTAATGAACAACCATGACGAACGACAGACAACAGCTAAGCACAAAAGCCTTTTGCTCAAGTGAACTTAATGTAAGCACGGTGTGCTTTTGGGATCACATTAATATATACAACAGAACAGCATGAGAAGAAATGTTTTATTATTCAGTTTATATGACAAAATACAGTCAGCTCACAGGGTGTGTATACAACATCTACAAAATTCAACATCATAACCATTGTAAACAAATTTCAGATTAAAAAAAAAACATACTTCGTAACTTGTATGATATTCCATCAAAACACAGTAAGCATCCTTTATACATGCTTAAAGTACGGCAAGTTACGATTGTTTAAACTACCATCTAAAGCGTTTCGTTTTCTTTAGCTTTTTTCTTGCAAATTCTAAGCCAGGTTTTATGTTAAGAAATCTGTCTCAAGTTGTTTTATTATTTGACAATTTTATCATCACACTTCTAGACATACCAACCTCAGGTGTAACATTAACTAATGGGTTTGGGTTTCCTCTGACATTTTGATATCAATTTGTAATAATTAACAGTCCTACAATAATATCATCCAAGTACAATACCTGTGTATTAGCTGCAGAATATCATCCAAGTACAATACCTGTGTATTAGCTGCAGAATATCATCCAAGTACAATACCTGTGTATTAGCTGCAGAATATCATCCAAGTACAATACCTGTGTATTAGCTGCAGAATATCATCCAAGTACAATACCTGTGTATTAGCTGCAGAGGTAACTACATATGGACAAGAGAAATAAAATGTTCATTCTGTCATCCTAGTCATGTCTGAGTTACTTAATAAATACAATAGCACAATTATGCAGGTTAAATGTTGGGGTAATCACATACACATAGTTTGAGGTATCTAAATTATAACTGCTACATATTTCTTTATGTAATCTGTAAAACTGTGAAAATTGGTACAGTATTTTTGTCATGGATGTATCAAAATGTTTTCTTCAAGCTATACATGCTCAGATTGCACCTAACCAAGTTTGTAAACTTATTTTCAATTTTGATAAAACAACGTGTTCTATTCCGACAAGCTGAGGCTTTATTTGGGATTGGAAAACAACACATTTGTGAGCAAAGATACCTAAAACATTGTCATCAATTAGTATTAAACACTTTCAATTAGCATCATATTGTCTCTCTCGGTAAGTGAAATAAATTACAAACAATGCCATTTAAACAGAAGCATTTACTGTACTGTAAAATGATTTTATATTCATTCTTTCACAATCTGTAGAATACATATCAGGGTGGTGTCCAAATATTGGTCCCATCAAACATGAGGATTTCTTTTTGCAGTGGCATTGTCTTAACTTGGTTGAGTATATTTTTAGAAGAAAAAAATTAAGGTATGATCAGTTGGAAGATCTAGTGAACTGTATACAGAAAAACGACTATAGGATGTAAATGCTTAACGCAATATAAAAAGCTTCAGTACCAATGCTATAAATGTTATACAGTGATTATAAACAAAATACCTATATCTGAAAAAAAATAGTGAAGCAGAAAAAAGAATAATATTTATGATTAACTTGGCAAGTCAAAATGGACAACATTTGTATTCCTAGGTAACTGAAATATAACAATATACAAAAAATAATGAATGTAACACATGTAACTATATCCCTGTGAATGTAACAAAAATATCTAAATATTTAACAGTAAGGTTTTGTGTTGATTTGCTTCTTTTTTAATTGATAATTGGTTGCCATTGGTTTTCTATCAACATAATGTAAGGGAAATAATGTGGGAGAACAAGATTCAGACAAACAACACTGTTGCTATGTTACTGCTGAAAACCAGTAATCTTTTTACAGGAAGCATTTTTTTTTTTAAAGAAATTATTATAGTTGCAAGGCAAATTGCAAAGGGTTAAAGTATAGCTATCCATTTAACTTTTGCACTTTATTTACTGTATTTAAAATTCAGGCATTTTATATTCACAAATTAGTGGGGATCAGATGTTTACTGGCAATGCACGAAGCAGGGACCACAAGTTAAATCCCTTTCTCCTGTCTTATGGATGAAACATTAAACTGGGGATACCGTGTATAGCAACTGTAACATGGCTCCAGAATGGGAAATGTTGCATTATCCCAAACATCATTCTTGGGGTTCTGTATCTTGTATTATCCCATACATCATTCTTGGGGTTATGTATCTTGTATTATCCCAAACATCATTCTTGGGGTTCTGTATCTTGCATTATCCCAAACATCATTCTTGGGGTTATGTATCTTGTATTATCCCAAACATCATTCTTGGGGTTATGTATCTTGTATTATCCCAAACATCATTCTTGGGGTTCTGTATCTTGCATTATCCCAAACATCATTCTTGGGGTTATGTATCTTGCATTATCCCAAACATCATTCTTGGGGCTCTGTATCTTGCATTATCCCAAACATCATTCTTGGGGTTCTGTATCTTGCATTATCCCAAACATCATTCTTCGGGTTCCAGTACTAGGCAACTAGTACTGATGATAAATGAATTCAAATTGGTTAATATATCCAAAAATGATAATAAACAGCATCTATTATTAATAGTTTTAATAATTCACTATCTTATTTTTCACTGCACTGTACTATGATTTCTTACACAGCAGACAAATACCAGTAGTTTCAGCTTAACCCTTCTGCTGGCAGCAATTGTGTTTGCCTTTGCAGCCAGTGCAAACCAAGTTCAGCCTGCACATCCATGCATGTCTGCACTATTCACCATTCAGTTGGAACTTTTTTAATAAGCACCCCTGTAAACAATTAATAGATCTGTCCAAACAGAAAGAGGGACAAGTCCATATAGATATTTAGCAGGCTAAGGGTTGAAGCATATGGCAGGTAACTGCTTGTTGATATATGTACACAATTTCATGTCAACAACAATTAAAAGAAAATAACAAAGAATTTTTAGAGCACAATAAAAACATATCTTTGGTACACATGATCACACCATTAAATAGCATTTAAAGAAACCACCTGTTAAAATGAATTTCATCACCTACAATTTTACCACATTTGCTGCAATTTGTGTGAAAACAAAAAAATAAAAACTTAACATGCTTGTAATAGTTTCAAATGAAAGACAAAATATATAAGCTATGATTTATTATCATGTACTGAAAATGCCATTTCTAGAGATTTTGGTACAATACTATGGTTAGCACTTACTTATTCTTATAGATGTCTGGTATTTTTTCAAAGCAAAACAGATTTTTTTCACTCTTGAATAACGGTAGTACTTGAAAAACAGAATTATAGTCTCTATGTAGCTTACACTGGTTAATCAAATTCCTACAAGGTTGTCAAACAAAATGCAACCAGACTATTGACAATTTCTTCCTCCTTAAAAACTGCAGCATGGAACAATTCTGATATTTTTAAGAACATGAACCTTTTTTTTTTCAAAATAAACGTATTTGTGTGTAAAATACACTAGGTTAAAACATACAAGAGACAGTCTGCATGACTAAGTGAACAAATATTGGATAACTCTATTTTATTTTTCAATAAGTACTCGTTTTAGTCACTTCTTTCAAAGATCATATGCTATGAAATAATGCAGAAAACCCTATCTGAGGAAATGCACAACTTAGCAATAACAAAAAAGAGCACTATGCTGGAAGTACTGATCCAGGAAAATAGGTAAACAATTTTAAGATAGATTAACAAGTATTTTTAACATTCTAGCAATGACTAATGAGGTCAACACTGAGTATTCTGAGACATTCTGTTTGATTATCAGGATCATTTATGAAACTGTATTGTCTAAAGATTTTGATTATTTTGGAATTAGTGGCTAAAAGACGTGTAAACAAATCTTTTTTGGTGTCCTACCATAAACATAAATAGGTCTAGAACATCTCTTTTGCCAAGGGCAGTAACCAAATCTTTGTTTTTAGAACACATACTTGAGTTATCTGCCTTGTTATAGCCAGGTTTCTCTCAGAAACATAAAACATAAAAGCCAGATTTCAGCATCAGAACAGCAGTTTTTTCTCCTTCAGAATTTCTATAAACATTTTATTGAGAAAATACTCTTCACAAGTAAAATTCACAGAGAAAATATTTTATGACTATCCATAACTGCCAAACTATTTAAATAACTATTCAATAACTTGATTTTACATTAGCAGATTTTATTCGGGTCTACAAAAATTCAAGTATAACACTAAATTGAGGAACATCTTGTTTCATAACTTTATAACACTTATGATTTTTAACTGCTGGGAATAACAAAATCATAGTGATTTTAAAACATTTGTAACAAGAAAACAAAAAATGTCCTAAATCAGTCCACTAAAAACACCAAGGATGAATGTAGGAAGAACATCATGTAATATATCAAAATCTATGGGAATATGTTCTGTCTCATTGAGGGTAAAGTGTATGGAGTTGTGTGTGACTTTAAACTATGAAAAACTCTTCACTTAAAGTAAATTAAGAAGACATTTGCCCTCAACTTACAAGCCTAATTTAGTAACCAGAACTTTTATTTACTGGTTAGTGTGCCAATCACTGAAGACTACAAGTTTACAAGATGATAGATATTTCCTATTCCTTAAAGCTAGAGGACATTTCAGGCTGAGGTGAGCTGTTGTTAAAATCACTGTAGATATCTTGTCTTGCAATAAAAAACAAAGTACAGTTAAGGAACAGTTCAATACAGAAATATGAAACAACTAATATGATCATAAAGTCAAGAAACTGCATGACAGATCTAATAAGCGACTCTGGTAGCCTATCAAGTAAACTAAAAGAGACATTTGCTATCTGAACAAGGCAATTTAAACAAAACTGATATATTCCTGCAGTTAAGACTTAAACTCTGTCTGTATTTTATCTATGAAGCAATTGTTTTTTGAGACACATTGCCTTCCCATGGCAATGCTGTAAACAAACAATACAGACACATGCACAAATAATTGGTAAGAGATATCTTCAGATTCTCCATTTTGATTGATACAATCAGGTTTTAAGTACTCCATTATTTAGAGAACAATTGATTTCGATTTCAAGGAAAGGATGTTTGAACAGAACACGTGATTGAGGAATACCGTTACTGATGAAATCTGCTGACTCCAGCTTTACCAAGTTATTTGATATTTATAATCAAACTGTCCTGTATGAGCTATTACCAAATGTAGGATCAAACCTCGACCTAGAACAGTGCTGTACCTACTACCAAGTTTTAGAAAAAAAATGACCTGAAATGTTCTACTCACAATCTGAAGCATAACCTTAACAAAGATAAAACATAACCATTTTAAGATTAGGTGAGGCTTGACTGATCCAGTGGCAAAGTGCTGAACAGTTTTAACCTTTAGTTGGCAATTCTGAGAAACAGTCCCTGCTTGACTGAGTACAATGTTGGTTTCTAATGTTACATTCCTAGAAAATCTACTTCTAGCACAAACAAGGTAATTAAGTTCAAGGCTATATATAAACCTAGAACTCCTAACATTGCCTTGGAATATGCAAATTACAAACTTATGAAAACTCAAGTGTAGTGTTACAAAAAATCTCAGATTTCACATGAAGACTATTATGCAAAAGATAAAGACCTTTCATAGTGATGAACCAGTAAATATCTCAGTGCTAAGGCTTTGAAGGTGATGCTATAGTTTATATGAACAAACAATCTACATCACTGTTTTAATTTCTAGACCTTTAAAAATTGTGAAAAACAAAATCTGAAAAGGACAGTCCACTGGACCAGACATAGGGAAACACTAATTTCTTGTTTTGATTTTTAACTGGAAATTAGTCGGATACTACAAAAGCGAGTTACAGAGGAAATGCTGCTGATAAGCTGTACAGTTATTATACAGCTTTTCTATTTCACACCATTCAAAATAAAGTTATGCAGTAAATATGGAATGTGGATTCTTTTACAAAAACATTGATGTTGAGCAAAATGTACAGCATTAAGAACAGCAACACAATTTAAACTAACAATATATTATCTATGACAACCACCTGTTCATGGTTATTATTGTTATTTTGATTAGCATCTCGTAACCAATTTGATATGAAATAAAATCTTTAAGAAATATACTGTTTTGCTGGTGGTTTGGTGAAGGAGACCTTTGCCCGTGAATACTCTGAAATTATATGGACAAAGCTTTTTTTTACCGATCTTTAAATCCTCTGATTGGCTTGGTGATTTTCCTTCTTGTATGAAAGTAAAAAATGTTGCTATACTTATGAGATAATTATGCTACATGTAAAGGTATTTCTGTTGTTTTTCTCTCCATACACTGTACAAGATAAAAAAAATCTATCCATCTGTAGTTCGGGTATAATGTTACAATAATTACAAGCAAAATTTTTTGTCGTGTCTTAGTTTTCATTCAAGATAAAGTGGAAAAGTTCTTAAATTCATTATAACATGCATTTCTTACCAATGCTAAATGAATTTAACAAAAAAGGCATTAATTAATTTACCTTTTGATGAATTGATACAAAGAAAATCATAGAATGCAAAACGATAATCATAAATTTAATAGAAAGGAAAGTTATTTCATAACATGTAAACAAATTAAATATAGGCCAACAAATAATGATCCGTCAAGTATTCTAGCACATGGATTTCAAAAGGGCTCTAACATTCTACCACTTTTCATACTCTAATCTTTCCGTCAACTTCTCACACTAACTATATATAGATATAAATTATGAGTCTCAGGAAGTCGATTATCTCTCTTTATATCTGCAAAAATCTCTGATTACCAAAACATTCTCAATACATCTTAGACTTTTCAAACAAACTATACCAAACTTTAAAGAAAAAACCCAAAAAAACCCTTTTTGTTCTTTCACTCACTGCCCATTTCAGAAATAACATGAAAATGAACATAAAAGTGTACTAGTATAATTAATTTAAAGGCAATGATACAATATTCATTTTTACAGAAAACATTTTCATTAACACAGTAAAAACACACTTGTACAGTGTCAATTAGTCCTGCTGTTTCTTCTGTTGATTTTTTTTTTCTACCATGTCAAAAACGGTGCTCACATCTATTTTTGCAGATGTCAGTTTTTTTGTCTTTTTACATTTTCCTGCCAAAGTTTTCAGCTTGCTGAGTTAGGATCACACTGTAATAATCTAACTATCGATGGATCACTTTTAGCTCCTTCGATAAATTCTGCCAAAGACAACTGACCATCAAGATTTTTGTCCATTTGACGGAATATTTTGTCGGTACGTTTTTCAGGTGTCGATTCATCTTCAGGCATCTTCATAACTGTTCCAACCATTTTGTAAATTGCCTGGAAAAAAAATGATTTAATGTATTACCTGTTCCAATCATTTGTAAACAATTAAAATGAAAAAAAAGTATCAATGCCCTAAAAGAGGTCACAATATAGCAGCTGCTAATAAACTGATAATTTTGTATTTAATGGCTGTCAAATTTAACAGCGCAGATAATATAAGATATTATGTTTCGTAATGTTATTTGTTAGTAACTGTAAATCTAGTTGAGTGACCACTGCAGTGAAGAACACTATTATTTACCATCAACTACAGACTGTTTCATGAATAGACTTACTCCGAAATGAAGAATATTTGGGTTTTTCCCAGCTAATCTGGGGGTACAAACAAACTTTTACAGTTACAACAAGGTAAATCAGCGCAACACGTTGATCAACCTTTTGTGAAGGGTTGTGTACCGTGAAGCCATAACGGTAAAAGTTTGTTTGTACCCCCGGATTAGCTGGGAAAAACCCACATTTGCCGAGTTCTGGATAACATCTATTAGCAAGATTGCATTTGATATTATTTATAGTTTTTACTGTTTGTGCAGAAGGCTTTCACCTACATGGTGCATGTAGGTTGTTTAAATGGGGTTAAGGAGTTGCTAAGATGGGTTGATGAGTGTTGGCTAAGTCTTCATTCATAAATCTTTTTATAATAAACATGATGCAAAAGTTGAATAAACCTCATTAAACTCAGTTTTCAGGTGCACAGCTAGAGCAAGGATTATCTCCATAACTTAATTTCCTGTGTACTATAGTCTCAATGAATTTATTCAAATTACTGAAGGAATTATTCTTTTGATAAAACTTTACACAATACAATTATGCAAATCAATCCAAAGGAAAATCCTTTTGAATGACTGCTTTTCAAAACAACTGTTTCAATGAGGGAGACAATCCCTAGATGTATAAAAATAATGCGGATGAATGTTTTCATTAATCTACCAAATTCCACAGATATCTCCTTTTTATCACCAGTTTTGACAAGATCTTTCTGTGAATATTATGCCTACTTGGCATCAATTCCTCAACTTGTTTATTCAAGGATAACTATGAGTATCTTCAGAAGGTTTAGAAGACAAAGATCAATGCCCTTGATACATTCAAGCTATCTTAAGAGACTCTGGTAGTGCTCTCATGCCTTAAGGAGAGAATTTGAGCAAAAGAATTATCAACAGATATGCAGAAATATCCTTGGGACTGAATTAAGGATAAAAGATTTAATAATATATTACGAATGGTTAAAAATTTCAAGACAATATGTGAAAATTCAATAAACCAGCTGTATATGAGGGGACTGCTGAGCTTAACAAATATACAAAGCAACCCCTCCATACTAAAATGATTTTCATTAATTTTGTTAACATTTCATAAATAATACAATTGTGTTTCATTTTCTTTTTTTATCATTTGAACTGGCTGTTTTCAGTGTGAAAATTCAGAGGAATAAGCCTTAAGCATATTCCAGTCAGCCACTCCTCTTGAAATACACCATCTCTCAAGAGACTTATTGGCTGTTTGTGACTTTGGCAGACAGTAATCAGTTTGTGACAACACATTCAATTTACATCCAATCTGTTTCTTCAAAATAAAATGAGTACAGTTTTTGTTGCTTATCTGAGCAAAGTTTCAAAATAAAAAAGAACAGTAAGGTTTTTGCTTGTCATAAATTCATTATGATTACTTCAGATCAAAAGACTGGAGATGTAAATATTATTTCTAAGTCTTTTGAATAGATATTATTGAATGCCAGACTGATAAATCTTTTACTTTTATTCTAGCATACTGTGGATACAAACCTTCGGATCAACTTAATGTGTTGCTCTATATCAGTGTTTTAATTTCTGGAAAATTGCACCATTTGAGGACTTTGTGCAAAACTGGAGCAAGTGCCTTCATGAATCACTCAGAATTGTTCCTTTCTTGTACCAAGCCTAGTTATATTGACAGCACTAGTCAAATAATTTAAAATAAAATTAATTCCATTTAAGTTAATACCTGCAAAACTATATATCTATGAGGTATAACAAGGAAACAATGTTTATTGTCAAGAACTTTACTGGAACCAAATTTATTTCCATGATAACAAGGTAAAATGTTATGACCACATTTACAAGTCTCAGACAATATTTATGACTTCATAAAAATTGTTGTTAAGTACTTTAATAATACTTTGCTGAAGACATCCTTCTTGGTTTGAATGACATCGCAGGGCAATTTAAAGGCCTTTATGGTATTGTTAGAATGTCAGCACTGTTTGAATGCTATTATTTCAATTACGCTTCCTTTTTTTAGAAACAAAAAATTTTAACAGCTAACATACATGCGTTAGTCTTGATTTTTATCAATGTGAAATTTGTATTTTTTTATCTAAGAGACTGAACTTAATACAAAATCTGCTATGACTTTAACTGTGAGTTAATTATCCTACATGCTAAGAACTGATCATAATTAACTGACCGTATGCTTGCATTTTCCAACTTCCTCTCAATTTAATAAATAAACAAGAGGGCTGTGATGGCTTTGGATCACTCACCTGAGTTCTTTGACTGTGATTTTGCTGTTAAGCAAACATAAGAAGCAGTAATATTCATTTTCAAATTGAAGATTTGTAGGTGCCTACAAACCAAATATCTAAAATATCAGTCAATTAATAAAGACTCAATGACAGAAAGTAGAAATATCTATTATTATCAATGGTGACCTTTACCCTGACCCAGTGATCTCAAACCCCACCTACAGGTAGAGGTCGGGCAAGGAACCTACATACCAAATATCAAAGATATTGGTCTATAAATTTAGGCCCTATGAGGTAAAGTAGATAAATCTACTTTTAGTGTCAGTGACCTTTACCCCAATCCAATAAGCTGAACAAGCTTGGTAAAGGTCCACTAGAGAATGCTTCATGGCAAATTTTAAAATTCTAGGCCTTGTGGTTTCAGACAAGAAGATTTTTCAAGATTTTCTTCTATATTGCTATGTAAAACTTGTGACCCCTCGGGTGGGGCCAACAGTGATGCAAAGGACATTATTTGAACTAACTTGGTAGAGGTGCACTAAACAATGCTTCATGACAAATTTTAAAATTCTAGGCCTTGTGGTTTTTTAAAGATTTTCTTCTATATTAATATGTAAAACTTGTGACCCTTCGGGTGGGGCCAATAGTGACCCAAGGGACATTATTTGACCAAACTTGGTAGAGGTGCTCTAGACAATACTTCATGCCAAATTCTAAGACTCTAGGCCTTGCATTTTCAGACAAGAAATTCTTTTAAAGATTTTCTTCTATATTGCTGTGTAAAACTTGTGACCCCTCGGGCGAGGCCAATAGTGACCCAAGGGACACTATTTGAACAATCTTGGTAGAGGTACACTGGACAATGCTTCATGCTTAATTTTAAAACCCTAGGCCTTGTGGTTTCTGACAAGAAGATTTTTAAAGATTTTCTTCTATATTGCTATGTAAAATTTGCAACACCTCGGGTCGGGCCAATAGTTTACCCCAGGGACATAATTTAAACAAACTTGGTAGAGGTCCAGTAGACAATAGTACACACCAAATTTTAGACCACTGGGCTTTGCAGTTTTAGACAAGAGGATTTTTAAAAGTTTTTCATTCTTGTTGCCATTGCAACCAGAGTTCTTCATGGAATGGAATTCTTTAAACAACTTTGGTAAAGCTTTATGCTAGGAACATTCCTGCAAAGTTTTATCAACTTTCATCTAGTTGTTAAGGAGGAGATGTTGTTTAAAGTAAAAAAAAGTTGATGACGCATGGCAGACATAGGGCGATAACAAAAGCTCACCTTGAGCACAAACTGCTCAGACTGAGATACTTCCGACATACATTTACAACCTCTTCATGCATCATTATAACCACTGATATGTAAATTATCAGTCTTACTTAAAATGACATTTTTCAATGATTCAAATAATTACAGGATTCATATTAAAGCATGACTTATCACCTCAAGAATGGTCATCTATTAAGTCTTCTGCATCATTATATATTCTGGACCTTTTCTTTTTTCAAATGTGGGTTTTGCTGATTGCTTGAATGACATTTGGCAATTTTTTCCATTATACTGATAGCAACTCCCTGCAGGGAATCTACCACTACATCTCAAGTCAAGAAAACAAATGTGTTACTTTTAAGAGATAGTGTAAGACCGTGGGAGTACAAGTTTTAATACTCAAGTACTCTGTCATTCTTCTATTATTAATCCAGTACTCACTTACTCAAAAGATTTCTTAGAAATTTTCTGAGCATCTAAATTCCTTAGCTTTTGCACACAGATGCATATCATGCAAGCATGGCTTACCAATAAGGCCAAACCTTTTTTAGTTTTTGGTTTAAAGTATCCAACGGAAGATAGGAAAAAACCTGCTTGTGTCAAATAAGAACTGAAAAAAATTTCCATTATATACATCACTCCCATGATTTAATACACATATTCATATTCTGCTAAAAGACTAGCATTCTAAAATCTTGTTACATTTTCCAGTTTTAAATAATAATCAAACAAGAGCATCCCTACATTTTTCCAGTGTTTGGTACCCATCAGGAATAATTTGAAATTTTAATTTCATTTTTTTATATTTTTTTTTCCGAGGAGGGGGGGGGGGGGGGCAGAAATACATTAGATGGGTTTTGTTAACCAATAGATATAAAAGTAGTGGCCTAGCAAGAGTGAAAAGCAGCTGTTAACCAACCCAGATACTGCTTAGATAGCTTGTTCCCTTATAGAAACTGAACCATTAAGATTTGTCTGAAATTTGCAGATGAAACTTGGTTTGGAATTCACCTGTTGGTAGCTATGGGACTTTTGATAAACTGATGGCAGTGAGAGATCTACTGACATTTCAGTTAAATATCATAAGCAGCCTAATGATTAAAGCAATGGAAGTATAAACAACACTGTGTTATTCTGTTGATTGCCTTGCAATCAAATAATTTTTGCACCTTTGCATAGATCTCTGGATTTCATTTAATAGGTTTAAGTGTTTCTTTAGTAGCAAATATCACTGGGATGAAAAATTAAAGGGGTAATTTTTACCAAATATTGGAGTATGAATTTTTTTATCCAGTACTCAGACATTATAATGTGTATTCTATTAATTGGTTACTTGTTGCCATCCTTAAATAAAACCTATTATGTATTTGTTTCACTAGATAGTATTTAATCCAATGTATTTCTTTTACTAGGAACTGTAAAACTGTATTTATTACTTTACTAGAGAATATTAAATCCTATGTATTACTTTTTCTAGTGAGTATAAAACCTAATTTATTACTCTTACCAGAGAGTATTTGATCCAGTGTATTACTTTAACTAGGGTGTATTAAACCTAATTTACTACTTCTTACTAGAGTATTAAATCCTATGTATTACTTTTACTATGGAGTATAAAACCTAATTTACTACTTTTACTAGAGAGTATTGAATCCAATGTATTACTTTTACTAGAGAGAATTAAATCCAATGTATTTTATACTTCCAATGTATTACTTTTACTAGGGAGTATTAAATCCAATATATTACTTTTATTAGGCAGTGTAAAATTTATTTATTACTTTTACTAAACAGTATTTAATCCAATGTTTTACTTTTACTATGGACTGAAAAACCTAATTTATTATTTTTTTAATTACTTTTACTTAGGAGTATTAAATCAAATGTATTACTTTTACTGGAGAGTATAAAACCCTATTCAATTTGATTCTTCATTTGTCTGCTATCATTTCTAATTGTAAAATCATGTCACAATGCAGAACATGCGATTTAACCATTACAACTTGAATCAATCTTCATTGATTTATTTCTGTGGAAACAGACCAAAGTTTTAAAAGCAAATTGCACAATGCAAAAACAACGTCTCTCTAAATTGCCCCATTTCTGTTTTAGCACATGAAAAGACAGTACATTTTTCAATATTTGTAATCTGTTTCAACTACAGTTAGTAAAATGTGCAAATCTTAAATTTTAAATCTCATAGACACTATAACATACACAGAGGGAATTTATCATCTCACCCACTTGGAGACAGTTAAATCTTTTAGGAGCTTGAATTAAGAGCTTGTCCCTTAGACTCCTAACTCACTCAGAAATGTGTCAGAAATCCATTAAGTAATGCAGGTGCTCTTGTTTAATATAAAATCAAAGCACATTTGTTTACAGTCAGCTTAACAGACAAGCTGAAGTTTTTATAGTGCAACATCATTTGCACTGACACATGCACATTTTTAGTCATAAAATATCCATTTATCAATTTCCAGCCTATGTAACTATCTAATCCAGGATCTAATGCTAATCCCCAAAACATGCAAGTCCTTAAAATAAACATATAATGAATGTTCCTGTTAGGATTTACTTATTTAAGGCATGTGATTCAGCCAATAAATTACAGTATCAAGGTTGCTTGGAGTTGAAAAAGAAAACATGCCATAAATTAAACCAAGTTTTAACTAGCTTATTGCTGTAAATTAAACATGTTTCTTTTTTCTTGAACAACATCCTGTGAAGACTGAAGTAATGGAAAAAAATCCACGAACTTTTGTACTAGAAATCATATCTCAGGTATTCTAGGTTGTTAATGCCTCTCTCTCAGCCTTTCCAAGAGTTTCTAGTTAGCAGTGAAGTCAGTCTGGACTGGACATGATGTAGGAGTAAATCTGAATAGCAGTATCAGAGGAAGTCAGTGCTTCAACAATTTTGTTTGAGCTCATTTAAATTTTGTGTTCAACTCCAGTCAGGAAGGTGGTTCAAATCCTGGCCAGAGGACAAACTGCTCTCCTTTGGCAAAGACTCCTTAGCAACAAATGCCTTAGTTCATCCAGCTGTGGCTGGATACAAGCAGGTAATGCTGATGGTTACACAAGAATGGGATGGTGTTTCAAAAGTATATGGAATAAGATTTTGCGGCATTCAAGCTAAAACAAACTGAATAAGTAAAAGTATCATCATATAATATATTAAATGTTCAAAGTTTCTTAGGGTTTATTGCTCGTAGGAAGTAACTAGATGTACTGATCAATTGGATGAACTGACAGACTTACCAACTCGGTTTACCTATAGCACTCTAACTACAGCAGTGGATTTTAAAACTTTTAATGCATAATATTCGTGCAGTCAAGTTTAAAGTAGGATCCATACTTGCATCAATGATAATCAATGGCAAGTGAGATTCTGTACAATAACGTGTGCAAGAGATAAAACTCACTCCTGGGATTACAGATGACTGCTTGATACAAGAAACAGCTCAGTCAACCTGCTAATGATCATGTAATGTTAGAGAAAAAACTTGTTTTAATAGGGTAACCTTTACACAACTGAAATGAATTCTGTCAGACTGTGAGCTCCATTTCCGGGTGTATGGTTGCAAGTCAAAAGAAGAATCTGGTGAGAGTGTTGTCTAATGAACAGGTAGTTGCATCCAAATTATTATCATTAAAGCAAAGAAACATTTCTCTATGCATTGATGGTCAAATCATTTCACACCAATCACAATGTAATATCTCTCTTAAGGCAATACCATAAAAGGACTTGGCCAATGGCTGGCTGCAAGGCATCTTAAAGTCTCTAAGGATCATATCTAATTTTCTTCACAGCTTTTCTCATTTGAATCAAGATTCTGTAATTTGGTTTGAAGTAATTACAAAGCCCTTGAGCAAGACAAAAGCTCTGCTTGGTGGACCTATAACAGTTTTGTTTCTGTAAAAAAAAATAATCACTGCTTTCGGAAGTTCGGAAAGAAAATCAGATAAATATTTTGCTATAATTTATAAATTATAATATTATAAAGTACAATCAAGAAAAACACTTAAGTACACAAGAGCCATGTTACACATGGTTAATCCCCCCGCCGGGAAGAAGCTACCTGAAGGTTGTACTTTCAAACACTCAATGTAATAATGTTTGAAGAAAATCCCACAAAAAATAGGCAAGGTAGAGTTATTGTTCTTGCAAACTGCACTTCCTACCAATGTGCTATGTCAGTGTATTAAGTTTGAAGAAAATCGCTCAAGCACTTTTGGAGTTATGCTTCAGACTAAGTTTTTCAATTAAATCTGATAAAGGGGAATAATTCTAAAAGGAGGCAAGGTAGAGTTATTATTCTTTTACAATGCACCTCCTCCAAATGTGCTCTTTCAGTATATGAAGTTTGAAGAAAATCACTCAAGTACTTTTGGAGTTATGCTCCGGACAAAACTGGAACGGACGGACACACGGACGGACAGAGACCATTTCTAATATCCCCTCCGCCTTTGGCGGGGGGATAATAAGTTCAAGAATTCAAGAATTAGATATACATGTATATGCTGGGATTTTTAAAATGTAAACAAGTAAATCTGATAAAGGGGAATAACTCTAAAAAATAGGCAAGGTAGAGTTATTGGACTTGCACACTGCACTACCTACCAATGTGCTCTGTCAGTGTATGAAATTTGAATAAAATCCCTCAAGTAGTTTTGGAGTTATGCTCCGGACAAAATTTATCAAGTAATTCTGATAAAGGGGAATAACTCTAAAAATAGGCAAGGTAGAGTTATTGTTCTTGCACATTGCACTACCTACCAATGTGCTCTGTCAGTGTATGAAATTTGAATAAAATCCCTCAAGTAGTTTTAGAGTTATGCTCCAGACAAAATTTATCAAGTAATTCTGATAAAGGGGAATAACTCTAAAAATAGGCAAGGTAGAGTTATTGCACTTGCACACTGCACTCCCTACCAATGTGCTCTGTCAGTGTTTGAAGTTTGAATAAAATCCCTCAAGTAGTTTTGGAGTTATGCTCCGGACAAAATTTATCAAGTAAATTTGATAAAGCGGAATAACTCTAAAAAAGGCAAGGTAGAGTTATTGCACTTTCACACTGCACTACCTACCAATGTGCTCTGTCAGTGTATGAAGTTTGAATAAAATCCCTCAAGTAGTTTTGGAGTTATGCTCCGGACAAAATTGTTTCGGACGGACGCACAGACGCACGGATGCACGGACGCACAGACGGACGAAGGGCATTCCTAATATCCCCTCCGCCTTTGGCGGGGGGATAAAAATCTGGATGGTTCACACAATTTGTATTTATGGAACTTTTTTAACCAATCAAAACTTCAGTTTTAATGACCAAAGGCAACTGAAATATTTCCCCTGATGCTGCATAGTGGATGTACAGTATTAGAGTAAGGAAGACTTCCTTAGCCATCTTTTATGAGTAAAAGATGCATACATAAGGAAATAGAAACAGCTTTTTTTCTTCTTCTTTTTTCAATGGAAGATAAAGAATTCCTCAGGCATACAGGTGAAATGCCACTGAACAAATTTCAATAAAACAAAATCAGTGTAAGGTTTTATTAGCTGTCTTCATCCTTAAGCACTTTTTCCTATGAAAGACAAATCTATAACTAACAAGGCAATCTGAAGGACAGCTAAATCCCCTTCCGCAGCGGACATGAATGTGTACTTCTTGACCTTTAACCAACCATGACCTTGATGTTGTGCCATGCATATTATAAGCACACAGTCTCATCATAGTAATTATTTGTGCCAAGTTATTTAAAATCGTCCATAAAGTCAAAAAGTTATGGAGAACATTTAACCTTGACCTTGGAGGAAGCAACCTGGATGTTGGGTTCTGCACATTGTGTCACAGTGGTGATCATTTGTGCAAAGTAATTAAAAAACTTTTCGTAAGCCAAGTTAGTAAGTTATAGCAGACGTGAAATGTGGATATTTGACCTTTAACCATGACCTTGACCTTGTGGGTAGCAACCCAATTATTGCGCTCTGCAAATCATCTCATAATGGTGATCACTTGTGCCAAGTTATTTCAAAAATTTTTCAGCAGTTTAAAAGTTATGGAGCGGACACGAAATGTAGACATTTAACACTTGACCTTTAAGTGTGACCTTAACCTTGGGGGTAGCAACCCAATTATTGTGCTCTGCACATCGTCTCATAATAGTGATCACTTGTGCCATTTTTCATATTTCAAAAAAATTTCAGCAGTTTAAAAGTTATGGAGCGGACACGAAAGTGTTACGGACAGACAGACGGACAGACTGACGGATGGACTGAGGCCATTCCTATAACCCCTCCCCGCTTTGCGGAAGGGGATTAAACAAGAGATGTTTGTGAAACATGAATGCCCCACTAATGGCAACCAATTAGTTATGTTACATTGACTTCAACTTCATTGACCTACTGACCTCAAAACCAATAGGTGTCATCACAGGTCATGACCAACCTCCCCACCAAATCTAAGAACTGTAGGCTGAAGCATTCTTAAGTTATTGACAGGACAAGTTTTTTGTTGTTAAGTTCACAATGACATTGACCTTTGACCTACTGAACTCAAAATTAATAGGTATTATCTACAGGCCATGATTAACCTCCCCACCAAATCTGAGGACTGTAATCTGAAGCATTCTCTATTTATCACAATGTCTGGTCTACAAAGAGATGGACAGACAGATTGACCAACATGTGCAAAAGAAGTATTACCCCAGCTCCTACGAAGGGAGCATAAAAATGAGATTTATTAAAACAAATATCAAGCCTGCAACACCATTTCATAGAATCATGTTCGTACAGTATATAAGTTGAAGTGACAGCAGTTCTGAAGATTTCACAGGATAAAATTGTTCAACCTTATCTGAGAATATATGATGCCCTTCCTCATAGATTAAAGCTTGTTCAAACACTATAATCAGCATAACTCAATTGTACTGATGTCAACCTAAGTTGAGAAAGCAGACATATTTCTTTCCCATCTCTGATGATTATTGAGTACAAGGAAACTGTAAACAAAACTAACTCCTTTTAGCAAAAAGAATGACAAAAAACAAGAGTATAAGTAAATACTGTGAATGCCTCATCAATATATTATGTTTGTCTTTAATTTGGTGAGGAAACATCGGCAGAGGTTCATTCAAGGTCAATAACACAATGAGAAGAAATTTCCTTCTAAGAAAATATCTAGAATTTTATGTCATTAAGCTGTCTCATTCCTTTAATTACAGCAGGCAAACTCGGTAATTCAAGTTCATTTCCAGTGTAATCAGGGACAGTGAAGATTAATACTCATCCTTAAATAAGCATACCCTAAAATCTAGAGTATTCTCTTTTCGTTAAAATCGTATAACTGTGACTTACATTTAATTAATTATTACCAGTTGTCAAAGAATCAAAAATTCCAGGTACAACCGGTTAACTTAATAGATTAATTTAACTCCTTAGGTAGCCAACTCCTTCCAAGTGTCTAGATGCCTAAAGGAAAAGAAATGAACATAAATTCTTCCCTTAATTATCAAATATTTTTCATTTCATAGCAAATTAGGCAATAAAATAGAAATGCATTATATCAATAGTAAATTGAATTGACAGTATCTGAGCATTTAAGTGCAACTGGAAATCTAAATACAGCTATTTTTAGACCAGTGCTCTTATGTTTCATGAATGATTTTGTAAGGACTCCTAGAATATTGTGCACTGGCTACTGACTTTAGAACTTGTGTAACAAAATTCGGCATATTTTAGAATAAAGAATTGGCACCTAAGTGGCAGAAGACCGGTAGCAATACAATAGTTTGAGCTTGAATTCTTAAATCATTTTTTTTTTTAAAGTTGCAGGCAGCATGTTATGAGAATTGTGGAAAATAAAAGTCATTTTAGACATAAAAATGAAAAATTAACAATGACAGCACAGACTAATGCCATGGAATATTGCTGACAGTCAGCTTCTGAAAATTTCAAAATTCAGTGACACGAGCTCACTGACAGATTATAAATGCATTGAACTGTGTGAGCATATTAAAGCAATGAGACTGCAGTAATGTAAATAATATACATCAGAATGAAAATAATGATTCTTTTTTAGGTCAATATACAAAATGCTGCAACTGTCAGCAGAAGCAATGTAAATTGTGTAAATATCTAAATGTATGTTTTCAAATCAATATTCAAAATGCTGCAATTTGCACTGTTTGATTGGGAAAAAATAAAATTCATAATAAAACACAACTTTAAGACCCAGGTCTTTAAAATCAAATAACTGTTACTTACACCCAGGTCTCAGTAATTTGGTATCCGTAATCAACAAGAACAGATAAGGGTCACTATGAAGAACATTTCATTTTTAACTTGTCTTAATGAAGTCAGATTTTGTGATGATTTATCACAAAAATGCTAGACAAAACAAAATCATTCCATATTTGGCATCAAAAACATGATGGAGGTGGCAGCAGGACCAGGGGATAACTCCTTCATACTGAAATATGATTAATCAATCCTGGAAACAGAAATCACAGGGAGGCATAAAATTTTATGACAAATTATATCCAGGCCGAGACATAAAAAAGAATCTTCTAAGCTTTATGCAGTGATTTGAAGACTGCTTTGGGAAATCAGCACTGTCAAAATGATAGGCTGCTATAATTAACACATTAGAAGCATTGAAGAATAAGTGTATTCAGCAAAGTTATGTTCTTTTTCAGTTTCTCTTGTCTGCCTTGGTACATGATGCATCTCCTTGCATATTAAACAAGGATATCGTTGGAAATGATGGATGTTCACAAAACACAAGAGAGTCAAAAAAATGTGCAATTGAGGAAGGTGTAGAGAGAAGGAGTTGTTTTGTGTTTCATGATGAAGAAGTCTGGGTGGGAAATATATAATGAAACTATGGTTGAAAATGAATGAAAAGTAATTGGGGATGTGGGCTCATATAACAGGGGTGTGATTGGGGATGTGGGCTCATATAACAGGGGTGTGATTGGGGATGTGGGCTCATATAACAGGGGTGTGATTGGGGATGTGGGCTCATATAACAGGGGTGTGATAGGGGATGTGGGCTCATATAACAGGGGTGAGATTGGGGATGTGGGCTCATATAACAGGGGTGTGATTGGGGATGTGGGCTCATATAACAGGGGTGTGATTGGGGATGTGGGCTCATATAACAGGGGTGTGATTGGGGATGTGGATTCATATAACAGGGGTGTGATTGGGGATGTGGGCTCATGTAACAGGGGTGTGATTGGGGATGTGGGCTCATATAACAGGGGTGTGATTGGGGATGTGGGCTCATATAACAGGGGTGTGATAGGGGATGTGGGCTCATATAACAGGGGTGTGATTGGGGATGTGGGCTCATATAACAGAGGTGTGATTGGGGATGATGGCTCATATAACAGGGGTGTGATTGGGGATGTGGGCTCATATAACAGGGGTGTGATTAGGGATGTGGGCTCATATAACAGGGGTGTGATAGGGGATGTGGACTCATATAACAGGGGTGTGATTACGTATTATGTAATAAAGTCAATGTTGAAACCAGATTTATTAAATGTTTGGGTTATAATAAAGTTGTATGACCCTCTAAATCTTTACAAAAGAAATAAAATAAAAAGGAATTAAAATGAAACACTTTATTCAATACTGGTATGTCAATACAGGAAAGGTGGGGTGCGGGCTGCTGCTGATTACTAAAATTTTTCAGTCAAAATAATGTCATAGTTTTACTTTTCAAAGTATAAATGAGTAAATACATTTCCCAGTATGTTCAATACAAAAAATGCAAAGCATTGTCACACCTTAAACCAGGCCTATATTAGATTTCAAATTCATCCTCGTTTTTGAAGAATTATCATTAAGCACTGACATAAAATAAAAGAAAAAGTCCTAAGTGTCGCAAGTGCTCATAATGAATCTTATTTTATTTTATGCCTACCAATGAAATATAGGGAAATATCAGTGAGATAAAAGTGATAATACACTGTTTTGAATCAGTTAATTACCATTTTGATAATACATGTTTGTGCCCGAACTATTGAATATTGAGTATTAATCCGCTTTTATTATTAAAGTATGTATGGCAAAATTCAATAAATATTGATAAACTCGGTAGACAAAAATAAATATTATTTGATGAAAGTGTATTCAGTTTATTTCAGCAGAAGTAAAGTTATCATATGTATTGGAGATTGTCTGCACTTTTTTGTGTGCGGAGTAACCAAAGTACGCATTAACTGATTTGGGGCTCACCATGGGGAATTTATTGAAGGCCCTGATTAAAAATGTCATAAAAAAACCCATTTTTGATGTGTTGGCATAAAATAAAAAGAAAATTTGTTTGTTTTTTAGTAGAAGATGGGAATTTATTTCATCTCGTGAACACCATATGTTGATATTTTCTCTCGTGGCTGCGCCACTCGTGAAAATATCACATATATCACATATGGTGTTCACTCGATGAAATAAATTCTCATCTTCCACAAAAACAAACAAATATCCTCTATATAAATAAATGGGAAAATGTATGTATGTTCCTCAAATAAAACTGCTCTAACCTGGTAATACTACTCAAATTGGCAGTGAGTTGCACTTCACCAAATACAATATCCTCTCTTATTTTCTCCACTAAAATGTCAAAATACATCTTCAAAGAAATTTCTACCAAAACTAGACTATAACTCCAAACCTATTGCACTTATTTGTTAAAAGTTTACAAAATGACAGTAAGAGAAATGCACTGTACAGGAACAAAAACTCTTTCTTTGTAACTTTTGGAATTATCTCCCTTTGTCAAAATATTACAGTCAGTGGTTGCTGCAAGTGAGAACTTAATAGCTGAAAATTTAAGGCTTGAAAAGGGCATAACTTTGTAAAAAATCAATGAACCAAAACATGCTGCTAATATGCACAGCTCCTCTTGGTAGTTAATCTTCCTGTGAAGTTTCAGTAAATTCCAGCCAGTGGTTGTTGAGAAACAGTCCAGAAAAGGCTTAAAAGGGGGATAACTGTGAAAAATCAATGAACCAAAACATGCTGCTAATATGCACAGCTCCTCTTGGTAGTTAATCTTCCTATGAAGTTTCCGTAAATTCCAGCCAGTGGTTGCAGAGAAATAGTCTGGACAAAATTTCCGGGTGGAAAGACAGAAGGACAGTGGGTGAAACAGTGACTATATGCATCCCCATTGGAAAGCATAATAAAACAGTCCTAATAAAGATCTAATAATCATTATCTCCAGTCATTAACTGATTACTCGATTTTACTACCAACCAAATTTCAGCCAAATTTAACAGGACAAACTGCTACAAGAAATAGAAGGGAATATAGGCCAAAGAATGAATGAACTCCTGTGAAAACCAGGATCATTTCCGATGAACCTTCTACACCAAGCTGTAACTGCAGCTTCCATATTGTTTAATATTTCAGAGCTCATCTAATTTTCTTGAAACAAAATAGCACGTTAGCTTAAAATTTACATACTTTGTTCCTTGACTGATTCAAAAATGTAAAAATTTTCCTTGTAAACTGTAAATGATACACATACTTTTAGGTCTCCTATATATCTAGTAACCCCCTTACAGGCACAGTGCCATTGAAATGAACTAGTTAATCAGCCAAATATAGCTTCACACTGACTTTACTGCCTTTTCACATGCAAGATGTCCTCATTTTATTGTTCAAGTTTTGACTAGCCCAGATTCAACATTAGACTTGACTATATTCCATTACTCAGTAGGATTATGTTCTTTGTTTGGTTACCCTCTTAGTTAAATAATCTCAAAATGATATATGAACATGTACCTAACATCTCAAAATGATATATGAACATGTACCTAACAGGATAACTTGAGTTAAAACATTCTGGCAATAACATTCGTTTCAATTTTTCTGTCTAACTGGGTCTTGCACTAAATCTCCATGTAGAGAGGGGCTGTCTTTGTTGAGATAGTCAGAGGTTGGCAAATTGGCAATTTGTCACCATTATTTACGAGCCTCTGTAGGCTTTGCACTCTATTAAACAGACAATCACTTAGGGTAATAAACTTTCCTTGAAGGATGGACCCTTGAAGCAAATGGGAGATAAACAAGTAGGAAGTTATTTCAGGACACATGTAGACTCCCATCTGTCAAGTCAGTTTTGACTGTCAGATAGTTTCTTCTACATATAATGTCAGCTCTTAATCGAGATGGTCTCAACATGGACAATAGGACATGAAACTTAAAATGGACAGGAACCACTGCAGACCGCCCACTTCACTCACGGAAAATGCCTTAAATGTCTCAAGTCTGTCAATCTGAATTTGCATGGAATATTTATGCTTTTTATCAGGACTGGGCAATCAATTTTATGACTTAATTTATGCCATTTCAGTTTCACATCATGCATCTAGGAAATCTCCAATTAAGGAACTATATGTACAATTAGCAGAATAAACAGTCAGGCAGCATTGTTGCATAATTTCAAATTGGTTTTAGACTGGAAAATCAGTAATATATATGTACACTTCATAGCAATATTTCTGAGCTTAATTTTAACCTAAATGTTACCAGCTCCTAGAAAAGCCATTTTCTGAAAGACAAAATTCTTTGTTAAACTGAAATGCTGAAGTGAATTTACATGTACTGATAGTTATAATATTGTTCTTTATTCATAAAATACTGAACTGAATTTAATCCAAATACAAATTTTCCCTTTTTGACATAGTCTACTACTTTTGGCTTGAACTTCTACTAATATGGATGCATTGCTAACAAATTATCTTGAAAACCTAACCAATCAGGATCAGAGAATCTGAGTCTTCTAAGCAGATGCAACCAGTCTAAGACAGCTTACTGCCTCACCAGGTTTATGAAAAAGAGGGAATGGTAAGCCTTAAGATTATCGTTTGATACAAATAACCTCATCTACCATCCAGTTGAATATGGAGATAGGTAATGAGGCCATGTAACCTATGAAATGGTTCGGCCACTGGGGGAAAATTCGGTCGGAGAAGTGAGTACACCCTTAACGCAACAGCTTTGCCTCTCAATGGAAGAGACAGATAATGGGATAACATTGTCTTGCTGCTTTTAAGGAACAAATTGGAGACCTTAATTTTCATTGCCTAGTCAGTACAAACTGGTGCAATTTATGTCTTTTGAAAGTCTTCTGGACATTCGATTCATTACAGTTATACGGAAGTTTATCATTGACAAATATATTAACCTTACAATGTAACCTACATCAACCAGTTTTTTAAAAAAGATTTTTCTTGTTTAATTACACTTCAGTCTGAAGTCCTTAATATGTAAATCAGCACTTTGATTTTAAGAAATTCCATTTAGTAAGTATGTACTGATGCTCTTTTCCAATGAAAGATTATAACCACTCAACAGTAATAGACAGACCATGCAAACAGTCTCTTTAAGCTACTCAATAATTGTAGGAGCCCAAATTAGATTTAAACTCTCCCCAAATTCTCCATTAATAAGGAACAAGTAAACTTATTAGCTTTACACTCAATCAAGAGGTAACTGGTTCTGATTCAGCCGAATCCTAGAGAACATCCTAATTTGGAACCTCTTTTCATGAATATATACATGTATATATGGCTGCTTTCTTCAACAAGCTGTTTGCTCTTTAGCCTGCTTGACTTTGCCCCACTTTGGCACATCCCTGCAATCTGATCATGGTCATTTTGTTAACAACAGCTAGATGCTTCTTCCAAGGCATTTTGTTGTGTACCAAGAGTTTTTTAACAATAAATCTTATAGCTACACAAACCTAATCTTGAAATCAATGATCAGTGGGTGAGTTTGTCAAGTCAGAATGGTTTTGACTGTCTGAAGATATCTGGATGACAGTAAGTGCATGATTAAGAGACTCTGCAGACAGACTGTAGACAATATGGTACTGACAACAATACAACCCTGTCACATACAGTCTCCCATTAGCAATCACACAGAGTGGGTCAGTCAGAAAGGATCTGTCCTCTTCATACAACCTGTATATCAGCCCGACTAAAGCTTCTACTGAAAGGCCACCCAAATTTAGTAAGACAACATTTGAATTTAACACAGTAATTATTGTCTTGATAAGCATAAGTAGTAGCCTTTAAATACCCAATGCCTTTAGAATTTCTGAAACTCTTTAAAAATGACACTTTTTTCATGTAAATTTCTTTTAAATTGACATGTATTCAAATAAACTAGAAAAATTTTATTTCTTAGTGCTAACAAATAAATTTGTATTTTTGGTATTACCGGTATGTCAAAACCAGAGCTACCAGAGAAGTGATGGATACCCCTACAGAAACTGAGCAGAGTTTCTAGATTATTATAATTATGCATGTGTATAATTTCATTATTAACTTCTGTACATCTATAAAGTTAGAAGAAGCTGGCATTAATAGTGTCTGAGTTATGCAAGTTGACTAATTTCTCAAAAACTTCAAGCACAGCGATCTTGACCTTAGCCTTAGAAGGTCAACATTTCTGCAAATGCATATTTACATGCCATTATAATTTATAATGTACATATTTTCAAGAGGCTGGGATCAATACATAATAATAACATGGTGAGACAGGAAAGAACTAGGAACAATGGAACTGAACACTTTCCCAACATAGCCGCCCACTTTTTTCAGTGAAATGTGGGCTTACAACACAAGAATTTTCACCCAAAATCTACTTACAGTGACTATTTCCAGCATTTCTTGACGTGATATATAGCCATTGCCATCCAGGTCATACATACTGAAAGCCCATTTTAGTTTCTGTTCTAATCTGCCGCGAGATGTTACACTCAATGCACAAATAAATTCACGGAAGTCTATTGTACCATCACTGTTTGCATCAAAAGTACGGAAAACATGTTCTGCAAATTTTGAAGCATCACCATAAGGAAAAAAATTCCCATAAATTTTCTTGAATTCCTCCACAGTAAGGTGGCCACTGGGACAGTCTTTTAGAAAGCCTTTGTACCATTCCTGCAGTTCCTCATCGGTGAACTCTGTGTTTTGTCGTAGGTCCTGAAGCACTTCAGGTTTCAGTTTACTGTTCGCCTTTCCCATCTCTTAATGTCTTACCACTGAAAATATACAAACACTGAACTTAACAAATTTTTCATCTATCTTTCAAATTTATATTTAACATTGTTCACAACTGATGCATTGTAAAAAATGTCCAAATCTCTTTCTCAAACACAACAGATGTGTGTCTGAAAACATTTCAAATGAAAATTACCCCACAGATCAGAAGCTTGTTAACACTCTAATGCACTACTTAGCAGCAAAGGGCAATGCTGCTACTTACCAATATGATTTGGATTATTTTCAATTATCAGTACAACAATCAAACAGAATACATAATACAGTCCACCTGGTATTTTCTAATTAGCAACATATATATAACTTGTATATTATGTCATGTGGACTGAACATCATTTCTCTATAGACTGAAAATGGTTTTATCAATCTGATTAAAATCAGCTCCTAAATAACGCTCCGCTAACCGTAGTTAGTAGTTAGATCGTGTACTTCAGTCAGACTGATGGTTTTATCACATGTCAACTTGCAAGAATCCGTAACTTTTAGATCACTTGTACCATCCATTTATGTATCAATATTTTCCAACTCAAATTGATCTTACAAAATACTGATCAAATAATTATGTGAAACAAGTTGATATATTTTCTTTTCGCTTAAATGCATTGGTAACTTCCACTAGTGTATCAAGCGAAGTGACGATCAAAGTCAATAACAAGAATCTACTTCAATTATAAATAAACCTAATAGTAATGAGATAATTTGCAAAACAACATTTTACAAGCAATCAATAAGAGGAGGGTTGATCATGAAGTGTTTATATACCTGAGTACTAAAGGTACAAACAGGAGGAACAGAAATAGGAATCTATTTCTCCTAAAAAAATGTGATGCTGTTTCAAATTTTGTTTACACTGCAAAAAAGGTTGATCACCATTCTGTACCTGTATGTAGAAAGTACAGAAAAAATCCTGATCCACTCCTCTATTTCTGAATCAATAAAACTAATATGAAAACTTGCAAAATGCTTCATCAGTCAAGCAGGAGAACACTACATAAATACTTTCAGATACAAATGTTCAACTTGGTTCATACAACATGCAAATCTGAATAGTTAATACATGCCATTCCAAGATGTAATTAAAGCCAACTGAAATATTTCAAGGCACAGTAGTGAAACACCTAGCTATACCATACCACAAGGAGGAAACAGGAATATCTTTTGAACTCCTATAACACAGTTAACAGGGTTATACAATTCTTTTTTATCAATGGCTCAAACAAATCAACAGTACTCTTTCTTTCTAACATTATAAAACTAAAGCACCGACTACTTTCCTACCATATTTTTCTGAAACTTCTAGGACATAGTTCTTCAGAATACCCTGCAAAAACTTTGCAAACATTAAATTACCAAATGTTTTTGTTTGTTAATTAATTAATTACGTGTTATCAAATTAGTATCAGATTCCTTTTAATTGTATTTAACCTTGCCTTTTGTATTCATATGTGATTAAGTCACATGGTATGGAATATTAGACAATCCAGAATCATTCAGTCTATATTAGTGCAGGAAATGTCCACGATTATCTGGGATATAAAGCCATCCAACTTCCAGATAAAATCAGCCTCATTTACATGTATCCAGCCAGTTATCCAATTTGTTTGTCACCAAGGACACCAGAATATTCTGTCAAAGGCCTCTCATGGATTGTTCACAGTACCTTTTCATGCATACATTCATTCACAAGAATAATTGGATTTTCATATAATGTGTGGTTGAGGACATATCTACTGAATGGTTTTATTACCCAATCCAAGTATTTGAATAATGGCTTTTCTCTGTACCTTCTATCTGACTGTGACAATCCTAACCAAAATTTAAGTATTGCAGAAACTTCTAAAAATTTAAGTTAGGTATCTTTTATGTGTGATGTGTGTTCATCTACAGAGCTTAACTGATCAGTGAAAGTTCTTGTGAATCAGTTTCTCAACTAACCTTGAAGTTATTTTTCCCCCGATGAACAGAACTTAACTGGGCCTTGAATTACTTTTAAAATGCTGAAAGCCAGTATCTATAAAATGAGTATTCAATGTCACATGATCAAATTTGAATACGTGAGGTAAATAACAATGGTGGATCAACCAAAACTTAAAAAGATTGATTGAATGATAAACAACTCAGAAACACAGTCATCAAAACCTTATTGATACTAAGAAAAATTGTAAAATGACAAAATGAAGAAGTCATTCGGTAAGTCGAGAATACTTACTAGCATCAAAGTGATCAGGTCCTATCAATACAATGTTGTGTTCCTAAAAATAACTTTAATGTATACAAATTAGCATCTTCTTACTAAATCCAAGCAATGATGGAGAAGTTACAGAAAAAGGAAAGTAAGTATTTTTATATCTGCTGACATCCACAAACCTACTCATGATACAAGTGAAATTAGACAGCAAAATTTGTTTTTAGCAAGGTGAGTCTGCATTAGAGTTATCATTTTTTTTTTTTTTTAATAAGGTGTATTATAACTTCAAAGTTAAGTCTGAAAATTATCTGCCCATAAAGCAACTAATCCCACATGTTTTAATAAGATTTATTTACACATACTAAGTGAAAACAAATTTTCATGTTAAGTTGAACCATATTCACTAAGGGAAGTAACTCTAATAGCAATAACACAATGCTCATATGCAATGGCAAAAATGTTTCTGAATGACAGTACTAATTGGTGCAAAAAAACAGAGAGTAAATTAACAGATTACTCAATTCTGCAGGTACAATGGGATAAGCTTAAAGTGGTTTGGAGAGATAGGTAAGTACCAGACACTCCATTTCTCATGACACACCTGCTCATAATTACACCATTGCTGGCTTACTATAAGCATGTCACTGTTTCTGTTAATGTTATAACTTGATTGATCAATAAAAGCTGCACAATGCTATGTATAAAATCAGTATCAATTTTTGATAGTTTATTATTTTACTCAAAGCTCTGTAGCTAATACCTTTTTCACAATTGTCTAAACTGGTTTTCATGTGTAATGTCAATAGCTGTTTTAGTAACACTTAAAATTAATAATAAAACAACAATACAACAAATTTCATATTTCAGACTGCCATCATTTCCGGTGTATTATCTTAGAAACTGTAACTTTTTTTTTGTCTGAATAGTGACCATCTCCATCGTCGAGAAGATAAAAGCAGTGACTTCAAAATACAAAACCAAAGACTCACTGACTGATGGTCATGGGTTCGAGCCCTGCTGAAAACCATTACCAATTTGATATGAGAATGTTTGCAGTTTATTAAGGAGAATAGGAGTCTAGTACTGGTTCTTCAGAGAAACAATGGCTATGTAAGCGGCCCAACCAATATCATTTTGTCTGTAAGAGGGCATTTAAAACTCAATGACTGCATCACCTCACAGCTAGGTTGAAAGTTCTTTTTTTTCAGCAAGGTTCTGTTTAGATGTGAGCAATGGGCTTGAAGTATTTGGCTTATACTTTTCTTCTAACAACAACAACAAGAAACAACAACAACACATGCCTTGTTCTGTTTTATTCTCCTTTATCATTACTTATCTGTACCGTTTAAAGGGATTTTCAGGCAAAACAATACAGTCTCAATGAACAATCATGTTTAATGAATCTGTTTCATCACAAACTGGTTACATGTACATGTACATATACCTGATACAATGCCTTTCAGTCTAATACATTATACAGATTTCCATGAATTTGTTTGTTTTGAATTCATCTAGTACATCTCTTTTTCATAAACACATTAAGATTCATGAAATAAGACCTTACCTTTATTTTGTAAACATAAAAATAAATCTCATTTCTAATGAAGATGAACTGTAGCACATCAATAACCGCAGATTTTTCTCTGGTAATAATACACAGTGGATTTGATTGAGTACATCTGTGACTCAGTAACAATTTCAAGAATAACTGTATCACTTAAGCACAGTATTTCTCCTGCTATACAACAATTCATTCACTGTTGCCAATAATTAATATATTCCTCCCACAACTAGATCAATGAAATGTGAAAAAATGTGAATCACAGCAGTGTTATATTAATAATTCAAAATCAAGCTGCAAAGTTTGTTATCATGCACTGCTAATTGATAGATTTTATCTTGTAACTGAACTGTACAAATTTGTTTCTGCCTTTGAGGTGGTTCATCTGCCAGACATCTCTCTAAAGCAAGAATAGCGCAGAAACATAAATAATTCAATCAAACAGTCTTACCAAAATAAATCCATTCTGTGTATTAATGTTCTGCAACCAAGTGCTTCACAATTAGGGCTTGAAAATAATAAAAAATACCTGGAACCATTCTCAACATCTTATTCTGCTACAGGTTTTGCATCAAAATATATAGTGGTTATTTAATAGACATACAAGAAATGCCGCAATGCAATAAAACCAGGTTTTCAACGTTCATGTTTCATAGAAGCTTCATCAAGTGCCCTGGTGCATATTGTCAGCATTTTGCAATTCGAACATTTTTGGGGGGATTATGGCCTTTTGATTTTTTACATATATAACATACAGATGAATATTAAGTTGTATCTTTTATGTTTCTACCGATTTGAAATGCTAATTGTATCTAATTAGATGCATATTATCACAAACAACAAACGTAAGAACAAATTAATTTTATTCATAATACTAATCGATTCATTATAGTAGTATTATGATGCTTGGTCATTTTGTTTGTTTGCTTTGTACATTTATTTGTTTATTATTTACTATATACATGTATCATTTATTATGCATTTATACATTATATTAACATAGCAGAAATCAAACCAGAGCTATCAGTGACACTGAATTACCCCTATAACACGTCTTTGCCTGTAACTCAAAATTCTAGACTGAAAAATGCAAAATCCTGTATAGTGATATAATATGATGTATAACAAAGATATGTATAAAATTTCAATCTAATATAATAGCTGGAGTAGTTTTTAAAATCAAAGAAGAGTTGCACACTTAAGAGTATTTCTCTATACATTATATATACAGAAAAAAACCAAGGGCCATAATTCTGCCAAAAATGTTCGCAAAACACCGACAATATGCGCCAGGGCTCTTAATGATGATGCTCCTGTAAAAGTTTAGTGAAAATTGCTTGAGGAATGTAGAAGGAGTTGAGCACAGAAATGTATTTCTCTTTGTTTTTTAAAAAAACAGAACAAAGGGCAATAATTCTGCCAAAAGTGTTTGAATCACAAAACCCCGACAATGTGCGCCAGGACACTTGATGAGAAAGCTTCTGTGAAAATTTTTTCAAAATCGCATGAGAAATGTAGTAGCTGAGTTGAGAACAGAAGTGTATTTCTCTGTTTTTTAAAAAAACAAAGGGTGATAATTCTGCCAAAAATGTTTGAATCACAAATCTCCAATAATATGCACCAGGACACCTGATGACAAAGCGTCTGTGAAAGGTCAACATCGCTTGAGAAATGTAGTAGGAGTTGAGAACAGAAGTGTACTTCTCTGTTTTTTTTTAAAAAACAAAAGGCCATAATTCCACCAAAAATGTTTGAATCGCAAAACACAGACAATATGCCCCAGGGCACTTGATGACAAAGCTTCTGTGAAAGTTTGGTCAAAATCCCATGAGAAATGTAGGAGGAATTGCACACAGAAGAAACTGTTTATGCTCGCCCGCCGACATGTGAAAATTTTCATCTCCTTTTACATATAATATATATATCATATTATATTATATATATTTATAATGAATGACATGCAGATAACCTCTATGGATTTTTTACTGAGATTACAGCCTTCTAAGTTTCTGAAAAAGATTGATAGCAAACTTGTTCAGTGGCTTTGGTTTTTTACATTACAGTTTATCATTTGGTACATAAGTTCTCAAGATGACAGCATCTTTGTGTTCTTACAGAACTTACACATTCCCCCCCCCCCCCCCCCCCCCTCCCCCCCACCCATCCACCTGAATAAAAAAATGTGCAAATTAAGGGAGTCAATGTCAATGTTGCTGATATCATTCAAACTTTAAACCTCTCTCAGGTAGATATTATAGAGCTTATCTTTGAATCACAGTACCTGCACTAGCGAAATGCTATGCTGTAGGGGTAGAGCATTTGAAACTTGATCCCCCCCCTCCCCACACACACACACACCTTCAGGTAGTAAGTTCAAAATCAACAAAATCTCCTTGTTTGACCAAAGTACTCAGGTAAAAACAAATGATAACCTATCTTCAAGACATACAACCGTCAAGACTGTTTTGCTGACATAAATCAAATTATACAGCAAAGTCTGTCACAGTACTTACTGGCTATAACAAATGGCTCGATGTAAGATTTATGTTCCATCCTAATCAATCTGTAGCTAAAGTGAAAATGTGTATTGTAAATCATTTCATTTACCTTGTTTAAACATTGTATATCCAAATCTAAGTTCAAATTTTCACAGAGCTGCAACTTAACTACATGAATAAGACATAAACCCTGTCTTTGCAAACACTTTATGTAAAATAATATTTGATCAAAATGTAGAGTTTACCCTGACAGTTTTATGACGAAGCCTTATTGATTGATCACACAAATAATCTAATTTAAAAATTCATAAGAGTCTTAATCTTCTATTTACGGATTTCGGATTATATATAACCTTTTTGGCTCATACCTAAACTCTGCTATTCAATGTCGCTACATCGAAGAATCAATTACAGATCTCAATATCATCAATTAAAAGTTCACATGCTTTAATGCATAAAAATCAACAGATTTTAATTGTAGCTTTATTCAGCTCTAGATACACTCATCTTGTAATACTACCCAATTCTCAATAGACGGCAAATATATAAATGCAAATATACTGAAGGAAAAAAGTTTAGCAACAAATGAATTAATTGTCGGAATCATTATGAAGCTTAATAAAGAAAAAGTTTTAATCCTCTAATGTTAAGTGGAGTATCAGCTTGTGAAATTTCAATAAAAGAATTTGAATGGAGTGAATTGTGAATGTAAACTGACATCAGGTTTTGTGATAAAATGTTACACAATCATTATCGTGTATGGTGAGCCCTATGGTTAATGAAAAAAGTGCATCTTTACCTCATGCTAGCAATATGAATTCTAACAACGTGCATAGGAAGTCTCTGCCACTCCCTGTGTAAACCCATTCTAAGTCTGACATTATTAACTTCATGAAATCTGCTTACTTGCCGTTCGAGGTGATCCCACAGATGCTCAATTGGTGACAAACCTGACAACTGAGCAGGCCACTTAAGCATATTTACACAATTATCACTGCAAAAACAAATGAGTCTGAAGTACAGCATGTGAGCTGGTTTTGTCCTGATCAGTATATGTGTGTGACCATAAGAAAGCAATAAGTACTGGATGTAGAATTTCATTGGTGTATCGGTCAGCAGTCAGCTCGGTTTCCTGTGACAATGACAATGTTTGTCTTTGCTTGGTGACTAATTGTGCTTCTTATCATGAGGCTACCTCCACCATAGGGATCATGCTCACACAATGATGCCTTGTGTATGAAACCTTTCTCCCCTACTTTAATGTTACACTCTCAGTGACCAATCAGCAAAATCAACAGTAAAAGAAGATTCATCAGTGAAAACTACCTCATTGCATATATTGGTCTCTTGTCCATCTCTGATGAGCCCTGGCCAAGTGAAGCCTTGCCTGATTATGACAGCAATTGGAATGCCAAACGTACTGCCAATAGGCTCTCGATCCTGCAACTTTCAGCTGGTTATGAACTGTTCAGAATGAGAGTCCTGTACCAATAGCATTTCTTGCTATTCTGCTGCTAGGCCAAAAGCAGTTTTGTCTTGATAATGTCATTAGATATAATATTCTTCACATGGCTTTGTCTTTTGTAGCCAAACTGAAAGTGGCTTATCCAGTCTGTTGGTGTTTGGCCTGGAGATGGCTTATTGTGTCTCTCAGTCAATAAGCTCATATTGTGTAAACACTGATTTTAAAATAAAGAAGTGCCAGTTCAAATTTTCTTGTTAAACTTTTTTCCTTCAGTATATTAACAGATAAATATACCAGGTAAAGATGTAACCAACTATTTCTATGACTCTAGCCCTATTGGTCTTTTATTTTATCTGTCATCTGGATCTTGACAAAGTTCCTGTAGGTATGGTCATACACTGGGGTAAATGCAATACAAATACTATTGTTACTACATACAAAATATGAAGGAGATACAACAGTTTTGCACTAACCCCTTGTAATAGAATTGTTTAAATTAATTTAATGGTTTTATATTTTTGTGAAATTGACACTAAGTCTTTGTTTAACATAATTAACCAAATACTTTTGGAACTGACCAATAACCCATATTAAACAAGGCAGTCTGAAGGATGGCTATATCCCCTGCCACAGTAGAACATTGGAATGGATAACAAGTGTGAAGAGAGAAGGTTAGACCTCCCAATGTGACATAGGATAATGATTTCTATGGAAAATGGGCAGCTACATTTGGACCTCACATTTGTAAATGATGAAATCAAGAATATGAAATTGTGAGTTATTCAACTGATGACATAGTGAGAATATGGAAAATTACAATAGTCAGTAAGTTATGGAGAAAAAACAAATGTGGACTTTTTTTTATATCTGACCTCTACGTGTGACCTTAACCTTGGTGTAGCAACCTGGCTGTTGCTCTGTGCACATCGTCTCGATCATTTGTGCCAAGTTATTTCAAGCACAAAATGTGGACTTTTCTATATATGACCTTTAAGTGTGACCTTGACCTTGGGGGTGGCGACCTGGTTTTGCACTCTGCACATTGTCTCATAATGGTGATCATTTCCTCCAAGTTATTTTAAAACCTTTCCTTGAGTTTAAAAGTTACGGAGCGGACACAAAAATGTTACGGATGGACAGACTGACAGATAGATGGAGGCCATTTCTATAATCCCCTCCCCGCTATACAGCATGGGATTAAAAATGCTTACTTGATAGCAGCCGGGCATGTAAGCTGGACAAGCAATGGCAGTATTTACATCATTTCAGACCATTTATTAAAATTCCAGTATGTTTTAAAAAGACAATGTCAACAAATGAATAAACCAGACTATAAAATCCAATGTACTTGAAGAAACAATGTCACAAATCCAAAACAATGTCAACCAATGAACTTAAAGAAACAATGTCATAAAAACCAAAATAATGTCAACCAATGTACTTAAAGAAACAATGACATAGAATCCAAAATAATGTCAACCAATGTACTTGATGAGACAATGATATAAAAACCAAAATAATGTCAACCAATGTACTTAAAGAAACAATTTCATAAAATCCGTAACAATGTCAACCTGACTTTGCAATTAACATAAACCGCAATGAACTGGATTTAACAGATTTTCTCCAATAATGCAAATATCAAAACCTGTCTCATAATTTACATAAAAATTCCGGTGCACTTAAAGAAGCGTGGTCATTAAAGAAACAAGCCTGAAAATCTACATTTAACAAATCTACAAAACAGACAATGTCGATGCAGAAAAACTGAACTACAATTTACATTAAAACCAATGTAATAAACAGACAACTGTAATACAATTTCAAGCTTGAAAAAAGTTATATATTGCATCCAATGTAACTGAAGTGGCAATGCCAACAGAAACCCAGTCTAAATATTTTCATTTTATTTAATATCAATTAAAGACACCAGCCTGACAATTTACATTTAATCCAACTTTCTTCAAGATGCATTGCCAAAACAGAAAGCAGTCTGTTAAAGACGTACACCAGTCTGACAATTTACATTTAATCCAACTCTCTTCAAGATGCATTGCCAAAACAGAAAGCAGTCTGTTAAAGACGTACACCAGCCTGACAATTTTACATTTAATCCAACTTTCTTCAAGATGCATTGCCAAAACAGAAAGCAGTCTGTTAATTTATATTAAATTCAATGTACTTTAAAAGGCATTATTAAAATGGAAACCAGTCTGACAATTTATCTTAAATCCAGTGTACTTCAACTGGCACTGTAAAAATGGAAGCCAGTTGGGCAATTAAAATTTAAATCCAATTAACTTCAAAAAACATTTTCAAAATGGAAACCAGTGTGATAATTTATACTGAATCCAATCTAATTCAAAAGCCAGTGTCAGAGTTGAAAATAGTCTGACAAAATGCATTAAATCCAATGGACTTCAAAACTGATTATCAAAACAGAAGCCAGGAGTCTGACAATTTATATACAATTCAATATCCTTTAAACATAAAACAGTTTACAATTTACATTAAATCAAATGTACTCAAGAGACAATCTGAACAGCATACCTGACTGAAAATTCCACCATGTATAAAAGGTGTACAAAAGGAAGCATGTCAATATAAGAACATTCTCGAAGATTTATATTTTCTTCTACTGAAAAACAATGTCTGCAGTCTGCAATGAAAAGCAGTCTGAACATTAATGCAAGTTCCAATGTGTATGCTGGTTTAAAAACCAGTCTGACCTATTCTATGTTCTGATGTTTATTAGGGCACACAATAATATTTGTCAATACGGACACCATGGCCAGACTAAACATTTATTTAAGTACAAAAGACAAGAGACGAAAATTTCAATATTTGACACAAAGAATGAAGAAGAAATACTAGCAATTACTGAATAATCCATATATGGAAATCTTCAGAGAGTTCTTAGTGTCAGTAACTGCAGAATGATGTATGACCCAGAGCAGATGTACTGAAAAAACTTGCCAATACATTGATTTTTTTCTCAAGTACCATTACTAGAGAATTGTCTCTAATATATGTGACTTTTCCTATATTTAGGTCTATGGTAGACAACAAAGGGATCAAACTTAGAATTATTGAATAATTGCCAAAAAAGTGCAAATTAGCTATGTAATCAAGGTTATTGAAGAAAATTATCAGCAGTAATGTTGTTACCACGACAAGCTCAGAAAAGCATGCAGCCTGATAAAATTCTGAAGTATTGTATCCTATCATTATTGACATTCTCATTACTTTCAAATTATCCATTTTACATCAACAGAGAAACAAGTTCTTGCAATTTCTACTCAACAACTGTTTCCTGGGAACAGACCAGTGCTTGTGCCAAGTGTGCGATGTGGAAAGCCACTTCAGACTTTCACCCCCTAGTGGTGGAATTCCTAAGCCAGCTAACTCCATATCATTCCCACAACTATAACATACTAAAATGTATTTTGCTATTTTGACATATTTGGCATTCAGTAACTCTGACCACCAAATGTTGAGTCGAGATAAAATTAGAATTACAGCATGCCAGTCTATGACCTGACAAATATGGTTATTGTAAGTATAAAAGTACACTTACAAGAAGCTGTCAAAACTGGGCCTGGGAGATTGTTTTTTCAAGGTTCATAATTCCAATTGTACCTAGTATCACATACAGGCATTTTCACTCATACTGTTCTTTTGCATAATTGATGCAATCTTATTTGTCCAAATGTCAATAAACATAGCACACTCCCAAGATATCACAGACAGTGAAAGTATTTTAATTCTTTTTCTTTTTTTTGTACTCTTACCCTGCTGGAGACAACTGACTGTCTTTGCAACGTGTGCAGACCACGTTACATAAGCATGCAAATCCATGCAGTCTGATCATGGTCTGCAGTATTCGCTGTTCTGTCAGTAAATTTTCAACAAGCACCCCCATAAACGATAACTGAGTTTGTCCAAATTGAAAGATGAACAAGTCCTTTTTAGATATTTAGCATGGTAAGGGTTAAATTCTGTATGCAATGACTCCTGTGTGAGACCTTTTGATGAAATGACACATTTGCTGTCGATGCAAAACGGAAGTACAATGTACACCAGAAGTATATTGTGATGGTCAAGTCAAGGGGAGGCAATTCTGTGTAATAAGAGCAATTATAAGGGGAAACCAGCTGTTGTCGAAAGGATATTGAGAATAGTGCTTTGCTTTATATACTAAACCACTATTACATAACATAACATCATTATTGTGTAGTTAGTATGATTAGTGTTTAATAATGATAATATCTATCAGCAGTGTATAAGGATAATACCTACTCTGTTGTGTTTATGAAAACATAACTAATGATAAATCACTGCTAGCTAGTGTTAATGGCACATTCAGATATTGGGCTTACTTGCAGACAAATGATTGACAACAGCTGACAGCTGGAAAACAGACAGATAATCATTGTTATTGCACAGCTACTTGGTAGGTGACTCAATTAAACATGACATTAGCACCTGTAAATGATCATAACAGTGTAACTAGGTCTGCTTTGGTTTTGTAGTGTTCTGTGTTTATACAGCCATTTAGTCTCAGAGGTTACCCAATAGGGCCACTAGGGCCAGATGAAACCCACATAAGAGCAGGTATGTTGGCGAGTGGATCTGCACAAAAATACTACTCCAGGGTTTATATTTTTTATTCATCACTCCTCTCACATTAATGTCTGTCTTTCAAACCAAAGCCTCATGTATAAGGTGCTATACAAGGCACATGTAAAAGAACCAGAGTCTGCAGAACAGGAAAGTTTTCTGCATCTTGCACTTTCCCCTCCCTCTACCTTGCAAACCAGATTTAGTTGTTTTGTTTGAAAGCAGTACAAAATTTCTTTGAGAACTATAACAGTCCTACGTTATATATACTTAAAACTCATGGCTTTTGTATCTGATAGTATGGTTCCTTTGCAAGTCCATTGTTCACTGTGTCTATCTGAGTTTTTTTATCGTCAGTACCAGTTGCCCATATGTCTGAAGTCCCCTAAAGAGATTAGTTTATGTTGTGGGGGGTAGTGCAAGATACAGAAAGCATCCCATTCCAGAGATACCCCTGGTTCTTTTGCATGCTCAGTGTACAGCACTGATACATGGGACCTCTGTTTAACATCTCATCCGAAAGATCTCGCGACCCCTGGGTTACCAGTCCAGGGTGTTACTACTGGACCACTGAACCGCTCCTGTGTTCATTGTGTCCATAGCAGGATCCTTTGAATTGACATACCTGGTCATGTGACTCATGAAAGACCAATCATAATGCATAGGTATGATAAGGAATACAATAAATAGCAGTATGTCCTTTCATGCGTCATTGCTATGTGTAAAAGTGTGTTGATACAAATATTATACAACTGCCTGTAGATCGAAATATTAGTTATCCCTCAAAATGATCTTATGTGAGAAAAATAGTCCCTGATGAGCGGTATTCTCTCTCTTTAGACCTTATTATTTGGACAAGACAGGCAATTACACTGCTTTGTCATCACTTTGATGTGAATGTGATCTGTTTATTGATGTTTATTGGTATGTTATTCTGTCAATGTTACTGTACCCAAATGAGTTACCATTTGTCTCATACTTAATAATTGATACAGTTACAAGCTATTTTCACAGACTATAGGTAATTACCATTATATAAGCAAGAGAAATCCACTATATCTAAAATATATATTCTAATTGATGGAGTCATGCTGGAGAGAGTGAGGGTTTGAAGCTGGTTGAGCAATTATTCAACCTTTAATGCCAGGGTAAAATACATGACAAAATACTGCATCATTTAGAGGCAAGCTTGGTATTAGTAGAACATATTAAAAAGTAACTGATAGGTAATCATTTCTGACACAGCCAACATAGCTGCCTTGAAGGCATTATAACAGAACATAATATTTTCTCTCTGATTATATAATTATCTGATATATAATCATTTCTTAAATGACTAGCAAGGTTCTTTCTTATATCATAAATTATTACAGCATATTTCTTTTAAAACAAGTCACTGGTGTTGCCCGCAACACATAAGTCCTGTCACCTTTGCACACCATCTAGAGATGTAGAAGAAATAAGCGTCACAAGATTTTGTTATGACAGGCTGTACTATTAAAACCCCAGAGAGAGCATCAGCATGCATGAAAGATGCATCACTTACATTACCACTTAAGTGAACATGACACCATGTTTCAAATTGATAGTTCTAGAAAGGCGGAAGTAGTTTGCTTCACAAGATTTTGCTATGATGGGCAGTAAAACTGCAGAGCGGGCACTGGTGTACATGAAAAACACAACATCCACATCTTCACCTATTTGGGAACAGGCACACCATTTTTCAAATTCATAGTCCCAGAAATAAGGAAAAAGTTCCTGGGTTACTATTGCAAGAATTTTTTTTTTTTTTTTTTTTATTGGGGGGGGGGGGGGGTCCTGATGGGGAAGGGGGCTGGTGGGAGAGTACCTACCCATCCCATGTAAGTAATAGTTTAGTTCCAATATAAATCTAAGCAAAATGAAGTGACCTCTCGGGTGGGGCTAATTTTGACCACAGAGACATGCGTACCAATAATCTTTGTAGGGGTCTTGCTGTTGATCAAGTATTCCAAGTTTGTAGAGAATATCTTTGACACTTTTTGAGAAATGGACATTAACAAAAGGGGTTAACCAAGAAATTCTAAGTTGAAAAAGGGGTATTACTTTGCAAAAATATTTGAGGGTTATGGCCCTTTAGAAATGGTGTCATATTTTGAAAGTGAACATGTATTCTAAATTTGAAATGATCAGCTCTGATAGTTCCTGAGAAATGGAGCTAAAACTGGTCTTGCACATCTATACAGTGATGTCTCATTAATCTGGATATCATTAAAGTGGAAAATTTCGCAGTCCGGACAAAAATAATTTGGCAACGGATTTCCATAACGCTATTTTTGTTCGTTACTGCGAAAATCCGCGTTCTGGAACTTGAAATTGATTTTGGGAAACCAAATGTATATAATATTTATCTATACATACTTGTCAGTTAATCCGGACGGGAACCAACCTATACTTGAGCAGCCAATGGGACTTCGAGATAAAATATTACGTTGTATGTCAATACTAATCACTGCGGGAGGTGCGAATAAGTTTATTGGTGTGTTTATACAATTGACTTGCAGTCGATAATTGGTTTACAGTCAGGGACACTACCCTTATGATGTTTAACTGACAAGCATATAATCATGACATACTTAAGTCATTACTCGTGAATACATAATCATTTTGAACACAGTATTTTTTTTGACGGTCATTCTTATCTTGAGAATGAAACTTTCAACTTTGTATTTTATAAATCTTATTTTAATTAACATTTCATCTTCTAGAAAAAGGGTAAAGGAAAAGTTATAAAATGCTAGCGTAAATGACAAAAAACACAAATAGATAAAGCTTTAGACAAAACAGAATGTAATAGAAAGATACTTTCATCTATTATTGTGTTTTTTTTTTAACTTTTACTACCGCTTGCAAAACTGATAAGAGTTTACACTGAAAAGAATAAAGAATTCTTTACACTGTAAAGAATGAGACTCATTGGTACACCTATCAAAAATCAATTAAAGCGCCGCCCAATGTGTTTCTTTCAAACTCCACCTTTTACCTGTCAATAGTGTCATTCTAGCATCATTCTTGTATGAAATGGAAAAGCGGTTAGGAAAAAATATTGAGTGAAGATTTCCTGTAGCAGCGCAGCAACAATTACGACACAGCAACTTTGGTGCTGCCCAGGCACATTTTTCTGGCTGTGGGTAGATTGCAAGACGCAGTTTTATTGACAGGTATACCTGAGAAAACTTCCTCGCTGTGACTGGATGATTAGTAAAGTGACAATATAACCTACAGAAATAAACAGTGTAACGTCACTTTTTATTGCATTCCGAATACGTGAAACTCTAATCAGTTTTGCAAGCGGAAGTAAATCTCATACGAACGAGACTGATAAAAACACAAAAATGTGTTCTCAGACAATAACAAAAACTTTAATTTTACCATATAATAATTTTTAAAAGAATCCACTGAGTCTGATTAAAATTTTTTTTAGAAAAAAAAAACTTTCTCTGAAATTATTGTTTTTACAGAAGTGGTAAAAGTTACCATATTTATTTGTGCATAAGTATATGCTTTTTATGATTTGAGTGAAATAAAAATTAGAAAAATGCAATTATTAGTCTATATAAAACAAGTCATCCTGTTTTCTTGAAAACTGCATTGTGGGTGGTCAGATTCATTAATCTGGAAATTTCACTGGGAACAAAAGTGTCAAGATTAATGAGACATCACTGTACTTACTTATCATGCACACCAAGTTTCAAATCAATAGTCTTAGAAATTTGGGAGAAGTTCGTATCACAACATATTGCTATGATTGGTCACAAAACCACTGCAGACATTGATCCAATGAAAAAAAACACACCAAAAAACAAAGTGATACGCATAATCTCCATAGTGTCATCTATTCATATACACTGGGACTCCGTTATAGTGCTCTAGTTGGGGTCCAAGGTTTCAGACAGCGATATAAACGGGGTTCCGATATATAATGCGCCCAACGAGATCGTATAGTTGACCTGTTGCTAGTATTACCCCACCCACCTATTTAACATGTAACTGTATCATTATGTTGTTAATGTTAAAACATTCAAAAGAACCAAATTTGTTTGTAAACCACTCAAGATACATTTTGTATAGAGAAAAATATTATTTGGTTTGTTTAAAAATACAGATAAAAATCGCATAAGAAAAATGTAAACATAAGCAATTCCCGGGAAAACTGCGGCATAAGTGTTACGAAAATAAAACCGTGAAAATTGGTAAGTTACAATGTGTAACGCTGCACTGTAATAAAGTAAACACTGAAAGACAACTCTCAGATTCTCCATAGTCCTGTAATATCTTCGTGAGATACAACGAACTTTGTACCGGTCGATAGAAAACGCAAGGTTTTTAAACAGATTTTCAGCTTGTGTTTGTTACTCAGTTCATCGATGTTTGCGCGTCGAAGTTTTCATAACAGTTTGATACCTGACTGAGCATCTATCAAAACGAACAAAGAAGCGGATTAACGCCAAACTTTGCATGCTTTTCACACTTTTCCCGCCCTAAAGTGTCCTAATTACGTAGTTAATTGTACTTCGCTGACACATTAAACAAGCGTTGTTATTGGGATACAGCATGTAAGTAAAACTGTGAAAATCGGTAAGTTACAATGTTTAATGCTATACTGTAATAAAGTAAACACTGAAAGACAACTCTCAGATTCTTAGATGCAGTCCTGTAATATCTTCGTGAGATACAACGAACTTTGTACCGGTCGATAGAAAACGCAAGGTTTTTAAACAGATTTTCGGCTTGTGTTTGTTACTCAGTTCATCGATGTTTGCGCGTCGAGGTTTTCATAACAGTTTGATACCTGACTGAGCATCTATCACAACAGACAAAGAAGCGGATTAATGCCAAACTTTGCATGCTTTTCACACTTTTCCCGCCCTAAAGCGTCCTAATTACGTAGTTAATTGTACTTCGCTGACACATTAAACAAGCGTTGTTACTGGGATACAGCATGTAAGAAATGCATGTAAAATAATTATGGTCAGTAAACACTGAAATACAACTCTCAGATTCTTAGATGCAGTCCTGTAATATCTTCGTGAGATACAACGAACTTTGTGCCGGTCGATTGAAAACGCAAGGTTTTAAAACAGATTTTCGGCTTGTGTTTGTTACTCAGTTCATCGATGTTTGCGCGTCAGAGCTTCGAATTTGAGGTTTTCATAACAGTTTGATACCTGACTGATCATCGATCACAACGAACAAAGAAGCGGATTAACGCCAGACTTTGCATGCTTTTCACACTTTCACGCCCTAGAGCGTTCTAATTACATAGTTAATTGTACTTCGCTGACACATTAAACAAGTGTTGTTATGGATACAGCAAGTAAGAAATGCATGTAAAATAATTATGGTCAGTGAAAAATAGGTACTTTTTTTTTCTTTTTCTTTTTTTTAATATTTTTTTTTGGGAGCCATGACCCTTGTGTTGTAATGGGGTCCGAGTGTATCAAGTTTCATCTACTTTAATTATACAATTTTTATGTCATAATGTTATCATCTGATCCAGATTTCGCGAGTCAGATGGAGGGCAAACCTATAGTCCCCTCCAGTGTAAAAGCCAGTAGGGGACTAAAAAGTCCCCTGCATTATTTCGTCATTCAACCTGATGTTAACTGTAACAGAACAGAAAATAAAATAGCAGAAATTTATATAAAGCTGTAAAAAGTTACATTCTGAAAACATTTCTACTGAAGAAAAAACAGAATATTGAAAATTTACAGAACACTTAAAACAGTATAACAAATCTTTTCAATTGAAAATGCTAGGTAAGTTGCAATTTATTTATAGTTCCTAAGTAAACGCAAGTATTCATGGCTATTTTCCAAACAGAATCATTAAATTGAGAGGATATTCTTATTGTACACACATACAAATGAACAGAATGTTCATACAGCTGTTAATAGATCTGAAATTAAAATACCTGACTTTTAGCAACACGAAGGGTTACGGAGTGGCTTCGCATTGAGGGTGGGAGGGGGCGGGTTACAAATTCAACTGCAATATGGATAAAAAGAAAGCACATAATAATGTGCTAAAACAATACCAGAGACAGAGACAAGAAATTAAAATTAAGGAATTAAATATGAACTACATTCTCAGTTAGAGGAAACTGATGTGGATCTCTATCTGGTATTAAACACAAGTTGAAAATCAGTTTGAGCTAAAGCTACCATTAAAACACAGGAAACAAAAAGACCAAATGGTCCTTGGTCACTCACCTGTAAATGGGCTATCAAACAATGTGAGAGTGGGGGGTGGGTGAGAAGACTTTGAAGTTTTTCCTTTTAGTTGCCATGGCAAGTACATGAAGAGTTGTTGTTTGAAGTTAATTGTAGACGACAGACAGATGGACCGACGACAGTATTATGATGCAGGGAATGGTCATTTAAATGGTAGTTGGTAGTTTTCATTATTATACCTCAATTTCATTTACAATGTTAATCTTCCATAGGCCACCGTGACATATAAGTACTGTCAGAAAAAATTTACTGTCGGAAAAATACTGTCACCCGCTACCATAGCTACGGAATGTTCGAAAATTATACTGTACCATTCGCGCATGCGCAATATCTATTTTTACATTTCCATTGTAAACAGACGACAATAATCAGATAATGGCAAGCAACAAACGTTTTTCTACCATAAATGAGGAAGATTTAAAGACTCTTGAACAAGAGAAGGACTCAAAAAACACTAAGCGTGTAGTGAAGCGTGGGGTGAATTTGTTTAGTGAATTTCTTCGGTCAAATAACATGGAACTAAGTGAAATTGTGGAAAACCCCACCGAACTGAACAACCAGCTGTGCTATTATTATGCCTCTGTTCGTCAGAAAAATGGCGAGGAACTGAAGAAAAAGTCCTTGGACAGTCTAAAGTATGGGATTTCGAAGCATCTTTTGGACACCTATAACATTAATTTGAAAGATCATCAATTTTTATCAAGTAATGAAACATACAAGTCGAAAGTAAAACAGCTGAAACGAAGTGGACATGGTAGTGTTGACCACAAACCTGTAATTTCTGACAGTGATCTGGAAAAGTTGAATGATGAGTGTGTCCCGTTTAACATTAACACTCCATGCGGTCTTCAGAACAAAGTGTGGTTCGACGTGATGTATTACCTTCTCAGGAGAGGCCAAGAGAATCTATGAACCATGACCAAGGCCACGTTTGCTGTTGAAACTGACTCAACAGGGAGAAAGTTTGTACACCAGATTATTGGCGAATCAACAAAAAATCACGGGTATGTTTTAATCTTTAAAATAGTTCACTTTTCGCAAAATTATAGGGTCTACCTTTCAATTTTTTTTTAAAGATGGCATGATTTAGTTCTTGCAGAATGTATAAAACATGTAAAACATAGCTATGTTTGGAATTTGTCCTACAGAAAAAAAACACATAAATAACATGGAAATTTGGTAGTGGAACTGATCAAAACAAAACAAATCAAATTGTTTTCAATTTTTGACATTTTAAAATGACCAGATTTGTGTGTCTAATTAAGTGAATTCATCTTTTTAGGGCTGACGATACTCCTGATGACACTACTGGAGAATGCAAGATTTACGAACAGCCAGACAGTACATATTGTCCAGTTAAGTGTTTTGAAAAGTACCTGTCGAAACTTAGTCCAAAAATTGACGCATTGTGGCAAAGACCGTTGGAAGCATTTGAACAAACAAGTAATATTTGGTACTTTGGTGCACCTTTAGGAAAAAATACTTTGTCACGAATGATGTCAACTATATCGCGACAAGCGGGACTTTCGAAAATTTACACTAATCATTGTTTGAGGGCAACATCAATAACGAAGCTAGATAGAAATGGTTTCGAAGCAAGACACATAATGCGCGCGTCTGGTCATAAATCCGAATCTTCGATTCGTAGCTATTCAACTCATTTGAGTGAAGAGCAGCAGCGAGACATGTCGGATTGCCTCAGTAAACCATTTTCCAATAGAAAGGAAAACGCTACTTAAAACAGTACTAGTGTTATGAGTGATCTGTCTGAACAAGAGCTTTCTGATAACGCCTTTGAGGAGTTGTTACATGTAGCTACTAATGACAGTAATCAGAGTGTAGTGCCGGTTGTCAGTAATCAAAATGTAGTGCCGATTGTCAGTAATCAAAATGTAGTGCCAGTTGTCAGTAATCAAAATGTAGTGCCTGTCGTCAGTAATGTTGTTCCAGTCAGTAATCAAAATGTTATTCAAAACCAAGTGATTCAGCAGAGTTACAACAGACACTCAGACATTAACAGAAATGCTCCTCAGTTTAACTTTAGCAATTGCCAGGTCCATTTTCATTACCACTGAACATATTTTCAGCTGTTAAAACAGGAATATTGAAGAAAAATTTTCAGTTAATAGTGACTGTTACTGTTAGAAAAGAGACTGTTGAACTAATGACCTTTCTGTGATAATCAGTTTACTGTGATAACCAGTTTACTTTTATTGTTAAATTGCTTTTTCATTTCCATGATTACTTTAATTAAATACCATTATTGAATAAAGTTGTTCATGGTTTGAATAGTTTTTCGGTATAATTAAAATAAATAATACATGTCTGACAGGGTGACAGTAAAATTGTCAACTTTCGAAAATACTGTCAACCTTGGCTTCGCCTCGGTTGACAGTATTTCCTCAAGTTGACAATTTTACTGTCACCCTGTCAGACATGTAATATTTATATACTATGTTGATATTGTCACTAAGTCCAGCTGATATTCATTCGTATTTCAACAAGAGCCATGTTACACATGGTTAATCCCCCCGCCGGGAAGAAGCTACCTGAAGGTTGTACTTTCAAACACTCAATGTAATAATGTTTGAAGAAAATCCCACAAAAAATAGGCAAGGTAGAGTTATTGTTCTTGCAAACTGCACTTCTTACCAATGTGCTATGTCAGTGTATTAAGTTTGAAGAAAATCGCTCAAGCACTTTTGGAGTTATGCTTCGGACAAAGTTTTTCAATTAAATCTGATAAAGGGGAATAATTCTAAAAGTAGGCAAGGTAGAGTCATTATTCTTACACCTCCTCCAAATGTGCTCTTTCAGTATATGAAGTTTGAAGAAAATCACTCAAGTACTTTCGGAGTTATGCTCCGGACAAAACTGGAATGGACGTATGGACGGACAGACAGAGACCATTTCTAATATCCCCTCCGCCTTTGGCAGGGGGATAATAAGTTCAAGAATTCAAGAATTAGATATACATGTATATGCTGGGATTTTTAAAATGTAAACAAGTAAATCTGATAAAGGGGAATAACTCTATAAAATAGGCAAGGTAGAGTTATTGGACTTGCAAACTGCACTACCTACCAATGTGCTCTGTCAGTGTATGAAATTTGAATAAAATCCCTCAAGTACTTTTGGAGTTATGCTCCGGACAAAATTTATCAAGTAATTGTGATAAAGGGGAATAACTCTAAAATAGGCAAGGTAGAGTTATTGTTCTTGCACACTGCACTACGTAATAATGTGCTCTGTCAGTGTATGAAGTTTGAATAAAATCCCTCAAGTAGTTTTAGAGTTATGCTCTGGACAAAATTTATCAAGTAATTCTGATAAAGGGGAATAACTCTAAAAATAGGCAAGGTAGAGTTATTGTTCTTGCACACTGCACTACCTACCAATGTGCTCTGTCAGTGTATGAAGTTTGAATAAAATCCCTCTGGAAGTTTTGGAGTTATGCTCCTGACAAAATTTATTAAGTAAATTTGATAAAGCGGAATAACTCTAAAAAAAGGCAAGGTAGAGTTATTGCACTTGCACACTGCACTACCTACCAATGTGCTCTGTCAGTGTATAAAGTTTGAATAAAATCCCTCAAGTAGTTTTGGAGTTATGCTCCAGACAAAATTGTTTCGGACGGACGGACGCACGGATGCACAGACGGACGAAGGGCATTTCTAATATTCACTCCGCCTTTGGCGGGGGGACAAAAAAAAAATTAAGTGTCCAAAGTAAAAATAATGTGGAAATTCCAACATAAGAGTCATACTGAAAATAGCTCGGAATTCCAACAATTATAAATCTTAATCAAAGTCTCAAATGTACATTCCAAACTGTGTCATACATTTATAATCATGATGTTTAAATGAAACATGGAAACAAGACATGGCTTCTGGTGACACTTGTATAAATCTACAATGAATAATACAAAATAATCTTTAAACTGTATAAATTTTAATACATGGTTAATGTGAAAGAACTTCGCTTCAGGAGGCAGGGATACCTTCAACACACGTGATGGTTTGAAATGATGTTACTATATTTAATTAAGACAAGTCACAGTAGCTGAATATGGATATATTTATGTTTTTGTGATGGCATGTTATGTCTAAATAAGAGTGTTGGCTATGGTTATGGCTTCAGATTGTAACTGGAAGCAAGGGTGCAAATGGTTTTATTTTAAACCTATTTAAAACCTCATAAAAAGAAACAGAAATGTATAAGAAAAAAGACAGAGAAAAGATGAGGTTTATATGACAATTTTATTTTGTACAATTTAAGGGCCATAACTCTATGGCACCTGGAGGCATTTGACTGTTTATCAAGCTTTGCGAAGATATAATATCCACAAAAACATTATCAGTAAGTTTAGTGAAGATCCAATTAAAACTCTTCGACTCTGAGAGCAGACAACCTGTGTCTGCCTACACGTCTGCCCACCTTGGGTGATCCCATAAGCTGTAAACATCCTATCTTTTGATAGACGTATAAAAATGCAGAAATACTATCACATGTAATGCTGTAAAGTTAAGATCTGTTTTCTTCCATTATTTAACTTGGGAGCACACTTATAATGTCTCATTTTACAAGAAGAAACAAACAAAAACAATAACATTTAAAGGGACAGAAACTGCAATTAATCTTAACTGTACAGGAGAAAATAAATGTCACTAAAATATGATAAATACAAGTTATTTTCAGGATAAACATTATAAAACAATGCCTCAGGCAGAAAGAAACATAAATAACACTGCTCATTTCAGTATGAGATTGGTGAGCTATTAAATAATTGTCCAGCAACAATTTTCATACCTTTAACCCCAAAGCATTAGCTGCTTTCTGACACTGACAAAAATGCTAATAGTCAGTCAAAACGTTAAACCAAAAGCAGAGATTCACTGCAACTTTTCACCTTAATCTCACCGTTCATGATAGGAAAGGGTTAAAAGCTATCTCTTTAAATGAATAGGAGTATATAATTTCTGACCTGACACGGTGATACAGTTAAGACTTCCAAGCTATTCCAGTGAATGACAGTAACCAAACTCTGTATTAAATACTCTTGTCAACCAGTGTTACTTTCACAGATTTTCACTGCTTTAATTTCCATAAATCACTGATCTTGCCCTCTCATTCTTGATTCATTCTGTGTCATAAATTGAGAGATCTATATAAGTGCCAGCAATAAACAGAGCTCTAGATCAATACCACCTCAGTCAGCTTATAATATCACATATCCCCTTTCTCTTCTTACCAAGGTAATAAACTTGTTAATAGCAAACAAATGTGCAGGTCAGCAGGGGTACATATAGATATTCTATACATCCTAAACTTTCTTCATTATTACCTTTGGCATGCTTTTTTAAAATCTTAACATCATTTTTTCTTGTATGAATCAATATTAACCCTTAATGTGCTGGAACCGAAAGTGATTAGCCTTTGCCACCAGTATAGAGCCAGGCCAGACTGCACATCCGTGCAGTCTAACCAGGCTCTATACTGTTGGTAGCTCCATTTTTGTATTTTGATATTGAAATCCCTTAAACTTTGAATGGACTGTTCCAAATTCAAAGCTGGGCAAATCCATTACAAAATTTCAGCATGTTCAGGGTTAATAAATTCCAGTATTACAGCTATCACTCAGAGGATAATAGATATGAACAATATACTGCCTGCTGGGAAAATGATCATCATACCAAAAACAACATAATAAAGCTTTCTTAGTCCTATTCAATAAAGGGTTATGGTCCTTGAATCTCTCTAAATGTCCTAGTAAGATGAATAATTTCTATTCAAACTCTGGGGTGAATCAAAGGTGAAATTGAATCGTATTAAGAAAGCAAGGCAAAATGGTTTCTGAATTTTGTAATTTTCATAAATATCTGAAATCCTTCTCCAAATTTTCAAGCGGGATGAAACCGGTTTCCAATTAATAGGTTAAAGAGCAAGAAATCATAACAAAGGAGGATAATCTGAAACAAGAACCATCACTGTAAGATGACAATGCCCCCAAAAGTGGTGCTTTGACATTTGAGCTAAGAACCAGTCATTCAGGGGACAAGGTCTTGCATTTCAGTGACATCCTTCAGAAGCTGCAGTGATCTTAAACAGGAAAAAGAAACTGGTGAAAAAAGATACTAAGAACTTCATGTCAGGGTTACGATGATCCTAGATCACTCATCTGATCTGTTACTGAAAATAAAATAGTCAAATATAATCTGTCAAACAGAAAAGTTATTTCAGTCAGACAAGCTAGTTTTTTTTATACCAGATAACTTAGTTTCAGTCTTGAGACAAAGATCATCAAGACAACAATTAGAGTGGTCACAAGCTTTTCTTTTCAGCCAGTGACCTAGTTTCTTCATGACCAGATTTGATCCCAATTTGTATGAAGCTGCACTGAATTCCAACCAGTAGTTTTCAAGTTATGCTCCGGACAAGAAAAACCAACAAAGGGCAATAACTGTGCAAATAGTGAAGATGGAGTAATGGCTCTTGTACAATGCACTTCCTGTCATTAAGCTTAATGGTCAAGGAAAATCAACAAGGGCAATAACTGTGCAAATAGTGAAGACAGAGTTATAGCTCTTGTACACAGCACTTCCTTTCATTGTGCTTGACCATTGTATGAAGTTGCATTGAATTCCAACCAGTAGTTTTCAAGTTATGCTCCAGACAAGGAATTCAACAAAGGGCAATGACTTTGCAAATACTGAAGATGGAGTTATAGCTCTTGTACACTGCACTTCATGTCACTGTACTTGATCATTGTATGAAGCTGCACTGAATTCCAACCAGTAGTTTTCAAGTTAGGCTCTGGACAAGGAAACCAACAAAGGGCAATAACTGTGCATATAGTGAAGATGGAGTTATAGCTTTTGTACACTGCACCTATTGTCATTGTGCTTGATCATAGTATGAAGTTGAACTGAATTCCAACTAGAAGTTTTCAAGTTATCCTCTGGACAGGTGACAACAAAACAAACACTGATCAGTCTGAGCACATGGTCTTAGGTTATGGCAGTCTCTAAACCCTCAGTTTACACACTGTAAAATATATAAGCAGAAATCACAAGTATTAAATGATCAATACAGAAAAACCATGACTCATGACTGATGTCTATTTCCCCCTCACACAAGGTATTGTTCAGCAAAGGTATTGTAGACTTGAAATGCTAATTTGCAGTAATAATCTCTCAGGAATAATAATTTCCTAGTTATTCTGTACACAGTAATTACACTGGAGCCTTTGTTAAGCTTGCATAGCTGTGTTGATTAAATGGTTATAATAATATGTATTCTTACTCCTACTTATTTGTTTTGTATTTCTGATAATTGCACCTTTTTACATAAATGCTCTACTAATAACAGTCACTGCTGTCATAGCAACTACACAGAAGTGTTGCCTGAGAACATGATTTTTCCCCGTAAGAGATGAGATCTGTCCAGATCTTTCAAAGGACTTCTTATGTTGTACAAACTTTCAATGTAATGGCCTAATAACCAATGTATTCCTTCTTTTCTACACTCTTCTAGCTATCTTAATATTAGAGTATTTTTTTATGCCATCAGCAGCATATATGAAGTCCTTCTATACCCAGTAATAGGCTTACCTATACAGAACCTGCTGCTATTTTATAAATCTACCTCCCAACACTATTTAGCATGTATCTATGTGAGTTTATTTATAATTGGTACTTGATGCCCATTATGACCAATGCCCCCTGCAAATTCAGTTTTTTTTAAGGTTGTGTGGAGGATAGTGCAATTTAGTGGTCCAGTGATTACTCACTGGACTGGTAACCCAGGGGTCACAAGATAATTCCCACACTCCTCCACTAACATTACTAATTGTCTTTCAGATGCAAAAGAACCAGCAGTGTATCTGGAAAAGGATGCTGTCTGTATCTTGCACTATCCACCCCCCCCCCCCCCCCCCTCCGCAACATAAAATGACTAATCTCTGAAGGAGGCATAGATCATATAGGCAACCTGTATTGATGATAAATATACTCAAATTTACAGAAAGCATCCAATTGCACAGACACCCCAGTGTATAACACTGATACATGGGACCAGCTCAGTTTAACATCTCATTGAAAAGACAATTAGTAAATGTTGATAGAGGAGCCAGGGATCAAACTCATGTCCAACACCTTGCAACTGGACCACTGATCTGCCCTATTTAGACGGTATGTGTCTTCGGGGCACTTTATAAAATGTACAACCAACTTCAAGCTAATTTTACAACAAACATAAATTATTTATGAGCAGTATATCTCTCTTTCACAAGGTTAGCTATGCCTAATTACTCAAAACTTACAATAATCCATTGACTGAACTTTTTATGAGATTAACAATAAACATCTCAACATATAACATGGTTTTATGAGCATTCTTTTCTGCTGGAGATTACCAGAGACATGCAACTTGTCTCCGGCTTTCATTAAAATAGCACAGCTAATCTAAATGTCTTACTGGGTACCAGATGGCCTGATCTCCAAGAAAGGTCTAAAAAATAATCACAAGTAATTTTGCTTAGCTGAACAGCATAATATGGTCTTAATTCTTGCAAAGCAAAGGAGGGTGATAAGGCCAAAACAAACTTTTATTAACTGTTACTGAAGGTAAAATGCTGTCAAACTTAAATTCTCAAAGTGCATATCTGTTGGCATAAAAGGCAGAGACAGATTTTACAGTAAGCTGATGAAGGGGTTATAAAACAAGAGGGCCATGATGGCCCTGTATCGCTCACCTGAGTATGACTGCTTTTAACAAAGTTGCTATGGACCTGGTTAATTGACCCAAGATGACCCATATTCGAACTTGACCTAGAAATTATTGAAACAATCTCTTTCAAGGTTATTTGTACTGAAAATGTTACCTCTAGAGTGTTAACAAGGTTTTTCCATATTTGGGCTCTATGACCTAGTTTTTTAACCTACATGTCCCATATTCAAACTTGAGCTAGAAATTATCAAAACAATCTCTCTGACAAATTTCCAGGACATTTGGACTGAAAAAGTAGCCTCTAGAGTGTTTACCAAGTTTTTCAATATTTGGGCTCTGTGACCTAGATGTTTCGACTCCAGATGACCCATATTCAAACTTGACCTAAAAACCATAGAATTAAGCTTTCAGACAAATTTCCAGGTTATTTGGACTGAAAAAGCTATCTTTAGAATGTTAACAAGGTTTTTCCATATTTGGACTCTGTGACCTAGTTTGTGACCCCAGATGACCCATATTCAAACTTGATCTAGAAATCTTCAAGGCAACCTTTCAGACAAATTTCCAGGTTATTTGGACTGAAAAAGCTATCTTTAGAATGTTAACAAGATGTTTCTATTTTTGGGCTCTGTGACCTAGTTTTTGAACCCAGATGACCCGTATTCAAACTTGAGCTAGAAATCACAGAAGCAACCTTCCTGACAAATTTCCAGATTACCGTATAAGTACTTATTTCTGCGGGCTCAATATTCTGCGGTTTTTATCAAAACAAGGGGGTCTTAAATTTCTGCGTACCTTATTTCTGCGGCAAAATCAATTTGGCATAGGTATGTTTTATTTCTGCGGTTCCGTATTACCGTTTTTTTCAAAAAATATGTTTTTGACAGATCGTTGACTTCCGGTTTAAAATATAGATGACTGATAAAAGTATCGTCATATGCTGAAAACGGAATAACAAATAAAAAAAAATATTCAAAATTTATTTCAGTAGGTTATGAAACAACAGTCAATTTGCATTTATTTAATTGTCAATTCATCTTCCATTAATTACTTTGAGCAGCGTGTGGTCATTGTAAGGGGGACAAATTCCTCAAGAATAATAAAAAGTCTTAATCACGCCTTTTGATCCCTATAGATCATTTAACAATATGGGTACAATAGGTCGTAATGATACAAAAAGATTACCGGTATGTTTATAACAGTTTATAACAGTACAATGCTATACAAAATTGTCAAACTAAAGCCAGAAAAGATTAGAAACCCCAGGTAAACTAATTCATGGTGAGCGAAAATCAAGGTAAGAAACACAGTCAATTTGCATTTATTTAATTGTCAATTCATCTTCCATTAATTACTTTGAGCAGCGTGTGGTCATTGTAAGGGGGACAAATTCCTCCAGAATAATAAAAAGTGTTAATCACGCCTTTTGATCCCTATAGATCATTTAACAATATGGGTACAATAGGTCGTAATGATACAAAAAGATTACCGGTATGTTTATAACAGTTTATAACAGTACAATGCTATACAAAATTGTCAAACTAAAGCCAGAAAAGATTAGAAACCCCAGGTAAACTAATTCATGGTGAGCGAAAATCAAGGTAAGAAACACGATATTTTTCTCAGGAAAATAATAAAAAAGTGAAAAACTTTTTTCTATATGTTTATTCAATACCAATACATAATCATAATATAACGGTAATGTAATGACAAAACCAGTAATCAGCAGTAAAGCCGACAATGCTAAAGGGCAGTGTATTATACAATACCGGAAGAAAACAATGTCACGTGAATTTGCATCAAACATTCAGCAAGGTCGGCTTAAATTTCTGCGGATTTTAAATCTGCGGTCTCGTTTTCATCTGCAGATATAGCAGAAATAAAGTTTCCGCAGAAATAGGTACTTATACGGTATTTGGTCTAAAAATGTTACCTCTACAGTGTTAACAACGTTTTTTAATATTTGGGCTCTGTGACCTAGTTTTTGAACCCAGATGACCCATATTTGAACTTGACCTAGAAATCATCAAAGCAACCTTTCTGACAAATTTCCAGATTATTTGGGCTGAAAATGTAACCTCTAGAGTGTTAACAAGATGTTTCTATTTTTGGGCTCTGTGACCTAGTTTTTGAACCCAGATGACCCATATTCAAACCTGAGCTAGAAATCATAGAAGCAACCTTCCTAACAAATTTCCAGATTATTTGGTCTAAAAATGTTACCTCTAGAGTGTTAACAAAGTTTTTCAATATTTGGGCTCTGTGACCTAGTTTTTGAACCCAGATGACCCATATTTGAACTTGACCTAGAAATTGTCAAAGCAACCTTTCTGACAAATTTCCAGATTATTTTGGGCTGAAAATGTAACCTCTAGAGTGTTAACAAGATTTTTCTATTTTTGGGCTCTGTGACCTAGTTTTTGAACCCAGATGACCCATATTTGAACCTGAGCTAGAAATGATCGATGGAATCTTTCTGACAAATTTCCAGGATATCTGGACTGAAAAAGTAGCCTCTAGAGTGTTAACAAAGTTTGTCTATATTTGGGCTCTGTGACCTAGTTTTCTAACCCTGATAACCCATGTTCGAACTCGTCCGAGATATAAATGAGACAAACATCCTGACCAAGTTTCACGACAATTGAGGCAAAAATGTGACCACTAGAGTGTTAACAAATTAATTGTTAACGGACGGATGGACGGATGGATGACGGACAAAAGGTGATCAGAAAAGCTCACTCTGTCACTACATGACAGGTGAGCTAAAAATGTAATGTTATAGACATTAATGGTTCCTTTGAAGAGCCAAAACTTTAATTGTAAATGTATTTGCCAATGATGTGAAACATTTACTTTTGTATTATTATATTACATTGCAAATACAATATTGTCTATAATACACCACAGGATAATATCACCAAATGATGAGTCACAAAATGGTGGGGTTTAGAAAAGCAAAAGAAAAAACATATCAGAAACAGGCAAAATTTTTCACAAAATATTCAAGAAAATGACAAACAGGGAACAGCTTCTACAAAATTTTCAGTCAGAATTTGCTAATTAAATACACTCCTAGGAAACAAAGTCTAAATTAGCTAGGCTTTCTGATGACATTGTTTTGCCACCAGGGATTATTGCCAAGATAATGTCATTTTCCACAAACGGAAGCAAAACCCATATTCTGATTACAATTGGCCTTGCCTAATAACTTCTGCATTTTGTTTTTGAAGTATATTTGGTGCTTTTTGAATTGATCCAATCCAGTGCTAAAAAGTAACCATAATATTGTAAAACAAGAAATGTGTTGCATACAACAATAATTATCCTATGGTGTATTAAAGACATCCTTTATCTATTTGTATGGCTGGTAAAATTAATATATTGCCAAAACCGATGTGTTTCAAAAGATACAGTTTTAGTGACTTGTACCCATAAGTCACCACAATGTCATTCCTTTACAGAACAAGAAGCGCCGCAATGCGACGAAAACCAGGTTTTCAACGATTAAGTATTGATATGACAGGAATTAGGAAGAAATATGGCAGTGAAGTAAAAATTGTGCTGTTATTTTGGTACCAACACAGAAAGTTGGTTTCAATAGTTCAAAATAAAAAAAAATCAGATACCTGAGTAGCAATGCCAGGCTGTATTTTCATGTAAGCTACACACATGCCAAGTTGAGTATCAATAGGTCAAAGTGTGCTGAAGTTATTGAATAGAAACTGAAAATTCTATTGTAAGCAAGTGACCTTGACCTTGCTTCCAGATATCATAATAGCAATCCCAAGCTGCATCTTAATATAAGCTACCCACACAGCAAGTTTGGTGTCAACAGGTCAACGCAAACTCGAGTTATTACGTAAAAACTGAATTTCTTTTTTAAAGCAACAGTGACCTTGACCTTGTTCATAGACACCTGGGTAGCAATGCCAAGTTGCACCTTGATATCAGCTACCCAAATACTAAATTTGGTGTCAATAGGTCTAACCAAACTAAAGTTATTGAGCGGAAACAGAAATTCTATTTTTAGCAACAGTGACCTTGACCTTGACCACAGACACCTGGGTAGCAATGCCAAGCTGCCTCTTAATATAAGCTACCCATACACCAAGTTTAGCATCAATAGACCAAAGCAAACTAAAGTTATTGAGCAGAAACTGAATTTCTATTTTTAGCAACAGTGACCTTGACCTTGACCACAGACACCTGGGTAGCAATGCCAAGCTGCCTCTTGATATAAGCTACCCACACACCAAGTTTGGGGTCAATAGGTCAAAGCAAACTCAAGTTATTGAGCAGTAACTGAATTTCTATTTTTAGCAACAGTGACCTTGACCTTGATCACAGACACCTGGGTAGCAATCCCAAGCTGCCTCTTGATATAAGCTACCCATATACCAAGTTTGGTGTCAATAGGTCAAAGCAAACTCAAATTATTATGCGGAAACTGAATTTCTATTTTTAGCAACAGTGACCTTGACCTTGATCACAGACACCTGGGTAGCAATCCCAAGCTGCCTCTTGATATAAGCTACTCATATACCAAGTTTGGGGTCAATAGGTCAAAGCAAACTCAAGTTATTGAGCGGAAACTGAATTTCTATTTTTAGCAACAGTGACCTTGACCTTGATCACAGACACCTGGGTAGCAATCCCAAGCTGCCTCTTGATATAAGCTACACATATACCAAGTTTGGGGTCAATAGGTCAAAGCAAACTCAAGTTATTGAGCGGAAACTGAATTTCTATTTTTAGCAACAGTGATCTTGACCTTGATCACAGACATCTGGGTAGCAATCCCAAGCTGCCTCTTGGTATGAGCTACTCATATACCAAGTTTGGGGTCAATAGGTCAAAGCAAACTCAAGTTATTGAGCGGAAACTGAATTTCTATTTTTAGCAACAGTGACCTTGACCTTGATCACAGACACCTGGGTAGCAATCCCAAGCTGCCTCTTGATATAAGCTACCCATATACCAAGTTTGGTGTCAATAGGTCAAAGCAAACTCAAATTATTATGCGGAAACTGAATTTCTATTTTTAGCAACAGTGACCTTGACCTTGATCACAGACACCTGGGTAGCAATCCCAAGCTGCCTCTTGATATAAGCTACTCATATACCAAGTTTGGGGTCAATAGGTCAAAGCAAACTCAAGTTATTGAGCGGAAACTGAATTTCTATTTTTAGCAACAGTGACCTTGACCTTGATCACAGACACCTGGGTAGCAATCCCAAGCTGCCTCTTGATATAAGCTACACATATACCAAGTTTGGGGTCAATAGGTCAAAGCAAACTCAAGTTATTGAGCGGAAACTGAATTTCTATTTTTAGCAACAGTGATCTTGACCTTGATCACAGACATCTGGGTAGCAATCCCAAGCTGCCTCTTGGTATGAGCTACTCATATACCAAGTTTGGGGTCAATAGGTCAAAGCAAACTCAAGTTATTGAGCGGAAACTGAATTTCTATTTTTAGCAACAGTGACCTTGACCTTGATCACAGACACCTGGGTAGCAATCCCAAGCTGCCTCTTGATATAAGCTACCCATATACCAAGTTTGGCGTCAATAGGCCAAAGCAAACTCAAGTTATTGAGCGGAAACCAAAAGTTGACGCCCGCCCGCCGACTTCAGCATTTCAATAACCAGGTTTTCGTTGAAAACCTGGTTAAAAAGTGTTTCAAAACAGTTTCTTCCCTTTTAACTTTTGGATTTTTATGTTCCAGTTGAACACCATATGCTAAAATATAGTTCAATTATAAATTTGTAGGAGTTAAGCACAGAAGCCATATTTAGTAAATTTAAACAAAGGGTAATAACTCCACCAAAAATTATAAAATCACAAAAGTCAGAGTACATGCACTGACGCACATGGTAATGATCATTGTAAGGAAGTTTGGTGAAAATCAAATGAGGAATGTAGGAGGAGTCACACACAGAAGATGCATCAGATGGACAGAGGGAATAATGGCCGGACAGTCATTGTCTGAAACCCATGTTCGATGCATTCCCTTTCACTCTATTCATCGACTGTTGGACAATCGATTGGTAAAATTTCGTACACATGAATAACTTATTACTTAATTTCATTGGTTTCCAAAAGATTTCCATCGCTCAATCTCAGCCAATGAAAATACTTGTTACAATCTGCCTTTCGCCGCTATGTTTAAATCCTGGGAAATACATCTATTTTAAGTAACATTTCATTATGCCTACTCTTAACATTGAAGAGTATCTATTTGTAATGGGGAATCTCATTGGATAAAGAGTTTCTTCCTTTTGCTAATTATTATTCATGAAAATGAGTAATCTGCAGTCAACGTCCTACGGTACATAATGTAGTTGTGTGGAATATGTAGGTAACCAACAATGACGGACAATGTGATTACTAAATGCAAGTCATTATATTTGGGGGGCACAAAAATTGTGAACATTTCAAGCTAACTTGCAAGCAGAAGACTGCAATGAACCCGTCAGCATTGAAATCCTGTCAGCAGTTTCCAAGAAATAGCACAGAAATGAAATTTTGACAGACGGTCGGACAAAATAATAGACAGACGGACAACACCGAAACAATATCCCCTTTCCTATTCCATCGGCAGGGGATAACAATTCTTTGAACTCAACTTTTTCCTTGCCATTTATAAGTCTCTGCTTTTACTTGCAGGTTGCTATAATGAATGATTACTGAAGCTTTTAGCATCAATGCCAAGTAATTTTCTAGATAATCTTTCATGCTTTTATATAGATTTTGTAGAAAAATTACTCTAACCTTTTTATCGGCCATTTCAATTCCTTGAGTATATAGTGGCTCCAAATTGGGCTAGCTAGCCGTTCACAACAGATAAATTCTATTGTCCAAAAATTCATTTCAAGCCATTAAATATAACTTAGATTTGTCTCATTACAGAAAATGATATTAAAGGTTTGTTATCACTTTTAATTCAATTACCTGAATTATTATTAACTGACAATAATCATTTCCAGTTGAAAAGATAAAACTTCTGCCCTTTGCTTTTTGCTGTTCTTCTCTCTGTGGTACTTGGTCTTCAAATCACTGGCTTTAAATATATTACTATGGTTTCTTATACTACAGCTTTTAAATCATTGTTTTTTTTATACTGTTTGGGGTTCTTACATCCTAGCATTGTTACAGTGTTCTTGTTCTCTGAATGTCTATTTTCTAATCGCCAGAATTTTTCTAAGTGGGCAGTGCCAGTGACTTTTTTATTACTAAGATCTGAACATTTCTGGTCTCCTAATTTTCTTGCTCATCTGTTTGTAAAGCGTAATTAAGGAGAAGATTTCATTAGAGCAGAAGACTTCAAACCATTAGTTAATGAAGCAGCTTTGAGACAAAAAAAGTTAACAAAGCCAATTACTTTCGACACAGCTCCCTTTGCTCACATTACAGTAAGCAAAGCTTGTATTTTGCAGTACAGACCAAAACAGCCCAATTCATATGTATAACTAAATGATGACACTAAATTTATTCAAACTAATGGAGGAGAGGACTTTTGGCAAAGAGGTGCTCACATTACTTCTACAATTGTATCTGGGTATCTCCTGAATGACCTATAAAACTTAAAAAAGTAACTTAGTCTAAGGATAATCAGAAATGGCTTTTATTATTGTAATAGAGAATGGTAATATAAAATGGTGACAAACTGATAGAGGGAAGAAACAGTCACAGTTAAGACTGTCATCACTGTAGTCTTTTAGTTGTTCATTTATTGTTCAGTCATCGGCAGCCTAAAATGCAAACTTTCTATTTAACATATCTAGAAGAAAGAATTTTTTTTCCTGAAAAACAGAATGCTATTTCAATTTCTCAAGACTCTATCTGGAAATCTGTTTTAGTATAATAAAATCTTGGGAGAAAGAAATTTATAATTATTTGGGCAATATTAGATTATAGTGCAGAAACAATTACATTAGTGTTAGCTACGATTCCTGGAACTTTCCCCAAGGGAGTTTGGAAATTAGTTCTATCAATATTATTGTTTAATTAACTCTGTAGATCAAGCATTAAAAAATAGACTGAAACAACTTTGACTGCTTTACAGAGTCATCAAAGAGAAAAAAAATTTGCTTACCAGTCAGAGATGCTCTTTAATTGATGAACTGTTATATTAACTTAGGAACAAGTCTATAAAGTATTCTTGAAAAAATAGAGAGAACAAGTTATACCCTTGAAAATACCATGAACTTCTTTCTCGAGTAAATGTGGTTTTCAAGAACATTACATTTTGCAATACATAAACTGGTGAAAGGTGATAAATTTACAATTTTTACCATTTTTTGAAAGTCTGTGTATAATTACATTCAAAATTTTTGTATATTCTATTAACAATCACTGTTCTTGCGTCAGATTCATGAGCTAATATTGCATGACATCTCCACAACAACTGTTCATGCGCTGTAATGATTCAATTAAAGCTCAGTGGCCATCAAACAATTATTCTGATTAGAACTTTTATTCTGACAATAATTCAATAACCTTCAATTTAATCTATATTAAATACTCTAATAAAATATATTCAGCTAGGACATTAACTTCCAATATTTGACAATTTCAACCAGAATGGTTTCAATTTGAGCTAACCCTGTCTAGCAACTCTCCCAATAAAACATAAAATGAAAGGCTATAATCAGAAAATTTACAACATTAATAGTGCAAAAAATAAATGTTACCTTTCACAAATATAGTGGTCTAAATCCTTTATAGAATAGGAAATCTTTAGCTGAATAAAATATCAATGAACAGCAAATTAAGTTATTCATGAATCACTGATAAAATCAAGTTTGATCAATGCCGTTCAGTCCATAAAATAATTTTCACTCAGTAATAATCCAGAAGTGTGTGAAAATCATCAAAACAACTTGTCTAATCTCATCAAGAGGATAAACAAAATGTGACTGTCACACTGTTGTTGTTGTATCATGGGTCACAAGTTGACATATAAATAACAAGCCTGTGTTTCTATGACAGAGTGACTATTCACCTGGCTTACCACGACAACAATTTTCAATATATGGCTGTAATGGACTAACTATGTTGAATGCAAGATCTAAAAAGCTTGTGACAAAGGCAAATTATTGATCACCAATTCCGTGACAATTCCAGCACAGGAATAATGCTAAACAATTTATTCATGATACAATGTAAAATGAACCTTTGCTTATGATAGCTGAAACAGTAACACATTCACAGATTTTATTCCAGTTATTTTTAACCCAATCACAAACATTTGCATAAAGTCGATATCATACTGCCGAGAAGTTGTTTGTTTCAATGTTCATGAGTTACAATACTGGCAGTAAATTATCAAATGAAAATTAATGAATGTTTTATGGCATTTGTGCAACAACAATATCAGCTTGAAATTTTACAGATTTATTGTTTGGATTCAAATAAATGCATTCTGTCTAGAATTTGTAACTTCAGTAAATCAATTCTGCCAAAACAAGAACCCCAGGCCTAATAAAGATTAAAGAAAAAACATGATTTGATTCTCATCTTTTTATGCAATATATTTTTTCAAATATCTTTTTAAAAAACATCTGATAACTAGAGCTATCACTAAATGTGATAAATACCCCAGCAATTTTTAAGACTGCTTAGGAACTGAGGAAATTATTAGTAACAGAATACTTTGCAAAAGAATTGAAATAGACTTATGGTTGTGGGCAATTAAAGATAGTTATAACACTTATGCACTTCCTGTCATTGTGCTTGACCATTGTATAAAGTTGAATTGAATTCCAACCAGTAGTTTTCAAGTTACGCTCCAGACAAGGAAATCCAATAAAGGGCAATAACACTGCAAATATAGAAGATCGAGTTATGATTCTTGAACACTGCACTTCCTCTCATTGTGCTTGACCATTGTATGAAGTTGCACTGAATTCCAACCAGTAGTTTCAAGTTATGCTCCAGACAAAGAAAATGAACAAAGCAATACCTCTGCAAATAGTGAGGATGGAGTTATGGCTCTTGTACAATGCTCTTCCTGTCATTAAGCTTGACCATTGTATGAAGATGCATTGAATTCCAACCATTAGTTTTCAAGTTATAAAACAAGGAAAATCAACAAAGGGCAATAACTGTGCAAATAGTGAAGACAGAGTTATAGCTGCTCTTGTACACTGCACTTCCTTTTGTTGTGCTTGGCCATTGTATGTAGTTGTATTGAATTCAAACCAGTAGTATTCAAGTTATGCTCTGGACATGGAAAACCAACAAAGGGCAATAACTGTGCAAATAGTGAAGATGGAGTTATCATTCTTGAACACTGCACTTTCTCTCATTGTGCTTGACTATTGTATGAAGTTGCACTGAAATCCAACCAGTTGTTTTCAAGTTATGCTCAAGACAAGGAAAACCAACAAAGGGCAATAACTCTGCAAATAGTAAAGAAGGAGTTATGATTCTTAAACACTGCACTTTCTCTCATTGTGCTTGACCATTGTATGAAGTTGCACTGAATTCCAACCAGTAGTTTTCTAGTTATGCTCTGGACAAGGAAAATCAACAGTCTTGAACACTGCACTTTCTCTCATTGTGCTTGACCATTGTATGAAGTTGCACTGAACTCCAACCAGTAGTTTTCAAGTTATGATCGGGACAAGGAAAACCAATAAAGGGCAATAACTCTACAAATAGTGAAGATGGAGTTATGATTCTTGAACACTGCATTTCCTCTCATTGTGCTTGACCACTGTATGAAGTTGCACTGAATTCCAACCAGTAGTTTTCAAGCTATGCTCCGGAGAAGGTACAGCCTGACCGACTGACCAACAAACCACCGGGTGACTATACCATATACCACCCCCCCAAAACTTTGTTTTGGGGATATAAAAAAAATGTCTTGTTTACAGACCCTGCCTCCAATTAAAGCATCTTATTTACCATTACAGAAGAGTAAGAATAAAATACAACCTTACATTCAGACAGATCACTTAACCATTTGAAAACGACAATATCTGAAAGGCTTAAATATGATTTAGCATTACAATTATCTTGTTCTGAACTGTTACCAAAATCTACCAAGAAAAAATAAATATAAACCATGTCTGTAATACATCCCCACATTTAAAGCAGATGGAATTCTAGACTTCTAGCAGCTTACACTGACTTATAGATTTTCACTTTCCTTCAACTTCCTAGTATCAATAAATTTACCCCATTACAGGGAGGGTTTTAAGGTGTTAGAAACCTATTTGTTCACAACATTCAAAATGGGAAGGTTTTCAAGAAAAGTTTAAATCTGTAAGCAAATGAGACAACTGCTGCAGGGTTTCAACACCTAGACAATTACTGTTTTATTACCCCTCATACTTAAGTAACCCAATAGATTGGCAAGAACTGGCTCTCTGCCTCACTGATAAAAGTGCAAGAGAAATAAATTAATTTTTTGAGAGTCAAGGAAAATTAGCAAAATGAACTACTGACAGGTCATGATTCAAACAAGCAGTCATCCAATAAAGATTTATACCAGTAGACATGTATATGCAGCAACAATACATGTAGAACTGCAGCAGCTTGACTGCTCCTAACAAAAACTAGGCCATATATAAGTGATGGGCTCATTTATCAGTTTATCAACTATATTCACTGTCAAATTTTCAGCAAAGACCTGAAATTTGTTTATGACATTGCCCATAACCACAGTACAACAAGAGCACTGACTACAGTCTAACCTGTCTTAAAAGACCACACAGGGGAGAAAGGAAATGTGGTCTCTTAAGACAGGTGGTCTCTTAACTAAGGATTGGTGACGGCAATGTTACAGTCTGAATTACACCATATTCTTTTCAATGTATTTAATGTTGTCCGTTTTAAAATGTTAATGTACATTGTAAAACATGTAAATACTGCATGTATGCACATTAAAATGATTTTATCTGAATAAAACTACAGGAAATTATAACATTGACTTTTTATGCCAATATTCCACAAATAAAATTCCACCCTGTACTATACACAGTACATTAAAATGTTTCTTGTGCAATAAAATTGTAAAAAGAACTTGACAGTTCATGTATGCCTTTAAACAGTCATAAAAAAGTCTGATATTTTGGCTTGTTTCTGTTCCATCCACAGAGAAATAAAGTATTCCTCGATTTCTGCAAGATGTTGTAGAATGTCAGAGCTACCTTTAGAGAAAGCAAAGTGTTTTAATTTAGTGATCCATTCATTTGCCTCTATACATGAAATGGCATTCATTTCTGTATTTTCTTGTATTTTCACAGTACTAACTGACATAAAATGTCCAGTATCAATAAAAAATTCCTACAGGCGTTTATCCGTACACAGGACATAGGTGCTTGATTGTATCCAAAAATTCATAAATTAGCAAACATACAAAAATACCCTTTTCACTCTGTATATATAATACTAAAAGGTACCTAAGACAAAAATGTAATCATTTACCGGTCGCATAGCAACATTAAGGTTGGTAGTCGCGTTTCGCAGGGGGTCGTTAAACTAAGTTAAATTAATGAATAAAAACACTCAGGAGGAATTTGTAATGGTCGTATAAAGCAGGGAGTCGCTTGTGAAAGGTGGTCTTTGATGGCAGGGCATAAAAAGTAGATAGACTGATCTTTCTATGTGTATAGATCATTCTTAAGGCAATAACTTTACCTTCTGAAGGTACTTGAAAATAAGACACAAAATCTCACCTCAAGTTAATGACTGTGTGTCATGCTTCACCTAAACTACTGCAAACTGCAGAATCAGTTTCAATGAATTGTAACTTCTTGTACTAGGCCTAAAAAAAAAATTGTTCTGTTAGGGTCACCTGACTACCTAAAAGTATGCCCGACCCTACTGTTTTTTTTAGGTCTGTCAAAAAAAAAAAAATTGCTGCACTTCGTATTGTAGAGGTACGGTATGGTATGGTACGGTACGGACGGATTTTATCGCCGCAAAGTAACAAAATGGCGGCTCAGGTCGTCAATGTGTGGGATGCTTTCTGTATCTTGCACTACCCCCATAACATAAAATAACTAATCTCTTCAGGGGGCGTCGGTCATATGGGCAACCGGTTCTGACGGTAAATAAGCTCAAATAGATAGATAGATAGTCAATGTGTATAAAACTGCGTGTGATCGCCATCACACTGCAGAACGTCGGGAGTCTAAAATTATTTCGTCAGAGATGTTATTTGAAGAGTTGGAAATGATGTTCTTGTGCCTAATTGTTCTATACTAGCAGGAACCTGTAGTCGCAATATTGAAGCTTTAGCTTGCATTGACTAGCTAATGGTTAAATATGGTTGCATTACACCACTTTGCATTACAACTGTTACCTTGTAACTTGTCAATCAATTGCGGGATCATAGGTTTGAGGAGCCAGAATGGTTTGAGCTGATTCTACCCATGAAGACCAAATGTCTATAATGGTAAAAAAAAAAAAAAAAAAAAAAAAAAAAAAAAAAAAAATCCCTACCTACCCTACCTAATCCTAGAGAGCATGTTACCCTAACAACACTATTTTTTTTTTTAGGCCCTATCATAATCAACATTTACACTAACATGGTTAAGTGACACAAGTGCTTATTTAATCTGAATGTGGTGATCTTTTAATAGAGTCAAACTGTCTATCTATTTCATTTTTTTCCCAGAATGAATGTCAAAGCCAGTGTATTATCATGAATATCTTCAGGAATATACCAGAACTAATAACCTCTCTGTCAGTAATGTCAGTAACAGGTTTTATGTGGAGATTTTAACACATCTCACAAACAAGAGTGCCATTTATCACACTGTTATGTTACTTACCACTTCTGTCAGAATGAGGTGCTCTTAATTAAGTATCACCTCACCAACCTCTTAACCCATATAATAATTTATGCTCACTTTTTAATCTAATTTTTGCACTTATTACAACTACATACTTAAAAGCATTAAATTGTCATAGTTCGCCCGGCTAACCACATGTTCACCTGTCTGAAGCAGATTCCCATCTCTCTGCTGAAAAGATGTAAGTTGACAAAACTGTTCTGGAACCTTTGCAACCTTTGCTAGATGAAAAGTGAGCACTTGCTTTATCTGATTATGTCAACTCAAGGTGCACATAGATTATTGTTCTAGAAAGAAATCAAATGCACATAGAATGGACTTTAATAGCAATCAGGCATAAGGGGTTTTGCCTTTGGGTTGTATGGTCTTTAAAACCCAGCAAAGACACTTGAGCAAAAAAACTTTTACCTCAGTCTAGCTGTGAATGGCTCTTTGGCTCCTACGGCTACTGGTTCTCAACAGTTTTCTTGAGAGTGACTAGAATAGTTTCTTTCTCTAACTAAACCAAATTGATATATACTGGTATAAATTTACAACCCTATTGTTAGATTTCTTAACATTAAAATTAATAAAAGTAACTTTTACCTTCTTTTACATGACTGAAAAACTTTGTTATACTAAAATGCATCTATTCTCTATATGCACAAAGGAAAATTAACTACCTTAATATCTACTTATTCCATCATAGAAAAAATATTTATCACTCAATTCATTTATTAATTATCAAATTGGCAGCCAGAGTAATCCCCCTTGGCTTTCATACTTTACTGAAATATCTTCCTCTTCAAGAAATCCTTGTTACTCCCAGAGTTAGACTAAACAGCTGACATACCACTCTTGTAATGTTATGCACAGATGAGATGAATTTGCTCTCATCATTTTAATATTCTTGCATCAAAGAAAAAAGAAAAAATGCTTATATCAATAAAAAAATCTACCTTTATGCATAATATGCTACCATTCCTACACCTCATTAACTCAGCATGTAAGATGCAATATAACTACTGCTTTATTACTTCTCAAATCAAATTACCTGTAACACATTACATTTTCTAGAAAATTAAAAACCCAGGAACTAAAGGTTTCTAATTAGAAAACGTGTAAAAAACATTCTTATCTAAAAATGTCTCTTATAGGGTAAGCTGAAAAACAGAAGTTGCAATTTTGCAGACCAAGTAACTGTTTTGCTTGCAAGAGAAACTACATCTTTGAACCAATCTATCAACACAATTATAGGACTCTTAACAAAAAGCAGCACACAGAAACTGGGGCTTGAAGAATTTGCAGGATTGTTTTTTCATTGCCTTTAAATCTTCAAATGATAGTCAATCATCCATCAAGTGACAGTTAAGTCAGATTTTGTTCATCTATTCCAGACTTATATTGATGACTCAGTTGTTGATTTCAGCTTGATGTCAGTCAATGTTGCCATGTTCCCTTCCAGTTCTCAACAGAATTTGGAAAACATTGCTTAATTGATGTAAGTCAGATGTTGAACTTCCTTTGAAGTTTTATGAACTTAGGCCCAAGTGGTTGCCAGTTACTGACTGGACAATTAAAAGGACCCTGTACAAATGGACAGCAGCAATGCTACAAAATCTAACCACTTTAAATCACTTACCATGTTACAAAAACTTTAATAATACATTTTTCTTCTGATTTCAACTGATGATTTTTAAATTACTGATTTTATTGAAATGTTGCTTGCCTTAATTACCTTACAACAGAATACTCAATAAAACCATGACTTTTAGATATTAGCTCATAAAAAAGTACAAGCACTCCTAATGTCCAAGTCTAAGTGGAAGCACCAGAGGAAAGTAGCCTGTTCTCTAAAAGATGTTTTGTCCTGCTTATAACATTGCTGACCAATGAAAACATGGCCCTTGAAATATGTAAAACTTCTATCACCTCACTCAATTTGTGAAGCATGAAAAAGCAGAGAACCATGGAACACTATCTCAGGCTGACATCTGCAGATTTCAACTCTTCAGTGTAGAAAGTTTGATTCCTCCCCCCTCAGTGCTGTTAAATATTTTCACATTAATTTTGCAGAGTTGAGTTTTACTCTACTTTTGAGCTCCATGTGTAATATCACCAATACTGATATAAATGGCATTTAGACAACTGAAATCTATATTTAATCGTCTGCAAAAATATCCAGTTCACTTCAGTAGAAGTTTGGGTAAATAAAACTTTATGTTATAAAAACCCTTACATTTGACATTACATAGTATTTGCAATCATATTCCCAGGAGCTGAAAGAAAACTGCTTACCACTCCAAACTTATCTATGAATGTTCATTTCATGAAAATTTGAGAAATTCTTATTTCCTTGGAAAAACTGAAATTAAAAACCAAATCTTTAAAAATCATAACAATCTTCATGCAACAGTACAGTAGCATACTGTAATACTGTATGATATCAAAATAAAAACTTATTTGACTCACCATCTGGGCCTTATCTCCAATGTACCAGAAATGAATTAATTAAAATTTTCCACCTGCAAATCAGGGGAATAATTAATTTCCTCTCAATGAAGAACAGAAAAAAAAACAAAGTATCTGATCATGATTCACTAAAACTATTAAGAGATTCAGTGTAGTCTGAAATTGAAAGCTTGCCAGTTTAGATCAGAAAATGTACAGGTTAATATTTTACAAGCCATAGGTAGATTCTATTCTGGAACACTTGTATAGCAGTAACTGAAGTGATTGATACTGAAGACAGAAACATTTATCAGTTACTATACCCAGAACTAGAAGAAATGAGGAAGGTTGTATGTGTGTTGTGGGGGTGGGGGTTTCCTTTATAAGCTGACAATGTCAGGGCGGGGGTTTAAGAACCAAGAAAAAGTTGCTTACCTCTCAAGAAAAGATCTCTTTCACACTAATAGTTATCGTACAGAGCTTACCAAATGTTAATTCTAATGTAACACTTGTTTTTAACCAACTAACTCTTTTATCTCAAATATAAATATTCTTAAATCAAATGTGTGTACCTAATGGCTGTATTACTCTTTTCCTAACCTAAGTCTGCAGGTGGTTAAATCTGCAACAACAATCAACCAAGGATTTCATATTGTTTCTTCAGTCTTTGTGACCACAACAATCAACCAGGGAGATTATCTGTGACCAAAACAGCTAGCCAGGGACATTAAACCAATCTATCAGCCTGTGTGAACACAACAGTCAGCCAGGGAATATACACTGATTCTTCAGTCTATGTGACCACAACAGTTAAATCAGGGAATATATACCGATTCTCCAGTCTGTGACACCACAACAACCAACAAAGGAATATATACTGATTGGCTGTGTGACCACAACAGTCAACTAGGGAATTTATACCACTCCTTTAGACTGAGTGACCAAAACAGCTAACTAGGGAATTTATACAGTTTTTTCAGCCTGTGTGACCACAACAGCCAGCCAGGGAATTTATACTGCTTAATCAGCCTGTGTGACCACAACAGCCAACTAGGGAATTTATACTGTTTAATCAGCCTGTGTGACCAAAACAGCCAACCAGGGAATTTATACCAATTCTCCAGCCTTGTGACCACAACAGCCAACCAGGGAATTTATACCAATTCTTCAGCCTGTGTGACCAAAACAGCCAACCAGGGAATTTATACCAAATGTTCAGCCTGTGTGACCACAACAGTCAACTAGGCAATTTATACTGTTTATTCAGCCTGTGTGACCACAACAGTCAACTAGGGAATTTATACCACTCCTTCAGTCTGTGTGACCACAACAGTCAATCAGGGAATATAGACTGATTCTTTAGTCTGTGTGACCACAACAGTCAACTAGGGAATTCCTATTGTTTATTCAGCCTGTGTGACCACAACAGTCAACCAGGTAATATATACTGATTCTTCAGCCTCTGTGACCACAACAGTCAACCAGGGAATTTATAGCAATTCTTCAGCCTGTGTGACCACAAGTCAACTAGGGAATATATACCAATTCTTCAACCTGTGTGACCAGAACAATCAACAAGGGACTTTATACTGCTCCTTCAGCCTGTGTGACCACAACAGTCAACTAGGAAATTTATATTGTTTATTCAGCCTGTGTGACCACAACAGTCAACCAGGCACTCTTTACCACTCCTTCAGTCTGTGTGACCAAAACAGCCAAACCAGAGAATTTATACAATTTATTTAGCCTGTCTGACCAAAACTTTCAACAGGAGACAATTTATACCATTTTTGCAGCCTGTGTGACCACAACAGTCAACCAGGCACTCTTTACCACTCCTTCAGTCTGTGTGACCAAAACAGCCAAACCAGAGAATTTATACAATTTATTTAGCCTGTCTGACCAAAACTTTCAACAGGAGACAATTTATACCATTTTTGCAGCCGGTGTGACCACAACAGTCAACAAAGGACCTTATACCATTTCTTCAGTCTGTGTGACTACCACAGTCAACCAGGAAATATATACCATCTAATCAGTCTGTGTAAGAACAACAATCAACCAGGGACTTCATACTTATCTTCAGCCTGTGTGACACCAACAATCAACCAGGTACTTTAACATTTCCTCAGCTTGAGTGAACACAACAATCAACCAGGGATTTTTACTGTTTCTTCAGTTTGAGTCACACCAACAATCAACCAGGTAGTTTTACTGTTTTGTCAGTCTGTGTGAGAACAACAATCAACCAGGGATTTTAAACCATTTGTTTAGTCTGTGTGATCACAATAGCAACCTGGGACTTTATGCTATTCTTCAGTCTGTGTGACCAAAAGCCAGTTCCGTACTTGAAAATTGTATTTTTATCTACTGACTAAAATTTATCAATTCACATACATGCCAAGTCTCACGCTGTGAGGTAAAAACTCATGTATTTTCAACCCTTCTAATGGCCTCACATTGACAGGTGTCTATCGGCATTTCTTTAAAGCCGTAAAAGGCGTTAATTGTTTGGGTTTTGGGGTTGATTTAAAATGGTTATTTTAATGTTTTCTATGATAAAATGTATAAAGCACCCTGTTCCGATGTAATTTACAAAATCTCCCTTATTTTTACTCTGATCTCCCTTAAAAAAATTTCCAGTCTCACTGACTGCAGCTAGAGAAACCTGGCAATTATGAATTCACCATGCTAAAGGTATAGTGTTACTATACAAAACAGTCATCAATTTGAAAAGAATTGCACAAAATATTACTAACATTAACTGGTGCAGTCAAGGACTAGTAATTGATTATTTACTAAGTGTCGGTAGGCTTTGTATAAGGTAGTCTAACATAATGGTCAAGCTATATAGTACTTTTGTCAGAAATAAGCTAAAAAATAAAAAACTTACAGAACCAAGAAACAACTTTTTAAGTAAGCCAGATTCAGTCCTTTAAAATGAACAAAGCAGATTTTCCCCTTAGCTGTCAAACAGCGGGACTTTTCTCCGCTGGGATATTAACATCAAGTAAGGACGTGATAAAATTCCTCTCCCAAGTCTATGAATGACACTGATTGGCTGCCCTAAATGCCAGGCTCTCATCTACTGTCTTAGTGTATGGGCTAATTGATTTTTAGTAGAGTAACTAATTAAGCCAGTATGCTGCTATATATGGTGAAGGTCACATTCTAACATTCTCAGACTTTTATTACTCCAGCATACTGCTGCATCAATAACTCTCAAGTGTTAGGCTAATTTACTTTAATAAAGTTAACAAATAATACCTTAATTTTACAATTACAGCTTCTCTTGTTAATTTATTTTAAGTATGTTAGCTAAAAGTTTAATCTTGAACACAGAATGTTGTCTCAATGAAGCAGACTTCTGATTTGACTCAATTAACCACTGACCAGTCACTTCTCAAACTGAAGGATGGACTTAGTACATTTACTAATGATAAGAACCAGTCCAATTAATCAGTCCACATAAAAAAACTGATAAATGATTTATCACCCTCATTACTTAAAATACTTACTTACTTACAGAAAATCAGGATATATTCACTAAAATACAAGATCCACAAAAAGGAATTTACTGCTACATGCTTTCTGTAAGACAATTAAATGATGCAAATTTTACTGCTTGTTGTAATCTGATAATGTTCTGAAAATATTTCAAAATTTTATGAATATTTATCTATATTTAATAGGTATTACAAGAGAAAATTTGATAGATACTGGTAAATGTCTTATTTGAAACATAACCTAACTTTTTCTTATAATGTAAACTGAGTTTTGTCTGATGGCATTTCATTTTAATATGATATTGGAGGCTTCTTTTTCAAAGATAAGGCGTCAAACTGACTAAACCGCCTGACACTACATTTTAGACATATACAAGCAACATTTCTCGACTATTCAAAGTGATAAAGGGTGCATTAGATTTTCCACTGGTGACCTAAACTTTCAGCAAAGTCAGTTTAAATATATCATAAAATACTTTCTAAGTTTTGTTAATATTGGGCATATCCTGTGCCTGCGAGTGTTAATTGGGTTTTCAGTGTGCTTAAAACATTTTGCACAAATCTGACCCACTGCTGACTTAGTTTATGAACCTGAGCGACCAAGTTTCAATCATCGGGGCAAATCTTTCATTGATATATGTACGAGGTAATCTAGCTTTTAAATTCACAGGACCAAGTTTTCAACTCAAACAAACTGTACACTGCCTAAGCAAGTTTCATGAGTTTCATGAATTCTGGATTGAAAATGTGGCCTCTAGTATGTGCAGAAGCTAAATCTTATGATGCATATTAACAAAAGAGAATGCACAAAGGCTTATCATAAAAGATCACCCAGAGCTCAAGTGAGATAAATACAAGACGGGACAGAAACTTATCTAAAAAGGATTACTTCAAAGGGTGACAGTAAAATGAAATGCCTGCCTACAAACCTAAAATATTGTAAAAGTTGGTGAAATAAAAGCAAACCAAAATAAACAAACAAATCAAATCAAAATGAATCACAAAATAAGATTCCTAAATTTGTTTTCAACTTAATTGTACACCAGAGATTTTATTAACTGCATCCAACATCAGATACAGAGACCTAATATAATGGTAGAACATCGATCTGCTCCAAACCTGTACTGTCTCTATAGCAATGACTTCAGAAACTAAGACAGTTTATGACATGCTGGTAATGTTGCTTTATAATTCCAGACAAATATAAGCATGCTTTCTTTTCTTTCCACAGAGGACAAAAATGTAGAGCATTAAACAAATAATGACACATGATCTCTTTGGCCCATCTCATAAGTAGAACACATATACCTAGTTTCTTAAGCCTAGCCTACAAACTGAACAAGCTCTGGTCAGTAACACTTTTACATGCTATCCCCAACCCCTCCTTGCCATTTTTTCTGCATACTGTTGTAAACTAAATACCAAATCGAATTAAGACATTAAGATGTCTTAAAATGTTTTCCTACAACTACAGGTATATTTTTTAATGAATACATTCTGACTAATTTTACAATCTTCAATCTACAATCTTGAGTTAAGAATAAAACATAATATACTAATGATAAATATTATAACATGCAAATTTTTTGCAACAAGGCATGCTTTGTAATCTTTGCAAAGCATTATATCTATATATTTAACCATTACTGACCTAGGCCAGAGTGTTCACTTAGTCTCAATAATTTGACCACAGAGACAGACTCGTTCATAAGACTGACATTTACACTTGTCTACCTTAAAACTATCAAAACTGTGGTGGCTTTAAATTTTCAGTCAAATAACCTTTTTTTAACCAACAAATGTAAAATGTTGTATTATTGGTAATTAATGGTTAAATAAACAAATGTACCAATATAAACAGACAAAAATTTCATTATTAACTGAAAATTCTTGCTAACTTGCTGAATTAATTAATTTTTGTTTACATTTGCATTAATTAAGTTTTGTTTACATCCTTGCTGTATTTCAAATTTTGTGACACACCTGTGAAAGATGTATGTCAGCCATTTTGCATCTATTTATTTATTTCATTGTGTAATATCCTTTTATGATTACTAAAATGTTATGCTTTTACCTGACACTTCTAAATATTTAACAAAATAACTGCTAACTGGTTTGTACTCAGAAGACATATATTAACCATTCAAAAAATCAGCATGATATTCAACTTATTTGAGTACACTTATCTGAACTACAGGCTCACCTACGACATGACATAAGCTATGACATGTGAGAAAATGACTACTTGCATAATTTATATTTATGCATATTACAAAACTGAACACTATTTTCATTGGGCAAGTGTGGTTCAGTATGAAGGAGACCTTATTTATCATCACTCCTGAAGAGCACAAAATGGACAACACATGTTCTCTGTCAGAAATTACCATTTTCTGACATAAAGACCAAACTTAAAACTGTGGCTAAAAATGACCCTCAATCAGTCAAAGATTTAACAAGAACTGTCACTGAAAGATGACAATGCCCCTGAAGTGGTGCTTTCACCTTTGAACTGAGGAGCAGGAAAGATAAATTGTAGATCATTCAAAAGAAGTTGGTTTAATTCCACTTTCACCTCAAGGTCAAGGTCATTCAAAGCTTAAAGTATAAAGACATGTCATTTGGAAGATCTCTCCAAAACAATTGTTGTGTGCAATCATGAACTTAAATCTGTTGATTCAAAAGTTGTTGTTTTTTTTAATCTGACCTCAAGATAAATTTCATTTAGTGGTTAAGGTCAATAAAATTAATTACATTGAGAAAACCTCTCCCAAATGGTTATTGTGTGCAAATGTGAACTAAATCTGTTGAGTAATGAGGGAGTAATGGCTAATATTTAGTAGTTCTGACAACTGGACCTTTGAGGTCAAACTCATTCAGGGGTAAAGGTCACATAAATACATGTCAGTGGGAAGGTCTTGTCCAAAGAGGTTCAAGAATGAAGTAAATCCATTTACTAAGGGGAAGTTATGGTCAAAGCTTTTTGATGGAATGACAGACTGACAGATGGACAGCCCTCCTTCAAGGGCATAAAAAAGGTAACATTTCAGTAACCCTAACTCTTCATAACAGAGGTGGTCCACATGACATTCCAGCAGTGATTATCTCCCTCTCTGGTTAGGCAGTCTTGTGTTTAATAACACTATCAGCTTTTCACTAAGCATGGCTCATATATCAATTGATTTTGGGAAATCACCAATAGATTCTGCAGACAAATGATGTATTGTTCACACTTTGCTGTTAAGTGTTTGATCTAACATCACATGCTGATAGTGCATCACTTAATGTTAGTTGATAGCCAAGATACTGCTGTTACAAATAACTCTCACTGATGACAAATACTGCAATCAACTGTAAAAGTCCATTTAAAAAAAAAAACTAATATAAAATTACAAGAAATATATTATGATTTTATGCTATTGTGAGACTACTGAATGAGGACAATTGATTTCTAGAAAAAGTTGCCAGTGATGTTTTTATTTAAAACACGAATGACTGTAACATATAACACTGAAGTTACAACTATGAATAAGAAATAGAGCTTCATAATTTATATGTAAATCACTAATGAAAAACGGGTACCAAGGGTTACTACAATAATATTATAAAGAATTAACTGATTCTCCTCAGACAATATTTTAACATAAGTATGAGGCTCTTAAATGGTATTTAAGTAACATATAAATTTCAGAGGCCTATTAGTCTTGGCTGTTAAAGAGAAGCAATGAGTGTTGCACACTTGCCTGCCAACTGCTAATCATGGTGGCATAAAAATGGATGTAATGTTGTATTTAGAGGAAAGGCATTTCCAGTTCAGCTGGCAACTGTTTGCTGGAGGGTTGTTCAAAACCTTCAGGAATTCATTATGTCACTGATTATTTATTGTAAAGTGAAAAGTTTCCTTTGCTTGATTTTTTTCTAAAACTATATCTGGTCACACTGACAGTTACAACAACAAAGAACAGGATCTAAATGGAAGTAAACTTTTCACAAAACACAAAAATCTACAGCATTCCAGATCAATTACATGTTTTTTTTTCACAGAAATCCTTAAAAAGATGCTTACAAAGCAAGTTTGATAAAAAGAAGTGTCTTTATCAAAACTTATCATCATAAAAATTGCCTGGGGCTGACTTGTCAACGGAACTTGAAATCTTACTCTGTCTTAAACCGAGACTTTTCTCAGGGCCCTACTTTTCCTGAATTAGAAGACAATATTAGTTACAAATTTGGTAACATTACCAGACTGCAAAATTGCAGCCAAAATGAAATTCCATATATAGATTGCGTCAAGCAAGAAATTCCCTGCAAGAAAGATGCAGAGTAAAATTTGGTAATTTCATCAAAATATCAGCTCTATACTGAATATCGAAGAAAATTAATCAATTATTTGAAAACTATTTTTGTTTTCCTTCATGTTCCCTTGCTGCTTACACAAGCAAGAATAAAAAAATATGTATACAATATTATTTTATAGACTGCTGACATACAATTCAATAAATAACTAACTAAATATATATATATATTTTTTTTTTTCCTGCAATACTGCCTGAGCTGAAACAAACTGTAGACATTCCATCACTCTGGACTTCTCTCAGTGACCTGTGATTTGTGTAAAAAATTTCATCTATCTTGTGTTTCTGTATTTACCTACAGTATTACGGTGAACACTCTGACCACTGTTTGAATTTCAATTCTTTTCACTAAGCTATACTATGTAATAGACTGAGGCTATGAAGTGAAATCTTCAGCATTTAAGATACCAAAGGGAGGAGCATAGCATAGCCTCTATTAGGCTTAGTGTTTGCCCCTGCCATTTTGATCTTTCACCTTTTTTTGTTGGCTTCTTTATTTGGAATATACCTATCAGTAAGCAAACCACTCCAACTCTGGCACCAACACACCTGCTCAGACAATGTGTTTTGGCAGGTGCACTTTTGTAAAAGAAAAAAAAAAATTGAATGCTTTTCAAAAACAAGAGGAGCAATCACAATTCTTCACGGATAAATCTATCAGAAATTTAAATATCTTTGCTTTCTGATTGGCTAGAGAAGTAGGACAAACACTGTCATTCCTAGTTTATACGTGAATCATAAAGGTCTTATAGTACAATTACAATGAACAGTTAATTTTTTCTGTCTCGAACTGCAAACAAAAAAGGAATTTCACACACAAAAGAATTAAGTATTATAGCTTTGCATTTCCTACAAAAGACAAGTTTCAGATTCACAGCTGGCTGACAATCAAGTCTGGATAAGCAAATTTCTTTTCTAGCATACATATTTTCTCATCACCTTACAGCAAGTATTACAAATCAATACTCAAGACCTGTATCTTTACTGAATGCTTATACAAAAGTATCAATTTTGTGAAACCATGTCAATTTTTGTCACATCATATTATAAATTTCTTTAAAGCCAATTATCCATTTCAAAAAGACACACATTTATTTTTGACTTGGATTGTATCCTTTTTTATGAATATACTGTCATTCTAAGTTTTTACTAACTTCTGAACTAACATACAACATGTAACTTCTTTTCCTCCTTGTCTGGAAACTTTTAGAGAGTAAAAACCATCAATAACACCTATTAGATCTTCATTACTCCACATCCTACAACTAACTTCTATAACTTCTCAACCTTAAATTTCTCATTCTGTAACTAAATGTTTCACTTTACCTTACCTTGAAGTGTAGTCCCTGATGGATCCTCTGTTCTCAAGTCTGTTTCTGTGAAGTTTACTGCAAAAACAAAATAAAGAAGTATAAGGTTTAAAACAAGAATATCTCTTTGGTACTGTAAAGTATTGCTGAACTAAGTACTGATTTGTTTTCATAACCAACACGGAATTTGAACCAGTGACCTCTGGATTGAGAGACAGGCATTCTACCACACCATTACTGTCCATCAATGAACTTTCAAGAGTAAATCAATAATTTTCACGAACAAATCATGAATTGATGGATAGTTCATGAACTTTATACATTATGAACTTTAGTGATTTTGTGACACATTTATATTCATGTACATTTCATTAATTCAATTAATGAATCGGGTGCATCTTGTTCATGAACCATAGATTAACTGGACTAGGAAATGCTTTGAAATGTTCATGAACCATATATTAACTGAACTAGGGAATGCTTTGAAATGTATGCTGTTAAGAAATTCTCAGAAATACCAAAGTTAATATACAAATCTATGAATGAGCAGGAAACAGGTATCTGAGAAAAGAATGCAAATCTAAACTGTTTTCTTTCTCAAGCTTACTTCATATGCATATGTCAACCATTCACCAATTACTCTGCAATGTGACCCTTATGGTGAGATTATTAAGTCAAGTCTAGCAGTACAAACACAAAAGCCAGTTGAACTGGGTGATGCTCCCCAAATAGGTTTTGAATGCAGAATAGTGTGTCCATAAAGTCTTTGCCAAATTCAGCATAAAGATATTATGTTATTGGTAGTTGCTGAAAAAGGTTAAAACTGTTTATATTTGCAATTAAGAATGTAAGACAGTTACCATTTTATTCTTTATTTTTCTATCAACTCAGACAGTGGCAGTCCTATCCGGACAGTGTCATAGTCACTGAAGTAGGCTGGTGACAGGTAAACCAGAAGTTTTTGATACCTCTTGTAGTTTCAGAGTTATGTCCCGCAAAAAGTTCAAAGTGTAAAAATGAACAAAGGGCAATAACTCAAAAATTAGGCAATGCAGAGTTATGGTTCTTGAGCACTGCACTTCTACTCAATAAGATCTATCTACCTACAAAGTTTCTTGTTGATACTTCTTGTAGTTTCAGAGTTATGTCCCAGACAAGAAAATGCGGACGGAAGAACGGACATAGGGACGTACAGACATACTGACGGACATACTGACAGACAATCTACCAACAAAGTTTCTTGTTGATACCTCTTGTAGTTTCAGAGTTATGTCCCGGACAAAGTTCAAAGTGTAAAAATGAACAAAGGGCAATAACTCATCAAAAAACATTTTCTAGAAATATCAGAAATGTAGGCTCCTCCTATATTGTGTGCAAAAATATGCACAAAATAAATTTGAAGAAATTATGTGCTATGATCAAAGTATATTCATTTATAACCAAAGTTACAACAAGGCTAATAAACAAAGCCGTTTAATCACATGACTTCATTTTGGACCAGTAGTTCAGAATCATCTCTGTTTCCATATCTACAGAAAAAATATTGCTGACAATTTATTCCTGAAGAAATAATTGTAATTTATTTTTACCATATCTATGGTGGTATTTCAATGTTACAAGGTTCATTTTCAAACATAGATAAGGTGTAAAATTCAAAGCAAAATAAACACAACATGAACATTGTGAATGCAAAACAGAATACATGTATTTAGTTTCAACAGTGTGGTTTTTTTTTTAACAAGAACTCTCTTTATCTTCATTCTGAACTTCTAAAAGAAATATTTGGAAGGAAGATACTGAAACATCTAACTTGAGCATAAACCTGCTAGCAATTTTAGCTATCTATATTCACAGCAGTGACTGGTAAACAGCCATAAATCACAAATATGAATCCCTTGACAAAATTCAGGATAGCTTCAGAAACTAGCATTTTGTTCATCTGATGAAGCATTAATATTTGTCTGTAAATCAATTTCTACATAATGTAGATCAAATAAGAGTTACTAGATCATTTACAGACTGGGAGGAGAAAGAAAAAAACAAACAATAACCTGAATATGTTACGACATAATTCAACATAATACAACATGTAGTAGAAAAAACAGTTTGAAGTTAATGCAGTTACCTAAGCGCATTCTTCAACTATCTATATAATTATATTTTTTGAATGTCAGTTCAACAAATGAAGGAGTTTCATCTTTGCTGGGATTCAAACCTGGAGAGTTTACAACTCCATTCTGTGTATGTCAAAATCACTTAAGTCAAAGTTCCGGCTGAGTCAAATTATTTTTCAGGTCCCATCAATAAACCTTTTTTTATATTAACTAATTCCTGTTAAGCCGAATTAGACATTCAAGAACTTTGGGTATGTCGATCACGTTTTTTCGGTCCCGTCATTTATTTTCCTATGTATTTTTCCACTCAATAAGTTGAAGTGTGGAAATCTATTGATTACTGATTAGTTCCGGCGACTTCGAGGTGAGAATTGATAAGACTAATTATGCAGGTCAATGGTTATTTGTTGATTGCAACTTTCAAATCACACTTTAATTATGATGTTAATTGTCATTAATAGGTAATTCAAGTAAGAACTGACCAGACAAATTACGCGTGTCACCGATTGTTTGTTGATTGCAACTTTACAAACTGCGCTTAAATTAGGATCCTAATTGTCACTATAAGGCACTTTAAAGGTAAAAAATATTTGTTGATTTAATGAAATCACCGGACTGATTGAAACTGCACTTTAGCGATTTTATTTGTCACTAAGTGAGTCAATTATAGGCCTGATAAATTCTTTCATTTTAACAAATTTGAGTGAATAAAAATTAAATAATGAAGTGAGCTTGTTCTGTTACTGTATGAGCTATAAATATTTCATGTTGGTGCGTTGAAAAATGTTATGGAATGTAAATTTCGATAAAAGGTTTTTGTGTGTATTTGTCATTACCCACTGTCTATTTATAGCATGTGTACATGTTTGCTTTTACCTGATTCGCTTCATGTTCTTTTGAACAAGAAATCGGTAGAACCAATTGATGCTCCCCGAATAAATGCCAATTCCAAAAGGGCTATTGTTTAATTTGTTTTTTTTTTTTAAAGTATGAAAAATAACAAATGGCAATAATTCCTAAATTATGCAAAATAGAGTTACGGTTTTTCACGATGCACTTCTCCTCATAGTCTGAGATCTATCTACCATTAAAGTTTCATGTTAATATCTCTTATACTTTGTGAGATATGCCCCAGACAAAAAATAAGTATGAGAAATTTCAAAAGGCAATAACTAAAAAATTAATAAAGCAAGAGTTATGGTTCTTGTGCACTGCACTGCTCATCAATGAGATCTATCTACTTATAAAGTTTCAAGTTGATTACTCTTATACTTTGTGAGATATGCCCGGGACAAAAAATAAGTATGAGAAATTCAAAGTGCATAACTCAAAAATTAATAAAGCAAGAGTTATGGTTCTTGTGCACTGCACTGCTCCTAAATGAGATCTAACTACCTATGAAGTTTGGTCTTGATATCTCTCATAGTTTTTGTGTTATGCTCCGGACAAAATTATGACAGACAGACGAACGAACAGACGGATAAAGCGGCAACTATATGCTTGCCCTTCGGGGAGCATAATAAAATATAAAACATTCAATATGCCCAAGTAGTATGGAGGTATGAGTTAAGCCTACACTTGAAGAGAAAAAAGAGCTAATTTAAAATCACTAAGTCATGAGAATATATTGTGTACTCGAGTCAAATAAGAAAAGCAGTTTTATTTCCCGTAAACTACACACTGGTAGAATAAAATGTCAAGTTGTGCTCTACATTCCAGACTTGAATTTGACTGGCATGGGAATGCATTTTAATCACTATAATCACATTTCATGAGCGTCAGGGCTCCTAAAATTTTGAAATCTCAATCGGTCCGAGACCTCGACCCCCCCCCTCGAGACCAAGAACCAACAAAAAAATAGAAACAATTTAAGGGCAAAGACAATTTGAGTTATGATAGTGTTGACGTCGCGAAAATATGTGTTTTTCAAAGCGAAAGTAGAATTAGAGCTAATTTTACAACATCAAACTAGTCACTGATATTTTAAAGTGCGCTTTGTGCTGCAGCTAGCCACTACAATTACTATTAAGCTCTTAATGAAATTAAGCAGACGACAGTTATCGCCTATTTTGATGCAAACTCCTCGCACCGGTTACGTCACGCTTTTCTACTTTAACGGTTGTCTGTACCGATCAGGGGAAGTAACCGCTGCAGGGAGTTTGATTTCGATGAAATTATATTTTACAGTTTGAGCCGGTAAACTTTAATCGATTGGCCAGCTGCAAATCAAGCACACTTTAACTTGTTTACAAGTTAATTTGGCGATAATTGCTGCGGGCAAAAGTGACAGTTTTATGGTTTTATTATAGGTGTGAAGTACCGGATTAGCGATCAATTGAGGTTTTGGTGTGAGATTTTGACTGTTTTATGAAAAGTTAGACAGATTTTTTTTTTTGAAATTATCTGGACTGATTTTTAAGGACTTTTGGACATCGAAATCGGTCCATAGAGATAAAATTCGGTCAAAACCGACAAATTTTCGGTTTTCAGGAGCCCTGATGAGCGTAGCTTGCTTTGTACAAGATGATAAAAGTATAACTGACACAAAACATTGTTAGGTATACCAGCTCCGGGCATGTCGAATTCCGGCTAAATATAAGTAATTTACTCGATCCGCCTAAATTTAAAATATATCGAGAAAGGACTGTATTAAATAATTTGTCTTGCATGCAAAACCTATACCAAGATGAAACACTGCAGAGGCAGACACAAAAATAAATGCATTCAGGGTTCCCGCTGTCGCTCGCCAATTGGGCCAAATGCGCCAAAATACTAATTCTGGCCCATAAAATCTTCCATTGGCGAATTTTACAGGCGCCAACGTAAAAGAAAGCATCCGACAACTAGTACGATTAAAAATCAATAAGCGGCCAACAAAGTCAATATTCGCACTCACACAATTATCGACCAATTAATTGGATAAAGGAGTCGTCCGTATATTGTTAAACAAACATAATAACAAGTGTCGTTTGATGTCGCCATAATTACGAGATGTTTGTTTACACATCCAAAAGGTATTGAGAAGGTGTTGACACTTTGAGATAATGCCATTTTTATCTGATATTTCCGAAAGAAATAGTTTCTAGCGCTAATTGTCCTTAATGAAATAAATAGTTAAATGCAACTGTAGCGATATTCGTGCGATGTAATTGTTACGCGCACCGACAATGGCCGCTTCCAAAACAAAAAACATGGATAAATGGTAACTCTATTTCCAGACGAAATTTATGTGCTTTATATATTCCAATGCAAGCTTTTTTCCCAGATCTTGAGGCCAGACCAGGGGTGCGTTTTATACATGCTAGCGTACAATATTCGAGCGTTTACGGTACATGTACCATTTGGCCCACAGCCTTCAAACTTTGTAAGGTGGTTGCTCTTACTATTTAGAAGCTCCCTACTGTTTTTTGAGAACTTTCACTTTCACCTTGAATTTGAAAACCATGTCCACTCAATAACATGAGTATCATTTGACCTACAGCCTTCATATTTCATAGGATGGTTGCCCATATTGAGTAGAAGATCCCTATTGTTTTTTTTGGTAAATAGGTCAAGGTCATGATCACCTTCAACCAGTAACTAGAGAACGCTTTGGCTTACAGTCCTAATTTGGGAGGGAGTTTGGCCAAGACCAGTAGATGACCCCTTCTGATTGTGAGGTTAGTAGGTTAAAGGTCAAGCTCTCAGTGACCTTAACCACAAAAGCTGGTCTCCAGTTTTCAGATTTGGTTGGTCATGACCCATACTGATTTTGAGGTCAGTAGGTAGTCAAGATCATATTCAGAAGTCCATGCAACATGACTGTCATTTGGAGAGCATAAATGTTTCACAAACATTTCTTATCTTCATAATTTCTAGCTGTTTAAGACTGAAGTTAAAATCTGCTTCCTCATGCATCTCCTGAATGATACAGGATCAGTAATAGATTTTTTTAAGTCCAGTCCCTATCAAATACTCACAAAGAGGTAATACTCAATATGCAGTATAGACTGCACCACTGTTGTTTGAGTGTAATGTTTGTGCAATTATGTAGTGAAAGCTGTAATCAGATATGTTTTATGCAATAACACAGCAATTACAGAAAGAATTAAAGACATATTTGCATTGATTCTAGCATTCAAGCTACTGCAACCAGCAGTTATTATGTTACAAAATGCACTGCTAATGATGACTCAAGGTTTTGTTTTCAACTATTTCACAATAAATTAATAAAAGAATTCTGTTTTGCATTGAAATGTCATTAAGAGAAGCTTTGTCATCACAAATCATACCGTCATATGAAATGATTCAGGATCTATGTCTGACCAGGTTACAAACCAAAAATATTTTACAGTGTGGAACTCCAGAACTGCCACTGCTTTGACAATAAATTTAAAGAACACAGCTGGTACATGTAGTCAAAGGGACATAACTCTATATTCCTAACTGACTGAAGGTCAAGGAATGTTGGGGCTTCTTTCACTAGTAAGAGGCACTTAGAGAGTCTTTTTTTTTTTTTAAATTTTGTCACTAAAAACTGAAATCCAGTCTCTCCAGGATGCTCAGCTTTTCCTGAAGCATTGAAAAAAAAACCCAAATGTTTCGGTCAGTAAATTCTCACAGATTAAAAAGGTATCAAATGGTAAAATTTCGTGTTCTGACATTCTTTAATAAAACCTTACTTTTCCATTTTTAAAAATAGTTTCATTTAAACAAACAGTAAATTAGTCATCGAACTGTTTTTTGTACTTATTTCTTTCATTAAAGTAACACACAATTGGTAACATTCTGCATCCAAAACAACTGTAAAATTTTCCAGCTTTCTCGAGTAAACAGATCGATCTGATGAAAAATAAACAAGCTTGAAATAATCAGAGTCTAGAAATACTCAAAAATTATTTGTCTTGAAATTCCTGCTGGTAACTGTAAATAAACATGATAAACAGAAATATGATGTTATATGATAAAACAAACAAACTATAATGATAGCATGATGTTGCATTTTTAGCAGCTTGTTTTCAAATTCTCATCATTAAAACTGGTTAAATTTCCTAAGCAACTTGCTCTATAGTCTACACGTCTTATGTACAATAGATTCTTCACTGAATTAGTTTCAGTGATAACAGCACTTTATGTATCATTTTTTTTTAAAGATGTAATACAAAAAGAAGTGTTTGGAAAATGAAATACAAACCATCTCACAGCTAGTTAGGAAGAAAGCCAGGTCTCAATTTTCTGCAGAATAATGGCAATACGTAGAATAATGTAATGTCTTCCTCAACAAAATAAAACAAAACTCTAACTATATAAGACTCTTGGGAAATCATTGTTATAAAAGACATTAGTTTTCTTCAGCTTTCGAGAACATACCTAGCAACTAAGCCAGTCAAATTGCAAATATAATGTAATTTATCCTTCTTCCAATTTGTACTGTTGATAAGACAGCAAACATTAAAAGGTATTAGGGTTTTCTTCTATTTGAAAACAACAGCAAGATATTTGCAGCTTTAAAATTTATAACTAAATTTTAGTTTAAAAATAGAACTGTCTTCCACCCTGAAACACATTCATGTCATTTGCTTTTTCTGTCATGGTAAATTAAGGAACCACACTATTCTGGAATCAAGCATGTCTTGTAGGAGTTTGCTGATTACAGATATCAACAGAAGTCTTCTGCAATGCCTTACCAGAACAAAAGTTCAATGGATAGTTTTGAAGTAGCCTGGCCGATGACGTCAGTTTCAGACACCCAGGGATTATGTTGCTTAAGTAGCAAACGTTTAAGATACTAATCATGTTGCTAATGAGCTAGCCCCACAGCATGGCCATTAGCAACTTCATCTTTCTGGTGTCCTCTACACTCCTTCCCTCTTTAACCTTCAGGAGCCTTGCCTCAACTTTACAGCTTCCTTCAGAGTAAAGCCCATTTCCACTCCAATCTTTAAACCCTGCACTTCCAGAAGGTAAAGATCTGCGAAGTTTTGTGGAATATACCAGTGCCACCACTAGTCGACAATGTTGGTTTCAAGTACTAACCTGGCTGACTCTGTCAGATCCAAGTATTAATGGTAATCAGTGATTTCATTAATTAACTTGCAAACCGTCAAGACACTATTACCAAGTTGCTAAAAAGCCCATCAGTTCGGCTGTTAGAAATACCCAATCTACCCAGTGCCCACTACAGTTTGAATGTTGTTAGAAATAGCACTTATGCAAATTTTATTATTTTGGTAAAGATATATTGTCATTTCAAAATAATTTTGCAAGAAATTGTGACAGTATGTTTCTAAACAAATAATTACTGAACAGTTATTTTGGCAACTTTATCAAGTGAAAGTGTGAACAATCTCTTTTTCATGACAATAGGCATGTTACAATTCAAGATGCCCTTTCTTCTACTTATCACAGTCTAGATCATAATATTTTTACTTTACATTTAACCCACAATAAAACCTTACAGTAACCTAGATGTGAATGCTTGTTTCATACTAAGAGAGGCAACTTTGCAATCTTTGAACAAATCGTTGAAACTTTCAGAATTTGGACAGAAACTGTCTGTGGCTAACACATTTAAGTCAAATATGTTCTGGATTCAGCTTAAGATACCTAATCATACCTTTTTATGCGTCCATGTAGTGTGTGAGGTCCAGTTCCTGTAAATCTCCAGCAATAACAACCAATTAGCCTCGTAGATAATCACGTGATTTAAACATCCGGCGGCGCGATGATTTAAAAATAGCGAGGGGTGTTCCAAAACTTTTATTACACGTAAATTTTATTTACAAAGTCGGTGATACGTACAATATAACATAAGTTGTGATAAGCTTTTAAGTTTGTTAGACGAAAAATAGGGTAAGTTCGAACACTTGGTTTCTTACGTCGTAACCTTTCCTTTGCACCACAGGCCACAAGACTCATGGCATACAAAACTTTAGTCAGACCCCAGGTTGAGTATGCGTCCCCTATATGGAACCCACATACCCAACATAACATACAAAAGATTGAAAAAGTACAGCGCACTGCGGCAAGATGGGCATGTAGAAGGTGGCGTAGGTCAAGTTGTGTGGGTGACATGTTAACAGACTTAGATTTAGACAGCCTTGAACATAGAAGAGAAGTTTCAGGTCTTACCTTCTACAAAATACATAACCTTGTGTTTATTGATAGGACATGTATCTAACACCAGTTACAAGTAGGTCACTTCAAACCAGACATAGTCACCCCTTTCAGTATTCAAGACCCTCTCCACGTACAGACTGTTTTAAGTACTCTTTCTTTCCTAGGTTAATACCAGTCTGGAACTGCCTGCCAGAGTCAACTGTTTCCATTTGCACAGTGGACTCCTTTAAACAGGCAATTAGTTCAATGTAATGTGGTACAACCCTGTACATAGTTTTAACAGGCTAGGCTTTCTACTTCCGCATGTAATTATAATCTCAGAGCAGTTTGGCCTCAAATTTTCTTTTATTGGTGTATTATACATGAATATTTTTTAACCCATCTGGCTGCTAATTTGCCACCCGTATGACGTAATGATCAGTCTTGATCGCAGTCATTATCGGAAGAAAGAAAGAAAGAAAGTTTCTTTCTCTGTTTCTCAAAGTAAACGTATTGTAAGCGATATAGGTGTTTGTCTATATATTTGAATTTATTAAATTCAGTACTGGTTTCCTGTACGATCGAAACCCTCTGTAGATTTTGGTCGTTTTAGGTTGTGGGGGATAATGCAAGATACAGAAACATCCCATTATAGATTATACACTGGACCACTTATCCGCCCCGAAGCAGGTTTTGTCATCAAGATCACAGAATATCATGGTATTACCGAGCAACGTAAAAACTTTGTAAAGCAACTACTTAAAATTAGCAAGGGAAGGAGAAGGTGTACATACCGTCAGGGCGTTTTTATTTAATAGAGTAATATAACTGACCGATGACACGGGGGAAAACACTAGAACGTTTTTATTATTATTGCTATAATTATCATCATCATCATCAAAATCATCATCATCATCATTTATTATTAATATATAGAGATGTACGGAGAAAATGGCAGATTTCCTATCCCTTTCAATTCTCTGATTAAGAGTGATAAAGTTTTTACGACAAGTTTTAAACATTCATTCTTGTCACATGTGTGATTTTTTTATTTTCAATTTCTTGATACTTCATGTTAGAGTCAAGGTCAGAAACGTCCCATAGTTTTACAGATCGAAAAGCATGCCTGTCTTTCTTTTATAGCTTCAGCATTTCCTTGATGATTTTATACTATGTAAACATAATCGGTTCAAACATCTTTAGAGCTAATGCTGAGCTTGTTGTAATATTGATGACAAACTGATCTGATGTTTTTGTATTGTTTTGGATCGTGTCGTCTTGTATATAGGTAAAAATTAAGTACATTAATTCGACCATATTGTTTTGGTACCAACAGGAACTTGGATAAATTCTGACATCAAATGAGAGAATGTGGCCTCTTTTTTTAAAGAAAAACAAATTTACGCGTCATGCTCCTCTTCATCATTACTAGTTTGTATCGGGTTTCACTATTCTACGGCCCTATCTACGGCACTTTACGCCCAAAACAAGGGTCACTTACGCCGTTAAATAAAGATGTTGACATGAAACATCATCAAGGGCTAAAACTGTGTGTATGGACCGATTTCAAAAGCTTTAAATAGTAATTTAGAAAATAATATGAAAAAATTCAAGTCAATTGTAAAAAAAAACTTTTTATTGGTTTACGCAAAACGCAGTTCATTAATTATTACCTTTATATTTTATTTATAATATACCCTGCTGGAACAAACAGCAAATATCATCGGATTTGCAGAGACATTGTTGAGACAATTTTATTAATGTCTGAAAAACATAAATAAATCCTGAATAAGTAATCATTTTTTTTGGCACTGAAATATCGCTTGAAATACACGTCACCTTATCAGATCTGTTTCATGGTTACTATTTCAATTTTTGATGTATAGTAATCCCAAGTTTTTAAATTGTGCGTCTGGAATTATACGGTCGCTATATTAGGAATGATAACTGTATTCGATTATTTCATTTAAATAAATCTTACTCAACTATTATTACGTTCCGTTTTTAACACAAATGCTTCAGTATTTCATTCTGCTTAGTTTAATTATGTCTAACCACTTTAATTCGGTCTAATGAAATAAATACCTTTTGACAATATACAAGCCGTATAGGGCCGTAGAATAGTGAAACTCTTTTGTATCTGCTCTGAAAACTTTCAGACATTAACCCTTATATATCATTTGTTCAAAATAAGTAAAAGCGTCAAATCAAACAAAAAAAAAAATCATAAATATACTGACACGGCTATTGCCAGGATGAAACAACGAAATCCCCATTTGTCTCCAGTACCTGTACTATGAATTATTGGTAAACCCTCTTCTGTATCTCTAAAACGCACTGAGTCAAGCGTCTGGTGAAAAGTAAATATGACTTCGAAAAGAGAACATGAAAAATCTGATGATGATGAAGATATTGGTCCGATGCCAGATTCAGCCTCTTCGAATAAGAAGCAAAAAAGTACTGATTTGATATACTTTCAGAAGCTTACAAACATAATAAGGAAAACAGAATATTTGAAATTATCATAATATTTCGCGACATTTAGCTTAAGCCTCTATGTTTATCATAATGGCAAACGTTCAATATTATAAGCATTACGGCCACGCGTTGGGGGATACAAAGAGATATAGAATACTAGGGGCAAAGAATACTTTTGGGGCATACTTCCTATCAGACAGTCTATGAACTGCAGCATTCAACACACAATACTACCTTCATCATGTTGAAGTTCATGGAGTCCAGCTAGAATGGGTTACCACAGCAAAAAACCTAGGCATGGATATCTCAGATAACCTTACATGGGATGCCCATATAAACAGGACATCCCAGAGAGAAAACCAAACATAAATGTTCCTATGAAGAAACATAAAGTTCAAACACAGTCCATTAAGTAGTGGTAGAAATCGGTTGGAAGAAGTCACCAATTAATTGACTTATCATGATTAAAAACGGAATATCCTAAAAACCAGCAATTTTGAGAAAACAAAATGCCTTAACCAAACTCTGTCATAAGAAATTTATTGCAAACTGTCAGATGTGAAAAAAACTTGCTCAGGTACACAGAATGTTGTGTCATACAATGCTAGAAATATCAGTCCTATAACTCAGCCTGCAATGCAATATGATACGATACAATACAATATAAGATTTTGAGTGGGCAAGATACAAACAAATCAACATAAGCTTTGAACCAACTTTAACAACATAAGTATAATGACAACAAAGGGTATAAAAGCTACAATAAAAGAAGGATAACTCATACAATTGACAATTAAAGCTATGGGAGAGGTGCTGATCTTGACCACAAAAGTCTAAAAACTGCTCTAAAGACTGTAACAATAAAAAAGTGACAACTGCTGCATTGTTTCAACACTCTGTGCCTTCACCTTTAACAGGTAAATGAAACCAGGACCTTAATTTAGAATTCTCAATTAAGGCCCTGATGAAACAAATGTAGTAAATTGTGCTGTCAAAGACTAATAGAAGTACACAATATTCTGGTTATATATAAAGTCACCATGAACCAGATCAATACTTTTGGGAACGAATAGTAAACCAGGAAACTGGCATACCAGTACTTATTGTGGTTCTTATACGCTTTTTTTACAGTATTTACAGTACACAAACAGCATGCCCTGGTTTCCTTCTTTCGGCGGCTTAGTTGGGTCCAGGATCATGAAACCGAAATGGTCCCAGACTTCAGATTTTACCTTTCCTTTTCGAGGATTTGGATAAAGTTCCTCCATGATTGCCAAGAGAAACAACTCTTAAAACTAATTTGTTGAAGAAATATTTCTTTCGTCATTGTCACGTCAACTTTTGGTCATGACTTCATGACGACCAGATTAATCAGCCCATCACTACCATTAAGTCCATAGCTTACCAGATGTAAGTAAGACCCCAGCTTGAATATGGTTCCAAAGTATGGTCTCCCCACATGAAAACACAAATAGATCAAATTGAAAATGTTCAAAGAAAAGTGCCCAAGTGCTCATTATGGTCAGACTTCAAGCGTTATTGACATGCTGCACTCCCTTAATCTCTCTGTCAACTTGAACTCAGGCATATAGATGCTGGGTTATCCCTGTTCCATAAGATTCACTATGGTCTGGATGCTGTTCCAACTTAAATAATCTCTATCCCTATATTTTTTTGAAATTTGGGGGAAAAAAATATTTCTGATTGGCAATGGGGTCTTATAATTGCCCCTGGTGATAGGGCAAAAATGCCCTTCATCGTCAGATAAGATAATAAAAAAAGTGAAAAAAAAGTTGATAAATATATTTTTCAACTGTTTGTGACTGTATTTCTTCTAAATCTCACCATGTAAACTTTTAAGTTGCCATTTTCTGTCTGGTTTGTTTATTTCATGTAGATGCACATTTGCAGAATTTTCATAGAGTTCTAACAGTTCTATCATCTCACAATAATTTCCTTATTGTAATGATAAATGAAAATTTTGTGTCGAGACTTAATTGTAAATGTTACCATTTGTCAATAAAAATGGGGTCTTAACATCAGTTCTGTTGTAAAACTCCTATGATTAAATGCCCTTTAAGTAATTACCTGGACAGTTGCTTTTTTTAAAGATGAAAATGTTTAGCTCAACACATATAAACAATAGACATAGTGAAATATTGCAAGCCTTATAGAAAATGTTGTTTATTTTGAAGACATATTTTCACCACAGTGATTGAAATGGAGAATGTCTGTCTGATACAGTTGCAAATATTTCAGATGTGTATCAGAAGAAATCAGTTAAGAGTTTATTTGTAAAGTGTCAGAATAACTCATGTTTGATGCCAGTAAATATAAATCTGAGAAGAAAAGTAAGCATTGGTCTAATCATGAAACCTTAACCACATAGACTATAGAAGCTAACACATTCAGGTTCTTTTCCATATCCACTGAAGTTCTAAATGAAGAGAGAAATACATGTAATTATTTGGCTGTTTCAGTTTTACTAGAAAATGCAACTTTAGATGTTGCATGATGAGGAATAAAAGTTGAAATCTTTAAGTTATCCAGTCAAGTCTCATTCTTAGACCTTGATCATGTGATCTTTAACTGTTGTTTTTAGTACAGACATTAGAAAATATGTCTGTGTTTTTTTTAAAGTGATAAAAGTTTTTTTATATATGCATCTTCAAATGATATTCAAAATGATATCTATATTCTTTCTTTTCTACTTTACAGCTCTTGAATTTGAAAAACTCTACCTAGAAAATCTTCCCAGCTCAGAGTCATATGAGAAGAGTTACATGCACAAGGATGTTGTTAAATATATAGCAGTTACAAAGTAAGGACATATTATGTAAATTGTTTGCCAAGTTTGACTATATGTGCCTACCTGTACAAAGACAGTCCTTGACCATGATAAGCCTGTAAATTGTCATTAAGTACATAGCAGTTTTAAAGTTGGGACAGAGTATATAGACCATAGGCTAAATTTGTCTATTTGGGTATGATTGTACAAAAATTGTCCTTGACCTTGATTCTCTGACAAATATTGTAGTTGCATGGTGTGTGTAATAATTGTATATTACAGGTATAAAAAAAATCTATGATCTATTTTAGTAGTTAGCCATATCATTACTGTTTAATACACTAAATTCTTACCCACAATAGGTAGTGTCCTAATGCTTTTTTGCCTCTGTTGGAGAAGCATTTAGTGATAGTGCTATCTCTCAGTGTGGCATTTGTACAAGAGCAGTTGTTAAAATTAATTGGCTCAGCTGTTTATCAGTCATGTCACATAAATAGTCCAGTTACATGACTCTCTCTGTCCATGGAAAAATGCACTTTGGTTGTATAGAAATAAATAAAGTGCTTGTATTTTAAAGTGTCACACCTACTGAAAGGGCAAGCCTTCTGGGCCTATGAAACAGTACTATTTTATACAACTACTCCCCAATTCCTTGTCCTACATGCCAGGCACCAAGCGGGACAGACAATCAGTAACCATTCTGTAACTAGCTGGTGGCTCACCAGTTGGCCTTGTCAGAACAAGTCCCTGATAGAACTCGATCCAACTAACTCCAGCGCCATAAACAGATACCCAAACTGAATGGCAAAAGAGACAGTATATGTCAATTATAGTGGAGTTAATTGTTACCTTTCTTTTGTGAATGTTGGCCTTGTAGTTCATGTGGCATAGCTTTTGCCAGGGTCTAGTAAACTAGGTATTATTTTGTTGATTAGAGTAGTTGTTGCCTGTAACTTTTGTGCGAGATAATACAATGGGATTTTTGTTAGATTATATAATTTTATTTTATGTTGTTTTTTTTATTTTCATAGGACAGACTTTATACTTACTGCCAGTGCTGATGGACATTTGAAGTTCTGGAGGAAGACTGAGGGGGCTGGCATAGAATTTGTGAAACATTTTAGGTGCCACCTAGGTATGCTTTGTAGCTTTTCAGCATATACTCTGTGTTATGGAACAGAAAAGTGTTAGTCTTTCTCTCTCATGTTTAGTTGTTTCAGTATTTTATTTAACAAAACATTTGATTTGAAACATCTCGAGTGTATTTGCTGTTAGAGGTTTGAACCAGTCATTGTGACTGACCAGTTGTGTAGTTCTCCTTTCTGACTGCTAAAGTTATATTTTTGGTCAGTGTGACCTTTGATATTTAAAAAGAAATAGCAATTTGCACCAAAGTGAATCCTTAGAAAAACTAACATTATTGAACTTTTTCAGCAAATGAAGGTTTTGCTCCCATTTAGTCAAGTGGAATTCAGTAAAATAAAATTAATGACTGACCCATTCCTAAATTGAGTTTACGGCTACATTGTACATTTATAGATTTGTTAGAAATGAAGTAATGTTTTTGTTTCTTCGAATTTACATGATTTGTTTTCAGCATTTATCTTGTCTGTCATGCATCTTGCTTTTTTTAATCACTTGTGTATTTTCACTGTTCAAAAGTCTTTCTTAATAGTAACAGACAGCAGATCATACTTGTCAAGTGTTAATCATAATTTAAGCGGAGGCATAAGGTATTTAGTTAAGTCTTATATTCTTGTGTTTTTCAGGTTCCATAGAGGACATGAAAGTTAGTAACAATGGTGAACTGGCCTGTACCATCTCTGATGATAAGTCATCTAAAGTGTTTGATGTTGTTAATTTTGGTATGCCAGCTGTGTTACTAGCATGTTTATTTTTTACACAGTTATGCAGATGCTTGTGTCAGATTCGACAAGGATTTGAATCAGTTAATTTTAAATCAGTGATTAATATATAATTTTTCATTTTCTCTGTATTATACTTCTATATTTTTTGTCTTAGATGAAAATTTACCAGTAGCATAGAACAGTCAGTAATGAAACTAAGTCATGAATGATAACTCTGCCCTTCATTGATGGCCCTGTTGTGTGTATGAATCTGACTACAAATCAGGTGATTTTGGTTTCATCCCCAGTCTGACAGGCCTGTCCCAATATGACCTAAGTTGTTGAAAAGAATTTTAAAACCTGATTTCATTGACATTCAAGGAAAATTTTAAGATTTTTATTGCAATTCTCTAGAAACACTGGTTGAAATTTAACCCTTGGGTCTATTATATTTACCATTGCTTTGTTAATTTCAGACATGATAAACATGTACAAGCTAGACTTTGTTCCTGGCTGCTGTGGCTGGGTCTACAACTCTGGTGATGCCATTCCTGCACTTGCTTTGTAAATGTTTATATTTCTCCTTTCAATTTTATTTACATGTGATACCTCTTTAACTGTAATATTACTTAAGTTGTTTCATTTACCATATTTGGTGTTAGTGTTGAAGTTTTGCAAATTTTTTTGGATAGAAATGGTTGACAGGGCAGGGAATAGTCATTAGTTCTTTATAAGAGTTCACTCCCCTGCTCCTGATAGATCCAGTATTCTTGTAACATTACTGTGTTTTATACCATACCTGTGACAATAGAGTGAGGCTCAGTTTTGGAATGGAGCTTCATCACAATTGTGCATGCAATGTCCAGTGAATCGAATACATTTGACACATCAAATTAGGAAACCAATTAAATGATCAGTTGAATTGAAAAACCAGAAATACATGTATGGAATAGAATGATTGACAAAGTTAAAGAGAAGAAGCATGTTTAGAGATAAGGAGATGCCTTTGGATAGTCTAGTGAACAAATTCTCATAAGACAAAAGGAAATCATTAAATGTAAGAACTAATCTTACTGATTCAAAGTAGTTGGTTAATTATTGGACTCTTGAAACTTTGTTATGTTTCAACCTTCTTAGAATTATTTTCTTTCTTCAGGGCAGAGAAAGAAACACCAAAAATCCATATTTATGATGGAAGGGGATCAAACACACCACTTCACACTATAGACAAGCTTCATTACAAACCTGTTACTCTGATCAAGGCAAGTAGTTTAATGTCTTTTGAAATACATGTGCTGTGATGATAGACGTACCTGCATGTTGAGTTTGTAATCATAATGCAATTTATACTGCTTTGAATGGACCCAGATCAAAAGTGTGTGGTGAAGCTCCATAAATGTGAATATTCATGCTCTAAAAATGTAAAAGCATTAGTTTAAAAGATGATTTTTAGGTCAATGCTAGATTATTTTAAGCCAAAACAGACATTTTATCATTGTTTTTTTAAGGTGTGTTTCATCATTGTTTTATTGTAATAATAGATAATATTTTAAAGCTGTATTTTTTTCACTTAAATAAATTTTTACTGGTTTTTGCATTCGTGAAAATTAAAGTCGTAAAAATTGAAATCATGTGATTTTTTCCTATTAATGTAAAATTGTACAGCAGTGAAAATAACACATTATACAGTATGTTTAGTTGTGATGTATTACTTTACGATAAGGTCTGAAAGCATGCACCATGCATTATTGCTGAATCACACATTTAATATACCATGGCTTGATATATCTTCTGCAGTTGTTGTTATTCTGAAATAAACTGTTGTTGACACAAAATTAAAATTACAAAAGTTTTGCCAGTAGGCTTTTACTGTTCTGGGAGTGTTCTTGGTATTGATTTTATTCTAAATATTGACATCTGCTTCAAACCTTAAACATAAATCTATATAAAAGCTTTGTCCTGTGTGAATTACTGTTATGCATACCTTCTTTTCATTATGTGTAATGAAGCATGTAAACATTCAAAACATCTTAATTACAGAGCTCGTGCTGGAATAGAATTTCTTGTAGTCAAGCTGTTAGCCAAATGAAAAAAATTGTTGCCAGTTTGGCAGAGTATTAGCCATAAGTATTAGCCATTTAGCCAACATTTTGTAGAGTGAGCCTAAACTTTCTCTGACAAATCAAGCACCTGGGAGAACAAAGCAAGGACTGATAACTGTTAACATTTTATTTTGTTACTAAATAGGTCTGTACCAGCAATAATTATACCTTTTGTTCTAATTTATGTAATAATTACATTTAAAATATCAGTATATTTTTATAATTCTGAATTATTTATTGTTTGTTTTTCAACCATTCTACAGTATAATCCTGTGTGTGACCTTGTTTTATCATCTGACCAAGGGGGTATGCTAGAGATGTGGATGGGGCCAAAAGGGGACTACAAGTTCCCTAAAAACTTGCAGTGGGAATACAAGACAGATACAGATCTGTATGAGTTTGTGAAGGTAAGATGGATTTACTTAACTATGCTGACCTTTGACCTTGAAATGAGTTGCCTAACTACTCTCTGTCAAGAAAAGTGTTTTGTCCAGTGAAAAGATCAAAAATTTTGTTTTTGTCTTTATTTTCAATTCATAGTTTTTGTAGTACAATAGAGCAGATTGTGATAAAATGAAAATGATTATGATGTAGTATAAAGATTTATTCAGTACCAAAAACATTGGGTTTTATTAGAAAAGAAAGGAACATCACTACAAAAGATTTGATTTGGCAAGCATGTTCTCCTCTACATCTGAAGAATTGTGTTTTGACTTTATAATATAAATATTTTTGTTTTTTTCTTAATACGAAGATTATTTCAAGATAGGTAATGGTTCTTCCATTAAAGTTAGATTTGGCCTCATTGTTAAGAATCTAATTACTGTATGATTTTTTGAAGTGGGTGGGGGAGCAAAAAGGAATAAAGAAAAGTCATTATACTTAACAGTCTTACACATGGTTAAATTTTCAGTGCAAGAGTGTCCCAACAGATTTGTGTTTTTCCCCAGATGGTAAAAAGTTCGCAAGTTTGTCAACTGACAGAAAGGTGAGTTGCCCTGTTAGTTTCTTCTAAATGAATTTCAATAAACTGCAGTTTGAAAAGATGCTGTTGATGTCTTTTATTATTGTTAATCTATTAATAATTATTATACATCACGTAAACTGCCAATACTAAATTCCCATAGGCGATCGGTCTTTTAAAACTAATGTTACATTTTGCATCAGCTCAGAGGGTAACATTTTTTTTTATAAACCCTCCGGGTGTTATTGTTTTTTTCCACACCCTGCAGAAAATTCAAGCATCTGATGATGTCGAAGGCGCTTATTGATTATATTGACTGTAAGTGTTTAGCTGAGTTTGATTCGACTCGTTACCAAACGAAAACAGTCCTAAGGTATATATAACATGATCACATGTATGGTTCGGGTGTTATTGTTTTTTTGGGTCGTCAATATCCTCTATCACCCTCACTGATGTGTGTTATTTATATAATGTTTTTTCATTGTAGAGGCATTGTTATGTGATTTATGATGAAAAAATCTTATGTCTTTTTCTTTAAATCTTATAGGACAGTGTGAAATTTCTGACAGACAGAATGCTAGGGTATATGTCAAATAACATCAGAGTGATGCTAAATTTCCTACTATTGTGTTTCAAATGTAACTTCAGAAGAAGATCAACAGCGCATACATTCTAAAATATACAGTTTGTGATTGATTTGAAAATACAAAACATATTCCACTTTAGGTGCAGTCAGTAGGGAAATTTATCAACCTTGAAAAAAATATATCAACCTCTGTTATAGCCTAGGTTGATATCATTTGTTCGAGGTTGATAAATGCTCATATTGACCTCACATAAAGGCAGTACAAGAGAGATATTGTTCTTCCTGTATGATCATATTCTCATTTCATTAGTTGTATGTCTGTTTCATTGTATAAATGAAGTTGCGTAGTATCTTTATCTTGGGAATCCAGCTTACAACTTGCTGTGAAAATATATGTATTAATTTAAAGTTTTCTAATTTCCCTGTATGTGTGTTTAAAAAGATCATTAACCTGTATATTTCTAAAGCTTACTTTTGTTTGCCAGAACTTACATGTACTTCCTGAAATAGACCCTTGATCAGATTCTATTCAGCATTATACTAGCATTCAGAAATGACTGAAAGAATCCATATTTACTCTATTAAGTGTTATAATAATTATGTATTTCAGGTGCGTATTTTCAAAGTGTTAACTGGAAAGATGGTGAAGATGTTGGATGAATCTTTACAGAATGTCATAGATCTGCAACAGGTTAGTGAGTCAGTTCCAAGAAGCTCATTAGGACTTATGTTATGTATGATACTCACAGTTGTTCACAAGTCTGTTTCTGTGTAAGATAGAAACAAAATTATTTTCAGATTTTGGAACTAGATTTGCTAAGTATAACCAGGAAGCTCTCTGACAACATACAGCAAGAATATTATTCAAACACTTACTTTTCTTACAAAATAGTAATGTTTTTCTTGATTATATTTGTAGATGAAACAACAGTTGTCAAACATGGAGTTTGGGAGAAGACTGGCTGTTGAGAAAGAGTTAGAAAAATCTGATTCCTTCCGACTCTGTAACATACGTATGTAATCCTTCAATCTCTCTATCAAAAAAATGAATCTCTGTAACATATTGAATGATCTCTGTAACATATATATGTTATCCTTCAATCTCTGTAACATAAAGAATAATCTCTGTAACATAAATATGTAATCCTTCTGCTTTTGTAATAAATATTATGATCTCTGTAACATATGTATGAAATTAAGCAATCTCTTAAACATATAATGATCTCTGTAACATACATATGTAGTTCTTCTGTCTTTGTAACATATAATGATCTCTGTAATGTACATATGTAGTTCTTCTGTCTTTGTAACATATAATGATCTCTGTAACATACATATGTAGTTCACATATAATGATCTCTGTAACATTCATATGCAGTTCTTCTGTCTTTGTAACACATAATGATCTCTGTAATGTACATATGTAGTTCTTCTGTCTTTGTAACATTTAATGATCTCTGTAACATACATATGTAGTTCTTCTGTCTTTGTAACATATAATGATCTCTGTAATGTACATATGTAGTTCTTCTGTCTTTGTAACACATAATGATCTCTGTAACATACATATGTAGTTCTTCTGTCTTTGTAACACATAATGATCTCTGTAACATACATATGTAGTTCTTCTGTCTTTGTAACATATAATGATCTCTGTAACATACATGTGTAGTTCTTCTGCCTTTGTAACATATAATGATCTCTGTAACATACATGTGTAGTTCTTCTGTCTTTGTAACATATATATTTTATCTTTCTGTCTCTATAACACTTATATGTAATCATTCTATCTCTGTTACATGTGTATGTAAATTTTTGTTTTTATTGCTACTAAAGTAACAAGTAAAGTAAAAAACACATTCTCCAGCTTGTAAATGATGTTTTTTATGCTATAAGTGAGAAAAGTACATGTAATTGTTGGCAAAATTCTTTTTTATGCCCCCGAAGGGAGGCATATAGTTTTTGAACTGTCCGTCCGTTAGTCAGTCCGTCCGTCAGTCCGTCCGTCCATCAGTCCGTCCGAAAACTTTTAACATTGGCAATAACTTTCTTATTAGTAAGTGGATTTACTTCATACTTGGACACAACAACCCTTTGGACAAGACCTTTCCACTGACCTATATTTATTTGACCTTGACCCCAGAATGACCTTTACCTTGAAGATCCAATTGTCCAAAAACTTTAACATTGGCAATAACTTCTTTATTAGTAAGTGGATTTACTTCATACTTGGACACAGCACCCCTTTGGACAAGACCTTCCCACTGACCTATATTTGTTTGACCTTGACCCCTGAATGACCTTTACCTTGAATATCCAATTGTCCAAAAACTTCAACATTGCCCATAACTTTCTTATTAGTAAGTGGATTTACTTCATACTTGGACACAGCACCCCTTTGGACAAGACCTTCCCACTGACCTTTAATTATTTGACCTTGACCCCTGAATATCCAATTGTCCAAAGACTAATATTTGGCCATAACTTCATAATTGGTAAGTGGATACACTTCATACTTAAACACAACACCCCTTTTGACAAGGCCTTCCCACTGACCTATATTTGTTTGACCTTGACCCCTGAATGACCTTCACCTTGAAGATCCAATTGTCCAAAAACTTTAACATTGCCCATAACTTCCTTATAAGTAAATGGAATTACTTCGTACTTGGACACAATCCCCTTTGGATAAGACCTTCCCACTGACCTATATTTATTTGACCTTGACCACTGAATGACTGGTTCTCAGTTCAAAGGTCAAAGCACCACGTTCGGGGGCATTGTCATCTTACAGTGACAGTTCTTGTTATTATTGGACTTTGAACTTCTCCATGTTATCCGTGAAATGAACTATTGTAATTGGGCTACTTTATAAAAAAAGTACTGATCAATTGTAGCTGAATACTCCATTTTGAAAAAGGTACAATGCAAGCCATTGGAAATAATCAAGGGGAATAACTATATTTCACTCTTTAGACAGTCCCTACAGTAATTTAATTCAATACAAGCTACTTATTTTATTTTTTCCCAGTGTTTGATGAGACGGGGTATTTTCTGTTATATGGAACAATGCTTGGTGTAAAAGGTGAGTTTTTGTGTGTCTAATCTGTTTTTTTAAAGGATCTTCTGCTGAATTTAAACATGATTGGTACTTAGCAAGAAAAGCGTATATATTTCCTTGAGTTTAAGAAAATATCCTGTTTCTCATTTACAACAAAAGTAAGGGAGAGATGGATTTTGGATTAACTATTTTAAATCTTTATTTCACACATCAGAGACAATCTCCAAGAGAACAGTTAAATATATGTCATGTTCAAGAAGACAGTGCATTTTGTTTCGTGCAACAAAATATATTTATGTTTTTTCCTATGTATCTGTTTGCTGCCTCTTAATGCCTGTGTATCATCATAAATAGTGCAAACTAGTATTTGTTTTATTTGGGTATATATTTATTGAGAGTCTAATTTTTCTCAACAAAAGGTTCTTCTTTATAACCATAGTGCATTTGAAACTATAAACTATCTTGTTTTCATTCAGTGATAAATCTACATACAAATCGCTGCATGAAGATTCTAGGGAAGCCAGAGAATCCAAGGTTCCTGCAGATAGCTCTGTTTCAAGGGTCAGGAAAGAAGGCGAAAGCTGCAACAGACGTGGTATCTGCTGCCTCGGACAATCCTCTACTACAGGAACAATGCCTAGATCCAATTCTCTTCTGCACAGCATATAAGAAGAACAGATTTTACTTGTTTTCACGCCGGGAAGCATTTGACAAAAGCAGGTATATATTCTTTGTATCTTTTATATTCAGTTTTTTCACTGGTCATATATCCAGGGAATCTATGACCTATATCTGTGACCTAATGTAGAAGCTTGTTGCCTGTGGACATGATTTCTTACACAGTTAATTATCTTTTGGATGTAATGTTAAATCTGACGCTTTTAAAGAGTTTTACACTGAGCTTGCTAAAGAACCAGAAGTTTCTCTAGAATAGGGTGAATTCTGTATCTTGTTCTGTTCTTCATTACTGGAATTAAATCTTTATGAGGAGAATGTTCCAGAGGTAAAGCATTGGGCTACTAATTCTGAGGTGGCTGGTTTGAATCCTACAAGAGGTGAGAGTGTCCAGTTTTATCCCACACATTCTTTGTGATTTCTGGTTTGAACGCAGGAAGAATTCATTGAGTAGGATTGATTTAAGTTACAAGAATTTATTTCCCAATGGCTGTCAAATAAGTTGACTGAAGCTACTCTACACTAACCTAATGGTGAATCCAACAGTTATATGAGCAACAGATATAGACAATTAGTAAACTCGACTGGTAGTTTGGTAGAGCAGGGTAAGCTGAGACAGACAGTGAAACAGATAGATCATAAGATGACTGCTGCTTCATTTTGTTTTAGAGGTAGGTAGAGACAGAAAGATAGATGTCAGAGGAATAAAGATATGTGTCTTCTGCCTTAGTATTTTTTACAGACAGTTGAAAAGAATGGCATGTCGAGCAGATTTGGTTACTGAAAGTTGGTGATAAAAGTTTGTATCAAGTAATAAAGTTCAACAATATGTAATCTGGTACACGGCCAGTTGGTTATTCTACTTATTAGGTGGGTCATAACTCAATTTCTGTGATGCAACATGGCTAGAGAATTACAACCCATATGAATGCATTCTCGTTGTCTTACAGCCCTGATACAGACAGAGATGTTTTCAATGAAAAACCCTCGAAGGAAGAACTTATTGCTGCCACACAGGTAAAATTGTAGTCAGCTTTATTGTTTACACTTTTTTCATTACATGAATCTTTTTTCTATATCATGCTGCATCAATATTTTTTTTAAGAGACTGTCAGATTTGTTTGAAATATTTCTTTGCTGTTCATTTGGATTTGAAAGGAGAAAATACATAGTTTAGTTTAGCCTCATTTATTTTACATCGATTGGAAAACAAGTTTTTATACCCCCGAAACGAAGTTTAGGGTGTATATAGGAGTCACCCGGTGGTTGGTTGGGCGGTCAGTCGGTCCGTTGCAATTTCCTTGTCCGGAGAATAACTTGAAAACTAATGGTTGGAATTCAATGCAACTTTATACAATAGTCAAGCACAATGAAAGGAAGTGCAATGTTCAAGAATCATAACTCCGTCTTCACTATTTGCAGAGTTATTGCCCTTTATTGTTTTTTCTTGTCCAGAGCATAACTTGAAAACTACTGGTTGGAATTCAATGCAACTTCATACAATGGTCAAGCACAATAACAGGAAATGCAGTGTACAAGAACCACAACTATCTTTAATTGCCCACAACCATAACTCTGTTTCAATTCTTTTACACAGTATTCTGTTACTAATAACTTCCTCAGTTCCAAAGCAGTCTTGCTGAGGTATTAATCACATTTAGTGATAGCTCTAGTTATAACTTAGATCAGCTCTGCTCGATGAGTGCTTCCTTGATTCTAACAAGTATGCCAAAATTTTGGAATGCAGAAAGTCACCGGAGACTTTTACCTGTGGTTGGATTTGAACCATTGATTTTTGGATCAGGAGTCTGGCACTCTAACCCTCACAATCACATCTCCTCCATGACAGTAGAAGAGAAAATATATCTACAGATAATATTATTTCTTATCAGGAAGCTTAGCATATCTAGTTTCTGTCTTTATAAATTAGGTTGCACTACAGCAGTTTAAAGGAATATCAAATATCCATTATATTACATGTTGTTGCACAATCTGATATTTTTGGTCGGTTAAATGAATTATAAGTTTCATTGTGTTAACAGTTTTCTTGAAGAGAAGGCATGCCCAGTGTTGCAAAAGACAATGGCAGTATGTTACACTGTCACTGATCATAATTGAAATGTCAGATAGAATCATTGATACAGTTATTACTGTTGTTAGAAATAGCAAAAGAAATTTTTTTTAAAATATTTCAGGATGTGTCGTATACAAGGGTTGCAGATTCCTGTATCATTCATACAACTTTGGGAGATATCACTTGTAAACTGTTTGCCAAAGAGTATGTTATAATTTCATGTAAAATTCAGTGTTTTAACAGATTACCATAAATAATCAAGTAAGTATGATTGTTCTAAATAGAACAGAAAATTTTCATTTATTGTTTAATGTTGAATCTTTTTTTTTTCATATTTACCATGTAGCTTAAATAGATTATTTTGTTTAACAGTGTTTCAAGCTATCTTATCATGTTTCATTTAATGTTTATAATTCTAATGATTGGTTGCCAGATATGATAAATGGTTAATGGTTTCAGATGCCCTAAAACAGTCGAGAATTTCTGTGTTCACAGTCGAGATGGCTACTATAATGGTCACATCATTCACAGAGTTATCAAAGGTTTTATGATACAGACTGGAGACCCTTTGGGTAAGTTGTAAGTCTAACTTGACAGAAGACATGAGAGAAACAGCTCTCAAAAGTTGTTTTTACGGCTAATTAAAGGAGCTGAAGCTTTATGAAAAAGAATTGGAAAATAGCACAAAGACACACATACATAGGGTTATTGATAATTAGTTATAGTTTTTTTTATATATTTATATGTTGCTTTTTGTCTTAAAGTGAAAACAACTTCTTCTCTGTTTTTCACTGGCAACAAAAATGCTGTGGGAAACATGGCTGCAGGACTTTTTGCTTGAAGGCTATCATGAAAAATGAAAAGTTTAGGTTGAAATCCTTGGAAAAACTGCCCTAGTGTCACATATTCTATTGTGTCTTATTTTGTGATAGGAAATGGTACAGGTGGGGAATCAATTTGGGGTGGAGAGTTTGAGGATGAATTTCATCCTAGTCTGAGACATGACAGACCATACACACTGAGCATGGCAAATGCTGGCCCTAACACCAACGGCTCACAATTCTTCATAACAGTTGTACCAACGGTAAGTAGCCATTTTAAAGTTGATTTAAAATTAACCGTAGCTTCTGAAATAAGTTATCATAGTAAGGAGATTATTGTCATATCAAGTTGTAGTCAACATGTAAATCCCTGTTTGTAAGATTGTTCAATGTCAGCTTGCAAATTGTTTATTGCAAGTGCCTGTTTTTTGAAGCTGGATAGTTTAGAGAGAAACAAACTTTTATAAAGTGGCTGTTATCATAGTACTGCTTATTACAGGTGTCTTTTTAATCCAAGTTACTGCATATTGTTCGTATAACCATAGAAGATAACTACACTGGCTTCTTAATGCAGGTGGCCTTTTTCACTGGTATGGTAGTACCTAGTTTTGTCAAGATAGTTGTCATATAAGAGTGATCTTAATTCATTTTTTATGACCTATATTTAAGAGAAATAATTGAAGTTGTAACTGGGTTATTCAAAAATGTGTGTGTTTTTTTGCAGCCCTGGTTGGATAACAAGCACACAGTGTTTGGAAGAGTAACACGGGGGATGGAAGTTGTGCAGAATATAGCAAATGTGAAAACAAACCCAAAAACAGATAAACCCCATGATGACATCTGTATAATAAACATAGCTATAAAGTGAAACCTCAGACATTATCAGAATTGAGGGTTTATTGATTAAGGCAGACACATAGGCTAACAGATCCTGAGTATGGTTTCAAACAGGCTCATTAATTAGATATGTAATCATAAAGACAATATAGTGTTGTCATTAATAATGACCATGTTTGGAAGGCAGTGACTTTATTGATTACTAATAGTGAAACTTAGTCCTAAACTGGATAAAAGTGGGTAGAAGATGTAATGAATAAATAGGAGTCCTTGATTGAATTGTATTGTTAGACAGACTGAAAGGTGCCTGGATAATTGTGCAGAGTTCTCAGTGAAAAACAGACTGTTAAAGTTCTGATGGTGTCATATACAATTATACATGTAGAAAATGAAATTTTGATGAAGTTGTAACGACCTTTATGTATCTTGAAAATGCAATATAAACATGGAACAGTGTGAGATTTCTAAAAGAAAACTTAACTGTTTTTAATAAGAAAATTGAAATGCAGCACTGTTAGGTCCAGATTTCTTTTTATCTATAGACACTGTTAGGTCCAGATTTCTTTTTATCTATAGACATTGTTGTATAAGAGATGCAGAGATATAAAGAGTGTGATGCTTGTACCTACAATTACACAAACGTTTTCTTGAAAACGGAATTCTACTAATAAAATTTTATACCATGGTCTTGTGTCTAACTTTGCTAAAACAATATGTTTTGAAAATGGTTTTGCTCATTCTCACCATCATGTTTTTGTACCAAAAAATATCTAAAACCTTTTGATCTTTCATGATCGTCTTGTCTATTAAACCCCCACAAACAAAGTTTGTTGGTCAGTCAGACCGTTTCATATCTGGGCTATATCTTTGTCATGCATGAAGGGATTTTGAAATAAGCACAAATGTTTACCACATTGAGGATGTGTAGCATACAACTCCAAACTGCATACCTCAAAGGTCACAGACGTTGTCCATATTTTGTGTCCTCTGTAACTTTGTTAAGCATCAAGGGATTTTGAAATAATTTGGTACAAATGTTGCCCACATGATAATAATGTGTCACGTTTAAACTACAGACCCCTGTCTTAATGGTCAAGGTCATACTTTGTAGAAAAAAAAAGATGACCATTTATATGTGTATATTATGAATCATCATGTCCTAGCTATAACTTTGTCATGCATGAAGGGATTTCAAAATAAATTGGCACAACTGTTTATTGCATGAGACGATGCCTCAAAGGTCACTGTCACAGAGGTTGCCATATTTCATGTCCACTGTAATCTTAGCATGTATCAAGGGATATTGAAATAAGTTAGCACAAATGTTGTCAAAATGATTAAGATGTGTGGTGCTTAAACTACAGGTCCCTGTCTTAAAGGTCAGGATCTTACTTTGCAGAAAAAAAGTACCACTACTTGTATGTGTACAGAATATGTTATGAGTCATAGTAACTGTTGTGTTTTGGCCTTAACTTTATCAGGCATGAAGGGATTAATTTGGCACTAATGTATATCACACTGAGACCTTGTGTCGCATACAGCTCCCAGCTGCGTACCTCAAAGGTCAAGGTCACAGAGGTCATCCATATTTTATGTCCACTCTGTAACTTTATCATGTATCAAGGGATTTTGAAGCAATTTAGCACAAATGTTGCCCACATGATAAGGATGCATTGCAATTAAACTACAGGTCCCTGTCTTAAAGGTTCAGGTCACACTGAGATTGTCTATTTTTTCATGTCCGCTTTGTAACTTTATCATGCATTAAGGGATTTTGAAATAATTTGGCACTTTTGATACCCATATGATAAAAGTTTATTAAGGATAAACTCCAGGTCCTTGTCTCAAAGGTGAATATCTTACTTTGCAGTCAAATGTGTTACATTACATAATTATATGTGTGTCGTGTTCACTCTGTAACTTTGTCATGTATGATGGTCAAATAATTATAGGTCAGTGGGAAGGCCTTATCCAAAGGGGTTTCATGTTAAAGTGTGAAGCATATCCACTTACTAATAAGGAAGTTATGGCCAATGTTAAAATTTTTGGACAATTGGATCATATGTTGCTGAACATGTAATCTGAAGTGAGTTTTAAAAAATTGTTTAGGTGGGTAGGGATCTTGAAATATATTAAATAAAAGATAATGTACTTTTAGTTTCTAGAAAATATGGAACAAATAAACATTAAGTTTCTGGAACAAATAAAGAAGGAATAAGTATTGACCTGCTAGACTTTGGGACATTTAGATTCTCAGGATAAGAACTGCTTACACCCCCTTTCCCCTCCCCCCTCCCCTGCCCTACAAACACAAACTCAATAAACCAAGATACTGAAGAAACAGCTATATTAAATTTTTAATCAGTCCATAGTAATAATTTATGTACAGTAAGAATGTTGGAAAATATCCGTTATTGAATTTATTTGTTAGAATGACTGAAAAACAACACTACCTATATAAACTCAACTAATGATTTTCTGGAACAATTAGTTTAAGGCAAAAATTAAACAAATTATATACATTAAAATGGAAGAAATAAAATACATTCAGTTTCAGTCAGATATGGAAGAAATTACATGTATGTACATTTAGTTGGAACAATTCACTTCTGACATTTAGCCAGTGGAATTACAGCAAGAATCCACCAAAAGAGCTGTACTCATTTCCGTGAATGTTACCAGGATCATTGTTATTTTTTATTGTGACAATATCGCCTTTGTTTAACTGCACTGCAACAGTAACACTAGCACCATCATGGCCTCCGCTAAGTCCATGGCCATAGAAATTAACAATGTTTTTGTCATTCACAACAACAGTTAGGAATATCACAGCATTGTTATGACCAAGTACTGTTGAAAAGAAGACATAAGTCCCAGACTGTGGTGCGACAAATTTTCCATACAGGGGATCATATGAGTCGCCAATGTTTGTAACAACTGTGTCAAAGACTATTATTTCATTCTTAGACATTGACAGTTGGTTTGGTTTGGCCTTAGCGAAGAAGACCACTTTGCTCCTTTCATTGTTAGATTTTAAATCTGGAAATAGAATAGATCATAAGCATTTGTTTGCCAGGACTTTTAGATAAAAATGCTTGTCTTTTTCGAAAACTTTTATTTTTAAATGAATAAATATTTTCTTGTTACAGTGCTATTATGTGCATGTATCAAAATTCAGGTTAAAAATTATATTACAAAACATTTAAACACGGGACATTTCAGAACAGAATAAGTACCTTTAATTTCTTGTGTTATGAAACCATTGTCTGCAGCAATCGTCTCAAGTTTTCTTTCCATTTCTTCCATTCTGAGTTCCATTCGTATCATTTTCTCAAGAAGTTTCTCCTCATAATGAAACCTTGAGCAGTGAGGCTCACTGGTTACAATAATGCTGACATACAGCAACACAACTTGAATGAAATATTGTGTAAAATTCATAATTAACTTTCTAATTAAGTTGTTTATAATATTGTCCTTTCTCAATATCAGTTTGATATTCTAGTCCATTTGCAATGTAACGCACCAGTCCAAGCTATTGTAAATGTGTAATATGTTCTTGTTGTCCCTGTGTCCCAGTCTCCAGGTCTTCAATTTCAGCTATGCGGTTTGGTTTTAAATTCAGTGTGTCTCAGGTTTATGTTTTTATAATAATAAGTTGCCACAGAGACTTAAATTAATGTTATTATTAAAATGACTTGTCAGTTACATTTCTTACCCATTAAGAATGGGACTAACAAGATATGATGGCCATTATATCAGCCGTCTAAAAAAAGCCCAAGCCAATGTTTATGCCCCAGATACAGTCAAACTGGTTGTCAGCAGTCCATCAAAAACGGGACCTAATAGATATATGTTGTTCCCAGATCAAAAGGAAAGTTTAGTACTGACTAAAGGTAATAACCTTTAAAAAGAGAGATAGAGGCTATTAAATGTCTGGTAATAAATTACGGGGTTTATTGCAGGAGTTATTTGAAAAAGATAAAAACGAGGCTCTACCAAGTGGATGGTGACAGAAATGCATAGAAACTGTTCTGTCCGTTTACACACGAACGTCATAAGCGTATTTTTAATGACGTTGACGGGAAAGTGTTATTACACTAGTGTTATATCAAAAATATAACACAGCTTCATTACACGCCCAATACGTTGTCTATGATATAAATATGGCTTATAGCATGTTGTTTGAACTCTTACACTGTCCATTATTAAAGGCAAGTCTTTAGACTCGGCAACTAAACTGAAAATTTTCTGATAATATTTTACCAGAGGGACCAAGCTGCACAGAGTGAAATAGTAACATGCTATATTGATGACAGTTATGGTGTTTTTTTTTTGCATATTGAGTAAACATATTTCTACATAAAATAACCAAAAACTGACCAATATTGTTAAGGGCAATGTCACTGTTTCTGAGCATAGGGAAGTGTATGTCAGGCTTTTATATCAATCACTGTTTCTTACAACTTTTAAAATGAGTGCGAAAACTCAATGATCAGTCCAGACAAAACTGCTTTGTAACTTGTAACTGAAATGTCACCCTTATGTTTTTTGTTTTTTTTTTTTTGTTTTTATATACTTCACTGGTAGTTCCAGACAGAAACATTTAAGGGAATGCCAATTATATTCATTTATGAAATAACCCCACCCCTCACACTCCTTTATATAGTTAATCACTGTGTTCTTCATACGGATACAACATACAGTTACACTCTGAATACTACGTGCTTCTACAGATGGTGAAAAAAAAGAAGATAAAATCAGAAAAGAAAACACGGAAAGGGAACTGGGGAACAAAAGGTACGACAGTTTGAGAGAAATTATTGTGGTTGTTATTGAGACAAAAATATACTTTGCTCGAGCAGTGGAGGGTTAAATCACAGTTGGCCAGCACAGTGTAGGGGATGGTGTTTTATGACTGATTGTGACCTAAAATGAAGAAACAAGCATGAAACCTGTATATCAAATAGTATCATTAAATAGCTTTGAAGTTTTTCTACGAAAACAATTTATGAAAATTGAATTAATGAACTAACCATCCTTTAAAATTAAAATATTGATAATAAATCAGAGACATACACAACATGTTATCTATGTCTCTGTAATAAATGGGAAAAAAATATAAGTATATATATGCGCAGTGCACATAGATAACAATACTTACATTTACATTAATAAAAAGACTGGAAAAATAAAAAATTAATACATTTTATTTCATAGTGATAAACATTAAAAAATACAATACATAGTCTTAAGAACCTGGAAAAGACATACTTACATTTACATTTATATACTTACATTTACATTTATATACTTACATTAACATTTCTATAAAGACCGGAACAATAAAAATAAATATTTTTTATTCAGTTTGAAAAAAATTCAGTACTTTAGTTTTTTGTTTATCTGTTCATCTCCTATATCGTGAACGACATCCTTTGATATGTCGGGTCGTAGTTCAGTTAAGTTCCTGAAGCGTCGTAATAACTGAGTGGTTGTTAGTTCGCTATTGGTCCCAAATATCAAATAGCGCACCATGAATGCTTCCTTAAGTAGCGGACTATATGTATCCTTGTCAAAGGGTAGGCTGAGACATGTCTAATTTGGAGGCCATCATATCGGCCTCACTACGAAACAGAGGCTCAAACAGGTAAAAATCATTTCAAGTCTATGGCACACTGTCCTTTAGGAAAGATAACATGTTTCTTATCACTGTACCCTAACGTTTTTATTTTAATTTTATCAGATAAAGTAAAGAGGCTATTTCCTGTTATTTGTTTTTGTTACATTCTCATATCCCGTGTTTACTCTTCAAACAAGTCTGGTCATTCAATTCGTTAACATCACCTCCAGAAAATTAGACAAAGAAAGCAAGAGAAATATTTCTGCAACAATTTGTATTATTCGCTTGCAGTTTGATCTGCATTTCTAGTGCTACAGAACCGCACTGTTCAAAATTTCACTATGAAGAAAAACTGTTGGAGAAACTGGTCAGAATGGAAATAAGAATGGAAGAAATAGAAAGAAAACTTCAGATATGCGAAGAGAAAAGTGTAGAACTGGATAAAACAGTCGAACGACTCACAAGTGGTGAGTATCTTCTTTCTTAGACACCCTAAAAAGTAAATTTCTGTGTGTTTAAGTTTTGACAAATTAGAGGTAAACAGTATTTTTTTATTTCCATTTGTCAACGGCATGACCTACTCTTCTATAATGTAAAGAAAGATTTAGTTGTACCTATCTAGAGGTAGTATCCATATTTTGTGTTGCTGCAGACAAAGTGAAAGTATAGAAAGTATAAAACATCGCGAGTGGTTGAAGTTGAAATTGTTCTAGTCAAGCCCTGTTCATAGTCTATATCTTCTTGCCGTTTCAGAAAATAGACATATAATAAATAGACATATAACTCTTGATCAGCCAAAAAGAAAATAAATGGCCAAATGTCTCGTAGATGAGATGAATCGTTTTCTGTTCCAACACCTAAGATCATATGTTCTCTCTTTTCTCTGGCCATGTATGTCGTACTTTAGGATTGTCAGTAGCTGGGACAGTCTGAACGACGTATTCTTGAGATAAACTAACAAAGAATGGAAACCTGCTTTGCGGTTCACCAGACATTTCGATAGTGCGTTGCTGGACCACCATTTCAGTTTTTTTTCTTTTTCGACAAGCCCAACTGTTATTTTCATGTACACAAAAGTAAGTCAAAGTTATGTAAAAATATATTTATTATTAACTTTCTTTTTTTTTCTTTATATTTTTACTTCCTTATTTTTCGTACAGGGGCTGAGGTAGAAACGCTTTCTAAGACATCTGTATCGTTCTCAGCAACTGCTGTTAAACATCAGTATGAAGCCAGACAAGATCAAACTTTGGTTTTCGAGGAAGTGCTTACAAATGTCGGCGGTGGCTACAATCAAGTTTCCGGAGAATTCAGCGCTCCTGTTGCTGGCACATATTTTATTCACAGTACTGTACTAAGTGGAAATGGTGCAGAGATTTGGTTATCTATCACGGTTAATAACACACGCAAGGCGAAATTTTACGCTAGAGGTACGGACGGGCGACATGACACGGCCAGTCAGGCATTGGTCCTTGTTTTAAACAAAGGAGATGTTGTTTCTGCAAAAAATGAGTATGATGGTGGCAAAATATACGGCCAAACGTACACCACATTTAGCGGATTTTTAATTAGATGAAGCGAAGTCGAATTGATTAACTGTCACCTAATCCATGATGTCATCTTGTATGAATATTTGAAATACAATGTATATGTAAATGTCGTGATATGACTGATATCAAACTGCAGTCAGACTATACTTATTCAGGTCTATATCGAAGTTCAGTACACTTATCATGAATGTTTTGATTGAAGTACTGCGTAAAAATTTATTCCCAAATAGATGTTGTTTGACCATGGGTTGATAACTTCACTTTTTCTATTAAGTCTCTAAGTGGGATGTAACTGCTACACTCTAAATAAATTAACTAAATAAATAATATATAGTTGACTTTTTTGCTTTCTAAATGACCAGTATGAAAGTATTACCAAATCATAATGCAGTGCACTGTGGTACGTCTAAACATGCCCTTTCAAACTGATCGGCGCTGCTCTCGGGTAACACACATAATTCCATTGATTTCCAGTTAAAAATACAACATAAATTGTAGAAAGAAGAGTAACTGTATGGTGAGTTTTCTCTGTGTGGAAAACAGAAACGCAGCAGTTACATGACTATAATTTATTTTGATGGTAAACATGATGTTAATGGAGGAGCGGGGATCGAACTCGAGGTCCCTGGAATACTAACACCCCTTCGAATTTCTTTGTATTATAAGTACCACTAGAAGTTTCAGAGAGAACATTCGAGAGAAAGCCTGTTAGGGGCATTAATGAAACCTGGACTTATAATTAACCTATAATTACACCCTCCCACACACACACACACACACACACACACACACACAACTCCTTTCTATAATTAAGCACTGTGCTTACAATACTGACTCTGTCTTTAAATTACTTCCTTGAAGAAAAACTAGGAACACTTTAGAAAATCTTGGAAAAACAAGGAAAAGGCTAGGAAGGCTGGAGAGCCTGCCTACGGAATGGCAAGTCAAGCAGTTATATCAGAGCTGAACCAAGGCGACTTATAAAGTGTTTATAGTAAAAAATGATGAGTTCCGTGGATTCCTACATCATTCACCTTTGTAAAATTTTGAAAGCAATGAGATTTGTAGATGACCGTAAATTTTAGTGAAATGTTATCCAGGCAATTCAAATTTTCTACTGTTCGTAGACTATTATTATGTAAATGAAAAGTTTTCAAATGCATATAAAGTTTGAAATTTATACTCTCAGCTACTACAAAGCTATAATTAAGAGATATAATTACCTACGCGTAGGCGGATCTTTGTATACAAAACGTATACAAGACTAGATTTATGACACACAACCCTTTTAAGAGGGTGACTTTTTCTGTTTACTAGGTTCTTTCATGGTTCTTCTTTTTCAAACTTTTTCATCCTAGTTTTTATTAGATGAAATATTTCTCGTTATTTGATTTGATTTAATTTCACATCCCGCAATTTCTTTACACTCAAAAGCTGGTCATTCAATCTACAGGCACTACCACCAGAGACTTGGATACAGAAAGCGAGAAGAAATGTTTCTGCAACAATTTGTAATTTTATTCGCAAGCAGTTTATTATGCATTTCTAGTGCTGCAGAACCACACTGCTCAAAGTTTCACTATGAAGAAAAACTTTTGGAGAAACTAATCAGAATGGAAATAAGAATGGAAGAAATAGAGAGAAAACTTCAGACATGCGAAGAGAAAAATGAAGAACTGGATAAAACAGTCGAACGACTGAATACAAGTGAGTAACTTTTCCTTAGATCCTGCGTTCTACGTGCTAGTTTAGACAGTTAACGGGCAAAAATTATGGGCGTTATTTTTTTGTTTTGCTATAGCAAGTTTGGTAACTACTGCTTTTCTAAAATGTCACTAGAGGGTTTCATTTCTACTCCTTACAAGGTGACAAAAATAAGCTAGAAATAAAAAGAATAAAACACAACACTGACTCATTACACTCTAATACTGTGAGCGATAAGTTATTCTGCAGATCAAAGTAAAAACAAAATTGTCAGTCACAGTCACGTGAACGCAGAAAATGACCTGTTCTCTTTTCTCTAGGCATCTATAGCCACTATATCCGGGCAGTCAGTGGCTTAGTTGCTGCAAATGGTGTTTTGCTGAGATTACCTGTCACATAAAGGAAACAAGATTTTGGGTTTTACTCATTTCAACTCTATTTTTCGTTTACATTAATTGACTTTGTTATTGCCATGATTGTTTTTGTGTCGCCCTTTCAAAGGGATCGCTTTGTCCGTCGGTCCGTCCGTCACGAAAACTTAACGTTGGCTATAACTTTGTCATTTCGTAACATTTCCCCATCAAACTTTCAAATTGTATTGCTTATGACAACAGGGTCGGGATGATGCCAAAATCTTTAGGTCAAGGTCACATCTGACAGAGTTATGTCCCTTTTTGTAATTGGATTTTGTCATGAAAACTTAACGTTGGCTATAACTATGCCATTTCATAATATTTCTTCATCAAACTGTCCAATTGTAATGCTTACAATTGTATGGCTTAAGACAACACTATTTCTCAAGGGCAGATAACCCTCAAATTTATTTTTGCAATGTTATGCCCCTTTTTCAACTTAAAATTTCTTGGTTAACCTTTTTGTTAATGTCCATTTCTCAAAAAGTGTCAACGATATTCCATTCAAACTTGGAATACTTGATCACCAGCAAGACCCCTGCAAAGATTGTTGGTACTCATATCCCTGGGGTCAAAGTTAGCCCCACACCCAGGGGTCATTTGATTTGCTTATACTTATATATAAGAAGAAAACTTCTTAAGCCTAGAAATAAAATATTAACTGACATCAGATGAATAAGTACTCCCCCCTCCTCCCTCCCTCTGCATGGGGACTCCCCCCTTACCCCCTCCCCACCCCTCCTATGTAGGTATTTGACTACCCCCACCACCTATGGGAACCCTCACTTGTTACCCACCCACCCCCGCCCCAAAAAAACATTTCTTTTTTTAAAATATGTAGTTATGAAGTTTCTTGACTCCTCCCCCCCCCCCCCCCCAAAAAAAAAAAAAAAAAAAAAAAAATTCCTGCTTTATTGGAAATGAAATTCTTAAGCTTTGAAATAAACTTCTAACTTATATGAGATGGGTCATTACTCCCCCACTGAGAAAAGTTAAGCATGCTGTCTGCGGACAGGTCTTGTTGTATTTGCACTAGCATGCTGTCTTCACCAGAAGGCTCCTGTTTACCATTTTAGTTATTCTAACAGAGTACCCAAGGGCGACACAAGTGTTCAACTGAACACCCATTTAGTTTACTTATGTTTTAAACAGGAACAGAAGTTCAAGTACAGTACAAGACAACGGTTTCGTTCTCAGCAACAGCTGTTGAGTATCAAATAGGAGCCAGAAAAGATCAAACTTTGGTTTTCGGGAAAGTGCTGACAAATATTGGCGGTGGATACGACCATGTTTCCGGACAATTCACCGTCCCAGTTGCTGGCACTTACTTCGTTTACAGTAGTGTATTAAGCGGCAATGATTCAGAGATTTGGGTATATATTACGGCAAATAACTCTGTCAAGGGGAGATTTTATGCTAGAGGTTCGGACGGAAGACATGACATGGGCAGCCAGGCATTGGTACTTGCTTTGAATAAGGGAGATGTTGTTTCTGTCAAAAATTACAATGAAGGTGGCAATATATACGGCGGAATGTACTCTTCATTCAGCGGATTTCTGATTGCTGATTGAGGCTAATTTTGAAAAATATCTATCAGTAGTTAACAGTACATGTACAACACTCCATTTTGTACAATCTTCTTCTACATAATATGAAGTGTTACTTACTCGTTGCATATCCAAATCAGGTATGGATTTCGTCTCCTAAATGATTGCATGTAACTTATTATATGACCTTTAGATTAATGCACTAGGGCATCTGATGTTCAAAGTAAATAGAAAATACTGTTAGGTTGCTTAACTTACTTCAAGTCTTGTTCTTATGCACGGTGTGATCATTGATTTTAAGAAATATTACGAGTATACTGTAAACCGTAACTTCGACCAAGGTTCCCACCTCAAATAATTATCCAGATCCCTTTTTCATGCGCATATACCAGTTATGTTCCAGTCCTTCTCTCTGGAACAGAGTTCCCATAATTCCACCTGAGTGCCCTCCACTCAATATCCTCTTGTTAAGATTCCTACGACCTCCTACTTTCCCTCCAGATCCTCCAGAGGGACGATAACTCATAAAGCACTACGAACAGGACTTTATAAGTAACAAAAATACAAATCAACCTGTTTGACACAGAAATATACTATTATCTGTCTTCGCAAAGATCTGCGTTGGTAATCCTAAAAATAAAAATATCTTAAATCTTCAACTACATCCTCTTAAGCAGACCACTTAATTGTGCATTTGCTGTGATAAACACTGATAAAGGGATGCGCAAACTTAGCAATACCTAGTATGCTGTAAGTTACTGTTTGTGTTAGAAGATATAGATATCGATTATTACTGATCTTCATACAGATTTTGAAAAAAAATACTGTAAACCCCGAAGAAAAGGGTACTGGAAATAACAGTTGTCGAAGGGAGGGTTATGAACACAACAGAACAGATTCTTTATCTAAGAATTGTACATAGTACATCGTCTACCTCACATAATGTTCACAGCTATATATTCTCAACTTGAAAAACATGGTAAAAAAACAACAAACAGCAATTACAAAGGTAATTAAAGGTGATGCTTAAGTATTATGTGTGGGTATTGCCTTCAACCAGGGATCAGTCATTGCGAACAGAACAGAACAGAACAGAACAGCTCTTTATTCTCTCAAACATGTACAATACATGCAATATGAGGATGAACATCAATACAAAGACGAGGCTATCTAATGCAATACAAATATTGATGACTATCAAATGCATATTATTCAATTCAAATACGTTTTAAATGTGCAGGATATAACTTAAAAAGAACTTGTTACATAATATAAGCAAATTTTTTAACAAAGGAAAAGATTGTAAGTTGATTGAATCCATAATAGCATTTCCTTTAAAAACCAATCTAATAAATTTTGTTTGCAGTTATTTCCCTTTATTAATATACAAAAACCGCTGCAAACTCGTAAAATATACACGAACTCTGAAGTTCAGTTAATAGTGTATTGACATCATTTTTTTTATCATATTATGTTAATGTATTTTATATCCGCTCGATATTTGTAAAAATCCATTTGTTCGTTGAATTTCGGTCCAATGATATTTGTAATATTTTCGACATTTTCAAGTACTGTCTATTTTGTAACAAAGATAAAAAAAGCAAATGTCATCGAGTTATTGTTTAATGATTTTATGCTTGTGTATTCAAGGTTAATCCATTAATCTTTCACCAGTTAAGTGTTGGTATTTTGGTTATTTTAATGTCACCATTCAGCCTTTCCACATATTCACATCTTCGAATTTCGTCTGTAGAATTTTACCAGAAATTCATATTTTTCGCGGTGACTACTCACTCGGCGAGATAACTGCACAAGTAAACCTGTAATCTGTGTAAAATTATGGACTTTTTAGCCAGAGGAAATTGTGCCCTTTTTGCCATGTGCCAATCAAAAAGCATCCCTACCCAATAATAGCTATAATTAACAACAATTAAATAGCAATATTGACCGAAATAACCTAAAGGCTGCAGCGCCCTTTTAGTATCATGAAAATGGCAAAGGGGAAAAAAGTAAATATCAGTGCAGTCTTAGTTGCTGACAGTTTGATTTTTTAAGATAAAACGCTGTAACAAAATATCGTTTTCAACTTACTGACCAAGGTAGTTTGGAAAGGAGGATAAATAGCCATTTAAAAGCATCTAGAAGTGACCTTTGACCTTTTTCACCAAGTATTAATGTCCGCGTGCACGCAACGCATGACTAATTAACAGAATAGTTATGCATCATTAACCATCTTTTGATCATGATCTCTGTGGAAAATGCATTTTCAACATGAAACTACGACTAATCAATAGACTGCCTGGAACACATGTAACATGTTTTTGCCTTGGAGCGACAAACACTAGACAAAGACATGTCAAAATGTACATTTCTGCAGCATTCATGTATTTCAATTTCATTGAGATTTGCACGAAAAGTACTGACGTTTTAACTGAAGGAAACAGATATTAATATCGTGTTTATTTTCATGAGACTGTTTCAAGCCGCCGAGATAAAAGAAAGAAAAAAACAGTACGCAGTGATAACATAATTTTGACATACATACTTTTATTGGTGGCATATGTTATACAAACGTTTTAACCTGAAGATGGGATTTCCACTCGGTTGACCTAATTAACAAGGTAAGTTTATACTACCTGTTTTCCTTTCTTTTATCTAAATTTTGCATGCTTTGTCATCCTTTATTTATTTACGTACGTGACACTCTTATTAATCTGAAAGCATTTACACGCTACATGGGATCGGTATGAACTTTTTGAATGTTATATAGTCTGGGGATGACTGCGTTTAATGTTACTATAGGTAAATAAATTGTAAATGTTTGGATTTTAGTTTGAATGAATACTGTGACCTAGCTATGTGTATTTTACACAGCATACTTGCCAAAATACCAGTGTTATCAGTAGGATGGAATGTTTGTTAAAATGTTACCAAGGTAAGAATTTTGTTAAAATAGTATACTTCAAAGTTATTGTGCCAAGAGTCATTTGGACACCTGGCAAAGATTCTAGCATCGTCAGGGCATTGATGTCGGTAAGTTTAGGAAATAAGTCTCATATTCATTTTCCAACACATTTTTATTAAGTTTGTATCAATATATGTCACATAGTCTATAAGGAAATGGTTATTTTTCAGTGAGATACAAAGTCTATAGGGTGTTGATTTATGCATCAAGTTAAGAGTATCTGACTGTGTCGTCTGGGCACTTTTTGAAACCCTTATAACCGCTTTCGGTACACGAATGAAATTTTCATCTCACATTCAACACCCGATTTTGATTGCGAGGACTCAGTGCAAAGCTATTGTATCTCCTTATTTGACATTTAGTTACAACAGATTTGCACAAGTACGCGATTGGCAATTTTTCACATTAAAATGGCACCTTTACAAAGTCATAAACACGACTTATAGGGCCAGGGCTCCCTCACACTCACTCGCGAAAATGTGTAAACAAATTGTCTCTCCCAGGATTAAACACAGGAATGATAGCTTCAAACACTTTAGGTTTCAAAATCAATAAAAATGGTTAAGTTGTATTTACTTTAGTATAATCTGCTATGAATGAGTCATAGTAAGTCATACAATTTTGAAATAGTTTTTACTCTACAATAGATAGGGGTACATTTATGTCTTCCTGAGATCTTGGGCAAAGAAATTTATAAGTTCCGCGATAGTCATTGAAAAACGGGATTAACCGTACGATGTATTATGTATTGAAATAAGCCTTTTGTCTTTTGACAGGGCTTAAAGTTACGCTAATAGAAATGACAAAGTAATCTTTGTTGTATGGCAAAGCTGGTTAAAGGTTGGAAGCTGTAAATTATTTACACCTATCTTTGTTCTGAAACTACCTTAAACTAAAAAAGAGACTAGTACCTTGATAGAAACAGTCGGTCGTTTATCATTTAGCATTAATGGACCCATTAAGATAAAAACACAAGTGCTTTAATATTGGGTGACAGAACAGCGTTATTAAGATAGGAGGTGTCTCTTATTCAACATCATGTTTATTAAGATAATAAAACATTAGTCGGGGCATTATACACAAACAACGTACATTCTGATAAAACTTATGTGTACCATATGCTCCTATGTTAAACTGTGTCAAGATTCCTCTCTTAAAAACATTCTTTGTGCTATAAAAAATATAACAGACTTGATGAAAAAAACAACAACAACAAAAAAACAACAACAACTGCGATACACTCCACAATCTGAATTCGTACGATACATTATGATAAATGTAACTAGAGTTTTTCAGCAGAAATAGACTTTAAGTCATTGTCATTGTAGTTTGTTTGTTCATTTAAACAAAACCTTACAGATACAAAACACTCATACAATCCACACACATCTAACGCGGTTTTCTGGTTATTTAAGAGAGAGATGAATCATGCAGAAGTTATATCCAGTCAGAAATTAAAAAAAATGTTCGATATAGGATCTTTTCAGTAATTCAGTGATTGTCCTAAATTGTTATGAGGTTGCTCATGGATTTTAATGCTGTTGTACTTTTTTCTTAACACGCAAAAGCGAAACATAATACATCAGTTATAACAATTATCTCATTCTGCATTCAGAGTCTGGTAACGCTGTAATCAGATATGGCAGGTGGAGTCTAGATCGCTTATAGTCTATTTATCATATAAACATAGAAAAAGGTTTTCACTATATGCGTAAAAAAGACTTTAAAATCTTTTAAGCACAGCTTCAAAAGATGAAATGTACCAGATCGTTATCTAGAGAGAAACAGAGTTGTTGAAGAACTAGAAGAAAGAGACTAAGTATGGAGGGTCATTCAGGCCACAGTAGTATAGAGGAGCATTCGGGTCATCACAGTTTGGCGAGACAAAATTCGGGACATTCTCCGGTAAGTTGTTATGACTGACTTTTCAATAAAATGTTAGAACAAAATTCGAGCGTCACTTGGCATTGTTCTGGAGTGATCAGCTGTGACCTACTACTTGTTAAGAACGTTTCGTGGAGCCTGGTTTTCGGGGCTGACTCGCGGGTAAAGACCACAAAGTTTAGACAAAGAGATAGATACAAGTTTCATGACTAAGTCGATGATTTAGGCCACTTAATAAAGGTACACTAAACTTTTAAAAAGCACGTTACTTCTGTTACTTCTCTGTCTAGAATTACTCTAACATAAACCACAGCGGACATCCTATTGGTTTCCATTTCTCTAGCGATTATTTCTATAGAAATCCGTGTCTAGTATTCATTACAGAAGATGCGGCCTTGGTAATACAATCGACATTTAGTATTTCCTCGATGCTTTGATTCATATGTCGTTCTGTCATTTTACAGTTTCTGAAATTACAAACATCCGCGACTCTGCTGGTTCCCGAATGGAGTACAGAATCCATATATGGTAAGAATGTAACATTTTCAATTCAAGATATAAATAATTAATCAGTGTGTCGTTTCTCCTCCAGACATGTCCATTAATTATTCAAGGGAGTTAAATGTGTTTAAAGTAAAATATGTGACTGTTGTTAAGATGCGTACACTAATAACAAACTGCGCCGATGTCTGACTCGAAACCTTTACTGCATTGTGTGTAGATGATGTTTATGTTAACCAAATTTGGCAAATATTGTGACATACGGTAAAAACACGCTAAGTAGACCAGTCAAAACATGGTCATAATATTGAATCCATCTCAAGAGCGAGTTTTATTTGTTCTAAATATTAGACAATGAATTTTCCAAATTGCTAATAATCGGATGAATTTAATAATCAAAGTGGTGATTACTGTATTAAAATAAAAGTGTGAACTAAAATATTACAAATCTATGTTTTAAACAGTATTCAGTGAAGGAGAGCAAATTCAAATGAATTATTAGAACTGTATCATAACTTGATTTATTTTCAAAGGCAACAGTTCTGGTTTCTATGAAAATTTATGTAGCAAAGTAGCACCCGAGTATCTGCTAACCAAATGGCATTATTTGCCTATTACGATTGGTTAAGTCTTGATATAAAGCAAGATAGAAAACAAATCACGTTAGACTCAAACTATGGTTTGACTGAAGATTTGTCTTTAATAATAACTCTTCTGATCCCTAGTGTATACGGATACGTTCAATTTTTTTTCTCTTTTCCAGGTCTGACAGGGGCGATGCTTGCAACGATTGTGGCGTCCGTGACGCACGAGTGTCTCAAGGAGTACTTGCTGCATCTTAGGCGTGTTGCTCTCACAAAACCGAATGGGTAAGTTATATAAACCGTGGGACTTTTTCAGCGCAATGAGAATGCAAATACATTTTAAAAATATTTTCGAATGTCATTCGCATCAAAGCAGTCTCTAAGGATATAATATGTATATTAATATGACTGCATCTAAAACGTTTCGAGCAGCTTTTATCAGACGTTTCAAGTGACAATTGTTTCCCCTTGCTACATACATGTACATTTAGAAATGTGAAATGTGCTTTTGATATTGCCTTCCATCGACGAAAACATACCTACTTTAGTAAAAGCAGATAGAACGCTCACATTGACTCTTTTTATCAAGGCTTTTTCCTGCGTTGAAAAAAAAAACAACAGAACAATTCGTTCTTTTTTGATAACAGTGTATGAATTATGATTTTATTTTATTCTTACATTTTACAGACCAAATTGTTGTGGAACTTCTGTTGTGACATTCGGTGAAAAACTAGGTCAAAGTGTTATATATATGTTGCGTGTGATAATTGCCTACTTCATGATGTATTGCGTGATGACAATGAACATCTGGCTGCTTGTCGCCGTCGTCGTCGGTGCTGTTGTCGGATACGGCGTTGGAAAGCCTCTCGTTGCCAACAGGATTGACGATGCTATCACGTCATATGGGTACGACACCGCCCCTGTTGAAATTCATCGTCATGGAAACAGGAGCGAAAGGTCAAGGTCGTGGCGATATCAGCCAATCGTAAGGTCAAGTCGGGACGTGAAAATGAAGTACATCGACTCAGATGAAGCATTTATGGACAGTCCCGAAGTGTTTGATTTAAATGCTAAATACCATGAAAACAGTAATAATCGTAACGATATAGTTTGGATACGCAGAAGTTCAGAGGAACTTCGGTCAAGACAAAGCGAGGTTTCGGATGTATTCGAAGATTCGGATATGCAGTTAAGAATTCCAGATGACTCTCACAATTTTGATAGTGTAAGGTCAGAGGGAAGACATTCATCAAGGTCATCTAGCCGCTTTAGATCGACTAGTAAAGTAATAAATGATTCATTCAGATCATACAGAAGTGAAAACGAAATGCGGGAACATAGTGCTAATACAAGCCTTAACCTAAGTTTTGATAGCGAGATTTCTGAAAGTGTTGATAAACGACATAAAAACCCTAAATCGAGCTCACGCAAAGCCAGCAGGTCTTTGTCTGCCGCGTCCAGCAGTAGATTTAAACCAGTCAGTCGCGAAATAATGAGGCAAATATCATTTAACGACGATCTTAGATAGCAAATGCATGTAGTATCCCATCAGTGAAGAGATAAGTGAAACAAACATTAAATAACCTCATCTCGTGGCATATTTGAAGGGAGGATCGATGCAAACCCGTACCAAAGAAATTGATACAAATGGTGTAAGGCGCTATTCATATTGTTAGTTCCCAACCATCCAACCGATCAAGATATTATTCAAAACATGTTTTCCATATTTTAATAGACACTCATATACAACAAACGAACGCTGAGTTACTTGCATGTTTGCAAAGAATTATTATGAGAACATAACAGATAGATAGATACAATGTCAGAAAAATGGTACCCTTACTTTTTCTGTCCAAGTAAACAGAAAATGAAAATTATCTTGTGCTAGTTGTATCGAGAGTTTCACAAATATTCGTTTTGTTATTTTAGTTTCTGACATGACACTGATAGTGAGTTGGAGTAATGTATATGATTTTGGCAGAGTAAAACCAGTACTTTAATACACTCAATTTATGTACTCCTAAATGCTTGAATGCATAATTTTTTATTTGCAATATTATGTATTCAAAATATTTGCATAATGCATATTTGTGGGAAAAAGAAACGCATGTTATCTTTTTGTCAAGTATATTGGAAATGTTTCATAGTGTTATTTTTCATTTTAGTGTGTAATATATTCTTTTTTATTTCAGTTACTGTGGAAATTGTTGAATTATTAATGACATAAATAGCATATTTAACATTGCAGATAACAACGCTTTGCACTTGTTCACGATACTGCTCAAATACTTAACTTGCGTTTCTTTTTTCTCCCAGTATACTTGCCTTACTAAGTCAGCTATCTAAGTATTCAACTGCATTTATGTAGTGTATTTTTTGTTTAGCTTTAAAACACTTTGAGTTCAATTATCTATGCACCTTGTTATTTACTGGAAGTTCATATCTTCTGTACGTACTAAATTATTTAATGTGATACATGTATAAATATCTGACAATATATTGTATGGGCATTACGTAGTACCCGTGTCCGACCGTCTGTTCTTCGGTCAGTTTGGTTCCCATCAAATTCATCCCGTCTCCTCATAATCGCATTACTATTAACAGTGTCATATCTTTTTCATTAGCTGATATATCCACCACTACCTGAAACAGCTCTACTGTTAATTGCGATGCTTTAAAAATATTGTTAAAGGGACATAACCTTCCATTAATCGATAACATATTGCATATCTAAGTTATCAGCTCAATTCTCATGAAATTAAAGATATTTGATAAACTAAAGAAGAAATACGTTCAGAAATTTCTCTTCAGGCATTGAAACTTTTAAAAAAGTGTTCATTTGAATTAGATAGCTATCCACTTCAGAATGATACAACAACTTCTTATGAAAACTAATATTAATGCGTTCAGTTTCCCTCTTGCAGTTAGAAATTTCGACGGACACATTGACATTGCATTGATTCACTCAATTTCATTCAGATATACATGATATAAAAGAAAGCGTTACACTCTAAATTATAGGATTATGCCTCATTGAGTAGCAGAGTATTATGTTCGTCGTTTCAATATATATCAAATGGTCACAGGATTTATTTATTTTATTTGCCAAATAAAGGAAACTATCACAGCAAAGAAACTATCAATGCCAAGAACTGACTTAGACTTAGTTGAGCATACAGTGTGGGTCGTTTTTTTAGATCGACTATACTAAGTATACGGAGAGCTTTCCTACTCACCCCAGTGTCCGCGTCGGCATTCCTGATTAAAGTGTTTGTGCAGTAAAACATGTTTTACTATAAATTCTTAATTTCTTGAGGGATTTCCTTTAATATATGTTCCTTATCATCACACGTGTTACACGTGGTAAGGTTCATAACTCTAGCACCCATATTTCAAGAATGATCTCCTCTTTAAACTTAGATTTTTCCTTAAAATTGTAAAATTTTAATATAACGTGTTTATTTCTAAAGAGATTTACTGCAAACTTCAAATATATATTCCTTATCATCACCCACATTATATGTGTAATGTTCATAACTCTAGCACCCATATTTCCAGAATTATGTCCCCTTTAAACTAAGAATTTTCCTTAAAGATTGTAGTATTTTACTGTAACGTCTTTATTTCTTGAGGGATTTTCAATGACAGAATAATAATTATTATATGATATTTTATCTACCATGGAGAAGATTCTTATCAGTACAGAAATAGTCGAGCGTGCTGTCTCCCCTGACAGCTCTTTTTTCTTTTTATATAAAAAAAAATCGGTGGTATATAGACACTACGTGGTCATTCAAATGACTTTGATGTTAGTAGTTAATGTTTTGGGCTCTGTCGCTCATAAGTAATATTGCCTTGTTTTGGAAACAGTAACAGGTTTAAAGAACTTAAAAAAATACAGAATAGAATTTATAAAATAATAAGTACAATGTGTTTCTTATATGATTGTATTATGTTTTAATCTTCCGCGTATACAACACGTATTCGGAATTCATCGGTACTGCTTGATATTCAAAACTACTCCATTGTTAAAGGTGCAAATGCCGGAATGTAATTATGAATGACATAAATGAAACTTACTGAATGATCTGTTAACATGTATCACTGTATTATTTGTACTTTACTATGTGCAATATTTTGTAACAACGTGTAAATATTCCCGAAGGTATATCGTTTATATGAAACTGTCTGTAATTGAAATAAAACTTACTTATGTATGTCTTTTATTCATATTCATAGGAGCTGTGCATTTAAGCGTGTAACTGCGAGTAAATTATAGGGGAAGATATAAATTTAAAACAGAACTAATTGACCACATCGTGATTATCATAACGATACTGATGATAATAAGTGAATCAGTTACATTGATCTAAACAATCACGATGATGATAAGGATGAAAAGAAGAAACAGGAGTAGAGGTAGTTGTTACAGAAGTAGTTGTTGCAAGCAACAACAAAAAAGTAGTAAAAATATTTGATTTAGAAGTAGCAACAGTAATAGAAGTAGAACTAGTTGTTGCAGGAGTAGAATGTGTAGTTGTTGTAGAAGAAGTAGTAGAACAACAGCAGAAGAAGTAAAAGTAACCATTGTTAAAGAAGAAGCAGTAGTAGTGGTAGAAGTTATTGTTGCAGAAGTAGTTGTAGCAGAAGCAGCATTTGTTGTTGTAAAAGACGTGGCAGTAGCAGCGACAATAGTTGTTGTAGAAGTAGTAGAAACAGCAGTAATAGTTGTAAAAGAAGTAGTAGTAGCAGCAGCAGTAGTTGTTGTAGAAGAATTAGTAGCATTAGCAGAAATGATTGTAGAAGTAGCAGTAGCAGCAGCAATAGCTGTTGTAGTAGAAGTAGTAGCAGCAGCAATTGTTGTTGTAGAAGTAGTAGTAGCAGCGGCAGAAGTTGTTGTAGAAGTAGAAGAAGCAGCAGCAGCAGTTGTTGTAAAAGTATTAGTAGCAGCAGAAATATTTGTTAAAGAAGTAGTAGCAGCAACAATAATTGTTGTAGAAGTAGTAGTAGCAGCAATAATTGTTGTAAAAGTAGTCGTAACAACAACAGCAGAAGTTTTTGTAGTAGTAATTGTAGTAGCAACAGCAGCAATTGTTGTTGGAGAAGTAGAAGAAGCGGAAATAGTTTTTGAAGAAGTAGTAGCAGCAGCAGTTGTTTTTGTAGATGAATTAGTAGCAGCAGCAAAAGTTGTTTTAGAAGTAGTAGTAGCAACAGAAATAGTTGTTAAAGAAGTAGTAGCAGAAGCAATAATTGTTGTAGAAGTAGTAGTAGCAACAGTAGTTGTTGTAGGAGTATTAGCAGCATTATTTGTTGTTGAAGTAGTAGCAGCGCAATAATTGTAGTAGAAATAGCAGCAGTAGTAGTTGTTGTAGAAGTCGTAGTAGCGTAGCAATAGTTGTTGTAGAAGTAGAAACAGCGGCAGTAGTTGTTGTAGAAGTAGAAACAGCAGCAGCAGCAGTTGTAGTTATAATAGCAGTGGTAATAGTTATTGTAGGAGAAGTAGCAGCAACAGCATCAGTTATTGTTGTAAAAGTAGTAGTAGTAGCAGGAATAGTTCTTGTAGTAGTTGTAGCAGCAGCAATAGTTGTTGTAGAAGTAGTAGTAGTAACAGCAACAACATCAGCAGCAATAGTTGTTGTAGAAGTAGTATTAGTAATAGCAACAACATCAGCAGCAATAGTTGTTGTAGAAGTAGTAGTAGTAACAGCAACAACATCAGCAGCAATAGTTGTTGTAGAAGTAGTTTGAGCAGAACAGCAGCAATAGCTATTGTAGTAGTAGTAATAGTAGTAGTAGTAGTAGTAGTAGTAGTAGTAGCAGAAATACTTGTTGTAAAAGTAGTTGTAGCAGTAGTAACGAAAGTTGTTGTAGAAGTAATTGTAGCAGCAGTTATATTTGCTGTAGAAGTAGTTTGAGCAGAAGTAGCAAAAGTTGTTGTAGAAGTAATTGTAGCAGCAGCAAAAGGTGTTGAAGAAGTAGTTGGAGCAGCAGTAGCAAAAGTTGTTGTTGAAAAAGTTGTAGCAGCAGTAGCAAAAGTTGTTGTAGAAGTAGTTGGAGCAGCAGAAGCAGAAAGTGTTGTAGTAGTAGTAGTAGTTGAAGCAGCCAAATTTGTTATTTGCATCGAAAGTGATTATTTATCTAAAATGGCTCTAAAAATGCCTTTTGTGACACTTTAGTATTATAGTATCATTTGTATGAAATAAAAAAAACACTGTCTGTGTTTCCTTTAGATACATTTTAAAAGAACCAGTTGAAATGGTAAGTTGACGGTTTAAGCAGTAAATGAAACATTAAGTGTTGGTGTCCTTAACAATAGCACCAAGTAATCAACACAAGGTAGTGTCCTCTTTGTCATTTTGTTTAAAACCTGAGATCCCGTACAACAAATAGATACCTCTTTAATAAATAATAAACGGATCCGAATGCTTGTTCAATGTTGTATTACTTTATTATAAATGCTTCCGTCTCTTACACTAATCGCTGTTAAAATAGTCATTTGATATTATTACAATACACTATTGTAACTGGTGATTTCAGACCTTAACCTATTGATCTTATTTTGTCATACCGATGTATTGCAACTTGGAAGAGGTACAAGATTAATACATTAGCTTATTCAATTTTAGGTAAAATTAATGCCTAAATAAATCACGTATAAAATTGTAATCTACAAGGCCTAATGGGCATGCCGTTTTTGGTAAATCACATGATCTGTTATTGAATTTTTAGAATTTTAAACTAGATGTTTACATAGGGCTTAAAGTGGTAGTATGAAACCGGTCAGGTGCGGCACTTGACAGTATAAATTGTTCGTAGAGTACTGTGACAAGAAACTGTATTTCTTTGCTAAAAAAATAACACAAAGATAACGAACAATATAAAAACTAACTGGATTTTAAAGGAATTTGATCTCTTTACAGAAAACGATTGGGAGTTACTGTAAACAAAATTAGTATTGAAGCTGTTGACCTAGGACGTACTGGATACACCCCTGATAATCGAACTTTTAAATGAGATAAGGAAATCTTACTTATATTGAAATCGAGTCGTATGAAGATATGGTTGCTATTAAGTTAAGAGGACATAAAAGTGACAAAAGATCAAAACAAACACGCCGACATTCTTTTCTGAATTTTGTTGAATGAAATATAAGCATAAATCATTTTGGACCAATTAGAAATAGAAATTCAGATGGATTAAAAGAAACAGGAGGGAGTTTCAGTAGTTAAACGTAAGTTATATTGTTTAGATGCTAAAAGGGAATATTTTCCAATGAGAGAAGCTTAAATCTTAACAATGTCGTTAAAAAAAGGTAATAATAGATTAAGAACAACTTTCATGATTTTTTTTGGTCGTTTTATCAAAAAGATATTTTACTTGTAAACCTGTCGATGGAATTTGCCTATGTCTAAATAATTATGTTCACACTAGATCTTTATGAAGTAATTTGAAATCACATTACTTTAGATAATTATATTACTTTTGGCAATACTTTTTTTCACGTAATTGCTTAATTACATTCATTATCTCTGGATATATAGTACAGATCTGATCGTGTATGAATGAGCAAATACGTAGAATTTTTGCCATACAAATATTAAAACTATTACAAGGACAGATATGTGATTTGTCCTGGCATTATAAACAGGTGCCCAGTTTATGTAAGCTCTGTAATTTCAGTATTATGTCGGGCTTATCATTTAAGAAGTAAATACAATGTGTCGTAAAATCAAAACTTCTTTTTTTCATTTCAGTTCGTAACAAACTTCCACTAGTTGTTACAATGGATGTCTTGAAACGTAAGGTTGCAGAAAATAGGACAGACATCATTCGTGACCTTGACCTCAACAAGGACGTGTTAGCCACCTTAATCAAATATGACGTTTTCGGCTTAACAGACTGCGTGAAATTTCAGGTAGATTTATTTCAAATATTTATACTATTAATTATTAAACAATATTAATTTTGTCATACTGACACTTGACTTCAAGGACGATTCGGCCAAGGATAGTAACAGTTTCTTTATTTTCTGTTTATGGGTGTATTGAAATTTCATATGAACAACTGAAACGGTCTCAAAGACAACCTGATAAAAAAGAGCTCTTAATTGGTTGCAGAGAAAGCAAACGTGTGGAAATTATATCTAAATTGGTTAAATCTACTTTTTCAAACAACATATCAGTTGGCAGAGCTGATGTTATAAGTGATGTTAAACGTAATACATTTGTAAATATCATATTCTATTCTCATTCAGCAAATTGAAGAAAAAACAGCGCGAAACAAGGCGTTTTTGGATTTCATTGTTGAACAAGAGGATGGTGGGTCCGTCTACATTAACCTTATAGAATGCCTGCAGAAATGTGGCCAAGAAAAAGTTGCAGCAATGCTTATAGACGTAGGAGAGGAGATACAAATCCTGAGCCAAAGTAAGTGCTTCCCCAGCCCCTTTCTTTTATTTGTTGAAATTCGGACTCAAGCCCGATTAAGCAAACAAACACAAAAGCAAATGCAGTAGATCACTGAATTGAAGAATCGATTCTCTGTCACCCCTTGTCTGGTTAAATCGCAGCAAGTCCAGTAGTGCATTTTCTGTATTAAAATAATTGGATGTTCGTAGATTGTTCGTCAAATAATGCATAGCTGTAATCAGTGTTTCGGGAAGGCTCTTAAAGAAGTAACTTTTTCTTTGACAGATACATCTTTTTAATTACGTTGTGATTTATTTCTTACCGCAGTTCAGATGAATTTAGATGACCAAATAAAGCACATGAATAATTTTCTTGCGACCGAAGAGCGCCGTGCAGGAATATATCTTACGGAACCACCGCCAGATGACAGCGATGATAAACCAGCACTAACAGAACAAGAGGTCTGGTCAAAAATACAGGAGAGCTTAAAACGCTCTCAGCAACAGCTTACTCGTTGTCAGGCCGTCATCAGAAAGTTGCACCAAGACTGTGAAACAGTAGCGAAACAGAATGCTGACATTGTAGAGCACACTAAGGATTGTGATGCTAAGATCAAAGCGGTATTATCTGTTGGCCGACAATCGGCAAAACAAAAAACTGTACCAAAGAAAACCCAAGACTTGTTTGCAAATCTAATGGATGATATAGAGAAGTTAGTGAAAACTCGACGAAAGGTCTTGGACAAAGAGACAGAAGGAAGGCGTCACTCTACAAGAATAGTCAGACAGTGTAGAGATTGGGTAGAAAGTAGATATCTGGCGCTTAAAAAACTAAACCATAACCAAGTTTCAAATGTGGATAAAAGTGTTGAAAACGGTGAGAATGAAATGACTTTAAGTGTTCAGAGAGCAGCGCCACGTACAAATGACAATGCAATTATGTCAATACTTGAATCCCTACAGCTTTTAGAAAAAGAACTGCAAGAATATGTGCACCAGGAAATAATCTTATCAGAGAAATTCAGAACAGAAATGAGAAGAAAACATTTACAAAAGAAGTTACATGGATTTAATATTCAGGGAATAACAGAAATCGAAAATGCGTTGCAAAATTTGGAAACCAATCCGGAAACATTCCAAGAGAGCCTTGCAGCAGTGAAAACTTCTATTCGTGAAATTAACAGAGAATATGGGGAATGTGTGAGTTATTTAAACAGAGTTGACCCAAACAACGATTCAGCAAGTAGTGAGAGTGCAGATGCCTCACCAAAGGCAGTCAGAAGGGAACACAAAGCAACGCCGAGGAACTGGCCCAGTAACTTCAAGAGAACGGCAAACTTTGGCGGAAATCTTACAAGAAGCATGGAAAACAATCTTCATGTTGCTTTTCGAGAAAGAACCGAACCGAATCAGCTGTTAAACAGAATCAGATCTTTAACGGTGAAATATGAAGAATTAAAGAATGACGACCAAAATCTGAGTTCAAAATACAGAGCAGAAATATCAAAGAAGAAAAGAGAAATGGACCTATTATTGCAAAAGAAGGATGACCAAATTGTAAGACTTCAGACAGATATTAAAGAAATATCAGCAGAAAAAGACAAATACAAGAAGTTGTATAATGACACCAAGATTGGTTATCAGAAAAACAGTAATAGTTAGGGCGTTCCGCATATTTAAGTATTGTTTTTACCTTAAAATTTCGATCTAGTTTACCAAGCTCATCACTACAAAACAAAATAAAAAAATAATAATTAACTTTATTGGTAAAAAAGAATACTTCAGTTATATGTGTGGCCAATTTCAAATTCAAATTGCACTGTCGCGCCTTTTTAGAAAACAAATATTTATAAAATGTTTTACTCCCTTAATAAGTCGCGTCACGCATTGGACGGCAGCCAATTTTTGGCTATTAACGACAATTAAAAAACAACAACAACACTTTTTAAATGAAATGCCTCAAAGGTTATCTGCATTTTGGAGAGGCGAAAGGTTGCCGGATTCCTAGGCAACACTGACACGTATATACCATATCGACACCCCATGCGTACAATAATAATAACTGTGTATACCATATCGACGTGTGACCAGTAATAAGCTCGTTAGATCTAACCTAAATTATCACAAACTGTTTATCACTTCATCCACTTTCGGGGCGACCGACAAAGACTAGTTTTCTGTTGGTACATTTAATCATTGCGATTGCTCAAGTTTTGACAATTAAAGTGCTTAAATGCTTACTCTCATGAAAATAAATTGTTTTTACTAAAAAAAAAAAACTTATGAAAAACATACACTACAACAATTAATCTTACAAGTATGTTAGTAGTATCAACATGGGCAAAGCTAACCAGCCTTACATAGCTTATGATTTTAATTTTCCAATCCTTTTTTTCGATCTTACGTCGCAAATGTCTGTCTCCGTTGTAGCAAACAAATACCGTAAATTAAGCATAAAATTTCACCATTTGCTTATTAATTTGTCATTTTTTTTCTAAGAGCAAACCATCCCTTGCCTACCCCGTTCGTTGACTAACGCCGCCGCCGCCCCAATCCTTGCGAAGTTATAGTGAAGTTGCTCTCTTGACTACCTATTGAAAGTTTTCTTAGGCTAGCTCCTTATTCATAATATTTTTTTTATGATCCAGAAAGCCTACCTCAACTTTGCTTTATTTACCACGGAAACAGAACTGGAATATCATTTTTTGTTCAAATACTGAGTTACACATATTTCAGGTCTTAACATGTTAGTTCCCAGATAATCGCTATCTGCAGAGGTATTAATGTATGTGATGTATTTTCAGTGACCTGAAACAAACTTGAAACTTAAACGATAAAGGAACCAGTAAAATGAATATTACAATTTGAAAGAAAAGGTTGATATTTTTATATCACTTTAAGACAAAAATTATACTCTGCTACCCTTAAGCCATGCAAAAATAGCAGTAGACCTACAATTTATCTGCACAGAAAAAAGGGTTGTTGAAGTAATTTGTGTGAGAGAGATATGCAAAACAAACTATAAAACATCCATTCTGATAAACTCAGTACCTGACAGATTTTTTTCTGCGAGTAGAAGTAGAGCTGGAGATTTCATGATATTCTCGAAAATTGAAGTAAAGATGTGAATGCCAATTTGTTTTTCAGTGGAAACGTATAAATTTTAGGTTGGTTTAGAAGGTAAGAAACTATTTTATATATTGAATGCGTCTTTATATAAACAAATGTATAACATTTTCAAAATGTAATATATCATCTTTTTTATGTAACAGATACCGTCATAGCCATTGAAAAAGATTATATTCAGTAGAATGCAAACTGTAAGAAGATAATAAATCAGTCGAATTTTCTATCTATAACAGTGCAACTGTCTGTTGTTAGTTCACAACTGCAAGAAAAACAAACACATGGCCATTAATGCTTATGTCCTGTCATTGTGTCTTTAACAGACGTTGACGTAAAATATAAGACTGAAAATGCCGACTGTAAGCCAAGGTCTTTTTAAATGGCTGTTCTTGAGGGGTGCCACATTAGAAGATCTGGCAGACAGACTGAACCATTTCTGGACATTTGGACTGCTGCTTCTCTTTGCCAGTGTTATCAGCTGGAAACAAAGTTATAACAAGCCAATAAGCTGTTGGCTACCAGCTCACTTTACAGACAGTATGCAGAGATACACGGAGGAAACGTGTTGGAATAGCTACTTTATCACTTACCCTCGAGATTTGGAGGATGCAGACCACGAGTTAATGAAAATGTTTAATATTTCGTTCTATTCAAGAGATTTTGATGATGAAAATAAAATACCTTGGGTAGTGTCAGAAGATATCGACATAAATGATGATTTACGTACAAAAATGTCAAAAACAAGAACAGTGTACCAATGGTTACCGACCATTTTATGTTTCCAAGCTCTTCTGTTTAAGATTCCTAATCTTCTAATGTATATTTTACATGGCTTCTCTGGCATTAGTTTCGAAAAGGTTGCTTGCTTTACAAGTGGTTATCAGAATATGAATCTTCAAGAGCGTGGAATAGTTTGCAGACAAATCGCTCGCTACTTGAACAACTGGTGTAGCGAGTTCCTAATGCGGTTACCATGGAGACAACTCACAGTTCTCTGGCTTTTAGTCAAAGTGCTGTACTGTGTAAACATTATTGTACAACTGTTTCTCGTTGATGCCTTTATCAAAACAACAGATCCACCCTTTGACAATTCAACCTCGTACGGCGATGTCATTGAAGGAAATCTTTTCAGAAACAATGCAACCATTTGGAAATACTCTCCCGTGTTTCCAAGGCGGGTGTATTGTGATTTTCGTATACGACAATTAAACAACATTCACCGTTACACTGTACAATGTACTCTGACTGCTAACTACTTCAATGAATTTGTGTATATGTTCGTCTGGGTGTGGCTTCTTTTTGTAGCCCTAGTCACATGTCTGAGTCTCATTACATGGTCACTGAAAACCATCGTTCCAATTTTCCGTAAGCGGTGAGTATGGCATTATCTTATAATTGACAAAAACACGTTAAGTAGACCATGCATATCATTGAAAAAAGTTAGATAGACCGACGAATATTTCGTTTTACTCTAAAACAAGACTTTAAGTGATTAATGAACATAAAAGAAGAAAATACATTTATAAATCTAAATCTAAACCTGTATCTTCATATAATGATTGTTTAAGCAGAATGCATAGAGCTATAAATAAACTGAAAAGAGACCAGAATGTTATGTTGGAAGTTCGGGAGAAGTCTAAACAAACCGGCTTGCTATTCATTTACTATGACAGTGAAGCCTTAAAATTTACAGAGTGATTAGCAATAGGGCATGTTTTTAAATAGCTGAATGTGACGTTTGTCATACCTTCTTTTATAGATACATAAAGAAACTAATGGCACTAGCAGACGACTGTGACGTCAAAACCATACCGCCACATGAGCTTGACAAATTTTATGACATCATTGGTGAAGATGGCGTGATGGTATTAAAACTGATTGGTGCTAATTCATCGGAACTTATAGTGGGCAGTGTCCTCTGCATTATGTGGAATTTAAAAACAGAAGAACTCGGTCTTCTGCCACCAAGGCAGGTTTTGGCTGTGCCAGAAGTCCAGGTACAGCCAAGTGTTGCCTTAACATCAGCAACCTCTGATGGATCTAAAAAGATAGAATAGTTAATGGCCTGCGCATGCGTAAGGCTTATTTGGAAAACGAATTGTAAAAATACTACGCTTTTTACTAATCATTTTACTGAAATTAAGTATTATATTGTATGCATTGTATATATTCACTACAATTCTGCATTCTGTAAATTTGCAAATGTATTTCCAGAACTTAATACAATATTCATTTGATATTCTATGACAAATTTCTGGGAAGTATGAAAAACAGTTTACTTACACATTATGGTGTCAATTAAAAAAAACTTAATCTTTCTACAGAGGTATTATTTGTAAATTTGCAAATCTTCACAATTTCCTATGTTTCAGATAACGTCTAAAAGATGCTGAAAGCTATTTTACACACAGACAGAAGTAAGATTGATTATTCTGTCTTCACTTACATGAACTTCAGCCAGAGATCTTATGTTTGATTCAGATCTTGGATTTACCGTCTTTTAAACCTTTTGGAAATGATTTACATACTTGAAAATTTATTATTAAATGTTGTTTGCTAGCAAAATTCTTAAATTTCATCATTTGAAAGGCTGGGATCTGAGAGAGTTCTCTGTAGTGTTTAAACAACATTAGGAAATCTTACGAGACAATCAGACACAAGTACTGCTGAAAACCCAGCGATCACTTCATTCTGCTTCATTTCATTTGAAGTCTCATTCAGTAATTATCTTTATAGTTAAAAAAAGTTTTATTTGTTCGCTGAAGTACATAACACGGATTCTTCTAGATTGATGAAGCAGAAAGATAAATTTGTTCAAAATCAGAACTCATTAAAGCACATGGTTAAAACATATCTAAAGTGAGTTTTTTTTCGAATATATTTTCAGCTATAGCTAGCTTTTGTTGTGAACCAGGTAAATAGAAGAATACTTAAAAAAAGTGTTGGTCTATTTCATCAAATCAGAGTAGGAGCGATGTTCTTTGAAGTAAATATAAGTTGCCCATTGACAGATGACAGATTTAGTTGTCAACTGTCAGAAGCTCCGTGAGTAAATAAGAGGCAGTAATCCTTTTTCTTGGATCTGTCCTCAAACATTTCTTGACCACTGGTATACTCTCTGCTTCTGCCACCCTTATCACATGTTTGCGCCCATTCTGCATAAAAAGATGAAAATAACGTTGATCGATGCGTATATGTTTTCCGTTACCAAATTAAAAAAGAACATAACACTACTGTACAAATATTTGAATTTTAAAAGCTATTTTACAAGATCAAATGCATATATAAATGGGTATGAATGAAAGGATAAAAAGAAATAGATTTCTTTGTGTATTCGGACGGACTGGATGAAGACACTCCCATTTCATGAACAGTTCAACACCGAACACGAAGAATGAAAATACTTTTGTTTCAATTCTTACTTCATCGTAGCAAGGCTTCCGCACCCAAACTTCCCATAACACTAGACCAAGACTGAACACATCCGAAGATTTACTGTGAAACGTGTTAGCTAACGATATCTCCGGTGCCCAGTACACTCTTGTCCCCTTTTCATGTCCAAGTGTACAGATCTGAAAAGAAACAAATTACAAAACTGGATAAGTTTTGTTTGTTGTCTCTCTTAAATATTAAGATAAATTCACAAATGAGGACAATTTTTAGTGTCAGAATAGTCCCAATTTACAATATTGCAGCAGGTGTCCATCTGTGTATATATTCATATAAGGAATCGGTGGAAGGGTGTCACAACTCTCAAAAATAAAAGTGGCTAGCCCTTTCATAAGGGCTGAAGTTTAAATATTACATAATTTTATTAAACCTTTAAGCTGAGGACCGGATGAAGATAAATTGTAGATGCTTTAAAAGAAGTGGGTGTTTTTATAATTTGATCCAAGGTCAATGCCATTTACGGGTAAAGGTAAAAGTAAAAAATGTACGTCTTTAGGAAGATTTCTCCAAAAGGGTTGTTTTGTGCAAACATGAACTAAATCTGTTGAAAGAAATGTTTTTTTTTAATATTTGATTTTTTGACTTAAAAGGTCAATGTCATTAAGGGTCAAGGTCAAGAATTATATACGTCAGCTCTCCAAAAGGCTTGTTTTTTGCAATCATGAACTAATTTTTCTGACTAAAAAGTGTTTTGCACAATCGTAACCTCAAGGTGAAGGTTATTTAGGGTCAAGGTTTAAAAGATATATGTCATGTTTAGGGTTGTTGTGTGCAAACATGAATTAAATATGTTGAGTAATAATGAAGATTTTCAGCCCATTGATTTATCTCCTTGATACTGCTTTTGAGAAATATTAATGCTTTTGTTATTGTAAATCGGCAATTAATTGTTTATTGGGTGATTGTTAATAAAAGACTGAATTGTGAAAATTTATTTGCCATCTTAAGACACGTTGGCTTCGATGAGGTTAAGATTTATGCCAACTTATTTCAAAATCCTTTTATGCATGACAAACTTAAAGCCTGTACAAGAAAATATGGACGACCTTTAAGTGCTACCCTGATTTTTGAGATAGGTGTCTGGTATTGTACGCAACACATCGTCTCTATTTGGTCAACATTTGTACCAAGTTATTCGAGTATCCCGCAATCCATGGTGAAGTTTGACTCGGACAAACAAAGCAGCACCCCATTTATACCTAACAACACCTCAAAGTATCTTGACGATTTGTACATTATAGATAATAACCATTTTTCATCTTTGGTCAACAAAATATATCAAAATGAGATCCAGTTTAATAAAGTAAACACTTCAGAAAAGCAAGCAAACTCTCTTGATCTAAATCTTAATACTGAAGATGGTTTCGTAACAACTAAAATATTCGATAAAAGAGATGATGAATTTAATATACATGTAATTAATTTTTCATTTTCAGATAGTCCCATTGGCTACATCTTATGGGGTTGATATTTCACAGCCTTTTCGCTTTTTTAGAGCTTGTAACAGTGTGAATGATTTCAATGAATGCAGTATTTGCATTACAGGAACACTTTTGAAACAGGGGTATCGGTACAAAAATTAAGAAAAACGTTGTTTTTTTGCAAGTTTTATTGCCGTTACCCTGATTTAAGTAAAAAATACAACTGCAGTTTAAAATCGCTGCAACAAAATATTTCTCAACCAGTGTTTTACGGTAGATTTGATTAATGAAAAATAAAGAGAATTAGAAGGAATAGCAATGTTTCCATGTTATTCGCAAAAGCAATCTGTAAATTCAAATAGAAAGGCTACCAACATGATATTCTACAGCGCTCTGCCTACGTACTTGGTGATTAACGTACTTGGTGATTAACCCTTCTTTGCTTATCTCTTTGTGTACACGACGGTGGTAGGGGTTTATGAAGGTTTCTAGGGAAATCTTGGAAAGAAAGTAGAAACTCGATAAGTTTCTTTTATTCCTGCCATTGTGTTCTTGCTGAGTTGACTCCAAGTCCTCTGGTCTCAGTTATTACTAATTATAAAGTCACTGAGTATCTACCCTTTTCACTCTACAATGCCACTAGCGTTTTATGTTCTATATCTTTGTGTGCTTTTTGCATGCATTATTGTCGAGTTGATATGCGGGTTGGAGTTAATTCACCAAAACAACTTGTACTTGTTTGTTCTTATGAGAACCTGCTGGGGGCGGGTAAGTGTGAGGTCGGTGCGCCCTGGAACCTGGTTTTAACCCCCAGTTGCAAATGTTTTGCCAATGACAGTTCCAAGGTGGTAACCCCGCGGGTTCTCATTTTCGGTATTTTTTTCTCTTTCTATAATCGGTCAATATATAAATTTATGCTCTCTGGCCTTCTCTTATTTTAGACCGTGTAAGGAGACTGGGTTTTCTGACTGTGATTTTACCTGATATGCGCTTTTCACTTTTTTTGACATGTAAGTATGATATTGGCTGTACAGATAGCTAGCTATGCGTGTGATACACCGTCTCACAACAGCAAATATTTGTACTAAGTAATTTGAGTATCCCTCGATCCATGGAGAAGTTAGAGCCCGAACATAAAAGCAGGACTCAATTTAGAGATTTGATTTCTATATATGACCTTTTCCTTAAGGAAACGAGTAAAGTCCTTGCGCGCGACTCACCGTCTTATCAATGCAAATAATTGTGCAAGGTTACTAGTATTTGAAAATTTTTGATCCATAGTAATGTTTCCACAGCCCAGACAAGTTTCTGAATAGACATACCGACCGACAGACAGACTGTTCGACCAAGTGAATCATGTATATCGCCCACAACCAGTAGAAAGAAGGGTATAAAAATGATGATGAAATGTGAAATAAAAAATCTCAAATTCTGAAACCAAATTAAATGCATAATCTAAACTACTTAACTTGTACTTAAAAAAGTAAAACAAGGAATAAAGGGAAGTAAAAAAAAAGCAGAGTTATGATTCTTAAACACGTCTACTTAATGTCCTCTGTCATTGTGTCAAGTTTCAAATGTATGCACTATATGTTTTAGGTTATACCCTGGAAAGAAAGGGAACTTATAAAGAATAATAATTGAACAATTAAAGAAGCAAGAACAGCTTATGGGACTTGAACAGTGCACTTCCTTCTATTGTTCTCTATTATTGTGGGAAGTTTCAAGAAAGTATCTCTTTTAATTGTCGAGTTATGCTCCGGTAAAGAATATAAAAATACAAGGAAGCAATTTGAAAATAAGCAAGAGCAAAATTATAGTTTTTGGAATACAAGTTTAGACAGTAGTTGTTAAAATATTTGAGCTGTCTTGTCTACGTGTTGCAGAATATGATATAAGTCCTTTACGAAAAACTATAAAAAGGGCATAATTTAGTGAAAAATTACAGCAGACATATAGTTCCCAGTATACGAGTATCAAGCAATATCTACATTAATTTAAGAAAACGCTCTTGTCCCAAATTTCCCGCGACAGACATATAAACCGACGTACGGACGGACAAATGTGGTGGTAGGGGCATGATGATTATACATATTATACTTATAACAAAGAGATTTTTCTGGGTTAATCTTTATGCTATGAAATGTTAACAGCATTATAAGTACTATTGAAAACACCTAACCGTTTCTTCAGCCTTGGCACAGCCAACGTCAGATATCACTACGCTGTAGAAGACTGTATCTCCTGACTGACAAGCTTCCTTTATCTAAAAAGTACGATAAGGCGCTTACAATCTATATAAATAGATTTAAGATAAATAAGTCATTTTAAGAAAAAATGTACTGATCTACCAGACATAATAACTTGAAATAAAATCAAATGTTGCAAAAATTATTCAGAGGAACCGATGCTAGAAAGAACGCCGCAGATAAGGCATTAAAGGCATCAACAGAAATACTGTTACCAATAACTACCAGATAATTGGAAGGCTTAACGTCTCTGTGGATGACATTGTTGTCGTGAAGAAATTTTAATCCCTCTGTACATTCCTTTGCATAGTGTAGAAATTCCTTCCGATGCGTCTTATTTGACAATGACCGAGGACTTGCTATGACATGTTTTTTCAAGTTGCCGATGTATCTTTCCATTACTATCCGAAGGTTCAGGTAGCCATCAGTAATGGATGTCCCTGTCCCAAGGAAATTCACAAGCTTCTCGTGGTGTTTCCTCGAAAGTTGCCTGAGAAATTATATAGATTCATTTAATCTAATTTCAAAGAAAAAATGATATAATTCCTTTATATTTTTTCTACAGTCCGTATCATTCTGATATATACTATCAATGGCTGTATCGGTTATTTTTAATATTACTTTAGTATTATTTTTTTCTACGTTATAAAACACTCAATAGTAGTGTAAATGTCATAACTACGTACCTTAGATAGAAACACTCCCTATATGCATCTACATCAGCCGGTAGGCTGCTACTCATATCTGATGGCTCCAGTTTGCAACGAAATTCTTTCACTGCCACCAACTTTTTAAATCCAAATCGTTCTAAAAACCAAAAGCAAATGCTTACTCGAAGATGTGTTATATGTATAAATTTGGATAACAGCTGCCTTCATAATGAAAAAAACTTGTTTTTTTATAGAATAAAACCTTCATACATGTACCATATCTTAAAAAATAGAGTAATTAAAAAAAGCTTTTAAAAGAAGGATTTTGTTTGAAACTCTTACCGGAGACGTTGGCCTCGTATGTGCATGCATTGCTTCCATGTTCAATCGTTCGCCTTATACCTTCTGCGTTACGTATCCAAATGATATCATCTTTTTCAGTGAACCTGTGTTTCATCACTTTGTCCACATAAAATTTCAACATTTGTATAATGTACTTTTTGCAGCATTTCTGGCTTGACTCACTTTTCTGGTACGTCATTTCCTTTGAAATATCTATAACATGAAGCACCTTTTCTGTTTCATAATGAAGAGTTTTCTTTCTAGATTCTCCGAAAAAGAACGTGTGCAGCGGGGAATCTGGTATATCACCGTTTTCTTTGAGACTCAGTTTTGCTATGTCCAGAACTCGGTCTGTCTCCTTTTGTATGAATTGTACCGCATCAGTTTTGAATTCTCTTCTCTTAGATTCCTTCCTTGATTCTCTAATGTCCTCTATTACAACTTGGCCAAAGAGACCTACCGGGAGTATAGGAGCCGCCAGGAAAACAAAGGGGTATAAAACGGGGGCAGCACGAGCGCTAACACTTATTGCAGCTGGGGCAAACAACATAAAAATACCGCTTTTTAAACCTCCAACGGCTTCCTTTATTCCTTCCAAGCCGAATATGCTCGCCTTTATACTTTCTACTCTGTCATCAACACTTTTGAATATTTCTTCAGACCTCTTTGCGTAGTCTTCTCGTAATCTGGATGCTGAAGATTGTATTTTTTCTTCAATTTTCTCACCAATCAGAGTGTGTATGCAATGAGAGATCTCTTGCCAGTCGAGATCTTCATTTGGAATTCGCTTCCTAATTTCGTTTCTGTCCCACTGGATATTTCTGAAATCCGTTTCATGGCGTAAAATAAGTTCTCTCAAAGCATTCCATGCCTTTCTCCGTATATCTGTATCGGATTTTCCCTTTACCTCTTCCTGGAGCGCCAATGTTTCCTGTTTCATTTTCTCAAGAACGTTTGCAAGTTTATGCACGACAGGGGACGACTGCTGGCCTAGTTTTGCCATGGCATGAGCAATTTCAAGCATTCGTAGAAGCCAACTGAAAAAGCAGAATTATTTATGCAATCTTTAAATAATTATTCTTTAGTCACTAGCAGGTATTTCTCTAAGTAAGAATTAGTTGCTGTTCTTTAAAAGCTTATCATAAGTGACTTACATGCAATCTTCTTCCAGGGTTAACCTCATCGCATCCAACAGAAACCGTTGTACCAAACGTAGTCTTTCATTTCTGTGTAAACAGTCTTTTAGCTCCTGAAAATGCAATAATTAATTTTCAAAAATTAACTAACACATTTGAGAAAGGGGCAAAAACATAGTCTATTTACTTGTACGTCGAAATTGGAAACAATTCTGTCTTTTGTCTAATGACATTTCCCGGATTCCAGATTACCTCTCAGAAAGTATGAAAACCCAAGGTATGCATATCTGAATACAAGCACTCAGTTAAAGTTCAAAGGTTTCCAATGACATTTTCCACTGATTTGGTTAAAGCTTGTTTTATTATATAACTTTATTTGTAATGTACGAAACATAGTTAAGTCATTACGAGCAATCACCTGTCAACAAAATACGCAAGTGCTAATCAAAATGAAATTACTTTATTGGCCTGAAACAGAAAGATATGTTCATTGCGCGTCAACGGCCAAGTTTCGGCAAGCTTTTCTGCAACTTCCTGTCGCAACTTCTCAGACTTTACAGTGTCATCTAGAACTTCGTCTGCTTTATTCGCAATAAAAAGTGACTGGTCAGGATTCATTGCTATACCTCGACTTCTGAAGTTGATATCTATATCTTCCATCAAGGCTTTTATCTGTAAAAAATCAACAGATATATTGTAGTGTATATATTGTATCATATAATCTTGGACGAGTAAGCTTGAACGAATAGCCTCCATGCGTTAGTATTTTGTTTTTGTGTATTTCGTGCAATCATGAATTCCAGTTTTTATTGAACGAGTGAAAAATGAATGCAGTCTGTAGAGGTATATTTCAAAGATTCGGAGAGTTTACACAGTTAAGACAGAAATCCCCTGTCAACCATACCCAAACTTAAGATTTTGATATCCACCAAATTGTTTTGTAAACAAGATTCAGTATCATAACACTAGTTTTAGCAAAATTGCAGAAAAAAAATAGAAATATATTGACGTTTTGGTCATTTCTTTTCTTTGTATTTATACCGGATTGTAAATGAGTTTGGACGTATTTTATGAAATTTTTATTTTCATAATATTTTTAAGTATATCCATATAAATTGTAGATTAAAAACACTGCATTCGGATCATGAAAAGAGGCATGGCTAAAGTCCTACCCCACGTTTTTTCACACCCGTGTCCTTTGTTGTGTCGAGTATAAAGATGAAGGCTTGGCATCTTTCTACTTCTCCAACCATCCCCGAGTACTCCGGACTATCTTTCTCATCATCCTGCAAATCTATCCCAGGGCAGTCCAAAAACACAAACTGAAAAGGAATGCCCTGCAAGCAGAAAACGCGTATAAAGAGATGTGCATTACAAAAAAGTAACACAAACGATCCTACAACAAATGCAAACAGAAAAGGAGACTACTTTAAAAAAACATACAAAGAAAACTTTGTTACAAACAATTGTACAATGTTTACATGCATATTTGTAAGTGCAAACAATTAACAAACATGGTCAAACTGCAATTGTTAGTAGGATGAAGGTTTCAAGAAACACCTACATGTATTTGATTTTAAAACCAGATATACGAGTATTTCTGAGAAATGTCGCACAGTGTTTGCATACCGGTCAAAACTTATTCACAACCTATTCAATACTAAATGAAAAAAGAAATAAAAAAAGATTGCACATTTGTAATAACCTGATTGGTATTTTGTTCTTTGGAAATAGAATTTCTAGTTTCTTCTTGTCTAGTTTGACTGCCTTGTGCTTCTTGTTCGTATGGGGTTTTCACATTTGTCTGGTGAGTGTCACCTTTCTCAGTTTCACACTGATCATCATCATTCAACTGCCCGACTGAAGTATCCTTTTCCCTGTGCAAAATATCAACACACTGACTTTTGTGTGTGTGGCTCGCTGGAGAAGCGTCACTCGCCAACTCAACTGACGCCCTAATTGGCGTGGTTGTGTTTTGGGGTGCTTTGTGTTTTATTTCTATTGGCTTACTCTTCGGTGGCAAGAGGCCATTTCCATCTTCAGGGACAGGAAACGTATTTTCATCTCGAGTTTGGGAAGTTGAAGGAACAACTTCCTTTCTGTTCGTTTGGTCAGGATCACGAGTAGGTTCATATTCGTCGTCTCGGAAGCTTCTTGCATGGGGCTTAAAAGGTTTCGTAACATGTACATATATGTATTTAAACACAATTAAAAAGATAAGCAAGTATTTAACAAAAAAGTTAATGGGGCGCTTAAGCCAACACTATTTTTGTATCCTTATCAAGTTATTATATAATTATTAGAGCGTTTTAACTATGGGTAATATTTAGACTAGCTTACTGACTACGTTACTGCATTGTTTGCTTCGTGAAATATATTGTGTACACTTCGTTCACTTAAAAGAACTAAAAGCACTTGTATGACTCGCACATACATAATCTAATTGAGACAAAACATCTTTCTGTAAAATGATTAGTTATTAAAATTTTGACTTGCTCTCTGTAAGCGGCTCAGAAATTCAGGTGGTAAGTTCCAACTTGGGACTCTGTCTTGCCCATGTCCTGTTGTAGAAGCTCCGCTGAGTTGAACAGTTCTACTGTCGTTTAATATTCCCTTAAATAAGACGATAAAAATCGAACACAATTTAACAACTTCAAAATAAATGCATTTAAATAAAGAATTTAAAGGTGTCAAAACCATGCAACTTCTTAATCAGCAGATCAAAAATACTGTGAACTTGGGCATGTTTTATCATGTAGGTTTGGCCTAAAACTTTACTTAAAGTTGGAAAGTTTACAGTTTCATAATACTTATGACTAATGACATGATGCAAATCATTTTTGAGTTTCAGTGATGTAAAACTACCTGAGTTTTGAAAAATGCTACTTTTCATTCATTCCAATGAGAAGAAAAATCTCACCTCCAATATTTTTAAAGGCCAGTAGATGATGATTCTTTTGACCACCCTGCAATTTCCTGTTTCTTTGCTATTGTACTCTTTTGTTCTTATACAGACACGCAGTTCCTCCCAAACCGCGTCCGTGCTTTCTTCTTTTAGAAACACAATTTCGTCGTCTTTTTTGTCCTCAAACTGAAGTACAGCTAGTCGAAGTGTATTATATCTTATTTCACAAACCACGTGTGTTACCTTTCCTCTGTCCATCGGAAGGTATTGACCACCCATCAGTATGTTCACAAACGTCGACTTGCCAGCATTAAATTCTCCTGTCCGAAAATATGACATGTAAGGTAAATAATGATTTGATATTTTTTACATTTTTTTCTTAACTTGCAACTTACTGTGGGCTGGAATTCGAGGTCACTATATTAAATCTTTCTTAAGTACTTTCACTGCCACTTCCCTTTGATATTTCTCGATTACGTGGATTCTATGTAATTAAATAACCATTTCTTTTAAGCTGACCTTAGTGGCACTAAACCTTATTGAGAATATCTTACTTGGTTTCTATTTTTTGGTGTGGAAAAGTCAGTATTAGACACAATGTTTTTGTTGTTGTTGTTGTCTTTACTTTCAAAATTATACAACATGTGTCTGAAATTCAAATTTTGACGATCGAACATAAGCACAGTTGTACATGTAGTTACATGACTTTTCTGTTGGTGTAATCAATCTTAAATTGATCGAAGTTACGAGATTAAAGAGTTTGATCAACGGGAACATTTTTACGCTATAGAGCTTCTATGTAGTCATTGTTCGAGTCATGGCATGTCGACTTATGAAAAGTAAAGAATTTTTATCAACGTACTGATAGAGCAATTCTTTTACTTTTTGTACTATCTACTGACCTGTTACGAGCACAGCTATTTCTCTCTTCTTGATCTGTTTGAGACGAGTTTCCACCATTTTTATCACAGACATGTTGTTGACTATCTCAAGATGTTGTTTCAAGAGAGGATGCGCAACCAAAGGTAAAATTTCTCCCTTTTTAAGAGAAGCCAACACGTTTTCATAACACCGTTCACAATCAGAAGTGATTTCTGCCAGCTCCACCAGCTCAGTGCTTAGTTTATCTATCTCTTCCTATTTGAGAAAGCGATGATGCAGTTTGTTAGTCTAATCCAATGGATTCAATTATAACCAATTTAACTTTCTTCCCAAGTTTTCAATAGCATTGTTACTCAGAAACCACAAGCTACAGAGACGTTATTTTTGTACTCAAGATCGTGCCAGACTGGACGAGGCTGTAGCTCTGAATGCTTACTGCCTCAGAAAAGTAGGTAAGTGTGTTAACATTTCACAACCTTAGAATAATGAAGACATGAAATAGAAATAAAATTTAAAAAGCATACCTTGCCTTTAGTTGCCATTTCCAATCAAGTTTCAAACAACTTCTTTCAGTTTGCGGTAGAAAAAAACGGACTAAGTATTAATTATACGCAAAATGTACATTAACGGTTTATATATTCATATCAGTAAGGCGTTATCTAAGTTGATGCGGAAGAAGATTTAAAAATTAGTTTATCATTGGGTAAAGCTACCATTGTATAAAATAATGATTACGTGTTAACAAAACGAGTGAAAGGTACAAGTATATAGTACAGTGTACTGAAATAGCAGTAAGCAGATGACATAATTATGTTTAGACTTTCTAAGAAGGTGTCAATGTTTCTAAAACTATTATAAATACTTAATCAAAATTGTTGTTTATATTGATAATATATGAAATCAACATACTATAAGACCTAGTGATTTTAAGAACCAGTCAAGATGTGTCTTTTATGGTAAAGGCAATCAGGGGATGACATTTTTGTGCCATCTTTGGTTTTTTTTTTCTAAGCAGCACAAACTTATTGCCAATCTCTGTCACACAGTTGTGTATAAACGGTTCTGTGTTTTCTGATAACGTTTTATGTCAAATAACCCAGACAATCTTGACACTTGCAAGGCACCTTTGTGTGCAAACTGGAAATTATTTACTTCAGTTTTCCAAATGTCAGGGAGTAACTATAGATAAAATGCACTTTTGGCAGGCCTTTATTGTATGGTTTAGCAATATATACCCACTTATTTAAGTAAAGTACAAACAGTCAATCAAACAAAACTAACCAAATAAATAAATTTGATAAAGCGGGATAAGATAGGACAGATTTTACCACATTTGTTGTGGAGTGTTTCATTCGGAACACCTCGGGCAGGGCTTTAATTAAAGCTTTAATTAAAGCCCTGCTCGGAGATAATGAGGTAGGTGCCATATTGGACTATTTTATAATACAGGTGGTGTCTGCTAAATTGAAAACATTTCTAAAAACGTCTACCTATTATACTTTAAATTAACATTTATTTTCATTTTTTTCTAATGTATAAGACAAACACTGCTTGAAATCTGCCATGTTTGTTTATATTGTTATTAAAGCCAGGGCGATTTACTATTTGGTGTATTCATACACTTACATACGAGGTCTTTATACGAAGTTGTCGGAAAAGGCCGAGTTGTTACGATTGGGAGTGTTTAAGACATTCCGGGGTGCATAAACTATCCCAACCTGAATAAACACAGCGTATGTAAGAACATAATATTTTCTTTATAAAAAAAGTATGTCAGCCGTATCAAAACATATGAATATGACACCTGAATGTTGTTTGTAACAACAAGTTTAACTTAATGTCAATTTTTACATGTTGCGCATTCGTACACTCCCTTTATGTGGAAATAAATATTTTTGTTACATCTCCCGTTGATTTTACATAAAGCGCAGCAAAATATAGCTAAACGTACCGCTAAAGCGCTGTTTTCAATCGTCTGAGAACTTTTGTTTTTAGATTAAAATGAGTAAAATAAAGTTATTCTGTAAAATGCAATCGAGAAATATATGATTTGGTATAATAGACTACTTAATATATAAATTCACGTTTCGATTTTTTCCCTTAAGCTTAAAGCTAAGGTACGTTTGGATTACCCCTTAACAAGTCTTAGAAAGGAAAAAATCTAGTTAAACATCTTGTTTGTATATACAAGTTCTGCCTGGTGTTTCAACGATCCGAAAGTGTTATAACATCCGCATAAATCTTCTTTCTTAAGCGCGCATTATAGATTGTAATGACTTCTGTAATCTTACAAACAACACAGAGGTATTTTAATTTTTGATAAAGCACTGAAAGAATGGCACAATAAAACAGAATTACATTGTGACTTTTTATATTCAATTTTTCAAATATTTTCGCAAGCTATACTACATTTCTCGTCTGATATTCGCTTTGACGATTTATTACTTTCTCTACATACGGGACAGAAATGGCTCACTTGTATCGCACTCTCATTTTTCTTCATTATATCAACAGACGCGTAAACAACCTCTTCTTTGATAACAGAGTCACTGCTATTTGTACCATAAAATGATAATACATTTTCACTTGATGGTTCGATTTTAAGATCACAGTCCAAATAACAAACGAATCCTGTTCTGTTGTTTTTAAAATCACTCGAGATACTTTCATTTCTACTGGCAGACGATATTTTGCCGCCATGTTCTAAATCCTGGTCAACAGCACCAGAAAATGCTTCAAGTCCGAAAAAAATCTGAGAGGCAGTTGATTTCACTTTTCTCGAAAGTTGAGACAGGAAGGGTTTCAAACCTCGTTGCTGAAAACAAAAGCGAGACTGGCTACAGATGTTTCAGTATTTGATTTTCCATTAATTATTTCATTTCACAATACTTCATAATCGATTAGATAATAGGCCAAGTTGTAAAACTTTTATTATACTTACACCTGTGTCTGTCCGTTGATGTATATCATTTCCTGCGAGTACAAAATATTAAGGTGGTCACATGAAAACAATAAAATGAATTTTTCAAAGAACTAATCAATATAAGTACAAGGTCAATCTACCGCACGATCTTTATTAAAATACGTTCAAATGCATTATAAGTAGATAAGGTATAAATATACTTACCAAGAAATATCATTAAAAAGATGGTCGGCGTAGATTCAGAACAAAATTAATGCTCAGTAAGTGTATAGCTTTTGGACACTGGCAAATTTTGAGCGTGCAAAGTAATGTCTTATTTTCATAACAATTTCACAAAAAAGAAATGTTGAGTTTAAAGCTAAAAGTGTCAAAATCATTTTCAATGAAATAGTTTAAAAAATTTGTCATATCTATTACATATCTATTCTATTACTTGTACTTTTTCATGGTTAAAACGTTTTGTTATTTCATTTAGTCTGCATTATTTTCAAGTGCAAGTTAACTAACAATTACGAGTTTCGCCCTTAATTTTCATAACAGTAACACTTTTAACCTATGAGAAACTTCCTTCTTCAGCTGAAGATTTTGTATCTAACAATTTCTTTCGCCAAAAATGTAGGTCAAAACAGATTTGAATACAGTTTCGCCGAAAAAAATCAACATTAAAGATAAGCATATCGTCTTTAACACGCTCATTCTTGAGGAAACAATGTCACCATTTATTTGAATATCGGCATCTTGAAGCAATTCATGTCAAATTAGAAGATCTTAAAGCCTATTAAATGTGTTTCATTGAAGAAGCCAAAATGGCAGTATGTAAGAAAAGGGAACTGTTGAACTTACGTCCGATATCATTTGCTGAGAAAAAGCGTTTCCGCAGGAAGAAATGCTCTTTGATATTTTCTTGCTCTGTTGAACAGTCTGACAAGGAGGCGGTGTGTTTCAATAAGCACTCGTCTGAAAACCGAAATATCAAACTTTACAGGCTCAACTCTACGAATATACAAAGAAAGAACAAATCTTTACCAAAAAGCCTTGCAGTATGTAGAAACTTCTGAAATAGTTTGCCGAGATGACAATATTGTCTGTTACTTTACTTTCAGATTTATTTTACTGCGAAGAAGTAAATTATCTTTACCTATTTATTTCTGTTTTACAGCCATTGAAAAAAAACAACAACAAATTCATCCTGCTATTTTGTTTGGTTTTACATTACATTCTATAAATACCATGGAATTAAGCTCGTTATATATAGTCATCCCAAATGCTTTTATCTATGTCTAAACATATATAAACTGACACAAAGAACTTGAGAAGCCTATGTTTTTGTAATCTGTTAGTGGAAGGCTGTCTACAGTTAAAATATGTAAACTTGCAGATAATCTTTTTCATAAGATTCAGAATTTTTTTTCATTATTATTATTACTATTATTATTATTTTCGTAGAATATTTGATTAAGAATAGGTCTGTCAACCTGTCATAAACAGTAAACCCTTCTTGTTTTATATCAATATCAAATACAACATACATGTATCACTTCACAGGCAGCAAACCTAGAATCATAGAAAATATTTCAATATTGACGGTAAGATTATAATAATAGCAATATCCCTGTAAATTATAATCAGTATTAACATAAAGGGTGTACCTAGCTTTTCGGGGATAGGAGGTGTATCTGGCGTTTCTTCAACTTCATAACACAAATTTTCAGTGTTGTCTGCTCTTACAACCAATGGTGCCTCATCACTGGCATATCTCAGATACAGTTTTCTCCGAAGACAGGCGTATATACCATCATTTAACGCAGCCAAATCAACATATTCACCGGCTAAAGAATCAGTTTTGCGACTGTTATTTTGAAAAGCTGCTGTTGGCAAATGAACATAAAATGATTCTAGTACACTATCCTTGTCAGGAATAGCTATAATATCACAGGCATTTGAATCACCTTTGTCAACCTTTCCTACGATAAACTGTTCCATATGCACCCCCAGTAGCTCTATAGGTCCAGATAACATAACTAATATATCCCTTGCGTCGTCATCATCAAGTGAAATGACGTCATATGGATTTACATTGGTAAATTCCACAGTTTGCGGTAAAGGTAAATGCTCAACAAAGTCTTTTAAACAGTGCTTTGACATATCCGCAACTTTTGTAAAATGAACCGGTGTCATGGCCCGAAAAGCCAGTTCTCGCGAGTTTTCATTGTCTTTGCAGATAAGATATGTTTCACGTGAACCTCTGATTACTTGCACACTCTTTGTTACGCGGTCTAATTCGAGAATTGTTCCCTTTTCAACAATTTGTGCGGTCTGAATGCCCGGTGAAGCACATATTGTGTCCTTGTCTACTCTGACAAAGCGTGGAAAGTCTTCAATGACCTGAAAACAGAGAAAACGACTATACTGAACTGCATGAATCTTGCAGTTACAAATATGATTAAAAGGTTGACTTCAGTTCAGTTCAAAATATTTTATTTTAGTTTACTTTTCAATTCGTATAGGTAGCTTGTGTAATTTCCCTACTTCTCTGAATATAAAACGTCTTTTGATTACTCTAAAATAGGCCAGACGAAGATTTACAGAATCTACACCATACATACTTCTTTCAGATTTAGTTTTAAAAATTAGGTCTTTGCTTTAAATAAGTTAGAAATAATGAATATGTATATATAATTATGAATTATCAAAAAACTTAGTCATCACCTCTCTAATGCTGAAGTACTTCTTGCCTCCAGATCGTTCAAATAATTTCACTTTGCCATCATACTCTATCGGAATCAATATTTCAGAGTCAGCCATCAAACTATAACTTCTGACAAACTCGTCCCCTTTCTTCTTAACAAACCAGTCAACATAAGATAATTCTAAAACACGTGCACGAACAAAACATATGCACAATTTTTTCTCGAATTTGATCGCACAACCTCGTGAGATTTCGTCTGCAGGATTCTCTGCTGTTGTTTCTGATATACTATCAGCTAGTTTCACTACACACGGAAGCTTTAATACATCCAGTCCAGTTTTCAGGTCGTACTTTATAAGTGACCACTTGGACTTTCTCTTCGTTTGTGACATGTTCTCTCCTAACGTCATAAAAGTTGTTTTACCTGAAGTAAAATCTAAAAGAGTTCCAATTTGTTAATACTAGAAATTACCTTGTTTTTTTTATATATCCATAAACAAGTCATTTGATTTAGATAAATATATATAACCACTCACGTCCGCTTTGTACATTTTTATTTCCAAATCTTTAGCAAACAGTTGTCATTTAAGACAATTTTTTTCTCGTGTCCTATTAGTGTTTTCTTCTGTATCGACGTGCCACAGTGTCTTTTACAAATCCACAAACTAGAAATAAACTCGATCGCATCGTTTAGTTCAAACATTTACGATTAAGCGTCTAATATCATCCCATCCTAGCTGCATTAAGATCTGGTCCCATCCTGGGTGCATTATCTGTGTGTCTCTTGCGTAGCTGAGTGTACTTTACAATCCGGTTGAAATTGTGTCAAAATGGTTTGAAAATATACGTTTCACGCACTATCTATGCAAAAATAATTGAAATAACACCGAGATTTCTCGTTAATGGTTCGTGGGAAAATGTTAAACGCACAGTTTATATGTATTTGTTCAATAAGCATGACACTCAGACAAACAGTGTGTGTATCAACCGAATACAAAAACCTTCATGATATTGAGTCACAGCTACTTAACATTTGACAGATAACGAAAGTTCATATTACTGCGGAGGCTAGGAATAAGGAAAGGCTAGCTAACGGTGATGAAAAAAATATTTCAAAAGGTTAAAATATGGTAAACATTGTAGAACAATACATTGTATATGTAGACGCTATCCAAACTACTTGTGTTTAAAGAGACATAGCCTTAAATTACCGATGATATACTGACTCTATCGACTCATTCGACATAGAATGAAAAATATTGATCATTTAAAGGAAAACTTATGGACAACCCTGTTTCCTTTTAGAATTCAAACACGTCGTGTTCATTTTGAATGAATAGTTGTCCACGTAAAAATGGTACAACACCCGCTGCATAATGACTAATATTAATGTGTTAAGCCTATCAGTTGTATTTAGAATAATTATCCGATACCTTCATTAAACATTGGGTAAATAGTTCATTCAACATCATTCACATTTTCACAATCTTAAAGAAATGAAATACTGTAGATGTCAGGGCCTCTTTGATTGTTTTAGCTGTTCTACTCGGATTATTTTTATACACGGAAATAAAAGTGGTCAACGAGAAAAGTAGGACAGTAATTTTAATTATTCGTATCTTTTTTTATGATTCATTTCATTTAAACTGACAGACAGCTGGTAATAGAAAGATGGATACACAAGGGAACAGAACTACAATCTGATGCAAAAAGCGAGCCAGCTCGTTTTCTATCTGAGATAAACACAATTTTGGAATGTTTTGAATCTTATTAAAACGCTTTGAAAATATAACTTGGCCGAGGGCATTTCGAGCGAGCATGTCAAAAGGGTCTACATTAAAAGCCTGATCAGGACACAGTTTTTATCATTTTTAGATTTTTTTATCGTGCACAACAGCTACTGATATTATATGACTAACGCCCCCACAGACACTTGGAGGCAGAAGAGCGGTTCTTCCTGTACACATGCTGAGACCCCCTACAGTTCATAACAATCAAACGGCACTTCAGAAAAATGCCCATTTTTCACTATATGGCTATTATGTTAATGGGCAAAACAATGATGGGCAAAACATGTTTGTTGTGAACTGTAGGGGGTCTCAGCATGTGTACAAGATCCATTTTGGGGCAAGAACCGCTCTACTGCACCCAAGTGTCTGTGAACGCCCCCAGATGAATTTAGCCATTTTAGGTTGTGGAGAATAGTGCAGTATACATAGTTCCCCGTTCCAGAGTCACAGCGTGTTCTTTTACATGCCCAGTGTACACTATCGATACATTACATATCAATTAGTATTGATAGTAGAGGAGAGGTAATCGGACTCGCCTGTCCCATGAGTTACCACAGGACCACAGATTCGTCTAGGGACATGTGCTCGCACTTTGATAAATGTATACAGTGATGAAACAAATATAATTCAATTGAAGATAATTAGATTATGTGTGTATTTCAAGTAAGGTTCTATGGCTTCGTAGCTATAAAAAAAACCCATTGAAAACACTTAAATATGTATAGTGGCATATTTCTGCATAACAAAACCACATAATTTTCTTGAAAACTTTCAGTTTTTTTTTCGCGAAAATAATTCAACTTTCAAGATAATAAAGAATTAAAAGGAAATTGTTATCTCCTTATCTGAGATAACCAAATAAATTAACACGGAACTTTTAAACGCTCGCGAAAGTTCTATCCCGGTCACTGCCACCTGTCTGTAAAAGGAACATTCATATCCGGAACTCTTCGTTCACGAGTCTCTAAAGTGTGTTTTAAATGGAAATCAAGCGGGTCAGTTGAAAATGTTGTCTTTAATTTCTTCTGCTATTTCCCCTTCTAAGAACAAATAAGAATAGAATATAATGATGCATCATTATCAGGATAAAATGTTGGAATAACTTTGGAAACAGAAATTGTAACTATTTATAGCTATTTGATAAACGAAAGTTTCCCCGAAACTTTTGCAAACTTTCTAGATAATAGCTAGTACTTTCATGTTTTTTTCCCCACTTTATATGGTAACTATCTGGCATCTAGTATCTAGATAAGTTCCTGGGTTTTCACGATAATTTATAATATTTACGCGAAAATATTGAAACTTTTCCTGAAAATTAAGTGGTTATGTTATGCAGAAATATGCCACTATACATAAATATGTATGATCGGTATCTTTCGTTTTAGTTCTATCATAGAAGCCCGTGAGATGCTCACAAGTATAACTCACACATGGCTTTTCTAACGATAAAAAGAGTCCACTATTTTTGTTGAAGATATATTCAAAAGTTAACTCACTATTGGCAAAAAATTGAAGATTGTGGTGATTTCTGTCTGATTTTCCTGCGCTTGGCTTTTTCAAACTAATCTTCTAAAATTGCAAGTTTTAATTTGAATAAATAAGTAAGTATATAGATAATGAATGAATAAATGAATGAATGAATCAATGAATTTTTTAGTTAGACAACTTCGATTTTTTTCATTTCATATAACTAAGTTTCAGTCCTGCGTGACAAACTTTCAGTCTCTTCCAAGAGCTTTAAAAATAGCAAGAAGAAGAGCCACAATTAGGTAACCGTGCCCCCGAACGAAAACTCGACTTAAAAGCATTAACATTTAGAAAGAATATGAAAACTTGAACATTGGGCGAATAGATGCCAATCTCTATTTTAAGTTTAAATAGTTTTACGCTATGCTTTAGACAAATATACATAAGAGAATTTAAAGGTGATAGTTAAAAAATGGGACCAAACAAGTTCGGACAGGCCCTGCGCACAGACGGACATACGGTAGGCGGAATTTTAATTTGCCAATATTCGCCTGTATTTAAAAAAATAACGGAGAAAAATTCTAACCAAGACTAGCAAATATTTAGTTAAAGAATTTGACTTCTATCCCAGAGATTAACAAGACACAAATTCTGTGCAGGTTTCACGAAGTTGTGGTGAAAAGTGTGACCTCTTGAGTGAACCTTAGGTTTAAAACTATTATGAACTGGTGACCACAAAAACAAACTCTTCCTAGAAACCATCAAAATAAACATAAAATTATGTGCAAGTTTGATGAAGGCTTGATAAAAAATGTTACCTCTAGAGTGTTCTCAAGGTACGATGTTGACGACGGACGCTGTACGTACGTACGTACGGCGGACAAACCATGTGCTCACTTGTGCTAAAAAGAAAAGATTAAAAAAAAACTATTGATAGGAACACTAATGCCATCTTGTATATACCTACGGTGCAGTTCTCAAATTGCCTCAATAGTTTGTATGTATATTTAACAGATCTAGGTCATGCTAAACGTGAGGTTGGGTGGCGGACATCCGAGAAAAGATATTTACAAGAAGTCGAAAAAAGATCTAAATGAAATTTAATTTTGAAGATAATAATGCAAAGAAATGAATTATTTTGGTTTAGATTTCATTTTTATGACGGTGATGATGACGACTAAGACTAGTCCGGTTCCCAGCGTACTATCCTACGTAATAGGATAACGTAGTGGCAGGGGAAGGAACTCCAGACTAGACTAAGACTTTCTTTCGATTAAAATTTAAACAGGTGTTCCCTTTACGCATGCGTAAAACATTTTCAGTTCGTTTCCGTTATCAAGTTGCTACTCGAAAAATCAAAATAAATGTAAATGTTCTTCTGAAATCATCGGAATCGTTAAACATGAATTGAAAAAGGTTTATTTTATGATTATGTTAATTCTTTTCTTTAAACTTGTCACATTTAAAGATCACAAAATCCAAAGGAAATCGGAATATAAACAAATATGTTGTTGCTACCAACGCTCTCAGAGTCAGTCTCTTTCAACTTCGGTAGTGCAGTAAAGATTAATATATTTCATATATTACTCTTTGTGAAATATTAAAAACTGTAAATGAATTTATATAAAGTGATGCCTTTATCTTTGATTTTTCAAATAATCATCTCAGAAATTGATCTTTTTTAACTATTAATGTCAATTTAATGAATAACAAGTTTTTGGGGCCCAAGTTTATGGTTGTAACTATTGGTCCAACTAATCAGACTTGTCAAAAAGACATCGAGAAAATTTTTAATAGGCTATGTCTTTTTCTAACTGTTCGAAAATTATAAAAAAATGTCTATAAAGTGGGTCGAACCGTCAACGCCAAATAAATTAGGCTAGTTGTAACAACTGATAAAATCGTCTTTTAATATCAACTTAAAAGTGTTTCAGTCATTACATGTAACAGTGAATAATGGAGATGTACACCCATAATGACTTCACAGTCAATCACACAAAATGGCTAGAAGTAAAAAAAAAACCTGTCTTCCATGTTCATATTCTCTGAGTCTGATATCATCACATGTTACATGTGATGAATTAGATAACTATAATTAAGTAGAAAAATGATTCTGGTGTATTTCAGAATAAAGTTGATTCCAGTATTCAGTGTAACTGCCTGAATACATTTAGCCTCCAGCAGATCATCCAAACTGTATCTTGAATGTAGGAAAGATACTTTAACTGATTCACACATTTTCTGTAAATAATATAAAACATTTACAATCAAGTAAGAACAGTTCTAGTTTCTGTAATCTTACATAAAAGAAATTTGATTTATATTTTTAGGTACATGTATACTCTTATTTTTGTGACGCCTGCTACAAAGTAGCCGCGACATATAGGGATCACTTCTTCGTCGTCTGTCTGTCACAAATCTTGTCCGGACTACTCCTCAGAAACTACTGGTTCGATTTCATCCAAACTTTACAGGAATGATCAGTACGAAGTCTAGTTGTGTAATCGTCAGCATTTTCCAGTCCAATCATTTTTGTGAGAGTTATGGCCCTTTTATGATTTTTATTTTTAAAGTTTGTCTGGACTACTTCTCTTATACTACTAACGCAATTTGAATGAAATTTTACAGGATTGATCAGTACCTCATGTTCTTGCGCATATCTAACGGTTTTTTTGGTTGAATGATTTTTGGCTGAGTTATGGCCCTTGAATGAAAAAGGCGTTTTAGCCAAATAATGAATTTTGTGTTGCAGGCTTCACAGTAGCTGCGACATGCTAAAAAGAAGCCATGACATATAAAGATCACTTCCCCATCATCTGTCTGTCTATCCGTCTGTCTGTCTGTCTGTCCATCACAAAACTTGTCCGGACTACTCCTCAGAAACTACTGGTGCGATTTCATCCAAACTTTACAGGAATGATCAGTACTTGGTTGTACTTGGTCCAAGTCTAGTTGTGCATATCATCAGCATTTTTCAGTCCAATGATTTTTGTGAGAGTTATGGCCCTTTAATGATTTTTATTTTTAAAGTTTGTCCGGACTACTTCTTTTATACTACTGACGCAATTTAAATGAAATGTTAAAGGATTGTTCTGTACCTTAAGTACTTGTGCATGTCTTACAGGTTTTTCGGTTGAATGATTTTTGGCTATCATCAGGCGACACATGTGATCTCTGATCGCCCTTCTTGTTGTAGTAAAAGCAGTGAAGCAACACAATGGGAACACTAGTTCAGGAGTCGGATATTGATTATTTCATCAGAGGTCACAAAGATAAACTACAGGAAGAAAGAAATCAGCTCAATCAGTTCACAGTATGTTAACTTGTACACTATTACCTCACTACATGTTCAGAATTACTCAGAATATTTCTATTTAGCTAGACGATTGGTATATCATGTATTTCTTAAAAGATATTTTTATTGTCTAAACTTTTAACATTTTCGTAGTGCTATGATATACATTTATGTATTGATCAAGTAGTAGGTGTTATTTACATAAAAGGTTAAACTTTTTCAAGCTGGAAACATCTGTGTTGAATGTTGAGATTTTATTATTAAGAAAAACAACTTGTGTCAAATCTGTGGGTCGTATCTATCATAGCTTTGAAGATCCTTTCAGATTCCGCTATTATAATAATAAGGCATGTGTTGATGGTATTAGAAATGTATGGAATCAGTTAAAAAGATATTTGTATTGGTTTGCATGCTGATATTTCTTTTAAAGTAAGATAGCTTTTTTCATGGTTGAGTGTCTTGGATACAGTTCAGATACTAACAATAAAGTTAAAATATAGCATGGCCTCTACTGCTTACTTCATTTGAATGGTATACCTTCAGTACAGTTTATTACAGTTCGTTACATTCTTTGATTCACTTGGTTTTGTTCATTGTTGTTTAGTTGATAAATTGTTGTAAATTTCATATGTGCAAATTGTTATTTCTGCAGTTTTGAATATTGATTGTTAAATGTGTTTTTTTCAAAAAACCATAACCGTTATTTACATTTTCTGAATTTTTAAGTACTTTTTTTACCACACTCTGTATATTTAATATCTCTCATTAAGAGACACTCTTTACATGTAAATTTTTATTGTAACATATAACAAATATATCAAGTGAATTTCAATTTCTCAATGTTACATAATTATGAAACTATGTTAAAACTTGCTTGGACCATAAATATAATGAAATTGCATGTTTGTCAGCAGTTGAATACAAGATGTAATTTTGTTCATCTTTTTAGTTTTAAGTAGTCACATTTGTAATAGATGAATGTCTACATTGTATCATAAACAAACAATGAATATTGGTAGGAACAGTCTAGGTATGCAGGAGGGCAGCAGGTGACTTCACCTTCCTCTCGTAAACAATGGGACAGGAGCCAGGCTCAAGGCACAAGACCTGCAGAAGAGGTATGTCTGTGTTTGTAAATCTTATTTCTTTGAGCTTGGTTACAGTTTACAAGCTCTTCAACTAAGTTGAGATGCTGTTGAGATACTGTTAAAAATAAACCAGTCACCTGAGAGAAGAGTCAGCTGCTTAAATAACAAGTCATTGCTTAGGCAGCTTTGGATATATGTTTGTTATGGTATATGTAATATACACATATGGGCAGCATTTGAGATCCAAACACTTTCTACGTCAGAATACAAGACAGAACAACAGTTTTATCAAATATCACTGTAAAGTTCCTCGTGTTTTCCAAAGGGTTAAGAAGTATACAATTTTTAAAACAAAATTACCAACAGAAATCATTAGATAATGATTTTTCTGCATATCACTATAGGGGCTATGTCAAAATGCTTTCAAAGTGAGCATCTTTTCGTGGCAGCTCTTTGTATCTGAACGTGTTGCAGCTGGCTTAAAATGATATATTTTTTGGTTATTCTTGCAGATTTCATCACAACTAGATAAACTGTATACAAATAAAATTGAGGTCGAAACAGCTAAGAAATACTTGTCAGGTACTCCTTATACATAATAAAATGTTGAATATATTCTGTATTTAGAGAAGGGCACCTGTTGAGCCTGAAGAGACTGGTTTACCATTGAATTATGGGGAACAGGAGAAGAAAAGACAGCAGTTACAGTCTGAGAGACATCAAGAATACAATGATATGTTAGCACATGTAAGCATCTGTTTATCTTGTATTTCAAAGAATTTATCTTGAAAGCAGATTTGTAATTATTTGTTAAGCATAAGAAGAATTTGATGGATGAAAGTAAAAATGTTGTAACAGATACTGAATAAGAAAGCTGATGGATCATTTTCACTTTCGATATTGTTTGTATTCTGCAGATGTGTTTATGTAGCAGTTTTATTTTAGAAACTGATGCATAATTGTTTGAGAAAACAAGTCAAAATTACCTTTTGTTTGAATGTATTAAGGATTGTAGATTGTTTGTATCATTTTTTTATAAGTCAAGTTAATCATACAACTCAACCAGTTTAAGGTTAGCCCCGCTCGATCATCAGCAAAAAGAATCTTGTGAATATTTAAATTTATGTATTCTGTTATGTTCAATGTCAAGTAAAATGTGAAATAGTGTTAGAAGTAGAGTGTTTCTTTAATTGGTGCATTTTAATAACCAGAGGAACCCAAAATTAAGGAGACGGCCCAGAACCCCTTCTGAGAAGGGGCTACCTTTGGGTCAGTATGAGAAAAGACGTAAAGCATATGAGGAAGAGAGGCAAAAAGAAATGAAACAAGCTATGGAGGCCAAGGTTTGAGCACTTGTAGCTTGTGTGCAGTTTGCACGTTTTGTACATTAGTTATGTTTTTGCCTTCATCTGCAAACAGGTTATGGTTTTCACCATGGTTTATGGTTTATTTTTGTAACAGTTAATGGTTTATTTTTTGTAACAGCATCTTGATTAAGCAAAAAATTGGTAAAAAAAAATGAAAAAAAGTGCAAGATTGCATCAGATTTTTTAAAAAGTACATTCTATATGTATTTCCTTTCTATTTAAAGGCCAGCTAATAAAGTGAGATAATATTTTCATGTATATTCTCTTCTTTTCACAGTGTAAAATAACCATTGCAAGAAAAAAAAGAAATAGTCTTCAATACATCTTTCATAGACCATAACTTTAATGGCTATTTTCAAACAAAATACAAGAAAACTCATTGATTCTAATTCTGTGGTGAAGGTCATTATGTTGTACATGTACTATAAATTTTATCGTTATAAAAAGCTTTTTATGCCTTGATAGTGAAAATTAAACTGACATTTAGCTCATTCAGTTAAGTATTTTTGTGATCCATGTTAACATTGAAATTGTTTGCGCACAGGAGACTATTTGATAATATCCTTCGGCAGTTTGGTTTTAGAGGGTTTCAATCAAAATTTAGTCAGGATGTTTAAAAACAGTATAACATCTACAACGAAAAACACTTTGTTGATCTCAAGTATAGCTTTCCTATTCATCATGTAATTATTGAGACATGAAATTGAATATTTTATATAGGGAGGAAAAGTTTGCATTGGAAAAAGAATTAAATAAGATGATAGATTAAAAGAAAATTTGAAAGTTTTGATCCTAGAAGCTCTAATGACTTCAAAAGCAGTAAGGTTATTGAGGTTGCTATAGGGTTTCATAGTCAGGTTTAATAATACCTTTACTACTTTTTAGCATATAAAAATAACCTTTATATACCACAACTTTAAATAAACAACCTGTGGGGATCTAGGTGAGCAGAACCATTTAATTGTCAATAAATGTTTGATGCTGTTTTTGTATTGAATTTTTTAAGTTGCGTCTTACATTTAAAAGTTTTGTCTAAACAAAAATTGTTTAATTGGTACTGTGTTATAAAATTATATCATGTTACAATATGCAAATCATCGCTTAACCAGCTTGCTTTTGTTGATACTGTTTTTTTTTGCATCATATTCATTACATATTCATAACCATCAGGTGGGTATATAGGTCAGATAGTTATGTGAAAAAAAAAGTTTACATATTTAAGATATACTTTATTGGGTTTAGCTGAATTTTACTTGTTAGTTCTTCATGTCAAAAAAGGTTTTATAATGACTTTTTTCCGCAAAGTCAGATTATTAAAATTTCCTTCTAAATACAACTGATTTAACAGTACTGAATACAAGTCAGTTATGTCCTGATGATGAATCAGGTGTGTCCTCAGAAACTTGAACTTTCTTTACCTTACAATAACTCCCTAAAACCTAAAATAGTAAAACTCTTCTGAAGTATTGATCATAAAGGCATGGATAAATTCATAGATAAGATCTGCAGTGAAGCAGCACAGAAAAAGTGAAATTATGATAGATAAAACATCTCCACTTTATTTGATTTACATATCAAAAATGGCTTTTTTCATGCTAGGATGATTCTCATTTTGTCATGTAGAAACAGAAATCTTTAGAATAGCTCTGAAACATCTGTTTGTTGCCATACAGTAAATGATTATAGAACAATGTTGAGAGAGTATCAACAGTTTTATGAAAGTTTGCTGTTTTTCAAAGCTTTAAAAGAACCTGTTAATTTTTTTTATTGGTCCAGTCATTCATAAATCACAGCCTCTTTTGACAGAAAAGAAAGACAGTTTTAAAATAACTGTCTTGACAAAGTGACAGGCTACTTATGCTTCAAGTGGGCATGATATATGTATTAGCCAGCACTAATTCAGCACATTATTAGCTGCCTATGCTTATGTATATCACATACTTTAAAGATCCTTTTTCACATGCAGAATTGAAATATACTAAAGTAACATGTTTTTAGTATATGCTACAAATATTTTTCTAAAGAGCAACTAAATCTATTACAGACATTAAACATTGGTTATGTTTTTGATGATAGGGTCTCATGATTACCCCCATGACTGCAGCGAATTTGCATTTAGTTTATTTGTCATCAAGTAAGTGAAACCATAGGTGTATTGTAAATATGGGGTTGTATTTAGTTATTGAAGTGATGGGAATGTTTGTTAGAAGTATAATTGTAATGCAGATGTAAATCTTGTATATATATTCTATCTTTGTAAGTAAATCTGGGTCCTTTAACAATTGTTAGTGATAATCCAATTAAATATTTTTGAGGGAGTAAAAAAAAACAGCTGCAGCTTAAACCTTACATGTATATAGTGTTAGCTATATTTGTATGTATATTTTGGATTAGGATAATTAGTCATTTATGTTATTTAGATACATAATATTTTTGAAGTTTTGTTGTGAATTTGCCTACTAGGAAAAGTATTATTCCCTTCAGTCCAAACTTTACTGTATGTAAAATCCATTTCTGCATTTTCTTAATACTAGGGTTTGATTTTATAAAAGAAAGCAGTTGATATAGGTTATAGTTTAGTGGGAAACCCTTCAGATATGCAGTGTATGACTTTTTATATTGAGTAAAGAAGATATTTAAAATATTTTTTGAAATTTCTATGTAGAAAGCAGAAAAACCCCGGAGAGCCAATGTATTTGACTACCATGAGGCTGAAAAGACTCACATGGAAGAAAAACGGAAAGAATATAATGAATATTTAGATAAGGTATTGATGTGTTGGTGTTGCTAGAGATTGTAAGATATTGTTGTAGACATTATAAAGTATTACTATCCTGATTTTTTTTCTGATTTCATGAATGTATGTTGGCATATTACAAAATAGGTTCATATTCCTTAAGCATACAAGCTAACAATTACTGGTAAAGAAGGATTAGAGAAGTTACATTTCAAAGGGGGATAACTCTGCAGGTTTACTAATAATTTTATTAAAAGCATAAATTCTTGAATCATTCATACTTAATGTGACAAGTGGTGTCCAGTTTTCTAATGACTAAATAAGACAATGTACTCAGGGCTGTTAATTGTTTCATCAGCTTGAAGGTCATTGAGTGTCTGCTTTGTCTTTTTACTTGCTACAGTTCTCTTCTTTGTACCTCCTAGCAGTTCATAAATTAATCTTACACTGATGGCTACTTGTAAATTGTACTGAAATTTTTTTAAACTAAAGTGTTTAATCACTAAGTTTGGACTGAGAACTTTCACCAGTTTTAGAGAGATGCTTTGAAACAAAGTCTGTATGTATTATATGTTATTCTGTAAGTTTTGTAAGCCATGTTTGAATAATTTGCTTATCAAGCTAGCATTTCTGAATAGATGATTTTATTTTAAATCTGAACAAATAACACGTACAGAAGCGACAACAAAAGAGGCATATTGTGACCCCAGAGGAGGGGATGTTTATTGGACCCGACCAGTCAGAAAGAGACAAACAAATAAGGGAGAAAAATAGAAAGAATCGTCAAGCTCTAGAAGAGGTACAAGCAGCATTTTGTGTTACTATTGTTTGTACAAGCACATATTATAAAAATGCCATATCAAGTTGTAGTTATTTTCCATTGAAACTGATTCAAAAGGTGAAGCTAAGATGACCTACACTTCTGTTATTTGATATTTATTACCCATTTTATAAACTCTGCTGTTAATTTGTACTTGTATTATGCATTGTTGATGTTTATTGGTGTACCATCCATATTATAATGGGCTCATTTAATGTTAATCTGTGCATCTAATTTGTAGCAACAAAGAGAACAGCTTTTGTTCAAAGCGAGGCAACATGGGCAGATACCTGAACACTCTCCGAGAAAAGGTCCACTTTCTAATAACAGGCAGCACGCAGATGTACCTTATAAACCACCTCCACCTCCAACACCACCACCAGGAGCAGGTCAGAGGCCTGATAAAGGTCAAGGATATGGTATAGAAGAAAGGGTCATGGACATGCCAAAGGTCAGTCCAAGGAGAAACGAACCTGCTAAGCCTGAACCTAAAGTTGCCTTCATGCCAGAACAACAACAGAGATCTCTGAGACTTCCATTATATATGGAAGATAGCAAAGAAGGTCAAGGTCATGATAGACAAAGAGGTCAAGGTCAGCTTGAACATAATAGGGATGATAGAAGAGAGAGAGTAAAGGACAGGCAGCCAGTTGAACAGTATAGTAGATATAATAGACGTGAAGGGCCAGAAAAAAGCCAAGATTATCCAGAATATGAGAGAGGTAGACAGCAGTATCGTCCTCAGTTAGAGGTCAGGAGGTCAAGGTCACTTTCACCACCAGCTGAACGACGTAGACACAAGTCTCCAGAGGAACTATTGGAAGAGCAAAGAAGAATGATTGAAAAATTGAGAGAGGTAACAATTGTGTAGCTTCAGCTATATAGCAGTGTACATGTATAGTGCAGCTAGACACCTGCTTGAGGCAACCTAGTCTAAAGATGTCACTGGTAGATGTGTACTCTGTTGTCACTGCTATGTGTGTATATTAACAGCTAGAAGTGTATATGTTGTATTGTACTTATTCTTGAAATGATCTTGGTTTTAGTTGATTGACATTATTGCATGTATAATTATGTATTTCTTTTTTTACTTTTATTTAGAAAAATTATTAGTGTCGATGCATTTTTGAACACCAAAATTTTGTTAAGGGCTGTTCAATAAAAAATTAGATCATTAGTTTTTTGTGTGCAAGTATACCTTTTACTGAGGTAAGTCTTGCAGCTTGATTGGAGATGGTGTATTTGAATTGATTTTGTGGAATGTCTTGTTGATTATTGTTAAATACAATTTATGTCATCTTTTGGAATAGCCTTCATTAGTTAGAGTATTTTTTTAAGAAACTTAAATTCATAACACATTATTTTATCTATAAGCTTGAATGAAGGATAGGCTAGATAAAGCTGAACCTTTCTATAACTGTCATAGTTATGTAGTCTCTCAGATAATTAATTGCAAAGGAAAGTGTTAAGATACTAAAAACACAGTCTATAGACACAGCCTTTGAACATTCACTCTTCCTGTTTGGTGTTAAGGAAAAAGAGTCAGTGACCTCTCTGAGCTGATAACTTAAAAAAAACATAAACAAAGTAATTAGTCTGATATATTTCTTTCTGTGAAGAGTTTAGGCTTTATTTTAAAAATCAGGCAGTGTATTCCCACTCAGAAATAAATTTTATGTACGTAACGTGAATGCAGTATGCATTAAGAAGTATTAATGTTAGGTCATCTACAGGTTGCAAAATAGTATATTTTTATATTTGTGTGGATCTCTATCGCCTGATTATTTAAAATAAGTCCATACCTCTTTACAGAAGTTAAAAAAAACAAAACATAAACCAAGTTCTTCTGTTTGCATTTTTGAAGTCATTTGCCTCAGGTCAGAAGTTGCCTTTTATCCTCCAAACAGAAGTGGAGCAAATGTTTTCAGGCAGTACACAAAACAGCTTTCTCACAGTTGCTTGTTGTTGGTAGTGTGCAGTTACACTTGGTAGTTGTTTAGATTAGTTATAACAGATAATTAGGAAATAAGAACACCTTTTATCATAAAACATACACATAATTATACTTTAAATAAACCTATATGGTGTTCTGTTAGACACCTCCAACCAGACAGAGGGCTACCTGGGATACAGGGCCAGGAGAGGTGCAAGGCCAGCCTTCCCTTGCCCCAGGAGAGGAGCAAGGCCAGCCTGCCCTCACAGTGGGGCAAATGTTCAGGCTGGCCCAGCAACAGAAAGTACAGAGAATGTATGATGAACAAATGGCTGAGGTATTGCCTGGTTGACAATTTTTGTCACCGTGGTCCCTCCTTATAACCTCTGTCTCCAAACTTTAACTACTGTAGTAATTGAGAAGTTGACCAGTATGTGCAGAAGAGGTATTGTTTAAACAATGATCCTTGTCCTAACTTTCTACCATTTTTTTAAGCACCAGCATTCTTAACTCATCACCATTCTGTACACCTTGTTGTTGATATTTGAAATTGTTGCACTTGTGTGCTGTTTTACATGTATGTGTTTATGGTAACTTTCAATATATTTCTGTACCCTTGTAGTAATTTAAGTGTTAACATTTTGTTTTAAATGACAATGCACTACTTTTTCATTCAAGTATTTTCTCTTGTTTTGAAACACTATGTCTTAATGGAAATGAAGTTTTTGTTGTATATTTTAACTAACTTGTTTTCAAAGATGGTTGATATACTACGCTGAATTAAATAAAGTGGTGATATTTAAATTATGATGGAAAACGCTGATTATCAAAATTTGTAAGAAAAAGATAATTTTATGCACGAAAGTTTTTGAAAATTGACAAATAATAAAAACTGCTTTCTAATTAAATCTTAATTGTATATTTCAGCGACAACAGATATTGCAAGAAGAATACCGTCGAGAGTTGGCTGAGGAACAGCGATTAGCTAGCGAAAGAGAGGGGTTACCAATAGGGGCCAGTGATAGACAGAAACTAGGAGAAGAAAGGAACAGAGAGTACAATGAATATCTTGCCAAGGTAAACGTTCTTGAAATGGTATATATATATATATTATAGCTGTGTTGAATTGATACTTATATATTGTTGTGTTGAATTGTTTAATCCACTCTTTAAATAGAGCATAGATTATTCTCACTATTTTAGACTTAAAATATATCCTGTCACATAGGAAGGGAATTGCCAATGGACAAAAGAAGAGCATTTTTTGAAAATTTGAAGGCTGTAGCCAACTTTATGCCAGAGCTTGATAACAGTAGCTGCAGTAAAGGGGGAATGTAGTAGTGTGTCAAAAAATGTTTGTCAGTGGAAATAACCTCACAGTACCTCACAGTACTTGGATGTGACATTTTCATGTTTCTTGTGTTATAACTAATGCTTAGACATACAGTACACTTTGCTGATGTGCTAACAAACAGGGTATAGCGCATGTAATCAGTAATGCTTTTGGGTTTAATATGACTGTTGCCAAAGCTTACAATGAAAAAGGGGTCAGTACAGATTCCTTCTGCTTGTAGAAGTAAACAAAACAAATTTATCAGGTGTTATTTTTCTTGAGAAGATTTTAAAATGCACAGATTGGCTTTTTTTCCAAAGGGAGCAATGATTATTACTTACAAAAAAGATTTCAAAGCAGAAATTGCTGTAATAAGAAAAATATGTAACATAAATGAGACCTAGTTTATCCTGTAAGCTTAATCAACACTGACTGAAAATCAAGGACATTTACGAGATCTAACAGATTTGAAAGAGAATAATTTGATGAAATGTTAAATGTTGCTTTGACTAGAATGCCCCACAAAGGAGTTTCCGAAAGAAAGAGCCCACTCCAGAATACCTGCGGCAGGGCTTGCCCTTGGATCAGGGGAAATATAATGAGAAAAAACGGCAGCTAGAAACTGAAAGACAGAGAGAATATAATGAAATGATGGCAAAGGTAGAGATATTTGACCTTGGTGGCAGATCATTCTTTCTAGTTTTAGGTTCATCACTTTGGACTATGACATTAAGGTGTTAGTGCTTACCCATCTGAATCTGTTTAGAGACTCAGAACTCTGTTTTTTCTTATCAAAATATTTTTTTCTGCTCTCTTGCTAAATCAGTGTTCAAACATGTTCCTTTATGAGTAAAGTGAAACAGGTAAATGTTGGAGTCATCTTTCTGCTGTTTTCATTCCTTGAATTTGTTTTGTTTGCCAGTTTCCTCGTAATATTTTCTTCTGTTGGAGTAGATTAGCTACAAGATTTTACTTAAGTTTTGCTTTGCGGTCTATCTGTAACCATTCAAAATAATCATTTTTGGTGTCAGATCTTTCAGGTCGCACACTGTAGTCTTCTCATTGTAAATTTTGCAACATTTTCTCATCCATAGTGAATATTCATCTTAGCTCGCTTGTTAGTTAAAAAGTTCATTGGTCATCTACATTTCATACTAATTAGCAACAGCAAAAGCAGTATGAGAATAAACTTCAACAACAACAACAACAACAAAAGCACTATAGGGAGCAGATAGGGCCACCCTCTTCAGCACCAGCAGTATACCCTACCCAGTCTGGGACTACTGAGACACGGCCTTATGAAAACTACGAGGTATTACCTCATTACCTGTCCGTCAGAGAACCAGTGTCACAAGTCTTGTGTTTCCTCACTCACTGATCCACAGTAATACTGAAGATTCATGCCTCAATGTTTGATGAGTGTTTAGTTTTGTTCTAGCTGAATTTTACTTCTCAGTCACTTAATTTCCAGTTAACCTTAAAGCATGCTTCAGTGCTGAAATACTAAGTATTTCTCAAATGACATTGCAGGATTTATACTAACTTTCCTGAGAAGGCTTCCATCACTTTCATAGACTAATATTTAATTTGACGAAACATTTCATAATAACAACAATTAACACACTCTTTATTTTTATGTATTATGACATAGCATAATGTGATTTTGTAGGATTCCGTGTTGACATGTAAAATTCTAAAATTCCAGTAGCTTTTTTGTTCAAAATGGAAACTAGGATATAAACATCAAGATGTGTATTTGAAAAGGAAGATAAAATTATATATTTTGGACATAAAACTTACTGTGTTCAGTATCAAAATATCCAACTTCTGGTATAAAAAATGTTTGTAAACAGTCAACTCTACATATTTAATTTCAGAATGACTGTCTTCTTAAAGATGCTTGTGAAACATACTTGTGAGAACTTATTTAAGGCTTCTGTTAAACTAATAATAATACTTTTATTTCGTTGTATTTACTATGAAATACAGAACCATGTGGAAAAAGATTAAAACTGTAGATTTCAGTACTTCATGGTTATATAGCATGTAATTTATATCATTAGTTACACACAAACCGTGCTTCTGACAGGTTCTGTTTCTGTTTTCACTTCAGAAGGGGCAACAGGGGAGTTCTCGTCGGGCAGATGTGCTTGAGGGGACTGGTGCTACACTTCCTGTTGGAGAGTATGATGAAAACAAACGTCAGCAGCTGAACTCAGAGAGGGCACGAGAATATAACGAACAACAGCAGCAGGTACTAATGTACACGAGTGTAGGATAAACCACTACCTAATTGTTATTTCCACTATAAATGAAGTAACGTTCATAAGTTTTTAAGTTTAATTGTCCAACAGTTCATGTAGCTTTGATTTTAACTGGTTGGAAGCAATTATGTATGGTTTCACAAGTTACCGATATTTACACTGTTTTGATAGTTTATTTAGTTCCATTAAAAAAACACTAGAATTCTTTAGTCTTAATTCAGCAATGAGTATAATGTTATTTTACCATTTGGAATAACTTGAAATATAATGTCTTGATTGCTTATTAATCATAGAATTTGATATGAGCTTTGATGGATGAAACATTTTAACTTTTTGAAATAAGAAGTCAGGAAAAGATATTTGTAACTTTATAATTACTTGAAGTCCAGACCAACTTGGAATGCATTAATTCTAGGGATGCAAACGGTATCTTTTTCATTTACCGGTTAACCTGACGCTGTTACTGGTAAATTTACCAGTTTACTGATAAACAGTACAAATAATTTTGTGCCGACTAGTCATTGTTTATGATATGTACACTTTTAAAGCGAAACTGGAAATTCATGGGATACATGTAGTGTTTACTAATTGGATCCTGCGGGCCGAAAGAGTATTGTGATTGCTTTTTAGATACATATGCGTTCCCCGTATGTATAATTTCTTACTGCTTTAAATTCATTTAATAAATGTATGCGATCTTTGTTGGTAATATTTACGTTTTCAGTCTGTTTTTGTTTTTATGTTTCATTCTTATAATGATGAATTGTGTTGCGTACATAAAATAAATAATAATAAGAAAACAAACACCGAAGAGTTTTATCTATTATTTAATTACACATTCAAGTCTTACTATCAAAAAGAAATTAATAAGATGTTACATAAGTTGCAACTGCTTCGAAAAACAAACTTGATTTGACATGTTCATTAGTAAGAAAATCATCATTGGCAATCTTCCTTTAATCTCAAGTTAAGTTTTTCGTGAGTAGAAAACAAACAATAGTGTAAATTGAACTCTTAATGGCAGCGGAAACAGGAGAGGCAATGTTTATATAATTGTTAATCATAACAATGGCAAAAGTGACAATTACCAAATAAACGAGAGGTGTCCTGTGTATAAGCGTGACACGTGTATTGATCTATGCGCATCTGGGGTCAATCACCATGACGATTGATAAATACCATTGATGTTTAGTAATTTTTACTTTTAAAGTTTATATTTTTAACATTCCTTCGTTATTTTTCGGTTAACCTCACCGAAAAAATTGTTACCGGTTAACTGATTATTCAGTAGGTTAACCGGTTACCCTTTGCATCCCTAATTAATTCAATCCTTGCACTTAGTGAAGTATCAATCCAATCTTGTTTACCTGTTAAAATTTTAAAAACCAGAGGCCATGCTCATTTTAAGACTTCTTATAGAAGAGTAAGCAGTAGCCTTGTTGTAAGTGTAAACTGTAAGAAATATTTAGCACATAGACAAATACAAGAATTGAAGAATGCATGTATCACTAATTTCTGTTACTAAAGATAGACCACTTGTACCATGTTTTTTGCATGTCTGCATGCTTTCACCAAGATTAAGATAACCTTATTACTGCAGCGGAATCTGAAAGGACATGAACAAGTTAGCATGATGCCTGGCTTTCCTAAAACAGTAACTATAAAAAAGAATATCATTTCAATCTCTCATTTGAAATGTTTAAGTATTCTAAATATGTATCAAGCTACTTGATTCTCTTATTATAAGGAAGTAATTGTCAGTATATTTACCTTATATTATATATGATTAAAAAACTAATATGCCAGTGTTACCTGTATAGAAATTAGCAACTCAGAGGCAGAGAGGTTTGCCGCCCAAGCCACCTACGCCCAATCATTTCTTCAAGAATATAGGTCAGCATGAGCGGCAACAACAGATGTTAAATGAAGAGCGGAAGAAAGAATACAATCAGAAACTGTCTGAGGTAAGTTCTGATTTCCAGTGACCTATTTGTTTATATGATTTTTGGGATTTCCAGTGACCTATTTGTTTATATGATTTTTGGGATGCACAAAAAGTGGAAGTGTTAGTTACATTATAGTTTTAAAAGGTTTGACATTTTCTGCCATCTCGCCCTTACTCATTTGGTAGAGCATTGGATTGTCCATCAATGGGTTCTTGGTTCAACCCCCAACCCCTTGGGTCTGTTAAATTTCTCTTTGATAATTTATCTTGGACAGTGTGTCATTTGTCGTTTTGAAATTTTTGTAAATAATATCACTGCATTTCTTACTTAGCCATTACAAGCTCATGAATTTGGTGTACGTGCACATTATTATGGTAAGTCAATACAAATAAAGAAAGTGTTACCTTAAGTTTGCATTAGACCATCAATATTGTAATTGGTAATAATAGTTTGGTAATCCCTTTCCAGTTGTTTTACTTTATGGCTGAAATTTCTTGTTCCTTGCAGGAAAGAGGTAGAACAGCAGGAAGGGGTAACTATGGTGCTGAACAGGTCAATACGGGTCTACCATTTAAAAGTACAGATTCTGCAGAGGTAGGTCAAGTGTTACTATTTAGTACTCCCCCTGTATATCACCTGTTACTTATGATAACATTATTCTTATATCCCTAGTATTATTTAAGGAATGTACATATAAAATAAGAAGACTAGATCTAGATTAAGAATTTATGAAATACTTGCAGCATTGATTATCTTGAAATGAATATTTGCACTTACAATAAGTCAGCTTAAGTATTAGTTGGTTTTGTCTGCATGAATCCTTGAATGTGAGGAGTTGCCCACCCTTAATCTTCCATGTATTATCATAATTGAGTTTATTCCTGAATTAAAACAGTTAATGCTAGGGACTCCTGAAAAGGCTTTGAAACCTTGCTGATACAGTAACTGTTGGAGTTGTAAAAGGACTGTCTTCTCTAAGCAAATTATATTTTAAAGGTTTTCTCAGAGACTTAGTCTGACTAAATTAACCCTTACCTTGCTTAATATCTAAAGTGGACTTGTACATCTTTCAATTTGATAAGATGCATTAATTGTTTATGGGGGGTGCTTAATGAAAATTTACTGACTGAATGGCAAATAGTGCAGACCATGATCAGATTGCAAGGATGTGCCGGCTGATCTTGGTCTGCAGTAGTTGCAAGGGCAAACATAATTGCTGCCAGCAGGATAAAGGTTAAAAGATAAAGGTAAGTACATAACTCCCATTTTTCCCTCTTTTTGTCATTTTGGCTGTTGGCAAAAGATGGATGGAATATGACAGTGCATGAAGAAAAATGAATTATTTATAATACAACAGTTTTTTCTAAAATATGATAATGTAGACAGATTATTATAACAGTGGGTAAATCTGAAACTTTCAAATTGGCTGTGTATTTACTAATCACAGGAGAGGCATTCCATACCTAAAATAACACACTGTTACAGTATTCCTTTAATTTGTTATGCATTTTGAATTTGTCATGAAAAACAATCATGTATACTAAAACATCACTTTGTACGCCATATACAGTTATGATACTATATTATTGTGAATTGCGCTAAGGACAGAAAAAATACAAGTTATTTCTTCAAATACAGGATAAGCAGTTTGGAGAGCAGTATTTAAAGGCAGATTTCCTGCAGTATTTCTTTGAAAGTATTTTAGGCATATAATAAAACATGTAACTATTTCCATGATGGGGCTTACTCTAAGCAGAAGTGTTTTTCCAGGTGTTTGCTTATTGTTTGTTACATTATTTCCTTTTTGCACAGTGGTGTTTTAGCCTTTATATGCACAGTCTAACTTCAAAATGCACAGACTCAGTTGTAATAGCAATTGCTCTAGGTTTGGGAAAGTAACCTCAGAAATCATTAAGAGATGTTACTATTGACAACCTTCAAACTTATGAGCAAGGTCACTAACTCAGACTTGAAATTTTCCTTAAACTTCATGTGATATGACTTCTCCCATAGCAGAAACTGTAGAGAACTGTAGTGTTTTTGGACTCTTTGTTCAGTACCATTTTCTCCAAGACTCTGGTGGAGGCATCCTGAAACTCTGTCATCGCTGTATGGAATCTTCAGAGATAGAACTATTGTAACTTATTTTGACTCAGTTGAATATTAATGAAGTGTTTCATGCTGTTTGACTAGATTTCACAACCCATCATCCGTTCATATTATGGTAATATCAGTTGGTCACTGCCTTGGTATGTGCGAACCAATAGTTACTGCGATATAAAACCATACTCTGTAAGTCACATGTGAATGGTTAGCATGATTATAGTAATATATATCTATATGCATATTTCAGTATACAGTATGCATGTTAGAATTATTTGAAAAATATTCAACATTTTTTTTTCATTTTTGAGCAGATTTTTAAGCTTTTCGTAAAAGTTTCAGATACATTATATTATGCTCAAGTAATTTTTTTGCCTGTCAAGCAAACTTCAAAATCATTTTTCTATACATACATGAATTTGTCAGTGCAAAAAACATTTTCTGCTGTGTTTATGAGTTGGCACAGTCATATGGTTATATGTAAAAGTCTTTAGGCCCAAAACGTTCATGTAAATTTTAATTCAAGTGGGATTCATTTACCTATGTGCCTTCTGTCATCCTGTGTGGTGTCTTCAAACTTCAAACCTTAACTGTTTACAATTCTGACCAGTAATGCTCTGATCTTCTAACTTTTGTTGACAAGTTTTCTTTGTTCTTTGTTTTTCGTTTAACTCAAGTAAAGAAAAGTCACTAACTTTCTCTATTTCCCTGATTAACTCACTTACTAAAATAGGTATTTTTTTCTGTTTTAATCACATGCCTGTAGGTTATATTAGGGAAGGATGTGTATGCCACCCTGCCAGGCTTACATTATAGAGACTCAGCTGAAGTAAGTCTGTTATTCAGTTTAAGTAATTCATTATGTATTATATCATGACAGACCTTGCTTTTACAATTTTTTATTTACTTGTTATGGTGAATTTTCAAACAGTACAAGAGTTAAAGCTTTTTTCAGTTAAGATTAGTAAGTTGTAAGGTAAAGCTTACTTTCTAGTTTGAAAATTTGTAATATCCTAGTACTGAAGAAGTTTCACAGCCTGAAAACATCAATGAATCAGTTGAACTTGCAGACATAAAGTATGTGTTGGCTTTCTTAACAGTAATAATGGTATCTAGATCAGTGTTACGAGGCTTACAAATTTAGCTAAAGGAGTAAGACTTAATGTATAGTTACTTCTGCACGTTCATTGTCTCTATTTTTGTTATGCATGGGAATGGTTGGTTTTGGAAATGTTCACATAAAATCCAAGTTTTATGTAAAGATGCAAAAGATAGACTAAAATTAGTTCACACAGCATGTAGGATGTAGAAATTGTATGGCCTACTTATGCTTAGTGATTGGTCATATGGCCAAACAGCTCTCAGATATGCAATAAGAAAACTCACTTAAGACTAGTTTTATTTGCATGGATGTTGTAGGAAGCTTTGTTTGTTGTAGGCAAGGAAAATACGGGCTAGAAATGAAGAGTACAATGAATATTTGCGTGAAAAACAATGGAAGGATGCCCACAGATTTGATAACAAAAAGCCTGCTACAGCTGCCTCAAGAGTAAGTGTTAAAACTTTTCTTGAAGGAAATAGATAATCTTCGTCATCCACCATTTCACATCTGATTTTCCTGTTTTGCGAACCACTAGTTTATTGGCCGGCAAAATTTTCTTCTTGTCATGCTTTTGAGACATTACATTGGTGTTTAGAATAACTTTAAGAAATGCTGACCAATGAAATTGTTTGTATTTTTTTTTCATCATATAGATTTATTGGTTGCTTAGTTTCTTAATTCTAAAGTACGATTTACTGTGGGACTGCCTACTGTACATCTTCTAGTTATAATCAAATATTTATGTTGTATCGGAATTTCTACCATAGACTTCAAAATAAGCTTGCTTGCATGTAACTTATTTCTGTCAGTTAAGTTTAGGTATAGTTTTGTATATACTATAAAATTAGATTAGAAAAATGCAGGACATTGGCTTCAAAGTTGAAGTTATATTTTGTGTCTTGACTAAAATTAGTTGGCTAGCAGGTTGATTATGATTTACCTAAACCTAACTAAATTTGAACACTGCTGTAGTTTGGTGTGACAAAATATAATTTCAGCCGGGAAAGACTGCTTTTATAGCATAGTTCATAGTTACATTACATTAAGATTGGTCTGAAAAATAAATTAAATGTAATACAATATAAATTTACAATAGGTCCCACTTTCTTTGTCAGGTGAATAAAGACTCCAGTATCTTTATAACCTGTTTTATGGGAGAAATTTTACTTTCTTAACATACATTTATTTATATGTTTTTAAGTTAGTCTCTGATATTAAAAATGGTTTTATTAAAGAAATCATTTAGTATGATATACACACAGAAGAATAACTGTTATGTCAAGTCTTCATTTTTCTTCTTTCTTCATAGGGGGATACATCGGCTCTTAGTTAACTATTCTGTTTATAACAGAAACTAATGCCTCCCTAGATCTTAATAAGTGTTTGCTTTAAACTTAGTGAGGTTACATCTAATCAGTGTTTTCTTTTTCAGAGACACAGTGAGCCCTCATCACCAAGAGTAAGTTCAAGTCAATCAAGAGTTACCTCCCTTAGTAAATTATTAAGTTTTTCTAGATTTTTATTTTCTAAGGTCCAGTTTTCACATTTGAAACTGTTGTCAGTCCTTTGTTGATCATAATTTCTACAGAAACCTACTAGATACTAAGTTTGTTCATTATATTGTTCTAAAACAAGAACAATTCAACAGCAGTTGCAGTAAATATTACTTAATACAATGTATTGTGCTTGCAATTGGCTGAAAGTTGGACCTTTTGAAATAGCACAGACAAATGTTAATATTATATTACCATTGCTAGGCAAAACCAGACAGTAGAAAGTTAATCATATATGCTAGCTCTTACCAGAAATACATAATTATGATATTATGCTAGCAAATGTTATATCCCAGACATAGTTCACATTCAAATTTGATGTGAAAAATAAACCTGCCTTCTGCCAAAGACAACTTCTATTGCTATATCTTTGTCATTACCTTGTGCTTAAAGAACACTTGCATTAGGTGACCACCTGCTGTAAGAGGGCTTTGACTTTCTGCTTAACAAAGGATGGACAGTAAATTGATATAAGCAGAGCCTTTATTATATAAACACTTTTAATTAAGGTACATGTCATTATTTAAGGTGATACATACATCTTATAAAATGTATTATACTGTAGGGTAAAAAGGAATATGCAACACTGCCAGGCTTACACTACAGTGATTCTGCAGAAGTAAGTTGAAATAGAGAATTATTTCATAAATATGTTAACTTTATTATTTTCTTTAATTGGTGAAAGAATAATTCTTTTTTTTTTGCATTTACTTTGTTATCACTTACATTAATTGTTTTTAAAAGATTTTTTAAATAATTAACAATTTTGAATATTATTCTTTTTTCACATTCTCATCTGTATTTGTCATTGTGACCTACAAATCAATGAACTAGTGACTTGAAGGATAATTTTAGTTACTGACATACTTCTATTGGTAGAAAGAATGATCATTTTGGCAAATGACACATTGAAGTTATGGATTGAATGCTTGTACATGTTGTTCAGAGCATTAAAAATGGCTATGTGTACCTGGTCATGTGTGCATGTGTACGCACTTTGATCTGTGACTGCATTAAAAAGTGTCAGATTTTTTCTGTAAAAAGAAGAAAACATTTACTAGCCTGAAGATACAGTGGAAACCTGTTTTAATTAAATGCCTTCATCAAAGTAGGCCAGATAGTTGTATGAGAGTGGGGTATGAATCACCTTCAGTTGTGTTGTCAACAATTAGAACTGTAAAGTAAATTGTAGCTTAAGTATTAGAAGCAGCTCAGTTTGTTGTAATCAGGAGAATTGATGTCTTATGTAAAAACCTCTTTTCAGAAAAGGAAAATGCAGGAAAGAAATAAAGAATACAATGACTTTTTAAGACAGAAAGTGAGTTTGTGTGTAGACAGTTTGCTTACCTATTACAGTGTGAATTGTTAGCGAAGCGTTCTATTCTTTGGTATTATAACATAGTTACTTTACTAATATTTTGTTGCTGGCTGTATTGGCTGATAAAGATGTAATGATACAAGTGTGAAATGTCACCTTTTCTTAAGAAAAGAAATTTGACAAAGCCTTAGCCTGAGCCCTTGGCAGCCTCTTTAACTATCACACCTTTATACGTAAAAAAAAATTGAGGGGTGAGTGCAAAAAGGTGCTATCTGCTTCTTTATTTTATAACAGTTATAGCTTTCTATGCTCCCGCCCCCACTCCCCCCATGGAGGATGAGGGGGCATATTGTTTTGCAAATGTAGGTGGGTTAGTTGGTAGACACTTCGTTTCTGAACAATATCAAGTCAACCCTTGTATCTACCTTCCTCAAACTTTGTTTTTAGGATGATCATGACTAGTAGATGACCCCTGTAGTTTTTCAGGTCATTAGGTCAAATGCCAAGGTCACAGTGTCATTGAAAAGCAAAACGGTTTCCGATCAATAACTTCATGTATAGAACGCTTTGGCCTAGGTTTCTCAAACTTGGTTAGTAGGTTGTTCATGACCAGTAGATGACCCCTATAATTTTTCTGGTCACCAGGTCAAAGGCCAAGGTCATGTAACCTTGAAAAGCAAAATGGTTTCCTATGAATTACTATAGAATGCCATGGCCAATAGCTTTTCATATCAGAGGGCCCTGTCATCCTCCCATTAATGTACTGACACAAGTTCCTGGCCTTCTACCTTCCTATACTTTTATGGCTGCATCTAGGGATAAGGCATTAGGGGGGCATATATGCTTTACAAACATCTCTTGTTTGCATTTACACCTCAATATGCTCTATGTAGAAAGTCATTTTGTATTGTTTGTCTTACTAAAACATGAGGTGAATTTGAAAAAGTACTGTCTGCTTTCCTATTTTATAGTGCTGAAACCTTTTAGCATTCACCCCTTGAAATGATATGTATGCAAAGAACTAAATCAGTCATTGTTGCTACTATGAATATTTAGAATACTGGTGGCATATTTTTTTTCGTTTTCTCATAAAACTATGATTGACTGATAACATCAGATTATAATGAATATGCAGTTTCTGTTCATTATTCTAGGCTAGCTAGACACTTACCATCCAGTTCAGATCATTAAAATATCTAATTTTGGAAAATAAAAATTTTAATGTCAACCTTTTGCAGCATTTCTACATGCCTTTTCTTTGAAATTTGTGACATGTAGTTATTTTAAGCAACAAGGGTACTAGAAAGAGATTTTCATGGTCATTGAAAGATTAACAATATTTAGTAACAGTCAACCATCTGTGAATAATATAAATTATACTATAAACCTATGATACAAATTATCTTACTTTGTCAGCCACTACAGTCCACTTAAATTTTGTTTGAATTTGCTTCTCTTCAGCCTGTTTACTGTGTAATTTTGACAAATACTGTATCAAGTCTGGTTTCAGGGGTCCAGTAGTAAATCTAATGAATGGTGTTATTAATTCCTTTCCTACTGTAAAACAAAATTTTAGAATATTTTGCAAAAAGACTTACTGTGTTTGAAAGTTTTTTTAGCAAGTTTTCCATCAAAAATACCTTAGACTCTGTGTACTTATTTTAAAGATAGGCATCTATTAAATTATAAAATCTATTAAGTTCTTGTTAAAGTGTGTGAAATATAATAGAGATCATGTATATTTTCTGACTTCCAGTTTTAAAGTGTGACTTTGTCTTAAAGTATTTTTAGAATTTTTAACTGTTGGTTAAGCTTTTTATGAAATATTTCTTGAAGGAATTGAGTCTGTGATCAGTGCTGTACAAAATACAAGTTTTACTTTGAAATTTGTAGTTTTAAACACTTAACTATGTAGCCACAGTAGGTGTAGCATTAAATTCCACAAAATAGACATTTTTGGGCTTTAGAAAAGTCTAGAACTTTCTTCCATGTAATTATTATAATTTAACTTCCACTAGTGGCTCTCATTTTAGCTTCGCATGTATACTGTTTATTTTCATATGTTTTAACTTTCAGTGAGATATATGTGTTATGTTATGTAGCTCTCAGCGTTTATTTACAAATATTGCAACATTATACTGAGGCAGTAATCTGATCAGTCTGTATACTTAAGTTTGCTCAAGGAAAGCTTTAAGCTTAAAGCTTTAACCTTTCTGTAGCTCCATACCAAAAACACTTCTTTATTTATTGACATACAATAGAGATATTGAGATTGCCTCCACTTCTCCATTTAGTCTGAGAATCTGAAAGTGTTTGTAACATGTCTCAACCAATAGGTTTGAGTAATGCTTGGCACACAAATTTGTTTTTCTTTTTGTCACCAAATTTAAGTTATATAAAGATATTTGGATATATTCTTATGTGAAAAATGCATATTGTAGTAGTGTAGTTATGTAAAATATAAGAATAAAATATGGGTAATGTGTATTTACAGCAGACAGGAGGTAAAAAAGGCTGGGCAACACCTAGTTATGAGGAGATCTTGGAACAGAAAAGAAGAGAAGAGGCATTTAGAAGGTATGTAGGAGTAAAGATTTCTAAAGATAAATTCAGGTAATGAAATGCAATGTAACTAGTAGTGTAACTATGTAACACTATATTGCTGCATTTAGGTGGATCAGTGGTCCAGTGGTAACATGCTGGACTGGTAATCGAGGGGTCACTAGTTGTATTCTCTTTTGTTCCTCTTTGTACGAGATATTAAACTGATGTCCCATGTATTGTTGCTATACACTGAGTATGTTAAAGAACCAGGAGTGTCTGGAATGCTCTCTGTATACCCACAACCTAAAATAACTAAAGGGATAGAGTGTTGGTCATATTGGAAACCATTAACAATGTTAATATAGATATTTAGAAAATACGGAATTTCAGATTTAACTTAAAAATGTTGTCTATGCAAAAAAGCCAAAGTTGCAGTGTTTATTTGGTCTGCACATGCAAAATGTTTTGTTCAGAGCTGCACAGTCATACAGTTCGAGAGCAGTGAATCTATGGTTACAGATAACAGAAACCGAAACCAGACAATAAAAAATGCTTAATTTACTGATGAACATACGTCGAGAACCATTTTAAGATGATTGGTTCATCTAGATGATTGGTTCTGTTTTACAGACAAGATGATGACTATGAGCCTGCTGGTATGAGACGATATGCCAGTGAAGGTGCTATCAACAGGTTGCAGGTATATATTAGTTAATATTAACCTTCTCTGCCACATGCTCATCACCCACACATTGAAAAATCTCTCATGCAGTATATTTTAACTTCCAACTCCTTATATAATGTTGAATTATTTATAAGTCTGTTACAGATGAGTGAAATCACTATAAACTATATATAAACTGTGTTGATATACTATGATGAAAATAAATGAATTGTCTTACCATGTCACACTGTAGATTAGAAGTGGGTCAGTTTATACGGAGTTACAGTTCAGTTTAGAAACATTTTAGTTACATAAAATATTGACTCGGAGATGATTAAGTTAGGATTTGTAACTAAATCTCCCTCTTGGTTTCAGAATGATTTCCGAGAGAAAGAGCTGGACAAGGAATTTGAGTCAAGGTATGTTACATAGTCAGTAGAGTTTAAATCTGTATAAGTCATCAGAAAATAGTCCAGAGAGTATTATAAAGAGTATATAAAAATTAAGAATAAACTTTAATGGTGTATTTGAAAGTTGGAATTTGTGTTAAAGAGCAATATCACATGCTGGATAAGTTGGTTTACACTTGAATTTATAATTTTTACAGAAATTACAATTATTTACCTTTCAGCTATCTCAAAACCTACAAACTAATATAACAATCCTTCATAGGATATACCTAAGAAAAATTACATAGGTTTGGGGCATTTACAGGGGCATTTACAGACATAAAATGTCATGAAAAATAGAGAAAAAATGGAGAAGACACTTTATTTGCCCTAGAGTTTATGTTTTAATCCTATACTTCTATCGTTTGCCCACTTAATCAATACTCTGTGTTCCATTGCTTCATATATGCACAACCAGGACAAAGGGAGATAATTTATCCGATTTGAGGCCAAGACCGCACTCAGACACAGATTTTACAGAAAGGCGGCAGAAGCTTCTCAGACTTAGCAAAGACTTTGACAGTCTTGCTAGTAAAGACTATGAGAGTCTCTCAAGAAATGTAATTTCATCTATGGTAGCAGATATAGTTTTTTAAATGCACAGATATATATAAATGTTGTGCTTTACGTGTCTGTGCTGGTTTAAGAATTCTAACAAAACATTTTTAGAAACTTTGTCATTTTTTTTTCAAGTTCTTTTGCACAGTCTAGGCAAGGTAGAAACATGACAGCTTGTCTTAACACTCTTTGCTGTTTTACCTTGCTTAAACAAGGGCTTTGGATATGTAAGAATGTAAAATATTAATATGCTAATCAATGAAAATGTTTCAAAGTTTTGGGCAAGATTGACTGTCCATTGCTATGCATTCCTTTCACTGATTTCGTATTACAAAAATGTTTTGCTAGAAATTTTGAACTGAGTTACAGATTTTGTATATTAAAGTGTTATTGTATTTTTGTTACTGTATTTTCCTTCCAGCTTTCCCAGAATTGTCTCAGTTGCAGATTATGGTGACAGCTTGGAACACAAAACTAAACATGTACTTTGCTTCTCTATTATTTATTTTTATTTATTCTATAAGGCTTAAAATTTATGTGAACTTTCTGGCCTAACCCTAGGAAAGTAATTAAGTGCCTAAATATATGAATGCATGATAATTATATGACATGTCGGCATAATATGGATGTGGAAGCATAATTATGTGGTTACACTTTTCACTGATTCACAAAACCAGAAAAAAAAGACAAATGATGATAATAGATGAATAAACCTCAAAAAAAACCAACATCATAATATGGTAATTACTACAATGATAAATTATGGCTACAATTTACGTGCTTTTAAATGGACATGGCCTTTTAGACTGTCAGGTTGTTTAAAATTTCCAGTTCGAGGTGTTGATGCAAGACAATTGTAAGAACACAGAAAAAAAGGAGATACAGTAGTTTAGCACTAAATTCTCCAGAATATTTTTATCTAGATTGAAATGTTTGTGAAACAGTATTGCTGCCAGCTTGAGATTTATATTTCCCATTGTTTTAAAGTCTGTTACTAGTTGAGATTATAACACACAACTGGACAAATATGAGGAAATCACCAAACTAACTGTGAGACAGAGAGTACAATTCCTTCTTCTTTGCTTCCTTTGTTTAGGTCCTGTCTCAGCATACTTATGCTTCAGTTAGAATAAGTTCAGCCAGTGTCAACTGCATCAGGGTTTTTCATTGCTGGTTAGGTGGTATAGGCAAGAGTTTGAATCCCACAAAGACTTGATTTTTCTAATGCACTTTTTTTTGTGTAAGATAGCAGTGTACTTACATGTCTTTGCTGGCATAGATTTACAGAAATTATGTTGAAATTTTATAAAAGAGTATCAAAAAAATAGAAAGTTCACACATTTTTAGGCCTATATTTACTGTATAGACTCCATTTATACACCAGACATTAACCTATATGAAAGAGTTTTTAATAAAAATTGGAACTTACAAAATGCTTTAGAAAAAAGACTTTGAGTAACAAAGGTGTTACATGGAGACTATACAAAATGTTCCCGTTGTTGTGGTAGACTTGAACAAATAGATGTGGCCTATATTTTTATTAGCACTTCTTTCTTTCCTTTCCCTCGTGTGCTATAGGAAAGTTCGGTTTGATGATGAATTTAAAACCCAACATGGAGGTATATTAGAAGACGATAACTGGCTTAATCCAGAACAGAGGCGAGAACAAGAATATAAACAACTGGTAAAAAAGCTTTCATTCACATTTTTTTATTCACACATTTTTTTTATGTGTGCAAAAGCCAGCATCTTGATATTTTAAAATATCAAATAACTTTAAAAAATATTTTTGTCTTTGTATAAACCAAAATATGTAGTACTAATTTTTTAGGAGAATATGGCATGGATCCATTCTAAGAAATATGAAGGCTGGTTTTTGCACATTCTGGGACATTTCTGAATTGTTGATGTTTCAGTGCTTCTTGTACTTAGTTCTTTTACCCATTTTCTGTATTTATATATAATCAGTTTTAGTTGCTAAGATTATGATCTTATTCTTAACTTTAATAATTAACTTTGCATTTTAGTGTTGGTATGTGTGGCAAAATAAAAGAGGTATTACATGGGTGATTTTTATCAAAATTTACCTTTTAACAGAATCAGATCAATCAATCTTTTCTTTTTCTGGAAAAAGAATTAATATGCATATTGGGATGTCATATTAATTAACCATTAAAGTTTGCAATTGCAAGTGGTTTAAGAGACGCATCTAAATGATGCCCAACAAGTGTCCCGGGGACTCTCTAACACACACCCTATAGGTCTTTTGTGAAAATCAAAATGTGCTACATATATTTGATAATTTTGCAATATATTGTGCAAGGAGATAGTAAGATAAATGACCATGCATATATACAAAACTTTAACAGTGCACTCAAGTTCATATTTAACCCTTCTCCTGCTAGCTGTGCAGTCTGATTATGGTCTGCACTATTCCCCATTGAGTCAGTAAATTTTGTGAACAATAAATGGATCTGTCCAAATTGAAAGATGGACAAATCCATTTAAGATATTTAGCGGGCTAAGGGTTAAGCTGTCAAAAACTTTTGATATGTCACTAGAATATATTAGAATGAATTTCACTAACAGTAGAAGGTGATGACAGTTTAGAATATGGTGGCATGACAGTTGTGACTAGAGTAGAAATAGTTTAGCCTTGCGTCTTATCTTTAGTCAAAAATAATTTACATCTCTTGTAGAATTTTCAGTACTTGAAGCAAAGGCAAGGACTGTATTAACTTTGAATATTGAGTCTGTTTCGGTAAAGTCAAGTAGAATACTGAGTCCTACTTGATAAAATTTTGAACTGAGATTGAACTTTAACAGTAGTATGTTGACAAGTTTTGATTACCTAGTCCACAGTTCAAGGTAACAGTGAATGCCAGAAGATTTTTTAACAGTTACAGAAACAAGATCTAGGGTGCTTTGACTCAGTAAGAAGGTCCATTATGAATATAAGTAAACTTCAGTTAAACAAGTTTTGATTAACTATTGTTCCAGATAATCTTTTCTCTGGTGGAAAAGGAGGAGAAACAAGGTCTAATGTACATTTGTTTAATGAATCTAGCAAAGTCCACATAACTTCAAGTAAATTAGATCTCTGGTAAGGACTGTTTGACCATGACTACTTTTGGCTTTTAGGTAAATAGGTGAAAAGTCATGGACCTGTATTGTTTCTGTTCTCAAGTTTGACAGAAAGGTTAGCCTGACCAATTAAGAGTCAAAGACACAGTAATCATATTCATACATTTAATCAGTGGTCCAACTACTTTCTTTGGGAGTGGACTTAGAATTTACTCAAAATTGAATTCATTTTGAAGACAAACTTCAAAAAAAGAGATCAGATGTTAAAAAGTGTTAAAAAGAGAGTATGTTTGTGTTTCTTTTGTTGTTTTAAAATATGTAATATGTCACAATGAATATTTTACATGCATTAGGTTGCTAAAATTAATGAGGTAAGAGGTAGTGTCTTGTGCATTTTAAAACTGAATTTTGCCAGTTATTATAATGAAATGGTAACATTCACGCTAGCGTGTGATAATTTCACGAAGTAGACTGTAAATTTATTTGATTATTTTCACATATGATTTATTGTACATTGTATATACTGACACACAGTTTGTGTTTTGTCACTCTAGATTGTACTAAATGCAGGTAATTCTTCAGGAAAAGTAGACACAGATTTAAAATCATTTTAATATTATACAATACCAGTCCTGTAACTTCACTGCAGCCTCAGCCTGCATGGTAGGAAACTGAAATTGAATGCAATACTGATGACACTGCAACATAATATATGGCTCTAATAAACTCCTGACACAGTGTTGTATTAATGTAAACTCTATATAATTCTTTCACAGGATTTTTGCAAGACCTGCATTTTCTGTCAAAGTCATACTAGTGAATGAGTTCAGTCTAAGATTTCCCCTTATGTCTGCTTGAACATGTTATTTATCAAAGAATTCTAACCCTTACCAAAATATTTGATAAGTCACTTATATGTTATTTATAAGTAGAATATAAGTCACTTAGTTAGTTTACATATAAGCCACTTAGAAGCCACTTATACTTATTTTAAATGCAAATTAGATTTAAGTGACTTAAAGGTGACTTATATGTTACATATAAGTCACTTATAAATCTGTTTGTAAGTTTCATATAAGTCACTTATAAGTGATATATAAGTCTGTTTGTAAGTTAGTTATAAGTTACTTATATGTAACTTATATGTGACTTTCATGTCAAATACTTGTATATATCCAAACTTAGCATAATTGGGACATTCTAAACTGCAGTTGAATTTAGGTCATGATTTTCTAGTTTTTTTTCAGACCTGAAAAGTGAAGAATAAAATAATTATCATAATTACATCTTGCAAGTAAAACTGATGTTGTTTGTAACGTCTAGAAAATACCGATGTTAACTCATTAATTCTGTTGTCAGTTTTCTGCTCATTTTTATTTTCAGTTTTTACATCTTTTTGGAAGAGATTAGTAGTTCTATTGCACAACATAAGTATAATTAATTATTATCTCAAAAATGTTTTATACAGAATTTGTACACAATTCTTTCATTGTTACATCTTTTTAGAAGAGATTAGTAGTTCTATTGCACAACATAAGTATAATTAATTATTATTTCAAAAATATTTTATACAGAATTTGTACACAATTCTTTCTGTGAGTGTTTACATATATAGGAATGTGGTCAGTCTACCTCATTTTAAGTTTTCTTACATGACTTACTGGTTAAAAAAAAACAAATGAAAAAAACATACAACTTACTTTTCATCAAAGAATTGAATTTTTTTAAAATTAAATAGCTTCTATCATTGAACAGACTTTACTAAACATAACTATCCTCAAAGTTTTCCTTCTTCATTTCCATTCTTCTCAACTCTTTCAGATGCCATATTCAAAATTCAAAATAAACAGGAAGTGTTAAACTCTTTTTTTGATTGGTGAACTTTATAAAAAACTTTAACAAGAGAACCAATCAAGAGATTTCTCACAACTGACAGTTGCTGGTTTAAACAAGTATAAGTCACTTACACTTATAACAGACTTATACAAATTTTATGTTATTTATAAGTGACTTATAAGTAACTTATATGTCCCTTATAATTCAAGTATAAGTTGTTTATAAGGGACATATAAGTCACTTAAAGTCATTTTGGTAAGGGGAGATTTCCAGTTTTCAGCTTGACTCTTTTAAAGTTAATTATTGTTTTGATTTTTTGATGAGTTATTTGATTATAGTCAAATTTTAACAGACTGGTTTGAAAGCTAGAAAATTTTCATGCATCCCAGCACTTTTTCAGTTTCTTTTTAGATATAGAAATATCTTGCTTGCTTTATCCTGTGTTGAGTTCACCCTACCTTAGCTACTTCAATAATATTATGAAACTTCCATGTTTACACTGTAAAATCTTCTTTAATCTACTTCAAAATGTAATTTATTCTTAGCGCCATACAGTTAGAAGTGACTGCTCTTCAACTTTATAGATTTGAACTTTGAAGATTAATGATAAAAGGTTTAGTTTTAGAAAATAAGTTCAGCAAAGTACAGTTTTTTAGGATTTAGGTGTTTGACTTAAATAAAAATAGCTCCCACTTATTTAAAAAATACTATTCACCACCTCTTTCATTTCTTTTATGTCCATTTCAGTAAATACCAGCTAGACAAATTTGTTATGTCATAATGAAGTTTAAAGAACATGTCTCTTTTTCTTTGTCATTTACTCATAAAGAAGCTAAATTGCTTGTTTACACAATTATCTTATAGTAATGTCAAGTACTCTGATTGTCAGTTTTGTCGATAAAATGGATCAATGTTCAGGTCCTCAAGTGATTTAGTATTGGTATATAGCCTTGCGGCAATTTTGTTTATCGAACTATGCATGTAACGAATAAACAGATCCAAACACAGGTAGATTATACGTACATAGGTATATAAATGTGAAGGAAATACATATATAATTCACGGTTATTGATTGATTGGTTCTATTGACAGTAGATAATCTGAATATCTGAAACGTTCATACACTGTGGAAATGTTGACCTTCTCTGACCCTACATTTACAATGCTACCACTTATGTACTCGTTTCAGCGATTGTTTGGCTTGCCGTCTAGGGTTTCTTAAAGAAATAAGATTTTGGCACTGGTACAAATTTAGGTTTAAGAAAAAAATAATTCAGGACGTTTTTTTATTTTTAGTGATATAACAAAACTGATTGATAAATGAAAGAGCTTTATATTGTTAAAAGATTAGCAGTTTGGAACACTTTAATTTAAAAGTAGAACGATAGACGGATTTGATTGAAATTGTTTTGAATGTATACTTACTACTTAAAATACATTTAAGTTTATATGGAAAGAAAATCAAATGGATTTGTATATCTGACATATAAAGGGATTTAAAAGTTTCCATTTTGTGCCAAAAAAGTGTGAATAATACCATAAGCAAGAGTTAACTGAAAAAATATTTAAGTTTGTGCTTTAAAACTGTGAAATTACATGAAGATTGTGTTTTATATATTATATTACAAATTAGTGTGAACATCAAATGAAATTCCAAAATGAATTCGGTGACTTGATATAAGAAAAAAGTTTGGGTCTTTTGTGGATATTTATTTAAAGTGTATAGATTTTTTTCTTCTGTGTTTGTATTGAAAATTTTATAGTGAAAGTGAAAAGTTACAAGTTCAAAATAAGTTCTTTGGTATTTTGTGATTATTCAAGAGGATTGACAGTATAAAATTGTTCTGTAGGCGGAGCAGCCACCTAAGTTGGATTTACCGGACGATATGGCAGCAAGAGTTAGACAGCAGCCAGCATTTCTAGCAAGTTTACCAGTTGGTATGTATCTTTGATAATTGTTTTTTAAATACACGACACTTAAGAATATTGTTTGATTTGATGGTTTTGTGTGTGGATATTCCTGCTTTACTTCATTAATTTGTACAGTTTTGCTTTTTTTCTAAATAAATGACAAATTTTTTTTTCTTTAACGTACAGTTATTGATAATTATTTGAAATGGCCATAATAACAGTTTGATGAGTGATACAGTTGATTATGATTAAGTGCTGTCCCCATTTTAAAATAAACGAACAGATTTTTTGATAATTACATTTATACATTTATTACAATGTCAGTTAAAATCCTTTTGCTTTCACCATTCAAAATTTATTCTAAGATGCCACCAGGGTGCACAAAAGTATAGTATTCTGACACTTTGGGTGAAAAAGGGTGTGATCAAGTTTTTGAAAGTGCTGTATGCATATTTATTTGCCAATCGATCCCTTAGGCATCAATGGTAATTTAAAAGTACATGATAAAAGCATAATATTCATCTATGTACCTGTGATTATCAGTTACCGATCAACCCAAGATCTAATCCTATCCTCAGTGAATAAAAGTAAATAATTTGAATTTCATGTGTACACTTTATAGAAAGATAAGCATTATGTTTGAAAAGACCAGGTTAGTTTTTGAAGAATATTCAAAGGTGATTATTAATTCTTCAAATAAAACATTTATTGACTTGTGTGCTGCATTTTAATGGTTCAGTGTTAGTCTCAAAGAATATATTTGCACACAAAAAATGTTGCCCTGTAATTTTAAGTTACGAATGAGATCAGGTTATATAGAATAAAAAAAATGAAGTCTCAATTTTAATATGATTGGTCCCTTTATTTAAGCTTTTGATGTAGCTTCTGCTTGGATAACCTAAAATCTTTAATCTCTCTCCCCCCCCCACCGTTAACCCCTCCATATGCTGGAAGCCTGCTTACGAGCTTCTTATGTTTTTTTCCACTGTAAGGTTACTAACTGCTTTTCATTCAACATACCATGTCAGTTAAGTTTTCCTAGATGTTAGTATTACCCCAGTCATAGCGTATTTTAAAGAGTATAATGTTATGTCAGTGTTAGTCAGAATCTCTACTTACTGGTTCAAACTAACTAGCTGTGAACTTAAGTGTGGAACCAATGAAAAAAATCCAAAATCAGGCTGAATTAAGAAATACTGTACTTGAAACATCAACATACCCACTATTTTTTCTAGCTACAATTTTATTTTGATCCAGAGTTTTGTAGATAAGGCAGTAGTATTTACAGCAGCTGGTTTAAGAGTTTACAATAGTGACTTCATGTTGTTTTAGATGCCTTGATCGACATCTATACATCATCTTGATTTTCATTATTTTCATATGGTTTGTTAAACAGTTTAACCTCACTGTGAAATTATATTTTTGTCCTCCTGCAAAATTAATTCAGCCCATATTATTTTATAGATGTGTATACAAGTTTACCATAGCACCTCCTATATCATTTTAAATGGACATACCAGGTACTCTGCAATTATGAATGTTATTTGAATCACATGGTACTGATTCTAAATTGTCAGTTATGTTATAATATGTTATGATGATAACTAGACTCAGCCTCTTTCTCGCAGGTGGTGCCCCAGGACTCGGTGCGGGTAGGTTCATGTATTCACTATATTTATACTTCTTTATATATGTTGTTCCTGCTCATTGTAGCCACTGTCTGGAAGTCTGTATCAGTCTTTTCAATTTCTTTTTGATCATTTTGTGGAAATGAAAAAGCAGAAAAGAAGTTTACAAAAAAAGGAAAAAAGTATTTTGATTTAAATTGAAATTGGGTCATGAATTTTTTATTTCATTTTGCGGGGCTTTTTTTCTCTAACTGCCTCAAAAAGAATATGGTGTAAGGGTTAGGGGTAGAATGCATAAAGGAATATTTTTGTCCTTCTTATAAAAGAAATATTTGAATGCCTGTTCTAATTTTCGTAAAATAGCACATGGGTTTTTTTTTCTTGTCAAGGAAATGAAGTACCATTAGGTTTACACTGATACTTTTTTCAGAAAAACATAGTGGCTAAATGTTACTGACAGTTATTGAAATAAGAAGAGATTTTCTTCCACTAGAAAAAAAAGATGTCAGGAAATATATTTATTATGTAATATTTTCCATTCTTCTTGTTATGAATGTTGTTTGTGCATGCTGTTTTGTGCTCATGTATGTTGTGGCATATTTGACCTTGACCTTAATGAAGCCCAGGGTAGATTTTAGAAGACCGTGAGTGAAGAGAAGAAAGAGTAAATTAGTGAAGCTGTATTTCTGATTAAAGAAAATGGCAAAGCCATAAGGTTTAAGAATGATTCTTGTTTCCTCTTGGCCTCCTGTTATCTCGACTGTTGGGATAAGTATGTTTTGACATTTCTTATAAGTGAGTTTAGTTTATGCAGGAGGTTTAAAAGAAGTATTTTGTAATGGGATCAGAAAGAAAAAGTTATAGTTTTGTTGATTTTATGGATCATTCCGAGTGTCAGTCATTATTTTATTTATTCATAAACAACCCTCCCTTGCGTTATTGTCTTGATATTGTGATGTTAAGCTTGCTTAGCTAGTTGAGTCCTCTTTTTCAGTGATCCTTAATTATTTTCCATTGAATTATAAAGTTTAATAGCATTAAGAATGGTTCTCAATTGTTTAGCTACATTGTGCCTTGCAAAATTTAATTAAATTCACAGTCTTGTGAACTTCAGTCTGAAGCTAACAGACATTAAAAAAGCTGATAAAACTGCACCTTTCACTCCTTTATTTGTGTACTAGTTACCTGTGAATCAACAGTTACCTGTCTATTAATTACAAAATTAGTATTTGCATTTACTAGTTTGTCAACTTCATAAAATAGGATTTTCATCAAGGCAAGTCCTTGCGTAATTGTTTCATTTTGCCTATTTAACAGATAAAGCTTTGACAAAAATTGGGCAGTCTTACCTTTGATGTCGGAGAATGTATATTTTAAAAAAGCTGCTTTGATGCAGTGAAATTTTGCAGGGCATAATATATATTTTCATATCCTTGAATTATTTTGCAGAAATATAGTTGTCATATTGATGCTTTCCATGTTTTAAAAAAATATATATTGTCATACTTGTTTTGTATGGTAACATATAACTAATCCTAGTACATGTATTTATAAATAATTCATTTTAACATTTATATTTTTCTTAGTTGCTTTTAAACACAATATTTTGGTTCACTGAAAGGCAATCATTTGCAGCAGACACATTATATTGAATGATGTTTCCTTTAAAGAGAAATACAAAGAATGTTAAAGAACTCAATGATATCATATGAAGAGAATTTGAAAACTGAAAGTATTGATCCGTTGAGTTATTAAAATTGTTATATAACAGTCTAAGCCATATCAGGGGTGCAGGTTATTTTACGATAATTCCAGGGAAGGCCAGTGCTATACTCCAGTCCTTTCATTATAGCACTGCCAACTTCCTCACAAAATTGCATATCCTTGGTAGCATGGCTTGAATCTATCACTGTGAGTCAGTGAGAAACTTAGTAATTACACGTCTAACCAGTAAAAGAAACAAATCAGTTAAGCTTAAGCACAGCAGATCATGACTTTAAAAATTTACCAAAACTATTTTTACTTGTTACATTGAACTTTACCATTCTAGAATTTACTGTTAGAATTTCGATGTCATAACTACCCTTAAATATGGTCTGATGTTTTAAATTTCATGGTCATAATCACCCTTACATGTAGACTTAATGCTATTTGGGATGTTTTTAGCTGCCTGTTTTTGTATGTTTCCTATATTTTTTGTTGGTATATTCACTGGCTAATTTATGATTTTATATTCTTCACAGTTGTAGTTTGCATTAACAGTTTCTTCAGATATGGTTCAGTTTGACTGCACAATACCACAGACACTTGGATGCAGTAGAGCGGTTCTTGCCCCAAAATGAATCTTGTACACATGCTGTGACCCCCTTCAGTTCATAACAAACATGTTTTGCCCATCAAACAGCACTTCAGAAAAATGCCCATTTTTCACTATATGGCTATTATAACACAAAGATGCAAAGCTTCTCAATCGGGCAAAACACGGGTGCCCTGTTTCAATCGTCGTTTCAAGACAGTAACATACACCTACCTCAAAATTTCCGGTGTCAATCAAGAGGCCGTACATTAATCTCCAGGCAGATATAATCACTGCTCCGAATTCCTGCTTTGACTAAGAAAAATCGACTCTGATTTCCAAATTTACACGTTTTCTACTTTCGGTTACTGAATCGGGCGAATGGATACCGGTTTCCTCCGCGCCAGCCTATAGCATTCCGAGCCGGGCCCAAGTTTTTTATGCGCTGACGAATTGAAATCGCTCTCATCACCTTGCCTATTTTTTGGCGCAAAATTCAAACCGCCTGCAGCAAAGGATTTTCTTTAAATATGACGATTTGGACAGCTCAACACGTCGTGTCTTGGTAAGTTTTTGTTTTCCGTTTTATTTATTATGTATATTACCATAATATTTTAAACAATTCGTCAATTATTGAGGAAAAAACATATTGTGAAATGCCACTAGTTCGCCCCAAATATTATCGTAACCAGCTGTTCAACTGGTGGCTTTATGAGTTCTGTGTTTTTATGCCTGACATGAATTTAAAGACTACTCAGATATAATGTGCTTATGTTTTAGCATGAAAATTAAAAAATCGTTTAACATCTTAAAGAGTATTGTCCAGTCAAATAGTTACATTTGTAGTCCTAATATATTTTGAATATCCCACTGGGAACCTAATTATTTATGAAGTAAATATCATTCAATAATTACCTAATATTGTAGAAAATTGCAATATCTTTGTGTGTGCCTTTAGGAAAAACAGCTAATTGCTACATTCTGTCTTGTTGTCCTTATTATACAGTAATATTCCTTCTGGGAAGAAACAGCTGACAAGTTAAAAAAAACGTTCACCATTTTAGTGGTACAGCTTACTTCTCTAGTGACATTGATTTACATAAAATCAGTATCATAATCTTTAATGTATCATTTTAAGGTTGCAAGAAAGATATGAAGAATGCCAAAATTCTCAAACAGTCCTGCCGGATTTGTATAGAAGGTATGAACAAGACGGAGGAACGTTAAAGTCCAGTATACTTGGCAGATACGTAAGTCAGCTTTTTGGGTCTGTTCGTATTGTGAAAAAATTCAACTCACTGACCGGAAAAGATGAACGTATCTATTTAGGTTTGTCTGAAAAAGAGTGTGGAGTGGAGGTCAGGTCTAAAAATATATCAGATCTAAAAATGTGGATACAATCCCCCTATTTTGTTTGTCATGAAACAACCAGAGAAATTCATGTTACAATTATTACAGAAACAATTATAAATGCAAATCCAGTTTTGAAAAAAATAATCTTTAAAACTGATAATACATGAGCTCTTTATATTGGCCAAAAACATGTAGACCTAAATGAAATAGGTATTGATAATTCTTTTGTTTTGACAAGAAGTTCTGTACAAGCTGTTTGCAGCATCGTTTATAAAGTTCGATTATGCAATGGCAAACAGAAAGAAAATGTTGATAATTTTGATCTTAAAAGACACGTCACTGAATATTTGGGAACAGAAAAAATTACAATTTATAGAAGTTTAAACTGTGCACGTATTCTGCCATTCTTAAGTTCTTCACAATCTTGTCGTCCCTGTTTTACGTTTAAAACTGTGCAGTCTGCTGAGGCTTGTACTTCCAGCAAGAAAATGAAAGTAGCCAATAATGACGAATGTTCTAGTAACTCATTACCATTTATTCATGCCAGTTCAACACCAGAATCTTCTTTTGAAACTTCTGAAACTGCATCAAAACACAAAGACTGTTCTCTTTCATCTGAGTATCCGGTTTCCGTTACGTCTGAAACGTTTATCCTGAAAGAAAGCAGTGATAGCGATATGAAAAAAATTCTTGAAGAAGTTTTACCTCAAGCAAGTGGTGATATGCTTGATTTCTTACTTGAACAGAAAAAGAATTTGGCTAGAAATCCTTATGGGAGACGATGGAATGCTAAAACAATTAGTTTATGTTTGTCTCTTTGGTGCAGGAGCAATAAAAGTTATTCCATTCTAAATGACCAACTGTTCATACTTCCATCCACTCAAACTCTCAGAATGTATAAAAATTCGGTAGATCACGGTTCTGGTTTTAACAAAGATGTCATGAAATGGATGGCAGAGGCGGCATCAGAAAGTGGTCAAAATGGTGAAAATATGTGCGGTGGTATAGCCATCGATGAAATGAGCATTCAAGAAGACTTATGTATTGTGCATAGCAAAGGCGAAGTAAAGTTAGTAGGTTTCGTAGATATGGGAGAAGATGTAGACTGTTTTCATAGACTGACTTCTGGAAAGTCTGAAAAGCAGCTCGCTACACACGTATTGCAATTTTTATATTTAGGTTTAAATGGTTTTAGATTTCCCTTTGCTTGTTTCCCTGTAACACAAACTAAAGCAGGAGAGCTTCATTTTTTGTTTTGGCAAGCAGTGAAATTTCTTAATACATATGGATTTAAAGTTTGTTACGTGTCCATGGATGGAGCACAAACCAATAGAGATTTCATGAAAATGTTTTTCAATAGAAGCTCCCCAGTCGTTGAAAACTTCAGCACTAGAAATTAAGGGTGTAACGATACGCTCACCTTGCGATACGATACGTATCGCGATACTGAGGCCATGATACAATACATATCGTGATACAAAGCTGAAGATAAAAATAATTTAATGTCTTATCAATAATCAAGTTTTAACTTCAACAACATCATCTTTATTAACTAGGTTAATTTACACATCATATTAACGTGTTAAACATGTTCATATTCCTGAAAAGAAGGTAAAAAGTTAATCATTAAAAGCAATAACAGTAGATCTTAAGTTTACTCAACCCATCAATGGGCATCACATCATAAATTTTACTTCCTACTATTCAGTGAGTTATATGACTTAAAACCTACTCTGCAATGTCAGTCTTTTAATTTAACTACCAGAACTTTTAATATTCAACAAATGCTACAAACTGATCATCTGATATACATTGTCATTTTTGTATTTAAACCTCCAAGTTCTTTTTCAAAAATATAAGCATATCCACATTCTCAGGGGATAGGGCAGCTCGTTGAGCTGAAACAATGTCTCCTGCTGTAGAAAAAACACGCTCACTAGGAACTGAGGTTCCCTGAATTGCAAGGAAGGATTTAGCAAGCTTGACAAGAAGTGGGAATGATTCCTGATGTTGTCTCCACCATGCTAATGGATTTTCTTCCAACTTAATCCCAGGAACAGATCTGTAGTGTTGTATTTCTTCTACTGCTCTAGTATAGACAGGTTTAGCTGGTACAACTTTGACAACAAGGATATCACCAAACAGGTCTTGCATAGCAGATTTGGGCTTTACTTCTCTTGGATTGGAATCATCAGGTTCAGGCTGTGCTAAAAAAAGAAAAATGGAAAATTTTACCAATTTTACAATCCTTCATGAAAAATATCCTTTTATTAAGAGACATGTGACAGTTAATAAAGCTTGATTTATCATGAAATATCTAATCATAAGGGCTCAGAAGATTGCAGATGTGTACTATGTAGTTTACAATGAAACTTACATTCAGTAGCACTAACTTCAGAAGTATCTACATGTATAGGCTCAGGGTCACCTGGTAGCTGGGGTAAGGCAGGGAGACTACCACTAGGCTCAGGCAGGTTTGATGTTGATGAAGTTTGGCTTGGTTCTGTTTTCACTCTGACCTAAATAAATAAATGAAATGAAATTAATGAATACTTAAAAGTCACCTAGTTGTAACTGTCACTTTCTTTTAACTCTTCTTTTCATAAAACATACAGTAGAGTCTAACACTACTTTTCATAAAACAAACAATAACTAATAAATTTACTAATTTAGCAAGTTTGCTATCATTGCTAAAGTGATACATATGTAAAGTTATCACTTACTTATTTAATATTATTTAATGGAATTAACACTTTTTGTAATTTTAATTTTTGGAAATAACATTTCAGTAACTTAACTTTACTTACTTTAGGTAGAGTTGAAATGAAAAAAACTTATTATGTTAATTGTAAATTGTAAATTTCTCAATTTTTTAAAAGACTAAAGATTACTTAGAATAAATTACCTCTACAGTCATCCATTATCCTTCATTGGGTAAGGTCTCAACTTCTCAAGAAAACTCAAACTGGAACAAGTAACTGTTGCAACAATAAGTTTGTAACTAACAACAATAAAGATAACAAAGTCAAAAGTTTAAGCAATAAACAGTAAACACATAACAGGTAACAATGTTGAATTAACTAAACTGAAAAGTATAACAGAGGTGGGTATTTATTTTATGAATTTTGTAAATCAGACATACAATTTTGTAAAATAATCTTGTTTAACATTAAATATTTCAAGGACTTTTTTTTCAAATATATTTAATAGAAAATTGTTTGCTTAATTATGTGATGAAACCAACCTCTGAAACACATGTTAGAATAAAGCTGTGTAACTGCCTAACTGGTGTCTTAAATAAGTTAAAAAGCAACTTCAACTTTGAATACCTCTTTCTCTGAACCAACCATCAGGTCTATAATACTGTTGTATACTTGTCCTGCAGCATCATGGTCATGATATGGTAAAGACTTGAACCTAGGATCCAAAGCACAGCTAATTTCTAACACCTTTATGATGTTCGGGTCTGTGTATCTGGACTCGATATCAACACGTATTGCCGATTTCACTTGCTTCACAAGACCAGAATCAGTCTCACGCTCTGTAAGATGTCTCAACAGCTTTTCTTTCATTGGATGAATCATTGATATAGTTGGAGATTTCTCTTCACACATGACTGTTGTTACAGTCTTAAACAGTTTCAGCACCTCGACAAGTTCCTCAGCTTCAGAAAGGTCATTATCAGTGAGAGTAACAACATCCTTCAGATTCTTTTTAATGTCTTTATTCATCAAAGTAGCATATATTGCTGGCTGTTGCTCAAGATAACTGCTGACCATATCGTAACTAGAATTCCATCTTGTTTTGACATCTTGAACAAGTCTTTGAGCAGGTAGATTCAGGGCCTTTTGCTTGTCTCTAAGGACCTTAGTTGCTGTTGAACTTGAGTGAAAGAAAGTAACAACTCTTCTCATTCTTCCTAACAATCTTGAGACAGAATTGATTTGCATAGCTTTTTGAACTGCAAGGTTGAGACAGTGTGCAAAACATCTTATATGAGGTTGAAACCCAGCAAGCTCAACACCTTTTACAATGTTTGCTGCATTGTCAGTCGTAATTGCAATTGGCTTGGATTGTATAATTTCTTCAGTTCCTGTATTTATCTTAACGGCCCTGCTCAAATTCCACTCTTTCACTGACTCTTGGAGAACATCAGCCAAGTTCTGGGCAGTATGGGACTCAAACAAAGGTCTCGTCTGTAAAACATAACTTTTGAGCTGCCAATTTTGATCAATGAAGTGAGAAGTTACTGTATTATAGCTCTGAGTTGCCTTTGATGTCCATCCATCAGTTGTCAAGGATATGCTTTCTGCATTTTTAAGATCACTCTTCACTTTTGACACAGTTTCTTCATACAGTTCAGGTACAACTTTCTGACTAAAATGGACTCTTGTGGGCACATCATATTTTGGTTCCAGAATGTTAATCATATTTTTGAATCCTGGAGTTTCAACCACACTGAATGGACGCATATCGACTGCTATAAACTTCCCAATAGCTTTCGTAATGGCAACTGCTCTTGAAGACGAAAAAGGGAATTTTTTATGTACAACATCATGAAGTCGTAACTGTCCCGTTCCACTAATCGATGGGCCTTTCGTTTCTGTCGAATCTTCTCTCTTGACTTTTTTACTAGGCCGAGAACATTCTGACGTATCATATATTTCTGCATGGTGGCGCTTCATGTGAGTTGCCATATTCGATGTATTTCCACCTTTATACGACACATCAAGGAAGCAATGTTTACAAGTTGTTACATCTTTGACTGCTGATTTCACACCGTCCTTCTCTACCTTCTTAAAACCAAAATGAGTCCAAATCTTCGACTTAAAAGACGCCGGTGGCGATGCCAACTCTATTTTTTCGGCCATTTTGGATTGTGAAATTACCTCCCTTGATCGGCGAATGAAATTTTCCGTGCCGTACCGTAGCGTACCGTACGAACGATGTGCTATATCGTGAACCGAACCGCGACCAAATGGGTACGATTTACCGTTCCACGGTATATCGTTACACCCTTACTAGAAATATCTGGTTCCCTAATCATCCAGCAATTATATTTATCATGGATTTCTCCCACGTAATGAAAAGAATTCGAAATAACATACTTAAAAGTAGTACAAGTAATAACTCGAAACGAAAACTAATTTACCACAAGTTAATACTCTGGGAACATTGGGTCAATGCTTTTAAGTGGGACAGAGACACAAATACTTTTCCAATTCACCACAAACTCACAAATGACCATCTTCATCTTACACAAGAATCTAAGATGCGAAATAAATTAGCAGAAGATGTCTTAGATAATGAAATGCTACATCTAATGCAATCGTTCCAGACGTCCCAAGGTAGTGCTGGTGGAGAACTTGATGATTCAATAAATCTGTTAAAAGCAACTAGTTCTATTATATCAGTATTTCGAGACAAGAGACCTATTGTTGACACCGAAGATGTTCGTCTCGAGCAACTGAATGGAGCCCTGGATTGGTTCATCCAGTGGGAGAACTATGTATCCTCTCTACATAATATTTCCAGTAACAGTAAAGAAAAAATGCTCATGTCTTACCAAACAAGAGATGATATTAAGTCCTGTGTAATAGGTTTCACTCGGCTTTGTAAAGTCTGTATCAAAGATGACAGAAGGTCCATTGTACCTGCAAGGATAAACAGTGATGTTATTGAAAATATATTTTGTCAACAAAGAGGCATAGTAAACGGAAACAATGCAAACCCAACTTTTTACCAGTACAGTAAAAATATGAATTCTGTTATAATTGGTCAAAGTGTTTTTTCTAAAACTTCAAACACCGGATCCGGACAATTCACTCCTGTAAACTTACTGACTTCAAAGAAAATTGGAAATAAAAGTAAGAAACCGCCATTGCGCAAACCTCTTCAAACCCTTTCTAACAGACAATAAATCTGTATGGATTGTGAAGTTTCATTTACAACAGCTTTCCATAAATCCATATCACAACGTTTGATAACAGCAGTACATTTGTTTAGAGCGCAGCGCGTGTGGACTGTCCGTACCGCGTGCTCTATTTACAAATGTAACACTTGTTAATTCTTGGTAACATGTATACATGTTCTCTACTCCACCTCTTTTTCAGATTATTCAGCTCAAACTGTTGCATACATTTATGTACAAGTAAATGATTAGAACGCATACTAGTATCTGGAAAAACGAGAGTCAGAAAACACTTGTTCCCTACAACAGTTTAAAAGGTAGAGAACGAAGAACATATACTAACAAGAAGTGTTAATACGAAAAACAAAATCACAAGGTTTAAAACTTACTTCGATGTTCTAATATATTCGAAAGTCGGTCTGGTGTTCAAGGAAAACCTGAAACGAACTATTTGTAAATTTATCAATATTGTAGATGTTGGCAGTAATTCATTTTCATTCATCATGATGATTAGTTAATCGTCTTGCTTGAAACATTTCAGTTGTTTCATCTGAAGAATTTTCTATTTATGTTGGTAGGTTTTAACTTTTCAGTAATAATTCATTATTTACTTTTCAGTTGATATGCATTAACTTTGAGTTTCATATGTAAATACCCATCTTTTTAGATTATATTATATCATCATATTCTATCTTTTGTCACAATGTCTGAATAGATATCATAATTCAGTGAAGCTTAATTCAAAATTACTCGTTCTATACGAACTGAAATACTTACATTTTGACGATCCTTGAATTTCCTCTTCTTCTGTGGCTAACGTCGCATCCATAATCATTGAAGAAATGTTGCAGTTATTTTCTTTGGAAATACGAAATATGAATGACCACTGTAACTGACCAGTTCTAGTCCAAAGGACTATGTAAGTGTTTTATGACCTTGACTTGCATATCTACTTCATTTGGAAACATCGCGTAATGTTCCTATAATACTATTGCCCGTGGATTGATAGCCATACATGATTCTCTTAAACAAAATACTTATATACCCAAAAACTGAAAATCTATGTAACAATCTTGTCTCATTAATTTATTCATTTCATTTATGCTAAAAGAAATTCGATAACCAGTTCCAGATTTCCTGAAGACATTCAATTACTAGTAGGATGCCAGTTTGTGGAAATAATTATTTGAACACGTATGTTTGTTTTAAACGACAGACTCACAGATGGACCGACGATGCATAAAGAAGGAAATTGTTAATACATGAAGAAATTCCAGCTGTAATTGTTAAGAAAATATCTAAATTATGTTACTAACTCAGGTTTGTTACAGAAATACATCTTCACACTTTTAATGATAAAAGATTACCCCGTAACTTTGTTTATATTAGTAATTCGACATATCAAAAGAACTACCTGCTGTGGCTCAATATATGAAATATATGGAATATATGAATTTCACTTACCGAAAAAACATGGGTATAACCCGTGTGAAATCAATTTTCTTTATAATTTTGATAAAAGCATAACAGGATGTTTTTTTTCGTAAAAAATTACTTCTGGTAAATTAAACCGGAAAGAAGAAAAATACATTCTGTAATTCAGTGGCTTTAATACAGACAAAGTTTCTGCAAAGAGAAACAAATCAAGGCAAAAAAGTTAGACCGGAAGTACATGAGTATGCGGTACCATTTGAAAAAAGGGCTTGCCTGCACTGCCAAATGTTCATGCATTTCTGTTTTTTTCCCTGGTTTCGTAAGCGGTACGGCCAGTCCACACGCGCATTACTATACCAGACTGCAAGTTTATGAAACTTTTATGATAAACATGGAAGGCAAGTGCGAGCAAGTCTTCCTGAAATTATTTTTGTCCATACACCGTAAAGTTATGGTTAATTAATAAAAAAAACTGTTGGCTTCAAAGAATTCAGACACTAGAACTTTGCAATAATTGATAATTTGTTTTCATCAAGTAGACAATTAGCATTTATTATTAGCAAGTGTCTAAAGAAATCATTCATGCATGCATTCATTTTTTTTGTAATTGAGTTCTCACTTTTTTAATAATTCTGTCGCTTGTGTCCTTGTGCAAGAAAGCCATAAAGGAAGAAAAATAGGAAAAAGTACGGAATAATGTTCAGCTTCAGTTGTCCTTTAAGTTATTGCTTTTACTCTCCGCTTTAGTAGCGCAATAATTGCGCGCTGTTTCTTTATCATTCTTTTAGGCTACTCTACAATCGGAACACCTCGGGCGACTTCAATAAGTCACCTTGGAAATAATGTGGTAGGCGCCATATTGGACTATTTTATAATACAAATGGTGTCCGCTAAATTGAAAACATTTCTTAAAGCCTTTACCTGTTCATGCTTTAAATCAAAATTTATTTTCAGTTTTTTCTAATGTATAAGACAAACACTGCTTGAATTCTGCCATGTTTGTTTATATTTTTATTAAAGTCGTGACGATTAACCATTTGGTGTATTTATTCACTTACATACGAGGTCTTTATACGAAGTTGTCGGAAAAGGTCGAGTTGTTACGATTGGCTGTTCTAGTCTAATCAAACATTCAGTTGTGAAATGCTGTGTGACTTGCAGATCAGAGAAGTTTATAAATAGCACTACTTGTTAACCTCAGTACGTTCACTCCCTTCACATAAATTTTAACTTCTTCAAACTTTGTGTCAGTACCATAGACCAATTTAAGGAGGTGGTTTGGTCCAGTGGTAACGTGCTGGACTGGTAACCCAGGGGTCCCGAGACCAATCCCCCGCTCCTGAACTAAAATTGCTAATATTGTCTTTCGGATGAGACGTTAAACCGAGGTCCCATTTACAGTGTAACTTCCGAATACTGAACACCCATGGGACCGGCCAAAAAGATCGGATTTTGCAAGTTTCCGGATTTCAGAAGTCCGGGTGATGATGACAAGTACAGGTGCCAAACACCAATGGTTCTTTATGATAGTTAATACAGTCAGTATTGTTTAGCTAAACCGCGTTTGTAACATGGGAAACATAATGCAAAATTAAAATTAATGAAAACATTCTACACATGTATATTTTATTAGGAAAAAAGTCATATGTTTTCAAATACATACACATCTACACTATCTAATGTTATTCGGACATTTTGACTACTATGCAAATTTTGAAAATTTCTTAAAATGCCATAATTTAAAGACCTTTTTATTTGGTAAATTCTGCTGTTTTCACTGACGGCCTTTGAAATTTTAAGTTTGAAAACAATCGCCAATATTACAATAACTAACACATTGGCCGATGTTGGCTAATTAATTACGCTTTTAAAGACACCCAATTACAATATAATCCTTAAAGTTGCTTATAGCAAACACCTGTTATCCACTAATCATAGCTTTAATTATTTACCGCTTTCTAATTATCGATATATTCGGCTGCATTTCGATCATACATTGACAACTTGTTATTCTTAGCTTTTCCAAAAAAAAACAAAAAAAAACGCTATTTGGTAAACAACAGATACAGACGTGAAATTTCTGCCGCAGGGTTTGCGAAATTAGGTCTGTCTTTTGCCCTTTTTACTTTTTTTCTTGTATTTGGAAGTAAAACTGCATTGATATAAACTGAAGATTACGGAAAATCATTCAGAATTCGGAACTTCCGAATTTCAGAAGTAAGATTTACACAGAAAACAGGAGAAGTTTCGGACCCGAGAAAATCATTCAGTTTTCAGGAGTTTCCGATTTTTAGAAGGTGCGGTTTTCGGAAGTTCCACTGTATTAGTGTTGTACACTGGGTGTCTCGGTAATGGGATCCTTTCTGTGTCTTGCACTACCCCAACAACATAAAATAACGAATCTATTTATGGGGCGTCGTTCATATGGGCAACCGGTACCGACGATAAATAAGTTCAAATAGATAGATAGACCTGTCTCTATTATCAGAAGTTGTGCCAAATATAATATATATGAACTTCAAACCTCATTGCACTTGGTACGCAATAGGTTAAAGTCAAGTAAAAGCACAATTTCCGGACTGTCGTACAAAATATAACATATATTAATAAATGAAAACCAAATGTTGTTGATTACAAAACACAAAAAAGTACCAGTAGCGAATATCAGACGGAAAAAAATAACTAAGCAACCAGCCCTTCACCCCCCAACCCCCACCCCCACAACACACACAAACACAAATACAGCCAAGCATTGGTGGATTGAGGAATATGACAAAATTACCATACAATCCCACGAGATACTGATTTAATTATCTGGTACAGCCATTTCCTGGCTGCACAGTCACATGGGTGAATACCGTCAAGAAAAAGGTCACTTGTAAGGTAAACTTTTCTGCTTGACCGCCTCTTTCTGAATTTCATGCAATCACAAAAAAATTTTGGTGACATGTAATTTAAGGACTGATTTATTGATCGTACATAACAGTTTACATTATCTAGCTGATCATTGATAGCGGAGTCCTCGAAGGAATTCCACTCGGGATCGTTTTTTTTTCGATTCCACTCTGATGGGAATACTGGGGGAGCTTCAAGTACACCAATATCAAAGTCACATGAATTTTTAATATCTATTAGCTGGTCAAGGGAGGGCCGTACATGAGATAGGAAATCCCCCGGACTATCAAAAGAAGGTCTTAAATATCGTTCTGGGCGTGTTAAAGTGGTGACGTCACAAGTTAAGTGCCAAAAGAGTACTATTGCGCTGTCAGAAAGAATTGGACATCCTTGATGTATCTTTTCCCTGAGGAACGACACACCGTCAGCAGATTTTCTACCACCTTGAAGCCAAAATGTCAGCTTTGACGTGTCTGCGTATTCACTAACAGCATCCATTTGATTCCTGATATACTTTCCTTTGCTATCAGAGAGAATTATAATATTGTTGTACGTTGGCTGAAGTGTAGCTTCCGTACTAACTTTATCTAGGTATTTATTTATATTTCTAAATATGGAATTTGGAGACGCTTCAGCCATCAGGAAATCTGGACATACAAAAAAATAATACAAAAGAGAAATAAATTGTGAAAAAAGAAAGCATGCAACAAATTTTGATTACTGATGTGTATGGGTTTGTTATTTTTGCAATGAAGTGACTTCGCTATGGCGATGCGTATCAATGTCTGTTACTCAAGAACTGGAATAATAAAACGACAGGTATTAAAGACGACAGTGTCATTTTACAAAGCTGGGGTTGTTAAAGTAATAACAAAAGTATATTTTACGAATGTATTTTAAAGCGACTGACATACGGGCCGACGATAAAATAAGAAAATGTTTATTTATTTATACATCTGGAAATTCTGGCTGTAACTGTGAAGCAGAATATCTCAACTAGGTTACTCACTCGTTTTTGTTTTTTTTGTTACGGAGAAACATCGCAATATAGAGTTTTACACATTTTTATTGGGGAAAAAAACCGTTAGTCATCGGGTTGATACTTTAGTTATAACATTGATTTGGACGTTTTGTTGTAACTTGACTCTGTGGCTCAGTGTAGTATATCGCCGGTTTATATTTTACCGACCGAAAGGTCATGGATTCGAATCCTGGTTAAGTCAAAACTTTTTATTAAAAAATCACGGTGTGTGGAATTATGTTTTTTTCCATAGTATACTAACTTCTCTTAAATTTTAAAGAAAAGAATTTTCAGCTGTATTCTTTCAGTCAGTGGCTTTAAGATACAATTAAATATAATTCAAGGGTTCTGACTTGTCTGCATTACTTTTTTAAAAAACCCTGTATTCAGAAGTTATTCCAGAAAACTGGTCAGGTTTAGGCAGCGGTATCATTGTCATATGTATCGTATTTATGGTTTACAGCTTCACCAAAAGACGGTTTGTGATTATGCAACTGATTTTACTGACGCCTTTGTAGTAATATAAAAGGGTTTGACTTCAAATGAAACAGCACATCAGCACAAATAACACTAGAATCCATTATAATAATACAGCATAATTACACGACAACTTGGTGCACTAGGCAGTGTGGCAGAAGACCGTGGTGGAATCACTGAATATATATATATCTCTCTTCTTTGAAGTCTGAACAAAATCTCAATGAGCATATGGGCAATCAGATTTATCAAAATCAATATTACCATTATCATTATTATTACTACTATTATTATTATTGATTAACTTGTGGCATTATATCTACAACAGACAATTTCATACTAGCATTTTTAAGAAAAAACGAAACTTAGATCAATCAAAATATTTTTCATCTCACTAAAAACACAACAACCTGAAGTAGAGTTTGACCTCCTGTCCTTAAAACCGATGAAAAGGTAAAATGTTCAGATATTGTGCGGTACGGCCAGTCCACACGCGCAACAATACCATTACACCATTTTAAATACTCACAAGAGCAGGAATAACTTTTCAACAAACACCATATTAGCACACGTGCCTTATTTGAAGTAAGGAAAGTGAGAAACGACAGTATAGGTCAACAGTCTGTAATGACACTGTACAGAAATTAAAATAATGAGATACATTTAGGTAATTGCAGATAATGAATATAACTTTCGAAGAAAATTTTCTAACAACAAAACGGACATAAAAATTGCTTGTTTTCGTCTTCGTAAAATGTCCAGTGTTCACTACTTGTTATGCCTACACAGTGTCCATGAAACCATTCGTCACATCTGTCGCACTGAATCCAGTTCGGGCTGTTGTCGTAAATGCCTGAACACACTGGACAGTGTCCCTCGCTTTTTTCTTCCACATATTCATTAGCGGTTTTTCTCTTTTTAACTGTACCTTTATTGGATAACCTAGATGTTCTCTTATGTTTACCTTTACCCTTTGAACTGGACACAGTAGCAGGTTCAACGTCTATAGTACAGCTTCCTGACGGTGAAGGATCTTCTGACGTGCTTTCTGTTTCTGTTACTAGGTCGCGTTTTGAAAATACCAATGGATTTAATAATGCCTCGTGTTTGGGAATTTCTTTTATCAGCTGATCGTTAATGTATTTTTTGTATATTTATATGAAGTAAGAATATTGTAGGCCTCACAAAACAACTGCAAATCTTTCTTTGTGTATTTTTGGTCATTAAAGTAATTAGAGTCCATAATAGCGAATGCTTTAAGTTTTAAGTGTGAAACCACTTTTCCTTCTGATCTGTCACACGCAATTTCATCAATACTAATTTTTCCATCAGATGACTTTTTTTTTTCCATGACCTTTTTCCTGTGAGCTTTACCTTTTTCTACTTTTAATGAATCTAAAAAGTCTTTCCTGAAACGGGAAGCGGAAACATTTACAAATCTTGAAACCACTTCATTAAAAAGTTCCAATAAACATTCGCTATCAAAACTACAATCATTTTGACAGAAAATAGTTTTCCATGAGTTATTTAATTCTGTGTCTGCCAATATCTCTTGCTTTATCACTTGAACTGTTTTTTCTGCGTGTGTATATAAGTACTTAAAGGTCTCTTTCCCTCTCAGTTTTGTGTTCAAAGATTGAAAGAATATGTAGGCAGAATCAGTTATATTTGTTAAACCTTCCCTCATGTTTTGTTTCCGAGATGTGGTTTTTAGTGTCTCGGGATAAGATGAGGTACAGCACAAATCACTGTAAGAAGTAATTAATGTTGACAAAATATTCACCTTTTCTCTACTGCTCTTAAGTTTAGATTCCTTAGAAGCATCAAATAAAGAATTCTGAACCTGTTTCTGATATTTAAATTTTATCTTACTAATGCAGTATCCGCCTATGTAGCGTACGCTACCTTTCCCTTCTTCAAAAGTTTCAGATGGTACAACTCTTTCTCGTATATCTGACGTGGTAATAGAATCCGATTTTTTCCGGACAATGATATTTTGGATTTTGTAAGCAGCTGACGTAAAGAAAGTAAGATCTAACTCTGGAGTATCAATGTCTAAATTTGACAATACGTTTTTGCATGAATTGATGTATGTATCAGATATAAGGAAAGCATTAAGTTCTGAACCATAACATGTGAGATTTTTTGTCTGGGTTGTTCCACTTTCTGGAATATTAGCATCTAAATTTTTTTGTAAAGAAAGGAAAAGACCTGAAAGCCAAGGAAAAAACACACTTAGGTTATTTTCAATTTTACTTTTCAGTTTATCAATACTAGTTTGCAGTGGAGTATCTACAAAGTCTTCATAGATGGAATTGATTATATCATTAGGATTAATGTAGTCTGGAAGTGGTGAGCAAGAATGCTCAATCTCCTTTAAATCACTAATACCAGGCTTGTCGTGGTCACTGGTACAGTTACTGTTATTTTTAGCTTCAACATCAATCATCAGGCTTTGATAATACTCGGAATTAATGCTATCATCACCCTCTTCAAACCCATCATCTTCATCGTCACTCTCACTGCTTGGTAAAATTTCCATTTCAAAGGGAACAATTAAATTTGATAAAACTTCAGATGAAATGAATTCATTCTTGCAGCAACTACAATCACCTAAGCATGGTTTTGACTCGGAATTATAAAATTCGGAAACTTGTCGAGAATGAGATTTTATTAAATGAGGCCTGAAATTTTTTACCTGCAAGTTTTCTGAATTTACTGCACGACTCAAAGCAACGCCAATCTGACCTGGTATGTTAGCATCTTCACAGTCAACAACTACAGAATCGATTGTCATACCTTGTGACTTATGAATAGTAATACCAAATGCAAGAATTAATGGAAATTGCAAACGTTTTGACAGTGTTTTTCTTGAAACAGGGTCAATTTTATTAAATAAATGCCTCCTTATTGTTACTGTTTGATTAATACTTGGAAAATGTACAACAATTTCATCCATCTGAAAATCCTGCACTTTACCCACGCTACCATTTACTAAAGAATCACTTAGATTAACTGTAAGCATCACGGGACATCCTATTTTTATTCCAAGTTTCGGAGGTGCTTGGAATTTTCTTAAGTAAAAACTATCGCCCTCATCAGAAGACTCATATACTTTCAAAGTTCCAGGCATTCTTTGTAATTTGTCGTGATTAAATAGATCGGTTTTATAGTTTCGTGCAAAAAGATACATCGTCTTCTCGGTTTCATTAATATTTCTTTCAAGAGTTTTAATGTAATCAGTGATGTCTGTACTCAGTAATCCCTTTCCAAGACTATTGATACAAGAAATAAGTTTAGCATCTTTCTGTCTAAAAACAGTTTCTAAGTTAATATGATGAGGTAAGGCTAAAAAAAAGTATGAAGATTCAAAACAATATTTTCCAGAGTCGCCAAACAGATCGTCAGATACTGGTGGAAGCTGGTAAAAATCCCCCGAAAATATCACTTGAATGCCACCAAAATACCTCTCGTTCTTTCGTACAGACCTGCACAGTGCTTCGACAATTTCAAAAATTCTTTTACTAATCATTGAACATTCATCAACGATAAGAATGTCACAAGACTCAATTCGCTGCCTTGTTTGCTTATACCTTTCATCATTGCATACCAGTTTGGTTAATTCGTTTAATTGAATACCACCGTCCCCTATACCACACCACCTATGCAAAGTCAGACCATTTTTAAACTGAGTAGCAGCAATGCCTGTGCTGCACGTGATGCTGACCACCTTCCCAGTTTTCTTTGCGTCCTCCGAAAATTTACGCAATACAAATGATTTACCGCTGCCTGCCTGACCTGTTAATACAACATTATGCCCACTTGAAGCAGCCGCATAAAATTTACCTTGACTGGCACTCAACATATTCATCATTGAAATAATTTAACTATCAAACAGAATTAAACAGAATTTCAACTGTACTTACTTATTGTTACCAATTTCGAAATGATAGAAATGAAATCTTGCTTACGTGATATGAAGGAATCTGCTTTTAAATCCAAAAAATTCACTTTAAACAGTAAAACATTGATCAGTAATAGACAGCATTTACATAACGTTACATGTGTATTAGATTGAGGACGGAAATGTTCTAGCCAATTTCCTGTCTGATTTCTTTATATGGCATACGTGATTGACAGACCCTAATACACAAAACTGCTGTGCTACTTTTGATTGACATTTGCTCCGCCTTTAAAAGCGCCTGTCAAAGCCACAAGGAGGTAAAGAAAACAATATCTTTTCTGGCGCGGTCATTTCAGTTCTGCTATATGTCACAGTTGATTTAAGCGGGGTATAAATCATCCATCCAATAGGCAAGGTGATGAGAGCGATTTCAATTCGTCAGCGCATAAAAAACTTGGGCCCGGCTCGGAATGCTATAGGCTGGCGCGGAGGAAACCGGTATCCATTCGCCCGATTCAGTAACCGAAAGTAGAAAACGTGTAAATTTGGAAATCAGAGTCGATTTTTCTTAGTCAAAGCAGGAATTCGGAGCAGTGATTATATCTGCCTGGAGATTAATGTACGGCCTCTTGATTGACACCGGAAATTTTGAGGTAGGTGTATGTTACTGTCTTGAAACGACGATTGAAACAGGGCACCCGTGTTTTGCCCGATTGAGAAGCTTTGCATCTTTGTGTTATAATAGCCATATAGTGAAAAATGGGCATTTTTCTGAAGTGCTGTTTGATGGGCAAAACATGTTTGTTATGAACTGAAGGGGGTCACAGCATGTGTACAAGATTCATTTTGGGGCAAGAACCGCTCTACTGCATCCAAGTGTCTGTGCACAATACAATTATAATGTATTCACTGTAGTGTAACCATCAAATGTTGTTTCTGAAAAATGTAAGGGTCATTTGGTGACATTGCTCCTAATGCATGCCACATACGTGGGGTTCCTTATCATAGTTACATGTTAGCAGAATTAGGAAAGATACCAAAGTTTTAATTTAAATGCTCCCGCAGGGAGCATATTTTTTTCAGTCTGTCTGTGTGCTTATTTGTCTCAAAGCTTGAACCTTTTTCAGGCCCTGATGGGGGCATATGACATTCATTTGAACATAGTGCTTATTTAAGATCATGTACAGTCTTAAAACACAGGAGTGAATTGCAGAACAAGATAATTCAGTGGACTATGTAAGCATTCTTGGGTTTCTGCAGACAGTGTAAAGGTTCTGTGTACCATGAAAGATGGTAGTACAAAACTAATAAGCATGACAATTGCTGGTTCAAAAAAATCCTGATTGGACTGTATTATTATATCATAGATTTCAATGAAATTGGCCACAATTTTTGAACTATGTAAGGAATCCCTGTTCTCATTAATCACTGTTTTTAAGTTCATGTGCATTGGCTATGTGAGATAAAAACATGCATTAAACATTCAAAATACAGAGAGAAGATGAAATATATGAAATTATGTACTTAGTTACAGTAAAGTTCCACTAATATGACCTGTCAAAAAATGGTCTTATAAATGAATTGGTCTTAACATCATGCCTTGTTTGTTCTGATCTTTAGATTTTTTTTTTGGGGCAATTTGCTAATTTTTCACATGATTTGAAATAATCAGTGAAAGCTGATTTATTAGTGAAACTTGACTGTGTTTAGCTATCTGTATGTTAAATTATATACATCAAGTTTTCTCCCAGTAGGTGAGACTGTACATGTAGTTGCAGCTTTGTCAAACTGTCCTGTACTGGCTTTCATTGTTGATTTGTAGCTTCTTTTTTTTTTAAAGAATGATCTGGACTTTGGAATAAAGTGGAGAGAAAGTCTTATGCTTATACATAGTTTTATAATCTTCCTACTTGTAACTGTTGTCTCATTAAGTCATAACTCAAAAATAAGTGAATGCATTCAAGCTCATTAATATTGGTGACATTAAGTGCACTTCCCTAAATACATCTGCTTATTAATTTTACTAATCATTTTCTTGATTTAAAATGCTGAGCATTTTTTTATTTATGATTTTGTGAACAAGTGCTATGCTTAGGTCAGAATTTCAAAATAGCTGGGAAGGAGTTGGGAGCTCACCTTTTAGCTTTTTGTAGATGTCAATGGAGTTCTGAAGCAGACTAAATAATTAACACTTTGTTTAGTGGTCCTTTATTCTATTATGATTTTGCAAGATAGTTCTTGTTTCTGGAATTAGTTTGAAGTGGCTGAAATACACAGGAACTGCTGAAGCAAGTTGAATTTGAATTAGACTGCAGCTAGGATGTGTGACTGATTAATGGAAGTTGTGAAATGAGAGTTATGCATATTTAATTAGACACTTGGCCTGGAGTTTTGTGTTTATAGGCATGGTCTCTACGTCATGGAATAATCTATTCAATTTATTATCTGTAAAGTATTCTCAAAGGCTGCATTGCCATCCATTGCTGGAATAGAAACACCTTATGTTAAGAGATCTCCAGGGTTGATGTGCATTAAATTGACATAAGTTTTTGTAGTACAGTCGAAACAATACTAAACATTGAAAATATGGTATACATTGAAAATGTTCTTAGGTTTCTATTTTTTTTCCTGGGCAAAAAAGTCTGATTGAGCAAAAAATTTGATTCTATGAAATATGTAAGCTGATTTGCAGTATGGTGTTTCAACTGTATTTAACAAATTGATAGTAGACTTGTGCTTTTTATTATTGTAACAGTTATTGTCTAGTATAATAATGTTAACATCAAGAAATGAGGCCAAATTTATTGACTGAGCTTGTAACAAAATAACACACACCCCGTTAAAGTTTCACAGAAAGTTTTTTTGCTGAGAAAGTTCCTAAAATGTCTTATCTAACAAAAGATTCCATTCACTGAAATTCTTTTCCAGATGGGGGGACTGAGTAAAATTTGTTAAGCCAATGATGTCATAAAAGTCATGTAAAAAAGTCAGGAAGTTTCGAAATGTTATGTCCAACTAAACGAAAGCAGATTTTAGGAAGTTGAAGCCTTTGTTGCTTTTACTTGTATATTATTTTGGTCAAACTATATATGAAATAATTGGTACTGTTTGTTTTTAAAGGCCAAGATGAGAGAGAAAGTGCTAAGAAGAGACGTCAGAGTGACTATAGACGAGAGCTGCAGCTTCAGATGGAGGAAGCAAAAGCGGCTAAGAAAAGGTACATACATGTAGATGAAAATAATTCACTTAGCTTCAATAATGAACAGACTGTGTGTTCTAATAAATACATATTGTTCTGAAGAAAATTGTAGTTTTTAAATGCAGAACATGTTAAACGTTCATTAACTTTCAAGCAGTATTTCAGTATTCAGAAAAAAAACCTCATAGTTATGCATTATATTTGATATGTTTTTATATGCTTTTCATACAGTTGAGGAAAAAATGTGATTGTTACTCATAATAATTTGCTGTTAATTGCATAAATTATACATGACATCTTCAGTATGCACTGTATCAAATGAAACCATGTTGTATTCTTCATCAGGGAAAAAATGCAGGAGTTGCGTGTAAATGCCTCAGGCCTGCTAGATCCGGAAAAAAACTCTCAGCGAATGAGGGGTCTTGAAGGGCAACCAGGGATCAGCCCACGTAGAGAATACAAAGCAAAAGAAGTTCAGCCATATCATACAAAGTTCTTACTGGATGACAGGTGAATGTCTTCTAATTGATCCACTTTTAATTAGTTATGATTGTGTGTGTGATAATTTTGTCACAAAGAAAATGAGTGGGAAACTGTTGTCTTAACTGTAGAATGTTTCGAGAGATATGCTTGCTTAGAGACTCAGAGTCTAATAGATAGAGATTCAGATTATGAAAGATTTGTTGACTTTTTAAGTCTTTTAAGGTCAAAATTTTAAGGTATTTAAGAGATGTTTAGATTTGAGATGTGTTGCTACAATAACAGACTAAGGTATAAAATTCTAAAGGCTTTTAGTCTTGATAGCTGTTATGATAATGATTAGAGAAAAACGGGGATTCAGGCTTATGCAAACTTACAGGATTTTTAATGCCAAGTTTGATGTGTGTTTTTTTATATTACACTTCTTTGTAACATCTTTTACTTTGACAATGTTTGAGGCCAACTTTTATTCGGGAAGTGAGAATTTATTGTTAAGTGCTTCAGTTGACATATTTCTGCTTTTGCTACTGGATCTATCAGTTCTAGAAAGAAAGGAAGGTATGTGTTTATGTTGTTGTTGGCTTTTTTTTTGCCCCCACTTGAAAATAGGGAGGCATATAGCAGTGTTGTCTGTACTTACGTACATGGCTCTATCATTTTGTCCAGTCAGTAACTGGCAAATGCTTGGGCCTAGGATTGTTAAACTTCACAGGACTTTAGGGCATGACCCCTATTAGTTTAGGTTGCCCTAATAATTTTCATTCTAACATTTGATAATGTTCTGAGTGTTGTGTTCAAAACCAGGTTTTCAACAAAGTTAAAAACTGGTTATAAGAATTATGTTATTTGGTCTGGCTGGACCTAGAAGAGTGGGTAGGCATCAGCATCAAACTTAATTGTTTGTGCTTATTTCCTACATTACAGATAATCTTTTTGTAATTAAACTTGATTAGTTGAAAGCTTATAGCGAGATCATCCTTGGGATTGCTATTAGGAAGACGTTGGTTCACGGAGTCACTCGCTATTACTAAAAGAAGATTTTTGGGTTTTCACTCAATATCTTAAGTTCTACTTGGCCTTTGTAACCAAAATTAGTCATTTGATAGCTTCTATCAGGGCCTTCCTTGCTTTTTGGGTCAAGAGGTCGTTTTTTACTACAGTTATAGCCATCTGTTTCTTATGCCACATATTTTTGAAAACACATCTTTGTCCTATGGACGCATTTCTAATTTTAAAATCTTTTCAATGACAGATGAAGCAATGGCTTTTTAAAGTCACACAATCTGTATAGTTGCTTGTAAATTTATTTGCAAAAGTTGTATATGCAATGTCTGTCTGGTTCTCCAGCACTAAATTATATAGACTGTGACAATAGATATTTTAGAATCGCGACTATGGCATTCATAAGTGTATGTTAGATTTTTAGACATGTAATATAAAGTTGTGTTAAGTTCTAACTATTTCATATGCACTTATACTATAATGCATGTCAATGTTATTTTTGTCCTTCTACTACAATTTCTTATTTAACTTTAATTGATTACAGTGGAGATTATGATGCACTTGGTCACAGACCAGGCGAATATGTCCGTACTGCTCCTGCGAATGTAGGTCAGCAAGGGCGTCTCCAAGGTCTTGGCCTTGGTGGTCTTGGGCTTGGAAGGTACATGATTGACAAGCCAGCTTGCTTAAATATAAACAAATATGCCTTTGACATTTATGCAATTAACAAATACATTATATTGCATCTTTGTTATGCATATTATTAGAAGTGTACCATATATAAATGGCATTATAAAGTAACTTCTGTCTAGTGTGCTAGTGTTTACATGTAATATGTCTCATTTTATCATGATCTGTATGAATTATTTGGTCACTTGGTACCTATCTTTAAAAATTTGACTCCCTTTTTTCTGTAGAGTACCAGATTATCAAATGGTCCAAATTTACCAGTTTTGTGTTCACTGCAGCTAATCTGTTTTTCAGTTATGTTAAAACTTTTTGTCAATAATGTCCTTTTTGTGTATGTAACAGAAATAAAGTCTCAGTTATAAGGATGGTTGGGAATGATCACTTGAGTTGGGTACCGTATTTCTTGAACTGGACAGTCAGGTCTGGTCAGGTCAGGCATTGTCTTCTTTCAACCTATCACAGAAATGTCTCATACAAAAAACTTTGGATACTTAATTACTAAGGTCAGCATAGGACCTATCCCAATTCAGTCATAATTCCTTTGTTAATGCACGGAGTTTTAGAATTATCTGTGACTGTCTTTTTTGAGAGAAAAATACTTAGATAAATTTTAGTATTTTAGAGCTTATAGAATGTTGTGCATATAGCATTGCACGAAATAAACAAGTAATTAGTCAACTTACTAGATAGACTTCAGTTGCAACTGAAAACCCCAGTGTCATAGAAAAATGTATTTTATAACTATCTTAACAGTAGATATTCAAGATGCTAGAAAGACTGTGTCCAGAACATCCCATAAAATCATCTCATCTAAGCAAAAGTGAAGAATTTTCACAAACAGAACGAAAGAAAAAATTAATAATGTTTATCAGTTACAAGATTTTGTAACATTGTCAAATTTTTTCACAATATGCTTTCAAGCCCGATGAATATATATTTTTGTAATGTTTTTCATGTACAACATAATCTGCCGTGTAACACAAGTATACCAGTACGCACAGTGTCGGCAAACACAATCAGTATATGAAATATCTATCATTCATTGTTGTAGCATAGACACTTATTTTAGCATTATTCTTGATTGTAAGAGCTTAAATCTTTTTGCCCTTTACAGCCAGGACCATGATGTTTTGGGCCAGGGGGCTGCTCAGACACGCCCAGCTCAACCCCTTAAGGGTATTTTGAGCAATGCAGATATGGGAGGTTTTCAGAGGTAGTTAGACTCAATCTGCTTGTTTGAAGTGGTTAATTGCATGCTGCTAAATCACTCAGCATTTGTAATATAAATAGTTAATTTTAAAGCATTTAAATAATGCATATTTTCTTTTCTTGTGGTTTTGTTGGAAATTTTATTTTAACCTCAGAGCGCTTGTATTTTATATTAGTATTTAGATATCAACATGTAATTAAGTTTGATTTTTTTCAAAAAGCTAGAGCTCGTTTAATTAAGTGATATTTAGTTTAGAGTTCTTGATGTGCATTAATAGATATGAATTGGTCTGGCATGGTACAGCCACACAACCTGAGTTTGATTTTATTTATGTTGTGGTGGAAATTCTATTCTGTGCATAGACTGACCAACTATTTCAGCTAACTGGCTAATGCTGATTCACCCTAATAAACTGTCAAGAAATTTGAATAATAATGCAAAACAGTAAAACAGAATATAATTTCAGCCTTAAAATTAGTAATCAGAATAATACTAAATCAAGGTTTTGTTGCAGAAATGCACCGGGCACACCTCAGAGTGTTTCTGATACGTAAGTGATGAAAAAAAAGGCTGTTGGAGGGGGGTCACACTGTATGTAGAGTAGATTTTGCATAGCATCATTTTTTCCGTGTCTCCTGCTTTTCTGACATACTGTCATCTTTCTGGGAGAAGCAAATGAAATTGAAGTATGACATGCATAAATGTTGAGTAAACAACTGTGAGTGAAAATGACTGAGAAATTAATGTATACGTCAAGCTCAAAGTTTATGGACATTACTCAGATAAATTTATAACATCAAGCCAGGTTAAAGGGATATACAGGCAAAAGTTTTACGCTTTCTTTCTCATTCCTTCTATGAATATACTATAAATATGATCAAATTAAATACAATGATCTGTCCCAGTAACAAAGATTTCCTCTTTTTAAATGAAAAACTGGGTGGTTTCCTAACTTGACCCACGTGGGTCTAGATAGAAAATTTAGATTTCGCGCTAAATTTCGCAGTGAATGATTGGACGGTTGAAGTACCTGTCATGTGATCTACGGCAGAAACAACCCAAGAGAAATGACAATTGGTTGTTTTTGTCATGTGACCTTTTTGAAAATAACTCAGTGATTTTGTTCCATTTTACTTTTTGTTAAAGAAGGTTCAAATATTTACGTTCAAGCCCGCATTTCACTACAAACATAATGAGAATTTAAATTTCTTCAAATTGAATGTGATTTGAGCAAATAATATCAGTTTTAATTTTTTGGGCACTCATTTGCCTGTGTATCCCTTTAATGCATAATGAAATGATAGTTTGTAGTATTGATTTTGAATTCAGTTACATATCAGTTTTGCAGGCTGTATTTTTTTTTCGGTATAAATGACTGTGGCTTGACAAAATACAAGAGTTTTAGCTGTTGAATATATGATTTCCTTTCATTTATCTGGCAAAACGTGTCGCTTAAAGAAAGGCTGGGTGTGTGGTTAAAGACACTGCAGTGCTTCCAATGTGCAGGAATTGTGCAGCTCTTCGGAAAATACGGTTTATAGAAGTTACTAGTTACGCTGCATTCTGTGTTAATTTGGTTGTACATCAGTTTTGTTAGTCTTGCTACTTTTTCAAAAGTTTCATTATTTCAAGTTTGGATTTGTTGAAACTTAGTATCTTTTGAGTGTTGGCGCATTCTTAGTGGGGAAGGATTTTTTTGTGATTCTCTAGTGTAGTTGCATTATGAATTTGAATCTGTGAAGTCTGAAACACATGTTAAAATAGTAAAATGTTTTCAGAATTATTTTTTTAGTATGGTAAGAAAAGTAGACTTAACACTGACATTATAGTCTTATATATAGTCTATATATTCTTGAAAAGTGCAGTTAGTGGTAAAATTTCATGTTCACACAATATGTTAAAAGAGAATGGAGTGTCACTGTTAAAGCAGATAGATAATGCAAGTTTATCAAATCTTTCTAACTTAACTAATGTTTAGGAAAAGGCATTGACAATAGAACCCTACACTTAAGTAACTAGTACAAAAATAACTTACTCATTATTTGCAGACTTAGTCCTTCAAAGGGTGGAAAGAGGGAGTAATTAATTAAGAATGAAAATATTTATATCATAGGTGATTGCTTTATCAAGGACTGTTTCTGTATTTCAGTGGAGATGATCTCCGGCTTGAGCTTGGTGGTGGGGGTGGAGGGAGAGATAGAGGGAGGAGGAGAGATAGGGATATTGGCCTGCTAGATCCAGGGTTTGCTGGGCTGCTTGAATCTCGAAGACCTCTTGGTACCGCTAACCCTCCCCCTGGACTCATGTACCAGCCATCGTAAGTATCTGAGAGTTGTTCTACTGGACACAGTAGTTGTAATTTAACACTTGAGCTCATGATGAAAATAGTTCAGAAGAAATAGTATATAAATTAGGCATTCACACTAAGATTGATTTTGAAAAATGACATTTACATTCGTAGAATTTTAGATTCTTTGTTATAAACTGTGGAGCTGTAAGGAAAAGGGTTGATTTACTTGTAAGTATGCATTCAACTAGAATGAAGATGATTGCACATTTGGATTACAATGAACTAAAAGTGCTGAAAATAGAATGAAAATGTTATGTTATTATCAGAAAATCTGTGAACCTATATAATTAATTATGCAGTAAGTGTCATGTTTAATATACTGCTTGTGAATGGATGCATGCTCTAGCTAATACATCAGGTTGTGAGACAGCATGCTTACATGAATATGCTAACATTTGTAACCGTTTCTTTTTGGCATAATTCTAGACTTTATAACTCGCTTGAAAATGATATTTAGAGTGTTTTAAATTGAAGATTTAACAGATCAGTAATGGTGTTAAATAAGTTTTGAAGACACTTGACTCTGCCCAGAGCAAGACTTGACTTTGCTCAGAGCTGGTTGCAGATTGCCCCCTCAGAATATGTTAGGTCCCAGTTAGCAGCTAACTTCTTCTACTGAACTTTCAAATTTGACTTGATATTAAAGCAGGTACTTGAAAAATTGTACAATTAAAAATTGGGAAAAAATTTACTGTTTGAACTTCCTTTGGTATGCTGTGGTTGCGAGAAACAAAAATACCATGTTCTAACTTTCTTCTTGCTGACAGAAGTGACAGATGATAATATTACTAACCTTAAGTCTTAGTAGAAGCTTGCTAAATGATTCATGAGATGTAGTGCATAAGGGGTGATTGCAAATAAGTGCCATCTGCCTTTTCATTCTACAGCACTTAAAACCTTTTTTTGTGTTCACTCCTTAAAAGTTATTTTATTATGCCAAAATAGTATCCCATTAGCTCAGAGTAACCACAGTATCAATGATAAGTCTTAATTAATTCAGAATAATTTTTCTTTAAAAGAGCCTGTTCGAGCTGAAAATATTTAAATGATTGTTATTGTTCTGTAACTTGGCTTGGCTTCACAACAAGTGACAATGATTTATGTATTTTCAGTTTTGGTCAGACAAGCTCTTCAACTTATGGCAATTTCCACTGAAGCTATATAGCGCTTGAAAATGCTTGTAACAGAATTACAATAACAGACTGTGGATGACTTCTATATATAAAAAAAGCTTTTTTAAAGACTTAACAAGTTTCTGTGATAATATTTATAAAAAATCATCCTCGCTCATTGTATTACTCCTTGTAATTATTAAGTCATGATGTATATCTTTTGTAGTACCATGTACCTATTAGTTGTATGAGTAATTGTCTTTAATTATGTAGTTATTCAAGAAGTTATTATCCCATTATTGTTGAAAGAGACAGAAACCATTTTTAGCTCACCTGAGCACAAAGCACAAAGTGCTCAGGGTGAGCTTTTCTGATCGGTCTTTGTCCGTCGTCCGTCCGTCGTCAACTTTTCATTCAAACGACATCTCCTCTGAAACCAATGGGGCAAATTTAATGAAACTTGTCTGGGATGTTCCTTGCATGAAGCTCTACCAAGATTGTTCAAATGGTTCTGGTCCATTGCATTTCTGGTTCACTGGAGCTAAAAATAGATTTTATAAGTTGGATCTTTAAAAATCTTCTTCTCCGAAATTTTGGTATGAAGCATCATCTAGTGGACCTCTACCAATTTTGTTCAAATTATGTCCCTGGGGACAAAACTGACCCCACCCCAGGGGTCAGTTGATTTTACATAGAGTTATATAGGGAATTTTTTTAAAACTTGAAAATCTTCTTGTCAGAAACCACAAGGCCTAGAGTTAAGATATTTGGTATGTAGCATTGTCTAATGGACCTCTACCAAGTTTGTTCAAATCATGGCCTCTGGGTCAAAAATGGCCCCGCCCCGGGGGTCACTTGTTTTACATAGAGTTATATAGGAAAATCTTTAAAAAATCTTCTTGTCAGAAACCGTAAGTTATAGAGCTTAGATATTTGGTGTGTAGCATTGTCTAGTGGACCTCTACCAAGTTTGTTCAAATCCTGTCCTCTGGGTCAAAAATGGCCCCGCCCCAGGGGCCACTAGTTTTACATAGAGTTATATAAGAAAATCTAAAAAAATCTTCTTGTCAGAAACCATAAGTTATAGAGCTTAGATATTTGGTGTGTAGCATTGTCTAGTGGACCTCTACCAAGTTTGTTCAAATCCTGGCCTCTGGGTCAAAAATGACCCCGCCCCAGGGGCCACTAGTTTTACATAGAGTTATATAGGAAAATCTTAAAAAATCTTCTTGTCAGAAACCGTAAGTTATAGAGCTTAGATATTTGGTGTGTAGCATTGTCTAGTGGACCTCTACCAAGTTTGTTCAAATCCTGTCCTCTGGGTCACTATTGGCCCCGCCCCAGGGGCCACTAGTTTTACATACAGTTATATAGGAAAATCTTTAAAAATCTTCTTGTCAGAAACCGTATCTTATAGAGCTTAGATATTTGTATTTGGTGTGTAGCATTGTCTAGTGGACCTCTACCAAGTTTGTTCAAATCCTGGCCTCTGGGTCAAAAATGGCCCCGCCCCGGGGGCCACTAGTTTTACATAGAGTTATATAAGAAAATCTAAAAAAATCTTCTTGTCAGAAACCGTAAGTTATAGAGCTAAGATATTTGGTGTGTAGCATTGTCTAGTGGACCTCTACCAAGTTTGTTAGAAAAATGTCCCTGGGGTCACTATTGGCCGTGCCCAAGGGGTCACAAGTTTTAAATAACAGTATAGAAGAAAATCTTTAAAAATCTTCTTGTCTGAAACCACAAGACCTAGAATTTTAAAATTTGGCATGAAGCAAGCTTTATCAAGCTTTTTAAAATTATTGGATTAGGTTAAAGGTCATGGAGGCTAAAAGTAGATTTATCTACTGTACCTCATAGAGCCTTCATTTATAGACCAATATCTTTGATATGCAGTATAGAGGTTCCTTGCATGGACCTCTACCCATGGGTAGGGTTTGAGGTCACTGGGTCAAGGTCACCATAGCTTATAATAGATATTTCTACTTTCTGTCATAGAGCCTTTAGTTATTGACTGATATTTTACATATTTGGTTTGTAGGCACTTACATATTTTCAATTAAAAAATGAAATACTGCTTAACAGCAAACCTACAGCCAAAGTACTCAGGTGAGCGATCCAGGGCCATCATGGCCCTCTTGTTTATAGTAGACTGGTATACAAACAAAAAGCTCTCAACTTCAGATTTCCAAGTGCTGATCAAGACAGATGGTAAACCAGTCCTAGACTTTCCCATAACTCACTTCTGCATAGAATCTCTTACCTCTCACATAGCATGTTTTTGTTTTTACTGTTGTTTTTTTCTGATGTTCAGTTTTTTTTTACTAAATACTTATTGTTGTCAATGCATTTGTATTGTTGTAGTGATAATGTTGTTAATGTTACAGAACTTAAAGTGTCTGCTTGTTTCAGTAAGCAGAGTACTTGAGTAACATCATGTCACAAGTTTATTAAGAAAAAATTCCATTGGGAAATGGAAAATGGTGTTTTGATCACATTTAAGTTTGGCCTCTGAGCAGGTGTATGCATTACTTTTGGCTTTTGTTACTTTCAATTTGTATCCGTATTTTAAAGAGGTCTGGTTAAGGTCATTGTTAACAGTTTTGCAAGAAGCATAACTTTATGTGCAACAGAAGTTCTTTAAATTAGTTGTTGGATGGTATAATGTTTTATAGTTATAATGCTTATAAAATTCCTCTTGACTCCACTGAAGAAAAATGGACATAATCAAAAAGGGCCATTGCACAAGAAATGTTGTACAGCATTGACTTCTCAAACTTTTTAGAGTATTCATTATGGAGGCTAAAGCATGTGTGTCCATTTGGGGCAATGTGTTATTCTCATCAACATTTGCATATTTGCTTTCATGCCTTAAGCTTACTCAGCTGCAGTTTGTTTTGAAAGAAGAATGTTGTTTTTTTACTTCAGATATTCGGAAATCCTTGATGTACCATCTCTTAATCCCCTGTCAGGGTAACTTGCTTATACAGGCTCTTTGTCTTACAATGTATCATTTTCATCAAAAGTTAACAATCTAACATAAATTAGACCTTGAACCTGACTTTTTAATGGAAGGTTACTAAATTAAAGATAATATATAGGATTAGTAAATATTTGTTTTAATGGAAGCTAATTTACAAATTTTGACATGCTGACTTGTATATTTCAAGCTAGATAGGAATTAAAGCCTTTATTTAAAAATTTTGTGGATGATGTTATTTCCAATAATTTGATTGGCTAGGAAAGAAAATGTAGGTACTACATATGAAAATCTGTCATTTGTTAGACAGTCATTATTAAGTTTTAATGGCTAATAAAATTTGATATTTTTATAGAGAAATCAAATTCATATTAGTTTTAGATAAAAAAAGACATACACAAATTTAATTTACCTCAGTTTTTGACAAGTGGGAAGGCAGAATATGATGGTTTTAAACACATCAAAAGAAAATATTTGCTCAGTTTTATACAAATTATCTCAGTTTTAGACAAGTCTTACTTTTGTCTACTGATTGGTCTCAGTTTTTGACAAATCTGATTAAAAAAAGCCTGCTGGTAACAAAATTTGAGAAAATTTCAGTGAAATCAAATGCTCAAATTTGTTGAGACCTGACTTGCATGATATATTTATGTGTTCATGCTTTTTTTCTGTGTTCTTTTTTTTTAATGTAAAGTAAGATGATTATAACTGAGATATTATCAAGGTGAAGGGTGTGTATAGTTTAACTACTTTATCCTCATTTTTTGCCAGATTGAAATCATCTTTTACTGCTGATATTTGTGAATTATCTTCTTGTGTTGATAGTAGTGTGTTTTTCAGTTTAATCCTGTTGTTGTGATATTTTCATTTTATAGCTACAGTTTGGTTTTGTCATTTAACATAATTTTATTACTGATTTTATTCTCATTGAAATTCTGTTACCACTATGGCTGTTAATACATTTTTGTGAGTAGCTTTCATTTGTAAGGTAGAAACCATTTATATTACAATAAATGTCAATTGAGTTTTGAAATTATCTTATTTTTCTCCCCTTTGTAATAAAAGTTGCTAACAATTGAGCTTTGATGGACATTCATTCAGTTTAATCTATGCAAAAGTTTTCTATCATTCCTGTTGATAAATTCTGATCGTTTGTCCAATACTTTTAAAAGTTTAGATGATAATATAGGACAGTCAATTCAAACTATACTGCTAGCCTTATTGTGAGAAAAACATGTCAGTTTCTTACAACGGTTCTGTTTATGTCAGATTGGTTAGGTCCATGTCATGTTTTTCATCTGGAGAAGTATTCTTGAGTAATTTTTAGTCCACCACCATGAGAATTAAGAATTTTCAGGCATTTGTTTCTTGATGTAAGAATGTGACTAATGCCATGTAACTTCCTTGTGACACCTCTGCAAAGCAAACATCTTTGAAACAAAGGTAGACATATGAAAAGTTTCATTTTGGATTTTCCATAACGACAAACTCTCATAAACAAACAAAATGATCTAAGATTTGTAAGGTGTTTGCTTTTAAAGAGGCTTTACTCTATTGTAATTGTAACCAGAATATAGAAGAATTATTTTCTGCATGAATATGGTGGCTATAAATGTGAATGGTATGTGTTTATGAGTTTTGTATGTGTAACTATTTCCAGTTTATACAAATTTAGTATATACTCAGATAGAAGATTTTATTACATGATATGAGAATTGAATAAATTAAAAAAATACTACAGAAAGGGTCGACATCTCAGGCTGTGAACAGAATCCAAAAACAATATTTCAAAATAGTCTGATGATCGAAAAAGATTGAGGCTCATCAAACCACAAGATAAAAAATTTCTGAAATTATTGTTGCTTTTCATAAAATGGAAGTCTGGGCTTACAAATCTTTATGGAAATTTAAGTTTTTTCTTCAAAAACAGAATCATTTTTCTAGAACGAATGAGTTGCAACTGTTCAAGATTTATGTTCTGTTTGATTTTCAGGACATATGTGACAGGTGGTGGTGGTGTAGGGGGACCATACAGTTCTATAGATGAGGCTTACCATTACTATGGCATGAAAAATCCACTGGATATTGATTCAGGTGGTAAGTGAATGCACAAATACATATACTGTCCCTGTGGCCTGCAGCCAATTGTATAAACAATGGTTAAATTTCACTGGGTTAAAGTTATGGTTAACTTCTGTTTTGGTTAAATGTCAAGTTAGCTTTTGTATAAAAAGGTTTGGTTATTTTAACCCATCCGCTAGTGGGTTAAATTTAACCATCCTCCTGGACCCTGGTTAAACAGTTAACCAGAAAAATGGCTGACAGAAGTGCTGAACCCTAGTGATCCGAGACAAATTCGACGACTTGACCTAAAGAGTAATGAACAGGACCTGGAATGTGTTCACCTACAGCATTCACCGAGGCCTGTATTTTCGCAGGCCCTCTGCTGTGCTTTCCTCCCATTCCCCATCAAATAAAATTTGTTCTCAAATTGTGCTTCACACTCAATCAGTACATGTTTCCCTCGGGGTCTGGGTCAAAATTTGCTTGAGCCAAATCTATTTTCGACGCGGAAAAGGGGGTGGGAGCGGGAGTGGTAGTACCCCCCTCCGGCATCAAAATTTTTTTAAATTTTCATTTGTAAATGGTGCTCTCTGAGGCTCTTTGAACCATTATGCTCTTTGATTATCAGACGAGTAAAATGACTCAGATTAAAAAAATTGGTGTTTTCCTGCTAAAAAATAAGCTCAAATCAATATCATAATATTTTTATGCACTGTAACAAATCAAAGTACATGATATTTACATATGATACAAGCTAATGCTGAGCCACGAGAATGGACGTTGATATGTTAACCTAGAATTGCCATTTTTCCAAGTATCTAAAAAAAATTCTAGCTGTGTCTGATTTCATTTTTTTAGGAGTTGAAGTTGAACTGTCTAAATCAAGTTTACGTTTTGGAGACATTTTTGATTTTTTGCATAAATTTATTTTTTGGCTATCTGATTACCCCCGTAAAAATTCAGTATTTATACCTTTGTACATTTACTCATAAAATACCTTTCATAATTACCTTTACTGACTATGAAAATTAAAAGAAATGTACCGAAAACGGGTGAATAAATTGATTCCAGTTTGCAAACAAACATTTCCACTTAATCCCATCGACCGCATTATTTATCCTTTAAAAAGTTAAGTGCCGACGATGATCACTTGACTGAGCCGCTGTTTTAAAACAATCATCCGTGATTATTGACTATGATCGAGCTAATTGGTTCACGAACAACTTGACACATATTTAATCTGTTAATTGCCGCAAACTGACACTCACATGTATATTACCGGATCTTACAACACGTGGACTGCGTCAATTGATTTATTACTAGTTTACCTATTTATATCGGAAAACCAGTCAACCGCCTCGATCTGAGCTAAACATTCTATTTTTTGACTCGGGGATTTCCCAAAATGTCGGAAGTCATAATTTTAGCGTGTTTTCGCCAATCTTGATTTTTTTGAGCCAATTTTCGCAATTTGGAGCCATTGGCTCCATTGCCGAAAGCCAGCGCGAGCCCTTCGAGGTGCATTTTTTTAACGTATTCTAGTTTTCTTTGGTAATGCCTGAACTTCCATTATAACTGTATTCATCTGCTGCACACTGTGATAGATTGCGGGAAAATTACGCAAATGGAACTATGAGAAGTGATGCATTTCGGGTTTAAGGTGATGCATTATGGGAGACTTGATTAAAACTGAGATGGGTTAAGTTTAACCAGTTTCAGTTAACTAACCACTTGGTTAAAAAGTTTTATACAAATGGTTAGTGACTAGGTTAACTTTAACCATCGTTTATAAGTTGTTAAGGCAAGCACTTATGGACCCGGAGATCAAAGGTATGAGACATGACAGCGGGGTTGCAAGACACTTCACCCCCCAGACACTTCACCCCGCAAAATTGGTAAGACACTTCACCCCCCAAAATTTATTTTGGAAATATATGTGAACTTAAACTTTTTATGTAGGTATGTAGCCATACTTGTTACATATATTTTTGTAGTAACTTTGCATATCAAACAACAACAAACAACAAAAAATGACAAATTATTTTTGCTATATTTTTGTATTAAAAACAAAAAGCATGGCTGCATGATAGAGGATAAGGATCTACATTGATCACATAATATGGTGTACCTCTTCTGTTGGCCCTATTGTTTTATTATTAGCTAATAATATAGAATTAATAGACATTTATACAGTGATCCTAATCCCAGCCAAACACCGAATTCTGTATGTGGCCAGACAACAAAACCATTAAAAATGCTATATGATTCAAAAGACACAAATACATATAACTATTAACACCTTTAATTGTCTATAAGTAACAAAAAATAAAATGGGGGGGGGGGGGGGTGAAGTGTCTGAGTCATTTTTCATGAAATGAGGGTGAAGTGTCTGGAAAAAATTGCTTGGGGTGAAGTGTCTGGGGGGTGAAGTGTCTGTAAATCAACAGCGGCTTGTTCTGACAAGGCTTGTTGGTGAGCTGACATCTAGTTACAGAATGATTACTGATTTACTGTCCACCTGGCACAAAGGAAAAGGGATGGGGGAGTAAACATGTACAACAGTAAATGTGTCTCATACAAAAAAGGAAGCCTTCAGAAAGTTGACATTCAGACATGTAAAGAGATCATTTGGGCTGGTATGTAATATTTAGTTAGACTGATGAACAGTAGCACATTTTAAAGTTATTTTCTTATGCAGGTGGTGGAGGAGGTATCCCAAACTTGAATCTTGGTGGAGATTTTGGAGGGGGTGGGGTTCCAGTGAGAGGGTCTCCAACACCAAGGGTCACATTTGCTGATGATCCACCTTCAACGTAAGTATTTCATTGATGGATTATAAATGTTTTTACAGCAGTTATATTTAAGCTTGTTTGACTTACAGAGGTTTAGAACAAAAAGTGGATACTAAAGAAAAAATAGATTAAGCCCAAAGCAAAGTGGAGATGACCATTAATGCAAAACAACTTTGTTGGATTTTACTGAAGATACTTAATTGTAAATTTGTAGTTTGGTTGAACTGTCTGTTGCCATAAGTTTGATACAGGAATTTTCCCTCATTTGAACTGAACTGAAATGTACATGTATATATGTCTTATTATATCATATAAAGAATTGAAATAATGCTCCTTGGCCAAGACATTACAGAGTTATATGCCCTTGGGACATATGGATGGACAGTTAGTTTGGATGTATTAATCAGTTATATTGATGATATTGTATTTTTGTAGAAGACGTAGGGACAGGAGTAAGGAACGTATATCACCCTACCAGTTTCCTAGTGATGAAGAAAATAGATCAAAGTCGAGGTCAGAATCACAAAATTATGGTGCAGAATTAGAGAGACAGGTACGTAGCATCCTTTGTCTCTCATTTATTAGTCCCCTACTGGTCCGTCTGTCCGCAAAAACTGGGTCCTGCAATAATTCAAAAAGTTCTTGAATTATTTTTATGAAACTTGAAACATGGGTAGATGGCAATATGGAGATTAAGCACACCATTTTATTTTGTTACTATATTGAGAATTTTTCAAATATCTACATTTCCTTTAATATTTCTGGAACCTATTGATGCATTTGATTGAGACTTTATACAAACTTAATTTGTGTTATTATAAATTTACACAATATGTTCCATAACTCTTTTCCTTATTTTGACAAAATTTTGCCCCTTTTTACTTAGAAAATATGGCAAATTGTTTATTCCTTTCGATGTTTTTCTTCCAATTACGTTTGAACTTATACAGAACCTATACAACTACAAAAACTAAATATGTGAGGAACACACAACAACGTCAGAACAGGTTTATAAATTTATTAATGCCAACTAGTTTCGGGTATTCGCTACCCTTTTTCAAGGTCCTATACCTATACAACTTTAGTCGTCTTACAGATCACACAGCAAGGTGCATTTATAAGTCTGTTCTGTGTCTTGAAAAATTGAGATATTTATTTGTATTACTTGTGAATATTTTATTGATAACATTATACCCACTTAATAGGCATGTGATCTTTTTATTATCGGTTGTATAAAACATACCTTCATCTATCATTAACAACAAACTGTTGATTTCAGCTAACTTATTGTCAGTTTTTAAATTTTGGTTCTATTTAGTGTGACAAGGCCCTTTCCAGTAGGAGACTTTCATTGCTTGGCAATATTCTTACTTGTTCTTCATTGATATTTTCTTACAGATAGTTTTAGTGTCTAGCTTAAGAAACTAAGTGAAGTATTTGTTTATTGCACTGTCACCTCTGTTGACCATGCCAGCCCATAAGACACCTCTGTATATAAACATATTTACTCGCAATTCTTGTTCATAATGCCAGACTTAGTTATTGTTTACCGGTGAATTCAGTATTCACCACACCTTGGGGATGGTATTATTTACTGCTTTCTGCATTATTGATACCTATTATATAGATGATACTTTTTTGTAATATTTTATGGTTTCTGAACCTTTTTTTCAGATTCAGGAAAAGAGAATGCAGAAACTGAGAGAAAAAGAAGAACAACAAAGGTACAGTGATTATTAGTTTTAAATATGTAAAATTTCTGATAGTTTTAGATAGAAAATAATGTAAAATTCCCTTAATTTAAATGGAATATATAGAGTACAATGTGTATTTTGAGGCCACTTTATCACCGTTTTATTGTATTATTCTGTAGCCAGAATATATATTTTTTTTAAAGGTATGACCGAAAGCTGGAGGAAGAAATAGCAAACTACAATCCTTATGGTAAAGCAGGAGGTGGGGCCCCAATAAAAGATGAACATGGCAAGGCTATAGGTAAATACATAGATAACTAAGTAGCAGAAAGTGAAAATTTTTAGAGGATTCCAGCTTCATGTTACTTTACATTTTAATAATATGCCTTGAACTTTGGACAACTCCTTTCGAATGAAAGATGTTTAAACTGAATTTTATAATTACCTTTGTTATATATTTTGAATGGCATGGTATTACATTAAGGAGCAAGTGTACTGAAATAGATGATACTTGCTTTAAATTGGATTACATTGACTCTCTCTCTCTCTCTCTCTCTATTTGAGTTTTTTATCGTCGGTACTGGTTGCCCATATGACCAACATCCCCTGCAGAGATAAGTTATTTTATGCTTTGGGGGATAGTGCAAGATACAGAAAGCATCCCATTCCAGAGACACCCCTGCTCTTTTGCATGCTCAGAGTACAGCACTTATACAAAGGACCTCGGTTTAATGTCACATCCGAAAGACAATTAGTAATTTTAGTGGAGGAGTTGGGGATCGATCACGGGACTCCTGGGTTACCAGTCCAGGGCGTTTCTACTGGACCACTCATCCGCTCCAATACTTTAACTTTCTTTTGTTTCTTTTGGTTATGCAGATGAAGATGCTGAGCTAGTGCAAACACAAAATCTGAATAAACTATTACAATACACAGTTACAACAGTAAACCATTACAACAAAGTGATAAGATCTAAGATAAAGTTTATATGTTGAAAGTTTTTTTTAACTTTTATTAACAATGTTCAATTTCAGCTGATTTACGATCATTACAAAGAGGTGGCCCTGGCTCGTACCACTCACCAAGACGGGAGGTTTCACCCACCTACTCACCCAGGCCTCCGTCTCCTCGTGATGACAAAATACGAACCCCACCTTTACAGCAGACAGCTTTCGGTGAATCAACATATGCCAGAGGTGGTCATGGTATTTTTGGCAGACCCAAGGTAAAATGCAACAAACCTGCATCTACTTTTAAAGAATCTCACACTTAAGCTGAGTAAAAGCTTGGATTGTTAGATCTGTAGAAATTCTATTGTCCTGATATTAGGAAAGTGGAACATGGTAGACATATGTATGTTGGAGAATCATGTTCAAGAATCATCGAGGTTTTCTGGCTTTGTGGAAAACTGAGTGCATTGTTTTCTTTTCTTTTTATGTTACAGCACAAAATATTGGTTAATATTTCAGCATGTATTGGGACTGAAATTAATATTTTTTCAAGTTTCATTTCATGGTGTTCTAATCTTGTCAAGGGTGGAGTTTTTATGTATATTTTTGTTTATTTACCATTTAATCTTATTGAATGAGAATATCATACAAAAAATGTGTAAGCATATTATTTCAGTATAGTTATCACGTTTGCACCTATGTATGTATATCATCTATATATATTGACATAGCCAGACAGAACCATTCACACTATAAGGAAGACTTTAGAATGTTTGAATGATTTGGAAAACCATCTAAACTGAAAACCTTTACACACTTGTAAATGTTATATGTTTTGGAGTACAATGTAAAATGAATACCTTCAAACAGTTTTAAATATGACATGTTTTGGAGTACCATGTTTCCCAAAATAAAAATAAAAAATAGTGTGTATGTGTGTTTCTGGACATGATCATAGCTTTTCAGTATATATGTTGACTAAGTATATACTAGGCAATGCTTCATCATGCTATATGTAACTTAAGCTTCTAGGTGTAGCTATAACACAATAAACACTTTGTTTTACAGACAGAGGCTGAAAAAGATGTGTCAGAAAAATACAAAGATGAGTTACGAGAACAGGTAGGTTATACTTTGGTTTACTACAGTTTGGTAATGATTTTAATTTACCTCAAGGTCTTACCTGTGTTGATGCCTTGATTTGTGCATTAACTAAATTTACACTAGGTTGACAGTAGTCATTTTCTGGTGTGCATACTTTAATATTGTGAGATATACACATTGTGTAGAAAAAGATGTTTTGGAATCATTGAATTAATATTTAGAAATTATTTATTGTACATGTAGGTCTGCTTATAATTTCTCTCAGTTTGGATAAAGTTATTGCCTTTTGTTTAAAAAAAAGTAACATTATTCTTTCAACATATTATTACATTGTTCTTTAGTCTGAGCCATAATTTGTTCATTTTCTCAAGTCTTAACATGTTCCAAGAATGTGTCATTGTTTTCTCATAGATTGCTGAGAAGCGGCGCCGAGAGCAGATGGAGAAAGAGCGAGAGAGGATGGAAGAAGAGAGGGAGAACAGAAGGTTAGAAGAACAAAGACTACGAATGCAGCATGAGTATGAAGAGGAACAGAAAAAGATCAGGGCGAGAGAGGAGGAGGTCAGTACTATATCATTAAGGTTTATTTCGCTAAAAAGACCAGTCAAAAGTTGTCAGTCTGAAAAGCAGACCTTTTTCGTTCTAAGCTATCGACTGTGGTTCCTTTAAATTGCTGATTTTGGTAAAATTTATAAATTGTTAAAAGTGGTCTAAAAAGCGGAACTTTACTGTAATTAGATTAAGCTTGATTGTGATGCTAAATATGTAACTTATATTAGTAACCTTTGAATAAAACTCTTTATAGATACAATCTCATTAAAAGAGTGCAAGTTAAAATCAATTCAGTTATCTCCTCACAGCTAGGTTGATAATAAGTGTGTTTGCTGAAGGACTTGCCATTGATCTAAATGCTAAACCTACTGAAAAACTCTTTCAAAGAGGTATTGTCTAACATTCCAGGGAGGTTACATGTTAAGTTTTTGTTTTTGCCATGCTTTAATGAAAATGTAATATTTGACCTCTGTAATGCATTGTAAAACATAGTGAAAAATATAAAGAATGAATTTTACATCACCAAATATACTTTATCTCTCTCTCTTTCTCTCCTAGACTCGACGAAAGAATGAGGAGTTAAAGAGACAAGCAGAAGAGAAGAAGAAGGAAGCAGATAGGAAAAGACGAGAAGCAGATGATGCTAGAATGAAAGAACAACAAGAACAAATGGAACGAGAGAAAAGAGAAAGAGAACAGGTAACCTTATTGGCTGAAATCTGAAAGACTTTTTTGAAGCAAAATTACACTTCATTAAATGCCATGGAAGTTTACATTATTACATTAAAGGGGCAGTATCTTTTCCATGTAATGAAACATATTTTTTTAATTAAGAAATAACTCTTACCATCAAAAAACGAACAGTTATTCAATATAAATGATTTTTTTTTCTTTTTTTTCATATTTTTTATTTTTAAAATGGCAGTACATGAACAAATATAGCTTGGTTACACCTTAATGATCATGTGATTCAGACTGCCTCATTGTAAACAAACATAACAGACTCAACAAGCTCTTCATTATCAACATTCCAGCAGGTTGAGACTTGTGATGAAACACGTAGGATCCTTACGGACCTTTCATACAATTCTGTTTTACCTTTCTTTTCTCTGATGACGGTATTTCTTTTTCATGGGGTAATTGGGAAGACAATGATGCACCATTTTTTAAAGTTAATTAACCATTGCATGCATGTGAGGGAGTATCAAAGTAAATACTGGAAATTGACAGAGTAAAAAATAATATTTTTTCAATGTTATTGCAAAAAATAGAAAGAGCATTTCGGCTACAAATATTTTTGAAAAGGGACATCAGGTCAACATTGAGGCAGCCGTCCGGTTTATTTCAGATCAAATAGAATCTATTTTATCTTTTATATTAGGACATACTACCTCTTTAACCTTACTTAAATTTCTTGTTTTGCGTTTCTTTCCGTTAGGACTAGGATAATAGTTTAATATTCTGTTGTAGAAATGTTTCAAGCTTGACTCAGATCGTATTGGGTTAAAATTATATTCTGCTACTTTGGTAAACAGACACGCTTGTTTAGACTGATCTATACTTTTAATAAAACAGAACGAAAGAACTTAACAGGTCAAAAATGCATGAAGCTGACTTCAAGATGAAAGCTAATGTCTTACAGCCCTTAAATATGCTGGTCCAACCTTAGAAATAGCAAGTATTCTGAAAGTTGAGAATAGGCAATTTCAAGTTAAGGGTTTTCATTTGACTGTTATTCCATAATTATATTTTGTTGCAAAATTTTCATGTTTGTGAACATACTAAGGACTGTAATGGTTTAATTTTGTTGTTGTTTTTGCATTATAACCTGTAGAAATTTATATCATACAATAATAAACATTCTGATTGCAATTTGTGAAAAAACGCATCTCGGCGCAACTACTTAATAAAAATACCTTGCATTTTTTGCTTGGTGTTGCTTTCATTTAAAATGTAGACCTATTTGTAAATTCTTTGACTGTATTACAAGTATATGAACCAAGACAAGTACAGTTTATGAAAATTATAACAGTTGAGTCATTTAGTATCTCAGAATGTAGAGATAGTGGCAGTAGTGCATTTCATTATTGCTAGAAAAGATAGGCATGTTCAGAATATATTTCAGGGGCTATTTGCTGCATAATTGGGACATATAACTTGGGGCATATAATGTATTGGATCTTGGGAAAAACTATATGAAAGCTTATATTGCATGTGTCATGTTATTAATTTCCAGAGGGAAGCGGCAGCGAGTGAGAGACTTAAGTCTCCCCCTGTACCAGCAGTAAAAGCTAAGGTAGATAACTCTGGTCACAGTGAATGTTTACACAGAATGCTTTGGTGTTGCCTAACATTATTTATATAATCATGCTAACACAATATGTGTAAAATTCCTTTTGTATATGTTATATGTGTTTGACAGTGTTTGTCTTACTAACATATTACATTTGGTGTACATCTTTTTCTCTAACAGTTAACATTTTGTAACATTTGTCTGACATTTTTAGCTCACCTGTCACGTAGTGACAGAGTGATCTTTTCTGATCACCTTTTGTCTGTCATCCGTCCGTCCGTCCTTACGTCCATTAACAATTGGTTTGTTAACACTCTAGTGGTCACATTTTTGCCTCAATTGTCATGAAACTTGGTCAGGATGTTTGTCTCACAATATCTTGGACGAGTTCGAACATGGGTTATCAGGGTTGGAAAACTAGGTCACAGAGCCCAAATATAGAAAAACCTTGTTAACACTCTAGAGGCTACTTTTTCAGTCCAAATATCCTGGAAATTTGTCAGAAATGTTCTAATGATGATTTCTAGCTCAAGTTCAAATATGGGTCATCTGGGTTCAAAAACTAGGTCACAGAGCCCAAAAATAGAAAAATCTTGTTAACACTCTAGAGGTTAGTTACATTTTCAGCCCAAATAATCTTGAAATTTGTCAGAAAGGTTGCTTTGATGATTTCTAGGTCAAGTTCAAATATAGGTCATCTGGGGTCAAAAACTAGGTCACAGAGCCCAAATATTGAATAACCTTGTTAACACTCTAGAGGTATCATTTTTAGACCAAATAATCTGGAAATCTGTCTGGAAGGTTGCTTCTATGATTTCTAGCTCAAGTTCAAATATGGGTCATCTTGGTTCAAAAACTAGGTCACAGAGCCCAAAAATAGAAACATCTTGTTAACACTCTAGAGATAACATTTTCAGCCCAAATAATCTGGAAATTTGTCAGAAGGTTGCTTCATAGATTTCTAGCACAAGTTCAAATATGGGTCATCTGGGTTCAAAAACTAGGTCACAGAGCCCAAAAATAGAAAAATCTTGTTAACACTCTAGAGGTTACATTTTCAGCCCAAATAATCTGGAAATGTGTCAGAAAAATTGCCTTGAGGATTTCTAGATCGAGTTCAAGTATGGGTCATCTGGGGTCACAAACTAGGTCACAGAGTCTAAATATGGGAAAACCTTGTTAATATTCTAAAGGTAGCATTTTACAGTCCAAATAACCTGGAAATTTGTCAGAAAGATTCTATGGATGATTTCTAGCTCAGTTTTGAATATAGGTTCTCTGGGGTCAAAAACTAGGTCACAGAGCCCGAAAGTAGAAAAACCTTGTAAAAGCTCTAGAGGTTACATTTTTAGTCCAAATGTCCTTGAAATTTGTCAGAAAGGTTGTTTCAATGATTTCTAGCTCAAATTAGGATATGGGTCATCTGGGATCAAAAACTAGGTCACATGGTACAAATATGTAAAAAACTTTTTAACACTCCAGAGGTTACATTTTCAGTCCAAATATCCTAGAAATTTGTCAGACAGGTTTTTTTGATGATTTCTAGCTCAAGTTGGAGTATGGGTCATCTTGGGTCAAAAACTAGGTCACAGCCCAAATATGGAAAAACTTTGTAAACACTCTAGAGGCTACATTTTAAGTCCAAATGTCCTGGAAATTTGTCAGATAGGTTGTTTTGATGATTTGTAGCTCAAGTTTGGATATGGGTTATCTGGGGTCAAAAACTAGGTCACAGAGCCTAAATATCGAGAAACCTTGTTAACACCTAGATGCTACTTTTTCAGTCAAAATATCCTGGAAATTTGTCAAAAAGATTGTTTCAATAATTTCTAGGTCAAGTTCGAATATGGGTCATCTGGGGTCAATTAACCAGGTCCATAGCAACTTTGTTAAAAGCAGTCATACTCAGGTGAGCGATACAGGGCCATCATGGCCCTCTTGTTAACATATATAGACAGGTATCTGCAAAAACTGTCATAATAATCAGTAAAGTTCAGTTTCAGCCTGTTGAACACCCACTTTCTGTATATGCTAATATTCTAAAAACTGTAAGTCCACTCCTTAAACATATAGATGATTTAATCCATCTGCAAAATTCTGAATTACACCAACAAGAAATCAGAATAATGAAATATTGAGTGTTAAAATACTAACCAAGCTGTGTACTTAAGTACTGACCTTAAATCGTCTATGATTTAGATTGACTATATAATTCTTTATAGTTGTCAGTGATAAAAAAGAAAATACATGTAATGATTTAGAGGTAGATATGTTGGGTGGGGTTTGTTTGACTTTGCTCATGATTCTCCAACTGTACATTATGTGTTGTTGTTTGTCATGTACTGTTTATGTTTCTGTTGCTGCTGTCCTGATAACTGTGTTGGCACAATGTCTGTTATTTGTAAATCCTTTTATTGACCTTGCTTGTGTTTCAGCTTCATTATATCCAATTGATAAGTGTGTTTCCTTTATACAGCTACATTATAATGTTCCACAAATCCTGCCAACATATTTGATAACAACCTGATTTCAAAGAGCATTATTTTATAACACCTTTACTGTCTTTACCTTTACTCTTTGCATACTTCACACAAATATCTTTTTATGATGTTGATCATACAGTGGTACATCCAGATTTTGATCAAATGATATTTCCAATAACTTTGGGAAACAATGTTTCATCGAAAATTTGAGATTTTTAAGTGCCATTCTTGTGGATTTCTGGATGGTCTAAAAGAAAAAACAAGTAATTGTAGCATTTTAAACATGTAAGTATTTTCAAAAATATAATAAATAAATAAATATGATTAATATAAAATAAAATAAGTATTTAAAAATTGGACAAAACTTGACAAAGGGAGGTAGTGGGAAGACCTACCCTCAGATTTAATTTTTTGCTGTTTGTGAAAACCTGGATCTGCCACTGTAATTGTAAATTGTGTTGTAAGATTGTATATGTTGATAGTCATACTTGTTACAGCACTGGTATCCACCTGAACAAAACATTTACACCATATACCACCAGGTAACAATACAGCATGAACCAGTGCACTGTATCTTAATGCTTCTTGTTTTCTGTATACAAATAGTTCTGGCATTGTTCCTTGTTGATAGGTTGTAGCTTATTTTAACATTATCAAATTCTTTGAACTACAGTACAGTATCTTTGGACCTCTACGGAAAATAAGTACTGTTTGAAATAGATGGAAAGTTGCTCTATATAATTTCTGAATGAAAGTTTCAGTTTTTCCTGAAACCTTTGAACTTCCTTTTTAAGACAAATGTGACAGTATGAGCTTAAACAGATTCTTTCAATACCTGAATATTTATTTTCAAGTAAACCTAAAACCTTAACTGTACTGCCTGCAGACATTACTTTCATGTTTTAAATGAAACAAAGTGATTTTTAGTGTCTGTAACAGGCACTGTAGGTTATAGAATTGATAGAGCTTTTTCAGATAATTTTAAGTAGACAATAGTTTACAAATTTATTAGTATGTCAATGTATATTGTATTTGCCTGCACAGATAATGGATAATTTCACATCACCATTTAATAGCTGTTGCACGATTAACTTTTTAAACATTTATTATTTATGTACACGTACTTGGTTTAGAAGAAGCCAGTGATTGCTTTGAAGATATTTACAGCACAATTTGCCTATATATAATGCTAACATGAACTAACTATATCACACTTCAGACCAATGATGAGAGAGGCAAGTCACCGCCTGTCCCAGCACATCGTAGGGGTCGAGACTCAGCTGCTTCTGTCAGATCTCGTACCTCACAGAGATCACAGGTAGTTTTAACACACAGATTTAACTGTAGGCATTTATGATGTGGTTTGTACCCTTTCATCAAACAACTCTTGTTGTTGGTGAAGTTATGAAATTTTGGAGAAGATCCATACATCTGAATAATTTTCCTGTAATACTTTCCATACATGAATTTTGAAATGTTATTGTCTGATAATGGTAATGACAATTTCACATTGTATTTTTCTGAAAATTTTTATACTTCTGATCTGGTAAAGTATATCAGTTACAGTCTTAAATGAGTCACAAAGATTGAGAATATATCGGAGCAAAGCTAACATTTTACACTGCTTTAGTTAGTCAGCATGTAATAGACATACTAGACATACATGAATAGTGCTGTAGTCTTAGAGATATACTTTCTATACAATGTTTAAATATTTTAAATAAATCGCCGTAACTGAATAAATTATGTGATTAAGCCTTTCCTTTTTTATGTAGGCAATGGCAGGTAAATAAAATCAACATAACAAAAATGCTGCTAGTTCCACTGACTAAAGGTGTTGGTATGAATAACTTCAGTTTAATCATTATAGCAAAACTTTGACAAGCATCAAATATTCTGTGATCACCCTTTTGTTTAAAATATGAATGCACTTCCTTTACTTTCATTTTCATGAAAATGAGAAATATGTTACATTAATGGATGTTTCATCTTTCAGCAACCATCTCCTGCCCCAGGTCCCTCTGCAAACAGACCAAATAGTATGTATGCTTGTTTGTTCTTCATATTTTTTCATTTTATATCTTTCATAGAAATATATTAGCTACCCTCATTATTCTTACTTAAAGTTATGATTTATGTGATGAGTTGTTGTTGTTGTTCTGAGTCATTTGTTATGTTCTGCCATTTTACAGAACTTCATAATTTTTATCAGACACTGTAAAAAAGCAGTTTGTTCTCATACATTGTTGGATGTTTATTTTTGTTCAGGTTCAGATGTTCTGACACAGCTAGCTTCCATGAGAAAACAACTGCAGAGTGAGAGAAGGAGGGTGGAAAATGCTCTAGAACATAGCAAGGTAGGAAAGAGAAGGTTTAACCATATATTGAATGAAAGGTACAGACAAATACAATTTAATATGTTTGTCAATGAAGCTTGTCAGCTTGTAGATTTAGTATAATCTTAAGTACATGTACTATGTTAATAGTGTTAACTATGTAATTTGATGGTTTCCTGCACTATTTTTTTCTTTTTTTGCAAAAAAACTAACTGTATTGCTAAATACTAAGGTATATGCTATATACTTTCGATGTTGGGGAAATTGATAATCTCTTCCGAAACTCATCCAGCCGATGTTGGTATGTGGCTGATAAAAGACGGACTATCTGCTATGTATCTTTTGAACTTTTCTGTAAATTTTAAAAAGGCAAGCTTAGTTGCTATAGTTATATGATATTTGAAGGTCACTTAAGTTACACTTCAACATTTCACCAATGAATTTACTGTTATCACTGTTTGTTTCAGAATGAACCTGATGTGTTTATAATTTACTGTTATCACTGTTTGTTTCAGAATGAACCTGATGTGTTTATAATTTACTGTTATCACTGTTTGTTTCAGAATGAACCTGATGTGTTTGATCCAAGGACAGTACAAAGACCACCACCGTTAGTTCTTTATTTCATTCTTTATTTTAAAAACTGCTTACTTAAAATTAACAACACCTTCTTGATCTCTATTTCTGCAATCAGAAACCAGATAGGTGAGATTTTTGGGCTTGATATTGTTTCAAAACACCAGCACCTCATCACATGCTGTCCTTTGCATAATGAGTTAGTCACTTTCACTGAGAGGAATTTATTTGTTTCATGAAACACGGTTTACTTTGCCAACAAAACTTTGTTACAAGTATAAAAATCAGTATTTTCTAGAGCCTTAGCCAAACACATCTCATTGAGGAAAACAGTTGAGTTCATAATGTTAGTGAATATATCTTAAAATTTACAAAACATCTTCCCAATGCTTCAAGAAAATCCCAGTTTTTAGATATTTGCAAAGACATGTTAACAGTGAGGATTGAACTGGTCATATTATACCTTAAGTTCTAATGCATTTATAATGATTTCTACAGTGATGGGCTTTGGACTGAAATTCTTCCGAGGTAAAAAATTAAAAAGTTAAAAGGGTTTAACCTTACCTACATGATATGTTTTGATATTTCACTGTTATGTTCAGCTGGGCAGGAACTGATACTAAATGAAAGAAAAATAACAGTTTTGCTTCTTGAAATGGCTACTTAATACGGTTGCTGAAAGTTAATAGAATTCATTCAAATCATAATATTCTAGGTTCATTGTCAACCTGATATAAAGTCAGCTTTCTAGACAACTTGGTATTTGTCAACCTTAAATGATAAATGAAGTTTCTGGCCTTGTTAATTTTAAGTCTTGATTCTGGAAAGTCTGGTACTAACTTAAGTTTCTTGCCAACTTAAGGTAAAGTAAGGTTTCATGTGAACTTGATACAGAGTCTGATGTATGGCTTCCTTCATATCAAATAAGGTTTCTTTTAGATTCATAGAAAGTCAGGTTTATTGCAAACTTTATAGTCCGGTTTTCTGGCTTCTCTCCAATTTGATACTTAGTCAGGGTTCTGACTAACTTGATAGTCAGGGTTCTGACTAACTTGATACTTAGTGAGGTCTGTCAAACTTATACTTGATCAGGTTTCAGATAAACCTAATATTAAGTTTAGTCTCTTGTCTGGTCCACTTGTAGTACAGTCTGGTTTCATGTTATTCTGATTCCCTATCTCCAGCATTATATGAGATGCAGATATTTATGGTGAAAAGACCATAGGTTGAAGATGATTCAGTGATATGCCTTCTTTATCTTTATTCTGCATTCTACAATGATCGTAAAATTTCATTTTGCTGTTTGCAAAAATAGAACTTACTTCTGAGTAACATATGTTAATGTCACACACAATATTTATGTATATAAAGGTTTGCTGATTAAGAATCATTCAAAGATAGGTCATTGTAGATTTAGGTTAATTCCTGGGAAGAATCTCTGTCTCAATCAAAGTTTACTTCGATATTGTAATTTGAAAAAAGTCTTTTGGTGTTACAACATCTGTTTTGTTTAAACCCCTAGGTTAACTACAGAAGTAATTGAAAGGTAAAATTATTTAAGTAAAATCTGTAGTGTTAATTTACATGTACTTACCAGTATATGTTATGTTTGGGTAGGTGGTTTTTTGTGTCAATTTCATTTTGGCTAGTGAATGTCCGGCAACTTAGTAGCATGTTATTTTGTATTTTACCAGGTCATCTAATTTATATACATGTAGATCCTATTTTTTTCATTTCATATGTATAATTGTGCATGATTTTGTTTTGTAACTAAAAAGTTATTTTCAGATCAATGTATTTAGTTAAGTGTATTTATTATTTTAATTGTTAGAAAAAACAAATTTGGTAATAAAATGTAAATGATTTAGTTTCCTGTTATAGCAGAATACTTTAATTTCTGCATGCATAACTTTTTTTCTTGTTAACTGATTACTTTTGTTTTATTATAAGTTATTTTTTGCTCCAAAATAAATAAGTAAATTTCCTTTGAAATTTAAAATTGTGTTTGATATTGCACAATAGCCAAATTTCTTCATTGTATTTAAACAGAGTAGACAGTTGACCACCTGTCCACTACTGTTTATGTCGTCCATTAATTGGTCGAAACCGTTAAACACCTTACACATTGTATTTAAACAGAGCAGACAGTTGATCACCTGTCCACTACTGTTTGTGTCATCCATTAATTGGTCGAAACCGTTAAACACTTTACACATTGTATTTAAACAGAGCAGACAGTTGACCACCTGTCCACTACTGTTTATGTCGTCCATTAATTGGTCGAAACCGTTAAACACCTTACACATTGTATTTAAACAGAGCAGACAGTTGATCACCTGTCCACTACTGTTTGTGTCATCCATTAATTGGTCTAAATGGTTAAAGAAAAACATAACAAAAAAAACAGCATTCAGAGAAAAATACATAGCACTATACATGGTATGAATATTTGGCAGTCTTTGAATTGAAATGGTTTGATAAGAAATTTAGTCACTGTTCTTAGTCGGGTGTAGTCTTACAAGTAGTGGAATTATATTTTCAAAATGCCAACGAGATCATTAAGAAGAGAAATATTTGTCAAGTTCCACATACCATTATATCTGGAAATGCATGTGTCATAAACGTTAAGCTGTTTTAGCTTTTGTTTTTATCTCTTAGAGATATTTTATTGAATGTCAGCTAAATTACTGATAGAGATATTTTATTGAATGTCAGCTAAATTACTGATAGAGATATTTTATTAAATGTCAGCTTAAAATTACTGATAGAGATATTTTATTGAATGTCAGCTAAATTACTGATAGAGATATTTTATTGAATGTCAGCTAAATTAAATACAAGTAAACAAAACATTAAATACTATATCTGACCTTAAGTTTTGGGCATTGTTGTACAAGTAAACCAAAAGAATGTTGACAGCCAAGATGTAGCAATAGACAGTTACTGTATTGTAAGAAATCTGTAGGAAATTTCTTTAAATCTTGATTCTTTGTTTATTTTATGAGTGAGAATGTTTTCTTATTGCTGTTAAAGTCAGAAGTTAGTTTTTGAATTTGTGTAACACTTGATGAATTCATTGTTTTTCAGGAACAAGTTAATATTTGAGAATGCTGTGAACAAGAATGCTTCGTTACCTCCACCAAGAGCCCAGACAACTGATATGGCTAATGCAAGAAATATACAGCAATTCAATGAACTCAAATTCAAAGGTAACATTTCAGTGTAGTGTTAAGAAAAAAATATAAAAATTGTTTGTTGTATCTTCGTTGATGAGAAGGTGAGGTGAACTATTAATAGTGCATGAGTATTTCTGCAAGAATGGCATACATGTATATGTTTGAATGGAGAGTTACAAAGTTTAAGTTGTGAATGATATTATTATTCTTCACTGGATCTTTCTTTGAAGCTCGGTAGAAGATAGTAGAGGAGATTAAAAACACTATTTATTTAACTTTTCAGTTTGTTTCTGTTTTATTTTGATTTAGTGTGATTTTTTTATAGAAGGTAGAATTTGATGTGTTTATTATTTTACTTTAATTCTGTTGTGTGGATTAGCGCTAGTGTTATTTTCTCGTCAACCCATGTAGCTGATACAGACTCTCGCCGAGCTTTCCGTAGCATGTTCCCAGACGCTCCTGTGACAAACACGACCCTTGAGGCGCAGCAGGATGCCATGTTACGGCAGCAAGAGGAACAGCTCCGAGCCATGCGGAACAAAAGTAGGTCATGGAATTCTGACAGTGGAATCATTTGTTAGTTTTATATATGCTGTATGTTCAAATGTTTACCAGTTGCTTTTATGCTTCCATCTAAAATTGATGCTAAATCAAATATGTAAGCAAAAATGGCATGTGGAAGGCTATAGTAGAAATGAGATGGTATTGTATTTTTCATTTCAATTTTTATTATACTTGGGTTGATCTTACCAGTTGCTTACTCTTCATTTTAATCTCTCATGTGATGCTAAAGCTACATTTCTCAGATCAGGCTGAAAATATGATGACTACTCAAGACCTTAATGAGAGAAGCTATAGGCTAGGCATTGTGGCACTGTTAAACCCTTAATATGAACAGATTCATGATTCAAGATTCTGTTGTGCAGGTTATCGCCCGACAAGTGTTCCAGACAACATAAAATGTAGGTGTTAGATTGTAGCTTAAGCTAATGATGGATATATGCATAAATATATCACATAACAGCAAGCACAATATAAGAAAGCTTTCACTTGGCCACATACGTATATGAAAATATTAAACTAACAGTAACTATGAATATGGTATAACTCTTTAAGCTAATTAATGAAGATTGAAGTATCAGTGTATTAAATTTCGGTATGTGAGTGAAAAATCTGGATTTTGACTCACAAATATTTGTGTATTTTGAGGTATTCTGTATTATTTGAGCTAGCATATCTTTCTTTCAGCTTTGTTTCCTTCATACTGATTTTATAAATGTCTGTCTAGTTGATTTCTCCTTCTCTCTCACTTATAGTCTGTGTCACTGCTAACAGACTGTAGAATGTTTCACAAATTTAGTGATAATTTCTCTTTGTTCTTTTGCCTTTAGTTAAGGAGGGCAAAGGGGTGAAAGCTGAGAACAGCATTTTAAGTGGTATGTTATTATGCACCCAGTTCTGTTTGTTGGATATGGTTCTGATTACCTCAGAAACTGATTATTTTTCAGTGTTCTTTTGTGGAATTTTATTGTTAACCAGGTTTTCAATTTTGAAAATCCTGGTTATTAGATTGGGGTATGGCGGGCGGATGGGCGGATGGGCGGATGGGCGTCAAACGAAATTGTGTCCGCTCTGTAACTCTTCAACCCTTTGAAGAATTTTGATGAAACTTCAGACAAATGTTTACCACATCAAGATGACGTGCAGAACGCATGTTCCGCATGGCTGGCTCCAAGGTCAAGGTCACAGTGACATTAACATTGAAAATCCTGTCCGCTCTGTAACTCTTCAACCCTTTGAAGAATTTTGATGAAACTTCAGACAAATGTTTACCACATCAAGATGACGTGCAGAACGCATGTTCCGCATGGCTGGCTCCAAGGTCAAGGTCACAGTGACATTAACATTGAAAATCCTGTCCGCTCTGTAACTCTTCAACCCTTTGAAGAATTTTGATGAAACTTCAGACAAATGTTTACCACATCAAGATGACGTGCAGAACGCATGTTCCGCATGGCTGGCTCAAAGGTCAAGGTCACAGTGACATTAACATTGAAAATCCTGTCCGCTCTGTAACTCTTCAACCCTTTGAAGAATTTTGATGAAACTTCAGACAAATGTTTACCACATCAAGATGACGTGCAGAACGCATGTTCCGCATGGCTGGCTCCAAGGTCAAGGTCACAGTGACATTAACATTGAAAATCCTGTCCGCTCTGTAACTCTTCAACCCTTTGAAGAATTTTGATGAAACTTCAGACAAATGTTTACCACATCAAGATGACGTGCAGAACGCATGTTCCGCATGGCTGGCTCCAAGGTCAAGGTCACAGTGACATTAACATTGAAAATCCTGTCCGCTCTGTAACTCTTCAACCCTTTGAAAAATTTTGATGAAACTTCAGACAAATGTTTACCACATCAAGATGACGTGCAGAACGCATGTTCCGCATGGCTGGCTCCAAGGTCAAGGTCACAGTGACATTAACATTGAAAATCCTGTCCGCTCTGTAACTCTTCAACCCTTTGAAGAATTTTGATGAAACTTCAGACAAATTTTTACCACATCAAGATGACGTGCAGAAATTGTTGTCTCATTATTAAGTATACTCCTTGCAGACAGTATTGTTAGCCGAAATTTACATCCTACTCATTATCATGTATTCTCATGAATATTATCTTTTCCTTCATGTCATGTTATAATCTTTTGAATATTCATAGCAATCTTCATTCCAAAATTCATACTATAGTATAGAATCAGAACAACATTTTTGAAAACCTGGTTTCGTGGCATTGCCATGTTTCTTGTTTAGTGTTAATATGTTGTAACAATATTTTACATAAATAAAGTCAAAGATAACCAGGTTTTTGAGATTTTAGCTATGTAAGACAATTTTTCTGATACTGATTATACAAGAAAATATAAATTTCAGTCTTTTGGGTCTTGCATCTTCTAAGAGACTGATGTTATTGCCCCTAACATAATTACTACATTTATTTGCTACTGTTAGTATTATTTATTATTTAGTATTAACTTTAAGGTCTTAAGTTTTTATAGAGTAATTTATGGTTGTATGAGCTTATGAATTGAAGGCTTTTTCCTCCCATTTAAACAACAATGCTCCATTTCTTATGTAAAAAATTTATAACATTTTAACTGAAGAAATGGTAAAAGAGATACATAATGGAATTGTCATAGCATTATTGTTATATGCCAGAAAAAATATTTGTGATTGAAGATCAAAAAGTCCAAAATATGTTTTTTTGAAAATTTCAAAGATGACAGTTATGAACCACGTTTTCCCTATATCATCAGAGGTTCGTCTTTCCATGCACCCTTTTAAAGTGTGTAGTAGATGTGGACACTTCTGGTGTAGATTTTAGGGATTTAGTTTTACTTTGCTTTATCTCAGTCACTGTGTAGTACTTGCAAAGTTTGTTGTTGCTTTTCTGATATTCACCAAAGCAGTCTCATTTCCGGTACATTGATGTTCAGTGAATGAACTTTGAATCAAACAGTAAAGAGAATTGACTGTATGTGAGCTGGGGTTGAAATGTGGAGTCTGCATTTTCACTCTGCTTCTGATCTGTTTCACTGGAATAGTTTGAAATAATTTTGTGATGATGTGAGCACGTGATATATGCTGTCGTGTGTTTGTATGAAAGATTATGTGTTTGCATGTACAAGTCTATTTTTATTACACACTTACCAGTATATGTTAAGTGTGTTAACTGAAATCTACTGACCAGTATATATGATTTGTGCAAGGTGATAGATGCACTACATATGTAATGGAGTTCTTTTCAGCCCACCTAGCACACTGCTCTGCTCTTGTATACAGCTGATATTAATGTTTGTTTGTGAAAGAATCTTTGGGGTTGGGGATGTCATAAGTTTTCTTTCATCTTAGTCTAGTGGCTTTACATGCAAATTTAAAGTTTTAACAAGATGTATTTTAACACCAAATTATTTTATTGACTAATTTCACTTGTTATTTGTGTATGTCGTTACAATTTTGCTTTTATCAGTTACCTAACGATGAATTGATATTTTACATAAAGCTTAAAATGCATCAAAAATGCATCAGCTGTATACAGTGAATACTAACCATGCACACTTCTTATTTCTGACAGATCCTTACGACCCTACGCCATCCAACATGAGCTTTGGTCGCAGACAGGGCAACATCAGTGCTAGGTCACAATTAGCGTCAAACAGTGCATTTATAGGTTTGTCTATCTGTACTGTGTGTTACCTCCCTTGTTCATGTCACTGTGTTCACTTTTTTTTAACCCATGTTGATAACTGTTACCATGGTGATTGGTTTTGTTTTACAATAATAGTTCATGTATTTTGACTGTATCTGCATGTTTTCTTTTTTAATCCTTAAGCTTCATTCACAGCCCTCTGATGATCTTGTAATTTCAGAGTAAATTTGAAACTGGTATTGTTTTTGCTTAAGCTAATTTTGATTAATATTAATACTCATTGTATATTGTAACAAGAATTTAGAAGTTTCATTTAACCTATTAGTTTAGTGTAACATTTGTCACAACTTTATCCTTGTTTGTGGTGTTTTATTAAAACTATTTTCAATGATTGTCATAAATTTCCACCCCACTGTTGTCCAAACTAACCACATCATATAAAATTATTCATATTTTTATGTTCCCTAAAGGGAGAGCATATAGTCGCTGCCTTGCCATCCTTCTGTACATCCATCCATCCATTCATCCATCCACCACACTTTGTCTTGAGAATAACAAAAGTATTTAATTTCACATGTCATTGAAATACCATTGATAGAACATTTCTTATTTTTCTGCAGTTCTACTTCAGAGAGCATTATTTTGTTTTACCAATTTCTTTTTTCTAGTTTACTCAAATTCATCAAAGCCATTCTACTATGTTTGTTTTAGAAAACATTGTGTGACATTTTTTCCCAAAGAAGTGAAAATGTGTAAACTATTCAAAATTCAGTTGAGTTTTTCTTAGAATTTAAGATGACTTGCATTCCTTTTCGTTTTATTTACAGATAAGATAAAAAAAGCAAACAGTTTACATAACCAATTCAATAATGGCATCTGATTTGAAATCATTCAATTAAAGAAAACCATAAAACTGATAAACTGTTGAAATTTTGTCAACAGATGTAGAAGGAGTGAATCATTTCCCAGAGGACTTTGAGGATATGGCTGGTGTACGAAATGACTCAGCACGTGCCAGGCGAAGAGAAAGATTTAGTCCAAGAGTAAGTGTCTTGTAGTTTTAACAATTGTATGGTAGTCTATCATTGTTCACAATTATAATTGTTCAGAATGTTGAAGGAAAATTATCTTACCAGAAAGAAGACGCCGAAACAACACTTAAATGATGGTACTAAAACAGTACCAGATATATATTTTGGAAATATAAGAGCATGAAATACATGTTTTACAGCATTATATAGGTTATAAGATCTGGAGTGTTGTAAGTTTCCTATATGAAAGTAAAACAAATACACAAGCTCAAAATTTACACAACCCTATTATTGTTTGAAGTGTGTTCTTATTTCTAGTAGTTGAGTATATATTTACAGCCCTTCACAAACACTGAGATGGGTTCACAAGCCAGTCTGGACATAGATAGAATACAGAGAAAGAATGAAGAGAGACTTAGAAGGCTTAATAACATGACCACAGGTACAAAGTTATTCCAGATATATGTTTGAATTTGCGATAAAAATTGTTGAATGATGGAAAATTTCATAGGGGTCTTGTAACAGCTAGACTTAATTGTTCAGAAGTTCTTCAGAATTTTTTTTGCCATACCGCTATCAGAATATTCATTGTGTATCGGAAAGCCAAATTTATATATATCATTTATTGTGCATAAGTATGATTTAGTTGTTTTTGTCAGAGTTTACAACAGGTTTACTCAAGCTTTGCAAAAGGCTGTACTGAAAACAGTCGGAAATCCTCATCATGTATAAAAGAATAAGATTGTTATATAGACTTCTGGAAGGTATAGTTCAGAGTTTAATGTCATGTGAAATATGCAGTATAACTTGCTTCTCTGTTTTGAAACGCTGTTTTGTAATATGCAAATGTTGATTCAAAGATAATCGTCTTACTTTACTAGGAGATGATGTTTCTATGGGCGATCCTGATGACATTCTTGACAGATTTATGGCAAAACAGAGATATAACAGGTAATATTTTTAACTTCTTATAAACTGATTATGTATATCATGATGTCCCTTCTTAGCTTTCATATATTATGCTGATTGTACCTGAAGAGAGTACTGCAATTGTATCTTTCTCTCAGTGAAAGTCCATAGTTCTCTAAGAATTCAATTTAATTGCAGCCTTGCTCTTTAACTTAAGCAAAAGATGTGTAAAATGAAAATTTATCACTTTAGTTTTCAAAAGAAATGCTTCATCAAGCCAAACATTTCTTGCAGACAATACCCTTCGGGGGCATTTGTCACTTACAATGACAGCTCTCATTACTGTTACTCTCCTAGCCCTTCCTTTTAGTACAAAAAGCTCTTGTACAGATTAGGAAGCAAAGAAACTGTTAAACTGTGCTTCACATTTAGATTCTTTAAGATAACTTCCAGATAGTATCTTCAGTTTACATATGGTCACATTAATGCCCTCTCTCTTATTGAACCTTTAGGTTGTATAAAATGTTGTTGATACTTTAACAGGTTTTCTAAATTTTCAATGGATAATTCAAGAAAAATTTTCTCATCATTTTCATTTTAGAGGAATTTATTCAAGGTATTTTGCTAATACAATAGTGACTCAACCTGGGATGTTTAATGTGCTAGCTGTGTGTACATATATATATATATAAACCGTGTATAGAAAAAACTGTGCTTTGTATAAACATGAATAGATAGTATTGCTACTTAAAAAAATTATTTACTTTGTTTCATTCAGCATTAAAATAGCAAAATATCTGTTATATAATTTGAAAGTGGTTTACCATTTTGAAAGGATGGTTATCAGTATTTCTAGTGGTAGATAAGGTTTTAAGAATAACTGAAGAAACTCTTCTATTCTAGGTAAAATATCAAAAGGTCTTGTCAGTGTATTTGAGACAGTCTGCTGATTAGTTATGTGAACTTGTATTTTGTTGGAAAGGGTCATGTATTGAAATAAATTTTGTTGACTTTCACAATACAGAAGATCTGTCTGCTCTATCTGTGAGCCAATCATGGAAGAGTGGTAAGCCATACAATATACATTAGTCTGTTACTGGCTTAAAATAATCATTTCAGCAGGGCCTAACATTCAGTTCATAAAAATGCAAATATGTAATTCGTAGAAAAAGATCATAAGCTGCCTTAACATACAGCATTATATGTGAACATACATTTAGATTTAAAAAACAATGCACCAACTTAATGCTTAGTCATGTTAATAAATTGCAACCTGGTTTTGATATTACTGACTCACAAACAGTGTTTATGTATGCAGTAAACTTGCACTAATATACAGTAGACTCCCTCCAAACTGAACCCTCAGAATACCAGATTACTCTCTAAACTGAACTTGTTGTTTGGTCCTGAAGTTTTTCCTTCTCATTTCATTGATTTAATACCCTCAGAACACCAAAAACCTCTCTAAACCGAAAACTGAACAAAAATTGGCTAAATTTGATTTATTTTAATGATAAAATACCTCAAAAAACTGAACTGTTAATTGAAAATCACCGAATTTAGGTATCAGTAACATGTCAGTTTCAAAGTTTTTGCAAGACTATGATCAGCATTCGTATAATCTTAAAAATAATCGCTTTGACCAGGTGCGTATCTGTTAATAAACGAAGAGATAATTGGCAGACAATCAATTAGAGGATTTCTTCATTGTAAATATCATAATGAGATGTCAGGTAATGAAACAGATAATCCATTCTACTCAAACAGATTATGGCAGTTTGTTGTCCTGTATTAAAAGAAAATTAAAAATTAAAAATTAAAATTTGTTGTTTTCTCATGACCCTTGCATTTGCTATCCTTGTGTAGGCCCTATCTCCAGACAAAACTGAAAAAATAATATATATAGAGGGTTTGCTGGTGCCAGGAACACGTACCCTCTGAAAACCGGACCTTTGGTCCAGTCTGGAAGGGGTTCAGTTTAGAGGGAGTCTACTGTATTCTTTGAGCTGCTTGTGAATATTGAATAGTCATTGTCTTAATCAGGTACTTGAAATGAAATGCTTGTATTTCGAAGGTCTGGTCCTAAATTAGGTTATGAGATTATGCATTTCTCATAAATATATTTTAAAAACTAGTTTCATGCTATAGAATTCAAAATTTCAACTATTAGAAAGACTTAGCAAAAGGAAGCCTTGATTTTGTTTCTTTGTCATGGTCAGAGCTGTAGTAAAAATATGAATAAGCCTTTCAAACATACTTGTAACATTTTGTCAAAGGGACAAGGGTTAAAGTAAGTGACAGAACATGCCAGGTTGAGCACTAGATGAAATCATATTGTATAGATTAGTGTAGAAGGACTTGTAGCAGAACATTTTGTATGTCAATAAGTTTTACCAGATACAAAATGTTCTAATCAGTATCTGTTTACTTTCTGCCTTAGAAATACATGATCTGTTGAGTTCTATGAACACAGCTAATTCAGAATCACAGACGCGCATTTGTTTACTACAAAACTTTTAACATTCATTCTGTTCAGTTCATATCTTAAATTCTATTCATGTATGTCATTTTAATGAATAATATAGATTACAGGTGGATTATTTGGCTAGTTCTGTTGGTAAACTGTAGATTAACCATGACTTTGTAGTTATATTTTTATTAATATGTTGCCAAATTTATTTATGGTTAGATTGCCAGATATCTCTCACTACGCATTTTGAGTGAGGCCTGTTTAGGAATAAGGTATTTTGTGTTCTCTGATGTTAAGAAGTGCAAAGTCTAGTTTGTTTTTGCCATTTGTAGCCTTTGAAAGCTTTGGATTGCTGAGGTATGATGCAGGGTTACTGCTGTTACTAACTGGTACCCATTTTGAGGTTGCCATGGGTAGTTTCTGATCTTTAGGAAACACAAATTACGTGATCTAATGATACCAAAATACAAATTTTTATTTATATTTTAAGATTGTTTCTTTCTGTGCAAGAACAGATGTTGTAAATTTCTTGTGAATGTTTTAACCTGGTTTATGATTATACAAGAAAGTAATTCCTTGAAGGTTGTCAGTACTTACTAGGGGTATTTTCAGTCTACTTCATTTAATATGTACATTGAAAGTCAGATCTACCTGTCTTTTTAGAGGTAAAATCATGATATAGCATACTGATTAGAGGTATATGCAGTTTGTTTTCCTTTTTTTCAGTTTTGTTAAAATGTCTTCTGTTTCTTTCAGACCACCATCAGGCCAGACTTTACAAGATGATTCCTGGCTCAAAACTGACAGTAAAATGATCTGAGAATCCAGTCCGTATTTTATACCATGCCACCTATGAGAATACAATCCACATTTGATAATATGCCATACAGCAACTTGCTCCAGTCCACATTCCATGACATACCCTATTGTGAACAGTTTTACAGACTTAGTGCTTTTTGCGAGTGGACATTATTTCATAGTGGTCTTTACAATGACTTTTTTTTATCTACATTTATAAAAAATTAAATAGATTTGGAAATCTTATATCATGAAAGAAATTCGATGAAGAAATGACTTGCAAAAAATCTGTAATTTAGGCACTTGATTTCATGTAAAGTGATTTTTTCAAGTAATTGACATACGTAATGTGTCATTTGCTTTAAACAAGGGTACCCTCACAATGCAGCAAGATATGTTGCTACGTCAAGATGAAACTGCTAGCCTTAGAATGTAGGACTGAAAGATAATTTTGATCGCTAAGCTACATGTATTCTAGCAAGCTTCAATTTGAAGAAATCTACTATTGATTTCACTGCCATTGTCCATTTTCTTTCGATTTGTTTTTGATTAAAGAATGGAAGGATTGCTGTGATAAAAGTCATGCTTGGAAGCTGACATAGAGATACGTATGTTTAATTGTTTAAAATTTGCTTGATATTCTTGTATAATTGTGGTATCATAAAACAAGGATCCAAATGCAAAAATAATTAAGTCAGTGTCCTTTCCTCAACTTCATTCACTTACTAGGGAGAAGAAACTCTTACTTCAAGATCACAAAAAAAACTACTTCATTTATAGATTATATGATATATATGTACTTAATGAAATTTTCAAAGTAAGAATAATTGATGAGCAATTATTGTGGACCATTCTAACTAGTGATTCTCAGTTAATTTATATTCACTGAAGGTTATATTTTTTTGTTGCCTTGCAGATAAAATTGTGATAAAATTTGTGTACATATGCTTTGTATATAAGATAGTTTATTTATGAAAGATATCTGTGATGCTCTTTTTGTTTTGTTCCGTCCATTCCTTGTAACATTTTGAAAAAGAAAAAATTGAACGATACACTGCACCACCTCAAATGAATACTTCTTCTGAAATTATCATTACTAATTGGATTATATTTAGAAATTTATGACTGCTAGTTTTTGCTAATGTAATGCAGTATAATTCAGTGTAGTCGGAAAAAGAACAAGAGAAAATGATATAATACATGTATTGATTCTGCTATAGACTAACAGCTGTAGCATCACTCACTACACTTTTTAGATGTTTACTGTAAATTAATTCAGCAAAAACAGAGGTCGGTGCAGAACTATTGTAACTAAATACACATATTTTGAATGCAGAGATACATAAGTGACACTGAACTAAGGTATAAAAACTACGTTTTATCAGTTAATGTCAGGAACATGAATACATTTTTTGTGTGTAGCAAAGTCATTATAACGGTGACATTATGTGCCAACTACATGTTTTACCCATTTGCTGTATAGAAAGCTTTATTATAATTGTTTCAGGTTGGAAAAATTGTTTTTTCTCAAACCTTTGTTATTTATTCAATATTTTCTTAAAATTATATATTTCTTTAATTTCTGCACAATTACCAGTTACAGAAAGGTAAATATTTCAAAAGTAATATTTTTCTAACAAGGAGTTTTGTGCCTACAACATTTATAAGCCAACACTGAAGTTTTTTTGACTGTTTCTTTTTTTTCAGCTGTTCATCAATTACTTTTCATCTGTAAGATTGTATTGAAAATATGAATATTCAATGCATCAATTTTTTCTCTTTTTTTTCTTTTTTATGTGTTCACAATTTAAGATCTGTGTCTGTTCCTTATGTTCGACAATGTCATAGAAATATGATCAGTTTTGTAAAAAAAAAAAATTGTAAATAAATGTAGTCGATTCACATTTTTTTAATCAGTAGTTAACTAAAATTACATGTAAATAAATACAAGTGCATTGTTTTGTTATGAATACATGAAATCCTATTATCTAAATATGAATAATTTATACTCAGCAACAAAAACTTGTTTGTTATTCTTTGTGTTATGTAAGAACAAGGAGTGACAGAATGCTTTGATCAGAGGTAAGCCTTTGGTCAGTTTTGAGACATGATACGGCTCATTTACTGTTTTTGGCATTGTAAACTCAATATTCTACTGGACAGATGCCCGTCAGTAAGACGGATGGCTGTGAATTAAACTAAGTATTTATCAGTATATTGATGTTGGTTAATTTTCTAATACCATAATGCATTCCTGAACAAGTAAAAAACCAATTCCTACATGTGAAGTGACATGTAGGGCAGCCGACAAAATTCATTTCTTGATGTCTGTCTCTTTTAAATCAGATAAAATTCTGCTGTCACTAAAGCATTACCCTTTCTACAGCAGGTTTGACACAGGTTAATTGTAGTAGTAAATACAAAACCATGCTCTAGTTTGATTCATAGTACAGTAACAAGAAGGCCATGATGGCCCTAGATCGCTCACCTGAATACTTTGCCTTTGGGTCTGCTATTGAGCTAACATCAAAAGCTTTTTTAAAGAATCTCTCTATATAAATCTATATGAATACAAGTGACCCCCAGGGCAAGGCCAAATTTCACTCAAGGGGCATAATTTGAACAAACTTGGTAGATGACCTCTAACTGATGCTCCATTTTAATGGAGCATCAGTTAGAGGTCATCTACCAAGTTTGTTCAAATTATATCTAAGTTCTAGGCTCTGTGGTTTCAGACGTGAAGATTTTCAAAGTTTTCCCTATGTAAAACCAATGACCCCGGGGGGGGGAGGGGGGGGGGCAAATTTGACCCCAGGGGTACAATTTGAACAAACTTGTTAGAGGTCCACTAGACAATGCTACATACCAAATCTTAAGGCTCTGGCCCTTGTCGTTTCAGACAAGAAGATTTTAAAAGTTTTCCGTATATAAGCCTATGTAAAATCAATTGACCCCCTAGGTGGGGCCAAATTTGACCCCAGGGGCATACTTTTAACAAACTTGGTAGAGGTCCACTAGACAATGCTACATACCAAATCTTAAGGCTCAGGGCCTTGTGGTTTCAGACAAGAAGATTTTCGAAGTTTTTTTCTATATAAGGCCTATGTAAAACCAATGACCCAGGGCCAGGGCCAAATTTGACCCCAGGGGCATAATTTGAACAAAATTGGTAGAGGTCCACTAGACAATGCTACACACCAAATCTTAAGGCTCAGGGCCTTGTGGTTTCAGACAAGAAAATTTTTAAAGTTTCACTATATAAGCCAATGTAAAATCAATTGACCTTGGGACGGGGCAAAATTTGTCCCCAGGGGTATAATTTGAACAAACTTGTTAGAGGTCCACCAGACAATGCTACATACCAAATCTTAAGGCTCAGGCCTTTGTTGTTTCAGAAAAGAAGATTTTCAAAGTTTTTCCCTATATAAACCTATGAAAAACCAATGACCCGGGAGTAGGGCCAAATTTGACCCCAGGGGCATATAACTTGGTAGAGGTTCACTAGACAATGCTACATATCAAATCTTAAGGCTCAGGCCCTTGTCTTTTCAGAGAAGATTTTTTTCAAAGTTTTTCCCTATATAAACCTATGAAAAACCAATGACACTGGAGTGGGGCCAAATTTGACCCCAGGGGCATAATTTGAACAAACTTGGTAAAGGTCCACTAGACAATGCTACATACCAAATCTTAAGGCTCAGGGCCTTGTGGTTTCAGACAAGAAGATTTTTAAAGTTTCACTATATAAGCCTATGTAAAATCAATTGACCCCCGGGGCTGGCCAAATTAGACCCCAGGGGTATAATTTGATAATTTGAACAAACTTGGTAGAGGTCCACTAGACAATGCTGCACACCAAATCTTAAGGCTCAGGGCCTTGTGGTTTCAGACACGAAGATTTTCTTAGTTTTTTCCTTTCAGTTGCCATAGCAACCAGAGTTCTTGATGGAATTAAATTCTTTGAACAACTTTGGTGGAGCTTCATGCAAGGAATATCCCAGGCATGTTTCGTCAATTTTGGCTTAGCTGTTTAGGAGGAGATGTCGTTCAAGTCAAATTGTTGATGACGCATGACGCACGCCGATGGAAGCCGGACAATCAACATGATCATCGATCCCAAAAGCTCACCCAAGGCATTGCTCAGATGAGCTAAAAATTCATTAAAAGTACTTAAAAGGATGAGAAGATCTCAAGTTTCTGATGTGCTCGAATTACGTATCATATTTTAGTAAATATCAACTTTTTCTTGAAACTGCTACACTTTTTGTCTGCTTTTGAAGTTTATTTCTCTCCAATTTGCTGCTTGTTACATTTTTTTCTCATCTGTTTATAGTGAAAACTGTTGACGGTCATTCCTCCTAAATATTCGATTACCTAATAAGAACTTTGAATATAAAATATAAGAGCATGCAAAGAAACTTTAAAACCATTGAATAATTATGTAATGCATGTTCTTAGTCATTCTATTGTCATGATCGCATCAGCGTTGGATAACTTTTTTGTTAAGGTCCATTTTCTCAGAAAGTATCAAAGCTATTTACTTCAAATTTAGAATAAATGTTCACTATAAAAATGTGACACCATTTCTAAAGGGCAGACAACCATCTTTTTTCCAAAGTTATGCCCCTTTTCGACTTACAATTTCTTGGTTATCCTTTTTTGATATTGTGCATTTCTCAAAAAGTGTCAAAGATATTCCCTTCAAACTTGGAATACTTGAATACCAGGTAGACCCCTACAAAGACTGTGGTACCCATGTCCGTGGGGTCAAATTAAAATTAGCCCTACTCCAGGGGTCACTTGATTTTGCTTACTGGTAAACTTATCTATAGGAAGAACTTCTTAGCCCAGAAATAAACTTTTTACTTACATGGGATGGGTAGGTACTTCCCCCACCTCTTGCATGGGACCCCCCCCCCACCCCTGAATCTTTTTTTTTTTTTTAATACGTAGGTACTTACCTCCCAGCCAGCCATCCAAAAAAATTCTTGCAGGACTAACCCAGTAACCCAGACCCATAACCCCCTCCCCTCCCCCCAAAAATTTAATTTTCTTGCATGAGTAACTCACCCACCCTCAATCCCCCATACATCCCCAGCCCCTTAAAGTCCATCTTACATGACTAGGTACTTACCCTCCCCCACTCAATTTTTTTTTTCACTTGGGCCTCTTGTTTGACTTGTCTTATAATTTATCATCCAGCACTGAGAAAAGTGAAGTGTGCTGTCCCCCGACAGGTCTTGTTTGATTCAATAACAGAATATAAATACTTTCCCCTCAGATACTACCCTAGCAAACAGAGTTATATCTATACACATTAAAACCATTAGCGTGTCATAAACAAAACCTATAAAACAATCTGGTTCTGACATTTAACATCAATTGTTGATTTATTTTACCCCTACCATGCTAAATATTGCATTGATGTGCAGGATGATCTTGATCTACCCTGCATTGATGTGCAGGCTGAACTTGGTCTGCACTGGTCACAGAGGCAGAGTTGGTTGCCTCCAGCATGGCAAAGGTTAATATTAAACAGTAAAGACCTTGAAATGGGGAAAGAACATTTCAAACATCTTGGATCCTTTATCTTTTGTGGTTCAATACAGCTCTTCTTGAAATGCTGTAATAATACTTAAACAATCAATCACTAATAGTATAATTGGTCCAATGTGAAGCGCAAGAAAAACAAGAGCCATGTTACACATGGTTTATCCCCCTGCCGGGAAGAAGTTACCTGCAAGTTGCACTATCAAAAAACTAAATGTAATAATGTACGTATGCAGTTTGAAGCAAATCCCTCAAAAAATAGGCGAGGTAGAGTTATTGTTTTTGACACTGCACTTCCTACCGATGTGCTATGTCAGTGTATTAAGTTTGAAGAAAATTGTTCTAGTATTTTTGGAGATATGCTTCGGACAAAGTTTTTCAAGTAAATCTGATAAAAGGGAGTAACTCTAAAAGTAGGCAAGGTAGAGTTATTGTTCTTAACACTGCACTTCCTCCCAATGTGCTCTTTCAGTGTATGAAGTTTGAAGAAAATTGTTCTAGTACTTTTGGAGTTATGCTCAGGACAATACTGGGATGGACGGAGACCATTTCTAATATCCCCTCCGCCTTTGGAAGGGGGATAAAAAAAGATAGCCAGCAAAGGTGAGAAATATCTTTTAATCGGTGACTTTGGGTTGCTGCAGGTAAATATGAAGGAATATAAATGATGGTATCACAGGTGGTCCTCCAGTTATTGAGTTACAAATGCTCAAGTAATTCAAGGTGACAGTGAAACATATAAACTGGCTTGGACTGCATTTCGACTTCTAGTTAACCCTGGTTGAGTTACTGATGCTCGAGTTTACCAAGTTTTTACATATGCCTCAAAAATAAAGGAAATACTGACTTTCCATTTTCCCTCTATAGTTAGTAAATAAATGCTTTCCTGGTAAAATAGGAGAAAAAAAAGTAGGATAAACAACTTACTCCCACCCTCTGAAAAAAAAAATTCCTGTCTTTGGACTCAAAATGATGGTAACTCGAACTCTTGATGAGCAAGAAGAAAAGACAGATGGTAGTAAGATTTGTATTTATTAATTTTTAAACCATATTCCAGTTAGTAAATCATTAAAACTAATGTAATATATTCCAATTCAATATATTAATCAAAATAAATTAATTGCACAGTAAACAGAGTCGGAAGCACAAGAAAATAAGAAAAGACAAATGAATGACACTCACATCCAGAATGTTTAAACCATTCAGAATTTAATGAAATATACTGCATTCCCAATACAACATGAAGAATATTTTCCAATTATGTAACATAAATCTTACCAATAAATAATTTGAAAAAATTACATTTGTTTAATGTGTAAGTCTGTCTGAGTCTTCACTAGCCACAATAATGGTAATCATATAATGCTAAACAGATCTAACTTAGTAAATATTCAAGCATTTCAAGATAAATGCCATCAAAATAAGAATAATGGCTGTACATTTCTGAAGGATTATAGTAGACAATTATTTTGCTATGAATCAAAATAAGGCACATGGAAGTCAGTAGCAGGACAATTAAACAATTTAACTACTTGTCATATCGGCTATCAAAGCTCTCTGTTTAAACATTTTAATTTGAACTGTAGAGATGCGAGTACTGAAGAAAGTTGAAATGCTGACTAGAACACTGGCGGTGCTTTAAATATTTGCTTTAAGTGAATCAAGGATGAATTATTCATGCTCAAATGCTTGTTTTCCCTTCAATAAATGACACAGGCTTCACAGCTGTGATTCTGTATTATGAGATGACCTTTACATGGACTTACAGGCCAAAAGCTTCTGAAAGAGCTTAGAGTTGTATTTTTTAGATATATCTATATTTAGACAAGAAGTGTTATATTCAAGTCTTATGTAAATACAATTTCTAGTCTGTTCTATAATGAAGCTATCTCAGTGGAAGGTTATAGTTTCTATCTATACATCTGCATTCTAGTCAAATTACAAGCATGTTAATCTGAAACCAAGGACCTACAAAGACTTAAATAAAAACCCTATCAGTGAGTATCAAATCAAACCTCTATTTACATACAGAGTAACATCCTATATGAACACAATCATAAAACATTCTATCTAAAATAAATTTTTTTGGAACCCTGAAAGACTTTCCCCACTGTATTAAAGAAGCTATAGGCCAGATTGGCTAAATGCTTTTTGGCTATGTTTCATTACTTGTTTAAATGCTATTAAAGGCAAAATAAAGGATCATTATTCTAAAAAAAGTCTGCTAATGCAATCCCCAGTATTATCTTGTATAAAGCTACACCTACGTAAACAATCTGTACAAATTCAATTTGTAAACTTTATTATTAAACTACTGGGACAAATTTAGTACTTAAACTGTATCAATTATTGCTACAGACTCAGTGCTGAAACTGTATCAAGCATTGGCACAGACTCAGTACTGAAACTGTATCAACCACTGGTGCAGACTTAGTACTGAAACTGTATCAAGCATTGGCACAGACTTAGTACTGAAACTGTATCAACCACTGGTGCAGACTTAGTACTGAAACTGTATCAACCACTGGTGAAGACTTAGTACTGAAACTGTATCAACCATTGGCACAGATTAAGAACTGAAACTGTATCAACCACTGGTGCAGACTTAGTACTGAAATTGTATCAAGCATTGGCACAGACTCAGTACTGAAACTGTATCAAGCATTGGCACAGACTCAGTACTGAAACTGTATCAAGCATTGGCACAGACTCAGTACTGAAACTGTATCAACCACTGGTGCAGACTTAGTACTGAAACTGTATCAACCATTGGCACAAATTAAGAACTGAAACTGTATCAACCACTGGTGCAGACTTAGTACTGAAACTGTATCAAGCATTGGCACAGATTAAGAACTGAAACTGTATCAACCACTGGTGCAGACTTAGTACTGAAACTGTATCAAGCATTGGCACAGACTCAGTACTGAAACTGTATCAACCACTGGTGCAGACTTAGTACTGAAACTGTATCAACCATTGGCACAGATTAAGAACTGAAACTGTATCAACCACTGGTGCAGACTTAGTACTAAAATTGTATCAACCACTGGTGCAGACTTAGTACTGAAACTGTATCAACCACTGGATGAAACTGTATCAACCACTGGTACAGATTTAGTGCATATCTTTATCAGTTCAGATTCAGGGCAGCTGATACTTCATATTTATTTTGTACCACAATTTTATCAAATGACTAAGTGCCACAAATATCTTGTATCAGACCAAGTACAACCAATATTTTATATCTAATTAAGTACTAGAATGTTATATCACAGTCAAGTTCATCATGCGCCTGTTCTTGTGTCTAACATCCCATATAAATTCAGGATAAATGCTGTCCAGCAGGAATGTTTGAAATACCTCACACACCCAGTTCTGACATTCCCCAGAACAAGGCAACCAGTATCGCTATAACACCAAGAAGTAGAAACAGCACACTGATTGTGGCTGAAATACAAAAAAAAAGTAATTAACTGCTAAAAATGAAGAGAATAAATGAAAAATTAGGGCATGAAAGATGATTTTTTTTTTACATTTTCAAAAATATTTTTTTATCAGTTGTGTGTTATGAAAACAAAGAGTCTTAAAAACATATAAGACAGTAACACATTAACAAATCTAAGACTACGAAGCATTTTTATAAACATACTTCATTTTAAGAGCTTAAACTTATCTCTGAACTCAATGGCATATTTTACTGAACTTATGGGAAAGCTATTTGTAAAGTGAATTTGTGCCCCCTTAAGACAATTTTGAGCACAGTTACACATAGAGAGGTATACAGGTCAAGATGAAAATCTGCCACATACTGAAATCATTGCCTTACTAGTATTGTACCATACACTGCAAGGCTTATCAGGGTTGCCAGCACTTTGGTGAAATAAAATTCCCTGACTTTTCCCTGACTTTTCACTGACCAATTCATGTTTTTCACTGACCAAAATCGTCAAACACATAAACGGCCTCCTGACCTCCCCTATAGCCATCCAATCCTCCCATTATGTTTTTTGCATGTAAACTTGTATTTATTTTCCAAAATATAAAACATTTACATCAAAGTAATGATTCAAACATTGTGTTTTACTATTCTTAACTATTTCTATTCAAACACAGTGTGACTGTTGGTCAGTGAAACATGTGAAACATATGACATGAAGGCAAGGGTTGCAAAGCCTTTCAGTCTTTAGGCTGAATGATGTTCTAAGGTAAATAATGGGTATTATAATCACTAAGTTAACATATAATGCTTCTTAATATCACAGTTTACTGTTATTTGAATTCAATGCTTAACTGTGAGAGTGATAAAGTCAAATATTAAATGCCTAAAGACTGTCATAGCCAAGTAAGACCTTCAATGCGTATATTATTCGACCTTTGAAATAATTTTTCCCTGACTTTTCACTGACTTTTCAGGATTTTCATTTTTCACTGACCAAATTTCAAAATTCCCTGACAATTCCCTGACCTTGAAAAAATACCCAATTTCCCTGACTTTTCAAGTCCGCTGGCAACCCTGCTTATTTTGATATCATCAAAACGGTTTTTAGACGGACTCTGGACATTACCTCTTGTAGGTTCTTGGTGAACTCTAACTGTATTATCAGCAGAGATACTGAGCAAGGTAAAATCCTGATTGCCTGTAACAGCCCTGGTACTTTCTGACATAGGTAAAAAATCTAGGCCTGTCACAAATATACTATGTGCTTCTTTCACATAGTACAGTTTCTGAAAATGATGCAAAAACAAACACTTTAACAATAGCTTTAAATGACACCAGGACATTTGAGTTTTTTAGTGAGTATCTTACAAATGGTATTGAGATCACAGTAATTATAAACCTTACATGTATAATGTTCAATAAACAAGACTGTGCTTATTAGGAAACCTGGTCTTGAACAAACTTCTAAGTTCAGGTTTTCTCTTGAAGACTACATGAAATATGCATGACTTTCTCTTAACTCTGTTTATGACTTATATCTTCATTACTCAAGTAATCAAAAACAAAATATTTTAATCATATTATACCTGTAGACTAAAGGAAATATACACAGCAACACTTCCTGTGATCATTCCAACACCTACATACACACCATCAGAACTGTAAGCAAAACATAACCATCATAAGAGCTACAATTCAACATTTTGTGGACATGTATAAGGGGAGGTAATTCATTCTTAAAAATTATAGGTTTGGTAAGTGGGACAATCTATTTACAAAGTTTAAGAGCATTGCAGCAAAGTCTTAAAAAGCTTCATTCTCCAAAAAATTGCCATGGCCACTCTTCCACAACAGGGTTTCGATATCATGTAAAGCACTTTGCACAAAAACGTATCAGTAAGACCTTGAAATAAATAAAAAGGTGTTTTAAGCAACATAATTCTGTTGAACTGGGAGTAAACAGAAGAGATTTTCTGCACACACACACACACACACACACATATATATATATCTTGAAACAGCAAATGAATCTACTGTGCTGATACAAGATTTGCCACATAATTTGTGAATATTTTACCCATACCTGACTGCTAGTGAGGAGAGAACCTCAGTTCCTGCATTCATAACAAGCCTAGGTTTATAAGATGCACCATCCCATTGAGCTATAAAACATGGATCAGGTTTGACCTGTCGTTTCACTGGGATGTTAATTGTATATAGGTTAAATCCTTTTTCTAAGTTTCCTTCTTTCAAACCAAACCTGGAAAAAAGGTACCTTACTTTTCAGCATGATACATCTAAAATGTAATAGAAAACCTATTTGTTCCAGGGTTTTAATGTAACTGCATGTCAAAATAAAAATGGTAAAAAATGTATTCCCTTCAGGATTTAAATGTAGCTTCTAGTCAAAAATGTGAAAAAAAATAATGTGCTATAAAATAACCAGGTAATACCCTTTTCACATTCACTTCTCCATTTACAGACTGACAGAAAGCATTCAATAAACTAGAAATGCCCCACTGACAGTAAAATGTGTTATGTGAACTAACCCACATACCTACATGCCCTAAACCTGTGTTCTCCAGACTTGCCAGGCCACTCCATATCCAGGTGTTTCTTGCCATCTTTAGTATTCCACACTGAGAAATAATTTCCACGAGCTATAGTTACTATCTGAAAAATTCAGTGTGTTCATATTGCTTCAAACTTCCTTTGAAATTCATGTCACAAGAAGTATAAGAAGGTATAATGTTATAGATTAAGTAATTTTATTCTAGCTTAGTTATTTGTCAAGGACTGTCATACTGATAAAAGCCAATCAGGGTAAAAGTCTTACAGTGAGGTCACAACTGATGATATAAAATTCATAAAAAAAGCACACACACACAAAATACCTACTTTATCACCTTTCGGACTAACATCTAAATCATCTATTTCAGATTTATGTGCTTCTATGTCATGTAACTTCTCCATGCCATCTATCTGTAGTGTACAAGAACAGAATCCATTATTTGATAACTTATTAGATGTTTATAAACACCTTCAGGCAGGCACCCAGACAAGGCTGCCAGTCTGAACAGTCTGATTTCACAAACAAGACATGATTCCTCACCTCACAAAGGTACATGTAACTAGTCACTTACAAGCAGTTGAAAGTTTATTATTCTTTAAATACATGTATAATTTCACTCTTTTCGTTCTTTAATTCAGACTGTCAGTGAATTAAAAGTCTGATCTTTACATGCCACATTGTGTAAACTGAAAAACAAATATGATACTGTGCACTCTACTGATATGCACTACCTTTTTTGTCTCACAAAATGATGCAATTAAGCTAAAAGCCCGATCAGGAATCTGATATAAAGCTTTGATTGACACGTCAATGATACCGGTATATTGTAGTGATACCATTAGTCCATTACAATCACAAATGTTTATATTGACGCTTTTTCTGTAGTATTTAGTAGTGTTGTAAAACCACACTGAAATGAAAGTCGATTGTCAAATCAAATTGGAGAAAGCATTACAATTTACTACTGGAAAACAACAGAAATGTTAAAAACACAGAGAAACTGAAGACCCTCTCAGAAGTCTTGTACACTTTAACCCTAACGGGTTAGTATTATCATAACAAATACAGTTTGGATGCATACTGAATCACTTACATTGTATTTATTCAGCTATTTAATTTATCTATAATGTAAATTGACTCTGTACTTAGATTACATCAGACTCCCACTGAAACTTCCCTTGCGACCTGGCAACATCAATTCTTGAAACAGAAGAAAATAGTTGTGGCTGACATAAATGGCCACTGACAATTATTCAATTCAGCTCAATTATCATTACATCACTAGTATTTAGTCATGATTTTCTTGTAATATTTTCTTTATTTCTGGTAAAATATTTCAAAACTATCATGTGTTAACTTAATCATATGATTATAACAATAGGGTACTTCAACATGTGCACAATGCAAGGGACAATACTCTTATTAAAAGTAAATTTAGGGTAAAAAGAAACACAAAATTGTTTGGCAAGTTCCGTGTTTTAATTTTATCCTACCTTTGTTCAATTCCCTGCAATTAAAAACCAACTAGTTGATCTGAAAACACTTTTGTAAGTATTATTATCAACTGTTATCTACCAATTTAGGTATTGTTATAATGTTTCATTTCCATAGCCACATGAACAATGACAGCTGGTTGGTTAAGCATACAGAAATGATCTGAGAGGTGTACAAATTATTTTTCACAGATTATCAAAGTTTATAGAAAAATTCCACAAATGAAAAACACCATAAAATCAGCTTTGTGTATAATAAATATGCAGTTATGTAACTGAAATTTTCAGGGCTTTATAAAGGGATGGTTTTGTGCTTTGAATTTTTATGCAAATACCACATATATTCTTTTAATGTGATATTCAACTGAGTGGACAGTGGAGTGCATTGTAATTTTTGACATGTTATTGTTTTACAATGTACATTCAGAAATACAGTTTCCAGATTGTCAAACCCTATATTTCAACGATCTACAGCTGATGGGCTTTAATATCCATCCCCACCCTTTATAGCAATTTTTTACAGCGAAGAATGTTGTAGTAAGAAATGTTCTATACAAAATTGAATACCATAAACAACATAATTATAAAACAAAACAAGAAACCAGCTATACCTTCCACACCCTGAGATGTCCATCAGCCCCTCCTGTTGCTAGGATACTGTGATCTGGACCAAACTGAACACATTTCTGGAAACTGCCATCATTACAAAAGTCTGTTCTCACACTTTTTAATTTCTCAACTTCAAACGTCACATGTTTTGTTTCACCAGTTATTCTGCTATTTACACCATCTGTTTCACCTGATTCTTTTTCTCTTCCCTTTCTCTTTACCGCATCCGTTTTTCCAGGTGTCCCAGATTTTTCTGTGGTATCAAAATATAAAGTTTATTGAATATTGTTATTTCAGCTGTCAACTGTCAGCAACATGCAGGAAAAATATGCTATCTACCAGTACCTCTACCACTGAATGTGTTACAGTCTATATTCCTTTATTGTGAAGCCTGATGTTTTAAGCATATGAAAGTGTAAAAAGTCAAAAGAAACAGATGCATCTTCTGTGACAGGGCTTTTCAGAACAAAAGAACTAGGGTTAATAGTTTAAAAATATTATTAATTTCATTTCTGACTTCAATCTCACCTACTACAGAAAGAAAAAGTAAAATCAACTCAATACTTGGAAACAATCTTTCAGAATAAGGAAAAGTGTAAACCTTTGTCACTTTTTAAGGTATCAAAGAGAAAACTTAATTCAATTCTTTACACCATTCCCTATTATTTTAAAATAGCAAATCAGTTTCAGCAAACAGACAGATTACTCAAAAATCTCTTCAAAATATAACATGTTTGAAAAGCCTTTAGAATAAATAACAAAGTTGACTAGGCTTTTACACTTACTTATTTACAATGCAAGTTCTTATGTACCTGATTTCATAGGTGAAATGACCCTGTACTTGAGTGAGAACAGGTGACATTCATCATCAAGACCTCCTGCAAACAGATGATGTCTGCCATCATACACTGCAGCACCATTCATGGCAGCCTGACGACCCAGGTCATGTCTACAAATGCTACTTGCATGTATGCCATCATCTGACTGCTTAATCTCATAAATTTCCTGAAGTAGTTACGGGTACAAAGTCATATACTGTTTTCATTAAATTCAGACACTTTTATTATTATAAGATTATCACTTTCTTCAAGGTTCTTTTTAACAATACATGTACATGTATACAGAATTCTGAACAATTCACCTCTGTTCATTTTGGCCAATTCTGACCACCCTGGACAATCTCTGTCCTAATTTTAACAAGGCAGACAATTCCTCTTTTAAAAAACATGTTTAACAGTTTAGAAACATAAATAAATTTTATAATTTTTGAAATTTCATCACTTTAAATGCAGTTAATCAATTGTAGCCGCTTTAAGCATGTTTTACAGGTAGAGAGTATAAACACTAATATTTACAACTACAAAATTGCTGGAGAGGAATTGATAAAATCATGGGAGGGGAATGTCCTGGAAGGCCTTCATTTGACAAAATGAACAAGAGTGGAATTGTCTGGATCCCATATTTCATAGTAATTTGAATACTGAATAAGAACTTCTCAAGAGTCCAATGAAATTTAGCAATCTCTTATGACTAAATCTATGAAAATATTTAAAACAATGTTTTCTTTAACCAAAAAAACCCCCATCAATATTAGTATTAACTGGGCTGTTGGTTAGTACTGATCATTAGTTGTCAACTGAAATGTTTAACTTTGAGGTGATCAAATGCATGTGCTATATCAATGACATTACCTGTTTTTACATTATGTTTATAAGCTTTTGCAAAAAAGATTAAAAAAATAATAAAACAGGAAAATAAACAGTTCCTCTTTTTAATTCAACGAAATTAAATTCCTTTCAGAAGGCTACGAGCGATTACTGGTACGAATCAGGCAAAGAGTACATATGGCTGGTAACTTTCACTCGTTTCACTAAACAATAACCTACAATTGCATTTGAAACACCAGTTTTTGCTTGTCCTCCGCCCCCAGCTACTAAAAAGTGTCTTTCTCCCAAAGATTTGATAATATACATGGGAAAATCTGACTTCGCAATGAGTTTTCCTTTAGCCGGCGCCATGTTGGCATGCAAATTACCTCAAAGACGGACAAATCCCGAAAAGTAAATTAAAAGCATGAAATGCTAAATAGAACTTTGTGTGGGGTGGCGGCGAAATATAACGATTCGCCACAATAACGATTCGCCACTAACGATTCGCAACAGGGTCATATAACGATTCACCACAAAGTAATAACGACTCGCCACAAAGAAATAACGATTCACCACAAAGTAATAAAACAAACTATTTTTGTTGTTGTTTGTTTTTTGGGGTTTAATGCCGATTTCAACATCTAGGTTATATCACGGCGGTCAGTCCACCTAACCGGTTTTCCTGGATAACTAACTAGTAATTACCAATTTCTCCGCAATTAAGTGACTGACTACTGTTCCCACATGATCTACTCTGAATCAGCGGTGAGAGATAAATGAACATTAGACACAATGGCTAAGATCAATTGTCACGGAGAAATTTAATTTTTGTTGTACTTATGTGTTTCATTTATATTTGTTTGGTAATTTGTTGAAAAAAAATATTTGGAAAAAAGAAATTTTGGTTTGTATTTGCTTCATTATTTAATGTGATTTTTAAATTAATTTGAAATAAGTTTTAATGTTTGATACTAGTGGCATTGGCAGTTGAAAATTTAATTACCCTTTAAAAGTATTCTCAACTTTGCTCCGTGGAGCAATATATTTTGTCTTTAATATATTTTGATGAAGCTTCTGAAAATATTTAATATATCATTTGTAATTAGGTTATATTTGTTTAACAATAATAATAACAAAGGACCGAGCCATGGATAAATTCTGATATTTTACAGTTAATTAATCAGAGAAGCAAAGCTTTTAATAGTTTTAAAAAGAATAAAACCGATGAAAAATTTGAAATTTTTAAATCTCTGAGAAATAATACTCAAGAAGTCATATGTAATGCAAAAAAGAATTTCTTTGTAGATACCCTTGAACAAAATAAAAATAATTCTAAATCTCTCTGGAAATCTCTTAAGAAACTAGGATTGCCTTCCAAGAATTTGTCAACATCATCACAAGCTAATATAGGCCTGAAAGTAGATCAAAATCTTCGCTTTGATAAAAATGTCATAGCTGAAACTTTCAATTCTTTTTACACCACTGTTGCAGCTAAGCTTGTTGAAAAATTGCCTGCTGGTATACATAGGTATAGTAAAGATTTTGTTAACAAATTTTATGCTGATAAAGGGGTTATATTAAACAATTTTTCTTTTTCACTAGTAACTGAAAACAAGGTTTACAAATATCTTAACACCCTTAGTGCAAATAAAGCCACAGGTCTGGATGACTTTCCAGCTCGTTTTGTCAAAGATGGTGCATCTATTATTGCAAGTCCTTTAGCACATGTGGTCAACTTGTCTTTGATACAAGGTGTTGTGCCTGATGATCTAAAAATAGCTAGGGTTGTCCCTCTGTACAAGAAAGGTGACAAAACACAAGTTGGTAATTATAGACCTGTTTCAATTTTAAGTATTGTTTCCAAAATTTTTGAGAGAGTTGTATATGACCAAGTGGAGTCTTATTTTAAGGACAGGGATTTGTTTTATCAGTTTCAATCAGGATTTAGAAGTAGTTTTTCAACTGACACCTGTTTGATTCATTTAACAGATTATATTAGATTAGAAATGGACAAAGGCAATATTGTAGGCATGATACTTTTAGATTTACAAAAGGCATTTGATACTGTTGACCACACCATACTGCACATGAAACTTGAAACATGAAACAATGACATGTCTGTAGTCATAAGAAATAAGCTTTTGTTATATGCTGATGACTCAGGCATTCTTGTATCTGGTAAAAATAAATCTGAAGTTGAAGAAATTCTATCTTATGACATGAGTCTTATTAGTGATTGGTTAATTGATAATAAACTGTCTTTGCATCTTGGCAAGACAGAGTCTATTCTTTTTGGGTACAAGTTTAAACTTAAACATGATTCTAACCTCCAGGTTACATGTAATGGTACTGATATAAAGCCCACATCTTCTGTTAAGTATTTAGGTGCAACTCTTAACCAACACCTATCATTTGAGGTCATGGCACAAAGCATTCTTCAAAAGGCCAATGCCAGGTTAAAGTTTCTTTACAGAAAAAGGGATTTCCCTACCCAACATACTAAAAGATTATTGGTTATGTCTTTAATATAGTGTCATTTTGACTATTCGTGTTCAATATGGTATCATGGGTTAACACAGACTTTAAAAAATAAGCTCCAAATAACACAGAATAAGTTAATGAGATTTGTATTCAATATAAACAATAGACACCATATTGGTACAGAACATTTCAAGTTGTTAAATTGGTTACCAGTAAAACATCGTGTGGAACAAATTATTTTATGTCATGTTTTTAAAATCAAACTTGGCTTAGCCCAAGCCTACTTGAGTGATAACTTCATTCCTCAAGATACTGTCCATGGTTATAACACACGGCTTTGTAAAAAGGGGGCTTATTCAGTTCCTAAGGTTAAAGGGTTTGGATTAAAGTCATTTTCTTACATAGGCTGTTCACTGTGGAACAATTTACCAGCCAATATTACTCACTCAAAATCTCTGCCTGATTTTAAGCTTGCTGTGAAACAGTACTTTTTAAATAAATTGAATTAAACTGTAAATTTTTTAAGGATAAATTTTGGCATGAATCATGCATGAATGATTTTCTTTTATAATATAATGCTTATATATCTTTTTAGATAAATGTGTCTTAACTGTTAGGCAGATCCTGAGTTTAAATTATATATTTATATATTTATTAAAAATACAATACTTAACTATCTGTGATATAAATGTTTTCCTTTGTTTTTTATTATAATAGGATTGAATATAGTCTTATGGATTGTATATCTTAGTATCAACATAATTCTTAGTATTAGTGAAAAATTGTATGTGATAGTATTTTTGTGATATTTTCTGTGATACTTTCCATCAAATATTAACATTGCCTCTCTATGCCATGCCATCAACGCTTAGGGACCACAATGGAAATAAGGGTTTACCCTTTTTTGTGTTATCCCTGGTGTTGGTGTACATGTCATGGTTTTTGTGCTCATGTATGTGTTGTACTATTTATCACTTCATGTGTTTAAATACCATGTATGTACAGTATGCCAAAATAAATCTTATCTTATCTTATCTTCCGGTTTTAACTATTTATTTTTTTGCTATCAATTAATTCAATCAAAATTAAACATGGTAAATTACTAAACGACAATATGAACTCTATATGAGAAGTTTTATGGAAACTTTGTATTAAACAATCATAAAATAAAATGTTTATTAAGTGCATGTGTTCTGTTTTTAATAGGCTTGACAACATCACAAAAAATACACAAGTTAAAAGAACGTTATATAGAATTTTATATATAATATTAATTATAAAGTTTTCTTATTAATTAATGCACATATTAATTTCAATTTTGTGTGTGTTTGTGATTTTTTTTACAATACAATACAATAGATTTTATTTGGTATTGTATTTTACTGTACTTTATCTTTATTACTCGTGAAATGTCACGACCATATTTCTGTTTGAAAGACCCTAAGCTGATTAAATAATCATGTCATTAATATAGGCGTTGATTAGACATTATTTATTAAATGTGCCATATAACAGTAGTAACGCCCGCAAGGTGTGTTTAATCCATGACATAAGATCAAAGCTAATAATCATATATAATCGGTAATCATATATTTTTTGTTTTGATAATGAACAAAAAAAACCCCCCTACGTACAAGAAATATGGACTGAAAGTTTATAAAATTAATGTTAAATCTATATGTGGCATCAATTTTACATTATTTTTGTGAGGTATGGGGATTTGATAGGGCAGAAAATAAATATAGAAAGAGGCATACCGTCGGGGGGGGGGGGGGGGGGGGGAGGGGTGAATTCAGACCAGTGACCTCTTGAAAAGGTGTTCATATATATACGGCCATATGAGTGATCTTAAAAAAAGTGAAGTGTTTTGTAAAAAAATGTTTATTTACTTCAAAAATGTGTAAAAGTTATATGCTGTGAAGGCATTTAAAAACAAGAAATCGGTAGAACCGATGGATGCTCCCCGAATAAATGTCAGTTCCAAAAGGGCTATTGTTTAATATGTATTTTTTTAAAGTATGAAAAATAACAAAGGGCAATAACTCCTAAATTATGCAAAATAGAGTTAAGGTTTTTGCATGCTGCACTTCTCCTCATAGAAATCTATCTACCACTAAAGTTTCATGTTAATATCTCTTACACTTTGTGAGGTATGCCCCGGACAAAAAATAAGTATGAGAAATTTTAAAGGGCAATAACTCAAAAATTAATAAAGCAAGAGTCATGGTTCTTGTGCACTGCACTGCTCATCAATGAGGTCTTTCTTCTTATAAAGTTTCAAGTTGATAACTCTTATACTTTGTGATATATGCCCCGGACAAAAAATAAGTATGAGAAATTTCAAAGGGCAATAACTCAAAAACTAATATAGCAAGAGTTATGGTTCTTGTGCACCGGAAAGATTTTTCTTAAAAGGGAGATTATTCAAAAACGGGGCAAAATAGAGTTATGATTCTTTGGCACTGCACACCGCGTCAATGCCCTCTTCAACTGTGTACAGTTTAAACAAATTATATCCAGGGGTTTTGAAGTTATGCTCCGGACAAAATTATGACGGACGGACGGACGGACGGGACGGACGGACGGACAAAGCGGCAACTATATGCTCGCCCTTCGGGGAGCATAAAAATAAATTATGAATGTAGAAATAAAATATTATCAAAGCATCGAAGTGTCAACCATTCCCATTACTTAATGAAGTCAATTGATTGTTCACCTTGTATGTATCTGTGTAGACATGTCATCCATCGGTGAGATTAATGGGTAAAACGTAATGGACATTGATTTTTCCTGCACTATAAAAAAGAGAATTTATAAAAAGATAACTTGCATTTTTCATGTAAACTAAGAAAACATAGCAATTCATTTATTTAATATAAATATATAATACATTTGCACACACCTGTGACAAAGTAAAATGCATATGACACACATCTACAAATTCATCAATTTGTAATTATTTTTCAATTTTGAAAACTGTGATGTAATTATAATACTTTGTGGCAAGTCGTTAATTGTTTAAAATGTGTATTTCTTACACTTTTGAAAACTGTGGCGAATCGTTATTATTTTGTGGCGAATCGTTAACTGACTTGTGGTGAATCGTGAATTGCTGTGGCGAATCGTTATTGTGGCGAATCGTTACTGTGGCGAAACGTTTCATATTTGTGGCGGCGAGGGATGGGGGACGGGGAGATTCAGGGGGAGTAATCAAATGTTTCCTGATTGAATGTATTTAGTCAACGATACTAACAGTACATTCCAGTTGCAATAAGATAAATATTGCACATACAAATAATTAGATATTTCCGAAGACTAAATAAGTAACTTTCACTTACGGTCACAAGGAAAGAACCCTCTTCTTTCTTATGTTTTAATTTCTTCTCTTTTCTTTTTTGGTGACAAAACAAATATCCGAATCTTTTTACTAAGGCGTATAAATCCATGGTCTTGTAGTAAAGTAAGACTTGCAATCTAAGTGTCGAGAGTTCCTTCGTTTTCTTGTGTCTCAGGGGGACTATCGACCATGGGTTAGTGTAGCAATGATGAAATAAGAATTAAAACGAGAAAGGACATTTCAACAATTTACAATGGCCCAAAGTTTTGCATGTCCAAAACGTAATATAAGCAAATTAAGCATATCCCTTCCACTATATCTGCGGGTTAAAATCATTAATTAAATCAATGCCTATTACATATCTGTCAAATATTTTGGACATACTTTAGACAGTGATGTGTCTCGTGAAACATGTGCAAATGGTATTATAAGGAAAGCTAAAAGTAGATTGAAGTTTCTGTATAGACAACGTAGAGTTGTAAAATAAAATATGAGAAGAATATAAAACTATGTCAATTTAATTATACCTGCTCAGCATGGTACAAAGGAATTAACATAAGCTCCAAAACAAGACTACAAACTACTCAAAACAAAGTTATTACGTTCATATTGAATTATTCTCCAAGAACAGCTGTGCTTAATTCAGATCATGTTAAAGATAGAAGATAGAGTAAACCAACTGAGTATGATTTTAAAATGTACACGAAATTGCTAACAATAGAACAGATCATAGCATATATTTTATTTTCTGACTTTAGCTTTCTAGCTCATTGTCTATAAATACATTTTACAAATTATAAGGTCAATTAACATTATATGGTTAGTAGCATAGAAACATATATACACGAGAATGACTCAAAAAGGTATCACTAACGTAAGAACAAAATAGGAAGAATAGATGCCCATCCTAGTTACAAGACAAGTTTTCTAGAATTACTGATTTTAATGCTTTAACATTAGGAAAAGTAATGTAAATTATTTTGAAGCACGGGTTAAGTCTGCAACCGCAACCTCTTTTTATTGTAATAATATACTTCTATGGAATGCACTTCGAATTTCTGAATCCGCCAAGTCCAATTCCAACTATTTTAATTTCAAAAGAAATGTTAACAGACATTTTTTAAGAATGCACGGTTAAAACAGATGTTTTCCTAGATTTTAACAGTAAGATTTTTATTGTCTCTTAGTATTCGTTATCAGTGTAGTCCTGAAATTATTCGCTTCATTTAGTATTTACACCATTCTTGACCTTTACCGGTTAAGATGTTTCTGTCTTTATCATACTCATGTAAGGTCTTATTTGAAATAAGTCTTTTGACTTTAGGGACAATCCTTTGCATAGCAACGTATAATTTTATTATGCCCCCACTTCAAAGAAGAGGGGGTATATTGCTTTTCATTTGTCTGTCTGTCGGTCGGTCCGTCGGTCCGTAGACCAAATGGTTTCCAACCAATAACTAAAGAATGCTTAGGCCCAGGAACTTCAAACTTGGTAGAATGATTGTCCATCACCAGTAAATGACCCTTATTGATTTTGGGGTCAAGATGTCAAAGGTAAAGGTCACATTGACCTTGTAGGTAGAAACGGTTTCCGACCAATAACTAAAGAACGCTTAGGCCTAGGAACTTCAAACTTGGTAGGATGATTGTCCATTACTAGAAGATGACTCCTATTGATTTTGAGATCAAGAGGTCAAAGGTCAAGGTCACATTGACCTTGTAGCTAGAAACGGTTTCCGACCAATAACTAGAGAACGCTTTGACCTAGGTTCACCAAACTTGGTATGCTGGTTGGTCATCACCAGTAGATGACCCTATTGACTTTGAGGTCATTAGGTCAAAGGTCAAGATCACAGAGACTTTGACTCTAAAAATGGTTTCTGATCAAAAACTAGAGAACGCTTTGACCTAGGTTCACCAAACTTGGTATGCTGGTTGGTCATCACGAGTAGATGACCCCTTTTGATTTTGAGGTTATTAGGTCAAAGGTCAAGCTCACAGGGACCTTCATCCTAAGAACGGTTTCCGATCAATAACTAGAGAACGCTTTGACCTAGGTTCACCAGACTTAGTATACTGGTTGGTCATCACCAGTAGATGACCCCTATTGACTTTGAGGTCATTAGGTCAAAGGTCAAGATAACAGAGACCTTCATCTTAAAAACGGTTTCTGATCAATAACTTGAGAACGCTTTGACCTAGGTTCACCAAACTTGGTAAGCTGGTTGGTCATCACCAGTAGATGACCCCCTATTGATTTTGAGGTCATTAGGTCAAAGGTCAAGCTCACAGAGACTTTGACTCTTAAAACGGTTTCCGATCAATAACTTAAGAATGCTTTGATCTAGGTTCACCAAACTTGGTATGCTGGTTGGTCATGACCAGTTAATGACCCCTATTGATTTTGAGGTCGTTAGATTAAAGGTCGAGGCCACAGGGACCTTGATCCTCAAAATAGTTTCTGATCAATAACTAGAGAACGCTTTGGCCCAACCACAAGCAATTAGGTGCTGCCGGGGGGCATTTATGTTTTACAAACATTTCTTGTTGTTTTTTTTTTTTTTTGCTAATATTAACTGAAGCAAATTCAATGACTAAACTTATACAAAACGATGTATTTTCTGTGAAAGACATATAGTGATATCTAGAAATTACTATTTATAAAATGTCAATGTTTCATTATTTTCATATGTAAATGTGATATACTTATTCAAAAATAAATCTATCTGTATCTAATTCGTCTTAGTTTAACAATGTACTGAATGCAGATTTTTTTTTTTCAAATTCCAAGTATTTCCGTTTGTCCAATAAATAGCTGGGGAATTGATAGGCACTATGGAAAAACGATGCTGGCTTTTTCCCGAATAACGACACCATTTTAATATTGTATTTCAAACTTCGTCTATGTATTTCAATGATATAATGAAAAATGAAGTCACCAGGGACAACACGCTGTATCAGTCTAAATAGTCTATGCCGAGAAACTGTCAGAGCGAAGAAAATATCAGAAGCTTCTTTTAACATATAACTTAATAACAATATGGTTACCGATTATCTAAGCACTTTTTTCCAAGTTCTGTAACAGAAAATACACAATACAATCTCAGAAATTCCTATCATTATAAAATCATTCCTAGAAGAAATATCATAAGAACATTGATTTGTTCCTTCAGCATTATGTGAATGGAACGCCTTACCACTGTCTTTGAGGAACCCACTGTCTCTTGGCTTATTTCAGCACGAGCTAATGGGAACAGCATTTTCACAGTTTTATTATTTCCACGGAGCGCGATATTTTTTCTGAAGTTCGCGCCCGTCTAAATCATAACTACAGGGACCTTAAACATGATCATTTTTGTAATAAAAAATCGTCTTCATTTGTTTAATGAAATATGACAATTTCATCCTTTTGATTGCCAACTGTGGCTTTTTTCTCACGAAAATAATATCATCATCTTGAATGCTAATCACAAATCCATAAAAGACACTAAGCCTTTTAACAACTATTACCTTTAGTTAACACATAAACCATCCACTATTGTCAAAACCCTTTCTATTACTTCTACTTTCGTCTTTCTAACTCTAATCTCTGTTTGCCTTTGAAACAATTTGTTTTGTATACTTTTTACATTATCAACAAGAAGATGATTGTCAAATATATTTTTATACCACCAATAATGTCTGTAATTGCAGAAGATATTCCGTGCATAACTGGAAAAAAACATTATCTAAATGGGAGGCCATAAGTAAGTTGTAAGAACCCTATTGCCATTTAATTACATGTATTTAGATATTGTGTAAATTTGAAAAATAAAATGAGAAAATTGAATATGTTTAAACCAATTTCGTTTCCTTTTTAACATCAAAGATTTTAACACAAATTTAGGAAAAACATGTATCACAGGGAACAATGAAACAAATGGTACAGCATATGGTTCAACAAATGGTGCACAGGAAAACGCATTAGAGATTATTAGAGAAAGAAAAATGAAAAAATTAAGCTTTCCTTCGAACGAGTAAAAAAATGGCGCCATTTTTCCATGGGGCCAAACACTAATATAAGAACACGCAATGACAGAGACGCAATAGTGTCGTCATAAACTGTGAGTTTCGAGCGTCTTTGTTTAAGCCCGAGTATTATTCCGAATAAAAGTATTTTTTGGTCTAGTGTTATTATCATGATACTGCACAATTAATGTCCACATATTATCCATCGCATTCGGAATGTCTAACCAGAACATGACTGCGATGAGGTCACAGTTTCCTTTGTTTTTCTTGTAACAGTTATACGCATTTTCTGCGCCCCATAACACGTCACGACCATACTGAAATTTGTGATACTGTATTCCGGATATCTTCCTGGGAACCAAGCCATACAGGTAGACATCATCGATCCAGAAGAACGGCGTGATTGATGCAGATTTATAAAGTTCCGGCACAAGGTCATTTGAGACAACTACCACAAACCCTTGGCAAAAATCCGGATAAACCTTCTGTCCTTTAAAAAGATTTTTTTGTACAAACCATTTGGCGCCACTTTTTCGAAAAATTCGTCCATTATGAATACGACGACAGGCAATGTATCTTGATTCTGTTCGATGAGACGGTACAACTTTTATCAGAAAATGAAACATATTTACGATAACATCATCGTCTACTTTAAGGATAATTTTTGCATTTCTACAATTTTCTGTTAACCATTTGTACGCCATAACAGCTTTGTAGGTCAAATTGTGGTAGTGGTCAATAAAATGACCTTGCAAAATGTCAGAATAGTGTTTGTGTTCCTTTTCGATTTCGGCCTGTAACGTCTTATTTTCCACTCTCCCTAACAGGAATAAGACCCTTATGGTTCCAAATTCAGAGTAGAAAGAGTTATTTGCCCATGTTCTTCTTATTGCTTCACGGCGATCTTCGTGACTCGGTGCCGAATGAACCATTACAAGAACTGTCAGTTTATCAACAGATGTACAGAGATACGGATTTTCTAAAATATAACTGCTACCCAAGGGAAACAGCGAGTCGTTTTTAATTTTGACAGTGGAATTGCTCAGTCGTAATTGATTTTCTGGAATGGTCTCATTCGTAGAATGTATTTCTCTGGTTTTAATTAATGGAACAACTGGGGTGCTAATATTCAGTGCAGGTAATCTTAAACCACAGTACGTTATCAAAATATACAAGACCAGTAGTACTGCCATATAGATCCTTAACGTCTGAATACAGCAGTTATAAAGATATACTTGTTTCATATTCAGAGGTATGTCCATATGCTATAGTATCCCTGCTGAATAAGACCACCAATTTTGTGAAGTCCGAACTCGTAAAACTAGGAAAAAAAGAACTGCTAGGCCGATACAGTAGTCCCGTTACAACCTTGTATGTGTTGAATATCAAAATCTTCAGTCAGTCATAAACCACCGGCTTACAATATTTTTCATTTAGCGATGAATATTCTGAAAAAGAATTGAAAATTAATTAGTGCATTCACGTCTCAATTCTGGGTAAACAATAGTAACCAGAGTCAAGTCAAGTCAAAAAACGTTTATTTCTCTCATTTCATGTTTAAACATGACATAATGAGGTAACAAACATGGATATACATTGTATTATTGTTGTAATTGTGGTCATTGTTATTTTCATAAAAATTCTTAATGTTGTTGTTTTTATTGTTTTCTTTATCATTATTATTAACATCATTTTTAAGATTATTGTTATTACCATTGCCATAATCGTCTATGTTATTATTATTATTTTCATTATTATCATTATCAGTTATGACACTATTATAATCATTATTTATGTTGTTATTGTGGTTTTTGTTGTTGTCATTGTTATAGATGCTACTTTATTTTTTCTTTTAAAACATCCAGTGTCAGCTTTTATCTCTTTAAGAGCAATATTTGTGTTAATGCAATAAAAATTCATGTATGAGAGGTTATTATGTGCCCACAATAGAAGTAGATATCTATACAAGAGGAGTACAGGCATAGGAGTACATGCAAGACGGTACATCTATGACAAAGTACTATTAATGCTCCATCTCGCTTATCAGGGGAAAAGAGTTCGGGCACTCGTGCACCTTAAAAGTACGGCCATGAACTGATTCAATATGAAAATCTGCGAGTAAAAACAAAACTTAAGGAAGTGTTGTTGTTTTTTTCCTATGATATTTACACGTTCCTTTCCCTACATTACTACAACAGACATCACTGAATACTTTGTTTGTAACTCCATAGAAAATTAGAAAAAAAACAAGTTCTGTATCCACGGTTATGCCTTACCTTACCCTTTCTCAATAGACCGTTCCAGAAATTAGTATCTACCTGATTACCTCCCTTGCGTCCGCCATTAAGGGACTGCGCAGATCAAAGCAGTTTTATAATGCGGAGCTTAGAAAAAGACCCATTCTAATAGCTCTTATGTGATTGTGACGTTATATATAAGAGAAACAGGTACATATAACCACATGAAGCATTTATTATCAGCAAAGATCTATCCCAAGCTCTTTTAACTGAAAATAAGTATATTTGTAAACGATTTTTGCTGACATCTGAATCTATTGAACTGTTAAATAAAGGTCTTGTGATATTCTCCGGTAGATTAATTCTTTTTTATCATCACAATTTCATGAAAATCTGCTTTTAAAAATTACATGTATCTGTCTTTAAAAATTATGACCAAAAGGGTACAGTTACATGGGTGTCATAATAATTTTGTTTTCCATATTACAAGAAATACCACCAACAATAATGTTTAAAATAAGAAGAAAAGCATACGCATTACTGTAAGATCAATATCTTACAAACTCACATGTTGTACATATCAATATTTTGCAAAACCAGATTTCTGAAATGCAAGAAATAAAGTATAGAAAAATGACTATATGGCAACAGATGCTAAATTTCACACGGTCTTAAAAATCTTGTTTGTAAGGAAGAATATATATTCTTAAATTTCATATAACAATCAGGAACAAATAAAGCCCATGTTTTGTAGCCTTCAGGCATTTTCTCAAGAGCAAATTTCGTTTATTACAGTGTTTTACTGTGACTGATCAAGCAAGACCGACAATGACAATTACAATTAACGGTGACTTATCAAAACAAAGACAGTATGTCACCCCTATATTAATTAACCACATTCCTTCACCACAGGACACCGCGAAAGACAAAAGGCAGTAAATAATACATATTTATTGGCCAGTATTCTTTGAAACTGTATCAAAGAATAAAGCAAGTTTTAGTTAAAATAGAGTGAACATGCGGTTGATGAGCGATATGTTTAATTTTGTCATTGTTTCCATTTTGTAAGCTTTCAGAGCTGTTCAAATAGTAGAAATCATAGTTCAACTTTCGAAAAGGAAAACAGTGCTTTCAATATTATTTGTGTTTTAGACATATTATATGTGGTTCCCACAACTCAAGCTTCCACTTTGAAAAGTCCATGGTCTTTTTTAACAGTCTTTCATGTGTTAAATAATTCAAGTTAATAATATGTTCAAGCAGGGCCTTAATTGAGAGGGAATGGACACTTGAAAATTGGAAAATATGGTGTCGCACGCATGCGCCGTCGGTTCTTTAAAATACATTAATGGCGGATGGTATATGTTCTTGATATTATAATCAAATGCTTAAAAAACGACTAACAGTTAGAAATTACAATACGAATTCTAGCCGAATTAGTAAAATAAATATTTCCCATATTGATTTGATTATCTGGTTTGTTATTAATCAACGCAGCTTTCGCTTCAAAAACAATGAAAATCGATACTAAAATGAAATCGCTGTATTCCAAAATGGCGGAAAGTACGTACAAATTCTTGTTTTCTGGTCAACTTTCGGGGGGTATCAGACAAAAATGGAGTTACGAAATAAGTTGGCATTAGATGGAAGTTGATAAAAGGACATAGAACTGAGCTTTACAATATATTTTATTGCTATATTTGTTTGTTTACGAAATAAAGCACCGTAAACATATAGCAGTTTTGTCGAAAATACATTCATTCAGTGATCATCAACGTACCGAATTTCGGGTGGTATCAGTGCAAACAGACTTGATAAAAACACTAAAAATGAATTGCATCGCACTCTGCTTTGACGATATTGAGATTTGGATGTAAGGTGTCAAAGCTTCTCTTCATATTAACTTCATAATGAACGGTTGAATATTATGCATTCATCAAATCGAGACAGATTTTTTACCAAAAAAAGAGAGAAAAACATATTGAGTTGTCGTCTTTTACTCGTCGGCTTGCAAGAAAAACTTCCGTTGTTGAAGTAAAATAAAAAGTATAAAAAAGGTTAATGTTTCTTCGTTCTTACAAATTTTAGATTTTGAAAAGCAGCCCATTATGGACAAAAAGACCGATGTTTTTGTAAAGTAAGTGCGGGCAATGCATTCCAACTTACTGCTAACCAACGATAGGTAATCAATTATGGATTTTCCGTTACAAGATATACAGGTGAACGCGCGACAGCATAATTTGGTTATTCTTTCGATTAGGGATGTCAACGAATACCTAAATCGGTATCCGGATATCCGTATAGACTATTCGGATACTATCCGGATACTCGTATAGAATCGAAGACTATACGACTCAACGTTCCAATTCCTATGCCAAACATTACATATGACGTCTGTTTTACATATTGTTCCGGTAATCCTATTACATGTGTTAAGACAGTTTTACAAAAACAATAACTGTCATTACGTGTAAATAAAGATAATAAAACAAAGACATGGTGTTTACTGTTTTTATTTTCCTCGTGTCTCTTGAAGTGTATTTTCCCGCCAATACGCACGTGCGTTAAGTCTAAGTGACTAACGAAAACAATTGCCGTCCGTTTTTTGTTTTGTTTTTGTTTTTATGGCATAGTCTGTCTTTGTTTTTTTAAAAAATAAACTAATATCATTTAAAATCACCGTAGATGAAAACGCTGTTTTATTTGTATCCTCAAATCTATGTCACATTATCGTTTTTCTATACCGGAACATGTTTTTATGCAGCTTACGTGACTATGTGAGCCCCAACAAAATGACAAAAAAACAATGATTTCAAATGTGTCAGAAGTTTTAAATGGGTTTAATATTTTTAAATGGTTCAAAGTTTTTAATGCGAATGCTTTAGCAAAGAATGATTGTTTGACACATTAAAATCATAATGCTTGTTTTAGCAAATCGTTGATTGGATACATCATTTGAGTAATCACATTTTGATAGGACATTATTTTATAAGTCGCGTTAAAACTATCATAGAATCATTTGCGGAAGTTACCGTGAAACCCTTATTTGGCATGTTTGACACTGCTAATTGATTAACAAAGGGACAAGATACTCTAGTATAGGTAATATAAACACCATGGATTAAAGTAATTGCTACACAATGGGATGTCGCGTTTGCAAGACGAATAAACACATTAAATGGCGTGCGACAGATGGACGCTTTATCAGTAAACCAATAAAGGGAAATGCCGCAGGCGGTAAATAGACGCTATTATGTTTAGCGTTATGAAATTGCAAAATTAATTTTGCCAGTGTTTGAATTTTTTATCAAAGTTAAATTTCACCGTTGTTGTTGTTGTTTTTTTTTCATTTTGTATACGAATATTCGGAAACCAAATTTGTATCCGGATAACATACTATCCGGATATCCGAGTACTCGGATACTCGTTGACATCCCTACTTTCGATAGATAAGGAGTATCCATTCCCTCTCAATTAAGGCCCTGGTTCAAGTCAGGAATAAAAAATACAAAACAGTACTTATAATACATTAAAATAATTTTAATTCTGCAACAAAATTCACGCGATATAATGCAGTATGTCACCTTGAAATGTGCTAAAGATATACAGATTTATACGGACTTTAACCATCATAGCGAGATTTAGCAGTCCTTTAATGGCGGACGGTCACATGATCTTCATAATGGCGGCGGTCAATTTATCAATTATGGAACGGTCTATAAAGGTCTTCTGGTCCCTGTTCTCTCCGCATAATTTCAGACTATACATTTTCTTACTTCTATCAGTTCACAATATACCAGTTATAGTTCAAAATGAGCCTACAACTTTTTTAAATTAAAAAATAAACTTTAACATTGTAAATAAAACTAGATCAACAAGTTATTATTCAATAACAAACATAATGCAAATTGATCCGCGTTTCTGAACAAAAAAAAAAAAAAATATCTGAAGACGTTTCTAAATTGCTCAAGTTTCGCATGCCAAAAGTCGTTGCATTAAACTCGTAACAGTAAACAATATCATATTGTCGGGATTTTCCGGTCGGATAAACATATTCGCGTAACTATAGTTATTTTCAAGCACTTGCAAATTAATTACTTTTTAAACAGATATATAATTTTACACTTGTCTCTAATAACGTCTGTCAATGAATGAGGAATATAATCTTCACATGCTTCATGAAGTCAAAACTGTTTTATCAGGCAAAATTACACACTTAAACAATATGCGAATAACCCAATCGGGTTTATGACATAAAGCTGTGTTTGATGTGTCAGTAATATATTTGAATGATACCATTACAATATCTAATGTTTGTATACAGCGACTTTATCTTTAATAATAAGTTAGATTTTCTTGTGATATTTTCTTTATTTCTGGTAAATATACTATTATGTGTTAACTGATTCATATGGTCATCATAACATGTAGCACATAGTGCAAGGAACAATACTCTTAACAGTAAATTTTACTTGATACGAGATGGTTTAAAGGAATCATAAACTTGACAGGCAAGTACTGTGTTCTACTTTCATAATTTTCTCTGTTGAATTCCCTACAGTTAGAAACCAACCAGTTCCTTAACAACATTTTTGTAAGCATCATTATCCCACTATTACCTAACAATGTTCGTAACGACGTCATGTAAACAAATTGAAATGATCTGAACGATGTGAAATACAAATCAATTTTCACACATTAGCAAAGTTTAGAGGCAAAATTCCACAAATTAATAAGAACCTCTTAAAATCAGGTTTGTGTATAACAAAAATATATTTTTCATGCAGTTATGCAACTTAAATTATAAAGGGCTTTATAAGGAATTGTTTTGTGTTTGGGCTTTTTATGCAAATACCCATGTGATATTCACACTACAGTGTATTTTCACGTTGGGATATTGTTTGAAAAATAATAATATGGCATGTCCATCAAGTAGAAATTTGTGTCTGCTTATAGATTAATATCCAATGAAATCTCAAAGATCCATAAATCACGCCTTATACTGTGGGATTTATGCAAATTAACCTGCCCAAATGGGACCTTTGTATATTCTGCATAGCTCTCAAAACAAAGCAATTCACATTTTTATGACCCAATCAATGATAAAGTTGAGACAAATAGCAAAATTTTATGGCAAATGATCTTACAAATTGATTGTATTACTTTTGATCAGTCACACTTGTTAAAACATTATGTAATAGCTTGTTCCAATTAACATGTCTGAATGATTTCTAGTTAAGAAGCTTCCATGCAGATACATATTTTAATTAGATAATTAAATGTAATGGATCTATTTACGATGTAAATAAAAATCATTCGACTTCTAAATGTGAACAAATTATCAAAAAACAAAAACAAAAAACAATGTGTTTCTGTTATGATTTTGACATAGTTTTTACGGCTTCTTCATATTATTTGTTCTCTGATCATTATTATTATTTTTCAAAAAAAAAATGAAGAATGAATAAGCCAAACAAAATATGCATTTATAATGAAAAAAATCATAGATCTAGTCAAAGATTACTTACACGTACCTCAGGCAAAATACACCTCAAACAAATAAGCAATACATCACTGAAAGGAGAATGTTTTTATGGAAAAAATCCCTCGATTGGAGTTAGTTAATCAAGTCTTCCAACAAACTGCATCAGATAAAAATAAGCATGTTCAAAATCTGTTTGGATCAGTTACTTGAAAAATATCTCTTAGTCTAGATATTTTCACTGATGTATCTTTTAATTCAATAACCCTGATTAAAGTAGCCTCTATATAATATTGCTCATTGGCTTCGTAATTCCATCAAAATTTCAAATTATTTAAAAAATCTTCAATGTATATTCATGATGTTAGCTTAACTTGTTCAATTTTTTTTTTTACTATTTCCAGTCTACATTTACACTTTCCATCATAATTTTAAAGTTTTTGTTAACAATCCAGGCAGATGTGTAAAGTGGCAAGAGATAAATGTGCGTCATCCCGGTTTCGCTCGTGACAGGTGCGCGCGACCAAGTACGTAAAATATGGATTTTAATTTGCTATAAAAACATCTTTAAGATGAAAATTACCTGCGGAATTTTGTAAAACAGTCATAGTTAGGTATATATTTTTCGCTCATATGAAAATTTCGAGGTAAAAAATTCGTGTCACATGACCTTTAAGCATTAGTCATAAATATTACAAGAAATTTATAATACAAGAAAACTTTCTTTTTTTGTCATCTGGAGCACAGCCCCTTTAAACCATTTTAATCAGTACGTTATTGGCGGCGCCGAGAACGGCGACGCCTATATTTGAATAGTGTTTCATTTTGTATTATGCGCTGACGTAATCAATTTGGGAGAATCTTGGATCATTATCAATGTAAAAAAATCCAATTATTCTGTACATCACTTAAAATATGTCACTTCATAAATCGTATTTATTGATTTTAAAAATAAATTGATCCAAGTCAGGTAAGTTTGTATTTTTAATTAAAAGTTTTTGATGCAAAAATTACAGATTTAATGACTTTTCCCAAAATAATTCAAAGCGCTGCAAGTACTTATGTATTCACTGCATGTATCTAGCAGTGTGTTGCTACATAATCTGAAATGCAAATCTATGTTAATTCTTTCAAATATAGCTTTATAAATAAAGGTGAAGCCGAGTGATTAAAAGGTCGGACTTGTAATCTTAGGATCGATAGTGAAGACACGAGTTCGAACCCCGTCAGCAGCCGTGTCGGCATCGGTTATTTCCTTCGGCAAGAAACTTTATTCTCATTACTTAGTACTGGTTGGTTCCAGGGACGGATTTAAGAATGATTCTATTAGCTAAAAGCTTTCGCCACAATCGAAATAAAATTGATTTGTATAAACTAACTTGAAAATAGAAATTGTACAAAATCTGTCGTTTAAAAGCAGTAATAAAGATATGAGTCTGTCTCTGTGAATACAGACACAAGGATGAATTTGAAGAACATTCTTACTTTGCTGGAGTCAATTCAGTCGTTATAGTTGCAAAAAACATATCTGTTCACTACGCCACTAAACCGTTAAACCATGAATATGATAGAGTACCAGTTGTACTTCGGGTGTTATCTAGTGCAGACAAATTACAAAATATTTGAAATGATGTAATACTATACCGTGAAATGTGGAATTCGAACAAAGATATTACATGTAAGGTTTAATTTTTTTGGATGTCGATAACATAGGAATTGTTATTTCAAAATCGAGGACACACCTTCAGAGACAAGTATCTTGGTATATTTTTCACCAAATCTGGGAATATTATGCATACAAGAAAATATTTAGTAGTAAAGCCCTCATCTTTTATAGGAGAATGTCTACTCCTTAGTTGATTACCTATCGGAAGAACTGTCAGGTCGGCAGCTCTCTTTGTTCCAATTTCAGAAATACACTCACACCGTATTACTGCTACTGCTACACAAAAATTCATTTCCCGTTTCCTACCAGAGACGGTAATTCCTTAGATATAATTTTCTCTTAAACACAGACCGGGAAAAAAAGCAAGATTACGAGGTGATTTTAAATAATTTATAATGGCCATTCTCTTCTACAGTTCTCTTCTCCATGGATCTCAAATTCTCATTTTCTGTGAGAAGAAAAACATATTCTTGGAATTGTCATTCAAGGTTTAAATTTGAAATTTTGACATGTCTTGGCTGCCTAGAAACTTTGGAAAGTAAACTTAGCAACCCTTTTCAAACTTTCCAATCACTGAAGTCATCCTTGTTTCAATTTTCTTAATTTGCTATTGATGGTTCCAAAATGTTCCTTGCTCAATCGCAGCAAATCTATATAAAGTATAGTTAGTATTCAATGTACGTTAAAGGCTTATGACCACTGCATGTGCATGTGTGATGGTATTTTCTTCATGCATACAATATAAATAATGAAAACATAACATTCCTTCAAGAAATAAATTGAAAATCTGAGTTTGTAAATATTGGATTATATCCTGTCTATCATGGTTGCGCAACCAGGATAGAATAGAAAAAGACACAAAACAGTAGGATGTAAACAGACTGGTATAGATTGTTGAAATAAAGCAAAAGTAGACATTGTTGAATTGTGTCGCAGATGAAGAACACTTGATTATTATCCCAATTTTTAATTTTAAAGGGAGACATTATGCAATTTTCATAAATTGTGAAAGATCAAATGATTTTTTATGAGAATAAAGTGATTCATATCTGGTCATTTTGTTGAAGAAAAGTGAATTCACATGATTTCACAACTTCAATAAAAGTGATTTAAACATGGATATAATTCAAATGCCCCCCCCCCCCCCCTTTAAAATCTTTTTACATCCCATCAGTAAATAACTTGATTATATCATCAAAATGTACGTGTACTACACACGTGTACAATTGTTTAGGTTAATTTATACACTTATTATTTATCTTATTTCAAAACCATGTGCGCCGCCTTTGATGCTTTGCATCAAAATTAATCTTGTGATTAATTTGAATAGACAAAGTTGCTATAGTCGTGTCACATGACCTTTACATGACCTTTAGATAAGCGTCTGCTGACTGCGATCAGTCTGGAGAACTCTCGGATATTCCGTGCCACCGAATATACGGTACATTGTATAATATGCACGGTTAGTTCGTTATCTGTTGTTACGCAATAGTGCATGACCGTTGCAAATTGAAAGGTTGATTGTGTTTCTGTTACGAGGTGAAAAGAGCTGAAAAAATGTTTTTAGAGTCTTTAAGAATGAGCCCTTTTATGTTTTTTACAAACGGGCCAGCGGGGAGTGAGGAGGGGGGGGGGGGGGGCGTGCTTGGGCCCCATAAGCCCCCGGTAAATCCGTGCCTGTTAAGAATATATATTCTTCTTAATAAAGATTTTCAAGACTGTATGAAATTTAGCATCTGTTGCCATATTGACCGTTCATTTTTTATTCTTTATTTCTTGCAGTAGGGAAATCTGTTGTTGCGAAGTATTGATATGTACAACGTGTGCTTTTGTGTTTGCAGAAAGAAAACAACAGTTGCAAGCCACACGTTTGTAAGATACTGATCTTACAATAATACGTTTTCTTTCCTTCTTCTTATTTTTAACATTGCTGTTGTGGATATTTCTTGTAATACGAAAAACAAAATTATTATGACACCTATATAACCAGTGCCGGATCCAGAAATTTCTGACTGGGGGGGGGGGGAGGCTTGGGGGAAGGTATGGAAGGGGGTGACCCGTTCCGTAGGGGGGGTGTTGGGGGTCCTCCCCCAAGACAATTTTCTAAAAAGGTGGAGTAAATAGCTTATTTTGGTGCATTTTAGGCATAAAAAATTAATGAAATTTGTGAGAATTTAAAAGAAATATACTGGTATTCTTTGAAATGTTCAAGTAAAGCAAAAGACATATGACAAGTTTTAACTTTTTTTTATTTTATATTTATAAAGTCCTCTGAAAGAAATAATTAATCAATAAATTAATTGGCATAACAAATAACAACGTCATCACAATATCCAATCTCCTTGCAGTGATCTCCCCTTCATTCTTTGGAAAGACACGGGTTAACCTTAGCGGGATTTCAGCTATATGTACATGTATGAACTTTTTTTTAAGAATTTATTTTTTCTCTCTGTTTAGTTTAGTTACAATTGGAATTGCATTAATTAAACCTGCCTAGCAGTAATGAAATTAAAAAAAAAATGTAACTTGAAAAAAGTTTTTTTCTTTCGACAATCATCACGTGACATGACTGTCGGCAGTGATTACTGTACTGAAAGTATGGAAGAGAAGTAACCGCTGTGTGGAGTTTGCACCATTCAGTACATCTCGGGCGACTTCAATAAGTCTTTATACGTGTCTGTTGAAGACTTCGAGTATAAGTCTTCAATAAGTTGTTACGATTGAAGTTTGCACTTTATCATCAGGCAACTGATCATGGTCAGCAGACGCTCATTTAACAACTTTATCAAATAATTCAAGGTAACTTGACGCTTGAAAACTATACATCATGATCAGTCGGATAATCCGTGCCACCCAATATATGGTACATTGTGTAATATACACGGCTATAAAGTTGCGAACTCGTTTTCAGTTGTTACGCAATATTGCATGACCATTGCAAATTGAAAGGTTGGCTGTGTTTCTGTTACGAGGTGAAAAGAGCTGAAAAAAATGTTTAGAGTCTTTAAAAATGAGCCCTTTTATTTTTTACAAACGGGCCAGCTGGGGGCCCCATAAGCTCCCCGGTAAATCCGGGTCTGATGGACTTCTCAACGTGGTTAGGCAGTAGTATAGCAATACTGAGAACGACAGACGGAAAGTCAGTACAGCAGCACAACAACATGTTAGGTCCACTTTGATTGGGAATGAGGAACATCCCTGATAACAAATTATCTCCCTTACTCAGATAAAATAAAACGTAGGCCAAATAGAACATTGGTCCTTTCAGTTGGAATCCTCTGACTTTATCCTTGTTTTTAACTGTGATGGTCTTAAATAAAAAATTAGGATTATCAAAAAACAAAGATAATGCTCTTAACAAAACATTGCTAAATTTATTGAGTAATCGGACTACCACTGTTGAAAATAATTACGTTTAATTATCACCATATCAAAAGATAAAATAGCGATAAAAGCAGAGGAATCCAAATGGAAGGACCAAAGTAATATCAGAGAGTATACAGGGTAGATAATCAACTAATTTCCCCAATTTACTAAGAAATCGGAGTCTATATTGGGCAGGGAATATGAGCAGAAGTGTTTGGACATAAGTAATTCGGAGATAGATCACCAAGGTGTTCATAATATAGCAGAAGAAACACAAACTAAAAGCATTGTATTTATTCAAAAATGAAAAGATATTTGAACAAAGATCACATACAGAAATATTAAAAAAACATATTTAAACAACTACTAAGCATCTGAAACACTTGGAGTTTCATGAAAAAAGCAACGATCAAACAAACATCGCTTATGTGTCTTTACTACCTATTGTCTAATTTCAGATATTCTGAATGTTGGATTTATTGTACATATGAGTTGCAATATAAAAATGATGCAAAAAAAGGTTACCATCAAGCAGTTAGAAGCAATCTAGTGTGAAAACAGTTTGAGATCATCTTAATTTTAATGTGAAATAACCAAGTATACATAGACACCTTACCTTGGTGTTACAAAGCATAAACAAGACTATGTCATAAATGTATATTAGGATTCAGAGTTTATCCTGGTTGAAAATTTCTTTAAGCTAAGTTTGTTTGATTTTCTGATTTCATGAGAAATTCTATTAAAACAGCCTATCCTGTAGCCAAATTATTATTTCTGCAACCAAATTTATATAATTTTAGCAGAAGGCTATAATACCCAATGGCAGGTTAGCCTTGAGGATATAAAAGGAAGAAAAATTACAGTTTTTATAGAAACTGATATCACCTCTCCAAATATTTTGCCTAATTAAGGAAACACTTTACTAGGTAACAGAATCATTGCTAACCTGTGGTAAGTTTGTATTATTAAATGAGTTGCTCTCAAGGTACTCTGAAGGACAGGGCAAATGAACAACAGAACCATGTTGATTTAACCTCTAAGTAATTAACCAAAAGATTTACAAAGCAATTATTCAAAAAATAACAAGCAATGACAAAAAATATTTACAAAAGCTGTCTGTAAGACAGGATGTTCGACTGTTCAAAAAAGTTGTTCAAAGATGTTAATTATTTAAAATGGGTAATAGTTTCTAAATTGCAGCTACAGTTATCAGTCTTGTTGGTTTGATGTTTTGTTAAAAAACAAGTTGCAAAAATCAGTCAGGAGTTATCTAACCTGCTTCTTTGATACCCCTGAACATTTCTTTCACTTTTCAAGTAACTACAAAACAGTTAACTGAAATATAGCACAAATATAACCGTCATGCAAAAGCTAAACACAAATTTTGAAGTCAACAAATTTGCCAAAAAAATCTACTCATATGTGACATTTTTTATCTTGCTGTCTGAAGTATAACATAAGCCGAAAATGTTAAAGGTAACAAAGACACCAGTAACATTATGATTTCACCATCAACTTTCTGAAGCCTTGTACATTTGTAGGCAACTGTTTCCAACTCCTGCTTAAAAAGAACAGCTTTTTCCAAATGTCCATTAGTACACTGGAACATAACTTCTTTGCGGCAAGTTAAGGTGCCTCCCAAAAGCTAAACACAAATTTTGAAGTCAACAAATTTGCCAAAAAAATCTACTCATATGTGACATTTTTTATCTTGCTGTCTGAAGTATAACATAAGCCGAAAATGTTAAAGGTAACAAAGACACCAGTAACATTATGATTTCACCATCAACTTTCTGAAGCCTTGTACATTTGTAGGCAACTGTTTCCAACTCCTGCTGAAAAAGAACAGCTTTTTCCAAATGTCCATTAGTACACTGGAACATAACTTCTTTGCGGCAAGTTAAGGTGCCTCCCTTGTTCTGCACCCTAAAAAGAAATAATGGACATAGAACAATTGTTTCTATAAATAGCACCAATTTAATTAGACAACTAAGAGTTCACTTAATTATCTGTTTGCAATCCTTAGTCATTAAAGTACAGAATTGCAAGTTGTCAACTTGAAATTGACATGCAGCCGAATATATCGATAGTTAGACAGCGGTAAATAATCAAAGCGATCATTAGTGGAATAATAACAGGTGTTTGCAACAAGCAACTTTAAGGATTAAACTGTAATTGTGGTGTCATAAAAAGGCGTATTTAGTTAGCCAACATCGGCCAATGTGTTGGTTATTCTAATTGGCGATTTTTTTCAAACTGTTTTAAAGGTATGCAAAATGTAGCTTTGTTCTGACATATAGAAACGTGTTTGCACGTAATATAGTATACATGTATATGTATTTGAAAACATATGACATTTTTTCTAATAAAATATACATGTGTAGAATGTTTTCATTAACTTTAATTTTGCATTATGTTTCCTATGTGACAAACGCTGTTACGCTCAATAATACTGACAGCATTCACTATCATAAAGAACCACTGGTGTTTTGCACCTGTACTTGTCTAGAACATTCGTACTTCTGAATTCCGGAAACTTCCAAAATCAGAACTTTTTGGCCGGTCCCATGGGTGTTCGGTTTTCGGAAGTTCCACTGTATATAATATTAGCACAAGACTTTTATCTATTATAATAAACTTTAACATTTGCAGGCAATTATGTAACCAACACATTTGAAATGATGATTCCTATGATCTCTGCCACCATTATCCAATTTGTCTGTACGGAAAATTGCCAGTATTATATTCCTATATGTACAATTGGAGCGGGGTTAGTGTTATCCAATATTATGTAATTCTATGTTTTGATTGGCTGCTAGAAGATCCGATTATTGCCGAAGCATTGCGTATTTTTACGATGAACTTCCTATTGAATCAATTTGCGAAGTTGTGATATTCCGGAAATCTTCGGACAGAATCACGGACAGAATCACGTGACTGTCTGGTAATATTGTGTAGGAACATTGAATGTTATTGTTTTGAAATCTATTAATAGTAACAAGTAACTGATAAGAGATACAGGTAACTTTTTGATGGCTGGCAAAAATATGGCGGTTGATACAAATGCAAAACATAGTAATTTTTTCATTACAGTTACAAAGTCATTTTTCATCAAACAATTCAATATTTTATATCATTTAAAAGGTCTGTAAACTCATATTTTACATATATAAAAATAATTTTCAAAACTGTTCACTTTCTTGTTTCTAAATGGTTAAACTTAGTGCATCTAAGCTGCTAGAAAAATGATGAAAAAATGCTGAAACGACAGGTATAAATTAGTTTAATTTTCTTTTTTAAAAGCAAAAATTCAAAATCTGCTTATATTTTCAAAATGTGAATTTAAAGAGCTTTCAAATGATGTAAAATGATACAATGTTTATGTTTAATGTTTTCAAATAATAAAATTCGGCTCACAAAGAAAACGACATCTAAAGTTAAAAATTCTGTCTGGTTCCCGGTGGTACTTTGCTACGACAGTGACTGTTCCTCACCTGGTCTTTAATATGTCGAATTATATCAAAGTAATCAAAGTAATCAAGTAATCAAAGCATGGTCATAGTTTATTATCATAATTGATATTACAAGTATATTTGTTATTCTATTCAAGCAAGTTTGTTATTCTGTTCAAGCATGTTATTCCATGAAATTCACGTTATTTTGTTACTTAACAAAACAAACACTGTTTCAGAATAATCATAATTATCACCATTTATATTAAGAGATATATGGAAAAAAGGTTGAACAAATATGTTGTTGTTGTTCTTCAAAAAATGGGCATTACCTTAGTTACAATTTGTCTGAACAGACAGGTCTTCAATTTAAAGATATATATTAAATTTCTTTTTATTAGCATCTGCAAACAAAATAGAGTACTGTAGCTTAAGGTTCCTTAAAGATATAGTAAAAACCGTACACTCAAATGGACTTGAGTCCATTTGAATTTTCCTTGTTTAATTGAACATTCGGTCAATCCGTCGTAAACTATTAAAAATCCTTGTTTAAATTTTTGTATAATCTGTTTTACAGTAAAGCACATCAAAATAATTTTGACAATGGTAAATCAATTTTAGAAAGTTCTGAAAACTCATTTTTTTCGTAAAGATTCATGCGCATTGTAGGGTTATACTAAAGTATGTTGCAAATCATCTTGTCTCCTCTAGAACAGCCGAACTTGAAAGAAACGCCTTTTGTTCTATTTGGGGAAGAAATTGATACAGGAAAAATGAAGTTTCTTCTATGTTGTATTTATAAAACGTATTATAATACGATTTCCTTATGGGATCCTAACATTGTAATTTTAGGCGTTATAATGAAAATCAGTTACTAAATTTAACAAATCTTAAACATAGTTTAGTTTTCAAAATATGGTAACTTTATAGATAAAGCTACAACAACTGATACTTCATCAATTTTAATCGATCCTTTAATTGTTCCGGCTCAATTAAAACAATACGTAATAAAACAGTTGCTGCCCCTTTTCGAATAAGTGCTAATTTTGCCAAAAGTTCAACCTTAAAAATAACATTTTCAATACAATGGCACTAAAACGGCACGTCTGGCTTCATTGTGGTGTTTTTTGTAAATTTAACAATCTTACTGAACAAGAAGATTGGAACTTCATCCACGAATCTGCTGGTGATGTAACGGCTGTTACGTTTTCTAAGAAACTTGTTGAACTGATGAAACAATATACTTCTTGGAAAAAATGTAAATCCGACAATATGACGAACCATGGTATGATTCAGTAGTGTGAACATTTTAATGTTAACGCGATCGTCAGCGTTCTATTTCAATCAAATAAAATTCTTCACACCAATGAAGTAGATATATGTGCCTGTAAAATAGTGTTAGGAAAAAGAGAAATTCTATCGTTTGGATTTGGAAGAATATAGGCATGACCGCATGACTCCCGCAGTAACAACTCCAGACAGTACTGGAAATTACTAGAAGGTCTTATGTCAGAAGTAATACTGCCATTAAAACCATCAAAATAAGATGGCGAACAAGACTTTAATATTTATATTTCCGATGCTGAGAAAGCTAACCGTTCCCTCAATAAACTCTTCAGTGAGCTCGGTCGGTTACCTTCCTCTGATCGCAGAAATTGCTTTAAACTGGTTATTATGTATAGGTCGCATTAAGACTGTGTCATCAAATTCTGAGTATAAGTGTAGAAATAGAGACAGTTACGAAGTTGATTCTAGACGCACACATATTTAAACACAGCCATTTATTCCTTCGGCTGTTAGCCTCTCGAATAACTTACCTTTTGAGATCTGGAGTGTAGACACAATATCCGGTTTCAAGGGGACATTACGTAATTTTTATCCAAACATCCTCTGCTCAAAAATATTTATCCATTGATGAAAAACATCTTTTTGAAATCAACATTCTAAACGAAACATTTATTTTTACTTAAAATTTAAAACAAATGTTCATGTAGATATCCCATTGAAAATATTGAACACTACTTGCTCAATTGTCCATTATGTGTTCAACAACGAGTAGACCTTTTGTCCATTATATGTTCAACAACGAGTAGACCATTTTCACAGACTACGCTCCTTTCATCCTCTTTGTTGTGAATTGCTCATATGTGGTCATCCAAAATCATCCAAGACAACTGTTCGATTCTCATTGCCGTACATATTTATATCAGGGTGACAAAAGGTTTCAACAAGGATATATTTTTGTAAAATTAGTTCTGTTTCGTTACTAGAAAGGATTTCTCCTGTTTTTCGTTTTTCTTGTAACAGTTATACGCCTTTTCTGCGCCCCATAACACGTCACAACCATACTGAAATTTGTGATACTATATTCCGGATATATTCCTAGAAACCAAGCCATACAGACAGATGTCATCGATCCAGAAGAACGGCGTGATCGATGCAGATTTATAAAGTTTCGGTACAATGTCATTTGAGATAACTACCACAAACCCTTGGCAATAATCCGGATAAACGTTCTGTCCTTTAAAATAGGTGTTTCTACATCCCATTTCTAATAATTTTTGCGTTATGTATGCGACGACAGACAATGCATCTAGAGACTGCTTGATGGGACAGTACAAATTTTATAAGAAAATGAAACATATTCACGATTACATCTACTCAGAACTTTGAACCGTTATGGTCTTATTCTTGTTATGGAGAGTGGAAAAAAGACGTTACAGGCCGATTACGAAAAGGAACACAATCGATATTCTGACATTTTGCAAGGCCATGTTATTGACCTTTACCACAATTTGACCTACAAAGCTGTTGTGGCGTACAAATGGTTAACAGAAAATTGTAGAAATACAAAAACTATCATTAAAGTAGACAATGATGTAATCGTGAATATGTTTCATTTTCTTGAAAAATGTTTGTACCGTCCCATCAAGCAGTGGGAGTTAGTTCGAGATACCTAGGTTATGGTGTTCTTTTAATCTATGAGGGCAACGACCTGTGAAGTTCGTTACCTTTGGTCAAACGATAACGGTGGTTTTGAGTGAAAACCGTTTCAAATTCAAGGTGACCATGGCCTTTGACCTCACTAAATGATTTTTTTTCTTGAAAAATGGAATCATCTTTTGAAGTTAAAAGGCTATAGATCAAATTCTACTCGAGTTATTTAGCGAAATCCGTTTTCAAATTCAAGAGAAACATGACCTTGACCTACTTATTCCAAATCCAATAGGGAAACCATTCTATGAAGCTTAAAGGTGGTGGGTCAAATGGTACTCAAGTTATGAAGCAATAAGAGTTTCTCTCCAGAAAATTGACTAATAAACAATTGGCGACTGGGGCAGTGGGAGGCATCTTAGGCATGTGTCAAATGGCAGACGGTCAAAAACTATCTTTAACCACGAAAAAAGGTCAATAGCTCAAGGTAACTTAAGTCAATATAAAGTTTATATGCAAACATATAAAGTATAAACTAAACATATACAAACAGATAAAATTTCAATGACATATCTTCAAAAAACAAGGAAGTAGGTCAAGGTCACAGTCAACATGCAAAATTATACAAATAGTTAATCAAAATTTCGTTAACATGGTTTCAAAATAGAAGCAGGTAAGTAGGTCACATGAAGGTCAAGGACAAAGGTAGATGAAGATTGAGTACCTTCCTGCCCCATCAGATGAATTTTTTGTGAGCGGCGTACCCTGGTGAGGGCATCAGATAAACCATGTAATGGACTGTACCATAAATACCTCACCTTCGGATTATTACATTAATCAAACCGTGGGAAAAATGAATCAATTTGCGTCGATATATACCAACAAGTGCCTTACATATCGACCAATGAAATCGCCTTTAACAAAACTGATACTGTTCAAGGGAGAGGGTAGAAAACTATCAGAAACAAAATGGCTGCTATAGTGATATTTACCTAGTATTAAGTATTAACAATTTGCCCACATTTTCAATTTTGAACTTTTCACAAACACAATTAAACATGTCGTCTATGGTTGCCGCAATCTTGTCTGTAATACCGAATGTCGTATAGAACGAGCGTTTTGAATAGTTTTAATTGCCTCATGAAATCATGAGGGAACCAATGAAATAGCTGTCTTTGACACACCTCTTATCGACTAGATAGCGTCCAAAAATCCCACGGCTGATAAATGTTAATAAGTCGGCCGTGGGTATCCGACGATGTAAATATCTAAGCTTTAAGTCTTTCCCTTTCTGACAATAGACTTTTATGCCATCGCGGTGGCATCTGGCAATTGAATTGGAAGAAATCGGTAGAACCGATGGGTGCTCCCCAAATAAATGCCAATTCCAAAAGGGCTATTGTTTAATATGTATTTTTTAAAGTATAAAAAATAACAAAGGGCAATAAGTCCTAAATTATGCAAAATAGAGTTACGGTTCTTGCACGCTGCACTTTTCCACATAGAGATCTATCTACCAATAAAGTTTCATGTTATTATCTCTTTTTCTTTGTGAGATATGCCCCGGACAAAAAATAAGTATGAGAAATTTTGAAGTGCAATAACTCAAAAATTAACAAGGCAAGGGTCATGGTTCTTGTGCACTGCACTGCTCATCAATGAGATCTATCTACTTATAAAGTTTTAAGTTGATAACTCTTATACTATGTGAGATACGCCCCGGACAAAAAATAAGTATGAGAAATTTCAAAGGGTAAAAACTCAAAAATTAATAAAGCAAGAGTTAAGGTTCTTCTGCACTGCACTGCGCCTTAATGAGATCTAACTACCTATGAAGTTTGGTCTTGATATCTCTCATAGTTTTTGTGTTATGCTCCGGAAAAATTTATGAAGGACGAACGAACGGACGGACGGACAAAGCGGCAACTATATGCTTGCCCTTCGGGGAGCATAATTATCTCTAAGGGTTTTCAGGTTATGCTCCGGACAAGACTTATCTAAAAAGGGAGATAATTTAAAACGGGGCAAATAGAGTTATGGTTCTTTGGCAATGCACTCCGCCTCAATGCCCTCTACCACAGTGAGCAGTTTAAACAAATTATGTCCAAGGGTTTTCATGTTATGCTCTAGACAAGATTTTTCTTAAAGGGGAGATATTTCAAAAACGGGGCAAAATAGAGTTATGGTTCTTTGGCACTGCACTCCGCGTCAATGCCTTCTACCACTCTGTGCAGTTTAAACAAATTATGTCCAAGGGTTTTTAGGATATGTTCCGGAAAAGATTTTTCTAAAATGGGAGATAATTCAAAAACGGGAAAAAATTGAGTTATGTTTCTTTGGCACTGCACACCGCGTCCATGTGTGCAGTTTAAACAAATTATATCCAGGGGTTTTCAAGTTATGCTCCGGACAAAATTATGACGGACGGAAGGACGGACAAAGCGGCAACTATATGCTCGCCCTTCGGGGAGCATAAAAATAAATTATGAATGTAGAAATAAAATATTATCAAAGCATCGAAGAGTCGACCTTTCCCATTACTTAATAAAGTCAATTGATTGTTCACCTTGTATGTATCTGTGTAGACATGTCATCCATCGGTGAGATTAATGGGTACAACGTAATCAATTTGTGGACATGGTTTTTTTTCTGCACTATAAAAAAGAGAGTTTATAAAAAGATAACTTGCATTTTTCATGTAAACTAAGAAAACAAAGCAATTCATTTATTTAATATAAATATATAATACATTTGCACACACCTGTGACAAAGTAAGATGCATATGACACACATCTACAAATTCATCAGTTTGTAATTATTTTTCAATTTTGAAAACTGCGTTGTAATTATAATACTTTATAATACTTTGTGTCAAGTCGTTAATTGTTTAAAATGTGTATTTCTTACACTTTTGAAAACTGTGGCGAATCGTTATTACTTTGTGGCGAATCGTTAAGTGACTTGTGGTGAGTCGTGAATTATGTGTCGAATCGTTATTGTGGCGAATCGTTACTGTGGCGAAACGTTTCATATTCGTGGCGGCGAGGGATGGGGGACGTGGAGATTCAGGGGGAGTAATCAAATGTTTCCTGATTGAATGTATTTAGTCTTCGATACTAACAGTACATTCCAGTTGCAATAAGATAAATATTGCACATACAAATAATTAGATATTTCCAAAGACTAAATAAGTAACTTTCACTTACGGTCACAAGGAAAGAACCTTTTTTTCTTATGTTTTAATTTCTTCTCTTTTCTTTTTTTGGTGACAAAACAAATATCCGAATCTTTTTACTAAGGCGTATAAATCCATTGTCTTGTAGTAAAGTAAGACTTGCAATCTAGGTGTCACGAGTTCCTTCGTTTTCTTGTGTTTCAGGGGGACTATCGACCGTGGGTCAGTGTAGCAATGATTAAATAAGAATTAAAACGAGAAAGGACATTTCAACAATTTACAATGGCCCAAAGTCTTGCATGTCCAAAACGTAATACAAGCATATCAAGCATATCCCTTCCACTATATCTGCGGGTTAAAATCATTAATTAAATTAATGCCTATAACATATCTGTCAAATATTTTGGACATACTTTAGACAGTGATGTGTTTCGTGAAACATGTGCAAATGGTATTATAAGGAAAGCTAAAAGTAGATTGAAGTTTCTGTATAGACAACGTAGAGTTGTAAAATAAAATATGAGAAGAATATAAAACTATTTCAATTTAATTATACCTGCTCAGCATGGTACAAAGGAATTAGCATAAGCTCCAAACAAGACTACAAACTACTCAAAATAAAGTTATTACGTTCATATTGATAGAGTAAACCAACTGAGTATGATTTTTAAAATGTACACGAAATTGCTAACAATAGAACAGATCAGAACATATATTTTATTTTCTGACTTTAGCTTTCTAGCTCATTGTCTATAAATACATTTTACAAATTATAAGGTCAATTAACATTATATGGTTAGTAGCATAGAAAACATATATACACGAGAATGACTCAAAAAGGTATCACTAACGTACGAACAAAATAGGAAGAATAGATGCCCATCCTAGTTACAAGACAAGTTTTCTAGAATTACTGATTTTCATTCTTATAACATAAGGAAAACTAATCTAAATTATTTTGTAGCACGGGTTAAGTCTGCATCCGCGACCTCTTTTTATTGTATATAGTATACTTGTATGGAATGCACTTCCTGAATCCGCCAAGTCCAATTCCAATTATTTTAATTTTAAAAGAAATGTTAACAGACATTTTTTAAGAATGCACGGTTAAAGAGGCTGTGCTCCAGATGACAAAAAAGAAAGTTTTCTTGTATTATAAATTTCTTGTAATATTTATGACTAATGCTTAAAAACTAACTAACTGACAAAAAATAAGTCAGATAATCACATTATAAATTGATTTTTTCCTTTGATAGTGCTATACCGTAACGCGACGGTATAACTATATTGTATAAGATTTAAAGTAAATGACAATTATTTCACATGCAGCGATAGTGGTGACAGTAAAAGCGTTGGTAATATTTTGTTAACATGAGGGTCCAGAGTTCAAACCAAGCTGAAGCGAATATATTTTTTTTGTTCTATTTTGACCTTTATAATCAGTTTTGAAGTAAAATATTATGTTGTTATAATCTCACGGCATCTAGATATTTAATTTATGTAAAAAATATTTTTATCTCAAATCTGGAGTACAGCCTCTTTAAGACAGATGTTTTCCTAGATTTTAACAGTAACGTTTTTACTGTCTCTTAGTATTCGTTATCAGTGTAGTCCTAAAATTAATCGCTTCATTTAGTATTTACACCATTCTTGACCTTGACCGGTTAAGATGTTTCTGTTTTTATCATACTCATGTAGGGTCCCATTTGAAATAAGTCTTTTGACTTTAGGGACAATCCTTTGCATAGCAACTTATAATTTTATTATTATTTTATTTGTATTATTACTATTATTTTTTTGCTAATATTAACTGAAGCAAATTCAATGACTAAACTGATACAAAACGATGTATTTTCTGTGAAAGACATATAGTGATATCAAGAAATTACTATTTATAAAACGTCATTGTTTCATTATTTTATGTGTAAATGTGATATAGTTATTCAAAAATAAATCTATCTGTATCTAATTGGTCTTAGTTTAACAATGTCTGAATGAAGATACTTTTTTTTCAAATTCCAAGTATTTCCGTTTGTCCAATAAATGGCTGGGGAATTGACAGGCACTATTGGAAAACGATGCTGGCTTTTTCCCGAATAACGACACCATTTTAATATTGTATTTCAAACTTCGTCTATGTATTCCAATGATATAATGAAAAATGAAGTCACCAGGGATAACACGCTGTATCAGTCTAAATAGTCTATGCCGAGAAACTGTCAGAGCGAAGAAAATATCAGAAGCTTCATTTAACATATAACTTAATAACAATATGGTTCCCGATTATCTAAGCACCTTTTTTCCAAGTTCTGTAATAGAAAATACACAATACAATCTCAGAAATTCCTATCATTATAAAATCATTCCTAGAAGAAATATCATAAGAACATTGATTTGTTCCTTCAGCATTATGTGAATGGAACGCCTTACCACTGTCTTTGAGGAACCCACTGTCTCTTGGCTTATTTGAGCATGAGCTAATGGGAACAACATTCTCACCGTTTTATTATTTCCACGGAGCGCGATATTCGCGCCCGTCTAAATCATAACTACAGAGACCTTAAACATGATCTTTTTTGTGATCAAAAATTGTCTTCATTTGTTTAATGAAATATGACAATTTCATCCTTTTAATTCCCAACTGTGGCTTTTTTTCTCACGAAAATAATATCATCATCGTGAATGCTGATCACTAATTCATAAAAGACACTAAGCCTTTCAACAACTATTACATTTAGTTAACAAATAAACCATCCACTATTGTCATAACCCTTTCTATTACTTCTACTTTCGTCTTCCTAACTCTAATCTCTGTTTGCCTTTGAAACACTTTTGTATACTTTTTGTAATATCAACAAGAAGATGATTGTCAAATATATTTTTATACCCCCAATAATGTCTGTAATTGTAGAAGATATTCCTTGCATAACTGGAAAAAACATTATCTAAAGGGGAGGCCATAAGTAAGTTGTAAGAACTTGTGGTCCAACCCTATTGCCATTTAATTACATGTATGTAAAAATTGTGTAAATTTGAAAAATAAAATGAGAAAATTGAGTATGTTTAAACCAATTGTGTCTCCTTTTTAACATCAAGAATTTTAACACAAATTTAGGAAAAACATGTATCACAGGGAACAATGAAACAAATGGTACAGCATATGGTTCAACAAATGGTGCATGGGAAAACGCATTAGAGATTATTAGAGAAAGAAAAATGAAAAAAATTAAGCTTTCCTTCGAACGAGTAGAAAATGGCGCCATTTTTCCATGGGGCCAAACACTAATATAAGAACACGCAATGACAGAGACGCAATAGTGTCGTCATAAACTGAGTTTCGAGCGTCTTTGTTTAAACCCGAGTATTATTCCGAATAAAAGTATTTTTGGGTTTAGTGTTATTATTATGATACTGCACAATTAATGTCCACATATTATCCATCGCAATCGGAATGTCTGACCAAAACATGACTGCGAGGAGGTCACAGTTTCCTTTGTTTTTCTTGTAACAGTTATACGCATTTTCTGCGCCCCATAACACGTCACGACCATACTGAAATTTGTGATACTGTATTCCGGATATCTTCCTGGGAACCAAGCCATACAGATAGACATCATCGATCCAGAAGAACGGCGTGATTGATGCAGATTTATAAAGTTCCGGCACCAGGTCATTTGAGACAACTACCACAAACCCTTGGCAAAAATCCGGATAAACCTTCTGTCCTTTAAAAAGATTTTTTTGTACAAACCATTTGGCGCCACTGTTTCGAAAAATTCGTCCATTATGAATACGACGACAGGCAATGTATCTTGATTCTGTTCGATGAGACGGTACAAATTTTATCAGAAAATGAAACATATTTACGATTACATCATCGTCTACTTTAAGGATAATTTTTGCATTTCTACAATTTTCTGTTAACCATTTGTACGCCATAACAGCTTTGTAGGTCAAATTGTGGTAGTGGTCAATAAAATGACCTTGCAAAATGTCAGAATAGTGTTTGTGTTCCTTTTCGATTTCGGCCTGTAACGTCTTATTTTCCACTCTCCCTAACAGGAATAAGACCCTGACGGTTCCAAGTTCAGAGTAGAAAGAGTTATTTGCCAATGTTCTTCTTATTGCTTCACGGCGATCTTCGTGACTCGGTGCCGAATGAACCATTACGAGAACTGTCAGATTATCAACAGATGTACACAGATACGGATTTTCTAAAATATAACTGCTATCCAAGGGAAACAGCGAGTCATGTTTAATGTTGACAGTGGAATTGCTCAGTCGTAATTGATTTTCTGGAATGGTCTCATTCGTAGAATGTATTTCTCCAGTTTTAATTAATGGAACAACTGGAGTGCTAATATTCAGTGCAGGTAATCTTAAACCACAGTACGTTATCAAAATATACAAGACCAGTAGTACTGCCATATAGATCCTTAGCGTCTGAATACAGCAGTTATAAAGATATACTTGTTTCATATTCAGAGGTATGTCCATATGCTATAGTATCCCTGCTGAATAAGACCACCTATTTTGTGAAGTCCGAACTCGTAAAACTAGGAAAAGAAGAACTGCTAGGCCGATACAGTAGTCCCGTTACAACCTTGTATGTGTTGAATATTAAAATCTTCAGTCAGTCATAAACCACCGGCTTACAATATTTTTCATTGAGCGATGAATATTCTGAAAAAGAATTGAAAATTAATTAGTGCATTCACGTCTCAATTCTGGGTAAACAATAGTAACCATAGTCAAGTCAAGTCAAAAAAAGTTTATTTCTCTCATTTCATGTTTAACATGACATAATGAAGTAACAAACATGGAGATACATTGTATTATTGTTGTAATTGTGGTCATTGTTATTTTCATAAAAATTCTTAATGTCGTTGTTTTTATTGTTTTCTTTATCATTATTATTAACATCATTTTTAAGATTATTGTTATTACCATTGCCATAATCGTCTATGTTATTATTATTATTTTCATTATTATCATTATCAGTTATGACACTATTATAATCATTATTTATGTTGTTATAGTGGTTTTTGTTGTTGTCATTGTTATAGATGCTACTTTATTTTTTCTTTTAAAACATCCAGTGTCAGCTTTTATCTCTTTAAGAGCAATATTTGTGTTAATGCAATAAAAATTCATGTATGAGAGGTTATTATGTGCCCACAATAGAAGTAGATATCTATACATGAGGAGAACAGGCATAGGAGTACATGCAAGACGGTACATCTATGACAAAGTACAATTAATGCTCCATCTCGCTTATCAGGGGAAAAGAGTTCGGGCACTCGTGCACCTTAAAAGTACGGCCATGAACTGATTCAATATGAAAATCTGCGAGGTAAAAACAAAACTTAAGGAAGTGTTGTTGTTTTTTTTCCTATGATATTTACACGTTCCTTTCCCTACATTACTACAACAGACATCACTGAATACTTTGTTTGTAACTCCATAGAAAATTAGAAAAAAAAACAAGTTCTGTATCCACGGTTATGCCTTACCTTACCCTTTCTCAATAGACCGTTCCAGAAATTAGTATCTACCTGATTACCTCCCTTGCGTCCGCCATTAAGGGACTGCGCAGATCAAAGCAGTTTTATAATGCGGAGCTTAGAAAAAGACCCATTCTAATAGCTCTTATGTGATTGTGACGTTATATATAAGAGAAACAGGTACATATAACCACATGAAGCATTTATTATCAGCAAAGATCTATCCCAAGCTCTTTTAACTGAAAATAAGTATATTTGTAAACGATTTTTGCTGACATCTGAATCTATTGAACTGTTAAATAAAGGTCTTGTGATATTCTCCGGTAGATTAATTCTTTTTTATCATCACAATTTCATGAAAATCTGCTTTTAAAAATTACATGTATCTGTCTTTAAAAATTATGACCAAAAGGGTACAGTTACATGGGTGTCATAATAATTTTGTTTTCCATATTACAAGAAATACCACCAACAATAATGTTTAAAATAAGAAGAAAAGCAAACGCATTACTGTAAGATCAATATCTTACAAACTCACATGTTGTACATATCAATATTTTGCAAAACCAGATTTCTGAAATGCAAGAAATAAAGTATAGAAAAATGACCATATGGCAACAGATGCTAAATTTCACACGGTCTTAAAAATCTTGTTTGTAAGGAAGAATATATATTCTTAAATTTCATATAACAATCAGGAACAAATAAAGCCCATGTTTTGTAGCCTTCAGGCATTTTCTCAAGAGCAAATTTCGTTTATTACAGTGTTTTACTGTGACTGATCAAGCAAGACCGACAATGACAATTACAATTAACGGTGACTTATCAAAACAAAGACAGTAAAAGTAAAGTAAAGTAAATTGTTTATTATTGTGACATGTGTATACAATATGAAATTTACAATATTACATCACAAACATAAATAAACACCCGGCCCAATGGACCTATATGTCACCAAAAGATTAATAAAGCATTTAAACACATATAACATGACGTAACAGGTTATGATGGATATGAACACTCAAGTTAAATGTATACTGGTATTGGATTTTGGACTACTTTAACAATTCGTTTCTTACAATAACTATTAAGAGTTAAAATGATACAACAGAAATGAGAACGTACATTATATGCTAAAGTATTATATATTCAGGATATATCTTAAATGTATGTCTGAAACATTAAGTGTTATGGTTCAAATGAACACATGTAACAATCTATGAATATATTAACATATATATAGACTCTATATATGAGAACAATAGTAGACATTATAGGCTTAACATATGACTAAGAGTAAAGTACTGAGCGTCTACGTAGATAAGCTTTAACAATGAATGTTGATACCTTACGAGTGTGATAGTTTAACAAATACTTAAGTTTACCAACATTCGATAGGTCAAGATAATGACTGTCTGTAATAAGGTTATCAAACACTGTGTTTCTAATATCATTGTATTGTGCACAGAATAATAAGAAATGCATTTCAGTCTCTACAGATTGGGAGTCACAAAGTCTACATAGTCTATTCTCCACTGGCTCTCCAATGTATCTGCCTGTTTCAACACGTAATGGTAATATTCCAGTTCTGAACTGTGCTAACATAGACCTTTCGTTTTTATTCAAATTTAGGCACAAGTACTTTTCAGTTTCAAAATCAGTTTTGTACAAGCGGTATGTTCGTAGTTTAGCCACATTCTGTATATCACGTGCCCATTTCACAGAGTAATGATTTCTTATCACTGACAGAACCGTTCTAATATTAACAGTAGTTCGATTAACAAAGTGGTCATTTAATCCTAAGTCTGTCATAACCGATTTTAAATCGCTTGACCAATTATTATCACATTTTTCTACATCATAGCGGAATACTTTATATGTTAGTCTGTTCTGGTCCATTTTATTAAATCTGTTCCAAAGTCGAATCATACAGGCCCATCTTCGATACATACACGGTACCCAACCAGTGTCACCGACCATTGCTAAGATGGGAGTGAAGCGATGGACACCCAAGAAATATCTCATAGCTCTGTTCTGTATGTTATCCGCTTGTTGATAATGCCTGTAACCCCAAACAGAAGCACAATAGTCAAGGATCGGAATTACACAAGATGTATACAGTTTTTCAAAGGACTTAAATCCAAATTCCTTATAACCATGTATTTTGTTAATCAAACTGCCTAGCGCTCTACCAGCTCCCTTCGATAAAGCTTCACAACTATGAGAAAAGTCTGACTTTTCGTGAAAGATTATCCCCAGGTATTTATATAGGGAAACTGTTTCTAGTTCGTTGTTGCCTATCATAAATTTGAAATTTGATCGCTCAGTTCTACCCTTTCTGAAATGCATACACTTGGATTTGTCTGTGTTTATGAGTACTCGCCATCTCTTGCACCAGTTATGTATAGTATCAAGCATTGTTTGTAGTTTCTCTTCAGAATCTGCCATAAGCACAATGTCATCCGCATACATCAATAATGAAAGTTTAGTGTCACCTATGGGAATACCAATGTCAAGGTCATTTATTTCAGCTGCGACGTCGTTGGCGAATATGGAAAAAAGTGTCGTGGATAATGTACAACCCTGCTTCACCCCTGTTCGGCAATCGAACCAGCTAGTCATCTTATTGTTTATTCTGACACTAGATACAGAACTTGCATATATGTTTTTTATACTGTTGTACATTTTCCCGTCTATCTTGTTTAACAAGAGTTTGTATAGCAACATATCTCGATCTATGTAATCAAAGCAACGTTTAAGATCAATATAGGCTGTAAATACTGTTTTATTATTCCTTATAACACTGTTCAATGTAAATACATGTTCCTCGCACGATCTGTTTGCCCGAAAACCATTCTGTTCGTCCGCCAGTACGTCTTGGTCTTCCAAGTATGAAGATAAGCGTTTGTTTAGAAAGGCACTATATAATTTGCCGATACAGCTCAAAAGGCTTATCCCACGGTAGTTCATAGGTATACGAGTATCGGATTGCGCGTCTTTTAAAATTGGACATATAATGGCCTTTCTCCATATAGTAGGAATAATGCTGCAGTCAAATATTAGCTGAAAAAGTTCTTTCAAAACAACAATTACATTCGGATATTTCAGAACATCATAAGGAATTTCATCATATCCTGATGCTGAGCCTGACTTTGCTTTGTGTACTACATAACATATTTCTTCAATAGAAATGTCACTGTTTATATGTGAATATGAACTATACAATGGGTCAGCAATGTTCAGCTCAAGTAACTGTTTGTGCAGTTTCGCTTGATTATAATGAATTTCATCGAAATGATTGTTATCTTGGCAATTGTATAAGTTCTCAAAGTCGGCGCGCCATTTCTCAAACACTGTCTGTTCGTCACGTGATACCATGCCTTCACTGTCAACTATTTCGATCGGGATATCTTTATGACGACGCGGTCCTAGGTTTTTAATTTTTCTCCAGAACTCGTTCGGGTTATTTGACGACATGTTTTCGATATCTACTGCCATTGACAGCCGATACAAGCGCTCACACTTTCGTAATTCCTTGTTAAAACTGTTTCTTGCAGACACATATTCCATTCTCCGCGCTAGTTTGATTTGCCTATTTTCATGACACTTTAAGAATTCATTTTCTTTTTGTCTCATAATATTCCAGAGCGACTGTAAGTGATCATTCCAGAATGGCTTTTTTGATTTAAAACGTTTTGCTGTTCTAGATGTGGAATTATATTTGGGTATTTTTGCGCTCATTTCATGTATGATTATTTCACACAGGCGATCGTATATTATGTCGATTTCTGTCTGAGGTTCTCGCGAGATTTCTATCTGTGATATTAAATTCAAGAGGGCTGCTCTTGTCAAGTATGTCACCCCTATATTAATTAACCACATTCCTTCACCACAGGACACCGCGAAAGACAAAAGGCAATAAATAATACATATTTATTGGCCAGTATTCTTTGAAACTGTATCAAAGAATAAAGCAAGTTTTAGTTAAAATAGAGTGAACATGCGGTTGATGAGCGATATGTTTAATTTTGTCATTGTTTCCATTTTGTAAGCTTTCAGAGCTGTTCAAATAGTAGAAATCATAGTTCAACTTTCGAAAAGGAAAACAGTGCTTTCAATATTATTTGTGTTTTACACATATTATATGTGGTTCCCACAACTCAAGCTTCCACTTTGAAAAGTCCATGGTCTTTTTAACAGTCTTTCATGTGTTAAATAATTCAAGTTAATAATATGTTCAAGCAGGGCCTTAATTGAGAGGGAATGGACACTTGAAAATTGGAAAATATGGTGTCGCACGCATGCGCCGTCGGTTCTTTAAAATACATTAATGGCGGATGGTATATGTTCTTGATATTATAATCAAATGCTTAAAAAACGACTAACAGTTAGAAATTACAATACGAATTCTAGCCGAATTAGTAAAATAAATATTTCCCATATTGATTTGATTATCTGGTTTGTTATTAATCAACGCAGCTTTCGCTTCAAAAACAATGAAAATCGATACTAAAATGAAATCGCTGTATTCCAAAATGGCGGAAAGTACGTACAAATTCTTGTTTTCTGGTCAACTTTCGGGGGGTATCAGACAAAAATGGAGTTACGAAATAAGTTGGCATTAGATGGAAGTTGATAAAAGGACATAGAACTGAGCTTTACAATATATTTTATTGCTATATTTGTTTGTTTACGAAATAAAGCACCATAAACATATAGCAGTTTTGTCGAAAATACATTCATTCAGTGATCATCAACGTACCGAATTTCGGGTGGTATCAGTGCAAACAGACTTGATAAAAACACTAAAAATGAATTGCATCGCACTCTACTTTGACGATATTGAGATTTGGATATAAGGTGTCAAAGCTTCTCTTCATATTAACATCATAATGAACGGTTGAATATTATGCATTCATCAAATCGAGACAGATTTTTTACCAAAAAAAGAGAGAAAAAACATATTGAGTTGTCGTCTTTTACTCGTCGGCTTGCAAGAAAAACTTCCGTTGTTGAAGTAAAATAAAAAGTATAAAAAAGGTTAATGTTTCTTCGTTCTTACAAATTTTAGATTTTGAAAAGCAGCCCATTATGGACAAAAAGACCGATGTTTTTGTAAAGTAAGTGCGGGCAATGCATTCCAACTTACCGCTAACCAACGATAGGTAATCAATTATGGATTTTCCGTTACAAGATATACAGGTGAACGCGCGACAGCATAATTTGGTTATTCTTTCGATTAGGGATGTCAACGAATACCTAAATCGGTATCCGGATATCCGTATAGACTATTCGGATACTATCCGGATACTCGTATAGAATCGAAGACTATACGACTCAACGTTCCAATTCCTATGCCAAACATTACATATGACGTCTGTTTTACATATTGTTCCGGTAATCCTATTACATGTGTTAAGACAGTTTTACAAAAACAATAACTGTCATTACGTGTAAATAAAGATAATAAAACAAAGACATGGTGTTTACTGTTTTTATTTTCCTCGTGTCTCTTGAAGTGTATTTTCCCGCCAATACGCACGTGCGTTAAGTCTAAGTGACTAACGAAAACAATTGCCGTCCGTTTTTTGTTTTGTTTTTGTTTTTATGGCATAGTCTGTCTTTGTTTTTTTAAAAAATAAACTAATATCATTTAAAATCACCGTAGATGAAAACGCTGTTTTATTTGTATCCTCAAATCTATGTCACATTATCGTTTTTCTATACCGGAACATGTTTTTATGCAGCTTACGTGACTATGTGAGCCCCAACAAAATGACAAAAAAACAATGATTTCAAATGTGTCAGAAGTTTTAAATGGGTTTAATATTTTTAAATGGTTCAAAGTTTTTAATGCGAATGCTTTAGCAAAGAATGATTGTTTGACACATTAAAATCATAATGCTTGTTTTAGCAAATCGTTGATTGGATACATCATTTGAGTAATCACATTTTGATAGGACATTATTTTATAAGTCGCGTTAAAACTATCATAGAATCATTTGCGGAAGTTACCGTGAAACCCTTAATTGGCATGTTTGACACTGCTAATTGATTAACAAAGGGACAAGATACTCTAGTATAGGTAATATAAACACCATGGATTAAAGTAATTGCTACACAATGGGATGTCGCGTTTGCAAGACGAATAAACACATTAAATGGCGTGCGACAGATGGACGCTTTATCAGTAAACCAATAAAGGGAAATGCCGCAGGCGGTAAATAGACGCGATTACTAAATCTCGCTATGATGGTTAAAGTCCGTATAAATCTGTATATCTTTAGCACATTTCAAGGTGACATACTGCATTATATCGCGTGAATTTTGTTGCAGAATTAAAATTATTTTAATGTATTATAAGTACTGTTTTGTATTTTTTATTCCTGACTTGAACCAGGGCCTTAATTGAGAGGGAATGGACACTCCTTATCTATCGAAAGTAGGGATGTCAACGAGTATCGGAGTACTCGGATATCCGGATAGTATGTTATCCGGATACAAATTTGGTTTCCGAATATTCGTATACAAAATGAAAAAAAACAACAACAACAACAACGGTGAAATTTAACTTTGATAAAAAATTCAAACACTGGCAAAATTAATTTTGCAATTTCATAACGCTAAACACAGTCCTTTAATGGCGGACGGTCACATGATCTTCATAATGGCGGCGGTCAATTTATCAATTATGGAACGGTCTATAAAGGTCTTCTGGTCCCTGTTCTCTCCGCATAATTTCAGACTATACATTTTCTTACTTCTATCAGTTCACAATATACCAGTTATAGTTCAAAATGAGCCTACAACCTTTTTAAATTAAAAATTAAACTTTAACATTGTAAATAAAACTAGATCAACAAGTTATTATTCAATAACAAACATTATGCAAATTGATCCGCGTTTCTGAACAAAAAAAAAAAATATCTGAAGACGTTTCTAAATTGCTCAAGTTTCGCATGCCAAAAGTCGTTGCATTAAACTCGTAACAGTAAACAATATCATATTGTCGGGATTTTCCGGTCGGATAAACATATTCGCGTAACTATAGTTATTTTCAAGCACTTGCAAATTAATTACTTTTTAAACAGATATATAATTTTACACTTGTCTCTAATAACGTCTGTCAATGAATGAGGAATATAATCTTCACATGCTTCATGAAGTCAAAACTGTTTTATCAGGCAAAATTATACCCTTAAACAATATGCGAATAACCCAATCGGGTTTATGACATAAAGCTGTGTTTGATGTGTCAGTAATATATTTGAATGATACCATTACAATATCTAATGTTTGTATACAGATACTTTATCTTTAATAATAAGTTAGATTTTCTTGTGATATTTTCTTTATTTCTGGTAAATATACTATTATGTGTTAACTGATTCATATGGTCATCATAACATGTAGCACATAGTGCAAGGAACAATACTCTTAACAGTAAATTTTACTTGATACGAGATGGTTTAAAGGAATCATAAACTTGACAGGCAAGTACTGTGTTCTACTTTCATAATTTTCTCTGTTGAATTCCCTACAGTTAGAAACCAACCAGTTCCTTAACAACATTTTTGTAAGCATCATTATCCCACTATTACCTAACAATGTCCGTAACGACGTCATGTAAACAAATTGAAATGATCTGAACGATGTGAAATACAAATCAATTTTCACACATTAGCAAAGTTTAGAGGCAAAATTCCACAAATTAATAAGAACCCCTTAAAATCAGGTTTGTGTATAACAAAAATATATTTTTCATGCAGTTATGTAACTTAAATTATAAAGGGCTTTATAAGGAATTGTTTTGTGTTTGGGCTTTTTATGCAAATACCCATGTGATATTCAATTAAGTGGACTATGGAGTGCACTGTATATTTTGACATGTCACCGTAGTTGACTGTAATTTCAGACAACGCATTTTAAAGATTGTCGAATTTCTATATTACTACGATTTACAGCTGACTAGTTTTATTATCCATCTCCAAATGTAGTAAAAAATATTCCATACAAATTATACAATATAAAGTCATTCATATGCTGTACCTAACACATAAAAGATAGAACAAAACAACAAAAAGCCATACCTTCGACTACCTGAGTTCAGGGCCTCAATTAAAGCCCTGCTGAGATGTCCATCTTTCTGAAAACTGCCATCAAAAGTCTGTTCTCACACTTTTCGTGTTCAAATATGATTGCATCTAGAACGTTATTTTGTTCAATATTGCGAAAAACACGAGGAAATGGAAGTTATCGGGTAGACACACGGTAGCTTAAAATCTGTTCACATTAGCTGTGTTTATAGCTCGCTATACATTGTCTACTCGTATAGTCTAAGATAGAACAAAACAACAACAACAAAAAAATCCATACCTTCCACACCCTGAGATGTCCATCTTTCTGAAAACTGTCATCATTAGAAAAGTCTGTTCTCACACTTTTAAAATTCTATTTTATATGTCGCATGCTTTGTTTCACCAGATATTTTGCTATCATGATGTATAGTTTTCAAGCGTCTAGTAATCTTGACGTATTTGATAAAGTTGTTAAAAAATAACTTACTGACAAAAAATAAGTCAAATAATTACATTAAAAAATTGATATTTTTCTCTTTCAAAGTGCTATACCGTAACGCGACGGTATAACTATATCGTATAAGATGTAAAGTAAATATCTGTAATATCACATGCGGCGATGGTGGTGACAGTAAAAGCGTTGGAAATATTTTGTTAACATGAGGGTCCAGGGTTCAAATCAGGCTGGAGCGAAAATATTTTTTTATTCTATCTTGACTTTTATAATCAGTTTTCAATTAAAAAGTTATGTTGTTATAATCTCACGGCATCTAAATATATAATTTATGAAAAAAAAATTATGTCAAATCTGGAGTACAGCCTCTTTAACTGCGAAATTATGAAAATATTGCTTTTGATAAGAAAAAACGTGTTTTTGATGATCGGCTGTTTCCGTTTCGACATCGGTAGTTTCCGCCGCAATTTTTGGCTGTGACGTAGATTTATCTCTACTGTACCAGGCAGTAGTGCAGAATTACACTGCTCATAACACATCCGTTTTTAAATGCAAAAATAACAATAAACCATAAGTGCAAGAAACATGATAAAGGAACACTTATAAAAATAGCATGCTATAAATTGTAAATTAAATAAAATAATGTGATTACTTCTCGATTTTTATATGTAAATTCAAACTTTGTGCCGGGAGAACGGGTTATAATTTTACCTTAATAAATATTAATAAATATTCCAAATTCTTCCGTGTTGTGGTTCTTTATACATCCATCTCCTCCACATTTTTACATGCTGCGTAACACTTCCTCACTTGATGTTTACGTCATAAACAAATTCTTTTTCAATTAAGTTTAGTAAAATTGAAGTGAATTTAGGTGATCTAATGTGTTAACATTTGTTTCACTGGAATGGAAATTCACACTTCAGTGTATTTTCACGTTGGGATATTGTTTGAAAAATAATAATATGGCATGTCCATCAAGTAGAAATTTGTGTCTGATTATAAATTAATATCCAATGAAATGTCAAAGATCCATAAATCACGCCTTATACTGTGGGATTTATGCAAATTAACCTGCCCAAATGGGACCCTTGTATATTCTGCATACCTCTCAAAACAAAGCAATTACTTTTTTATGACCAATTCAATGATAACGTTGAGACAAATAGCAAAATTTTATGGCAAGTGATCTTACAAATTGATTGTATTACTTTTGATCAGTCACACTTGTGAAAACATTATGTAATAGCTTGTTCAAATTATTTTAGTTAAGAAGCTTCCATGCAGATACATATTTTAATTAGTTAATTAAATGTAATGGATCTATTTATGATGAAAATAAAAATCATTCGACTTCTAAATGTGAACAAATTGTTTAAAAAAAACAAAAACAAAAAACAATGTGTTTGTGTTATGATTTTGACATATTTTAGGGCTTCTTCATATTATTTGTTCTTTGATCTTTATTGTTTTGTTTTCAAAGAAATGTACAAGGAATAAGCCAAAAAAAAGAAGATATGCATTTATAATGAAAAAAAAATCATATATCTAGACAAAGATTACTTACACTCATGCAAAATATACCACAGACAAATAAGCAACAAATCACTGTAAGGAGAATGTTTTCATGGAAACAAATCTCTCGACTAGTGTTAGTTAATCAAGTCTTCCAACAAACTGCATCGGATAAAAATTATGGATCATTGGATCAGTTACTTGAAAAATATCTCTTGGCGGCGGTCAATTTATCAATTATTGAACGGTCTATTTTCACTGATGTATCTGTTAATTCTATAACCCTGATTCAAGGGGCTGTGCTCCAGATGACAAAAAATTATAAATTATAAATTTCTTGTAATATTTATGACAAATGCTTAAATAATAACTTACTGACAAAAAATAAGTCAAATGATTACATTATAAATTGATTTTTTTGCCATTCAAAGTGCTATACCGTTACGCGACGGTATAACTATATTGTATAAGATTTAAGTTAATATCTGTAATATCACATGCGGCGATGGTGGTGACAGTAAAAGCGTTGGTAATATTTTGTTAACATGAGGATCCAGAGTTCAAATCAGGCTGGAGCGAAAATATTTTTTTATTCTATTTTGACTTTTATAATCAGTTTTGAAGCAAAATATTATGTTGTTATAATCTCACGTCATCTAAATATATAATTTATGAAAAAAAAAATATGTCAAATCTGGAGTACAGCCTCTTTAAACTAGCCTCTATATAATATTGCTCATTGGCTTCGTAATTCCATCAAAATTTCAAATTTATTTAAAAATCTTCAATGTATAATCATGATGTTAGCTTAACTTGTTTTTTTTTTCTTTTTTTTTTTTTTTTTTTTACTATATTCAGTCTACATGTTCACTTTCCATCGTAATTTTAAAGTTTTTGTTAACAATCCAGGCAGCTGTGTAAAGTGGAAAGGGATAAATGTGCGTCACTTCCGGTTTCGCTCGTGACAGGTGCGCGCGACCAAGTGCGTAAAATATGGTTTTTAATTTGCTATAAAAACATCTTTAAGATGAAAATTACCTGCGAAATTTTGTAAAACAGTCATAGTTAGATATATATTTTTCGCTCATATGAAAATTTCGAGGTCAAAAATTCGTGTCACATGACCTTTAAAGGTCATGTGACACGACTATAGCAACTTTGTCTATTCAAAATAATTATAATGTACTGATTAAAATGGTTTAACTGCGAAATTATGAAAATTTTGCTTTTGATAAGAAAAAACGTGTTTTTGATGATCGACTGTTTCCGTTTCGACATCGGTAGTTTCCGCCGCAATTTTTGGCTGTGACGTAGATTTATCCCTACTGTCCCAGGCAGTAGTGCAGAATTACACTGCTCATAACACATCCGTTTTTTAAATGAAAAAAATAACACTAAACCACAAGTGCAAGAAACACGATAAATGCACACTTATAAAAATAGCATGCTATAAATTGTAAATTAAATAAAATAATGTGATTACTTTTCGATTTTTATCAGTAAATTCAAACTTTGTGCCGGGAGAACGGGATGTAATTTTACCTTAATTAATATTAATAAAATAAATATTCCAATTTCTTCCATGTTGTGGTTCTATATAAAAATATCTCCTCCGCGTTTTTACATGCTGCGTAACACTACCTCACTTGAGGTTTACGTCATTACTAAATTATTTTTCATTTAAGTGTAGTAAAATTGAAGTGAATTTAGGTGATCTAATGTGTCAACATTTGTTTCACTGGAATGGAAATTCACACTACAGTGTATTTTCACGTTGGGATATTGTTTGAAAAATAACAAGAAAACAGTGATACAAAAGTATCACAGCGGACCAACGAACAGAGCTGCATGCAAATATTTGAATAAGTTGTTTTGACTTCAGGCAGGTATAAAGTAGTTTTTCCACTTTATTTGCACGTTCTGTACACACTTCTATAGTTAATGGACTTCTCAACGTGGTTAGGCAGAAGTAAAGCAAAACTAAGAACGACAGACGGAAAGTCTATATAGAGGAACATAAACATGTTAGGTCCACTTTGATTGGGAATTCACAACAGGGAATATGAGCACTAAACCAAGTGGGAGCGGATGTGGTCGAGTGGTAACGCGCTGGACTGGTAAAGCAGGGGTCCTGAGTTCGATCCATCGCTCCTCCACTAATATTACTAATAGTCTTTCGGATGAGACTTTAAATCGAGGTTTCATGCGTCAGTGCTATACACTGAGCAAGAAAAAAAATCAAGGGTGTCTCTGAATGGGATGCTTTCAGTATCTTGCACTACCCCCGTAACATAAAATAACTAATAACTTCAGGGGTTGCAGGCAACCAATATCGACGAAAAATAAGCTCAAATATGATAATTATAACAGTACCAATTGTTTGGACATTAGTTATTCGGAGATAGGATCACCAAGGTGTTCATAATATAGAAATGAAACACAAACTAAAAGCTTTGTATTTATTAAAAAATAAAAAAGATATTTGACAAAGATCACATACAGAAATACTTAAAAAAATAACAAATATTTAAACAAATACTATGCATTTGAAACACTTGGGACTTTCATGAAAAAGCAATGATCAAACAAATATCACTCATGAGTGAAATATGAGATGTTGAAAGTACCTATAGTACTTATAGTTTACTTTCAGATATTCTGAATGTTGGTTTTAATGTACATTATTTATTTATTTGCAATATAAAAAATTGTGTAAAACAAGGTTACTGTCAGGCAGTTTGAAGCAATCTAATGTGAGATCATCTTAATTTTAATGTGAAATTACCAAAAATACATAGACCTTGAGGATATAAAAGAAAGAAAAATTACAGTTTTCATAGAAATTGATATCACCTCTAATATTTTTCCTAATTAATGGAACAATTTACTAGGTAACAGCTAGGATCATTGCTAACCTGTGGTAGGTTTGTACAATTAAATGAGTTGTTCTCAAGATCCTCAGAGGGACAGGGCAGATGAACAACAGAACCATGTTGATTTAACCTATGAGTAATTAACCAACAGATTTACAAAGCAATTATTTAAAAATATAACAAGCAATGACACAAAATATTAATCAAAGCTGTTTTAAGACAGGATGTTTGACTATTCAAAAAAGTTGTTCAAAGTTGTTATTTATTTAAAATGGGTAATAATTTCTAAATTTCAAAATGCAGCTACAGTTATCTAACTTGATGGTTTGATGTCTTGTCAAAAAAAAATGCAAAACAAAGATCAGTCGGGAGTTATCTAACCTGCTTCTTGATGCCCCTAACTATTTCTTTCACTTTTCTAGTAAGTACAAACAGTTCACTGAAATATAGCACAAAAATAACCATCATGCAAATGCTAAACACAATTTTTTAAGTCCACAAAGGGCCTTAATTTGCAAAAGAATCTATTCATGTGTGACATTATGATCTTGCTGTCTGAAGTAACATAAGCAGAAAATGTTACAGGTAATAAGGACACCAGTATCATCATTTCATCTTCATCAACTTTCTGAAGCATTGTACATTTGCAGGCAACTATTTCCAACACCTGCTGAAAAAGAACATCTTTTTCCAAATGTCCATTAGTACACTGGAACACCTCTTTTTTGTGTCAAGTTGATGTGCCTTCCTTGCTCTTGAACAGTTGACATTTGGCATCCACAAAACCCTTAGACCTGCACCCTAAAGAGAAATAATGGACATAGAACAATTATTTCTATAAATAGCACAAACTTAATGAGACATAATTACCTGTAGTCATTAAGGTATAAAGTATATAAGCCTTAGACTTTTATCTGTTATAATAAAAGGTATGACAAGCAATCAAGTAACAAACACATATGAAATGTGCATGTGCACTACCTGAAAATGATGTTTTCTATGATCTCTGACACCACTATCCAACTTTTAGTTTTAACTGTTTCTAGCTGTGTACAAATGTTTGAATATTTCTAAGAATCCCCCCTTATTTTTGTTTTGTACAATAATAAAACTGAAAAGAAAAACATTTTAAGAAGGTTTAAATTTTGTATATTTACTTTCTAATATAATTACAGTAACATGTTTAACATCAGTGTCTATTGTGCTGAAAAGGAAGAAACAGTTGCAAAAAGATTTCGTCCTTGTGTCTGTGTTATTATGTAGTTCAATTGCTAAGTTACAGTGGAAAAAATTATCAAATTTATGTTGTTAAATTACTTTCTCAGTTAGCTATGTTGTAATCAGTTCATCTATATTTCAACATGAAATGACACTGGTATGACTGTTTGACCTCACACATGCCTGTATAAAATGTTTCAGCAAGATCAAGGTTGACACTGCATGTACCTTCTTTATTGTACATTTTGCTTTGGAAAAAAAGGTATTTAAAGTTTATACAGTAACAAGTGATGGCCCACATCACACTGTCCCCCATTGGATACTTCCTTAAAATTCAAACAATCAGAATCAGACGTTTAGGATTTCAGGACAAACTTTATTTGCTTGTAAAACAAAAAGCTTAGAATAATTTATGTACCTTCTTTCGTGCAGTATGGATACACTGAAACCCTGCAATATTCAGGAATGGTCACCTTCACTTTTTTCAGCTTCACTAGCATGTATATAACTCTTGTTGAAATAAGTTTTGTGTCATCTGCATCAATACTGATTTCATCACTGCAAAAGCAAATAATACTGCATATAGTTTGACACTAGAATGAAATTGAATAGCTCACCCTTTAATAACTTTAAATGTTGTGAGTTTTAGAGTAACATTTCACTGTCACAAATGCCAAAAAAAAAATCAAAACAAAAAATGACAAAAAAAACAACAAAACATTTACTGTCATTTAGGCAGGCACATCTAACAAAATAAACATACAAGAAAGTTGAATGCTAGCACTGGAGTTCTCTTTTCTTTTTAATAGTGTGGATAACTTTCATCCAAATTATATGTACAAAAATGGACTTAAAATATTATTCAGATGACAAAAAAAAATAACCATTTAATCATTTTTTCACTTCATGTCTACAAATATATAAATTCATCTTTTTTTGTAGTTTGGCATTATTTGTTAAACGAACAGAACACATTTCTCCATGAGATTATTATAACTGTCCCTGGTATTTCTATTTTTAAAAAAGAAAGTTGTCAGGATTCCCTGAAAACAAAAGTAGGTCATTGGATCAAAATAGATAAAGCCCGAAAAAAATGAAATTTTACCATTTCCGTTGACAGATTTACTAGAAAATAATGCTGTTTAATATATTATCAACAAGACAGAGAAGATTCTTTTTATTTTTTTAAATAAATGACATAAAATCTTAAATTATCGAGAACACATCTCTCCAGGATATGTAAACAATTGTGACAGGTCGTAAGCATCCAAGCATTAATGTAAGAATAATCGTTTCAGCCACTAAAACTACTTTGTTTGGACGCTGCATTCTTCATATATATCATGTATTTGTTTTTAGTCAACGATATTTTCTCGAAATTAGCAGGTATAGCTATAATATAACTTACCAATTTGCTTAACGACTGCATCAAAGATGGCAGCTTATGAAATACAGGGACAGTTCCAGGATTTCATCTTAGGGGGGCGCAAAATGTTTGGCAAAATTTATGTCCGTTTTCTACCTCATTTTAACGGTGAAAATGTGCCTCTGATTATTCAATTCAATGTTGAACAATCAAGTTTACATTATTTAAAAAATATTCTAAATAGACCTACAATAACACCGATAGTCAATGTATTTTAGGGGGCACGCGCGACGGCTGCGCCTCCTTCTTGAGCTGCCAGTGTAATAGACTGTGTCTAGAACTTTTCGTAACAACTGAACAATATTTGCACTGATTTTAGGACACATTCTTTATACGTAACCCCATGGGTCTTTTCTAACACCGGATTAAATATAGCGGACCGGCTTTTGCCGGTCCGCAATAATATGGCATGTCCATCAAGTAGAAACTTGTGTCTGCTTATAAATTAATATCCAATGAAATCTCAAAGATCCATAAATCACGCCTTATACTGTGGGATTTATGCAAATTAACCTGCCCAAATGGGACCTTTGTATATTCTGCATAGCTCTCAAAACAAAGCAATTCACTTTTTTGTGACCCAATCAATGATAAAGTTGAGACAAATAGCAAAATTTTATGGCAAATGATCTTACAAATTGATTGTATTACTTTTGATCAGTCACACTTGTGAAAACATTATGTAATAGCTTGTTCCAATTAACATGTCTGAATGATTTCTAGTTAAGAAGCTTCCATGCAGATACATATTTTAATTAGATAATTAAATGTAATGGATCTATTTATGATGTAAATAAAAATTATTCGACTTCTAAATGTGAACAAATTATAAAAAAACAAAAACAAAAAACAATGTGTTTCTGTTATGATTTTGACATAGTTTTTACGGCTTCTTCATATTATTTGTTCTATGATCATTATTATTATTTTTCAAAAAAAAAATGAAGAATGAATAAGCCAAAAAAAATATGCATTTATAATGAAAAAAATCATAGATCTAGTCAAAGATTACTTACACGTACCTCAGGCAAAATATACCACAAACAAATAAGCAATACATCACTGAAAGGAGAATGTTTTTATGGAAAAAATCCCTCGATTGGAGTTAGTTAATCGAGTCTTCCAACAAACTGCATCAGATAAAAATAAGCATGTTCAAAATCTGTTTGGATCAGTTACTTGAAAAATATCTCTTAGTCTAGATATTTTCACTGATGTATCTTTTAATTCAATAACCCTGATTAAAGTAGCCTCTATATAATATTGCTCATTGGCTTTGTAATTCCATCAAAATTTCAAATTATTTAAAAAATCTTCAATGTATATTCATGATGTTAGCTTAACTTGTTCAATTCTTTTTTTACTATTTCCAGTCTACATTTACACTTTCCATCATAATTTTAAAGTTTTTGTTAACAATCCAGGCAGATGTGTAAAGTGGCAAGAGATAAATGTGCGTCACTTCCCGTTTCGCTCGTGACAGGTGCGCGCGACCAAGTACGTAAAATATGGATTTTAATTTGCTATAAAAACATCTTTAAGATGAAAATTACCTGCGGAATTTTGTAAAACAGTCATAGTTAGGTATATATTTTTCGCTCATATGAAAATTTCGAGGTAAAAAATTCGTGTCACATGACCTTTAAGCATTAGTCATAAATATTACAAGGAATTTATAATACAAAAAAACTTTCTTTTTTTGTCATCTGGAGCACAGCCCCTTTAAACCATTTTAATCAGTACGTTATTGGCGGCGCCGAGAACGGCGACGCCTATATTTGAATAGTGTTTCATTTTGTATTATGCGCTGACGTAATCAATTTGGGAGAATCTTGGATCATTATCAATGTAAAAAAATCCAATTATTCTGTACATCACTTAAAATATGTCACTTCATAAATCGTATTTATTGATTTTAAAAATAAATTGATCCAAGTCAGGTAAGTTTGTATTTTTAATTTAAAGTTTTTGATGCAAAAATTACAGATTTAATGACTTTTCCCAAAATAAATCAAAGCGCTGCAAGTACTTATGTATTCACTGCATGTATCTAGCAGTGTGTTGCTACATAATCTGATATGCAAATCTATGTTAATTCTTTCAACTATAGCTTTATAAATAAAGGTGAAGCCGAGTGGTTAAAAGGTCGGACTTGTAATCTTAGGATCGATAGTGAAGACACGAGTTCGAACCCCGTCAGCAGCCGTGTCGGCATCGGTTATTTCCTTCGGCAAGAAACTTTATTCTCATTACTTAGTACTGGTTGGTTCCAGGGACGGATTTAAGAATGATTCTATTAGCTAAAAGCTTTCGTCACAATCGAAATAAAATTGATTTGTATAAACTAACTTGAAAATAAAAATTGTACAAAATCTGTCGTTTAAAAGCAGTAATAAAGATATGAGTCTGTCTCTGTGAATACAGAAACAAGGATGAATTTGAAGAACATTCTTACTTTGCTGGAGTCAATTCAGTCGTTATAGTTGCAAAAAACATATCTGTTCACTACGCCACTAAACCGTTAAACCATGAATATGATAGAGTACCAGTTGTACTTCGGGTGTTATCTAGTGCAGACAAATTACAAAATATTTGAAATGATGTAATACTATACCGTGAAATGTGGAATTCGAACAAAGATATTACATGTAAGGTTTAATTTTTTGGATGTCGATAACATAGGAATTGTTATTTCAAAATCGAGGACACACCTTCAGAGACAAGTATCTTGGTATATTTTTCACCAAATCTGGGAATATTATGCATACAAGAAAATATTTAGTAGTAAAGCCCTCATCTTTTATAGGAGAATGTCTACTCCTTAGTTGATTACCTATCGGAAGAACTGTCAGGTCGGCAGCTCTCTTTGTTCCAATTTCAGAAATACACTCACACCGTATTACTGCTACTGCTACACAAAAATTCATTTCCCGTTTCCTACCAGAGACGGTAATTCCTTAGATATAATTTTCTCTTAAACACAGACCGGGAAAAAAAAGCAAGATTACGAGGTGATTTTAAATAATTTATAATGGCCATTCTCTTCTACAGTTCTCTTCTCCATGGATCTCAAATTCTCATTTTCTGTGAGAAGAAAAACATATTCTTGGAATTGTCATTCAAGGTTTAAATTTGAAATTTTGACATGTCTTGGCTGCCTAGAAACTTTGGAAAGTAAACTTAGCAACCCTTTTCAAACTTTCCAATCACTGAAGTCATCCTTGTTTCAATTTTCTTAATTTGCTATTGATGGTTCCAAAATGTTCCTTGGTCAATCGCAGCAAATCTATATAAAGTATAGTTAGTATTCAATGTACGTTAAAGGCTTATGACCACTGCATGTGCATGTGTGATGGTATTTTCTTCATGCATACAATATAAATAATGAAAACATAACATTCCTTCAAGAAATAAATTGAAAATCTGAGTTTGTAAATATTGGATTATATCCTGTCTATCATGGTTGCGCAACCAGGATAGAATAGAAAAAGAGACAAAACAGTAGGATGTAAACAGACTGGTATAGATTGTTGAAATAAAGCAAAAGTAGACATTGTTGAATTGTGTCGCAGATGAAGAACACTTGATTATTATCCCAATTTTTAATTTTAAAGGGAGACATTATGCAATTTTCATAAATTGTGAAAGATCAAATGATTTTTTATGAGAATATAGTGATTCATATCTGGTCATTTTGTTGAAGAAAAGTGAATTCACATGATTTCACAACTTCAATAAAAGTGATTTAAACATGGATATAATTCAAATACCCCCCCCCCCTTAAAATCTTTTTACATCCCATTAGTAAATAACTTGATTATATCATCAAAATGTACATGTACTACACACGTGTACAATTGTTTAGGTTAATTTATACACTTATTATTTATCTTATTTCAAAACCATGTGCGCCGCCTTTGATGCTTTGCATCAAAATTAATCTTGTGTTTAATTTGAATAGACAAAGTTGCTATAGTCGTGTCACATGACCTTTACATGACCTTTAAATAAGCGTCTGCTGACCGCGATCAGTCTGGAGAACTCTCGGATATTCCGTGCCACCGAATATACGGTACATTGTATAATATACACGGTTAGTTCGTTATCTGTTGTTACGCAATAGTGCATGACCGTTGCAAATTGAAAGGTTGATTGTGTTTCTGTTACGAGGTGAAAAGAGCTGAAAAAATGTTTTTAGTGTCTTTAAGAATGAGCCCTTTTATGTTTTTTACAAACGGGCCAGCGGGGGGTGGGGAGGGGGGGGGGGCGTGCTTGGGCCCCATAAGCCCCCGGTAAATCCGTGCCTGTTAAGAATATATATTCTTCTTAATAAAGATTTTCAAGACTGTAGGAAATTTAGCATCTGTTGCCATATTGACCGTTCATTTTTTATTCTTTATTTCTTGCAGTAGGGAAATCTGTTGTTGCGAAGTATTGATGTGTACAACGTGTGTTTTTGTGTTTGCAGAAAGAAAACAACAGTTGCAAGCCACACGTTTGTAAGATACTGATCTTACAATAATACGTTTTCTTTCCTTCTTCTTATTTTTAACATTGCTGTTGTGGATATTTCTTGTAATACGAAAAACAAAATTATTATGACACCTATATAACCAGTGCCGGATCCAGAAATTTCTGACTGGGGGGGGGGGGGGGCTTGGGGGAAGGTATGGAAGGGGGGGACCCGTTCCGTAGGGGGGGGGGTGTTGGGGGTCCTCCCCCAAGACAATTTTCTAAAAAGGTGGAGTAAATAGCTTATTTTGGTGCATTTTAGGTATAAAAATTAATGAAATTTGTGAGAATTTAAAAGAAATATACTGGTATTCTTTGAAATGTTCAAGTAAAGCAAAAGACATATGACAAGTTTTAACTTTTTTTATTTTATATTTATAAAGTCCTCTGAAACAAATAATTAATCAATAAATTAATTGGCATAACAAATAACAACGTCATCACAATATCCAATCTCCTTGCAGTGATCTCCCCTTCATGCTTTGGAAAGACACGGGTTAACCTTAGCGGGATTTCAGCTATATGTACATGTATGAACTTTTTTTTTAAGAATTTATTTTTTCTCTCTGTTTAGTTTAGTTACAATTGGAATTGCATTAATTAAACCTGCCTAGCAGTAATGAAATTTAAAAAAAATGTAACTTGAAAAAAAGTTTTTTTCTTTCGACAATCATTACGTGACATGACTGTCGGCAGTGATTACTGTACTGAAAGTATGGAAGGGAAGTAACCGCTGTGTGGAGTTTGCACCATTCAGTACATCTCGGGCGACTTCAATAAGTCTTTATACGTGTCTGTTGAAGACTTCGAGTATAAGTCTTCAATAAGATGTTACGATTGAAGTTTGCACTTTATCATCAGGCAACTGATCATGGTCAGCAGACGCTCATTTAACAACTTTATCAAGTAATTCAAGGTAACTTGACACTTGAAAACTATACATCATGATCAGTCGGATAATCCGTGCCACCGAATATATGGTACATTGTGTAATATACACGGCTATAAAGTTGCGAACTCGTTTTCAGTTGTTACGCAATATTGCATGACCATTGCAAATTGAAAGGTTGGCTGTGTTTCTGTTACGAGGTGAAAAGAGCTGAAAAAAATGTTTAGAGTCTTTAAAAATGAGCCCTTTTATTTTTTACAAACGGGCCAGCTGGGGGGGGGGGGGGGGTGCCCATAAGCTCCCCGGTAAATCCGGGTCTGATGGACTTCTCAACGTGGTTAGGCAGTAGTATAGCAATACTGAGAACGACAGACGGAAAGTCAGTACAGCAGCACAACAACATGTTAGGTCCACTTTGATTGGGAATGAGGGACATCCCTGATTACAAATTATCTCCCTTACTCAGATAAAATAAAACGTAGGCCAAATAGAACATTGGTACTTTCAGTTGGAATCCTCTGACTTTATCCTTGTTTGTAACTGTGATGGTCTTAAATAAAAAATTAGGATTATCAAAAAACAAAGATAATGCTCTTAACAAAACATTGCTAAATTTATTGAGTAATCGGACTACCACTGTTGAAAATAATTACGTTTAATTATCACCATATCAAAAGATAAAATAGCGATAAAAGCAGAGGAATCCAAATGGAAGGACCAAAGTAATATCAGAGAGTATACAGGGTAGATAATCAACTAATTTCCCCAATTTACTAAGAAATCGGAGTCTATATTGGGCAGGGAATATGAGCAGAAGTGTTTGGACATAAGTAATTCGGAGATAGATCACCAAGGTGTTCATAATATAGAAGAAGAAACACAAACTAAAAGCATTGTATTTATTCAAAAATGAAAAGATATTTGAACAAAGATCACATACAGAAATATTAAAAAACATATTTAAACAACTACTAAGCATCTGAAACACTTGGAGTTTCATGAAAAAAGCAACGATCAAACAAACATCGCTTATGTGTCTTTACTACCTATTGTCTAATTTCAGATATTCTGAATGTTGGATTTATTGTACATATGAGTTGCAATATAAAAATGATGCAAAAAAGGTTACCATCAAGCAGTTAGAAGCAATCTAGTGTGAAAACAGTTTGAGATCATCTTAATTTTAATGTGAAATAACCAAGTATACATAGACACCTTACCTTGGTGTTACAAAGCATAAACATGACTATGTCATAAATGTATATTAGGATACTATCCTGGTTGAAAATTTCTTTAAGCTAAGTTTATTTGATTTTCTGATTTCATGAGAAATTCTATTTAAACAGCCTATCCTGTAGCCAAATTATTATTTCTGCAACCAAATTTATATAATTTTAGCAGAAGGCTATAATACCCAATGGCAGGTGAGCCTTGAGGATATAAAAGGAAGAAAAATTACAGTTTTTATAGAAACTGATATCACCTCTCCAAATATTTTGCCTAATTAAGGAAACACTTTACTAGGTAACAGAATCATTGCTAACCTGTGGTAAGTTTGTATTATTAAATGAGTTGCTCTCAAGGTACTCTGAAGGACAGGGCAAATGAACAACAGAACCATGTTGATTTAACCTATAAGTAATTAACCAAAAGATTTACAAAGCAATTATTCAAAAATAACAAGCAATGACAAAAATATTTACAAAAGCTGTCTGTAAGACAGGATGTTCGACTGTTCAAAAAAGTTGTTCAAAGATGTTAATTATTTAAAATGGGTAATAGTTTCTAAATTGCAGCTACAGTTATCTGTCTTGTTGGTTTGATGTTTTGTTAAAAAACAAGTTGCAAAAATCAGTCAGGAGTTATCTAACCTGCTTCTTTGATACCCCTGAACATTTCTTTCACTTTTCAAGTAACTACAAAACAGTTAACTGAAATATAGCACAATATAACCGTCATGCAAAAGCTAAACACAAATTTTGAAGTCAACAAATTTGCCAAAAAAATCTACTCATATGTGACATTTTTTATCTTGCTGTCTGAAGTATAACATAAGCCGAAAATGTTAAAGGTAACAAAGACACCAGTAACATTATGATTTCACCATCAACTTTCTGAAGCCTTGTACATTTGTAGGCAACTGTTTCCAACTCCTGCTGAAAAAGAACAGCTTTTTCCAAATGTCCATTAGTACACTGGGACATAACTTCTTTGCGGCAAGTTAAGGTGCCTCCCAAAAGCTAAACACAAATTTTGAAGTCAATAAATTTGCCAAAAAAATCTACTCATATGTGACATTTTTTATCTGCTGTCTGAAGTATAAATAAGCCGAAAATGTTAAAGGTAACAAAGACACCAGTACATTATGATTCACCATCAACTTCTGAAGCCTTGTTACATTTGTAGGCAACTGTTTCCAACTCCTGCTGAAAAGACAGCTTTTTCCAAATGTCCATTAGTACACTGGAACATAACTTCTTTGCGGCAAGTTAAGGTGCCTCCCTTGTTCTACACCCCTAAAAAGAAATAATGGACATAGAACAATTGTTTCTATAAATAGCACCAATTTATTAGACAACTAAGAGTTCACTTAATTATCTGTTTGCAATCCTTAGTCATTAAAGTACAGAATTGCAAGTTGCCAACTTGAAATTGACATGCAGCCGAATATATCGATAGTTAGACAGCGGTAAATAATCAAAGCGATCATTAGTGGAATAATAACAGGTGTTTGCAACAAGCAACTTTAAGGATTAAACTGTAATTGTGGTGTCATAAAAAGGCGTATTTAGTTAGCCAACATCGGCCAATGTGTTGGTTATTCTAATTGGCGATTTTTTTCAAACTGTTTTAAAGGTATGCAAAATGTAGCTTTGTTCTGACATATAGAAACGTGTTTGCATGTAATATAGTATACATGTATATGTATTTGAAAACATATGACTTTTTTTCTAATAAAATATACATGTGTAGAATGTTTTCATTAACTTTAATTTTGCATTATGTTTCCTATGTGACAAACGCTGTTACGCTCAATAATACTGACAGCATTCACTATCATAAAGAACCACTGGTGTTTTGCACCTGTACTTGTCTAGAACATTCGTACTTCTGAATTCCGGAAACTTCCAAAATCAGAACTTTTTGGCCGGTCCCATGGGTGTTCGGTTTTCGGAAGTTCCACTGTATATAATATTAGCACAAGACTTTTATCTATTATAATAAACTTTAACATTTGCAGGCAATTATGTAACCAACACATTTGAAATGATGATTCCTATGATCTCTGCCACCATTATCCAATTTGTCTGTACGAAAAATTGCCGGTATTATATTCCTATATGTAAAATTGGAGCGGGGTTAGTGTTATCCAATATTATGTAATTCTATGTTTTGATTGGCTGCTAGAAGATCCGATTATTGCCGAAGCATTGCGTATTTTTACGATGTACTACCTATTGAATCAATTTGCGAAGTTGTGATATTCCGGAAATCTTCGGACAGAATCACGGACAGAATCACGTGACTGTCTGGTAATATTGTGTAGGAACATTGAATGTTATTGTTTTGAAATCTATTAATAGTAACAAGTAACTGATAAGAGATACAGGTAACTTTTTGATGGCTGGCAAAAATATGGCGGTTGATACAAATGCAAAACATAGTAATTTTTTCATTACAGTTACAAAGTCATTTTTCATCAAACAATTCAATATTTTATATCATTTAAAAGGTCTGTAAACTCATATTTTACATATATAAAAATAATTTTCAAAACTGTTCACTTTCTTGTTTCTAAATGGTTAAACTTAGTGCATCTAAGCTGCTAGAAAAATGATGAAAAAATGCTGAAACGACAGGTATAAATTAGTTTAATTTTCTTTTTTAAAAGCAAAAATTCAAAATCTGCTTATATTTTCAAAATGTGAATTTAAAGAGCTTTCAAATGATGTAAAATGATACAATGTTTATGTTTAATGTTTTCAAATAATAAAATTCGGCTCACAAAAGAAAACGACATCTAAAGTTAAAAATTCTGTCTGGTTCCCGGTGGTACTTTGCTACGACAGTGACTGTTCCTCACCTGGTCTTTAATATGTCGAATTATATCAGTAATCAAGTAATCAAAGCATGGTCATAGTTTATTATCATAATTGATATTACAAGTATATTTGTTATTCTATTCAAGCAAGTTTGTTATTCTGTTCAAGCATGTTATTCCATGAAATTCACGTTATTTTGTTACTTAACAAAACAAACACTGTTTCAGAATAATCATAATTATCACCATTTACATTAAGAGATATATGGAAAAAAGGTTGAACAAATATGTTGTTGTTGTTCTTCAAAAAATGGGCATTACCTTAGTTACAATTTGTCTGAACAGACAGGTCTTCAATTTAAAGATATATATTAAATTTCTTTTTATTAGCATCTGCAAACAAAATAGAGTACTGTAGCTTAAGGTTCCTTAAAGATATAGTAAAAACCGTACACTCAAATGGACTTGAGTCCATTTGAATTTTCCTTGTTTAATTGAACATTCGGTCAATCCGTCGTAAACTATTAAAAATCCTTGTTTAAATTTTTGTATAATCTGTTTTACAGTAAAGCACATCAAAATAATTTTGACAATGGTAAATCAATTTTAGAAAGTTCTGAAAACTCTTTTTTTTGGTAAAGATTCATGCGCATTGTAGGGTTATACTAATGTATGTTGCAAATCATCTTGTCTCCTCTAGAACAGCCGAACTTGAAAGAAACGCCTTTTGTTCTATTTGGGGAAGAAATTGATACAGGAAAAATGAAGTTTCTTCTATGTTGTATTTATAAAACGTATTATAATACGATTTCCTTATGGGATCCTAACATTGTAATTTTAGGCGTTATAATGAAAATCAGTTACTATATTTAACAAATCTTAAACATAGTTTAGTTTTCAAAATATGGTAACTTTATAGATAAAGCTACAACAACTGATACTTCATCAATTTTAATCGATCCTTTAATTGTTCCGGCTCAATTAAAACAATACGTAATAAAACAGTTGCTGTCCCTTTTCGAATAAGTGCTAATTTTGCCAAAAGTTCAACCTTAAAAATAACATTTTTCAATACAATGGCATTAAAACGGCACGTCTGGCTTCATCGTGGTGATTTTTGTAAATTTAACAATCTTACTGAACAAGAAGATTGGAACTTCATCCACGAATCTGTGGTGATGTAACGGCTGTTACGTTTTCTAAGAAACTTGTTGAACTGATGAAACAATATACTTCTTGGAAAAAATGACAATCCGACAATATGACGAACCATGGTATGATTCAGTAGTGTGAACATTTTAACGTTAACGCGATCGTCAGCGTTCTATTTCAATCAAATAAAATTCTTCACACAAATGAAGTAGATATATGTGCCTGTAAAATAGTGTTAGGAAAAAGAGAAATTCTATCGTTTGGATTTGGAAGAATATAGGCATGACCGCATGACTCCTGCAGTAACAACTCCAGACAGTACTGGAAATTACTAGAAGGTCTTATGTCAGAAGTAATACCGCCATTAAAACCATCAAAATAAGATGGCGAACAAGACTTTAATATTTATATTTCCGATGCTGAGAAAGCTAACTGTTCCCTCAATAAACTCTTCAGTGAGCTCGGTCGGTTACCTTCCTCTGATCGCAGAAATTGCTTTAAACTGGTTATTATGTATAAGTCGCATTAAGACTGTGTCATCAAATTCTGAGTATAATTGTAGAAATAGAGACAGTTACGAAGTTGATTCTAGACGCCGAATATTTAAACACAGCCATTTATTCCTTCGGCTATTAGCCTCTCGAATAACTTACCTTTTGAGATCTGGAGTGTAGACACAATATCCGGTTTCAAGGGGACATTACGTAATTTTTACCCAAACATCCCCTGCTCAAAAATATTTATCCATTGATGAAAAACATCTTTTTGAAATCAACATTCTAAACGAAACATTTATTTTTACTTAAAATTTAAAACAAATGTTCATGCAGATATCCCATTGAAAATATTGAACACTACTTGCTCAATTGTCCATTATGTGTTCAACAACGAGTAGACCTTTTGTCCATTATATGTTCAACAACGAGTAGACCATTTTCACAGACTACGCTCCTTTCATCCTCTTTGTTGTGAATTGCTCATATGTGGTCATCCAAAATCATCCAAGACAACTGTTCGATTCTCATTGCCGTACATATTTATATCAGGGTGACAAAAGGTTTCAACAAGGATATATTTTTGTAAAATTAGTTCTGTTTCGTTACTAGAAAAGATTTCTCCTGTTTTTCGTTTTTCTTGTAACAGTTATACGCCTTTTCTGCGCCCCATAACACGTCACAACCATACTGAAATTTGTGATACTATATTCCGGATATATTCCTAGAAACCAAGCCATACAGACAGATGTCATCGATCCAGAAGAACGGCGTGATCGATGCAGATTTATAAAGTTCCGGTACAAGGTCATTTGAGATAACTACCACAAACCCTTGGCAATAATCCGGATAAACGTTCTGTCCTTTAAAATAGGTGTTTCTACATCCCATTTCTAATAATTTTTGCGTTATGTATGCGACGACAGACAATGCATCTAGAGACTGCTTGATGGGACAGTACAAATTTTATAAAAAAAATGAAACATATTCACGATTACATCTACTCAGAACTTTGAACCGTTACGGTCTTATTCTTGTTATGGAGAGTGGAAAAAAGACGTTACAGGCCGATTACGAAAAGGAACACAATCGATATTCTGACATTTTGCAAGGCCATGTTATTGACCTTTACCACAATTTGACCTACAAAGCTGTTGTGGCGTACAAATGGTTAACAGAAAATTGTAGAAATACAAAAACTATCCTTAAAGTAGACAATGATGTAATCGTGAATATGTTTCATTTTCTTGAAAAATGTTTTAACGTCCCATCAAGCAGTGGGAGTTAGTTCGAGATACCTAGGTTATGGGGGTCTTTTAATCTATGAGGGCAACGACCTGTGAAGTTCGTTACCTTTGGTCAAACGATAACGGTGGTTTTGAGTGAAAACCGTTTCAAATTCAAGGTGACCATGGCCTTTGACCTCACTAAAGGATTTTTTTCTTGAAAAATGGAATCATCTTTTGAAGTTAAAAGGCTATAGATCAAATTCTACTCGAGTTATTTAGCGAAATCCGTTTTCAAATTCAAGAGAAACATGACCTTGACCTACTTATTCCAAATCCAATAGGGAAACCATTCTATGAAGCTTAAAGGTGGTGGGTCAAATGGTACTCAAGTTATGAAGCAATAAGAGTTTCTCTCCAGAAAATTGACTAATAAACAATTGGCGACTGGGGCAGTGGGAGGCATCTTAGGCATGTGTCAAATGGCAGACGGTCAAAAACTATCTTTAACCACGAAAAAAGGTCAATAGCTCAAGGTAACTTAAGTCAATATGAAGTTTATATGCAAACATATAAAGTATAAACTAAACATATACAAACAGTTAAATTTTCAATGACATATCTTCCAAAAACAAGGAAGTAGGTCAAGGTCACAGTCAACATGCAAAATTATACAAATAGTTAATCAAAATTTCGTTAACATGGTTTCAAAATAGAAGCAGGTAAGTAGGTCACATGAAGGTCAAGGACAAAGGTGGATGAAGATTGAGTACCTTCCTGCCCCATCAGATGATTTTTTTGTGAGCGGCGTACCCTGGTGAGGGCATCAGATAAACCATGTAATGGACTGTACCATAAATACCTCACCTTCGGATTATTACATTAATCAAACCGTGGGAAAAATGAATCAATTTGCGTCGATATATACCAACAAGTGCCTTACATATCGACCAATGAAATCGCCTTTAACAAAACTGATACTGTTCAAGGGAGAGGATAGAAAACTATCAGAAACAAAATGGCTGCTATAGTGATATTTACCTAGTATTAAGTATTAACAATTTGCCCACATTTTCAATTTTGAACTTTTCACAAACACAATTAAACATGTCGTCTATGGTTGCCGCAATCTTGTCTGTAATACCGAATGTCGTATAGAACGAGCGTTTTGAATAGTTTTAATTGCCTCATGAAATCATGAGGGAACCAATGAAATAGCTGTCTTTGACACACCTCTTATCGACTAGATAGCGTCCAAAAATCCCACGGCTGATAAATGTTAATAGGTCGGCCGTGGGTATCCGACGATGTAAATATCTAAGCTTTAAGTCTTTCCCTTTCTGACAATAGACTTTTATGCCATCGCGGTGGCATCTGGCAATTGAATTGGAAGAAATCGATAGAACCGATGGGTGCTCCCCAAATAAATGCCAATTCCATAAGGGCTATTGTTAAATATGTATTTTTTAAAGTATAAAAAATAACAAAGGGCAATAACTCCTAAATTATGCAAAATAGAGTTACGGTTCTTGCACGCTGCACTTTTCCACATAGAGATCTATCTACCAATAAAGTTTCATGTTATTATCTCTTTTTCTTTGTGAGATATGCCCCGGACAAAAAATAAGTATGAGAAATTTTGAAGTGCAATAACTCAAAAATTAACAAGGCAAGGGTCATGGTTCTTGTGCACTGCACTGCTCATCAATGAGATCTATCTACTTATAAAGTTTTAAGTTGATAACTCTTATACTATGTGAGATACGCCCCGGACAAAAAATAAGTATGAGAAATTTCAAAGGGTAAAAACTCAAAAATTTATAAAGCAAGAGTTAAGGTTCTTCTGCACTGCACTGCGCCTTAATGAGATCTAACTACCTATGAAGTTTGGTCTTGATATCTCTCATAGTTTTTGTGTTATGCTCCGGAAAAAATTATGAAGGACGAACGAACGGACGGACGGACAAAGCAGCAACTATATGCTCGCCCTTCGGGGAGCATAATTATCTCTAAGGGTTTTCAGGTTATGCTCCGGACAAGACTTATCTAAAAAGGGAGATAATTTAAAACGGGGCAAATAGAGTTATAATTCTTTGGCAATGCACTCCGCCTCAATGCCCTCTACCACAGTGAGCAGTTTAAACAAATTATGTCCAAGGGTTTTCATGTTATGCTCTAGACAAGATTTTTCTTAAAGGGGAGATATTTCAAAAACGGGGTAAAACAGAGTTATGGTTCTTTGACACTGCACTCCGCGTCAATGCCTTCTACCACTCTGTGCAGTTTAAACAAATTATGTCCAAGGGTTTTTAGGATATGTTCCGGAAAAGATTTTTCTAAAATGGGAGATAATTCAAAAACGGGGCAAAATAGAGTTATGTTTCTTTGGCACTGCACACCGCGTCCATGTGTGCAGTTTAAACAAATTATATCCAGGGGTTTTCAAGTTATGCTCCGGACAAAATTATGACGGACGGAAGGACGGACAAAGCGGCAACTATATGCTCGCTCTTCGGGGAGCATAAAAATAAATTATGAATGTAGAAATAAAATATTATCAAAGCATCGAAGAGTCGACCTTTCCCATTACTTGATAAAGTCAATTGATTGTTCACCTTGTATGTATCTGTGTAGACATGTCATCCATCGGTGAGATTAAAGGGTACAACGTAATCAATTTATGGACATGGTTTTTTTTTCTGCACTATAAAAAAGAGAGTTTATAAAAAGGTAACTTGCATTTTTCATGTAAACTAAGAAAACAAAGCAATTCATTTATTTAATATAAATATATAATACATTTGCACACACCTGTGACAAAGTAAAATGCATATGACACACATCTACAAATTCATCAGTTTGTAATTATTTTTCAATTTTGAAAACTGCGTTGTAATTATAATACTTTATAATACTTTGTGGCAAGTCGTTAATTGTTTAAAATGTGTATTTCTTACACTTTTGAAAACTGTGGCGAATCGTTATTACTTTGTGGCGAATCGTTAAGTGACTTGTGGTGAGTCGTGAATTATGTGTCGTATCGTTTTTGTGGCAAATCGTTACTGTGGCGAAACGTTTCATATTCGTGGCGGCGAGGGATGGGGGACGTGGAGATTCAGGGGGAGTAATCAAATGTTTCCTGATTGAATGTATTTAGTCTTCGATACTAACAGTACATTCCAGTTGCAATAAGATAAATATTGCACATACAAATAATTAGATATTTCCAAAGACTAAATAAGTAACTTTCACTTACGGTCACAAGGAAAGAACCTTTTTTTCTTATGTTTTAATTTCTTCTCTTTTCTTTTTTTGGTGACAAAACAAATATCCGAATCTTTTTACTAAGGCGTATAAATCCATTGTCTTGTAGTAAAGTAAGACTTGCAATCTAGGTGTCACGAGTTCCTTCGTTTTCTTGTGTTTCAGGGGGACTATCGACCGTGGGTCAGTGTAGCAATGATTAAATAAGAATTAAAACGAGAAAGGACATTTCAACAATTTACAATGGCCCAAAGTCTTGCATGTCCAAAACGTAATACAAGCATATCAAGCATATCCCTTCCACTATATCTGCGGGTTAAAATCATTAATTAAATTAATGCCTATAACATATCTGTCAAATATTTTGGACATACTTTAGACAGTGATGTGTTTCGTGAAACATGTGCAAATGGTATTATAAGGAAAGCTAAAAGTAGATTGAAGTTTCTGTATAGACAACGTAGAGTTGTAAAATAAAATATGAGAAGAATATAAAACTATTTCAATTTAATTATACCTGCTCAGCATGGTACAAAGGAATTAGCATAAGCTCCAAACAAGACTACAAACTACTCAAAATAAAGTTATTACGTTCATATTGAATTATTCTCCAAGAACAGCTGTGCTTAATTCAGATCATGTTAAAGATAGAAGATAGAGTAAACCAACTGAGTATGATTTTTAAAATGTACACGAAATTGCTAACAATAGAACAGATCAGAACATATATTTTATTTTCTGACTTTAGCTTTCTAGCTCATTGTCTATAAATACATTTTACAAATTATAAGGTCAATTAACATTATATGGTTAGTAGCATAGAAAACATATATACACGAGAATGACTCAAAAAGGTATCACTAACGTACGAACAAAATAGGAAGAATAGATGCCCATCCTAGTTACAAGACACGTTTTCTAGAATTACTGATTTTCATTCTTATAACATAAGGAAAACTAATCTAAATTATTTTGTAGCACGGGTTAAGTCTGCATCCGCGACCTCTTTTTATTGTATATAGTATACTTGTATGGAATGCACTTCCTGAATCCGCCAAGTCCAATTCCAATTATTTTAATTTTAAAAGAAATGTTAACAGACATTTTTTAAGAATGCACGGTTAAAGGGGCTTTGCTCCAGATGACAAAAAAAGAAAGTTTTCTTGTATTATAAATTTCTTGTAATATTTATGACTAATGCTTAAAAACTAACTAACTGACAAAAATAAGTCAGATAATCACATTATAAATTGATTTTTTCCTTTGATAGTGCTATACCGTAACGCGACGGTATAACTATATTGTATAAGATTTAAAGTAAATGACAATTATTTCACATGCAGCGATAGTGGTGACAGTAAAAGCGTTGGTAATATTTTGTTAACATGAGGGTCCAGAGTTCAAACCAAGCTGAAGCGAATATATTTTTTTTGTTCTATTTTGACCTTTATAATCAGTTTTGAAGTAAAATATTATGTTGTTATAATCTCACGGCATCTAGATATTTGATTTATGTAAAAAATATTTTTATCTCAAATCTGGAGTACAGCCTATTTAAGACAGATGTTTTCCTAGATTTTAACAGTAACGTTTTTACTGTCTCTTAGTATTCGTTATCAGTGTAGTCCTAAAATTAATCGCTTCATTTAGTATTTACACCATTCTTGACCTTGACCGGTTAAGATGTTTCTGTTTTTATCATACTCATGTAGGGTCCCATTTGAAATAAGTCTTTTGACTTTAGGGACAATCCTTTGCATAGCAACTTATAATTTTATTATTATTTTATTTGTATTATTACTATTATTTTTTTTGCTAATATTAACTGAAGCAAATTCAATGACTAAACTGATACAAAACGATGTATTTTCTGTGAAAGACATATAGTGATATCAAGAAATTACTATTTATAAAACGTCATTGTTTCATTATTTTTTATGTGTAAATGTGATATAGTTATTCAAAAATAAATCTATCTGTATCTAATCGGTCTTAGTTTAACAATGTCTGAATGAAGATACTTTTTTTCAATTTCCGTTTGTCCAATAAATAGCTGGGGAATTGACAGGCACTATTGGAAAACGATGCTGGCTTTTTCCCGAATAACGACACCATTTTAATATTGTATTTCAAACTTCGTCTATGTATTCCAATGATATAATGAAAAATGAAGTCACCAGGGATAACACGCTGTATCAGTCTAAATAGTCTATGCCGAGAAACTGTCAGAGCGAAGAAAATATCAGAAGCTTCATTTAACATATAACTTCATAACAATATGGTTCCCGATTATCTAAGCACCTTTTTTCCAAGTTCTGTAATAGAAAATACACAATACAATCTCAGAAATTCCTATCGTTATAAAATCATTCCTAGAAGAAATATCATAAGAACATTGATTTGTTCCTTCAGCATTATGTGAATGGAACGCCTTACCACTGTCTTTGAGGAACCCACTGTCTCTTGGCTTATTTAAGCATGAGCTAATGGGAACAACATTCTCACCGTTTTATTATTTCCACGGAGCGCGATATTCGCGCCCGTCTAAATCATAACTACAGAGACCTTAAACATGATCTTTTCTGTGATCAAAAATTGTCTTCATTTGTTTAATGAAATATGACAATTTCATCCTTTTAATTCCCAACTGTGGCTTTTTTTCTCACGAAAATAATATCATCATCGTGAATGCTAATCACTAATTCATAAAAGACACTAAGCCTTTCAACAACTATTACATTTAGTTAACAAATAAACCATCCACTATTGTCATAACCCTTTCTATTACTTCTACTTTCGTCTTCCTAACTCTAATCTCTGTTTGCCTTTGAAACACTTTTGTATACTTTTTGTAATATCAACAAGAAGATGATTGTCAAATATATTTTTATACCCCCAATAATGTCTGTAATTGTAGAAGATATTCCTTGCATAACTGGAAAAATCATTATCTAAAAGGGAGGCCATAAGTAAGTTGTAAGAACTTGTGGTCCAACCCTATTGCCATTTAATTACATGTATGTAAAAATTGTGTAAATTTGAAAAATAAAATGAGAAAATTGAGTATGTTAAACCAATTGTGTCTCCTTTTTAACATCAAGAAATTTAACACAAATTTAGGAAAAACATGTATCACAGGGAACAATGAAACAAATGGTACAGCATATGGTTCAACAAATGGTGCACATGGGAAAACGCATTAGAGATTATTAGAGAAAGAAAAATGAAAAAAATTAAGCTTTCCTTCGAACGAGTAGAAAATGGCGCCATTTTTCCATGGGGCCAAACACTAATATAAGAACACGCAATGACAGAGACGCAATAGTGTCGTCATAAACTGAGTTTCGAGCGTCTTTGTTTAAACCCGAGTATTATTCCGAATAAAAGTATTTTTGGGTTTAGTGTTATTATTATGATACTGCACAATTAATGTCCACATATTATCCATCGCAATTCGGAATGTCTGACCAAAACATGACTGCGATGAGGTCACAGTTTCCTTTGTTTTTCTTGTAACAGTTATACGCATTTTCTGCGCCCCATAACACGTCACGACCATACTGAAATTTGTGATACTGTATTCCGGATATCTTCCTGGGAACCAAGCCATACAGATAGACATCATCGATCCAGAAGAACGGCGTGATTGATGCAGATTTATAAAGTTCCGGCACAAGGTCATTTGAGACAACTACCACAAACCCTTGGCAAAAATCCGGATACACCTTCTGTCCTTTAAAAAGATTTTTTTGTACAAACCATTTGGCGCCACTGTTTCGAAAAATTCGTCCATTATGAATACGACGACAGGCAATGTATCTTGATTCTGTTCGATGAGACGGTACAAATTTTATCAGAAAATGAAACATATTTACGATTACATCATCGTCTACTTTAAGGATAATTTTTGCATTTCTACAATTTTCTGTTAACCATTTGTACGCCATAACAGCTTTGTAGGTCAAATTGTGGTAGTGGTCAATAAAATGACCTTGCAAAATGTCAGAATAGTGTTTGTGTTCCTTTTCGATTTCGGCCTGTAACGTCTTATTTTCCACTCTCCCTAACAGGAATAAGACCCTGACGGTTCCAAGTTCAGAGTAGAAAGAGTTATTTGCCAATGTTCTTCTTATTGCTTCACGGCGATCTTCGTGACTCGGTGCCGAATGAACCATTACGAGAACTGTCAGATTATCAACAGATGTACACAGATACGGAATTTTCTAAAATATAACTGCTATCCAAGGGAAACAGCGAGTCATGTTTAATGTTGACAGTGGAATTGCTCAGTCGTAATTGATTTTCTGGAATGGTCTCATTCGTAGAATGTATTTCTCCAGTTTTAATTAATGGAACAACTGGAGTGCTAATATTCAGTGCAGGTAATCTTAAACCACAGTACGTTATCAAAATATACAAGACCAGTAGTACTGCCATATAGATCCTTAGCGTCTGAATACAGCAGTTATAAAGATATACTTGTTTCATATTCAGAGGTATGTCCATATGCTATAGTATCCCTGCTGAATAAGACCACCTATTTTATGAAGTCCGAACTCGTAAAACTAGGAAAAGAAGAACTGCTAGGCCGATACAGTAGTCCCGTTACAACCTTGTATGTGTTGAATATTAAAATCTTCAGTCAGTCATAAACCACCGGCTTACAATATTTTTCATTGAGCGATGAATATTCTGAAAAAGAATTGAAAATTAATTAGTGCATTCACGTCTCAATTCTGGGTAAACAATAGTAACCATAGTCAAGTCAAGTCAAAAAAAGTTTATTTCTCTCATTTCATGTTTAACATGACATAATGAGGTAACAAACATGGATATACATTGTATTATTGTTGTAATTGTGGTCATTGTTATTTTCATAAAAATTCTTAATGTCGTTGTTTTTATTGTTTTCTTTATCATTATTATTTAAATCATTTTTAAGATTATTGTTATTACCATTGCCATAATCGTTTATGTTATTATTATTATTTCATTATCATCATTATCAGTTATGACACTATTATAATCATTATTTATGTTGTTATTGTGGTTTTTGTTGTTGTCATTGTTATAGATGCTACTATATTTTTTCTTTTAAAACATCCAGTGTCAGCTTTTATCTCTTTAAGAGCAATATTTGTGTTAATGCAATAAAAATTCATGTATGAGAGGTTATTATGTGCCCACAATAGAAGTAGATATCTATACAAGAGGAGTACAGGCATAGGAGTATATGCAAGACGGTACATCTATGACAAAGTACAGTTAATGCTCCATCTCGCTTATCAGGGGAAAAGAGTTCGGGCACACCTGCACCTTAAAAATACGGCCATGAACTGATTCAATATGAAAATCTGCGAGGTAGAAACAAAACTTAAGGAAGTGTTGTTGTTTTTTTTCCTATGATATTTACACGTTCCATTTCCCTCCATTACTACAACAGACATCACTGAATACTTTGCCTTACATTTTAATTCCCTTTCTCAATAAAGGTCTTCTGGTCCCTGTACTCTCCGCATAATTTCAGGACTATACATTTTCTTACTTCTATCAGTTCACGATATACCAGTTATAGTTCAAAATGAGCCTACAACCTTTCTAAATTAAATATTAAACTTTAACATTGTAAACAAGAGGGCCATGATCGCCCTAGATCGCTCACCTGAGTATTTTGGCTGTAGGTTTGCTGTTAAGCAGTATTTCATGTTTTAATTGAAAATATGTAAGAAATGTAAATATAAATATGTAAACATGTAAAATATTAGGCAATAAATACAGGCTCTATGAAAAAAGTAGAAAAATCTATCTATTGACCTTAACCCAGTGACCTCAAACCCTACCCACGGAATATAGGATCCATGCAGGGAAAAATTTGCTGTAGCTTTAAAACAAAAAGTAGGTCAAAAATATAGGTCATGCAATGATGTTTTTGAAATCGGAACAAAAAACTGTACACGTGGTCCAAATTTCATTGCCATAGCTCCAAAAACAAAAAAGTAGGTCAGTAGCTCAAATATATAGGTCATGCGATGACAATTTTGAAATCGGAACAAAAAACTGTGCATATGGTCCAAATTTCATTGCCATCGCTCCAAAACAAAAAGTAGGTCAGTATGTCAAAAATATAGGTCATGCGATGACGGTTTTGAAATCGGAACAAAAAAATGTACACATGGTCCAAATTTCATTGCCATAGCTCCAAAAACAAAAAGTAGGTCAGTAGGACAAAAATATAGGTCATGCGATTACATTTTTGAAATCGAAACGTAAAACTGTGCACATGGTCTAAATTTCATTGCTGCAGCTAACAAACAAAAAAGTAGGTCTGTAGGTCAAAAATATAGGTCATGTTATGGCATTTTTGAAATCGGAACAAAAAACTGTACACATGGTCCAAATTTCATTGCCGTAGCTCCAAAAACAAAAAAGTAGGTCAGTAGGTCAAAAATATAGGTCATGCTATGACGGTTTTGAAATCGAAACGAAAAACTGTGCACATGGTACAAATTTCATTGCTGTAGCTAACAAAAAAAGGTCAATTGGTCAAATGAATAGGTCATAGGTCATGCGATGACATTTTTAAATCGGAACAAAAAACTGTACACATGGTCCGAATTTCATTGCTATAGCTCCAGAAACAAAAAGTAGGTCAGTAGGTCAAAAATATAGGTCAGGCAATGACATATTTGAAATCGGATCAAAAAACTGTACACATGGTCCAAATTTTATTGCCATAGCTCCGAAAACAAAAAGTAGGTCAGTAGGTCAAATAAATAGGTCATGCGATGACATTTTTGAAATCGAAACGAAAAACTGTTCACACGGTCCAAATTTCATTGCTGTAGCTATAAAACAAAAAAGTAGGTCAGTATGTCAAAAATATAGGTCATGATATGACGTTTTTGAAATTGGAACAAAAAACTGTATACATGGTCAAAATTTCATTGCCATAGCTCCAAAAACAAAAAGTAGGTCAGTAGGTGAAAAGTAAAGGTCATGCGATGACATTTTTAAAATCAAACGAAAAACTGTGCATACGGTCCAAATTTCATTGCTGTAGCTAAAAAACAGAAAAGTAGGTCAGTATGTCAAATATATAGGTCAAGGAATAACGTTTTTGAAATCATCTTGAAAAAAAGTACTAATGGTCTAAATTTTATTGCCATAGCGAAAAACTTAAAAAATGAGATAAAAATTTTTGAGCCGTGGGGGGGGGGGAGTGACCCCCAAAGGAGGGGGGATGACCCCACTGTGATCACGGTGCAATACTACCAAATATCTAAGCTCCAGGCCTTGCAGTTTGTGACAAGAAAAGTTTAAAAGTTTTTTGATATATAACTCTATGTAAATCAAGGGACCCCCGGGGCGGGGCCAGTTTGGACCCAGGGGCCATGATTTAAACAATCTTAGTAGAGGTCTACTAGACAATGCTCAACACCAAATATCTAAGCTCCACGCCTTGTAGTTTCTTACAAGAAGATTTTTAAAGTTTTCCCTACATGTATATAACTCTATGTAAATCAAATAAGCCCTGGGCGGGGTCATTTCTAACCCCAGGGTCACAATTTGAACAATCTTTGTAGAGGTCCACTAGATGATGCCTCATACCTAAATGTCTAAGCTCCAGGCCTTGTGGTTTCAGACAAGAAGATTTTTTAATGTTTTCCCTATATAACTCTTTGTAAATCAAGTGACCCACAGGGCGAGGCCAGTTCTGACCCCAGGGTCATTATTTGAACAAACTTGGTAGAGGTCCACTAGATGATGCTCAACACCAAATATCTAAGCTCCAGGCCTTGAGGTTTCTGACGAGAAGATTTTTAAAGTTTTCCCTATATAACTCTATGTAAATCAAGTGACCCCCAGGGCGGGACCAGTTCTGACCCCAGGGTCATTATTTGAACAAACTTGGTAGAGGTCCACTTGATGATGTTCAACACCAAATATCTAAGCTCCAGGCCTTGTGGTTTCTGACGAGAAGATTTTTAAAGTTTTCCCTATATAACTCTATGTAAATCAAGTGACCCCCAGGGCGGGGCCAGTTCTGACCCCAGGGTCATATTTGAACAATCTTTGTAGAGGTCTACTAGATGATGCCTCATACCAAATATCTAAGCTCCAGGCCTTGTGGTTTCAGACAAGAAGATTAAAAAGTTTTCCCTATATAACTCTATGTAAATCAAGTGACCCCCAGGGCGGGGCCATTTTTGACCCAGAAGCCATGATTTGAACAAGCTTGGTAGAAGTCCACTGGACAATGCTCCACACTAAATATCTACACTCTAGGTCTTGTGGTTTCAGACAAGAAGATTAAAAAAGAAATTCCTATATAAGCCTATGTAAAATCAATTGACCCCCCGGGCGTGGCTAAATTTGACCCCAGGGGCATAATTTGAACAAACTTGATAGAGGTCCACTAGACAATCCTACATACCAAATCTTAAGGCTCAGGGCCTTGTGGTTTTAGACAAGAAGATATTTAAAATTTTTCCTTTTAGTTGCCATAGTAACCAGAGTTCTTGATGGAATTGAATTCTTTGAACAACTTCAACTTCTTGGTAGAGCTTCATGCAAGGAATACCCCAGGCATGTTTCATCAATGTTGGCTCAGTGGTTTAGGAGGAGATGTTGTTTAAGTAAAATTGTTGACGACGCACGACGCATTCAACGATCCCAAAAGCTCACCCTGAGCATGCTCAGGTGAGCTAATAAAACTAGATGTACAAGTTAATTATCAATAACAAACATTAAGCAAACTGATCCGCGTTTCTGAACAAAAAAATAATATCTGAAGACGTTTCTAAATTGCTCAAGTTTCGCATGCCAAAAGAGGTTGTATTAAACTCGTAACAGTAAACAATATCATATTGTCGGGATTTTCCGGTCGGATAAACGTATTCGCGTAACTATAGTTTTTTTCAAGCACTTGCAAATTAATTATTTTTTAAACAGATATATAATTTTACACTTGTTTCTAATAACGACTGTCAATGAATGAGGAATATAATCTTCACATGCTTCATGAAGTCAAAACAGCAAATAAATACAATATTGTGTATTCTACTGATTAGTATTTCCATTTTATCAGGCAAAATTATGCACTTAAACAATATGCGAATAACCCAATCGGGTTTATGACATAAAGCTGTGTTTGATATGTCAGTAATATATTTGAATGATACCATTACAATATCTAATGTTTGTATACAGATACTTTATCTTTAATAATAAGTTAGATTTTCTTGTGATATTTTCTTTATTTCTGGTAAATATACTATTATGTGTTAACTGATTCATATGGTCATCATAACATGTAGCACATAGTGCAAGGAACAATACTCTTAACAGTAAATTTTATTTGATACGAGATGGTTTAAAGGAATCATAAACTTGACTGGCAAGTACTGTGTTCTACTTTCATAATTTTCTCTGTTGAATTCCCTGCAGTTAGAAACCAACCAGTTCCTTAACAACATTTTTGTAAGCATCATTATCCCATTATTACCTTACACTTTCCGTAACGACGTCATATGAACAAATTGAAATGATCTGAACGATGTGAAATACTAATCAATTTTCACAGATTATCAAAGTTAAGTGGCAAAATTCCACAAATTAATAAGAACCCCTTAAAATCAGGTTTGTGTATAATAAAAATATATTTTTCATGCAGTTATGCAACTTAAATTATAAAGGGCTTTATAAAGAATTGTTTTGTGTTTGGGCTTTTTATGCAAATACCCATGTGATATTCAATTAAATGGACTATGGAGTGCACTGAATATTTTGACATGTCACCGTAGTTGACTGTACTTTCAGATAACGCATTTTAAAGATTGTCGAATTTCTATATTACTATGATCTACAGCTGACTAGTTTTATTATCCATCTCCAAATGTAGTAAAAAGTATTCCATACAAATTATACAATATAAAGTCATTCATATGCTATACATAACACATAAATAAGATAACAAAACAACAAAAAGCCATACCTTCCACTACCTGAGATGTCCATCTTTCTGAAAACTGCCATCAAAAGTCTGTTCTCACACTTTTCGTGTTCAAATATGATTGCATCTAGAACATTATATTGTTCAATATTGCGAAAAACACGAGGAAATGGAAGTTATCGGGTAGCCACACGTTAGCTTTACATTGATACCTTATTCATTAAAATCCGTTCACTTTAGTTGTGTTTATAGCTCGCTATACATTGTCTACTCGTACACTCTAGGATAGAACAAAACAACAAAAAAGCCATACCTTTTCCACACCCTGAGATGTCCATCTTTCTGAAATCTGTCATCATTAGAAACGTCTGTTCTCACACTTTTAAATTTCCATTTTATATGTCGCATGCTTTGTTTCACTAGATAATTTGCTATTTATACTACTAGTATCTGTTTCACCAAATTCTGTTTTCTCTTCCTTCTCTTTTCACAGCCTCTTATAACATACATAGTCAGGTTATTTACTATATACTGTACATGTTTGCTATCAATCTTGTCATCGTGAAATTTCCTAATCAAAAAAGTTAATCTTGAAATAAATTTCTTTAATGTACAAAAAGGACACATTCACATAATTGCAAGATCTAGTTACTTTCAAACTTGCCAGACTATAGGCTGTTCCATAATTGATAAATTGACCGCCGCCATTATGAAGATCACGTGACCGTCCGCAATACCTCGCCATGATGCTTATAAGTTCCGTATAAATCTGGATAACTTTAGCACATTTCAAGCTGACATACTGCCTTATATCGTGTGAATTTTGTTGCAGAATAAACGTCATTTTATTATATTTTTATCACATTTTTATGTTTTATTCCTGACTTTAACATATCATTAATGAAAGACTTGAGTCCATTTCAGTGTACGGTTTTTACTGTATGTTTAAGCAGGGCCTCAATTAAGGCCCCTGGTTTAAGAACTTAAGCTACAGCACTCTATTTTGTTTGCAGATGCCAATAAAAGAAATTTAGTATATAACTTTAAATTGAAGACATGTCTGTACAGACATATTATAACTAAGGTAATGCACATCTTTTGAAGAACAACAACAATATATTTGTTCAACTTTTTATTTCCATATATCTCTTGATGTTAATGGTGATAATTATGATACTGAAACTTTGTTTTGTTAAATAACAGAATAACATGTATTTCATGGAATAACAGGCTTGAACAGAATAACAAACATGCTTGAAAAGAATAACAAATATACTTGTTATACCAATTATGATAATAAACTATGACCATGCTTTGTTACTTTGATATAATTCTACGTAAAGACCAGGTGAGATACAGTCACTGTCGTAGCAAAGTACTACCGGGAACCAGAGAGAATTTTTAACTTTAAATAACAGTTTTTCTTTGTGAGCCGTCTTTTATTTTTTGAAAACATAAACATTGTATCATTTTACATCATTTGAAAGCTCTTTAAATTCATAGCAAATTTTGAATTTTTGCTTTAAAAAAAAACAACTTATTTATACCTGTCGTTTCAGCATTTTACTAGCAGCTTAGATGCACTAAGTTTAACCACTTACAAACAAGAAACTGAACAGTTTTGACAATTATTTTCAAATATAAATATGTAAATATTCAAATATTAAGTATGTAAATATAAGTTTACATACCTTTTAGATGATATAAAATATTGAATTGTTTGATGAAAAATGACTTTGTAACTGAAATTACAAAATCATTATGTTTTGCATTTTTATCAACCGCCATATTTTTGCCCGCCTTAAAAAAGTTACCTGTATCTCTTATCAGTTACTTGTTACTATTAATAGATTTCAAAACAATAAAAATATTACCAGACAGTCACGTAATTCTATCCGAGGATTTCCGGAATAACCAAACTTCGTAAATTGATTCAACAGTTAGCACGTCGTAAAAATACGTAATGCTTCGGCAAGTATCGGATCTTCTAACAGCCAATCAAAACATAGCATTACATAATATTGGATAACACTAATCGGGACATTAGTGGATTATCTACCTTGAATACTCTCTGATATTACATTGGTCCTTTCATTTGGATTCCTCTGCTTTTATCGCTATTTTCTCTTTTGGTATGGTGACAATTAAGCCTAATTATTTGCAACAATGGTAGTCAGATTGCACATTAAGTTTAGCAACATATATTATTTATTTATTAGAAATCTCATCAATGTACATTATACATTAAAACAATATAGCATGTTTATACACTGACATTTAAAGTACATTAACATTCATAAAATTGAGTTATAAGAGACATTAAAACATACTTATCACTAAAAAGGTAATTATGGTACATTGCCATAATTTAATGTATATGGCTTTAAAACAGACCAAAAGAAAAAGAGGATTCTATTTCCATTATGCTGAGTTTATAGAGAACCTATTTAGCAACACATAGCTATAAAACAAAACAAATGTAGTAATAAATCTGTGTTTGTATTCAATTTCTAGCAATCTTGAAAAAAAATATGTATATTTATTTTAATCAGGTATAGACAAAGTGACTGATAAGAATACTACTCAGTTTAACCAGACGACAGATTAAGCATTTGAACATGTCTTGTTAACACCATTATCTTTGTTTTTTTATAATCCTAACTTTTTTATTTAATATACAGAAAAAGACTATGGACTGTTCAAAGTGGAAGCTTGAGTTGTGTGACCTCATATAATATGTTTCAAACGCAAATTATATTGAAAGCATTGTTTTCCTTTTCAAAATGTGATACTATGATTTCAATTATTTGAACAACTCTGAAAGCTTACAAAATGATAGAATTAAACATCCCGCTCATCAACCGCATGTTCACTCTATTTTAGATAAAATATGTTGTATTCTTTGAAACAGTTTCAAAGAATACTTGACAATAAATATGCATTATTTAGCGCTTCTTTAATTATCAAAATCTCTTTTGTCTTTCGCGGTGTCCTGTGGTAAAGGAATGTGGTTACGTAATATGGGGGTGACTTACTGTCTTTGTTTTGATAAGTCATCGTTAATTGTCATTGTCGGTCTTGCTTGATCAGTCACAGTAAAAATCAAAGCAAATATAATTCAATACATTTTATAATATTTCGTTTCTATTATTTTCGTTTTTATCATTATTTCATTGTTATTTTGTTTTAATTTAAAGAGAAAAAAGTTTAACATGATACAAATTAATGAAATGCCAAAATATAATTGCGATGGAGACGTGTAGCAAATCTAGTCAATATACAACAATAAAGTGTGAACAACACCTGATTAAACGTGTCAATCCTTTGGATACAGAAAATGTAATACGCAATTTGCGGACAATATAAACATATAGGGAAAACGCTGACAATATAGATACAGAGGAAAAAAGCGGACGTTATGGATATTAAATAGTTCAAAATGAGAGTTATTTAGCGGACGTTCATAAATTGAAAGTAATAAAAACGAAGCTAATGAGCTTGGTTGCATTTTTATTCAAGAAATATAACACATTCGGTATATGAATGGCTTATCAAATAATTTAACAGTGAAAAATGGCTTTTTATCGAGAATTTTTTTTTAATGAAGGCACAATTTGGCCTGCAGCCTGAACACTTCAGATGATTGTTCACCATACTGTTATGGGTCATCTGGAGTCTAAAACTAGGTCATTGGGTCCAACTGTAGAAAAACATTGTTTCTGATTTTTTGGAAGCACAATGTTTAGTCAGGTGAGCAAGAGAGGCCATTGATTTTTAATTTTAGTGACTGCATTGCTGCATCCCTACATTCACTACATACATCATGTAAGACACAACTTCATGAAGGTGCACTCAGAGATTTTATCATAAAAGTAAAATTATGTCATTTCTATCCTAAATAGTTTCCAAAATAACACTATTTTATAATTTCACATAATTTTTTTTTTAAAAAAGAACATGAAATTATAAATCATTTGTTCCTATATAAATTATTTGTAATTGAATGTTATTTGTTTTGGGTACACCTGGTACTACCAAAAATTAAAATGTCAGGACAATTTGTACATAAATGGATAAATAATATGCACTGCTACAAATAAAGCTGGAAACATTTCTTAAATTCCTGAATGCACTTTTCAATTTTTATATGAAACATTATTATTATAACACAATGTGTTAAATAAATTAGCTGGGAAGAGGACCTAGCCTTTCAAATTGGGAAAATGGTGAGCAGTAGATGTCTATTTGGGGAAACATAACTCAAAACTAGAAACTATATTAATTCATTTTAGTAATCTTTTAAGTACTACATTAAACCATTCTCTTCAGGCACCAACCACATTCAGTAATTTACATAGGGCCTTTTATCAGACAACTGTTAAAAAGACAGATTTTTTGCAGGAAATACATATAAGCAAAATTAAAAAATTTGGATTATTATGTTTACGCGATTCTAGGAAATCTTACTTTAATTATGGGAAGAATCTCTGCTACAGTTGGGAAAAAATACTGAAAGAGGGTCATGGGTGTGAGCCCTAGCAACAACTACATTTCTTAATATGTGAGAAAAGTTGGCAGTCAATTTCGGAGGATGCGTGTATAGTACTACTTCTTCTCAGGAATGATGGTTAGGAAACTGCCCGTCTGATATAACTGAAAAGTGTTGTATACAGGTGCAAAATTCCAGTAAATAAACCAAATCAAACCCAACATAGTACAATAAAGCTTTTGCTTTGATAAAAAAATCCTTTTTTAATGAAAAAATTAAAAATATTTTATGTTAACTGAACCACATACATACATATTTCTAGATGTTCCATTTTGAGACCAAAAATGTACTGGACTTATTTTTTACCGGGGTTATTTTTGGTATGTTAATGTAGAAAGTCATTCATTTTTGACTTGAAGTAGTTTTCTGTAAGTTATATTTAAAGAACAAATCATTACCAGTGGAACCATTCGTCACATATATCACAGCCTATCATATGGTCTATTCAATTATCTTCTTCCTTACATGTTGGGCATATCCAAACCATTTCACCTGTTTCATTCTGTAATAACAGTGCCTTTTAGTCTCATGAAAAAATAAATGTAAAAAAGTGCTAATCTTTAAGAATTACTGAAAGAAAAGTAAATACTGAAAGCTTAAATACTTAAAACAGCAACCACCCATCTTAAAATGTCAACACCAATAATTCCCTTTTTTAACATTAAATAATAAAATACACTTGCAATAAACAGTCATCTTTGGTAATAGATTGGATGTATGCTTTGGCTGATTGCTTAAGACAATTTTGACAGTAAATCACTTACCATATAAGACCCAGACGGTGCTTCAATTCCTGTATCTGTTCGTGTCTTCTTACGACCCTTTCCTTTAGACTGCTTTTTTTGGACTTCCGTCCTTGGGCTGCATGTTCAACTGAAAGTCCTGAAGTACTTGGCTCCTCTTCAGCTACATTGGACTGAGCTGTGCTAGAGACAGTCTGCGTGGGATGAACTGAGGCTTTTGCTTGAAGAAATCTCCTGTGCAGTTGTACTTTGCTTCTTTCCTTTTGATATTTGTATCTGCTTTCTACGTGCTAAAGACTTCTCTACATGATAACTTGATTTTAAGTCTCTTCTAAATAGAGCAAACAATACCATCAGAAACTTTTTGACAATTTCATTATAGCTTTCATCAATGTAATTGTCTTGTATTTCTTTATTTTGTAGGATCTGTAGTGCAGCATTTGTTTTCCCACTACCTGCATTTATTCTGTGCAGAACTTTGTCTGTTAATGCTATTTTCAGGTCCTCATCACATAGTAACTGGGTGAAGCAGTAGTTAAACATACCTTCACCATATTTACTTAAGTTCTCGGAAATTAAAAGCTTCAAACATTGCTCACAAAGTCTGGTAAAAAAGAAGAAAATTTCATCAGGAATACTGATTAAACTTCTTGATAAATTCTGTCTCCTGCTTATATCTGCAAGTGTATCTGGCTCTGTTGTGCTAGCCTTAACATATTCTTCCTCCTCTTTTATTGCATTTAAGATGGTAAGTGATAATTCACTATCTTCATATATGGACTGACTGCTGCTGGAGACTGAAAAGCGATGTGTATTTTTTTTCTTGGTGTAACTGTGTCTTAGTTTTGCTACACAGTAACCACCTACGTAACGGACACGTGCTTTAGACTGTGAAGTTACAAATCTAGTATGTAATACTTTATTTTCATAATGATACAAGTTAGTGTTTTGCTTCAGTAAGTACTTTCTGATTGCAACATGCAAGTTATGACATATCTTGACATGCTCATCTGTGTAAGGTTCCTGAGTGTAATTAAACATTTCAAGGCAGCTTATTTGATAATCCATAGATGTTAGGTACTGTCTTACTTTAGTGTAAAACTCTCTTTAAACCTTAGAAGGAACTGCTTTTGGTTCTGAGATATTTAAGGTTTGCATGATGTCAGTCAAAGCTAGGAATTCCTTTTTACAAAATATTCAACATACTGGATTGGTAAACTTTCTAAAATAAAGTTTATATTTCTTTGGGTCTCTCCAGTAGCAGTGTCTGTTTTTAAACTATCAATAACAGAAGCACAGCTAACAGGTAACATTATCTGTGGTGCATCTGTATCTATCCCTTTCAAGACATCATCAAAGTCTTTATCAAACATATCCTCAGTGTAATTTTCTGCGCCTGGGTGCAAGTCTTCTGTGTGTAGGTGTAACTGTACTATCACATCACCATGTGTCTGTGACTGTTTTCTAAAATAAAAACAACAGATGTTTTTCCTAAGCACATGAAGATCTTTGGTAATTGGCACTATGGAAAAAGGTACTGTTTGAAAGTTGCACCTTTACAAAGTTTTTTAAAGAATATGAGAAGATTTGACTAGAACATATTTATGATGTTGTTAGTTGATTTTGTCACTAAGGACGGTTTGGTTCATTTTACACCCGTTTTCAACTTTTGTCAGTTTATATCAGGTGGCAGTTACTTAACCATTGTTCCTGGGAAGAACCAGTACTAGACACCCATCATCTGTAAGCAACTGCCAACTTTTCTCACATAAAGAGACGTCGTAAGAACCAGGGCACAAAGCCATGCCCCTCTATCAGTGAAGGTTTTGTGATTACAAATCAGTGACTCTAGACCACTAGACCATGGTGGCAAGTCTTTCAAAGAGTAACTGAGAACCAAAACTTTATGAAGTTTCATTCTTTCTCTAAATGTTACTTTCATGTAACACAAAATACATCTAATATTTTACTTTATGAAAGTAAAAATACTTAATTACAGGTTGTTTTCAGTACTCCAGTATGGGGATTGTGAAGTTGAAATTAATATGTTGTATGAGAGGTACAAGTTTCAGTGCACTGAAGCAAACCTAGGAGAACCCGTAGGCTTTAGACTTTTTATTCAGAATCTGACAGCAATATTTCCAAATGTTGAAAAAATCAGAAAATATGTTGGTAAAGTTCGACGAACTTTCTACAAGAACTTAGTATTAAACACAGACACAGTGGAATGTGAATCAATTGATTTGAGTAAAGTGAAACATTTTCTTGAAGACAAGAACTTAAACATTTTGATAACTACAGATGAAAAAGTGTCCTGTGAGATTCCAGCTGGTCATGTCTGCAATGGTATGCAGATAATTAAGAAATTAAATTTTCTCAGTAATGGTACCTGGAACATTTCTGTTCCTGGAACTGAAGTTGCACTACACAAATTGTCCATTGACAGCAAATATGTGCTAACTCAAGAAGGCATTTATCTTGTTTACTACATTAGTAAATAGTTAAAGTTTTGTAAAGGAGTTGAAGTGTCCAAAAATATTATTGTATCGAGGTTTCATGTCTTAGAAATATTGCAAGATCAAAATGACAATAAAACAAGAATAATAAGATCTGTAAACTGTAATAAAGTAGTTCAGTTCACAAATCTGTGTGCAGCCTGTGTTATTTGTCAAAACATGACATTCAGAGCAGCAGACACCAATAAAAATAACAAAGAAAATGAACCTGAAACTAGTTCTATTGTATCAAAAGATGTTTTTAGAAAACTTATTCCTAGTGCAACCGATGAAATGTTAGAGCTGTAATGGATCAAGCTAACAATTGTGAAAGGAGTCCAAATAGCAGAAGATGGAGTAAAAAAGTTATTGCCATTTGTTTACAGTTATACACAAGAAGTCCTCATTGTTACGAGGTTCTTAGAAAAAGTAACTTTCTAGTTCTTCCATCACCCCAGCTGCTTGTATTGTACAAGAATACTGTAAAACAATGTATAGGATTTCAGACAGAAGTTTTTGAATGGATGTTTGAGGAGGCAAGTAGGAAAAAATGGATGAAATTTGATGGTGTGGTGGACTAATATTTGACGAGATGGCTGTTCAGTACAGACCTACAAGGCAGGTGATGTTGTGGAGTTAAATGGTTTAGTAGATATGGGAGAGGAGGCCAACATGTGTAGTACACTACATGCAGGGATAAAGAAGAAAACACTTGGGACACATGTTCTTCAAATTATTTTTTTAGGTCTGACTGGATTCAGGTTCCCAATTGCTCATTTTTTAACAAATCAGGTTCTAGAACAAGAACTGTACAGCATATTTTGGGAAGCCGTTGACAGAATTGAACGATTTGACTTTAAGGTATTATATACATGCATGGACGGTGCACAGTGTAACCGCACCTTCATGCATATACATACAGATGGTCTTTGAGTAAGAAAATTTATTTTGCCAAGTCATGTATCACTGAGAAACATGGTGTTTATTATGGACTATTCACATATAGCTAAAAAGATCCGAAACAATATTCTTATAAGTGGTATACTGAAAGGGTGCACAAGACTACTGAAGCTGACCACTGGCAAAACAGTACAGTGGCAGATGTTCAGGGATGCCTATGAGTGGGATCAACAGAACTGCTTATCCCTGCATCGCAAACTCACACATGAACATCTATTCCCTAACCGTCATGAGAAAATGCGTAACCATCTGGCAGAAGACATACTGAGTTCTGAAATGCTTCACCTTATGAAAGAGTTTCAGTCCTCTCTTGGTGAGAATTTTTTATAAATGTCATTATCATTATCATTATTAACCCTTCTCATGCTGGAACCGAGTGCTAATGGTTTTTTCCACCAGTGTAGAGCCAGGTCAGCTGGCACATCCGTGCATTCTGGCCAGGCTCTACTCTGTTGGCTGCTTAAATTAACAGTTTTATCTTGATTTCCCTAATTAATGCAATGAAATGCTCTATAATCAAGGTTGGACTAGTCTATTATTGAAATTCAGGGTTAAACTTTTAAACCACAGTTGTAACATACTTAAAAACATTAATCCAAGTCACCCTTATATAATGCTTCTGCCTATATTAGTAGTTAATGGCCATGGTCTGCGCACTATTCAGTTAACATATTTTCAATTAAACATTCTGAGGTTACGGATCGGAAACCCAGACGAAGCGGAGCACGAGGTGTGTCATTGGGCTAAGACACTGAATTCCACACATACCTCAGTCCACCAGCTGCAAAAAGGGTACAATTACTGAACATTACTGCCTCTTCCTCCTAGATTTGACTAGGATTGTTGGAGGACAATATTTTGTTCAGTGTTACCCCTGGGTATGTCTCTTTGCAGGTTTTGAATATTTAATTTGATATCTCTTTCTTTTTCAGGGAAAACATCAATATTGGTCAATTGTTTCCGGGATATGAGACCAATAACAAGTCTAGATGACGGACGTCTATCCACTTTACAAGAAGAGTGTGACTGGTTTCACCAGTGGAAGGTGGCAGCAGACAACTCCACAGACAAAGATAGATATAAAAGTATTATGTCACTGCAGTGTCATGAAGACATACAAACCTGTTATATTGGATTCTTAGAGCTGTGTAACCAGGTATTCTGCAGTAATAAGTTCCCAAGCCCATTTATAACCCCTGCATTGGTTAACTCGGATTCTGTTGAAAACCATTTCAATCAGCAGAGGTCTACATATGACGGAGCCAACACCAACCCAAACATAAGCCAGTACTGCAAGGCACAGAACAGTATTATCGTAGGGTAAAGTGCTATTTCTAAAAAAGCAAATGCCTCAAAATGCAAAGAAAACACCATGCAGTATGCAGGCCTTACAAACAAGACACTCAGACGGAAACACACTAAGGTTTGTCACAGTGTCACTGAGCCAAAAAAATCAAGACCATACGTTTCTGAATGGTAAGTTATATTTTATTATTTGTGCTGAACATGTGTTTACTTTTCGTGTAAACTGTCAGAAGGCAGTACCCAATCAAGCCAGCTTGGTAAGGTACACAGTTAATTTTAAGTGAACAGGAGAAGCATTTGATGCATGTGAAATAATTACATAAGGTCTGTCATGGTGCTTATTACCGTTTTCAGTACCTGCAGCAGCTTCTATCTTCTTTAGTATCTAGTGAGTCCTTTGTTTCGAATTCTAAAACCTTCACCGGTGGTCCAATGCAGTGTTAAGGAAGAAAATTTGTTACTGACAGCCCTGTGGGACATTTTACTCTGAACAATGCTACACATAACTGGCCAGCTTGAAAAATGTCACGATAGTCAATATGAACCCTACATAAATAAAGTCATTAAATGTTCAATACAAAGTTATTGAAGTGTCTGACTTAAAAGAATCAAGTTTACTTTAAAAAGTAATTAAAATAATACTTTGTCCACAATACTTAACCTAGTCAAAAAGAATTAAAAATTCTTAGAAATAAGTCTAATAGTGGTCTGCACTGTTTTGGTAATTAGAGAATCCCTTTAATACAATTAATGGTACCATCTACACTGAGAGATGGATGAGTATACCTGCAATGTAAAGGATAGATATAGGTTTCATTTACTCACCTGTTCAGAGTCATTCCCTGGGCTTTGTGTATGGTTAACCAAAAGGCTGGCTTGATTGAGTACTGCCTTCTGACTGCTACATTACGTTTCAAACTGGGACTGTAAACTGAAAAAAATCATATATATATATGTGTGTGTGTGTGCGTGTGTGTGTGTGTGTGTCTGTGTGTGTGTGTGCGCGTGTGTGTGTGTGCATGTGCACGCGTGTGTGTGTGTAACACACATACACACACGCTTGCATGTAATTAATTTTTAATAACTATGTATCTTTTGCAATTTTTTTTTTCAAAAAAAGTACATCTAATATTTCATTTAATTTTATACCAGTTTATTTTAGCTCAGTTGCAGAGCAAATCAACCCAACTTATATTATTTGTTGTCAGTAAACCTTCCCTAATGCAACCAGTCACTTTAATAGGAGAGATAGAGCCAAAAACTTGCATTACTTGTAACCATTTCACATCTGGGTTAACTGAGACATGACTGAAATTAAGTGCCTTTGCCCCAAACCACATCTTGTGCTCTGGCTGGGTTCAATCCTTCAGCCTACTGATTTATTTGTTATTAAACTGAGTTATTTATTATTTAATTCATGAACAATATTTAAACTTGCCTTCAAAGGAACATTTTTCCAGACGTGCTATAACATCAGCATCTTTACAGTGAACAACTGGACCTTCACCATCTAAATCATACATCTCACCTCTCAAGCCATTTACCAGTTTGTCTGTGAGATTCCTTAACAAAATGACTGGGACTCCAAGTTTCAGCCACAGATTTTTAGGGACGGTTAATCTGTCTAAATGTTTTATGTCTTCTCCCTCATCTTCTGCTACATATTCTACAAGCTGCCCAGGGAAATTAAGTATATTCTTACGGTTAAAATCATCCACATGCTCATTTCTTGCAAACAGATGTATATCAGAGTCTATATCTCTGTTCATTGATTTAATGAAATTAATAGTTTCTTCCGAAGGTTTTCCATTGCTGACTTCAATAATAGCTTTAATTAAGAGTGGATCAGACTGACGGACATATCAGTTAATGTAACTCTATGGGGAAACAACTTTTCAAAGAAATCAGTTTCGAAACAGTATGCACCATCATCCCCATAGTTTCCATCTTTAACTGGCGGCAGCTGTTTAAAGTCCCCGACAAGTATCACTTGCATACTACCCAACATAACAGATGGGTCTTTTAGTGCCAAAACCTCAGAAATAAGTGTTAGTGTACGTGCACTCAACATTGAACATTCATCAATGATCAATACATCTGTATTTTTGATACGTTCCAACACATCAGCATGTTTTGGACTATTTACAATCCATGGCCCTATCTCTGATGGATTCAATCTTCCATCTTCAATTCCAGTAAATCTGTGCATTGGCCTGCATGAATTTTAAAAAAAGAACTTAAACAAAGATAATTTAAAATACAAGTTCTTTAATTTTGTAAACATTCAAGTCTCAGCTGATGATCTGTGGGTTCAAAACCTCCTTGCAGCATGTTTTTTTACTCTTTTACATAGTTTTGAATCAAATTATCATGTTCTTATTACCTTATTGTGTCCAGACATTAGTTTTCAGGAGAGAAAAAATATACTTATAATCTGGACTTAATCTGGAACACAGCTCCTTTAATTGCCCTAATTTATGCAATAGACTTATCTTTAATCAATGTTGGACAAGTATATCATTAAAATTCAAGGGTTAACTGTTAACTTTTCTTTTGCAATAAATCTTATTGTACACCTTTTTTCAGTATAACGTCACCATGAACCCATAGGAACGGTTGATCTCATCTACAAGACATTCAGGCATACAGCATATTTACAAAATAACTAAATAAAAATAACAGGTGCCATGTTGGTAAAATTACCTTAAATTTCCGAGAATAAACAAGACACGCAATACCAGTTGAACATGTCAAAGAAACCCTTTTATCAACTGAATTGAGCTGTTCAACAATAGCAGACACGACAGGTGATTTTCCAGTGCCCGTATGGCCAAGAAGAATAAAGTTGTGGCCTTCTACGGCTAATTTAACTGCAAGAAGTTGCATTTCATTCTGAAGCTTCTTGTGACTTGTAATGACCCCACAGGTACGGGTTTCCGATAGAATTTAATTCCATTTTTGTTGTAGAATACGCCGCTGGTCGGAATCGGTTGGCGGTTGCATGCAAATAGCAGTTTAGTCTTGAATTTCAATGCTCCGTGCGTAGCCACGATCGATCGGTACTAAAAACGAAAGTTCAATTTCATACGATTTCGATCATTATATTTTGGAAAGTAAAAAGGGACTGAAGTTGGCAGTGGATTGATTTGATAGATAAATGATTAAGCTACAAGATGCATATTAGTTTTAAGTGTTTGCGCCTTAATTAAAAAAAAACAAGAAATGTTTGTAAAACATAAATGCCCCCCGGCAGCACCAAATTGCTTGTAGTTGGGCCAAAGCGTTCTCTAGTTATTGATCAGAAACCGTTTTTAGGATCAAGGTCCCTGTGGTCTTGACCTTTAACCTAATGACCTCAAAATCAATAGGGGTCATTTACTGGTCATGACCAACCAGCATACCAAGTTTGGTGAACCTAGGTCAAAGCATTCTCTAGTTATTGATCGGAAACCGTTTCTATAGTCAAAGTCTCTGTGAGCTTGACCTTTGACCTAATGACCTTAAAATAAATAGTAGGTCATCTACTGGGGATGACCAACCAGCACACCAAGTTTGGTGAACCTAGGTCAAAGCGTTCTCTAGTTATTGATCAGAAACCGTTTTTAAGATGAAAGTCTCTGTGATCTTGACCTTTAACCTAATGACCTCAAAATCAATACGGGTCATCTACTGGTGATGACCAACCAGTATACCAAGTTTGGTGAACCTAGGTCAAAGCGTTCTCTAGTTATTGATCAGAAACCGTTTTTAGGATGAAGGTCCCTGTGAGCTTGACCTTTGACCTAATGACCTCAAAATCAATAAGGGTCATCTACTGGTGATGACCAACCAGCACACCAAGTTTGGTGAACCTAGGTCAAAGCACTCTCTAGTTATTGATCGGAATCCACTTTTAGGATGAAGGTCCCTGTGATCTTGACCTTTGACCTAATGACCTCAAAATCAACAGGGGTCATCTACTGGTGATGACCAACCAGCATACCAAGTTTAGTGTATCTAGGTCAAAGCGTTTTCTAGTTATTGATTGGAAACCGTTTTTAGGATGAAGGTCCCTGTGATCTTGACCTTTGACCTAATGATCTCAAAATCAATAGGGGTCATCTACTGGTAATGACCAACCAGCATACAAAGTTTGGTGAACCTAGGTCAAAGCGTTTTCTAGTTATTCGTCGGAAACCGTTTCTACCAATTTGACCTTGACCTTTTTCCCCTTGACCCCAAAATCAATAGGGGTCATCTACTGGTAATGGACAATCATCCTATTAAGTTTAAAGTTCCTAGGCCTTAGCGTTCTTTAGTTATTGGTCGGAAACCGTTTATACCTACAAGGTCAATGTGACCTTGACCTTTGACCCCTTGACCCCAAAATCAATAGGGGTCATCTACTGGTGATGGACAATCATCCTACCAAGTTTGAAGTTCCTAGGCCTAAGCATTCTTTAGTTATTGGTCGGAAACCATTTGGTCTACGGATCGACGGACCGACGGACCGACCGACAGACAGACAAATGCAAAGCAATCTACCCCCACTTCTTTGAAGAGGGGGCATAATTACAGAGCAAAATCTAGGATATGGTAGGAATGCCCGTCTTCAGAAGTTACTCCCCTTGTATTATTAGTATGTATATATAGCGTGGGCGGGGTCAATGAGCCGAATCCCTGTGGGCCCCATAAGCTCCCCGGTAAATTCGTGCCTGTGAAGAATATATATTCTTCTTAACAAACAAGATTTTCAAGACTGTATGAAATTTAGTATCTGTTGCCATATGGACCGTTCATTTTCTATTCTTTATTTCTTGCATTAGGGAAATCTGTTGTTGCGAAGTATTGATATGTACAACGTGTGCTTTTGTGTTTGCAGAAAGAAAACAACAGTTGCAAGCCACACTTTTGTAAGATATTGATCTTACAATAATACGTTTTCTTTCCTCTTTCTTATTTTTAACATTACTGTTGTGGATATTTCTTGTAATACGAAAAACAAAATTATAATGACACCTATATAAGTTGGACTTCTCAACGTGGTTAGGCAGTAGTATAGCAATACTGAGAACGACAGACGGAAAGTCACTACAGCAGAACAACAACATGTTAGGTCCACTTTGATTGGGAATTCACTAAGAAATCGGAGTCTATATTGGGCAGGGAATATGAGCACAAGTGTTTGGACATTAGTAATTCGGAGATAGATCACCAAGATGTTCATAATACAGAAGAAGAAACACAAACTAAAAGCATTGTATTTATTCGAAAACAAAAAGATATTTGAACAAAGCTCACATACAGAAATATTTAAAAAAAAACAAATATTTAAACAACTACTCAGCATTTGAAACACTTGGAGTTTCATGAAAAAGCAACGATCAAACAAACATCGCTTATGTGTGAAATATGAAATGACAGACGTACCTTTACTACCTATTGTCTAATTTCAGATATTCTGAATGTCGAATGTATTGTACATATGAGTTGCAATATAAAAATGATGTAAAAAAGGGTTACTATCAAACCGTTAGAAGCAATCTAATGTGAAAACAGTTTGAGATCATCTTAATTTTAATGTGAAATAACCAAGTATACATAGACACCTTACCTTGGTGTTACAAAGCATAAACATGACTATGTCATAAATGTATATTAGGATACAGAGTTTATCCTGGTTGAAAATTTCTTTAAGCTAAGTTTGTTTGATTTTCTGATTTCATGAGAAATTCTATTAAAATAGCATATACTGTAGCCGAAATATTATTTCTGCAGCCAAATTAATATAATTTTAACAAATGGCTATAATACCCAAATGCAGGTGAGCCTTGAGGATATAAAAGGAAGAAAAATTAAAGTTTTTATAGAAACTGATATCACCTCTCCAAATATTTTGCCTAATTAAGGAAACAATTTACTAGGTAACAGGATCATTGCTAACCTGTGGTAGGTTTGTATTATTAAATGAGTTGCTCTCAAGGTCCTCTGAAGGACAGGGGGCAAATGAACAACAGAACCATGTTGATTTAACCTATAAGTAATTAACCAAAAGATTTACAAAGCAATTATTCAAAAAATAACAAGCAATAACAAAAAAATATTTACAAAAGCTGTCTGTAGGACAGGATGTTCGACTGTTCAAAAAAGTTGTTCAAAGTTGTTAATTGTTTAAAATGGGTAATAGTTTCTATATTTCAAAATGCAGCTACAGTTATCTATCTTGTTGGTTTGATGTCTTGTTAAAAAAACAAGTTGCAAAAAATCAGTCAGGAGTTATCTAACCTGTTTCTTTGATGCCTCTGAACATTATTTCACTTTTCAAGTAAGTACAAAACAGTTAACTGAAATATAGCACAAATATAACCGTCATGCAAAAGCTAAACACAAATTTTGAAGTCCACAAATTTGCAAAAAAAAAACACAATCTACTCATGTGTGACATTTTTATCTTGCTGTCTGAAGTATAACATAAGCCGAAAATGTTAAAGGTAACAAAGACACCAGTAACATTATGATTTCACCTTCATCAACTTTCTGAAGCCTTGTACATTTGCAGGCAACTGTTTCCAACTCCTGCTGAAAAAGAACAGCTTTTTCCAAATGTCCATTAGTACACTGGAACATACCTTCTTTGCGGCAAGTTGAGGTGCCTCCCTTGTTCTGCACCCTAAAAAGAAATAATGGACATAGAACAATCATTTCTATAAATAGCACCAACTTAATTAGACAACTAAGAGTTCACTTAATTGTCTGTTTGCAATCGTTAGTCATTAAAGTACAGAATTGCAAGTTGTCAACTTGAAATTGACATGCAGCCGAATATATCGATAGTTAGACAGCGGTAAATAATCAAAGCTATTATTAGTGGAATAATAACAGGTGTTAGCAACAAGCAACTTTAAGGATTAAATTGTAATTGTGGTGTCATAAAAAGGCGTAATTAGTTAGCCAACATCGGCCAATGTGTTGGTTATTCTAATTGGCGATTTTTTTTTCAAACTGTTTTAAAGGTCTGCAAAATGTAGCTTTGTTCTGACAAAGGATTAAAGGAATAAATTGTAATTGTGGTGTCATAAAAAGGCGTAATTAGTTAGCCAACATCGGCCAATGTGTTGGTTATTCTAATTGGCGATTTTTTTTCAAACTGTTTTAAAGGTATGCAAAATGTAGCTTTGTTCTGACATATAGAAACGTGTTTGCACATAATATAGTATACATGTATATGTATTTGAAAACATATGACATTTTTTAAATAAAATATACATGTGTAGAATGTTTTCATTAACTTTAATTTTGCATTATGTTTTCTATGTTACAAACGCTGTTACGCTCAATAATACTGACTGCATTCACTATCATAAAGAACCACTGGTGTTTGGCACCTGTACTTGTCCAGAACATTCGTACTTCTGAATTCCGGAAACTTCCAAAATCCGAACTTTTTGGCCGGCCCCATGGGTGTTCGGTTTTCGGAAGTTCCACTGTATATAATATTAGCACAAGACTTTTATCTATTATAATAAACTTTAACATTTGCAGGCAATTATGTAACCAACACATTTGAAAATGATGTTTCCTATGATCTCTGCCACCACTATCCATCTTTTTAGTTTAAACTCTTTCTAGCTGTGTACACATCTATAGATATTTCTAAGAATCCCCCTTATTTTTGTTTTGTAAAACAATAATAAAACTGACAAGGAAAAATATTTTAAGGTTTACAATTTGTATATTTACTTTCTAATATCATTATAGTGACATGTTTAACATCAGTTTTTATTGTACTGAAAAGGAAGTAACAGCTGCAAAAAGATTTGGCCCTTTTGCCTGTGCTATTATGTAGTCCAATTATTAAGTTACAGTGGAAAAAAATATCAAATTTATGTTGTTAAATAACTATCTCAGTTAGCTATGTTACAACCGATTCCATCTATATTTCAACATGAAATGACACTGGTATGACTATGTTTGACTTGACACATGCCTGTATTAAATGTTTCAACAAGATCAAGGTTGACACTACATGTACATGTACCTTCTTTATTGTGCATTTTACATTGGAAAAAAAATAAGTATATACATGTAACAAGTGATAGCACACATCACAATGTCCCCCATTTGATGCTTCCTTAAACTAGTGGTAAAAAAGCTTAGAAAAATAAATGTACCTTCTTTCTTGCAGTATGGGTACACTGTAACCCTGCAATATTTAGGAATGGTCACCTCCACTTTTTCAGCTTCACTAGCAAGTCTATAACTCTTGTTGAAATAAGTTTGTGTCATCTGCATCAATACTGATTTCATCACTGCAAATGCAAATAATAGTTTAACACTAGAATGAAATACAAGAGCAGCTAAGAAATCTATGACTTACTCGGATTTTTTTCCTCTCAACAGATTAAAAAGATTTAAAATGGCTTGATGCTGAAACGCTTTAGAAGGTTTGAAAAATTGTTATGGACAACAATGTCTACAAATAAATGTATCACTAAATTACTAGTAAAAAAAGCTAAGCATTAGCAATGCTTATTTGACCAAAAAAAGTAAATGACCAAAAAAGAGTAAAATGCCCATATGCACTTAATTTTACAGCTGATAATAAGTGTCATTTCTGTGTATGTTATTCAGTAAAAGCACATACCGTATATGATTATGAAATGTGACGCACAAATGCTTAACAGTAATAATCCAATATGGCCGACTTTTGTTTACACATGTTGGTGTGCATTTTTTCAATGGTTTTCATTACCAAATGCGTATTAAAAACTCATGAAATTCATACATCTTACAGATTTTCCTCTTTTTTTGCAGTTTGGTATTATTTGTTTAACAATAGAGAACACATGTCTCCGTGTGATTATTAAAACTGTCACTGAAATCCCTGTTTCTAAAAAAATGTTGTCAGGCTTTCCTGAAAGCGGAAAACGAAAGTAGGTCATTAGATCAAAATAGATACAGCCCGAAAAACATTTCAAATTTTACCATTTCCTGTGACAGATTTACTGGAAAATAGGCCCCTAATTCTGTTTAATATATTATCAGCAAGAAAGAGGAGATATTTTTAATTTATTGAAAACAAAGACATAATATGTCAAACTATCGAGAACACATCTCTCCAGGATCCGTAAACAATTGTGAAAGGTGGTAAGCATTCATGCAAATTAATGTAAGAATAATCGTTTCATCCACGAACTACTTTGTTTGTTCATAAATATCATGTGCATGTTTCTAGCAAACCATATTTTTTTCAAAATAAACATGTAAAGCTATAATATAACTCTTACCAATTTAATTTACGACTTCGTCAAAGATGGCAGCTTATTAATTGAAGAGGGCGCGCTGCGAAGAACGATAATTAAGGAACGACAACTGCATGTTTTTATAAAAAATAGACTCTGTCTAGAACTTTTCGTAACAATTGAACGATATTTGCACTGATGTTAGGACACATTCTACCTATTACATAACCCCGTGGGTCTTTTACAAACACCGGATTTAATATAGCGGACCGGCAGCCGGTCCGCAATCACCTAAGCCCAGCGCAATGTTTTACACAGGGTTTAACTTTTTTTTCGACTGTAGATAGATACATTTCATATTCCTGGGACTTAAGCAATTTCTTTGGAAAAAATAATTTAATAACGTAAATATTGATCCAGAGCTTTTTGACCAACTTGCATTATTTGGGTGCATCTTTTAAATTGATGTATTTATCCATGTTCCGATAAAAAGGAAAATATTATATACTGTTCACAAAAAGTAGCGGATATTATACATTAGGTAATACTGTTATTGCGAGTAATTAAGAAAAACCTTCCCATTTGATGTTTATTTAATCAGTTAAACAAAATCAATTCATTCACACAATTAATCAAAAAGTTAACTTCTTTATGACATCATTAGGTACTTTAAAGTCATTACATTAACGTCATCATTTTCACACGCCTTCAGTAACGTGTTGGACTACACCTGTTGTCGCAACAAGCTATGCAACGACGCCGATACTCCCAATAAGACGACTGATAGTGTACTGAGGGATTCTGTCCCACTCTTCCTGTAGCACCGCACCGAGCTCACGTAACATGTAGCTTTGTTCTGCCAGTCATAGTGATGCCACCCCAAACCATAACGGATCTACCCCTATATCTTTCGTGGGCAACCCTAGCAGCGTCTGTAAAACGTTCATCTGGACGACGCCAAAATTTTCAACCATCACGAACATCTAGGTTGAATCTGAATTCGTCACTGAATATCACATGTGACCACTGGTTAATACTTCACCGACGCCGCTGTACACTACGCAAAACGTCCATGACGATGCCTTGCTGACAACGGCAAGACCACTTGAGGGCGCCTAGCGTTAAGACCGTCTGAGTGAAGGCGATTTCTAATTGTCTGTCTCGAGACATTGACCCTCTGACATGTCGAAAGCGTTGTTGAAGGACTGTGGCCGTCAGTGCTTTGTTACGGATATCTTGATTAACAACATAGCGGTTGTCTCGGACGTTAGTACATCTTGGACGTCCACTTCTTTGGACATCAGTCACGTCACCAGTGGTTTCATAGCGTGACCACAACTGACAGACAACGGACTGTGAAACATTCAAGTCAGCTGCAGACTGGGCCTTGTACTTCCGGTCTGGAGCATAAAAATGGCACGCCAACGTTGACGTTCTGTTAGACGTCTCATAATTACAATTGCATATTTGATTGTGACTTTGTGCTCGACATCTACACAGCACAATATTCTGCAAGTTTTGCTAAACTAAAGTCACAATTACCATGATTTCGGTCAATGTTAAAATCCGCTTGCTAGACCTTATGTCTTAAAGTTGCTCGTGCAGCACAAATTTGAATGAAATTTATATACTTAAGCTATATACACATGAACGACCATTTTAAAGATATTGTATCAGATGTATTTGCCTATAAAGAGCAGGTTTCCCATATCATAACAAAATAACATAAATCCCCTACTTTTTGTGAACAGTATAATTTACAATATACAAGGCACTCTTGTTTGAAACATAGAATGTCCGTAGATTTTGACATTCGTTTTTGGTTGTTTGTTTTTGTTGTTGCTTTTCTACTATAATTTTTATTTATCTATAATTTATAATAATCATTGTTATAATAATCATTTTTCTACCTTATTTTGACAATTTAGAGTGTGTTAATACATTGTTAGTTTTAAAGAATCATTTTTTTTTCAGTGTAAAAGAGCATGGAAATAATTTATAAAGGTTTCAAATTCTTTATACAAATGAAGTATAAATATATGAAAAGATGATACAATAAAATAAATATTATACTACCAGACTCGTGAGCTCATACGTAGCCAACGAAGCAGGGTATCGTTCGCTATTTTCACACTGTCCTCAGATACAGAAAAAGAACAACCACAAACAGAATCAGATGATCCAGACAATGATATTCCACTAGCAGTCCTAAGAAGATTGTCGTCTGGTGAAAGCTTTGATGAATTTACATCGGTCGTTGATCATCTGCCCGTCTGTGCCGAACTTATAAACAATGGGATAATTAGTAATTTCATGTCTTAGCGCGAGTCGACGTCATATAACCAAGATGAGACAGAGTATGATGATGACCAGGACTAGTATCCCCGGTAACGATGAACCATCATAAAATGGATTGGATATGGCCATGGACTTCCTACAAGTCCTATTACGTGATTGCTGTTTTGGCTGGTAGGCCCTACTACTTGCGACGAGTGGACAATAAACAATCAAACATGAAGGAGTCTTTTGTAAGAACAATTCTGACTAAATTTAATGCTAGTATATTATTGTGAACAGTTTTGAATACTGAACTATCAGTCTTGTTTTCTGTGTGGAATGTGCTACGCCATGTGTAATGAGCTGTTTAAATATTTTATTTCAAAATTTACTATAGTGGAAACCGGAAGTGCGTTTCTTAACGAACGACATGTATGTTTTGTGATATCAATGATTTATGTATAGATCATGTAATAAATGATTAAAAAACTTGTGTTATCTTTTTTTTCTTTCAAAAAACGAATATTAAAGTAGATTAACACAAATACACACATGAAGTATTTGCTGTGCATGGAACGTATATGACTTTCGGTGAATGATCTCTAAACATGAAACGAAGTCTCGATGTATCGAATTTATTTCTGCAGTCCCCACAACATCCAAGTTCCGCCGTATATACTAGTATATTAATTAAAAAATCACTTATCAAATAAACATGAGTGTTTAAACTTGTATCACAAAAATTGATAAAGATAATAAAAATTGAAATAAAAAATAGTGAAAATGAGTCGTTAAACCTGTCATTATGTAATTTGTCTTTATCCTCACTCTACAACCTAGGTGAGATGCTTTGCATGTTTCTTTTCTACAATCAGAAATGAAACTCCTAGTCTGTAGTAGTACTCAAGCGTTTGCACAGCCTTCTAATTAGTTAATCAATTTGTGTATCCTACCACATACATTGTACGTAATGAAATGCTTAATGTTTTCCGCATATTTTCAAATATTCGATGCTTATCATGTTATCTAGTTTCTGTAGTTTTGAATTCCATGTGTTTTGTGCTTGCTAGTAATATTTACTCGGCATGTTTAAATGAGGCCCGATTATCTGCCATTTTTTTTATTTGAACATTCGGTCAATCCGTCGTAAACTATTAAAAAATCCTTGTTTAAATTTTGGTATAATTTGTTTTACTGTAAAGCACATCGAAATAATTTTGACAATGGTAAATCAATTTTAGAAAGTTCTGAAAACTCATTTTGTTCGTAAAGATTCATGCGCATTGTAGGGGTATACTCATGTATGTTGCAAATCATCTTGTCTCCCCTAGAACAGCCGAACTTGAAAGAACCGCCTTTTGTTCTATTTTGGGAAGAAATTGATACAGGAAAAATGAAGTTTCTTCTATGTTGTATTTATAAAACGTATTATAATACGATTTCCTTATGGGATCCTAACATTGTAATTTTAGGCGTTATTATGAAAATCAGTTACTAAATTTAACAAATCCTAAACATAGTTTAGTTTTCAAAATATGGTAACTTTATAAATAAAGCTACAACAACTGATACTTCATCAATTTTAATCGATCCTATAGTTGTTTCGGCTCAATTACAACAATACGTAATAAAACAGTTGCTGTCCCTTTTCGAATAAGTGATAATTTTGCTAATAGTGCAACCTTAAAAATAACATTTTTCAATATAATGGCATTAAAAAGGCACGTCTGGCTTCATCATGGTGATTTTTTTAAATTTAACAATCTTACTGAACAAGAAGAATGGCACTTCATCCACGAATTTGCTGGGGATGTAACGGCTTTTACGTTTTCTAAGAAATTTGTTAAACTTATGAAACAATATACTTCCTGGAAAAAATGACAATCCGACAATATGACGAACCAAAGTATGATTCAGTAGTGAGAACATTTTCACGTTAACGCGATCGTCAGCGTTCTATTACAGTCAAATAAAATTCCTCACATATGTGCCTGTAAAATCGTGTTAGCAAAAACAAAAGACAAATTCTATCGTTTATTTGGATTTGGAATAATATAGGCATGACCGTATGACTCTTGCAATAACAACTCCAGACAGTACTGGAAATTACTAGAATGTCTTATGTTCAGAAGTAATACCGCCATTAAAACCATTAAAATAAGATGGCGAACAAGACTTTAATATTTTATGTTTCCGATACTGAGAAAGCTAATTGTTCCCTCAATAAACTCTTCAGTGAGCTCGGTCGGTTACCATCCTTTGATTGCAGAAATTACATTAAACTGGTTATTATGTATAAGTCGCATAGAGGCGACTGCCACATTATTTTTAAGAAATGTTTCATCAAATTCTGAGTATAACTGATGAAATAGAGAAAGTAACGAAGTTTATTCTAGACGCACCCATATTTAAACACAGCCATTTATTCCTTCGGCTATTAGCCTCTCGAATAATTTACCTATTAAGATCTGGAGTCACAATATCCGGTTTCAAGGGGACATTACGTAATTTTTACCCAAACGCTTCCTATGCTCAAAAGTATTTTTCCATTGATGATAGAAAAACATCTTTTTGAAATCAACATTCCAAACGAAACATTTATTTTCATTTATTTGAAAAATTAAAAAAAAAAATGTTCATGTAGATATCCCATTGAAAATATTGAACACTACTTGCTCAATTGTCCATTATAATTATGTTCAACAACGAGTAGACCTTTCTCACAGACTACGCTCATTTCATCCTCTTTGTTGTGAATTGCTCATATGTGGTCATCCAAAATCATTGAAGACAACTGTTCGATTCTCATTGCCGTACATACTTTATCAGGGTGACAAAAGGTTTCAACAAGGATAAAGTTTTGTTAAATTAGATTCTGTTTTGTTACTAGAAACGATTTCTCCTTTTTTCGTTAATTGAATGTTGTAATTTAATTATCTTACATGTATGAATGCTTATTTTTCAAACTTTAAAATTACTTCCACAATATAATACATGTATATGTAAGAAGTGATAACCACCAAAAGTGTGTAACTTTTTATTTCTTTCATATATATCTCTGCAGTTCTACTTTCGTAGTTTGTAATGAATGTACAGTGGAAAGAAGAAAAACATCGCCAACAAAATGGTAATAATTACAAAGGACCATTATTTAACCAGGTTAGTATAATGTAAAACTTAGCATGCATCCAGCGTACAGCCATATTATTAGCTGTTATTCTGCTTGTTTGTTTGTTTTAGTTTGTTTCCAAGTTGTAAAACACATTTTCCGTTACTTTGATCCCCATCAACGCTGTACGTATTTTTGAAAGACGTTTCTTGTTCCAGATTCCAAGTATTTCCGCTAGTGCTCTGTTTATCTAATATGTGGCAGGGAAAAAGTGACCATAGATGATTAGCAATACGGAAAAAAATGAGGAACGTTTTTTTCCCTTCTTTCTTTTTTTTTCGAATGTAAACGCCATTTTAATCTTTTTTTTTCAACATCGAGGTGTTTAACAGAAAAATTATTAGAAAGAGGTGTTTGCCCATGTTCTTCTTATTGCTTCATGGCAGTCCCCCTGACTCGGTGCCGTATGAACAATTATGAACACTGTCAGATAACCTACAGATGTACACAGATACGGATTTTCTAAAATGTAATTGCTATAATAACCGGTTTGTTAATGTTCAGTACAGGTAATCTTGAAACACGGTACGTTATCCAAACATACACGCCCAATTGTACTACCGTATCTCTCCTTAGCTTCTGATTACTGCAGTTACAAAGATATTGCTTCATATTCAGAGGTATGTCGATAGGTTAAAATATCCGTACTGAGTAAGACCACCACACTTGTTAAGTCCAAGAACAGACTGCTTTGCCGAAAAAGACGTCCAGTTAGAACGATGTATTTGTTAGATATTAAAATCTTTGGACAGTAAATACTGGCCTACAATGCTTTTCATTGAACGACGAATATTGTGTAAGAAGAATTGAAAATTACTTTGTGCGATCATGTAAACAATGCTAAAAATTAGTATATAGGCAATCAAAGACGGGTTATCCGTGACAATAAAAGTTTTATGCTCCGTCTCCCCTATCATTATAATTTTCTAGACGAAAAAGTGTAGTTAGCCCACCCGCACCTTTAAAAAATGATAAGCTTTATTTAACTGTAGTCTGATTTAATATAAAAAAATCTTCAAAGTCAAAAAAAATAAATAAATAAAAACAAAAGCAAAAAATATATATGTGTCATTTGGGTAAATACACGTTTCTTCTCTCTCCATTAGTGAAACAATAAAAAATCACTTAATACGCTGAATCTAAAATCAAAGTAAATTTGAAAATACAGACATGTACAAATGGTTATTGTCTGTACTCTCCGCGTTTTTTGTTCACGAGTCTGCAGCTACAATTACAATATAAAACTTCAAAATTGTAAATATAACTAGATCCACCAGGTAATAACTAACATAAGAGGTAAAATAAGAACTGATCCGCGTTTCTGACCATGAATTACAATTGTAAACCTTATACTTTTCAGATGTTCAACCTTTAAGAAGAATGTGAACAACTATAAAATGTCAACCTATGTTGTAGAAGGTGAACAACTATAAATGTCAACCTATAATTTCGGTTCACCTTGAGAGACGGAATAGTGAGACTAGGACATACTGTGGAAGTAACACTTGATATTCTGCACGTGTATTTTAAAGACTCATTCTCTGTAAAATAAAAAACAATTGATAATGTAAATAATATACCTTCAAAAATATCTTCTTAGGGCACATAATACACACATATTACACTAAGGGAATGTTTATAAATAACAAACTGCTATCCACCCAAAATTATCCACCCCCTTTTGTACGGAAACATTGACATCGAAGTATCATCTAGTTTATATGATCTTAAAGGAAATGGGACCATAATATTTAAGTTATGCCTCTTTTAAAAACAAATTAAGATAATTTTAACATCGTGTCGACCTAAGCTGAATTCAATTTTTACCTATAAAATATAAGACAAGAGAATATCAAAAGGCATAATTAAAATAATTTCAGATATTTTGTAAATAACCAACATCATTTCAATTTTTATCCGTTTTTTTGCCTGTAGAGGTTTACGACAGCAGCATTATATATCATGATTATGTAAAGAAATATGAAATACGTAACTTACAGCTTGTTAGGTGACACTTATTTTATTCAATTTCTTACGTTCAAGGTGCGTGTGTAAGACAGCTATAGCCAGTATTGTCCGTCATAACACAAAGGAGTTAGTTCGAGATACTTAGGTCAAATTCATGCATATTCTACAAAAGTTAATTTGGTCAATATCCCAGTTTTCAGTGTGAAATATAGGAACGGAGTTAGTTCGAGATACTTAAGTCAAGTTCATACATATTCTACGAAAGTTAATTTGGTCAATATCCCAGTTTGCAATGTGAAATATAGGACCGGAGTTAGTTCGAGATACTAAGGTCAAGTTCATATATATTCTACCAAAGATAATTTGGTCAATATCCAAGTTTGCAATGTGAAATATAGGAACGGAGTTAGTTCGGGATACTTAAGTTCATACATATGCTACCAAAGTTAATTTGGTCAATCTCCCAGTTTGCAATGTGAAATAAAGGAACGGAGTTAGTTCGAGATACTAAGGTCAAGTTCATATTTATTCTACCAAAGTTAATTTGGTCAATATCCCAGTTTCCAATGTGAAATATAGTAACGGAGTTAGTTCGAGATACTTACGTCAAGTTCATACATATTCTACCAAAATTAATTTGGTCAATATCCCAGTTTTCAATGTGAAATATAGGAATGGAGTTAGTTCGAGATACTTAGGTCAAGTTTATACATATTCTACCAAAGTTTATTTGTAAATGGTACTCAAGTTATGAAGCAATAAGAGTTTCTCTCCTGAAAATTGACTAATAAATAATTGGCGACTGGGGCAGTGGGGGCACCTTAGGCATGTGTCAAATGGAACACGCTTCAAATACCACATTAGATATCAAAGATTATCTTTAAACCACGAAAGAAGGTCAACAGGTCAAGGTAAACCGAGGTCAATATGAAGTCTGTATGCAAACATATAAAGTTTAAACTAAACATGTACAAATAGTTAAAATTTCAATGACATATCTTCAAAAAACAAGGAAATAGGTCAAGGTCAATGTCTACATCCAAAATAAAACAATTAGTTGATTACAATTTCGTTAATGTGGTTTCAAAATAAAAGCAGGTAAGTAGGTCACATGAAGGTCAAGGACAAAGGTGGATGAAGGTTGAGTACCTTCCTGCCCCATCAGATGAATTGTTTGTGAGGGGGTACCCTGGTGAGGGCATCAAATAAACCATGTAATGCTAAACCATAAATATCTAAGCTTAAAGTTTTTCCCTTTCTGACAAGAAGACTTATGCCATCGCTGTGGCATCTAGCGATTGAATTGATTAATTTTAGGGATGCAAGAGGTTAACCGGTTAACCTACCTTATAATCGGTTAACCGGTAACAATTTTCCGGTGAGGTTAACCGAAGCAAAAGGAAGAGAGAATGTTAAAGATATAAACATTAAAAGTAAAAACTACCAAACAAGCGCGCCACACTGACAACGGTATTTATCGATCGTCATGGTGATAAACCCCGGGTGCGCGTAGATCAATACAAGTGTCACACTTATACACAGAACATTTCTCGTTTATTTGGTAATTGTCACTTTTACCATTGTAATGATTAACAATTATATAAACATTGCGCCACCTGTTTGCCGCTGAGTTTAGCTGACACTATTGTTTCTACTCGCTAAAAAATTTAACTTGAGATTAAAGGAAAATCGTCATTGATGATTTCTTTATAATTAACACGTCAAATCAAGTAGTTTTTTTCGAAGAAGTGGCAATTTATGTAATGTCTATTTAATTGTTTTTCGCACAGTAAGACTTGAATGTGTAATTAAATAAAAGATAAAACTCTTCAGTGTTTTTTTTATTTATTCTATGTACGTAATGCATTACATTTCATTATACGAATTAAAGATAAAAAACAAAAACAGACTGAAAAAGTTAATATTACCAACAAGGATCGCATACATTTATAAAATGAATTTAGAGCAGTAAGAAATTACATACGAGGGGAATGCATATGTATCTATTAAGCGATCACAATACTCTTTCGGCCCGAATAAACATCCGCATAGTAAACACTATCCCGTCAACTTCCGGTTTCACTTTAAAAGTGTACATGTCATATAAACTGTGAATAGTCGGCACGAAAATATGTTATTGGTTATCGGTTAACCGGTAAATTTACCGGTAACAGCGTCAGGTTAACCGGTAAATTGATAAGTTACCGTTTGCATCCCTAATTAATTTGATTCCGTGCAGATATCTGGTTGCCATGGCAACCAAAAGAAATAATAGGAAAAACTTTTAAAATTTTCTTCTCCAGATCCACAAGGCATAGAGCTTTGATATTTTGCATAAAGTATTACCTAGTGGACCTCTAACAAGTTTGTTCAAATAATGGCATCTTGTGTCAAATGGACCTCGCCCCTGGGGCGCATTTTTATAGAAATATCACTAGTGAAATTTCTACAGAACCACATGACCTAGAACTTTGATATTTTGCAAGAATCATTCCCTAGTTGACCTTTACCAAGTTGTTCAAAGCGTGATCCCCGGGTTCAAATTGGTCAGCCCCGGGGGTCAATAGGTCAAACTTTTAAGCTTTTTTCACTTCATGACATGTTGATATTTTACTTTGGACCCAATCTGACCTTGACCATTAAGGTCAAATTTCGAAACCTTCATAACATCGTTACTGTTTAAGCTATGTCCTTCTTGTTGGAAACCGTGTACATATGAACACCTGTTATTCAATTAACATATTTCATATGACCCTCAACCATATTCAATATTGATCATTAAGGTCAAGGTTTAAATTTTCAAATCTACATACCTTATCATTTGTTTAAGCAATGACCTTTATATTTTAACATTAAATACATATGAGAACAGTGTTTTGTTTCACCAGCTGAAATATTTACCTTGAGTTCTATTTTACACTGATCACTGTTGTGATGTATACAAGCAAATGATAAACTACTTTTGTTCCTACTATTATTTTGTGCTATACAATTCGATGCCATTGTATTTTTCATAAATGCAGCCTTGTTTTAAACATTTTTCTTATATAACTTAATATAAAAACCAAGTGACCCCCCCCTGGAATTTGTATAAACTTGGTTGTGACCCATTTGGCAATGACACACAGCAATTATCAAAACTCTTGGCCTTATGGTTACTGGCATAAAGAATTTTAAAGTTTTTTTCTATAAAAGTCTACCTAAAATCAGGTGACCTTGAGGATGGGACTAGTTCTGACCCGAGAGCCATGATTTTTAAGATTTTGGTAAAGGTCCACTAAATATTGCTACAAACCAATATCTAAGCTGAATTCTTTGTTTTTTCAGAAAAAAAAGATTTTCTTTTCTTATTTAATTCTGTGTAAAATAAGATTTGGGGCGGCGGCCAAATTTGATCCTGGAGCTATGCTTTGCACAAAATTAGTAGAGGTCCACTAGACAATTGTGCAATCAAAATATCAAAATTCAAAGCCTTATGGTTTCTAAAAAAGATTTTTAATTTTGTATTTTTTATATAACTATGTAAAACAAAGGGACTCCTGGGGCAATGTCAATTTTGATCCAGGGAAAATGGTAGTAGATGGTAGATGACTTCTAGCTGAACCTCTATGCAAAATGTCTTAGTTCTAGGTCTTGTGGTTTTAGACAAGAAGATTTTAAGTCTTCTCTAAGCCTATCTAAAATCAAGTGACCCCCTGGAAAAGGCTATTAATGACCCATGAACATTATTTGAACAATTTTAATAGAAGACCTGAAGATGATGCTCCAGGCCAAAAATCTTAGGTCTAAAGTTTACGATTTCTCATAAGAAGATTTTTAAAGATTTAATATTTTCCACTAAAAGGATCCTTGGGGTGGGACCAATTTCGACCCCAGGAACATAATTTGAACAAATCTGGTAGAGAACCTCTAACTAATGCTCTATGCAAAATATATTCCTTGCATAACTTGAAAAAAAAAACAATATGTATAAGAGAGGCCATAAGTAAGTTGTAAGAACTTGTGGTCCAACCCTATTGTCATTTAATTATGTAAAAATGTGTAAATTTGAAAACTAACATGAGAAATTAAATATGTTTAAACCAGTTTCGTCTGCTTTTTAACATCGATGATTTTAACAAATAATTAGTAAAATCAGATATCACAGGGAACAATGAAACAAATGGTACAGCACATGGTTCAACAAATGGTGCATAGAAAAATGCATTAGAGATTATTAGAGAAAGAAAAATAAAAAATGAAGCTTTCCTTCGAACACGTAGAAAAATGGCGCCATTTTTCCATGGGGCCAAACACTAATATAAGAACACGCAACGACAAAGACGCAACAGTGTCGTCTTAAACTGTGAGTTTCGAGTGACTTTGTTTAAACCTGAGTATTATTCTGAATAAAAGTATTTTTGGCTTTAGTGTTATGATACTGCACAATTAATGTCCACATTTTATCCATCGCAACCGGAATGTCTGACCTGAACATGACTACGAGGAGGTCACAGTTTCCTTTGTTATCCTTGTAACAGTTATACGCCTTTTCTGCGCCCCATAACACGTCACGACCATACTGAAATTTGTGATACTGTATTCCGGATATATTCCTGGGAACCAGGCCATACAGATAGACATCATCGATCCAGAAAAACGGCGTCATTGATACAGATTTATAAAGTTCCGGTACAAGGTCATTTGAGATAACTACCACAAACCCTTGGCAATAATCTGGATAAACCTTCTGTCCTTTAAAAAGATTTTTTTGTACAAACCATTTCCCGCCACTGTTTCGAGTAATTAGTCCATTATGAACACGACGACAGGCAATGTATCTTGATTCTGTTCGATGAGACGGTAAACATTTTTCAAGAAAATGAAACATATTTACGATTACATCATCGTCTACTTTAAGGATAATTTTTGTATTTCTACAATTTTCTGTTAACCATTTGTACGCCATAACAGCTTTGTAGGTCAAATTATGGTAGTGGTCAATAAAATGACCTTGCAAAATGTCAGAATATCGATTGTGTTCCTTTTCGATTTCGGCCTGTAACGTCTTATTTTCCACTCTCCCTAACAGGAATAAGACCCTAACGGTTCCAAGTTCAGAGTAGAAAGAGTTATTTGCCCATGTTCTTCTTATTGCTTCACGGCGATCATCGTGACTCGGTGCCGAATGAACAATTACGAGAACTGTCAGATTATCAACAGATGTGCACAGATACGGATTTTCTAAAATATAACTGCTATCCAACGGAAACAGCGAGTCATGTTTAATTTTGACAGTGGAATTTCTCAATCGTAATTGATTTTCTTGACTGATCTCATTCGTAGAATGTATTTCTCTGGTTTTTATTAATGGAACAACTGGAGTGCTAATGTTCAGTTCATGTAATCTTAAACCACAGTACGTTATCCAAATATACAAGACCAGTAGTACTGCCACATAACTCCTTAGCGTCTTAATACTGCAGTTATAAAGATATACTTGTTTCATATTCAGAGGTACGTCCATATGCTATAATATCCCTGCTGAATAAGACCACCTATTTTGTGAAGTCCGAACTCGTTAAAATAGGAAAAGAGGAACTGCTAGGCCGATACAGTAGTCCCGTTACAACCTTGTATGCGTTGAATATTAAAATCTTCAGTCAGTCATAAACCACCGGCTTACAATATTTTTCATTGAGCGATGAATATTCTGAAAAAGAATTGAAAATTAATTAGTGCGATCACGTCTCAATTCTGGGTAAACAACAGTAACTATAGGAGTACAGGCAAGACTATACATCTATGACAAAGTACAGTTAATGTTCCGCCTCGCTTATCAGAGGAAAAGTGCACCTTAAAAGTACGGAAATCTTAATTTTGCCTTGAACTGATTCAATATGAAAATCTGCCAAGTAAAAACAAAACTAAAGGAAGTGTTGTTGTTTTTTTCCTATGATACTTACACATTCCTTTTCCCTCCATTACTACAAGAGACAAAAACAGAAATCACTGAATACTTTATCTGTAACTCCATATAAAATTTAGAAATAAAAAACAACCAAACAAATATATTCTGTATCCACTGTAATGTCTTACGTTTTAATTCCCTTTCTCAATAAAGGTCTCCTGGTCCCAATACTATCCGCATTATTTCAGACTATACATTTTCTTACTTCTACCAGTTCACGATATACCAGTTATAGTTCAAAATGAGCCTACAACCTTTTTCAATTACAAATTAAACTTTAACATTGTAAATATAACTAGATCTACAAGTTAATTATCAATAACAAACATAATGCAAATTGATCCGCGTTTCTGACCAAAAAATTAATATCTGAAGACGTTTCTAAATTGCTCAAACGCATGCCAAAAGTCGTTGCATTAAACTCGTAACAGTAAACAATATCATATTGTCGGGATTTTCCGGTCAGATAAACGTATTCGTGTAACTTAAGTTATTTTCAAGCGCTTGCAAATTAATTATTTTTTAAACAGATATACAATTTTACTCTTGTCTCTAATTACGACTGTCAATGAATGAGGAATATAATCTTCACACGCATCATGAAGTCAAAATAGCAAATAAATATTATATTGTGCATTCTACTGATTAGCGTTACCAATTTATCAGGTTAAATTATGCACTTAAACAATTATGCGAATAACACAATCGGGTTTATGACATAAAGCTATGTTTGATATGTTAGTGATATATTTGAATGATACCATTACAATATCTAATGTTTGTATACAGATATTCTATCTTTAATAATAAGTTAGATTTTCTTGTGATATTGTCTTTATTTCTGGTAAACATTTTCAATACTATCATGTGTTAACTGATTCGTAAGGTCTTCATAACATGTAGCACATAGTGCAAGGAACAATACTTTCAACAGAACATTTTATTTGATACGAGATGGGTTAAAGGAATCACAAACTTGACTGGCAAGTACTGTGTTCTAATTTAATAATTTTCTCTGTTAAATTCCCTGCAATTAGAAACCAACCAGTTCATTAACAACATTTTTGTAAACATCATTATCCCACTATTACCTAACAATGTCCGTAACGACGTCAAGCAAACAAATGGCAGGTGGTTAAGTAGGCATACTGAAATGATCTGAACGATGTGAAATACAAATTATTTTTCACAGATTATCAAAGTTTATTGGAAAAATTCCACAAATAAATTAGAACCCCTTAAAACCAGGTTTGTGTATAATAAAAATCTATTTTACATGCAGTTATGCAACTTAAATTGTAAATGGCTTTATAAGGGATTGTTTTCTTTGTTTGGACTTTTTATGCAAATACCCATGTATATTCAATTAAGTTGACTATGGAGTGCACTGTATATTTTGACACGTCACTGTAGTTGACTGTACTTCCAGATAACGCATTTTAAAGATTGTCGAATTTCTACATTACTGTGATCTACAGCTGACTGGTTTTGTTATCCATCCACAATGTAGTAAGAAATATTCCATACAAATTATACAATATAAAGTCATTTAAATGCTATACATAACACATAAAAGATAGAACGAAACAACAAAAAAAACCCATACCTTCCACACCCTGAGATGTCCATCTTTCTGAAAACTGCCATCATTAGAAAAGTCTGTTCTCACACTTTTAAATTTCTATTTTAAGTGTCGCATGTTTTGTTTCACCAGATATTTTGCTATTTATACTACTAGTATCTGTTTCACCAAATTCTGTTTTCTCTTCCTTGTCTTTTCACAGCCTCTTATAACATACATAGTCAGGTTATTTACTATATACTGTACATGTTTGGTATCAATCTTGTCATCGTGAAATTTCCTAATCAAAAAAGTTAATCTTGAAATAAATTTCTTTAATGTACAAAAAGGACACATTCACATAATTACAAGATCTAATTACTTTCAAACTTGCCAGACTATAACTGTCACATCAATTAGGTCGAATACATTAAGTATATCTGAATGTGTAACAACTTGTAAAAGAAAATGAATCAGACAAAATCTGTCAAGTGACTTGGCCCAAAGGGGTGGTGTAGCGTACTTAAGTAAAAATTAATGTCACTGCACAGGCGTGCATGCATCCCTGAACTGTTGTTTTAGGTGAGATTTTATTTTTACTGAAAACTTAAAATACTTCTTTATCTATTGCCATATAACATTTTGTTAAAGTCTGTATATTCTGATAAACTATGGCAATATCTGATTAAAAGCTTCAGTTAATATTTGTGTATGTTTCTTCTCATTATATTTATATATGAAGTTTTGTTTAATTTAATGTTCATACATGTAAATAGCACGTGTTTAAATTATTGTTGAAACATGTATGTCTGGATGCATTTCTGAAGTAAAGCTCGTCACCATCCCATTACACTATCCCCAGCCTATTATGCTGCACTCTGTTTTTTTTTCCAAGTGTTCCAGATTGTCCTGTTGCGTATATTTTCTATTGTTACTTGAGTTGTAAAATACAAGTTAGATTCTGGGGAAAAATGCAGTCAGCCTGTACCTCCACCAGTGAATGACTAAGTCCCTTCATCGTGAAGTCTGGTGTATTCCATCAGCCTAAAGAAACAGATGTACGTTTTGTGACAAAGCCCTTCACAGTAAAAAAAATGTTAATAAGTAAAATTATCAATTTCATTTTTTCAATCCCACCTTGTACAGAAAAAAATGGTAAAAAATAAACACAACATTTATAAATTATTTTTCAGAATAAGGAAAAGTATAATCCCCAGTCGGTATTTAATGTATAAAAGAGAAAACCTAACGCAATCTTTATACCTTATCCTATTATTTCATAGTGTCAAATCAATTTCAGCAAACATACAGAAAAGTCAGTGCTCTCTGCAAAGTACAGTTTCATTTTTGAACAGCCTGAAGAATAAAGAACAATATTTACTAAGCTATTACACTTTTTCATTTACGATGCAAGTTTTTATGTACCTAATTTAATTTCTGAAATCACCCTTTATGTAAGTGAAAACAGGTGACATTAATCATCAATGCCTCCAGCAAACCGATGTCTGCCATCATACACTGCAGCACCATTCATGGCAGTCTACTAGCCAAGATCATATGTCTACAAATGTTACTGGTTTGTATGCTATCATCTAACCTTTTATACCTCATAAATTCCCTGATAGGTATTAAGGTGACAATATTCATACAGCTTTTATTAAAACTCTTTTTCTTTTTTCACAAGATCATATTTAAGAATATAAATAATATTCCGGACAATTTTTCTCCCGTTCAATTAGGCAGATCTTGACTACTCTGGACAATGGCCTCCTATAATTTTAACAAGGCGGACAATTATCCTTCCACATTTTGACAGGAAAGACCTTTTTCCTGTTACGAAAAAGTCCTAGTAATCATAAAATATAAATGCAATATAAATAAAATTTTAGTAATTATAGAAAAATGTAATGGTTTTAAATGCAGTCAATCAATTATAGCTACTTTTAACATGTTTTCAAGGTACAGAGTATAATCACATATAATAATCATAAAATTCTTGGAGGTGAATTGTCCACTTAATAAAATTATGGGAGGAGAATTGTTTTGACTTAATCTAGGAGAATGTTTAAAACAACGGGTTTCTTCTACCAATTATATACATCACAAAGGCCAATCTAGATATACCATTCTGTATAATTTCCAAATGGACATGGGCCTTGATAAAGTTATCTACTTGTTACATGTCTTAAACTATTAATCAAAAAAAAATATAGCCATAACGACCCAAAAAGAATTTTTCTTGAGCCAAAACGGAAAATTTATCTATCTATATACATATGCTTCTCTTTTCACACTGTAAAGTGACTAGAAGGTATTGTACACACTAACAATTTTGCAGAGATAACATTATAGATTCTGATATCTCAAGTATAAAATGTTTGATTTTTGTGTAGTTTCTACAAAGTTGTAATGAAATGCGATGATCATAAATATGACTTAAATAAAAGCAGCAAGAGGTTGTCCAGGCAGAGTTTATAAAAGACAGAACAGTATTCAACAGTCCACGCTATCTACACATGAACGACCATTTTAAAGATATACATGATATTTGCCTATAAAGAGTATCATAACAAAATAACATAATATCCCCTTCTTTTTGTGAACAGTATAATTTACAATATATAAGGCACCTTTGTTTGAAAGATAAAATGTCCGTAGATTTTTACATTTCTTTTTGGTTATTTGTTTTTGTTGTTGTTGTTTTTTTTTTTTTACATTTTTTTTCCTACATTATTTTGACAATTTAGAGTGTGTTAATACATTTTTACATTTTAAGGATTTTTTTAGTGTAAAAGAGCATGAAAATAATTTATAAATGTTTCAAATTCTTTATACAAATGAAGTTTAAATATATGGAAAAGATGATACAATAAAATAAATATTATACTACCAGACTCGTGATCCCATACGCAGCCAACGAAGCAGAGTATCGTTCGCAATTTTTACACTGTCCTCGGAAACAGAAAAAAGAACAACCACAAACAGAATCAGATGATCTAGACAATGATATTCCGCTAGCGGTTCTAAGAAGGTTGTCGTCTGGTCAAAGCTTTGAAGAATTTACATAGGTCGATGACCATCTGCCCGTCTGTGCCGAACTTACTAAAAATGAGACCATTAGTAATTTCATGTCTCAGCGAGTCGACGTCATATAACAAAGATGAGACAGAGTATGATGACCAGGACCAGTATCCCCGGTAACGATGAACCATCATAAAATGGATTGGATATGACCATGGACTTCCTACAGCAACAGGGAATCAGTTTAAAGACTGCCCGAGTGATTGCACAAATGAATTACGTGATAGCTGTTTTGGCAAGTAAGCCCTTCTACTTGCGATGAGTGGACGTGAATAAACAATCAAATTTGAAGGAGTTTTTTTCTGTGCAGAAACAATTCTGACTAAATTTAGTCCTTATAATATTGTTAACAGTTTTGAATACTGAACTATCAGTCTTGTTTTCTGTGTGGAATGTGCTACGCCTTGTTTAATGTGCTGTTTAAATATTTTGTTTTAAAACTTACTATTGTGTAAACCGGAAGTGCGTTTCTTAACGAACGACATGTATGTTTTGTGATGTTGATATCATGTATTCGTTGAAATGTTTTATGTATAGATCATGCAAATAAAAAACTTGTGTTATCTTTTTTTCTTTCAAAAAACGAATATTAAAGTAGATTAACACAAATACACACATGAAGTATTTGCTGTGCATGGAACGTATACGACTTCCGGTGAATGATCTCTAAACATGAATCGAAGTCTCGATGTATCGATTTTATTTCTGCAGTCCCCACAACATCCAAGTTCTACCATATATACTAGTATATTAATTAAAAAATCACTTTTCAAATAAACAAGTGTTTTAACTTGTATCACAGAAATGATAAAGATAATAAAAATTCGAATAATAAATTGTGAAAGTGAGTCGTTAAACCTGTCATTATGTAATTTGTCTTTATCCTCACTCTAGAACCTTATTGAGATGCTTTGCATGTTTCTTTTCTGCAATCAGAAATGAAACTCTTACTCTGGTAAAGTAGTCCTACGTTTGCACAACCCTCTCATTAGTTAATCAATTTGTGTATCCTGCCACATACATTGTACGTAATGAAATGCTTAATGTTTTCCGAATACTTTCAAATACTCGATGCTAATCATGTTATCTAGTTTCTGTAGCTTTGAAATCCATTTTTAAATGAGCCCCGGTCCTTCATGTAGTTGTACCGATTATCTGTCATTTTTTTATTTGAACATTCGGTCAATCCGTCGTTAACTATTAAAACATCATTGTTTAAATTTTGGTATAATTTGTTTTACTGTAAAGCACTTCGAAATAATTTTGACAATGGTAAATTAATTTTAGAAAGTTCTGAAAACTCATTTTTTTCGTAAAGATTCATGCGCATTCTAGCGATATACTGATGTATGTTGCAAATCATCTTGTCTCCCCTGGAAGAGCTGAACTTGAATGTAACGCTTTTTGTTCTATTTGGGGTAGAAATTAATACAGGAAAAATAAAGTTCCTTCTATGTTGTATTTATAGAACGTATTATAATACGGTTCCCTTATGGGATCCTAACGTAGTAATTTTAGGCGTTATAATGAAAATCAGTTATTAAATTTAACAAATCTTAAACATAGTTTAGTTTTCAAAATATGGTAATTTTATAGATAAAGCTACAATAACAAATACTACATCAATTTTAATCGATCCTATAATTGTTCCGACTTAATTACAACAATACGTAATAAAACAGTTGCTGTCCCTTTTCGAATAAGTGATAATTTTGCTAATGGTGCAACCTTAAAAATAACATTTTTCAATATAATGGCATTAACAAGAGGGCCATGATCGCCCTGGATCGCTCACCTGAGTACTTTGCTTGAGGGTTTACCGTTAAGCAAAAATCAGATGCAACATTACATTTTCTAACTGAAGATATTCAAAGATCTCATATTTTATACAAAAAAAAATCCATGGGGGCAAAAGCGATTTCATGATAACAGCTTGTGAAGAGATGTAATTTGAAGCCATATATTAAAGAAAACCTATTTTTAGCTCCAGTGGCCATTTTGTATAATGAAGCAGAACCGTTTAAGCAATTTTAACGCAGGAGTACGAAGGAACATTTCAGTGAAATTTGATGGAGAATTACCTTGCCATTGAGGGGGAGATGCTGTTTGATTTCTTTTCTATTTTTAGCTTTTGCAGCCCTTTATGTCACTGGAGCCGGTTTTTAAGCAATTTTAGAAAAGGGCAATATAAGAAACCAGCGGACCAACGTCTATGTACTCTATGTAAGGTTATTCACCACCAAATCAGTATTGTCGAGAACCAGTCAATTTTGTGCAGGGTTTGTGCGGAGCTATAAGATGACAAAGCTGTCTGATTAGTCAAAAATGGAAAGGTTGTTCTGAAAATCATTTTACTTGAAAACAACACATATATTGAAGAACAAATTGAGATTAGGCATAAGTGTAACGGACAATTCTTGGCTATTTTTTGTCGTTTTAAAATAAACAGAAAATTTCGACAGATTGAATAAAAATACCGAAGTGACTGGGGTGATCGCCTTCGAGACGATGTACCGGAAAAGTTGACTGGTCATGCTATGAAAACTCTGAATGAAATTGTTTCTCATGATTGATTCTTCCAAGAAATCGGCATAGGTAGCATCTTCAGAAGCTAGTAAAGTGAGATTGGGACTTGATGTTACATTGAAATACTGTAGGATTTGATTTAGTTGTGTGTAACCTAAAACCTTGACGCTCCGGAAGTAGAAGACGAGCGTCATTTCTTGTTCACTTGTTCAATACACAATGACCTACGTGAAACTGTTTACCGACCGTGATATGTTTTCAAACAGTTCAAACTTACAAAGTGATGAACGACTTAAACATGTTCTTATGTCAAATCCTAGACGATTCTCTAAATATTTATTATCTGCATATAAACGTAGACGGAGTGCATTAAATGCTTAACTTAATTCTTTTACTTTGAAACTCTAACATTATAGTATACGTTAGTTTCTCATATGAAACAAACACTGATTCATTTATTCTGTATGTGCAATAACATCATAAGTTTAAAATATAACTGTTGCATGACTTAAATTTTATTCACAATGACATTGAAAATATTTTTTTACACAAGCCAGAAAGTTAGACTACTGCTCTAGTAATACATTACTACTTTATAGGATTAGCTTCCCTTGGTCAACACAATAATAACGGATTTTAAAATTTGTTAGCGATACGCAGTACTGTACCATTGCTGTAAAATTGCTGTTATTTTACAACGGTTTTTGGTTTTGTTTATTAAGTTCATAAGTATTGTATAGTGTATCATTTTATACACTTCCATATCTCAAAGGTGATTAGCACTTAGTATTTTATGTATTATATTTGTTCACCTATCGTGTCTTCTTTTCGTTTTCGTAGAAGATATGTATCTCCGTCAGTCCGTTGTGATTTATATAATATTGTGTTAATATCAAAGCGAGCAGGGTTTGCAAGATCGTGTCTTTTCCATTTTGTAACCAAAGACACGAGTTGATTGACCTTGTTGTTACTTACTTTTATTACAGTATTTTACACTATACAAAACATATCATAGATTTTGTTGTATATTTGTCCGCTCAGCCAGATAATTCAAATTCAATGGTACTACATATATTAACGTATATTTGTATTTATAAAATAACATGTTCATTAAAACATCACTTCTTTATCATAACATAATTTAAGAAATTTAATAGTAATGTATACTTACTTTATACTCGGGTACATTTTACTGACTGGTGTATAAAATTTTGTTAAGTGTAGATTCCTTTTACATAAACCTACCTGTTTAAATTAAGACAAAACAATATCATTTTTATGTACATATCCGAAAGAAAATATCGTGTTTATGTACTTGGTGACTTATAGGATCATAGGGCCGGGTGCTAAAATTTATGTATTGTATATTTTGTGAAACTGTAATGCACAAGTCAAGTTAATAAACGATTTACTTTTACTTACTTATTTACTCACTCACTCACTCACTCACTCACTCACTCACTCACTTACTTACTTACTTACTTACTTATATATCTCTGCAGTTCTATTTTCGTAGTTTGTAATGAATGTACAATGGAAAACAGAAAAAAAAATCGCCAACAAAATGGTAATAATTACAAAGGACCATTATTTCACCAGGTAAATATAATGTCAAACTTAGCATGCATCCAGCGTACAGCCATATTATTAGCTGTTATTCTGCTTGTTTGTTTGTTTTAGTTTGATTCCAAGTTGTAAAACACATTCTCCGTTACTTTGATCCCCATCAACGCTGTATGTCTTTTTTAAAGACGTTTCTTGTTTCAGATTCCAAGTATTTCCGCTAGAGCTCTGTTTATCAAATACGGGGCAGGAAACAAAGTGACCATAGATGATTAGCAATACGGAAAAAATGAGGAACGTTTTTTTTTCCTTCTTTCTTTTTTTTCGAATGTAAACGCTATTTTAATCATTTTTTCAACATCGAGGTGTTTAACAGAAAAATTAAGGAGAAATCAGGTATCACAAGGAACCATGAAACAAGGTGTATTAAAAGACGCATTTTCAGAAGAAAAAAAATTGGTTTCTTCCGAACAATTAAAACAACAACTCCACATTTTTTCCGTGGGGCCAATCACTTATGAACGTTTGAACACGCATTGACAGAAATGCAACAGTGTCTTCTTAGAGCTTCGAGCGTCTTTGTTTAACATGTCTATGTTTCTGAATAATATCAGTTTTGGCTTTTAGTATTATATTTATAGTACTGCACAATTGTTGTCCACATTTTATCCATCGCAATCGGAATGTCTGACCAAAACATGATTGCGAGGAAGTCACAGTTTCCTTTGTTATCCTTGTAACAGTTATACGCCTTTTCTGCGCCCCATAACACGTCACGACCATACTGAAATTTGTGATACTGTATTCCGGATATATTCCTAGAAACCAAGCCATACAGATAGACGTCATCGATCCAGAAGAACGGCGTGATCGATGCAGATTTATAAAGTTCAGGTACAAGGTCATTTGAGATAACTACCACAAACCCTTGGCAATAATCCGGATAAACCTTCTGTCCTTTAAAAATAGTTGTTTCTACATTCCATTTTTCGCCACTCTTTCTAATAATTTTTGCGTTATGTATGCGACGACAGGCAATGCATCTAAAGACTGCTTGATGGAACGGTACAAATTTTAAAAGAAAATGAAACATATTCACGATTACATCATCGTCTACTTTAAGGATAATTTTTGTATTTCTACAATTTTCTGTTAACCATTTGTACGCCATAACAGCTTTGTAGGTCAAATTGTGGTAGTGGTCAATAAAATGACCTTGCAAAATGTCAGAATAGTCGATTGTGTTCCTTTTCGATTTCGGCCTGAAACGTCTTATTTTCTACTCTCCCTAACAGGAATAAGACCCTTACGGTTCCAAGTTCAGAGTAGAAAGAGTTATTTGCCCATGTTCTTCTTATTGCTTCACGGCGATCTTCGTGACTCGGTGCCGAATGAACAATTACGACAACTGTCAGATTATCAACAGATGTACACAGATACGGATTTTCTAAAATGTAATTGCTATCCATGGTAGACAATGATGTATGTTTAATTTTGAAAGAGGAATTACTCAATCTTAATTGATTTTCTGAACTGATCTTATTCGTTGAATATATTTCTTTGGTTTTATTTGATGGAACAACCGGACTGTTAATGTTCAGTACAGGTAATCTTGAAATACGGTACGTTATCCAAACATACAAGACCAGTAGTACTACCGTATATCTCCTTAGCTTCTGATTACTGCAGTTACAAAAATATTGCTTCATATTCAGAGGTATGTCCATAGGTTAAAAGATCCCTACTGAGTAAGACTACAGCACATAATTAAGTCCAAGAACAGAACAGCTATGCCGAAACAGTTAGAGTGCTGTATTTGTTAAATATTAAAATCTTCAGACAGTCAGTACTGGCTTACAATGCTTTTCATTGAACGACGAATATTCTGTAAAAAAAAGAATTGAAAATTACTTGGTGCGATTATGTAAACAATGCTAACCATTAGTATCTAGGCAATCAAAGACGGTTTATCCGTGACAATAAAAGGTTTATGCTCCGTCTCCTCTATCATAAGAACTTTCTAGGTGAAAAAGTGTACTAGTCCACCCGCACCTTTAAAATATGAAAATCTTTATTTTACTGTAGTCTGATTTAAAAATCTTCAGAGTAAAAAAAAAAACAACAACAGTATGTGTCATTTGGCTAATTACACGTTTCTTCTCTCTCCATTAGTGAAACAAAAAAAATCACTTAATACATGTATGTTTAATCTAAAACCAAAGTAAATTTGAAACTACAGACATGTACCAATGGTTATTGTCTGTACTCTCCATGTATTTTGTTCACGAGTCTGCAGCTACAATTACAAAATAAAACTTCAAAATTGTAAATACAACTAGATCCACCAGGTAATAACTATAACAGAACAGGTAAAATACGAACTGATCCGCGTTTCTGACCATACATTACAATTATAAATCTTATATTTCTTTAATTGTTCAACCTTTAAGAAGAACGTGAACAACTATAGAATGTCAACCTATGTTGTACAAGGTAAACAACTATAAAATGTCAACCTATGTTGTAGAAGGTGAACAACTATAAAATGTCAACCTATGTTGTACAAGGTAAACAACTATAAAATGTCAACCTATGTTGTAGAAGGTGAACAACTATAAAATGTCAACCTATAATTTCGGTTCACCTTGAGAGACGGAATAGTGAGACTAGGACATACCGTAAAAGTCACACATGATATTCTGCACGTGTATTTTATTGCCTCATTCTCTGTTAAATGAAAAACAATTGATAATGTAAATAATATACCTTCAAAAATATCTCCTTAATGCACACAATACACACATAATTATTACACTAAATAAACTGCTATCCACCAAAAATTATACAAACTAGTATTCATGTATTCAGTTTACCTGTTGTACGGAAACCTTGACATCGAGGTATAATCTAGTTTTTTATGATCTTAAAGGAAATGGGATCATAATATTTAAGTTGTGCCTTTTTAAATAAGTTAAGAACAATTTTAACATGGTGTCGATCTAAGTTCAATTCAATTTTAACCTATAAAAATGTAAGGCAAGAGAATAACAAAGGCATAATTATAATAATTGTCAGATATATTGTAAATAACCAACATTATTTCAGTTTGTATCCGGGGTCTTTTTTTGTAAATAAACACTTGTATTGTAATGTCATGTATTTTGCTGTAGTGGTTTACGACAGCAGTATTATATATCATGATTATGTAAGGAAATATGAAATATGTAACTTACAGCTTGTTATGTGACACGTAGGTCATTCAATTTCTTACGTTCAAGGTGCGTGTGTAAGACAGCTATGGCCAATATTATCAGTCATAACACAACGGAGTTAGTTCGAGATATTTAGGTCAAGTTCATACATATTCTACCAAAGTTAATTTGGTCAATATCCCAGTTTTCAATGTGAAATATAGGAACAGAGTTAGTTCGAGGCACTTAGGTCAAGTTCATACATATTCTACCAAAGTTAATTTGGTCAATATCCCAGTTTTCAATGTGAAATATAAGAACGGAGTTAGTTCAAGATACTTAGGTCAAGTTCATACATTTTCTACCAAAGTTAATTGGGTCATTATCCCAGTTTTCAGTGTGAAATATAGGAACGGAGTTAGTTCGAGATACCTAGGTTATGGGGGTCTTTTACTCAATGAGGGCAACAACCTGTCAAGTTTGTTACTGTGGGTAAAATGAAGCTCGTGGTATTGAGTGGAAACCTTTTTAAATTCAAGGTGACCATGGCCTTTGACCTCACAAAAAGGTTTTTTTCTTGAAAATGGCTACCATCTTTTGAAGTTAAAAGGCTATAGATCAAATTCTACTCGAGCTGTATAACGAAATCCGTTTTCAAATTCAAGACAAACATGACCTTGACCTACTTATTTCAAATCCAATAGGGAAACCATTCCATGAAGCTTGAAGGATGTGGGTCAAATGGTACTAAAGTTATTAAGCAATAAGAGTTTTGTTTCCTGAAAATTGACTAATAAACAATAGGCGACTGGTGGAGTTGGGGCGGGGAGAAGGGGGGCGCCTAAGCCAAGTGTCAAATGGCAGATGGTTCAAATATCACATTAGATCTCAAAAACTATCTTTAAACCACGAAAGAAGGTCAATAGCTCAAGGTAAACCAAGGTCAATATGAAGTCTGTATGCAAACATATACAGTTTAAACTAAACATATACAAATAGTTAAAATTTCAATGACATATCTTCAAAAACAAGGAAGTAGGTCAAGGTCACAGTCTACATGCAAAATTATACAAATAGTCAATTAAATTTTCGTTAATGTAGTTTCAAAATAGAAGTAGGTAAGTAGGTCACATGAAGGTCACGGACAAAGGTGGATGAAGGTTGAGTACCTTCCTGCCCCATCAGATGGATTGTTTGTGAGGGGGTACGCTGGTGAGGGCATCAAATAAACCATGTAATGCTGAACCATAAATATCTAACCTTAAAGTCTTCCCTTTCTGGCATCTAGCGATTGAATTGATTGATTTGAATCCGTGCAGAAATCTGGTTGACATGGCAACCAAAAGAAATAATAGGAAAAAACTTTTAAAATCTTCTTCTCCAGAACCACATGGCCTAGAACTGATATTTTGCATGAATCATTCCCTAGTTGACCTTTACCAAGTTGTTCAAAGCGTGGTCCCCGGATTCAAATTGGCCACCCCAAGGGGTCAATAGGTCAAACTTTTAAGCTTTTATCACTTCATGACATGCTGATATTTGACCTTGACCCTAATCTGACCTTGACCGTTAAGGTCAAATTTTTACACCTTCATAACATCGTTACTGTTTAAGCTGTGTCATTCATAATTGGAAACTGTGTACATATGAACACCTGTTATTCAACTGACATATTTCATATGACCCTGACTGATATTCAATATTGATCATTAAGGTCAAGTGTTAAATTTTCAAGTCTACATACCTTATCATTTGTTTAAGCAATGACCTTTATATTTTAACATTAGATACATATGATAACAGTTTTTTGTTTAAAAAGCTGAAATATTTACCTTGAGTTCTATTTGACACTGATCACTGTTGTGATGTATACATGCAAAAAATAAACTACTTTTGTTCCTACTATTATTTTGTGCTATACATTGCGATGGCATTGCATTTTTCATAAATGAAGTCTTGTTTTAAACTTTTTCTTACATAACTTTATATAAAAACCAAGTGCCCCCCCCCCCCCCCCCCACGGGATTTGTATAAACTTGGTTGTGGTCCACTTGGCAATAACACACAGCAATCATCAAAACTCTAGGCCTTATGGTTACTGGCATAAAGAGTTTTAAAGTTTTTTCTATAAAAGTCTACGTAAAATCAAGTGACCCTGGGGATGGGGCCAGTTCTGACCTGAGAGCCATGAGTTTTAAGATTTTGGTAAAGTTCCACTAGATATTGCTACAAACCAATATCTAAGCTCAATTCTTTGTTTTTTCAGACAAAAAGATTTTCTTCTCCTATATAATTATATGTAAAATAAGATTTGGGGCGGGGGCCAAATTTGATCCTGGGGCCATGCTTTGTACAAAATTAGTAGAGGACCACTAGACAATGGTGCAATCAAAATATCAAAATTCAAGGCTTTATGGTTTCTAAAAAAGATTTTTAATTTTGTTTTTCTTATATAACTATGTAAAACCAAGTGACTCCTGGGGCAGAGTCAATTTCGATCCAGGGAAAATGATTTGTATAAACTTGGTAAAGGTCAACTAAACAGTTGTCACACGAAATATCTAAACTCTAGGCGTAATGGATACTGACAAGATGATTTTTTAAGTGTCTCCTACTCGTCTTTGAAAAATCACGTGACCCCTGGGTAGGGGCCAAGTCTGACCCAGGAGACACGATTTATAAGATTTTGGTAAAAGTCTACTAGATGATGCTACACACCAAATAATTAAGCTTGTGGCTTTTAAAACTTATTTCCTATATTACTCTATGTAAGATCAATTGACCCCTGGGGCAGAGCATATGTTGTCCAAGGGGCCATAATTTGTACAAACTTGGTAGAGGTCCACTTGACAATAGTATGCACCGAAAATCTTAACTATAGGCATATGGTTTCTGACAAGAAGATTTTTAAAGTTTTTCCTATGTAAGTCTATGTAAAATCAAGTGACCCCTGAGGAAGGGCCAATTATGATTTACATGATTTTTGTAGAAGTCCAATAGATGATGCTACACACCAAATATCTAAGGTCTAGGCCTTGTGTCTCAGATAAAGAAGACTTCTTTCAGTTGCCATGGCAACCAGTGTTCTGCATGGAATTGGCTTTTAGGGTCATGCCCCTTAGAAAATCACCCAGTACAGTGGCGAGTTTTCGAACTGCGACAGAGCGTCTATTGACAATGAATATGCAGCAGAGCTTCTGGAGCCGGAGATTTTCAGACACCCTTATTCTGCAGTCCTGCGATCTAAGATGTGGCCCTGACTTTAACAACATGCAATCATTAGAATTCTCTTGATGTTTCTTAGCGAGTGTTAAAAAATGAAGGAAGCTGCATTCAATGTACTGAATCAGACTTTTTCATTGTGACTGGCAAAATCTTGTTGTACGTGTTTTTAGTTTGTGTTTAAATCTATCAGAGAAATTGATTGAAATTAGTATGTAATTTTGCATAATTTTTAATAGCAATTTTTAACAGCAACAAAATTGAAATTTAGTTACTCCATGTACAACAACAGACAATTCAGACAATGGCATTTTTGCTGTACAAGTATGCATCACACGGCTAAAAATATTTGATAAAATCATTTGATATATTTTAAAAAAAAGAAACCTCTTTCAAATAAATGCTTAGAAAGTCAACAATTCCAAATGTCAGGTATTTTATGTTGTTTAGGATGGTGCAAGATACATATTTTCTTTTCCATGCTCAGTATATAGTGAATAAGTGATAAGTGAATATAATGCACACAGTAATTATGGAAACGAGTCTTGTAAGATTTAAAATTATGTTGTTATCTTTTTTAATATTTTTCCCTTTTTAGCTCTATTTACGATTATTTTTTAAAATTTGCTGATCGTAGTTGAGTTTTCAAAGATTATATTCTTTAGTGTATCCATCATATCCTGTGCTTATGAACACATATCATATATAGCAGTAAAATTGATTTCTTTGTTTACACTGACAATATTTACTAACATGGACAGGAACATTCAAAGACAACTGTCAGTATCACAGATGTGATCACATGTACAATTCAGTTCTTGGATTATTTGGATGCTTTTTTAACAGCTAACTGATTGATGTAATTTTGAAAGAGAACAATACAAGGATTCATTCCTGTAAAGTTTAGCTGCAACTGACCCGGTGGTATAGATGTTGTTTGAAGTCAATTGTGGACAACAGACAGAGAGACAGATGACCGGTCAAGTGAGCTGATAACCATTTTCAATTTCAAGGTGACCTTGACCTTCAATCTACTGATATCAAAAACAATAGGGTTCTTCTACTCAATAAAGGCAATCACTCCATGAAGTTAGAAGGCTGTGGGTTGAATGGCACTCAAGTTATTAAGGGAAAAACATTTTTTTATCCCCCCCCCCCCCCCCCCCCCCCCCCCCCCGCCAAAGGCAAAGGGGACATTATAAATTATCTCTGTCCGTGCTTTTGTCCCAATTTTGTCCGGAGCATAACTCCAAAAGTACTCGAGTGATTTTCATCAAACTTCAAACACTGACAGAGCACATTGGGAGGAAGACCAGTGTGTAAAAACAATAACTCTATCTTGCCTACTTTTAGGGTTATTCTCCTTTATCAGATTTACTTGAAAAGTTTTTACCAGAGTATTACTCCAAAAGTACTTGAGGGATTTACTTCAAACTTAATACACTGACATAGCACATTGGTAGGAAGTGCAGGGTGCGAGAACAATAACTCTAACTTGCCTTCTTTTAGAGTTATTTCCCTTTACCAGATTTACATGAACAAAAATTGTCCAGAGCCTAACTCCAAAAGCCTTATTCTTTTTCCACTTACTTGAAAACTGTACTCAGCTTGACCATAACTATACGGCTTTTTTAGGATTTCCTCTCACCAAGTAAAATGCATGAAAAGTACAACTTTCAGGTAACTTCTTCCCGGCGGGTGGGGTTAACCATGTGTAACATGGCTCTTGTTACAATTGAAGGTGATCCAACAATAGTGGTGTTCTATTTAATAAAATCAACCACAGTATAGAGTTTAAAATGTGTAAGTCAAATGGAACTCGTGATTGAGCAGAAATGAAGTTCTAATTCAAAAAGATAATGGCCTTGACCTTACTCATACTGACCCTAAAAACATAGGGGGTCTTTAACTGAATAAGGACGGCCATTATTACGAAATTTGAAGGGTGGGTCAAAATGTACTCAAGATGTTGAGCAGAAACAGCTTTAAATTATAAAACACCAGTGATCTTGATGTTTAAATTAACCTACTGACCCCAAAAAACAATAGGTGTTTTCCACTTTATTAGTGGCAACCACGATATGAAGTTTGAAGGCTGTAGATCTATCTATGCTAAGATATTTTGTTTGTAGTGTTGTCTAGTGGATCTCTACCGAGTTTTTTTCCGAAATAATGGCCCTCAGGTCAAAACTGACCCCACCCCAGGGGCCACATTTTTTTACATAGGCTTATATTTCCACTTTTTGTTATGTAGCCTTCATTAACTGATCTCTTTGATATCATACCATGCATGGACTGCACCCACTGAGATGGGTTAGATCTTTCTTTCAGCTATGACAATCTTACAAACCACTTGCTTGACATATATCTTAGATATTTGGTATGTATCATAAGCATCTACCCTTGGGTTGGATTTTAGGTCACTAGGGTCAAGATCACTTAGGCTAACAAGAGGGCCATGATGGCCCTATATCGCTCACCTGAATATGACTGCTTTTAACAAAGTTGCTATGGACCTGGTTAATTGAACCCATATTCAAACTTGGCCTAGAAATTATTGAAACAATCTTTCTGACAAATTTCAAGGTTATTTGGACTGAAAGTGTAGCCTCTAGTGTTAACAAGGTTTTTCGATATTTGGGCTCTGTGACCTAGTTTTTTAATCCAGATAATCCATATCCAAACCTGAGCTAGAAATCATCAAAACAACCTTTCTGATTTTCCAGGACATTTGGACTGAAAATGTAGCCTCTAGAGTGTTTACAAAGTTTTTCAATATTTAGGCTCTGTGACCTAGTTTTTTAATCCAGATGACCCATATTCAAAGCTGAGCTGGAAATCATAGAAGCAACCTTTCTGACAAATTTTCAGGTTATTTGGAATTAAAATCTTAACTCTAGAGTGTTAACAAGGTTTTTCCATATTTGGTCAATGTGACCTAGTTTTTGACCAAAGATGACCCATATTAGTACTTGAGCTAGAAATCATCAAAACAACCTGTCTGACAAATTTCCAGGATATTTGCACTGAAAATGTAACCTCTGGAGTGTTAAAGTGGTTTTTACCTTTTAGGACTCTGTGACCTAGTTTTTGATCCCAGATGACCCATATCCTAGTCCGGGCTAGAAATCATTGAAACAACCTTTCTGACAAATTTCAAGGACATCTGGACTGAAAATGTAACCTCTAGAGCATTAACAAGGATTTTCTACTTTTTGGCCATGTGTCCTAGTTTTTGACCCCACATAACCCATATTCAAAACTGAGCTAGAAATCATTAAAACAATCTTTCTGACAAATTTCAAGGTTATTTGAACTAAAAATGTTACCTCAATGCGTGTTTACAAGGTTTTTCCATATTTGGGGTCTGTGACCTAGTTTTTGACCCCAGATGACCTTTATTCGAATCTGAGCTAGAAATCATTAAAACATTTTTTCTGACAAATTTCGAGAATATTTGGACTGAAAAGTAGCTTCTAGAGTGTTAACAAGTTTTTTGCTATTTTTGGGCTCTGTGACCTAGTTTTTGATTTCAGATGACACATATTCAAATTTAACCTAGAAATCATTGAAACAATCTCTCTGACAGATTCCAGGTTATTTGGACTGAAAATGTTACCTCTAGAGTGTTAACAAGGTTTTTCCATATTTGGGCTCTGTGACCTAGTTTTTGACCCCAGATGACCCAATTTTGAGCTTGAGCTAAAAATCATCAAAACAACCTTTCTGACAAATTTCCAGGATATTTGGACTGAAAATGTAACCTCTAGAGTGTTAACAAGGTTTTTGGATATTTGGGCTCTGTGACCTAGTTTTTGATTTCAGATGACACATATTCAAATTTAACCTAGAAATCATTGAAACAACCTCTCTGACAGATTCCAGGTTATTTGGACTGAAAATGTTACCTCTAGAGTGTTAACAAGGTTTTTCCATATTTGGGCTCTGTGACCTAGTTTTTGACCCCAGAAAACCCAATTTTGAGCTTGAGCTAAAAATCATCAAAACAACCTTTCTGACAAATTTCCAGGTTATTTGGACTGAAAGTGTAGCCTCTAGTGTTAACAAGGTTTTTCGATATTTGGGCTCTGTGACCTAGTTTTTTAATCCAGATAATCCATATCCAAACCTGAGCTAGAAATCATCAAAACAACCTTTCTGACAAATTTCCAGGACATTTGGACTGAAAATGTAGCCTCTAGAGTTTTACAAAGTTTTTCGATATTTAGGCTCTGTGACCTAGTTTTTTAATCCAGATGACCCATATTCAAAGCTGAGCTGGAAATCATAGAAGCAACCTTTCTGACAAATTTTCAGGTTATTTGGAATTAAAATCTTAACTCTAGAGTGTTAACAAGGTTTTTCCATATTTGGTCAATGTGACCTAGTTTTTGACCAAAGATGACCCATATTAGTACTTGAGCTAGAAATCATCAAAACAACCTGTCTGACAAATTTCCAGGATATTTGCACTGAAAATGTAACCTCTGGAGTGTTAAAGTGGTTTTTACCTTTTAGGGCTCTGTGACCTAGTTTTTGATCCCAGATGACCCATATCCTAGTCCGGGCTAGAAATCATTGAAACAACCTTTCTGACAAATTTCAAGGACATCTGGACTGAAAATGTAACCTCTAGAGCATTAACAAGGATTTTCTACTTTTTGGCCATGTGTCCTAGTTTTTGACCCCACATAACCCATATTCAAAACTGAGCTAGAAATCATTAAAACAATCTTTCTGACAAATTTCAAGGTTATTTGAACTAAAAATGTTACCTCAATGCATGTTTACAAGGTTTTTCCATATTTGGGGTCTGTGACCTAGTTTTTGACCCCAGATGACCTTTATTCGAATCTGAGCTAGAAATCATTAAAACATTTTTTCTGACAAATTTCGAGAATATTTGGACTGAAAAGTAGCTTCTAGAGTGTTAACAAGTTTTTTGCTATTTTTGGGCTCTGTGACCTAGTTTTTGATTTCAGATGACACATATTCAAATTTAACCTAGAAATCATTGAAACAACCTCTCTGACAGATTCCAGGTTATTTGGACTGAAAATGTTACCTCTAGAGTGTTAACAAGGTTTTTCCATATTTGGGCTCTGTGACCTAGTTTTTGACCCCAGATGACCCAATTTTGAGCTTGAGCTAAAAATCATCAAAACAACCTTTCTGACAAATTTCCAGGATATTTGGACTGAAAATGTAACCTCTAGAGTGTTAACAAGGTTTTTTCTATTTTTGGGCTCTGTGACCTAGTTTTTGAACCCAAATGACCAATATTCGAACTTGAGCTAGAAATCATAGAAACAACCTGTCTGACAAATTTCCAGATTATTTGGACTGAAAATGTTACTTCTCCTTCTACAAGAAGATTTTCAAAGTTTTCACTATATAAGCCTATGTAAAACCAATGACCCCGGGGTGGGGCCAAATTTGACTCCAGGGGTATAATTGGAACAAACTTGGTAGAGGTCCACTAGACAATGCTACATACTAAATCTTAAGGCTCAGGGCCTTGTGGTTTCAGACAAGAAGATTTTCGAAGTTTTTCCTATATAACTCTATGTAAAACAAGTTACCCCTGGGGCGTGGCCATTTTTGACCCAGAGGCCATGACTTGAACAAACTTGGTAGAGGTCCACTAGACAATGCTGCACACCAAATATCTAAGCTCTATGCCTTACGGTTTCTGACAAGAAGATTTTTAAAGTTTTTCCTATATAACTCTATGTAAAACAAGTTACCCCTGGGGCGGGGCCATTTTTGACCCAGATGCCATGATTTGAACAAACTTGGTAGATGTCCACTAGACAATGCTGCACACCAAATATCTTAGCTCTATGCCTTACGGTTTCTGACAAGAAGATTTTTAAAGTTTTTCCTATATAACTCTATGTAAAACAAGTTACCCCTGGGGCGGGGCCATTTTTGACCCAGAGGCCATGATTTGAACAAACTTGGTAGAGGTCCACTAGACAATGCTGCACACCAAATATCTTAGCTCTATGCCTTACGGTTTCTGACAAGAAGATTTTTAAAGTTTTTCCTATATAACTCTATGTAAAACAAGTTACCCCTGGGGCGGGGCCATTTTTGACCCCAGGATCATAATTTGAACAAACTTGGTAGAGGTCCACTAGTAGATGCTTTATACCAAATATCAAAGCTCCAGGCCTTGTGGTTTCTGACAAGAAGATTTTTAAAGATCCAACTTTTCAAATCTGTTTTTAGCTCCTGTGACCCAGAAATGCAATGAACCGGAACCATTTGAACAAACTTGGTAGACCTTCATGCAAGGAACATTCTAGGCAAGTTATATTAAATCTTGCCCAGTGGTTTCAGAGGAGATGTCGTTTGAATGAATTGTGGACGACGGACGGACGGACGGACGCCGGACAATCAAGGATCCTAAAAGCTCACATGAGCATGCTCAGGTGAGCTAAAAAATCAAAATTGGCCAAAACCCTGGGGTCATTTGGTTTTGTATGGACCAACATGATAAACTTAAAAATCTTGTCAGAAACCACAAGGCCTGGATTTTAGATATTTGGTATGTGAAGAAAGTAGTTGCAGTTGTTTTTAGTTGAGTTATAAAAGGGCCTTCATGGCCCTCTTGTTTTAGGTTTTCCCTATATAAGCCTATGTAAAATCAGTTGATCCCCAGGAAAGGGTCAATTTTGACCTAGTGGCATATTTTGAACAAACCTAGAAGTGGACGTCTAGCTTATGCTCAATGCAAAATGTTTAAGCCCCAGGTTTTGTTGTTTCAGACAAGATCTTTTTAAATTTTTCCCTATACAAGCCAGGTATGTAGAATCAAGTGACCCCTGTGGCAAGACTATTAAAGACCCAAGGGGCATCATTTCAGCAATCTTTGTAGAAAACCTCTAGATGATGCTCCAAGCAAAAAATCTTCGGTCTAAAATTTAGTTTCTCACAAGAAGATTTTTCAAAGATTAAATATTTTGCAGAAGAATTTTATAAGACAATGTCTTTCGTTCTTATCCTTTTCATTATGAATATTTGTTTGCTGTCTTGTGTATATATTGTAAAATATAAATTGTAAATATTCTGAGAATAAAATATGTTTAAACTAAATATTTTGCACAAATAGGAGCCCTAGAGTAGGGCCAGTTCTTACACTAGGGACATTATTTGAACAAACTTGGTAGAGGACCTCTTGCTGATCCTCTATGCAAAATGTCTAAGTTCTAGGTCTTGTGGTTTCAGAAAAGAAGATTTTTTAAGTCTTCTCTATATAAGCCAATGTAAAATCAAGTGACTCCCTGGAAAAGGCTATTAATGACCCATAAGCATTATTTGAACAATTTTAGTAGAGGACCTGAAGATGACGCTCCATGCCAAAAATCTTAGGTCTTAAGTTTATGGTTGTTCATAAGAAGATTTTTAAAGAATAAATATTTTCCACTAATAGGATCCCTGGGACATAATTTGAACAAATCTGGTAGAGAACCCCCAACTAATGCTCTATGCAAAATGTCTCAGTTCCAGGTCTTGTGGTTTCAGGTAATAAGATTTTTAATGCTTCCCTTTATAACCCAGTAAAATCAAGTGACTCCAAGGCCAGGCCATTAATGACCCCAGGGGCAAAATTTGAACAATCCTGGTAAAGGACCTTGAGTTGATTCTCCATTTAAGTTTGAAGGCTGAAGGCCAAATGGTACTCGAGTTATTGAGCAGAAACCATTTTCATAATTGTGACTTTGACCTTCTGGCTCCCAAAAAACAACAGGGGTCTTCTAAACAATAACGGCAACCACTGCATGAAGTTTGAAGGCTCCTGGTCATACTAATCCCAAAAACAATAGGGGTCTCCTTTTTAATAATGGCAAACCACCCAATAATGTTCTATGGCAGTGGGTCAACTGGTACTCGAGATATTGAGCAGACATGGTTTTCTAATTCATGGTAACAGTGACCTTGACCTTTTACTGCCTGACCTCTTAAACAACAGTCTTCTACTCTATAAGGGGAACCACTCTATTGAGTTTGAAGGGTGTGGGTCAAATGGTACACAAATTATTGGATCAGAATGGAAATGTGGTCTATGGACCGACTTACCAACCAACATCTGCACAACAATATATCCCTCTTCTTTGAAGAAGGGCATAAATATCACAAAGGCCCAGTATGATGTCATCAGCCTCTTAACTCTGGAATCTTTCAGAGATGGTCGAGTTTGCATGATTGAACCAAGGGACATAACAGTGACAAAAAGTTTAATGAAAATTTCTGGCCCTTGAAATCAGACTACGTATGACCAGAGATCATTTCAACAAAAATCATCTGTCATTTGATACGATACATAAGATCAACTGTACATGCATAGAAGAATATTTGTGGTATAAACATGAATCAGGAATCTGGCTCTCCCGCATCAAGGATTACAAACTATACTGTATTTATTCGACCAGAACATCCCTGCAACATGCACACTTTAAATCATTGGTTCACAAGGAGTAGCCTGTAATCAAAACTACTTTTTTACAATCAAAGGGCCACAACCATGTAAAAAAAAAACACTTGACAACATGCGCAACTCTATCACTCTTCACAGTTTGATTAAAATAATGCTACTGGTTTCTGAGAAATAGGCTGGTTAAAAAAAAATATAACAGTGAAAGAAACCATTTTCAAATTTCAAGCCCTTGAGCTTGATCAAGTGAGCCCCAAATCATTAAGGTCAACTCATCAGACCCAATCATTCTATAGTTTTGGCTTCAGTTGATCTGGATTGGAAACCATTTTAGAGTGCAGACCCTAGAGACCTTGACCTCCACCTCAGCAAGCCAAATTCTACTCACTTTGACGATTATACATACAAAATATAAGGTCCCTAGGGTTATGTATTCTAAAGTTACTGAATGGCAACTATTCAGTCTACATACTGACCTACAGACATGAGCAAAGCTGTATGCCCTACTTCTTCAAAGGAGTGGGGGGCTGAAAGTATGCAAAAAAATTACTGATCCCTATTGCTCACCCTTGAGCACTTTGTGCTCAGGTGAGCTAACAATAAACCTAGAAATTCAATTAAGTAGAAAAGAAATGATACAGAGAATGACGCATTTGAAGTTGTAACAGTATAACAACACAAGTTGGAGCATGACATCAATTTATTGACAAAGACATATAACAAGACAAATGTTCTTTCTGTTTCACAATGGATCCTTTCAACAAACTGGCCATCCTGAAATAAAAGTACCATACATTACAATTCTAATACAAATGAAACAACATGAAACAGAAATACATGTACTATCAGTGCTTTTTATCAAACATTAACAGGTTAAATCTCAGCATCTCAAAAACTCACTGAAACCACAATAGTGTTTATTAATACCTTATCATGAATATTGGGTAAAATTTTATTCTGTAAAAAACAAATGTCAGTCTTGTTGCTTGTCAAGAGTATGAATGTCAAAGCAAAGATGGAAATAAATACCAGAAACTTTATAAGTAAATAAATATCTATATTAAATGATTTATTTAAAGGTACAATCTATTTATTTGCTGAAAGTTTCAGTAATGGAAAACAAGACACTAAAAGGATATTTTTAGCATTGATTAAATCAAATTTGTTCTGATAATCACCATTTATAAGACATGTTCTTTATATTTTTTACCTCCAAGATATTGTGTAATAACAGCTATTTTTTTGTAAATCACAGCTTTTGCTTAAATATTGTTGTCAACAATTTTATGCTTACATGTATATCTGAGGAAATAAAATGTCTGAAATGAAATGAGCAGGACTCAAAAGATAACTAAAACACAGACAGTAAATTAAATTTGTCAGATTCTACTTACAGTACTATCAAAACCAGAATTGCAATCATGTGTAGAAATGTCTTCGTACTGAAAAATCAAAATGCCCCCAACACTGAGTTTGTGTGACTTGCCTAAAAATGATGATACAGACACTTCAAGTGGAGGTATTGCAAGAGATTGTTCTGATTTTTTTCTACGTGTGAAATTCTTAGGGGAACTTTGAAAAAATAACTGATTACAAACCTCCTTGACAGTTTTTCTATCGTAATCTACGAGCCTCTCTTTCTGACTCTAGTAATGTAAGTATATCTCCTTCTCTGACTGGGCCCTTCACATTACGAATAATGGATCGGTTACTGTCATCAAGAAATTCTACACGGACCTGAAAAAAGTATTTCATATAGAGTAATCATGCTAATTTGATGTAACAGAATAATAAATAGTACAAATTTCAATTTTTCTATGTATCTTACTACTTAGTACAGCCTGAAAGCTCAGAGGCACAGTCTTTACCGATAGTTAGAGGCATACCCTTAAAGCTAGAGTATTCCATTTTTTCTTTAAAATCATGTGAAGGTGAATGATATTGAATGAATTATTACACATTGTCAAGGTGACTGTACAACTAAAGTACAATAAGCACCTTTAATGCATTAATATTAGTCTTTAAATAGTTGTTGTACCAATTTTAAGTGGATAATCATTTATTCAAAACGAACACTTTTTAAGTATCTAATGCCTAAAGGAAAAAAATTTTATTTAATGTTCTTTTTCAAATTATCAATTACTTTTTGTATATGTTCTTTTTCAAATTATCAATTATTTTCAGGGTTGGCACCAATCGACCGCCCCTGGTTTTAACCAGCGGTTTTAACCGGTTAAAACCGTCCCGGTCAATACTCCCCCAAGTGGTCAATACTGGTCAATACTGGTCAATTGAACTTTTTTCAAGATTTTTATAAAAGAAAGGAAGAAAACAAACCATTAAACATTTATTTCATTTCTAATCAAGTTACAAAGTATGTGCTTGTATTAGAATTCATACTAATAAAATAAAGAATGAAAATTTGCAACACACAACAGTATTCCAATAATAATTTATTTTTACTGTAGGGTATCATATGCCCCTTTAATGTAAGGACAGACACTTGATTTAACAAAAGAAAATTTAACAAGTCAGTTCTTGCTTCAATGACTCAAAAATACATTTGCATAAAATATATGAGCAAAATCAATTTATATTCAAACCACTTCAGAGGTGAATTTAAATATCCACATGAGAATTTTCTTTCTTACCTGTGTACACTGTCCCTGTGAACCAGTTCTTCCAAGAACTTTCACAACCTGAAATATCAGGATAAAAATCATATACCAGTACATGATACTCATCTAACATAATCAATTAAATTCCATGCATGGCAATGCTATATATATATATTTATTCAAAACAGATTCTACATTACATTCTAGTACTGCCTCAATATATTAACTTTCTTGTCTGTATATATTACTGCAGTCTCTAGTCATTTTGTTGAGGGCTTTTGTAGGGATTTATTTCAATTAAAAATATTTAAAACAATAGGGCTATCACTAATAGAAAATTCTGTATCAACATATACTGAAAGGCAAAATTTTGTATCAATATATGGCAAGGCAAATAATGATGATAAATCGAGTCAAATAGTTAATATATTAAAATGTTTGATAAACAATGTCATCATGATGTTAGTTACGCTTGCTTATTTGAATAATTTTATGTTGTCATTAATTGAGACAGAGGGTTTTTAAACAGTTGGTTCATTTGCTCTTACCTCGTGACACAATAATCATACGTAAAAGATGTGAACAATTATGGCAGCCACCTTGCTATTAACTTAATTAAGGATGAATTTCTATGGAAAATATTATACAGAGATGTCAACTAAAGATTAGTATTTATTTCATTTATTGCTATGTGACATTCTAGACTGTAACAATATTCTTAATTGCACATCATTGTCGATCAACTGCCGAAAATCAATGAAATGATATAGATTTCACAATTTTCAATGACGACCTTACAATACAATTCAACAAGAGAATTACCAAAAGTAAGCTTATTGAGGTAATAAATGTTCAATCTCACAATGACTGGATCATTAAATATTCAGACTTCAGTAATTGTGGGGTGCAAGTTACTTCCCCCTGCATATAATAGTACAGAATTAAGTAGATGTAAATAATTAAGCTTTTTTAAGCTGCTCTTAAGACTTAAAAAGGAGGCTTGTCATAAGCTTTTCTTTGAACCAGATACTTCTGGTATTCAGTGATTCCTGCGGAAAAAATTAACTTGTCACCAATAAATTTGCCAACTGGGATATAAAACATAAGTTGGAATCTGGAGATAAATTAAGCTTCTAAATATGAAACAGGATGTGTACAGCTTTACAGCAAAAAGATATTAAAGGCAAACTGAAATTCAAAGACCTAAAATGCCACAGTGTTCTCATTAAAACCAAAATCTCTCAGCTGCTACTGAGAAAGTGGAAAACAAACTGGCCTCTCTGGTTTTGTGCATGGTATTTTGAAAGGTCAGTTACAGGCTTAGTAATATGAAACAGAATGTGTACAGCCATACAGCCAAATTTGTAAAAATATTCAAGGCACTTGAAATTCATAGATCTTCATAAACTGGCTACTTCAGTACTTGTGCACATTGCATCACGGGTACGGCTCAGTGATACATGTATGTTGGTAAATTGCAGTTACAGTTGATACAAAACACTTTAGAATCTTTCAGGAGAAGATATTGGTCAGATACCAAGCCACTATATACAAGAAAGAAAGGCGGGGAATAAATCATCAGTATAAACGATGTACACTACTCTCAGTTCGGGCTTAATACCTCATTTGAAACATGGTAAATTCATTAAAGAGGCTGTACTCCAGATTTGACATAAAAAAAATTTTTTATAAACTGTATATTTAGATGCCGTGAGATTATAACAACATAATATTTTACTTCAAAACTGATTATAAAAGTCAAAATAGAATAAAAAAAATATTTTCGCTCCAGCCTGATTTGAACTCTGGACCCCTCATGTTAACAAAATATTTCCAACGCTTTTACTGTCACCACCATCGCCGCATGTGATATTACAGATATTTACTTTAAATCTTATACGATATAGTTATACCGTCGTGTTACGGTATAGCACTTTGAAAGGGAAAAAAATCAATTTATAATGTAATTATTTGACTTATTTTTTGTCAGTAAGTTATTTTTTAAGCATTAGTCATAAATATTACAAGAAATTTATAATACAAGAAAACTTTCTTTTTTTGTCATCTGGAGCACAGCCCCTTTAAAAGCTACATGTCCCAAATACTTTATTTATCTATCCAACAACGGTAAGTTTTTCAAAATCGGTCAACAAAGGACGAAGATATTGCCAAATAAATTTCAAAGAAATCCTGAAAATGTACATGTCGGAAGAGATCGTGGCTAAACCAATGCTTGTAATTTACACCCCTGAAGTAACACATTGACGGCTTATGCTGACAAAAGATGACAACAAGTCATTCAATAAACTTAAAAGGTAATTATTCCATTCAACTTTATTCACCTTTAAACTATGTGGCAGCTGAATATTCACTTCATTTTATTTTTATTTACTGTCAGACATGATTAAATTCAGTGAGGCTCCAACTACTGTACGTAAGCGAAGATTTCATTGGTTTGCGCGTTCTGACTTTTCGGTACTACTGGTGCCCAGCGCTCAAACGTAATTCTTGAGTGCATGTAGCTTTTAATGAATTTACCATGTTTCAAATGAGATATTAAGCTCGAACTGAGAGTAGTACATTGTTTATACTGATGATTTAGTCTTAATAACTCGCCTTCAAAAGCGGACCCATTTATTAATCTGATATTTTTCGTTGTCCGCCTTTAGCTTCTCAACCAGAAAGAGTAAAAACTGTAGTGGAAATCAGCGAGAGTTAAGATTTTCAGAAGTCGGGTTAGTTCAAAGCAAGCATTCTCGTTTTATGATTGATAATTTGGTAACGAAATACAGCTTAAATAAAACAAAAAATTGGTAGAACCGATGGATGCTCCCTGAATAAATGCCAATTCCAAAAGTGCTATTGTTTAATATGTATTTTTTTAAAGTATGAAAAATAATAAAGGCAATAACTCCTTAATTATGCAAAACAGTCCTCATAGAGATCTATCTACCGATAAAGTTTCATGTTAATATCTCTTATACTTTGTGAGATATGCCTCGGACAAAAAATAAGTATGAGAAATTTCAAAAGGCAGTAACTCAAAAATTAATAAAACAAGAGTTATGGTTCTTGTGCACTGCACTGCTCATCAATGTGATCTATCTACTTATAAAGTTTCAAGTTGATAACTCTTATACTTTGTGAGATATGCCCCGGACAAAAAATAAGTATGAGAAACTTCAAAGGGCAATAACTCAAAAATTAATAAAGCAAGAGTTATGGTTCTTGTGCACTGCACTGCTCCTTAATGAGATCTAAATACTTATGAAGTTTGGTCTTGATATCTCTCATAGTTTTTGTGTTATGCTCCGGACAAAATTATGACAGACGGACGAACAGACAAAGCGGCACCTATATGCTCGCCCTTCGGGGAGAATAAAATGACTAGAATACTAAAGGGGTAGGCGTCGGGTTATGGTCAATGCGTAAAACAGCGTTAAATGTTTACGCGCAGTACAGGTTAACATATAGTAGCGCCATGTTAACATCAGCTGTCGATATCCAATATGGTAGAGCTAGGTAGATTTAAGCATGTTAAATCAGTTTGAAAGTTTAACTTCCGATGTGTACGATTGCCTGGATGGATTTTCTTCACAGATGTCTCATCTGATGCAGAAAATGATACGATTTCTGAACATCTAGAAATTATGCAGGTAAAACCCTATTTTATAGCTTTAAATCGTGCCCAATGGATTTCGTTGGGCATTACATATGCAAAGAACAAAACTTTTCCACCAGTTTTGGTCTTTTTTGGTTTGTACTCTGAAGGGGGATATTGACCTAACATAACATAGCAAAATATACACATTTTAGAGTACAATTATTTGGACAAACTGATGATTTATTCCCTATCTTTCTTTCTTAAATATAGTGACTTGGTATCTGACCAGTATCTTCTCCTGAAAGATTTTAAAGTGTTTTGTATCAACTGTAACTGCAATTTACCAACATATCACTGAGCCGTACCCCTATGCATTGCATAAATTCTACTGGGTTATTTAGGACCAAGACCCATTAACTGCTAGAAAGGATTGCAAAAAATATAACTAATGATAGCATCAGAGGAGGTCATTATATTCTCTGGCACATTTTTCTTAGCCATAAACGCCTGCCTGCTACAAAACCCTTAAATTCGATGAAAATAATACGCGAAAACGTGTGACTTCAAGAATAAGCAGATGATAAATGCATGAATACGCTACTCTAGCATGTGATAGAACTGATTTTGAAAAGATGACTTAAATTGTGTTCAGCTAAACGGTAAAAATAATATTCAAGGCAATTTATGAAGTGACAAGTTTTACTTTTGCTAGCTTCACTGGCTGCAATTTGTCCATGTTTGTCTTTTAACCGGAAAAGGAAGTTGCAACCGGAGGTTAAGTGGGTTGTACTATACTTCTGCAAAGCAACGTAATACAGCACTAAATCAAAAGGTTGTGCGCCGCTAAATTATCGAACTGCCACGCTGCTGGCTTAACAAGAACCTGAATTTCCAGTCTTAGACAAAGTGTTTTCTAATATTTTCTTTTTTAAATTGCAGCATTTTACTACAAAACATCATATATTGATTTTCCAGCATGAAAACATTTAAATAAACAAATGAATGAATGAAATGAAAGATTTAACTTACGGTTGCAGAATATGTTAAAGCGATTTGCATTTTCATTTGAGAGAACCGCACAACCTAAACTTACCTTATCGCATACCCAGATCCACGTCGCAGACTATTTTCAGTCCTCAGCCATCATTTCAAAAGTTGCTTACGAACCTTTCGGTTTGTTAAACTTTATGATAAATTGAAGACATAAACTGTTTATTTATTTATTTATTTATTTATTTATTTATTTATTTATTTATTTATTTATTTATTTATTTATTTATTTGCTGATTCATATATTCATTAATATATGAACGTTTCACCAATGTAGGTTTTTGTAGGCCGTGACACTGCACGAGTACATTAGCATTCTGCCCTCCTTTGTCACATGTTTACAACTAATATATGCAGTTCCTCATTTTTTATCATAAAATACCATTCATGTAGAGTATCACTCTTTTAATATGCAATATAGTTTCCTTGCTTTGATTTTCGCCAGAATATTACAAAATCTTTTAATCACATACTTATACATTAAACTACTAATGGCTAACTTCTGTTGTTGATACACCTAAAGAAAAAGTCCTTTTGTCCTCGAGATGGGTTACACGTTTAAGAAAGACAGACATATATTACATATATGTCAGGCTATCCAAGGTAGGAAAAAACATTTAATCCGATTCTTAATTAAATTTGAGATACCTAAAATTTGTAAGATTTATTAGTTTAAAACAAGTGTATGTAGGCTCTATCTTATAAACGGCTTTTGGTATAAAGAACACTTCTTTCTTTGTTACTTATTTCGCTAGATAAGTATTACTGAAATTTGCAAAAGAAAGGGCTGCCTCTATAAAAACTGAAAAGCATTTGAACTAAATTTAATTTACGTGCTTCATTTCAGGAGTTCAAACAATAGAACTCGAGTTCCGATAATTAAAAAGTCACGCAGATCTTACGTAGCCTGATCTAACATGGTTATTCATGCTTATTTACTTGTTAGATCAGGCTAACAAACTTCGTTGTTAAAGCGTAAAATTAGTAAAATTAGTTCACAAATGCCACGGAACATTTCTTGATAGCAACAATTGGCCTTTGATACGAATTTCTGATTTCAACAAATATTTGTTTCAGTGATTTATGAATCTATCTATTTGAGTTTATTTATCGTCGGTACCTGTTGGCCATATGACCGACGCTCCCTGCAGAGGCTGTGGGGGATAGTACAAGATGCAGAAAGGATTCCACTCCAACGACACACCTGGTTCTTTTCTATGATCAGTGTATAGCACTAATACATAAGGTTTCGGTTTAAATGTCTCATCCAAAAGACGATTAGTAATATATGTGGAAGTGTGGGGGATCGAACTCGCGACCCCTGGATTACTAGTCTAGCGCGTTACCACTGGACCACTGACCCGCTCCTTTGTGATTTATAAACGTATGTTAATGGCTTTTCATAGGCCACTACATGTCTCGTTACTCAGCCAGGCAATCAGAAAACAAATAAAACCAAACAGGACAGAGTGGGTGCCACAGGTAACGTGTAAAAGTATGTAGCGCTTTGGAATTTGCATCGTTTATTTTATACACATTAATGAATCTAAGTATGATTTGCAAAGCTGTCTTCTCTTATTTGACATGCTTGTCGAGGTTCTTGCATCAATCTTTGACAGTAGGTCTGCATATTTTATTAAAACTTGTTTTACATGCACATTTTGAAAAAGTAACGTCATTTGTAGACAAGACATTTCTTTTCATCACAAAGGACTTTTGGAATTGAAACAACAATCAAAAAACGAATTAAGAGAAAAATTAAAAGGGTATACTTGAAGCTAAATTAATGCTTGCTCTAAATGGCTTGATTTTTCTGTTTGTTACATTATATACATACAATAGAATATGATAGAAATAAACCTGCTGTAGTTTTGCTAAACTTCGCCCAGAAGTGGTCCTAACAAAGGTCACTTCTGAAATAAATGTAGACGGATGGACCAAGTACTGAATCTCATTGGCATCGAAATCATACCGTGACCAGATTCTTTCCAAAGTTCAAAATATTACCAAATTCTACGGTTATCGTAAATGCCTTTAGTGTTTGGCAGTTATAATTTGAGAAAAAAATGAATGCAATGTGTATCCATTTGATCAAAGTTCGTTTTGTTGTACCAGGTTACAGTAAGAGGTTACTGAACCCCAGCGTAACAGTAAAATTACTGTATCTAAACCACAACTAGTCAGTGTATTTCGAATTTAATAAACTGTTCATAAAGTCTTAAGTCATAAACTGTCCTTGTAATATCTAAATTTATTCATTGTAGGTTAGACTGGTCCCCTATTCGTCTTTTTCTCTTTTCAAATTACGGAAGGGAACCAGTCTAATTGTATTCTGTGTATCCTCTTTAAAAGGCAATGAAGTAAACAAAAAAAAGCTAATAACAAATGCGTAAGTATATATATACAGCTTTATTTCAAGACAAGGGAACTGTAGGAGACTGATATAAAAAAAACACAATACATCACGAAAACATTTATATAAATCTTTGTAACAAAGTTTTTGTAATAATTTATAGCCACCTTCTATAGAAGCGAACAGTATGTAATACAATTCAGTATTTTTAAGGTACATGTAGTCAATTTTTTGTATGTAAATTCCTAAAATAAAAATAATTATAAAAAAATCTAAAAATACAATTGAATAACAACAAGATTGAGGTAGGGATCTGAGGTAGAGCTTCGGGTTCTCCCTGAATATCTGAATAAATCATTTAAAGTAGCAGACAATTATTCAAATACCCGTGTTTTATCTTGCTCAACTGATGTATGTAAATAAACAATAACTGCTTGGATTTTGTCAGGTCGTTTTCCAGTGTGAAAAACAACTTTGTCCTGGTCCGTCACTCAAATTTGCTATAATGTTGTTGTTTTTTATAGCAATTATCAAGATTTCTTGTATTGTAGCATACAGAAAAGCGGCTTACATAAACTAAAGAGTAAAACAATTACCAAACTAAATTGAAATAAACTAAACTAAAAACCTGTTCCACGATGGCTCAGAACGTTTTTATTTTTTCATATAAAACAAAACGAACATGTATAACCTCGTCAGCTACTAAATAAGTATCTATTGCCCTTTGCTTTTAGTTCTATATGTCTTAGAGAAAAAGTTTCCAAATAGAACAATAAGTGATATGGCATATAGAAAAACTGCGTAATTAAACCCCTGAGGAAAATCACAGTCTTGCTGAAGCATATTCAGACCTGTGTGCACAACCACGGCGAAAAACTGGCTCTGAAAAAAAGGTAACCCGTCAATTAAACTTCCTTTCATTGGAAAGGTAAATTAACATAGTTTCTAAACTAGACCATTTTTAGACACCGTAAGCATTTATAGAAACACAAGAACTCGAGCTAGGAAACTATTCAGAGAGAAAAGCAACATTTGCTATGAAAAACGCGTTTCGGATTTTCTAAGATAATCTTAGTTCTGTTGCCAAAGAGAGAAAACAATCTCGAACGACTTGAAAAGTCACATGAGATATAAAGTAACGAAATACATGAAGTAATGAAAGAATTTTCCATACCACCACACTACAATGAATTTTAGCAACATACACAATAAAATACGCTTTTTTTGTTTTTGTTTTTCTTTTTTTTCGCATAGAGGAGACAAATATAAAGTTTACCAGCTGTAGAATGGTGAGGTATTTCTTCCACCAGAGATACTTCTGCACTTGTGGTCCAAGGGCAGATAACCCATAGTAAGAGTACATAATCACATGAACAAATGTATTCAACATCGCTAAGAACCAGGCTGAAAGAAGAAATAATTTGTCAAGGGTCTCAACTCTGTAACATAGAGCCACACTGCATATAAATGTACATATCTGGATTGTGTCTGCAGTTTTTGTTAAAAGAGTAACCAGACGATGGTTTGGCGCTTCTTTTGACATAATTATAGAATAAATAATCCAGAAAGCTGTAAGAACGCAACAACACCCACGTAAACATCCCATGTTACAAGATGCTTAAACGTTCCTTACACGCGGACATCTTTCATTAAGGTATATGTATTTTTTGTTCGATTTTCCTGACGGATTAATTCTTTATGGAGTAAATATATGTATCTATTTTCTGTATGTGGTTTTACGTGGCTCATCTAAAAGAGACACATAACGCAGAGAAAACTATAAACATAAATGATATAGATCTAGATAAACTTTGTACTTACATTGTCCTCCTGCGATATATTTGACTCCTAGCCACCAGTTTAGTAACATAGTACTATGATGATATGTATGCAAGAATGATATAGGCTTCTTTCGGAGTATAAGAAATACCTGAAAATAAGTTAAAAAATATGAGTCTATGACAGAACAGCTACGCCAAAAGGAGGAAGATTCTCAAATAAACTAAGTTTGTGATATTTTTTTTCTGAAACTAATCCAGGCTAGGTTACTATTGTGAGATTGCTTAATTAACTGCATGACGACAAACAAAACAAATAGTTTTGATGCTAAATATAAATATGACATAAATGTTACATATATTAATCAACATTCACACTTGCGGACATGTTTTTTTTTTACTTACTGTGTCGACGAGTTCTATTATTTTTGAAAAGAAGTACCACCAGCATACATTTGCCATCTGGAAAATATTTATAAAATGTTAGAAATATTAATCAATATTAATATTTATTAAAATATCATAAAAAGAATCGATCAAGCTGATCATATTAGGACACTACCAATACAAGAATGTAACAGAAGGTTGTGCTTCATGTTAATCCCTTAAAATGACAGAGTGCACCCTTTTTTCCTTTGGTTGACAGAATTATTTCTTAATTCCGAAACGCATGTCGTTTTATTTTTTTACAATTTCCGTATTTCTGCGATAACATTTTTTCAAAGGTAATGTATAAAGAAATAAATTTTCGTAAATTTCAAAATAGATACACAAACTGTATGAAAGAACAAATATCTTTCTCTAGTTCAATTCCACATAGATTGGTTTCTCTTTGTTTGGTATGAAAGCAAATACAGATATACTGCGAACGCTGTTGTTTCACTACTTACACGTATAGCTAGTGGGTCCGTGGAATAGTCGACCGGTTGACATACATAACTGTACCCGGCCAAAACAGATGATACTAAAAACTGAAATAAAAATTTTCATCTAACTGTCGCAAATTGTGTACTGCAGAAATGTTGTGGGTCCTACGTAGTTACTGAACAGAAAATGATAACAAATATATAGTTTGTATTTGAGAGGTGACTTTCGGGAAGACAGTGCGGTGTGGTTACACATACTATGTGATGATGCACTGAAACGAACTGGTCTCAGAAAGTTAGAATATGTTCACTTTTTACTGTAATATATGTGTTTTAGGCGAGGCAATTTCAGGAAGGCATATTTTCTTAATTATCATTATTAAAAGCTTCCCTTTTAGAAACTGAGGCGGACTTTGGGAAACCAGTCAGACCCGCCAAACTTCTAAACCAAATCTCCAAACAACGTTTGAAGATAAATTGGGTGAGAGTTAGAAATAAAGCTGATATAGGGTACAGTAAGAAGAAATAAACGTACCTCATAAAACATAAAAGCCGACAACAACACAAGTCCTAGGTTGTACAGCACTATAAAACCTTTAAGGTCCATTGCTTTTTGTGCTTCCATTAGCTTTGGGCCTTGTTTTATTGTGATGAGATACATCAAGAATATCGTCAGTACAGGTCCGGGGGTCGCCATTAAGGGCCAGTCTTGAACACGTGGATCTATAAAACATTATAGTACGTTTTATATACTCATCCGTTTATAAGATGGTAAAGGTCCAATTAAGTGTCGCCACTTTTACAGTCTTGAAGCGAACATCTATAGAAAGTGACTGCTAGTTTCATCTGTTGAAAAAGGTTCGTACCAAAGGCTGTCATCATAAGTCTTAGGACAAAAACCCACTAAGATATGATTTTGCGGGACGTGATTTGAAAAGTTGATATATGATAAAGAATTAGAGTAACTGTAAACTTAAAAAAGATATTACTATTTTGCTGGAAACTGATTTGAAAAGTTGAAATATGATAAAGAATTACAGTAACTATAAAGAACAAACATTCTTTGCATACGTACCGCCTTTCGATAGCATCCATTCATAAAATTTTGATAGTTGCCCCACAGAAAACATCATCTACGTTGAGTTGAGTCTAGATGATAGATAGCAAATATTTAGATAAAGACGCCTATACAAATGTTGTTCTCACCATGTTTTATTTTTATAATTACTATTACTTTTTATGCCCCTGAAGGAAGCAAACAGTTCTTGAACTGCTTGTCTGTCAGTCCGTCCGTCTGTCTCAATTTATAGACGTGAATTTCGGAGGGAGACGCTGATGACCTTAGACTGTCAGGACGCGCTCTAGAAAAGAGTGAATTCAGTCCCAATCTAAAGATGTGAATTTCAGAGGGAGTAGCTCGTGTCGCCAGAGACTTTGATAACAATTGTTGATAGATTAGTACCATGTCCGGTGAACTGAACTGGGTATCATATACTCAGGCAGTATTCATAACTTACTAGTACTTACTAGCAAAACAAATCTTCAAAAGATTGAAAAAGAAAATCGGAATAAAACCAAATCAAAATCATATTAAACTGAAGTTGGACTTCTAGTGTCCTCATTTCAAACTGTGTCCCTACACACAAAGGCAATAAAAACATTCTTTTTACTCAATAATGTTACATAGCAAAGATTTTACGCGGTATTACATTTGTAATTATAAATTCGAGTGTGCATGTAATAGACATGTTTACCTTTACAACATAATACATAACAAGTATTTACAAATACATGTAATATGTAACACCTTAAAGATAAAGTCGGGTTATATGTACAAAGTCTACCGCGAGGGGACAAAGCTTTGAAAAACGACACAACCCCTCAGAAAATTACAACGCGTATTTATGACCGACCCATAAAGCAATTATTGCGTTCCTGTACATATTTATTTGACTGTTTAAGATTTAGTTTAATCATGTCCAGAACATATAACAAATTATTACATTCCTGTTGTACAGAAGTTAAAAAGTACTTTAAACACGAATATCTGTAGTGAAGTATTAAAAGATTTTCTTTGCGATCGCACGTGCGTGTCTGATCCACGAGGCATGCGTAGTAACAGTAAATGGCGGACAACGAGTTAGCGACATGGAGATAGATGCGCTTAACTGATTTAGACCAGTTGTTCCATTCAAAACAGAATATTATGTAAAAAGTAGTATTTGTAGAGGTCAGTGTCTGCTTTCGTTACTTTGTTTTACCGTTACAAACAGTTGCTGAAATCTTTTTTTATAGACGTGGAGGTATATTATGTAAAATAAATGCAAGATTATGTTAAAACAACTGTATGTCACATTGACCTACTATTAAATTAGGACATGTATATACAAGTAGAAGCATAAAAAACGAGCAATGCACATAAAAAATAAATGAAATGAACTTTCACAGTACCTTAAATTATCCTTGAGATGATCCAATTTAAAAGCGTACTAGTATTGAATGAATTTGAATATCAAATAACACAATCGCTGCACAACTGGGTAGCTTAACTACATGTATTCTATTAGGGTAAATCAATATAGGTTTTAGTCATGTACATGGTCAATATACATGTATACTGATACTACCTGTAAGATCAGTAACGGGCGTAGCCAGTAAAGAGCACAGGCAAGAAAAGCACATCCCTCAGTTCAATCAGCTTGGATTTTTCTGGTATTCAAGCGTTCGCTAATGCTGTCCCCTCCTTCGAGGCTTTAAACCAACGTCCCATTTGTCAGTGCTACACACTGACTATGGAAACGAACCACGGGTATTGCTTTCTATATCTTGCACTATCCCTACAATCTAAAATAACTAAACTGCAATGGGCGTCAGTCGTATGAGCAACCGGTACCACCGATAAGAGAGGCAAATAATTTTTTTGACCGGATCGTTCGTCCACTGATATAGCGCTGGACTTAAAATCCAGGGGTCGCGAGTTCGACTTCCCTCACTTCCGCTCCTTCACTAATAATATAAGTTGTCTTTCAGATGAGTCCTATGTGTCAGTGCTTTACGCTTTGCATGGAAAAGAACCAGGGGTGTCTCTGGAATCGGATGCTTTCTGTATATTGCAGTATCCCCTACACCCTAAAATAACTCTGTAGGGGGCGTCGGTCATATGGACAACCGGTACCGCCGATAAATACTTATATAGAGATCATGAGCCTTTTTTAGTGGATAAATCTCAACTGTTCAAAAGCTGGAATTGATACCGAGGAGTTGCGAGTTCGACCCCCATCTCCTCCACTAACATTACAAGTTGTCTTTCGGGAGAGACCCATGTATCAGTGCTATACACTGAGCATGTAAAAGTACCAGGGGTGTCTCTGGAATGAGATGCTTTCTGTATATTGCACTATCACCACTGCCTAAATTAACTCCTCTGAAGAGAGCGCCGGTAAATGGGTTACCGGTACCGACGATAAATTATCGTAAAAATACATGTAGATATTTAGGCAGGACTTAAAATAGTCTTAAGAGAAGAAAATAAAAAGGGCATACCCTAAGATTAAGATCATCCCATTTCCTTTAAAGTCAAATTAATGTGACTGATGGTGTCGGTCGACAATGGTAATGCTTTAATATTACTATTAGTTGTTGCTGTATAGTTTTGAGTAAATCGCAATTTGATAACACATGAACACTTTCTTAGTGTCTATTTTTCCTGAAGAAATTTATTTGTTTGCTTTTTATGTTTTGTTTTCTTTTTTGCCTTCATTTCATAGAGAATGGGTTAACAAGTATCATCGCTATGTAAGCTTATGTCCCTTTGATCAATTTTATAAGTCTACAGTACCAGTTTTCTGTACTGTAAGCTGATTGAATTTATAATTTATATTAGTTTCTCGAGCAGTTTACATGCAATCACATCTCTGTATTACATGTGCATTAAAATGGGAGATAAGAAAAGTTCTAGAGTTGAAGGCTTTTCAGTAAAGGTGGTTTCTTTATCTGATAGACATGTTCAATATATCAACGATTTAAGACAAATAGGAGTAGATCAGTTGTCCAGGGCTCACTAGTTGACCTGCAGTGGACGTTTGTCATATGGGCAACTGGTCCTGACGATAAATGAGCTCAATTAAATAGATAGAATTAGAAAGCAAACAATTTCATCCAGTACACTGTCAGCAGCTGAGTTTCTGAACGTTTCTTACCGAGTCCATATTGTCGTTTGTAATTCTGAGCTACAACCTTGTGCATATTGTCGTTTGTAACTCTGAGCTACAACCTTGTGCATATTGTCGTTTGTAATTCTGAGCTACAACCTTGTGCATATTGTCGTTTGTAATTCTGAGCTACAGCCTTGTGCATATTGTCGTTTGTAACTCTGAGCTACAACCTTGTGCATATTGTCGTTTGTAATTCTGAGCTACAACCTTGTGCATATTGTCGTTTGTAACTCTGAGCTACAACCTTGTGCATATTGTCGTTTGTAATTCTGAGCTACAACCTTGTGCATATTGTCGTTTGTAACTCTGAGCTACAACCTTGTGCATATTGTCGTTTGTAATTCTGAGCTACAACCTTGTGCATATTGTCGTTTGTAACTCTGAGCTACAACCTTGTGCATATTGTCGTTTGTAACTCTGAGCTACAACCTTGTGCATATTGTCGTTTGTAATTCTGAGCTACAACCTTGTGCATATTGTCGTTTGTAACTCTGAGCTACAACCTTGTGCATATTGTCGTTTGTAATTCTGAGCTACAACCTTGTGCATATTGTCGTTTGTAACTCTGAGCTACAACCTTGTGCATATTGTCGTTTGTAATTCTGAGCTACAGCCTTGTGCATTTTTCGTTGAATTAGTTGTACAACACATCTTTTAACTTATTTGTTTTCACAAACTGGACATTTCCTTACAGTCAAGTGATGAAAATCTAGAAAGTTCAAATAGCTATAATTCACGATGTCATTTTGCACAAGTATACTCTACCTATAATTTTACAGTCTCTGAAGTTTCGTGTTTACGTAACGTGTCAATAAACCAATTCAGTCATAAACTTCAGCTAAATTTTAATTGTTGTCAAATATATTGGCTCTAATTGTTAATGAAACATACATATTATGTACTGCATGTGCATGTATATGTGAATTTAATGTAATACAAATGTACCTAAATGGGTTTACCTTCAAAAATGTTTAAGCTATTTGTGATTAAAGACAAGAGAACCTGAACAAGGATCATTCTTGGGGTGACTTATTTCCAGATTTAGTTTTACATCCTGGATGCAAAATGATTTTAAATTTTGATACGCAACACCAAAAAGCACGTTCCATGTTTTGTTCAAACAGATACTGTGGCGCGTTTCCTACTGTCTTTAAGTTTTCTTCAGTAAAATGATGACCGTGTCTTGATCATCTTAGCAAACAACACATACGACTATGTTCTCAAAAGAACTAAGAAAACATTTAGAACTGGTCTGAAGTTCATAACAAGGTCAACCTAAAACAAAGCAAGCTTAATGATTAAATAAAATATTAATATACTATTAGCCAATGTTATGTTCACAAATTGATTAGTTTAAACTTAAACAAAATTATATTTTAAAAGCACTTCTTTTAATTTCCACGGAGTGACTATATATCAGGCAAATCAATAACACATAACAAATGCTTGTGTGTAAGAGTTTAGACATAGAAAATATTATGTTGGTACAATTGTTGAGCAAAATTATCCTTATAATATCTGAGTTATGCAGTTGTGTAATTTTCCTTTGAGGCCAGAAGGTGGTTTAGATTGGAAGAAGGCGTATATTCATTTTATGACCATTGAAATAAGTGAATACTTGTTGATTATGTGAATAGAAAAAATAATTGTTTTGTATGCTATTTCGCAAATTTTGAATTCGAAAAAAAAACTTAGTTCAAAAGAACAAAACAACAAGAATTCATGCATAAGTCGAAAAAAATGCCAACCCCTCATTGGCCTGAAACTGGGACATCAGTGTCCTTTCGAAACAGTTCTAATTCAGTCAAAGTTGGTCCCCGTACCAACAGATCTGCGGTTTATTAACATTTCTAAATAATTTTGACCTTGAGACTTAAAGTTCTTAAAATTCTCCTCATGTGTTACTTAACCGATTATTTAGAGTAAAAGAGTTTCGTTTTCAGTTAAAACATTTTCATTCTTATCTAATGAGAGGCCTGACAAAGAAACCAAAATAGCAGCTTTTACTGAAACAGGGCAACTGGTAAAAAATAAAATATTGAAGACATAACTACAAAAATGATATCATTACTTGATAATACAAAGGCAGCGCACATGGTTTTGAAATAAGATAAATAATAAGTGTATAAATTAACCTAAACAATTGATCACGTCTGTAGTACATGTTGTACATTTTGATGATATAATCAAGTTAATTACAGATGGGATGTAAAAAGATTTTAAAGGGGGCATTTGAATTATATCCATGTTTTAATCACTTTTATTGAAGTTGTGAAATCATGTGAATTCATTTTTCTTCAACAAAATGACCAGATATGAATGACTATATTCTCATAAAAAATCATTTGATCTTTCACTTTTTATGAAAATTACATAATAATGTCTCCCCTTAAAATTAAAAATTGGGATAATAATCAAGTGTTTTTCGTCTGCGACACAATTCAGCACTTGAATATTCCAAATGTCTATTTTTGCTTTATTTCAACAATCTATAACCTTTTAATGATTTTAGTCTGTTTAAATCCTACTGTTTTGTGTCTTTTTCTATTCTAGCCTGGTTGCGCTACCATGATAGACAGGATATAATCCAATTTTTACAAACTCAGATTTTCAATCTATTTCTTGAAGAAAAGTTATGTTTTCATTGTTTATATTGTATGCATGAAGAAAATACCATCACACATGCACATGCAGTGGTCATAAGCCTTCAACGTACATTAAATACTATACTTTATATGGATCTGCTGCGATTGACCAAGGAACATTTTGGAACCATCAATATCAAATTAAGTAAATTGAAACAAGAATGACTTCAGTGATCGGAAAGTTTGAAAAGGGTTGCTAAGTTTACTTTCCAAAGTTTCTAGGCAGCCCAAGACATGTCAAAATTTCTATATTTAAACCTTGAATGACAATTCCAAGAATATGTTTTTCTTCCCACAGAGAATGAGAATTTGAGATCCATGGACGGTTATTTCTGTAGAAGAGAACTGTAGAAGAGAATGGTCATTATAAATTATTTAAAATCACCTCATAATCTTGCTTTTCCCCCGGTCTGTGTTTAAGAGAAAATTATATCTAAGGAATTACCGTCTCTGGTAGGAAACGGGAAACGAATTTTTGTGTAGCAGTAGCAGTAATACAGTGTGAGTGTATTTCTGAAATTGGAACAAAGAGAGCTGCCGACCTGACAGTGCTTCCGATAGGTAATCAACTATGGAGTACACATTCTCCTATAATAGATGAAGGGCTTTACTACTAAATATTTTCTTGTATGCATAATATTCCCAGATTTGGTGAAAACTATACCAAGATACTTGTCTCTGAATGTGTGTCCTCGATTTTGAAATAACAATTCCTATGTTATCGACATCAAAAAAATAAAACCTTACATGTAATATCTTTGTTCGAATTCCACATTTCACAGTATGGTATAACATCATTTCAAATATTTTGTAATTTGTGTGCACTAGATAACACCCGAAGTACAACTGGTACTCTATCATATTTATGGTTTAACGGTTTAGTGGCGTAGTGAACAGATATGTTTTTGTAACTATAACGACTGAATTGACTCCAGCAAAGTAAGAATGTTCTTCAAATTCATCCTTGTGTCTGTATTCACAAAGACAGACTCATATCTTTATTTTTGCGTTAAAACGGCATATTTTGTACAATTTCTATTTTTAAGTTAGTTTATACAAATCAATTTTATTTCTATTGTGTCGAAAGCTTTTAGCTACTAGAATCATTTTCAAATCCGTCCCTGGAACCAACCAGTACTAAGTAATGAGAATAAAGTTTCTTGCTGAAGGAAATAACCGATGCCGACACGGCCGCTGACGGGGTTCGAACTCGTGTCTTGACTAGCGATCCTAAGATTACAAGTCCGACCTTTTAACCGCTCTGCTTCACCTTTCTTTATATAGCTATAGTTGAAAGAATTAACAAAGATTTGCATTTCAGATTATGTAGCAACATACTGCAAGATACATGCAGTGAATACACAAGTACTTGCCGCGCTTTGATTTGTTTAAGGGAAAGTCATTAAATCTGTAATTTTTGCATCAAAAACTTTTAATTAAAAATACAAACTTACCTGATTTGGATCAATTTATTTTTAAAATCAATAAATACGATTTATGAAGTGACATATTTTAAGTGATGTACAGAATAATCGGATTTTTTTACATTGATAATGATCCAAGATTCTCCCAAATTGATCATGTTGATTACGTCAGCGCATGGTACAAAATGAAACACTATTCAAATATAGGCGTCGCCGTTCTCGGCGCCGCCAATAATAGTATATTATTTCAACAGATAAAACAGCCTAGCTGATCAAACATCTTCAATTTTATTTTAGTTGTCTCTGAAGAATTCACCATTTATTCAGCTTATGCAATGTCCAAATCATAATAAATACATGTATATTTAATATTGAGCAATTTAAGAAATTCATATGAATGATATATACCTGTCTCTTAAAGATTTCGCAATGTATTGAAGGTGCGGTGTATAGATCTGAGTCTTATTGTTGAAATATTGATTATGCCCTTTGCTAAACAAACTTATTCAGGCCTATAATTATTTGAAAAATTTTCAAAACCATTTTCAAAAATTATCTTTTTCAAAGCTTCTATACAGATATCGATATTTTCAGACAACGATTGATTTAGACACAGAAAAATGTATCAGGTGATTTAAATACACATTACTTAAACTTCTGTTTAAATCTAAGAGACTTTACTTTCAAATTCATCTCTTAAAGTACAAAAGGGGATTTGATATTAAAACAAGGTAACTGTACTTATTGTCTTTATTTCATTAACTATGCGTCGTATATTTTGATCATTGGAGCACGGGTCCAAGATCATATCTTTTCGGAAAAAAATTTGCTTTATTTCCGTTGCAGAAGAACAGAAGTAAAATGCCCAATCCTATTTCAGTGAATTTCTTTCAAAAAATTATCCCAAGCTCCGAATCTATGAAAAAAAATGAAATTTGATGTTCCGCTGAAATAGGACTGAATTTTATTTCTATTCTTTTGCAAGGAAAATAAAGCAAAATTCCACCCGAAAGATACGATCCTGGACCCGTGCTTCAATAACTTCAAGTCGATTTGCTATGCTTGCTAATTATCATTGTTTCTTCCAATATATATTTTCAGCTTCCAAACACTTAAATAAATATGACAATACTATAGACTGCGACAATTTAATATTTCTCTGTAACAGCATTGAAAATGTTTTGCAAAATTTTCAATCAAAATAATTCTATGTCAAAAGAGCTTGTGACAATATAAAACCTTTTTGACATCTTCAAAGCAAATATTCTGACAGTTTCGTAAACTCTGAGCTAAAATGTTACCTTAAAGTGTTCACAAGATTTTCGACTGATCTGAATTGGTGAACTAGTTTTTGATCCTACATGACCTAATTTCAAACTTTTCAAGAGATGATCAAAGCAAAAATTTGAGCAAGTTCCATAAGAATTACTAAAACTTGTGACTTCTACAGTGTTCTCAAGTTTTTCTACTGATCTTAGCTGGTAACAGTTTTTTTACCACACATGAGTCAGTTTCAAACTCTTCCAAAAGGTCAAGACAAACATTCTGAACAACCGTCAGAGCCTGGCAAAAAAAACTGGCCATTGTATCGTTTAGAGTGTTCTTCACTTAACTTAAATCGATGTGACCCCAAGGTTTTCCACTGATCGTAGATCATAAACCTGTTTCAAACTTGCTCTAGAGACCTTAAAAGCAAATATAAAGTTTCATAAAGTTTCTGGGCCAAAAATGTGTCCTCTAGAGTGTTCGCCAGGTTCGACATTCCAAACTGGTGACCGAGTTCTTTACTCAGTGGACCCTCTTTCAGAATCCTTGATTTTGAACCTATATGACCTAGTTTTGAAATTGTCCAAGAGAACATCAGGGCATTCTAAACATGTTTCACTGAGGTCGGAATAAGAGTGTGACCTCTAGAGGTTCACAAGCTAAACAGTTGTCGACAAACGCTGGATGACAAATAAAAGAAATTTAAGTGTGGCCGCGAAATCACATAGTGAGCACCTTTTGCCCAAATGAGCGAAAAACCTGTGCAATGGACTATTAGATCATGGTAAATGCAAAGAAGATAAAAAGATTTTTATGAGATTGAAAAAAAAAATTTCTTTGTTTAACATGTGACAACACTGGGGATGTCTGTAATGACCCGATAATCTTAATTGGGTTAACTTTATAAATTGCTGTCTTCAACACTTTCACAAAGAACTATCAAATAAAGGGAACCGTTCAGCATGACCAAAGCTTGTTCACCATATACAGTTACAGTCTGTATAAAGTATAGCTGTCCCAGCTCTATCAAAATGAGAGCAAGAATTGCACTTACAAAATCTGTATAAGTCCACATGGTCATATACAAGTGGATGATGTGAGAGGTTCTTTTGCAGGTGTCCAAAGTCTTGGATTTGAAAACAGTTCCTACAGAATCACTGGGCTGTTACCAATGAGGCTTTTCAAACTACAGGAGTGACGCCATAGTAATTACAATTTTGAAAATGCATTTTATTCACAAGTTGATCAAATTCCTGATATTGGATAAAAGTTATGAAAAGAACACTATCATTATAACAATTCATATGTTTACATTGTACATTCAAGACAATGTTGAACAGAGAGCCATGCGTACGACATTTAAGCTATTTGTAGTATGAGTTCTTTACTTTCAGAATTTTTATATTCAGTTTATATACAAGAATTGTGGTCATAATAGTTTGCATCAGATACCGTAAACCAATTGATTTTTTGCTTACACCCCATTTTCGTGGAAGCAAGTTTTCTGCAAAATTGTTGTATGTGCGAATGAATAAATCCATCCTTAGAAAATTTAATTATCCCTCCCAGTTTCATATCATTATCTTTTGAGAGAGACAGTTTCCAATTTAGAAACTACTAAAAAAAGTTTAAATTCAAAGTTGTGGTCTTTCTTCAGACCAGGTATTAATTAGTTCTTCATCCTTTTGATAAATATTTCTGTTATAAATATATCTACAAGTCATCTTGGATATCAAAGATCTGTTACAAAAATACCACCTAAAATCAACTGGCGCATGTATTAAATATGCCTTCTTGATAAAAGCAGAACTCTCAACCATTTCAAGACTTTTTAGAAATGGTTCAAAGCCCTATGAGCAATCTGAGTAGTTCTTGTTGAAATCTTGGAAACATGAAACACTTTTCTATTCACTAGACTTGTTTCTTATTTCTTCTTGTGCTTCTTTGCGGTTCATTATCTTAAAGAACAAAACTTTGATACTTAAAATGTGGTTGAATATATGTGACTCCTGAAATCTTTTTATGGCAATTTTAAAAGAATTATTTGATACAATGAAAAGCACTGTTGCAAATGAAAAAAGTTCCTAATATCATCCTTTAATAAAAGTATGCTACTTTACTGCGAAAACATTTGAAATGTAATGTAAAATTTAATTGGTTTACAGTAATTCACGTATTATGTTTGGTTTTTATTATTGTACATTCTTGAGACAAACATGATAAACATGCATAACAACTTCAAAGTCAAATTTTAAAGATCAACACTGAGTAAATTTATACTGACATTAATCACATCAAAGGTAGCAGTAATTTCAAGGGCAAAAAGAGTGTCTCATTGTTCATATAATGAAAAATATTTATTTTGTAAGCAGAACACTAGACTTCCAAAATTAATGCATCACAGCAATTAAGTATTTACTCGAGTACAAGAACTCTTGACAAGTTAAGCTTGCAGGTTATATTCCAATCATTGGAAATCAAGAGTGGAAATTGGAAATTGGTGTTCTGATTACCTAGCACGAATTTTCATCACAGCCTGATAGTATGTCATGCACATGTTTCTAGTCTCTTACTTGAAACCTCTGCTTATTCATAGTACAAGAGCGTCCTGGAATTTTTCATGCATAGAGAGTTTATAACATCACAAGGCACTCTTGTTCATCATAACCCGATAGTGAGTCACGCAAATGATCCAGGTCTCTCACGTTAAAGCACTGTTTTGTTTTGACATATTTTATAGTTTCCCCAATTCAAGATTACTGTGTTACTCTTTCCAATTTTCGTTTCACTATGCATGCTTCAATAAATACCACTTTTCTGTATAGCAACTTAAATCTGCCATTCTTTCAGATATTGCCTTATTTGGAATGTTTTAATTTGGCGGTGTCTTAGATTTGCGGAAACCAAACAAACCTGTAAAATGAAACCTCATCTTACTGTTAATTTAACCATTTTAGAACAATAAAACCAGTTTCTTGTCTATTTTATATTATAAGTGTTTGACAGTCACTAAAAATTTAAGATGACAAAGCATTTTACACCTTACAGCTGGATGCCTGTTACTACACCCCATTCTTGTGTAACTTTTGTTATACTTCCAATCCATATTGACGACATTCGACCCCAAATAAAAAGAAAATTTCGTTTTGACCAGTTCTGTTTTTAAAGGGGCTGTGCTCCAGATGACAAAAAAAGGAAAGTTTTCTTGTATTATAAATTTCTTGTAATATTTATGACTAATGCTTAAAAAATAACTTACTGACAAAAGATAAGTCTAAGAATTACATTATAAATTGATTTTTTTCCTTTCAAAGTGCTATACCGTAACGCGACGGTATAATTATATCGTATAAGATTTAAAGTAAATATCTGTAATATCACATGCGGCGATGGTGGTGACAGTAAAAGTGTTGGATATATTTTGTTAACATGAGGGTCCAGAGTTCAAATCAGGCTGGAGCGAAAATATTTTTTTTATTCTAACTTGACTTTTAAAATCAGTGTGAAGTAAAATATTATGTTGTTATAATCTCACGGCATCTAAATATATAATTTATGGAAAAAAAAATTTATGTCAAATCTGGAGTACTTGCCTCTCTAATGTGTGAAATATATTATGAAAGTATTTCTATAGCTTCTGTTATTGAATGACATTTTTGTGATATAACTACATATTGGTTAAAATGACATTAGTCTTGTATAACTTGATACTCATATGTAAGCTATCAACCAAATCCAGTAAATCGTATTGCTTCGATCACATCATCTTAAACCAGTATTTAAAGATTTATTTCTTCACTTATTAAAACAGTTTGGATAAAGAGGTTTTGGTTATGGCATTATGATGTAATGGAGCAATGATCAAGGTCACCATTTTCAATTATGTTTTTCCTTTCACATCAAATCAAATCTTTTTGATCTGGCAAGTGGTTCTAGCTGTAAGGTTACTGCTCAATAATAATTCATTCATCAAGATCATTTCATCCGAATTTGTCCACAAAAAGGGAAAGTTTTCTTACAGCTCTGTAACAAAATTTATAAAAGAATTGGCTAAACTTGGCCATAAACAAAAGTATTTCACAAAGTTTCAAGCTTGTCTGAATATCGTACAAGTTTACACAATGCTAGCTGATTTAAATTTAAAAGAAATAAGACCAAGACTGAGTGGTTCATGCTTTTATGAGCATTGGTTCATGCATTTATGAGTATTGGTTTATGCTTTTATGACCATTGGTTTATGCTTTTATGACCATTGGTTTATGCTTTTATGACCATTGGTTTATGCTTTTATGAGTATTGGTTTATGCTTTTATGAGTATTAGTTATGCTTTTATGAGTATTGGTTTATGCTTTTATGACCATTGGTTAATGCTTTTATGAGTATTGGTTTATGCTTTTATGAGTATTGGTTTATGCTTTTATGAGTATAAGTTATGCTTTTATGAGTATTGGTTTATGCTTTTATGAGTATTGGTTTATGCTTTTATGAGCATTGGTTTATGCTTTTATGAGTATTAGTTATGCTTTTATGAGTATTGGTTCATGCTTTTATGAGTATTGGTTTATGCTTTTATGAGTATTGGTTTATGCTTTTATGAGTATTGGTTTATGCTTTATGAGCATTGGTTTATGCATTTATGAGCTTTGGATTATGCTTTTATGAGCATTGGTTTATGCTTTTATGAGCATTGGTTCATGCTTTTATGAGTATTGGTTTATGCTTTTATGAGTATTGGTTCATGCTTTTATGAGCAATGGTTTATGCTTTTATGAGTATTGGTTTATGCTTTTATGAGCATTGGTTTACGCATTTATGAGCATTGGTTTATGCTTTTATGAGTATTGGTTCATGCATTTATGAGTATTGGTTTATGCTTTTATGAGTATTGGTTTATGCTTTTATGAGTATTGGTTCATGCTTTTATAAGCATTGGTTCATGCTTTTATGAGCATCCATACCAATTAAACAACAATACAATAATACTTCCTCATTACATCATTCTTTTCTATAATATTTTTGTTCATGCCTTGACAGTTAACTGTTTTCTTCCAATCAGTTTTTTTTATTCCTACTTCTAAGAGGGAAGTAACTTTTTATTTGGAACACGCTGATCAGATAAAAAATTGTCAGTAACATGAATTAATGTCACTCGAACTTTCACTAATATGACAGTTATATGTTGTTATATGAGATAATAAAATGTCTGCTCGAGTTGCAAATATTAAAAATTGATACCCTTGGTTTTTTGTTATGGACAGATATTACCATTTTTCGTTTTTAACTTTTCAAACACCTGGTCAAAATTAACAGGTTGTTATAAACAGCAACCTAATACTTTATTTCAAAAATATAGGGAAACTTAAAGACTTCAACAAAATCCATATTCACCATCCATTTTGTTCCGTGTCTTCTGGCCATATAGTCACAAAAACATCATATTTAACATCTGATGTATATGTAAATTCTGGTTTCCTGGCCTCTAGTGACTTCTTTGCTTGCACTCTGTTCACATATTTCTGTGCAACTTGTCTGCGTAACAATCTGCGATTTCTGTTCAATAGATGCTGAGTGATAGTGTAGACAAGAAAATCGGGACTGCAAGAGGGCATATATATATTTAAAGTTACGACCGTTTAAATAAGTGAATATTTGTTTGTTGTTGAGATAGAAAAATGAAATTTTCCAAATATTTTGCAAATTTGGAATTTAACGATAACATTTTGATTCCAAGAAACAAGAATTCATGCATTAGTTGAAATTAAAAATAAAACTACATTGGCATTAAATTGGGACATCAATGCCCTCAAAGACATTTCTACTTCTTTCAAAGTAGGTACTCATATCAACAAACTTGCGGATTGTTAAAAAAATTTAAATACCATTGAATTTGAGAAAAAGAAATCTTAAAATCCTACTCGTCTGACCAATGAGCCGATTAATTACAATAAAAGAAGTTCTATCTCAATTAAAACTTTGTCATTCTTTCCTAAAAATACAAAACCAGTTTTCTGAGAACCTTGAAAAAAGGAAACAAAAATATTAGCAACTTGTATCAGATCATGTGAAATCATATTAGTAAAATGTAAAATTAGATTGGTAAAAGGTGCACTTAGATTGATGATTGGTAATAAAATGGTTTGTGTTGATCTGAACTTCGACAATATTTCAAATGATGAAACCATGGAAACAGCTTTTATATAAAGTTTTCAATAAATGCTTTTTGTTCCCTCAGAAATCATCAGTTATTAAGCTTTTGACAATCTCCATATCACATTTTATTAGTTTTTTATTAGTAGAAAATTTCATTCAAAATTAGATGTTTTGTTTAAAAATATCTAGTTAATGCAGGTACAGTTTGTCCGCCAGTTCCGGTGTTTCACCGGTTCCGAAGGATTCCGAATATTATTTCCCCAAAATTAATTCATCCGTAAGCGAAAGTAATCAGCTGTGTTCTTGCACGTGTATCAACTTAAATCTTGTACTAGGTTTAATGAAATTGTTCTTTAATGTAGTTAAATGTCCCAATCAAATGTGAAGGGGGTTCTTATATCAGATACAAGAGGGCCATGATGGCCCTGAATTGCTCACCTGTGTACTTTGCCTGAGGGTCTACCGTTAAGCAAACATCAGATGCAACATTACATTTTCTAACTGAAGATATTCAAAGATCTCATATTTTATACAAACAAGATTTTCAAAGTTTTCCCTTTGTAAAATAAGTTGACCCCCGGGGCAGGGCCAAATTTGACCTCAGGGGCATAATTTGAACATACTTGGTAGAGGTCCACAAGACAATATGCTACATACCAAATCTTAGATGTCCAGGCCTTGTGGTTTCAGACAAGATGATTTTTAAAGTTTTACTATATAAGCCTATGTAAAATCAATTGACCCCCGGGGTGGGGCCAAATTTGACCCCAGGGGCATAATTTGAACAAACTTGATAGAGGTCCACTAGACAATGCTACATACCAAATCTTAAGGCTCAGGGCCTTGTGGTTTCACACAACAATATTTCAAAGTTTTTCCATTAAGTTGCCATAGCAACCAGATTTCTTGATGGAATTAAATTATTTGAACAACTTTGGTAGAGCTTCATGCAAGGAAAATCCCAGGCAAGTTTCATGAAATTTGGCCCAGAGGTTTAAGAGGAGATGTCGTTTGAATGAAATTGTTGACGGACGCCGGACAAATTGTGATCACAATAGCTCACCATGAGCCAAAGTCTCAGGTGAGCTAAAAACAAATTGGCTGAAAATGTCATGTTGAAAACTTGATTTCAACTTACCAGATACGCTTGGAGAGAATGGGAAAATTTTATGGACCTGAATTTTTGTAAGATTAATGTGTAAGTTTAAGTTTTATTATTGATTATACAGGTACAATTTCTGAACAAACAAGTTCAGGCCTGAAATAACTTGAAAAGTCTATTTACTTTGAAACGTTTAAGATTATTTTCAGAAAATGGCACAGCAGGTGATATCAGGTGTCTTTCGTTGTACCTGAAATCACTTTAGGTAAAGGTTTTAAAACTATCAAGTTTCGTAAACTTTAAAAAGATATTATTTTCAGAAAATGATTAACTGGGACACAGCAGGAAGTATTAACTGACAAAACCACTTTATCTTCGATCTTGCAAATTAAGAACGAGTTATTTGCGCGAAAAATCTTTTTTTAACTTGTGGGAACGAGTTACTTTGTGCGAATAAATATTTTTTAACTTGTGGGAACGAGTTATTTTGCACAAAATATTTCGTTCCCACAAGTTAAAAAAAAATTTCGCGCAAAATAATCCGTTCCCACAGATTAGAAAAAAATATTTCTGAACATAAGTCGTTCCCACGGATTAATAAAATAAACCGACCATGTCCTCTCCATGCTTCCGTAGCAGAGGACATCAGGTGACATTTTTTACATAAAAATGTCCCAATTTCGTTAGCTTTAAAAAGACATTGTTATTTTCAGAAAATGATTAACTAGGACACAGCAGGGGGTATCAGGTGACGTAAATACACTATATTACTTCGATCCGGAAAGGTTAGTTTATCTGGAGAAAGGAGGTGATTAAAACATTAAAACATGGTAATAACATTTTTCACTTCTTTCATTTATTAACAGTATATTTGTTTATTTCAATTCAGTTTCCTGTTCTTGATTGTCATAATTAAAACGGATTCCACCTTGAAATTGAACTATCCAAACAATTTGACGTAATTATATACTTCTCCTTATTTCTTGTAGACAAATAAGTTCATAACATCTGAGTTTAACTGTTACAAATGACAAGAAAGTGTCATGGAAATCGAATTTCAAACTAGATTTAAAAAGTTTGGTCAGAAACTATCTATAACAAAAACGAAATTTGCTTCTAAATTCAACATATCTTTTAGTTTCTTCAGATGTCTATAAGAAAATATAAGACAACATTGTCAAGGCCACTGAAACCAAATTTTGAACAATGTCATGGTACCCCAGACAAATATCTTGGAAAATTTACAGTCACTTGACCATATCAAAATTTAAACCCAGAATGATTTTCAATAATTTCATGTTATTAAAACCCTCGAGTATTCTGAGAGTAATAGTGGTTTCAGAGTGAGATTTTTTTTAAAAACTTTTCCATGTATATTTCAAGAAAAACATTCGAATATATCATTTTAGGGTTATGACTGAATAAATGTGCAGAATCAGGGCCTTAATCTCAATTAAGGCCTTGGCAGAATGCAAGGCAATTTTACTAGTCATTTAGCACTTCTTACTGTTTATGATTTAAATTGACTTAAAAGGTTTCCACTTTTATAGGTTTTAGACATGTCTTATCCTGTACAATCAGAAATTTAGCTGTTTTTGTAATCCTTTTCTCAGGCTGATAGTGCAATAGATCAAATCTTCAGCTTTCATATCTTATGTCATATTGAAGGAAACATGGTTATTTTTCAGTTATTTCTTGATTAGGCTGATACCAAACTCATCAGAATGGAGCTAGTACCAACAGTTCAGTCTTTGGACACTCTGCTGCCTACAGCCTGGCAATCAAATAAAGCCCTTGCAGCATGCATGACTGAGCTGTATGACAAGAGCTTATGGACCGATGTCAAGCTTCACTGTAAGGATCACACAGGAAGTGACAGAATTCTTGCTCATAAAATAGTTCTGGCTGCAAGAAGCCCCGTTTTCCAGGCCATGTTTTTCGGGCCATGTGCTGATGGTAAAGATGAAGTTCAACTTGACAACGCTGAGGCAAAAGTACTGAATTTGTTTTTAAGGTAATGAAGCACTGAATATTTTGGCTGTAAGTCTGCTGTTAAGCAAACATCAGAAACCAATTAACAGTTTCTGAATTGAAGATTTTCAAAGATCTTATATTTTATACAAAAAGAACCATGGGGCAGGGCAAATTTGTCCCTAAGGACATTATCTGAAAAAGCTTGGTATGCATCCACTGTACAATGCTACATAAAACAAGAGCCACCGCAAGTGGGGGCCACGCTCAACTTTTTCCTATTTCCAAAGGCAAACACATCAGAGGAAGCACATTGCGGTGAAGGGATTTCAAATGAAACATCATTTGGAAATATAATTATACATAATAAAGTTATGGCCAATTTTAGCAACATTCAGAAATTTGACCTTAAAGGTCAAGGTCAGTTTAATTTTCTTTGGAGGTATTGTCTAAAAGGTAGTTATGTCCAAGCATGAAGACACTACAAACATTAACAACAAAGATATAGTCAAGTTAAGTAATGTCAAGGTCATTTAAAGGTCAAGGTAATGCTTGAATTGTTCAACACGTTTGTTTTATTCTCAGTGTTGTTTTGTCCCTGTATAGAACAAATCCGTCCATAAATAACAAGTTTGGCTATTTTAGCAAAATGCAATAATACGAACTTGACTGTAAAGGTCATTTAAAGGTTAAGGTCAAACTTGAATAATTTAACATGTAGATTTTGTCATGAGCATTGTGTTGTCCAAGTATTAATAAAACAGAAAGAAAAATGACGTTAAGGGCAATATTAGCAAAATTCTATAATTTGACCTTGATGGTCAGGGTTATTTGAAGGTCAAGGTCACAGATGAATGATTCAATGTGTCAGTTTTGTCATAAGTGTTGTTTTGTCCCAGTATAAATAAAATCAAACCATAAATAACAAAAATTTGGCTATTTTAAGCAAAATTCAATAACTTGACCTTAAATGTCAAGGTCATCTAAAGGTCAAGGTCATACTTATAATAAATTAAAATTTTGGTTTTGTTGTTTTATCAAAATATAAATCAAATCCATAAATAAACAACAGTTATGACAATTTAAGCAAAATACAATAATGGGACCTTGACTGTTAAGGTCATTTTAGGGTAAAAGTCATACCTGAATTATTTAACATGTAAGTTTTGTCAAAAGTGTTGTTTTGTCCAAGAATGAATCAAGTCTAACCATAAATTACACAGTTATGACCAATCTTAGCAAAATTCAATAATTTGATCTTGCTAGTCAAGGTCATTTTTTAAGTCAAGATCAAACTTGAATCAAAATGTCGGATTTGTCAAAAGTATTGTTTTGTCCAAGTACGAATCAAATCCATCAATAAATGACAAAGTTTAAATGATTTAAGCAAAATTCAGACATCTGACCTTGACGGTCAGGGTCATTTTTAGGTCATGGTCACACTTGAGTTATTCAACAAGTGCGTTGTTTTGTCCAAGTATGAATCAATTCAAATAATAAATGACAAAGTTATGGCAAATTGTGGGAAAATTCAATAATTTGACCTTGAAGGTCAAGGTCATTTTAACGTAAAGTTGATACATGAAAGAATCATAATGTCGGATTTGTCATAAGTGTTGTTTTGTCCAAGTATGAGCAAATCCATAAATAAGTACAAAATTTCTGACAATTTGAGCAAAATTCAATAATTTGACCTTGACTGTCAAGGTCATTTAAGGTAAAGGTCACACTTTAATAATTTATCATGTCGTCTTTTTCATAAGTGTTGTTTGTTTTACTAGTATTATTAACATCCAACAACAAATAACAAAATTATGGCCAGGTTTAACAAATTCAATGATCTGACCTTGACTGTAAAAGTTATTTAAAGGTCAAGGTTATATCTGAAAGAATCAAAATGTTGGATTTGTCATTAGTGTTGTTTTGTCCAAGTATGAATCAAATCCATAAATAAATGAGAAAGGTATGACAATTTAAGCAAAATTCAATCATCTGACCTTGAAGGTCAAGGTTATTTTTAGGTTATGGTCATACCTGAGTTATTCAACATGTCGGTTTTGTCATAAGTGTTGTTTTGTCCAAGTATGAATCAAATCCAACCATAAATACTAAAGTTATGGACAATTTAAGCAAAATTTGATTATTTGACCTTGACCGGCATGGTAATTTTAAGGTTAAGGTCAAACTTGAATAATTCATCTTGTTGGCTTTGTCATAAGTGTTGTGTTGTCCAACTCTGATTCAAATCCAACCACAAATAACAAAATTATGGCCAGTTTTTTTACAAAATTCAATGATTTAACCTTGACTGTCAAGGTCATTTAAAGGTCAAGGTCATATCTGAAAGTTTTGTCAGTTTTGTCATAAGTGTTGTTTTGTCCAAGTAAAAATCAAATTCAACCATAAATACTAAAGTTCTATCTTCCATTAGATATCTATCTTCCATTAACGTCGAACCCCTTTCGGGGACGTAGACGTTTCGCACGTCGGGATCAAAAGAGAAAGATTATAGTGAATAAAAATGTAGAAATGAAAGAAGTAAAGATAAAATTTTGGTTAAAAATATAAAAAGTCTTACTTGCAGGGAACTAGGGTGAGACATGTTCAATGCTACTTACTGCAGCATTGAACTGCTCTAGGGTGGGGAGGTGGGCAACATTAGGGGGAAGTTGTTCCAATGAAACACTGTTCTGGGAAAGTATGAGAACTTATAATAATCCTTGGTTGCAGTGATTAATCTATAACAGAGGGTGTGACTGTGGCGAGCAGAGCGGGTCATTGGGGTCAGATAGTCATTGATTGGGATAGCAACCAGATTATGATGAATCTTATAAAATAATGATAACCTAGCATCTATACGCCTTAATTCCAATTGCCGGAGTTGAATGGAATGGAGCATATCTGTTACACAGGATGTTCGACCATAATCAGATTTTATCCAGCGGGCGGCTCTACGCTGGACACTTTCGACTTGGTCTATTTGTATCTGGGTGTGGGGAGGCATATTCCAGTTGGGGTCTGACTAGAGTCTGGTAAGCGATGGACTTAATGGGTTCTGATCTGACCTTGATGTTTCTCCGGAGAAATCCTAAGGTTTGGTTAGCTTTCTTAGTTGACCTATTGATGTGTTCATCCCATGTAAGGTTATTTGAGATATCCACGCCAAGGTATTTAGCTGAGCTGACTGATTCAAGATGGACTCCATGTAGGTAATACTGGGTGGGAATAGGATGCTTCCTTTTTGTGACGTGGATAACTTGACATTTGGAGGGGTTGAATTCCATATCCCACTCCAACTCCCACTTTTCGAGCAGTTTGAGGTCATTTTGGAGGGTAACTGATTGGTTTGCAGATGTCAAGGTTAGGTATACCGCTGTGTCATCTGCAAACAACCGGACTTTGGAGCTTATGTTATGTGGGAGGTCATTTATGTAGGCTAGGAAGAGCAGGGGACCCAGTACAGACCCTTGTGGGACACCTGATGATACTGGGATGGCATCAGTTGAGGTGCCATTTAATACAACTGATTGGGACCTATTGTCTAAGAAACTTTTGATCCACTTTAGTGTATTTCCTCTGACTCCGTACTGGTGTATTTTCAGAAGGACTTTCTCATGACTGACCTAATCGAAAGCCTTACTGAAATCAAGCAGGATAAGATCTACTTGTTTCTTGTTGTAGACTGAGGTGACCAAGTCATTTACTAGCATAACTAATTGGGTAACACATGACCTTTTTTCTCTAAATCCATGCTGTGGGTCGTAAAGAATACCATGATTGGTGAAATGTTTGACGATAGATGATGAAACAATGTGTTCTAGGACCTTACATAGTACACACGTTAAAGAGATGGGCCTGTAATTGGACGGGTTTGACCTTTCACCCTTTTTAAAAATAGGGGCAACAAAAGCAGTTTTCCATTGGGATGGTAGTGACCCTTCTTTCAGAGATTTATTAAAAAGCACCTGCAGAATTGGTGACAGTTCTGCAGAGAGTGTTTTAGGTATAATGGGTTTTATTTTATCAGGACCGCTTGCCTTATGTGGGTTCAGGTTACTGAGAAGTTTCTCAATGCCATTTGTACCAACTGTTATACATGGCATGGTCGGGACAGATTGGGAATCTGGTTTAAGTTTCATTTTGCAAATAGAGTCTAGGCTTAGGGGAGATTTTGGGCTAAAGACAGACTGAAACTGTTTGTTCAGTACTGTAGCTTTTGCATGGTCATCCTGTTGAAGCTTATTTTCGTACTTCAAGGGGGGTATAGAGGAAGATTCCTGCCTTGAATGCTTGATAAGGGAGTATAATTTCTTATTATTAGGTTTAGTTTTGACCGTGGCATCAGTGTTGTTTAGATTGAGAATGTGTTCAAGATACTGGTTATAAGCCTCCTTAACCTTTTTCCGCACTAGATGCTTAAGATCTAGGAATTTCTTGCGATCAGAAGAGGAGCTAGTTTTTTTAACCTTAGTAAAAGCTCGATTTCTTCTCCTGATCAGTTTCTTTATATCCTGTTTGACCCAAGGAAGGTGATTTCTTATTGATGACTGTTTGGATGGAATCCATTTGTCTGTGAGGTTGTTAAGTGTACTTGAAAAATTTTCCCATAACTCTTCTGTGTTTAGTGCGGAATATTTGCCTTCATTTGTCATGACCTGGTGGTAGTCAATGAGAGACTGTTTGATTTCCTGCCAGTTCGCCTTTTTATAAAGCGGGATTTTGCGAGGCTTCTGGTAACATATCCTTGCGGATGTATTGACTTTTACTTCTACTACATTGTGATCACTGATGCCTGGGAGAATATTTACTTGGTTTACCATGATAGGGTTTGTGGTGAAGAACAGATCGATCTAGAATATTATTTTCTCGAGTGGGGAGATTAACCATTTGTATTAGATTTGAATCATTTAGGGTTTCTATGACCTGGCGGTAGAATGCCGGATGCTTGCATTCAGGGGCTGGGCTGGTGGTGTTCCAGTCAAGTTTCGGGAGGTTAAGGTCCCCGCCAACCCATACATTAGAGAACTTTTTGTTGACCTTTTCAAGGGATTTTGTGAATTCAGTGAGACTGTCTGTATCTAACTCATGTGGTTTGTAATAAGCACCTATGACTAGTGACTTATTACCAACCAGATCTAACTTTACCCAAAGGTCCTCACACTCGGACTGAAGTTCGGGCATTTCTTGGGCGGTGATACAGTTCTTCACAGCATTGAAAACCCCTCCGCCGACCTTCTTGATGCGGTCGCGGCGGAAGATGGAGTAACCTAGGTCCGGATCGAATACCTCGCTAGTATGGTGCTTAGGTTTAAGCCAGGACTCGGTACCGATCACAATATCAGGCTTTGTGGAAGTTACTAAATTGCTGAATTCAAGCTTTTTGTCTACAATTGACCTACAATTAATTACGTGAACTTTCAGTGACCTTCTTATGTTATTCTTCTTACTATTGTGAAGCTTAGGTTTGGTATGCTGGGGGGTTTGGTGACGTTTTGGTGTGGATGTATTGGCCTGAGAAAAAGACAAATCGCTCATGTTTGAGGTGTTGAGATGGGCAAAGGGGTTCGAAGTTTCGAATGAGTCCAAACTAGGGGTGGAACTATTTGAGACATTTATGTTCTCACATAGTGAGCACTTCCAGACTGCTACCCCAGCTGATGAGTCTCCGAGAATGTCGTAGAGGGAGTCTGTAATGCTTTGACAGTCTGCATGGTACCAAACCATGCACATGTCACACTGAAGGCCTTTGCTGCTCCAGGTGACGGGGAGATGACAGTTTCCACAGGGGAAAACGGTAGAGTTACCTTCCATGTACGCTTCGGATTGTACGGGTCCTGGATTGCTCTCAATGTCATGGGATAGCGTTAACAGGAGTAGACAAAGTAGGACTACTGTTTTGGGGATATCGTTTGGTTTCCTTTTTCTATTTGTGACCCTTTTAAATTTCTTGGCGAGTTGACAGACTTGACTCGAGACTGAGAGCAATGTCACTGATCTAGAGGGGATACTACTGCATGGCACACTTTGGCTGTAAAATATTAGGTTTGAAATAACAACCAAAAACGCTGCTGTAACCAAAAACATCATGAAATTTACCTGAAGTGACTTGTAAACAACACTAACCTCCGTATTGAGAATATTAAGGGAAGGTAATTCGAACTGACTGAAAACCGGAAGTGGGGGAAAATTTGAAAAATTATAGGAAAGTAACCTAAAATGCGCAAATCGGGAGTAGGTTTGAATTGAAAACTGAGGGGTAACCTATAGCCGTATTGTATTAGGGGGAATTACCTAATTACTTGCAAAGGAAAAAGAGAAAAATTTAAATTTTTAGAGCCGAAAGACAGGATGTTTTGACCCGACATATGCGTACGCACGCACAATTTTAGCAAAATTTAATAATTTGACCTTGAAGGTGAAGGTCATTTATGAGTCAAGCTTAAGTTGAGTCTGGTTCACTTGAAGATCTTGTCCAAAGGGTTGTTGTGCCCAAGTATGAAGACAATCCACCTATTAATAATAAAGTTATGGCAAATTTTAGCTAAATTCAATTATTTGACCTTGAAGGCAAAGGTCATTTATGAATCAAGGTCAAGTTTAGTCCAGTCTACTTGAAGATCTTGTCCAAAGGGTTGTTGTGTCCAAGCATGAAGAGAATCCACCAACTAATAATAAGGGGTATGGCCAATTTTAGCAAAATTCAATATTTTGACCTTGAATTTGAAGGGCATTTAAAAGTAAAGGTCAAGTTTAGTCTGGTCATCTTGAAGGTCTTGTCCAAAGGGTTGTTGTGTCCAAGTATGAAGATAATCCATCAAGGAATAAAAAAATTATGATCAATGTTAAAGTTTTCGGATGGCAACGGCTACGGCAACGACACCATGACTATAGCAATAACTCGATTTTTTTTTTCAAAAAAAAGTTGATCTAAAAATCAAAGCTTTAGAGAATACAGTTTCAGACAAGAAGATTTCCATAGTTTTTCATTTAACTAGATGGGTGTTCATTGGAACACTTGTGTTGCCCTTGGGTACTCTGTTAGAATAACTAACAAGAGGGCCATGATGGCCCTAAATCACTCACCTGAGTCTCATTGCTCATGTTACAAATATCGTTATTGGTTTATATGGGTGCAAGTTTGAATAAGTTTGCAATAAGTAATGGTAATGCAATAAGTAACTGGGTGTAATGGTACTCAAATTTTTTAGCATAGTATTTTTACTCTACAGGTCCCTGTGGCTTTGACCTTTGACCTACAGACCCCAAAAACAATAGGGGTCTTCTAATATAATTACCCTGTAAAGTTTGAAGGTTCTGGGTGTAATGATACTCCAGTTACTAAGAAGAAATAGTTTTGACTCTACAGGTCCCTGTGACCTTGACTTTTGACCTACTGACCCCAAAAATGATTGGGTTCTTTATTTGAGTAAAGAAAATCATCCTATGAAGTTTAAAGGCTCTTGGTAAAATGGTACTCGAGTTACTGAGCAGAAACAGTTTTCACACTAGAGGTCCCTGCGAACTTAACCTTTGACCTATGGACCCTTAAAACAACAGGGTTCTTCTAATACAATTATCCTATAAAATTTGAAGGCTCTGGGTGTAATGGTACTACAGTTACTCTGCAGAAATAGTTTTCACTCTACAGGTCCCTGTAACCCTGACCTTTGACATACTAGCCCTAAAAACAATATGGTTCTTCTATTTAGTAAAAAAAATGGTCCTATGAAGTTTGGATGCTCTGGATGAAATGGTAATCCTGTTATTGAGTGGAAAAGGTTTTCACTCTAGAGGTCCCTCTGACCTTGACCTTTGACCTACTGACCCAAAACACAAAAGGAATTTTTTTGCACTCAATAAGGGCAATAACCCTGTGAAGTTTGGAGTCTTTGGGTCAACTGGTACTCAAGTTATTGAAAGGAAACAAAGTGTGAAAGACAGACAAACAAACAGACACTGATGGACAAGGCAAAAACAATATGTCTCCATCAGAAGAGCAGGGTTGGAGGGGGGGGGGAGACATAACAACAAACAATTGAAGGTATAGCCCTTGGTGTTTCCCAGCAGCAGATTTTTAAAGTTTTCCCTATATAAATCCATATGTAAAATCAAATGTGACCCCTGGGGCAGGGCCTTTTTTGACCCAGGAGCCATAATTTGAACAAACTTGGTAAAGGTCCACTGGACAATGCTGCATACCAAATATCTAAACTCTAGGCCTTGTGGTTTCTGACAAGAAGATTTTTTAAAGTTTTTCCTATATAACTATATGTAAAACATGTGACCACAGGGACGGGGCCATTTTTGACCCAGGGCCAATGATTTGAACAAACTTGGTAGAGGTCCTCTTGACAATGCTACATACAAAATATCTAAGCTCTATGCCTTTTGGTTTCTGATGTGAAGAATTTTTAAACTTTTTCCTATAAAACTCTATGTAAAACATGTGACCCCTGCGGCAGGGCCTTTTTTGACCCAGGGGCTATGATTTGAACAAACTTGGTAGAGGTCAACTGGACAATGCTGCATATCAAATATCTAAACTTAAGGCCTTGCGGTTTCTGACAAGAAGATTTTTTAAAGTTTTTCCTATATAACTCTATGTAAAACATGTGACCCCTGGGGCGGGGCCATTTTGACCCAGGAGCCATGATTTGAACAAACTTGGTAAAGGTCCACTTGACAATGCTGCATACTAAATATCTAAACTCTAGGCCTTGAGGTTTCTGACAAGTAGATTTTTTAAAGTTTTTCCTATATAACTCTATGTAAAACATGTGACCCCTGGGGCGGGGCCATTTTTGACCCAGGAGCCATGATTTGAACAAACTTGGTAAAGGTCCACAGGACAATGCTGCATACTAAATATCTAAACTCTAGGTCTTGAGGTTTCTGACAAGAAGATTTTTTAAAGTTTTTCCTATATAACTCTATGTGAAACATGTGACCACAGGGACAGGGCCATTTTTGACCCAGGGCCAATGATTTGAACAAACTTGGTAGAGGTCCTCTTGACAATGCTACATACGAAATATCTAAGCTCTATGCCTTTTGGTTTCTGATGTGAAGAATTTTTAAACTTTTTCCTATTAAACTCTATGTAAAACATGTGACCCCTGGGGCGGGGCCATTTTTGACCCAGGAGCCATGATTTGAACAAACTTGGTAAAGGTCCACTGGACAATGCTGCATACTAAATATCTAAACTCTAGGCCTTGAGGTTTCTGACAAGAAAATCTTTTAAAGTTTTTCCTATATAACTCTATGTAAAACATGTGACCCCTGGGGCGGGGCCATTTTTTACCCAGGAGCCATGATTTGAACAAACTTGGTAAAGGTCCACTGGACAATGCTGCATACTAAATATCTAAACTCTAGGCCTTGCGGTTTCTGACAAGAAGATTTTTTTAAAGTTTTTCCTATAAAACTCTATGTAAAACATGTGACCCCTGGGGCGGGGCCATTTTTGACCCAGGAGCCATGATTTGAACAAGCTTCATAAAGGTCCACTGGACAATGCTGCATATCAAATATCTTAACTCTAGGCTATGCGGTTTCTGACAAGAAAATTTTTTAAAGTTTTTCCTATAAAACTCTATGTAAAACATGTGACCCCTGGGGCGGGGCCATTTTTGACCCAGGAGCCATAATTTGAACAAAGTTCGTAAAGGTCCACTGGACAATGCTGCATACCAAATATCTAAACTCTAGGCTTTGCGGTTTCTGACAAGAAGATCTGGGGCGGGGCCATTTTTGACCCAGGAGTCATGATTTGAACAAACATCGTAAAGGCCCACTGGACAATGCTGCATACCAAATATCTAAACTCTAGGCCTTGTGGTTTCTGACAAGAAGATTTTTAAAGTTTTTCCTATATAACTCTATGTAAAACATATGACCCCTGGGGTGGGGCCATTTTTGACCCAGGGGCTATGATTTGAACAAACTTGGTAGAGGTCAACTGGACAATGCTGCATACTAAATATCTAAACTCTAGGCCTTGCGGTTTCTGACAAGAAGATTTTTTAAAGTTTTTCCTATATAACTATATGTAAAACATGTGACCACAGGGACGGGGCCATTTTTGACTCAGGGCCAATGATTTGAACAAACTTGGTAGAGGTCCTCTTGACAATGCTACATACAAAATATCTAAGCTCTATGCCTTTTGGTATCTGATGTGAAGAATTTTTAAACTTTTTCCTATAAAACTCTATGTAAAACATGTGACCCCTGGGGCGGGGCCATTTTTGACCCAGGAGCCATGATTTGAACAAATTTGGTAAAGGTCCACTGGACAATGCTGCATACTAAATATCTAAACTCTAGGCCTTGAGGTTTCTGACAAGAAAATCTTTTAAAGTTTTTCCTATATAACTCTATGTAAAACATGTGACCCCTGGGGCGGGGCCATTTTTGACCCAGGAGCCATGATTTGAACAAACTTGGTTAAGGTCCAATGGACAATGCTGCATACTAAATATCTAAACTCTAGGCCTTGCGGTTTCTGACAAGAAGATTTTTTTAAAGTTTTTCCTATATAACTCTATGTAAAACATGTGACCCCTGGGGCGGGGCCATTTTTTACCCAGGAGCCATGATTTGAACAAGCTTCATTAAGGTCCACTGGACAGTGCTGCATATCAAATATCTAAACTCTACGCTATGCGGTTTCTGACAAGAAAATTTTTTAAAGTTTTTCCTATAAAACTCTATGTAAAACATGTGACCCCTGGGGCGGGGCCATTTTTGACCCAGGAGCCATAATTTGAACAAAGTTCGTAAAGGTCCACTGGACAATGCTGCATACCAAATATCTAAACTCTAGGCTTTGCGGTTTCTGACAAGAAGATCTGGGGCGGGGCCATTTTTGACCCAGGAGTCATGATTTGAACAAACATCGTAAAGGTCCACTGGACAATGCTGCATACCAAATATCTAAACCCTAGGCCTTGTGGTTTCTGACAAGAAGATTTTTAAAGTTTTTCCTATATAACTCTATGTAAAACATATGACCCCTGGGGTGGGGCCATTTTTGACCCAGGGGCTATGATTTGAACAAACTTGGTAGAGGTCAACAGGACAATGCTGCATACTAAATATCTAAACTCTAGGCCTTGCGGTTTCTGACAAGAAGATTTTTTAAAGTTTTTCCTATATAACTATATGTAAAACATGTGACCACAGGGACGGGGCCATTTTTGACTCAGGGCCAATGATTTGAACAAACTTGGTAGAGGTCCTCTTGACAATGCTACATACAAAATATCTAAGCTCTATGCCTTTTGGTTTCTGATGTGAAGAATTTTTAAACTTTTTCCTATAAAACTCTATGTAAAACATGTGACCCCTGGGGCGGGGCCATTTTTGACCCAGGAGCCATGATTTGAACAAATTTGGTAAAGGTCCACTGGACAATGCTGCATACTAAATATCTAAACTCTAGGCCTTGAGGTTTCTGACAAGAAAATCTTTTAAAGTTTTTCCTATATAACTCTATGTAAAACATGTGACCCCTGGGGCGGGGCCATTTTTGACCCAGGAGCCATGATTTGAACAAACTTGGTTAAGGTCCAATGGACAATGCTGCATACTAAATATCTAAACTCTAGGCCTTGCGGTTTCTGACAAGAAGATTTTTTTAAAGTTTTTCCTATATAACTCTATGTAAAACATGTGACCCCTGGGGCGGGGCCATTTTTTACCCAGGAGCCATGATTTGAACAAGCTTCATTAAGGTCCAATGGACAATGCTGCATATCAAATATCTAAACTCTAGGCTATGCGGTTTCTGACAAGAAAATTTTTTAAAGTTTTTCCTATAAAACTCTATGTAAAACATGTGACCCCTGGGGCGGGGCCATTTTTGACCCAGGAGCCATAATTTGAACAAAGTTCGTAAAGGTCCACTGGACAATGCTGCATACCAAATATCTAAACTCTAGGCTTTGCGGTTTCTGACAAGAAGATCTGGGGCGGGGCCATTTTTGACCCAGGAGTCATGATTTGAACAAACATCGTAAAGGTCCACTGGACAATGCTGCATACCAAATATCTAAACCCTAGGCCTTGTGGTTTCTGACAAGAAGATTTTTAAAGTTTTTCCTATATAACTCTATGAAAAACATATGACCCCTGGGGTGGGGCCATTTTTGACCCAGGGGCTATGATTTGAACAAACTTGGTAAAGGTCCACTTGACAATGCTGCATACTAAATATCTAAACTCTAGGCCTTGCGGTTTCTGACAAGAAGATTTTTTAAAGTTTTTCCTATATAACTCTATGTAAAACATGTGACCACAGGGACGGGGCCATTTTTGACTCAGGGCCAATGATTTGAACAAACTTGGTAGAGGTCCTCTTGACAATGCTACATACAAAATATCTAAGCTCTATGCCTTTTGGTTTCTGATGTGAAGAATTTTTAAACTTTTTCCTATAAAACTCTATGTAAAACATGTGACCCCTGGGGTGGGGCCATTTTTGACCCAGGAGCCATGATTTGAACAAACTTGGTTAAGGTCCAATGGACAATGCTGCATACTAAATATCTAAACTCTCGGCCTTGCGGTTTCTGACAAGAAGATTTTTTAAAGTTTTTCCTATATAACTCTATGTAAAACATGTGACCCCTGGGGCAGGGCCATTTTTGACCCAGGAGCCATGATTTGAACAAACCTCATAGAGGTCCACTGGACAATGCTGCATACCAAATATCTAAACTCTAGGCCTTGCGGTTTCTGACAAGAAGAATTTTTAAAGTTTTTCCTATATAACTCTATGTAAAACATGTGACCCCTGGGGCGGGGCCATTTTTGACCCAGGAGCCATGATTTGAACAAACTTGGTAAAGGTCCACTGGACAATGCTGCATACTAAATATCTAAACTCTAGGCCTTGCGGTTTCTGACAAGAAGATTTTTTTAAAGTTTTTCCTATAAAACTCTATGTAAAACATGTGACCCCTGGGGCGGGGCCATTTTTGACCCAGGAGCCATGATTTGAACAAGCTTCATAAAGGTCCACTGGACAATGCTGCATATCAAATATCTAAACTCTAGGCCTTGCGGTTTCTGACAAGGAAATTTTTTAAAGTTTTTCCTTTAAAACTCTATGTAAAACATGTGACCCCTGGGGCGGGGCCATTTTTGACCCAGGAGCCATAATTTGAACAAAGTTCGTAAAGGTCCACTGGACAATGCTGCATACCAAATATCTAAACTCTAGGCTTTGCGGTTTCTGACAAGAAGATCTGGGGCGGGGCCATTTTTGACCCAGGAGTCATGATTTGAACAAACATCGTAAAGGTCCACTGGACAATGCTGCATACCAAATATCTAAACCCTAGGCCTTGTGGTTTCTGACAAGAAGATTTTTAAAGTTTTTCCTATATAACTCTATGTAAAACATATGACCCCTGGGGTGGGGCCATTTTTTAAAGATCCAACTTTTAAAATTTAATTTTAGCTCCAGTGAACCAGAAATGCAATGGACCAGAACCATTTGAACAATCTTGGTAGAGCTTCATGCAAGGAACATCCCAGGCAGGTTTTATTTAATTTGGCCCTTTGGTTTCAGAGGAGATGTCATTTGAATGAAAAGTTGATGACGGAGGGATGGACAGATGACGGACAAAGACTGAAAAGATCAGAAAAGCTCACCCTGAGCACTTTGTGCTCAGATGAGCTAAAAAGGTAAACAAGAGCCCACTGGAAAAGACAGCATGCTTGTAAAAGTACAACAAGACCTGTACACAGACAGCATGCTCCACTTTTCTCGGTGCTGTCAAGTTCCTATGTCTATGTATTAGAAAAAAAATCGGAGGGGGGGGGGGGGGGGGGGGGGGGGTGACAGGTTTTGGGGGTGGATGGGGAGTCAAGTACCTATGTATTTAAAAAAAAAAAAAAAAAAATCAGACCCTAGGGGGGTTGGGGGGGGGGGGGAATCACAGGTTTGGGGGGTGGATAGGGAGTCAAGTACCTATGTATTAAAAAAAAAAAATCGGATCCTGGGGGTGTGAGGGGGTGTGTGACAGGTTTTGGGGATGGATGGGGAGTCAAGTACCTATGTATTAAAAAAAAAAAAAAAAAATCGGACCCTGGGGGAGGGGGTGAGAGGTTTGGGGGGTGGATGGGGAGTCAAGTACCTATGTATTAGAAAAAAAAAATCGGACCCTGGGGGAGGGGGGGTGGGTGAGAGGTTTGGGGGGTGGAAGGGGAGTCAAGTACCTATGTATTAGAAAATAAAAAATAGGGTGGGGGTATAAAAAAAAAAATGGGGGGGGGGGTCCCATGCAGAGGGTACGGTCACGAGGGGGGACTTACCCATCTCATGTCTCATGTCAGTTTATTTTTTTTTCTAGGCTTAAGAAGTTTTTATCTTTAATATAAGCAAAATCAAGTGACCCCAGTGGGTGGGGCTAACTGTGACCCCTGGGACATGTGTACCAACAATCTTTACAGGGGTTTTGCTGGTGATCAAGTATTCCAAGTTTGAATGGAATATCTTTGACACTTTTTGAGACATGGACATAAAGAAAAAGGTTAACCAAGAAATTTTAACTTCAAAAAGGGGCATAACATTGCAAAAATAAATTTGAGGGTTATCTGTCCTTGAGAAATGGTGTTGTCTTAAGTGATACAATTGTAAAGTTTGATGAAGAAATATTAAGAAATGGCATAGTTATAGCCAATGTTAAGTTTTCATGACAAAATCCAAGTACAAAAAGGGGCATAACTCTGTCAATTGTGACCTTGACCTACACATTTTGGCATCATCACGACCCTGTTGTCATCAGCAATATAATTTGAAAGTTTGATGACGAAATGTTAAGAAATGGCAAAGTTATTGCCAACGTTAAGTTTTCATGACAAAATCCAAGTACAAAAAGGGGCAAAACTCTGTCAAATCTGACCTTGACCTAATGATTTTGGCATCATCCTGACCCTGTTGTCATAAGCAGTACAATTTGGCAGTTTGATAAGATAATGTTTAGAAATGGCAAAGTTATAGCCAACGTTAAGTTTTCGTGACAGACCGACGGAAAAAGCGATCCCTATGTATCGCCGTTTCTTCGAAAGGGCGACACAAAAACTTGGTGTAAAACAACTTACCCCCAGATGGGGTCAGTTCTGTCTTTAGGAAAATAAGTTGTACAAATGTTGTAGAGGTCAACTATACAATGCTACATACCAAATATCAAAGGTCTAGAGCTCATGTTTCTCGCAAGAAGATTTCTAACACAAATTTGACCCCTGCGGCTGGGCCAATTTAGACCCAAGGATCAAAATGTAAACAAACATGATAGATGTTCAGTAGATGCAACATACAAAATATCACAAATCTTAGGCAAACAGATTCAGACGAGAAGATATTTTAATTCTTCCCTATATAAGCCTGGTGGTTTAGGAGATGTTTAAAGGTACAAATGGACAACATACAATGGGGACTGGACACAGGGCCATCCTAAAACTCACCTTGAGCATATGCTCAGGTAAGCTAAAAATGATGACCCTAAATGCTCACCGATTATTACTGCAACAATGTAAATATGGATTTATTATGAAAATAAAAGACAGAAGTAGACAATGCTGCACATATTTAAGAAGTTTCTGACGATAATCTTTAAAGACTTTGTCTATTTCTGAGTAAAACATTAGACTCCCAATGCAGAGCCAAAACTAACTATTTTTTAAAAATTCTTTGAAAAAGGTTCACTTGGGCAATGCCAAATTCTGGAGCCTTGTAGTTTCAGACAAGTAGATTTAATGAATTTCTACTTAAAACATATGGTCCCAAGGGCAAAGCCAATAATTGACTAAAGAGCATGATTTGAACAATAATGTAGAGGTTCATCCGACAGTGCACTACATAAAAAAATTGAAAGTATCGGCCTTATGTTTATAACAAGGAAAAGTACTTAAGAGATTTTAAACATCTGACCCCCATGATGCAGCCAATAATGGCCCTGGTAGCAAAGTTTGAATAATCTTTGTAAAGGTTCACTAAATAATGCTTCATGGAAAATTTCATAAAACTGAGTCATGTGGTTTTACAGGAGCTAAATGTTCCTAATAATTTTTTAAAGCATGTAATCATTGGAGTGCTGCCAGTAATGTGTGAATCCAAACATTATCTAAGCAGCAAAATTTGATAAAACTGGTAGAGGTCTACTAGATAGTGGTTTATGACAATTGTCAGATTTCTTGACCTACCTATCAATTTATCTAATGTGGCTATTACATATCACTATCATATAGGCCTGTTTAACATTGAAATTTCAAAAATTGAATTTTTTAAAGGAATTTAATTTGAATTTTCTTCAAAGACATGTCTTTAAAAATTGCAAATTTATTTGTTATAGGTACTTGTACACTGACAATGTTACCCTGGAAGAAGAAACTGCCTCCTCAGTTCTAGAAATGGCTCACTACTACCAAGTTAGCTCCCTTGTTCAGTTCTGTGCCGACTACTTGGCAACAATCCTTACAACTGAAAATGCCTGTGAAATTTTAAAACTAGCCACCTTGTACCAGGTAAATATTCTCAGAGATGCATGCTGCTCATTTATTGACAAAAATGCCAATGAAATACTGAACTCCAAAGGTTTCCTTGAATTGCCAGAAGAATGCCTGAGATACATATTAAAAGGGGACACTTTCTATGCAAAAGAAACTGAAATATTTTCCAAGGTTGAAGAATGGTCTGCTATAAAGCTTAAACAAGACAACTTGGATAATACTGGTCGAAATATAAAACAAGCTCTTGGTGAATCATTTTATTACCTGAGATTGCCAACTATGGCATTTGACAACTTTTTGAAATGCACACGCAGAAAAGGCTATTTTACTGTTGATGAATACGAAGACTTAGTTGACTTTATAAACAATCCTCGTGTTTCAATCGTAAAGTCTAATTCATGTGTAGAAAGATTTCCAAAAGAAGAAACTTTGATACTGAATGAAGAAGATGGATCCCTACTAGCTGCATGTGATGAAGTATCAACATGTTTTCAGATTTCTGTATCAAGAGATGTGACACTGTCCAACATTGTTTTATCAGAAATAGAAAATAATTTAGCATTTGATAAAGAGCACTATATTCTAGATAAATATTCCAACATAAAATTTATAAATATGAGGGACACAGAAACTTTCTTTTCAACTTATAATGAAAGTGTTCTAAAAATTAAGAAAAATAGGTCCATAAAACCACTCACAAATTTCCTTGGAGAGACTCTTCCATGTGATATTATGGTATATGGATCAATAAAAATCACATGGCAAAAAGCTAAATCAAGAAATATTTTTAAAGAAGAAAGTGGTGAAGTCAGCGATTCTCAAGAACAGGATGAATATGATGTCACTGGAGAAAACTCAAGTGACTTGGATGATAGCGAAACAGAGTATGAAGATGATGATGATGAATCTGAACTTGATAAAACAAACAGTGATGTAGATTCTTCTGAAGAGACAGAGGAAACTTTCAGACAAGCATTTAAGTTGCTGTCTTTAACGCTTTCACAAAGAACTATCAAATTAAGGGAGCCCTTCATCATGACCAAAGCTTGTTCACCATATACAATTACAGTGTGTATACATTACAGCTGTCGCAGTTCTGTCAAAATGAGAGCAAGGAGGTCAGTTAAGGATACTGTGGCAAGCCTGCATGGCCATCTGCAAGTGGACAATGTGACTGGTTCATTTGCAGGTGTCAAAAGTCTTGGATTTGAAAACTGTTCCTACAGAAATTAAATCACTAGGCTGCTCCCACTGGAGATTTCTGCCTATAGAAGTCACACTTTAACTAAATAGTGATAGTATTGTTTCCAAGCGGAAAATGTATTTTTATTTGCAGGTGGGATAAAACTTCTTTAGGAATGAACGTTATGAAAGAACAGAAACAATCCACAGAATAGTAATAGCAACTTGTGTGTTTACATATAATTCAAATAAGGAAAAGAGAACCAGACTACAGACATTCAAGCTATTTCTCATATCTGTATACTTTCAGAATTTGTGTACATGTTTTTAGTAGTTTCCATACATATACAAGTATTGTGGTCAGGATTTTTTCATTATATACTGTAAAGCAATCAATTTTTGCTTAAAACCTATTTTCATTGAATCAAGTTTCAACAAAATTTTGTATTTGTTAATGAATGCCTTGAAAATTAAACTTTCCCTCCCAGTTTCATTTCTTTTTTTTTTATTTTCTTTTTTTTTCCAACAATTCAAACATACATATATACATATTGACATATTTATAAAATATGCATAATAGCATTTTACATAACATTTACAACACAAAAAAAGAGTACATAAGGTTAACATTTCAACCGCTCATATCAAATTTATTAGTGAAAGTAGAAAATAATTCATTAATTAAATAGATGTATTTATATATTTAGTATGTTTGAAAAGGGTAGTTTATTGTAAGAGAGTGAAAGAGACATATAATAGCTTATAGATTAGAAGGTAAAGATAGAGAAGGTAGATATTACTATGAGAAAGTATTAGAAACTTTCAGAATATATGAAAAGTTAGAATTAGAATACAGAAATAATTTTTGTCATTTAATATTATTGTTGTTTACATTTCTTGGCTTGATAGGAGGGACATTCTACACTATGAAGAAGCAATTAAGGATTGGTAATAATCTAGAGAACAAAAAAGCTATTCAAAAGTCAGTTTATCCCATTTTAGGTTGTGCATATTCACTTTATTCTTAGCCGAAGCAATATAAAATTCCATAATTTTCCTTTCTTTCAAGTATATGAAAAAAGGATCTGGTGATGGAATACTTTTCTCTATTTTGCATTTAAATATATAATACTTTGCTAACAAAATAATCATATTAATAAGGTTCTGGTCTTCAGATTTCTCCTGAATACCAAAGCAGACAGTTCTGAAGTTAAGGCTTATTTGGAATCCCTTTTGATTTAAAAAACTACTAACTCTCGACCAAAAATTTTGAATGACGTGGCATTCCCAATACATATGCTTCAATGTTTCAGTATCTGAGTTACAAAAATCACATAAAGTTGAATTTGTGATTTTATATTTATACAGAAGAGTGTTTGTTGGTATAATTCGTTTAACAAATTTTAATTGAAATGACCTTAGTTTTGTATCAATTGTACATTTAAAAGGCATTAAGTTTATACGTTTCCAGTCTAAATTCTCAAATTCCTCATTCCATTTTCTCTCTGGTTTGCCTATATTTTCGTTTTCATGTTTCGTCAAATATTTAATATACAACAATTTTGACGGCTTTTTGACATTCATTATTTTATCAAACATGTCATTTATGTCATGTGTTTCAGCATTTTTAAAATAATTTTTTATTTTAATTGGTATTGATGATATTAAGATGTGATATTTGAGAAAATCTGAATTGGAAATTGTAAAATGCCATTGCAATTCTGTAAAAGTAAAATACCTGTTGTTATTAAGATCAATTAGTTGTTTTAAATATTTTAAACCTTTGTCATTCCAGCTCTTGTAAAAGAATGTACCATTTTTGTTTTTTATTAAACTGTTATTCCATATAACTTCATTATTGAATTGTTGAGGATTGTCATTATAGTTTATTTTGCATCAGCTTGTTATTACGTCTTTGAGGAATTTATTTTTGAACATTCGCGTTGCATCTTGTTCATCCAAATTACATTTAAACAATATCGAGCCTCCAAATTTGTCAATTTCTTTATTGTAAACATGTTTCCACAGTCCTTTATTCTCAGTATCCATAATTCTCTTAACCCAACTTGCTTTTAATGAATGTAAATATGCCCAAATATCAATCATTTTTATTCCCCCGTCTTCATAAGATTTCTTTACCGTTGATCGTGCGATTTTCTCAGGTTTATCGTCCCATAAAAAAGAATAAAATCTTTGAGTGATTTCTGAAATGATATTCGTTGAAGGATTTTCTAGGACTGCTAAAAGATATATAATTTTTGGAAGTGCAAAAGTTTTCAAAACCGTTATTTTACCTAATAAGGATAGATTATGTTTTCTCCATTTATTTAAACATGAGTACATTTCCTCTAGTTTTGTTTGCAAGTTTTTTGTCACCCGTTTATTTATATCATTTGAAAAGATGATTCCTAATGTATTAGCCTCCTCAGATGTCCATAGAAAACCTTTCATTTTGCAAAATATTTTGTCAGTATTCCTAAGGGACCCAGTTCTAAGCACTGTAGACTTTTTTGTGTTTAATTTCAACCCTGAAATATTGCGAAAATCTTCTATGGTTTTGATCAATAAATTAAAAGACTTTTCCGATCCATCTGTGAAAAAGGTTGCGTCATCTGCGAAAAGTGATTTCTTAAATTCTTTGTCATTAATTATAATGCCTCTTATGTCCTTATTATTAGCGATATTAAGAGAAAGAAGTTCGATTGCGATAATAAACAGGTAAGGTGAAAGAGGACAGCCTTGCCGTACGCCACGTTCTATACAAAATGATTCTGTTATATAACCATTATTACTGATACAACCGGTGATATCTTTATAGAACAGACCATTATTACTGATACAACCGGTGATATCTTTATAGAACAGACTGACCCATTGTGTTAACGATTTTCCAAAGTTAAAATATTCAAGTGCTTTAATCATGAATTTATGGTCTAAACTATCAAACGCTTTTTCAAAATCAGCAAAAAAGAAAAGTCCAGGGTTGTTTCTGTCGTTTAGGTAATCAATTAGGTCATATATTACTCTAATATTTTCTCCAATGTATCGATTTTTAATAAAGCCTGTCTGTGAGTCGGAAATGATAGAGGACAAAAGAGGCTTTATTCTATTAGCAATGGTTTTGGTTGCAATTTTATAATCAGTATTAAGAAGAGAAAGTGGCCTCCAGTTATTTAAGTTTGTAAGTTCTTTATCTTTTTTTGGTATGAGGTTAACTATACCTTGTTTTTGTAGATCAGTTAGAGAACCAATTTCAAAAGAATAATTTATGGACTTCAGGAAATATATTTTAATATCTTTCCAGAATATTGTGTAAAATTCAGTGGTTATGCCATCAGATCCTGGGCTTCGATTGTTATTCATTTCTAACAAGGCTTTTGCACATTCTTGCTGTCATAAGACCCTCACAAGATTTCCTTTGGACTTCATTCAATTTCGCATTATAGTTCTGAAAGAAATCAATGTTTAATCGTGAAAAACAATCCATATTTTCTAAGAAACACATAAAAATGGCAATTCTGCCTGGCATCAGAAAATGCAAAAAATTAGTTTGTTTACAATAACTTACTATTTGAGCTCTGTTGGAATACCCAATCCTTACTTCAAACACATGGAAGTTATAACCTCAGACTTAACGAAATATATTAAGTAAAATTATAGACAGTTCATGTAAAAGACCAATGAGTAATTAATGTATATGTTTATTTTAATCCTCTTACATTCTTTTACTAAACTTGATACATACTAATAAACACTAACCTACACATAATTATACTTCATTATATTTTTAAAGATAGATTTTTAAAGTGCCAATTTTTAAAGTGACTGACTCACAGAATTTAGCTTAAAATTATTTTTCTTTGAAATTAAAGATGTTAATATACTAGACAAAAACATAATTTATGATTCTACACATCATAAAAGCTGAAGAAAAACAAAAAGTTTTTGACAGGATTCGAACCCATTCTCTTCAGGTCAGTAAAATTAGAAACAGCAACCAGTAGACCACTGAGCCTCTGTGAAATGTTTTTTTTTCAATTTTACAAATGTCAAATTTAACAATATAAAGAAAGCATATTTCCTGTGACTAAAGGGGTAAATGTTTTACCAATAGAAGTATGAAAAAATTAATATTATGATGTGTGCCTGTAGCAAAAAAAAGACTGTGACAGATAATTATGTTCTTCACTACGACCAGAATTTTTATATGAATAAGTATTTTCTTTTTTATGCATCACAGACCCATCTGTGAGTCAGTCGCTTTAAGGCCAACACTCAGTAAGCCAAGAGTCATTAATCACATTAAAGGTATTACAAAAGGTAATTACAATGGAAAGTGTCTCATTGTTGACAGAAAGAAAAATATTTATTATACAAGTAGAACGTTACCAGATTAGACTACACTTTCAAAATTAATACATCAGAGAAAGGGTTAACTCTAGTTTGAGTAGCAGAACTCTTGACTAGTTAAGTTCACAGGTTTGATTAATATTCCAATCATTGGAACTCAAGACTGGAAATTGGAATTGGTGTTTTGATTACCTTGGTGAATGTGTTTAAATTTAACAGAGAAATTGGATTTTATTAATATATTTTTAATAAAGACAGCAATAAAATTGAAATTCATTTACTACACCTACGATAGGAGACTAACAATTCAGACTGTTTTTGCTGTAGAAGCATGTTTCAAACTTCTAAAACATTTGATAAAAACCTTAGATTAGATGTTTTAAAAATGAAGTCTCTATTAAATAAATGACTGCAATGTAAACTAGTGGAACAATTCAAAAAAATTCAGAAAATGGACCCAGGTCTGCGTAACAGGGCACAGAGATGGCTTTTTTTAAATTAATAATCAAAATTAAGACTATAATTATAATTTCTTTGACCAAGTTTTTGAATTAACTTTGAGCTTTATGTTTCAGCGAAGCCTTTCTCACTAGCCGAGCACGAATTTTGTATCAATATATGAAGAAATATTGCATGTAAATAAGATCACATGTACAAATATTGGGCATAACCCATTGGATGCTTTTTTCAGCAGCCAACTTCTTTTGTATTTCCACTTCAAAAAGGGAAGTTTTATTTCTTCCTAACAGTCTTAACAAATACAAATTGATGGTACTATAATGAACAACCTGTCACTACAAATTTCACTAAATTAAAAGTTTGCCGTCATTTTAGGAATTAAAATGTGTTCTTGAACTGCAAATAAAAAGAACTGATACCCTTGTTTTTGTGTTTCAGAGGTTTTCATTTGCAGTTTAAACTTTCCCAACACCAGATCAAAATAACAATTAGTTGTAAACAGCAACCTTTATTTCAAAAATACATGAACACTTGCAAATTTTAATAAAGTCCATATTCAAAGTCACAATTAAAGTCCTCAATCATCATCCATTATGCTGCGTGTCTTCTGGCTGTATAGTCACAAAAACATCATCTGTAACATCTGATGTATATGTAAATTCTGGTTTCCTGTCCTCTAGTGACTTCTTGGCTTGCACTCTGTTCACATATTTCTGTGCAACTTGTCTGCGTAACAATCTGCGATGCTGCAAATTCACACATCATAGACAGTTTTACTACTTAATGTTTTTGAACAATGTGTTTATCTTCAGTAATATTTGAAACAAGTCTTAAACTGTAAAATATGGTGGCATATTTTACAATCAGAACAATGATGTTTAATATCACTGAGACAAATTATTTACTCAAGATACGATGTTAAGACTATTTTGTACAAAGTAATATCCCTCACCAAAATTTACTGCAATTTCTTAGAAATTTGTGTTACAAACTTTTGTAACATCATCACCTAACTGACCACTACAGTACTGTTGCACTACCAGTTATGCTTTCACAACAAAACATTCTAGCATAAAATTGCTTGCTTTTGCCCGTTTTGCCTATGTTTTAACGAGAGCAAAAAGGTGTGTAAACAAGGAAGTTCTTGCGCTCACGCCCTGTTATTACCCGTTTTCAGTTATGCAAGTTACAGGGCCTTTGTAAATAATGGACGCTGATCCGTCTTTTTTTGCCACAAATCAGCAGTTTATGCAACTTTGCAGGTCGGAATGTAGAGGAAACATTCATGATTATTGATAAAATCAATGGCTGGCCTTGTTCAATCGTAAATCCAATTGAAATCCTTCCAAATATTTTTTTAATCGACACTTTTTAAGTTTCAAGATCGCCGCTCGAAAGGTTGAAACACGTGTCGCCCTGGAACGCATATTTAAAACAAGTATCCATAACAACCTAAAGGCGAATGTACTATTATTTATTCATTTATTTATTTTTTTCGTAAACATGGCTTTTCTAGATCATTTTATGCTAGAATAGCATTAAAGCACGTTTTTTCGAGTCATAACATCTGCAGAATCCCTCGGGATATGTTGATGCCCTCGCCCTACGGGCTTGGGCACAAACCATCCCTCGAGATTCTGCAGATGTTATAACACGAAAAAATGTGCTTTAACCCTATATTGATGATAGGTCATCTTATTATGAGGTTTTCCTTATTACAAAGCACCATATATTCTTTAAAGGCGAGGGACATCCCCCATCACTGTTTAAAGCTACCTACCATATTTGGAGACACATAATTTGGATTCAAATACAAAGTTGCCCCTCCAAAACTTCCTTCAAATATCCGGATAGGGTTCATTACAAATCTTGGTCCTGGAGTATACGATGAAACAAGTGTCTAAATATCAGGTAACTTTAAGTTAAACAACTTTCATATGATAAATAAGACTATACTGGTTGTATTGACTGGGAAAACTTATGAATGACTTACCTTTTTTTAGAACAATCTACTAGGGCAGAGTATAAATTGCATGAGCATTTTATACATTTTTGCGAAATAACCCGTTACTTATATTGACTGCATTTTGCATTTAAAGAAAAATGTTTGAACTTGACAACTTGACAACTTCCAAAATGTAGGTGCTGGGGTTCTGAGTAATATTGTCAAAACATCTGACATTACTTTTTCATCTAATGAACTTTCCAATTTCTGATAACTACAAGCACCTGTAAATACACAGTGAAAATGTAATTTTATATCAAGACTTGTCCTACCCAATTCTGCAAAAACAAAATTCTCTCGTCAGTTGATGTATCTATAATATGCTTATGCCGCATAATTTTTCCAGATTACTAATACTTGATTACCTGTATGTTTTAATGGAACACCCTGCTCAACAAGAATAAGTATAATATTGACTTAAAACCTGACCTACCTATTTCTGCTAATGAGCCATCCTCCTCCAGTATCTGATAATTTCTAAACCAGATTCTATTGTCGGAAATAGAGAACGTGAACACATGATCAAAGAATGGTTGACTTTTGGGGTGATGGTTAGGAGTACCAAAAGTCTGAAAATGCAACAAACTTAATAAGCAATATGCAACTAAAGCATAAATCAATACAATATTGATGACAGAAAAGCATGACAGCAAGGCAGTGTAGGAACACACTCCCAGACACTTATGTGACTTATGCCTGATAAAACAAACACTGTACACCGAAACTTTTTTTTCATGAACTTAAACTGAAGGTGAATACTATGTTTTCCTCATGATCCTATAAATATGGCAATTCTTTGTCTACAGTACTATTTGTACTTTGTCTACAGTACTATTTGTACTTTTAATACACTCTTTTTTTCTGAAGTAAGCATTGTCATGGATTTTTAATAACATTTGACTGCAGAACATCTAAATACAAACAGACCAAAAGTTATAAAATTTTCTGTTTCTACCAACTGGAATGAAATATCATTAAATTTCAAGACACTTAAAGGCCCAATTTCACATACAAAGGTAATACACACTAATGTTACAGGACTTCCATTTATGTTACAACCATGCTTCTACTGCTGAAAACAACCCCATATCTACAAAACTGCAGGAAACAGCAATGGTTTCACTAACTTGATGATACATCAACTAAATGCAAATTAGAAATGGTCACATGGAAGTCCCTTGGCAGATCTAAATTTATTAAACATATGAAATGTCACAATTATGTCTGTTGTAAATTAGATGCTTGTAGTAACACAAATCCTGTTGTATCATATATTTTATCTGTGCATGTAAAACAGAATCTTAAAGTATTTAGAGCATTTAAAAAAGCTTACAGCATAAAGCTTTACTGCTACTGACTGAATCTCAATGTCAGAAGTCGTACCATATATCAGGTTCTTTTTACATATATCAAATTTTGCGCTTTTAGTCAAAATAAAATGTTAGAGAAACTAATGTTAGCAATTTCCTACCTCTGAATGTTATTTTTGTGGTTTTCATCTTGCAAGGGGAGATTACTCTGAGAGAGAGAGAGAGGTGACCATGATTATCAACCAGTATGTACCTGCATGAACCGACTATATTTTCCTTCATATCAGGATGAAGATAAATGCAGAATTATTGCTTATCAGGGACTTGTAGTGTATTATAAATTATAGGATAATTATATGAGCGAGTACCCATTTTACCCATTACCCATTTATCAGTATATCATTACAGTCAATTGTTTAACCAGCACACTTGAAACTGTGGTTTACAGATGGCGGTATAAAACACATACTTGAAAATTCTGCTATATATGTATATAATTTCCAATAGGTGAAGCCATTTGCCTACACCAAGCACTGACTAAATAATGTTTACTTTTATTTTGCATTGTTTAACTTTCTGGCGGTCTAATTCTGACAACAGTTTTTACTGCCTTTTCATCATATCACAATATAATACCAGGAACATAAAATCAAATACTGTTGGACAGGCAAAATCACTAAATCCAGGCAAGAACATACATATTTCTTACCGGAAAAACACATTGTCTGCCACCACGTGACCCCCATCCTAAATGTTGATGATATGCTAAACTAGACTTGGTACTGATTACTTCTGTGTTAAAATCACCCAAATGGTACAGAAGAAATATTAAGAGATTGAAAAATTGAATGCATTAAAGGCAACACCTCTGCTTTAATTCACTGAACCCCGAAAATGTTAAGTTATGCACAACTCGGCTTTCCACTGATCACTTCAGTGAAGTACAGGGTTCACCCTTAACCTGCTGGAACCGAAAGTGATTAGCCTTTGCCACCAGTATAGAGCCTGGCCAGCCTGCACATCCGTGCAGTCTGACCAGGCTCTATACTGTTGGTACCTCCATTTTTGTATTTTGATATTGAAATCCCTTAGACTTTGAATGGACTGTTTCAAATTCAAAGCTGGGCAAATCCATTACAAAATTTCAGCATGTTCAGGGTTAAGCAGAAACAGCACAGATATTGAAAAAATCTGAACACATTAAGGGCAGTTACTTTGATATAAGTCACTGAACAAGAAATTGTTAATGATATGCACAACTTGGCTTCGCACTGATCACTTGCCAAGTCTGGCTGAAATCCACTCGTCTGTATAGGAGAAATTAAGTATTGAACAAAAAGGGCAATTACTCTGCTGAAAATGTTGATGATATGCAAACCTGGGACTGGTACTGAACATAATTTACATCTTATGTTAGCGTAGCGACAATAAGGATATGTACTTCAGTCAGATTGATTAAACCTGGTAATTGTACTTAATCCTTTCTAAAATCTTCCTTTTTCTCTTTTGACTTTGTGCATTAAAAAAAGTGTGTGATTTTTTCACAATATTGAGTGTTTGAAAACAATTATTTTTTTAAAAAAGTCATGAAAGAGGCATACTATGAAATTTAGAGAATTCCATTTTCTTCAAAATGAAGTAACATGTATGTCAAAAGTTTTAAGTACAGCAGGAAAACTTAACATATTAAAATTAGTCTTTACACAGACACAGTCATTTGTTGCGTCAGACAGGCAAAACTTTATATAGTGATTTACCTCTGGCAGTCTTAAATAGAGTCTTACACGACAGGAAGTTGTTTAATTCAGTGAGTTGCTAAGACAAGTTTGACTGTAGTACTGATAAGAAAAATAAAACATTTTCCGAAAATATTCATGGGGTATTCATATATCTGATATATTTTTCATGGTCATTTGGTCTTTGTCAAGTTTATTAGGGTGTAATTGAAATGGACTAGCGAGGTGTGATATACACAGACGGTCCAGGACTTATTTTGTGCATTCGTATTTGGCAGATTTTTATACTGTCTGGATTTACATAAGGAATGGAAAACGGTGAATTTCTGGACCGACTGAAATTCTAAAGGTGAGTTTAGTTGAAACTTATTTATTTGTTAGCAATTGTGAAACAAGATTTTGCACACTTGTATTTATCTCCCTTCACAACTGCTTCCTAAGTTCAAATCAGTACTTGTGCCCAAAGCGTTGAATGTAGAAAGTCACAAGTACTCTACACAAGAGACATTGCTCCTTACTCCTATATTTTAAGACATATTTACCTGTATAAATAATTCTTTCAATAATGACCAGTGAGGTTCTTCATCAAAAGTCTGAAATAAAGGAATACATCCAGTATTTTAGAAGATATATATAAAAAAAATATCTTATATAGAAATAATATTAATTTTACTTTGTAACCTATGTAATTCATTAACATTAAATAAGCCAATCATTTCCCTGCATGAAAATGCTTCAAACATCTTAATATAACCACACAAAACATATTTCAATACAGTAATAATTGTCTTAACAATTTAATTCAAAACTGTAATGAAACACAAATAGGAACCACGTGCAAAACAGTCACACTGTGGATATAAAAAAAAATATCTGTAAATATAAGGCTACATTAAAAACAGGAAAAGAAATCAATTTCATGTATTTATTCCTCTTTAAGATGTGGATTACACAATTCATCTTTCCAACTAAACCATTATGTAAACTGCAGCTTGTATTTTTCTATTTCCTGACACTTTGTTGTGTAATTTAAAACTTGATGTGTAACTGAGCAGATATTATGTGACTATCTTTAATTGATTACTAATTGCAGGATGTTTCTTGGGGTGTAGAGGTTTTTCACACAATAGTTTTGAAGAGAGATATAAGGATTTTTAAATCTACTGAGAATCTAGTTTTATTACTCTGATTAATATAATTACAGCTTCAGCATTCATTTAGTGTATAAAATATTAAAAGCTAGAAATGCAGTGGTTTAGAAATCCCAATATTTAGCATATCCTTCACCAAATTTCATTTGATAATACATTAAAATTTCAATATATGAATCACTTTTCATTCATATTCTTACTTGATTTAATTCAGAGTTACTGACCAATAAATAGTTTTTTAAGTAAACCGCACAGCAAATAAAAACATATTTAACATTTGTGTTTGTGGATAAAATCTTACTAGTAAATATGCACATAACAGAAGAACCAGAACTGAGGAAACTATGTCAACCCCACTACCTCAATAAGAGACAACCTTCTTCAAGAGACTAGTTTTAAGCTCTCCCTTCCATGGTTGTTTATGAGAGATTAGACTGTTTATAAGCTCTCCCTTCCATGGTTGTTTATGAGAGATTAGACTGTTTATATCATTCATCTATACCAGTTTTGTGTAAAATTTAAAATCTGAAAATATAACAAGCTAATAAGTGAATTCACTTCCGTCTCAATATATCATTTACCTACCTTATCAAATGACAGAAGAGGTCTGGTTCCCTTCAAACAATTTCCTGTCATCTTCAACTCTGACATAGTGTGAACTAAAAGTGAAAATAGTTTCATGTAATACTTGATATTCTTAACTTGTACATTTTTTAATAGCTAACAATTATTGACTTTTAAAACCCAAGCCATTCAAAGACATCTTCATGTTTTAAAAACTGTTGTTTGAATAACTTGAGTGTATATAGAGAGTTTAAGTACAGTTTAGGCAATATTATTGTTTAAATTTCTTTTTCAAATTAAAAATAGGTGTCTGTGCAAAACTTTGGTTTTTTTCTTTCATATAAAGTTTTGCAGTATTGGTTTGCAGTGAACTATGTATTTGCTATTCTGATAAATTACACTTTCAATTCTTTAGTTAGCTTGAATTTTGTGACAGTAAAATATGGGTCATCAAAGGTTAAAGAACAGAGTGATATGTAAAATATTCACAATGGAAGAGGCACTACCTTAGTTTTAAATGCCATGTAAATATAATACCAAAATGACAATATACATGTATACCAATTTTTCTATATAAACAATTTAATATAAGGCATATATGCATTTATATCACTAAATTCTACAGGCCACAAACTTTGCCCAAGTCATTGCATAGCATAGGCACAAAAAACATACATATATGATCAAAAGATGAATTCTATACTTAAACAATTCTTTATTCTAAAATTTAACTGAACAACACAGACTAACGATCATTAAAACTTAAGGACAACCATATGAAAAGCTCATTATTATATAACACATACCATTTTCCACTAAAAATTTGGCTGATGGCCCTCTGGGACAATTTGAGACCCTGGAAATAACAAAACAAGCTGAAAATGTGGATAAGTTTTCTTGGCATAGCTGTATTGAAATCAATTTTGACCTACATTTATAACAAATGAAACTGTTAGATACAAAATCTTCAGCTGAAGAACGAAGCTTGCCATTGGTTAAAGGTGTTGCTGTTATGAAATTTTAAGGCAGAATTTGTAATTGTTAGTTTAATTGCATCTAAATATAATGCAATCTGTGCGTTCAATATTTGCTGATGTCCGAAACCTATACATTTATGGGGCATTAATGTACTGTATCTACGCCCATCACCGATTTTGAAGATATTTCTTGTTTTTCTTTGAAGCTGGGTGCTTGATAAAATAAAATCAGTCTGTTTATTGTGTTTATGTAGCAAAATATTGAGAGAAAAATACCACATATATAAATCCATTTTCTTCTTTGCCTCAAAGAATATACATTTATTGCAGTTCTTCATCTCACAGACCTGAAAAATTAGAAAATTCATTTTGCGTATTGCCTGTTATTGAAGACATTGCTGCTGAACACTGGAAGATGGCTCAATTGTACATGATGAGCAGCTGTAATCAATGACTGTGTCCACACTGTTTCAATCTAACTGTATTAACCCGAAGTTCCTACAACTGCTATGTCTCTTACAAATTATACACTATTTGTTAATGTTTACACTGCATATAGTACTTGCTTAGAGCATGCTAGTCTTAAGATATACAAGTTTCAGTTTCCATTCAATACCATTCCTAACAGTTTGTCCAATGATAGCAATATTAGCACTAGATGGGTGTTCGGTGGAACACTTGTGTCGCCCTTGGGTACTCTGTTAGAATAACTAAAAAGGTAAACAAGAGCCTGCTGGAAAAGACAGCATGCTAGTCAAAGTACAACAATACCTGTCTACAGACAGCATGCTCCACTTTTCTCAGTGCTGGATAATAAATTATAAGCCAAGTTAAAGAAGAGGCCCAAGTGAAAAAAATTTGACTGGGGCAGGGCAAGTACCTAGTCATACAAGATGAAAAAAAAAAATTTTGGTCAAGTAGTTATGTATTAAAAAAAAAAAATTTGGGGCCCCGTTAGTAGGGTGTGTGTGTGTATGGGGGGGGGGGGGGGGGGGGGGGGGGGGGGGGGGGGGGGGGGGGCGGACAGGTTCGGTGATTGGATGGGGAGTCAAGTTCCTATGGGGGGATTTAAAAAAAATGGGGGGGGGGGGTGACTGGTAAGGGTGGGTGGGGGGGGATTTGAGGGTGAATGGGGAGTCAAGTACCTATGTTTAAAAAAGAAAAAAAAAAAAAAAAAAAGGGGGCCGGGGGGGAAGGGGATGACTGGTTTTTGGGGGGGTGGGGTCCCCATGCAGAGGGGACGGTGGTAGGGGAGAGTACTTACCCATCTCATGTCAGTTAATATTTTATTTCTAGGCTTAAGAAGTTTTTTTCCTGTATATAAGTATAAGCACAATCAAGTGACCCCTGGGGGTGGGGCTAACTGTGACCCCAGGGACATGGGTACCAACAATCTTTGCAGGGGTCTTGCTGGTGATCAAGTATTCCAAGTTTGAATGGAATATCCTTGACACTTTTTGAGACATGGACATAAAGACTAGATGGGTGTTCAGTGGAACACTTGTGTCGCCCTTGGGTACTCTGTTAGAATAACTAAACAGCCTGCTGGGGTTGAGGGTGGATGGGGAGTCAAGTACCTATGTATTAAAATTTAAAAAAAAAAAAAAAATTGGGCCCGGGTAGGGGGGGGGGGGAGGGGGTGACTGGTTGGGGGGCTTTTGAGGTAGGGGGGGGGGGGGGGAGTAAAGTACCTATGTTTAAAAAAAAAAAAAAAAAAAGGCGCGGGGGGGTGGGGGGGGGGGGGGGGGGTAAAAAAAAATGGGGGGTGGGTGACTGGTAGGGGGGGGGTTTGAGGGTGAATGGGGAGTCAAGTACCTATGTATTAAATTTAAAAAAAAAAAAAAAAAGGGGGGGGGGGTGGGGGGTAAAAAAAATGGTGGGGGGGGAGTTTTGAGGGTGGATGGGGAGTCACGTACCTATGTATTAAAAATAAAAAAAAAAAAAAAAATATTGGGCCCAGGTGGTGGTGGTGGGGGGGGGGGGGGGGGGGGACTGGTTTGGAGGGGGGAGGGGTTTGAGGTGGGGGGGGGGGGGGAAATAAAGTGCATATGTTTAAAATTTAAAAAAAAAAAAAAAAAAAATTGGGGCCGGGGGGGGGGGGGGGGGGGTGCGGGGGACTGGTTGAGGAGGGGGTTGAGGTAAGGGGGGGGGGGGGGGGGGAATAAAGTGCATATGTTTTAAAATTTAAAAAAAAAATAAAAATAAAAAAAAAAATTGGGCCCGAGGGGGGGGGGGGGGGGGAGGGGGTTGAGGTAGGATGGGTTGTAAAGTACCTATGTTTTAAAATTAAAAAAAAAAAAAATTGGGCCCAGGGGGTGGGGGGGGGTGACTCGTTTTTTGGGGGGGGGGGGAGTACTTACCCATCTCATCCATCTCATGTCAGTTAATATTTTATTTCTAGGCTTAAGAAGTTTTTTTTTTCCTATATATAAGTTTAAGCAAAATCAAGTGACCCCGGGGGTGGGGTTAACTGTGACCCCAGGGACATGGGTACCAACAATGTTTGCAGGGGTCTTGCTGGTGATCAAGTATTCCAAGTTGGAATGGAATATCCTTGACACTTTTTGAAACATGGACATAAAGAAAAAGGTTAACCAAGAAATTTTAACTTGAAAAAGGGGCATAACATTGCAAAAAAAAATTTGAGGGTTATCTGCCCTTGAGAAATGGTGTTGTCTTAAGTGATACAATTGTAATCATTACAACTGGAAAGTTTGATGAAGAAACATTAAGAAATGGCATAGTTATAGCCAATGTTAAGTTTTCATGACAGAATCCAAGTACAAAAAGGGGCATAACTCTGTCAATTGTGACGTTGACCTACACATTTTGGCACATCATGACCCTGTTGTCATAAGCAATATAATTTGAAAGTTTGATGTTGAAATGTTAAGAAATGGCAAAGTTATTCCCAACGTTGAGTTTTCATGACAAATCCATGTATAAAAAGGGGCATAACTCTGTCAAATGTGACCTTGACCTAGAAATTTTGGCATCAACCCGACCCTGTTGTCATAAGCAATACAATTTGAAAGTTTGATAAGATAATGTTTAGAAATGGCAAAGTTATAGCCAACGTTAAGTTTTCGTGACGGACCGACGGACCGCCGGACCGACGGACATAGCGATCCCTATGTATCGCCTTTTCTTCGAAAGGGCGACACAAAAAAGGTTAACAAAGAAATTTTAACTATAAAAAGGGGCATAACATTGCAAAAATAAATTTGAGGGTTATCTGCCCTTGAGAAATGTTGTTGTCTTAAGTGATACAATTGTAAGCATTACAACTGGAAAGTTTGATAAAGAAACATTAAGAAATGGCATAGTTATAGCCAATGTTAAGTTTTCCTGACAAAATCCAAGTACAAAAAGGGGCATAACTCTGTCAATTGTGACCTTGACCTACAAATTTTGGCATCATCATGACCCTGTTGTTGTAAGCAATATAATTTGAAAGTTTGATGTTGAAATGTTAAGAAATGGCAAAGTTATTCCCAACGTTAAGTTTTCATGACAAATCCATGTATAAAAAGGGGCATAACTCTGTCAAATGTGACCTTGACCTAGAAATTTTGGCATCAACCCGACCCTATTGTCATAAGCAATACAATTTGAAAGTTTGATAAGATAATGTTCAGAAATGGCAAAGTTATAGCCAACGTTAAGTTTTCATGACGGACCGACGGACAAAGCGATCCCTATGTATCGCCTTTTCTTCGAAAGGGCGACACAATAAACAGTAGCCAATATGGCTACTCAAATTTCTGAAATAATGTGAAAATGACACCTGTTTTCACAATTTCTAGTAAAAACAATTTCAAACTGACATTTACTTTCAATGAAATCAAAAATTTAGCTACTTAGTTTCATTTCTAAGTGCCAACCTTGAGTAGATGATTTTTGTGATGACCTGAAACTACTGAAAGAACAGGAGACAGTATCTCACTAACAGACCATCTGTCCATGAGTTATTCTGATTTTAGTAATTCTGACTTATTTGTCATCATATGCAATGAACATTTTCTACCTTCAGAAATATAATTTTCAAAAATCACTACCTCATTTATCACAAACAACTTGTCTTTTCTGTCCATCTTGGGTTCTGAAACACAAAACATGCAATTAAGACATTTTCTATCATTGTCCACCTAACACATTCTGTCATCTACTTGGGTTGAGTGTATTAAACAACTGGAAAAACTTAACACTGGAAAACTTTGTAGTTTCTTAACTGAAAAAACAAGAGGGCCATGATGGCCCTGTATTGCTCACCTGAGTATGACTGCTTTAATGATTCCAGATGACCCATATTCGAACTTGACCTAGAAATTACTGAAACAATCTCTCTAACAAATTTCAAGGTTATTTGTACTGAAAATGTTTCCTCTAGAGTGTTAACAAGGTTTTTCCATATTTGGGCTCTATGAACTAGTTTTTTAACCTAGATGTCCCATATTTGAACTTGAGCTAGAAATTATCGAAACAATCTCTCTGACAAATTTTCAGGATATTTGGACGGAAAAAGTAGCCTCTAGAGTGTTAACAAGGTTTTTCGATATTTGGGCTCTGTGACCTAGCTTTTGACCCCAGATAACCCATATCCAAAATTGAGCTACAAATCATCAAAAAACCATTCTGACAAATTTCCAGGACATTTGGACTGAAAATGTAGCCTATAGAGTGTTAACAAGGTTTTCTGATATTTGGGCTCTGTGACCTAGTTTTCAACTCCAGATGACCCATATTCGAAACTGAGCTAGAAACCATAAAAGAGAAGCTTTCTGACAAATTTCCAGGTTATTTGGAAATAAAATGTTACCTCTACAGTGTTAACAAGGTTTTTCCATATTTGGGCTCTGTGACCTAGTTTTTGACCCAGGATAACCCATACTCCAATTTGAGCTAGAAATCATAAAAAAAAACCTGTCTGACAAATTTCCAGGATATTTGGACTGAAAATGTAACCTCTAGAGTGTTAATTTTTTTTTACTTATTTGGGCCACTTGACCTAGTTTTTGAACCCAGATGACCCATATCCAAATTTGAGCTTGAAATCATTGACACAACCTTTCTGACAAATTTCAAGGACATTTGGACTAAAAATGTTACCTCTAGAGCATTCACAAGGTTTTTCTACTTTTGGACTCTGTGACCTAGTTTTTGACCCCAGATGACTTATATTCAAAACTGAGTGAGAAATCGTTGAAACAATCTTTCTGACAAATTTCCAGATTATTTGGACTAAAAATGTTACCTCTAGAGTGTTAACAAGATTTTTGAAATTTGGGCTCTGTAACCTAGTTTTTTACCCCAGATGACCCATTTTCGAACTTGACCTAGAAATTGTCAAAGCAACCTTTCTGACAAATTTCCAGATCATTTGGGCTGAAAATGTAACCTCTAGAGTGTTAACAAGCTTTTTCTATTTTGGGGCTCCGTGACCTAGTTTTTGAAACCAGATGACCCATATTCAAACTTGAGCTAGAAATCATAGATAGAACCTTTCTGACATATTTCCAGGATATCTGGACTGAAAAAGTAGTCTCTAGAGTGTTAACAAGGTTTTTCTATATTTGGGCTCTGTGACCTAGATTTCCAACCCTGATAACCCATGTTTGAACTCGTCCAAATATTAATTAGACAAACATCCTGACCAAGTTTCATGACAATTGAGGCAAAAATGTGACCACTAGAGTGTTAACAAACTAATTGTGGACGGACGACGGACAAAAGGTGATCACAAAAGCTCACTATGTGACAGGTGAGCTGGAAAACAATTACTTACATTAAATCTCTCATTTGTTTCAGGGTTTAGAATATCTTTTTTTCATGTGTTAATGTCGCTAGTATACATGTACTTGTCTAAATTTAATTTGTCTTAACTCCCTAGTTTATGTGTTACATTTCGAAACTGACGAGCAATCATCACAAATATCTCAGGAACTGTACAATCATTAGAATAGATGAATATGATTCCCAACCACAAAGCTTAGTTAACAATACTTTGCACCTGCTGGTAAAAGAACTGAAATAATAAGACATATTGTGTCTGGCGAAAAAAAAACAATGCAGTAACAACTTTGTTTGATCTACTAAAATACATATATACACTAAGAGAACCTATAATTTGAACAATTTTCTATTAAATGAAACCTGATTTTGAATGTGGCATCATCGTCCTTAAATCTATCATCAGATGTCTTGCCCTGTGTGATATTCCACGTGAAGAGAAGATAAGTGTCCGTTGCTTATTAATCCATTTTGTCTGAAAATACATATCACTGAAATGAATACACAAAATCTTCTGAAATGAAAATAAGTTATGGAACAGCTTTTTAGACTGTAAAATTGGAGTTTTGGGAGCCCATGCATTGTGTGTGTGTGTTAACACTTCAGTTCTAGTCCTAGTTCATTAAACATGAAGCATCAAGTGAAAATATCAAATAAATTCTGTTTATCAAATTATCATATATTTCTGCAACCCTGATGTATTTTAGTATTAATAGAAAACAGTACACTTACAGTTTTTCTAGTAACATGTAAATCATCTATGATATGTTTAATAACACAATTATTAGTACCATTTAGATTAATACAGTCTATTTAAATGTAAATATTTGTTGTTAAGTTTGCATAAAGTTGATTTTTTGGGGCGAATGTTCAAAAGCATGTCCACTATGAGTATTGTTGATGTGTTCTTAAGTAAATGTGTATACTTACAGTAATAAAACTGATACTGTTTTTCACTGGTATGCTTTTCATTTGCTTAATCCATAAGAAACAATGTTAAAATTCATAGATTTTATCAAAGTGCACTCAACCCATCGGCCTCTAGTACCCTGTCAAGGTATAATGTGTTTTAAAGCCTAGATATAACCGGTGCTGGACAAAGCGTACCACTGCATAAGTGTACCACTGCATAAGCGTACCATTTCAGGACGAAGCGTACCATGCATAAAATACATATAGTGGGTATCTGCGGTACGCTAGGTGCTAATTATACCTATTAATATGGTATTAGCGGGACTGTGAGATAAATGTTGGCTAATTATTTAATTTGAATCGTAAGCTAATTAGGGAACTTATGAAAAGCTGCTATTTACTCAATGATTGATTTGATTAATTGGTCCCATTTATCAACTTTTTATTTTTTATTTTTAAATGGTATTCATGCACATTTTAAAAAGTTAAAAGGGAAACACTTTTTAATCATTTACTTTACGTAAAATACCTGTCTTTCATATTTACAACTTAATTAAAGTCCTTTTTATATATATCAAATTAAAGAAATAAATGTGTCTTGTAAAAAAGTTGTATAATTATGTATTTGCTCACTAAAATAACTGTTGATAAATTCTCATTATTTTCACTATATATTTCATATGTGGTACGCTTCGTCCTATAAAGTGGTACGCTTTATCCTACATTCGATATAACACTAGGGTTTTGTGGTAAAGAGTCAACTCGGCCCTATACCAACTCGGCACGGGTCAACTCTGCACGGGTCAACTCGGCCCACTTTTTAAAAAAAACATTAAACGTAGTAATTTTTTTCTGATAACTTGCATGTTATCAAAGCAAGCTTTTTTAAATAAAAAAATAAGAGATATCTGTTATATTATTATATAACTGTACATTGTACTTCTGTAAAGAAATGAAAAATAACTTTGTATGACTTGAATTCAAATTATTTATGAAATACAGGCCGATTCTGGCGTATATCTGTACGCGCAAATTTTCCGCAATTCGCCGATTTCCTTTCTCTTGTCAAATCTTTCCATTCGAAGATACTTCAAATTCCTTTGGTTAATATGTTATTTCTGATGTAAAGTAATGAAAAGTAACTTTTGTATGAATTAAATTCAATTTATTTATGAAATACAGGCCGATTCCGGCGTATATCCGTATGCGCAAAATTTCCGCAACTCGCCGATTTTTTTCCCATTGCAACATCTTTCCACTAGAAGAAACTTCAAATTCCTTTCGTAAATATTTTATATCTGATGTAAAGAAATGAAAAATAACTTTGTATGACTTGAATTCAAATTATTTATGAAATACAGGCCGATTCTGGCGTATATCCGTACGCGCAAATTTTCCGCAACTCGCCGATTTTTTTTCTCTTGCAACATCTTTCCACTCGAAGAAACTTCAAATTTCTTTGGTTGATATTTTATTTCAGATGTTAATTAAATTACATATTAATAAACAATGTTGTATATCTTGAAAAAAAAGGTTTATGTAAGAAATATAGGTCGATTCCAGTAATGCAAAGTCGATTCCGGTAGATTCCGGTAAAAATGGTCGATTCCGGTAAAACGTGGGACCTTTCACAGGAATACAAATAACAAACAAAAGACTGACTTTCAATCACTTTAATAGTAGTTATGAATACTTATGATGAATGCTTAACACATTTTTCTGATAAAACATGTTCATCTTTCAATATTATACAGAAAAAAAAATACTAAAAAAAAAAAAAAAATCCCTACCTACCGACCCATATTTTTTTCAGGCCGTAACCCTAAACAGAACTATTTTTTTTTAGGCCTTATATACATTTTTACTCAAAAAAACAATTTAAAAATGTATTTCAAAATGTAAACAAAATCCAGATTTTCAAATAATTTTCGCAAATAAGTATTATAAACGCGGCGTAAAGTATTATGAACTCGGCGTAAAGTATATTGAACCCGACGTAAAGTATTGAATAGAAAGAAGAAATACAGATTAAAGTTTCATTTCATTAGTTATATGCATTTTTACTGCAATGAAAGGTAACTACAAATGGATTTTAAAATATAAACAAGGCCCAGATTTGCAAATATTTTTCGTGGCGTAAAGTACTATGAACTCGGCGTAAAGTATTATGAACTCGGCGTAAAGTATTAAATAGAATGACGAAATACCGATTAAAGTTTCATTTCATTAGTTATACAGTACTGGACACGCGAAACCTGCACAATTCGCGTATTCGCGGCGAACTCTCATGCTTTATAACGCGAGCGAATTCGCGGCAACTTGAGACAATTGCCGCGAATTCAACTCGCGGCGATTTTGCCGTGAACATTTGCCGTGATTCGCCGGGAATAATACATGTTCATTTGTATAATAAATGTAGATCTATCTTGTACTCTGTGAACTTGAAACCATTCGTATTTAAATGATATACATGTTCAAGTACGAAAATTAATTAGTAGATCTACATGAAGTTGTATCAAGAAAATCTTGTAATTTTCTAAAATGCCTCTTCTCTATTTATCTTTGATGCCAACAGCAAATATAAATAATCACGGCGAAATCAAATAACACCATTAAAAACTTTCCTTGAATGGTGGAATCATGACCTCAATGTATAAATGCAACGCAGTACAAGTATGCGGCTCCATCGGTAGGTAAATAGTGTACATGTACACGTGTAAGAATATTTTTTTAGGGGGGATACATATTGAGTTTAAAGAAGAGATATAAATATAATATATATGTGGAAAAAGATATTTAGTTACATAAAAAGATACATAATTGATACGACATTAACTTGTTCATTTCTAAATGTATCCCCATATTGGAAACGTTACATAAGACTTCCGTAACACCAATGACTGCTGTAAAGTAGAACTGTTTCTCACATTCTGTTTCGTCTGTTTATTTATTTTGATTTTAAATTTTGAAATTTGTAATCGATCTTTTCAGACTGACAATGGACAGAGACCGTTTACCCTTCCATAACTGGTTTGCTGCTTGTGAATTTTATTTTCATGTAGGCGAGGACAAGCAATTCAAAACACAAAGAAATAATGATGTACTATGTTATTTTGCTTGGAGTATTATAAGTTTTATTTGCTATGTTAATCTGTCATTTCAACCTTCATATATCGTTCTGAAAAAACAACAGTACTTTTGAATGAATGCAGTCGTTTTTTTTCTTTATGGACATGGATTATGTCACGTATTTCACGCGATACTTAATCCTTGTCAATATCTCCTTACAAAACTAGGTGTTACTATTTAAAGATTTTCCGAAAATGAGAATTGAAAGTAGAGAGCAAGCATCCAAAAGCATGCAGCATTAGATCATGTGATGTGGAAAAAGCGGTAAAATACTGGGATTTTTTTATGGAAAATTACTCAGGCTTGCTGTCAAAGTATAGCTCTTGAATTACAACCAATAAAAATACGGTGTTGTATCACGTGTAAAGATCATAGGTCACGGGAATTGTGATTGACAGGTTGTTTCTTTGAGGCTACATATAGGTTTCACAACAATATTACGATATCAAAGATTGTGAAATTCATCCCCAAATGATAGAAATATAAAAGGGAAGTGTTGAGCCACTGAAATTTACAAGTGTTTGTTATGCATCGAAAAAATCTATTTATACAAGATCTGTAGATTTCACTTTCAAACCAGAGCTCAGATTGGTGATACACAATTACACTATAGCAATGTTCTTAAACAAATGCACTATTTATGAGAAGTAAGTCCAGCACATATATCATAAACTATAAAGAATTTAAGATGCAGCTAATCCAAGACAATGAAAACACAAGTACGATTGATAAATTTAAAATTGTGATGTTATGGAATTGAATTAGCGGAGTTTTGTAAGTAAATTATTTTATTGTCGACCAATCAACTTGCATCTTGCTACTCATCACCTACTCACCTCATGCACCTGGCATTTTTTACTCGTGAAATTGAAAGTAAAGAAAGTCTCAATTTAAGTGATAAAACTTTTACAATTTTCAACAATCATAATTAGCGTATTAGACGTAATAATTAGTTACACCTGTGAATTGGTGCTAAATGTCGCTCTGTATTGTTCTAAAAATAGAATATGTGCGAAAGTAAACAATGGATTTTAATTACATTTGTATTATTATCAAAATAACAATTGGACAATTTGTTACCGTGCGTTCTTTGATGTAGTTCCAATTACCTTTTGTAATTTTAATCTCGTTTTGTTGTTAACTAATTTTCACCAGCACCTGATTGCTTTGTTTTCGAATACAAAATGTATACGCTGTACACTGTACATGTTCAATGGCTAAATATTAATAAATATACATGACATTTACAAGATTTTTCAAAGTTTTCAAAATAAAAGAAACCTGGGAATGACCAAGTAGTACTTTCTAATACAAATATTGCTATAGATTCGCCGTAAATTATGGCGATACATCGCGGCGATTTTTCGTGAACCGCCATGAAATGCGGCGAACTTGCACGCGGCGATGTTTTACCGCGTAGTGTCCCGTCGCGTCATAGACTACACTCGCGGCATAATGCGACTTTTGCAGGTTTCGCGTGTCCAGTACTGTATGCATTTTTACTTTAAAAAATAGAAGTCCAGATTTTCAAATATTTTTCGCAAGTAAGTATTATAAACGCGGCGTAAAGTATTATGAACTCGGCGTAAAGTATATTGAATCCGGCGTAAAGTATTAAATAGAATGAAGAAATACAGATTAAAGTTTCATTTCATTGGTAATATGCATTTTTACTGCAATGAAAGGTAAATACAAATGGATTTTATAATATAAACAAGGTCCAGAATTGCAGACATAATTTGGTGCAATTTTTCCTGCAGGAACCACATGGAAATTCCTTCTTACGTGACTTTCCTTGCGCCATTATTTAAATGCACAATACACACATTACACAACGCTGAAACACTAGGTTTTAACTGATAAATTCAAAATATTTTAACACTCCGATATTACTGTAGTGAAGAGGTAAAATTACACTAAATTATTATATAATACACCCAATAATCCACAATATTACACATCTAATAACTCAATGAAGTCCGATATATAACTTTGCATTAAAGCTTTAAAATATACAATTGAGGACAATATCCATTAAATTTAAAGAAGAGGGTTGAACATGAATTAACACTGATTGGTCATTCATACATGTAACTTGCAAATGTTACCAATGATATTGTCGGTTTCATATCATCAGTAACTACCTGATAAGTAAGTCCTGATTAACTGTTATTAACAGAATACATCATTGTTTGCTGTTGATTGATTCTTTAGTTGACAAGGACAAACAACGTCTAATTCAATCATAAAACATCAAATAAAAATTAAAAGTGTGACAATTACAGAATTAACAGTCTCACAAATGTAATTTGATTATCCATTTGTCCTTAAGCAATATATCGGCAAACCATCAGCGCCAATTAACTAGATATTGATAATAACAGGATTAGCAACTGAGCGCGAAAAGAGGTGAGAAATACAAAACAAAAGATGAGACACTTTATCTTATGTACAATAAATTGTATTAACTCACCAAAAAAAACCAACATAAATATTTAATTACTAATTAATCTAATAATATTTCTTGTTTATCGTAGAAATGGAAATCACAATTCTTAGAAGCATAAAAAGAAAACTACATAAAATTAATGATACTTTTGATGGTCAGTAATAATAAAGTCTATTTAATTGATTTAAAATAACCTACATAACCAAATTCATGAGTAATCATGCAACAGTTTATCTTATTTTTGTCTTATGGAGATCCAATTAAATGATTCATACATTTTAATATTCACTTGTAATTATATTTTTTAAGTAAAATGCATATAACTAATGAAATGAAACTTTAATCTGTATTTCTTCATTCTATTTAATACTTTATGCCGAGTTCATACTACTTTATGCCGGGTTCATACTACTTTACGCCGGGATCATACTACTTTACGCCGGGATCATGATACTTTACGCTGCGTTTATAAGACTTATTTATGAAAAATATTTGAAATTCTGGAACTTGTTTACATTTTAAAATCCACTGGTAAATATATTTTTAAGTAAAAATGCATGTAACTAATGAAATGAAACTTTAATCTGTATTTCGTCCGTCTATATATCACTATACGCCGGGTTAATGATACTTTACGCCGCGTTTATAAGACTTATTTTTGAAAAATATTTGAATATCTGGACCTTGTTTACATTTTAAAATTCACTTGTAATTATATTTATACAATGGAACTTTAATCTGTATTTCGTCATTCTATTTAATACTTTATGCCGAGTTCATACTACTTTATGCCTGGTTCATAATACTTTACGCCGGGTTCATACTACTTTACGCCGGGATCATAATACTTTACGTCGCATCTATAAGACTTATTTATGAAAATATTTGAAATTCTGGACCTTGTTTACATTTTAAAATCCACTGGTAAATATATTTTTAAGTAGAAATGCATATAACTAATGAAATGAAACTTTAATCTGTATTTCTTCATTCTATTTAATACTTTACGCCGGGTTCATGATACTTTACGCCGCGTTTATAATACATATTTACGAAAAATATTTGAAATTCTGGACCCTGTTTTCATTTTAAAAACCATTTGTAATTAGTTTTTAAGTAAAAATGCATATAACTAATGAAATGAAACTATAATCTGTATTTCTTCATTCTATTTAATACTTTACGCCGAGTTCATAATACTTTACGCCGCGTTTTTAAGACTTATTTACGAAAAATATTTGAAATTCTGGAGCTTGTTTACATTTTAAAATCCATTTGTTAATATATTTTTAAATAGAAATGCATATAACAAATGAAATGAAACTTTAATCTGTATTTCTCCATTCTATTTAATACTTTACGCCTAGTTCATAATACTTTACGCCGCCTTTATAATACTTTACGCCTCTTTACGCCAAAAAGTATACTTTATGTACTTTAGGTGCTCCGAAGTTTTTATTACCCAAATCATTGAAAACTCTTACATTATTAAAAATGTAATAATAATTTAAGAAAACATCTTTCCACGTTTATGAATTAGTTCATATATTAATTATGTGGTTCCAACAATAAAGAGTGATAAAACAAACCAATATATTAATAAATTGAAAAGTGGGCCGAGTTGACCCGTGCCGAGTTGGAAAAGGGCCGAGCTGACTCGGGGGCCAAGTACGTTTTAGGGCCGAGCTGACCCTGATTCGGGTTTTGTCATACGTTTTCGCGAGTAAAATATTTGGGAAATTATTTAAAAAAAGAAAAACAATCGACAATACCTGTTTTACAGGAGGTTCGTCAGAGCTGACCACCGGGTCTAAAACTACTTCTTCGTCGGCATTTTTAAGACTTTTTTTCTCAGAAGAAAGTGATAAATCCTTGAGTTTTCTTTTACCCATGTTTTCATATGATTTACTGCGAGACTACTGTTTTGATTATTTAATAAAAAAAAATGAAATGAAATTCTTTTAAATGGTAATAATATTTATCATAATAATCTTAATTTTAGTTAAATAATGTATCACAAATATGCAACATATTATTTTGTTTTGATCTTATTGTTTTAAGTAAATAGAATAGATTTATATCGGAAACGAACTTTTATATAGTGTTATCGTTTTCGTCATAACCGCAACATGTATGTGAAATATGTCCATTTCCTGCTTGATCCACAGAGAGAAAAGTCCAGGTAGGCAAGCTAGTAATATTCTTTTCTACATTCATTCTTTCGGTCATTCTATACAAGAACTACAATAAAAACAAGAAATATCTTTTTAATATCTTTTTTAATATCATCATGGTACAGTGGCCTCTCAAAACAGTTGAAAAATAGACTTCAAGTTGCACAAAATAAAGTTATTAGATTTATTTTTGGGTATCCATGTAGAACTTCATTAAATGTGTTAGTTTTTTATAATTTAAGTCAGTTGAATGTAGAGAACAGAGTGAAGCAACTTAGATTAAATCATGTCTATAATATTTTCAATAATAAATGCCCGACTTATTTACATGACAATTTTATTCGGGTTAATAAGACACATTCGTATAATAGTAGAAAAAGTGCTAACAGTTTTCATATACCACAAGTGAATGGGTTTACAGTAAACACCTTTTTCTACCAATCGATCCTGGACTGGAACAGGCTGCCACAGGAAATAAGATTTTTAAAAAATAAACATGCTTTTAAAAAGGGGGTGAAGTTATATCTTATGGAAAACATGAAATGTGCTGAACAGTCAGATTTTATCTTTTATTAGTACCAAATTGTAATGTCTGTGTATAATATTAAGGATTTATTCTGTGATAATGTGTCATTAGCAAAGTATTTCTGTGATTACAATATATTAGAGAATTGTCATAAAATTTTATGTATACAAGTTAACAAGAAATATTGCTCTTTCATGCTCTAAATTAATTAGCTATACAGGGTTGTCTATCTTTGTAAAATTTTGATATATAATCTACAAACAAAATGTTGAGTTTAATGTTAACATTGTCAATATGATTTTTAGTAAAATAAATTAAATATATAGTCATGTTTATCATATATTTATTCCATTTAGGATAATTTTGCTTGGTTAAAACGTTTTGATAGTTAAGTCATGGTGCATTAATGTTATTATTATTGCATTATTTTCAGAGGCAATAAAACTAACAATTGTGAACTCTATCCTAAAATTTCATAAAAGAAACACTTTGAAATAATGGCTAACTTTTTTCCTCAGGTGAAGATTTTGCATCTAACAATTTCATTCGTTTCAAATGTAGGTCAAAATCGACTTAATACAGCTACGCCGAAAACGAAACTGAGTAACTTTGTAAAACTTACTATTATGCTGTCGCAGGGTTAACATCGCAATGGTGAATTATTTTGTTGTTATTTGCCTTTATGTGATTTTCAAGGAATAACTAAGTATCAAAGAAATAATGAAAAATGTTAAAGCGATAATCTTATAAGTAAGCCAATAACCCAACACATTTTTAGACAAATAAACATGTTCCTATGTCGGACAGAAATGTCAAAGGAAGGGGCTGAAAAAATGTATTGAAATAAGTAAGTATACACATACTCAAAGTAAAAACAGATTTTAATAGATAGCAATAAGATTTCCGAAAGGTGGTAGTTCTTAGATTCAGTGACATTTTATTTACAAAGAGACTTTTGATTCAGCCATAAAACCTAGATCCGGGATTGGGAATTACATAACCAGACTTGCAACAAAATCATTGTTGTGCTTTGTTTAAAAAATAAGGTAAAGCAGTGCTTGTAAGCATGATAGTTTGAACCAACTGATGCAGTTTAGTACATATATTTACTCATAATTATCTTTAATACTATTTTAAATGATACTCAAAGCAAACTTATTTTAATTGGAATTACATAAAATCGTAAATATTGATTGTAGCACTTTCCAGTTTTGTTTAAATTCACCCTAGCCCGTGACTGGCTTTGATGATCGGTCTTTGTCCGCCGTCTTCAATTCTTTAGAGAAAACATGTAGGTAAATCTTTAAAATTCCTCTTGCCTGAATCTACAATAACCAGACGTTTGTTGTGAAGCGACAAACATTATATCTAGTGGAAATCAGCCAAATTTATTAAATATGCTCCGAGAACATTATTAGCTTCGCCATGGTTAATTGCTACATTTTTACATGCGGGTGTTATGATTTTTTATATATGTAATTCTTCTTCTTGTCTGAATGCGCAAACTGGATCATTCACATTCACAGTGGTCATTACTGGTCCCAATTTATGTGTCACGTGTGTAACCAAAGAAATATCCCTGGGGTTATAAGTCGCTCCGCTGAGTCCCGGGTTTATGTTAGACAATTTAAAAACATCTTTAAAAAAAATATCTTTTCTGAAAAAAAAGTGCGCTGTAAAATTGATGTGTGGCAATGTTAATGCACCTTTACAAAATATGTTAAAACTTAAATTCTGGATCATTATTGGCTCCGCCCGGGGTATTTAATGTTTACTTTGACTAAGTTCAGTTTAAGACTTAGTTTGGGAAAATCCGTGCTACGTTACAAATACTGGTAAGTGGTAGCATTTCATTATTCAGTTTTAGGGACTTAATATTCACCTCTTTCTTGTTTACAGTTATAAAATATGGACTACACGCCTCGTTTTGCCAGCGCCATTCTACTTTTGTCATCAAGTACGTGCCTTTTCTCTTCTGTTGAGGATACAGCATTGACATTTAGACTAAAATTGATGGTTTTATACATTTTAGCCTTATAAGCGACTTGTTGTGATTGTTTATCTTGTAACAATTTCTCCTACATGTTCCTTAAATAGAAATGTTCAATGTTTCTCTCTCTCTCTCTATGACACAATTGATATATATACATTGCTTGGAATCATCCATTCACTCATTCCGTTACTAAAATAGACGACAACGACGACAGGTTTATTCATTCGTCCTGTGATAGCCACGCAGCGAATAATTTCTACAGTTGAAACACGAGAATTTTATTCCAAATTTTTTCACCTATTAGCTCTCTGGATTCGTTTGAATCATTTTGATTGTCGTATTTACATAAATATTTTGTTATTATGTCATCAAATCACACCGGTAGCGGTGAACCAGATTTCCAAAATGGTTTCAACGGTAAGATGAATGATTGATACTCTGGCCAGCTGGCATTTCACAATGATTATCACGCCGCTAATTCCGTACAAAATAAACATACAGATACTCATCCTTTGAGTTGCTTTTCAGTGCTCGTTATAAAATCGTCCACTATTGCAGAGTATTTGTTGACCCATATTTCGATTTTTTTTAGAATTTTTTTTTTAACTTTCCCTCTTTATGATAATTCAGTTATTGTTCTACATTTCTCAGTAACCACAACTTTGGGTTTGAAAAGAAACTTGAATGAGTTGTCATAATATATTCTCACTGGTATGCCTATTGGCTGAAGATAACACATGTAGTTTATGTCAGGCAACTCAAAAGACTATGTTCTAAATTTTTCAATACTAATAGATTTATTATGGGCTTTACACATCGGGGTACTTTTTAAAGGTAGTATATCCGTACTTGGGTATAACTCGAATTTTATCGTTGAGCTATATGTAACTTCAAGATTAAAAATTACAAAAACTAGAACATATAACAAAAGAAACTGTCTTAATTTCCAAGACCTATGGCCTGTTAAGTGCATCTTTAACGATTCTAATTAATTAGTTGTTAGGTTTCGCAACAAACGACTTTAAAGTCACATGGGCTCCAACGATAAAGTCAGAGTAATGACGACAACCGAGCTTAAATTAGTTAGTTACTGTTAACTGATTGGTTAATGGCTAGAATGACATCATGCTTAAGCCGAGAATAGCTTCTTAACATACCAGTCAAAATAATTCAAGTGAGCAAATTCTGAGATATTTTTGTTATTGGTCAGAATCTCCCTATAAAATCAAAACCAGAAAGATACTTTTCTGTGGTGAAGCATAGATTTAGGTTAAAATGTGTAAAAGTAAGTGATTTGAATAAAGAATTTGTTAAACAAAATAATTATAATAAACTTTTGGTGCAAAAAACGCCAGTCAATAAAGTTACAAGACTTAAAACCTTTAAAGTTTCCTTTCACTGTCTCTATTGTTTACAAGCGCCTCCATATTTATATGCTTCTACGGTAGTGAATTGTGTACGCTGAAAATGGCTTTTCGTTGGTCCCGTACCAGTTGTTTCTAATAATTAAATGTACAACATTATAGATGTAATGAATATGTGAACAACGTTCTAAACATATTAACTTATCATTTTTTCTGTTACCCCAACCAAGACTAATAAAGGTTATATTTTCTTTAAAAATCATTGGATTTTTCGGAGACTACTGACTCTTTATAACGACTTTTATAATGATGATTTTGTCTATTGCCCAGAAATGCTACTGGTAAATGACACAGTCTTGAATATTTTCTCATTCTTTAATAATTAAATCAGTGAAAAACCTGATATCTTGTTTTCTCTAGTCAAACATGCCATTTATTTTTTTAGCTCACCTGAGCACAAAGTGCTCAGGGTGAGCTTTTCTGATCGGTCTTTGTCCGTCGTCCGTCCGTCCGTCCGTCGTCAACTTTTCATTCAAACGACATCTCCTCTGAAACCAATGGGGCAAATTTAATGAAACTTGCCTGGGATGTTCCTTGCATGAAGCTCTACCAAGATTGTTCAAATGGTTCTGGTCCATTGCATTTCTGGTTCACTGGAGCTAAAAATAGATTTTATAAGTTGGATCTTTAAAAATCTTCTTCTCCGAAACCACAAGGCCTGGAGCTTTGATATTTGGTATGAAGCATCATCTAGTGGACCTCTACCAAGTTTGTTCAAATTATGTCCCTGGGGACAAAACTGACCCCACCCCAGGGGTCAGTTGATTTTAGAAAGAGTTATATAGGGAAAACTTGAAAATCTTCTTGTCAGAAACCACAAGGCCTAGAGTTAAGATATTTGGTATGTAGCATTGTCTAGTGGACCTCTACCAAGTTTGTTCAAATCATGGCCTCTGGGTCAAAAATGGCCCCGCCCCGGGGGTCACTTGTTTTACATAGAGTTATATAGGAAAATCTTAAAAAAATCTTCTTGTCAGAAACCGTAAGTTATAGAGCTTAGATATTTGGTGTGTAGCATTGTCTAGTGGACCTCTACCAAGTTTGTTCAAATCATGGCCTCTGGGTCAAAAATGGCCCCGCCCCAGTGGCCACTAGTTTTACATAGAGTTATATAAGAAAATCTTAAAAAATCTTCTTGTCAGAAACCGTAAGTTATAGAGCTTAGATATTTGGTGTGTAGCATTGTCTAGTGGACCTCTACCAAATTTGTGCAAATCCTGGCCTCTGGGTCAAAAATGACCCCGCCCCAGGGGCCACTAGTTTTACATAGAGTTATATAGGAAAATCTTAAAAAATCTTCTTGTCAGAAACCGTAAGTTATAGAGCTTAGATATTTGGTGTGTAGCATTGTCTAGTGGACCTCTACCAAGTTTGTTCAAATCATGTCCTCTGAGTCAAAAATGGCCCCGCCCCAGGGGCCACTAGTTTTACATAGAGTTATATAGGAAAATCTTAAAAAATCTTCTTGTCAGAAACAGTAAGTTATAGAGCTTAGATATTTGGTGTGTAGCATTGCCTAGTAGACCTCTACCAAGTTTGTTCAAATCATTGCCTCAGGGTCAAAAATGGCCCCGCCCCAGGGGCCACTAGTTTTACATAGAGTTATATAGGAAAATCTTAAAAAATCTTCTTGTCAAAAACCGTAAGTTATAGAGCTTAGATATTTGGTGAGTAGCATTGTCTAGTGGACCTCTACCAAGTTTGTTCAAATCATGGCCTCTGGGTCAAAAATGGCCCCGCCCCGGGGGTCACTTGTTTTACATAGAGTTATATAGGAAAGACTAAAAAATCTTCTTGTCAGAAACAAGAAGGCCTACAGTTAAGATATTTGGTATGTAGCATTGTCTAGTGGACCTCTACCAAGTTTGTTCAAATCATGGCCTCTGAGTCAAAAATGGCCCCGCCCCAGGGGCCACTAGTTTTACATATAGTTATATAAGAAAATCTAAAAAAATCTTCTTGTCAGAAACCGTAAGTTATAGAGCTTAGATATTTGGTGTGTAGCATTGTCTAGTGGACCTCTACCAAGTTTGTTAGAAAAATGTCCCTGGGGTCACTATTGGCCCCGCCCGAGGGGTCACAAGTTTTAAATAACAATATAGAAGAAAATCTTTAAAAATCTTCTTGTCTGAAACCACAAGACCTAGAATTTTAAAATTTGGCATGAAGCAAGCTTTATCAAGCTTTTTCAAATTATTGGATTAGGTTAAAGGTCACGGAGGCTAAATGTAGATTTATCTACTGTACCTCATAGAGCCTTCATTTATAGACCAATATCTTTGATATTCAGTATAGAGGTTCCTTGCATGGACCTCTACCCATGGGTAGGGTTTGAGGTCACTGGGTCAAGGTCAAGGTCACCATAGCTTATAATAGATATTTCTACTTTCTGTCATAGAGCCTTTATTTATTGACTGATATTTTACATATTTGGGTTGTAGGCACTTACATATTTTCAATTAAAAAATGAAATACTGCTTAACAGCAAACCTACAGCCAAAGTACTCAGGTGAGCGATCCAGGGCCATCATGGCCCTCTTGTTTTTTTATTATTGAGAGTTTACCTATAGTGTAAATGTGCACAGGTGCGGGCTGTGCTTTAACTGATATGTTTTGTAGTTTGGGCAAATACGTCGTCCTGAACAAAAAAAATTCCTCAACTGTGGTACAGAATGTTTATTTACATCATTCTGAATATGAAAATATTGTAACATTGGCAAATTGCCAAAAAATGTTGTGGATGTAGAAAAAGTAAAGGGAAAATGGACTAGACAAAGAAGACTGTTGTTTTTAACAACATTATTGATGTAATGAATACGTGAACAACGTTCTAAACATATATAACTTATCATTTTTCTGTTATCCCAAATTTGCATAAAAGAATACTTCAGTCATACTATTATCACCTAATCATATTAATCCAAAATATTTTTTGAAAATAATAAAATCATTTGTCTACATTACATCAATCAAGTAGTTTTTGTTTGTCTCATTATCGTTCATTTTTATGGCTTAATAGAGGTGATAATAACTTACAAAAGGTCTGTATCTCTATATGGGGCGAGCTGACCAAAAATATGAAAAGTTTTACCTGGGGCGACTTGGTTTGGCACAGGTTGACTCCTCATATAAAACCCCAGAATGACCAAAAATTTAATGTTATCACCAGTTAATGCAAATGTTCACACTTGTGCACACAAACTTTCAATGCTAAGAAGAAGAAGTGCAGTTTAAATTCATTTATAGCACGACTGGGTTCGTGGATGTCAACGGTTATAAAAATGCCAACTTTCATTTTCTGTTGCTTCACCGCCATTGCACAGACTGGTCCAAAATCACTAGAAAATGCTAATTTACCAATGTGAAATTTGCTTTTAGAATTCAAAGTACTGGGTCAATTTTGTGCCAAATAGTATTTTTGACTTTTTGTACGATTTTTTCCTCCGTAAAATTTTGGTACTTCCTTTCCGAATCTGTAAGTTCGTACGAAGATGTTTTCGAGTACATTCTTGTTTTTTCGCCAGTTTATACCAAAGTTCAAAATAATATGGTATTTAGGTGTTAGATAATATTGCATATTCAAATTCGTGACTCATTTTACAGATATTGGCGGAAAGTGTTCGACATTCTTATGCGAATTTAAACCAGATGGGTGATATTTATTTACCCTTTCTCAAAAGCATATCTTGTCATGCAAGAAAAAAATGCAGAGAGTTTTGCAAACACCGCGGTATTAAGTCTTTGAGTTTTGATAATGTTTTTAAACATATCATGTTTCCTTTTTCGATTTATTAATTATTATGGACAGTGTACGTGATAAAATGCTGATTTCTTTATCTTTCAGGTTATTATTACATGTAATGCAAATATTCCTATTTTCAATATTAAACATAAACAGTGCAAAAATTATTCTTAAAAGTTACGATTTTATTAATAATACTTATATTTACACTGTAGAAACGCAATCATTTACATTGTGTAATACTGTTCGCAGCTTCACAGTAACCGTTCACGACAGTGTAGTTATCAACAATAAATTTGTCTCGTGATACTGGCGGGGATGTGTAAACTTCAATGGTACATGTGTTTATAACTCTGTTAAATTCCTCATTTTAGGTAAAATCAAATGAACATTGCATGGAATTGATGTAATAATAAATATTCTTTCAAGGCATGGTAAAATCTTTTCTCAGATTTTTATTTTAATATGTTTATAGACGAGTTAAAGTCAGCGACCAAAATTTGGTCGGAACTTTCACCACAGAAAAGGTACTTTCTATGTTGAACGCGGAGGCGAGATATTGACCCATACAAAAATTACACAATATGTCAACTTGCATAAGTTGGACTAAAACAAGATCCTGGTCAGTACTTTCAAGGTCAAGGTTACAAATTGAAGAAAGGCTTTCAGAAATACTTGGTATAAATGTTAACTGACATGAGGGGATGTGTCTTGGCAAGACCCAGGTCCATGTTGTACAGAAAAAAGGTAGAAAATTTTGTGAGGAAATGGCATTCAAGACCTATGACTCCATTTTGCTTATTTCGTTCTTACTTGCTTTTTGCTCAGTATTGTGTGGGTATTAATCATATTCAGTGATGGATTTAGTTTCAACAAGTTTGTCATTTCAGTATTTTGAAATTTAATTGCAGGTCAGAGTTCAGGGTCAGCTAGTAACAGTCCAAAGAAGAAGTATACTTTATCAGCTGATGCACCTGTGTTTGTTCCAAAATTTGTTTCTCAGCAGCCTGTCTATGAGGTAAGTGTTTTTTCCTGCTAGAAATGCTTTGTTTCTAGAAATGATGGACAATGCTAGTTTTCTTTTTATTTTTATTCACTATGTCCACTGTATTTAACCCTGACCAGGCTGTATTCTTATTTGGCTTGTCCATCATGCAGTTTCAGCAGGCCCATTTATAATCATGGTGTATATTAAAATGTTACTTGTTAACCAGGGATTGTGGTTAGATCTCCCAATCTTCTACTAACAGCAGATAATTGGATTATGCTTATGTGTGAAGGCTGATCATGTCTGCAATAGTTAAATTTAACAAAATCAGACATGACAACAAACTAAAGGAGTAATTCTGAAAGGGGACCTCCAAAAACGTTCTGCACTTGTTGCACAGAAAAGAAAAAAAAACACGAGTCAGCAACAGAGTGGAGAAGGAAAAACACAAAGTTATTGTTCAAAAGATATATTTTCAAAATACATAATTGTGTCAGTAATGGATATCACCGTATTGTGATAATCTCATATAAAAATAGGATATAACTGCCTATTCTAATAAACTATAGTATACCTCTACCTTGTCACTTACAGCCTATGCCAGCCCCTGCACCAACCTTGATCACTGATGGATCTATACCCACACAGGTAAATTTTTTACTTAACAAAGTTTTGCATATTTTCAGACTGTTTGCTTATGTTACTTTATAATTTGATCTTGAGGCTAGCAACTGATCCTTTATCGTTTGTGTTTTAGAGTCTTATATCTGGTTGTAAACAAACCAGTGAATGATTGTCAGTGACAGCGATAAAACAAATGCAGGCTTTTTTCTTATTTTGAGATACATGTATGTAAAAATACGATTCTTGCCATCATTGTGGAGCATTTTAAAGTGGTTGAACCATAATATGCTTACAGGTTGATTAATTGCTTTTTTTAACTGAGCTGTGTGAATTAAGGATTTTCTTTGCTTATGTATTTAGAATGAGATTGAAGAGTTTGAACGTTGGACTGAGCAGTCAGCTGGTGGTGGATTAGCCTACTCAGACTCTGATGACCCAGTTGCGATGTTCCGCAACGCTGTCATCACCTTGACAACCAAAGGAAATGTTGAAGAGTACATGAAGCCAATAATTGCCAAGTTGAAGAATGGAATCAATGACATGGCAATTCTAAATGAAATGATAGATATTCTCTTTGAACATGTGAGCAGCTTTCTTCCTAATTTTGAAATTTGTAATGTATCATTCATTTAGCAACTGTAATATAGGTGATTGAGGCATAAGGTTTATGCCGAACTGTAAGTTATGCATCTGCAGTAATTATGTAAGTACTTTGGTAAGTTAAGTTTATTATTGAAAAGTATGAAATGGATTTTTGCTCAAGGAACATTATAATTAAAGATTAGCTTGGCTCTGAAGTGTCTACTAGATTCATCCCACTGAAAATCCGTTCTGAACTTGATTTATTGCACAGTTTTATTAGTGTATATAATCTGAAATTTCTTCTTGTGTTACAGAGTTTGAAGGAGACTAACTTCAGTTATACTGGTGCTCAAATCTGCAAATGTCTTGCAAATGAACTGAAAACACATCACACCTTCAGTAACTTCAGAACACTTTTCCTAAATAAGTAAGTATTACTGTAATTCAATAGAATTAAAAGTGTTTGTTAAAGTCAGTGAAATTAAGTACAGTTTGAAAGATTAGCTTCAGTCCTGTAAGTTGTAGAACATGTTTTTCCTTACTTTATGATAAAGCTGAGTGGTCTAGTGATTAGAAGGGTTTTACTTGACTTGAACTAGCCTTGAAGTTTAATTTGAGAAACATAGCAGTTACATATGGAAGATGGGAGTGTAATACTGGTTCTTCCCAGGCATTGTTGTTAAGTAAAGCTGCCCACTTGATTTAATTGTGATTGTAGGAGTGTGTTCACTCCGCTTAACAAAACTATGCAAGACAGTGGACAGCTTCTTCTGGAGGACTACCTTTAGTACCTGTACTTCCAAAGAACAATGTACAGGTCAATAGCCTGACTGATAGTACTGAATGTTAAGAGGGCATTGAACTCCAGCTAGATCAAACTGAATTTGATTCAAGTTTCAGCGAAAACTTCCAGTTGATAACTGCCTTTGAATTAATGTGATTCTTTTACGTTTGCACATGTGTAATATTTGCTTTCAGATGTAAAAGTGCCTATGATAATCGTGATTTATGGGTGGCAGATCCCGCTATGTTCTCACAACTCAGTAATCTAGCCATGCTGATAGGGCAGCTCTTCCTCGTTCTAGAGGTAATGTACACCCATTTTACTATAATCCTTGTGACGCTGTTACTGATTTTGCGTTAGTGACTAGTTAAGACTATGATCAGCAAAGACATTTATGGAGTTTGACTGTGGTCTACACCGTCTGCTATTCAGTCAATAAGTAGACCTTTCATAGCCCCTATAATTGATACATGGGTCTATTGCAATCATAAAAAAATTAAGCAACTTAAGGGTTAAGATTTGATTCAAATCCTTTGAAAAGATATTAGGTCTTGAATAATTACTTATGTCACTGTACAGGTTGAGGGACCTAATGGTGAGGTACAGAAGCTTGGATCTCTTCGTCAGGCGATCAGTTCTTTATTGTTGACCCTCCTTGCTGAACCTACTGATGATAGAGTCAAAACAGCTGCTACGTTACTCAAGGTGAGGCTTACATCGTTTGTTTGTGAACATCGTTAACAAAACACACTGCAGACAATCATAGCTTCAGGAGTGTTTTGAGGGGTAAAACCTTCAAATGTTCTATATGCTATTGTACAAAGAAACAATGAGAATCCCTTTGACCTGTATGAATTAGTGATAAAGGGTGCTTAAGGGCAAGTCATTATACTATGTAACATCTTCCAGATTTAGGGTCAAGGGTTATAGTCATGCCACAGTGCAAGAAATTTGTGGGGTTTAAGAGGATTTTTTGTTGTACAGGACTCTTTATTAAAAGAATTCTTCTGTTTACAGCTGACTGGTTATGAAATAACGAAGAACTCACATTTACCAGGTGACTTTGACGAAATATACAACATCATAAAGAGTCTAGAGAGACATCCATCTCTGAATAGGTAATGTGTAATGTCATCAGATATTAAGAAGTATAGTTGAAAAAGATCTGTCTTATCAGTACCTGGCTAATTAAAAGCAGAGGCCATGTATACAAGATTCATTAAGTTCAGTGATCCATTTAAGGTTCCTTCCAGTCAAAGCATGAGGTTATTCGTAATAAACTTATTTTAATTACTTAACTGCTATTGCTAAAGAGAATTTTGCTGTAAACATCATTTTTAATAATGATTTTTCAGTGATGTAAAAAAAATTACAAAATGAAACAAGAAAAACTTGTAGCTACAAATGACCACATAAAGGAATGCTGCGTTACACCATGATTGTCTTAAACTTCAGATAGAAAGACGTTATTTCATTTTAATGTAAGAAATTTTTGAGAAACAATAAGACAGTACTAATCTGTTTTCAGGACTAGTCACTGCCTGATCAACTCAGTTTTGAGTAGATTGGAATACAACTGGGGTGTGCAACAGACGTCTTGACCACTGCCTGACAGCATTACCACACACTGTGCACAACACACTGGTAATATACACTCTTTTGACTCAGATTATGTACTTGTTTTTATATAAGTTTTAAGTTTCATATTTTGATTGGCAGATATTTTTAGATTAATATTTCAGTTTCAGGGTTAGGAAGTTAAACAAGAGATTGAGGTTTTCTTCATTAAGGGCTTGATAAAAAATTTAAGAGTTAACAGTCAGTGTCCTAATCTGTTGCTTTAAAAAGTGTTGTAATTTTTAGTGAAAAACTTGATTACTTGAACTGCCTTTATGCTTAATGCATAGCTATACCTCCCCAATTTTCAATGACCAATTTACAATTACTAATGTATATAAAATACATGTAGTGATTTCTTGTAGGATATAGCTTTTGTTTTCATAAATATACTAGTAGATCTTGAAATGAGAGTAAATATTTCTATGCCTTGTAGACAAATTCTTTTTCTTTTTTTTTACAGGTCAGCAGATATAATAGGAAATGAAAGAGAAGAAATTCTTGTCTGTAAATTACAGACGGTGTTTCAGTTGTTCTAGGGCATTAGTCAATCTATCTACATTACATTTCAGTGTTGTTGTACATTTTGTGTTCCAAAAATAACTAAAGGCCAAATGTTTTAAAGACGGTTTACATTTTTTGTTGTCCCCATTAGTAAAAAACAGTCAGTAAAATTTTGTCATTTTGAATGGTTGAGAATGTTATATATGTATAGCAGTGGAAACATATTTTTTGAGTTGCTGTTAATTTGTTTTCAAGTTGAAGTTTAGTGACTTTGTAATTGCATGCATTTTACATTTTGAATATAAGATCTGAAACTTCCAAATTTTAGTGTAAAATTTATTTGAATGCTTGCTTGAACTGATAGTTTTAGTACCAGACAGTTTTTAATTGATGGGGACAATCCATATTTTTTGGCCTTGCTTTAAACTGTCAGGGTGTGGCTCCAGACATCGCAGCCGAATGGATCTCTTTGTGTAAATAATATTCATTGTTTAGACGAAACTTAGTCCTGATGAGACTGACATTTTAAAATGATTACTTAATTGACATTGATTTATACCTAATTGGTATAGTACATGCTGTGGACAGTGAGACAGTGCTTCAACACGCATCACATAACCTTGCCTTTGGAAAAAGGACTAGCTATTGATTCAAATAAGGTGCATCTCACTTGCTTATAAAATCTTTTTTGAGGGATGGGTATGGTTGTTTGTAAGAGAGACAACTCTTTATCAAATATTAAACATTGTTCAAACTTTTTCTTTCTGTAATGTATATGATTTGACAAGGAAAAGAGAAATCAGAAAAATCTTTAGCACATGTCTACTCTTTACTAACATAACTTCATGATGCGACCATTGGAGAAAATGACTAAGTGTTTGCTGTAATTGCATTGTTGCTGAAATTCGTCTTGCAATGCATTATTGCCTGAAAATGTTGTGGGGGTTTTTTTGGAGTTGGGAGGGGGGTGGATTGGGGAAGGTTTTGCAAGGTTTATTTTTAATTGGCTGTCCAAGGTGATCAGCTTTGGCAGAAAACTGTAAACTAAAAAAAACTATAGAGGGAAGTTATGAAAATATAAGTTAACTCTGGGTTGTTTACATACAGTGACTTGGAAATACGGAATTTAAAAAGAAATGCTGTTACAGAGTTAAAATAAAAAGTGCTGGAAAATTAAATTATTTTTATGACTGTGTACATAATGAAATTAAAATTCAGTCTTTAAAAGATTGTATTTATAGGATGGTTACTAATGAAGTCAAAAAGTTAATCAGATGTCCTAAATGATTGGCTTAAATGTGTACATACTGAATAAAAAATTTCAAGCAATAATGTTAGCAATGTCTGTTTGTTAACTGCCAGATATCATTTGTTTGACTGCCAGTTATATTTTGTCATCTTAACCCTTCTACACAAGAGATAGACTAATGTCATTGTGCAAAACCCAATATCTTAGTTAAAGACCAACCTTAGAGATCCATCTCTACCCATGAAATAGAGGTACATTGTAAAATTTAAGATCTGGTTTTTGCACAGCTTGGCTCACTTGTATTCATCAGTATAGGTTGTGGATTGTTAATCAACAGGTTCAGTGTAATTGCCAGTGCAATGTGATTATTTGTATGAGGTGTGATATTAACTGGTTAAGACAGCAGTGAAGACATTACCACACACAGTGGGACATGTAATTGGATAAGCTAAATTATTTGTGTTCTTTGTGATAAGTTGATTCCATGATGTATACATATACCAATCTATTTTGTCTGAAATAAAATTTTTCCAGTGGAAGTGTTGTTAAATGTTTATTATAAAAATTTATGATGTTATAACATTGCTGGGAGGACTGTTGATATACTCTGTCAAATATTTTCAATAAAATTTTACAAGTGTATCTCTGGAAGCAAGGGATGCTCCCTAAACTGACCCCTTCACATCCTGTCGCCACTACCGCCACTCAGTCTTTTTTGAAGTCAGATATTTATACATAAAGTTAATCTTTGTATAAGACAAATGAAAAATTACCATTTAAAATGTGATCTTCAACTGAGGGATGGTTGTCCAATACAAAGATTACAAGGGTATCTCTGGAAGCAAGGGATGCTCCATATACTGAACCCCTTAGTCTCTTCAAGGACAGACATGTATTTGTAAAGATAATTTTTGTATTAGATGAAAGAAAATGGAAAAAATGTTGGTTAAAATGTGACTTTAAACTGAGGGACAAAGATACTGTTTGTTCTGAAATTTGCAATACAGAGTGAAGAATTATCCTTACCAAGGTGGTAATAACCTGCGAAATATTTTCAGTAAATTGTCAGTTCACCACGTTAAAAGAATGTTTTAATAAAAAGGTTTATAATTCCTGCTTCAAATGGCAATATTTCTGACAAATTCATCTCAAATGTGAGTCTTCTTAATAAATCATTTATATAAAGTAGAGAAATTATCAAAAGGACAGTGTGTTGAGAATTTAGAGGAAAAAATCGTTCATACGCCAATACTAACTACATAACGTAGCTACACTCGGTTGTGCTAAACACCTTTGAGTCACAATAAGCAGTAATCAGAAATGCTGATAACACAAAGAAGGAATCCAATACTCTAGGATATAACAGAAGAAATGTTGAGACCAAGAGTAGAACCAAAATAATCGTCAAACAAAACTTACCCATGTTCACAACTAGGGTACATTGTTCTGGCACATGGTTGCCTTGGCAAAAGTATCTCGTAAACAGATAATTAATGGTTAAAAAGGTCTGCAATGACTGTCACTACTCCAGCAGTGTCTCAAAAATTATCAACAACCATATTTGTAAACACTGGATGTATGAAAAGAAATCGGGGCATTCTCGACTATGGCATACAAGACCAGAAGGAATCTGGGGCCTGAAATTAAATATTGTTTGTTTCCCCTCCCTCTACCTACCCACAAAAATCATTGTTACCCAAAAAATTTTATTGCAAAACAAAAAAAAAAAATTATTGCACATGGAAGAAAAGTATGTCAATGAGAATCACATCTTTATATGTGACTCGTATTTTTGCATTGTAAATATACAAATTGGGATGTATATATTGAATAAAACTTTGAAACTTTGGTTCTAAACTTTGAACAGATTCTATCCACTCATAATTTCTGTTTCTTTGAAATCCATATAATTCAGATATATAAATTATACAATCAATAAAAAATATTTTAGATTAAGAAAAGGTATTTTACTTGCCTACCTGCCCTACCTAAACTGGCATGGGCCGTATGAGGGGAAACAAACAGTATTTTATTTTAGGCCTGGTCTTGGTTGATCACAACCAACTCTGTCACACCAGAAATATTCTACTTAGAAAATCCAGTATCATAGGAACTCATTTACTATGGCAGTTTGAGTATGGAATACCTTCCCACAGATATACAGTCTTGTGCATCTTCACAGAGTTTTAACACTGGTCTAGCACTGGTCTTAACAAATTTTACAAATGAACACTGTTACAATCTTAACTTGGTTGTGGATGCTCATTGTGCCTTAATTTGGCTTGACAGTGGGCTCTTCCATACAGTCTATTTTAATTTTGTCGTGGCAAAACAAATTAAACTCATATTATCTGACGTGCCTGCAGTTATAATACTTATCAATTGTTTAGTGGTACTAAATTGAAGTTATGTGGTTGTTGAAGCATTATAAATAACTATTAGGTTTTTCTTGATTTTACATACAAAATTAACAAATATTTCGACACAAATGTATTTTAATTGTTTGACAAAATAAATAAGAAAGAGGAATACATTGCACCTTGTAAAAAAGCAGGAGTTCAGAGGAAGAACCCAATTAGGACTTTCCAGTGACTTTCCCAATACTATACTTTCGACCAGAGAACTTGTAAGACTGTCATTGACACAGTCACTTGAAATTTAGAAGAAGTGATTGTAGCCGTACTCTCTTGTTTTAATTACCTATAAATTCGAAATGTCGAGTCACTGTTGTAAAAAGACATGAACTAAACTGTGCATAACCATTGTATAAAGACGACAACGATATTTGTCGAAAAGTTAGACCAACCCTTAATGGCTGTTGAGTGAAAAGAACTCAGAAATCCCGCAATTTTCGACTTATATTCTGATTCATAAAGCGTGACTGACAAAAGAATTTCACTCTTCCATTGTGTGAAATGGCCTCCAATTCATCAACGGGGTCAACAGGTGAAAGTTCACTTGAAAAGAGCAAAAAATTGCGACGTCCACATCCATCCACACAGGAAAGATTGAAAAACGGAGACTTCGGTAAATTTTCAGAGTTAACAGCTGTTTGTGTAAAATGATACTTTAGATTTCTAGCATTTTGTCACCGACAAAGAAGCATAATAACCCTTATGAAGATGTATCTCTGAATGGTTTGTAAATACAAATTTTGCTGGATTGATGAAATGTTTTGGGTGAAAGTCGAACTGTTAAACATTGATGCAAAATGTGGGTTTGTAACATTTATTAAAATTCCAATAGTCCTTTTGCCATGTTATATGACATATGTCAGTTATTGTATTTCTCAGGACATAATTATATATTAACTTGATTGTATAGAAAGTTCATAAAGACTTGAGCAAGAATATCGTATGTTGGTGTATGGAAATCTATCTCCCAATAATGTCAAACCCCTCGTGGGGATGTAGACATTTAATGGTACTGAAAAACACCGAAATGTACTGAAATACAGTCATCAAAAATAATGACAATGTAGCATTTTTATTAAGAAAGAAATTAAATTAATATACATATTGTTGTTGAAACAATGTGAATACAAAAGAAATTTGTTTGAAGAACTTAAAAGTATTTCAGTATTTCAACTCTTGTGTGTTAGGCGTTAGTAAAAATGATGCAATAGTGATTGTCACTTGTTATCTATCTGCAAATTAAGAGCATGAATCATAAGAAAAAAAAAGGTAAAAATTATCATTGCTCTATCTCAGATCTAACTTGCATGTCTGCTATCTGAATTCTACTCACACTGAAGGTCATAAGAAAATCAGTCATGCAGATACTGATTCAGACCTGCACTCTCACATCTTACAAGCTTTTCAAAATAACAGAGACCAAGTCATTGCTAAAATTACATGGCTGTATAATGGGATAGTAATGCATTTGATTGAAAGGAAAAGAAATCTCTTTCAATTTTTCAGATCCTAATCAGAACACAGCTCCAGTCATGAAGACCAAACTCTCAGCAGATGCCCCTGAGTTTGTACCAAAGTATACATATGTACAGCCTGATACTCAGCAGGTACTTTTAGCATTGTCAATATCTTCTGTCTACTTTTAATATACTACTGTAATTGCTTGGTCACAGACCTCCTTGTATCATTTTTATTTGTTTGTAAAAAGTACAGAAATGTTTTTATCTTGCATATTTACCAGTTATCAGATCTATTTTCTATTATTTTTTATATGAAGTGACTGATTTGTAAAACTTTGTGAAGAGCAAGTAAAAGTCACTCCTTACCTGGCCAGATAAACATGGCTGTTGTAAATTCTTGCTTAAAATTTGAGCAACAAAATAATTTACAAGGTCAGATGATGACATGTTGTTTTCATTGTATTTTCCTCCCATTTTCTAGATTGTTTATTTAATCAATGGGACCTTACCTTATAGTATTTAATGTTTAAAATATTATATAGTAAAAAAAAGGTATATGTAAATTTTAGGATACCTTTTACCAAGACTTCCAACGATTGGTCAGTATTCGTCCCTCACATCTCAGTGCCCCTGTCACAGCAACTGGGTCATCCGGAAAAGATTCTGCAGCTGACATTTTCAAAGATGCAGTATTTAGTTTGACATCAAACCCAGCACCAATGGAAGAGTATATGAAACGTGTTGTAGACATTTTGAATAAAGGGATCACAGATGTATCAGTTATAAATGACATTATAGAAACATTGTTTGAACAAGTAATCAGATTTCATTTTTCAAAATCTATGTTTAAACTTTTCTTTTTTATTATGTTGCTACTAGTATCTTGTTTTCTTTATTGTTAATTATTATGAATGGATATGGTGACCTTTGTCTTTCTTTAAAGAAACATAGGTAACAAAAGGTATTAGAAGCATTACATTTAAGGTAAGTTTTATTACATGTATTGGAACAAAATACTTTTCCATGCACAAGGGAATATAACTCTTTGTGGAAGTAAAAAATGTTTGTTTCTTTACACAGAGTGAAAACACTGGTTTGAAATATATTCAGATGTTTCATGAGTCTGGTAATAATGCAACATTTTACATGTATCTATTTCAGAGTATATCAGAGGCCAATTTTCGTTTCACTGGAGCAAAGATCTGCAGATTTTTGTCAAATGAGTTAAAATATCACCCTGTGTTCAGTAATTTTAGAGGCTTATTTCTTAACAGGTAAATGATGGTGTGTTGTTTTTATGAAAACAAAATACTAGTTTTGTACAAGTAATGATTCAGACAGGCTTTCTCATTGTAAGACTGACTCAGCCAAAACAAAGTTATAGAAGAAAACCTTAGCTCATACTGCTGTTGGAGTTAGAAATTTTGAGATATTGTCAGTGAACAGAAATAATATTTGACACAGTATCTACATCCAGACTAACTGCACAGTAGAAGTTCTTGAAACTCAAAACTTGCAGTTATTGTTTTTTCTTTTGTGAAATAGTTTTTTAACAATATTTAAGTAATTTCTCCTTATGATTTTCAAAATATTGAATTGCCACTTGAAAAAACAATGTTTTCCATTGTCCAAGAAAGGAGATTCTAATAAATCTGTAGTAGCCTAGATCTTAGATAAAACAGAATGAACCATGATATTGTAGGATTGTTGAACAGTTATTTGTAGGCAATAAATATCAATATTTAGAGACAATTGAAAATAATTTATTATTTTCAAATACCATAGATATTTACAGTATTAAATTCTCTGTTTTAACACAGATGCAAAGTGGAGTTTGATAAGAGAGAAGACCTGTTGAACAGTGATGTAGAAAGATTGTGTGGCCTGTCCATGTTCTTCGGTGAACTATTCCAAGTACTAGAGGTCAGTTTTATAAGCCATAAATAGTGCACCATTGATAAGTTGTTTCTGACTGCCTTCTGTCATAAGTATGAAGTTAACGATTGATGAATGATATATTCTTTGAAAAATTCACAGAAAAAATACTACTGTAAATTACAATATTGATGATGACTAACGTTACAAATTCTAATCTGCTGGTCTTGAAAATTGTTTTCTGTATGAAAAGATAAAGACATACAATTTTTACTACATTTCTTTTCTTTTTCAAAAATATTAACATTTAGGCCTATATCCAGAGTTATCTGAATCAAAAAGCAGTTCTTTTTTATTATTTTTTATATACCTTTTGAAGTAAGAATTGTCTCTAAATACAGGTTGAGAAAGATGGTGTGATGACAAAGATAGGTATATTGAGATCTGCAATGAGTGACTTGTTGAGGACATTGCTGTCCAGACCTGATGATTTTACAGTTAAATGTGCCACACAACTTCTCAAGGTATGTTGAAAAGATTGTTTAAAGCCTCAAACACTGTGTCATATTAAGGCTTGTGATTTGTAGTGAGGCAGGCTTGATATCTTTTTTAAAGATGAATAGTCTTCACCCTGACATTAGATAAGTTATTATATTTGCAAAATTTTAAATGCTAGAATTTCTGTGAAATGTTTATTGGGAATGAGCAGTGGAGTAATTGATTGACAATTGAAAATCTGAATACTGTTGATAGACATATCATGAAAAAGTGCACTGAATACTGTTGATAGACATATATATAGAAAGTGTGTTGCAATACAGGTAGTAAAGGCAAGCTATTGTTTATAATTTAGTGAATATATGTATATAATTGTACCATTTGCAGCTTACTGGTACAACTTTAATGGAAACAACAGACTTACCAGGAAATTTTGATGACATATTTAATAAAATCAAATCATTAGAGAAACACCCACAGTTGAATAAGTAAGTATACTTCAAAGGATGTTTTATTATAGTTTTAAGTTTCAACAATTGTTTATTCTCCTATCTCATGTATACATTAACCAGTCTATTCCCTGCCATATTTTCGGTCTAGAGAACTGCAGGCAGAAGCTGTCCTGTATAAACACTTTGTGACAAGACTGGAGGCCTTAGTCTTGTGCCTGGTAACACAAGTGCAGTAATATTAACAAAGGGAAGAGGACTGTTGTTTACGACTAATCTCTAAATAAAACATTGTGTTCGAAAAAATGCCATAACATTGTTATGCAGTATATATCTAGACATATAACTCGAGTAACATTGTTATGCAGTATATATATAGACATATAACTCAAAAGTTAGAATGGTTGAGTACAAAATGTATAGCAGCTGTCCAGTAATCCTTATACACTTTGAATATTTGGTAGTGTTTCTTAAAAAGTCACACAAGAAATATAAATTGATCTTCTTCTTCAACATATAGTAAGCTCTGATTTTAGTTAATATTATAAATGGTTTACAGGACTAGTCACTGTTTGATTAACTCTGTACTGAGTCGCCTGGAGTATAATTTCGGTGTTGGCCAGCAGGCATCCCCACAGAAACCGATGAACTCATATCAGGGGCAACATTCATCAAGTTTTAATGTGAGTAGAAAAATTAAAATTGTTTTTTAAGTCTTACTAGTAGTTAAATTACCAACATGCATGACAGTCAAGAAAAATGCTGAAAACACAGTAAATGTTCAGAAATTACCAACATGCATGACAGTCAAGAAAAATGCTGAAAACACAGTAAATGTTCAGAAAGAGTTTTTGCAGTTCTAAGATGGATATAAATGTAAATCTTTTAGTAAGTGTGTTTATTTGATTTATTATTTGGTCATCTTGGAAGATTATTATGACAGTTGGCTTCTTTCAGTGTGAGTAAAAATTTTCTCGCAATGAAAATATAACTCAAAAAAAAGATTAACAATGTTTGTTTTTCTTTATGTATACATTGATGCAAAGTGAAATTTAAAATTTTTTTTTCTTGGACATTTTGACTTCTGTAACTTCATATGATCAGGATCTTAGATGGTAAACACGTTGTTTGTTTTGACCCATATTTAGTTACATGTTAGCTACTAATGTAGTACATAACATTTCATGTTTTGAAAACAATTTTATAGCAGTAGAGACATATCAAGTTGTAGGTAAGTGAAAAATAACCCTTCTTAATTCTGAAAGCCAAAATCAAAATTGTCAACCAACGTTGATAAAATGTTAGCATATGTATATATCATTTTCATAATCAGTGCTAAAGGACATGTGAATAATCTCATTATAAGATTTTTCAAAGCACATGAGGCATTATGTTTATAGTTATATAAATAAAAATGGTTCACCAATTGTTGGATGTAGCTTTTTGTTGTGAAATTTACCAGAAAATCTAAGTTTCAGTCCTTTCTTGTGTGCAGAAGTCATCTTTGTTCATATACATTTACTTTCCAATTTTCTTTTTAGAATGAACCAGTATTCTACAATCCTCAGGGACAGCCTATCACAAGAGAGGAGGCGGGCTATACTGATATTGAAGGGTTGAGCAGTGAGGAACAGGAGGCATACTACCAGTGGGAGGCAGAGAATTTCGCAAATGAGCAGTGGGTGGAGCAAAGTGGAGATGGTTTTGCTGACCAAGGGTCATGGCAAGGTCAAGGTCTTGATGGGTATGTTCAACAGCCATGGTCAGCTGGGATATCAGATTATACACAGTGGTCTACTGACCAGGATCAGGGCTATGGATACAATGAGTAAGTTTTCATTATCATCTTGATTTATGCTTTTGCATACTTCAGTAAATATGAAATTTTAAAAGCCATAACTTAAGTCTTAATGTATTGTTGTTTTTAAGTTCATCATTACCTGTTTAAGATGCTAATGGAAATTCTAGGTGTTCAATATCTTTCTAGAGTATGTTCTATAAGTGGCTTGAACATGACAGATGTATATGTAACCACGATCCATATTATGTTATGGTTGAGCATTGACCTTCTGACAGAGAACCTTGTCAGTGGAATGTGACCTTTGTCTTAGCTGTTCCTTCTATAGAGGCATACTGGTCAGATTTTGAGGAGATAGTTACAAGGACTTATTGATATCAGATAAAGAACTAAAGCAAAGAATTGAATTCTTTGATAATTCAAAATGACTGTATTTCAGGTCGGATTATTATGGGGATTATAACAGTGATATGGATGACGAAATGGCAGCAGCCTATGAAATGTTCCTAAAGGAGTCGGGACAGAATCGACACTGATAGCTATGCTATCCTTTATACAGATAAATCATTGATATAACTGTTTGTTGCAAGCTGGTCAAAGAACATTCACTGCCATGTGGATACTTTGAATAGGGCTTTATAGTATCGGGTATACGGTTAATACTAGAAGCTGGTCAGGTTTAAGGCATGGAAGGGTTATAGGAGATTTGCATTGAAGAGCATCAGTATTGCATTTGAATAAATTTTACATAAGAAATACCTCAGTAAGAGTTTTAAAGTAGATGATGATATGTTTGGCATTGATTTGTGTTTGTAAGAAATTAATGTTCAATGTTTTTAACTTCTGTGTCATTTTTTTCACCTTTTTGACTGAGTCTAAGGTATGATGGTAATTGAAAATTTTTTGAATACCCTTAAAGTTATATAAGTGATCAAAATGTCACTGAATGTTTTAGAAAAACTCAGTTCCCACTTGTGTGTATGCTTAGAAAAAAACAAACCTCACCAATTATTTTACTTGGATATCTTCATTGAGAAAAAATGCTTAACTCAAATTGAGTGAATTTGAATATGATAAAAATCTTTTATGACTCCAAGTCATGCATTTAATTTACACCTACACTGAAAAGTTTATTTTTCATTTATTGCCTCTTAGAAATAAAAGAAATTGTTTCTTCTAAATTACATTTTTTTATAAAGAAACATTATTTTTATGCCCCCGAAGGCATATAGTTTTTGAACTGTCCATCCGTCAGTCTGTCCGAAAACTTTAACATTGGACATAACTTCCTTATTAGTGAATGGATTTACTTCAAACTTGGACACAACACCTCTTTGGACAAGACCTTTCCACTGACCTATACTTATTTGACCTTGACCCCTGACTGACCTTTACCTTGAAGATCCAGTTGTCCAAAAACTTTAACATTGGCAATATCTTCTTTATTAGTCAGTGGATTTACTTCATACTTGTACACAACACCCCTTTGGACAAGGCCTTCCTACTGACCAATATTTGTTTGACCTTGACCCCTGAATGACCTTCATCTTGAAGATCCAGTTGTTCAAAGCTTTTATCATTGCCCAAAACTTCCTTATTAGTAAGTGGATTTACTTCATACTTGGACACAACACCCCTTTGAACAAGACCTTCCCCCTGACTTATATTTATTTGACATTGACCCCTGAATGTCTGGTTCTCAGCTCAAAGGTCAAAGCACCACTTTAGAGGGCATTGTAATCTTACAGTGACAGTTCTTGTTTATTATTTTATGTTTTGTGTTTATTTGATACATGCATCTGGGTCATTTAGAAGACATAATAACTTTAACAGAAATACTGTTACAAAAAATTTTCATCATCAAAAACTTCCATTTTTTAATGTATTTCTTGAGGTAAAGGAGATGAAAACATATATCATGTGTGTAAATTAAAAAAAAGACAAACAGACAAAAAACAAAACAAAACATAAAACTGAAATTACAGTATGCCAGGAAAATCACTGTACAGTAAGTGTTCTTTGACCAAATTTTTAAAAAGTGCTAAAATAGTATGTATTGTGCTAACTTGTGATATCTGTATAGAAAAATTACATGTAAATAATCATTGGAATATTTTACATTGTTACATCTATTTGCTTGAACAGGATGTATAGTTACAGATGAACTGATCATGTGATGTTTATGACCTCATGTCATGTGACAGTTCAGCATTCAGCATATCATATGAAACTAGACAGATCATGTGACAAAGACATCATGTTTTTTATTCCAAGAAATGTCAAGAATGCAAAAATTTTAAAATACAAATACAGTTAAGGTATATGGTCACCTCCTCACTGAAGAATGCTCAATTTTTATTGTGTTGTGTAGGATTGAGACATTTTCACTGAAAGACATGGGTTCAAAGCCAACTCAAGCAAATTTATGTTATTTGTTTTTTGGCTTTTTGCTTTTATTCTGGTTTTGTAATATTAGTTTTTACTAGAATGAAATCAAATTTTTACATATATTTCAACTGATAAAAAGCCTTAATCATTGTAAAATAAATGAAAATTGGGTATCAGTGATTTCAGTTATTATTTTATCATAATTTACCAGATTGTTCAGAATAACATTCGAATAAAAACAATAATAGCTTATTTGAAGCCCCTAAGATTTAATTATATTGAAGTTTACTTTGATATCATTCCCTCATTTTGAAGTGGGTGGGGTAAACAAGTACCATGCTTGTAATTACATTTCGTTAGTTCTCACTACTGGCTGTGTTTTCTTTGTGTTTTTTGTTCACAGTCATTAGGACTTCAAACTGTGAATGATGACATTGCTGTTGTTTTACTGGTCAGATTGAGGCAAAATAATGTGTTTCTCTTAACCTTATCGGCCCATTAAATCATGCGAGGTTTTGAAATTAATGCTTGTCATATCTTGAAAAGCTCATGGTAAACTGTCTTATATTGACTATTTTTTGTCATAAGATATTATATTTTCTTTTAAAGTTAAATTCATTGATGGCTGAAAAAAGGCATATTAGGGATCGTAAACCTTAATAACTATTACACTTAGTAAACTTATCTTTTTCATAACATTTCAAGTTTGGTATAATTGCTAGGTTTTACTGTGCACCAGTTTTTCAAAGGAACGGTGTACATATATGTTTTATGACACTTTAATAGTTTAATGTATTCCTTTGCTGAATTAAGCCTTACATCATACAGCAGTGGACAAAGTGCCGACATAAATGGTAAACAAATTGTTTCAGTTCGTTTCGAATCTTTTGCTCATATTGTAAATAAACTCAGCATATAAACTGGACCTTGATTAAGTGCAATAATGCATTAGCAAGCATCACAGAAATATGTCACTGAATTGTTGTTGTATTTTGTAAAACATTAAGTGCAGAAAAAATATTGCAGCAGTTTGAAGGATGTCCTTTTTTTAAAGCCACATCTGGTCCCTATCTGACATGTTTTAAGGGTAAACTCTCCTGCTGATTTCTGAATTTATAAGGATCTGGAAACAAAAAGCATTTGCAATGGAATACCATAAGAATTATAATGCTTATATGTGATTTTTTGATAGAACAATTAAAAAACTAAGATATTCCTGTGGTAGAGTACGCTATTTTCACATTGTCTTGTATACCTATGATTTTCATTGGTGCGTTCCCACATTTTGGGTAAAAAAAACCCATCATAGAAAATCTTATCAAAATTTTCTTGTATTAATTTGAGTTGGTAAATTTGATGTCATGTTTTAAATCAGTGCAAAGAAAGGTGATATGCTTGGAAAACAGTTTCAAGCTGTTCTGATGAAATGAGTGTATTAGTTGATTTTCCTCTTTGTATATAAATCATGGTGTTTCAGGCAGCTTGTGTGAATTGATACTATATGTGGTACCAGGATAAAGTAATAAAGTTTTCTAATGATGAAAATGTACATAATATTAACCTAAGATTTTTTTAAGACATCTTTTATTCAAGATGATGATTGTCAACCTGTGTCAGGTTTTTGAAATTCAGCTCTGCTTCAGAGGCTCACACAAGTGCAAAATGTTTAGTGTGAGTTATTGTTCTCTAGTTGTTTGGAAATCTGTAATTGTTTGCTTCCAACAACATCTCAGAAACTGCCTGCTTGATTTTTTAGCATCCTAGCTTTCGGGTTTGTTCATCACACATTAGGTCAGCATAGCTTTATATTGTAAATTCTTTTTTTTTTTAAATGTGAAAGCACAAGTTTTGTTCAAATGAATCCCAAAGAGTTATTTTAGGGAAGGGCAATTTTTGGCATTAAGTTTTCATTTTCTGCACTGCTATGGCCAGGGCTTAGGTAATCAGTGGTTCCCAAGCTAGATTTTTAAATAGTGATTGCTGTCCTCTAACTGGTGTTAACTAGTTATATATTTACTTGCCACAAAACAAATCAGTTATCAAAGCTTGGTGCAAAGAGTGGAAAAATAAATCAATAGATATAAGACCAAGGAACTTAAGAAGGCATTGTAGACTTCTGCCAATATAGATTACATCATTGCTGATGGCCGATCCTGACTCCTCTTCATGGAGTTGTACAGATACTTTTACAGGGATTTTTTTTATCCAAATTTTCCAAAGATTTGATTTGTATTGTGTAACATTTAGCTGTATTTTGCAACATCAAGCCATGTTCTACCAAACTCATAAGCCTAAGAAGTTGTTGGCAAATAAGCATTAGAATAATTTCACTTTTACAAATGACTTGTTTGATCAATATGAGGCCATTTTTAGCCCTCTTGTTTTTCTGTAATGACCCTTTTAATTGAATGCATGTGATTCTATAATTTGATTCATATTTTGATGGAAAAAAACACATTTTCTAAATAAATTTTCTAAATTATTTGCATTTTACAATAAGCTGCTGTTGTTTACTGGTCAAAGGGTTAACTAATAAGCTTACAAGTTCACATCATACTTGTGGGAGGGAGGCTGTAACTAGTTCTATGCTTTTCTTCCTTTATATCACTCCTTTCACTCAAAAAAACAAAACAAGAATAAAACTTTTGAATTGGAATTGACACAATTAAATCAATATTTTCAGTGAAGAATGACTTCCAGAAAAGATAAATATTGAAATTTATGATTTTCATTTCCAGTTTCCGGTGGCAAAACTTTTGGTATTTAAATTATTGATCCTCCACAAATTTTGAAATGCTAGATTGGTTTAAAAATTGCTTGAGAAGTACATTTATAAGTTATCATGATATGTTTATAGATTTTAATCATAGCCTTTGAAAATTTGATTTTGTATTATTACATTAATTGTAAATTAAAATGTTTTTTTTTTCAAATGTTTATGACACTTGTGACAAAGTAAGACAGCCTAATTATTTGAATTGTTGACTGGTCACCAATTAAAAATTTGCGGCAGAAAATAGTGACCATAATTTTATTAATCACATCAGAAAATTGATAGTGCATTCTTTATTTTGGATGTTGAATTTAAATGTACGAACAAGTTTAGCAGTAAAAAAATGAATAAGATGGTTTCTGTTTTAGCTGTTCCACTTTGCATTAATCAAATCAATATAAGAAAATTTGTGTAAATTGTATATAGCAAAAAAAAAAATCTTGTAATAATTTTTTTATTTATATGTAATGTTTCTATTGTTTGCATATGTTGGAAAATTTTGTGCTAATGTGTTTTTGTTTCCAGTCTTTTTATTCTTTTTGGTTTCAGATCGAATTTATGTCAAGTATTTTTTTGGTTATTCTGCAAATAAAATGAAGATTTTTATCTCTATGTTCTTATTTTTCACAACATTGCATTATTTCATGATAAATGGTAAATTGCCTCAATGGCAGGTAACAAAAATATCATCAATAAACCCTTTTTCTGAATGTGTACCAGAGCTTATAAACCCATTGCCTGAATGCCTATCAGAGTTTTTAAACGTGTTTCCTAAATTTATACTATAGTTTATGAAGGCATTCTCCAAATGCATAACAGAGGTCACAACCAAGGTTAACCTGTATATACATGTCAAAAAATCATTTTGATATTAAAGACAAACAGCACAGAAAATATGTAACTGAAGGGTCTTGTGTGCACCAACCTGTACTGTCTACAAAAGTGGTTACTGGCTCTATGTCATTCTAACAACTGAAACCTCACGTTGCGGGGTGGGGGTACATTTGTCATGGGTTTCAGACATATTGCTGACCACTTTTATATTATTGCACACAAAGTGTGTTGGGGCTTTATTGGATTCACCTTGATATCCATCAGTCGGTTCGTCCCGTTTCTTGTCCAGACGGCAACTTCACTATACGTGGAAGGGTTTTGAAATACCTTGGCATATTTGTTCACCTTGACGAGACTATGTCGATCAGTAGCTCAAAGGTCAAGGTCACTGGTAAAAGGTAGAAAAATATTGATAGACATTGTCTGGGTCATAACTTCTCCATACATCGAAGGATTTTAAAATACCTTGGCATATTTTTCACCTTGATGAAATGGTTTGTTGCGTGTAAGACCCATGCAGATCCTTAACTCAAAGGTCAAGGTCACAGTCACTGGTCAAAGTTAGATAATTCTGGTGATAGACCTTGTCCAGGCCATAACTACCCCATGCATGGAAGGATTTTGAAATATCTTTGCGTATTTGTTATCATATGAGACTGTAGGATTTCGTATCGGGAGTCTGGCGCTCTAACACCTCGACCACTGCTCCTCCAAAGATTTATACAATGACCCCCCCCCCCCCCCCCCACCCTCCTTCAGTCCTGTGATCAAGCGGAGTGTGTGTGATAAGCTGTAAATTTGTGAGGAAAGGTCACATTTTGTAACAGAAAACATGAAAGACTTTGTAACAGGGTGTACAACGAAATTGAAATATAGATATCTGAACTGTTACTGCTTATTTGTAATGAGTAAAAAATCATTTAAATACGACTTAAAAGGATGTCAGTGGCAAACACCTTCTGTAAGACACCAACATGAAACAGGTCTGTACGTTTTGCCCATTGGGGGTTTTAATTATATAATGTTATTGCCGAATACTTCACAGGTAAACTTTTCTTGCCTTATTTCTAGCCGAAAATTCAAGCTGTACTGAAAAGTTGCTGTAATGACTGTACAATGGTAACTGCAGTTAAAAGAACATGATTCACAAGTAAATCCGGGGACTGCACATTAACATGAGAGACAATTGCGGGTTACACACAGTATAATGTAAACTGAAAGTACAAATGTTATTATTCGGAGTACTTTGGCGGATACCCTCTGTCGAGTAAATATGTACATGTATTGGTTTTACGCAGAACAAGGTACAGTGTAAAGGATTTTAAGACTGTAAGTTGTATATTTTGTTATTGAGTTGTTTACTGTTTAATGATTTCGTACAGGGAATTGATCTGCATATAAATCTGCACGGTACTATTATTCTTAGATAATGTCAAACCTATAACCGGGCGAACAAGGATGGACACAACATGGTGACCTAGCACCGACACTGGACTAGCTGTCTTAGTTACTTCCTTTGTTAAAAGGATTGCTATACTTGGGCATTTAGCCACTAAGTATATTAATTTTGTGTTGGAAATATCTCCAGTCGCGTTACGGATTTGCCTGAAAGAAAACTAGATCTATCAATTATCCATAAGTGTACGCTGGAATAGTTCAATTACTGCTTTTGTATATTATCCCAATGCCTGTGTAAAAGACATTTATTCATGTAAAACTTTGAAATCAGTAGAGGAAATACTTTTCTTTCACGTGTTAATTGTGTAGCACATTTTTTGTTGCAGAAGTTAAATAATATGTTATTGGAATACCTGTTTTGGACTACAGAGCATAATTTATATATAACCTCCAATTCCTTTATAATTAAATAATTCTAACACTATATGCAATTCGCCGACAATAAACAAAGAAGAAATTGAGCGTGATATATCATACAGTATAGCACTCAGAACACAAACGCGCGCCCGCTGACGTCACTGCGAATGCCACTGTTAAATAGTGCACACATTTGCACCCCTTATAAATATACGTACGTGTTAGAATGGAAATAGATTTTTAAATTTTCGTGATCTACCGTCGATTATATCACGGATTCTCGTTCATATGCGTAATAATTTAATCACTCAGGCCTACGGCCTTCGTGATTAAATTACTACGCATATGAACTCGACACCGTGATATATCAGACGGTATATCACTCAAACTTAAAATCTATTTCCTAAATCTATAATGGTAACATTTATTATATATTTAGGAAATAGATTTTAAGTTTGAGTGATATACCGTCTGATATATCACGGTGTCGAGTTCAGATGCGTAGTAATTTAATCACGAAGGCCGTAGGCCTGGGTGATTAAATAATTACGCATATGAACGAGATACCGTGATATATACGACGGTAGATCACGAAAATGTTAAAATCTATTTCCATTCTAACACGAACGAATATTTATAAGGGACGTAAGTATGTGCACTATTTAACAGTGGCGTTCTCAGTGACGTCAGCGGGCGCGCGCTTGTATTCAGCGTGCTATACTGCCTGATATATCACGCTCAATTCCTTCTTTGTTTATTGTCGGCAAATTGCGGATAGTGTTAGAATTATGTATAATGATTTTCGCAACGAAAACTCTAAATGGTTGTGGATACATAAAGGTATATTTAAAAAGCATCCATAAAATCATATTTTGATCTCCAGCAGACTGGAACGAATCTTTTTTTCTAAAAAAAAACCTTTTAACATTGCATTTCATATCTTAAGGGATTACTTTTACTTAAACTATATTGTAAATATTAAACAAGTAGTAACCGTAAATGATTTATTTATACAACGAAAAAAAAAAACAGCGTTACATGCTGAGTGGTCATTACAGAGCCAAAACACACAGATGTCGTGGACAAAGGTTTTGACTTTATTGTGTTACGTCGGACTAGCCGTAGGGAAAAACGTTCTTGTGCTGTTGGGTAAGTTCGATATTTCATCTTATTTTTTGAGGTTCAATTTTGTATAAGAGAGCAAAAGTTTCTAAAGTTGACCTAAGTTCTTTTCACTTCACATAAGTGTCCTGTGACTGCCCAAGCTAGTTTAGTTCGTTATAATACAATGTATTGTACATAAATGATATGTTAAACTTTAGCATGGTGTTGATGTATATGTCCTACTTAAGGCAAAATGGATCATACGATAGTATGTTATACTGCAACAAAAATCTTAAGTTATATCAAGTATTGGAAAAGACAGGCGATTTAAACAGTTTGATGGAATATAAACGACTGTTCATTAGCGTAACACTTGTCCAGTCCCTGCTATTTATGAATATAATTGCACAAAGTTGAACACTGTCAGTCTTTGATAAAGCATGATGTAACTGAGCCAATGTTTTGGAAAGCCTGTATCACCACTTTAAAATAATAAAAAAAACCAATCCAGTTTGTGTGTGCTTAGGACAGTTTGAATAAATTAAAGCAACAAACTCAATAGATTAAAAAACAACAACAACAAACTGTTTTCTTACTCCATGTTTTCAGTGTGGTTTGTGATACAAACGAAAAAATATCTCTTCTGTTACTTTTTCTGTCTTCTACACTAGGTGATGATGTTGGCTTCCAGTTTGGTGCCTATGGCAACACGAAGATTAAGTCACCAAACGTGGATGCCTTAGCCCAACGTAGTCTGTTGTTCAAGAATGGGTTCACCTCCGTCAGTAGCTGTTCCCCAAGTAGGTAAGTCATCGTCGGACCATTTTTTTATATGCGGTTCTTACAACTACAACCCGGAATAAAATGCATGTACTTTAGTCAGCCGTTTGAAGCATGTTTCAGAGATGGAGTTTTGTTATGAATTCAAATGTAGAATGTCATTTCTGTATTCCAAAAACAAAAAACAAAAATTAAAACCCAAACCCCTCCCCCATTCCCACCCAAGTGGTTCAGGGTTCTAGTGGTTCGAGCAACGCCATCCACTTGACCATTGTAGCGTGTTGCATTTCTCTTATTGTGTATTGCAGGATAGATATGTCCTTTTCAGATGAAAAAGTCAGGAAAAATTGCCTTGAGCATACCGTAATATTCATGGTTGAAAATATAAGACAGAACAAACAAAATTAATTAGGAAAACATAGTTACATCTGGTTCCTTTTAAAGTAACAACACGTGAACACCTGGTTCTTTTGATAATGTCAGTTTTTGAAATTACAGTAATTTAAACTTTTGTCCTGACTATATAAATTGGCCCCATCACTTAACCTATGCAGGTCATCGCAACACAGCAACTAAGTATACACTGTATAGTCTAGACTTGAATAGAGTTTCTTTCATCTGTAACTTTGATGTTACAGATCTGTCGTGCTATCAGGTTTACCTGTACATCAGAACGGTATGTACGGTTTACACCACTCATTCCAGCATTTCCAGTCCTTTGATGGTGTACGAAGCCTACCATTGATTCTTGGCAGTCACAATATCCGAACAGGTTTGTGAAAATCAAGTATAAAACAGTAACCCTGCTTCTTGAAAATCCTGTATATCGCACCTGTTATCGCATTTTGCACTTGCAGAGCCGTGGTTCTCTCCGGATTGCCCGCACATCAAAACGGAATATACGGACTGCGGCATAAATATCAACTCTTTGAGTCATTCGATCAAGTCCGGAGTCTGCCGATGTTGCTAAAACAGCACAAAATTCGTACAGGTTTGTCAAATTATAAAAAAAAGGAAAAACACTCCTCACTTTTTGCAGGTCGGTGGTTCTGTCCGGGTTACCCGTGCACCAGAACGGGATGTATGGTTTGCACGGAGGTTTCGTGCACTTTCAGTCGTTTGGTGGGGTTCAGAGTTTACCAGTGCTACTTAAGCAACACGGAATCAGAACAGGTTCTTTGCTTGCGCCTGTGCTTAGCATGTTATTGTCACACCTGCTTTTTGTTTTTAGTTTCTTTTATACCGTAATCAATGTACAAACCTGCATCATCTAATACGCCTGTTCGTTTTTTTTCTAATATTCAAAAACGTTTTTATTTTTTTTATATTTTATTTTACTTTAGATGTTGTTTATTTATATTTTATAAAGTTGTTTACGTGTGTGTATTACAGATTTCACCAGCTGTTGCTTCCGGTCGTTATTCAAACCTGATTTGCCTTATGTGTTTGCATTTACACATATCGCTTGTATAACCAATATTTTAGTAATCCGATTATTTATAAGCATAAACATTTTTATTGTTTACATTTCTTTCTGTCTACAAAACAATTCGGTATAAAGTCAACTATAGCTAGCTGGGATTTATAGCGCCACAGATTTATTTTAGCGTGATAAAATCTGTATTACTAACAATTTTCAGTGGCGTAATTAACACTGTACGTTGTTGATCGAAAATATGACTCATTTTGTGATTTCGGTCCACGAGTCAGTGACTTCTAGAAATGATGACTCATTCTTACTCACTCTGTTGCCGTAATAAGTCTCAGTCGTTTTGCTCAACACTGCTTGATAAACTTACCCGTTAATTTAAATGTCAAAACATTTTTCTTGGTGAACGACTAATAAAAGTCATACTTTTAACTGTTTTAAGTGTTTCTGATCACAGAGGTATATTCCAAACAGTTATCAAACCTCAACATTTTCCGCTGTCTTAAATTGCTTAATTGTGATTACAATTTTAATTCTCATACAATACACTTTAGTAAAATGAATCCTGTTACTCATGACTTTATTTAGAGATTTTTTTTCATACATACAGAACTAATTGTACAAATAATGATATTTTTTCAGGTATTGTGGGTAAGAAGCACGTGGGGCCAGACAATGTGTACAAGTTTGACTACGAGGTAACTGAGGAGCATTATGATCTCAATCAAGTAGGCCGTAACATAACCTGCATGAAAGAATATATCAGAAAATTTCTACAGGGATCCCAAAATGATTCCAGGTATCAAAACATGTATAGTAGAGAATTTCTACAGGTATATCAAAATGATTCCAGTTATAAAAACATGTATAGCAGAAAATTTCACAGGGATCCCAAAATGATTCCATGTATCAAAACATGTAGATGTATATTAAAGAATTGTTTCCCTTAAAATCATTATCATTTTTTTATGTTGTCAATTTGAAACACAGACTGTAAACGCTTAACTTGCAAACACTGAAAGAAAGCATTAGAAATTTATTATATGAATGGAAACTCTCTGAATTTCATATCGACAATCAACAGTCTAGTTCCAAAAGTGAGTCAGCTTCTGAATTCTAACTTGTAATATTGGCATGTTGTAAATATGTTGTAGATATCTTTATCAAAAGCCTGATCAGATAATAGAGATGAATTTTAATGGATTTTATATATGACGAGTGACTTAATCTGGAATCAAGTACATGCTACAGTACATAAGGTTGTTTTAACAAAAATGAGTAAACTGTATAGCACTCACAAACATATACGTTTCTTTCCGCGTCCTATAGAAAATGTCATATTGGTATTTTCCAATCTACATGAAAGTTTGGTCTAACATAATTGAAGAACTTGCATGTGCAGGCAGTGATAAGAAAAGTTCTAGTTTGTGATTTGAAAATTCAGTGCTGCAGTGACCACATAATGAAGTTTACTGCTGATTTTTTCAGACCTTTTCTTCTGTACATTGGCATTCACGATATCCATCGGTGTACGCCATATATCAACGGCAGACTTGGAAACTTCTGTGACAAGTTCGGGGACGGCATGACGCCCGGTACGGGTTATATCAAGGACTGGAAGCCAATAGTGTACAGACCTGAAGATGTTGAGGTGCCGTACTTCCTACCAGATACTCCGGCGACCAGAGAAGACCTTGCGGCCATGTATAAGACATACAGCCGATTCGACCAAGGTACATGTATACTTGTAGATCATTCTAATTCCAAAACCAACAGTGACATCAGCTTATGGACATATAATTTGATTATCAGTCGTGTAACAAAGCCATTCTTTGGTGCGAATGGGTAGATTCACCAGTATAGTTTGACATGAACTGCCTGATCTCTAAAAGTTTAAATTTTACGTCCAAGCAAAGAAACGTAGTCTCCAGGCGTATGCTAGAATCTCGTTTCTTGGACTTTGTAAAAAGTTTCCTGCTTCTGTTATTTACTTTGTTTAACTAACTACAGTAATACATTGCTTTCAACAGGTGTAGGTCTTTTTATGAAAGAGTTAGAAGACGCTGGTTTTGCAGACGACACTTTAGTGATATTCACATCTGATAACGGCATTCCCTTTCCGTTCGCAAAAACTAACCTGTATGACCCCGGACAAGGTGAACCCTTCATGGTATCTTCTCCGTATCACAAAGAAACTTGGGGAAAGGTAACGAAACAAATATTTTCACATTTTAAAAAATTTCACAATATATAAGTAATTATCTAAAAGTACTTGTAAAAAAAAATGATCTATTTTTCTTAGGCCTACTTGCATTGTTACAGGGCATTAAGCAACGCTAGCGTCTGAATGTCAGTCCAGCTAGTAGCAGTTCTTCCGCCATGTCCGTCCGTATGCATTGTTATTAACTGGTGGAGGCATTTTGGCTTTTGACCATAATCTCTAGTTGATGCTAGCATTATTTTACTTGCATCTAATTTTAGAAAACGGATGCAATGGCAAGCACAATGGACATAGTGCCTACAGTTTTAGACTGGTTTGACATCCCGAATCCAAAGTACAAAATAAATGGTCGACCAGTCACTCTCACGGGCAAATCTCTGCTTAATGCACTGAAGCCACAAGTTCCATCGGGGCCTTTCGATCACGTGTTCTCGAGTCACATTTTCCACGAGATTACAATGTACTATCCAATGAGAGTTGTACGTACTAAAGACACAAAACTTATCCATAATTTGAATTTTCGAGCACCTTTCGGCTTGGCTACAGACTTGTACCAAAATCCAACGTTCCTGGATATTTTGAATAAAACTGAATCAGGCCAGCCAACAAAATGGTTCACTACGCTGCAGAAGTATTACTACCGCGATGAATGGCAGCTCTTTAATATGACCTCTGACCCCTACGAACAGAATAACTTGGCGTACAAGAAAGAATACAAAGAGGTTTTCCAAGGTTTGAAAAAGGTTTTAGATAAGTGGCTTTTGGAAACTCACGATCCCTGGAGATGTTTGCCAGATAATGAACTGGAGGAAGACGGTATTTGTTATCCGATGGACAATCGAAAGTTCGATGAAAACATGTACATGCATATTCAACGCTAGATTTATATAGGGAAGGATAAGAAACGGTTATTTTAATGGCCATAATCGCCTACGCCTTTAGTCAAGGTAGCCCGGATGACGTATAAACTATTAACTTGGACAACATTCAATATATTATAATAGTTTGTTTGTCTTTGTTGTTGTATGTTTTTCTTTGTTTTTTGTATTTGTTTTTTTTTGGACTGACAGAAAGTGCATTATCTACTTATCAGCCTTGAAAACGTTTCCAAAATACTGTGATATTAATACATTTGCATAAATATACTTCTTTGCAGATAATAGTGGTTTACTTCGTGAATTGTGCATTGTATGAAAAGTACAGAACTGTGCGTGTACACAATTTATAATAATATTATTAAATCTGCATAATGAAAAAAATGTCCTTAACTTTAATTTCTTTGAAATCTATAAAAATACATGTATATGTGTTCAAACAAAATACTCGCTTAATGCTTTTGTCCTTTGTATTGTAACATGACAGTTTTAAAACAATAAAACAATCCGTGTATTATCGTGGTTTATTTTTAGTATCAAAGTATAGCTGGATCTCATACTACCACAGAAATAAAGGGTAAAAAATACAGGAGGTCGCAAAAAGAACCCGAGGAATAGATGATATCACTGTTATTATTATTTCGGCGTATCTGTCTAACCAAACGCTTGACTTACTTTCCTGACGAATCAAATCACGGTGTGACTGAACACAAGGTAATGATCCCGAATGCATATTTACAACTTTTTCATCGGTCAATCGGTCGTCTAATGCGTGACATTTTTTGAAGCGATCATGATTGGTGATAATTACAGGCTAGACTTTCAAACACAATCTCCCGTAACAAACCATGTGAACCAAAGTTCTTTTTGTGAACAGCATCTGGTACTCCCGAGTACGACATAACTTACAGGTTCAGGGTATGCCAAATTATTGCTTTTTCATACGTTACACGGTGACATTTAACCTCTTTTGCCTGTAACTCGGAAAATTGTTTTAAGTTATCCTTGTGTTGTCTGTTGAAGGTCCTGGTCTGTTTGTGTTAACTCAGTTTGGCTATATTCCAACCTTGTGTCTTTAAAGGTCTTAAAAGATTCAGTACTGTATGTAAGTGTACATTGCTCTACACTATAAATTTATTGTATCTCTATACTTATAATGACACGAACAATCAAATGCTTCACAGTATTCGTCAGCATATTAATCAGGTAACACTTTACTGGTATTATTATGATCTATTAATCGAAAAATTTTGCCTTTCAATATTGACTATACATTTAATCGTCAAAGGTTTCATCTAATTTAAGACATAACAACAATAAATGTAGTTAACCTGTACTGATATAATAATAATACCATTGGCCCATTAGATTTTATTTGTAATCTTGTTCTTATGTCAATATATGTACACTGTCTAAAATGCTTCTACTTCTAGTATTCCGTCATAGGTGTGAGCAACATTTTCCTCAACATTTTCAGATTGAATCTTGTCCACAGACTTCATATACTTATCCACATAACTTGTCCATTTCTTTTCATTCTCCTCTGTGTATTTAGACAGTTTATATGCAATTCTGTTGATCACATCACGCGTTGTGTCTTGAACACAGTCATCATTCCCTATGTCTTCTGCAATATTCATCAAAAGAGCAAATTTGAGTTTTGAGAATTCTTCTTGAACTACGTTTGTGATTGGTTTCTTCAGCATTGAACAATAGTGTTCCATGATAGAAAACTTGGAAATGCCAATTCGGTTGTAAATTTCACCTTTGTCTGCGGAAGGCGATTTCAGTAAAGAAATGACTGGCTGAAAACTCTCTTCTGGTGGATGGAGTATGATGCCGAAAAACTTTGTTGTTCGTCTGACTTTCTCCATAACTGGAAACGGGTTTGAAACGACTTCCATCAATGTATTTGATACTTCTTGTAATATAGATGTGGGTATATGACTGACAATATTATTTTCTGGAATGATGTAGTGTTGAATCATACCATTTTTAAGATTTTTTGCCAATTTTAGCAAAACCTTCAATGCGTAATAGCCTACGTCATTGTATGTCCAAGATGGCGATGATACCTCTTCGCACAGCCAAAACATTTGTGTTTTTAAACAGTATGAAGAGACTTTGTCGTGTTCTAATGCTGTTTTAAATAACATTTTTGCAATGATATAGCTTCCCTTTTGTGCAAATGTTAGACTTCGAGCCAATATTTTCTCTACGGGTGCGAATGAATAGCGCCATTCTTCCCGAGGCGTAGGGCTATTCGGGTGAGATACAGCGACTAAGTAACATCCGGTAGATTTGACCTTTTCTATTGTTTGCTTGCTAGGCCAATTGCCAGACTTAGAACTTTGTCTTTGGAACCATTTTGAGGCTACCATTGGCCAAGATTGGCATTTTATTGACAGAACAACATCTACTTCCTGTCCCGTACGAGTTATGCTCCCGGGATGGATTTGAATCTTTGTGCATGCAATGGCTGGTCCATGTACGTACATCTTTATATCTACAGTGTCCGGCTTTTCAAAGAACCCTGGAATAATTTCCGTGTAAGGTACATTCGTTTCACCGACTTTAACGCCATCATGGAATATATCCACATTCCCGGAACAGTCTGGATTAAAACACATCCCTACAAACTTTTCGGTCTTTACTGATTTGAGTCTACAATAACCGGGATGACTGGCTTCGTAAATTTTCAGAATCTCCGTACTTTCATTTTCGCTTGTTAACACAGTCTGAGGCGAATTGTTTTCTGTAACAATATAGTCTTTGAGCACAGGCATGGTGTCGTAGTCGGACATTGCATAAATGGCGTCCCCACCTTCCACTGACGTCACAGTCACGGACAGACCCTCGTATTGGCTGCCGATGAAAAGAACGTCACTAACGACAGAGGGTATCTTATTTCTTTGTTTCCATTGTGTCTGTGTTACCTCGGTGAATAACCGCAGTTTGTACGACCTTCTCACGACTGGCAGTGGAAGAAGGTACTTAAGCATGAAACATGAAACCTTTACCTCTAAGCTAGACATTCCGAAAAGTTCAGCTGCCCCTTCCATGATGTTAAAAACGGGACAGACACCTTTAAATTCTATTGAAAAGTTCTCGATCCGCTTGCAAATGACTTAAAACACTTTTCTGTAAAGAGAGAGTTCATTCATTTAATCCATACAAATTCAACATTCCGAATATATGAATTTAAACTGCACTAGAAGTGGGTCTGCTGAATCACGAAGTAGTTACAGTTTAGCATTAAACAATCGGAAATCTTGTCTTTGTAAGCAATCCAACGCATATAAAATTCATTCATGCGTTTCAAATAGTATCACTTATTACTCTGGTTCACTTGAAAAATGGTGTATGAATACAGGTGAAAAGGTCACAGTCATTCGTGTACTGTACAAATCCAGTATACTTATTCAGTCAAGCATCTAACATATCGGCAAAGGAATAACTAATTTTACCTGTGAATGTATGTTATATTTACATATATGATATTGATTTAACAACAACGGCAGACTGCTACACCAGATATTGTTTCCGATCGGCTGCAGATGAATAAAGTGAAATTAAGTGAGAATGAGATTTAGCTAGAGAATTGTTAAATGAATCAGTGTAGACAGTAGCTATAGACTGTCCTCGAAGATCAATCGTTCTTTGCTAAAACACGTAACATTTACTGGAAATGTTAAAGATATCAGTAACAGCAATTCTGTTTCCATTTCCAAGCTGTGTAAAATTTACATGAAGTTTAGAAAAAGAAATTTTCTGAAAGTTAGAGTAAGTAACTGTTAACTTAATTTAAGCATAAGGAAATCGAGGCATAGATTAAACTGAAACAACACTATGGTATATAAGCATTTTATCATAACCATTAAAAATGATTTCTGAAAATTCATTGTGTTTTTATCATTTATTTTGTCCGTCATGAAACAGTAAACTACTTTAAGGTCCTAGATCAGAAGTAGAAGATATGTACATGATCATGATGGCGCAGCAATGTCTGTGTCCGGATTTCATTTGATCTTAACGATAGGGAAACTTCCATTACTTAGAAGACAAGTGTGATCAATCCCGACTCCTTTCTTATATTACTTCGTCAAGGTGCTGAATCACTCATTTGCCTTCTGATATACTTGGTGCCTTCTAATGTTGGATTTATGAAAATAAATATTTTAACCATATTAAAAACAACGCCGAACATCTAATGTGTTTATCATTAGAAACTTTTTTTCATATACTTCGTGGACTTGTTCAACCACTAAACGTTTTCTTGACAACTGAAGGGATTTGGTATGTAGGTATATATGATATGGCAAAATGTTTTCTACCATGAACTTTTGACCATTTCTTTTTTTTCCAGAAATGCATAAGAGATAAAGTCGAAAGGAAGAAAGAAAAAGTACGTAATACGTTACGTCTGCAAAGACACAATGCTTCCTAATTATTTGAACAAAAAGTTGCTTAAAAAGTGAGTTCTTCAATAAAATATTACACCTCGTAGGTTACAACGTTGCACGTACGTTAAGCTATATAAATATGCCCTTAATATGCACAGCAGAATGGCCATAGACTGCGTTAAATCGGTTAGTTTTCGGCATTTTAATATAGTTACAAAACTAATTGTTAGTAACGCGGATTGATACACAACTAGTAAGATTATTTTTCAACAGTGACCTTGAGTCTTTTGGAGACGTTATGAGTGTAAAACATTAATCTTTTAAATAGTAAAAAACATAATCCATGTTAAAGTAAAGTCGCTCCTATTTCTTGACTGTAAGCAAATTGTTCACTTCAAAGTCCCAGGGGAAGAGACAAAACGGCCATGCCTAGTCAGTAGTGTTACGCAAAAAGCATTTAACTTAAATAATTGATCAGAATCGATATGAATTAGTTTGTCAGTGTATCTTTTATCATGCAACCGAGGAGAGTTGCGTTCTATGTGCTTCTTTTAAGTTTTCTGGCTATACTTTTCAATATCATTTTCTACAGATTGCAGAGGTATGTATACGCTCTTTATACATCGTCAATAATTCACTGTACACACAGCATGTCTCTGTCTAGAATTTAGGTCGCATTCAAGTACAAATAACGTAATGTAAAACAATTCTACTGTTATTCGAATGATATCTTTGTATTAGTTTTGGCAATGTGAATACAACTTAGTGAAGTAAAAAAAGATATACATTCAAAATTCAAATACATACCATGTACATGTACATGTATAATCATATAGATAAATATATTGCGTAATTCTAAATATCTTTTTAATTTTTCGTTATTCCCATGGAAACATTTTACGATAAATGAAACTAATGATAATAGATTCTTATTATCTTAATTTCTCGTTTTCCCCTCACGTGTGCAGTTTTTATATAAGGACCAATCAAAAGTGTTTTGACTATATTCGCCTTTTATCAATTTCAGGAAATTCAAGATTAGCAATTCTATTTTAGTCCTTCCATCCGGTGAAAGGAAGATTCAGACTAGGCTTGAGGGCAAGCGATCAATCACACGACAACCTGAAAGTAATAGCTGGAAAATCAATGCTCTAAAATCTAAAGAAGAAAAATATAACACAGAATTGGTGAAGAACTCAGACAAGACACTACTATTCAAAGATTGTACAACAAGAAATTGCCAAGATCTTCGATCACCAGCTAAAATTTATGTCTATGAGCTACCCAGTTATTTCAACACAGACATCAAAAGGTTTTTGACTGACAGTAAAAAGTTCTCCCGATGTTTCAACCTGGATTTTTGTGGTATGGGAGAAGAGATTTATCGAATCGACGACAGTGGTAGGCAAGTCACGACTCTTGAAAATGGACCCCAAGTTTCGGACGCAGTGGAGAACTCGGACTTTAGTAAGGGGTCGGGGGCATTTTCGGCTGCGCAGAGTGTAAGAAACACTCACCAATTCGCTCTGGAAGTAATAATTCATTGTAAATTACTTCACAGCCCTTACAGGACGCTTATTCCAGAAGAGGCAGATTTATTTTACATTCCTGCTTATGCCGGACTTCAGTGCATCTCAGAGCGGAATAACAATTCCATATTTGTAAACAAACTTTTTGACTTCATGCTTACAAATAAGAAAACATCAAGATACTTTAAAAGTGGTAAACCGCATTTTATGGCTCTCTCAAAAATTCAAAGAGAAATGGCTGAAATCAGATGTCCAATTTTACGTCACACCAAAGCCATGAACATTACGTTCATTGGTATTGAGAAAGAAACGAATCCATCTTGGCATGACCAAAGACAAATATTTGGAAAATCTGTTATAATAGTCCCGTATCCGTCTTATATTCATTATGTTAGCACAGTGAACACCCAAACATTTGATAGAAACCACTTACTGAACACACGCAGACCATTTATGCATATTCCAGTTTTAGAAACAAGGAACATACTGTTATTTTTAGCAGCAAGCACAAGGCGTACCAATCCATTTAGGGCAAAGATTTTGGATCAGTTCTACATAAAGACTTCAGACAGCCCAAAGGTGTTTTTCTCAAATTGTTCAAGAGAAATGCCAAAGTTATATGTTGACCAGATAATGCTGATAACTAATGAATGTTCACCCGATCACAGATCGACGACGGTGCCATGGATGAGAAGCTCTATTTACTGTTTACAACCACCCGGTGATTCCTTGACCAGAAAGTCCTTCTTTGACGCTATACTAAGTGGTTGTATACCAGTAATTTTTAAGGGCAAATACAAGACAGAGTATCCATTTCAGAGAGTTGTAAACTATGACAATTTTACATATACAATCGACCATGAACTTCTTACGATACGCAATAGAACTGTTCTAGACATAGTGAAAGAAATATCTCCACAACGAACTAGACTTTTGCACAATAATTTACGCAGTGTTGCGAAATGGTTTCAGTACAGCGTTCCACAGGATGGAACCCAACTAGGAGAAGATGCCTTTACAATGTTATTAGATGAGTTGTTCTATAAACATAACCTATATGTTTTGTCAAGGTCAACTTCTTTATAAAACAAGTGAAAAAAAAGTCAAATTCAGCTTTTATACTCAGTTATGAAAAAATACAACTAAAACTGTTCACTTTGGACCAAAATGTTAGTGTGAAAAGTCAGCCCCTGTCTTTCATTTAAGAGTTTTGGCGTAATCTACGTATAAGTGGATATTTTCGCGCGTCAAAACTTTCGCGTAGTCATTATTTTTCCAGTTATTATTACAATGTTTAAAATGGTACTCCTCAAATACTGTATTGGGCAATGTTTAATTTCAATGCCAAATCTTGATGGCTTTGCAGACATGTCTCTTTTAGTTTAGAAATTATTACTGTACGACATGCAATAATTGGCGCGAAAGTTGAACAAAGGCACATTTCATTCGCAGAAATCACAAATGTGTGAGACAGAAATGGTAACCACCCATACGTACGCTGTAAATACATGGTTCATTGAGCTTTGCAATTTCCCTTTCATTCATTCACTTACGATGTCTACCGGTGTGACTAAGTTTAAGAACTGCAGAGTTATTTGCCCTTGAGCATGAAATTTACTATTGCCTCGAATGCACTTCGTTTTTGAATGCTCGATTAATGCATAATTATATTTATGCACCATGAGGCAAACAGTACATTAAAATAATATTTTTCAAGACATATTTACGAAACCTGCATGTTTTCCAGTAACAGTTGGTGGCCACACCTACTTATCATTTTCGGTAGCATCTCTAGATAAGAAGTTCCTATCTACAGTTTCAAAAAAAATGTCCTTAATATGCTGAAAATGACAAGAATTCATGGTAAGGTTCTTTTTCACATGCACATAATTATGTATAACACGTGGTATCCGCTTCAAATGATCTGTGATACTTACGGGATAGCAAAAACTGATCAACTGAACTTTATTGCTTTTTATGGCATTCTTTTATCAAGCAGTTCGATGGAATAAACTTTACTAAGTATATACACGTTTGAAATTTGAGTGTATATGAAGACATAGCATTTATTATGCCCCCTCCACCACTTTGGGGGTGGGGGCATATCGATCTGCCCTTATCTGTCCGTCCGGCTGTCACGCTGATCGGTTGATGTCACGTGTAACTCCAAACGTGTAACTGCTGGAGCCATGAAACTTTCCAAGATTAGTTGTCAGCATGTGAACTTATGCAACTGGGTATTTTGAAGCAAATTAATTATAGATCGGCAGACTTACGCCTCCTGATTAAGCAAAAAATAGCATTTTTAGACTTAAGTTGCGTGTAACTCCAAACGTATAACTGCTAGAGCCATGAAACGTTTTAAGAATATTTGTCATCATATGACGTTACGCACCGGAGTATTTTGAGCCAAAATTTATTTGAGATCGGCATAGTTATGCCCCCAGGTAAAGCTAAAAAATAGCATTTTAGACTTTGTACAGGATTTTGGAATGTGAGGGAATCCGTGTGCAATGGACACATCTCTCGTCTTCTGACAGGGTATCGGGAAACAACCCTTTCATTTTCGTTAGATCAAACCTGTTCTGCTACTTCTCCATGTGAAGGTAAAAAAAACCAAACTTGTTCGTACTTGGTTATGTATGCTTTGTTGAACTGTGCTGAGATACCGGAATATATCACACTCAATGAACTTGATTCAGGTCATTAGGTTATGGTCAGCGTCACTACTAAGTGGCCTGTTTCCAAAATAAAGGTAATGTATACTTCAAATATATGTATTCATTTTATGAAATAATGTACAGGTATTTTACAGTGTTGACTGCCTTGTGACCAAGTTTCAGTGAAACTTTACTACCATCTGAAAAGGCATAGCAGGCTTTGAGGAATGAAACGAACTCCAGTATCAAAGTTTTAGCAGTATCTTGGTATTTATTACTGTTAACACAGAGCTATATAACAGCAATCATGTAGGCAATATGTTAAATGAAGTTACAAAATACTACACACTCTAGTGAATAATGTAATAGTGATGATAACATTATAGAAATTCAAGACTGCACTAGAAAACTGCAAACCAAAATTCAACAACAAGAACCTGTATCAATCAATTTATTACATAGTATGCTAATTACCCTATAACACAGAACCTTTGTCTCTTGGACTACGATTATGCATCTGCATACTGTAGAGAACAAAATCCTTGTTTTCAATATATCGGCTTCATGAGAATTTCAAAGTTTCAGGAAATGTCAAAATTACAGACTAGCGAAACAAACAGAGATTTTTGTACTATTTACGGAGAAAAGATTGCAGAATACACTGCACATGAAATGTTTTTTTCTTCAGACAACTTCAATTCAGTTTTGTTTGAATATATTATAAAACATAGAGACATAAAAGATTTTTGCTGTGCTGAAAAAAAAATCAAGGTCTCAAATCAGTTTTTAAAGGAAGGGCTGGTATTATTTGCCTTCTTTTCAAGCATGTGATGATTATACTTCGTTTATTGTTTGTCAATCCTCACCTGTATTAAATGACATAAACAGAATTAGGACTATATACAGAGGGTCCAAAAATAACAAGCTTCTCTTTGCTGGTAGGATGTAACATTGCTGAGGAAAAGGTTAAAGGTCAAACAGAAGGTCACTGAATTAAAAGTCAGAATAAGCATATTAAAAAGAAATGGTGAGCTTAAAAAAGACACTGAAATGTCAGAAAGTCGAAGAAAAAGTGAACAGTTTTAAAAAATGTGCAGAAAATTTCCATGAGTTGGAACGTACATTGTAAATGGACTAGACATATGGCACAAAAGCACCAAAATATTTTCAGTTCACTTGTAGTCACATACAAAGTTAAAATCTTACCTTCCATTTCAAGTTAGAATTTATAATTTCATAAGAGTAACATCAAGGTACAAAAAAACTGCCTAAACATTTTCGCTAAACTAAACAACTTCAAATATCAAAATATTGCACAATCAGTTAATGATTTTCATTTAAGTTTATATACAAATATTTTCAAGCCTGTGATTGCATGAAATATACAGGAATACTTCTGAATGCATATCCATTCAGATTGACTACCCAATGTCCACTAAAAGCATACAAACCATTCACAAAATTAACAACCATTGCAAAGGGAAAGATTTGGTGCAGAAAAATCCTACTGTATCAAGCAGTTCCCTCTGGCTTATCTGAATTTACATCAACAGTGAATAAAATGTCTAACATATTAAATAATACTTTCCCTTTAAATTAAGTCATTACACTATTATTAGATATAATATAATATTTTACTGTGTTTAAAGGGAATGTGGCATTTCTATTGCATTTAAATCTCCAAGTACAAGTACACTGTTTTCCCAAACTAAACTGGACAAAACCAAACTAAACTTATTTTTGCAGTTTTCACCACAAAATTGACTGTACCATATTGAAAATTGGAACCTTAAATTTTGTGATGAAAACTGGTATAGTATGATATAGTTTGTTGCTTATTCCTACCATTTGTTTACAGTATTTCATAGTCTTTTACCTACAACTGTTCCTTTATACAACCAGTCAGAGATCTGTATCTTTATAAGAAACTATAAACTTTCTTACATTTATACAGTAGAGGGGCTAGATACTAGAATCATTAGAGATCAGGTGTAAACAGGTCAAGTAAGTCTTTTAAAATGTCTTAAACACACTAACATAACTCCAAGCTGGTTTTAAAATGTTATTAAAATGATGTCTATATGTTAAAGACAACAACCATACAGAACATTAAAACACACAGTACACAATCTAACACTGAAAATCACAGTCTATTGTTTTATAAACATAACAGGAACTTCATATACACAACATATATTATTTGTTCTGTTTATACAGTTGCGCAGCAAGGAAGACACTGTTATGTCCTTTTCAAAATCTATAAGGTAATGTCAATTTATTACAAGTACCAAAATACATATAATGCACTGTTTAATCACTCATATAATTATGAATGAATTATTTCTATACGATGGATGTCTAGTCATTCCTTTCCATTCTTTAAGAACCTGAATTACGCAATAGTGGAAATATTACTCTTTACTTGAGGCAGCACAAATACAGTTTTACAGTATCCAAGTTTAATATACAAGAATTGTAACAAGATAGCAGACAGACAGACAAACAGACAGAAGTTTATTTTATCAGCTAACTTCGCCACGACTCAGTTTTAACGCATACTGGTAGTCGGCCTCTTCTTGTTCTGCTTTCGTCATTTTTTTACTTTTACTGCTAGATTTTGATTTCGACTTTGGTGATTTTACACTAGATTTCTTCCCAGGTGATACTGATGGTGCTGTTGATGATGACGATGATGATGTAAATGCCCATGCCAACTCATCATCGCTAAATGCACTTGATGTCTGTAAAACAAGAAAACACGGTGAAGGAATGAAAGAGATATACACCCATATACACTGATTCAAATATGATTTTTAATTCTCTTTTTGATAAAAAATTTTTCTTCTTAAAAGAAATACTGTAATATTGAATGACATAAATGAAAAATATATTAAAGATGTTAAAATGCTATAGACTGAAAAAAACTTCACCAAATATTCTATTTTCAAAACTTATTCAAGAATGAATTAACCAGCATCTGAAAAGAATAGCAAAATAATTCCTCTTTTTTCTCCACCTGCAAATTGTAAAGTTAATAGTAATTTGGTAAAATAATCTGAAACTCTCATTTGGAGAGAATTATTCAAATCTAGCATTTCTTATGCCCATGTGGAACTATGATAAATCTCTGGATCACAGATATACCATTTAAAACACTTGTATGGCATTAATCTGAGACCCTCAAAATTTCATAACTGATATTTAAAACTATTATTTTATAAAAATATCATAGCACTTGGACTAAGAGTTCTTTTATGTGCTTATGTAATACTTTAAGACCTGGAAATGAAAAATTGTGGATGATGACAATAACTTAGGGCATTCCCATATATAGAACTGGTATATATTCTAACTCACAGAAATCACCCCTGTTTAACAATGATATATACTCGGTATAATAATACACTTGCAAGCAGAACATTACTAAAGCCTATCTCAAGATAAACAAATCAGAGTGGTGAATCGTGATTCACCTAAAATTTAGAAAACTAAAGCCAGAATAAAACTTTGCCATTATACTTCATACACCACTATATGAATGAAAGCAATGGAAGCCAGACAACTCAAGAAATAATAACGTGAAAGCAATTCTTTGATTCCATTCTATCTAATGATCAGTTTTTTTCAGTTGGAAAACTATACAGTAAATGACCAATTACAAAAATGTAAGTCAAAAAGACCAATAACTCTAAAAACTTTAATAGATAATTTTAAATAGTTTTCAAATTTCACCTTGACATTGTACAGACATACAAAAATACCCATCAAAATCAAAACCCCAAAAAGGATAAGCATTATATAATTCCAACACCACTGCCCCTAACACAGACAGAGTCATGCCTTAACTTTGCTTTGCAAGGCAAGTGAAAACAAGAACTGTCACTGTAAGATGACAATGCCCCAAAGTGGTGCTTTGGCATTTGAGCTGAGGACCAGTCATTCAGGGGGTCAAGGTCAAATAAATATAGTTCAGTGGAAAGGTCTTGTCCAAAAGGGTTTTGTGTCCAAGTATGAAGTAAATCCACTTTCTAATAAGAAAGTTATGGCCAATGTTCAAGTTTTTGGATAACTGGATCTTCAAGGTGAAGGTCATTCAGGGGTCAAGGCCAAATAAATATAGGTCAGAGGGAAGGTCTTGTCCAAAGAGGTGTTGTGTCCAAGTATGAAGTAAATTCACTTACTAAAGGAAGTTAAGGTCAATGTTAAATTTTTCAAATGGACTGATTGACGGACAGTTCAAAAACAATATGCCTCCATTCTGGGGCATAAAAAAGGTGCATTTCTGATAACCAAACCACTAGATGACAAATGTATCAATAAACTAGCTAAATTCTGCCATCTGCCTATAAATAAACACAATAAAAACATGCTAACCTGAATGAACATTTCAAAAAAGAGTTTTGAAGAGTACAACAAAAACATAACCTTCAGGAAATAAACTAAACCAAAGCATCTGAGAAATAAAATAAGTGCCTCAATAAATGTCCTCCGGCTAAAATCCTCCTCTCTAATAATAACTATCTAAACATGCCACAGACTTGAAAACCAGTCAAGAGAATTTACTTTCCTTTCCGAGAATTGTTGCATCGTCTTACTTGATGAATTTTTAAATACTGGTACTTTAGGCATCAAATTTCATATCTGCTCTGATTAACTGTAAGGACTATTGTAAGGAGAGTTAAAGCCATAAGAAGGAATATAGAATTATAGCTGCTAAGGTGAGTAAAACTGAGATCAAAGATGGCAATGCAACTTTTGTAAACCAACATTCATTTCTTTTAAAATGCATTTCATTATCATAGTAAGCTGAAGTAATGAAAGAAGAAAAGCAAAACTACACAGTTTCTATTTCCATCACTTGCTAATAAACCATACATATAGTTCATTCTTCAAATCAGCGAGGATTCCGATAATTTTTTCATAGAATTGAATTTTTTACTAATGTCACATCGGTTCCATGCGAAAAGTACTCAAGCAACTGAAGAATGTTTCCGTAATTCTGTTCTTTTGACAGTCATTCAAATGCATTTTGAATATGAATTATTTTTGTAAAATAGTGTATTCATCTGCCAAAAACATGAAACCCAAGCTAAAGAATGTTAGTTTACAAAATAGTGTTACTGTGAACTAAATACAATAACTGTGCCAGTGTGTTTAGCCTGGTGCACCATATAATTTACAAAATGATGTTTTTCAAGTCCATGTCATTTTGTAGAACTGGATTAAAGAGACAGTGAAAAGGGAATAAGAAAGAACACAGACCATGTTAAGCTGTGAAAGAAGGAGCTACTGGCCCCACGTCTTGTCATCTTCAAACTGAGGCAGAAAAATAATACAACCTGTGTAAAATCATTTGTATATATCTTTTCTTTCCATGTGAAACAGAGTTTTTGCAAAAGCTTTCCTCTAATAGTTATGCTTTCAGACAATGGACTATTACCCTATATTATGCTTACTAGTTAACTCAACCAAATAAACTCCACTGACCAATGGTCAAGTTTTTTCATCACAAGTGAACTGATATTGTCATAAATATCTTGAATTTCTAATACATTTTCTTATACATTACTGTATATGACAGTCTTATACCTTTGAAATATCTTGGCTTGATTTTGTGACTTGCTCAGATCATTTTGACAGAATGTCTCAATCAAGTTTTTGCTGATGCATATCACAGCAATAAATACAAATGATTTTACTAAGTAACAGGAAAAATCATTAGTTCACACAAAATGGTCAACTCCTTCACAGAATAGCTCCAAGATATGAAAATCAACAGAAATATCAAAACTGTGCTTCGATTTCAACATGTTTTAAAAAAAAACATGTGAAACTACACAAGGATTATTTTCATAGTTTTACATATAAAGACTTGCTGAATATTGACAGTTGATAGGACTTCAAACGCTTTAAGTAAGAGTTGACACATTTTTTTTTAATGTTTCGAAGTATAACTACAACTATTAAACATGGTAGAGTAATAATACGTTACAATGTAATATATATGAATGTTCTACGAAATAGTTATAATCAAATTATCCAGTCATGAAATAATAACAGGCAAGTTTTTGTGCAGCTAATAAGAAGCGCTGCCAACTTTTCCTGTATATACCCCTGCTGATGCAGGGAGGGTAATTTGATCCGAGAATAATACTAATATACAATGAAAGAAACAGAGAAGATATAAAATTTAAAGAAAAACTTTGAACACCATACGTTTCTTACAGAGGAGGAATCAATGAACAAAGAAATTCAAAAAGGATTCGTAGCACAGTTAAATTCAGCAATATTCTGATGTTTATAGCAAAAATATTTCCTTAAATCCAACTATGAACCTAATAAACAGACCATTACTTCATAATCAATAATGGTACTGTTTTGTTTTGTCTTTGGATTGACTTTAACAATTCAATCCATTAATAACTGTAACTAATAGAGTAATCCAACAAATATCTGAGTACAACTTTTAGTAGTCAGGTACTCCCATGTTTACACCCTCTATAAGCTAAAAGAGTACAACTTTTAGTAGTCAGGTACTCCCATGTTTACACCCTCTATAAGCTAAAAGAATACAACTTTTAGTAGTCAGGTACTCCCAAGTTTACACCCTCTATAAGCTAAAAGAATACAACTTTTAGTAGTCAGATACTCCAATGTTTACACCCTCTATAAGCTTAAAGAATACAACTTTTAGTAGTCAGGTACTCCCATGTTTACACCCTCTATAAGCTAAAAGAATACAACTTTTAGTAGTCAGGTACTCCCATGTTTACACCCTCTATAAGCTAAAAGAGTACAACTTTTAGTAGTCAGGTACTCCAATGTTTACACCCTCTATAAGCTAAAAGAGTACAACTTTTAGTAGTCAGGTACTCCCATGTTTACATCCTCTATAAGCTAAAAGACATAGCCACATGGCAGTTTACCTAACAATCTTTATTTGAAAGGACCAGTACTAGACCCCCATTCTCTGTAAGAAACTATATGTGTCCTGTAAACATCCTAGCAAGCAAGGATGTTAAATAGAGTATTAAAGAAGAGCATTAGTAGTGTTAATTCATGAATGCAAAAATGTTATTCATTAATCTAAAGCCCTGTACAGGAATAAGAGTTTTCTAAAAAGAATTACCTACACAGATGTTAGAAAGGAACAGGATTACAGCAGTGTAAAATGTTCACTAGTATCATGGCTTTATACTTGTTGTTGTTTTTTCCCGCTTTATTCTAATGTGTTTGTTTCTGAAATTTCTAAATGCATATAAAATATCAAAAATTGAGGTTTTTAATACTTTGTTTTAATGTCTGAAAACTTCACACTGCTGTGAGAGAAACTGTTGAGCTGGAAGCTGAAAAACAAGGTGGTGTGAACATTTTTTCTGTGAACACTGTGGTTTCTTTTAACCAGAGCATCACATGTATTGCTTCAACAACAACATCAAAACCTTGAGGACTGTTCCAGTTAAACATTGTAATAGTTACTATGACTGCAGCCATGTATTGCTTTGGAGTCAGATACCTAAACAAACCATTCAGATACTTAATAAACTATCAATTTTTTGTTTAAAGGGAGGTAAAAATGTTTTAACAAAACAATACTAAAGCAATTCAAGACAGTTAAGTCCTGCGTTAGACATTTTTCAGTTGTACATGTGTACTGATTTTTTAATGATTTATCTATAACATTCAGTGATAACAGTAAGCAGGAAAATACTTTTTAAAACACACAAGCTCATATATATATGTGATAAATTTTAATGTGATGAGCTTCAATTAATGAAGAACAACAACTTTCTTTCCATCTGAATAATCAATCTTAGCTAATGTTCTATAAATGTAAGCAAATGTGCCCACAGGTATATAAATCATATTAATTCCACCATAAAATGAAAGCCATGTGTAAGCTACTCTAAAATTTTGCAAAGAGTGAGTTATAATTATAATTGAAAGATTTGCTTGTGGCATATAACATGTTCTTAATAATAAAATACAGGTATCATTACATGAACTATCTATATATTGTCTTTATACAAGCTCACAAAAATTTGAGCTTTTATTAACTTTTTTCTAAAATCTGATTAAATGAATAGCTCTAATTAGCTCAGCTGGTGACTTATGCATACATAGGTAATGATATATATTTGCTTTTCTAAATCCTTGAGTATGTTGTCAGACCCACTTTGGTTGAGAACCCCATTTCACCAGAGTTTGTCATATTAATTATCCTAGGTCTATCCTGGGTTTTATTTCTAGAAATATTTGTTCACATTCTTCCTTACCCCGATAATACTCATTCATATTTAAGTATGGTCAGAAAAAAAATACTTGTTCATAATTAAGTCAGTAATAAGAAAAATACCCATTCATACTAACATATGGTAAGAAAGAAAATATTCATGGTTTAGTATGGTCCAAGAAAAAGATACTCGTTAAGAGTGGAACATCATCAGACAAGAAGATATTCATTCATATTTAAGTGGTCAGAAAAAAAGATACCCATAGTTGAAAAAGGTCAGAAAAAAAGATACACACACTTGAATATGATCACAGACATTGATCCCCCTCTGTATACATCCATTTGGGGAATTTCCCTATCTAGCCTCTCAAAGAATTATTCATACAATAACCATATTATACCATAGGCTGAGAAGTTTCCAACAAAAGCAAAGCCTTACAAATATTTAAGCACAAACACAAGGGTAAAAAGAGAATGTACTTAATATAATAATAGCACAATTTTTCAAGTATATGCAAGTCATATTTGCAAACAGGCTACAAGCTCCAGTATGCTGTTAACAAAATGTAACTGCATATCCAAGAAAAATTTATAGTATTTTATAGTAAAGTAATTTCCTTAGTTTACCTAGCGTAAAGGTAAGGAAGCATCTCCTATGCTTTAACTGACCATAACCCTGCAGTTATAGCATGGTTGGATAAATCTGTAAGGTGTATCTGAATTATAGTCAAAGAACAAAGGAAAAGGTTGTTCACAATGGGTATAAGCTTTGCAAGCTCTGTAAACACTCTGCCACTAGCAAAATAAGTTTCTCAACCAATCAAATTTCTTTTTATATAAAACATTTATAAATTATGCATTCTACAGACTTACCATACGCTCAAAAAACTGAAGAAAACAACATAAAATCAGTTGTTTTTTAGCTGTTCTGATTCAAAATTAGTGAAATTATACTAAAACTAATGATATTGTGGATAAATTTATAAAAAGGTTATAATAAACATTATATGCTTTATTTGAATAAAAAAATAGTCTGCCATTTTTAAACCAGATTGACTAACTTCAAATTTCTTTTTTTCCCCCAATGATTAAGGACTTTCTAATAATTATACATTCTGGTTTGTGATGTTATCATTGGCCATAACTGTAAATGCTTATCATTATGCTTACTGCAATTAAATTTTTATAACTGGTAACTTGCATTACATAAACTGACATCTAACTTCATTCAGCTCATATCACCTATATTATAAGGTCAACTATTTTCAATAAATCAACTACAAGCAAATATTTAAATGGAACAGCTTTTGTGGTTACTTTAAAGATATTTCACATTGAAGGCAATTTTTAGCAAACAATCTTGATACAGAGAAAAATATAGTAAAGAAAGCTATCATTTGGGGGTCTAGGTGTTTATTTAACCAATTCCAAAAACATGCATAGCAAACCTATCAGTGTTGTTATAGTATGTTCCACCACCTTTAATGATGCTGAAGGTCAGAACAACTTGGAAAAGAAGAAATGATTATTTGGAAGCATTTCCATTGTACCTGAGAAAAATATAAACATTTAATTTGAAACAATGTATAGTTTTTAACTTTTTTACATTTTAATCCTTTTCACTTTAAAGAAATCAGGTAGGGTTTGAAAACAGGAAAAGGATGACAAAAATGATGGTTTCTGACCTTCAGTTTGCATATTTGCAAGAAGAGAAATATCTGTTACCAATGTGCAGTAACTCAGTAACTGCCTCAGACTTTTTTTCTGTTACAGAATTTCTGCACATAGCCCACTCACCTTGCTCGGGCTAAAGTCAGCAAAATTAGAAGAGAAAGCATCTCCACCACCCTGACCACTCACCCCTGTTGACGATCCCGAGAAAGGGTCCGAGCTTCCGAATGGATCATTTGGAAATGCGCCGGCTCCAAATGGATCTGGCTTCTTTGGCTTAGATGGACTTGATGCTGGTGACTTGCCTTTAGGCGGGGCAGGTCGAGGTGGGGGAGCTTTCTTTTGTTTTGGGGGTAAAGCTGGCCGTGGGGATTCAGAACGAGATTTGGCGGGTGGGGAGGGAGCAAAGGGATCACTACCAAATAAATCTCCACTAGATTTCTGTAAAACAAACAAACGGGAATATAAGTTGGTACCATGCTAGGGCCTATCTAAAGGTGAGTATTAGATATAAGTGAGAATAACATTTGAATCAAAGCAAGAGTAACACTTAAACCCCAGACATTTTTTAAAACCGCTAAACAGTATGTAGTATTGCAAGCAATGTTTATAGATACTAGACTTAAATCATTCCAATTTTAGCTTGAACATAAATGAAATGTGAGCACACTTTGTTATGATAAAAGCAAGGAGTTTCACACTACAGCCATTCTTCTAAATGCACATGTTATGAAAATATCTGACTATTTTCTTTCTAATGACTAATTTATTTTTACACCAGCATCTCAACACTATTAGAAAAGACTGAGATTTCAGTGAAACTACAGGCCTTTGTTTTAAAAAAACAGCAATCATATGTATACATGTATGTACTCTAAATGACATAAAATAAACACGGAAGTAATTAATTCCTTAAATAAACTTTGATCAGCAAATAACCATACAAAAATTAGTATGATGATGAAGTAACAAATAAGTATTATACATGAGACACAAGGTGGTGAGAATAAAAACTGCCTTACAAAACCTCTTTAAAAACATGTAATCACTCATGTTGAACAATAGAATCCAATTTCCAAGAAATACCAAAAGCCTGATATAAATAAAACATTATGAGACATCAAAGATACTTATCACTTAACTTGATGCAATGAAAGTGTGTCTGCTTTCAAAAAGGGGTTGGATATAATAAAAGAATAAATAGCTCTGATAGTGACTGAAAGGATAAAAAAACATTTTGCCTTTGCCAGCCTTTTGTTCCTGCTTCTGTTCTGTTCCTAGTGTATCTAAACAATACACTTTTTTTTACTACACTTTCCTAGCTCAGAATTCTAACTCTTTAAAGCAATTAGTATTTTTGAAGTCCCGTTGTGTTCTCCATAACTGAGTTTGACTGTACCACCAAACTGCCCCTGTTAAGCTATAGCTTACCTGAGGTTTACTAGATGAGGTACCAAAAGGATCGAAGGCATCCAACTGTTTATTAGACATTGCTGATGATCCAAAAGAACTACCAAATGGATCAGAACTAGAAAATGGATCATCCTGAAATAGAAACATTTACTACCCATTCTGAAATACATCCCACTCTCTACCAATAAAATACAGTAAGACAAACACTTTGCCCAATATGTTCATCACAGTTCTAAATAAAACTAATCAATAAGATGGTGTGCACTTTTACTTCAGAAAGTCAAACTAGCTTCTAGGGAAATCTAAATGAGACTAACAAAAGCGAAACCTTAATTATAATTTCTGTGTGTTCCAAGATACATCTTTCACACAGAAACTTTCAAGACAGAATTTCTTTATTACTTCTTTTGATTTCGTTTTAAATCAGTCATAAAAGTTTATAATAAATTGATAATTCAACTGATGAACAAAAGATTGAAAAGGACATAGATTGTAATCAAGCTATATACAAAAGATGATTTAAACACATTCAAGGGGGAAAACAGAAGGATCCTATCTGCTTACTTAATCAGTACCACTTAGGATGCTTTTACTTTCACCTCCCCCTGATACGCAATACTTACTTTAGGAACAGTGGAGGTATTAGTACTAGCTGGAAAAGCATCTTTAAATGGATCATCGGCTGCAAAAGGATCTGAAGTGAAGCCTTCTGATTTAAATGGATCACCTGAAATCATAAACAGATTTTATATGCATAAAATATACAATGGAAACACTTCAAACAATGATAAATTGCTGGATCACATTACATTTTACTGACTATCAATATGAACTTGGAATAAGATAAGAGTGATAAGCTATCAATACACAACTTAAACTAAAAATTGAACCTGAATTTATCACTTCAGTTTTAACTCTTCTTAAAATTTCACACCAGAGTCCTGTTCACTTACATGTTTCCAACATATTTCATTTACAGATGAACAAGTTTTTGCAATTAATATTAATTTATGTTAATTACTCTCAGAGACTGCTTCCTGGAATTCTAACCAGTACTTACACAAAAATCAGGACTGTGGAAGCTCTGTTGATAAGCCTCAAACCTCAATTAAAATAACTCATTTTATGCATCTGAGATAGGTATAAAGTAAATTCAGTAGATTCTCATGATATTTACTTGTGATATTAACTCATTACATCCATTCATGGTTTACAAACTGAGATGAGACAGGATGTATTCATACAGACAAAAAATAATCTTAACTTGCATTCTACATGTTAACTGATTTTTATGTACAAAAAAGCTTTCTAGATGTAAACTGATTTGTGTAAATGTATAAAACTGCATTCTACATGTAAACTGATGTGTGTATAAAATAGCTTTCTAGATATGAACTGATTTGTGTAAATGTATAAAATTGCTTTCTACATGTAAACTGATGTGTGTGAATAAAATAGCTTTCTAGATGTAAACTGATTTGTGTGTATAAAAAAGCTTTCTAGATGTAGAATGATTTGTGTGTATAGCATAACTTTCTTGATGTAAACTGATTTGTGTGTATAGCATAGCTTTCTTGATGTAAACTGATTTGTGTGTATAGCATAGCTTTCTTGATATGAACTGATTTGTGTAAATGTATAAAATTGCTTGATACATGATAACTGATTTGTGTGAATAAAACAGCTTTCTAGATGTAAACTGATTTGTGTGTATAAAAAAGTTTTCTAGATGTAGACTGATTTGTGTGTATAGCATACCTTTCTTGATGTAAAAGTGATTTGTGTGTATAAAATTGTTTTACACATATTGACTGATTTGTGTGTATAAAAAAGCTTTCAAGATGTAATCTGATTTGTGTGTATAAAATAGCTTTCTAGATGTATACTGATTTGTGAGTATAAAACAGTTTTCTAGATGTAAACTGAATTATGTATTAATACAGCTCATTCCACCTCTTGGGTCAAATCTATTGAAATTCCACAGAAAATACACTGCAAAGCATCTGCTTACTGTTATGTAAATGAAGTTTGACAAACAAAATGTTTATATGAAAAGGAAAAAAAATAGCACTTTGGTATACTTACTACTTTTAAAAGGGTCATCTGAAGCAAATGGGTCAGCCTGACCACCTCCACCCCCAAAGGGGTCTTTATTTTTAAATGGATCCTCATCAAATGCTGAACCCATACTAAAATCACTTATTGTGCTAACTGGGCTGCCTTGCTATAAATGACAAAAAAAACATGAACATTAAAACATCATGATTTACATTAAAGACTTATAGGTGTTTTTAATACAACATTTCTTAACAATTAGAATTAATTCTAGGACAACTCCTTTTCTCTGTGTTCAGAGTCCAAACTTGTAAACATTAAGATTTGACCTAAACCTAATATTCTTCAAAAAAGTTTTCCCTCGGAAGAAAACTGGCAGATGTTTTCTCCAACAGTTTTTCACCTAGCAAATATGAGAACCAAAGCTTTTATGACCACTATTGTTAGTAGTGACCATTCACTCTTAATTTATGTGTCTATTAATTGTCTCCAAATGCAGAAACTTACTACACAAACAGACCTATCACCTTTATTCATCACATATCTCAATGCAAGTCTTACCTTGCACATAAAGCATATTTAAATCACATGGTATGATTCAAAGCAGCAGCCACAATACTGCTATTACAAATCTAGAGAAATCAGTAGGTGGCCTATTAAATTTCAATACAGATTAAATAAGGCAACTGAGCCACATAATATTTAATGGCATATATTTGAACATCTTTACAAAAGCAAAGTTAAGCTTTTATGCCTAGCTACATTTCAAAGATATCTACTGAATGCAACATTGCCTTTTCTGTAAACCATTTATGGGTCTGATTGTACTTTTTCTACTTCATATCAGCCATATAGGTTTGAGATATATACTTCTGTATGGTTAAGTAAATGAACATATTAAGGAATTACAGTTCACAACAAAATTTATCTCTTCTTTTTTAAATAAAGTAAGTTCTGAGTCAAATTATTCATAACATTTTAGCATTTCTCTCACAGCCCTAAAAAGATTTAACCTGCTAATTTATTGCAAGGGTTTAACATGCACTTACTGTGGTCCTTGTATTTATCTGATAACATTCTCATACATCCCTAAAAAGACTTAACCTGCTAATTTATAGCAAAGGTTCAACATGTGCATTTACTGTGGTCCTTGTATTTATATACATCATCCTCATATTATCCCTAAAAAGAACTCACCTGCTAATTTATAGCATGTGTTCAACAAATGTACTTACTGCAGTCCTTATACACCCAAAAAGATCTCACCTGCTGATTTATAGCAAGGGTCCAACATGAACATGTCTTACTGCCAATGTACTTACTTGGTAACATTTTCTCATACATTCCTAAAAGATCTCACCAGCTGAATTATTGTAAGGGTTTTACATTTTCTTATCTTACTGCCATTGTACTTATTTGGTAAAATTCTCATACACCCCTAGAAGATTGCTATGTCCCACTTGGCTTCTTTGATTTGTTGCATTTACTGCCCTTGTACTTACTTGGTAATATTTCTCATACATCCCTAAAAATCTAACCAGCTGAACTATTGCAAGGGTTCTACATGTTCTTGTCTTACTGCCTTTGTACTTACTTGGTAACATTTCTAATATAGCCCTAAAAATCTCACCAGCTGAACTATTGCAAGGGTTCTACTTGGTAACATTTCTAATATATCCCTAAAAATCTCACCAGCTGAACTATTGCAAGGGTTCTACATGTTCTTGTCTTACTGCCTTTGTACTTACTTGGTAACATTTCTAATATATCCCTAAAAATCTCACCAACTGAACTATTGCAGGGGTTCTACATGTTCTTGTCTTACTTTCTTTTTACTTACAGGCCTTGTTCTTATTTGGTAACCTTCTCATACACCCCTAAAAGATCTCACATGCTGAACTATTGCATGGGTTCTACATGTACTTACTGTTGCCCTTGTACTTATTTGGTCTTCAGAGTTGATTGAGGGCGTTGACATAAAAGTTCCGGTATCTAATGGTACTGAAAATTCTGTAACGCCCTGTTGTATAGCTCTATACTGATCTTGTAAATGTTGAACTCTTGTTTTGGCCTGAAAGACAGCAAGCAAAAATACTTATTTCTCATTCTAACATCCTACAGCAGTTTTGTAATATTACACTTTAATAATGTGGCCACTTTTTATTTCTTTACAAGAGTAAAAACATTCTTATTTTATCTTTTCTTTACCAATCTGCACCAATTATGCACTGATTAAAACATTAAACAATGGAGGCTTACAATGTCTGTAACTTCTCAATCAGTTTCATTTTCTTTAACAAAATATTCTTTGAAAATTCTTTTATCTGATTTGGTTTTCTTCGGTTTAGAGGTTAAAATCATAACTTGTGTCAGAATGACACATTATCCTTCATATGACTATACTTAAAGTTTCCAAGTGTTCAGTTGACTGTTTACAATGCCCTACTTGACTTCTTTGATGTGTTGCATTGCTTGATTTGCTATGATCTATTCACACATTTATCTGAACTGAATTTATAAGTCTTTTTTCCTCCTTTTGTTTAAGAAAAACTCATGTTTACATCTTTGACACTATAAAACCAGTCTCCTTTTCAACTACTGAAGATTACTCTAATATTGTTCCTACCTGATTAACTTGTAACAGTACATCTTTGTGGGACTTAGCCAATTGTTCCAACTGTGATTTACCCGTTTCTACTTTCTGTTCTAGTTTGTTTTCCTCTTCCCGTAAGTTTCCCAGTTCTATACGTAAACTGTTGAGTTCCTCATCAGTTTCCTGAAATATGACACATAAAATGTTTATGTACAGGCTAAACAGAAAGATTGTTCTAACAATGTAAACATAAACACTTGCCTACTGTTTTTGCTGGTGTTGGCTATAAAATGGTTTGCTCACTAAATGAGTCGTTTATAGAGATATTACTCTACTTAGGTAACTATTAAATTTTTTTGTTTTTATGGCTCTATAGATGAAACACTGTTTGAAAATCTTGTTCAAGTCAATAACTGTAACTAGACACAATTTTCAATATCTTTACATGCTGGTTGAGAAATCTGCAAATTTTCATGTCCACTACTTTCTGCTGTGGAAAACAATCACTCCCAAAAACAAAATAGAGAATTAGTTAACTCATGTGCTTATCAATATCTTACCATAGCAGACTTTTTCTGATTTTCAATCTGACTGTTGAGAGCATTAATCTGAAATATACATGTTATACAACAATTAGCAATCCCATCATGCCTCATTTTATATTCAACACATAGCTCTACTAATTGGATAATTAATGTCATTACAGGCAGTGATCTCATTAATATCCAAGGTGTGACATGGTGTCAAATTACTATCCCTTAGGACGGTGCCATCAAACCCTACTCTACTTCTCGTAACAATGTTGTGATACAAGAACTGGCAAATTCACTAATAAATTATTTTTCATTTCTACATCTTACAGCTCCGGTGCACAATGATTTTTTTTTTCAATTATTACCATGATCAGGATCTGCTCTGGAAAAAATGTTCTGCTTTTTTTTCTATGTTCCTCACACTTCATAACATAAATTCTGTTAAACAAAGCATAATTAATTATTCAAAATGTAATGAATAAATATCAGCATGAGATATAGACACAATAAATTCTGTTGGTTTTTTTTAGCTCCAATTTGATAAACTGACTGGCTTAGTTAACAAAAATAAGCCAATGTTTCGACAGTAACTGTGGTCCATTTGACCAACCAAAGAAATGAAAACTGTCACATATGAATAATCATATTTCCATTACATCAACTGCAGAATATTGGCACAGCTCCAATAAAACAAGAAGGTATTTTTGTCAGGGTTCAGCCATTTTCTGATGACAAGTTTCAAACCCAAGACCTCAACTGTTTTAGTGCTATATTACATCTTTGTATTTTACCTGTTTTTGTTCTTCATCACACTTCTCCTTGATTTCTCTCACACTGGTTTCAAGATCTGATTTCTATAACATAAACATAGACCGACTTTACCATAGCACTAAATAAGATATATCATACCCTAAAACTCTGTTAAACTGAACTCTATTATAGTGCCAAACTCAGTATAATGCTGTTGGGTTGTGACATGCAATCACAGATGAACTGAATGAAAGACATAAGCCAATTATTATTATAAAAAAAAATTATGCACATTTCCTCAATTGGCACAATCCATTCGTCATATCTCATGAAAATATTTGAGGACTGAATATAGCGATCACATTGCAGTAGAGCTCTTTGCTTTTTATTACATTCATTTTTTTTCTATGATGCAAGGAAGAATGATAAAAGGTAAAGTATACAGTATTTTCTCAAAGACTTTAATGGTTGCACATTATTATGATATCACTGCAACTTCCCAAAAGTAAGTACCAGTATATGAACTTTTGTGTGATTTTTTAAATTTTTTTAAATCATATAGTTTCATTGAATTTTATGTAAAATTTTAATTGTATCAATCACAATAATTATCAACAAATAAATGCCATGTGTTCTCCATTATTTTTTGTGGAGTAAATGTTAACAAGAGCTGTCGTAGGACAGCGCGCTCAACTATTCTCAGTACTTGACACTAAAGGGTTATAAAACCTTATAAACTCAAAATTCACACAAAATCCTTGACAAAGTTACCTCCTCTTGTTGCAATCTAAAGCCATGATGATAAAAAAATGTTTTAAGTTAATCTGCAAGGGAAAGGTGACTAGTGCTACCTTGCCAAAAACTTTAACCAAATTTCTAAGTCAAAAAGGGTCCATAATTCATACATAATGCTGGACACAGTAACCCTCTCTTGTGTTTAGACTCAGATCTTGAGGGTAAACTAATATTGTATGTTTCAGGCCTATATCTGCAAGGGCAAGGCGACTAGTACTACCTTGCCAAAAAACTTTAACCAAATTTCTTAAGTCGAAAAGTGGCCATAATTCACACAAAATGCTTGACAGAGTTACCTCCTCTTGTTAGCAGAGTAAGCTCTTGATGGTAAACAAGTATTGTAAGTTTCAGGGCTATACCTGCAAGAGTTATGTGAATAATGTTACCTTGCCCAAAAACTTTAACCTGAACCAACGCAGACGCCATGGCGAGAACTATAGCCCTCCTTATTCTTCGAATAGTCGAACTAAAAAAATGTTATGTTGACTGCCTTGGACCCCTAATACAGCATTATAAAAGGTCTCCAGTGTACATACTACCATGTTAAAAACTTAATCATTGCCAAAATTAAAATAACTTTACAAAATTTAGGTTATTCACAAACTAGAAATATTGACTTGATATTTGCCATACTGAATAAAATATGTTTTAACAGCATTAAAAAGCTACAATGACAAGATAATGGCAGATTTGTTATTAGTCCAAAATTTTAATGCTATCCTGCAATTTTCTGACGAATTATTATACATTGAAAGTATGCATTCTTATAATTAAAAAAAAATTGTTTTTCAAAAGTTACCATACCAAACCATAAAGGGAGAGAATAAGTGAACTCAGGTTTAAAGTCCCTTTAAAGAACTAAGGTCTGACTGAGGATCAAGAAGTTATTTTCTAATTCTTAGTCATGGATGGTAACCATGAGGCCCCAAAGGACTGGCCCAAACCTTACATTTTCACAACCTATATCACAGTTTCTCTCTGTTAAACACTTCTTTGGTGGACAGATGACTTAATACATGTTTCATACCCAAGAACAAAATTCTTAAAATCAGGTCTACATGCTCAAGAACTTTAAACAAAGCACTTAACTTACAAACCTTCTCATCTAGTTCATCAAGAACTTTCTGTGCCTCTATTTTCTGATTTTCCAGCTGGTGAAGTGTACTTGTTATGCTGTTTAACTCCTTCTCGAGCATCTGTACCTCTCCCTGGCAGATCCGGATGTCCGCTGTCTGCTGCTGCTGCTCTGCTTCCAGCTTCAGTTTCTCCCTGAAAAAATAAACATTAAAATTCAACTGAATTGCATTTTGGTCTAAACAGCTGGAATTTCAGGAAGCCACAAGCAGTATTTAGATACATGAGTATTTATAATTCAATATTTAGTATAACATTGCTAACTTCTTTACAGAAACAGTTTAAGTGGTACTAGGGTTTGAACCAAGGACTCTTATTCTATGTCAAGTTGCAACTTATCAACTCTTCAATGAACTAGAGCTGTGTCCATATGACACAGATGCCCCCACATTCCACTGTACTGTCACAAAAAAATCCTGTACCATCACAGGTGCATATAAACATCGTCCTTAACATTAAGCTCTAGGCATAATACAGTGAAAAGGGTCAGAAGAAGGCCACTAACATTTAGTTACAAGCTTTAAAGAGATGTATTTGTTTTAAAGAGCAGTTCTGCAGTCAGCCCAAGATATGTAAGATTTATCAGCAGTTGCCAAGGAAGACACCAAAGCTATGACAATACTTCATATTCTAAACTTTTCCTTGCTATCTTAGAAAAATCAAATGATCGAAAATGTATTAAAGTAAAGGAACTAAAGACACCCTTGAGTTTTGAAAACCTGTCAATGTGTATTATTCCTTCCTGAAAAGCTCATTATCGAAATAATTAAAATATGGGCCATTCTGGATCAATTTAAACTATCATTCATCATTCCTGAACGGTTTTCTCAACTGATGACAACAGTGAAACCCAAGGGATGTATAATTATTCTTAAGGTATATGCTCTTGTAACTTTCTATCAGTTATCATTTTGCTAACTGTTAACTAAGTTTCAGCTGAGCCACACTGTCTTGTGAAGATGTTTTTCATGCAGGGACTTGACAGAAAATAGCAGTCAGGCACATCAGCATTTATCATGTCTGGTACAAGGGGTCATATTCATAAAGTATCTAAGTAAAATCTTAAGTCATTTTCTGAAGATACAATTTTTACTCAAGTATCCCAATCCAGTAAAAAAGAAAGAATTTAAGCATTTCTCTTCGCTTCTTATTCTTGACAATATAATGAACATTTCTTCAAAGTTTCACATTTATGCTCTAAGCAATGAAGCTGCAAAATGATTTACAAAATTTTGACTTAAGTCAAATTTAACTAAGACAAAAGGGCCATAATGGCCCTGGATCGCTCACTTGAGAGCAACCGACAGAAGCAAAACTGAAGATTTTCAAAGATCTTATATTTTATACAAATAAAACCTAGGGGCAGAGCCAATTTTGAACTAGCAGCTTGTGAGGAAATGTCATTTAAAGCAAATCTATTATTAGCTATGGCTGCTATTTTGTGCAATGGAATGGAACCATTTGAGTAATTTTAATAGAGGGCTATATAAGAAAATATAAGCAACATTTCTGTGAAACTCAGTGAAAAATGATCTTGCAGTTTAAGGGGAAATATTGTTTGAATATTTTTCTATTTTTAGCTTTTCCAGCTCTCATGCACAATGAAGTGGAACAGTTTGAGCAATTTTAGAAAAGGGAAATAATAAAAAATATTTCTGTAAAGTTTGATGGAAAATGGCCTTGCAGTTTGTGAGGAGATTTCATTTAAAGCAAAAAAAATTGATGAAAATCTATTGCTAGCTCTTGTGGCCATTTTGTGCAATGGAGCAGAACCATTTCAGTAATTTTAATAGAGGGCTTTGTAAAAAAATATTTTTGTGAAATTTGGTAGAAAATAAGATGTTTGAATTTTTTTTTCTAATTTCAGCTTTTGCAGCCCTTATGTGCAATAAAGCCGAATGGTTTGAGCAATTTTAGAAAAGGGCATTATTTAGAACATTTGTGGTTTTGGAGGAGATGTCATTTGAAGTAAAATGTTGATGACGGATGACTAATGATGGACACAGGGTTATTCCAATAGCTTACCCTGAGCATACATGTATGCTCAGGTGAGCTAAAAAACTTTATATGTTTTATAAATACGGTACCAGATGTATATATTTACTATGCTAGTCAACAAAAACACTTTATTTTCATAGGTCAGCACCTAACAAAAAAGCCACTAATGTAACAACTGTGTAATTGAAAAAAAAAATGAAAACAGGAAATGAACCCCAAAAAAACCCATCTCAGCCAAAAATAAGAAGACTCAGAGTTAGTAGGGAAAATTTAATAATTCATAACCGACAAAAAATTAGAGCAAGCTGTACCACATTTCTTCTAATTAAGTATGTCAGGAAACAGAGGAAATCCATAAAACAATTAAGCTTATTTTAGCTCTAAAATTCAATACTTGGCTTTTAGAAGACGAGCCGAAAATACTACTATTCCACTAGACATTAGTAAAAAAAAACAACAACAACAAAAAAAACAAAGTGACTGCACCGATCTCCTATTGCAGTGCTTTTGGTAACTTTGTAAAATAAAATTGTGTATTAACGTCAAAAAACAAAATTCAATTTTGACTTTTTCAATCGCTAGTTCATAAAAGACTGACTACTAATTAATGATAAACTTGAACAGCAAATATATCAACCTGAACTAAGACATGGTTAGTTTTAAGTTGTTGCAATAGGTTTTAACCTAAATTAATTTTATAATAATTTCAAAACTGTTACCTCTACACAACCCGGCTCTTTTTTTTCAATTCTGTAAGCAATAGGTTCCATAATTTTGAACGAAAAAATGTAGGCACAGCAAATGTAATGTCACATTTATTTTAAAGTAATTTAAAAAATGGATTTAGAATGGCTATATAAAAATTCAAATTATGAATCTACAAAACAAGAGGTCCATGATGGTCCTATAACGCTCACCTGGATACCACTGCCCTAACTGCAAACATTATGGTCAAACATAATCTGTCAAACAGAGATAACATTTTTTAGCCAGACAACCTAGCCTTTCATTCAATGAAAATGTTTCAATCTTGAGCACCCTGTGCTCAGGTGAGCTAAAATGCAACTAGTAAATGAAATACTTTAAAACAAATAATGTTTTACCATAATAATCTCCCATCCATTCTGTACCAGGTCAAACAGTACAGCCAAACTATGAGTGTATTGTAATTAAACATAACATCAAATAAATAATTCCTATGCCAAAACTTCCAAAAACAGACTATACAGGTTCATTACATATCAGGGGACTACTTCAGGTGTCTTTCATTAGAAGTCTTCTCGTAAACAAAATAACACTAATTAGTACAAAGCAACAAAAATGGTCTCTGGTGAATAAAATAACACCCTATATTACACACTCTGGTAGACTGTGCTGATATAATAATTATATTAAGCATAATATATTAATGTACCCATTCTAAGCCACCTAGATAAGGTCAGATTTCTACATTATACAACTATTTCTGTTTATTTTCTTTCCTTTTATTGTAGGTATCAAAAACTTGTTTAGACTATTAACAGCTAAATTTTCAACAGTACTGCCATTCTATTTTCTTTACAAAAAAAGAGGCATTCTTTCCTCTTAAGGCATACTGAGAAGTGAACGTAGGGCTCTGGAAATTTTCAAATCTCAATCAGTCTGAGACCCACTTGCCCACTAGACCGACTGGGATTTAGGTGTGAAATTTTGGCCTTTTAATGATAATTTATACTTAAATTTGATTTTTCTTTTTTTGATCTATGCACCAATTTTTTAAGGAGTTTTAGACACAAAATTGGTACAGGAAGCTAAATTTCTGTAAAACAATACGACTAATTTTGAGTTTTTCGGAGCCTTCGGTGAATGCAAAAAAGTTCTATGTGCCATCAAATAAAGAAGCATTTAAAGCTCTTTTTTCACATTCACGCCTCAATATCTTTTAAACAAGAGGACCAGATGGTCTTGAGTCACTCATCTTAAAAGAAAACAACTGGTGAAGTGGGGGTGGGGCACCTTAGGGATGTGTCAAATGGAGACAATTCAAATACCACATTAGATATCAAAAAATATTTTTAAACCAAGAAAAAAGGCCAATAGTTCAGGTACCGATCAATCCTGTAACATTTCATTCAAATTGCGCTAGTAGTATAACAGAAGTAGTCCAGACAAACTTTAAAAATAAAAATCATTAAAGTGCTATAACTCTGACAAAAATCAATGAACTGGAAAATGCAAATAATATGTACAACTAGGCTTGGTACTGATTATTCCAGTAAAGTTTGGATGAAATTGCACCAGTAGTTTTTGAGGAGTAGTCCTAACAAGTTTTGTGATGGACGGATAGACGGACATCCGACCGAAACTGGATAGTGGGCCTTTTCTTTTTGATTTTATTTTCTTTAATAGAGGGCCATTGGTCCCTCATTCTATCATAATGGATTGAACTCTGTTGTTCTCTTTTGTTATGTTTACAGTTAGATGGCCCCCTATTTATTTTTGGTAGTGTGGACGAACGGATGGATGGACAGACGATGGAGAAGTGATCCCTATATGTCGCAGCTACTGTGTAGCAGGCGACACAAAAATTGAATAAAATTGCTACTACCATAATATAATAGAAAGTAAATTTGAGCAAAAATAAACAGTAGGCAGATTAATCTTTATAACAGTTGTATACAGTTTAAACAGACAGTTGCACATAGACTGCGTTAAAGTTTAGTGTATTTAGTTCAAGTACAATGTACCTGATCAATAATTGAACATAATGCTTATCAAAAGGTTTTAAAAACAGTTCACTGATGTGATACATGTTTAACCAGAGTAACAGTTTCCTTTTTTTCTTTTAACAAACATTTATATAAAGTTATATAACATTTTTTAAAAGACATGAAGAATTAGCCCTTTATATCCACTTTAACAAAGGTTTATATAAAGATAAAGTGTTTTTAAAAGAATTAATCATTTAGCCCTTTTTTCCCCTAAAAAACAAATTTTTTATTAAGATACACAGTCAACTCCAGATATAATGATATCGCATGTAACAATATTCCACATTTAATGATGCAAATCATTGGGTCCTGACCAGTTTGTAACAAACATGGCTGGACTAGACATATGATCCAATTTTAAAAAAAGCTCAAGGGTATAGGAGATATGGAGCAGGAACAAAAATGTTGCAGACAGACAGACAAGACCATTCCTGTAATCTTCCTCCCGCTTTGGGGCAGGGGACTAAAAATACGACTTTGGTTTTCTTTTCTTCATCGTTTTGTTCTTAACCTAGGCAATTGTCACTTAACTCTATGCTTGTTTACCAGTTAAAAATCAAGTGAAGCTATATCAAATTAACCATTCATGGCAGTCTTGTAAATAACTGTAACCTGTCACAAGTTGCAAATCTCTGAAAAGCTGAAAGCTTTTATTCATGCTTTCAGAAAAAAATGCACAGGACTTGGGGACATAAACTATAACCTTTGATATAGCTTTGAGTAAGAGATATATAATTAAACAGTCTATCTAAATTGTCAAATTTCTCACAGTTTTCAACTCTGATGTTTTACTAAGCATATCAAAGAAAAACAATATTTCAGCTGGACAACATCTCTCCTAAAAAGGCAAACATACTGGTGTAACTTCTCTTATTTTCTTAAGTCTATAAGTGACAATAATGGCCTATAGAGACAATCAATTTATGCACTATTTATTTAAAGCAACTAATTATAAAGCATGTCAGTCAAGTTTAAATACACAGTTTATTTTGTTTGATTAACAATACACAAAAACAGCATTTTGGATACGTAACCGTATCTGGAGTTTCCAAAAGACTCTCTCTTGAATGTAAAATATCAATAATGGAACCACTCATGCCCTGAATAAATGATTACAAAAGCAGATGGGGGGTAAGCTTAATGGACCCCAATGACAAGTACGCGTCAATATCCTAGCTGCTTTATGACAAGCAATACCCTTGGCCAGAAACAACTAGAAACACATCATGTATTATTAAATAAGCCTTACCGGAATACTTTATGTATTATTAATAAAGAGTGGCTGAAACCTTCAGCTGAACAGTCAAAAGACTGTGGAGAGTATATCAATTATTTACTGAAACAAAAATAATGATGAGTGAACAGACTTGATCAAGAATGATACAAGAGACAGCAAAAATACAGAGGAAGTAACAAAAAGAAAATTTAACGGAATAAAACTTAAAAGATTCATTTTGTCAATTTATATTGTCAAAGGAAGTGTCAATTACTAAGTGTTCCACATTGAACAGATCATAGAACTAAAATTAGACAGGAGGAAGGCATCACACGTTGGAGACTGGAAGTAGCATTTCACAAGCTGATAGAATATAAATATTCTGAAGATATATAATGAAATGTTCTTTACAACAGTAGAAAAGGACTTCAGACTTTTCTAATGACAGAGCATGATGGTTTTAAGACCAGAAAATGGATTTACCTCATGAACAGAACAATACAAAATCTTACAACATAATGGACACAGGACAAGATGAACACAGTTTTCATACAGACAATAACTCAGAGGTGAGTGGTCATTTGGAAATATATTTCTTTCTTTGCCTTTTCTGAAAACCAAATGTATCTTACCTGCTCTAAAGTTTACTCTTGCCTTAACAATTAAGTAAATTGTTGAATTTTGTTTACTTTATTAATTTGAATAAAATTGTGTATTTCATCAAGTCATCATAAATATGTCAAAATGACCATGAACAAATCATTAATTCCAATAAAATTCATGAAAACTTCTGAAAGAATTTCAGCTGACACAGACTAACAACTATTTCAGGCCTTGATCGACTACAGGGTTTAGAAAATAAAATTAATCCTTATCATCATGTTCAATTAATTCAAATAAGAGACTATATCTTAACCCTGAACATGCTGAAATTTTGTAATGGATTTGCCCAGCTTTGAATTTGGAACAGTCCATTCAAAGTTTAAGTGATTTCAATATCAAAATACAAAAATGGAGCTACCAACAGTATAGAGCCAGGTCAGACTGCACGGATGTGCAGGCTGGCCTGGCTCTATACTGGTGGCATAGGCTAATCACTTTTGGTTCCAGCAGGTTAAGGGTTAATCTAAGAAAACATTCATCAATAATCTTTGAATTAAACTGAATTAATGACTATACACTAGGATTTATAGTGTACAGAAATTTAAAGCAGATTATTCTGCTAGATAAAGGTGGAAGACATCTTGGTGAATTAATTTTATTGGTTTCCTGATTCTTGTGATTCTTGAGATGGGAACCAAGGAGGGTAGGGGTGTAGGTTAATCATTGCTTCTCAAATAGGTTGAGTCATTTCTGTAGTCAAGACAATTTTACTACTTACAATAAATACATGACCAGGAAAGCTGCTCAAGTAAGTATCAAAATGCACTATTTGAATTTTTAGGAACAGATGAAAGTTATCAAATATGACTTAAAATTTTTTAAGATACTTCCTATAATCTAATGGCTTGAACTTATAACATTGCCTGAGTATTTAAAATGAACCATAGAGAACAATGACAGATTTCTCTTTTTTTTTTTTTTTTTTAGGACACAAATGTAAGTTTAGCTAATGAACTACCTTTCCTGACAAAATGTGCAAAACAGAAAAATTCTAAAATCAAGACAACACTCATGTATTCTTAAACCAGTTTGAGAGTATTACAGGTACTAATATTTGTTCTTACACCAGTTTGAGAGTATTACAGGTACTAATATTTGTTCTTACACCAGTTTGAGAGTATTACAGGTACTAATATTATTTGTTCTTTCACCAGTTTGAGAGTATTACAGGTACTAATATTTGTTCTTTCACCAATTTGAGAGTATTACAGGTACTACTATTTGTTCTTTCACCAGTTTGAGAGTATTACAGGTACTAATTTGTTCTTACAGACAACAGATTTTTATTACGTTTTTGTGCACAGAACAATGACACATACATGCGCTTTAAATATTTGTATGTTTGTTTGAAGATAGCTATACTAATATGAATAATGATCCAATCACTGCTAAATGAGCCAATCATTTTTTTTTCTTACAATGACAAAAAACCCAAGCCTTCCAAAGACATCTTATACTACAAACAATTCAGTGAGTGCTGTCTTGATTGTGTAAAGTGTAAGTATTAACCATCCCTTTATGACAAAAACACATCACCAAGTGTTGATTCAATTACTGATACAGAAATAGTGACTGGTATATTTAATGCCAAATAAAGATTTTGTTATGTTATGTTATATTCCAGGGTGCTAAAGCAATCAGTGATTACACAATGTTTGTAGATAACAGTAAAGTGTTTAACAAAAGTGCCACTGAAAAATGTTAGTCTCAGCTCGAATAATTAAAATCTTGAACTTTAGTTGCTGGTTTTTCTTTTGTCTCAGCTAATATAAAATGCCATTACACCTGATTTCTTTCTTTAACTCCTTATCTAATTCTTTCTTTGGAACTTTTGCATCCATAATTTTTGTATTTTTGCCTCTCAAGCAGTCCTGCATTGAGAAAAACAATTTTCACAAACTTAATGGATTTTCAATGAAGTTTTAATAATTCAAATGACGAGAAAAAAAAAATTCTTGTACAAAAATATTTCAGAAAAATTATCAGGCATTAGTACTGTATGAGGAACACTTTTTTATCAGTATTGTCAAGGCTGTATCTAGTTTCTGATATTTCAACTCTATATTTTGCATGTCGAAGCAGGAAATTCTAGTATTATTATTCAAACCCACTAGCATATCCAACTGTCTGACTTAACTAATTGAATAACTTCTCCAAGAAAAAAGCAAAGCTTGCACAATTAAATTTTAATTACCCTATGCTGTGAATTTCATCACTGTGCTTATCAATCACATTAGGAAATGTTTAACTTCCTAAAAGAAGAGAAAATTGGCTTAATATAGCGGTAAATTTAATCTATTTCTAAGAAGTCAACCATGTTTCACTGAGATGCTCTTTAACAAATGTCAAGAACCAACCTCTTCGTCTTCAAATTTGATTTAATACATAAATTTCTCATTCATTTCAGACTGCCAGTCATTTCAAAAATGTCATCGAGTCTTCAATTTTCACTGGGAACAATATATATTTACTGGCATTTGCGAGTGTAGCAATGGTAGTAATTTCCGTCATTACTATCATCCGTCATCGGCAACAAAAATTTTCAGCAGAACAAAAAGAATTAGAATATCTTCGCTACTTCCATTCCATCTTGCCACACAGTCAAATATATGGTAACCTGAACGAAAAGTTTTCTAAGCTTGACAGGAGAAAAAATTCCAGAAATGGAAAAAGAAACAGTAAGAGGCAAAAACTCGAAAAAGCGGATGATACAATAGATAGTGAAAACAAGCTTAATGGATTAACAACAATGTATAGGCAGTTCCGATATTCCCAGTACTCTTCTAGAACAATTTCTAACGACACCGAAAACCCTGAAGAAGACAGTAATGCTCTGGATGATTCAGAAATGATAGAGTTAATAGAGACTGCTGCAAGCAATACAAATGGACCAGTGGTCTCTGCTGTTGTAGATAAAGCAGATCACAATACTAGTACTGGAAAAGTCTGTCAGAAATTTAATTTCATGGTAGTAGCTGACAACATGCAAGATGTCACAGTCCAAGTGGAACAAACTGACAAAGAAATGAATAATATGGAAAAAGGAATCACTGAAGAAATAAAGGATAGTTCAACTGACAAATCTGTCCATAAAAGCAAAACTGAAAGTGCAAATCATAGAGTTCACTTCTGTTTGGAACAAGACAGAAAGAAACGTGAACAGACTGTGTACTTAACAACTGCTGGTTCCAGTGCATCTTCTGGTACCCCAACTCAGGTAGAGCTACATGCTGAAAACAACTGGTGTAACAGAGATGCTGGTTCCACTGAATATACTGGTACCCTAACTCAGGAAGATAAAAATGCTGCAGACAGTGCAAGTAACACTGGTGCTGGTTCCACAGCACTTATTGGTACTCCAACTCAGGTTGAACTACATGCTCCAAAGATGTTTAAGAGTAAAAATAATAACATTTTTATGAAGCAATTGCTGATGGACGAAATTGATAATATGAAAGTGACCAAGCTATAGTCTGAGGCAAGCAGAAGTGTATCTAGCAGAGCATGAGATCTACAGATCTTGGAATTATGTGTACAAAAAAAGGGTAAAGGCTGAAGAAAAGTGGTAAATGTGTATCTTAGAGCAATAAAGTTTGCAACTGGTTCTGTAACATATGTAATATACAGAGAGGTAGAATAGCCAGCCATTCTGCACATAAAGTGTTGCCAGCTTTAAAAGTTCAGTGAGCCTACAACTTAACTTGGTATAAAGTTAAACTTCCAGCATAAATAATGAGACAGTGAAATAAAGAGTACTGTTTATAATATTCAGAAAGTAATGTGCAATACATCAAAGGGACTATTACTTCTTGTTTGTGTTTAACTACAGAATGTTTTGTTTCGTGTGAAATTTGGATATGTGTAAGTGATTCTACATTAACGGAATTACGGTACATTCAACGATAGAATTAAGTGAGTCTAGAGATCTACTCTGCAAGAAATGATTGCAAAAAAAATGAAACTGAAACCGACAATACCCTTATAAAGTTTATGAAAAAGTAATTAAGTAATGTTAATTCAATAATACATCGAAAAAGGTCAAAGCTGTATAAGCATGGGAATCAAAAACATATTTCTGACATAATACTAATTGAGGAACTCAAGAAAGAAATCATTTTGCTCAAAATGATAAGATACCTTCTGTGTTAAAATCTTGTTCCAATTAATTAAATATGGTATGAAATGGATGAGAACTTCATATATTCATATCATATTACAAGGAAGGAGATCAGTGTTATCTTAAAATGATGAAACATCTTGAAAAATATCGACAGATATTAAAAATAAAAAAGTGCAAAGTATTTCATTATGATATTCACTGTTGTACAAATAAAAGAGTCTAAATGCTATTAACTGTACACTTGAAAATATAATAAGCCACATAATACAGACTCAAAATGAAGAAATAATATAGACAGATTAACTCATATAAGATATAAAGATTCTGGATGACATTTTGATATAGTGGTATGACCTCTTGACTGAAGAAAGACAACAACTATTTGCTCAACATGGCAGACAAATTCAGTGACCATTACTATCATTACAAACAAGAGGGCCATGATGGTCCTGGATTGCTCACCTGAGTACTTTGGCTGTGGGTTTGCTGTTAAGCAATCATAAAGAGCAGTATCACATTTTCTAATTGAAAATTTTTAGGTGCCTACAAACCAAATTTCTAAAATATAAGTCAATAAATAAAGGCTCTGTGACAGAAAATATAAATATCTATTTAGTAATTATTAGCAATGGTGACCTTGACCTTGACCCAGTGACCTGAAACCTAAAGGCAGAGGTCCATGCAAGAAACCTACTTAACAAATATCAAAGATATAGTCTATAGATGAGGGCTCTATGAGGTAAATTTTTAGCCTTGGTGACCTTTACCCCAATCTAATGGAAGGGGTTCATTCAAGGTGTCTATATACGAAATATTTAAGATATTCTGAATGCCTGTTGAGCATAACTTCAAAAGTTTCAGACAAGAATATTTTCAAATATTAAATGTTTTACACAAATAGGACAGCCAGGGTGGGACCAATTTTGACCCCAGTGGCATAATTTGAATCAGCTTGGTAGAGGTCCACTAGACAATGCTACACACCAAATTTCAGACCACTGGGCTTAGCAGTTTTAGCCAAGAAGTTTTTCATTCTCGTTGCCATCACAATAAGAGTCTTCATGGAATTCTTTGAACTTCTTTGGTAAAGCTTTATGCAAGGAACATACCTGCAAAGTTTTATCATCTTTCACTTAGTTGTTTAGGAGGAGATGTTGTTTAAAGTAAAAAGTTGCAGGGCAAGACGCACAATGGACACAGAGTGATCACAAAAGCTCACCTTGAGCACAAAAAGTAAAAATTTCATTTGATCATTTGAACATCTGCAAAAAAACACCCCAACTTCAGTGATTCTTTAAAACTTAACAGCAACCTGTAAAAGATTTGAGATAGTTAAAAGCTTTTTAATAAAATAATTAATTTTGACTCATATTTCTAATTATTTATTCTTTTTCCTGTTTTTAAAAATATAAAATATAAGAAAAATACTATAGTCTGAAATGTTAAATTATTTGTAAATAATTGGTAAAATATATCCTAAATTTTTCTCTGATTTGAAACCTGGAAGTTTTGATGGACAAATTATGACCCTGACTTCAATTCCTTGAACAGAACTTGCTATTTTTCCAAGCCAAGTGGTCACATAAAGTGTTGAAATATGCATTTCATCATTACTTGTTATCCCTAGATTCTTTAAATCTTTGCAGGACCTAAACATTTTGTTGGAGAATCACATTCTTTGTTCTCTTTCATTCCCCAACCCCCTTTTAATGTGCAGAAGGTACTGAGAAATGTTTAGCAGTATGTAACAATTATATTTTATTTTGATTCACTTGACTGGATTTCAACTGTGTTTTGTATTCCATTTGTCAGTGATAGTTAGGTTTTAACAGATGCATTCAAATGGACGATTTTCATTTACGAACACAAAACATTCTGCTTATGAATATTTCAAAACACTTTCAACAATTTATTAACATTTATTGATTGAATACAGATAAGTGATACAAAATATACACCTAATGTATGTTATGTTGCATTTAACCCATTACTGCCTAGTGTCCCTAAAATTAGACATAAGCACACAGTGCAATATGCGACATCTGATCAGGGTCTACACTGTTTGCATAAAGGACTTGAAAAACCCTTTTATTTGAAAATGGACTTGTCCAACTAAGAGGATGGCTTAATCCATTAGGCTTAAATGGGTTAACCCAGAGCCTCAAACAATGAACAGCACTGAAGCATAACTTTGTGTGGCATGTATGGCCATAATTTCATAGTTTTTCATAAAAAAAAAAAATAACACACTGCTTTTGGTGTCAAATTGAAATTTCATACAGAATTTTTTTCAGATGTTAAAAGAAAATTAAATCCACTGAAAACAACATCTCACTTTAAGCCATATTTTACATGGCCTGTTAGAAACACAGACTGACAGTAAAATGTAACTGTCACAGGAAAGAAGAAATTTTTGGCGGCTTTAATGCTAATGGTTTCTTATATAGTATTACATCAAAACATATCAGGGTTAGTTTCTGACAGAAATTGGCTTAACAAATCTTACTATCCAAAAGGCACTTAATATTTTTCAATAAAATCTAAGTGGCTTATTTCAATACAACAAGGCATTATAAGTGCTTTTAACACATACACAATTAATAATGCATAAACACTTTGCAGACTTTAATATTTTTCATTATCGATATTAAATTGATTTTTACAGAGGACATCAACAATGTCATTCCAAGGACAGTAACTGTATAACTTTAAATAACTCTTTTGGAAATACCTTTCAGGGAAAAATTACCCAATCATAATTGAGATGCTTAGTTCAGAAACAAGTACAGTTAACTAAGAACCATCACATGTATACAGTATTTTGCATTTTTCTAATTGTTGGCATTTTCACTGCTAGGGCCATCTGTGCTCATGTTTCAGTTTGTATAATTTCAACCCTCTGGTAACTTTATCAGTGAATCAACTTTATGACTCAGTGGTATAGAGGGTTTTCATTGCCAGAATGGCTGAATAAGCTTAAGTTCCAATCATATAGGAATTTCACCAGATGCACTGCATCTAACTGTTGCAGACTTACTGTTCCTCAGGTCATGGCTCCAAACCTTTGAACTGAACATTACAAGGTTTACAGTGCTTTGTTTTGACAATTCCTTATTACAACAAGATGGAGACCCACACAAACAATGGTTAAGAGTAATTTGACAAGCAGGAGGGTGGTTTCCACATGACAAGTTTGATTGTTACGATATAGTAACAAAGACCGTCTCAAATGAAAGAAGAGACAGAAGCAACAGACAAACAATGTTGTTTTTTTTTGACAGGGACGGTGCCAGAAGGTGCCCACCAGACTTCACAACAAGTTATTTGCATTATTATTTATTAAGCTTCCCACATTTTTCTTTATGACTGGGATTTGGATGGGAAAGGGGATTAGCATAAAGCTTGGCTTGAGTCTGGACTTCCTTTGGATAGATTTTTAGCAGCCTCTGCAATTTTAATTATCTATATTTGGTTACAATCCAGTGGTATTTTAAAATTTAAGTCAGGCCTGACAGAGCTGATCACACTTGATTATTCTTTTATGATCAAGACTAATTCAAACTGTTCACTGACATATATATGAGCCATGTTGTGAGATTTTCAACAATGTGGTCAAATTTTACATCTTCAGTTTTTTTCACTTTCAGATAATAGACTATTCTGGATTTACTTTTGTATACTTTTAATTACACTCTGACTACCAGAATGTAAACTAATAAGGGAAATAATAATGCATATTGATATTTTTATAAATACTTTTCATATCATGGACGACTTGGACGTCATACCACATATTATGCAACATGTGATATTAGTTGCTAGGTTGTTGTTTGATCCATACCCATGTTTCAGTAACCTTCAAATACACACATTTTTTTTTTAAAGAAAAATTTAACGGTAATTCAGAGAAGGTGGAAAACATTGTGTGTTTGCATAAATCATTAATTAGTTTATGATGTCAACTTTGACGTTTTTTCAATGACGCCAAATCGACCTGATTGATGATTTAGTCACATCACATCACATCACATATACTGTTGTCGAAATAAATTTCAAAATTATCAAATTCTTTTGTCAAACATTAACTGAAAGAGTTACCTCTTAATTTCATCTATTTCTTTTTGTATCATGTCCAGTTCTTTAATCGCAGAGAAATCGGCCACATGTCCGTAAGGTCCTACACTTGTACCACCATCCTGTAAGGACAGGTCAGGATGAAATACATCTTAACATACTAAAATATGCAAGGACTTGTTTTAAGGATACTATATTGCTCCCTAATCTATAAGCAAAAGATGTCCATTAATGTCAAAATTTCACCATTTAATAAACTGAAAAAAAATCACAGAAATCAACGAAACCTTAGTCACTCTCACTGCTGCTACAGAAGTAAGGGAGAAAGATTGTCTAAGAGGTAAACAATACATGTTTTGTAATATATACAACTGCTTTATTCTGCAAACTAAAATATACAATTATTTCTTACAGTTAAGAACTAGGGGATCACAATTGTACTATCTAATTTTCATTTGTTTACATGACCTATTTAAAAATTGAATTGAACAAAACTTGTTTCATCAATAGAGAAAAATGCTTATTTTTTTTTATGATTTTCAGAAAAGTCAGTTTTAGAGAACATATTTCAAATATTTTCTATATGTTCTATTATTCAAAAATTCACCTTACACTGTTTAGTACTCAACTAACATTTTCCCATAAATAAGGGGTCTCAAGTATATAATCACTGTCTAAGTAGATGAAGACTTTCTGTTTATTAACATGTTTATATCAGTCTTGAGTGGTTATCTCTATTGCCTTAAGTCACCTATTCCTGGCAGAAGGTAAAATATAACTATATGAAGACTTACTGCTACACCAAAAGCAGCTGTATCAGCAGTTCTCAAGCTTGGCGGGATCATCTCAGGGGTCAGCTGGGCCGGTGGATCAACTCCTTTCAATTTCTGTTGTACGAGATACATAGCCAAGGCAAATTGGTCTGAGTTTAGTTTTCCTATACCCTTCATGTCACAGAGGTTCCTGTAAATCAACGACGTTGAAATTAATTATTTTTTACTGCAGAAACTGTTGTAACAAGTCAGTGCCACGGGCAAAAATGGGTTATAACCAAACATCGTTGAAAATCAAATTACAAACAGAAAAGAACATACGGAAAAAAGATATTTTCAGAAACAAATCACACATCGTTGCCAGACAGACTTTGCTTCTAAATAATTCAACAAACTTTCACCTTCATTTACTATATTGGCAGCAAATCTTTTGGCCTTATGTCTGTTTCATCATCAAATTCTGAACAACCTGTCAAAAATCACTAGAATTCCTAAAATATTGTTCTGCCTTGAAAGACTGATAATTCTCAGCCTCTGATTTATCATACAGTAATATAAATGTATAAATCTAAAATAAAACGTTAACTGTTCATCACTTATTTCTTCAATCGGTATGACTTCCCTTTCTATGCAACTTTTAAATCTGATTTTTTTCTCAAAGAATAACTTGTGAAGTCTAATGAATTTTTTCACTCATACAGGCACCAAGTCGAGATAGGGCGTAACATTTTTACATAGCACAGAGCTCTAAAACATCAAGGGGGCATCTAGAAACTACTATATCTACATACAGAATAAGAAAAAGATACAATAGTTTTGAACTGACCCCACAAATAATGCTATGCACTTTTTCATAACACTGAAAACTGTCTGCAACTATTTTTAAAGTTTCCTGTCATTTCTTTAATAATGTTTAATGCATGTTTTTTACAAAACACTGACGCTCAACCACATTATTTTCCTATACGATAGTCTTCTCAAACCCAAGGTAAAATGTACCCTGGGGGTATATGAAAAAAGTTCCAAGATTCAAACAATGAAATCAATAAGCCTTTTAATTCATTATAATTATTCTAAAGATTTTCTTATGCAAAACATGTGACCCCTGAGAGGGGCAAATAATGACCTAAGAGGCATGATTTACAAACAATGCTAAAGGTTGACTTGAAAATGGTTCACATGAAAGATTATTTGTCACAAACTGTTTACCAATGACACAGGTAAACCTAGACTAAACATAGTGGGATCACAAAACCTCACCACGAGCATGACAGAAGCAATAAGTCCTATTTGAAAGACAGATTTGTACAACCATTAATAATAACAAGAGGGCCATGGTGGCCCTTGGTCGTTCACATGAGTACTTTGGGTGTGGGTCTGCAGCAATGTTACAAATTCTAATTGAAGATTTTCAAAGATCTCATAGTTTATACAAATAAAACCTATGGTGAAGAGGCAACTTTGGACTAGTAGCTTGTGAGGAAATGTCATTTGAAGCAAACTATTGACAAAAATCTATTTTTAGCTATGGCTGCCATTTTGTGCAATGAAGTGCAATTTTTGTAGGTGGATATATAACAAACATTCCTGTGAAATTAGGTGGAATAATACTTTGCAGTTCAAAACCAACAAGAGCATCACTGGGCGGAGGATTATATACCCAAAGGGTGTTTTTTCTAAGAATGATGCATTTGTGATATAACGGCGGAAACTTAAGGCTTTAAAATTAAATTAGATGATTTGCTTTTAATTTTGATTTTTTTTACCTTTGACCTGCTAACCCCAAAATCAATAGGGGCCATTCACTCAATGTGTGCAACCATTATATGAATTTTGAAGTCTCTATGAGAAATGGTTGACGAGTTACAGAGTGTAAATGGTTCTAAATATTTAGGACACTGTGACCCTGACCTTTGACATACTGATCCCAAAATTTATAGGGGTCATCCACTCAATGTGTGCAATCATGATATAAAGTTTGAAGTCTCTATAACAAATGATTGTCAAGTTACATGGCGGAAATGGTTTTCAATGTTTAGGTCACTTTGACCTTGACCTTTGACCCCAATATCAATCAGGGTCATTCACTCAATGTGTGCAACCATTACATGGATTTTGAAGTCTCTTAAACGAATGGTTGTCAAGTAGCGGAGTGTAAATGCTTCTAAACTTTTATGTCACTGTGACCTTGACCTTTCAAATACTGACATCAAAATGTACAGGGGTCATCCACTTAATGTGTGCAATCATGATATAAAGTCTGAAGTCTCTAAAACAAATGATTGTCAAGTTACATGGCGGAAATGGTTTTCAATGTTAAAGTCTATGTGACCTTGACCTTTGAGCTACTGACTCCAAAATCAATAGGGGTCATTCACTCAATATGGGCAATAAACACATGAAGGTAAAAGACTGTAGGCTAAAGAGTACTCAAGTTATCCTCTAGAAACGAAACTGCTAATGGATGGACGGACGGACGCCCTGGATCATAACATAATATGCCCCCTTTGGGCATATAAAAATCTTTCATATATTTTTATTCTGTTTCATTCTGATTTTAGCTCTTGTGACTTTTAAATGCAGAGAAGAGAACTGTTGAGCAATTTTAGAAAAAAAGCAATGTAAGAAACATTTCTATAAAGTTTGAAGAAAAAATAGCATGTCAGTGAGTCATTTGAAGACAAATATTGACAAAAATCTATTTTTAGCTCTGGTGGACATTTTGTGCAAACAAAGCATAACCATCTGAACAATTTTAATTGGGGCTATATAATTAATATTTCTGTGAAATTTGGTGGAAAATGACTTTACAGTTTAGGAGGAGATGCTGTTTGATTTTTCTTCTTTTTTTAGCTTTTTCAGCCTTTATGTGCAATGGACTAGAATGGTTTGAGAAATTTCAGACAAAGTGGCCCTGGATCGCTCACCTGAGTACTTTGGCTGTGATTTTGCTGTTAAGCAAATGTAAGAAGTAGTATTTCATTTTCTAACTGAAGAGTTGAAAGTGTCTACAAACCAAATATCTAAAATATCAGCAATAAATAAAGACTCTATGACAGAAAGTAGAAATATCTATTATTAGCTATGGTGATCTAGACCCTGACCCATTGACCTCAAACCATATGGGTAGATCATGCAAGGAACCTACATAAGAAATATCTAAGATATTTGTTGACAAGAAAATTTTTAAAGATTTTATTCTATACTGCTATATAAAACTTGTGACCTTCCATACAGAGCCAATAGTGACCCCCAGGGACATTATTTGAACTAACTTGGTAGAGGTCCACTAAAAATGCTTCATGCCAAATTTTAAAACTCTATGCCTTGTGGTTTCAGACAGGAAGATTTTTAAAGATTTTTTTTTATACTGCTATGTAAAACTTATGACCCCTCAGGTGGGGCCAATAGTGACCCAAGGGACATAATTTGAACAAACTTGGTAGAGGTTCAGTAGGCAATGCTTCATGACAAATTTTAAAACTCTAGGCCTTGTGGTTTGAGACAAGAAGATTTTTAAAGATTTTCATTATACTGCTATGTAAAACTTATGACCCCTCAGGTGGGGCCAATAGTGACCCAAGGGACATTATTTGAACAAACTTGATAGAGGTTCAGTAGGCAATGCTTCATGACAAATTTTAAAACTCTAGGCCTTGTGGTTTGAGACAAGAAGATTTTTAAAGATTTTCTACTATACTGCTATGTAAAACTTATGACCCCTCAGGTGGGACCAATAGTGACCCAAGCGACATTATTTGAACAAACTTGGTAGAGGTTCAGTAGGCAATGCTTCATGACAAATTTTAAAACTCTATCCTTGTGGTTTGAGACAAGAAGATTTTTAAAGATTTTCTTCTATACTGCTATGTAAAACTTATGACCCCTCAAGTGGGGCCAATAGTTACCCAAGGGACATTATTTGAAAAAACTTGGTAGAGGTCCACTAGACAATGCTTCATGCCAAATTCAGCATTGGGCTTAGCAGTCTTAGACAAGAAGATTTTTTAAGTTTTTCATTCTTGTTTGTCTTAGCAACAAGAGCCCTTTAGGGAATGGAATTCATTTAACAACTTTGGTAAAGCTTCATGCAAGGAAGATTCCTGTAAAGTTTTATCATCTTTCACCTAGTGGTTAAGGAGGAGATGTTGTTTAAAGTAAAAAGTTGATGACGCACGACGGACACAGGGCGATCACAAAAGCTCACCTTGAGCACAAAGTACTCAGGTGAGCTAAAAATGTGAAAGAAATCTATTTTAACATCTTCTTAATCTGTGAACTTCACACGAAAATCATCTTTTACACAAAAGGAAGACTCATATTAGACATTAACTCACCAGATATGTGCCAGCACATTATTCTGTAACCCACTCTGCAGGAATATATCTTTAATTTCTTGTCCCGAAACAAATCCATCCATGTCCAGGTCAGCTTTGCGGAACATTATGTCAAAGTTACTCTTTTCTACTGGAGTGACCACCCATGCATCCTTACCCTGTAAAAATACACTGAAATGGTTAATGGACTTCTGAGAGAAACTGTACACTACACAGCAATGCATTAGAGAAAACAGCATCCTAGAAATAATTAAATATTTGTTTCAGTGGTTTTCACAGTTTTTTTCCAAAATAATTGGTAGCTATACAGAGACCACTTTAAAATGAGAAGTTTTTTCCTTTTCATTCATTTAGAATAATTAATAATTACAATGTTGTTTACATTGCAAACTTAATAGAAATGATCCATTATTGTTTCTTCTCCAGCTAATTTATTTTTTATATTTGTTTGAAAACAGATGCATCTTTTCCAAAATCAAAGGGATTTATTGTAAATGCAAACAAGAACACCTCTAAATAACAACAACAACCCTAACCCTAACCCAATAAGGCATCATGTTTTCATTATGTTCAAACATCCCAGAAAAAGGACAGTCTTTGTGCATTCTCTTCACATCTTACTAGATATCTATCTTGTCCGAGACATTATGTCAATAAACATTTTTTCCTAAGTTAATAAAGACTGGATATAAATCCCTGGAGAGCAGACAAACAACTGGATGTGTCCGCTGCCCACTGCAGGTTATCGCATAACATGACAGGTTATCGCATAACATGACCTGTCTTTATTGGCAGGCATATATAAATGTTTACAGACAAAATGGGAAATTACCAGACAGACTAAACAGCAAGGAACCAATTTAGCATGTTTGTATATTGGAAACATTTATTTAACCATTACTTCAAAACGTATTGAACAGGAAGTGTTATCTTACCCTAAGTGATGGAGAGTCTGCCCTTGTTGTTGGTGTATTCCTTCCACTACCAGGCCCGCCTAGTCCAGCTAACACTGGTACAGCTCCAGGCATCATACCAGGGAGAATGCCTTTCCTTTTGGATGGTGGAACAAGGTTTGGAGGGAGGGCATTTGGTAAAACTTCTTTGTTCAAACTTTTGTGAACCAAATGCATTGCCTGTATGAACAAATGGTCTAGATGAATGTAAAAATTCTAAACAAAGCCATTTCATAAAAACCAAAAATAACTTAAACACTATCCACTTTAACTACTTTAACCCTTAACCTGCTGGAACCGAAAGGGATTAGCCTTTGCTACCAGTATAGAGCCAGACCAGCCTGCACATCCGTGCAGTCTGACCAGGCTCTATACTGTTGGTAGCTCCATTTTGTATTTTGATATTGAAATCCCTTAAACTTTGAATGGACTGTTCCAAATTAGAAGCTGGGCAAATCCATTACAAAAATTCAGCAGGTTCAGGGCTAATGCTGAGAAGATCCAACAAAACAGTATCAATCCTCAGTAAATATATACAGAACCAAATAAACAGTATGGAAATAAGTTCTATCCTTAGGTTTTATCACATCAGTATTTAGATGATAATGCAGTCAATAGAAAATGAAATTTCTGAGTATTCATCAAAGTTAGACAGAAAATGTGTTCAGTATTGAGAAAATTTCAATTCCAACAGTGGCGTGGCTTTAACTAAAGCTTGTCTTTGCTCACTGCATTAAGTAGTACATGCCTGATACGTGTTTCTCAACACAATGCATCTGACAGCAATTTATCCTGTCACTAATAACACTTTCGAACTAATAACAAGGTGCCGGATATTTTTCTTTATCTACGGCAGTTGGTCACATGACGTTGATATACTGCACATGATATGTCATGGACTACTTTAATCAGAAGGAAGTGATAAAATTGATGTTATTACAAACAGAGACTACTTGAATAAAAAATTAAATATTTCAATTTGAAAATCTTACAAAATAGTGATCATTTAAGGAAATAAAGTTACCGAAACTTTGGAACTATTTTTTTGTGTGCAAATGTACCACTGCTGGATAACCTTGACATTTGCCTAAATTAAAACACTTTAAAGATAGATTTTCAACATTCATTATCTTAAGTTAATTGATGTGACAGGATAAATAGAATAATAGGTAAGTGTATTAATATGAGAAAGTTAATCTTGCTCGGCTGCGGAATTTATCGGGTGAGCCGAAGACGAACCCGATAAATTCCTACGCCTTGCCAGATAAACTTTCTCATATCAAGACAATAACCTATTATTCTCTATATCTGATGTCAGGTAAAAGCTGATCTAAGAAAATGAAAAGATCTTTTACCACAGCAAATTCATCTCTGTCTAGATACCCATCTTTGTCAATATCACTGAAGTCCCAGATACGACCTAATATATCCATAGGCAACTTGGAATTCAATAAAACCTGAAACAAAACAGTCTTCCTTCATTTCTAATTATCACCTCTTATACTGCCACCTTCTCATTAATTTTTGTTTACTAATACAGGTTTTACCAGTGATGAACATAGTATGAAGTAACATTTTTTCTCAATATAACTAACAAGCAATTCAGAATCCTTCTGTTCAAAAAACTACTACATTCTACTGCTAGATATGCCTTCAAATACTTTACTGAATACAAAAACTTAAATACAGATTATGTTAATTATTTATAAATGGAAAACAATCTATCTATATTTGGTAACAGTTGCCCATATAACCAACGCCCCCTGCCGAGTTTAATTATTTTAAGTTTTCAGGGACAGTGTAAGATACAGAAAGCATTCCATTCCAGAGACACCTCTGGTTTTCCATGCTCAGCATATAAAAATGATACATCTGACCTCCACTAAACGTATCATATAGACAATAAGTAATGTTAGTAGAGGAGAGAGGGGGACCCTGGATCACAAATTCAGAGAGTTACCTCTAGAAAACTGATTAGACCATCAAATTAATAAGAACATGTATTAATCAACTCACAGGTTTGACCTTGTCACCAGCCAGAAGGTTATTAACTGGATGAAGGCTGTCAAACACCTGGTCATATTTTGCTTTCTCACTGGCCTGAAAGAAAATACATCAAACAGTACATTCAATTAAAAAGTTCTGTATCTTTCAATAGTGGTTCTTTTGTTTCAAGACCACATACACTTACTCAGTGCAAATATTTTGAAAAGAGGGTGTAATTTTGACATTATCGATAGATATCTGTATTAACCCTTTTCATATTTGTTCTATAAATAGAACATCAAAAAATATTTCACTTCACAAGATCAATCATGTGGTATATCAGGAGAGAGAAAAAACAAACATAAACATGGATTCTTATCCATTCCTTGTAGTCAACAAAATGTCCATTGAAATAACATCTTCTGACCATGCATAAACTCCCAGCATTTCTTTTCTCATCTCTTCTGCCACTAACTTAAATCTGAAGATTTGTTATGTCTGTCACAAAATTAGGCCTGACTACCTATCTGACCTTAGCTAATTTTCATTTAGTGGATGTAACATCCAGATAGTTAACCTGATTTGTATTTCTAAATGTTTCTTGAAATGCAATTGCATTAAGCTGTTTGAAATTTTGGAATACTCATAAGAAACATGACTTTAACACATTTGTCAATACTGTTATTTAGTACATTACATCTTTGTAGGTGAAACTGGATCTTGAAGTTTGTTTACACAAATCATGGAAGCTGTATTCAAACAAAATTAATCTTGTTTATTGTGGCGTTTTTCATTGAATTATTATCGATTAAACAGATCAATTTTAAGATAATACTTATGCTGTGTAAATATTTTACAAAAGTGATTACTTTGTCTTATGTGTATCCTTCCAGTCTGATGATGGTTTTGTCTGTTCACTATTCAATCAGTTAACTTTTCAATTTATAAGCCATTAAATGACAAATATGTTTGACAGAAGTGAATGACTGACAAGTCCATTTCAGAAATTAAGGACGGTTAGCCTACCGGTCAAATAAAGTGGTGTGCACTAAGCCTTCATGAGCTGAAGAGAAAACCTTTTATTTATTTATTATTATCATTCCTACGGCATTTTTAAATGTTCAGTGACTTTCTAAGGGCAGTTAAAGTACTTACAGACAATGCCCATGGTGCTCCTGCAGTTGCCTCCCCTTCTGGTGCCAGCTCATATGGTCCCTAGAAAAGAAAACATCATAACAGCAGCTTTATCAGACCAAGAGAAGGGTAAATATTAAATATTAAAACATAATGAAGACTTTAGTTTAGACTCATTTATTTTACATCAATTGCGATACAAATTCTTACAACTTAGATTCATCACACTCGATGACTGCTTCCTGGGTTCCATACCAGTATTCGTGCAGCCTGGAGGAATGTGAAGATCATGAGAGAATCTCGCCTCTGACCGGATTCAAACCCGCGACCTTCGGATCTGGAGCCCTGCGCTCTACCTCTGGACCATGGTGCCTCCTCAAAATGAAGACTTTCATGATCATGTGGCAACCAATGTTACTATTGAAGTGATGTCTCTACAAATTTTATCAAGATGATGACTTGTGATCAACTAACCCAAAATAAAGAATCTGTATAAAGTCAAATTGAGTTTGTATTTTTCAAATCATATACTTAACACACATACCAGGTTTGGTTGTGGTGCATCAAGTGCTAGTTTTGCTATACTTGGATCTTGTCCATTTTGAGCCAGGGAGATCAGCTTCAGAGCAACAAAGAACCCCACTTTTTCTAAGTACCCTTTACCACTTGGGTCTGACAAATCCCAGATCTGAAAAATAAGATTTATGCAGATATGGTCATTAAAGTTATAAAGAACTATGATATTTTGTTCTTGTAACTAGACTTACAGAAATGGAAGTAGTCATTCAATCTATTGTGAGCTCTCAAAAAAGGGTTGGCATTTGTAACAGTTGTAATCATCACTTAATACCTATTGATATTACATTATTATAATTATGCATATTTGCTTTGCTACAAATAAAAAACATGTTCTTTTTTTGCAAAGTCTGTGGACCTATATATTTCTTTGTCACTGCATATTAATCTGTAATGAATTAGTTGACAAAGACAACATTCATATTTTTGAAGCCCTGTCTAGACTGGCAGTCATTAGAAAAATCCAGTTATAAGACCAAATAAAGTTATTTGTTCAAATGTCTTAAAACCAATCTGCCAAAAATCTGATATGCAAGCAGAGGGAATAATTAATGCCAAACGTGAACATACATGTACTGTAACACAATTTAGAGCTGTCAAACAACACATGTACAACTGTTAATTTAAAAAAAGGAAGTGTTTATTTTATCACTCAAGTGGTTCATTATATGTAAACAACATCTAAGTTCTAACTGATGTCATCCTAACAACTGTCCACTTAAATTTGACCTCTGATTCATGCAATTTTATGCTTCAGAATACAACAATGTACATGTACAACACTTATCACTTTGTATTTACCTGTGAGAGGACAGTGTCTTTCAGCCCAGACTTTTTCATGAAATTTGCAGCATCCAATGCTCCCAGACTGCCAGTATTGTTTGGGTCTGCCTGAAAAAACAAAAAACATTCAAAATTTCCTTACCAAGAAAAAAAAACTGCTAGAAATCAGGAAGTACTTGTGCATAAAAATAATTATCTTCCTTCTAGCTGTCACTTTATTTTTTACCATTTTAATAATAATGTTCTTGAATAATTTCAGCTGCAGGGACTTTAGAATATTTTACACATTATGTGACATTTCTGATTCTAATTGAGGCCTACTTTTTCTGCTATCTGTTTTAATTTACTGTTTAATTTTAAAAGCAAATCTAATGTTTCTTTCAATCAATAATCAAGTTTTCTGTATTTCAACTATCATAAATACTTTCTTAACTCGGTCTCAGTTTGGTTAAGTTTGTCTTTTTGTAATGCGACTTTTGTATAGAATAAATGAACAACTCATTACAGTTGGCACATCATTACTTTACTTTTTACTGAAAATCTATATCAAATATCAAACTGCAGCACAGTATTTAGGATATCAAAACTTACCTGTCTGTAATAAGCCTCAAAGACAGGTCCATGTTTGCCAACAATCTAAAACAAGAAGTTGAGAGACTGCATAATTATGAGAGTGTGGTCCAAGTATCATGTATAGAATATATTGCCATATAAATTCACTGAGAATCAGATATTGCACTTTCATGATCACCTTAGGCTTACCAACATTACAGCTTGAATTCAGACTAACAACATGTCTTGACTGATAAACCTGCTCCCTTTTTAAATAAAAATCTTGTTCTTCTAGTGTGATAGGTAATAAACCTCTACTACACAAGACAAGTACCCAGGCAGTGAAGCAGAGTTTTTGTTAATAGAAAGATTGATAAACACACTAGAAGAAAATGAAATTCTTGTGTTTTTCTGAAATGGAAGTATTGGGCAGAACCATGTTAAAGGAAGGCCATTAGAAGTAAAAGGTGGGGAGTGTAATCACTACCAGTAACACGAGCTAATATTTAGCTTACATGTACACATCTCAACAATCACTCCCTACAAGAAATCAAAGTAAGGTTTTGCGCAGTGCAAAAACAAGGTTCTCAAGCATAAACACGTGTAAATAATATACTATAAGATCACCAGATGCTCTTTAATTGATGAAAGTTACTGACAATGTCCCATTCTAACACAAGCTCTAAGCAGATATACTTTCCATTTCCTATCAGTAACACTTAAGCAGCTGTCATAACGATTTAAATAGCTAGAGCTCTCAGTGATGACTAGTCCAAAACTTTAGACATATAATGCTTGTGATAGTTTTATTGATAGGGCAAGCACAACATCAAAACGATATTGCTCAAAAATGTGTAGCAAAATACTTAACACAATATACATCCAATATATCACACTTTGAATGTGAACAACAAAATATCTTCCTCTTTTGTTATTCATTTGCCTTGTAAGTGAATCTACACAGTTACAGTTGAGTAAATTATTAAGATTGGTTGGATAAAGTTAAAATTTGCACAAGCGGGTGGTTATATACCACAAATAATTTCTTTCAATAATAATTTTTCTATTCATGTCAATCAATGAAATGCTAACAACCAATCAGATTACTGTGTAAACTGTAAAGGTCATGTGTTAGCATACAGTTTAGACCATGTAATCAGACTTAAATCAATAAAGGATAAAAAAACAGTACTGAGTAGGACTCATTATGCCGTACGACAAAATCACCATTTGTGGAAATTTTAAGAAATTGATGAAAGAATTTCTTATTTGTTAAAATTTGTGGCTAATGTTTTCTTACTTGTCTAGTTTACAATTCATCTGACAAAGTTTTGTTGTGTAGCGCATATTTCCTCAGATAAAAAAAAACGATATGCTGTATAGATTTCAAGCCAGGGCTTTTCATCAGGAAATAAGGAAGAGGCCCTGACCTTTCAAATGGAGAAATTTATGGGTGATAATTGTTCATTTTGGGAAATTTATGAGACATTTGTTTCTGCAACCAGAAATAAACACCAATTTATTTCCCCTGAAAGGGAATAAAATCCAGACTTGCGGAACGTTTGACTGTTTCACTGCGCATGTTTCTACTTTTTCTTACTGATAACTACTGAGTAAGAGTCAATCGGAACTTAACGGATTAGACTGGTTTTGCGTAACACGGTAACCGAGCATTGTTCGGCTATAGTATGACAAAAAAGTCGATACCAGACAAACGCTTCTTCCGGATATTAACAAATGAAACAAATTGATCGTTTTTTAAACTAATCTAGGGGGAATTTCTAAGATTTTGGGAAATCATGTCTTGCATTTTGGGAAGAAACTCTGCCACAATTGGGAAAAAATCTATATTTTTCGGATTGGGAAGTGGCCGAATATCGGCCTCTGTTATATAAGGATGAAAAGCCCTGCAAGCAAGTTCAATTAAAGTCAAGCGGTGATAACAAACAAGTCCCATGAATGTGTTAAAAACAGTATGTGTGTTACAGATAATCTGTTTGATACAAGGGTCTCAATCAACAACGACTGATTAAAAAAGAAGACTGACAATCATGATTTAAGTACAGTTAGCTAAATTACTTGCTTATTATGCTGTGATGGTGGTGAATAGAAAATACATGCATGTCTCAGCAACAGTTCAATTTATTTGGTCAACTTTAGGTCAGTTTTTAGACTTTAGTTCATAAAGATTACTGGAGGTTACGTACCATGAAGGATACGTACCAGGAGGTTACGTACCATTTTTGGAGGTTACGTACCACTTATATATTTTGGAGGTTACGTACCACTTACATATTTTATTACTTTCATTGTACTCATGTTCATTTCAGTTTAGTGCGTGTAAATATATTAATTTTGTTCATTATTTTCATTGTACTCGTGTTCATTTCAGTTTAGTTCTGTAATTATATTATTGTTGTTCATTATTTTCATTGTACACATGTTCATTTCAGTTTAGTGCTGTAATTATATTATTATTGTTCATTATTTTCATTGTACTCGTGTTCATTTCAGTTTCGGCAGCACGAAATACCCAAATACACCCAAATATACCCAAATACACTTAAATTGTATCATTTTATCAACACATTTTTTTAAATCAAGCAAAATTATACACTTAACTCCAAATATTTGCCAAGAAAATATAAGTTTTCATGGTTATTTTAAGTTAATGCTCATTTGTTTGTATTCAGGATTCTTTTCATGTACGGTACTGTGAAAACAAAACTTTGTGATAATTACTAATAAGTAATAATTAATATAATTATAATGCCTCAAATATCAAAAATATGCAATTCATAAAAATAAGTATCTGAAAATAAGAATAAAAATCTTAATGGAAAATTAGTTAAGAGTATAAAGTTCGAACTTTAAAACGATTCTCTAGCATTCACATAGGGAAACAACCTGCATAAATGTATATTTTTCACAGAGTGTAAATCTTACGATAGTCATTTGTGTCTGAAATGTGACTAATATGTATGACTGAATATTAATTTTTCGCTACTGATTTTCATTTTCTAGTTCATCTGTGCTTTCATAGAAACAAACTTTACAATAGGTATTTGTTAAAAGCTGTCTTTCATCAGTGTTGAAGTATATTTGAAGTGTATTTGGGTATATTTGGATGTATTTGGGTGTATTTGGGTATTTCGTGCTGCCGTTTCAGTTTAGTGCGTGTAAATTAATCTTGTTTATTATCGTTAATTCTGGTTTGTTGTTTATTCTTCTTATATATTTGTATAATTTTAATCTCATTATGATAATACAATAGATCAATTAATGTGCAAATTTGAACATTAAACAGCTTATCTGATATTTTCACACCTTTTATCCCTTATTATCCCTTTATATACTATTTCTATATAAGTGGTACATAACCTCCAAAAATGGTACATTTATGCAGTGGTACGTTTCCTCCATGGTACGTAACCTCCAAATTCCTTCATAAATAACTCAGAATGAATACACAAGTATGCTTATTTAAATGAAAATTGTTCTGCACAGAAAATCTTGTGCAATGTACCATGGGAAAATGAGCAATATGTTTATGACATTGCTTTGTCAAGAAGTTAAAATATCACAAAGCAATGTCATTTTAAAAAATAAAACTAGATGAGGTGCTAAACTTCAGATTAATTCTAAACGGATATTATTCAAAAAAGACATGGTTAATTGAACTAAAGATATGATAACCCAAACATTTAATGACGAAATCGTATATATTTTCATTACTTAAGATTCATTTGCGAAAATATCTTTTAGAATTTATTATGAAAATAACAAATATAAACTCCCGGCTACTTCCGGTTTTCGAAAACTAGAAAACTTTCCCTGTTTTCAAGGGAAGTATAAATATGTAAGCTGTACCTTTCGGGAAGCATAAAACGTTTTTAAATACCTTTTCTTTACGCTTATTGAGAGTGATTTTCACTCAAAAGTGAAAGCAAGAAACTTAAATAATTTAAGGCAAACCTGAGGGATTGGTGGAAAGGAAGCCATTTTGGATTTTAGTTTTGTTTTATCAACACGTCATGATGTTACGATCCTTTAGGTATTACTACGCCAATACTTCGTCAGATAGAAATAAGGCATTACTGCACTAAATATATCGGCCAGATATAATTACTGCGCTTTCTCATATAATTATACAAACTTCGTCTCCTCTAAGATGGTTGGAAAAGGACTTCTTATTCTAGCACTCACCAGCTGTCTTTAACACCCTCTTCCATCAGTCTTAAGCTATCAGGTCACTATTTCAACCTAATCATTTTATCATATTTTTTGTTGTTGTATTTCATGTAACTCGATCACGAAAAAAACCCCATAAGATATAAACATCAATATTTGTAATTTTTACCATGATTTTCAAACCTTCCAAAAATTGTGTAGATTTAAAGCATAACTGCGTGGTCTCTTCTTTACAACAACGGTGTAGGTGGGCTTAAGAATTAAGTATTTAACTGTTGGACATGTGTTCTTTAACCCAGTTACCAGTTAAGTGGCTCCCGTTTGAACAGTCTCAAAAACATTTTTGCCACCACTGAATATAAAGCAAGTAAATTAGGCTGGTAATAAGCAGAGAAACACATTCACCTTTGTGGATACATATAGTTATCATTCCATTTTTTCAAAGATTTTTGTAGATGAATTCAATTTCATTGTAAAAGATTCTTTCTAAATCTTTTATATTTTGAACCCATTAATGCATAGTGTCTACAATATAAGACATAGGCAAACAGTGCAGACCAAGATCAGACCTCGCAACGTGCGGTGTCTGATCAGGGTCTACACTGTTTGCATAAAGCCTCTTTTTTCCCTAAATAGAATGAAATTGAAAATGTATGCCAGAAACTCTTATTTGAAAATGAACTCGTTCAACTAACAAGAATGGCATAATCCATTGGGCATAAATGGGATAATGTTGTCCAAAATAAACAGATGATTTAGATTATATTTTTCCTAGATGAATGTATTCATTCACACTTTAATGACACTTTCGTGCATTCGAAGTGAAGCAACGAAGAGTCACACTAATGTTGTAGATCATCTGTATCGTACTGAAGGCTTGCAGTTTCGCTTGGCCTGCAAACCGACTTATATACACTAGTGGTGTGAACATAATTATTTCACTCTCTAAATGTTTAGATCAAATTGTGTTATTGGACTGCAATGACTATGATAGGTTTTATTCTGTATACTTTTATTTTTCTCTTTCAAATCAGACAAAAATAGTTTAATAACACACACACACACACACGCACGCACGCACGCACGCACGCACGCACACACACACACACACACACACACACACGCACACACACACACCATTTAAGAGCGCGATTCTTTCTTAATTCATATTTGTTTGTTGCGCCATGTCAAGGGCCTTGGAAACTGTTGAAATCCATTATTTGAGCACATATTGAAGTCCGTAGAATTAGTCATTAGGAACAATTTAAATATTTAAACTGACTTATTTACTCATAATTATTGTTCAAAGAATCAAACGGTATAAAATTGACATAGATACACGCATACTTGTATGAGTTTTGAATAACGAAAATAAACATTTATCCTTAATGTTTACTGACCATTGGGGTCATATAGGTAAAAGTTAATACAAACACTGTCACCGGACGTCATTCGGGAAACGATCACTATATGAATTTTAAAACAGGTCCTACATAGGTTCCTACCTTCAAAGTTAGGCAATATCGAATTTAAATCAAATCGAAGTTAAATAGAAGTAAACTTATGCTATATAGTAAAGATAGTTTATTTGTTTGCCTTTTTGTTCTGTCCGTTTAGATTTAAAAAAAAAATACGAATGATTCACCATAACGTTGTAGTACCTAGCTTGTGCCTTATGTATTTGCTTTTAGATAAGGCATGTCTCGGGAAACGGAATGGGACAAATAGAGTTTATATCTGAATTTGATAACGCTTTTTCTATGATACTGTATATATAACACGCGGAGAGTCAAATAGCTATTTGTCTAAAATGTGATAAATGATTTGTAAATCAATCATCATTGCACGGGGTTTGGTATAATACTGATAAGATATATTTCTATTAATATTTTGGAAATACGTTCATCGATTTAAGTTAAGAAAATCCGAAAGCTGCCTATTCAGAGTTAAGTTTGATTAACTGCATGGCGACGTGGTTGTTGGGATAGCTTGTCCTTTTGTTACTTATAAAGGCAACGACTGTAAAACATTACTTTGAGGATTCTGAAAAGCTCCGTTGAAAAAGTGTTAATTCAGTAATATATATATTGTCCACGGAATAAAAATATCAAAGCTAAAGGTAAGAAGTAACTAATTGGTTGAGTTTATCAAATGTTAGTTTGAAGTTTATTTCAAATTATGTTAATATGATATAATTATTATATATGTTTAATTAAGAAGTTTAAACAAATAAATTACGTAGAACCTATTGTATCTTACGTAAAAAATCTATTGAATTTTTCGTTTCAAATTTACTAGATGAATAAGAAAATAAAGCTAACGAAATGCTGGAGAAAATATTAACAAATAAATACATAATATTGGTGGTCGCAAGCTGTCAATAATACAACTTCTTTTTCTTTATATTTTAAAGTTGGGTGCATTTTTTTCATTATTAGCCAGAGCAAATCTTGCGCAAAATGTGAATAATTAGCTCTCAATTATTCAGTGTTAAGGATAGAAAAATGATTATATAGAAAAAATAAAAAAAAAACAAGAAGAAAAAGAAATGCTATATCATTACATTAAAAATCTCCTTTACTGCATGTCGTATCTCTAACGTCTCTGTGAATTGTTAGAAAGTGAAAATTGTTAAGAATTATTGTATTTCATGACAATAAAATGCTTTTTAGTATGAATCTTATACGCCCCCATTAAGAATGAATAAAAAGAAGTGTATTTTTCATAGCGGTTCTATTTACGTAGCATAATGGTTGATCATATAATAAACCTATAGTAATTATTTCACAGAGTGTGCTATTGTACAGGTGCACAAACCGTTCGCGATGTAATAGTATTTTTTTTCTCTTTTACAATGATATATTTTACTATGATTCATTATGATTCATATTTCTGAACAAAAATAATAGTGATTTCACATCATCAACAGGGGATTTGGCACGCATAAAATGTAACAGACTTAAAGGCAATCGGAACACCTTGAGGTTTTCTGACTGAGTAAGGGAGAGTTCTATACTGAAAGCAATCGCGGTAAACAACTAAAGACAGGCTGTGAAAGTGAAGTTATATGTTTGTATAACTAGAAATTCAGATTTGCAATTTACAATCCTTAATTGTACGTGAAAATAAGAGAAGGGCCCAAACAAAACATTTATGGGAGGTCATACGTCTTATGGATGCAAAACTAGTCTAAAAGTTGACCAAATTTTATTTCATGTCAGATGATTTCTAGCATTGCAATAAAACAGGAAGCGAGGTGATAGATTTGTTTTTGCTATACAATGTATTTACAAATGAAAGTCAAGGTGGAAATTTCCTGACATATTATTTTCATTGAGCGAGTTGAAGCTTTATTGAAATATAGTTCCCTTGAATAGTAAGGGTCTTAGAAACGATGAGTGGCCTACAGATGATTATTAACATTTTTCCGGGCAAAAGGATTCATTAAGATACAGTAATTTACCTTTGCAAAGGTTACCTACTTGTATAGCTTGTTGATAGAAGGTGTTTATCTACGTGACATGAATTTCAAGAGGATAAACAATCAAACTTTCTCGTGTAGCAGTAATAATAACGAATTCTTTCATGTTTATAGATTAGTTTATATTTGGACATTATATGTATTAGTGAGACTTGGTCGTTTAATTTAAAAGGAAATATGAATTATGTACCCGATAATACGGGACGGCGGTGCAGCGGTCAAAGGTCAGTAGCCATCGTGGACACTGGGATGTTGGAAAGTCTTCAGATCATTTTAATATCAGATATCAGTAAATTTATAGAAATCTATGTACTGCTGTGATAGGTTTAAGACCACGGGTTAAAATCATTGGATAAGACCTTTCGGGCACACAGATAAATCCTACAATGTATAGAAAGATGCATTAACAAGATTTTTTACGTACGGACGGACGGACATACAAACAAATGGCGAGGAGCCAAACGCAGTATTTACACTAGGACGTAAAAAGGGAATGAAATAGGATCAGTAGAGTTATCCGTGTGCGGTCCATGGAAATGTTAATGGGCTTTAAAGCATTTATTTTATCGATGTAATAATTTTACGCAGTAATGATATCTATTCAAATTGTATTAGATGAAATATGAATAGTTTCATTCTTGCAATTAAAAGGAAATTGATTGTACACCTTACCGCATGTCAGTTAACAGAGAACCAGTAAAACACTAGAAAGGATTTACCATATTACAGTATTAAGGTAACATATGAATACATTTCTTCAAAGCAGATTTCATTATATCTTGTTAATGCTGTTATGTTTATTGTTATGGAGGGCAGTGGTGTCAATTATGCATTTTAGATATTCAGATTCTGACATGAATGTATCTCTTTTATTTTGATGAGGATAATTGCAATTTCGGAACCATAATATTGTGTCGATGACACGAAGTTTTTTAAGGTTCCTTTCGTACGTCTACCTAAGACATATATTCTTTTTAAATTGATCACCTTCTATTTCTGCTGTTACCAGTCTTTCGTTTTCGTTTTAATGAAGGATTAACTACATTAAAAAGACACTGATGCCATGAATTAAATCACATTCTCCCCATTCGATATATCTGAAATTTGTTTCCAAAATTTGAAAAGAGGTTGCTGTTAATTAAGAAAAATATTGGTAACTTTAGGGGGGTTTGGTCGACAGGGCACCATCAGTTCCATCCAATGTCAACCCTTATCCCCGAAAAAAAAAAACATACATAAAAAATCGCATTTAACAAAGTTCTACCTTACAGAGGTTCTTCTGCTAATTTGACATTATCATGGTGATTGTTTGCCATAGAAAACTGTGTCAAAAATTTAAATGTTGATATTTTTATTAAACACTTGAGATATAGATATGTCAGTAGACAAGATAATGATATTTACTTTAGAAGATCGATGATTACAGAAGCGATAAAATTAAGAAGTTTTATCTTTCAATCAATGATCAACTCAAGTGACGATCTTGTATTTTCTTAAAAGCCTTAATAAGTTTTCAATAGACACCCAAGAAATGTTTTATCTTTGGTAAATCCAAGGCACTCGACTTCTAACATAACCCTTATCTTTTCTTGCAAAAGAATTCGTTATATCACTGTCACTCAATAGTAGCAGAAATATTGCAAAAAATATAGGCATTCTCACTTGTGTTGTAAAAATGTTCTGCTTTGGTCTATTTTAAACAACAACTTGACTTTCCAAATAATTACGAATCCATTACTATTTGAGTGCAGCGCACTTCCGTCTAAAGCAAGGTAAGCATTTTTTAAGTATTCTGCGTTGTTCTGAGAACAGAAATTTCGAGTTATCAAGTATGTTCGAGTTATTCTGTAGTTTAGTCATCCTGTAATGTGGTTTGATGGGGGTAGACAGGCTTACAGATAATGAGGTTGTTTTTCTTCATGTGGGTTTTAAAGAAATCCCTACGTATAAGATATCATTATGTAAAAATGCACTACCGGTATTCACTGACTTGACAATATATCTATCTGTAGCGTTGTATCAAAAGACATTTGATGATATGTCTATAAATAATAGTAATTTATCTTTCTTGACTCCATGCAAAAAAGGTTCGGTTACTACTAAAGGACTTCGAGACAAGATTCTAAGATATCACTTCTAAAATCATGGCTGTTTTTCGATTAACTTTAAATAGCATCGGGATATTATGTGAAATTGTAAGCAGTTGCTTAATTCAAGATTTTTTTCAGAGAGCGAATCAAATTCCCCACTTGCAGCAGATGTTGTATATTTTGTCATTGATCCCACCAACATCATCAGCAATATTCTTCATTTCACTAATACAATCCTAGTAAAGTGATACACGGGTAATAATTTACGTTTTCTATCAGTTGTAGACATGAAAGACACAGCGACCCATAGAAAACGTACACAATCCGAGAGCGATTCGGGAAAACACCGCGAACACAAAGACGGACTCCATAAAGATATCCACCATAAAAGTGGGACAAAAGGTCAACATGGTGCACACGGAGGTCACAGTCAACATGGCGACCACCACGGAACTCATGGGAGTCAACATGGCGGCCATCATGGACACCACGGCGGACATCATGGCGGACATCACGGGGGGCATGGAGCTCATCATGGCGGCCACCATCATCATCACAGAGGTGATCATGGTCATCATCACGCTGATCATGGCCATCATGATGGAGATCACCATCATTCAGCCGGATCACACCCAATCAGACCGCGGAGAGATACGATGCTCTCCAGAGGACATTCTACACACCATGGCGATGACAAGAGGAGTACGGGAACAGCTGAAGTTCCAACACCAGTCGTGTTTTACGAAAATACATATAAAATGATTCCAGATTGCAGAGTTCACGAGGGTAAAATTAGAGAAATAATACTAGCCGTATTTAAAGAAAATATTGCAGAAAAGAACTATGATCCAAGCATGTGTGGACAGAAATGTCAGTTAATTAGTGAGATAATCAAAGAGCGTGTTAAAACATTGAACATGGAGCGATTCAAAATTATTTGTATGGTAATGATTGGTCAAGTGAATGACCAGTCTATGCTAGTCACCTCCAGATGTCTTTGGGATCATAGGTTTGACAACTCTGTCAGTGCAGAATACAAGGTTGGAAACATCATAGCAGTAGGACTTGTCTTTGCCGTATATGCGGAATGATCCGACGAACATTTAGCGTTTATTAGTAGGCTAGATAATATTTCTTCGTCGCCTTACTTATATTACGTATTCTGTTTAATAATGTATGAACATCGAACTTTGCGGGCACAAGAATTATCGCTGATGATGATTGTTTTACTGTTTACAAATGTTGTTGCAAATAATGCTGCAAGAGGAATCGCTCAATTTCGAAAGATACTGCTTGAAAAAGTGTTGCTGTTGACTTATATATTTCATTTTATTCCAAAGAATGGCTTTTCAAAAGTAAATAGATGTTACCAGGTTTTAAGTACTTGCAAAACAATGTAGTTATTTATTGTTCTAGTATCTGTATGAGATATATGAAGTACTTAAAACAGGCACACTCAAATTGTATCGTTTTGTTTTGTGTAACTGTTTAGTCCTCAGAAATACAAAAAGTCAAACGTTCCAGTCATACAAATTCATATTTTCACACTAAACTGTACGCACTAGGGCCACAATGGTGATCGAACGTGATTTTCGTAAGCAGTGATGTTATTGACATTGAGGAGCATACACTATGGTTTCCATAGCCAACGTCCAATCGAAGCCATGCCAGATGACAGAAGGAAGAGCTTATGGAATTATTCCAAAGGTAAAATATAAAATGCATGTCTCGAGTCAAACCTTCGCGTTCCATCCCAAGCTCCGCATCCGACCCACATTATAATGTCTCTTTATACTCTAAGACATGAAAAGATAGAGCAAAATGTTCTAATATTCTTCAAAGGACTTCTTTAATATTTCTCCAACACTACAATATTTACATTTATCATATAAAAGTATCACCTTAGCCAATGTGATGTTTGTTTTACGGACCCGCTATTGGATAATCGATTATATTGACCAGGTACGTTACGAGAGGTCAATATTTTTTCACCACATACCTCTGTTTTGGAGTAACAAGGTATCGTAACATAAATGATATAAAACAGTTGTGTGTAAAATCAGGGCCTTAATCTCAATGAAGGCCCTGGTAAAATAAATCACATTACACAGGCTGTTTTAATAAATTGCACTAATTTAGACACTTAGATTGCGATACCTAGTGTAATTGTATGACCAGTATATCAAAAGAAACAACCTGACCTGAAAGTCCTTTTAACTCAGACATCACTTCATACGCTTGAACGTTTTTGAACGTCCTTGTTACTGCTTCCGAGATTCAGGCTTTTCATGACGTCTGACTCCCTGGTGCCATATATCGCAAACGGTTTAAAAAGTGTATATTCTTTTTTTGTGTATGTGAAATCGAGAAGTGTTTGGTTTTCAAAATGCCGTCGACAATACATATAGCTTGTGAAATATGTTTATTAATAACAAATCAACTATTTCATGATTATTTATGTTAGTCGCCCGATATGGTCACTGTTCATGGACCGTCAAAGAACGATAATTCTCCCAACCAACTCTTGCGATAAGTTTGAACAAGTTGTCGTAATAGTCATGTCAACCTGAACAAAAAATAACCAGAAAATTACCAATTTGTTTTAACACAAGAGACGACAACATGTAACTTGAGCTTATCTACGTTGAAGGCGAAAAAATCCCTGTGCATCATGACTGATTTATTATCTTGAACATGTATCTTTTCAGTTGTGCGCGTGTCTGAATTTTACTCATTTCGAAAATAACGACGTGACGATGTAATGTCATTCATTTCAATTTATAGCTTCAAGAGATGATGAAAGTAGATTCAAGAACCTGTTTCTTAAGCCGAAGTAAACATACAATTTGCTATTAAACTAAACTGTAATAATTTACATGAGTATTCTTCATCTTTTATCTTGCTAAAATAAAAATGTCTATTAGGTTCTAGAAAACCTTCATCTAGAGTGCTGTAGTAGTCTGTCAAGCTGGATGTCATCACGTCCCTCTAGAATTCCTTCAACACGTCCCTCTAGAATTTTTTTAGCTCATTTCAAAACATGGAAATCACGCACACACAAACACATGCAAACACACCAGTTTAAACTAATACAAAAACAGCTTATTTGATACACTCAAGAACAATATATTTCTAAATAGGAAGCTGGAGTTAAGAACATTTTCTTTACTTTACGGTGGATGTTTACAATAATTCAAATAGATTTGTTTTCAAAAAAGAAACGATTTCTGAAAAAAATGATCACCCGCAACATTTCAAATAGTTAACAAGATAATTCATATCCAAAAACAATATTAGATCGCGGATGATCCTTTTTATATAAGACAAGCACCAAGACGTGCTACAATAATTAAATGATTAGATTCTGGCCACAGAGAATACATGTACTCGTTTTTTTTATTATGTGCAGTATATACTTTTACATTTATACTTCTTCTTTATACACAGAAAATATTGTTGAATAACAGGAAAGTAAATGTTTCAAAGTTATACTCTACCATATACACATTGTTATTTCAAAAGGAACTCCGCCACTGACTTATGTCTATTTAGGTGTTATGTTTTAAATGATACATTATTTTTCAACAATGTAAACAGTACAGTAGCCACTCACTACTTTGTAGCTACTCCAGTAATACACGTATGTAAGGCAAAACAGAAGAAAGGTAGACCTTCTGGTTGAAACGTTTCTAGACGCAGATCAGAAAAGCCCGAGATCTTCAAATACTTAACGATGTCCCTGTTAAAATAACAGCCAAAGATAAACCAATTTAGCGGAATAATGGCAACCTGCAGTGGATAGATCCATGGATGTGATGTGGGCACATGTTCCAGAAAAACCAGTTTCCCGCCCTGAAATTTAATTTGAATACAAAAAAAGAAAATTAGTTAAATGAAAATTGAAACGTTTCATGTGTCTAAAATCTAGATCTATGGAGACCTCTTGAAAACAAGACGCTGTGAGACAAACATACGTGCCTCCAGAAACAAACTAAGAATCCAGAAACATACTAAGTCAACCATTTTTAACAAGTACTTTTTGTACATTAAAGACAAATTACCTAGGAAAACAACTGCCACAGTGCTGTGCCTTTCTAGGATCAGAGACTGTGCATCGATAAGTAAGTGAGTAAAATGTCATGTCAGTGTTATGTATATATATTCTTTGTTGACGCTGAGTAATACCGAACCTTACATAAAAGGTCCTGACCTGTACAGTGGTCAATAACTGTTTAAAGTGTTGTGACATTGCTATCTTTAAATATTGAGAAATTTCTCTGAGAACAGAAAACGGAGATATCCGAGAAAACAGAATGCCACAGAAATATACCTTAGTAGTGTCCTGACCCGTGCACTGTGAATGTCTACTATTAGGTCATTTCTATTTGTAGAAATTTAGAAATATCCAATTTGTTGAAAAAGGTTTACCTATACTCTAAGTGTATAAAGGCCGGATTACTTTAAAGCCGCTTGAAAGCTGTCTCGCAACTGCTATTAGTAGACATAAAGAAATATCCAACTTGCCAAGGCACGTTCTGGGGAGTTTATGCTGACCAAGTGGTAGCCACAGTTATGTACCTTTCCAGGATTCCTGACTGTGCATTGTGAACTGAGCGAATGGAAAATGCAGGCGTATACAAGGTGTTATGTCATGGCTATTTGTAGAAATTGAAAAATATCTATTTGCCGAAAAAGGTTAACTTTTTTTCTTAATAATAAAGGGGAACTTCGTCACAATTATTCACCTTTCCAGGGTCATGATCTGTTCATTGTTTAGTAATCATGTAAACTGTCATGTCACTGCCGTAGGTAGAAACTGAAAAAATTTTCGAACAAGAACTGTCTTTGTAAGATGACAATGCCCCCGAACGTGGTGCTTTGACCTTTGAGCTGAGAACCAGTCATTCAGGGGTCAAGGTCAAATAAATATAGGTCAGTGGGAAGGTCTTGTCCAAAGGGATGTTGTGTCCAAGTATGAAGCAAATCCATTTACTTATAAGGAAGTTATGGGCAATGTTAAAGTTTTTGGACAATTGGATCTTCAAGTTGAAGGTCATTCAGAGGTCAAGGTCAAACAAATATAGGTCAGTGGGTAGGCCTTGTCCAAAGGGGTGTTGTGTTTAACTATGAAGTGTATCCACTTACTAATTTGGAAGTTATGGCCAAATATCAGTTTTTGGACAACTGGGATATTCTGGGGTCAAGGTCAAATAATTAAAGGTCAGTGGGAAGGTCTTGTCCAAAGGGATGTTGTGTCCAAGTATGAAGCAAATCCACTTACTAATAAGGAAGTTATGGGCAATGTTGAAGTTTTTGGACAATTTGATCTTCAAGGTAAAGGTCATTCAGGGGTCAAGGTCAAAAAAATATAGGTCAGTGGGAAGGCCTTGTCCAAAGGGGTGTTGTGTCCAAGTATGAAGTAAATCCACTTACTAATAAAAAAGTTATTGCCAATGTTAAAGTTTTTGGACAATTGGATCTTCAAAGTTAAGGTCATTCAGGGATCAAGGTCAAATAAATATAGGTCAGTGGAAAGGTCTTGTCCAAGGGGGTGTTGTGTCCAAGTATGAAGTAAATCCACTTACTAATAAGAAAGTTATTGCCAATGTTAAAGTTTTCGGACAGACTGACGGACGGACTGACGGACGGACGGACAGTTCAAAAACTATATGCCTCCCTTCGGGGGCATAATAAAGTTAACGATTTCTCTACACAGCTATGTACATTTCGTGGGTAATTGGCGTGTAAATGCTATTTTCAGAAATAGAGAAATACATGTATCCATCTTACCGAAATAGATTAACCGGACGGATGCCTTGGGCATAAACAAACAACAAAACAAATTAAAAAAAAAAAAACTTATACTGAAAATATCACCACAGTACTCACCGGTTTTAAGACTCGTATAATTTCCGATAAGGCCTTTTTAATATCTTGAACAGTACAAAGAACGAGAGTACACACGACAATGTCAAACGAGTCGTCCTGAAAAGGCATTCTTTCAGCATACCCTCTGACAATTTCCAACGATTTTACACATCCAGTCTCTTTTGCGTTGTCTTCAATTTCTTTCGCAAAGAACTTATTTGGTTCTAAGCAAACAAGTTTTGTATTTGGCGGATAAAAAGACATGTTACTGGCTGGACCAGATCCAATTTCAAGAAGCGAAAGGCCAGTCATGAGATTTTCATGATGCTCTTTCACGACACGAAATAATTTACGCTTTTCTCGTTGTAATATTTCTGCAGATATCTTACAATAAAACCATGCGAATAACATGTCATAGATATATCCTCCGGCTTTGAAATAGAGTATGAAAATGCTGCACAAAGAAACAGCAATACAACCACACCAGACTTGGCAGGAAATTTGCCTGTACTCGTAGCTACCGTCCATATTTGATATAGGCATACACAGCCCTCACAGTTAATTTACTAAATATAAGTTGAACCCTCTGTCTGACTTCTTCTGTCTGTCTAACCTGATTTTAAATGATGCTAGTTTTTAGAAGATGAGGATTAATGTGTGTGCATGCGTTGCATTCCTTTAAGTGTTCTTTCCGACACGTATTTAGTCAAGTTCACAGTGATAAAACAGGTATGGAATGTTATTTAGGTAGAAATTACACAACGCCTACTTACTTTTAAATTTATTCACTGACACTGCTATAGTGCTTACGGGTACAGTCAATATGCTTGCTTGAACTTTCATCACGCTTGTTGACAATGATACCATGCTTGCTGGAAATTACAACTTGTATGCTCTTTAGTCCATGATGCCTATATCATATTTTCAGTTTACTGAATGACATTTCAGTGTAGCGTAAAACTATGAAAATGTGTTTTTCTTTTCAATTACAATATGTTTTTATGCTGTTGTACTTTTAGATATGGTATGTTTTTGTTTTTCACATTTACACTTACATGTGCATGTACAAAGGAAACAAGCAAAGAAAAATATCGAACAATCGAATATTGAAACAATACGAAAGGTCTTACACATGTATATCAGCTGTCAATTGGAAAAAAAGTACTCACACACTTTGCACTGTCCTTGTTATAAACTATCAAACTATTTACTATGCGTCGCTGGTGTCGATTTAAATGCTGATAAGCCATGATCTAGAACACCGTCAGAACATTGTCCTTTTTAATGTTTTCAATGACATACTCTGAGTTGACATACATGAACGAGACTAAAAAGTCCTCAACATGTTGCTAATAAGTTCCAAATTGTGATATTGAATAATATGTAGTTAATTGGTCATGAAACACATTAAACTTGAACTGTTTTCAAAAATGCGTGCAAAATAGTGATAAATAATAGTAATAATAATGCCTGTCCTTTATTACACACATATCCACTTGATAGAAGTGGTCTCTCTAATTTTCATAGTAGTCAAAAGGGGTCATTTGAATACGAAAGTGATGTCTCCTGTTTGGACTTTACGAAACATCAGCATAAGTATCCATTTGCTATAACGCAGCTCTGATGATCACTCGGGCATAAGTTTTACTTTAGCAAAATGCAGAACACATGTGTCCCCAAGCTTTATGTGATGAAACTCACTTTATTTCGTGTTAACACATTATGCATAATGTCACTCGTTTTAATGTTTTATGTCTCTTACATGTACTTCATGGACAGACTGGTAGGTGGCAGTCTTCCTACGTGCTAAGGGTGTGCAGAAATGTTGACTTAACAAGTTTTTAGGATGCTTGTCGTTTAGAATGTACATTGTTTAAAAAATCTCGACACACTGTTAGTTAAGTAATTTCACTCAGTTAGCACACAGTTTCCTGCTGGTAAGATCATGTTTTAGGAGAAAATTTAAGCATTTGGTTTAGAGGCGGTATGCACATACATGTATGGTGAATATACTTATATTGTATAACAATTTGTAAATGCGTTTAGTTACATTAACAAGTACATTTCAATCTGCATGTGTTTTGATACGCATGTATATACCATGTATATAGACTTCAAATAAGGGATGAATTCCCTGCGGTGACCATGTGCCATTAACAGAAAACACGTCTTTCGTGGTCAAAATCACATTCCGGTAAACTTATAAAAATTATCGGCTCCATATCTAATTGTAAGGAAAGTCAAAAAAGTGATTTTCGAACAGTGAGAAAATACAAGAGAATAAAATCGAAATTGTAACACTTTTCGTCAAGTTCCAAATCAGGATAACTACAGGACTGTCCCTAAAATCAAGGCAGCGTTACTTTAGAAAAACATATTGACCGAAGGTTTCGATTTTTCACGAACTGAACGCTGCGACAGAAACGTGCATTATTATAAGTCCTATAAAACATGAATTTTCTGTAATTTTTGTAAAGGATGAAAAATTGGGTTGAAAAGTAAAAATTCATTTTTTTAATGTGTACGATTCTTCACGATAAAAAATACATTTTTCCCAATTTTCACCACTTCTTGAAATGCAGATTCCGAGATTTGATTGTTTATATTTCAGCTCGAAACAAATTCGTAATTTAAGGTTTAAAGTACTACGCGACTGGGTGTAAAATGACCAAATTAATTCATGTCATTCTTAGCTTTGACTTTTTACACAAAAACATAAAAAAAGCCTTAAATTCTGGTACGAATTGTTAAATGGACTCATATTCATTTAGACAAAGGAAAACTATTTCTCATATTCAAACTTGTTCGTACCTGCCAAAAAGGCCAACCTCTTTTTAATCTTTTATCTTTTTTTTCTTTAATCTTTCAATCGTATCATATGAAATATGTAATCACTTAAAATGCATTTTTGAACTTAAGTAGGTTAATTTATTTTATGCAGGTTGTTGAAAGAATAGCGCGTATCAGTAAACTTTACATGCTAATAAACATTCATTTTTTCCAACTAATACCTTATAAATTACATCGAAGCAAAATGATAACTTCTATTTTTTCCAAAAGAAATTTTTTCTGTGGATGTTTGTCCTAGAAATCTGAAACCTTACAAGAATATTTTTCATAAAAAATAACGCTTTAGTCGTATTTGTGGAATCGATGTGTTAAATCACACTATACATGTACAGTATTCCTACCATGGCACAGTCTCCCCATGATGTTGACTCAGCCTTCTTCTAGAGTTATGAATCGAACAGTATATGATTTTACCCGAGTTTCCATCACTGTACTGACCAAAGTGTTTTTCGTTTTGTCATAAATAATGCCTGCTACTCTTCTTTTAGAATTCTACATCTTGTAAAGACGTCCGCTGGCTATTCGATGTTTAAGATCAACCAATACCATAACATCGGCAATTCATGTAAGTCCAATGATTGGTTCCGGCCCACCTCGGCGGGACGGTGTTAGGATAGACAGTTTCTATGAGAACAGCGAAAAACACCGAAGCATAAGGGTGCAGTTTTTTTTCTGTGGTTACTTTCGGGAGATCATGTTCCCAATTTGGACCGGATATACCCTATCCACAGACATATTTACTTTCCCTAAGTCAGTTTTTCACCATTCATTCCAACCCCGCATCCATCCCACATGATATAATTGATTATTGATCGGTCGATATAGTTTTACCATATACCTCTGTTTTGGGGTAAAAAAGATACTATAAAATATATAAATCAGATGTCTGTAAAATAAAACACATTACAGATGGTGTTAATTAACTACGATAGTGAGAATAAATTGCATAATTTGAAATATTTTGACTGCAATACCTTCAATAATCACAAAACCAGTTCGTCAAAAGAATCAGACAAAAATTTGTTTTTTCCCCTTAAAGGTGTGAAACCACCAAATAAATTCCATCTTTATTCTATATAAAATTAATAAAATTCACAGGGCAGTAAAATATGGCAAAAGCCCTTTCAAATGGCTTTAACATACATATTCTTGTAGATCTGAATCTGTACTCATGAAAAATAGCAAGAAAAGTTGAGGTTGTGATTCAGACAAGAAAAATACTTCTGCTCATGTGAACAATCTTACCCATAAAATCAGCAAACAATATCATAGTCTGGATTACCTGCCCCTAACTATTAAGTAAACGCCCGGGAACCGGGCTAACAATATCAGTCAATTTTCAGATTGAGGTATGTGAAACGATTCCTAATTACAAATTCTATTCTAAATGTATATAAGAATAAAATCGCTTCCTCAAAGATTCGTGAACTGAGAAAACACTGAATACGCCTAAATGTATTGAATGTTTCTTGTCGGTACAGATCTGAAATTTCGGACTAATATATCTCGCAAACGACTATTTCTTTACCAATGTTTCTTCAGTAAATTTGAAAGTATTTGTTTGCTGGAATCCCCTTCTTTCGAAAAGGAAAATATCTACAGCTGAAAAAAGTTAGATTAAGAACACAGCAAATATTGTTGTTTTTTTCAGTTAGTCGCTAGATATGGTTATTGTCAAATGACAGTCAACGAAGAATTATTTTTCCATTTCAGGTAAGTGTTGATAGATGTGTACCCGCTCGATTTTACTTTAAATCCAAAGTGCGCAATTAACGACTTTACAAAAACATCATCCCGAAGCTTGGTACGCGCTGGTTGCTGTTTTATTAACACCGTGATCTCTTTGCCCACATTTAATTTGAAAATCGCATCACTTACTACTTAATACTTAAGATGAACAATTTTATTAAATCTGTTTCGATCGAATGATCTAATATTTTCAAGATGTCCCGGTGAGGCACAAGTCCCCCAACCATGACAGCCTAGAAATTAGTTATCAAACAGTCAACCTTAATAAAAAACATAACTAATGAATGAATTTTCCCTATTTAAACACAAGAGATGATAACTTCAAGCTTGGGCAAATTTACCTTCAGGGCAAAGTCCTAGTACACAGTGACTGATTTATCTTTCAGTTTGAGTGCATTTCTTAATTTAATACACACCAGAGTTAACGGCGTTAAATTGAACATATATTCAGTTTAACAAAAATGATAAGCGTGAGTGATGACTTATTTGTAAATTTATGAATAGAACTATGCAAAAAAAAGTATTCATATGATTTACTTTGCCTTTGTAATGAGAAAATGCTTATAAACGCTGAAAGTCAGTCCCTTAGACTGTTGTGATGGGAAAGTGTGGATTCTTAGACCAAAGTTACAGGTGTTATCCAGCGTAACCTGTCTTTGGCATTTACGTAGTTCTTTTTGTTGCGAGGTGTGGTCACAGCTTCAACAGTAGCAAATTCCAAACATGTCTCTCTCTCTCTCTCTCTCTATAACAGAGATATACATATGATTTAAATTAAACAAAAGAAACACCGTCTTAACGATTTACATGAGTATCATTCACTTTCTATATTGCCTGATAAATAATTCAATCAATTTCTAGAAAACTAACATCTAGGGTGCTGCAGCAGCCTGTCCACGTCTCTCTAACATCTAGAGTGCTGCAGCAGCCTGTTCACGTCTCTCTAACACCTAGAGTGCTGCAGCAGCCTGTCCACGTCTCTCTAACACCAAGAGTGCTGCAGCAGCCTGTTTACGTCTCTCTAACACCTAGAGTGCTGCAGCAGCCTGTCCACGTCTCTCTAACACCTAGAGTGCTGCAGCAGCCTGTCCACGTCTCTCTAACAATTAGAGTGCTGCAGCAGCCTGTCCACGTCTCTCTAACAATTAGAGTGCTGCAGCAGCCTGTCCACGTCTCTCTAACAATTAGAGTGCTGCAGCAGCCTGTCCACGTCTCTCTAACACCTAGAGTGCTGCAGCAGCCTGTCCACGTCTCTCTAACACCAAGAGTGCTGCAGCAGCCTGTCCACGTCTCTCTAACACCCAGAGTGCTGCAGCAGCCTGTCCACGTCTCTCTAACACCCAGAGTGCTGCAGCAGTCTGTCCACGTCTTTCTAACACCTAGAGTGCTTCAGCAGCCTGTTCACGTCTCTCTAACACCTAGAGTGCTGCAGCAGCCTGTCCACGTCTCTCTAACACCTAGAGTGCTGCAGCAGCCTGTCCACGTCTCTCTAACACCTAGAGTGCTGCAGCAGCCTGTCCACGTCTCTCTAACACCCAGAGTGCTGCAGCAGCCTGTCCACGTCTCTCTAACACCTAGAGTGCTGCAGCAGCCTGTCCACGTCTCTATAACACCTAGAGTGCTGCAGCAGCCTGTCCACGTCTCTCTAACACCTAGAGTGCTGCAGCAGCCTGTTTACGTCTGTCTAGTACTCCTAAAGCGTATTTTTAAACATGGAAGTCACACACGCGCGCGCGCAAATTTAATATTTGTTAAAAATATTTCATACACTCGATAACAATATATAACTAAATAGGAAGTTCAATATTGCACTCCCCCTTACAACCTAAAATAACTAAACTCAGCAAGCGGGCAACGGGTGCCTACACATTGTATTTACTTAAAACAGTGGACCTATAAATAGCCGGAGTTTATTTCAAAAATTACTCTGTTACTTTCTGAAAATAAAGGATCAAAGCAAAACACAGTACATGTATTGAAATAGTTGTAAATAATGTTTCAAATTATTTTTATACATATAAATGTTTCGTAAACATTTCAAAATTGTCGATGTAGTTATATATATTAGAGCTTCATACTGGCCTATACATTTATACAGCATTGTACAGTTAGTGTTTACTATTGATTTAATTGTAATTATTATTGTCTATTACGCCCTTATTAAATATCTTGAATATCAGAAAACGGAACACGTCACGGTTCGTTTTCTGAAAATGGCTAGAGTGTTACACGTTTACTTAACTGAAATACTTGTAAAAAGCCTTAATATGACTGACCATAATTTCAGTGTTACGATATAGTTTTACAAATTAACAAAAATGGACGGAAACAGAGAGAGCGATATTTTACGAATATATATTTGTGGACCTCATAGTACTGGCAAAACAACACTTCTAAATGACCTTCGACCCCATTTGGACAATATCAAAATCGTGGATGAGGTCGCGCGTGGAATAATTAGAAATCACGGTTGGTGCCGCGATGATTTTTTACCAAACAAGCACCCGGAAGTGTTCCAACAATTAAATGAGGAGATTTTGGCAGCGCAGATTAGTACAGAGAAAAAATATTCGGCTCTTGGACAAGGTGAGTTCTGTTTTCTTCTATTACTATGTCAATGTGTTTCCTTCCAAATTGTATGCACTTAACTTTCTTTTTTATAAACTGTTCGGGCAGCGGGACTCGAACCCACATTTCTGAACCAATAGGAGGATAAAACATCGACACAACTAGTCGATGGCCATCAAAACCCTAGAGTTTTTATTTTTAATATTATATGTTATTTGGGTTTTTGAGCGATATATGTGGATATATTACCTGCCAAGATTTTATATCACCCGAGCCGTTAGGTTTACCTGTCTGGCTCGGTTATATCAATTTCTTTCGGCGGATCAATATCCAATCAAAAAGGAGAAAAAATCTGGAAGGGTAATAAAAACTGTATATAATAAAAATACAGTTTAAATCGAATGCATTTATTTGTTTCTACCATCTTAACATCTAAATAAAGAAGGAGTAAGAGATACCATTATTACATGTTTTTGTTAGAAATGAAATGTTACCTCCTTCAGATTTTATATGTGATCGAGCCATAGATCCGATGATTTACTGTGGTTTCTATATTGGTCAGAAGGCCAAAGATGCAACATATAAACTGGAAGGCATGGACAACTGGCTGGATAGGTAACTATTTCTTTTTTATATGATACAGTGAACCAATGGTCTTGTTCTGGATTACGTTTTTAAGTCTTTTCTGAAAAATCTAACACGACTTTTATAGTTAATACATGTATTTGTTAAAATATTCCATCGGTTTAACTTTTGGTTAGTTTCCGACGATAATTTAAACTATCTTTAATTGCTTCTTTTAATTGAAGGTTTTTCACGCCACACCGGTTCCATCAGTTATTTTAGCAATGATACATTTTTATCTTAAATGTACCGACTCTTTCTTCTTTCAGTTTACGAAAATCTCTAGTGATACTGCTGTCACCGCACGCTGAGTGTATCCATGACGACTCTGTGCGACTCTCGTCATCAATCGAGGAACTGCGAGACTTCTACGAGAAGTTTGCACAGGAACTCCATGACATCAGGATAAAGTTCGTTACACTGACACAACTAGATAGGCAAGAAAGGGTAAACTTCGTTCTCAGAGAAATTGAGAAATTTAAACTCTACAAAGACGAAACGAATATCTAGTTAGACTGCACCGTGCTCTTCATATTTGGAGGAAATAAAAAAAACTTCACATATGTTTAGACTTATCTAGATCTACTTGAAACTCAATATCTTTTTTTCTAGAGATTACCCAGACATAACATTTTTATATAAACTTCATAATCTAATATTTTATGTTCACCATAAATTCACAATTAATATTTTGTTTATATAAGCAGCCAAAAACACCATGGTGATTAAAATGTAGATATTTTGCAAAAGATCCTAAGAAGAGGTCGATATCTTTATTTTTGTGCAATAACTTGTAAGCTGTGTATCTTACTCAAAATCAACTTAATATTTGAGTATATTTTGTGTGTGTTTTTATCAATAATTATTTTTAAACACATAGTCATTCTTTTAAAATTGGGGCAATAGATTTTTTACAACTTTATTGTACAAGCTAATTTATATTATGTGCAGCTAAAATACATTTAGGGGTCTATATCACTTCTTTATACACAGTATATATTATCAAAATATAGGACAGTGTGACTTTTTATAGTCGTGTACTACATCATACATCAACACGTTTTTGAAAGGAACTTCGTACAGATTAGTGTTTATTATTACTTATCAGAAGTTATGTCTGGTTCGTTGTTTTATTTCTTCCGTTATTGTCAGCAGTAGAAACAGTAGCCTTTATGTTAATTTAGTCACTCACTACTTTGTAGCCACTCCAGTAATACATGTATGTAAGGTAAAACAGGAGACAGGCAGACATTTTGGTTGAAGAGTCTCTAGACGCAGATCAGAAAAGCCCGAGTTCTTCAAATATTTGACGGTGTCCCTCTTAAAATGACAAGCCATACAGAAGCCAATGTAGTGGAAGAATTTACAGCTGCAGTGTACAGATCCATGGATTTGATGCGGGCACGTGTTCTAGGAAAACCAATTTTCCGCCCTGAAAATTGATTTGGAGTACAAAAATAAACAACACGACCAAATGGTCCTGGGTTGCTCACCTGATATGGGGCGGAGGGGTGGCTACTCATGCCACCTAAGGCATATGTCAAATGGCAGACGTTTAAAATTGACTCTCTAGTATGTAAAGAGTGACATGACGGTCCTTTCTCGCTCACTTGAATACCATTGAAACATATCATAAGGGAGGGAACCTAGGTGGGCGGGGTTGGGTACACGGGTGAGGGCCAAGTTCTTCCAAAGCCCATCTAATTAACTAGGCAATGCTACACCATAAATATCTAAGCTGAAGGCCTTTCACTTTCTGTCAGGAAGATTTTTTGGAACCTTTTCCTCTATAATTCTATGTAAAACCATGCGACCCCTTGGGCGGAGTCAATTTTGACCGAGAGGCCATGATTTGTTAAAACTTAGTAGAGGATTACAAGACAATGCTACATAGCAAATATCTTGGGGAACTTGGTAGAGGTCAACTGAACAATAGTACAAACCAAATATCTAAACTTAAGGCCTTCTGGTTTCTGACAAGAAGATTTTTAAACTTTAAAGTCTATGTTAAATCAAGAGACCCCAGAGATGGGACCAACTGTTACCACAGAGCCATGATTTACATGATTTTGCTATATATTGAGGTTCACTAGATGGTGCTATAAACCAAATATCTAAGCTCTAAGCCATGTGGTTTGAGACAAGAAGAGTTTTTTTTCAAGTTTTTCCTTTTCCCATGGCAACCAGAGTTACGCACGGAACTCCATTTTTTATAGAGTTTTAAAAGTGGACCATTTAAGGATCATTCCTGTGAAGTCTTATAGCAATTTCTCCTCTGATATAGGAGGATTGTTGACGACGGACAAAACAGCATACTAAAAGCTACACCTGACCAAAGGTCAGCCGAAAGCAGTAACGAGCAATATTGTGCACTTTTCAGAACATTTAAAACATTTTCAGTCCAAAACCTATTCTAAGTAGACCTAAAACAATATTTTCAATTGTATACATGGTATAAGAGTAGTTGAGTCGTGGTGACGGGGAGCATGAAAGTCGAACAGCAATTGTCGAAGGCTTAGAGGGCAGTCACTTTCTACATTTAACACTTGCAGTACAAGTACTGGTTTGAATGAAAGAAGCAGACATCAAGCGAGATTAAACAACGTTACAGATCTACAATAAAATTGGTTTTAAATTTTCAGTCATAGTAAAAAATAATAATGAAAATTATAAATAAAGTACTCACCGGTTTCAGGACTCGTTTAATTTCCGATAAGGACTTTTAAATATCTTGAACAGTACAAAGAACCAGAGTACACGCGGCAATGTCAAACGTGTCGTCCTGAAAAGGCATTTCTTCAGCACACCCGTTGACAATTTCCAATAACTGCACACATTCAATCTTTTTCACGTTGTCTTCAATTTGTTTCGCGAAGAATTGATTTGGTTCCAAGCAAACGAGTTTTGTATTTGGCGGATAAAAAAACATGTTACTTGCTTGACCGGATCCAACTTCAAGAAGTAAAAGGTCAGTCTTGAGATTTTCATGATGCTCTTGTAGGACATGAAATAATTTACGCTTTTCTCGTTGTAGTAACTGTGTAGATATTTTACAATAAAACCATGCGAAAAATATATCATAAAAATAACTTCCGAATTTGAAATATTCGATCAAAATTCCACATAAAGAAACTAATATACATCCACTCCACACTTGGAACGATGTAAACGCATACTCCCCGCTGCTGTTCAATTTTGGTATGGGCGTAAACAGCTATTGTAGTTTCATAATATAATGTGAAAATATGTATGAGAAGAAACGTCAGTTTCATCATAAAACTACTGCCAGCGTGTCCTAAACAGTCTTTGCTTCACTTATCTTTACAAAAAAAGGTGAACTCATAAATGCAATACTAGACGAGCGGTTTATTATGGGGTAGTGCAGCTAGCTTACATGGTACAATCATGTGGATCAAAATATTATTTTACGGCTTGATTCTTAAAAAATAACTGAGGGGTTGAGTTTTAAATGCAAGCGTTTATGGTAAATGTATGCTTTATAAAATCTATCAAAAAAACCCCTCTTTTAATGTAGCAGCAGTGTTGCGCTCAAGCAATCTATGGAAGAGGTTGTCCAATCGAAACACCTCGGTGATTTAGGTCACGAGTTCAAACCCTTGCTTCAAGCTTTCACATACCACGATCAGTGAATATGTTGTTTTTGCAGACGACAGGGAAGTGGTTTTATTGTTTCTTTCCATGAAGCCAAGGTTAAGTCTACATAAACGCAAATAAATATTTTCAGACTTTGTTAACTTGAATAAAAAAGAAAACACAAGCCATAAATTAATAACGAATTTCGTATTGATTATTTCATTTTGCTATACAGCATAAAGCAACATGGTTTTCGCTATCTGTCCACATCTTGTCAAGCCTTTGGCCACCTTTCTGTGCTAACGTTCGAATCTGTTGCTCCGTATATTTACAACTGACTCCCTCTCCCTCATGGAGGCGCAGATACTCTCCAGTTTTGAAGGTAATATCAATACCAAGACCGGCTGAAATAATCAAGTCAAGATGACAATATTAGTTGGTGATTCAAACTACGTGTACTTATCATTTCATTAAAAGCGATAAATAATATGGATGACTTGAAAACAAAGAGAAAATGTCTTTGGTATCTATATTACTAATTTTAACTGGAGTGATATTTTACGAGAATCGCTGCCGAACATTAACAGAAATAATTCTGTTAACTAATGCTGTCAACAGAAATAGATCGTAATAGTTTGGCTCACAAATTAGACTGGGTTGTAACGAAATATTAGACAAAGAAGAAGAATTTGTACATTGTCGGTTGCCAAGGCTTCCTGTTTTTTTTAGATATCCGGAGCCAGTGGAACGACAAGAGATAAAATAGGCAGCAGATAAAATAGGCAGTCATTGAATGAGTTCCTGTCATTCAAATGAAAAAAAAAATCTTGAGAAAGCTCACGGATTTTATAATGTTGGTCACATTTCGCGACCGCCTTAAGTACAAGCCGACTGAGACGGTCAGCGTCGGTGACCTTCTCAAACTTGGCCTGTAATTCGAACTTGTCTGTGTCGATGTTACTACCGTATTCTCTATTCAGTCGCCATATTGCATTGAGGTATAATGGTGCAGCAACGCCTGCAAGAAGACAAGGTTAGAGAAGCGCACAGTGCATTATAGCCAGAGGGGACAAAGTTAACAGTCTTTATGTTTATGTTATTTATCTCTTTTAACATGAATTAATTTCACATCGTTCTTGTAAATTGTGCTACGTCATGCTTATGCACAGCTTCTTGAGTTCAAACAAGTACCCTTACCAAAAGTGTGAAACATGGTAAGGCACTGGAAACAATAAATATCAGTAGGCTGTAGGACATATCGAATGGGTTCGCGAAAAAATTGCTCTAGAGTAGCAACTCCGTAACTCTAAAAGTATAGATCAGTTGCATACAGTGATGTCTCATTAATCCGGACACAATTGTTCCCAGTAAAATTTCCGGATTAACGAATTTTCCGGAGTAATGAATCGGACCCCCACAATGCAGTTTTTAAGAAAACAAGAAACACAACTAGATCTAGACATGTTTTATATAGATTGTTAAATAATTGCTTTTTTCTTCTTTTGATTTAACTGTAATTCTTAAAAAGCAAATACATACAAGAAAATAAAACATACTGAAATGTCATAGTATTGTAAAGCACTTCTAATATAAAATGATTCTGTAGTTTTTCTTCAAAAACCTTCTGTGATATGTTACCTCTCTAAGCCTTTTGTATTATTTTAGCGCATAAAGATTAAAAAAGTCTATGAGTTTTTTTTCTGTTTACTTTCCCGACATTTTCGTTCTGTAAGTACATCGTCCATTTTTTTCCACAAAAAGTCAAGATCTTCCGATGATCAGATTATCACGAGTAATATTATGTCATTATTGTTATTATGTCAATTAAACATCAAAAGAGCAAATATCCTAACTGTCAAAACCAATTATCGACTGCAAGGCCGCTTAATCTGTCAATTGTATTAACAAACCTATAAACTTGTTCACACCTCCCGCGGAGATTAGCAGCCGCATCGGCCACTCAGATTTTGGTTGGTTCCCGTCCGGATTAACGGATCATTTTGCATAGACAAAGATACGTTTGGTTCCCAAAAATGATTTCCGGTTCCGGAACGCGGATTTCCGGAGTAACGAGCAAAAATAACGTTATGGAAATTCGTTCCCGCTTATTTTCGTCCGGACTGCGAATTTTCCGGATTAATGACTTCCGGATTAACGAGACATCACTGTATATAAATCACTTCAAAATACCGAAATCATAGTATGTTTTTTCACAACAAACACACTTGTCAAAAACCCCAGAGTGATGAAAGACGGAGACAAAAAATATTCGAACATATGAGATGGAACAGCAATACGATAATTTTAACGATACGACAACCACCATGAAACTTTTCCCCTTAAATCCACATTAATAAAAAAATAAGTGTAGATCATGGAGTATGCAGTTTTCCTACAGCTTGAAAAGTGTAGAAAAAGGCACGTTTTTGTTTTGCAGTGGATATTTTTAACATCCTTTTGCTGATCTGGTACCCAATGAATGAACTCGAAAGATGACAAGTTTGAACTACATGTACTTGTTCCGTATTTATTCGTCAGTTCATGGATACGTCAACAGAAACAGCCATGTCGTAAAATTTAGAACATGTCGTATCCAAGATCATGTAAATGTTGATAATAAAATGAGCTGTTAAAACGACGCTGGTACACAACTTTTTCGCATCAGAAATCTCCTAGATGAATAAAGAAAGTCGACTCATCACGGTAAGCCAGTACGTCCCACAGTTATCTACACATAAAGCTTAACTATGTTTGATATGCTTGTATTCACTCGTTCTTCTATCGGTAAGTACAGGCCCTGTGAATTTCTTCAAATTTAAGGCCCCTGTGGGCCTAGTCTTTAATCTTGTGGGTCCCAAAACAATAAGATACAGGAAACCCACCCACCTACAAAATCTCAAGTTTCTGTGCATTGTGTTCTTAAGTCAAAAGGTTAAAAACCTTCAATTCTCTACATGTACATGTTGGACACGGAGTTTTCACGACTAACATTTCTTATCTCGTTATTAGTTTGGAACCTGTTCCCAAATAACAATTATATCTCCGTGTGTGCATGCAACTCATTTCGAAAAGAAAAATTACAACACTTACCTGTCGGATCATTGTATGCCTTCTCCACTGTCTCAGCATCCTGCGTGACGTCAAGGGCGATCAACAAGCGATCCTCCACTGAAATAAGTTTTGAAAATGGTTCACTTTTGCATTTTGTGGCAAGGAACATGTACTTCCAGTCTAACTGTATATTGTTTCATTTATTTATGTAATATGAACGATTTTATTTATTTCACTTTTCTTTCAATATTATACCTATGTAAATAATAGTATGTATTGTCAAAAGTATCACAGTAACTATTTTCTTTATGTAAGGGTTATTTAAAAAAAAATCTCCACTGGCAACAATATACCAGTTGTTCTAGTTATGAAAAGATGAAATGTCTATATCAACCAAGCAATTACTTGAAATACATAGCGGGAACTATCCTGTCCTAAGTAGAAAAAAGAAATAATGCTAGTTATTTATTTTGAAAGAAATTAATTCAAAATGATATAACCTGACATGGTCTGAGATAGACTTTGAATTCGATCTACTTGAACATCATAAGGTTGATTCTGAAAGCCGCCTCCTAACCAGATGATTAATTTACGTCCTGGAACTGTGCTGAAATATGTACATGATTCATGACAAAGAGAGAATATATTAGTTTTTTGGTGAGAAAGCAGTACTACTTACAGATAACCACTATGACACAGGATTTACCATTTGATACAGTGAATTGTTTTCTCTGTACTTAGTTTAGCGTACAAAACTACAGAATTATTCCCAGCACATCGCTATGTGAGAACTATTCCCGTTTCGACCGGTACTCATGACCTTTGAACTCTATGTACAGCAGGATAACGTGACTGAACAATTCGCTCATGGTGATTAACAAAAAAAGGTTAACAAAGAAATTCTAAGTTGAAAAAGGGGCGTAACTTTGCAAAAATAAATCTGAGACTTATCTGCCCTTAAGGTATGTTGTCACATTTTAATTTTAGTGAACATGTATTTTAAATTTGAAATGAATAGTTTTGATAGTTTCTGAGAAATGGACCATAACAAAAAGGTTAACCTACGCCGACGCCGACGAGAGGGTCATGACAATAGCTCCACTTCTTTTCTTCAAAAAGTGGAGAAACTGATAAATGACAACTAATAGGGCTTATTATTACCCTTTCGTTATTCCTAATTATAAATTTACTAGCACAAGGATCAGTGCGTTGTCGTAAAAAAGACGTCAGAGAGAACTTTTATCATCACCGTGAAAACTCAAGGAGCCACGGTTGGATTTTACTATCTAGTCTGAATTAGAGCCCAAGACCTTGTGAAATAATAGGAGAACGTTACTCATGTGCAAAGGTACTTTTCTAAAAAAGACAGCGTTTATCCACAGACAGTGCTTAGCATGAAATTTACTATACAGGTATGAACTTTGCCAAACAGGGGAGACTACCTACCACTAATTTTGTAATATACATTTCGACTGGTAAAATTACGGAAACTTAAATAGATCAGCCAAGGGTTCTCGGACTACAGCATTGCTAGTGTAACGCTCATTTGATCTTAAAGTAAAACTAATTTTATTCGGTAATTCATACAAGTTGTTTTGAAAAACCTAATGTACATTTAAATCTGATATAAAATCACTTTAGGTCTAACAAAACGTAATTCTAATAAATATATCATACACATGATCAGCTAAGAGCTTTTAACATGCATGAAACCATATCCAAATATTTAGAATTTTAAGATTTTTAAGATATTTTTGGTGTAAGTCAAATCCTTACTGCGTAATAGGCCCATTTTTGTCAATAAACGTTAAACATATACAATCAAGAAATCAGTTGTGCAAAAACATTATAAACATAGTGATCAACTTTCAAACTTTTTATGATTTGAAAAGAACATTCTTACATAATCGTTTGGGAATTTGTCCTGAATATCTAAATAAGAAGGCAGTATTGGTATATCTGGCGTTCATGACCTCGTGAAGCAGAGCATGACGTCATGATCTGGGCCTCATCATGAAGACAATAGATATAAAAGAGAATTGATCACCGAGTCAAATTTGACGCACATACGTTACCTGATCTTTTGAATACCAACGCTATAGTCGCCAGGGATAGGCTGAACATTTAACTTCTCTCCATAATCCTTCGAGATGTTATCGCTGCATTCCTGTAGAAAATCTTTGGACATGTTGAAAGAAAAATAAATTAGAAACCAGATAAAAAAAGGTCTTTATGACATATTTTGATAACATTGTTCACCTTGAGAAAGTATGAAGTAATCAATCGTATTAGGTAGTCACCAAACATGCTCAAACTGGCGTATGTTAAAATGATCACGTTTTGCGTCATAGTCTTATCATTTTCTTACTCGGTAGGCCTAAGTGTATTTCCAAAGTAAGTGTAAATAATTCAGTTGAACTTATTTTACTGACTGCATTCTTCATTTCTCCAAACGTATTAGAACATTATAACCTCAATTACTGCTCCACTGAATTTGAGGCAAACTTAGGGACTGACTGATTGGTCATATCCTATCCAAAGTTAGCTGATGGGTTTTCTGTCTTCAACCACTGGGTAAAGGTCTAAACTCAACCCCCTTTCAAGAAAGGCCACGTTGATATATATCACTTACCTGCAGAAATATCTATTGGTATGTAAGTCAACGTCTCTTGTCTTCTCAAAATGGCGTCAATGAATGTCCGTGTCTTTTCCGAGTTTCCACTGCCCATTTCCACAAGAACACATGGCGATTGTAGTTGGTGAACTACGTCCTAGAATAAAATACAAAAGGCGAAAGTTAAAGTTCTATCTCTTCTTGGCTCATTCTTAAATAATCACTTGTTAGTTTTATACTGCTGACCACTCCTTGGATATTTGCATTTTTAATTTATTTGTTTATTTTTACTCTTTTTTTTAAAAAAAGAAACGACGAAGGAACACTAAATTGAACAGTTTTATGCGACACAAATTTGCAGTAACTGTGTACTTCTAGGCTAAGCCATTAAAGGTCTTTTTATCATGTGACCTCGGTCACGGTCATAAATACATGTATAGTTCTAAAACATGACCCACTCTTACCGGATTATAAATATCCAATATCAATGCGACCGAAACAGAAATCTGTTTATTTCGCACTTCGCCTGGTATTTTCAGCAGGTTTTGTGAATACAGCACATCGAAGTATATACAACACTTATAAGAACCCGAGCTTGTAAACACTCTAAGAATCGTCTTGAAATATAACCTACCTGTACACACTGTGAAATTACGTTAATTTCCGATTTATAAAAGTAGTAATAACTGTTATCCGTTAGGCACTTGTCATTATACAATGAGCCTTGCTTATCGTATCTGTACCAAACCGGAAGGTACTTAGGTGTCGTCTGCAGCCCCTCTAGCAATGACACTTTAACATCCATTCTCAACTGCGGCTAAGAAAACGTATCAGTGAAGAGTTGCTTTTCATAGGTAGTTTAGGTAAGACCAGCCAGTTTAATATACTCCGAATAGATCTATGTGTTTTTTTGCAGACACGTAAAAATATATGTGTATACAGATTGAATAAACAACACTGTGTTATTCTATGAATCAACAATATCACGATACTCAATAATCCGAGCTTTTAAACACGATCAACTACACCGCTGGACTAGTACATGACCATTAACTGTATTGTTTACGGTAGCATGATCAATGTTATTTTTAGTGTAAGCGATTTCGCACTCCTAGTTAATTACATGTAGTGCTTGTGATATCAAGTTGCTAGTGAAAGAAAATCTAAGTACAATAGTTTACACTGTTGTACAGCGTTCACCGGAAATAGCCCATCAAAATGTCTAAAACGAAAGTAAAAGCGCCGATGTGGAGTTCACCCAAGGTAATGTTTCAGCTTATTTCTCCATCATATCTTTATCGATTTCTCCAAACTAAACAATATTGTGAAGCTAAATATGTCTGGTTTTAGACCAGTAGTTGCTTTTTTCTGCAAGTTGGGTATTTTTTGAGTAATTGGCGATAAATTGTGGCCTCGTTGTTGACCTTTGCGAACAATGTTGATATTTTCCACTAAATCAAGCCCAAAACGCATTAGCTTTGTCAAAATCCATCTTGATTTATCAAATATAGACTTTCCTCCACTTGTATTAGAGCGGCCATTCACCAACTCGACCTACTTTTTACAAAATTTGCGAAAAACGGTCATGCCTTGTGTACGGGGTCTAGCAACAAAATAAATTCAAGTGAACGGGGTGTAGTAGTTCAATGTACAGGGTTTAGTAGCATGTGTACGGTGTCTAGTAGCAACATCTTTTTCAAATTTTAGTCTTTATTATATTAGTTTTATTTGGAAATGCTCTCGTTTCAGACTAAACCTGGAGAAGTTGGGAGAAAAAGAAGAAGACTCGGAGTTGTTTGGTAAATAATTTATCTAATAAGTTTTTTTTAGCCTAACACACAAATGCAATAGTATGAGAACTACGTTTTATTATTTTATATTCGCACCATCACAAACATTAGCTGAATAGTGTCGGTCGGTATTTATAAAACAGGTCGAAGAGCGGATCGGTGGTCTAGTGGTAAAAGCACTGGACCCGTAATCGATGGGTCGCAGGTTCAACACCCCCCCCCCCCCCCCCTGCTTCTACAACTAACATTACTAGATGGAGCTTTTTAGTACTGGTTCTAACCAGGAATAATGTCCCATGTATTGGTGCTTTTCACCGGGCACGTTAAAGAACCTGGCGATGTCTATGTGGTGGGCGCGTCAGTATCATGCAGTATTGGTCACTAATACAAACCATCAGTTTTCTGACCCACTCGCCGGATGGAAATGTCCGAGTGCGAGTATTTACTTACCTACTTACAAGACAGGTCGTTAATTGAACATACACTTAAGAGATTGTGTACGAGTGTCATTTTGTACAAAACTGCATTAACAGGTGTTTTCCTTAAAACCGTTTTAGCCGTCTTGCAGGTATACACTATATGACGACTTAGAGACATTTCGGAATGTTGATTTGACCGATTTTAATTTGACAGACTGTTAAACATTTAGCTTCAACGTTTACGATCAACTGCACGTACACGTTTTACTACATGTACGCGTGTACGTTCAGGATGTGTTCCGTAACCTTACTACCTATAGTTATGCAGTATGTGGTCAGTTATTATCTACCCACTAAACCGTGTCAGAGTTTGCATTTTAGGGATTTTATAATCGCAGTAGGGTTTCGTAACTTCCGCAAATCGACAACCACCGACTCTTTGTAAAATCGATAGTCCTGCATGCTTTTTTTATTAACACGCGTATATACAAACTGCTTCGATTATTCCTTGCAGATTTTGGGTTGTTCGACAAATAGTATTTACAAAAGATCTTAAATGATACTAGTATCTAAATCCCCTTAATACAATTACTGACATGCCTCTTTAGAGTTTATTGCTTAGTAAAAAAAAGTTATCATTGTATTCTTTTCACACTTTAAAAATAATATTTAATTTATTAAAACACAATAGGTAGAAATAAATTGGAACTGTTGTTTTCTCGGATGGATTATTCAAACCTCTTATGTTTTGTAAATACGGCTTCAGAAGCTTGATTGTTTATTGTAACAATTATTATCTTATATAATTTCAGTTGGATCTGCCCTGTGGATCAATGGACTTGTCAGGTGTCCAAGAAGAACCTTTAACAAGTACACCAGCAAAATCAGAAAAAACAAAATCAAAATTAACATGTGACCAATGTGGAAACACATATAAAACTAGATATGGATTAAACATGCACCGTATGAAACACACCGGACATTACAAACATGTATGCGTTATTTGCAATCAAGGGTTCGGCCAAACCAAACAATTTAGGTCCCACGTTGCATCTCACAACAAGCTTGCAAGACATGTTTAAGCAATGCAGATATAATATTTGAAAAAAAAAATCTTATATTTATTTTTGCTGTGCAAAACATAGTGGGTGGGGTAAATTGCTCCCCATTTTCAACATATCTGGCTAACTGAGATATATGATATTCATCTAAAGTGGTTTTTTTACATAAATTTGTTGTTTATGTATCAATTTGTACCTATTTTACATAATCTGATGCATCAAATATAATAAATAAATCCAAAGTTATACATACGATTTTTTGTCTGTTACAGCCTGATGGGTCATAGGAATTTTTATTTGATAGCTCTTAAAGATCAACGGTGATATATACTTTTTATTACATTTTTAGAATGACCATACAAATATCTACAAAATATCAGTTTTTAATGAATTTGTAGTTATTATGCCACTTCTATTTTTATTTGGTGAAATTTGTTGAAAAAAAAAGTGTTTTTTTCTTAATTCTGGACTTAATTGAATAGTAAATTGAAATTTGACATTAAGTGCCAATGTTTATTTTTTATTATTTTTAAAACTATTTTTTGTTAATAGGGTCTATACTGATAATTTCTCTTTAAATTTTATAAATTGAATACTCTCTGTTATTAAAATATTTGAATTTTTGTCAGTTAATGCAAAATTTCAGCAAGTTTCAGAGTCAAAAAGCCTAATTTAGACTGCATAGCTGCCAGTTAAATTTGTGAAAAAGTTCATTCGGCAACCTATGATTTTTTTTTTGCAGAAATCAACTTCCAATAAGTTAATCTTCATAAAAATCACAGGCAGAAAAAATTGGTTTTACTTTGAATTTCACCAGTGGACCCCCTTAAGTACTAATTAAGCTAAATGTTACAGTTTAACCAAGTTCTATCAATGTTGGAATGAAATAAGGAATAAAAAGTTAAATATTTTTCTATAAACTTATGATCATGCATCAAAAGTGTTGTAGGCGGGCGGCAAACGGCGTATTAAGTGTTAAATTGAAATATAAACATTTTAAATACTTGAATATTAATCATGATTTGCAAACAAATAAAATGTTTCGCTTTACGCTCCCTGCCCTCTACGACACTAATCGCAATTCTTTAATCAGCTGATGTGTGTGCGCTGGTACTGAAGTTAATTTGCATTTTGCAGAAAATGGCATTTGTTTACCTACTATACCCCGTACACTCGCAATACAGTTTTCAATCTACACCCCGTACAGAACTGTGCTAGACCCCGTACACAAGGCATGACCGTTTTTCGCAAAAATTGTAAAAAGTAGCTCGAGTTGGTGAATGGCCGATCGAATACAAGTGGAGGAAAGTCTATATTTGATAAATCAAGATGGATTTTGACACAGCAAATGCGTTTTGGGCTTGATTTAGTGGAAAATATCAACATTGTTCGCAAAGGTCAACAACGAGGCCACAATTTATCGCCAATTACTCAAAAAATACCCAATCTGCAGAAAAAAGCAACTACTGGTCTAAAACCAGACATATTTAGCTTCACAATATTGTTTAGTTTGGAGAAATCGATAAAGATATGATGGAGAAATAAGCTGAAACATTACCTTGGGTGAACTCCACATCGGCGATTTTACTTTCGTTTTAGACATTTTGATGGGCTATTTCCGGTGAACGCTGTACAACAGTGACAACGCTCGACAAGAAAAAAACAAAACAAAAAACTCCAAATGACCAACATGCAAAAAGCACTTATCCCTTAATAGTTTGAATAGAGTATGAAGAACGTTGGATGATGATACATTAAGCTACATGACATCACATTTTGATTATTCCAACACAGTACAAAAGACGAATGAAGAGTTATGCAAGTTCAAAGGTCAACAATCAATGATAGAATGATAGAGTTAAGCATAACGCAAGTTCCAATGTCATCAAGCAAGATGAAATCAAGCATAACGCAAGTTCCGATGCCATAAAGCAATATGGAATCAAACATAATGTAAGTACCAATGTCATCAAGCAAGATGGAATGAAGCATAATGTAAGTACCAATGTCACCAAGCAAGATGGAATAAATGCAGTAATTCTGTTCCATAGTTGATTGGCTGTTAAAAAAACCGATTATTGCCGAAGCATAACGTATTTTTACGATAACACGACAGAATCACGTGACTATCTTCTAATTTTGTGTTCTTTTCTTCGTTGGATGATGAATGAGTACATGTAGCTCACAAGTTAAGGTATATATTATTGTATGAAAGTGTCAGCTTTATGTATTACCTTTTGAAATTTCATATACATGTATGACAGATCACAAGCATAGTAATACAGTGACTGCTATTTGAAAGACACTGCTGGATCGCACCTGGTCTTTATGTTGAATATTATATCAAAGTAATCAAAACATGGTTATAGTTATTTATCATAATTGATATTACAAGTATATTTGTTATTCTCTTCAAGCATCCTTGAGTGTTGTAGCTTATGGTTCCTTAAAATACAATTAAAAAACCGTACACTCAAATGGACTCGAGTCCATTTGAATTTTCCTTGTTTATGTATCGTCGACCCATCTGTGGGTCAGTCGCTTTAAATTAAATGCATAAATATATGTCTTTATGTGGTCAGGTTTATTTTCCAGGTAATTACAACGCTGCTTTTTTTCGTGTTAACTTCACAAAATATTTTAAAAATCTGTTCCTAGAACGACAATGCTTTTCACAGAACTCAGTAGCTGCTTCATGACAAACCAGTTTTAAGTAGTCCTGCGGGAAACAAGCCGGTTGCTGAGGTCATTAAAGGGCATTGTGATGAATATTTATGAGGGCGACATTTTACAATACTGATGGTATCAGATGTAAACAAAAATATTTATGAAAAGTTATGATTATAAATAAATAAAATTAATTAATTAATCTTGTGTAGCAGATGTGTAATACGGCACTTCTACACCCTTGTCTATCAGCTAGCTTTTATGGCGACGTGGTAGTGTCCACTTTGTAATCGAAGGTACGTACTCGGAGTTCAAACCAAGCTCGGGGCAGCTAGGTGGATTTTTTCGTGTTACACGTGAAACACAATTTCACACAATTTGTAATAAACATATGAGCCTTCCCATAACATGAAAAAACAAACACTAATTATTTTGGGCGAAGGTCGTTCTAGGCACGTCGGCAGGTCCGTTTGTCTCGGATACCCACGGTCGGTGAATTACGTAACACTTTATTATTAATTACTGTAGTGTAAACGGAATATAGACTGCAGGTATCCGAAAATTGTTTGTCTAAAATACACCAGTTCACGTGCCTTGAAAAACCTAGGCAGGTGATTTTGGTACAAGCTTGATAAATTATACAAAAGTAAATGAATGAGTAGAAAAAATACAAGGGTTATAAACAAAAACGTTGGAAAATGAAAGTATTATCAACATATTACGCATACACGTCATTTGTAACCGATTCTAACACTGAAATCAGAATATGGTATGTAAAACGTATTTTCATTAAAGAGCCGCTAAGGCATCATTATTAAACTTACGTTTTTTCCATGTGCCCTAAACATGGAGGACTGTAGATACTGCCCATCATAACTTCATGATAATTATATATATTCTAAATCCTGAAGCGACAAGATAACAACAGGTATAATGCGCTACATAATTCTCTTATTTAAAACTCACATCTAGAATTATGGAAAAAAATATATCCCTACTGAGAAATACCCGATGCTTCTAATGCACTAAATGACACTGAATATGAAGCTTTAACACCAGAAGACTTTCTGAATTAAGAACAGGAAAAAAAAAGAGGATGGTGGTCAACACTGAAATCACTTTGAATGTTTGGAAATCATGTAAATTAAAAGTAACAAGGACTTCTTTCACTTGTATGGATATAACTGAATGAAAATATTCTATCACGGGTTCAACCCTTCCGGTAGTTAGGGTTCGCCAGACCTGTAAGCTACAATGCAGCAACTTGAAAAAATATAGCAGTATTGACTCGAATGATGTACATTTATTTATCAAGTGTGCAAATGGGTTCGACAAAATATTGAAATATTAATTACATAAATGAAAGCCGACTGGAATGTTCTTTGTTCATGCCCATTACCGCTGGACGTCATGGAAAAACTGTGAAATACCCCGATGCTCCAAATCCACTAAATGGCACTGAATATGAAACTTCGACACCAGTAGACTTTCTGAATTAAGAACAGAATTTTGCAACCTGCATTCTTGTATCATTTTTTTTCTTATTAAATTCCGAGTTAGAGGATTCAATTTAGATGCTCTTAGCCAATTTATACAGACTTTTGTTGCAGGAGGAAAAATTCTCTATAGTCAAAAGGCGAAGTGAACAAACAATTAAGGGGTCAAACACAACAAGGCATGTATGTTTTGAGATTCTTTATATGGTCATAAATGTTTACACTCTTGCGTTTACATAACAAGCATAACATGTGTACAAAAACTCAAGCATCTTCTCACCTGGCTGTGTTCAAATATTTGTCAAAATTGATCTTTTTTTTTTTCAAAAAATAATCAGTGCTAAAAGCTATCACTTAAACAACACTGCATTTTGTTTTCCTGTTCTACAGTATAATTCTATAGAGCTTTTACAGTATTCCTTTATTAAACGTAAATTAAACATTCGGAAGTATAAAAATTTATTATACAACCACAGGCAAACAATTTTTGTATATTCCTAGCAATAATAACAATATTGACCATATAAATATAGTAGATAAAGATTATAAACAACTTTTCCCATGTACAATTCCTATGTGGATTTATATAAAGTATAAATATCACTGCTCTTTTAAGGTATGAATACGGTACCATGTACCGTACTCCTTTATTTATTTATTAAACAGCTCTGTACACAGATTCCACTACTTAAAGTAAACCAACCCATGATATACAAAAATACAGTATCATAATTATAATAACTGTAATGTGTATTAATAAATTATAAGAAAATTATTTGTTTCCATGGATCAGTTGTCATGGCAACAAGATAATTAACACAACCTATATTTGTTCCTTCAGCTTCCATACATCCTTTTAACCTTGCACACTTTTAACAATACAAGTAGAACTTTTTCTCTTTCTTACTCAATCTAACTGTAAAACAATAAAGATGTTTGTCCCCTAACTTCTTCATTACTTTACAACGTTCATAACTAACAAAATGCAAGAAACTGTTTCAATGTCCCTCACTTAGAAACAGTTTCCCATATTTTTCATAACTTTCACATTGTTCATACAGTTAAAATGTAAATTTTGCAAGCATCTGATTAACACTTCTGTCCCCACTGAAGTCCAAATCAAAAGAATGCAATATATACAAAACATGATTAACAAAAAGCTTCTTTATTTAACATATAAACTTCTAAGCTGACAAACTTTACACAACTTTTTGTTACAATGTACATAAAAAATGAACAAATTCAACTAAAATCTGCTAATATCTGACAAATGGACAATCTAAATTCTCAAAACAAGTCCACCTAAAGGCAAAAATAAAGCAAAACACAAATAACAAATTATAACAAAATGCAAAAAAATGCAAAAAAAATATAACTGGGAATGGAAGAAGCCAGGATATTGTATACATATACTGAGCAATGCATAGTTACAATTTCTTATCATGATTTTTTCCCAAATGCTTCCCAAAAGATACATAAAAATTGTGCATCCATCTACCAATCAAAGCACTTTCTAGAGTGGATGGTCTTAAATTACTTCTAATAAAATGATAAAGCAATTAGTGTAACAGTCTTAAAAGACATGTCTAGGCAAACAGGCAAATTGGTACCTATTCTGTCTTTTGGGGTTTGAAATATGCTACAGGTATTTGGGAAAAATCTAAGCAGCTTAACAAAGCACCAAACATTTACATTACACCAAGAATAAATTATGTTCCTCCTAACATCAAAGTTGCTATGGAAATATTTCAATATATAGCTAAGACTTAAGATCCCACAGTCTGAAAGCGAAAACTTTGCAGATTCTTTGGTCCCTTACTTTTTAGTTTTACTTTAAGCATAAAAATCCAAGCTATTTTAGCATTTGAAATTACAATATCACTTACAATATCATTTTTAACTCTTTTTTTTGTAAAGGGAATGTATATAAAGGCTTTGTTAAAACTTTATCATGTACATTAAAACTTTAAGGAAAATGAGTTATTTCAATTTTTTTTTTCTGAAAAATTATGATATGGCTTAATGAAACACGAACCCTTTACATAAACATAATATACATAGTAACATTTAAACACTTTTGACAAATGACTCCTTATTAATCCTTTCTGTGAGATGTCTGTATTTGTCCGCTTTCCGTTTTGCTGTATCTGTGTAAAAACGTAACGTGCATATTAATGAAATTGCAACAAAAAGTGACGTCCAACAAAAAGTCAACATGAAAGACATTGGCACAATTCTTATTTTTACAATTTCTTTCACCGCTTTTTAGGAGTCAATTTTGGTATTTTCGACATTCTTGTCGGCGTGGTCATGCTTGCTCTTAGTTGTGTGGGTGTGTTAACATTTCTTGTTTGAACAACGTGAGTCTGATATGTGCGTGTAGTTTCATTTCGTCCTCCAACAGTTCTGGTTTCACTCTGCACTGTCGTGAACACTTCTGGTTCACTGACCTCTGATGTTTCACTACCAGTTGGACTGAATGGTCGACTCCCAGTGCTGGCACGACTTGAACTGCGACTTACAGGAGTAGCTGCAAAAAATATAAATCAAATTTAATCCCGTGTCAGAATTTAGACAAATTAGAGTATTCCGCAGAATCTGATGTAATCAGATTTAAAACAGATTTTAAAGGACATGCCATAAACTGGTATCAGACTACAGACACAAATTTTTCGTAAGATTTATTTTCAATTCTTACCGTACATGTTTACAAGCATAAACAGAATGGTCAAAACTGCAGAAAGGAAAGTTCAGTTTAGACATTTATCAGTAGAGGTTGTTCCAATACTTTCTTTAACATAACAAATGTAATTTTTCTCACCAGGACTCTGTAAGTGTCGAGGACTAAACAAAGACTCCCTGGCTCTACTACTGCCATATCTCTTGCTGTCTGGTGTGGTTCCGGACATAATGTTGTGTACCTCACTATCAGGTCCCAGTCTAGCCATGTTCTGACGCCAGGGTGCGCTGTATGTGGTCTTTTCTCGTACCTGTAGAGGGAGAGAGAAATTCGGTAATTTAACTATTTGTGACATCAAAAACTGTTTAACTGCTGAAAGAAATTATGATTTGCACTGACACAGATCTGTCATTTACCAGTGTGAATGTTCTAGATTTCAGAATCTCTTTGTCAATGTTTCCTGGATGCAATAATTTTATCCCAAAATTGAAAGCAATTCTTTTATCTATATTCACAAACTTTTAAGTAAATAAATATGATTCCATATAAACATGGTACAGGGGAAAAAATATCAAATAGATTCACAGGTGATATGAATAATGTGCCTAGTCATATTCTGACTTGACATCAAATAGATTCACAGGTGATATGAATAATGTGCCTAGTCATATTCTGACTTGACATCAAATAGATTCACAGGTGATATAAATAATGTGCCTAGTCATATTCTGACTTGACATCAAATAGATTCACAGGTGATATAAATTATAATATTCATGATAATATTGTTTTCACAAAATCTTGAGCTGAAAAATATATGAAGATAGCAGACACATTATTTAACAATAAATTTATCTATTTATAATTGGCCTAATACTGGTATATTATTTTAACCAACTGCCAAAAAAGATATTTCATCTATTGTACATGTATATATAACAAAAATGAACAACATAACAAAAATGGGTAACAAGAAACAAGGAAACATACAAGTTGAAAAAGACAGACAATTTTTTTATATATAAAGTACATGTGTTCTTTATAATGGATATAAACTACTTATGTACCACAGTGACACTTACCCAGTATGTTTTAGGTTGTGATGACAGACCTTGCTGTCTTGATTTTCTCCTCTGATAGCATTAATATAACAGAAAGTCGTACACATTACTTGTTTACAAATGATCTAATAATGTTTGCATATTTATAAGCACAGACTTAGAAGAAGCAACAGTTTTACAATGTATATTATACATTTTTATACTGTGTATATTAACATTAGCTTAACAGATATGCTGAACAGAGCTCTGCAATTTTTATTTGTGTTTTGTATAACTACACTAACAATACCACTTCCATCTTATTGTTTTTGATTCTATTACATGTATATTTTTTTAACCTTTCCCCCTGTTACAACAATAGCTTTTGCCTTTGCATCCAGTTCCTGCAAATCCAAGCAATCTTATCACTGGGACTGGACTAGTAATTATTCTGTCAGTATATTTTATTTATCAGTATATTTGTCAGAATTTTTTCACCACTGTGAATGATATATGGGTTGTGGAGAAGTCCATTTTTGGAATTTAGTAGGTAAGCATAAAGTATGCATTAATATGGTCTTTGTACTTAAAAGAGAATTAGTTATACCCTGTTTTGAAAGTTTTTTTCTAAGTTTTTTTCTAAACTGATCAAAAACTATGTCTGCTTACCTTAATAACTGGTCCACTTGCATTGCTAGGTGAGCGGGCACTCCATGGTGATGTTGCACCAGAATACGTAGAGCTACCAGAGTAGGAACTTCCACTGGGTGACTTGGACGTGAACCCTGCCATCGACTGACTAACACCCTTGGCCAAAGTGAACTGTTCTCTCAGCTCAGTGTTAGTGCGACCCTTTGCTGTAAAATAAATAATTCTAATATTTACAATAGGGCTTATCCTTCGTTTTCTGTGCAAAGAGAAAGAGAAAAGAAAGAGAAAAGAAATTTGAAGAATCTAAAATCTAGAGAAAATGACAAATTAAAAATAATGAAGATCTACAATTTAAATATTCTATTTAAAATCTATTACTTTGAAATATCTTACTTTACTCTGTATTTTGTAAGAGAAAGCAATTCACCTATGTTCTGAATGTATAATTTTTATGTCTGTTCCTTTAAGATTTATTCATTTATGAAGAATACTGGGAAATGACTGTTCAAGCTCTTTTTAAACTTCTACTTCTAGAAACATTTTTACAACAATCAAGAAACTTGACTGAATCATATTTTTCAGTTATTTATTTTATTTCCTACACAAATTTCTTTTTTATATTACGGCTTTTGGATGTTCTAAACACACACTGAAAACAGTATTTCCCAGAAAAAAAATTCCAAAAATCTGCAATCAACAACAGACAACAACAACAACAACAACAGAACCACCATTACAAACAATATACAGTAACATTTTTATCAAATAACAATATACATTCAAAACAGCATCTCAAAATGCAAATGTGTAGGTACTGTGAACATGTAGCATATTAAAGAAAACAACAACAACAACAAGAATTTTAAATGTCATTAACAAGGACTTTCTGCAACTTTCTCTTGCAATAAAAATTAAATACCATTCATACTGTCAAAACTTCTAATTTCATTTCTTAACAAAATTTTTCTATCATTTTGCTGAAAATCCTTTGGGCTGAATTTCAGTGTTTCTTACAAGTGTTTATGCTTGTCAGCCGTCTATGCTTGTACAGAATGCTGGTATTGAAAGAAATGCAGCTACAAGGCAAAATGTTAGAAATGTTTAAAGAGAATCACCTAACCTATACTGGACAGATGATATTATCATTTACAGGGGTATCCACTGACAATGTAAAGTCCACACACTGAACATTGCAGACCATATTCAGATAGCCTCAATGATCAGAGTGATCATGGTCTGGGCAATGTTCACATCATACAGGCAAAAACTGTTGCCCGCAGCAGAGTACATGTGAGTATTCCTGAATCAGACATGGAAACCTCATCAACTTTTTAGTGCAACTCCAGAAAATTTGCTCAATGAATTTTCAATAGCAGTGTTACAGTTTTAAAATTGTTAGATATGTATCACAAGGAGTCAAACAAAGAGGCAGGTATAACTGTCCACTGGTCTGTTACTTGGTGATACAGAGATTTAATGTAACAACAAATCAATTATCTTGTTAATTATATAACACATGGCAGATATTTTGTGTAAAACAATAATAAAGGTATAAATTTTCAAAAATTATTAGTCAGAATTAGTGATGTCAAGGTAAGAGGGTTTCTTAATTAAGTATGAAATGGTGATATGGCTGAAAATTAGCTTTATTTTCTTTGGCAGCAGAAAATAAGAACATTGTAAATAAGTAAAAATTTTCTGATAGATCAAAAGATCCTACAGCTCTAAGCTTTAAACCTTTTGTAGGTGTCTTTTCAGAGGAAAGGTGTCATAGAAGATATTCAATTAGGTGTTCTAATGTTGTACATTAAAATCCCTTTCAGAATACCAGTACTCTACTGAAAGTATTTCTTATTTCAATTTTCTTCTGCCTTTTCTCAAATGAATATTCAATGACGTTACTGCAATACAAATAACACACAAAACAAGTCATTTTAAGCATCTAGCAAAACTTGTCCAAGATAGCTATCATATCAAAAAACAATCAACAAAACATAACAGATTATGGGTAGAGCAACTCATTCCATAAATACTGCAAGCTGTAACAGAACATGTATTTTTTTCAATGATATAAGGAGCTAGGGTCACAACAATCATTCCTAAAATAGAAACATTTTTACAACCCTGCTCTAAAGCTGTGCGGTATTTGAATCGGAATCGGTTCTGTCTCCAGACGCCCACTGTGTCGGAAAAGAGAAAAAAATAAGAGGTACACAACAATGCAAGGAAAGTGAAAAGTTTTGGTTTGTTCTCATCTTTTTCTGTATAAAAACATGCAGTGACATTACAGATATTCGAATCTTCCTCCATTTTAGCACACAGAAAGAAGTATACACTGTCCTAAAAGTTGTTTTCCGATAATCGCACAATTTTTCATGCGCTGAGCACCCAAACAGGGGCACCAACATCAGCATCAAAGGGAAGATAACTCTTAGAAGTATTGTTCCAAAGACCTGTGCTAATTATTTAAACAAATGATATCAGGAAGATGAAATACTTTCAGAATAAACTTTTCACTCAAAACTGTGGATGAAAAATGTACAAAAATATGGCATTACAATACATTTCATGTACACAACATAAATTACCTGTTTTTAATGAAATGACATTGGCAAATCGTATTATATACCCTAGTGAAACACATTTGTACTTATCATTGATTCATCAATAGGTTCAGAGTTATATGACCAATCAATTAAGTACACAAATGTATAGACTACATTGTTTCTATAAGGAACGTTGACTGTTATTGTTTTGAAATCTATTAATAGTAACAAGTAACTGATAAGAGATACAGGTAACTTTTTGAAGGTTGGCAAAAACATGGCGGTTGATAAAAATGCAAAACATAGTAATTTTGTAATTACAGTTACAAAGTCATTTTTCATCAAATAATTCAACATTTTATATCATTTAAAAGGTCTGTAAACTCATATTTTACATATTTAAAAAATAATTGTCAAAACTGTTTACTTTTTTATTTGTAAATGGTTAAACACAGTGCATCTGAGCTGCTAGAAAAATGCTGAAATGACAGGTATAAATTAGTTAAGTTTTCTTTTTTAAAAGCAAAAATTCAAAATCTGCTAATATTTTCAAAATATGAATTTAAAGAGCTTTAAAATGATATAAGAATCTTAAAATTCAGCTGACAAAGAAAAAGGTTATCTAAAGTTAAAAATTCTGCTGCTATCAAATGTATATAAATATTGGTTCTTTTTTGCCAACCAGTAGTTCAGCTATATTTTGGTAACAGGTGCTTGTGATGTCATCAGTCAATGTGCCTATAACTTGATAACAAAGACAGATTTTGGGTTGGTCAAGGGACCTGTCTGATCAACTTGATGTCTGTACCTACTATCTAATTCAAGGTGAGGTAAAAAATCATGCAGACTTAAATCAAGCAAAGAAATCTTCATTCAATACAAAATTGTTTGTGATTTTTACCATATTTTCAGACAGACAAGTATTACATTAAGAAATAATGTCTTAGCAGCTTTAGGATTTTTCAGATTTCCTTGCTTAGTAAAAATGCAAATCCAGGTGACATTGGTTCATAAGTAACTGGTGTGATTTTTATATATATATATAAATAAAAAAAGCTGTCAATATAAATCAACTGACCATTAATTTTCCAAAATGTATTTCACCATTAGAAATAAAGACCAATTCTCTGTTTGTTATTATAACAGAGAGACAGTCCACAAGCCTGGATCTGCAAACAATACTTTTACAAAAATACAAAAAAGGTCCCAAAAAGGGCAACAACAATGTCAAGCCCTCTGCAATATAAAAAACTACAAAAACCTATGGATGAAAAAGAAGTGATAACAAAGCATGAACATGTATATTACAACAATAAAAATGAATGTAGAGATGCCAGCATTTGGGTATATTTTGTCATTTCAAATGTTATCAAATTAAAAAGTATTGAACTTCAAGAATTCAAAATATATTTTCATTTAATAACTTCAAGGCAAGATTAACTTTAAAGATTCAATGTAAACATATCAAATAACTTCTCACGAACATTTTGGAAAACAGGCAAGTCATTCCACTTGTAGTGTGTTTTCTTTTTCTTTCTGTTTTTTTGTTTTTTGTTTTTTTGTTTTTTGTTTTTTGTTGTTTTTTTTTAACAGAGCCAAATATGTGTACTTCATTTGTATGTCAAGGTAAGCCAGCATCTCTGTTTATATCATGGTGACTTCATACTCACTCTCAAAACATGTAACACTCTCAAGATGAGTCAGGAACAATTTTCCATGGTCTATGATAGCATGAACATACAACTGATTGATTATAAATTGGAAAAGGTGTTCCATGGAAAATGAAGGTACTATTATGTTCATGACATATTAAGAATTTATGTAATACATAAAAAAATTCATGGTTTATCCAGGGAAAAAACATGAAGATAACTTATTATAACAAAAGAAATTTCCATGGGCAATGAGGTCTAGAATACATGTAAATGGGTATAAATGGTTATTTTCATGGAATATGGGTATAAACAAATGACAAACTAAACCTGAACACAATGATTTTAAGAGTTCATCTATCTAAACTGAACTACCTAAACTTAAAGAATTGTTTTAATTTATCTAGGAAGGTAAGAAACTCTGCTTTAAGTATTTTTCATATTTTTACAGCCTTAACATTGATTTTCTCATCTTCACTTTGAAATAAATTGTTTTCCATGTTTCAAATGTCTAAAAAAACATGTTTTTGAATGTTTCAGCAGTCAAACACTAAGAATGTATAGGTGTGAATACCCAACACAGAAAATGTTCTGAAAAATAGATTTTACAAATTCATATTATGACAATAACTTGCCATGACAAATATTTCTTATGATATATCAAAAATGACCACTAACAAATCATACAGACACCACAAGAACATAACTGATCACATAAATTTCTGGCATAATCTGGCCCAATGCAAAAATAAAACGCTCAAAGGAGTTAAATCTTCAAAACTAAATTTTCTCAAAGCATTTAAACTGAAAACAAGTCCCAAACATAAAAATGCAATTCGACCTCTACAACCTATATACATGTACATGATTCACTTTCCCATTCACCAGCTAAATTCTTTTACCTTCTTCTGCTAAGATCAGCAGAATGGGCCAATCTGGGTAGGCATGATAATGTAATTGTCTGTGTTAACTCTTAATTTTAACTATTAACTTACTAATCTGTATGATATATGACTAAATATACACAGTATGATAGAAGCTATTGAAAATGGCGACAAAAAAATATTCATTTTGGGAATTGTAGAAATTGTGTTTTTGTTGAGTTGGCAACTTTCATATTAAACTAACTCAGCAGGTAGATATTAACAACCTGTATGTGTTCTTTATTCTATGCTTAATAATACAATTGTATAAATGCAACAATTTAAGCACACCTAGTAGCTAGACAAACAAGCAAAACCTGTGCAACTTTCTTATGTATATTTATACATTATTTGTACTTTAAAACATTACTGTACACTTCTGATATGTACTAATTGTACAGATGCACAAATTTACAACAGTGTGAAATGATACACCTTAAATCAGCCAGACAGCATGAGAATTATTGAAAATTAGGCTACTTATTCCACCTTGTAAGAGTTCGACAGTGTTTAGATAACTGGCCATCTTTTTGGTAGACAAAAGTGTACAGTTGAAGTTTTATGTTGTGTAAACAAGTCTGGATATGGACATTATAGTCTGTACAGTACCAATGTGTTAGTAAACAGTTCAAAGTATATGTCAAAGTTTTGGAAGATGAAGATTAAGGTTTTAGTAAGGGAATAAGGTATGTGTGTGCAGCTATGAGGTATAATTGTATGTAACTGTTCATAGATACATTATCTGTTTAATGATTTATGTGCTGACAAACAAAGTATGTGGCCTTTGAATATATATATGGCTTTTGAGAAGCAGAAGCATAGACAATGTTCAGGTTGGATGGTGAAAAGTAACATATTCACACACTTCTACTGTAGAAATGTTCTGAAAGTAGCACTTTGAAAGTAGAAAAGGACAGTTTTCAAACAGCCACTTTTAACCTTCTACGTATTTACACGTATTCCAATGTCAGCATTATTAAAATGCAAAGATAAATTTCATTTTGTACATCTAATAAAGAAGTATATACCTATATGAATTTTTTTCCATTTGACAATTTTTACTTAATTTTTTTTTTCTTTAAATTTAAAGCAGAAATCAAACACATAGAGACATGTTCATGTGCTCATTCCAAACAAAAAGAGTTCTGAGCATGAAGACAGACACAGACTCGGCTAAGCTTGTTTTTTTTCTGGTTAAAACATTGAGAAAAAAAAACAAACTTAAACTTGCAAAAACATTACTGAGAGAAGCTTAGATCTGGCACACACATGGTTACAGATTAGCACTTTTGAACGCCACAAAAAAACATGGAAGTTTACAGACTGTGCATACCTAGTTCTCGTGCTATAGACATGTACAAGAGACAATTTGTGAGTTATATTTCAGAGTTCAAAATATAGAAGACCGACATCGTGTTATAAGACAGTTTACAGCTGAAACAAAATATAGTTTAGTGAGAAACAAGTCTGAAAGTATCTATAGATTCTATTGTTCACACTGAAATTAAAAAGTTCAACTGTGAGTTACAATGCCAGTCCAGATGAAGTGAGACAACATGACTGGCTACATGCCTGTATTTTACATGGGAAGACTCTACAGCAAAGAATCAAATTAAACCATAAATCAAGAGACAGGGATATTTGCAACTTGTAAAACAGAAAATGTGTCTAGTCATTTGAATAAGGAATGTGAACTTTTGAAAACAATATGTATTATTCACCAAGACCCTCTGGTCCAAGTCGCATTTTATATGACTTGGTAGCTTTTGGAGCTTTCACTTCTATAAATGTCTCTCCGATAGGCCCTACAAACATTGTAGTATAAGAACACTGAGGATTTGGCACTAGACTGGAGCAAGCACCTTTATAATTCAACAAAACTTGATCCAGTTCTGCACCAAGCTCTCGAGTCATGTACATCTTTACATTTACTACATTGCATTACTTGTGTACTTGTATGAATACAGACAGAATCGTAGAAACACCCTTGACCTTTAAAGACTAGCTTGGTTAAAGACAGCTTAAAGCTCAGCAAGCTTAGAAAGCTCAGAAACGGTAGAGATAGAGCAAGTACATCAAGTGATCCTTACTTCATACATTTCTAAACAACAGTCATCTATCAAGAATTATGGTATTGCTACTGGCATCCAAAACTTATCCAAGTCCTAATCTGTTTTCACCCTTTTGTATCTCGGAAGAACACTTTTAGTTTAATCTTATAGCATAAATCTAACAGCAGCTTAACAGATGAAGAATTAACAACTCTAATGCACTATTACAAATAATGAAAATGTGATAGAAAGTGAAAATACCTCGACAAGGATCGTTCTTTACCAGGAACTCGTCAAGGGCCATCCAGCCACCACCTACTCGTACCATCACAGTGCTGCGTAGAATACGTACAAGGCGCAACTTCTGAGAATCTCCAAACTGCAAGGTGTGCAAAACAGAAAACTTGAAAACATGCAGAAAAGGTAATCAATGAAGCTACATGTTAAATGAATACTTAAATACTAAGTTCCTTGGCTGAATTTAAGACCTGAGTAACTTCACAATAGTTCTAAGTTATCCTAGGAATACAAAAGTTAATTGTGTGATACTGGACACGTACTCTTTTAATAAAATTTACTATACAAAAACACTCGAGACTAAAACACTCAAGTTACTGTACAAACTTACCCTGTATTTTCCTTCTCCAATCTTGTGTATTCTGTACTGCTTGACGCAGGTACACTTGTGTACTTGTCTCTTCACTTCATCTTGTATGAGTTCTGACTCATTCACAGGTTCAGGCTGAAAACGAAGTGACAGATGTGAATTCCAGATAATGCATGCAGTAAGAACAGAGTCCCAGTGTGTATTTGCCAAAGATGCACAGTGTTCTCATTACTTTTTTGTTATTTAGCATGACTTCTGACCTATATCACAGCAGCCAAACACAATCTGGTTTATCAAAAGTTTTCAACAGAATTTTTGTTTATCCCTGTGAAAGACCAGTGCAAACTTTTTTCCTTCCTTTGAATTCATCTCATTTCTAATTTAAAATTCAAACAAGAAACATGGCAATGCCACGAAACCAGGTTTTCAAAAATGTTGTTCTGATTCTATACTATAGTATGAATTTTGGAATGAAGATTGCTATGAATATTCAAAAGATTATAACATGACATGAAGGAAAAGATAATATTCATGAGAATACATGATAATGAGTAGGATGTAAATTTCGGCTAACAATACTGTCTGCAAGGAGTATACTTAATAATGAGACAACAATTTCTGCACGTCATCTTGATGTGGTAAACATTTGTCTGAAGTTTCATCAAAATTCTTCAAAGGGTTGAAGAGTTACAGAGCGGACAGGATTTTCAATGTTAATGTCACTGTGACCTTGACCTTGGAGCCATCAAAATTCTTCAAAGGGTTGAAGAGTTACAGAGCGGACAGGATTTTCAATGTTAATGTCACTGTGACCTTGACCTTGGAGCCAGCCATGCGGAACATGCGTTCTGCACGTCATCTTGATGTGGTAAACATTTGTCTGAAGTTTCATCAAAATTCTTCAAAGGGTTGAAGAGTTACAGAGCGGACAGGATTTTCAATGTTAATGTCACTGTGACCTTGACCTTGGAGCCAGCCATGCGGAACATGCGTTCTGCACGTCATCTTGATGTGGTAAACATTTGTCTGAAGTTTCATCAAAATTCTTCAAAGGGTTGAAGAGTTACAGAGCGGACAGGATTTTCAATGTTAATGTCACTGTGACCTTGACCTTGGAGCCAGCCATGCGGAACATGCGTTCTGCACGTCATCTTGATGTGGTAAACATTTGTCTGAAGTTTCATCAAAATTCTTCAAAGGGTTGAAGAGTTACAGAGCGGACAGGATTTTCAATGTTAATGTCACTGTGACCTTGACCTTGGAGCCAGCCATGCGGAACATGCGTTCTGCACGTCATCTTGATGTGGTAAACATTTGTCTGAAGTTTCATCAAAATTCTTCAAAGGGTTGAAGAGTTACAGAGCGGACACAATTTCGTTTGACGCCCGCCCATCCGCCCATCCGCCCGCCATACCCCAATCTAATAACCAGGATTTTCAAAATTGAAAACCTGGTTAATAAATACACCCTGGCCACTCAAAGCAGTTAATGTGAAGGCTGAAAAATAAACCAATAACTGTTTCTGTTTTGGTATATTTCAATCCTTGGCAAATACAGTTACACAATACATTGAAACAGAATTAAGATGTACAGAAATTAAACACAGTACTTGGTTGTTATGGTGAAAATGAGATTTCTCTTTCTTTCATCTCACAAATAGAAAGAACTATGTCTATCTGGCTAAAATCTTTTTAAGACAAAAAACAATCTACAACACATGAAGAAAGCAACATTCACTTACAAAAAAGCACAGCAAACTAACATAAAAGGCTAGGAATAATGGTGTATTTCTCTTTAATTTAAACCAATTAAGTTACACAATGTGTGTTCCTGTGCAAGTTAATTGTATTAAGCTATCTACTGAAAAAAAAACAACACTAATGTTATATCTAATCTGTCGGTGAGTTATCAATGAACAAGAAACAATTCTACACAACATTATCACATGGACGTGCACAAACATTTGATCTTTTTACCCCTCCATCTGCCACCCATGTCTTGTTTTCATTCTAATTATTTCAGCCATAACTTATCTTAATTTCAACCAAAAACCATTCTGTCATAAAACAGTTGGACCCCTAATGTAAGTTCCAGAGCCCCACAATCTCCAATATTATGTTAGCAAAACCTCAGAAAAGCTGTCTTTATCAACAGATTAACGAAATCTAAAACAATTTCTGTAGTATAACATAGTACCAATTTAACAACAAATGGCAACAAAACTTGGAATGAAAAGGGGAGAGTATAAGTTTATCTTTATTTCTAGCAGCTATTGTTACACAAAGGAGATAAAAAAGAAAGCAACACAATTGCAGAAAATACCATCTTATTACCTATGCTTCTAATGAAATTAAAGTGATCATATGCTATAAATCTAAAGCTTTCATGGTAACTGTGTTTTAAACCTCTTCTCAAAATTATGGTTATTCAATCCTTAAAAGGCTTAGGGAATTTCTTTTTTCAGTGTTAAAGGTAACCCTACCTGGTTAATGTTATGATACTTGAAAATTAAATATTACGACAACATTGTTATTGTGATCTATGCAGTATTTTTAGTTATTGGTAACACAGTGACTAAGTGTTGAATGTTCATTGAAACTTTACGTTGTTGCATTACTGTTACCGTGACAATTGTTATAAATGGCTTGACTCTAGTGAACTTTCAGATCTTTGATTTTTCATTAAGTTATTTGACAGGTAACTTATGTTCAAAAGACTTCACCTCAAAAACATTGACTGGACAATATGAAATGATGTCAAAGTATACAATCTGCTAACAATGGCCTAATAAATTTTCTTTCTAAATACATGTAGTTTTATTTCTGTACTTTAGTCTTTCCAATATTTTAATAACAAGTATCCACTTAACATATTTTCACATGTTTTTGAAACAGATATGTCTGAAAATACTCAATTATTCTGTTGGAGTTCTTGCGTATATTACAAAAATGTCTAAGGTGTTAGCAAACTGAATATTGATAAAATTTCTGCAATTTAAAGAGAGTACTACAGAAGCATGCAAACAACAGACATGCTCATCAACTGAAGTGGTGAAGCAGACGGGATAAAAACAAGAGGGCCATGATGGCCCTAGATCGCTCACCTGAGTACTTTGGCTGTAGGTTTGCTGTTAAGCAGTATTTCATTTTTTAATTGAAAATATGTAAGTGCCTACAAACCAAATATGTAAAATATCAGTCAATAAATAAAGGCTCTACAACAGAAAGTAGAAATACCTTTTATAAGCTATGGTGACCTTGACCTTGACCCAGTGACCTCAAACCCTACCCATGGGTAGAGGTTCATGCAAGGAACCTCTATACTGAATATCAAAGATATTGGTCTATAAACGAAGGCTCTATGAGGTACAGTAGATAAATCTACTTTTAGCCTCTGTGACCTTTAACCTAATCCAATAATTTGAAAAAGCTTGATAAAGCTTGCTTCATGCCAAATTTTAAAATTCTAGGTCTTGTGGTTTCAGACAAGAAGATTTTTAAAGATTTTCTTCTATATTGTTTTTTAAAACTTGTGACCCCTCGGGCGGGGCCAATAGTGACCCCAGGGACATTTTTCTAACAAACTTGGTAGAGGTCCACTAGACAATGCTACACACCAAATATCTAAGCTCTATAACTTACGGTTTCTAACAAGAAGATTTTTTTAGATTTTCTTATATAACTCTATGTAAAACTAGTGGCCCCTGTGGCGGGGCCATTTTTGACCCAGAGGCCATGATTTATACAAACTTGGTAGAGGTCCACTAGACAATGCTACACACCAAATATCTAAGCTCTATAACTTACGGTTTCTGACAAGAAGATTTTTTAAGATTTTCCTATATAACTCTATTTAAAATTAGTGGCCCCTGAGGCGGGGTCATTTTTGACCCAGAGGCCAGGATTTGAACAAACTTGGTAGAGGTCCACTAGACAATGCTACACACCAAATATCTAAGCTCTATAACTTACGGTTTCTGACAAGAAGATTTTTTTAAGATTTTCCTATATAACTCTATGTAAAACTAGTGGCCCCTGGGGCGGGGCCATTTTTGACCCAGAGGCCATGATTTGAATAAACTTGGTAGAGGTCTACTAGACAATGCTACACACCAAATATCTAAGCTCTATAACTTACGGTTTCTGACAAGAAGATTTTTTAAGATTTTCCTATATAACTCTATGTAAAATTAGTGGCCCCTGGGGCGGGGTCATTTTTGACCCAGAGGCCAGGATTTGAACAAACTTGGTAAAGGTCTACTAGACAATGCTACACACCAAATATCTAAGCTCTATAACTTAAGGTTTCTGACAAGAAGATTTTTTAAGATTTTCCTATATAACTCTATGTAAAACTAGTGGCCCCTGGGGCGGGGTCATTTTTGACCCAGAGGCCAGGATTTGAACAAACTTGGTAGAGGTCCACTAGACAATGCTACACACCAAATATCTTAGCTCTATAACTTACGGTTTCTGACAAGAAGATTTTTTTAAGATTTTCCTATATAACTCTATGTAAAACAAGTGACCCCCGGGGCAGGGCCATTTTTCACCCAGAGGCCATGATTTGAACAAACTTGGTAGAGGTCCACTAGACAATGCTAAATATCTTAACTCTAGGCCTTGTGGTTTCTGACAAGAAGATTTTTAAGTTTTCCCTATATAACTCTATGTAAAATCAACTGACCCCTGGGGTGGGGTCAGTTTTGTCCCCAGGGACATAATTTGAACAAACTTGGTAGAGGTCCACTAGATGATGCTTCATACCAAATATCAAAGCTCCAGGCCTTGTGGTTTCGGAGAAGAAGATTTTTAAAGATCCAACTTATAAAATCTATTTTTAGCTCCAGTGAACCAGAAATGCAATGGACCAGAACCATTTGAACAATCTTGGTAGAGCTTCATGCAAGGAACATCCCAGGCAAGTTTCATTAAATTTGCCCCATTGGTTTCAGAGGAGATGTCGTTTGAATGAAAAGTTGACGACGGACGGACGGACGGACTGACGGACGACGGACAAAGACTGATCAGAAAAGCTCACCCTGAGCACTTTGTGCTCAGGTGAGCTAAAAAGGCAAAAACATTGCAAACAGAAAGATCATGTCTGTTCACTGTATCTGGAAACCAAGAGAAGTTTGTTTCCATGACAACCTGTAAATGGTTAAACTATGAAACCGTTACCTTTTTGTTTGTGGCTTTAGTTTTCTGTGGAGAGAGATACATGGTGTCAAAGGTTGAAGCCGATAATAACATGCTTTGCATTCTCACATTTTAAAATGGTAAGATGGCATGATAAAATGATATTTGTTCTATTTTTTCTGCCATTCTGATAACACAGAATAAACTTGATACACTATATCAGATTGAAATCAGAAAGTATTTACAACAGACATCACATTTTAACAAAAAACTGTAAACATCTTTCTAGCAAAATTTTCTTTTTGCCAACATCCATTGTTCTGATCAAAAGAAATGAAATATATTAATTTACCTTGAATTAAAATGAATGCTGAAATCAATTAATTTAACAAGACTGTTACATCTGTCTTTCTTCACAATGTCCCCCAAAATTAGTGGCCAGAAAACATAAAACAATGACATTTTATAGGCTGCCATACAAAAAGCCTGAAAGAACTCTCTAGAAACACTGTTTTTTTTGTCTTGGAAAGACATGGTATGATGAATCAAGACTTTGTAGCACAACTGATTATGAACAAGGCCAGGAGAATCAACAGGCATACTTTTGTTTAAGACGAAAGACAAGTAATTCAGATAATTTGCAATGAAATTACACCTTACTTTTTTCTCCACAATGCAATCCTTCAACATAGTTTCATCCTGATTTTTTGAAGTAAATAATGGTAAAATAAAAATTTCAATACAACAAGAAGACTATGGGAAGCCTATCATAGCAAACATCAACAGCCGAAATAACCTGCATGTATGCACTTGCTTCTATCAATGTACCACTAGCACATTCCATTACATTAAAAATTTACATTAAACGACTTTTCACCCCTTAGGCTTGCTACAAACCCTACCATATTTATGATTTATGAAGAGGTTTGTTCTACAGGGGTGAAAAGTTCAAACTAAACATTAAACAATAAAGCACAGAAAATTAAATTTAGAACAATATATAAACAGCCTTAGGCCATGCAATGTTCAGCAATGATGGAACTGTTTTAATAAACGGGAGATCTACACAAAACAAACATTTCTTTTACACATTAGTATTATTGAGTTATAAGGTACAGGAAAAGATACACAACACAGACAGTATGTATATTTTATGTACTGTGTATTTTCAAGTGTAACTATGCCCTAAAATCCATGTGACTAGAATAAATATCCCTTCAACATGTGGGCCCTGATATTAATAGATATGGCCCTTAAAAAGCATACAATTAAGAGGGAAAAGATTTGAATTGTATAAAAATTGTTAATCAAGTGCCAATTTCAGTGGAAAAAATATCCAGTAGGAAAGTTCTAACTAAAAAAAAACTTTTCAGTAGTTTGTATAAAATGCTACAAAGAAATATATGGAACTATTCCACACAGATTCTAACTGAAACCCTAACCCTAAAAGCCTACCTAAGATATACTAAACAATAATATCTTACAAAGAATTTAGCTCAATTAATCGTTTTTATCCATTTTCATTTTTAAATGTACAAAAATTTCATAGGCATACAATATGATATTAAAAAAATACTTAACAACTGCAAAAGAAAAAATCCAAGATGAAACTGATAAATAAAATATGAAACTTACATCTCTGTTGGGTCGGAGTGCGGCAACAAACTCATTGTAATCAATAAAACCATCACCGTCTCGATCAAATATGTTTGCAACCGCTTCCATTTCCATCGGTGTTGTCTGGAATCCTACAAAGATCACATAAACATAACTAGATACTTAACTTTTTTGTTCCACTGCATTATAATCTTTTATATTTGAGTAGCAAGTCAGTTTATTCAATTCAATGAGGCCACATTCTCGATCAGTCAAAGCCTTACAATGAAATTAAACCAAAACAATACAAAACCCGTACTTGACATCATAATTCCTTCAATAAATTCCTCCCGTGTGACTTTTCCATCTCGGTCACGATCTTGACGACGGAAGAAATCCATGATTCGTGATTTATTGTGGTGCATCCATGTAAGGTAACGTTTTCTCCAGTCATCAAACTTGAAATTCTTCATTCTCTCCAACTGAAACAGAAAATAAAAAGTGTAATAACTCTTCCACAAAAAATGCACCGTATTTCTCAAAGCATTTTTGTCACAAAAAAGAATGACAGTCAGTTTTTGGCTCAAAATTCAATGTCATCTTGTATCTTATGTAACCTCTGAGTTTTGTTTGAATTCAGGCAGAAGTCATTAAGCTGAATCAATATAAACTGTAAGAACTTACTTCCCAGCCAATGTAAAGAAAACAGATTTCAACTAATAAACAGTTCTGTAGCTTACTTCATTGAGGTAGTCAAGAGCTTCCTGGAGCCGTCTCTGTCTCTCCATAGATGACAGCCAGACTTGACGCCACTTGTTGTACAAGGCCCCAACACGTGGGTTCCTGAAGCCAGTTTCTGGTGTGCGCCTTCCATCATCATAACCACGTCTAGAATAAAGGTTTATTTCATTAAAGTGGATTGTGTTACATATTATTTTCAGGAAATTTAAAATTACAAAACAATAATATTAGTAACCATGTGTAGCTTTCACGTAACTTTTCAACAATTCCATATAGATGTAGTTATCACAAGCTGCACAGAAAGATACACAATAAATGTACACCTTATCTTTACAACTGAGCTGCCTTTTGAAAACTGATCACATAAGCTAAATTACATAACTGTTACTTGTTAAAAAGTTGTTTTATACACAAACTGTACATCCATACATACACAGTCACTTATTAAACAGCATGTGACGTACCTTGGTGTGCCATATTTGACAGGTGTTGGTGTCCGCCTGCCAGACAATCCTTTATACATTGGGATGTGAGACACTGGCTCACCAGCGACAGAACCTGTTCTCTGTCGGCGATCATTCTTAGTCAGCTGATCTATCTCGGGCTGCTTGCCAGACATCTCATTCTGGAAGTCCTTTTAACAAATATAATAATTTCTTCAATTTTAATATTTCCCAGCTGAAATAGTCATCCCACACTTGGATAAATGTGAAAGAAAGAGAAAGGAACTGAAGATATTTTTTTTATTCATATAAAAACTGATCATTGAGGAAGAACTTTTTTTTATATTTTTGACACTTAAAATAGGATTATCTTCATATCAAATAGTTCAGAAAATTGAAGAATGCCTACCAGATGTTCTTTTATAAGTTGGTTGATGATGTCCACATCATCGGGTATAGGTTCGGCACTGTCATTGAAGAGTTTGGTCTCAGCACCATTCAACCATGCAATCAACTCCTCCAGTAGCTGGTTGTTCTTACGCAGAGTAGACAGACCCTCTCTCAGCCTGTTACCTCTCTGTCGACTCCAGTTGCTCACCTAAGTCACACAAATTAACATTAAAGATATTTGAAAAATGGCATAAATTTTCAATATTTACTTCAACTTTCATTAAAACGCAGCTCGCTGGAACAGCTGATAAAATTTTGGAGAATATACCTAAATTGCTGACCAATACTTTTAAAAAGATGAAAAAAAATACAGGAAATCCGACAAAAAAAGAAGGTTAAAACAATGACTATCTTGTAAATTCTATAATCTGTTGCTTACCTCTTCCCATCTTGCCTTCAGTACAGAAAGCCAGTGTTTGAGTGTAGAAACTGCGTCAGGATGACATCTCTTCATTATGTCCTGTCCGATGTTCAGGGTCTCACGCAGTATGCCTTCCTGTCGTAAGAACTCTTCCTCAAAGGTTTTGTGCTCCTCAATCTGTTTGATAATCTCGTTCTCATCATCAGGTAGTGGCCCTTTGTATCGTAACTGTCTTTCGGCTGATGCTAGCCATGCAATCAGACCCTGTGCCTTCTTGTGGAAATCTTCAGCCTGAGAAATTGAAAGAAGGGAAGTATGTCAAACTGACTGTTGGACAAAGCATGGTCAGTAAATGAACATCCTCAATCAGTATCAGAAATGCATCAACAGGTTAGTTTTAATAAAATGTCTTTTTGTTAAAATATAGACATGCCATTTTTTCTATTATCAGTTTTATATTAAATTTTAGTTCTTAATTCTATATTCTGTATAGATTTATAACTGAACTTTTTTGTGACCTAAAGTTAATTATAATAATTTTTACCAATTTCTGTGCCTGTTCCAGCCTTTCTTGTTTGTTCACACTAAGCTTACAGACACGGTCCCACATTGTTGTGAGCTCAATAAGCTGAGCTTGCTGCTGTGAGGTGTCCTCTTCTGACTTGTCAAGGAGCTCACGAGCTCGTTTACGTACAAAGGACACATTGTTAGCTCTAGCCCCAAGTTCTTGTTGGAATGCCTATGGTTATACAAATTGTAAAATAACATATAAAGAAATGAAATGAAAAAGCACTCTTAAACTACAGGTCAGTTTATAGAGAAAATCGGATTCTGAATAGTCAAGACTTTTAACTAATTTTTCATTTGTATTAGGGAGTAGCCATACATCACGACTTCACCAAAACTTTTTTAAAATGAATTTTTGATTTGTGCTGAAGAGCTGCCATCTACACTCTGAGCATTCTGAGGTAAGAATCATTTTCTACATAAATCCTTACTCATTATTACATGATAATACTGAGGTATGATGTTTAACCAATGCAAGAAGTGCTATATTTTATACCTTATGTTCCTCAACAAGATTGTTGACTGTGTCTATGTCTCCATGTACCATCTGATCCTCTCCAAGGCCTGGTTCTACTTTAGCTAACCAGTCTAACAGAGCTTGTAAGGCATCATTAAACTGGCCAGAAAACAACAGGGCTTCTTCTAACTTCCTTTGCCTGAAAACAAATGGTTGTCAGTATTATGATAACTGTGTACGTTTGAAAACTCTGAACAATATTTTTTGTTTATGATGTTCTTATTTCCTTGCATATGTGAAGTCAAAGCTGCTTCTTGTAAGCAGTGGCCACTATAAGAAATTTTAAGGACTTCACTTTTCATATCAGCAATCTTAAATTCAAAACGGCTTCTTCTAAAACTTCCAAGTTTTACTGTACCATTAACAGTAAATGACTTTTTATGGCCCTTTATTTTTTATCTTTTTTCATTATTTCCATACCTATCCACAGATTTTCCACAAACAGCATTCCATTTCTGTTTCAGATGGTGTAACATCTCATTAAGTATGGGCATGTCTTCCTCTGGTGATCGTTCCTTTAAGGTACGACCTGCACGGTTAACGTTGTCATATATCGGCTGTTTGGCTCCAAGGCTCTTCTGGAACTCCTACAAATAAAAAAACATTCTTTAAAGAGATCATTAAACCAACTTCTTTTAATGGGTAAACTGCTTTTGTTTTATCAAAATTATGTTAACTCGTCAGTTTTTAAAATTAAATGCCGTCCCAAAATCACTCAAGCGTGTGTTTGGCTAGGAATCCAGTACTGTTGTAATTATTCGTTTAGCATTTCAGTTTTTATTACATTGTATTGGAATGATAATTTGTTTACTGCTTTATTCTTTCCTTTTCACAACCATTGTTCTAAAACTTATTCAACATATACACAATTTTATGAATGCTCACTTTAAATCATGATAAAAAAGCAAACCTTATGTTTAGCAATCTGTCCTTTGATTTTGACTGGATCATTTCCAACAGACTGGTCCTGGTTAAGCCTCCATTCAGATTCCTCTAGCCATCCCATCAGACCTTTTAACATCTCATTAAACTGTTAAACAAAAAGAATATTTGGTCAAGGTGACCAAGAAGTACTCTAGTGGACAAACGGTAAGTAAAACTGCCTTTTTTTCAAAACCACCAGTTTGAAATAGATAAAAGACATATTGGTTTCATGGTCTTGAGCATAAAAACAATTTACTCTGTTATCTCATGATTAAATCACTGGTCAAGTATGTCATTAACCATTTTGTACTGGACTTAAAAAAAATGAGCAGAGTTAAAATCACAGTACCACCTGACAGGACAGAAATCAAAAACAGCCAAACTGAGGAAATATTAGAGCTTGTTTTTGGTATTGCGTGAGCAGCTACCCACCTGTTCAGCCTCCTTGTATCCTCGCTCTAGATGTCGGGTCCTCTCAGCACTGCGGGACACAATTTTCTCCCAGCGCTGCTGAACACTTGACAATAAGTTCTTGATAAGTACAACATCCTGTTTCTGGCTGAAGTACTTCAGGTGTGTGCCTGTCTTGTCAAGTTTGATCATAGCTTCACGATGGATGGCTATGTCTTTTTGTAAAGCCTGTAATAGAAAGATGTAACTTCTAATTCCCCTACCTCAGTTAAAGACTAATTTAAGTGCAGAGAGTCCTCATTCTTATAGTGTACATTTACATATTCTGAAATTTTTAATAGTGATTATACTGTTGCCTCTCACGTTTTAGTGGGTAGTTAATTCAACAGACTGCCATACATCTTTTTTATTGAAGGTGACACATCTTGATACCTGCTTAATGGGTATCACATCCATTTTTTTCCCTACAGTATCAGAATATTCATCTTTCCTATCAAATATCCTTTGCAAATCAATCAATCCATTCAGAATCACCCCTTGAAACATACCCAAGTATTCGGATAAAAACAAAAGGCATAAAACATTACCTTCTGGTCTTTGATTTGTTCGGAGACGTGTGCAATCACTCGGCTGACTGGTTTCATGTGATTCAGTATCTTCTCAGTGTCCGTCAACCAGGCAATAAAGGTATTTAGGTCAGCATGGAAATTGTTTGCCTGGCTCACAGCTTGCTCAAGCTTACCCTGAAAAACAAGAAAATAACATCCTATCTGAGCGGAAAAAAGAAACCAACAATTATGTAAGTCCACCCTTGTACACGCAATAAAGTCCCAAAAATGAAGAAGCATTAAAGTCACAAAAACGCACTGTGCTAAACTCCTTTATAGATAAAATGAGATAGGATCAGGCATAAGAATATGTACATCGTTCCAATAACATAGGTATTAGTTTTCAAAAGGGACACAGACCTCATACCTTTCATTACTAAAAAAATTCAGGTAACAACAGACAAAAAGAAAAATTAAGTCCTTAACCCTTCATTTTGAAATGGCAAAACTGTACCTTGTTTCATTCATAACTGACCTTTGAAATGAAATGCAATTGCAGTATGTGCAAGCTTGAAACAAAAGACTCTTTTTACTTTGGGGAAAAAAGAGGGTATTGTTCAAACCAAATCATCTGCTTATGGACAAGTTTCTAATCAACTGTATTGAATCAGAGTCCAGGTTAATTCATCCAGTTGAGAAATGTCAGTTTTAGCATGAAGACATTTAAAGGCTTAATGACTAAGACAGATCAAATATCATTGGTTATAACTGATGAACATAGTTACAGATGGCAAGAAGAGAATAGCAACTGAATATCAGTAGCATTATATATATTATCTGCCTCACTTCACAGTTTAGTATACCAGTTGTAGAATTTCTTTCCACTTTTTCAGGTGTTGCTAGCATAATGTAACTGCTTTGTTACGTATGTGCTTTGGGTTGTATTGTTCAACCGCTGGTTGGTGAATTAACATATAAATACCACTTTACAGGTTCTTAAAGCATCATTTGACAAGAACATAAAAGTTCAAATACCTTTCTATCTGCAGATCTAGTTTTTACATGTTCCCATGTCTGCTGCAGTAACTGCATGTTCTGTTTGATATTGGAGGAAGCTGGATCCTGGCTCTTATGTATAAGCTTGGAACCATCAGACTGGAGTCTGGCAATGACTGGTTCCATGTCCTGTAGTTCATTGTGAACTTCCTGTTGGGCAAAAAAGAGCAGACAAGAATTATTCAAGTGCAATGAACATACTGATTTAAATGGATTAATTTTAGTTGGGCAATAACAGAATGGGTCAGAAGTTAAACAACTGCTAATGTCAACCACACACTATCTGAACTATGGGTGTGCACTCTTTCTTTGAAAATGCTGACTGAACCAAAAATCGGAACACTATTTTCACAATTCTAGTACGAATCCAGTAAACGTAAAAATATTAATCTTTTAATCAGATGATCATCACTGTCTACTAACCATAAAGTAACATTAAAAATTTATTACGTAAATGTTTCGTAAGACTTTGTATTACACTACCAAAGAGTGATAAAAAGTCAGCTATCACTGCAAGCATTTTACCTCAATCTTTCTTAATTCATTAATAAGTAACTGATAATCACAAAACCACATTTTTGTCAAACTTCAAACATATCTAACAACTATCCAAATCACTTCAAAACCATGACAATGTTATTATACATGTAGAAAACTGTCACATTATTATTCTTATCTCTAAACTGGACCATAAAGGAACCAAATGTTCACAGAGATAACTGTTCTACTTGTTTCTATTTTGGAACTCAGTAAAAAACTGCTTCCATTTTTCTTTTTAAGATGTGTATGTAATCTGTCTCCTTAAAACTGTTAGAACTAGAAATGGTTTTTGATTGAACAAAAACATATGTCTCCCCCAAGCCAGTTGCTGCAGGCAGTATTGAATCAGACAATTGTAAAATTTGACATTTAACCTCCAAGTGTGACCTTGACCTTGAGACACCACACCCTCAAAGTGGGTTCTGCATGTCACCTTGATGAGGTGAACATCTGACCCAAGTTTCATAAAAATCCTTCAAAGGCTTTTGAAGATACAGAGCGGACACGATTTTGTGGCATTTGACATTTAACCACCAAGTGTGACCTTGACCTTGAGACACCACACCCGCGAAGTGGGTTCTGCACGTCATCTTGATGAAGTGAACATCTGACCCAAGTTTCATAAAAATCCTTCAAGGGCTTTGGAAGATACAGAGCGGACACGATTTTGTGACGGACAGACGGACGGACGGACGGATTGACAACCAGGGGAAAAACAATATGTCTCCCCCATTTTTGGGGGGAGACATAATTACAGGACAGAGATGAGAAACCTTTTCTACTTGTACATTATTATGAATACTCAAAGTCAATTTAAGGCTCCTTTGTCCAGAGGTTTCATATCACTGAAAGACTACTTCTTTTTTTCAAGCAGCAAGTAGAGCATGGACAGCATACATGGAAAATGGAACTGGATCTAGGATGAGACAGGGATTCTACACACTACAAGTACTGGTGGTTACATTAGGTATGGACTACCCTAGTCAGAACCCACACTACATATTCTGGAAACATAACATAATGCACTGTGGAAAGATTGTCAAAACTGACAGAAATTATTGCAAGTACTTGAATCATAGTCTTTTAAATAACAAACCACATCTAACTCTGTCCTATGAAAAATAATCAAAGCCTGTCCTGAGTTTGTTGTATTTCCTTTTTTTTAATCATAGCCTGTCATATGAAAATAAATAAATAAAAGCCTGTCCCTTCAATAGCTATCAAACCATATCCTTTTAATAGCTGTCAAACCATGTACTATATGAAAATGAATAAAACCCTGTCCAATAGCTATCAAAAAGCCTATCCTACTAAGAAAAGGTATCAAGACCTATCCTATGAAATGTTATAAGTAGCTCAACTTTGAAAGAAAAGCATAATTTCACTGGCTGCAATTCCTAAAAGTTCTTTATTACTGGTAAAGCGATGATGAAATTCCTTACGACTGATTCAAGATTGCAAGGTTAACCTAACTGTGGATGTAAGGCACTGTTTCATTGGTCAAAGTCAACATATCTTTAAAGGCTACCATGAAATATGTCAGGATTCATGTTTTAGAAAGATTTGCAAGTCAAAATAACTCACAGTACACAATGTAATGGAATATGCAATGCAGGTTATGTAGGTGAAGGACTACATGCTAATGGTTGTACAAGTACCACAAGGACAGTTATACACATAGAGTAAGCCATATTCCTAGTCAGTTCAATGTCAACATCCTTGTCAACCTCCTTAAACAAACTCTAAGTTCAGCTTCGTAAATCATCAAATGTGCTTTTTATTAATGCCAGCTTAAAGTTAAATGCAAACTGAAATCACTGAAATCTATTCACTTCTGAAAGGGCTAATCTATCACCATTTAGATGCATCATGTCAGAGACTGATTTAATACTGAGATTTCATTACCTCAGACCACGATATCAAAGTATAAATGCTGCCAAACAGAAGATTTGTATGACTTGCAATTTAGTACATAAAAACACTGTTTAAATTTAATGCAAGTAATTAATGTGTTGTTTCATCTAATATGTAAAAGAAAATAGAATGAAAAAAGTTCATGACCAAAGTGTCATTGAATTTTGATATTTATATCAGCATGAAATCTATCATTTCGTCTTAAGATGGCTGAAATATTTCGAGAAAATCACAATGTAGTAAATTGTTATACAGATGTAATTAATTTTCTGGATTACAAGAAGGTTGACACTGTAGATACTAGGCAGTTTAAGGGTCAAATGTGTTAATCTTCTCACAGGTAAATGCTATGTCAGTGCACACGTGCATGCCATTAGGCAGGTGGGCAGACCTTACCAGCCAATTTACCCATGATGCACTATAGGAAATAGGGCGACCTACTCGCTGATATTCAACCGACAATTGTATAATATCCAGTTCTTGGCCATCTTGTACATGCTGAAATTTGGGTACAGCAGGGAAAAACATAAATACTACAGACAATTACCAGTAACCATGGTAACAAAGACTAATTCTACAACTGAACATAAGAAGGTGCTACATGGATAAATAAAGAGATATGCATACCCCGTATTGATCATTCTGGATAGTATAGGTAAAGAATATAAAAACCATGCATACAGAAGTACAGAAATACGCGACTATATAAGTAACTATTATAAATAGAACCATTAGTTATAAGAATAGCTATATTTAACAACACTTCTGGATGAAAAGCATGAACAAAATGTAGATGGAAACTTTAAAGAAAGGCTTACTACCAAACTAACAACTTCTTCACTAGTTTCAATCTATCGTGCATCTTAGGACACTATGTTCTAAAGAATACTGTTCTGTCTGTATAACCTCTGCTTTTTAAATTTTTTGACCTACTTTTTATGGTAATGATTTTCTGATATATTAAGAAATAATGCTCAAGTTTTAGCACTTTGTGGAAAGAAAATCTCTATCCTCTACAAGCAACTCACAAAGAACTAAAATTGACAAAAATAACTCTATCTGAGAAGCTAGCAGTTACAACATTAACAGCAATATTTAACCATGTCAAAAGCTCTTTGCATTATAAGTCCTAACAGATTCTGTTAAATATTACAGTATACAGTGAAAACTGCATAGAACATGCATGCATTTCTAATTAACAGATCTGAAATTTAATTTACTCTAATTCAAACTCTCTATGAACATATTGTAATTTTACTTTAAAGTTTTACAAAGTTGAAATAAGAAAATGATGCCAAAAAGGTATCTTTTGTAAGTGACTGGGTTAATGTTTAACTTCCAAAACAATTTCTACTAAAGAATGTTTGGAATACCTAAAAAGATTTTCTGTTACTGGAAACCCGGTTTAATTATGTGGCAGGACTTTACTACATTCAGATCTTTCACAAAAGAAATCTCTTAATATATATATATATACCAGTCTGCAGCTTAACACAGATTGTATATGTGAAGTGTTCTTAGTTACAAGCAATTTTCACTGTATCATTCTTCAAGCAGTCAATCAATACAATAAATATAATACCACAAAGTATAAATGTATGAAAATATAAATATAAATATGTATATAAAGTATAAATACATAATAAATATGCTAATCGATTGATAAACTATGCTGTAAAAGTCCACACACTTACCAGGAATCTCTCAAGTTGTTCCTTTGCAGTTTCAGGAAGCCCACCTACTGGGCGGGAAGTGATCAACATGCCCTCAATCTGACCAAGGCGTACCAACACTTTCTCCATCTCTTCTGAATACCCCTTGGCCTGAAAATAAGCTAATGTTATTTAATAACCATCTCAGAAGTCTAAAAAACAAATGATTTTAATACTGTGGAACATTATCAAGATCATCACCGCATGAAAATATGAAACTATACATTAACTTGTCAATAGTCTGTGTAATACATTTTAAGCTATACCAAGTAATATGCTAACCAATCTGGTTGAGCTGAATCCATTTCAGAAACTTGTATTTCAAACAATAAGATGCAGGTAGTTAGCAAGAATCAAACCCATGTAGCTGTAACTCTTTAACTGCCTGAATGATTAAATATAACTGTAATGCATCTATCCATGTTTTGACCCACCTTGCCATAGCATGTGTGGATTTATATGAAACTGCAAATCCTGTTATCGTATTCCAACCTCTGGAGCACTATTCTTAGGTTCTGAGTTGCTCTAAGAACAGAAAATCTCCTGGAAATAAAATCTGGGCAAATCTATTTCCCAGGGGTAGTCCCATCAAGGTTAACAAAACTCTGGATCCTCATGCAAAAAAAGTCCCCTATATACCAGATGCCCACATAGTGGGGCATAAATTAATATTGTTTTCCTACAAATTTATTTCATAAAAAATTTAAGAATACCTCTTTCAGAGCTTCCTCAAGCTCTTGTTGTCTGCTTTGACTTTTCTCCTGAACCGTATTCCAGAGCCGGTTCAGGTCATCTAGTTTACGTCTGCCAGTGGATGACTTTTCTGCTCCAAGTGACTTCTGACATGCATCCTTTATTGATTTCACACTTGGTTCATGGGCACTGATGTCATTCTGTAGAACCTGTAATGAGAAAGAATATTTCTTCTGAATGACTTATACATATACATTTATAAAAAAGCTATTACAAGACTGCCTTAAATAAACACTTCTACTTCCTTTTAAGACTAATCAATGGCATCATTTCAGTTTTTCAAGTCTACAGTTCATCAAATTAGCTCTACAAGAGTTACAGAGAACTTGCTAAGTAAAAGCCACTGTATTTCATTTCCATATTGAAATAAATCTTAACAGCAAGGGTTTGAACCAGAGTCCACAGTGCCAACATCCAGTTACCTTTGTTGTTTGTTATAGTTGAGAAAATCTGATATGGGATTCAATACCTTATGTTTGGCAAGTTCAATTTCTACAAGTTTTCTATCTCCATAAACTGGTTTGTTCTCATCCAGAGTCTGATCAGTTTTGTCCATCCAGGCCAGCAGCTCTGTCATAGCATGGTCCAATTGTCCAGCATTCAACATGGCCAGCTGTAAGTCACGTTGCCTGAAAACAAATGGAATCTGTTTAGTTTTTTGTCAATCAAACTTCCCGGTTATCTTTCATAAGCATTGTTTTTGCAAAGGACCAGTACATACAAATACCCATTTCTTTTGTAGGAAAGTGTTAATTATCTACAGTAAGAGGCATGTTGATGGCAAACTTGACACAAATGACCTGCAACCAGTATGAAATTTATACAAGTATGAAAACATATGAAAATCCTAAGAATGAAAATCATAAATGTTATTTCTACCTGATTAACTACAATGATCCCTAGTAACAAAGCAAACTATTACTTGTTATACATAAAAAGTACCTTTCACTGATTCCGGACAGGAGGCCATCCCAGCGTTTGTTGACTGCTGTCACTGGTTCCTTGACAAACACAGACTGGTCAGGACTGGCGTCTTTGATCAGCTCACTGGCTTTCTGGTTCAGTGATTCTATGTCGGCATGCTTTGGATCAACTTCTAACTTGAAGGCCTGTTAACAGAATGACAAATAATTTTAAATCAATTAAAAATGCAATTAAAATTCAAGGGGTGAAAAGTGAACAGCCTGAAAGTTTCTGTTTCTGTATCTTATAGCACTTTCAGTTTCACTTCATGAAATACGTTTGAAGAAAATGGCATCATCAATTTTGTAATTTTTTCTTAAGACTCTGCATCATAATATCCATCTGTTTGACTCCACAGATGAAGAAATAATTTTACAGGGAGTGCTGTTATTTTTTTTCCCCACAAGATTTAGACCATTATTACAGTTTTGATGATCGAACAGATGCATTCAAAAACTATACTGAAATTCATAATATTTCACAGTCATTGCACCGTACTTGAAAGTAGAGTATGATAATTTAGTTCTTAAAAAAAAATAGTTTCTGTATAAACATTTGTAATATTTCACTTACCTTCACTTCATTCCATTGATTTTTGATAGTGCGGAAATCTCCAGCAACCGGAGTTAGCTCCTTTAATCTGTCCTCGCGTTTCTGTAGCCAGACAAGACTTTTCTGGAAAGACGAAATAATATACATTATTTAAAGGATAGGTGCTAAAACATTACAGAACACATAGCTGGACTCCAGGTTAAAATTTATCAACTTGAAAATGACGATTGCCTCTGTAAAACTATCTCAAAATCTGGGGTAAAATACTCGTAAACAACAAAACAGTAAGCATTAACAGACATCAATTTATAATTCAATAGTTCCCCCTCACAAGAGTTTAAACAAATAAGATTTCCAAATCAAAGATTAGTCATGTATCCTCTCTTACCATAAGTTCATCCTGGAAGTGCATAGACTTTTCCAGGGCCTCTTCCAGTGTCCTTGACCTTTTGTCAAACTCTCCAGTAATGGAGAGCAAGCTGTTATCTAGTTCATCAATATGCTTCTGCACTTCTGGTCTGTCTGGTTCCCCACACAGTTTGAGCAGCTGTTCCCCAGTCTCATGTACTTCATCCAGGTCAAACTGACTGGCCTCAATATCATCTCGCAGAGCCTAGATGTGATTTGTACAAGATGTATGTAAAATTTTGTCAATTCTAAAACGTCTTCCTTGACACATTTTTTGTATAATGACAGAAGCAAGAGTGTAACAATTAAAAGTACCAGAAAATTATATTTGTTGTAACTTATCTGTGCATGTAATTTGTATATAATTTAAAGTACTCAATTTTCCTTTCATATTAGAACTGGTTTTCAACATAACAAGGAGAATCACCTCAAGTGTATCTTGCTGTTCCCGGATGAGAGATGGCTCAAGAGCAGGTGGCTCCTGGTTGGCTAGTGTGTCAGACAGATCTTTCAGTGTACCTTGCAGGTTATTCAAATCATCCCAGAATTTGTCGGAAATTTCCAGCGTGTCTTCCAGCTGTAAGTTACGAGTGTTAACCCCGTCGTTGATCTTCTCATATAGATTCACAAGGTCTAGCAGCTTGGCTTTCACATCTGAAATAGGAAAAGGTAAGACACCTGGTAAAACATGTTTAGAGACATGGTTAAGTGCACATTTCCTTGAAGAATATGGTCATATATTGACATCCACACAACTGTGTTCTTATTACAGAAGTTCAAATATTTTGAAGGCCTGTAATTAAACTTCCCTTCCTTTCTGTGAAGTACCAGAAAAAATGCCAACTTTCACCCATGAAGACTCCAATCAGAAGACTTAACTTATTAAGACTTAACCTACCTCTGACAGCATCATCCTGGGAGTCTGTTGCTTGTTTGATTAGTTCTTCTGCTGCGTTCTGCACTGACTCAAGGGCAGACAATCTCATCTGCATCTCCTCCAACAATGCCTGAAAAATACAAAGAAAACTATTTGTAGGACTAAGAAGCAATTTCAAGCACAGTATTTCAACTGAATCATTCTTCCTTTTCTACTCCGAAATAAAGGTGCTGTTAAAAATATCCGAGTATTAATTTCGACTATTAACACCTTTGTTATTTTTTAAGGATTAAGAAAAATTTAGATGTGACATTATGAACTAACTGTAGTTTTCACCTTAAATTCACTTTGAATTCAAGAGCTTATACTTGCATACGTACACTATTATCAGCCATTTGTTCTCGGATTTTATCAGGATGTGCTGACACAGGTTGTGCATTGGTAACCATCTCCTCTGTGGTTGTCAAAGTTTCCAGCATGTTCTCAAGCTTGTCTGTGAACTATGAGAAGAATAGAATTTTTTAAAAATAATTTAGGAGATACCTTGCAATACAGAGAGCCAAAACATTCACACAAAACCTAATCAGGTCAAAGAGATAATAAAGCTAGGGGAAGACCTGAAGTAACAAAAGTTTCAGGAAGAATTTTATCAAGAGTCTAATAACTTACATTTCAAATATTTAGATTCCTACAGTCAATTTCATTTGAATTTCAAAATGAATTTTTCATTCATTTCAATGGTCTGACCATATAAAAACGAAACAAAATATAAGGTAAAGCAAAGATATTTCTGCAAATACACTGTGTGAGTCAACTAAAAGTAAATACCTCTGCAGACTGTTGCAGGGCCTCATCAATGGACATGGAACGTTCCCTGACAGCACGCCTGAGCTCCTCTACCCTCTTATTATCATCATCCATAGTTGACTGTACATTTTCAAGGTCATCTGGTTTCAGGGAAAGTTTGGTCAGTGCCAGACCAGTTTTGTTCAGTTTATCAACAAGGGGTTTGTTATCCTGGATGTCTTGTTTCAACACCTAGAAGTTCATTAAACTATTAAACACACAGGAACAAAGCTTTTTCAAGGTTTTGTTACATGTATATTGTTTTAATTTTCACAAACTGTAAAGGCATATGACATCTTGTAGTTGTACTTAGCACAGCATAGAACAGTGTAGAACAAAACAAGTATTTGTTCTTTTTGAGATGTTATAATTTAATCCAACTGGTATGTAGTCAGTTTTAACGAGTTGTTCAAGAATCTGTTACAAACTGTTCACTTACCTTGACCCTGTCTTGCTGCTTCTTAACAGTGTCCTGGTTTATTGACATGACCTCTAGCTCAGCAATTGCTGGTTCCACTTCCTGGAACCATTTCAACAGGTCCTGGTGTGTTTCAACAAATGTTCTTGATAGAGGCATAGCTTGTTCAAGCTGTACCAGCCTGTCACTGCCAAGTTTAGCTACACTGTCACTCTTCTGTTTTAAAATTTCCATTTTGCTGTTAAATGATCCATCATCATCCATGGATCCTTCACGTATTAAGCGTTTGCCAGCAGCAATTGTGTCCCTAGCTTTCATTTTCTGGGCATTAATGTCATCATTCATGGCCTATGGGAAAGAAAAAAAAAAGCACCAGTAGAGGTATTACTTTACAGTTATAACACACAGAAATTTACAAATACATGAAAGTTTGTGTCTTGAGGTCTTTGTTTTATATTTGTATGTAACAGCACTAGGTAAGGAAAGCTAAAACACCATACTTTAAATGTCTATGGTGCACTACATATTAGTAGAAATGTTCTGTGTTTCTTTTTTGTTTAATCACTTACTAATTAAATTAGAAGAAAATTTCCAGGTCAATTAAGATTCAATTATACCTTTTGATCTGCAAGTTGTTTCTGGAGTTTCGCCGGCTCACAGCTGATTGGTTCACATGAATTTAGTGCCTTCTCCTCTTCATCAAACCATTCTTGTAGATCTTCAACTGTGCACATTATCTGTAAATGCAGTTAGTAACAGGTACATAAGATTTACATAATTTGTTACTCTAAAAGTATCCCCTATGAAACCAGTGAAAGACATATTCCTTCTATAAAAACCAATGATACAAACTGTAGAGAAATATTCCATGGCCATACTTGAATATACATGTATGTATAATATTTATGATTACAGTACGAGAATGTTTTCAATATCTATTACACAAGAGAACTACTGATATGGATTATAATTAATGGACAGACTGATTAGTTTGTTTACTCATGTTTCTAAATAAAAAAAGTTTTGCAGTCATACATGCTCAATGCCTTGCATACATGTATTTACCTCAGCATTTTTCAGTTTGGAGGCCCTATATTTGTCAGCCTTATTCTGTATGGCATCATTCACATTCTCAAACCTCTTCAGGGCCTTGGCCAACGTGTCTTCTACCTTGAACCCAGCATCACCAGGAGCTAGTTCAGCCAGCTGGTTCCCATCATTGTTCATCACCTCTAGTATAGGCTCTATTGATTTCATCTCATCTAAGAGTTGCTGAAATACAAAGAAAATATAATGTTTATCATACTTTTCTATGAAATTGTTAAAAGTAATTCTTCTTCAAATTGTTCCAACACTGAGTCTGTATCATATTTCAGGAGTAATAACACGGCATATCTTGTCTGATTATGACACCCTTGTTAGTATGAATTTCCTGCAAGTCCTCTACAGATAGCTCAACATTAAAGGTAAAATCTTTTTGACCTTAATGTACTTTTCAAGACAGATACAAATACTGGTGTGTATACCAATTTGAATTTACTGTAAATTATCTCATCTTACATGAGAAAATAAATGTTTGTCTTTTGAACACACTAGAAAGTGATTGTAATATCAGTGTTCAACAGAAAATCTTGTGACTACTTACCATAACAAGTTCCTCTGGCTCATTAGCATCTTTCTGTCTTGTTTTAGGCTCCATTTTACCTATCCAATCAATGAACTTGGCACGTGCATCATTGAAACTTCTGGCCAATGGGAGGGCTTCTTCCATCTGTTCCAAGGTGTCAGATAGCTTGTCACTAAGTTCACCAAATCTTGACTGTACATCATCAATTTTCCTTTGGACATTTTTAACATCATCCCCTGTGAAATTTAGAAACTTGCATATTTGAAAAGACATGGAAAATGAACCTGATCAGTCACCTAAATAGAACTTTTATAAGATTTTTTTTACCGTTTTTCAACAGAAAAAAAAATAAATTAAGGTAGTTGAACAAAAATCTTTCAACCAGTTCTTCAGAATGACTATTACAAAGAAGCAAAGCTCTCACAAAACCATAGGTATTCAAATGGTAAGATCTGCTTTAACTTGAAACATAAATTTTGCCAACCTTTACAATGATTTTGTAGCTCTTTGCCGACAGCAGCAAGCTTTTTGATGAGGTCATCCTTCTGTTTCACATCCTTTTCAATGTCCCCTAATCCCTCAATGATGTTCTCAATCTCACTTGTGTCCATAGTAGTTGGCTCCAGGCTTGCAAACTTCTTTTCAGCCAAGTCTAACCAGCCAATCAGTGGTTCCCGGACTTCTTGGAACTCCTGAGCAATACCAATAATGTCTTCCAGGACTTTTGACCTCTGTCCTGCCTGGTAGTTGAGTTCATCCCAGCGTTTGTCTAGCTGAGAGATCTGGCTCTGTATGGCCTTACTTTCCCGTGCCTCAAGAGTCTTCTGAAGGTTTTCTCCCGAGTCTTGCACAGATTTCACACTTGGTGCTCTGTCATCCAACATTTTCAACAAGAACTGAAAACAACCAAAACTTTCTCATTCTCATGAACTACCATTTATGATTAGATATGAACCTTTTCATATATTTCGACATCTTATAGTCTCTAACTTCTGTGTGAATGATTTAAGGCAAATGACAGCTGACTTTTATATAAACAAACACTTTAAAATCCTCCACTAAATTATTTTGTTGAGTTTTAACATTAGCTTTGAAATATTTCGCCTGCCCTACTTACTTTCTGTTCTTGAAGCTGGGCTTTGGCAACTTTGTAATCTGGGGATGGTGATTTCTGATTGGCTACAAGGTCTTCCGTCTCCTTCATCCATTCAGTGAGGTTTTTCAAGGCATCATTAAACTTGCCTGACTGCAGAATAGCATTGTCAAGGTTACGATCCCTTTCAGACACCTAAAAATATAAAAGTTTACTTTACTTTACACAACATATAAGATTGGTAAACATATGTTAAACTTGAAGATTAAGTTACTGCAATTTGTACCTACTATTCATGATGTATTGACAACTTGTATAAGTTGGTGGGTTTGGTGGAAGTAAATGGATTATTTGCTATGCCTTTGGCTGCAGGTTTGTGTCTGGGCACAGTGTACATAACAAATGAAACAGTTGGTTAAAAAAGAATACAAATACCCTTTTTCATCTACAGTTTTACCTACAATATCTCTTCTTGGAAGCAGTCACAGTGAAAACCGTCAAAGTAATGTGGGTGGGTACCAGTCTTCCATAGACAGTTTTACCTAAACTCAGCCTAAAGTCACTGATAACTTTGCAAGACATTTTACCATTGCATTGAGGCTATTCCATTTATCCATGAGACTTTCCTGATCCCCTTCGAGAGTCGAGGTATCAACACCAGGTGCAGCACTCTGGATAAGCTGCTGGGCTTCCATGGTAACACCCTGTACACGCTTTGATAGGCTGTCAAAAACACCATGCTGGAATTGCTACAATAGATAAACACCAATATTAATGTATGTTATACAGTAAACAATTAGCAGATATCTCAGAAAGTTGCCCAATCTTACACAAATGAATTTAAATACACCTATAAGGTTGCTAAGTATGATCTACTGAAATCTGATCTTTTTGTTAATTTTGACCCCACTTATATCTATGTAAAACAAAAAAGCAGGATATATTCAAAACGAGACAAAAACTATGTAGCAGAAAAGTGTCGACTAAAATGGTGAGCTCTTATTTTCTGCTTGGTATCTCTTTGAGGTATTATAAACATTCTTGTAACTACAGCAACACAAACAGACCGTATACACTTCATTAAAACACTTATTGTGAGTTATTATATTATATATTATTATAAAAAAAACCATAACTGTTCACACACAATAACAAAATAGTGAGATTTAGTCCTAAAAGAAAATCTTGAACTCTACACCAACTAAAAAGCAGCAAAATTGAAAGCCTCTGCCATGGTTTAAAGGGAACTTACATGTATAGCAATAGGTAGCAGGTGCCATGACTAACTACTTGGAATAAGCACAGTGATATCTTAAAATGAAGGTTTTCCCTCCTACATTACAGGGGAGCATGAAGTAGCAAGCTGTACAGCTTGAGTAAAATTCTTTCTCTCTCAATATAAGATAGAACATTAAGTGGTCACCTAGATTAAGAGGCCATCTGTCCTAAATATTTATTCTCTAATATAGCTAACTTGCAAACTTATACAAAAATTACAATAAAGAACCATTTGCTTAATGGTCACTTGACATAAAGGAGTAATTTTTATTCTTTGGTATTTTGCAATAGTTTTATACTATGAGTGGTATTTTGTCACATATCACTGACTGGTATTTTGTCCCAGTTCTTTGACTGGTATTTTGCCACAGTTTTACTCTCTGACTGGTATTTTACTACAGGTTTATTCTTTGACTGGTATTCTGCCACTGTTCTTTGTCAGGTATTTTGCCACTGTTCTTTGACTGGTATTTTTCCACAGGTTTACTCTTTGAGTGGTATTTTGCCATTGTTAATTGACTGGTATTTTGCCACAGTTTTATTCTTTAACTGACATTTTGCCACAGTTTTACAATTTGACTGGTATTTTGCCACATTTAATTCTTTTGACTGGTATTTTGCCACTATGTTTAGCCACAGAAGAACTGTCAAGAAGATTTCAGGGAAGATAATTATGCTATGCTTTATTCATGCAGGTTCAACAAACAGGTAAAGCCATTGAATTATCAAGCAGAACTCCACTGAAAATATATTTTTGTTTTGCAGAACACACTTCTATAGGTTAAAAGATCTATAACCAGATAAAAAGCCAGCATTTGGTGGATTTATTATCGTTTTTCAAAATTAAGCTAAACTCATTAAAAGAGATGCTTTGCATTTAAATTTCTCCCGAATTTTGATGTTTTCAAGAACTATTTAAAAACAGAGAATAATTTTTCATGCATATTAAAACTGTGAAAAGAAATCTAAGATTTCAAAGAAAATTATGAAAGTAGGCATTCAAATTCTTTTCAAGGATTATATTCCCCACTACCAACAGCTACACACCTTAGTTTGACGTATGGACATGTCAGGGAGATATAGAGATATTTCTGCAGGAAATTTTCTGCTCTTCTGAATGGAAAAAGTCGTACACAAAAAATTTAACATGAAAATAATGCAAAGGGGGTAATCAGTGACCTAAATTCACCCACCCCAACCTGCCCTCCCCACATCCACACTCACATTAAACACTTGCATAAGTTGCATCTATTGGTCATGGACTAATAAATCAATATGATGACATTTAATTTATTCAATCTGTCAAGCACTTTAAATCAGGCTTTAAATTGCAAGTACCTATGCAGGAACCAGTCTAAAATCCCTGCCTTATGATTGGTTGAGAGATCCTAAAACTCCAATTCTAACCAATCAAAAGCCAAAAACTCTAGACTTGTTCTTCAACCTTTGTATCTAAGGCTCTGGATTTTCTATGGCAAAAGCTAAAACCCAGTAGCTGCAAAATTAGCATTACAAGACATGGAAAAGTCAGAGTGTTTTCAGTAGCACAAACCATTCTACTTTACCTTCATTCGCTGTTGAAGAATACATGAGAAAAATATAAATTAGCACCTAAAACCTGGTAACTATTGCAAATTCTACTATCTAACTGCAAATAACATTTGTTAAGCTATCAGCTTTCAGTTAATTAGACTATATTTTAGCATTTATTTGTATTGAATACTTAAAATGATTAATTTACAGAAACAGGCTAATGTGTATCTATTTGAAAAATGGAATTTCAGTTCTGCTTACAAGGTACGTTTATTAGAATGGTATCAACTATAAGGGTATGTAGTATACAAGAAATTAGAAAATATATATATTAGCCATTATTCTATTAAATCTGTTATCTTGTAGTCACCCAATTTTCTCTCAACATACATATGAGATATGAGGCTGGTACTCAGAAAAGAGATTTTTTCCCTTTGACTTGATTTTTGAATTAATTTCACAAGACAACTTTTAGCATTTATGGAGTCTGACACCTATAATGTTGTGATTAGGAAGTGTACAAATCTCTCTCTCCCTCCAATGCCCGAGACAAAATTAGGTGAACATACATATAATACAAGAAAATTTTGTTTATTTGTTCTGTATACATTTACAATCTTAAAATCTAATTCAGGAGTTTTGAAAATACTACAGCTATTTCATTAAAATCTGCCAAATTCTACATGAGAAATTACAATATACTACATACATATGGCCTGAATTTCATTAAAATCTGCTCACCTTTAGTTCATCCTGAAGTCGTTTGATTGCATTCACGTCACTTCCGATAGGCTCATGCATTTCAAGCTCATCTGATGCCCTGTCAATACTGGTCCTCATACGTCTTAAGTTGTCAGTGACGGCCTCAATTGCATTTGAAATCGTCTGGATCTCTGCTTTTCTTTCATCGGAGACTTCTCGTAAATGCTCTTGCTGATTTCTTAGCATATCCAGCTGTATAAACAGAATCATAAAAAAAAAATTTAAATGCCAACAAATTCTACGTAACAAATTCATTTGTAAAAGAAAGCAAAAGGAAGTACAACAATGGAATGAAACATCAAACAAGAAGTTCACCCCACTTACTGTAATAAAACAAAATTCCTATCCTAGATTCTGTACATATTCTACTACATTAACATTACATTATTTTTTACCTGTGCTTTGAGACCATCAGAGGCAGTGACATAGCCGTCAGACTTCAGGTTGTCATACTGGGTCTCCAGATCTTCCAACATATTGTCAATGTCATTAATTCGAGAAATAAATTCCTGAAATAAACAATATCTTGATTTATGTGGCAACATGATGTATGTAACTACACATTTGTGAATGAAAATACACCTATTGAAATTTTGTGACTTTCACTTTTGTATACCTTAACTTCTTAACAATATTTATATAGTCTAATAATGCTACAGTAAAGAGCAAAGTAATAAGATTTGAATAATCTCCTCTCCTTTGATATCTGTCATCACAGGTAACCTTTGGCTCACTGGCAGCCATTTGCACAGGTATAAACGATTTTTTTTTCTGTTTTTTGTCTTAATGAAAATCTATTTATCAAAGATGTCTTGAGGGTTGTATAACTGAAACCGAAATACATAAAGACTTTTAAAAACTAAACTTTTCGCTTAATTACTTTAAACCTTCATCATCTGACATGCTTGGTGGCAGTGATTACTGTAATGAAAGGGAAGTAACTTCTGCATGAAGTCTGAAACTGTACTGTTTACCTCAATTTGCCTTTCTTGCATCTTCAGGGTTGACTCGTCACGAGCAACTGGACTCATGTTCATAATTTCTGATTCCAGCTGTGTAACATGGGTGCCGGCTGTCTTGATTGAATCCTGTACAATATAGCAGTAATGTACATACTCAAATTCATAGACTTCAAAGAAAGACAGCAAGATAACATTATTTTTCTATGTTTAAGCAACAAATACATTCAAGGAACTTGGAAACACCTGTATAAATATACAATGTAGGCTAAAATCTTTTATTGCATACTTAGCCTATAATCAAAGCACTGATTGCTTTTTAGGTAAAACTCTCCAAAAAAAACCCCACTACAATGTTATCTTTCACAAAGATTCTTTTTTTGTAAAGGAATGCCATACAAACCTGGAACTGGTCTACTATCTGTGTGCCAGCCTCCATATCTTGCAGAAGCTCTTGTAGCTGGTGCTGAAGTTCCACCTGTTTTTGTTTGATGTTCTGAAGCTCACGGATCTTGCTAGCAGGCACACCACTCTCACCATCGTCTAGCCCCTGAAGGATTCCATCTACATAGTCCAGCTGTGAGTTCAAAGCCTGAACATCATCCTGCAAACTCTAGAAAGAAGAAAGAACAGTGAGTATTGGATTTTGTACTCATCTGCTTTCCATTATAATCCGTACTTAATATTTCACTTGAGTACCCATTACTGCATCACTCTAAATGTACCAAAATACTCATTTTTTTCTATCAAGATCAACTTCTTTTGGAAGAGAGAAAAAATGCTGCAAAAGTAACTGATACATCCTAAGTAGAAATCAAAAACCGTTGCACATTTTCTAAAGCTCACATTCTCTACTCTAGAACAGTTCACTTACTCTGATTTTGTCTTGATGCTTGGGATCTTTGGCTGAGGAGCCTAGTTTGTTGTGAGACTCAAGTTTGTCTTCCAACTTCTTCAGTGTTGAGTTTACATCTCTTGTGCACTCATCAAACTCTGTCAATTTACCACTTAGATCTTCTAGACTCTGAATCCTTTCTCCAAGTCCTTTCAAAAAAGAAGACATTTGAATTATTCTAATACATCCTATATTCATTTTATCAGTGCTTTTGGAAATCTGTGAAAACTGAAGTTCATATCTTCAGTGAAAGAACAAGACATATCAAACACTAGATACAACCAGAGGGCTACAGATGCTCTAGTTCAAAAATCATTCTTCAATGATATAATTCCACTTGATATAGTACAAAGATCCTAACTGTACCTTACAATATAAAAAAACCATGAGTTCACTATGAAATGTCTTTACCTTCATTCAGATTATCCCATCTCTGGTTGATATCTTCCAGACGAACTTTCACCAGCCCCTTATCACTGTCTACAGTATCCATCAAAGACTGACCCTCTCTATTCAACAACTCCTGGTCATATGAAAACTTCAGCACATCTCCACGTAGGGCCTGGGCCTCCTTAAGTTTCTTAGCAACACTGTCTTCATCCATAGTATCTGGACTTAAACCTTCCAATTTATCTTCAGTAAGTTGTAACCACAGAGACATCTTGTCAAGCTGGGCTTGGAAGTTCTGAGCATGTTTACTGCCCTCCTCCAGCTGTTGTTCCCTCTCACTGGCTGCATCTTTAAGCTCCTCCCACTCAGCTTGAATAGTTTTCACAGTATCAACCAATGATTTGATTGCAGGGGAGGAACTTGCACCAAACTGCTTGGCTCTCTCAGAAACCTCTTTAATTTCTGGTGCTAGGTTATTTATGTCTCGAAGGAAGTCCTGTGGAAGACATATAAATTTTACACATACTAAGAGATCGAGACATTTTCTTCTACAGCAGTTTTCCAGTTCAACTTACAAATTCATGGATATAATAGGACAGGACCTTTTATACTAAGTAACATTGTATACAAGCTAATCTCTAAAACTCACAAACACAAACAAAAATTTAGTTTTAGGCATCACTGCATAGCTTTCATTGTAAAACTAATATGAATAATATAATCTAATAATGTACAAAACAGTACAACAGTTACCTTATTTTGTTGTGCCTGTTTCTTGAGTACATTGACATCACCAGATAGTGGCTCCATCTGTGATTGTTTTTCTTTCAGTTCATCTAGAAGGGCCAAGAGGTCTTGGCAAGAGCCTCGGAACTTGTCTCCCTGTTCACTCATCTTGGACACCTCGTTACTCCTCACCTGCAGTTTCTTCTCCGCCTCTGCCATTGGCTTCTCAATGCTAGAAATCTTGTTCTTGATCTCAAATTTGGTGTTAGCATCTTTGGTATTGTCACTTAGTTTCTTTGCAAGCTCTTTGGCTTTCTCCAGTAATGGTATTTGTTTCTTCCTCTCTGCTTCAAGCTCCTATGTAAAGCAGATGAAATTAAGCCTCTTGAACATCAAATTTCAGCAAAAGGGGTAGGTAAATCAGAAAATATCAAAAAATACTGACGAACTCCAAATTGAATTTTTTCATCGATGATTTTGATATATCATAATATTTTACTTATTTGAACAATTTGTACAAAACTGAAAAAAACAACAACAATAAAATGCCTATGTAATTATATGGATACAAACGAACAGTAGCTATTCCTAACCTTGATCTCTCTCAGATGTTCTGCATGTTTCTCTGGGGTGGTTGTGACAGCGGGAAGGTTATCTAGAGTGGTCATGTAGTCTGACATCCACCCACTCAACTCCTGCAAAGTGTCACTGAACTCCTTGCTCAGCCCCTCCACTGAGTTCAAGCTTTTCTCCCGCTCAGTTAGCTTGTCACTCAATCGCTCCCACATCTTACTGATGACTGTCATTTTTTCACTGATGTGAGCAGCATCTTTGGATTCTGGGATACATTTGTCATGTACTGCATTTCCTGATTGGATGAACTTGTCATACAATGGTTCCTGGCCTCGGAGTTCTTCTTGTAAAACCTGGAAATAGAATTAACAATGTCAGTTTGCAATCCTTAATTGTGAAATACACCTTATAAGCATTATGATACAACCAAACTCAAGATTCTAAAATAGAAATTTAAAAAAAATGCTTTCAATGTACTAATACTTCCATTAAAATCTTTGATATTCTTTTAAAAAGGGATTCCACCACTTAATTTTAGTAAAAAGTTATATCATGTATTTCTCCATAAATTATCAGAGTCTATACTTTAAACAGAATTGCCCGAGTACCATGTTTCACCTTAGTACAAGAAACTACAAACCTTGACTTGTTCCAATTGGTTTTTGATCATGGATGGTTCAGTCGCTACTGGGCCCAGCACCGCTACCATCTTCTCTTTCTGGGCTATCCATTTCTGCAGATGTACTCCAGCATCTTTGTACACCTTAAGGTCATTTACAATGTCCTCCAACAACTTCCTCTGTTGCTCTGAGGCCACCTTCACACCTAACCATTTCTCATCTACAACATCATATACATGTAAGTGTTGCATATTCAGTCCCGTATCTCTGTTTAAACCATTTTACCAGGTGATAACATTTCTTCAAAGTGCTATTTTACCTTCTAATAAGAAACTCAAGTCTCTTTATTGATATCTTGAATTTCTTTATCAACCTATCTTTAAACATGGACTTATAATACTGTTAATAGCAATGTTTAAGATATATACCAACTGGAAATTTAAAGTTAATGGTATAAACCCATCAGGGAACCTTTAGTTCTGTTACTGAGAACTTTTAATTATGACACTTACTAACAGAACTACAGAGCATGAACAAGCATAGGATAAACACTTTAAGCATCTGTATTGTATATTTACCAAGTTCTGTCAGTTGTTGTTGCACCATGTCAATACCAGGTACACCTCTCTTACGCTTCATCAACTCCTGGCCCTTCTTTCGGATATCATCAACCATTGCCTCTTTACTGAGTACCTCAGCATGGTTTTTCTTTAAATACAAGTTTAAATAATTACGAGTTTAATGATAACAGAAGGTATATAAAGGCAAAAATAGTGTTCTAAAATTCAAACACTGTGACTGTATAACAAAAGGATGCATGTCTTAACATCAAAGAACAAGTAAAAGCTTGTATTCTCATTAAAAAGAATCAGTTCTAAGATGACACACAATGAAATATATTCAAATTCTATCAAAAGCTACCTAACTGCAACTGAGCAAAACCTACCTCATATTCTTTCAGTCTTCTCTTTGCTTCTTTTTCACTGGATGCGACAGCAACTGCCCCATCAAGCTCCTTTTCTTTCACATCCAACCAGCTTAGAATGTCTGCAAGGTCTTGGAGGAAGGATTTCACACTTCCCAGCATTCCCTGGAGTTCCTGTTGCCGATCAAGCAGTCTTTCTTCCAACATCTCATATCTCTGATTCATGTCAACCAAGTCTTGTTGAGTCTCAGAGAGGTCTGCTTGATTAAAATATATTCCAGGTAAAAGTAAAGCTAAAATTCATATTCCATTCTTCCAAAAGCATTTATTTATCATTAACTTCGTTTCTTTGTATACCCAGTTCCCTGATTTCTTAAACTAAAACAAATTTGCAGAAAGTATTTTAACATGCTTTGTGCTTTCCCAATTGTTAAAAGGTGCTTTGCATTTTTATATATTTTTCTTTGCTGGTGCCTTAGGTATACAATCATTAACTGTCTTTTTCACTACCAGAAATATTAGTCACATTAATGTTAAACACATTGCAAGCATTAATCATATCAACAGAATGAGCACAAACTTCATAACTAGCACTCAAATGTTCAATCATTAACTTATTTTAAAGGTTTATAAAGGGTTTCATGAACACTGTATATTCATTAATACTGTCTATAGAATGATTCAACATACATGCTCATGAACAAGGTCTAGAGAAGTATTAACTTTACAGAATCATTAGCAAGGTTATAGGCTAATTTACTTCACATAATCATGATGAAGATATATAATACTTAAGTAGGGATTTCATTTAAATACTAGAGGTATCAACTTAACATACTCATAAACAGAGGGGATTTGTAGAAATAGGTGCAAAAAAAGGTATATTTAGCTAGCAAAAGGAAAGGGGAAATGAGCCTCGCACCATCAAGATGAAGATAATCAGAGCTGCTCTTTCTACTCCCAACACCACTAGAATCACTTGATGCAGACATCGGGCTTGTAAGATCATTCGTGAAAGAGAACTGTCCCATTGTTGGTGATGGGCTTCGTAACCGTGGTGACAGCATACTGCTGATACGTCTGCTTCCTAAATGGCGGGAAAATCAAGGATACATGCAAAACTACCCATGACTGTACAACAAGAGGCAAATAATGTGAAGGCATTATACACATCTTTTCTCTAATGCCAGTTTTTACAATGGCTACTCTTGAAAGGTGTCTATTAATACTAACAAACACTTGTACTTTTTTTCTTTCTTTACTATAATTCAAGCAGGGGAGGAAGTGTTTCAAGAATACATACTGTTCATGATGAAAAAATAACTATTCTATATGTAAGTCTTATTCTTAATCTTTTTTCAAACACTTCTAAAACCAAATAAATCACTGTCATCATGAACAAATGCTGCTTTGAACAGAAAATCTACAAAACACTACAAAAAAATTGGATGGGTGTCACACATTATTGCAAAATGCATAATACATTCTTAAAAATCTTTTCTTTTTTTTCCTGAAGTTCACTGTTCTATGTTAGTTTTATATTACGATGTGTTAGATTAATGCCCTTATCTTATTTTGAACCTCTGTGTACAGTAATTCAATGCATCAGCAATCATCAACTCAAACCATTCCAAGTTAAGAGTGTAAGACAAAGGAAAATAATCAGATCTCTGACAAAATTTTCTTTCAAAAGAGAGATATCAGATGACATTTGCATTTCCTGTTATTCTTTAGTCCAAAGTAACAGAAATGTTATCAGTTATAGCAATGTCTGCACTCCCTGATCTTTACCCCAGGTAAACTGACCACTACTTTACACTATTTTATCCAATATTTACAGTACTTTTTCTCATTTATGCAATATACTGGACACTCAAGCCTACAGCCCTTGTGCATGTATAAATCACACACACTCTAATGTCATGTGGTAAATATAACTTTTTAATCAAACTTGTCTGAGATTATTTCCTTTCTTAAGTCTTACACTGAAGTTAACTTCATCACACATGCCAGACCATTCAATTCCCAGAAACAAAAAGAATAAAAGATAAAAGACCATTTTCCCCAAAATACTAAACCATTCTTATATTTGAGCACTACATAAATTCTAAGAGGTTGAACCTGTTTTCACTTTTCACTCATAAAATATAAATCTATACACAATATTCTAGTATCTTCTAAATTTATCAAGATATTTTTCACTACGCAGTAAACAAAGTATGAAACTGTCTGATTAGCCATGTTTTTCTAACAGTTTTAAACACAAAAGAGTAACTGTTGGTTCTGTATTTCAGTAAGAATTAAATTACTCTGGTATTTGTAATGACACTCATGTCTATATGTTTGGCAAAGCTCCAAAATGCCAAGGATGCATTCTTCAGTAACCTACAACAATAATTGCTGTGAAAAACCAAACAACTTATTAAGATTAAGCTTCAGTGTTAATTACACAGCAACCACTGATAAACTGTAACTAGCATGTTATGTGAGACTTACTGAATCTCATAGGGCTCTTTGGTCGTGTGTCACCCGACTGTATGGCATCATACACTTGGCCAACTTCATTCAACTCATCCATTTTGGGTGAAAACTCGTAATATTCCTGAATCATGGGCTGATAAAAGAAGAGAAATAGATTATTACAAGAAAAAAACACTATCAACACAAGAAGATACAATGGAAAGAATTAAATTACATCATTTCAATAAAACTGATGGGTCTGATATCTTTTAAACACAACTTAAGAGTCTTTCAATGTAAGTAATAAAGTGATTCAGTTTACCTGTAATTCTTCAATTTGTTTTGCCACAACATCCATATCCACCGCAACTGGTTCAAACGCATCAATGTCTGATTCCATATTGGTCAGCCAACGTACAACCTCCTGTTTGATATTTTCATAGTCATTTTCTTTGCTCTCTTTCAAGCTTGCTTCTGAGTCACGCTCTGATAAACATTCCTCAAACCTGGACCAAGATGCATCCATGTTGCTCAGACCCATCTTAATAGCAGCAGTGTCGCCTGTTCTAGGATCCTCAACCAGCTCACGTCCAAGAGCTTGCAACTGTTCTAAGGCTTGGAGCTGTCTTTCTTTTTCCATTTTAACTCCATCTACCTTCAACTTCAGTTGATCAATTGGTCTCTTGTTCCACTCTGATGATTCCAGACTATCAGCATTCACTTGCACCCATGTCTTCAGTAGATCCAAATTGTCGTTAAATTTATCCATCTTTTCTGAAACATCTTTCACATCCTTAGATGCTGATCTACACTTTTTCTGGGCATCAAGGAGTTTGGCTCCAATATCGCTGATCTTTCCTTCGAGAGTTTTAGCCATGTCAAGATCACAAGTTTCAATTAGTTCACTAGCTGTTTGCTTAACAGAGTCCACACTAGCTTTGTGACTTTCTATATCAGTTTCAATAATGCTAAGTTGCTGTGCTTGTTCATTCAACTTATCTTGATTGAGGCTGACTGGTTTCTGTTGATCCAGTTTTCTATCTGTCTCCTTCAACCAAGTCAACAGCTGGTCCACAGCATCCTGTACACCTTGAGACTTTGTGACTGCAGTTTGTAAATCGTTGGCACGTTCATTAATTTCCTCTGAGACAATATCATGACGACCAGAAATATCACTAATAATCTCTTGAATTTTCTCTATCTGATCACCTCCAATACCTAGTGCCCTCATCTGTCCAATCACTTCTTTACCACTCTTTTCAAGTTCCGCCATCTGATTTTTATGTGCTATAGCGTCATTGCCTAAAGCTTTCATTTTCTCTAAATGGTCTCTGAGTGCCTCAGGTTCTGGGGCAGAGGCTTCTTGTCGAGTGAGACTGAGTTTCTCTTCTGTATCTGTTAACCATGACAACATAGCCCATGTTGAATCATTAAATGCTTTTTGTTTACTGACCAACTGAGACAATTTATCACCAAATTTATTGCACTTATCTTTGACACTGCTGTACTCTTTTTCAGCTTCTTTTTGTTTCTCAAGAACTACTTCCACCTCCTTGTTGTCCATAGCAATCCAGCTGGTTCTACTTAATCTGCTTGGTATCTGCCTGTCAGCCTTGTATGCATCCAGCTCCAACTTATGGGCCTAAAATCAAAAGAATCATGCTAGTCTACAAACTTTCTATTGATACATGTAGTATCCAGACAAACTAAAAACACTTAAAAGGTGCAAATTCCAGTAAATACCTGATCAGTTTACTTTTCATTTTTCCACTTCCATATCATTTCACAGAAGTCCTGAATATGATCAACTGTGGCAAACATATATCATTTGCCCCAGAAACCTGCTGCATTTGTAATTACAGTATGTTTATCATCCCTTTCATTTTAAAACTCATTATCAAAACTGCATCTATTTCATCATAAGCATATTCATTTAATAATAGTATAATTATTTAAAACCTTTACTTAAAAAAAAAATCAAAATCTCAAGTTTACCTTAGCTTCCTCCATGTAGTTTTTGACAGGGTAGGACAGGTATCTGAGATCTGCAGCATGGGCAACAATATCTGCCTGCAAGTCCTGCAAATCACAATACAGGTTGTAAGTGCAAGATTTCTACAGCCTCATACTTGTAAACAACTGAGATAATTCATTCTGACATCCTATCTATATTATACTTTAATCCATTTATCATTTTCACATTTTATCACTGTACTTTACAAATATTAGACTGGTTATCAAATTTAAATACAAATTTCACAAATCTGAATGGTATCCAGACTATAATCAATATTTGGAAGGTAAATTCTTAATTAAATGATATACATTACAATATTCATGTCAAGCCTTACCTTGTGTTGTTCCTTGACTCTTGTGATATTATCAAACTCTGAAACAGCCTCTGTCTGTCTGTCCAGTTCTTTGTCTGTTACCTCAAGCCATTTGTTAAACTTGTGGAGTTCTGTTTCAAACTTTGTCAGCTCATCAGTGGCAGCTGATAAATGTTTAACACGTGACTCACATGTTTTCTGTATCTGTAATGGAATAATTTCCTGTCAAGATTCATACTGAGTTGATAACCTTTGCAGGAATACAATCAACAGATTTCATAATCTTTGCAGAAATACAATCAATACTGAAATAGAACATTCTTTATTCTATTTTGTTGTTAGAAAAAAATATGCAAAACAGCATTTATAACGAGACACAAAAAGTATCTGACAAGTAGACTACCTTTGCAAAAGCAGTTTTGATTTGTGATTCAAGGTTCTGTAACTCTGTGACTTGTTCTGGAGTGAGCTCCTCTTGATGATGTTCCACCAGCTGCTCTGACTGGTAAACCAGAGATCTGATTGGCTGCTGGTGTTGTAACACATCATCATGTAATGCCTGAAAATGCAGACAGATTAATTTGTCCTTTATTCTGGAACCCATCTTGGTTATTTGGTGTAAGTAAACTTTTAAAGCTGACCAAACTTGATGGCTATAGTTGGCTCAGTTCTTTTTTTAAGAAATTGCCATTTAAAACATACAAACTTATGTAAATCTTTTTCCCTCTGAATGGTAGAGGATGTCATTTCCAATGACAGTATTCTATTTCTCAGAATACAGTTTATAAATATCTAACATTGAAGTTTTTCTCATTCTTAGTCACATCAAAGTATTTACCTACAAAGCATCCCTGATACTGAACAAATCTATATCAAGCTTTACCTTCAAAGCTTCTCTCTGACTCTGACCTAAACACATAAATGCTTTACCTTCAAAGCTTCTCTCTGACTCTGACCTAAACACATAAATGCTTTACCTTCAAAGCTTCTCTCTGACTCTGACCTAAACACAAAAATGCTTTACCTTCAAAGCTTCCCTCTGACTCTGACCTAAACACATAAATGCTTTACCTTCAAAGCTTCTCTCTGACTCTGAGCTTTGTAAGCTTCTTCACTGACTGGCTGATCATCTTTCAGGAGCTGTTCTATATCTGACACCCAGTTCAGTTCATTGTGCAAGTCCTGAACCAACTTGTCGTAGGAATCGGCTAATTGCTACATGGAGTAAAACAAAACAGATGCATGCAATATACACCACATACCCTCTCTGTTTAGGTTTGACACCCACATATTATTCTTCTGACATGTTAAATAAGCACTTTTATAAGCATTGTGGAAAAAGCTGTCTACAATCTTATAATTAAAGACATAATATTTAAGTAACTTAAAGTAATACAAAAATGAATTCATTTTTTCCATACACAATATTTTTTCTATATAAAATACGTGTAATACAATTATTTCCTTATAGCCTTATTTGAATTTACATGTTACTGAATAAGATCTTTCATAAAATAGTTAATTAGTATCAAGATACTTGTGCAATTCTTTCAGTTTAAACTAAGTTTTGTACAATTGGTGTTCACTTGAAACTATCGTTTTCACAAGGTGTCTGTAAGGTAAACTTTTACATCTAAAAGCAATGGATCAGTCTAAAATTCTACTTTTTTCAATGGTGTGTAAATAAATTCTAAGAAACAAATCAAAATTAACTACAGACAAAATAAGATTTAAGACCTGAAAACAAAGAAGACATTTCTAGATTAAAACTTTCACAATATAAACTACTGAATTCAGGTTTAAATTTCATAATAAAATAATTCCATCTTTTCATATTTTGCTTGCCAAACTGGAAACTGAAAAGCTTGTAACCAGATAATGATGTTTCTGTCAGAACTGTCACACAAGCTTACAGAAATACGGTGTAACTTTTTTTTCAAGACAAATGAGTTTATATTTTTCTTCACAATTTCCAAAGCAGTTCAACACACATGAAGAAAAATCCAGAAGAACCCTCTTATAGTTTTTAAATTTACTAAAAGTACAAAAATAAGCTATGGCAAACATGTTGCATAACTAACTTGAAAACAATTTAATTACACTGCTGATGGCTTCCCCTTCCAGTTATTTGCATTTTTTTCCAATTATTGTGAATGCAAGTATTTTCTATACAATAATTTCAATGTCAAGGTCACTCATTTGCAGTCATTTAAGGACTCTGATAATTTGCGGTAGGCCTGAAAAGCAAGTTTTACTTGTTATACAAATTAGTCTCAAAATCTTCAAGTACTTGATAGAATTTTACACCTAAACACATATTTTAACTACCCAAAAGAACAGATAGTACTCCTCAAATGTTTGTAAAGCAATATTTTCTGTTTATAATGAAATAAAACTTGAATTCAGTACAGTATTGGTAAAAGATGGATCCATCATGAAAATATCAATTTTTATAACCCTTCAATATATTTCATGCTGACTGATTTAACAAAATTTCTAAAATGAAAAAAATTCCATCTTCAAATATATCAAAAAATGCAAAATGCTTACGGAAACATTCACTATTTAAGGCAGTTTAGTCACAAAAACAAAAAATCTTTTTCAGACGAACTGAATTCTTTTAGAATATCTTAACCACCTTTGCCTTTTTCTAAGTTTCAGCAGTCCCTCCTCAAAGCAATGGATACAAATGTTAGTAAGCAATGTCTTTCAATACTATGTCCATTAAAGTAACATTCCTTTTTTAAGCAACTGTTACTTTTCTAAATGTAAAAACACAGAAATATTTTATCTTAAGCTCTTTTTGAAACCTGCCTTTAATCAATTTCCGATCAACAAAAACATTTACACACACAAAACAACTGAAGCCCTGCAGTGCCTTAGAGTATTCCTTTTCAAGAAACCTTAGAATTATATAGCAATTTCTTTAAATAGATACAAGAGTCATTTTATGGAAATGACTAGGGTTTTATTTGTATTGGTAAATCAACATTTTCAATGTCATTGCAGCAATCTCCAGCTATGATGTTTTTGTAAAAAGATATTTTCATGATTAATCAAGGTCTCCGCTACAGAACCAGACTACAGTTAACATTAAACAGGCATCAATATATTATATAAACATCAAGGAACTGTTGAACGATCTCCACACAATGCACAAAATTTGCATGCTGAAAGAATCACAATAAATAGTTTAGTTTAGAAAAAAAAACTGAAATATGCCTTCAAACATTTTCACTGTTGTTAGCTTTGTCAACAAAATTAATTAGTAGTTCCTTTACTTTACACCCACCCCCCAACCCCCTAAATAAAAAAAAAGAAATAAAAAAAATATTAATCTTTTAAAATTATTTACTAAGTCTATCTTCTAAATTGTTTTTTTTTCTCCAAGAATGAATTTTACTGGCAGTAACTACTGTTTTTTGAAAGGAGTTATAAATGTTTAGTCTTCTGAGTTGTTTGTAATTCAAAGTGTAATGACCTCTTTCACAGAAGGCATATTTCTTGAGAAAATAGTACAGTGATTTAATATTATAATGGCCAAAATTCTTACCAGTGGCCACAACATATATACAGGTATTTTACGTCTAGATATCAAAATGATATTTATAACAGTAATAATAGTTAAGTATTGTGGCACCATATACAATCACTTACATATTCAAGCATGCCACATTACAAAGACATGCACCGTTTTTGGGTCCTAACTTATGTACTAAAAATGAATTATTATGTACTATAAATGAATTATTAAATACTTGTTTGACTTTCAACTTCTCTTAATTCCATTCCAGCAAAACTTTTTTTATGAAGACTTCATCTTGATATAAATATGTCAACTGTATTGGCTAGACATGACTTTTTGAAGACTTTTCTCATGGAACTACTCAGAGACAGACCTTAAAGTAAAACTAGGCCCTCCTTTCTGACTATCAAGCAAACTGTAATAAGCTAGACCTGGTCTTTGCTTACTATCACAATACAGAGATGTTTACTCATCAAATTCTTTCCATGTTCGTCTCTCTCTTTGTATGGGCTACTTAATCTCTTAGGACAGTTTTAACATAGAGACAGACATCAAGAACTCTGATCACATTTCTATACATGTATATTTATTACTATTCCTTTGAATGTGTTTAGTTTCATTATTTCACTTTGGAAAATTAAGATGAACTCGTAGTCAATTTAAAATATTGCTGACATTATAACTTTAAATTGGCACACTCCATTTACTACTACTGTTCCTAATGTCCACTATTCCTTGTGTGAATACAGTCATTGTCCAATCATAATGATAGCAGTAACCAACAGCCTTGTTCTTGTGCAGCCCTAATAAAGGCTGAAAGTCATAGAGTTACTATGTAAATAGAAATTTTGACAATCTTATTGAAAAAGTGCATTAAAATATTTTCGAGAAGTAAACACACATTTCATAGATTTATTTTTACTTTCCTGACTGACCTTACAACTTTCAGTGGTTCAAAACAAAATATTGAAATTTCCAGAAAGGCAACCAGAATAAAGAGACTGGGTATCATTCTAGTTTTTCTAGCTAACATTTCAAAATATCCTCCTATAATATGGGTTTCAAAACATATGGCCAAAACCCCTTGCTAAATCATCAGATTTAATAAATACTATATTTCCAAATGTATAGCACAGTTTCAATTTAATAAATGAAGAGTTACATTGTTTGCTTTTTAATATAAGTGTTCATGTCAAAATATTCTTATAAAACTGAAATCAGTGTATGATTTTACAATATTAAACTGATCCTTATGAAATGCCAAAGAGAAATGAAATTTTGAAACTTAAAATACAATTGAGAATTAAGAAATTGGTTGTCCTGGTAGCTGAAAAGTAAAGCAGCATTAAAGACAATAACATTCGAAGGACAGACATTATGCTTTAGATGCTAATTTTTACAAGATGACAGGAATAACTGGTTTAGAATGCTGTTTAATATTTAAAAGCCATTTCAGATACTATAATGTAATGTATACATTGTACATCTATTCCACACACTTCTCTCATACAGACTTACAATTGAACAAGGTTTACCATGGAATATTGAACCTGCATGTTTGAAATCCATGTATGCTTAAGCAAGTCACACATCAAACTGCACTAAAATCTGTTGTGTAAAACTGCATTTTGTGTAAGTACAAACTTCAGAAAATAATCATCTTGTGCAAGGTTCACAAGATACAAATGGTGCTTTACAGCTTTACTGTGCACACCTTAAGGAAAATACCTTTAATCTTGACAGGAACACATCCAAACAGTAACAGTAAAAACCCTGAGTTCAGTTAGTAGATTTTCTCTTTGGTGTTCATGGATATTTTTTCCACAGTCCAATTACATTGGATGGACAGTGATGGTCTACTGCTCACATTGCATATTGTATCATTAGTGTTCTACATAAGTGTGTGTATTATACAGTTATGTCACTTTACATTACAATACAATTCTGTGATGCTGTTACTTCTAATGTTGCTTTAACTGGAGTGAGATATGACACAGCTAGATTGCTTCATGTCACACTCCCATGTGATATGACCAGTGTGTAATCTGAGTTAGCTTTATATTTCACTTTTGCCTAATTTGACACACCCAAACTGATGTTCATTACATTTGACTGATCAAGACAATACTCTTAAGGCTGCTTTATATTACACTTGTGTAATTCTGCTCTATGTTACACATGCAGTCACTGCACTGCAATTCTTAGTTATGTCAAAGTTACTGAGACATGTTTTTATGTTAAGTTAGCACTGCACACATGTTGTTATGTTAGCATTGCACACATGTTGTTTTTGTTTTTTTTGCAGAAGATGCTTTAGCAACATGCACATTCAACATTCCATGGGGGTTTCTACAAGAATAACATGCATTTCTATAGAAGAATATGTTATATTGTCATAGATTTTCAGTTTTCCACTACAAGAAAACTACAGCTATTTACTAGTTCTGACTGTACAATGGAACAGTTATAGTTATTTTTTTAACAATTCTGTTAGTTTTTATAAGTCACAAACTACACACATTTACATACAGACATCGCTTTATATATTGTTTATAGATTATCAAGTGCCTATTATAATGAGTCAATAACTCTCATGGAAGTCTATAAGGAGAGAAAATTGTTAACAAAAGTTTGAGACTACAAAGGACTTCATCATTTAGCAGTTCCAGAGATTTAGGACAGAAAAAACAGTAATCTCTATTATGTTAGTTCCATGCTTGGGGTAGAAATGAATGAAGACATTTTAAAGTTGAATAGCAACTTGTTCAACATGTAGCAAATTAAACTACCATTAAACTTAGTAACTCTATTTCTACAAAACAATGTTCAGAAGTGGTTAATATTGGGACACATTCAAGATGCAATAACCAAATTGCTGGGCAACCAATATGCAGCAAAATATTCCTCACAGAAACACTCAACAATCTCCATTATCCAGAAATCAAAGACATTCATGCCAAGCATCACAATTCTTTCAATTCCTACATTTATTTAATTGCTTTGAATGAACAGGCAGATCCAATAGCAACATTCCAACAGTACAGGCCATTTTTATCAGCAATTCAGAAAGTACATGCCAAGCAAACTAATTCCAGACTTAACATGACAGAGGAATTCTAATCAATGACAAAACGGTACTTGGGGAAATCAAGAACTTCTAACAGAAAATCTTCTAAACTAGACAAACAGTCCATTCATTTCAATCAAGGAGCATTACAACAGAAATGCTGTAAGACAGACCATGCCAGAACCATACCTGGCGTTCTTCTATCACTGACTGTGGGAGACCAGCATGGAATGTGAACTCCTTGTTCCTTAATGGTGAGACCACAGACTTAAGACCTGACACTGGTGATGGCAAGGCTAGCCCCTGATCAACACCCCCACTCTCATTTGATATTATTAGATTTGTAATTAATTTCAATGATTCAGACTTTTTGTTATCCTGTTTAACTTTTTCATATTCATTTTCCTTTACTTCCTCAATGTCCTTTTCAACAACCACAGTTTCTTTCTCCAGTTTTTCATCATTAGAATTGTTTGTTATAATACTGTCATTACCATCAGTCTTAAAACTTTGTCTCTTGTCTACTTGCTTAACATCTTCAAAAGTGCTGTCAAACTTGTCTGTTCTTTTTTCCACTGATTCAGACAGTGTTTCTATTTCATTCCCCTTACTGAAATCCACATTAATGTCATCTTTGCTATCAAATTTATTTTCAATGAATACAGAACCTTTATCTTCTTCTTTCACCGTCTTTACATCCTTTCCTTTCATACTGCTTAAGCTATCCTCATTATCAGTGACATTTAGATAGTCCTGTTTCGATTTCAACTGATCAATTTCAACAGCAAATTTCAAATCCTCTTCATGATAATTTTGGGTCTGTGATACATTTGTCTCGTAGCCTGAAGAGTTGGTTTCCATGCTGGATGTTGAGCTTGTCACTTTGGAATCCTCAGTCTTCTTTGTTCCCTTTGCAAGGAAACTCACTGTTGGGCCATCCTTGAGCATTTCTCTGTTTGGTATTTTTCCTTTCCATATTTGATCTGGTTTATTTCCAATCACTGTTTGCACGTAATTGCTACTTTCTCTTAGACCCTCCCTTGGTATGTTGCTTATAATTAATCCAGCTGATATTGCTTCTTTCAAAGTCAACTTAAGGTTTTCAAACACATACTGTCCTTTCTCTGCATCTAACACTCCCCTCTTAATAGCTTCTCTGAGTTTGACAAGGGACCCTTCATGAGTAACATCTCTAATTTCCATGCAACCGTCTGTGATGATATCATTCTGGATCATTTCTGTAAGAGTCATATCCTGTCCTGTACCAGGATCTTTAAAGACTCCAGTTTCCTCACAATAAAGACCTTGGTTCACAGCACTGTAGAGACTCAAGCCCTTTGGACTCAAGATAAAGCCTTTTTGAACAGCATCTGACAGGGTGCATGACTCTCCAGTTTGAGGATTTTTGAATTCCCCAGTTTTCACATCAATCATCCCTAAACTTCCAGCTCTACGGAGAGTTATTGGCTGTACAGTATCTGGATCAATTACTTGGGATTTTGACCTGTTCAGCACACCTGTAGAAAATGCATCTTGCAACTTGTTCTTACCTCTTGTTTGTTCATTTGAAAGAATTTCTTCAACATAAATTTCTACTGAGCTTTTAGACTGTATTCGGTCTTCACTCTTTACAATAAATCCAGATTCTTTAGCACTACTAAGTGACATTACTTCCTTAGTAACTGGGTTTTTGAAAACACCAGTTTCATCATTAATTATCTGTCTTTTAATAGCCTCCTCCAAGGAGATATGTTCATCTGTCTGAGGGTCTACTATTTCACTTGCTTTAGGATTTATTAAACCAGAAACTATTGCTTCTTTGATCTTCATTAACTTCTGTGTGAAGTTGTCTTTCAGAAGTCCATCTCTATCACTGTAAAGCCCCTTTTCAATTGCTTCATATAAAGTTCCAACCCTAAATCCAGACTGGTCTTCTTTTACATTTTGTATCAATGAATCAAGGGAAGAAGAAATAGCTTTCGACGCAGATAACCAGTCTAGCTGTTTATTTTTAACAACCATTTCTGAGAAAGTGTCACTTTTCACACTCATTTTATCAAAGTCAGCTTTATCCTGAACAGGTGTCTGAATCATCAATAACCCTCTACTTAATGCTTCTTGAAAAGTCATTCCTCTTTTTGACTGTAAGCCATTAAAACCATTTAATTTCTTATCACTCTTTGAAACCTGGAATAATAAATTCTTCTCCAAAGCAAACTTTAGAGGAACTGTCAATTTGTTTTCTTCATCATAATAAGATACTTTCTTAATGCTCAATCTTCCTTCATCTGCAGCCTGTGAAATTGACATCTTAGTATCTGTTAGGTAATCTGTAAATTCTCCTGTGTCAAGATCGAGAAATCCAAACTTCAATGCCTCATCGAATCTTATGGGGCTACCAACTGAGTCACTTCTACTTTCCCCAAAGCTGCTGACTGAATCAGTTTTATACAGTGTACTTAAAACTCTGTTCACAGACACATCTGTTTCAGGTTCTGAGAGAACAGTCAAGCTTCCATCCATAGTTAATTCACCCTCACTTTCAATGAAAAAATCAACTCTTTTTTCTTGAATATAGTTTCTTGACACTGCCTCTGCAAGCGACATTCTCCGGCCACTCTTTAACTTTAGAACTCCCCTACTGTCATCTACAACTTTCTGTTCAATGGCCTGAGCTAACGTTATTTCACTTTCACCATCTCTTTGTTTGACTGATGTATTAAACGTATCAATTACACCTCTGTTAACTGCATCATCAAATGAAAGGTAATTGCCTGTATTTAAATCCTCAACCATTAAACCATCATGTGTTATTACCCCAAATGCTAAACCCTCTGGCACAGTGAAGCTTGATTTAGTGAAATCTACAATAAGATTTTCTTTTACAGCAAAGTCTATCTGAAAAGTCTTCTTTTGTGTTTTCTCTAATAATGAGCCTGTCTTGTTACTAACAATGCCCTTCTTCAATCCCTGTTTTAAAGATATGAATTTTCCTGTTTCAAGGTCTTTGACTCTTGTTCTGTACGTATCTAGCATGCCAGTTTTTATGGCATCATTCAGTGGTATTTCTTGATTTGATCTTGGATCTAATAATGTGCTACTGCAGGGGTCAAATATTCCTTGGTTAACTGCACCTGCTAGACCAATTTTTGGATTCCTTGCATCAACCATTTTACCCAGACTAACTGCTTCATTTACTGGAATAATCATACCTGTACCAGGATCACAGAATGACTCAGTCTGTATGTCAACATACCCACATTCAACTGCCTCTTCAACTGAGATGAACTTCCTTTCAGTTGGGTGTTTGATAACCAAATCATTCCAGGATTTTCCATCTTCAGTTTCTTCAGAAAATGAATCAGCCATTGGTTTGTTTCTTCTTTTGCTTCCAACCGTAACAACAAAGCATTGTTCAACAGCGTCAGTCAGACTAATTGCTTTACCACCAACCAAATATGACCCTAAAGTTTTATCTAAATATCCATAGTTAAAAGCTTCCTTTAGATTAAATAGTCCCATTCCAGGGACAACTACCTGAGGTCTGTTTGGATCAATCAGTTTTTGTTCAATTCCATCTTGCATGTTTATCATTTTGCCTGTCCGCACATCAAGGAACCGACCTACATCTTCCTTGTATAGACCATGTTGGACAATCTCAGCCAATGTTAATCCGCCAGCTGGAATTTCAATAATATTGCCATTGTCAGTTGCATCAATGAGAGACATAACTTCTTTGGTCTCAGAATCTATGAATTTAGCTGATTTCCTATCAATCAACCCTTTGTCCAAAGCATCAAGAAGAGGAATAAAACTGTCCTTCTTCACATCCTTCACAAGTGTTGGTGTGTGATCTATTATTCTTACCAGAATTGCATCACAGAGGTCCAATTTCTTCTTAGATAGTACATCTTCAACTTTACCACTTTCATCCACCAAGCCCTTTTTAATAGCAGCTTTCAAAGTGAGGCATTCTTCACTAGCTGAACGCCTGAGAAGTCCAGTTTCCTTTGCAAATTTAAGTTCATATTGTTCATTGTCTTTTAGATTTGTGATTTCAGACTTTTTACCATCAACGATACCTAAATATTCTGCATTTGTAAAGGACAAAAACCTACCAGTTGAAGTATCTTTAACCATAGTTCTTCTTGGATCAATTAGATTTGCTTCAATTGCCTTTTCTAAAGTCAGAACTTCCCCAGATTTTGGATCAATAAAAGTTCTGCTTTTTGGGTCATAAATGTTGAACCTAATAGCTTCAAGGACACTGCATGGTAAAACTCCATGGGAAGCATTATATAAAACAAGGCCTTTTTCAACTGCCTCACCAAACCCAAAAGATAAACCTTTATTAGAGTACCATCCTGTTAAAGGATCAATTATTCCTTCAACTATAGCAGCATCTACAGTCAGTACAGTTAATGTCATAGGATCCCTCACTAACACAGAGTCAGCGTCCAATAAACCACTTTCAATTGCATCACCCAAACACACCTGAATTCCTAAATTACTGTCACAAAATGTTCCAGATGTAAAGTTAAATACCTCCTCCTCTATGGCATTCTGCAAACTCAGTTTTGGCTGATTTGATATGTCTATCAACACCCCCCTCTCTATACTGTCTGGAATATGGACCCTCTCCCTGTTTGCCATATCAACACACACACCAGAATCAAAAAAGATTAACCCCTTTTCTACAGCCTTATCAAGCTTAAAAACCTTTCCAGTTTCAGTGTCTCTAATTCTGACAAGATCTTTATCTATAAGTCCAGCGTTTACAGCTTCACTGAAGCTTATTTCTTCATTTGAGTCTGGATTCAAAAATGTTCCAAGTTCTTCATCAAACAGACCTTCATCTAGTATTTCCGACATTGAAAGTTTCAAAGGTGACTGTGATCTCATTATAAGACCTGTGTTAAATGCAAAGTTCAAAGAAATAGCCTGCTCATTTGCATCAATCATTTTACCTGCTTCAATATCAATAATTCTCTTATCAATAGCTTCTTGAAGAGACAAGATATCCCTACTAACTGGGTCTCTGATTAGTGACTCTGGATTGATAAGTGCTTTTTGAAAGGCAAGTTCTAAAGGCACATGAACATTACTGTTAGGATTGTAAAGTTTATTTGTCACTGAATTATACAGTCCTTGCTTAATTGCTTCATCAAGCATTACTGGGAATGTGGCTGTCTGAGTTTTAGTATCAGTTGCAAGACTACATCTTCTCTGAGCTAATGAAGGCACTGGTTTGTCTCCAAGATCCACTGAAGGTCTCCTACCAGAAGAAGCTTTTGCTGGGTTTTGATTGAAGAGTATATGACCACCATATTGCTTTGAGCCTTTGTCATCAATCACAGTAGTCAAGTTGACAATGTGACTGTCAATTTCTGCCAATGTAACATTCTCTTCTTCAGACATTGAGCTCTGTTCACCTATTCTAGGATCCAATATTAAACCAGCTTTTTTTGCTTCTTCCCAGGTCAACCATTTTCCTGTCATGTTGTCTTTCACTTTTCCCCATTCAGTATCAAAAATGAAAGCTTCTACTGCTTTTGGAATATCTCTCCACTGATCTAATCTTTTATCAAGAATTTTTGTTTCCCTTAGTATTTCTTTACGTGCTAGTAATGTGACAAGCCCAGGTCCCAACTCTGTGTACATATCACACTTTTCCATGGGTTCATTATCATTGATTTTCACAAGACCTTTGGCCATAGCGACATGAAAAGGCCATGTTAGAGCCGTTTTGAGATTTATTGTTTTGCCTGTATGAATATTTATTTGCCCAGAGTTAACTGCTTTCTGAAGATTAACTGTTTGCCCATTACTCTGTTTCACTTGTACAACTTCTGGACAAAGTATCCCACAGTTTATGGCCTCTTGTACATGCAGGAGTTTACCTGTCCTTGGATGAATCCATTTTTCTTTGGAACTATCCCAAAATTCTTCAACTAGACTTTCAGTGTAAAGTACAACCTCTGTTTTTGAAAAATCTGTCTTTTTACTATCTTCATCAGAATCTGAATCAGAATGCCGCGGCAAATAGTATTTACCAAGATTTATTTCACAGCCATTTGCTTTAAGTACCTTACTTTTTACTGGAATTGAATTGACTGAATCTGTAAAACTAGTATCAAGACTTGGAATTTGCTTCAGTGACTTTGAATCATCACTTGAGCCAAAACTTTGATCTAACAAATTTTCAGTATTTAGGACAACCTTGCCAAGACCAGTATCAGAAGAACCATCACCTAACAACTGACTTTTGCCCATCAAGAACTGAGGGTCAAGGACATCCAATATTGCCAATGAGACAGACTCTGAAACTTTCTGAAAAAAATATGACAATGTCTGTAAGACAAAATTTACAAGCATGACTGACCACTGCATGATTTTCTAACTGCAATCCTTCTGAAGCTCAGATACAATGCCTTTTTACTTTTTAAAACTCCTTTGAAAATTTAAACAAACACATCGAAGAATTTTAATCTACCACAAGAAAAATGAGCAATCCTGTTAACTGAGCTTGGATTAAGCAAATCTATCTCAAATCAGATGTATGTTATTTAAAACTTAAACTGAATTCAACAGTATCATTTAACTAGACATTTCACTCAGCTACTGACAAAGTGCATCTTTTCTTCATATAAAATGTTTCTTTTTTAATATAGTTCAATAATTCATGCATAATTTGATAACTCTATACACTGTTCTCTCTCTTACACACACACATATAAAAAGTTTGCAATATCTTTCAGAACTCTTTATAAAGATCTATGACTCTCTCAATACTTACTGTACTTTCTCACATTCATAATAGAAATGAACAACAGGAATGGTTAAAGTAAAGATTTTCTATTTCTACTGAGAATTATACTGTTAATGCATCTGACTACATAGTCATAAATATTAATCATTATGACACAATAGAGAAAAGGTATCCAAATTTATTTTATTCCACTGAAGTGGTAAAAAACACATTTTTAGGTTACATTTATTTAAGAATAAATTTATTGACAAAATAAAACATACATATAAAACAGCTTATTTTGTTTTAGATATATCTTACATACACTGAAAATAAATACATTAAATAAAAATACCCATATACCATACAAAGCAGGCTACTTTTTACATAAAATATGTCATATCCTGTTCCAAAAAGAAGCTATTTGGAAAATAACATATATTCAATTGATAATGCCAGCTGAAATCTGAATATGTTTTTGTTCTTCTTCTTCTTTTTTCTGTTTTGTTCATTTTTGTTGTTTTAATTTTTGCACTAACATTCCAAATAAAACATTTAGAAAACATAAAACCTTTCATTTGATATATACAGATTTCAGCTGGTATACTTAAGCTACAACACTCATGCAACACAACATACAATTGGTGTTAATAGGAGTTATTCTCACCGCAGACTCAGCCTCCACCTCATCCAAGCTTGGGGGAACAAAGTGAGAGCCAACTAATTTCACTTCCCCACTGCTTTCTGCAGCTTCTATGTCTGCTATCCCACAAAGCATTGCATCTTGTAACGCCATTCTTTCCCCTGTGACTGTATTAACAACCTTTCCAGTGGAATCAATGAAGAATCCTGGTCTTGTAATGTATGTTGTTGATCCCTCTGAAATCACAACTTCTGTTGCAGTCTTTGCAACCATCTTTCCGTCTTTGAATACTTTCTCATGCTTTGGAGAAAATGGTTTTCCTGGTTGAACAGTTACATACTGGTCTTTAAGTTTCTTTGAAGGTTTGGGCTCTATTTCACTCTCTTCATCATCTGCATCATCATTTTCTTCATCCGACATTTTTGCTTGGACATATCCAAGCTGAAGTGCCTTCTGCAGAGAAACATTCTGTCCAGATGGACAGGTGAATTCTCCAGTCTCTGTGTTTATACAGCCTTCCTTTAAGGCTTCAGTTATTGAAACAGGTGATTTTAAATTTTCATCCACTTTTATATGAAAGGTCTGTTCTGGTCTGTCCATTTCTAAAAATCCACATATTACAGCTTCATCCACAGAGAGAGCATCACCTGAGCAGGGGTCAATGTACTGTCCTGTAGTCTTATCAACTAAGCCTGCTGTAATTGCTTCTGTAAGTGTTATAGGCACTTCTGAACTTCTGGAATTATCAACTGTTGTGTCAACTTCTGTATCATATTCAACAGGAATTTCAGGGTTTGAAGCACGATAAATAAGTGGTTCTGGTCCTTTTACAGCCTCGACAGACTCATGGTTTAAAGTATCCTGTACATCAATTACCTTATGTTTGGTGGTAGGAGAAATTCCAACATTATCATTTATGCTTGCAGCTTTATCTATGGAATAAGTCTCTGGTTCATGTTCTATCACAATGTGCGAGGTTGTTAAAGGCCTGACAAAACCCCCTTTGACCACAATGACTGAACTCCCCTCATCTACAGCAGAACTTGACAGTGGAGAAAGATAACCCTTTTTCAATGCCTCTTCTATCTCATATGATTTGCCTTTCTTAACATCCCAAAACAGACCAGTTTCTGGATCAATAAGTCCACTTTTGAAAGCTTGTTGGAAACTGTAAGTAACTCTGTCTTTCTTTGGTGCTTTGTATTTGAATGGTTTACCTGTGTCTGAGACAAGGACTTCTGAAAGAACTGCTTCATCAACTGATACAACCTTTCCACTAAAAGGATCTGAAAATGTTCCTTCAACACCATTGATGAAGTTGTTCTTCAATGCTTGAGTAAATGTTATCACCTGTAATTCTGTACCTGGAGCAACAATTTTGTAGAACTTGTCATACTTTTGCTTCTTCTTTGTTTCTCCTTGAATTTCTGTGTCCACAAGACCTGCTTTTATTGCATCTGATACAGGCATGACTTTTCCACTCCTGGTATCGACAAACATCCCAGATGGTGCTAGAATTCCTTCTTTCATAGCTTTAGTAACACTTAATTTTTCACCAGTTGCTGTATTTGTTACACTTACAATATCGTAAGTGATACTTGAGGTTGGTGAGCTATACATGGTTTTTGATGTTTCAGTAACTGCTACTGTTCCAGACACAAGACCTTCTTTCATTGCTTCTTCTAATGGATAGCTTTTCCCTGTTCTTGGATCAGTATAAGTAGTAATATCTTTATCCAGAAGTCCTCTACGAATTGCCTCATCATGAGAGACTTCAGATCCAGTTCTTGTATCTAGTACCATTGATATCACTATCTGTCTTTGATCTTTCTTTTGCTTTTCAAATTTACCAGAATCAAACGTTTTTCTGCCTGTGATCAATTCAGTTTTAAGTGCATCTTCTACACTTATCTTTGTATGTGTTTTGTTATCCACATAATGTCCTGAATCAGAATCAAGAATTCCTCTTCTCTTCGCTTCTTTCACACCAAGTTCCTTCCCAGTCATTGGGTCTTTCACCTTTTCAACAATAATACCTCGTATGATTTCTTCATCTGTAACTCCAGATTTCTGTTCTACTCTAGCTAAACCTTGCTTGACGGCATCATCTAAAGTAATCATCTGGTCATATAATCTGTTGTGTACAAGGCCTCTCTCAGGGTCAAATAAACCTTTCTGTATGGCTTTTTTCAAACCATATTCTTTGCCTGTCAAAGGATCTATGATAGATTTTACAGTTATATTTTCGACATAAACATCTGTTTTAATAGGAGCATCCTTGGTTTCTTCAACAACAACTAACCCTTTCTGAACAGCATCTCTCAATGTCAGAGTCTGACCAGTACGCCTGTCTAAATATTTGCACATAGACTGATCTAAAACCCCTTGTGATACAGCTTCTGTGACTGACATTTCTTCCCTAGTTCTTGGATCGAGCACAGACTTCACTGTAAAAGACTTTCTTCCTAAATCAACCTGAACACTAGTAGGCTTCAAAACTGGAGAAACATGTGGCATGTGAATTGTGTCAGCTTCTACATATCCTTTATCTACTGCTTCCGGAATTGTCATCCTTTCACCAGACAATGGGTTATTATAAACTCCTGTAGTAAGATTTAATAACCCTTTATCTACTGCTTTGGATGCACTAATTCGTTTGCCAGTTGAAAGGTCAAGGACATTTTTAATTGTGTATGACTTTTTCTCTTGAATGAAACCAGTTTCATCATCGTAAGTTCCTTTATCTCCAACCTGAATCAGTTTTTCATCTATTGCTTTACTTAAAGGTATTGTAGTACCATCATCACATACATACACGCCTCTGACTTCATCAACTAAACCTTTCTGGATAGCTTGCTTCACTGGAATAAATCTTCCTTGGTCCTGATCATAGACAGATTTTAAATGCAATGTTTCTTTTTCATGAATGTATCTCTTTGGCATGGTATCAGAAAATATCCCACTTTTTCTTGAAGTTTGGGACCCCCTGACAAATCCCTGCTTTATAGCATCAGATATAGTCATTTCTGCACCTGTAGTGATATTCCTTACTAATCCAGCTTCAACATTCAGAACTCCTCTCTCCACTGCAGTAGGAACTGACATCTCTTCTCTAGTAAAGGGATCTATAACACTTGTTATATCAAGTGATTGCATTTGCGTAAATGTGTTCTCAGATGTTTTCCTGTAGTTTTCTGAAGAAACCATGTTTGCATCTATTTCACTTGCAGAAACATAATGCTGATCCATGGCATCAAGAATTGCCATAGTCTGGCCAGTTTTTGTGTCTCTAAACCTACCTTCTGACTCGTCAATAATTCCTTTTCTTATTGCTTCATGCAATGAAAGTTTATCTCCTGTCTCAGTATCCAACACAGCTGCTACTTTGACCTTCTTTTTCTCTGAAAATGTTACTTCAGCATTAAACCCTTCCTTTGATAGTCCTTCTTTCATAGTGATACTGTCAATGACTTGACCCTGTATATATCCAAAATTAACTGCTTCAAGTATACTTATCACTTTTCCTGTTTTGGGGTTTGTATATGTACCATCATGAGGATTTATCAATCCTGTATCCAGGGCCATGCTTAAACTACAGAGACTGTTGTTTCTAGGGTCAAGTACAGAATCAACATTGATCCTGTCTGTTGTTTTCATCACAAGACTGGAGGCAGCATGTACCTCTGGTATGGTTTCTTGTATTTTCCCTTCCTGAATCATTACTTCTAGATTTTTCATACTTCCAGCCTCAAAACATTGACCAGTGTTGTTTAATATATCTTTTTCTAATGCTTCCTGGAGATTCACATATTTCCCAGAGATCGTTTGTATTTTAGCAGAATCTGGATGGATATGTCCTGTCTGAACTGCTTTCTGTAGATTCATGTATAAACCAGTGTCAGGATCCTGAAACATACCAGTCTCGGGATTCAAATAGCCACTCGATATTGCCTCCATGAAATTCATCTTGTCTGAGTCTTTGGCAGTAACTGATGTTAACTCTCTTACCTGTGTTACCTCAAGCATTGTTGAACTAAGTACACAGAATTTTGTGGCTTCGATGGTGATTGGTTCATTATCAGCAGGAACAGAAACTTTTTCACTTGTTTCTGACTTTGTTTTTCTACGCAGAGAGCTCATGTCAACAGATTCTTCAGGTGCACCTTTCTTACTTGCTGCAGCTTTAATGGCTAGATAGGGTGCACCAATTAATGCAATGACACCTTTCTTGGCTGCTGTTTTGAGTGAAGTCTTGGAAGAAGAACTTTCAACATACTGACCAGAAATAGCATCAATTTTCCCCTTTGCAATAGCTTCATTCAATGTATAAACTTTACCACTCTCAATGTCATACATTGATGAATTTCCATCAATATGGCCTCTTGTTATTGCCTCTGCAAGAGTTAACTTCTGTCCGGAAATTTTCTCTGTAAACAAGCCAGTTTCTCCATTAAAGGCCCCTGACTCTATTGCCGAGTTCAAGGTCATGTTCTCTGTAACTGCAGCTTCTTCTTCAGTTGTTGTTGTTACCAACAGTTGCCCTCTAATGGCATCTAAAATGGACATTCTGTGTCCTGTTGTAGGTTCTGTGTACTGATTTTTGCCAAGGTCAATAAAACCTTGATCTAAAGCTTGTGTGAATGAGAGTCTTTTTAATTCATCAGAGGGTGCTTTCTGATTTACAACTATAGTCTTTTCATATTTCCTATCTGGTTCAATTGTAACAGTTTCGCCAGACTCAGATATCCAACCATATTCAATTGCAGTAGCTATGGACATAATATCTCCATTTAAAGGATTGCAAAATGTTCCAGCTTGTTCATCAACTAAACCATCTTCAAGAGCTTCTCGAAATGTCATGCCTTTAGGCCTTTCCATTGGCTCAGTCAAAGAAGTTTTAAGATTAGCCTGGACAGCTGTGTGGATGCATTTATCAGTTTGGTTGTCAAGATATTGGAAATGATTCGTAACGAACCCAGACTGCATGGTGCGAGTGATGGTCTGACCTGCTGGAGGTATTAATCCCTCGGTGTAGGCTTCTTGCAAACTGTATCTTTGTTCTGTTTCAGCATTTACGACCTGACCTGTGTTTACATCAAAAACATTTGTCTCAATTGCTTCAGTTAGTGTTATTACCTGTCCACTATGTGGATTCACCAAGTATGACTCATCTGTGTTCAATGAGCCAGTTCTAACAGACTCTATGAAAGTGGCTGTGTCAAATGTCTCAGACCTCATATACTCATTTAATGACTTTATCTTCTTTACTGGAGTGCTTGCCTTGACAGGTGATCCAGCAACAGTCCTTGTTAATTCAGTACTTGTGAATTCTTCATCTTCTTTTCTGAGATCAGACAACAACTTTGTGATTGTAGTACTTCCGCCCTTCTTTGTGCTTACTTCTGTCTCTTTAAAATCCCCACAAATTAGCTTTAAGACGTCAGCTGTTTCTTTGCTGAAGTATTTCTTACTTTCTGCTTCATCAATTGTCATGATTTCACTGGTAACTTTATCCTGAATTGTTCCTTTCTCCCAATCTATATCTATATCTGGTCTTTCCTGAACTCCTGTTTCTGCTAGCTTCTCAACTGTATCAGAATCTAAATAGCCTTTCTGGACTGCTTCAGCAACACTCATAACCTCACCTGTAGATGTCCTTACAACTGTACCAGATGACCAATCAATGATAAGATCTTTGGCTTTAGTAACAGATGGCAACTTCAGAGTTTCTTCCCTTGTTTCTTTGAAGGTTGAGGTTGATGTTAGTAGTTCACCAGGCACAATGTCACTGTTAGCAAGCTGTCAAAAGATAATGTGGTGTTAGGGGTTATTTGAAAATTACCTTGATGAAACTTATGCTGTCCCTGTAGAAACCCTGTCCTGAAAAGTAGTTAAGCACTCTCTCACACAGACACACACACACAAATTTTCTCATTTTATACTACTATATATTAAAGGCTACTAGCCAAGTTTTCCATGGATACTTAAATATATCAGCTATATCAAAAAGACTATTAATTTCTGTTAATGCCAGTTTTCAGTATTAATTACATATTTGTTTAAGTATCCATGAAAATCCCAAACCCTGCAAAGAAAGAGAAAAGGGTGAAAATGAAACCACAAAAAGCTGAGTGAAAAAGACATGGACTTACCCCTGAGTATCTGTCTGCTTGATGGTATTCTTCAGTGCTTGGCAATGGTTCAGTAAACAACTGGCGTGGTGCAGAAGGCTGTATTCTATCACCTGGCTTGGCATAAACAATGGTTGTCCTGGGTTGCACCAACTGTTCTTGGTAGTTTTCTGATTGTGGCAGATGTATGTCACCATTCATTGGTGTTACACCATTTACATGCCTTGGTGGACTTCGCTGCACTGGACTCTCAGGTTCTGACTTTAATCTCTGTGGTGACCTTTGACCTACAGTTTCTATATCATATTTATGAGGAGATTTTTGGCTATCAGTTTTCTCTGTTTTATCTCTAATAGCATCATAAACGGCTTTTCCAGCTAGAACTGGAGCACCCACAATAGCCAGCAATCCTAACTTCATTGCTTCCTGTGGAGACATTTTCTTTCCAGTGACTTTATCAGTCACTGCACCAGTTCTTACATCAACAAGTCCTTTTTTCATCGCTGTATCCAAGGAGACCATTTCATCTGTACTTGTATCTAGCACTTTGGCTTCATCTGATCTTATTTGTCCATCAGTTATTGCTCTGTCTAGACTCACAACATTTCCAGTTAAAGGATCATACAAAGCTCCTGATTCTTTATCAAACATGTTTTCTACCAAGCCTTGCTGTATCGCTTGTAACAAAGGTACTCTTTCATCTTCTTCTGATATAATAACTTCAGATGTCACGCCATCAATAAGATTTTGACGTAGAGCAGATACGAGAGGCAATTTTTCACCTGACTGCTGATCAAGAATGGACACTAAATTTCCATCCACCACATTCTGATTAACAGCTTCTCTGAGGGTGTAAGTCTTACGTGTTTTGGGATCTGTAAACATTCCTGTATCAGAGTCATACAACCCTGAAGCCACACAGTCTAACAGATTCAGTGGCTTTGTTTTTCCCTGTTTTACATCTATATCTGGTCGCAAATGTACTTTCTCAGCTTTCGCTTTCTTTTCATTGATTCTTCCAGTTCTTGGATCAATGACACCTTTGTCCATGCACTGTTTAAGGGTGAGTTCTCTACCAGTTAGAATATCTACCATTGCAGGTTTATTTGCATCAAGAATGTCTTTATCAAGTGCTTCATTTATTGAAATGAATCTGCCTGTTTCAGGATCTCTGATTTTGCCTGTTTTAGCATCAATAAGACCTAACTTCAATGCAGACTCAAATGACATACCATCGGTTAGTTCGAAATTTTCAAGCTGCATTGGTGATTCAGATCTTGGACTATCGGATTCTGGTAGGTTACCCACAACAGCCATCTCTTCTTGCTTCCAGGTACGCACTCCTTCCTGCTGGTGAAACTCCATTGGGGCTCGGCTGTCTAAATCATCTGTTTTATCTTCAATATCAGTTCTATAATTTAACACTTCATCAGCAAAAACACTTTCTTCCTTACTATCAGATGTCACTCCAAATTTCTCCATTTTCATATCAACATGTTGGTCTATACCATTTTCTGTAGACTTGTGTCTTTTTTCACGTTCAGATTCTCTTCTTTCAGAATCTTTTTTCATTCTTTCAATTTCAGCTGCATCTGTTGTCTTGGAAAGTTTAATATAACCCTTTTTCAGAGCCTGCTCTAATGGAATGTTCTGAATAGTATTTACATCAAAGAAAGTTCCTTTTTCAATGTCTATTATTCCATCTTTTACTGCTTTATCTAGAGATATCTCACTATTATCTCTCTGGTCAATGACAGATGTTATCTTTTTAACAGGAAAAGACAAGCTACCAGTGTCGACAGTACTATGCATCAAATCGGCTTCACGTACCTTGGATGTCACCTCACCATGTATTAGCCCTTTCTCTAGAGCCACATTAATTGGGGTACTTTCTCCCGTCATTGGATTCCTATACAATCCTTTGTTAATGTCTAGAATACCATACTTGACAGCTTCATCATATGACATCATTTCCATTGTCCTTGGATCAATCACACTGTTTATACTGAATGTCACTGTCTCTGAAGAAATTTCCTCTGTCAAACTGGATTCAACAATCTCTTCTTCTGCATCAATATGAATACTTTCTGTCGAACTTGACCCAGACCCTTCAATAGCTGCAGGTTGAGCAATTACTAACTTCTGATCTATGGCTTCATTCAACGATAGAACTTCTCCAGTAACTGGGTTTGTGTACTTTTCAAGTGAACTGTCTAAAATACCTTCTTCCAAAGCCTTAGCTACTGATATTGTTTCACCTGTTCTTGGATCTATCACAAACTTAACCATCAAAGTTGTCATTTTTGTTGTGATTATTTTGCTACCTTCTCCTTCTGCATTTGAAACAACTGACATTAATTCTGCATCAATCAATTTTCTTTCAATAGCTTCAGGAATAGCTAGTCTTTCCCCGGTTCTTGGATGTATGTACATGCCATTATGTTCATCAAGTAAGCCCTGCTTTATAGCATCAGCAACTGCAAGTCTTTCACGAGTAACAGGGTTCACAACACTTTTTAACTGGTAAGTCTTTGTTTCATGTAAGAACTGTCCTGCACCAGATTTCATTGTGTCTTCTCCAGCTATAACAAACCCTCTCTCAATTGCTTCACTGATTTTGATATTAAAAGCTTTCCCCTTACTATCAACACCATGGTACAGTCCTTTCTCTATATTCAAAATGCCTTCTTTCACAGCCTGACTTATCGATATTCTCTGTCCAGTTTTTGGGTGTATGACTCCAGTGAGTGAAAATGATTTTGTTTCTTTCACAGTACCTGCAACAGGCTCCGATGTTTCAATGCCACGAACAAATCCTCTAGACAAAGCTGCTTCAATTGACATTTTTTCATCTGTAACTGGATGAATGAATAACCCTTTTGACATATCTAGTAATCCCCTATGAATAGCTTCATTTACACTTATTTCAGTTCGAGTTCTTGGATCAACTACTGACTTTACTTTGAAATGTTTTGTTTCAGAAACAACATTTTCTGTTATTTTAGGTTTTGTTACCACTGTCTGAGTAAAAGAGTACTTTTCTCCAGGTCTCTTCATTAATTTTGATTCAACTGTTGCTTTCCCTGTGTTTCTTAGTTCTTCAGTCATTTCAGGATTTTTCTGAATCTGTTTCATCCATCTGTCTACATCAGCTTTTGATGATTGACCATCAGTTCCATCCATGTGCAGTGCATCAGCTGGCCACTCTGATGTCAGTTTCAGAAGGCCTTGTTCAATGGCAGTCTGTACTGGCATAGAAGCACCTGTATTTGGATCCCGGAATGTACCAGTTGTCTCATTCAGTAAACCTCTAGCTACTGCATCTGACACAGAAATTGAGCGAATGCCTGCTTCTTGTTGTCCTGGCTGAAGCCTGGTAGTCACAGTGGTATGTGCAATGATAGGACTTAATAGTTCTAAAATAGTTTGTGCATCATCTGTTGATAATATACCCTCTTTGGCTGCTTGCTGTAGGCTGACAGTCCTTCTAGACCTAGGATCTCTAACTTCAGCATTTTCTGGAGTTATTACTCCTATCTGTATTGCTTTCAGAATGGAAATATTTCTACCACTTGCATCTTTAATGGAAGTATCTTTCAATAGCGCATCTGCAGCGTCTTTATCAATAAAACCTTGTCCTGCGGCAGCCTTAAGTAATATTCTCCTGCCTGATGCTGTATCAATAAAGTCACCATTACTTGTTATAATTCCTTGTTTTATTGCCTGAGAAACTGAGAGCAGTTTACCACCACGGGTGTCTTTCACACAGAGTTTACCTACAAGTAAATCCTCTTTCACAAATTTGATATGTCCTTTGTCTACAGATTCTGTCAGTGATTCTTTTTTCACAGATTTATCAGGATGAACAAAACCTTGTTGGTCAAGCAGTCTCTTGTCAAATGCTTCCTTCACAGATAACACATCACCTGTTTTCGTATCAACTATTGTTTTAGAATCTGCATCAATTACTCCAATTTCAACAGCTTCTTTAAAAGTCATCACACGTCCAGTCTGAGAATCCAACACTTTACCATTTTCCAACACTGCTCCTTCTCGGAGAGCAGCAGTTAACATGGATGGTTTACTTATCAGTTTCCTTTGATAGGCATCATCAAGAGTCAGTTTTTGTCCACTCGATTTGTTAATGTAAGAGCCAGATTCAGGATCAATCACACCATTTGTAACTGCCTCTGAAAGAGACATGATTTTCCCAGATTTTGCATCCTTTATTTCTTTTCGTGTTGGATTAATAAGTCCTTGTTCAACTCCAGCAAGAACTGTCAACTCTTTTCCTGAGGTAGGATCAAGAACTTTACCAGTCTCAGGAATGTATATTCCACTTTCTATAATGTCGGCTAGTCCAAGCCTCATAGTAGTAGAGGCAAGATCATCATTTGTGAACACAGCTTGAGATTGGGTAATCAAAGTCACTGTTACACCTTCACCAACTAAGTTTTCGGCATCAACTCGCGATAAAAGTCCACGTGCAACAGCTTCTTGTATTGGAATGAATTTTCCAGAACTTGGATCTTTCACAGTATTCTTAACTGGATCAAATAAATCCTTTTGCATTGCTTCAAGGAGAGTACATTCTTGCCCTGAAAAAGGATCTGTAATTCCACAGGTTGCTGTTAACTGTCTTTGTAAATCATTTGAAATGTACTTATTTGCAGTTGCTTGTACTAGATTCATTTTCTTATTGATCCTTTGGTCAGTGACAGTTCCAGTTTTAGGATCAAATACTCCAGCTTTAACTGCTTCTGCCAGATTCACTTTCCTTCCAGTTTTTGGGTTCAGAATTGAAGAAACATGAAGGTATGTTCCTTTTGGAGCAAGACAACCTTGTTGCACAGTGATCAATGTCTGTCCAGGGGGAGTAACCTCAAGTAAATTGTTCTCTGATAGGCTTGAAATACTAGCAACTTTGTTTGACAACCTTTCAGCAGAAATTGGTGGGGAAGTCATTCTCCATTTCACAGGTGAAGCTACTGATGCTACCACATTTACACTTCTTGACGGTGTAACATGCATCTCTGGTCGAGATATATTGACAGTGGTCTGACTACCGAAAGTCTGGCCAGTTTTACCCATAGCTTGCAGGCCACCATAGCCCTCAAAATCAGCAAGCTGTTGAAAGTATTCTTGCATGTCTTCATCAACTAACATAGAGGAACGTTTGGTGAGCTCTGCTCTAAATGTTCTCAGGAGTGGAACTTTGTCTGTCACCAATATTGGAAACTGAAATAGATGGAAGGACAAAATTAGCATGTAAGAGTATAATCCTTAGCTTCATTTTAAGCCAGTCTCACTAAAATTATATGTACAGCAGCACTGCCAACATGCAATCTAAAACTTGAAACAGAATAAAAATCAATCATGTGAAATACAGTAAATCAATTATCAGTTAAAGGCCTAGATATTCTAACCCTGATCTGTTTGTTTTTTTAATTAGTCCTTGAACAAAACATTTTATCCATTCATATCTAATCTTTCTTGCTGAAAAAATCTCTGAAGTTTAGTCTAAGATGGATCAGGCAATTTTTTTAAAAAACAATTTTACTAACCTATCAAGTTATCGATCTTGTAAACACTTCTTTTTCTTTTCCTAAATATTAATTTATTAATGTAATTTACCTGAACATCAATATTATTTTCTTCAAAGATATCTTTAATCTCTTGAAGTCGCCTGTTTGTCCAGAGCACCTGGTCAATGTATTGGCGATTAAGGTTATCCAGTTCGGTTTTGACAGTTTCTGCTCCTGTTGCTTTTCGTGGCCTCTTATGAAGCCCTTCTGCCAATCCAGCATCAACATTTTGTAGACTGTTCTGGTACTGCTGTAACTTCTTCTCATAGATCTGAAATATCATATACATATTCTAACAAGTCTGTAATACCACCAATGACAGTAAAGGTTAAATGTTTCATTTCCAAAAAATCTAAGCAAAGATATTTGGTATACTGTTTTGTAACAAAGAACTTCACTGATTGTTTATAAACATTTTATGACAATACTATATAAAAATACTTTCTGAAAGAAATGGTTTGTAGCCACCACATGTGTAAACAGAATTGCTCAAATTAAGTCTGTTCAGTTAAAACAGACTGTAAAGTTATAAACATAGGATATAACAACCAGCAGTACCAAACTCCTTGGAAAGATTTATAGAAATCTGTTTTCACAGAATGGTTTGTAAATATTAAAAAAATATTTTCTCTTTTTTCCTCTTCTGTGAGTAATACCTAAATTTATCATTGTAGTCCTACTGTTAATTGCAGTTCTAACAGAGACATCACAAAAAGCATAAGCTATGCATAAATCCACACTGCAGAAGAAATATACATAGGGTCAAATGGTAAGGAAGAAATCACTCACTGCTCTAGTGCAGTACGAGATAAAATGGAAAGAACTTGTAAAACACTGAAAAGCCAAAATTGAGAAAAATTTAATTATGATCAACCTACACACTTAATTAATTGGCAATTGTGAATAAAAGGAGGTAAACAGAATCATTTATGGTTGTCCCACTTATTTGTTAACTGAAAAAGTGACAGAATACACTGTAATGTGATTACAAAACAGAAAAAAAGTGTACCTCCAAAACAGACAAACCAGACAAAAATGATACAATGGCATTATAAAAGTTCTCAATAGCATGTCAGGTTGTCCATATGGACAATAAGGAAAAAGGTTCCTAAGAAAACAAGTAAAACATGAAGTCAAAATTAAATCATTATTTTCAATTACTGGTCTTCCCTAAAAAAAAATATCAAGAGTTTAATTCCAATTTTCCTTTATATTCAATTTTTACACTTTTGAAATTTTATCTAAATGTGTAACAAGTCATCACAATCCTTATGAAAAGACTCATGCTCCTTCAACTTGAACATATAAGTTTATCAAATATAACGCTACGAATACCATGCATACAAACTTAAATGAAAAACTCTCAAACTTCATGCCTAATAAGGTTTTTTGAACAGTTTTCTTTGCAAAACAGAAGAAACACAGAGATTTCTAATTTTGTACTACCACAAAAAACCAATTACTGAATGCATCCAGCAGTTCTCATTTAAAACAAACAACCACACAATAACAGCTAACTAAAACTAACTCTCTTTCAATTAAACTTTAATCTAAAGCTACAAGACCACAGCATTCACCCATGCAGTTTTCTAATACAATGTGGATTTATGATTCAGACAAATATAAAAATAACAAAATATCATATTTGACATTCAAGTTATCTACATAATGTAAAATCCATTCCTATTCTGTATACATCCGTAATAATATTTCATACTTTTTTCCAAGTTCACCAATGTTTTTGTTATACAAATTATTAAGTATATATATTTGATACATGCCGATTCAAGAACTATTAAATGCGCAACTTTGTACAAAGAAAAATTAATGTAGCTTTCTTAACGGTAGCTGGTGCTTTTCAAGAACAAATACAAAGCAAAATTCAATCTGTATACTGTCATGCAGTGGGGGAAAAAAAAGACAATTCTGACACAAAAATTAAAAACATCTATAGCCAAGAGATCTTCATTTTCTTCAAAAGGCAAGATACATACAGCCTAGCATTTTTCTGATACTTTTTTTATCTTAAATTCAAACTGGACTTTTCTTAAATTTATAACTTTTCTTTTGTATCCCACAGCTATAGGATAACATGCTTTTTAAAATCAAACCTGTCTTGATTACAACATTTCCACCTTCCCTTTTTTAACAGTATTATAAATTGAGAAGGTGGTAATCTTTAAAGGAAGGAGAATATGGTCAGAGCACAATAAAACCTTTATGTATTCCAGTCAATGGCTAATAGAATTTTCAGGCTTCACTAAAAATGATACAACTATGAAAAGTTTCAAAATGAATAAATAAAACTGAAAATTGTGTTGTTCTACATTCATTTTTTCTTCAAACTTCATGTGTGTTTGGACAATGCAAGTTCAAAAAATGTATATGCAAAATGTACACAAAGGTTACTATATTAGTATTTTTCATATTTGATTTTTTTTAATCATATTAATGATCCATTAGAATAAGTTAGCAAAATCAAATTTACAATGCAAACTAAAATGTTAGAAATTATGTAAAATTGGAGAATCAATAGCCAATTTGTTCACATTTAGACTTGTTTACAATACAAGACACAGGTCAATTTCTTTTCATGCTTAGAATTATTTCCATTAACTCAAAATATACAAAATGAATAGCAGAATTAAAATTTGTGTTCTCCAATTTTGGTAAGGTTACTGATTAAGGAAAGCATGCAAAGGCAGTAAATATGGGACATGCAGACAATTCTAAAAGCAAATCCAACACATGGTTAGTTCTGTAAGAGTCTTTTTATTATTTATCATTTTTATTACTACTGTAAAGTGAACTTAAATATTTTAGCATAACAAATGATCTTTAAGTCTTAATTCTTTTGATATATCCTGAAGAACTTCCATGTCACAAGAAAGGTGTTTATACAGCAAATATTTTCAACAAAATGCCAGAAAAAAATACAACCAGCCTTATAACATGATAATTAAATATTTTTCTCTTATGTGTTTTAATAATGGTAATATTTTTAAATGCTAATATGTATACTTGTAGAAACATATATTTCTGTATGCATTCCGACTTGATCTTTCTTGATGCTAATGAAAACAACACTTAACTTTTGATAAAAAAGATCAAATTTGGTTGAATACTAAGTCTCAATCTTTTTCATTTTAAGCAGAATTGAACAGATATTACTTACTGCACAAATATTTTCCCACCTTGAAAGCAAGTTACGTGTGAAAAACAGCGCCCTCTATGCTCCTCTACAAGGCACGAGTTTAGGTGAGTAAACATGTAGCAGGTGGAGCCAACATAAGGTGGGTGGAGTCAAGAGTTTGTTGTAGGTGGAACTTGCAAACTGGTGGGTGGTGCCAACAATTGGTGGTTGGGTTGTACATTCATGCAAAGTGGACAAAAACAGGAATGTGCCTTTTGGAGTACTCTAGACTCCATACAAAAATTAACTTTCTCAACCCTGAACAAAGAATTAGGAAAAAGCAGGAACAGTGTAAATGCAACAACAATGAAGTGCTGAAACAAAAAAGGGTAAAAAGCTTATATGGTCTGATAATAGACCTGCATATCTTGAGGCAAGCAAGGTTTCATAAACATATGTCTAACAGGTATAAAGGTATAGTTTGTCTGTTCCTCTATATGTCTACATGTTAGGCTATGCTTAAGTAACCCAGTCATAAACAAACTATGTTAGCTCAAAACTAAGTCATGACTGCATTATCTAAGCATACTATCTGCAAAGTACCTAAAATGAGACCTTGTCAGTAACTGAATTCAAACTGTTTCAGAAATAATAAATCTAAAAAAAAAAAACATTTATCAATCTAAAATGAAACTGTTTTCTGAAGCGATTTCTGGTCTGTAAAGATTGTTTTTTTTTTCAAGGAACAAACAACCTAATAAGGTAACATTGCTATAAACAGTAATACAGTAACCATAACAACAATAGACCACACCACAGAAAAAAAATAAAAAATTGCATTGTCACAATCACACATTTATCGTCTTTGACAACACCCTGTCTTACATCCCTGAAAATGCTCAATTTAGCTCATTTATTTAATATAAAAAGTCTATAGCCATTCATTCCTAAATCTGATTCTAGAGGGTAGTTTCCATGCTGAAATAATGTGTATACATGTTTATCATGCAACATTAAGTAAGTGACTGACTTCTTCAAACTTTTCATGTTTAAAAGTAACAAAGCTCAATTTCACAAAAATTACATATTTCTTTAGCCTTCTCCAAAACTTTTTTTTGGCCAGAAAAGTTCTGAAAATGTATTTCTAGTTATGCATGGTCGACCTAAATGGGGTAAAAGGAACAAGATTGGTTGTATCCCCAAGTCTTGAAAAAGTCATTCAAATATATCTGAAAGAGATGGAGATTTTCTTTATAGGCATGACCTTGCAACAGTTACAGAAACTTCATTCCTAAATAGACTGATCCAATGCTTTTTATTACATACAGACACAATACTAACTTCATTTTCAGTACAACACATTACAAACCAAGTTCAATCCCTTCATCATGCCACAACATAGTCAATACAAACCATATCACAGATTATATGTGTGTGTATTGTTTCCCGTACCTTGGCTTCACGAATGTACTGTCCGCCATGACGATTCACCGCCTCAACTTGGTGCTGATGCTCACCCAGCGAGTTATATATGGACTGCAAAAAAAAATACCAAAATATTGCAGATTTCTTTTAATGCATGGTGACATTCATGCATGCTTTCATCAATCAAGTATCTTTCTATGTCAGGCAAAGCTGCAACTTCAATTTAAGTAAATAGTGAATAGTTATATCAACAAGATATAACAAACATACCATAGCAGGTTGAACTGATCTTTTTGCATCTTCAACATTTCTTATTGCTGGAGGCTGAGCATTTATCTTGTCTTGAGTTTCAGCTACAAACTGCTGCTCCTCTGCAAAACCGTTTGTATACTGTGTTATGGAATCTACACCATCATTCAAACTCTTCAATCTGGAGGCAGAAAATATCACATAGATATAACATTTATTACAACAATAATCTCTTGAAACTAGAACTGTGTCCATAGGACACGGATGCCCCCACTATGCATAAGTGCTCATAAACAAGAGCATGTATATCCTGTATGTAAGATTTTTTCTGTACATATACCTAAAATGATCTACAGGTAACCTTATGTACATGTTAAATTAAATTACAAATGTAAAATTTATATGTTCAATTATTTATATGGTATATAGTGAAAAAATCAACAAAGGGCCAGAATTCTGTTAAATATGGTCACAGCAAAAATTCCTTCCTTTACTACCATCTACACATTAAAGCTGTTCATCCCTGGAAGTTTAAGCAAAATCTGCCATCCGGTTTAAGAGGAGTTGCGTTCACAAAATTTCTATATGGTATATAGTGAAAAAATCAACAAAGGGCCATAATTCTGTTAAATTTGGTCACAGCAAAAATTCCTTCCTTTACTTCCATCTACACATTAAGGTTGTTCATCCCTGGAAGTTTAAGCAAAATCTGCCATCCGGTTTAGGAGGAGTTGCGTTCAAAAAATTTCTATATGGTATATAGTGAAAAAATCAACAAAGGGCCAGAATTCTGTTAAATATGGTCACAGCAAAAATTCCTTCCTTTACTACCATCTACACATTAAAGCTGTTCATCCCTGGAAGTTTAAGCAAAATCTGCCATCCGGTTTAAGAGGAGTTGCGTTCACAAAATTTCTATATGGTATATAGTGAAAAAATCAACAAAGGGCCATAATTCTGTTAAATTTGGTCGCAGCAAAAATTCCTTCCTTTACTTCCATCTACACATTAAAGCTGTTCATCCCTGGAAATTTAAGCAAAATCTGCCATCCGGTTTAAGAGGAGTTGCGTTCACAAAATTTCTATATGGTATATAGTGAAAAAATTAACAAAGGGCCATAATTCTGTTAAATTTGGTCGCAGCAAAAATTCCTTCCTTTACTTCCATCTACACATTAAGGTTGTTCATCCCTGGAAGTTTAAGCAAAATCTGCCATCCGGTTTAAGAGGAGTTGCGTTCACAAAATTTCTAGTGAAAAAATCAACAAAGGGCCATAATTCTGTTAAATTTGGTCGCAGTGAAAATTCCTTCCTTTACTACCATCTACACATTAAGGTTGTTCATCCCTGGAAGTTTAAGCAAAATCTCCATCCGGTTTAAGAGGAGTTGCGTTCACAAGATTTCAGGACGTACGGACAGACGTACGGACGGACAGACGGACGGACAAGTGCAACGCAATATGCACCCCACTTTGTGTGGGCATTAAAAGTCCTGGATAACTTTCTTAACAAAAGGAAGTGAAACATACCAAAATTCCTAGGTGGAAAAAGAAGTTAGAGAGGTTTCAGCATAATTTGAATTATCTACTTCTTTTGAAGCATTTCTATTCTTTTTTAGATATACTAGGTATGCAGAGTCAAGATTAAGAGTGGTACTTCATACTATTTCATACACTGACTATTAATTTCTCTATACAAAAGGTGATTCTATGCAAAAACATGTTTAAACTGCTTTTATTATTTCCATTATATATCTGCTAACCTTTCATCAACTTGTTCCTTGACACTGTTCCATCTGGAAGTCAAGTTACTGGCCTTCTTCTCCAGGTCTTCGACGTCATGGTGTCGTGATGTGCCAGATCGACTTTCCTCAACAACACTACGAAGTGAGGCCAGATCTTCATCCACGGCTGCCAAGGCTGACTGCCTTTGTTCAAGTGAAGTCTTTATTGTCTGGAAGTGTATTTCGAAATCTTTGATAGCCATATCACTAAGTCAGGTTTCTAAGTGCTACTTAAATGCTTTAAGTGACATTATTATTATATGTAGTATTTCAGAAAACTCAAAATGACTGAGAATTTAATTAACCTGTAGTTCATCCCTCTGAGCTTTGAGTGCCCGTGGGTTGGAGGCCATGCCATCTTGGGAGCCCATGGTCACTTCCTGGTCAGCAATGAAGGCACTAAGACTGTCCAGTTTGCTCAGACAGGAGTCCAACATCTTCAATCTAGAATAAGATTAAGAGAGAATTATATCATGTCATGCAAGAATATTGTATTTTAAGAAGGCAGAGAGCAACATGTATTGACTAAAAAACCACTAATTAATGTCCCTTTCAAAAACTTATTTTTAGGTAGATCAGTAATTTATTGGCTGTCTATTACACAAAATCTTTTTCAATCTAAATAAATGTTTAAACAGGCTGAATTGTAACATGGAAGTTCAATTAGCAGATTGTCCTAGTAAAATTCCTTGCAAAGTCCAGTGACTGAGTATTAATGTATCTATATATGTTGACTATGAATTTTACCTTTCAGCAAAAACATTGCCAAGAGTGATCATCTGCTCCCATTTCTCATCTATGAAATTTATTTTTGCATCAGCCTGGGGACTGCTGGCACCAAGTTGCTGGTATGAGCTTCTCAGCTGCTCCACTGGACCTTCCTGGTTCTGTAAGGCTCTCTCCCAGTCCTGATATATAAATAACATAAGTCAAAACCTATTCTTACAGACTGTATCTTGTTAGCTAATTTTACACTCAACACTAGTTTTACCCTATACTACATTCTGCTTAACACACTCTCAGATAATTTACTGTTCTTTATTGTCTGTTAAAATATATATACACATAGATAATATATACATACATTTGCACTTTCCTTTAAAACACAACATAAAAACATTTATTAAATATTTTTACCCTGCACAATGGAATTTAAAATTATTTTGTTTCTTTCTATCTGGCAAGTCTGTAGTCTGAGTGTGGAAAATGTACTGTAACTGGCCATACCAATGCTTGAACAAAATTTATAAAATTTAATTTTTTGTCTTCTAGAGAACATGTATCAGGACTGGTGACTGACTTAAAACTTACAGCTTGCTGTTTCCTGGCCCTATCCATGCTCCGCTGGTCATGAGGTAGAGGCTGCTGGATTCGAACCTGCAGGTCTTGTTCCAAGGAGCTCAGCTGGTAACTGATAGAGTCCAGCTTCTGTATGAAGTCCTTGTCAGGACCCCGGCTTCTCCTTAATTCTGAAGTATATAGTTTATGTACATCAAAACAGCTCTTCAGGGGACATCACCAGGCAGAAAACTTAATGCAAATCACTAGAGGAAGAAGCATTTTACCCCATTTAAGACATTAAGTTATATTAAGGCATATATTCTTTAGAATTTAAACTGTAACAAAAAACATAGGAAACTCCATCATTTCCTTTCAGTTTAATAAGACTTTCATTTCAATCTGTATTTCATTAAATAATTACTGTACACAAAACAATGTTTAGGCAACTAAGTTACAAATCCACAGTGTCTAACCTTTTAAACACCAAAAGAAGGAGCAGTGTTAATGAGGATAGAGTGCCACATTCTCAATATCAAGAATGCTGGTTAAAGTCATTTCTTCAGTGACTGCAAAATTCCACCCTTTCCGTATGAATCCAGAAAGCAGTCATTAAATACTAAATAACTGCAAGAACTTGTTTCCAAATCAGTGCCAATTAAACAGGTTTAAACTAAACACTGAAAGTCAAACAAAACTGTGTAGAAAGAGATCTGATCATCAAATACTTAAATTTTTTATCTTTATTCTTTCTTACCTTCTTCAGTGACAGCTGCAGTGAGGTTCTGAAAGTGTTGATTGCACTCATTCAACTTGTCTCTAAGCTGCCTCATATCTCTATCCCCTTCCCCAACCTCAGCAATCAGTTTGGTAGCATCTTCATTCAGTGCCCGAAGAAGGGCCTCTCGTCTAACTGGGTCTAAGGCTTGGAACTGAGCCAGGTCCCAGCCCTGTATTAATTGGATGGTTCCCAACACCATGTTTCTGCTCAACTTTCTCTTTCGCATTCTAAGTAGACTTTGTAAATGGTCGAACTGAATTTTCAATCTGCAAAGATACAAAAATTAAGCAACAGTTATATGTGAATTACATAGCTTTGTAAATTGTCAAACTTCACATTGAATCAGTTAGTTATATAACATGATTGAAGAGTTTTTCTACTAATGAAAATTTTCTTTTTAAAAATCATAAAAGTCTAAGAACAGTATTCAGTGGATGCTTGAAAAATTATTTTTGACAAAATTAACAATACCAGTCAAACTTAAAGTACCATGGACTGATCAACAAATTAGTTTACCTGTCAGCAAATTCTATAGCTTCATAGTTGGGTGGAGGTATTAACAGACATACTGATGGCACAAGATCTTCTTCTCCTCTAAGTGTTCTTACCTATAAAAGTAATGAGAGCAATGTTCTGCTTGCCCGTCACAATTTCATTAACACCAATTATTTGACAAAAGCAAAACTGAAATATCACTGAAAGAATTACCACACCTATCTATTTCTCATTATCCAAAAGGTAAATGTTAGGAAAAAGTCTTTTCAATATTCACAGTCACAAATAAATCCAGCAATACAAGGTAATATAATCCAGCAACCTGATCAAGGAGTTACTTCCCTTTATCTACAAAGCAGACACTGCAATTGTGAAGAGAGTACATGTGTATTTCAGCTGCACATCTTTTGTAGATATTCTATAAGTATTCAGATATGCTAGTGAACATAACCTTTTTGTATGAAGATTATCATTAGCTAAGTCAGGTTTTATATTTCAAAAGATTGCTTCAAACTAATTACCTACTTCAAAGACTATCAAAGGGTATAATATACTTTTTTGGTATCTAGAAAATGTTGCTCCTGGGGACTATTACTTACCCTCCATCTTATTTTCTGGCTATTGTCCAGTAATATCACCTCTTCGCCCTTGTTAAGCACCATCTGTAATGCAGGGAATAAAATATTAAAGGTGGATTCAACCTCATACTTACGTAAAGAGCTGACAAGGCTAGTCAAAACTCAAGTTACTTGAAGCTTTGTGGAAGACTAAAGCTTTGAAATATTTTTTCTATAAATAATACATTTTATTTTCATTTCTCATCATGAACAAAATAACATTCACACATTCTTAACTAGTAAAGTGCTTTGATATCCAATGCTGTCACTGTTCATAGTTATTTGGAAAAGTGCATTCAAACTTTGCAACCTTAAAATATATTTTTTTAGAAGATAAGACTATAGTAAGACTAAAATTGTTTTAAGTCAACCTACTGGGGGTTGTTTGTATATACAAAGACATCTACATCTAAGCTCAGAGAACACTGGCTGTCCTCTTTGTTTCAATGGAATGATTTCTCGACTCCTCTGGGTGAGGGACGACACCCTTCTCTCGTACTCCGCCATCACATCTGACAACTCCTGCAATTCCCGCAGTAGTGTCTGTAATGTGTCCACTGATTGGCTGTCATCACTGTAGCGTATATTTATAGAATCTGCCTGTCGTGACATCCACTGCTCACATTCAGATGCTTCCTCGAAAAACTAAAGAAAACCAAACAGAAGAATTCATGAACACAATTCACTTACATATATTACAGGAGTCATAGAATAAAGGACAAGTGTTGGGTTGTACAACTGAAGGAAAGCTAATTCATAACTGATTTTGTTTATGTATGCTTAACTGTTTTACATAGTTTCAATCATGACTGGTACCTTTTTCACACAGGTAGCAAATTCAAACTGGTAGCAAGGACCTTAAGCTGGATTTTGCACCATGGCTTTTCCTATAGAACAGAAAAATATGAAGAATAAAAGATTATGTAAAACTTGATTACCTGATAATAAGCAGAAGCATGTTTGACATGAGCATCTAGACACACAGACAGCTGTAACAACCATGACCATTGAGACTGCATTTGGGACATATACGCCTGAAAAACACAAATTTAAATACGAACTGATTAAGACTGTTTGATTAAAAAATGTGCACCTAAAACACACTTCAACAAGTTCAGCTCAGGAAGTTAGAATAAAGTTACATTGTTTTACAGAAACATTTTTCGGTCCTTTCAGTTCTATATGTTAGCAAGGATGCAATAAAACAAGGTTTTTGACTGCATTGCAATTAACAAATTAAAGCTTACCTCAATAGTTTTGGAAGCTGGGTGTCTATCAAGAACCATTGAATTGCCACGGTCCTGTATAGAGTTGAACTGTGCTTCCCTTGCCTTCATCTCATGAAGCAAATTCTGAAAGAACATGTTACAGTATTATCATCTTCTGTCCTCAAAATGAAACTCCATTACCATTTTTGGTTCTTAGAATAATAATAGATGTATCAATTTACCACTGCTTGCCACAGGGTGGATTTCTCAGACTTCACCTCAAGTATCATTACACGTGTTCTGTACACATGCTACAGATGTTTTGTTATAAAACAGAACCACATGGAAATATCAGCTGTCAAATATCTTTGTGCAATAGACTTAAAGACTATCAAATAATTAATATCTTTAATTTACGTGTATTACAGCACTTGTATACCAATAAATATATTGTTCCCACAAAATGAAACCAGAAGCTAACACTCAAATGAAAGTATCAAATTTTATATCATCCATAATCTTCCTAAACCTAAAATGCTTACAAATAAAAAAATGAAGAAGGGAAACAGCGAATTCTGCAAGGACCAAATAAAGGCAGAAAATGCCAGCTCCCAGTAAATATGTGGGGTTATGGGGGTTATGTTTTGGTATATCATTCTATAATGACCCTTATCATTTCCAGCCAATTTTACAAACAACAATTCATACTGCTTTCAGAAATTTTACAATCTGCACACCAGGATTATAAACTGCAGCTATATGTTTATTTCATTCTTTTCATGCAAATCTGAACATTCATACAGTATTGAGTATCAAGGCCATTTATCACTTAAACACACAGTGACCACGCATGTTTTAACCAATGATTATAATTCAGTAGATACCATTATTAACATTACATGGTTTATCATAAACCTGATTTTGCATGGTTTTAAAACAGAACAGCATGTGTAATTTTTCACTAACTGAATGCAAGTATTTGACATAGGCAAAACTAAGTAAGATGAAATGGCTTTCATGCAAACAAAAATATAATTATATTTGTTGGGTTTTTTTTTTTCCTTCACCCTTGGGTTCTAACCTGTCCAAAATTGTGTCCAAAAACAGGATAGCCCTGCAATTTGAGTTTATGTTTATATATGTATACTTATTCATTATTTAGATTAAAGTATTTGGTATACCTTTTTCTTTTTTGGCAAATTTATCATGTGAAACAAATGGATTACTGAATAATTTCATTCCAAGAAATCATGTTCTTGAACTGGAAAAACACATAAAATGCAAATGTCATACATCTATAAATTTCTTCTCTGCAATTTTTTTAAAACTCTATTACTTTACAAGCTGATCTTCAAAAATCAAGCAAAAGACTGTGGACAAAGAAGTAAAAACATCCATAATACATAAGACAAATATATAAACATGTTACCTTGTAGAACTCGTCGATTGTAGGGACATTCAATCGACTTGAGCTCCAGTCACGTGTAACCTCAACCTCTTCCTTCTCATTCAGCCAGATCAGCTCCTGTGTCGCCGCCTGAAGGAAATCTATCAAGGATTCTACACCCTTGGCTCGCCGACTTGAGTTGTTCTGAAATGATGTTTAATAAAGCTTCTGTTCCAACATTTGTTTCAAAAGAAAAATACAAATGACACTTATACTTTCGCACTAGTTCACATGACCTAATGTTTAAACCAGTTCAAACCAATGACCTTCTATCACTAACTATATGAAAGAAGAGAATGCCAAAAATCATTACATGTCCATCTTTCAAAATAAACTGATTCAATTCTAAATCAATTGTTACCTATCACATTGTCAGGTCTTTAAGTCTGATAAACATCTGAGTAATTCTTTCAGTAATCTTATGCTTACCACTTCACATAAAACCCGACTTACATTTAGCAAGGAATACGCAACTTCCACTTTTGACAGCCACTCCGTATATAAGTCTTGTTCATCTGGGGACAAATTTCGCTGAAATCAAGAAATCGTACTTTATATGGTGGTATCCAAAATTAGATTTCTTTATTTCTTTCAATATATTTCTTTCAAAACAAGTCTTATGATACACTTTAATAAAAGTCTGTAGGGAAAAAGGTACAGATGAACCTAAAAGGCCATGACTCATGCAACTTCCATCAAGTATTTAATTCACTATGAAAAAAGAATGAAACACCATACATCATGCTACTCTAGTACGCACTTGTCAAGACACGTGTATTTCAATGATTTTGATAATTTTACAAAAATTTTATGTCCTTTTTCAACTGTGTGTACTTTCCACTTAAAAATGAATTAATTTAATTACTTATAAAAGTGTCACTTGATCTGAGAATCCTAAATGAGCTACATCTGTTAATCTTCAATTACCATAAATTATTATTTGAAATGCATCTGTTGTTCTTTCACATAAAATCAGCAATTTCAAAACAGAAAAAGCTAAAGAAAACCACAGAAGCTATGATAAAACTGACTCATACTACTCAACTTTTTTCAAACTGCAAAGTAACAGAAATATGACTCAAAAAGTGGGAAAAGGAACTTACTCTATCGTTTATACACTTGTCTATTTCCTTTTTGAATGCGATGATTTCTGCATGTTCGTCTTGGTATTTTTTCAAGTTCATTTGGGCACTGTGAATATCAGACCCATAATCGGGCATGTCTAGTGAATTTTGTTTTGCTTCGATCCAGTGAAGGCAATGTTGCACATGCCTGAATGCTGGGTTATTTTCCACTAGACGCACTTCTGTGACGACCTCACGGCGCCTTGTTGTGGTGATCCCTTCTTCAACGTAAGATTTGGAAATGAGTTTTTGTATCACATTACTAAAGAGTTGTGTTCTTATCTGAGATACCCGTAATCTTAAAGCTGACACTCTGAAACAAAAAGTGAACAATGCTTAATAAAAAAAGACAATTACAAAACCTGGATACTAAAATGAATATGAGTTCAGTAATTTTAACTATATGAAACAGTCAGAGAACCATCCATTGTAAAATAAAAAGAAAAAGAAAATGGCAATAAAGAACAAAGTGACATCTAACTTCTTCATAGACGAAATTTTGATCAAGCTTTTGTTAAGAGTGTATTTCTTTCAATCAAGGAATACTTAAAAATCTGAAGAAATGTAGGCATTTCAGAAACATTCTTTCTAAGTTCTTAACTGAAATACTGATTGTCTCCCTTACCTTTTGTAAATATTTTCAGAGTTTGCGTATCTACCATCCTGCAAGGCTTGCGCATCCCGCAGAAGTGAATGAACATTGTCTTCTATAGTTTTCAAAGCTCTCTCAAGTGCATCACAGTTACGCTTTGCTTCAAATGGGTGTAATGTCTCGACCCTGCGTTCCTCATCATGTATACGACGCTCAAGGTCGTTGAGACTGTCTTCACTGTGTTTTGATTCTCTGTGTATTTTTTCTGCCAGTCTTTGTAACCTTTCTAATCTAAAATAGAAGAATTTTAATTTTAGGATTTTCATTTAAATATGCAATAAAAAATTAATGAAACCATGTTTAAAGTTTTGAAGTTGTTATAGAAAGTTTTCCTATGTTCACACGATCTTTTTCAATAATACCTAAAGCCTTTAAACTGATGAAATACAGGGAAAAGTAAATTTATAAACAACTTTACAGTGAAGTAATGCAAAATGTTTACTAGATATGTACACTGAAATTTCCATTAACTAATAGGAAACGAAATAAACTGGGCAACAAACAGAAACACTACCATTTTCATGTCAGGGAAGTTTTAGCACCATCAACACCTGAGAGTGAAAACACTAACTAAACATATTTTGCTTAATAAATTTAACAGTTTTCCCCCTTCTGAACTCTTTTGTCCATGTTCTGAAACAAATTTGCTGGGTTTTCAACAGTAATTAATGTTGGTACTTTATATAAAAGTAAAGGAGACTTTTCTCTCAAATATAAATTCAGACTTCAGCTCTTAACTTTTGTGACACAGTGATCTTCAAAATTTACCTGACAATTTCTTGTTGTATAGCCATTTCTCTCTCCTGTTGGACATGTTCAAACCGATTCCATAAACGGTTGATGTTATCAGGGTATAACTCATCATCTGGACCAAGGTGCGAGGCACCAGTACTCTGTAACAGGATTTATTGTAATGATATATAGGGTTATGTAATTTACTGTAATGTAATTTACGGTAATGTAGTTGGCTGTAATGCGATAACCTGTAATGTAACTGGCTGTAATGCTATATATTGTAATGTAAATTACTGTGATGTTATTCCCTGTAATGTAATTTACTGTAATGTAATACAGTGTGATGTAATATATTGCTAAATAATTTACTGTGATGTTATTCACTGGAATGTAATTTACTGTAATGTAATGTAGTGTAATGTAATATACTGTTAAATAATTTACTGTGATGTTATTCACTGTAATGTAATTTGCTGAAAAGTAACATAATCATTCAACTCTATGATTGCAGAAAGAAGTATTTAATTTCTGGTACAAGGAAAAAAAGCATGCACATTCTCATGAACTAAACCTGGGTACATGATGCATATTTCCCCATTTTGAGAAGACTTTAAACCTTTTAAGGATTTGAATTTTGAGGAAACTTTAATACCTACAATTCACATATTATATTATCAAAAAGGGCTGTATATTCATAATATTGGCAGTGTTTATGACATTATCTAACATTTTTACTTTCCGTCGGTTTATTTACTAAGCCTAAACGCAAGGACTTGTCTATATAATTACATTATTTTTGGCAAAATGTGGTGAGAGGCTGATATTTGTCCCAGAAAATCAAATATCCAAATGAACCATCCTTCTATAATGTATGGGAGAGTAGACATCATTTCAATGTAACACGCTAACCAGTATTTGTCTAGCCACTGCAGACAATTCTCATGTTGCAGATGCAATGAATGGTATATTGCAAAATGTTGTAAACAAAAGCTGAGTGCCAGCCAGGAAATATCTCTAGAGATTTACCATACAGACACTCAGTCTATATCTTATGTCATTTACTTGATACATATTACTCCACGAACTGTTTATTAAAATGCATTTCACAGATGCAATAGAATTACACAGATCTAGAGTACAATTTAATAATCATTATTTACATTAAAATTATTCATCTTACACTGATTGGGAAATAAATTCTTACAACTTAACCCTGAACCTGCTGAATTTTTGTAATGGATTTGTTCAGCTTTGAATTTGGAACAGACCATTCAAAGTTTAAGGGATTTCAATATCAAAATACAAAAATTGAGCTACCAACAGTCTAGAGCCTGGTCAGACTGCACGGATGTGCAGGCTGGCCTGGCTCTATTCTGGTGGCAAAGGCTTATCAATTTCGGTTCCAGCAGGTAAAGGGTTAATATTTATCCTGGTTAATGACTACTTCTTAAGTCTAAACCAGTATACTGAAAGTGTGGAGGAATGTGGGAAATTCTCTCACCCCTAGTGAGATTTGAACCATCAACCTCCAAACAGGAGTTGGGTGTACTACACCAAAACAATTTTTCCTCCTAAAGGTATGTAGTCACAATTTAATGTAGTAAATTGCTCTCTGCCCCAAATCCAATGACTAACAGAGACAAACAGTCAGATGCAGGTATTTCATGCAGTTATTGCTTCCCCCACCCCCAACCAGGGCTGAAATGAGTACGAATTCTGAACCTGAGTACAGAATAATAATTACCCACTGGCACCTTGGTATGCTTGTTAATTTAGTAATTCCAGAATGGATGACTTTTACTGGTCTAAGGAAAAAAAAATTTGCATGACATCTCCATATGCAAAAGACAATGCAAGAGGGTTACCCTTAAATGTTCATATTTTTGTTATGTCAGGCCAACTTCCAAAGAAACTCTCTACAATTCTCTACCCTTGTTGACGGTACCTCGGCACTTTTTTCAGCCCTATCTCAATGTCTGTTTTGGGGATGTAAAAGCTGACTTAAGTTCAAAATGTATGTTTAACAACACAGTTATGATTTCCTGCACAAAGAATGTATCTATCTGCAGCACATTTGGCTACAGAACATATTAGTGAAATAAACAGGAAAAGGCTGCCAAATTATTTCTATATATTAGTATTAACAAGTATCTGTCTCTGTATAACATATGCCTCTAACTAGGGGAGCTAATCTATAATCAATAAAACATTTCTTCTAGTAACCCTTTGATCAATGCAATGGAACATAAATTCTGCTTTCAATAAAAAATAGTAAATATCAATAATATATCCAATAATAATACATACAATAATGTGTGAAGTGTTCTAATGAGTCATATCATATATTATATATACTTATTTATATCATTCAATATAAAATAGCTCTTGCCTGAAACAGTTCAACTGAATTTAAAAGGTTGTTTTACTTAATTTAGCTCAAGGAAAGAAATGTTGTTTCATAAAATATTATCAAACTGAAATATCACAACAGTAAAGGGTCATAATTAATCATTATAAAAGATTTCCTGCTAGAACAAGGCAAAAAAAAGTTTTGTCATAGTCTAAGAACAATTTATTTCAGAATGTTTATACATTATACATGACTGTTTTTGATTCAGTCAGACGGCAGTGAGTTTTTAGTATCGTTAGGCAGACTCAATAGCCTTTAAAGTTTGTGTGTATATTTTTTCTTTTATTTCCTAGAAAAGAAGTATGGACAGTATCATATTTAAAAAACAGTGTTTGAAAAAGTTGGCTAAACAGACATTGATTATATTCTCAGAACTTGTCTTTTTTTCCCTTTTTTTATGGTGAAATGGGAAGCAGATGAATTGTTCTTTGCTCTTAGATTTCATATGATTGTCTCAGCAGCAGTGCATTTAATTCTATAAGGATTCATTCCATGACCGCATCCACATCAACACTTGGAAACATTTGACAAATTGGTATGAAAAATTTGACAAATTGGTATGAAAAATTTGACAAGTTGGTATGAAAACCATTGACCTAGATAACTAAACTATGGTATTTACAATCTAGATTTTCTGCACCTAAATACAAATACTAAACTGAAACCTTGGGTCATTTTTTGGTCACCAGCAACAATTATCGCCTTGGTGACTACCCCTGAATTCAACTGATAATTAATTTTAAAAGCAGGTATCATCAATCATCAAGACACAAGCGGATGTTACTTTCCTATCTTTCCAACATCATTGTATCAAAGTTGCCAACAGTTACATTAATGGTAAAATCAATTATGACCACTACATTTAAACAACCTGCTGAGTTGGTCCGAACAATCAATAAATAATGAAGCACCTTTGTTTTAGTTTCTATTATAGTGACCTTTTAAACAAACAAGAAAGAACAAACACTTAATTAGAAAATGCATTACGTACTTCTTGAAAGGTCTTAGTTTCTCAATGATATTTATCATACACGGTTAGAATAAGTAATTGTACTTTTATGCCAGAGAGAGTAAAAAAGTGACACCAAGTGCAATGCTGATAAATTCACAAAAACCTCGTGTTTCTGTAGTTGTATGAAGCACTGTATATGGATACAAAACTTGTACTGCATCAAGTGCGTTTGTATCCATATTAAAATGAAGTATCAAATTTCCCCCATAAAGTGTTTATTTCAGTACTTTCAAGCTCAAATAAGGAAGGGTTAATATGATTATGTAAATGTATGCATTAATCTTGAATCTGTTCCAACAGGACCACTTCACGCCAGCACAAAAAAAATTAAGACCTAAAAGTGATGATTTAAGTATTTTCTAAAATTCACTAGATAACTTCTCATATACTGTTTTTTGCTTGGAACAGCCTGTGAAGAGTGTCAATTTTTCAAACAAAGTGCCTCTCTGCTTTGCAAACAGGACTGAGCAACATAGGCATGAATCAAAAGTCCGAAAGCGTTGGACAAGATTATTACCTGATGCTAGAACCCAAAACAGACCTTCAGTGACACAGCAAAGTTTGCCCTTTTAAAGCAGGAAACAAAATGATCCCATATTGAAACTATTGAAATACTGCCTAATAACACAAAATTTCCTACAAACCTGAATGTCATCGAAAAGTCTTAATGCTCTCTTCCTCATTTCTAGTCGAGGGGGGACATCTTCAATTTTAAATCTACTAAGATCTGACAGTAATGACTGAAAACAAAAAGAAATATATGTATCAATAATAACTTACTATGTGACATGGACATAAAAGATGCAATTTTTATTACCTCCCTGAAACTTGTGAAGAAACTTTAATGCCTATCTGTAAATGATCTCTAAGTGAGTATCGAAGGGAACAAATAATTTGTTGCCATCTTAGCTTGCACTTTTTTTGGGCGTCCTTAATTAGCAGAATTTGAGTTAAGTATTTTAAAGCAACAACCTATTTTTGTGATTTATATCTAGTAGAAAAAGATGGCAGCAGGCGCAACTTTATTAGTCTAATGATCAAGAAGTTTCAGGTTTAAATTCCTTTGGTGGAATACTCACTGAGTCTCAGTATGCAGTTATAAAAAATAAACTTATTACAGAACTAGAATGTAAAAAATTGTATCACCCTGGTTACAACTGTTACTACCTTTGCCACTAGTGCACTTTGCCCTGCTCAGGCAGTAAGCTTTCAGTAAATACCACTATAACCAAGCCTGGCTAAACTGACTAAGAGTTCATGATTATTTTAGGACTCTATCAAGGTAAGAGTTAACAATTAATATACTACAAACTAGTAAAATCTCTTGACTTAATCATACCTTCATTTCTATAAGTGTGGTGGGGAAGTTTCTCTGTGAAAGCATCATGATTACATCCTGTAACCATGTTACCAAGGGGACGGCCAACTCTTTATATTCATCTATTTTCAACTGTCTCTCCTGAAATATAACACAATCTGATATTGTTATTTAGCTCATGTAAATCCTGTTATATAGTGATACTACAATAAAATAGGCTTTATACTCTTACAGTGTAATGAAATAACCTGTTATCTTGGTTTAATGAATGTTAAATCTTTGCTGTATCAAGAAAGGCACACCAAAAACAAATGTATTTCACCTGTAGACTTCCTACTCTAGGAGTTACACTTCTAAGCTAAAAATGGTAAAAGACACTTTGTCATGCTTGGGACTTTGACTGGGACAGTTCTACTCTTATATAAAAAGTCTTTCTCATAGTAAGTACCTCTTGCTTTCCACAAACTCATACAAGAAGAAAACAGAAACAAATGATAAAAGGTTCCTTTGTTGTTGAAATATTTAACAGGAAATTTTGTGACCTTAGAATATCAAATGGCATTAAAGTGTAACTGTATAGGAAATGTTTACCTGTATTTCAGAATGTCAAAAAATCTATCAATGATGTACTGAAAGGTCATTTACATATATCAGACTATAGATACACAAAACGGAAGGGTGGACACAGCACAGTAGTTATATTTACATTGTGTTTTTGAAGGACTGTGTCTAAAACCTCAGTGATCTGTCAAACAGTGGGCGGGTAAAGGACCTATTCATTAAGATGGTATTAAAGTCAATGTAAAATTTATCTTGAGTAACCTCAAAATAACACCAAGCCCGGAAACTGCTCCGTTACACTGGCATTTCAGTCAAATACTTTTGCCCAGTTGAAAAACAATCCACTATATTATCATAGTTATATCTGACACACTTAAAACCATCTTTACTGAAGAAAAGCCTAAATATCGTAGCAGATGCATGAAAATATTCTTTTGGACTTCAACAAAAACAAGAATATATAATGCCGCATGTTGAAGATTACAAAGTTACGGCTATTAGTTATATTTTAACAGAACATCCAAAATGACTACAGTGTAATCAGAAATCAAATACAATGTGAACAGTCAAAATGTGTTTCTTTCAATCTGCAACGGGCGTGTTGAATTTTTCTATAAAATCCGAGTTCCATACTATTACACGTTTCTTAGTATTGTATCTTTTTTTCAGCAAAACAAGATGAAGGGACTGAAAAAATTTTTCACAGTAAACCGTAATTTTGTTCTCTCGCCATTCGCTCAATCGCATTCTGTGTATATCAGCATACATCAGACGCTATTGTAACTTGCATTTTTTTTTCTTTTTGTCATCTGCACAAACTGAGTCATACACTGCACAACTGTTGCAACATAATCTCCTCTTACTGTGTTCAACCCACAATCTATATCAATTATATATGAGTTGATCATTTTCTTTTTTACACATAAACATATAACCAGCTGTCATTATTCAATGCTTCTGAGGTTTTAATCCAAGAAAAAGTGACAATATGTGTGACATCTTATGCCATTGCAAACAACATGAATCATGTACATCAAAGTATAGCACCATTATCGTAAGGGTAGGTAACTATGAGACTGGCTTTTTTTTTTTGCATGTCTGTCCCAAGCAAAAGTATACATTATGGGTAATGACCAAAGCCATGTGTAAGAAACAGAAGACACACACATACACCAAGACATTATATGTATTACATGAATTTATATGTTTTACAGGTGGAATGTAACCGTATGAAGGTGATACAGTTAGAAGAGACAGACTTACGTTATCCTTGAGGGACTGCTCCACTGAGGGGACATCAGGGAACACATCATACAAGGATGACACATACGTAATGACCGACTTCTCATCGGGGTTTGGCACATCAACATCTGAAAACATACAAAAGAATAAAATTAGCATTTTTTTTTTTTAAACACGCTTTTTAAATCTTTCGAAACTTATCAACTATTGCTCCATTACCACACTTTTTCAACAAGTATTAATCAAATGAAACAGTTAGCTTTTCAAAAATGTTTTGCTTCTAACTGACAAAATGCTCACTAATAGAATTTAAAAGTCAGAGTAATCTGGCATAACACCTGGAATTTACAGAGTAACAAGGCATTGGCACGCTTTACTTACAGCTCACTTTTTTGTTTTAATTTGAATTTATGCAGGATATTCTGTAACTGAAACCAGAAAAGCCACTGGAAATGATGTATCACTTTCAAATGGAAATAAAGACGCTTACAATAAGCCACTATCTTGAATTACATCAAAGAAGTTATGGTATATAAACCTTTCTCCCTTTAAAGTATACATTACCTATATACAAATTTTTTCATGGCATCTATTAAAATACAAGAAATGTATGCTTCTTAAAAGTATATTGAGGTATAGGAAGAAATTTCAAATGAACCTTGTTGACAATAAATAATATGATAACAGCGTATTTTACCACAACATTTATAATAATGAGGCTATTAACTTGCGTTTATTAACATACAAACTTCAAAACCAAAAAATGGTGACTAAGATTGGGCATCTAGAATTGGTCCTTTAAAGGAACTATGGTTAGGTTAACTGTCCATCCAATGACCTTCACTGCTGGAAGGTATTTACTTATTTGTACTACTGAGTTAATTCAACTGAATCAAACCAAGCCAAATGAAAAACTATATATAATCAAATCACTGATTAAAAAAATTAAGGCATCCCTTTAGCTATCTGGCATTTAAGAGCCTGAAAAGCAAAAACAGAATATACTGTTTAATTCAATGTGTATTTTGGAGATTTTTTTTTTAATTTAAATGACCTTAATCTTAGTTTGTTCAATAAGACCTACATTGTTGCTCTTTTCAATGAAATGATGAATTTATTCGAAAATAACACATTCAATTACCGAACATTTGAATCTAATTGACCCAGTTTTAATGTCATTTGCATACATTATTGTATTCAGCTAGACTAGAAAAAATAACAACAACCTTGCTTCAGAGACAAACCATCTGTCGTATGTGATATTGCAGACATATGTAAATATTTCTTTGTATTTACATTCATTTTCTTGTAACTCATCAAAGGAATGAAAACAACACAATAAAGATGTATCATTAGATTCTATCTTACACATAATACATGACAGCACAAGCGGTAAGAAGTAGGAAGGCCAAGAACTAATTCATAACCAAATAGATCTATAAACATCTCTGCATAGAAAAGACTGTATTCTGCTAAGAATCACCATTACCATTACCTTGGGGCATTACTTATTCCCTTGAACTCATTAATGAAGCTTATTTATTCAATTTTCTCTATGTTTATTCACTTTCAGTGGCTTACACTTATTTCTCTGTTGACAGATGTCAAAACCTTCATGACAACTTCTTCAATTTATGTGCCCAGGCTTTGGTCAAAATAATACATGTTAGATATTATCAATGCACTGGAAAAAACATATTTTAATGGCACACAAAATAAAGCTACTCTACAGTAACAATTCTGGCTTGAATATTAATAATAAATGAAACTTTAAGGTGAAGATGTTATCACAATTATGTTGTTTTTTTTCAAGGGTGTACTGAGCCTCATTAATTGCCGTATCTTAAACAGTTTAATATGTTCAAGAACGTCCCTCTTGAGATAATTACTAATTGTCTCTACACACCATGACTAAACATTGCTAAACACATAGTCATCTTCCTAGTTTCTCAGGATACTTTTGTTCACCAGGAATGATCAAACACTCACTTCTATTTTTCATATTACTTTTTGTAACAGTGAATTTGCTATGATAATGCAGCTTTACTAGTCGAAGGTCTAGAGATTTCTTGATCTGCCATCACAAACACTAATCTATATTTCTGTCCTAGTTTGTAAGACTAAAGTTCTGATTATGCTTGGGAAAAAAATCTGGAACAAAATCCCCAGAAAAAAACAGTGGTGCTTTAGTTCTATGCAATTTGTTACATACTGTCTGGCAGTGTTTAATCAGTAAGACAGTTGATTAACTACATTTGTTGGGATAACAGGGCTGACCAAAAACTTGATGTTGTGATTTTTAGCCAATGTCAAAACAAGTCTGACATTGTTGTACTGGTTTTAACATTCAGTTATGTCCCTGGTCACTTTTAGTTTATCCACTCATTAAAGCATTTCCAGTTTCTTATATTTTTATCAACTGATCATGTCTAACTTATGCATCAATGACAAAACAGCACTGCCTTCTATTCTGCTGGTTTAAATGAATTTGAACTATTTTCTTAACAACCTAGTTATTTATTATTAACAAGAACTGTCAATGTAAGATGACAATGCCCCTGAAGTGGAGCTTTGACCAGTCATTCAGGGGTCAAGGTCAAAGAAATATAGGTCAGTGGGCAGGTCTTGTCCAAAGGGGTTTTGAGTCCAAGTATGAAGTATATCCACTTATTAATAAGGAAGTTATGGCCAATGTTAAAGTTTTCGGACAGAATGACAGACAAACTGATGGACGGACAGTTCAATAACTATATGCCTCCCTTTGGAGGCATAAAAACAAATTATGCTATTACAAGAGTGGACTCAGGTTCCACGCTGCTCTAATGTACGTTTCAACTACTTATGTCATTTCTGGACAGTCCTGACCGGAAATCTAACCACAACCACTGAATTAATAGTCAGACATGCTAACTACAAGGCCACTGAAGATGGGTAACTGTTTTTCGAACTACTGCACTCAAAGGAGGTCTATAAACAGAACTTTTGAATGCCCCTGACAATGTACTTCATTGTTAAAAATTGTCTAATACATAATTTTCATTAAATCTGGGTTGCACCTTAATTTGTGAAACATACAATCATTTCATTCAAGAAAAGAAATTATACACTTAATTCAAAGATGAATTAAAAAAGAAAAATTCTTCAGAAATCAAACACACTTAAAAATGTATTAAAATAACTTTTATGAACTCAACCAGTCCAAGGTGCAAACATCTTAATTTTTTTTTTTTTTTAACATAAAGAATCTCTCATTTCAAGTCGTCTTTTTTTGCGCCTATGTAATTTACTAATATCACAAATGACAATCTTAATATATGATCTTCATACTATTTTAAAAGGTACCCTTATCATTTCATACTCTGATGAATTTAATACGATTCGTAATAATAGTGAATGAAAAAGTGGATCAAATTTTTCAACCGACATCCATTTTGTAACTTAAGAATGAAGTTAGTTTTCTTTTCAACCCTTGTATACACTTAATTATTGCATTTAATGATTTGTGAAATGCCCCATCCTTCATTTCTTTTTTTCTTTTTTACTGTTAACTGTCTATTTAGGTCAAATGCAACTAAATTTGTACACTAAAGCTTCTTGTTTGATGTCTTTATAAAACTGCTCAATAAAATTTTTACATGAACTGGTCTTGAAAAGATGCCTGTTCTTTAACCTTAAATCAGAATTATATCTGGATTCTTTGGAGCTTAAGGCTGCCATGAACTAAATCTATAACTTCTTAATGTCCTAATAAGGGGCAGCAATCATACCTTCAGGATCCAGCAGTCGTGTGACCCCAAACTCCCTCTCGGCTGTTGAGAAGGCTAACTCCAGGTTCTGTCTGTTAGACTGTGTCTGAACCCGGCGAAAATCTATCAAGTCAGGTCTGAAAGTATAGAACAATATAATTGTTTCAGTGACAAAAAACAACACCACACCATTCAGTTTTATTACCTTGTCTTGCACAACAAGTATGATTGGTCATTAAGTGCTAGACAGCTATGTTGAGGGAAAATGTTTTAGGGCATTACATTTGTTCAATAAGAACCTTTAATTGTCAAAGACATTTTTTGTCACATTCCAAAATGGTCCTATACAAGCCAATTCCTATGAATTTTAAGTCATTAAAAAATGGGCAAATTTCTGTCTGATAATACTCAAACTAGGTGTAATCCAGGTTTTCTGAGCAATGGGAATATCAGAAGGTCTTTTTCTTGCCTAATCAAATAAAGGAAATACAGCCAGATTACCCAAACCAGTTTCTAGCCAGGTTTCTTACGGCAGATTTTCTAATGCTCAATATTTATCCCTGGTCCTTTCTGTTCTATGAGAAAGTCAAGAGTCATTGCATGTATAAATCTTTTCAACTTGAAACATTTCATCTACAGAAATACATTATCCCTTATTTGAAACATCAAAAAGACTGTATTTGAAATGTAAACATTATAAATATTCATTGCTGCACACTTGACCCTCACTTGACCCAAAAATATGCAAATCAAGCAGTGCAATACACTACATCATTGACAAATAATATGGACTGAAGGTAAATATTTTCTTTGACAAAAATGTACCATACCGTCATGTAAATATCATCACAGAAAAAAAAGTATGATAAAAATGTTTCTGAATGACACAGTAAAAATATAAACACCTTTTTATAAAAGCAAAACTGACAGGCATGTGACATTAAAAATAAATGAATGGAGAGAAAAAAAAGCAAACAAATATTTCATGTATTTTTGGCTGTTAAATTGTTTTCTTCTGTATAATCAATTGTTAATATGTTAGTACTTAGTACTGGGTAGAAAAGACAGCTATACTGGCCCAAAAATGAAAATTTATGACTTACACTGAGAAATACTAAGCAAAGGGGGAGGACTTGATGCAGAAAGTGTATCAATGCAATGCTACATAACTCAGACAAGCTGAACCATCTTCTCTATAAATACAGCTCCAGTCTCATATTGTTTACAGAACGTACAAACATCATGTCTGTGATGCATCGAAACAGATCAAAGTGAAATGGTTAAATATTCTAGTAGACACATACTTGAACCAATACCAAATATTATGTCAGAGAGCCAATCAAACTTGATAAACAACATAATTACATTCTTCATCAAATATCTGTATGATATCAGAAAATGATAAACATGTCAAACTGCAAAGTGGTTTTTAAGATTGTCAGGCAAAATCTGGTCTTGTTATGCTAATCCATGTCATAAATTAAATCTTTATGTAAAATATTTCTTCAAGATGTCCACATCTGATTAAAATATTCAATTTCCTATTATAGGTTGTATAAATGTAGCTTAAATCCATTGCACTGCAGGCCAGAATTAAAAAGCTAGACAAAAAATGGTATTCAAATTTTGGAATCCACATTCTGATGCAAAATATGCTTTTCTGACTGCTAATTATGACATTTGAATACTTGTCCTCTACAAGGTGACATTTTCCCCTTTTAAAACAAGCCATCTTTTTTCAACTAATAATTCTTCCCAATTAAAAGCAACAGATTTATTCAAGTTAATCAACTTTCTCTGCTTTTAAAGCATGAGATTTTCTTCAAGTTATCATTTTACCCCTTTAGTAATAAAGGATTTTTTAGGTCAAGTCTTTCAGATTAAAATACTTCGTAAATTGCCTTCTAAAAGGAGCAAAAAAAATTCAAACAGTAAACACTTGTCCATTCTATCCCCATTACACCTATTTACATAAGATCAGTGTCAATCATAATAATAATAATACAGCCCCAAGGTTATGCTGAAATGTTGTAATCCTTTAATTAACCATTCTATTATCTGAAAATACCAACCCAGTCATAGTTCTTACTTCTCTTCTTTATGTAAACATTAATGTGATATCGAGCTAATGAGCTTATAACCTAATGCTTATGACACAGACCTAAATTTGCTTATGATTACTCAAAGTTATGTCTGCAACTTTCAAGGTCAAAGTAGTGAGAAAGGTAAAAAGATGCTGACCAAAGGATGTTTTCTTTCTCATACCATTCAGAACAGGTTTGATCATAGGGCATGTAACAGTCTGGATGTAGTACCCCCAGTCAAAATTAGGACTCTTAAATTTTCAAAACTAAAGCTCAATTATCTTCAATATTACCTTGCACTGATACACACCTAATAGCTCTTCTTTGCAGAGACACAAGAATGAGCCATAACTAAAGATGAACCTAACAACACCTATGGAATTCTTGAAATAATTAGGACATTATTTCCTAACTATACCAAAACAAACACAAGGCAGAAATTGTACCTGTACAGTAACCATGGTAATTAACTATATAATGTGCTTTATTGTCTTTTGATTAATGAATTCCTCTGGTATGCTGTATCTTTATGAAAAATGCAAAGAACAGTATCTACAGTGCTTTATTTACATAACCACTATAGATCTGAAATCTAGGGTCCTATTTCTGTTGATTTAGTAAATTGTCACCAAAGTCACAACTAAATAAGTTTTTTTTTTTTTTTTTTAAATTAAGTTTTGATCAAGCTGACATTTGTTTGCACATGCTTTTAATTCCTGCCTCAAGATACCTTCTCTGTAATTGGCTGCACAGGTCTCTTACCTGTTTCTGTGTAAAATGGAGAGAAAAGCTTTGCCGTCCCGCCAGCTCTTGCCAAAGTCTCGGACCTGTACTCCTGGGTAACCATCTGTGGTGCGCCGGCTCCATAGCAACAGAGCTTCCTTAGCTGTGATGTCTTCTGGCTGGCCTGGTACAACCACATCCGAAACCTGAAGTAAACAAAAGAAAAGAACGGCATTAATTACTGAAGAAAATAGAACTTTTATACCAGAAATACGAATTTCTATACCAGATACATTTCAAGCTGTGTCCAGGTATTCTCACGTTCATCTACTTGGTGAATCATATGCAATAACATTGTTATAGTTTGTCATATATACCTATATATTATTTTCATATGTAGAAATAAAGAAACATATTTTGAGATGACAAGTGTTGATGTTTTCACTGTCTTTCAGGGCCATGAATTTTTCAGACAAACTGTTTTACAAGGAGGCAAAGACAAAAAGAGAAAAATTGGCTGGATATTTCACCAACAAACAAAAAAGTCTCTTGGTGTTAAAAAAAACTACTTTCAAATAATCACAACTACATGTTTTACTATGCAAAGTGCAATTTTATCTCAGAAGCTAAACTGTGAATAATCAATAAGACCACTAACTTAGGAAATAATATATTCAATTAGTTACAAAAAAAACTCAACCCAACACAACAGGTAAAATACAGATATTTTCTCTGATACAGACAATAATGAACCTTTTTATCAGGTAAAAGTTAGCAGACAGGAAAAGTTAGATTTTGCTCAATGTGGCAATTTCTTTTTCAAATGCTAACGGAACTATCAGTGCCTAAATTAACCCGCATGACCAGAACATTTATGGTAATGCACACACTATCTAGCAAATCATCCAACTTAACAAAGGACGTGCAGTCAAAAGCCAGCTCGCATGTTAAGAAATCAGAGTGCAAATCTAAAATAAACATGCATTATGCACTGCATGTTCTTTGGTCTAAATTCCTTGACTTGTGTGTACTTATCATCCTTGGGCTTAGTACATTACTGGCAGTTAACACAAAACTAGTTATTCTTAAAACTGTATTTTGTTCGCTTCATATTGCTGTGAAAATTCAGAACTTTTCTTTTTCTTTTTTAAAGAACATTAAATTTTGTCTGCAGAATTTTTAATAGTAAACATTTGATGAGATTAAACACATGGTTAAAATAAAACATTTTTAAAACATTCATGAGCACAATTTTCTCTTTTCTTCATTCTAAACTGTTAATTGTAACATGAGACCCTGTATCACTTTGCAAGTATTTTCACTAAATTTCTTAAAAATTATGCTTGGTTTCCTCAATAAATTAAATAATGGAGACAGTTTAAGTTGAGGGCAACATGGATATCACAATACTATATCTGTATGTCGCTCATGCTAGATTGTATTTGTAAAGAAGCCATTTCAAAGGAGTGGCAATAACAAACAGCTCCCTGAAGAAGCTGAGGACGAGGTTCAGCCAGTTGGAAACACATCCTGCATGCAGTAACTATACTTATCATTTCTTGATTCCTTAAACCCATCACCTTGGTTTAGAGGAAAGTACACTGAAAAGAGGTCAGTGACCTTGACTAAATGGCAGCAGGCAGTTAAGTTTTAACAAGCCCTGATGCCCACAAACAAACATTAAATTTTCATTTTCTGCAATGTTTCACTTATTTTAAACCCTTCTTACAGACATTATCTCTGTGAAACTTTCAACTAGCCAGTACCATTGAAAGCCTTGGCCAAAATTCCTAACAAATAAGATTTTTTCTCAACAGTTTCAAAGTAACACCTCAGCTCATTTCATAAATATGTCAATTTACCATACAAAGGCATGTTAAGTAAATATACCCCTTGAAACAGAGGACAGTATTTCAATTCTAGCTCATTCATCATCTCCCTTGAAAGATTAATTCATATTTTCTGTTAGCATATATTTCTATATATTTATTACATTTTATAAACTCTATGTCATCGAACAATACAATCATTAAAATTTTAAAAATACACTCAATGAATATATGCTGTTACTGATTTAAAGCTCTCAGCATTATTCAAATTTCAGCTGCATATTTTATCACATTTCAGCTGAAAAGATGCCAAACCATATAGAGTTTTAGTAGACTTTTATACCCTTAAATAAATATTTGTTTGAAACAGTAGCCCTAACATTTGAGCACATAAAATGTTTGAAGATCAATCAGCTATAAAAATATAGTGGTAGGTCAAACACGCCTATAAATACAAACCTCAGTTGCTAAAAAAAAAAAAATTCCAAAAAGCTTTGTGAATTTTATGGAGTCAGTCATTTTTTCCTCTCATAAATATTTTGCTATTCCTCTTTTTTGAGGAGGTTTCAATTTGAAGAGACTGATTTGACCATTCAAATCAAAAACCAAAATGATGGGTCAAAACTGCAGTGCAAATCTATCTACTTATCTCCCCTTAATTTACTTACAGTAGTTAAGTACTGACCGCTAGAAAATCTTGAACTAACCCATTTTAGATGGAATTTAGACTAAACAACCATCGACCTTGGACAGTCAGTATATGTGAAATGGTCTTCGCACTGGGGAATATAGTGGGTGTAAAGGCATAGAACAACTTCCACAAGCAGAATAAAAGTCATTTGCTCATTTAAAATCAGAAATGATTTATAATAAAAATAACAGATACCATACAATGAGAGAAAACTTGCAAGACTGAACAAAACACTATATGAAACCATACACAGAAATCAAGGTCAGATTATATTTAACTAGAGCTATCACTAAATTTGATTAATACCCCCGCAAGACTGCTTCAGAACCGAGGAAGTTATAAGAAACAGAATACTTTGTAAAAGAAGTGAAATAGAGTTATGGTTGTGGGCAATTAAAGACATTTGTGGTTCTTGTATGTTGCCTTTCTTGTCATTGTGCTTGACCATTGTATGAAGTTGCACTGAATTCCAACCAGTAGTTTTCAAGTTATGCTCCAGACAAGGAAAGCAAAAAAAGGGCAATAACTGTGCAATACTAAAGATGGTGTTATAGCTCTTGTACAATGCATTTTGTGTCATTGTGCTTGTTCATTGTATGAAGTTGCATAGAATTCCAACCAGTAGTTTTCAAGTTATGCTCTGGAAAAGGAAAACCAACTAAGGACAATAACTGTGCAAACACTGAAGAAGGAGTTATAGCTCTTGTCGATGCACTTCGTGTCATTGTGCTTGACCACTGTATGAAGTTGCACTGAATTCCAACCAGTAGATTTCAAATTATGCTCCGGACAAGGAAAACGAACAAAGGGCAATAACTGAGCAAATAGTGAAGATGGAGTTATGGCTCTTGTATATTGCAATTCTGGTCATTAAGCTTCACCATTGTATGAAGTTGCATTGAATTCCAACCAGTAGATTTCAAGTTTTGCTCCAAACAAGGAAAACTGACAAAGGGAAATAATTCTGCAAATACTGAAGAAGGAGTTATAGCTCTTGTACATTACACTTCCTCTTGCTGTACTTGACCATTGTATGAAGTTGCATAGAATTTCAATCAGCACTTTTCAAGTTATCCTCTGGAAAAGGAAAACCAACAAAGGGCAATAACTGTGGAAATAGTGAAGATAGAGTTATAGCTCTTGTACAATACACTTTCTCTTGCTGTGCTTGACCATTGTATGAAGTTGCATAGAATTCCAATCAGTAGTTTTCAAGTTATCTTCTGGAAAAGGAAAACCAACAAAGGGCAATAACTGTGGAAATAGTGAAGATAGAGTTATAGCTCTTGTACAATGCACTTCCTCTCATTGTGTTTGACCACTGTATGAAGTTGCATTGAATTCCAACCAATACTTCTCAAGTTATGCTCCGGACAAGGAAAACCAACAAAGGGCAATAACTCTGCAAATACTGCAGATGGAGTTATGATTCTTGAATGTTGCACTTCCTCTCATTGTGCTTGACCATTGTATGAAGTTGCACTGAATTCAAACCATTAGTTTTCAAGTTATATGCCGGACAAAGAAATTGCAACAGACCGATCGACCAACCAACCACCGGTTGACTCCTATATACCCCCCAAACTTTGTTCTGGGGGTATAAGTATGAGTACAAATTAAATGAATAGAATAACAATTCAATGCAGCAACACATGTATAATACAAGCTGTGTTTAGCTCATGCAAGAAAAATGGACATTCAGGTGATAGTACATTTGTCACACAACCATCTTTTTGACATACAACTAAATTTAAGCTTGTATAAAATGTTTTACTAAGTAACATTATTGAGCAAAACTGGGTATATGTAAATAATGTTTAGCTTTTTTTTTTTCTAAAGAAAAAAGAAATGTAAGCTGAATATATAAATTAAGTTTGGCAAACTAGGACCACACATTGCTGTAAAAAAAAACAATAAAGACAATTGTTTTGCATACCAAATTTGGTTTTTCCTGACTAGCTGGCTATAACAATTACAGAAAGAACACTTTAATTGGACAAGTTAATAATATATACATCACTCCGTCATTAAAAACCTTCAGGCCAAAACTGCATTTCAGAGATTGAAAAAAAAAATTCACTCTTTATCCTTTGAGCATTTCTTTTCTAAATTGAGAATATCAAGTTTTACAACCAGGTTCTTGATGGCTGATGTGAAGATATATTCAATTGTAGCATTCTGTAGGAGTTGCATTTTATGACTGTCATAAAAAATAATTTCTCAGAGTTTGCTTAATACTATTTTATTTCTTTTTTATCGATCAAGTGAAGAATGCAGTCTCTTTCTTTAGTCACAGTGAATTCCTGGCTAGGACAAATGCATCTCCACCCACCCCCCCCCCCCCCCACCCCCGCAAGAACTCCCAACAAAAACTTCCAACTAAGCTTTACCAGATAAAAGTCGAATTTGGACACTCGACATGCTGCTTTCACCTCAGAATCTTTCCGACTGAAATTTGACCGACCAATCACTGTCCAAGAAAATTTTTCTATAATCTTACATGGTCTTGCCTACATATAAAAGAAATACACTGTTTCCAATGAATAAAAACCAAGGTCCAATGTATCAGTGCTATACACAAAGCAGGAAAAAGAACTACGGGTATCTCTGGAATGGGATGCTTTCTGTATCCTGCACTATCCTTTTCAACCTTCAACAGGTGTCCTTCATACTGGCAACCGTTACAGATGACAAATAAACTCAGATATGTGAAATATAGGTAAATTTTACTGCAAAGAAAGCACCAAAGGGCCAACATTAAGTATATTTTCACAAATCAATTTAAAACAAATCAACTAGGACAAAGTGTTTTTATAAATAAAGAAATAACACAAATAACTGCACTAAGTGCCCCTAATTCTGTTACAGCAGTGCATATAAAACTTATAAAAAAAGTTCTGCACACTTGTGACAATTGACGACAAAGTCGTTAATGACACACTGACAAAACTAAAAAGGATTTACAGGGTATTATTTTGGCTAAGATCATTTCATAATAATCAATTGTATTTGAAATGATTATCAATTATAAGAAATAAATGTTTATGACACCTGACATTTGTTGCTTCAATTTATTGCCCTTTTTTCAAAAAGATGATTCACGTCTAACTATTACACCTACATGTATAGACTGTCCGGCGTGTGAATCTAAAAGTTTCAAACGTCAAATAAACCACTAAAATTATTAGCAAACAACATTAAACCAAACTGTCATTTTGGGTATTTTTTATAAATAAGACTATTTTCACATCTATAATAAACTTAAACCAGCCAATTTCTTTCATTTATTGTACAAATTGAATAGTTTTTTCACACAGTTATATTAAATTCAAGCAATAATTTTCATCAGTTAATAAAATCTTGCATAACTTAAGTCTGGTCACACCCACTGTGTGTCAAATAGTTTTGGTCACCAAACTTCAAAAATGACCAATGTCTCCCTGGTGATATAATTTATGGTTTTCAAGGCTGACCAACCATACTATCCCATACCATAACACATACTTTACTTGTCATTCTGTGCATGGCCTCAAGCTGTGGGTGGGGTAAACATACTGACTAACTAGCCAATTTGTGAAGGTGACAGTGTTCAAGTTACCCGCCCATAACCCAAGGCTGTCTGGTAATCAAAGGTTCAAAACTTCAAAGTCTGTTCTTGTAATTGATACTCAAGCAAACATTGCATATTCGTCTGTCTCTCTGTTATTTTAATTTGAAATTAAAGTGAATCAAAAACATTTTAATCTTAAATCCTCCATGGAGTTTTTTGTGTGTTTTTGCATGATTTCAAAGTCAACTCAAGCTCTGATTTTAACAAAGCTAAACAACTCTTATCTTATTAGATCAAGTCAAGAGGTATCATCTGTCAGTTAGAAGCACAGGAAAGATTAGGAGGATAACATAAAGTAACAGTACTATAGTCGGACAAGGAATAAAACCAAGTTGTATAACAAAAAGTCTTGTATTGCCATTTTCTTCAAAACACATACTTGTGACATCATAATTCAATTGTCACAGACAAGACTCGGGTCAACACTGACCAAGAAGTGAATCTCACACAAGAAAACTGAAGCAATATGTTGTTGTTGCCTGAATCATCAGCCAATTCAAGGACAACTCAAATAAGAAATAAACTTCTGCATCTGGTTCAAAATACATCTCATTACATTGTAAATTATTGTTGTAACAGTTGTATTAACTAACTAGTTTTTTTGCCCATTTGCATTTTTACATGATTGCCCAAGGTACTTTAGTAACTTTTAAGTACTGCCTGCATACTTAAACAGATCTTTATACAATTTCTAGGGCATTTATTTCAAAACACTGCAAAAATGGGGTCAAAATCAGCTATACAACCTAACATTAATGGATCCTTAATATTTTTTCTAAAACAATGCGATGATTGCATAGATATTCTGAAAAAGATTTTATGTAAGCCTATCAAGTACTTTGATCTCGTAGTAGTAATTAGTACTTGAAGTATCGTGTGTTTTTACGTGTTCATCTATTATTTATCTAGTATAGTCAACACAGACTGTTTTCTACACATTATCTCATGATACCTGCTAGTCATACGATGTTTAATACAATGCTAATCATTATATTTGTAATATTTTTATATATTGCTTCCTTTTTTTAAGTAATGAAAATTCTGAAGTCAATAATTGATCTTGTATAATCATCCCTTCCTTGCTACAACATTATTATGACCCCTTAAAGAACTAAAGCCTCCTACATTTACTACCTAATCATTATTTGGTCCCTTCATCACATTCTGCTAGGAAAGAAAGATGCAGTGCAGTGGGGAAAAAAAAACAATGGGTGGGTGGGGGTTGGGAGGTTGCTGATAAGGGTTTAAACTGAGACATAATAATTTCACTTTGAAGGTGCTGTCAAAAGCTCTTTCTTTCTTAATGACAAACCAAGACTCTGGAAAAGTTTTCTATAATTCATTTACCTCCCCCTCTAAATAACTGAATCTGTAGACAAGGTTTAAAAGTTACTCATTTTCCTTTTGTTATGAAACTCAATATGAATATTCTTCCCTCTTATTATACTTAATATGTCTCCACGCCTATTAAGTCTTTTGTCAATTTCTATTTACAATAAAAAATTATATGACACAGTTCAAATCTGCCACTGAAATCTACACACAATACAGATAGATAATGAGCTTCATTTTGCTTAAGTAAGTTATTTCTAAAGTCAAAAACAGAATACAACTTCTGAAATTACACCATTCATAAACGAGTGTGGTCTCAATTTCGCTATGGAAAGCTGATCTCTTTTAAAGTTTGGAATATCTATCTGGAAATTTCAGCAATGTACAAGAAAATTCAGAAACCACAAAGTCAGAATGACACAGGGCAATGTAGACATATTAAAAGGATCTAATCCAAGCCAAACAAAGAATGTTTACACTGTTAATTGTCGATTTCTTACAGGGCCATAATCCAAGCTTTCCGAATGAAGTTCAGAATTCAAACTATTCAGACTAGATTTTTCATCCTAAGTGAAATAAGAACAAAAATGATTGCACTTCTAAGGAGAATGTTTATTTACTCTAAATCTATCATCAAGGGTTATTTGTCACCCTGCATCATCCATGTACTTAACAGTCTCAACTTTAGTAATCAAGGGCAGTAACTGTTCCAATGAATCATTCTGTCAGTTAGATCGGAAGTCGATCATTAAACTTTGGTCAGGTTAACATAACATTTTCAAGACTCAACAACCAATAGATCATCCCCAGCTTTATTTACCTTCCTGGACTTTTTATTTCCTTTACTTTGTAAAATATCAGCAAACATCACACATGATGACAAACATCTTGCAAAACCAGTATTGAAATATGCTGGGAGTAAATTACTTGATTTGTACCAATTCATTTCTGAATTGACCCCAATGCAAATTCTTTTAGTTTTGTCTGTAAGACACCACTCATGATGGAACCAGCTGCTTCTGAAGAGAAGCTAGATTTTTCCTAATTGCTACAGTTCTAACGTTAAGTGAACTAAATGTGTGGCTTAGATGTCATTCCCTAAAAGACACTCATTGAGATGTCCGCACAACTCAATTTCTCAGTACAATGTTGTAATTATCATCTTTTGCCACTCTCAAATGCAACTGTATATTCTATGCATAAATCAATAATCAACAAGATGTTACCTCATGTACATTGTTCGCCTGCTCCTTCTGTAGCCGCCGATCTATAGGGGGCTGGCCCTTTAACTTCTTTTTCTTCTTCTTAAAACAGCTGAACATTATTTATGTACACTGGTATGTTCGAAAGATATGAATATACTAGTCTTTATCAGCTGTTAACTATTTCCATATCGTAAACAGCATGTATTTTCTTTTTCGAAAAATATGTCAATACTGTAAATACACCTTCTATTTTCTGTTTCAACAAACAACCTCCACGTATATCACATTATGGCTATCAGAACTGCATTTTGCTTTAGTTTATCAATGACCCTGATGGACAGGTAATTCACCTTAAAATAAAAATATTTATATTTTTATGCATGAAAGCAGACACTATTTAGCACTATACTTCATACAAGGTTGCTTTAAATCATGTTATCCATATATTGATAATGAGAATTACCATGCATTCACTAAATCCACTAAGTAGAATAATTTAATCCAATTAGATATGAATGGATTCAGTAAAATCCAACTTTCAGATTAGACTTCTAACTTTAAAATCCATCACCCGCGAAACTCTCAGGAGTAAATCCAAAAAAAAGTAAGTACCACCTTATGACCTACAATACTTGATAACTAGTAATGCTCACTTTTATTATCTTAGTAAATTATCACATTTTCGAAATAATTTTACCCTCCTACGCATTTTTAACACTCAGCTGAGGATCATCTTAAGTTAGTATTTCAATACATGAATCGATCCCCTGTGTAAAAACTGAACATGTTCAATACTGAATCTGCCCTAGACTTAACCGATACTGTCACTCGAGTACAGGTAAAAACGCTCTGTCTTATGACAAAGGTAATACTATTACAATGAACAATGACAGCCTCAGTGTTGCTGGAACTGATACAACAGATTTAAATAACAGCCGATGCAAAAAACGACCATAACAGCTTAAATCAGGATTAAAAAGTGTATGCCTTAAGTGTAAATTGTGGGTTTTTTGTGGTAATAAAAAACTGACCCTAACATTAATGGCTGCCAATCAAATGACAAAACAGAAATGATCAGAATGCAACTCTGTGTTAGTTCGATGACATAAAGGTGGATTGGCTTTTAGGCCTGCGATCAATTTGCAAAATTTCAAGATAATTTAAATTCCATTATTTTTATAAATTTGAATTTTATAAAGGATCGACTGCTTGATTAATAAATGCATTCAAAAGAATAAGTTAAAACAAAAAGAGTTTTTAAGTGCATTCATGCAGTTTATCTTATTCCCCAATTTCACATGGACACATCAAAACATTCAACTGAATAAAACATCATTTTAAAAAACATCAAAGAGCCTATTCTTTGCTATGGACATTGCTTTAGACTAAAAATTTTAATGATAGTTTAAATGAGATTTTTGAGATATAGTTTTAAACAGTACATTTAATTAAACTTTAAAACATTAGACCAACCACATTTCCACAAGAAATGGAGTATCTCACTAAACTTGCTTAATTTAGCTGTTCTATATAATTGGGTTTCATTCCCATTTTAAAGAGCTTTAAAGAGATATCTTTAAACAGAAGTACTTTTCATGGATTGACCACACCACCAATCAAAATGGGTTTGGTCTAATTTAAAACATTTTCTAAAATAGCTGCTGAAATATGTGACAGTTTCACATCTTTCCCTTATATGACTCCCTGAGCAAACCAAATCAGTGGATTAATTTGAAATTTCTATTCAACCAAAACACAGCATGGTATGACCTCATGAAATACTGCTTGGTATGTGACCAAATGAAATTTCAAACTTGCAAAGTTTTTCTGAATTTTTGACAATATTTCTCAGGGTTACTGAAGATACAGGTTATTTAACAGGATCAAGTAAAAAAGAAGATAAAAATAATAATTTATTTTTTGAAGACAGGTAACTCTTATCATGCCAAGATAAAAGTGAAAAGAAGAGAACAAAAAAACAAAGGTTGAATGGTTTTCTATTTTTTCCACTCAGATGGCATACATTCTATGCAAAAAGAGAATTTTGCATCAAGTTTACAATTAATTATACATTATGTAAGACTTTATGACAAGGTGACTTCATCCGACATTCATAAATGTCTATTTAAATGACATTGCATTACACCAAGGTGCAAATGGAATTTACAAAATCTGAAAGGGCAGTAAATCTTGATTGCTCTGGTATATTTGCCTACTTATATAAGTACTGATATTTATAGCATATTTACACTAACTTACCAATTAATGTCACTTTTCAGTATTGCCTTTATCAATTAAATGTAACAGGTATAAGTAATGTTAGTTTAACTTTTTACTAAAAATTCAAGTGCTAACTGATGATGGCACACATGGAATACAATTAAGTTCTGCTGTACTACAAATATTTGAAAAACCTATGTATATTTAACTGCAGTTCATTAAAAGTTTAAACACCTATGACAAGGTTACACTCCTTACTTCATAAACAAAGTCATATATAATTAGACTGGTCAACCTAAAATGTTTTAAAATCATCATTTTTTGCTTAATCTTCTGTTACATAAAATACAATTATGGATGTCATTTTTTTGGATGATATCATATAAATTTCATACCAAGTAGCCAATAAAGTATACATATGGATGGTTGCTTGCTAAGTGGTTTAAGAAACAGCATCATAATTGTAAAAATGATGTTTAACAACAGTAGCTAGTACTTTTCGGTGTTATTTTTACATTACTTTATGTACACTGGTAAACTCCCGATTGCTAAAACATGCTACAGTTAATCCCGTCTGAAATCTTTTGCATTTCCAAGAAATTTACGCATAACTATTCGCACTTTTTTTTTCTTTTTTACAATATTTTATTTTTTTTCTTCAATAAAACCTTATTAACACTTATATTTTTATATTTAACATTTGTTGAACGTGTCTGAAATTAACACCTGTATCAAAATAAACTTTGAACATCCAATAGGCTGTAACAACCTGAATTTAAACCTTGCAATTACATCCCAAGTTCCTTAAACTAACACAAATTTATGAAACTTGACCAAATTTTTTACAAGAATATCCCATATCATGCATATTTCTGCTCACTGGTATATCCAATGAAGCTCATAACTTAATTTACAATATATACAAACTAATAAACATAGTCCGTCTAAGGTAAACTGATAGTAAACACTATAAAGGCCAGGCGAGATTTTTATCCGTTCCCTCATAAGATCACTGCTACTCCACCACTATGACAGAGGACAAATTCGGTTAAACTAGCGTGTCACATACATACAAAGTAGTTATTGAGATAGACTGTACGAGACAATATCGTTCAATAGGGATGACAATAAGTAATGTTTAGTAAATGGTATCATGTATAGTGATACTCATCTGGCAATACTTCAACGATTTAAATGTTAAACGGCATTACGAAGTTTATCAATGTCAATAGTCAATGTTTAAATCTATTGAAAAAAAATTGGGGCATTTAAAAAAAAAAATGCTAACAACGTAAGTGATACACGTCTTTTGCTCCGAATATAGTTAAAACTGTTTACTTATTCAGAATTATGTACAGAATAAACTGCCAAACCGCTGAATAATTTATTCCCATTTTTTTTTCTAATTACTGATAAAGGTCATTTTTTCAGTAACTGGTTTTTATACATTAGAAAACTAAGAAAAGCATCTGAATTTAAGTAGCTTAGATGCACTGAAGACATTTCATCTAAAATTTAAGTATTAAAATCATTAGCATAGAAAAACCTCAAGGCCCATGTTATTTTGGAGGTTTAGCATTTAACCAGCTGGCATGGAAGATGTTGTTTGCGACTAAAGTGACCTGTAACATATTATTACTTGTACGATCTAATAAATTGTTGTGTAATGTAACAAAGAAGCTGTTTTTACTGTCGTAAAATCATCGTTAAATCAGGCTTTGTGACACAAATAAAACCAACTATAACATAATGTTATGACAAGCTGAAATTACAACTTGATACACTGCCTGAGGCCTCCCAATTGTGAAAATATTTTATCGACTTAGTATATATGAATACTTAAATGATATATTCACTAATGAAAGGTGCTTTGAATAAATCTGGCACAGTAAAATTTGACAGAATACAAAAAATAAATCTTGTTTGCAATGAAGACTAGATAAACTGAATGAAGATGATAACTTTGGTAAATCAATTTCATTCACTGCTAATACTGAATAAAATTTGTTTGATCAAGAAATGAAATCTTATTTAACATAAATTGTGTGCTCAGTAAGTTAAAAAGATACTTATGTATCAAGCCATTCTTGCAAAGTTTACATAAAAGTTAAACTTGATTTAAGATGGAAACATATTTGGAAAAAGTCTCCAAAATTGAGAACAAAATACGGGGACAACTGGAGAACAAACGTTTACGAAAGTAAATTTTAGCAACAGATGAAGTGCACACAAACATAGGACAAGCAAGTTCATTCCACATTCATCTTGTACTTAAAGTTTAAATGCTTCTATAAAAGATAAAATAACACTAGCAGTTTTGGGAGTCAAACTCATCACTTGTAAACAAAAAAATCAAACTCTGTTCACTGGCAGATCAGGACGGAAAAAAACAACAGAAACTGAAATTGATAAACAGAAATTTCCTGGACAATGCTGACTCAAACAGTCTTTAAAAAGTTATCATTTGACCACCAAAAAATGGTACACATCCCCAGACATAAATTATCCTTTGTTTTATGGACTCATTGACACATTGCATGTAAACATTAAATAACTTTATTTACTTAATCTGATAAGGCAATTACTTTGAATTTCATAATTATTTTCATAATGGTCACAAAGTATAACTGTAATCAGGTGAACTACTAAAAACTAACAGTAATCCATCTAGTATCTGGGCCCACATATAGTGAAATATTGTACAAACAAGGCATTATCTGCTAGCTCTTTCTGATAAAACTTGTTACTGATTTGATCTACTTTAGCAACTCTCTCTGTATACTGCCCTAAATAAATATATCACTCAAGTTCAAATTAGAAATGAAAACCACCTAGATAAGCAAAAACCTCTTGTATGACCAATATGCCAATTGAAATTTAATTTATTCTCATTATCTTAGTATGTTTGCACTGTTTACTGATACAGTAAAGTCCAATTTCAAACTTTTAAAACACCGTTTGATTCCTAACTATTATTCAAGGCTTTCTTTTCAGTGAAAGTGCCAAGTGCAAAATAACGGTCAGCTCCTAGATCACTATTAAAGGGAGGTAACTGACTTTAACACAACCATCCATTCTGCCACATCATTTAGTATCCCAAGAGTGGCCTCCCTTATAATAATGATTAAAACTAGTACCTTTCGTTTTATATGTAGGAACAGCAATGGAAGAGAAAATCCATATGTTCTGTAACATGATTTCAACATTTTTCCTTCCTCTCACTAAATTCCTTCCTCTTTCACTAAATTGTGTCACACTTTTATTGCACATTAAACCAAGGTTTACTTTCAGTTTCCTGACTGCTTTATTGGTGCATACATTATCTATGACATGACCTGTGGTTGTGTAAAGTCTACTCTGTTTACATCGCATAATTACTGTTCAATATGTTAACTACACTTGTGCAGCTAACCACTTACATTAAGACTAATGTTCCAAGGAAAATTCATAATGGCCTTACATGAACAGATTGAAACCAAGAGGATTAAATTGGCTCAAAGGTTTAACCACTTCCCCATAAAAATTACATTTCTCAAAGAATATTTCCCTCTCAAAACAGGATCTGGGAACTTAATGTTCAACAGTTCAGCCATTTATTGGTTAGGGGCCAACACCAGTAATCATATTGTAGAGTAGTATTTCAGCAAACTTCACACACAAAATCATGCATGTAAAAATAATGTGCAAAGACTACTTCCTTTGCAAACTATAGTTTACCATGAAATTTATTTCAGGCTACCCTTTTCAGAAAACACCACTTGTAGAATGGAAGTGTAACTTAACAAAATGGCTTTAACAAAAGAATAGAGAAAACTAACATTTACCTGCAAAGTAAGTGTTAAAATATCCTCCTCTTCTGGAACTGCAACATTCCTTAAATCAAATTCATCACTGAATTTATCTGAAGCAGTTCTAACTTCCGACAGAGGTTTTCCGGAAGCAGATTTTTTACTTAGTCCATCTAAACTGATGGTTGTCAGAGACAGTGTCAGATCAAAAGTTTGGCCTTTTGAACTCTCCAATGGTTTTTCCATTGACATAGCTTGTACACTTCGTACACTGACTGTTCTTCTTTTTATTTCTTCAGATGGGCCACGAAAGCTTTCTAATCTTTGATCAAGGGGTGATTTATCCACATTTGAGTACATTTCACTTATTCTAGCATTTTGTGGATCAGAGTACCTACTTTGAGCTACATCAGGTAAGTTTCTAAAAGACACAGTGGAATCAAGTTGAGTTATTCTGATAGTTTCCTCGTTCTCTTCATCAGCAAGATAATCTTCACTCTCTTCATCAGTTTTAAGTTCATTCTGTTCACTACTTGCATCAAAGTCACTTGTAACTGTGCTCTCTCTGTCCGTGTCCATACCATCATTTACATACAGAGGATTCTCACTTCTGTAGGTGTACATCACATCGTCGTCAGCATAAAGTCTTTTACCAATTATGTTTGACATATGCTCCCTTATTTTAGTCCTTATCATGTCTTCATTGAGATTTTGTCTAGATGATGGACTGTATTTTGAGTAGTCTTTGGGATAGGATTTCAAGAAATCTGTACCACTATCAGTAAACCTTGTTCTTGTTTCCAGCATTTCTAAGCTTCCTGTGGTCCGCTGTGTCATTTTACGTCTCATTGTTTTGCTTATAATGACTGGCGCTCGTGAACGCCTGCTTAAGCTTCCACATTCTTCAGTATAGTGAGGAACCATGTACTCATGGCTTCCACTTTCCAAAGACTTTCTCCTCTCAGACATTCTGGCAAGCAGTTCCTTCCTCTCCTTTTCCAAAAACTTTTCATACACACTGATCCGCTCAACTGAAGGGGCACGGTAAGTTCTGTATGGGCTGGAGTCAGCACTAACACTTCTTCTGTATGCCATTTTCGCATCAGTTACATCAATATGAGCAGAAGCTTCTCCAGTACTGTGAGGCCTTAACAAGCTATCATCTTTAGAATATTGCCCTATTATAAGTTCAGAAGGCCTGACCACAATGCTTGTCGTATAACTTGTTTTAGAGGCTGTAGTTTTATCATCTTGATGTTTTAGAATAATCTTACATTCTGGTGGGCCTCGTACAAAATTGTAGGTATCTTCAATTTCAGCGTAAGCTTTTTCAGAAGCTTCTGCAATAGATTTCCTTGTATATGTTTTTGAGCTAGATATTAGTGTAACCTTATCTTGATAAACTCTTTTATATTCAAGGCTTTTTGTGACATTTTCATGATTTTCACCAACAGTTCTAGCTGTCCATTCCACCTCATTATTAGATGGTTTTATAACATCCTTAACATTCAAATTTACATTTTCATGCTGAATCTCATTTTCATCATTTTCATCATTTTTATGAATTTCTTTTGATTTTTCTTTTGATTTTTCTTTCCCTTCTGATTCTAACTGCAAGCTTTCACAAGTAATAAGAGATTCGTATGGAGAGTCAAAACCATTTGTAATATGACTACTTTCTGTTGTCCATTTTTTCTCTTGATTGGTTTCTGACCAGGACAGCCTTGCTGCACAGTCAACACTATCAGTACCTGCTGACCTCCTTAATGCAAGCTGAATACTGTTAGTTGGTGGTGGAGACTTAGACTTTGACTTTCTTCTGGACACCGCTGACAAATCAGAAGTCTTTTCAGATATTAAACAACCATTGTTCTTCCTGTCTTCACATTGTTTCGATCTCAGAGCAACATTTCCAAAATCTGCAAAGTGTTTTGAATTACTTTTATCACAGACAGGAATATCATGTAAATTCTGAGTTTCTTTAATTCTAGTTGTAACAGAATCTCCACTTTGAGCTTTTTTCTTCCTATTCACAACATTCTCTTTCGTGTTACTTCCAAATATTGCAGTTTTATTTCCACTGCCGAAATTTTCACTTCCGTCTGCCACAGATCTCAAATTATCTCCGTATGAACTGCGACTGTTTTTGGTGCAATATCCATCATGCTTAACAGTTCCTTTATAGATTTTTCTGGGTTTGTTATACCACTGAGAAATGGCTTTCCACCAAATATTTAACCACCTCAGCATTAGCCACACAATCACCAATAAGTCCAGCATCGTTACTTAATTCTCAATGTAACTATCAATATAAATTATGCAAATACAAATACAAATACAATTCCAACTGTTCTTTCGATAATCACATATGTGTGGCCTTCACGAGTGTAACTGTAACTTCAAGGTCATTTAGCTTCTCTGTCAATTTTTTGTGATGCACACTAAATCCACTTATATCTAGGATGTTTGATTTTCTGCCAATTTTCAAGAATAAGTTTTACCAACAAAATTTTCAGCATGTATTTTGCACTTTTCTAGTCTACAGAGCCATATTGTGTCAACTTTTGTCATTTGTATACTAATAGTTCAATATTTTCTTTCTTATTTAGAGGATTACTTTTAAGCTCTTACGCAAACTTCCGCAAAATTTATATCCTATGAAAATGAAAAAGATCTGTTTAATCTTTGTCAAATTTAAAAGAAAACTGAATCTGATTCAGCCTTTAACTTTTATCATCACTAAATTTTCTGTCTAAGACCCTAAGTTAGTTTTATCTCATTTTAACAAATTATCTCAACTCTGATCTTGTTCATGAAAGTGAAAAGATTAAAAATGCAGGTTAGACATTTTCATAGAAATATGATAAGGAACATGAACAATTTAGAACCCTGGCGACCAAAAATCTTACACTGATGTTCAAATGATCATTTTCCCTTCAGGCAAGTGCAATTGTAAAAGTTTTAAAAGTAAAATTACACCAGATAAGATAGCTATGTGACATAATTACATACATATATAAAATCTATACTATCTAATTGTTCACTAATTTGAGATGTCTACATAAGTCAAACAACTTTCCATTACCCTAATTCTGCTAAATTTCTAAGATGGACTCGTGGACACATTTAACATTGTTCTTTACGACAGAGATATTAAATGAAAATTTTCTGACTGAACAGCTAATCTGTTCAGTGAATACCATGATCTGACTGCATGGATGTGCTTGGTGATCATGTCAAAGTCAAAAATATTTTTTGAAGACAGGTTAAAGGTCAATGCTAAATGATCATTCTGACAGAAAAACTTCAACTCATAGTTAAATTTATAAAATATTTTTAATTAATTCCAAATATGGACAAACTAAACATACTTGAGGATAACACACCTAACCTTAACAACATGAACACAACAAGTCCTTTAATTATGCAATGCAGTTTATTCAAATAAGATGCATCATTTACCATATTTATTACACTTTCATTGAGTGCATTCTTTCGAAGTGGGAAGTTTTCCTTAATTATAATTATAGAACATCAAGTGAGGAACTAATATTATCCTTTTGATGCTTACCTCTTACTTAAGAATAATTTTAAGATGAATTTGACTTGCATAGAATCTGCTTTCTTATCACCCATGTGTAAGACATGCAACTATAGACATCCTGTAACTTCTCAAGTCGTAGCAGGCTGACCTTGGTCAAAGAAGCTAGGTGAAACTTTATTAATCTGTTTCTTTGACAAAATTTGTATTTTTCATTGGGATTCAGAAGTATGAATCCACAAATAACCACAGAACAGTGAGTAACAGTCTGTCTGCTGGAGCCACCTAGTCTGTTAAATAGATCAGCATTATGAAAGAACTTTTATCTTTTACTAATGCTTCTGTGATAACAGTTATCTTTTGCAATAAGATCTTTCAGCACACCTGATAATATCTGGTGCTTACATGAAATATAAGAAAATAAGCCTAAAAAAAAAAGAACTTTGAAAATGCGAAGTCAAAATAAACCTAGGAAAAGATGTCACCTGAATTAATATATCCACAACCTCAATACCTGATGCTTTAATCTAAAACAAAACTTTAAAGCTACACTTCAAGGCTACATTAATCGCCCTAATTCAATGCATTATACTATATCACTAATTTTTGTATCTATGTAAAAGGAACTACTAAATTACCAAGAAATCATCTACAGAATTAAATACACATAAGCATTACCTTACCTAATACCTTGTTTTACTTTTATCTTGTTTTGATTATATTATTTTTGAAAGTTTGACCACCACACTAAAAATCACAGTCAATACATTAACTTATTTTCACTCCAAAATCCACCTCTCAAAATCCGTCGAAACATTATTCACTATTCCTCTCAATTTAAAACACCTCCCCCACCTAACACTTCCCCCCATTATGTAACACTCATTCACAAATTGGTTTCCAAGGGAAAACAGTGCAGATCTGACGTCAGATTTTGGCACCAACCGTACTTTTCCAAAACACCAATATTAAGATAAAAACAGTAACATATTGAAAAGCAATCAGAAAATGTATATAGCCTCTTGTTTTTATTATGTACACGTATGCTAATTTTATTGTATCTGCTTTTATTATATACACATATGCTAATTTTGTAGTATATCTCCTTCATAAAATGTTAGCTGGCTATCCAGACATCTCACACATTCCCATTACTCATCCCGAATTTTCAAGGTTAGACCAACTATTTTGTGTAACAATTGACCAATACATAACCAGTGTATATTATTCTTCCTTGATTGATATCGTTAAAAATCCTTGTATTCTAGCTACAACTGAAGTGGTATTGTCCAAAACGATGCATTTTTTTTCTGCGCAACTCCGATTTTTTCTTCCTGCACAACCAGACTGATTAAATCTAAAAGCTAAGAAAACCTTCTAACCTTAAACGTGCACACGTCTTAAAGCTGTTTCCTTATATTGAACATATCATTACAGGAGAACAATTATCCTTGAAGTGTCACAGTCTTCCACAACACCAAAACATCCAGAAAATCCACAGTTTCTTCAAAATATCGCAGACAAAAAGAAATAAAACAAGAGACAATGGCTTCCATTGTGTACTACACTAAAATAAACAATTTCTAGCCGAAAAGTCTTATCTCTACAATATTCTTAAAACACCATTAGATTTGTGTTATTTGAAAAGCAACAACATAGACTTCACTACATATCCTTTGCCATGTTATATGTAAACATAAACTTAAGACACTCCCCCTCTCGTAAAGTCTTAAAAAATGTTTTGATTTATGTTAAGTACTAACTTGACAAAATAACTGAACTTTAAAAAAAATACTGAACAAGAGATGTCAGTTAAAGCTGATGAAATGTCCTTTAAACCACTTTAAAAATTTCAAACATATACTTCACCAGATGTGTGAGTATGACAGATGCACATAGAGGTTCAGAAATATTGCCTATAAAACATTTATTCTACATTTACGGAAAGTTACAACATAATTCATCATACGGCTATCAAAAACCTCTTTATAAGCAATAAATATTTTATCTTTGTAACTATTCATATAAGACACTTAACATCTATAGCCATTTCACTATAAGGCCGATGATTCATCTCATAATTTTTCATTATCGTATCATAAGAATTTATACGAAATTACAGAAAGAGCAATATGGAAACACTTAAGTCCTCAAGTATAACATTTTATAAACACTTATCCATAAACAAAACATATGCATTTTATCCTTGTTAGAATTATGAAATATAAATCCTTGAACTTTTCATTTGAATAATAGTTTACTAGTTATGTATCAATTCACATGCAGGAATTAGAATTGTCAAACGCCATTGCATTCGATGTTGATTTAATCATTTATTCTGAAGCTTTTCTGGTTTAAGGAAATGTCACTTCAAACACAGCTACACATATATAAAACATATTAAAGTCTGTTTAAATGAATTTTCATGTGATCTAAAATCACAGTAATGACTTTCGTGTGATTTTGTCTGACCTTAAAGAATCCTTCACACCAGTGTTGTTTTTTTTATTTTCTGTTTCTAAAAATTTCCAGACTAGAAGTATCATTTTCCACATTCCCGTCAGAGACACCTCTTCAGAAGCATTCATAAATTTCCGAAATCCATTTCCAAGAAATCAAAATCACTGTTTCCTTATCCTTTAGATATTTTTCCCCTGGCTCATGCTTTACGTAGTTTCTCTATGTAAAGCTGCATATTTTGTCATATGGGTGTTCCAAGACGTTATTGCATAATATTTTCAAAATCAATACGTCCTTATCTTGGTCTTCCTCAACCAATTCTCTTGCAAATAATGGTTTGTAAGAGGGCAGACATTTTTGACACCCTGTCCTTAACTGAGTCTCTGCCACAGGGTGTATGGAACAAGTATCACTCAAATACTTTGAATTACTGACAGTTTTAGTGTGAAATCAAATAACAAAGAACATATTCCATGAATTATTTAATATTTTCGTCATAATGCTTATATGACATTGCAAGACAGAGCTGCAAATGGATGCCTGCATATATTATACATTTATCTTGTCATTGTTTACACACTATCAACCATAATGTAACAACAGTATTGCACACCATGATAAATCCTCTTCAATCTCATTTTTTTCTGATCTTTTATTCATTCTTATATTTTATCTGGGTCATACAAAAAGCTTTAGTATGTTTTCTGTCTATGCTAGCAGTAGGCAGAAGGACACCCAAGCATCCCCACCATGAAGCACTCTAGTGGTTCAAACCTTCATCCTACCAATGAGGGCAAGTCATGTCATGGGACCTTCTGCCAAGGGAAATAAACGCTGACACTGGATATGAAAGCAAGCCCTTTTATGTTAAAATATCTTTCTTCTTATCTTGCAAGTGCTATGAATTCCTCAGCAACAAAATTATCAAGTAAGTTTCTGCTGTTTCTACCACAGTTATAATCTATCATATTTTTGATGATATTTTGAATCAAGAATATTTCTTCATGCATTTTCTTGGCCTTCTACCATCTGTTATCTTACATTCATATGGATAATATCACATGCCTAAATACATATCAAGATTTAATTGTTTTTTACCAAAAATACTTATGAACAAATTGTGTTTAGGCCTAAGCGCCCAGCATGCAGGAAGTTATGTTAGCAGTCATGAGTCATGGGATTGCAGAACATTACAATAGATAAATATGACAGCTTTTTCTTGACAGGTATAGGAAACAGGTTTAACTAAAACACTTGCACTTGTGGGTGGGGAAAACAGATGTTTTATAACATATGTAAAACTCAGAAACAACTGGGAGAATACAAATCACTAACATAAGAATATTAATCCAAGGGAAGCCACTCTTCTGATCTTGTTGCATCCAATTAAAACCAACAGAGTTACTATTTGGTTGTCTTGCAAAATTACAGTTGATCCTTTGGCTACCAAAATTAGTAAAATTCAAACATTTCTAATTTAAACTTGAATAACTAGATTATTCTTTACCAATTTTGAAACAGACAGATACCTTGGGTAAGTCCAACTATTTGGGTGAGTTACAGCATAATTATATTACTTGTGTTTTTCTATGGTAACTACTCAATGAAGGGTAGAACGAGAAGTGCTATACTTGCTCAATCACATTTTTATTACGTTTTCAATTTCATATCATTTTATTGCATTTGATTTTGTGCCATAAGCAATAGTGGTGTAATGTTTAACTGCCGTTCATGAATCTCCGTAAATTTCGTTGTCGGTTTAGTAGAGTTTGGTAAAGCATTTACTATGTGTGATTATGTATCCTGCCTTTTCATTGGCTAATTAAGATTGGATCCTATCATTACTGCTATTTCATTTACTGTTTTGTCATAGATTACAAAATAGAGGATCAGGGTGACACTGAATCAGTTGTAAAGTTAAAATATTCTTCTGAGAAAATTCAAATGATATGTATTCTTTGCTATATAAATGTTGGTAACCAGGCTGGTAATATGTTGAGCATAGCAACTCATTTGATGTGCAAGCATAACTGGAAAGAATCTGAATCAGCAAAAACCTTGTCTTCTATCAGTGATGTTTAATTAAAGAATCAGAGCTTGTACAGAAATGTATGCTGTTTAAATGTCTTCAAATCTTTTGAACTGTCAAGTCATGAATTCCTGCATCACTTCTGTCTTTTTAACTTATTTTATGAGATAAATTAATTGCCCCTGTATTAAGTTCACAATTTATTTGGTCACTGCTGTGAAAGTTTATGTTTTAATAAGCAAGTGAACATGACTTTGTCCAGGTAATTACATGTAATTATATGCTTTTGTATCATAACGAAAACAATCATATCGCATAAATCATCCTAAATTTACAATTTGTATTGTATCAAAATATTGCAGAGTAGTGTTACATCTCTAATATGCAAGGGAGGTAACAAGTAATTGAGATCTTTCATCTACTTCTTGTCTTTCCACTTCAACTCATTGCTAGGTTCTTATTCAGAAAGCAGAAGTAAGCCATCCATAACAAGAAAAAATGCTGCTAAATCAATTATGAGTATTATTTTTGAAAAATTCATCACTATATTTTGTGAAGTTATCTCCCCCCTTTTCCCCAATGTATACAAAATCTGGTAAAGCAATCAGAAACAGATGCTTACTGGACCCCTTTTACTGCACTATCATGTATACCTGGAAGCTTATTACAAGCTTCACTGACAACATCCTGTCGTATGAAAAAATTAGCAGTAATTTCTAGAATGTTTATCATGCTAAGTGTTTTGTAATGAGAAACAAATCTTTCCTCACTTTCACCACATTAAAAATCAGAGAGACTTTACAAGGAGGGCTCTTGAGACAGGGAAATGTAAAACAGAGTATAAATTGTAACGCTATCAAGATCTGGAATATATCTCAGGAAAAAGCAGACGACACGGGGAAGAACAGAAGACGTAACCGACAGATGGTTGCAAATCCAAACATCAACCATTTCAATGAAATTGCCAAATTCATACTAATTTGTTCTTTTTTTAAATGCTTGCTGACATGAAATAAATATGGGTCTTGCTATGGTCAGCTATCATAAAATTTTACCTGCATGCAGATGCATGCAAGCAGTTAAGTACATCATCTGCCAACAAAAATGGTTTCAAAATACGAAAGGTTAGAACACTAATAGTAACCTTTTCTCACTTTTCTCACAATCTGGGTATAACAGTGCATTTTACCGACAAACAAGAACAGCCTTGGGCAGAATACACTTGTTTACCATTCTTATGAATCAACATAAAAAGGCTGAAAGCTCCTACACTGGAGTTCTAGAGCAACATAGGATCATAATTAAGTGCATGGTACAAATTAGTGCATCATTTTTCAAAATCAACGTGATGAAGATAACTCTTGTATTACATTATGGTAGCCAAGGTATCATTAGTAAGCACCAGGAGCAGAAGCAAGGAAGATATATCACATGAGGGGTATGTATCACACACAGCACATGGGTTCAAATGATTCATAATACTTCTACAGAAAATGAAAAAAATGAGACCAATTTCCTACGATACTCATCTATAACTTACTAACTGATATCCTTGTATCTGTTCCAACCTTCTGCCTTGTTTATACAGCTCACTTTCAAACATAAACTATACCACTCATCAACAAGACTGATGCATTTTAGATATGAAAGCTTCCATATTTCTTGTTTTTTTACCGATTTGTAAATAATGTGAAATGCGACCTTATCTTATCATCTCTGATACATACAGTGATAATCATTCGGCTTAAAACATGCTTTGAAGAGACAAAAAAGCAGAATCTGCTGCAAAAAAAGATGGTAAAGAATTTTTCCCTGTAACTTTCACCTGAAGGTACAGGTTGATAGGTATTAAATGGATGCACTAAATTGAAACTGCCAAGAACAAATTACTTTTATGATTTCAAAGTCAAAACAGAACAGGTCTTAACTATAAATATCACAGTTTTTTTCCAAAGGAAATGTATTTCAGAACTCAGGATTCTGCCATTAGTTATTTCAAACAGCATTTCAGAAAAAAATGCTTTTAACAACATACTGCACAAACCACTCTCTCAGCTCATAAAAGTGTATTGTTATCTTCATGGCACCTGATAATATTTATGACAAGTTACTCCCCTTTTTTTACCTATGCCATTAACGTGCATATTTTAAACTGGATAATAATTTTACATGTTATCACAGCTAAAGAAAATTTACAACACAAAAAACAACACAAGGGTATATAACTATAACCTGAGCTAATGGGAGAAACCTATTCTACAACTTTTCAATTAATTCTTCTTTTATCCCATAAATTCTAGAAAGTATCAAACAGTATCTGAAGTGTTCCAGCTTCTACATCATTAATCATACTGACTGTAGGTTATGGATTATACTAATCAGGTCTGACACATTGCCACCATCAGTTCCAGGTAGGCATTTAACCTTTCCCCCTCTAGAGATAATTTGGTGCCCACTTATCTACACCACATCACCTACTGGATGTAATGTTCTGAGGGCTCCAATCAACTGAGCAATCTGAGTAAATTGGTTTGGACACAATTACAGTATTAATTTGTTAGTTTAAAGGAAGGTTGTTTAGTGCAGTTTAGCAGCTATATCCCTAGTCTTAAACAGGGTGAATTTGAAACAATTCTAACTCTTTTACAAGCTGACCCTTCTCCTCTTTAAAATTGATTGTTAAACTGCTTTGACAGAATCTAAAATTTCAAAGACTTCAACCTAAAATGTCATTTATCAAAAAACCAGTCACTTTTTTTAACACATTTTGGTCAACTGATTGACTCCACCCCACTTTAATATGTCTTATTATCTCCCAAAACAGCTTTGTATCTCTTGAACAAAGACTTAGTATATTTGTATTTCTGGAAACTTTGAAAAAGAGCCTCAAGCAATAATGACTGGAAGAGATTTTACATGAATTAACACTAGATGAGGAATCATTCAATTTATTTAACTTAATGATGCAAAAGTGTGCCTGACACTTCTGGTACACCAACATGGCACCAGTCTAAAGATGAAATCCTTATTTCTTTACACTTACTTCATAGATTATTTATCTGCAACAAATGCTGTGAGAGATACCGTATCACTGGAATTGCCAGGCAGTTTCTATCAGAGTCAACTATAAAATGTACCAATCTTTACAATATAATCACAAAAGGTGCAGGCTTCAAGTGCAAACTTCATGCCAAAACAGATAACCAGTCACGATTTTTTGTACTTCATTATGTCATAGCATTCACTTCAAAACATATGCTTCCTTCATTTAGTTTTGATATTTTTGTCTGCTGAATGTTGTTTCCTGTTTTCCTGTATTTTATGTGATTTGGGTTTTAATTAATACACCTTATGATTCACTGTCATTATCTGTGCAACCTACAACATTAATTTCAAGACCTATTTTTCTTTCGTGCCTTGGAATCTCTTTTATTTTAACCCTTAACCTGCTGAAACCAAAAGTGATTAGCCTTTGCCACCAGTATAGAGCCAGGCCAGCCTGCACATCCGTGCAGTCTGACCAGGCTCTATGCTGTTGGTAGCTCCATTTTTGTGTTCTGATATTGAAATCCTTTAAACTTTGAATGGACTGTTCCAAATTCAAAACTGGGCAAATTCATTACAAAATTTCAGCATGTTCAGGGTTAAAACTGTTTTTGGTAATCACATGTCTGAATCATCTCATTTACTCTAAAGCTGTTAAAAAATGTTACTTTTTTCATTTACTAATGAATAGAAATTTAAAACAAAGGATCATACAATGATGTTGCTAAACGTGGTTACTTCCAAACTATGTATGGACAACTTGAACAACCTTGACTTACCTTTGATATAATTTGCAGATATAAGGTAGACAACTCTTACATAACTTGTAACAGTCATCACTAACTAACTACAAAAACAATCTCTTAACCTCTTAACAGTTCATTTTAACTTAGTAGTCAGAACAGGGAGCACAACTCTCAATTTATTATAAAAAAGATGGCTCTTCTTTTTCATATCTTGAAGAAGGGAGAGAACTTTTACAAGTCTGAAAACTGACACAACTGCTTTTGTTTCCATGTAAAAAGTACACTTTCTTAGGATTATGGGCTTAGATTTATCGATCCATCTTTAACAGAACTTTCCAGGCTTTTATTTATCATCTTTAAATGATGGAAATGATTCATGCCCCTATCTTTCACTAATCAGTAAGGCAAAATGCTTCATATGTTGCCACCAAACTTGAATACAAGAAGAATCAAGAAGTATTTACTATTTTTTAACAACATTTCATGCTGATTAATCTTTATTAACCTTTCAAAAGTTGTTACTCTATCTCTAATGAAAATATAATGTCTTCTGGCCCTTTTCATTTTTTGGTTATTATCTGATAACAGAAAATTGTCTTTTTAGTAACTCGCCATGTAGATACATCTATGTGCCAGGTGTATATCTTGTATTTGAGCAAATTCATCAAAAAGAAAGAAAATGGAAGAAGAACTTGATCTGACACACAGGGAGTCTTCAAGTCTAGGCCTAACATCATTATCTCTAGCTATTATCTTGTAACATGTCCAGATCTTGTAGTTAATGGACAGAACAGAATAACTTTTTATAATATCTATAATTACACACAGGACTTTGAAGAAAATCTACCAATGAAAAAGAGTACTTCTGCTGTCATTACACTATCTTCCACTTTCTGGTTGAATGCTTACCCTTCTGATTCTAAGTCCATAACAAACTAGAGGTTGTTTTTTTTTTTGTTGTTGTTTGCCGTAAAACAGGCAGCATTTTGTAACAAAGAATTGTAGAGAAATCTTCTTTGTGGAAATTGCATGACAGCTTTAGAATATATCAATTCAATTAAAAGATGACAGAATAAGACAGTAGTTTAACAATGAAATAGCCAAGGGGCATAACTCTCATACTGGGATACTCAGATTCTGTTTCTAGCATGACAGAAAGTTAAATCTTTGATAAGAACATTTTTTTGTGTGTACAGAAAGAGCAGAATTATGTGACCTTCAAAAAGGCACACAACAAGACAAATGAAAAATACCTAAAAATGGTTTACGAATAGAAAAAGCTACAAAGAAAAAGAACTTGAAGAATTTTGAATAAATTATTGTTAACACTGGTGCACTCGAGACAACAGATGGAATAATGCAGAGAGTGAGACAATACCCTCATTATAAGTAAGAAATTGAAGAGCTGTTACTCCTAAGATATGGCTACAGGCAATTTCAAATAATGCAATTCGTAATACAAGAGATGCTTCAATTGCATTATATGCAGAAGATGCAATAATTCTTTGATTATGCATAAATCATTTGGGGATAACAGCTGACTGGACAATAAATTAATGGCAATATTGTAAGGTACCTCGCATCGGTATACACATCTATCGAGGAATGCCTTATAGTCAAGGATGGCGGTGTCTAAGGCCCTTATGGTAATGAGACGTGCACCCAAGTCTAACCGTTTGTCGGCCATGTGTAATGGCTACCGCACCTCGTTAACCTCATAGGGGCTGGGGCATCATGGGAAGAATAACCAGTATGCATATGCTACCAACCCTTCTTGATAGCACATACAAACTGGTAAATCATGGCAACCCTTGTACTCCATACAAACAACAAAGCGATTGTTGATTATCAGCTTTAATACAGCGAAGATCGAAAATCAAAAGCTTATAATTCCAGTGTGAGACTCAGTCTATGTAACGGGATCTTCTATATCAGTGCTTAATTATCACATTTTATTTAAGTTATTTATTCTAAGTCCAATATAACATCTCTGATTGTTAATCATATGGTAATTTATCATCTTTAAAGTTCTTGTTAAAGTTTAATAATTCACAAAATTATTGTTGAACAAAATCATTCTTAAACAGAGCAGAAAAGTGTATAAATAAAGTACCTTGCTCTCAATAATGTCCAGTATTGCACTGTTTTTAATATAAGAAAGAAGATGTTTAAGCTTTGATATGATTTTTGAAGAAGATTGAGAAGATGCTGAGGCTGCCTGCTTCTCTTACTTATATACTTTTCCTGGGTATACCATGTGACAGCCTCAGCCAATGAAAGGACTGGCATTTCATCACCTATGTGATGAGCCCCTGACAAAAATCAAAAATTGACAATTAAAACAGTCATCCCGCGCGTGGCTCAATCGCGGCTCTCTAATAAATTTTGAAATACTACATAATACAACAAAGAAAATGACCTATTGCGTCTGTATTCTTGAAGAGCCACGTGCATTTTAGCCAAGTGTAGGAATACAAGACAAAAATACTTACTATTTCTATACAGAGCACAAAAATATAACACAACAAATAATGAATTACAGCCTATCGTTCGTGGCTCAATCGTGGCTCTTCATTTAATTTTTACAAAGAACATTTCTGCGAAATTTCAAGTAAAATGACATTAAACTCATGAAAAGCCAGCCACTCCAACAATAGAAAAAGTAGTCCTTGTCTTCTTGACCCACATTTTTATGAATGAAATTCCTCAGTATTAAACATGTAAACCTTTCAATTGTCCAGAAAGGAGCCCTAGTAGATAAACACTACATTTCAACAGAGACAATGCATTTCTAGGTCATTGACTGATAAAAACATCTTCATACACACATTGTGCTACAATATTAAGAGAGAAAACTGGAATTTTAAAGTTCAATTCTAGAAATTCAAGAATGGAATTATTGTTGTAATACATGTCATAGGTATGTCAAAGTTTAACTCAAACAATTTAACTATGAATACAAAAATACATCTTATTGACTAAAATAATAATCCTGTAAGGGAGGCATTCCCTTACACTCTCCCCACCTCAAAGAACCAAATACTCCTGTATTTGCGCCATAATGCAACTGTCTTGATACAATCAAAGGAACAAACATAACTTTATATAAAAGGTTACATACTTGATATATGAATAAAATACAATGACTATCTGTCCTATGCGACTAACACATCAAATACAGAAATACTAATCATATACAAAACCAAATATTATCCAGATGAATGTCAGCTATTACAGGAGTCCTCATATGAAGGTAAATAAACTTGCTATTAAACTTTGCCTTGAGAAGACTTATGTATTTAAAAGAAAATGTACCAGACTAATGTTTCTAATCTATTCTTAATGGAATGTTCTTGATTTGTTCTAAGAGATCTGTGTATGGACCTGGTTTTGTTGAGATACTTTCCCTAGCAGAGGATTCAAACATTTTCAGTAATTCTTTAGATTCCACTATTGGTTTTCCTTGCACCATTTTTCTCAAGATGGTGAAATTCGTGTGCCTCAACCGTGCTTCTGTTGTTGATGTATTGTGATCCTTGCTCCCAGGTAACGCGAGGAATTGGAATGCATCCATGATGTACTGACGATTAAGGGGAAATCCACACTTCAACGCCAGTGCTGTTGATGCGGTCTCCCATACCAAAAGGCGAGTGTCTGGATCCATGGTCTTCCAGTTAGTGGGAGGCCAGACACTAAACACTCCTGAAACTGGTGATAAGGTTGCTTCCGCTTTCTCCCAGTCACGCCTTGCAGGTGGAAACAGGGGCATACCACCTGTCCTTAGTAACTGCTCAGCTACAGAAGACACCTCTGCATCTATATCAAAGGGACTATCGCTTGAACATTGACCTATTGTTTCATTATCAGAGACAGCTTTTGATTTCTTGGACACCCTACTTATTGAAGACGATGGACTGCCACTATCTGATGCTGTGGGTTTAACTTGGTTACACAGCGATGTTGGTCTTGTTGCTGTAGAAATGGTACTCATTGTGGGAACTAAGGTGACTGCTGTGGATGTAAGAATGAGTTGCGCAGAAGATGGTAACCCAGCAGACAGTTTGAAAGTGCTTGATGGAGTTAGTTGACTTGTTACATCTGCGACTAGATTGTTGTTGTCTGTCTTATCCTGTGCCTTCTTTTCTGGGGATTTATTGTTTGACCAGCAAAATGGTATCGTCTGTGGTTCATCTACAGTTGGTTCATTTTCAGGAAAAGGAATTGGTGTTAATGGAGTTTTTGTTAGCGCAGGAGAAAAGGACTCTCTTTCTTTATCTGGACTGTAACTACTTGTTTGAGAATCTATGGCTGGGGACTCTGATCTTTTCTTTTTCTGTGGTGGTTCTGGTTCCCATCTGCTCTCCTCCACCTGTGCTATGTTGAAAGCCGTCAGCCTGGCTGCTTTGGCTATCGCTCCCGCTTTCAGTGAAGATGAAACCCACCTAGTTGGTAAGGAAATGGCCTGGGGTTTGACACACCCCATCATACGTACAACTCTGTCTCTTGACTTTGGAGATGAAGCAGATACTGTTATGCGATAGAAGGTGCCCTGGCTTTCATCCAATTTCGTGAAAGTGGCTGTCCCCATACCAAGTTGTACATCTAAAGTTTCCATTAAATCTGGCTTAGTTGGTGAATATGGGGTTTTAGATGAACTCTTTGGACCATATCTCTCCCAACCGCACTTCCAGGCCTCTATAGATTTCGTACCGGGATTTTTAATCACTGCATTCCTCAGATAGGAAGTTATTGCATTTTCTGCTGGCAGTTTTCTCACGCTTTGACAGTATGCCCTTGGCCCAATTGAAAGAAAGAAGCACTCTTCATCAGTTGGAAAACCAGCATTCTGACTCCCCACCTCACGTTTATGATACTTGGCAAGATGTGTTCTCAGGTCAGCAGGCCTCCTAAACGTCCTACCGCCAGCGCACCATGGACAATAAACCTGTAAGTACTGGTGAGGCTTGTTCATGTAGTGATTTCTTCTGTCACTCATTGTATCAAACCCTGCATCACATGACCAGCATCTGAATGACATCTGAAAATATATCATTTTGAAGACAACAAGACGAAGGAAACATCAGTTTTATTCCATTACATAAACTGAGGTTCTCTGCAGTTGGATTTGCCGCAAACAGTAACATGGTTTAGTGCACATCAGAAAAATGGTCGATAATAAAAATCTAGCATCCACCCCACCTTGAAGTTGAAAAATACCGCCTGACCCATTGATACCTAGTATGTGTAAACCCCCGGCCGAAGAGTTGCCACGATTGAGCACCGCACAATCACAGTGGGACGAACAGCTTCTGTTCACTAAACTGCTTTTTGAGACTCAAACACAAGACCTTCTGTGCTTGAAAACTGGGACCCCTAGGCCCAACATAATGAAGACTCCTGTAGCCCTCTTAATCCAAGACCCCTCTGGTCTTACTAAACAGAAACCCCCTAAGGTTCCTACACAGAAGACCCCACTTTGTCTTCCCTCTGAACAATCCCCTAGGCTTGTTCAACAACGTGCTGCTCCAAGGTATCTCTGGTACACTCACGGATCAGTTCAACCATAAACTCAGGTTGATGCAAGAAATTCACTAGCATTAATGGCAAAACAACATAATATTTACATACAGAAAAAGAACTGTTTACTGCTTATACATCAGGCGTCTGCCTGAATCGTTCCATCCACCTTGGCAAGTTTTCACCACGATAGGGTAGTAGACGATCAATGTGAACAGCTTTCGGTGGTTTACTTGGTGAAGTGCGAATCAGGAAGGTTAGATCATCCAACTTCTTCTCTACAAGGTACGGCCCATTCCAACGATTGCTCAGTTTACTACACACACCAATCCTTCTTGTTGGATCATGCATCCAGACTGGCTGCCCCATTTCTAGACATCTATGTTTTGCCCTTACATCATAGTACTTCTTTCTGTACACAGCCTGCTTCTTAAGATTTTGTCTTGCCGTTGTATGAATCTCAGAGAGCTTCTCCTGTAAGTCAGCTACATACTCATCAACATCCATGTCTACAGGGTCCTCATCTGGTTGACCAATGACAGCCTTGCTAGGGACCAGAATGTTGTGCCCAAATATCATCTGGTTCGGAGAGAATTTGGTAGTAGAATGTTCTGTTGATCTGTAAGCCATCATCACTTGTGGAAGATAGACATCCCATGACCTCTGGTTTTTGTTACAATACATTGACAGCATGTTCAGTAAAGTGCGGTTGAACCTTTCTACTGTTCCATTAGCTTGGGGTCTAAAACTTGTTGTACGAGTTTTGTATATGGAGAAAAGCTTACAAACTTGCTTGAAAAGGCGTGACTCGAAATTTCGGCCTTGGTCACTATGAACTTGAAGAGGGGCACCGAATCTGCATATAAATTCATCAACAAATACTCTGGCTATCGTGACCGCCTCTTGGTTAGGAAGTGCATAGGCTTCTGTCCATTTTGTGAATTCATCACAGATTACCAAAACATACTTGTTTCCCTTGTCAGATGTTGCTAATGGACCAAGGATATCCATGCACACCTTCTCCATAGGACCACCAACTATTCTGCTTCCTAGTGGTGCTTTGTTTGAAGTCTTACTTGGCTTTCTTGCACAACAACTGTCACACTGTCTACAGAACCTCTGTATGTCTGTCTTCATTCCAGGCCAGTAGTAGTCTTTCTGGATACGAGAAAGAGTAGCTTTCCATCCTAAATGAGCAGCTGTTGGTATGTCATGATTCAGTGACATAAGTTCTTGTCTATTCTTTCTTGGAACTATAAGCTGTAGTTTATCTGTACCATCTTCATACCATAGCCGGTAAAGCATGCCAGCTTGCATGACAAGTCTGTCCCACTGCCTTAGAATGATCTTTGTTTCTGGTGATAAAATAGAAACTTCTTTTTGCTCTGGTCTGGGTAAGTTTCTGTCTGTAAGGTTGATAACTGGACCAATGCTTTCATCACTTAATTGATTCTTGCGTATATCATCCTTATCCCAGCCGGAAAGAAGCTCTGGAATATGCTTCATTTTTGTCTGTGAACGTGTAACAGCTCTTACCGTGGCACTGTCATCATTAGCATGCTGGCACTCTTCTAGGGCTTCAAGTTCAGGTATGACTGCTGGATCTGCTGCATATTTCCTACAAACTTTGCAAGGCACTCGTGAAAGCGCATCTGCGTTAGAGTGTTTCCTGCCCTTTCGATGGACTATCTCAAAGTCATGTGTATTCAGCTCTTGTATCCAACGTGCCATCTGACCTGTGGGTAATTTTAAATTTCGCATCCAGCTGACTGCAGAATTATCAGTTCTAATAAAAACTTTCTGTCCATACAGGTATGTATGAAATTTTCTAAGAGCCACAATGACAGCCAGTAATTCCTTTCTTGTAACGCAGTATGATCTCTCATGTTTGTTCAAACTCTTACTCATGTAAGCGATCACCCTCTCTGAGCCGTCAAATTCCTGTGACAAGACAGCACCTGTCGCAAATTCACTCGAGTCTGTGTCTAAAATGAAAGGCTGACCTAGCTTTGGATATGCCAAAACAGGTGTTGTAGTCAAAGCTTTCTTTAACTTCTCAAAAGCCAACTGAGCTTCATCTGTCCATATAAACTTCTGTGCCTTTTCACATAGCTTGTGCAGTGGCTTGGCTATTGAAGCAAAGTTCGCAACAAAACGACGATAGTATGAACAGAGCCCCAGGAAACTTCGAAGCTGTTTCTTTGTCCTTGGCGTTGCCCATTGTGACACTGCTGCTATTTTCTCAGGGTCTGTTGTAACACCTTCCTCTGAGACTACGTGACCCAGAACCTTCACACTTTTCTTAAAGAAAATGCTCTTTGATGGTTTCAACTTTAGATTTGCACTTTCAAGACGCTGAAGAACGTGTTCGAGTCTATCAAGTCCTTGCCTGAAGTCTACTGAGGGCACAATTATGTCGTCCATATAGACCAAACATTCCTCCCAATTAAGACCTCGCAAAGTATTTTCCATCAGCCTCTCAAAAGTAGCTGGCGAATTGGCAAGACCAAACGGTAAGACAGTAAACTGATACAGCCCAAGGCTTGTCGAGAAAGCCGTTTTGTGTTTATCTTTAGGACTAAGAGCCACCTGCCAAAATCCTGAGTTCAAGTCCATGGTACTGAACCACTTTGAGCCGGTTAAGGAATCTAGACAATCTTCAATTCTAGGTATCGGATATGCATCCTTGATTGTTACGTCATTTAAACGCCTGTAGTCTACACAGAAACGGACAGACCCATCTTTCTTTGTCACTAACACTATCGGTGAAGACCAGCTGCTTGATGAAGGCTCAATTACTCCTCTCTCCAGCATCTTTCGGACTTCTTGCTGCTCTACTTCTCTCTTTCCAATTGGAAGTCGCCTAAGAGGCTGCCGAATAGGTGTAGCATTACCAGTGTTTATCTCGTGTTTGATCGAGTCATTCTGGCCTAAGTCTTCTGAAGATTTTGCAAAGACATTCTGATACTTAATCAGCAAAGCTTGCAGCTTAGCTTCTTGTTCCTCACTGAGTTCTGTTTTACTTCTATTAAAAATGTCTATCAAATGTTCAGGAATTTCAGTATCACCTTGATTTACTTTGGTTGTAGATGTTATGTGGAACGAAGCACAGTCAAAATTGTCCTTGTATGGCTCACATACACCAATAGGCACCTCTGATGGAATAAAGACTTCTTCCTCACTAGTATTCATCATACATACAGTCAAACCGTCAACTCGAGGCTGGATTATACCCTCTACACCTACAGCTGCTTTGCTATGGACGAGCGGAAGTGATGCACAGAATAAGCCCAAATCCTCCATGTTCTCTACATTCTCAATTCGAACAGGAATACGTATAAGAGTCATAGGTGGAATGATAACCTTGGCAACTGTCATTACATTACAACTTATCTCCTTGCCAATCCAACAACTGATGTTTGCTCTATCAGTGTATATGGTGGTTTCATCATAGTCTATCTTTGAAGCATGTTGAAGAAGGAAATCCTGCCCAAGTATCCCATCTGGTATGATATCGCACACTATTGCTTCCACATCAAAACAGCCTTTCCCTAGCATCAGTGTTGTTCTTACTCTGCCAAGAACCATAATGTCTTTGCCGTTTGCCCCTTGTAACCTGTGTTTTGTTGCTATTAATTCCGGTCTTAAGCTTGGTTCAATCCTGTCAAAAACCCTCTTAGACAATAACGTTGTAGATGATCCACTGTCTATCAGCAAAATAACTTCTTGGCCAAAAAGGACACTCTTAGTATATAACCCATTGTCTGATGTATCAATGTTCGCTAGCTCTTCTAATAAGTTGGCTGTTTGTGATGTCTCATCAACTGGCCATTCTTCCTCCACTAGCCCCTGGCCACCTAAGCTAGTGGACGCGAGTTTTCCGACTTCGTTGCCTTAGTTTTAGTTTGCTTCTCAGGACAGCTGCTTGCATAATGTTCCATTGACTTGCAAATGTAACAACCAGTGTACCTTCCCCTTATTTTGTCATTATTGATACTTCTTTTGTTGTAACCCTGTTTTGCCATAGTTTCAATCTTCTCTAGTCTGGTTATTATGACTGCCATCTGCTCCTCTAGAGTGAGCTTGGGCTTTTCCTGTACAGCAGGCTTTGATTCTGTTACATCTCCCTTAATCATTCTGATGTTGGAACGCTTTCTGTCATCTCGACCAAGTACGAGCTCATATCTCTCCACGACATCTACTGCCTCTTGTACAGTTCTGCACTCCCTGTCCAAGCAACGACATCTCATCTCAGGACTTACACCTTTGTAAAACTGGTGAAGAGCAAGGGACTCCTGGGCTGCACTGTCAAGGTCTGGGTATGCACGCTGTGCCATAATGCGAAGGTCATCACCAAAGGAAGCCAACATCTCATCATTGCCCCGCCTTCTTGCCTCAAGCCTTGCTATGTACTTTGTCTGCTGCTTCTTGCTACCGAATCGATCAGATAATTTGCCGACTAGCCTTCGAAATATTATTCGGTCACGTTGTTCCAGACCTAAGTAGAAGGTACGGGCAGGTCCCTGTAGTCGTGAAGCGAGTGTAAGAGCCTTCTCTTCTTCAGACCATCTGCCTAGATCTGCACAATTCGAAAAGTGAGAGAAGTAAGACTCCCAGTCCCCGCTGCCATCGTATATCTCTGGGCGTATCGCAGGAATACTCGAGCGAGAAGCACCAACCCTTCCACAGCCACCTGGCTCTCTGTCATCACCTGAAATTCTTATCTCTCTCTCATGTCTTCCTCGGAAGCCAAAGTAATTAGGTCGCCTGCCAAATCCACCACCACTCTCATCAGAGTCATACTGACCATACCGCCTGCCTTCAGGAGCCAGCACATGCTCATCTCCATGCTGCTTTTGGACATCACCGAAATATCCAGGTCTCTTGTCCACTGAACGCCTAGCATCTCGAAACCCTCCATGGTCTTCCCCGATATCTCTGTGCCCAGTACCGATCAGGTTCCCTCGATCCTTTGGACTTCTGTGATCTGCATCATGACTATGCTCACGTCCACTTAAGCCAGTATCCCTAGACCTCAACCTATCACCTGAACCATCACCGATTACTCCACGCTCAGTTGGACTTCTTGATGGAGAAACATCTTTTGATTGCTGACCCTTCGACTTGCTTCGACCTCTGTAATCTGGCATCTGAGAAGATTTTGGATAATCTTCATCAACGCTTTCAGTAAAGAACTCCTGGGTTTCACCAAGTATGTCTTCCCCCTGGAAGTTAAACTGGACTTCACTGTCTGAGTCTCCCATTATAATTGATCTAATCTGTTGTACCTTGAATAAATAGATATGAGCTAATAAACATGTCTGCTTTGAGTCTCTTAAGCAGAGTATATGTACATATACCATTACATAGGACTTCCACTGTACCCTAAGCCTGAACTCCATGAGTTTGATCCCCGAGCCACCACATCTGAGTAACCATCTTCCTTCTACTGTCCCACTTGCATGGTTCGTATGCTGATGCCCTGTTAGTAAATCAATGGACATCCCACTTCTGACACCAAAGTTGTAAGGTACCTCGCATCGGTATACACATCTATCGAGGAATGCCTTATAGTCAAGGATGGCGGTGTCTAAGGCCCTTATGGTAATGAGACGTGCACCCAAGTCTAACCGTTTGTCGGCCATGTGTAATGGCTACCGCACCTCGTTAACCTCATAGGGGCTGGGGCATCATGGGAAAAATAACCAGTATGCATATGCTACCAACCCTTCTTGATAGCACATACAAACTGGTAAATCATGGCAACCCTTGTACTCCATACAAACAACAAAGCGATTGTTGATTATCAGCTTTAATACAGCGAAGATCGAAAATCAAAAGCTTATAATTCCAGTGTGAGACTCAGTCTATGTAACGGGATCTTCTATATCAGTGCTTAATTATCACATTTTATTTAAGTTATTTATTCTAAGTCCAATATAACATCTCTGATTGTTAATCATATGGTAATTTATCATCTTTAAAGTTCTTGTTAAAGTTTAATAATTCACAAAATTATTGTTGAACAAAATCATTCTTAAACAGAGCAGAAAAGTGTATAAATAAAGTACCTTGCTCTCAATAATGTCCAGTATTGCACTGTTTTTAATATAAGAAAGAAGATGTTTAAGCTTTGATATGATTTTTGAAGAAGATTGAGAAGATGCTGAGGCTGCCTGCTTCTCTTACTTATATACTTTTCCTGGGTATACCATGTGACAGCCTCAGCCAATGAAAGGACTGGCATTTCATCACCTATGTGATGAGCCCCTGACAAAAATCAAAAATTGACAATTAAAACAGTCATCCCGCGCGTGGCTCAATCGCGGCTCTCTAATAAATTTTGAAATACTACATAATACAACAAAGAAAATGACCTATTGCGTCTGTATTCTTGAAGAGCCACGTGCATTTTAGCCAAGTGTAGGAATACAAGACAAAAATACTTACTATTTCTATACAGAGCACAAAAATATAACACAACAAATAATGAATTACAGCCTATCGTTCGTGGCTCAATCGTGGCTCTTCATTTAATTTTTACAAAGAACATTTCTGCGAAATTTCAAGTAAAATGACATTAAACTCATGAAAAGCCAGCCACTCCAACAATAGAAAAAGTAGTCCTTGTCTTCTTGACCCACATTTTTATGAATGAAATTCCTCAGTATTAAACATGTAAACCTTTCAATTGTCCAGAAAGGAGCCCTAGTAGATAAACACTACATTTCAACAGAGACAATGCATTTCTAGGTCATTGACTGATAAAAACATCTTCATACACACATTGTGCTACAATATTAAGAGAGAAAACTGGAATTTTAAAGTTCAATTCTAGAAATTCAAGAATGGAATTATTGTTGTAATACATGTCATAGGTATGTCAAAGTTTAACTCAAACAATTTAACTATGAATACAAAAATACATCTTATTGACTAAAATAATAATCCTGTAAGGGAGGCATTCCCTTACAATATGAAGAACAAATCAGGTGTTGTGGTTACAGAGCACTAAAAATATTCTGTTTCGTACAGTAATTATATTATTCAAATGATAAAGATATTTGTTTAATAAGAGAATAATATAATGTTGTGATAATTGCAGTGTATTAACATATTAACATTGGAATCATGTGAGAAATATTATGCAATTGTCAGGTGAAAGTCCTCCAATCATTATTTTCACCAGAGGGGATTTTGGGTTTATTTTACAGGTAACACTAAGATTTGCACCTGTTGTAGACACATTCAAGAAGCATGCTGAACATTGCTAGCTTCCCAGATTAAAGATTGCAATGATTATAGACAAACATACACTTTCTACAAATATTCTGCCAATCACAGCAAAAACAAGTTTTTTTTTTTTTTTTATTTCCTTTGCTATATATCATGTACGGAAGACAACATCTGAAGCAGATGCAATATTTAATTATTCGACACTTAAGTGAAAGACAATTAATATTCCTAGTAAGTCAAAATGGGAAACCAAGACTTTGTACTAAGTGGGACCAAAAGACCTGTAAACATTTAGTCAAGCACCGTTTAAAACAGGCATCCAATACAATCTAATAATTTCCTTAATTAACCAATTAAAAATATTAACTGAAGCAATCAATTAACTGAACCATATTTTTGCTTGATCATGATAAGGCATGAATGAGACTTATGCCAACTATATCAGTCACTCAATGAAAAAAATCAACATCTCTGCCATAATTCCAAATGATTACAGACTGTTGTTTTTGTTATCATCCTCGGTAGTTATCTTTTTTTTTTTTTAGAATGAAGTACATTCATATCCTTACCCTATGTCAAATGATTAAAACTGTGTCAGAGAAGCTTTTGTACATAAAGAAATTGAACAAAAATGGCAAAAAGTGACAAAATAAATAGAAACACTTTCCTCCCTGCCATTCCATCCAAAGTTTACCCCACCCTCTAACTTACATAGCAAACTGACCTTGACTTTTTGACCTTAAAAATAGATCTAGATTGATGAAAACCTTCTATCAAGTTTGAGGTGTCTATCTCTAGAGACTCAACAATTTCTAAGTATGTGTCAGTATAACCTTGACTGGAAACCCTCACAACCTTAAGTTTGACCTTGAATTTCATAAGGGTCATCTACTGGTGAAAACAAACCTCCAAACTACATTTGAGATACCATGGATTAAATGGGGTAGGGGTCTTCCTACATCCTCTATGAAGAACCATGTATACAAAGTCATATGTATAAATATCTTTACAACTTATAGTCATAGCAATGATGCCAGAGAAGCTTTTGTACTGAAAGAAATTGTAATTTAAGTCTTGCTTAATACACCTAGAGCATGATAGAGACACTCTTATTAAAGACAAACAAATCCAAACAAACATATTAATTTAAAAAAAAGAATACTTATTTATAAAAGTGATGTCCAGGATGCTACAGTAAGCACCATTAAGCAAAAAAATAAACATATATTTGAGACACTACTTGACTGCACTATGTTTTACCATTATTTCCAAAGCATTATAAACCAATACCTTTTACCAGATACAGTCTACAAGCGCATGGCATGTGCTTTTAAACAAGGAATGCAAATCGTAAATTTTCTAACCAGTCCTGATAAAAAATTTGTGCCTGTCAGACCCAATAAAGTTTTACAATTTCTAGAACATTGTCTTCTTCAGTTTTCTAGCATAGGCTCTAATAATTGTTTTTTTGGGGTTTTTTTTTTGCTGTACTAGATATATATGCCACAAGAGTGTCTGTAAACTAAGAAAACAAAACACCTTTCGTTATGATGTTATTTTTATGTTATTTCTGTATACTTATATTATGTACTACAGACTTCACAAGTACGAAAGTAACATTTTCTGCTTTATTATATTTGACAACTGCTACAGAAAATTTTTACAAAAAGTTCCAAAGAGAACAACAATATGTTGACCTTCACCTTCAGTTATAATATAAGTTACAGCGACCCCGAAAATCAAAATAAAACAACTGCTGTTTCTAGGATTGAGTGTAATGGCAACAAAATTAATATCAAAATTAATGACCTACCTCTTGTTTCCTCCGTCTGAACCGGTGCTTGAAGTTGAACTTAATGACCTGTCGCTCAGTCATTCTTTCACGAAATTCCTTCCAGCGCTTCCTTAGTCTCTCAAACAAGGGCATACAGGCATTCAATCAAAACACAAGTAAACATATCTCCAACTTTCAACCTGTTTCATCACTTTTTACAGTTATTTTTAACTAATCTCTTAATTTCTCCAACAAGTTTGTTCACATAAACTTCAAGCATATGTAATGCGGCAACACCCCGTTTTCAAAATAAATTCCAGATTTTCCTAATTCTTTCCATGCATAGTACTTACTGTGCAAGTGCACTACTGAAAACTGTACCTATTCTTCCTCGATGGATGAATGAAACTCATAATTATCTATGAGAAAGGTAGAATTAAAAGCTGTAACTTCCCCTATAACCAGCTAATCAGGCTAATCTCACCCACAAGTAACAAAATATTACACGAGCAAACAACATCTAATTAATTCCATTGCATTTTCTGGCAATGTTGAATTCGGTGTATGTATCATCTTGTTTCCCAAGCCACATGTGTTGACTTCCGACACTTGTATGACTTGTTTACCTATCAAGCACCTATACTGGCCCAGATCGTCAATTTCAAAGCAACCAGTAAACAAGAGAGAGAGGTTAAAAAACCAGCAACCAACATCATAACTATCTACCCTACCTTTGGTCTCATTAATACACTAAGTGAAAACTTGAATATCAAAAATATCCCGAAATCAGATCAAAAGGTGTAGATCCATACATTTTCAATAATTATTTCCCCAGACTGATTTTCTTCTATCTGTTCAAATGTAACACATGTTTGTTAATTTTCGTTCACTGTTATGCCTGTGCCAGCCAAGAATCACAGAGCTGGTACAGGGTACAAGCAAAACTTCTAATTAATGTCTCTGAACTAAACACATGGTTGAAATCTGCAATCATTTCTCCCATAACACCTACTCTGCATTCCTGATTTCATTTTTTCACAACTTTAAAACTATTTAATCCAATGTATAGCTCGAAACAATTGTATCTAGTATTTGTAACTGTTAACAACAAACACATTTAGAGTGCCAAAATTACCATGAAAGAAAATTAATATTCTTCCATTCAAGTGAAACTTTAAGTCACAAAACTCATTTTTGGCGAATTATTTTTCTTTTCTAGATAATACTTCTTGAATTTTCAACGAAGTCTACCCTTCTACAAAATCTATAACACAGTCTGTATAAGAAGCCATGAATGAGAAGCCATGCACAAGGTATCAGAGTAGTGAAAGGATAAGGTGTAAGAGTAGTAAAAGTCTGGGTAGAAAGTACAGTGGTAAATGCATCAGTATCTGTTAATTGACACAGACAGGTACTTGCACAAACAATTCAATCAAAACAACATAGTAAATCTCAATCACCTAATTATGTCACTTCGTTGTCTCTAGTGGTAACAGCTTGTAGGAATTCAGGAAAACAAAGGCCACTACAGATAGGCTTTTTAAGAGTTCAAATTACCTGACTACCTATTTCAAGTCATTTAGAATATTTAGAAACATAATGAACATTATCCTTAAAGGAACTTACTCTACACTTGATTGATATAATCATATCTATTTTACTGACTCATTCTATATAACATTAAAAACAATTGATATTTTAAAGAAGAATATAAGTTCAAAGGTTTCTCCTTTAGGCATTAAGATGCAGAGAAAGTTTTCATTTGGAATAAATGGCTATCTACCCAAAAATGCTACAACAACAATTCTCTATATACAGACTTATATTCATGTATTCAGTATATCTGGTGCACTAAGAAGTTTTTACAGACACCCTGACATCGCTTTATAATAATTAAGTTTCATTCTAATTTACATGGGGTATGTCTCTAAGTTATATTACTGGGGAAAATTCAATTTGCTACTTATAGAAAAACAAATGTTTTGACAAAAAATATGACTAAGCAAACAACACATTAAAGTGCTGACAAGTTATAAAGAAAGACAAAGGGCATACACGGTAGTAGTCTATGGCTATGCTTTATCCCATGTTTTTGCCAAAACCCGACATTTTTGCCAAAAGCCCCCACAATTTTTGCCAAAACCCAACTTTTTTGCCAAAAACACACAGGTCCATGAATATTTCCCAGTTAATGCCACAAGAATGAAATAGTTCCAACCCAGTAAATTCAGCACAGGTAAGTAACAGTCTATTATTTCACTTTTATTTCTCCCAGCATGTATCTTGTCAGTTGATTAAAAGATGATAAGGTTCCGAGAAAAAATATTGACATAGCACCCTTAAACATTCTTATCTTTTTCTCCTCTGATAATATTTCATCACACCATCTGTCTGTTATGCTGGATTACCTCAAACGTCTGTTTCAACTTTTTATTCTTTCTTTCATTTTTTTCTTCTTTGGCTTAATTCTTCTCAGCTGACAAAGTCTTTCACAATTTGGCTCATGAGATGAATGACAACAATGAACTAATTAAAGATATGGCAATTCAACATTCTAAGGTTCTGTCTTCTTTCTGACAATCTTTTCATCAGCAAAGGTCAAATTCTTACACACTTTGATTTCAAGTGGTGTTAATTTTAAAAGAAAACTGAACATTCTTGATGGAAGCCAACTGCTACAGAGGAGCAAAAAGTAAATGTAACCTGGCACTTTTCTATCATCTGTAAGGCAGCCTATGTCTTGTTCTGCTTGTATATTTCAACATCTATCTATCTTCAACACTTCCATTGCTCTAGGCCTTCATTTCTAATTAACAAATGGACCAACTTGTTTCTTACTTTTTCCAAGGGCATAACATCTGTTTTGTTTTTATCATCTGGACATTATATAGAACAGTTAAGAGATATTTGTTGTTTTTTTCTTGGTGAAAATCATTAATTGCTGTTGAAAACTGATTAAATTTAAATTACTTTAATCTCGAATTTTAATCTAAATTAACCAAAACAGCTTTTATTTCTTTTAGTAACCAGAACAGAAAGTTTGTAACAGAAATTTCATTGGTGATGCCACATTTTGCCTGGCAACTTTTCAGACTTTTTAAAAATAAATATAGTAAGAAGGCCCATTCATTGCTTCAGCAGAAGTTCAGCCAATAACATGATTGAATATTTTAGTATCATTGCAATTTTCATTTACATATCTCCATTTATGTTAGCAAAAAATTTAAAAATGCTGACTTTCAATAGGCTACCTGTAACAACCAGTAAAGTTAAATTAACAGACTAATATCAAGCACACAGTTCACCTTACCATTGTTCCTGAGAAAAACTTGTGTCAGACCCATATCCTGTATAAAAACCTTCTAATTTTCTCATATAAAATGGTCAATAGTGGGGCTCAAACCAATGACTATCAATCAGCCACACTAACCCCTTGACCACAGAGGTGGGTTAAACAATAAACCAAGAACTTAAACTATTTGGTTTGATACCACAGCCAAAAACATTTTAAAAAGAATCTGAAACCTGCATAAGAAAAAACTCATTTTCAATGATGCTCTTCTAAGACCAAGAGGCCAACAGCAACAACTGCTTCTTAGAATGTTTTATAGCATGTACAGGGTGAGGCAAAGGTTCTGACAGGTTGACATTGATACAGGGTGGCTGGCAGTATAATTGGCAGCTTCTAACACTAGATGCTCATTTACCAAACAGTTTATCTACACACCAGCTTTCATAGCTCAATAAATAACCTCTAAATACATGGAATAAAAGTCACCTTCCTGACTCATTGAGAATGTTGTGGAAAATTAAAGAATCTTCCACACATCATTGAAGACCCACCAAGTTGTGTTTCTTGTTTATTACAGATCATTCCACCAAATCAAAGAAGATAGAAATTTCTTTTTTTTCCCCGCTCTTGTACAAAATAATTTTCTAGCATGACGCTTTGCTTAGTGACAATTAATAAAGAAGAAACCAAGCCTATTTTATATTGCAGTCATATTTAAAGATATCTAACATTGTACACTGATCAACCGATTTACCAACCAATGACACTCAACTTAAGGACAACTTACAACAAATATCTTAGTACAGACGAGACATTACACCTTAGGGTGAGCTGTGGCTTAGTGTAACAGGGTCAGACTCCTTACCCAGAGATAGCTGGTTCAAATCCCATTATTATAATCTGACTTTTACTTCCATGGTCCCTCCCTCCAACACAAGCACTTGACAGAAAGCAAGGTAGCAGTTGTTGAGAGATACAGTTCATAGAACTTGTAACAACTTTCTCTACAATTGATGTAAAATAATCTTAAGTATAAATCAAATGGGCTGTCATGCAACTGGACAGGTCACTAAATGTTATACCATGAAGACCTGAGAAAAGAGAGAACCATTCTGTTGCTCCAAATCCACATTAAGAATGATTCATGTTATTTCTTTATCTCACGTATCTACAACTGCAATATTTCAATAGATAAGATGATGTTGCACTGTTGAGAATTTCCTATCAATCTTTGTAAATGTCATCTTCAACACTCCAGTAAGATACAGTGCAATTACGAGCAATTCTGATGTCTGTAATGTTAAGTATAAATCTGTAATAAGCAGAATCAGTATCAATGCAGCATCTGAAACTGTTGGCTTAGTCTGTTAGGCTGTTAGCTGACTGCCGGTCCCACTAATCTGTTAACAGTATGGGTTTTTGACTGACTGGCTAATTCTTTAAGTTGTTTGCACAGGTTGGCTGGACTGGTGGCCTGCTTTGTTTGTTGGTTGGCAGGTTGCATGACTGGTTAATTAATGCTTCACACCAGTTTTCACTTGTCTATTGGCACCCTCTCCCTCTTTAACGCATTTGACATTTTTGTTTCTTAAGCAAAAACTGTAGGAAAATCTGTATTTCAAAAGCCTTAAGTTTACCTTTTGCATACTTTTCAAGATTTTTTGTGCTATACCCCTCTGATTATTTAACAATAATCTATCAGAGTTTATAAACAAAATTATTATCAAACTGAATCAAGTTACTGTTTGAACTACTGTTGAGCCAATTTTCTAGACAAGAAACATAAACATTCTCCCTAAAAACCTAACAATAAAAGAACAGTAACACTGATTTTTTTGCAGCAAACATTGTGATAAGATTAAAATGATGGAACCAGTGTGGAACTAAGAATTGCATAACATTCTATGATAAAGATCCAGAGAAAATTCTTGTTCTGAAAGCAGACATCTGGAAAGATCTGCTTTCTTACAAGAAAAAAAGCCAGCCCAAAATATGACTAACTACCTTTGTCTATTTTCTGAATACTGCTTAAATCTACTCTCTGAATCTCCAGAATTATATTATTTTATCTATATTCATTTGGAAGTTTTTGAGTCATTGAGATGTGATAAACTACTGCATATCACAAGACATGTATCAAGTGATTATCTTTAACAACTGTGATCTCATGGATACAAACAAAACTCACACATTTTTCATAGCAACTTGGACTCCCAATTACCATTTCAATACTGGCTTTTCTAAAGTGAGGAATTTCAAAAAGGCCCACCACCCCCTGCCCCAATACCCAGTTAAACAGTTAAATCTAATTCTAACATCCATTAAAACAGTTGTCTCCCTTTAAACTCATTCCTTCATTTACAAAAATATTTGATTAAAAATAGTTGCACCCCTTTAAACCATGCCCTCTTCTGGAAAACCTTTAAAAGCATACTTATGGGAATAGCACATTTCACTTAGGAATTATGGCTTGATGTATAACAACATATAAATGTTATACATACTTGGAAAACCTGCTTAGCATAATGTTATATGGCACATTAAGATTCAAAAAAATTGCTTTAGTTAAAACTCTTTTAATTTTCTTTTTTTTCATACTGATACCAAAACAAGTTCTTGCAGCTTATAATAATCTCACTCAATGAATGATACTTGGGTTCAAACTAGTAACTTCACCTAAAGTATAGAATGTCAAAAGTTATAGGAGTTAATCGACCCTAGTGGGATTCAAACCAAAAACTTCTGGACCAGAATTGCAGCATTCAACACCAAAAACATTGAGCCTCCATACCATCAATCTGCTGACATACTTGATAAATTATTTCAAACAAAAAACTTGGATGCTTTTAATCAAATTGCAATGCAATGTTCATATTTGCCAACTTCTGTTTTGACTTCATTCAAAATTCATTTAGATAAAAATCTTTGTTAAAACAGAGTATTATTTTTAATTCATATAACATATTTAATCAGTAAATTTCATACAGTGCCTTTTATTTCATCAGATAAGTGAATATTTCATTCACACAAGAAAATCTGTAATTGCATTCATCTGCAATTTTCATATAATAACTTGATGCATTTTCTCCACATGACGAAAAAGGGGGGATAACATCTGAGGTGACACAATCTTCAAAACCAACATTGTATCAGATAGTCCAGCATGTGAACAGAGTTTGTGAAAATCTTTTGATCTGATGATTTCTATTTTGTACCACATATGTACATTTTTACTTTTTATCTTCATTTATAACATTTTTTTTAAATCTGTCATTAAAATGGGACATGGGAAAATTGTCCTATCTGCTTAACAGTTCTCGAATCAGCAGACATGTTTTCATTTCCACCATCATCAAATCTTGAAGTGCTCAACATATGATCATGCATATGTGCATGTCGGAAAAATATAAATGTCTCTAACATGTGAAATCTAGCAACAGTATCTCATTTAAAATCTTCTCTTTTATTATTTTCGTTTTCTTTTTTCTTAAGTACACCATAAAATAAACCTGTGTATAGTAATTTAAGGAAATATCAAGATGCATGTGGCATGATTTTTGGTTTTTCACATTTTTGTAAATGTCTCGAAGACATATTCTAAGCACACATACACTTAGAAAATCTTGAAAAGTTTTTAAAAAAATCACTTGATCTACTTCGGTTATCAAGAATTAATGCATTCTTTGAATTATTCTACTTCAACTTCATCTCAGAAATATTGTGGGAGTTTCTGAATCTGGATATGCTGTGTTCCCACAAAAGAAAGTGAAATAACTGGCAACAACAATATATGACTTAGTTCTAAAAGGTCTCAGGAAATATCTTTGTTTCAACAGAACAGAACAGAAAAACATATGGAAAAGTTTCAATTTTTGGTCACTTATTAAATCATTCAACAATCATTTTCAATTAGACCTTTCTTTTATTACCTTTAAATCAATAAATTTTCTTTATAATAAAACACCACATGAATATCTCTTCTAGAACATTTATGTAGTTTGCACTGTGACCTGTTTCCTGCCAAAATCATTTTTTTCTTTTTTACAACAGTTACACCCCTTGATTTTACTGTACGTTCTTTATGTCATACACATCACTTTATTCTAACTACTTCACAGATGTTAGAATTAAATATATTTTACGATAACATCTCACAAACAAACCTGTAAAATAAATTTTTCACCATCAGAAAAAATTTACAGCCATCAAATAATCAAAACAGATAAGAAAAAAAAAATTGCAAGTAATACCAGCAGAGAGAATCTTGACGAACATTACGTTTGATAACGGGCATAAACCTCTCTGCATGCAGGGTTCATTCCTCTAACAGATTTTGTAATTTATATAGGTATTATACAGGTTTTTAACTACAGATCTTGGCTATATCTCCTGAGGAAGGCATCGTCACTGCAGGCAACCCCTTTCCTTAGGTTTTATATTACTGTTACTAGAGTACAAGAATGTTGTTATTACTTACAAGCAGTATTTTCACAAAGTTATGTAAATATGTGGCTGATGTTTGCATTTTACTTTTTTTGACTGGATGCACTTACTGCAATAACAGTGAAAATACAAGACTTGGAGCTAATCTAAGTAAAACATTTGTTCACTCTACAGTAATCTTTTCTCAGTTTGTAGTTTACAGACCTGTAGAACTTTCTATGCCTGTACAGTCTACATAACCTAACTGCCATCTTTCTGTGTTGAGCTTATAAAAGCAATGGGATTGGACCTATTGCAAGTTTCTATTTCGGTGGCCATTTATCGCAACATCAAACTCTTAACACCTTTATTAAGCAGAAAACTTCAGATTAAATAAAGAGAAATTAGAAAACACAAAAATTATTCATTAGTGTGACTTCTGTAAAATGTATGAACATTTTAAGGTTTGCAAAATTGATATGAAAGTAATATAGTCAATTCACCTACAACATAAACTGTTCTGTTATGTCAAAGTTCAAGTGGGTAGGGGTAAGGGAGAAATTATCCCTACATAGGTCTATCTTTGCACCATCCATCCAGGTGAGGTCAATGACAAAGGTGTAACTGTATCTTTCAGATAAACAGATATTTACTATAACTATAGCTCTTACCTGAAAGTGTAAGATGATTGTCCACACAAGTCCAAGAGTGAGTTTGGGATTACCGTCAACTATCTCATCAGATCTTATATTTACTAGACGGATCTGGAAAAACATAAGCAAACTTACATTTCTATCATACACTAGCATTTCAGCATGGTGACTCAAAAGATGAACAAAAAGCACTCTGTCATAATACAACTTTTCACTTACCCCAAACAAGGAAAGTCAGAAAATGTTCTACCGTAGAAGAATCTTTTTTAATGATGGACAGACATTTGCTAAAGACAGACTACTAATTATATGAAAAAGTTTTTATCTGCTGAATACCCTTTTACAAAAAGCCTTTCATTTTGGCATATGTTTATCTTATTGTCAAGTTGAACACAAACCAATGAAAACATTATGACTGTATAAAGATGACATATGTACCAACTCCATCATGGTGAAGAACCTTTTCATTAACCTAGGCCAAAGACAGAAGATTGTTATCAAGTGTGACTCTAAATCATTTCATTTTTTTGGATGATTACAAACAAAAATCAGACATGACTGATGATTTTTAATTTGATACCACTCCTTGTATTTAAAATACTCAAGAAATTTGTCAATGAAGTCAGATAATGATTGAATTATATATTACACGGAGAAACAATGCTAAGAATTCTTTCTTTATAACTGATTTCTGTTAATACTGTTATTTCATAAAGCAAACATGGCTAATGCTGAATTATTCATGATAATTTCATTATCATCATTCAAGAAAACAAATTATCTATCAATACGATTATGAGCATATGAGTGCATTTAGTAAATATTTAATGCAGAGGCTTGTCAATTATTCTTTAGTACTTTTTATATGTAAAGGGAGGTAATCTGATGCAAATGTCAGATCATATATTCAAGAATACTCACCCCTTTTCTTCTCAAGAATTCAAGAGCTATTTGTACATTCTGTATCTGGTGGAATTTCATCCTTCCCCTTTCTCTTGGCTGAAAACAGATTTTAAGATCATAAGTACATTTCAAACAAAAGAAAAAATCATAACAAAAAAGCCAAGTGAAATTCCATGAAACCCATACTGACCATGAGTTAAACAAGAAAGTTCTTTAATTAGGAAATAGATTTTAAGTTTCAGTGATATACCGTCTGATATATCACGGTGACGAGTTCAGATGCGTAGTAATTTAATCACGAAGGCCGTAGGCCTGAGTGATTAAATAATTACGCATATGAATGAGAAACCGTGATATATACGACGGTAGATCACGAAAATGTTAAAATCTATTTCCATTCTAACACGTACGTATATTGATAAGGGACGTAAGTATGTGCACTATTTAACAGTGGCGTTCTCAGTGACGTCAGCGGGCGTGCGCTTGTATTCAGCGTGCTATACTGCCTGATATATCACGCTCAATTCCTTCTTTGTTTATTGTCGGCAAATTGCGGATAGTGTTAGAATAAATATTTTACAAATATTATAGCTGGTAATTAAGATCCATCAACATAATTTGCAAGTCTATGATACTAAGAATATTCATCAAAGATGCTCTCCTTTTAATTCAAGATTACTGTTATTTATAAATAGATAAAAATAGTTGAGAACATTAACAGCTAGAAGGGCAGCTGGAAGGGGAAGGAGTCAAAGTTAACACATTCATAAACACTTTCTTGCTTGTATGAAAGGCCAAGGTCAAGGCATAACTGCATAGTAGTAAATAATTTGAAATGCTCTTTTTTTTTTTCTTTACCAGTGTTTCTCCCGAGAGCACCTCCAACAGAGACAACAGGTTATGGCCATCTTTAAATCCTTCAAACAGGTCCACAATACGCCGCCCAGCCTGAAATATATGAAAACAACTCGGTAATAAATAACAAGTCTTTGGAAAAACCTACTCTATGTTAACATCTGTGAGTTGCAGATTACAGATAAATCTTTATAAGCAAAAGAAACAAGTTGCAGGTATCAGACAAACCTGTAACTGCACTCAAATATTACAAAATTTCTTGATCTTCATTTAACAAAAGCGTTGAAAGGGAATCAATTAAGAATATTACACTAGGTTGCAGCAGTACACAGTGCTATCGTTATACTGTAAGAATCTATAGCATGTCTCAGAAATATGTACATTTACACTTATCTTCTGTTAACAACTCACCCAATTTTTACCTGGCTTATACAAGGGAGACAAATAAAGATTACAAGTCAGCAGTTTCATTAAGAGTTCTCCTCCTTAGTTTCTGATCTAACTAAACAATAACAACAAACATGTTCAAACTAAAGTTTAACATTTCAACAAACATGCAACTGTAATGATCAAGATACTTTCAATTTGTAATACCAGAAAAGTCATCCATTAATAGAACAATGTTTTCATTACCATATTTTACACATGCACACTACAAATTCACAATGACAACATCAAAAGCATATTCAGATCAAGAACCTAACAGTTGGTGGTATAAACTCTAATAATCTAAACATGCATTTGATGCTATATTCTTTATAGGCAAAACCTTCCTAAAATACCATGCTGATTGTTAAGAATAAACATATCATTTATTTCTGAATAAATCAAACCTTTTCACACATCAAGAAAGATAACTCTGCATAAGGCAAAGGGATTATGACTGTATTTGATGAGATATTTTAATGACAACATCAAAGTACAATACGTTGTGCATAATCTAAACCCATCTTTTTATTATCAAAGATGGCTACTGCAAACAAACTAAAGCATCAAAAGGAACTCCAATTAAGGGGAAACAATCCATGCTTGAACAAACCTTCTTGAATTTCCAGTGCTGCATGTAATCGACAGGTAAGGGAGACCACTATGAATAAAAGGTATCAAAATTGGATTCCAACATATCAACGTAAGAAATAGTAAGGGGTATAAAACTTTCAGTGTGGTTTAGTTAAGTTTAACTCCCTTTATCAGTGTAAGTCATATCAGGCAGGCAGACAGTTAATGAAACCACTGTTCAGTAGAGTGGCACAAACCAAGACAGCTTTACTGACAACAAGTCAGCAACCTGAAACAAGTTAACAACTGTGGCTGATGAAGTATTCAACTTCTTAACTTCAGTTCAGCTCTGCAGTAACAACATTTGCCTACAATTTGGATGCCTGCCACAGCACAACGTTAGTCTTTTGGCAAAGACACTTTATCCAAAGATGCTCATCATTCGAATGTGAATGGGTACCAGTTACAGTAATTAAAACTTACTGATGGTCTCTCTTAAATGTGATAAGTACATGAGTGGTATCTCGAGAGACTTAAGTTGTTATAACATTGCAGAGTAGCAATGAAGAAAAAGTAAAATATCATAGTGGATCTAAAGATAATTCGAACTTGAGAACTTTAATTTGAATTTACTGAAAGTAACTTGAACAAGAACTGTCACTGTAAGATGACAATGCCCCCGAACGTGGTGCTTTGACCTTTGAACTGAGAACCAGTCATTCAGTGGTCAAGGTCAAATAAATATAGGTCAGTGGGAAGGTCTTATCCAAAGGGGGTTGTGTCCAAGTATGAAGTAATTCCATTTACTTATAAGGAAGTTATGGGCAATGTTAAAGTTTTTGGACAATTGGATCTTCAAGGTGAAGGTCATTCAGGGGTCAAGGTCAAACAAATACAGGTCAGTGGGAAGGCCTTGTCCAAAGGGGTGTTGTGTTTAAGTATGAAGTGTATCCACTTACCAATTTGGAAGTATGGCCAAATATTAGTTTTTGGACAATTGGATATTCAGGGGTCAAGGTCAAATAATTAAAGGTCAATGGGAAGGTCTTGTCCAAAGGGGTGTTGTGTCCAAGTAAATCCACTTACTAATAAGGAAGTTATGGGCAATGTTGAAGTTTTTGGACAATTGGATATTCAAGGTGAAGGTCATTCAGGGGTCAAGGTCAAACAAATATAGGTCAGTGGGAAGGTCTTGTCCAAAGGGGTGCTGTGTCCAAGTATGAAGTAAATCCACTTACTAATAAAGAAGTTATTGCCAATGTTAAAGACAATTGGATCTTCAAGGTAAAGGTCATTCAGGGGTCAAGGTCAAATAAATATAGGTTAGTGGAAAGGTCTTTTCCAAAGGGGTGTTGTGTCCAAGTATGAATTAAATCCATTAACTAATAAGAAAGTTATTGCCAATGTTAAAGTTTTCGGACGGACTGACGGACTGACTGACTGACGGACGGACAGACAGTTCAAAAACTATATGCCTCCCTTCGGGGGCATAAAAATATTTGAAAGTATTGCAAAACATGTATCATGGAACTGTATGAATTCTTAGAAAAAAATATCTGTATGCAACACTACACGATCTTACAATTACAACAAACAAAGAAGCTAGACTTTGGTTTCAAAATCTGTGTGTTTAAATTACCTGCCCCACTGACATAAAAAAAATATCAAAAACTTAAACAATTGAAAACTATTATAATTAAATATTGAATCCCATACCAGACAATAACATAACACAAATGCTAAGCAAATATTTTTGGAAAGTGTCAAAATGATCTGAAGAAAATGTAATCATGATATTCTATTTTTAACCACACGATAATAGACTGAGAATAGATGATTAACAAAATAAATTCAAAAGTTCCCATTAAACCAGATTCAAAGTACAGTGAGGAAGTGTGAAACAGGTGTCAGGAAGCAGATTCTACTGACCAATGGTTACTGACTACTAATGGACAACACAGGTACAAGAGACCTTTTGTATCTCCATAAAAAATAAGCCCAAACATAGCAAAACCTCAGCCGCTGAATGGTAAAGTGCTGGAATGATATAAAAGGGTGACACAACTTACTCCGATCCCCAACTCCTTTATTAACAACAAAAATGGATTATTAGCAAGGTCCTAATAACCCTGAGACACAAAGGCAATACTAGCAACAAGCACCAATGATAAGTAAATTTATAAAGGAAAATTAAAAGTGAACTCAATCAACCACAACAGAGATTAAGGAAGGAAACAATTTATGAGTTACTGAAGTTATCACATGTATGAAAGTACTGTTTAGTGTTAGCATGTAAGCTGCGCAACCTTAATCACTAACCTACTGTGGCTGTCTTAACGAATGACAAAAGAGCTTACTATACAAATGAAGTGAAAATTATGAATTTCAAATACCAGTAGCATAATCTAGCATGAGGACAAAGTTTGATCACCTCTAAACCTCTGGCAAAAACACTAGCAAATGGCTAGGACAGTGCCCTGGCACACAAAAAAGCAAGTCATTGTAGCACCTACAGTTGACCTTACTTGACTATTTAATATCTACTACAATTTATCACTATATTAGGTTAATAAATGATAAGTGATATTAAAAATACTATTAAAACTGACAACCGTAACAAAGGAACACAGATTTCAACAAAATTGAGAAAAAAGTTATTTCAAAAGAAAGCCAAGATAAGTAAAATATCCCAAATGTAATTCTGGAGTTTGTGTTCAGCTTGGGTGGAGGAAAAAGGTTTCTGCAAAAATTAAACTTGCTATTATTCAACTAGTAACTCTCAACTGTAAATTTGCAATTCAGCATGAAATAAACTGTTCCGCATGTGATCATGTGTAAAATATACCCTTCATTTAAGTATAATATGGCTGACAGTAAATTGGTAAAACTACACATACGGATATGAAGGCATCTAATTTCATGGTGTCTTGACCTCTGCCCCTAACCCCTGTTGGAAACAGTTCATACCATGATTAGTCTGCACATACGTGCTCCATGAACTGTCAATGGTACTGCCCATACCACATAAGAACAATCCATTTTATCAACTAAGGGTTGATGGGGACACATCAACAATATTAACCAAACACAAAGTCAACGTCAGTCAACTTGTTGATTTCTGTTTTCAACTTTTAAATAAACTAAACTTCATCAATAAATAATGTTTTAAAACTAACGTTCAATAAATAATCTCTTGTACACCTATCAACAACAGAGATTTGATTTTTTTAAAGAGGTACAAAAAGGCCATTTAAATCTCCTTCTTTTAAATTCATTTCACACCAATCATTTTAATTGGCCTTTCAGAAATTGATTGAAACCATTTTAAAAACCATTCATGAATTTGGCTGACTGTGCAAATATATGTTTTTAAAGTTTCGCAAAATACGGCCTCCGAATTAAAGAGCTATCGCCCAAGTTCATCGAACTCTTTCAGTAACTTGTTAGTTTGTATTAAAATTAAATATTTAACTTCACCTTATAGATCATTTATAACTCTCTGTCAATAGCTTCTTTCTCATTTTGTAACTATTTTAATTGCAAAACTAAAATAAATTTACTGAAAGCACTAAAGGGAGATAACTCAATGAGTAGGTTGGCGAAAACCTCCCACTGATTTAGTTTATTTCTGTAGAAGACCCTCCTACTAATGTTATTATATCTTGTATTTATTGTAGGGTTAAAAATGTATTATTAAGGAAAATCATCATTGCAAGGATGTGGCTGAATATATTTCAATGTATGTGGTTAAAAAACCTTCATTGCAACTTTTTATCAGAGAGTTTTGTAAAAAAAGAAATAGTCTTGGCTTTTCCTGGCGAACTTATTTTTGTGATCTCCAATTACGTAAACAAGTAAAATTGTTTCTAAATATAACATTTAAGGAAAAAAACTACAGTTACAGAAGCTGTCAATGGCTGTTTAGTGCGTAACAATGTAAACCATCATTCACTCTTCAAATTCACCTTGTGATCAATAAGCGCAACTGCAGTCTTTAACACCATCTTCCAAGAAACAGACTGAATTCCAAGTCGAGCATGTATAACCACTCTTAAAATGACAAGTGCAATCCAGTTTATGAATCTTTGGCAAGTATCAAACTTGTTTTAGAAAGGTGGTCCTGAAGAGATGAAACTCCTAAAAATTAACAACAGTTTTCCACCCTATTCAGACTGGCCATTCTACAGAATAGCCATCCTACCAATTACAGTCTTTAAAGTGACACCACAGTTTAAACCATAGCATCTGGACCTCACATGGACATTCACAATAGCTGCTATAAACTTTAATTTTCATACCAACACTAACAACTATCATATTTCCAGAGCATCCTTCGGTTACTAGTAAGCAGTGTACCAAACTAGTGTCATTATCAAGTTGACAAAATTGCCCATAAATCAGTGCATAATTTCCTGTGTGGACAAAGACGAAACCATATACGACTGTGCAAGTTACCATTAAGTGAAAGGTCATGGCCATAGTCTCCCTGCTTTCCCACAATAGCAGCAAAATCAGGTATGGTATTATACAGAACTGCTGGCTTACAAATTACATCCTTTAATATTCAAAACTATATTAGTTATGTCAAGTCAAGGCGTGTAACCAAAACAATAATCCTTGTGAAGATCCACTTGTAATTCTTTTTTTTTCTCAGTTTAAATCTGTTCAGGAGATGGGCATATCTATTCTACTATCCATTCTGACAATGACCAGTCTCTATAGAAACTGCCTAAATCCTTGTATCAGAAGGTTAATTGGCCCAGCAACAAAAACATTAAACTTCCAGAAATACCAAGATGTCTAATTAACTAATGAAGACACAGAGCCGAATTTGTCCCTAGTATTTAATGATCTTAATTAAATTTCATTTTTGTGCTGACACATGCTTGAAAAATTTTTCGGATGAATTTTTTTTTTTAATTTGCTATTTGCATACAGTTAACATAATTAACATCCAACAAAACAGTACATATTACCATATTTGGTATGTATCCTCACAAGTAAGCATATTCTTATGCCATAATTCACCCTGTCCAACAAGACCTAATGTAGGTAAAACATGTGTAACCATAAACCACAAAATCAAATAGGAGATATAAATACAGCTTTTCATTCAGTTTCTTCTTCATACCACACATTATGTATAGGATAGAGGCTATGAAGTGAAATCTTCAGTATTAAGAAACTGAAGGGAGGGAGCCAAGCAATCGACCAAGGTTTCTTAATGCTGAAGATTTCACTTCTTAGCCTCTATCTGGCTTAGCGCTCACCCCATTTTGATTTTTCACTATTTACATTGGCTTCCTAATTTGGAACGTACCTATCAGTAAGCAAAACACTCCCACTTTGGCACCAACACACCTGGGCAGACATGTTTTGGAAGGTGCGCTTTTGTAAAAAAAAAAAAAATATAGAATGCTCTTCATGAATAAGTGGAGAAATCAGAATTTTTCACAGATAAATCTATTAGAAATTTGAATATTTTTGCTTTATGAATGGCTTGAGAAGTATGCTGGCAAACACTCAGACTATTGTAAGTGTTAACTGGTATGTCACCACATCCTACTATAGACTTCAGGCTCTATTAGCCAAGAAAACAAGGCTTTCAATGTGCTTGGAAAGCCTGCAATCATTTGATTTTGACCAAACTTAACAAAATGTGTGTGGAGAAGTGTGCAACTTCCACGAAGGGACAGCAGAAAGGTGTTGATTTCAGCTACAACCAAACTTTGCAACAGCATGGATAAAGTATAACACTGTTCAGATTATCCTGGTATCAGCTGAATAATTAGAATATAATTAGAATAATTATAGTTATAGACTATTCACAGTAAAAGCGTCATCTAGAACTATTGAACTACACGATGAAAGCATTGTGTATAAAGCATGAAGTGCCAAATTCCATATAAAAGTAGATTCATTTTTCCAAAGCAAAATACATGTCTCCAACCAACTGACAAAACCTTCTATGTTGATGATATGCAAAACCAGGCTTCAAACAGCTAGATGACGTCTATTAAGTTTGGCTAAAATCTGCCACACAGTATAGGAGAAATACCACAGACACAGAAAAGGGCAACAATTTCACTTAAAATCAATGAATTAGAAAATGCTGCAGTAATGCAAAACTAGGCTTGACAAAGATGACATTAATAAAATTTGGCTAAAGTATAGGAGAGAGAAAATAATTGAATGCAAAAAGGGCAATAACTCCACTGAAAATCTATGGACAAGAAAATGCAAATGATAAGCACATCTAGACTTTGCACTGAACATGCATGTGAAGTTTGACTAATTGCACCAGGTAGTGTCAGAGTTGTCTGAACAAAGCTATTGCAAATAGAATATATAAAGGGCAATAACTCCACTAAAATCAATGAACAGGTAAATGCCAAAGACATGCACAACAAAGTGTAGCACTGAACATAAAGAAGTCTGGCTGAAATCCACTGTGAGCTGTCAAAGGAATAGTCTGTATTAGACAGACTTAAATATGGACAGACAGATGGGACAAAATCATTATGGCTCCCCCTACCCCCTCACCCACACATACATTTTGAGACATAATAAGTAACACGAGTACATATGAAAGTACTGATTTCGACATAGAATTAAAGACACCTCCACAGAATAATACAGTGTCAATCTTCTATAATGCATTAAATACTGATTATGAATATGTTGGACCATCCTTCAGCATTATTACTATTCAGCATAATGCAGTTTGCTGACACTTTATGAATGCATGTCATAATATTTACAAATAATGTGCATGCTAGAAGAATTTATTTTCCAGCTGTTTTGTAAACCTCGTAGGTGTAAAAGATAGTGAAAATATTCATTAAATATGAAACTCAATGTTCACAATTATGTTCTGATTTTATCTGCTAGGATATTATCAGACTTGTATGGTTTTAAATGACCCAGTGCTATGTATGCAGCCATCCCACTCATAGAGTAAATCAGCTACTTGTGTTTGGGTTGTTGCCCTGAAATGAACCTGAAATGTAATGTTAGACTAGTAAATTGATTTTTGAAGAAAATTCTTAAACTTTACAAACCTACATAAGCCCAGAGACTATAAAAGCTTCATTTTATGTTAGCACACAAACCTTCACTCTTGACCATGAATTTTTTAAGTAAAACCTTACGGCCAAAAAGCAATTTTTCTGCATCGGGCCATTATTTAAAATCTAAACTTTTTCTTGTAAAAGCCCTTTCACACTGACTATAATTATAATTACAGATCTTATTTTTCTAGTGTGAAAGTCAAATAACAATGCAAGTCTGTGAATATTACTCTTTCGCTCTGTTGTTGTTTTGTTAATGCATAGCCAATTTTGAAAGGACAGAGTACCAATGATTATCATACATTTCTTTTTTTTTCACAGCTTTTTTCCCCTTCAAAGCATGATTCCAAACATTTCAGACAGAAAGTTGGGTTCATTATAAAATTATCTATAGCAAGAAACATGGCGTTCTTTGTGCTGCTCCTCTATGTTCCAGTGTATAATATTACCAGTTAAATGTCATGTCCTGTTATGTAAACAGGCCTTTTCTTACTCAAATTATGCATCTGGTGTTTCTGTGCCTCCAAATTATCTTGAAACATGGCATAAATCCATCTTGAGACAATATGACCAAGCCAACATCTGTTTTTACAGGTTTTTTTGTAATAAGAAAAAAGTAAAGATTGTTTTTTTCATGATGTAATCCATCTAGCCATCTGTTCCAGGGTCATTAATGTCAGAATTACCAAGTGTTTTTGTTTCTTACAAAAATAATATTGCACACAGGAAGGTTATTCATGAAAACTAAAAACTATGTGTATGAACTATTCATATACAGTATAACTTTAATAATTAATTGATCTCAAAAGTTCAATGGAACATGTTTTCCTGGATAAATAGCTCTAAACATGCCAAAACATTAGTGCCCTGTAAACATCAAAATAACAGCTCATTTCCACTGTAAGTTCAGTTTAACCTTAAACAGACTGCTAAATTTCTAAAATAGACTTGTCCATTTTTCAATTCTGGTAGTACCATTTACCATTTATTGGGGTATTTGTTGTAAAAATAATGACTGAATAGTGAACAGTGCAGACCATGATCAGACTGCATGGATGTGCAGGCTGATCATGGTCTGCACTGGTCACAAAGGCAAACAATATAGCCATCAGCAGGCTACACATGAAGGCTACACTTCATATCAAAATCTGGCTATGTAACTTCTTTTCCAAATCATAGCATTGTATCTTTTAACTACAACTATACCTTAATCTGGTTTCTGTCAAAGCAACACATTGTAGGACAAAAATTTCTTGTATTATTCCATACCTATCAATATTATGACAGACACTGCATTATTTACATGTAAATACAGTCCCCTTGGATCTGAAATCTGTAGCAGAATCTATAACGAAGATAATAAACAGATAACTTTGTGAAACACTAACAGCAAACAATATTAACAATAACAGGACATCTTCTGTTGGCACCATAGCTTAATTGTTTTGGCACCGCTAGGCTTGTATGTGTTTCCTACAAAATATCTTACCATGCAACAGAATATATTTATTCTTTATTCTGTGCAGTGATCTAAAATACTGGACTAGATGCAAAGATAATGACAACTTCTACAATACATCAAGTATTCACAATGATATTATTTTCTTGAATTTCTGATAGGTCGATGTCTGCACAATTTATACCCAACACTGTCATACTGTTTCCTCTGTCTGCATTATAAGGTATTACAGTGCTTCTGGAATACACTTTTTATTTTCCTTTGCATAAGACATTTTACCTCAACAGCAGAATTTTTCCTATTAACAGGGAAAGAAATACAAATATGACATACATCATTCTATTACCTCTTTAAAAGTAATAATATATTAACAGTGATATTAAAGACACTGTTTTGACCTGAAAACCCTAGAATGGCAGGCTGGTAAGGTAGGGCAGCAGGAACTCTTGTTCCATCCCCAATGACTTTTAACCATGAAGTACAACTCCTCCACCCAAAAACATGCCTCTACTGATAACAAGCAGAAATTGCTATCTCCCTTAAGTACATATAATGCAGTTTACATCAAAACTGCCTTTAATAAGTGTGTGTAACCAAATCCTGATTGCCAAAGTGGTACATAACCACTTGTATAAAATTAATTCTAGCAAAACTTTTTCCATCAAATTGCATAAAACTTATCACATGATAAATATTTTGCACTGAAAGAATTTGCAATTCAACCCCAAGTTTGGAAAATCACTGACTGTACAACTACTGATAATGATACTCACTCAACCATTTAAGTTATTTTATCACTGAAATATTTCATATGAAAGTGGTTTTAACTGAGTCTCTTCAATCTTTTACTTTTGCCAAACCAAATTACAAAACTTATTATACAGGAGTTGTTAAGTAGCAGATAACATAAAACACTCTAGACAAAAATTCCTTTTTAGAACATTTAATTCTTACTTCCTTACCTTTCAATAGTTAAGAAATATATACCCAAACATTCTAATTAATACCATATTCACCCTATCGAGCGCCCATATGCCTTTAAGCGCCCCAACACCACCCCTACATGTTTTTTGACCTGCAAATGAATTAAGCACCTGTTCTGACAATAGGAAATTTAAACTTCATTCACATTCCTATATCAATGTTTTTTAATTTTTCTGGCAGTAAAATATCATCACTTGTTTCCCATTTGTGATGGCACATATAGACTTTGCTACTATCTGGCAAAATAAACTTTTCTTGCTTTTTGAACTAGACAGTAGACTTTACATTACTACTCCTTTAAATGCTCCACAGTTCTCACAAATTTCCTAAGTGCCCTGGGCACTAGATTGGGTGAACACAATCGGATCCAGAGGGGGGGCGCACCCAGCACGCACCCCCCTAAAATTCCCGGACCATAGGTGTTATTGTAGGTCTATTTTGAATATGTCTTTAAATAATGTATACTTTATTGTTCAACAATGAATTGAATAATCAGAGGGCCATGTGATATTGCCAAATCAGTATACTCTACCATAACCACAACCGTTGAAATGAGGTAAAAAACAGACACAAATTGGGCTGAACATTTTGTGCACATCCCCCCCCCCCCCCCCCCAACCTGAAATCCTGGATCCACCAATGGTGAATACAGTAATGCTTCAATGGGTATAGGTTTCACACTTCCAGAAAACTATTAGACCAACAGAGATTTCGAACAAAATATGACAAGTTTCAAAAATGTTTGGCAAACATAAATCAAGAGGGAAATGATGGCCCAATACCACTCATCCGAGTACAAAAGCTCTTAACAGCAAGGCCAAGAAAGAAATTCAAATAAAGTATACAGCATACCCAGTCTATTAGTGGCAAGTTTGTAACCTTTGACCTAGCTGACATGTATCACATGTGGATTAGTGGATTATGGGACCAATTTTATATTTCTTTTTTGTTTCTTTAACAAGAAGCATGGTCTAACACAGTCAAAACATGTGGTCCACTAATTACATTCAACTTATCACATGATAAATATTTTGCACCGAAAAATTTTGTCTATTTAAAAAAACAGGGAGACATGGTGGCCAGGCCAATATTGACCCCAGGGACTTTATTCTAACAATCTTGAAAGAGGTCCACTAGACTAAAACACGAAATTTCAGAGCTCTGGGCCAGGCAATTTTAAACAAGAAGATTATTTTACTTTTTCATTCAAGTAGCCACTGCAACTAGAGTTCTGCATGGAATCAAATTATTTGAACAATTTTGATAGATCTTCATGGCTAAGTTTCATCAACTTAGGCTCAGTGGTTTCTGAAGAGATGTTGTTAAGTAAGTAGTGGACAATGTGACACCAGATGGAACGTGACCACAGCATCTCAACTTCAGCCTGTAACTCATGTGAGCTAATAAAAAAGTAAGATTTAACAAATCTTTAACCAAGTTTCCAATGTTGTCAAACTTAAATAAGGTCATGTAAGTAAAAACAAGAGCCACGTTGATATGGCCATCCCCCACCCAATGTATTTGCTTAGTTATCATTCTTGTGCTCAAAACTCCTCCCCAATTAGATCTATCAACCGATGAAGTTTCAAGCTGATACCTCAATCACTTTCTGAGTTATTGTCCGAACAAAAATTAGACATGAAAAATAACAATGGGCAATAACTCAAATTTTGAAAGGTTGAGTTAACATTCTTGTGCATAGCACTCCTCCAAAATGAGATATATCCACCTATGAAGTTTCAAGTTGATATCTCAAACACTATTCCAGCTTATGCTCTGGACAAAAATGTGGGATGTAAGGATGGACAGATGGAAGGATGGACAGATGGAAGAAAGGATGGACTGACAGATGGAGACTATAACCATATCCCCTGATGCCTTTAATGCTTCGGCACTGTCCTTGAACTGTTATGATTTGCATACAGTTAACATCAATTTTACAGACTAACATTGGTTAACATTGATTATATTTCGTGTAAGTATAATTAATTTTTGTTGCCACTAAGACCCTACAAACTGACTATTTTATAGAATATATGGTAAGTAGTTTGACCAGTGCATAATACACTTTCAGTCACATAGATTTTCAGATTTTATCAGCCAATTCAACTATAAACCTGAACATAAAGTCTAAGAGAACCACCAAATCACAATGAAAAGAAAGTTTGTGATGAATTATGTCCCTTTTGAACATTTTTTTTCTCACCAATCCTTCAGTGTTGACAATGGCCTATCTTTTATTTACATAGACCTATTAATGATGGTATCATAACCTTACACAGCTATTAAGAACCCCCTAGTGTTTTAGTGGACATAAAGAAACATTATTTAAACCTACAAAAATTCTCAATACCTTGGGGTTCCTGAGGACATTAAAACACAGCAATCTTGCACCTTCTTTCAAAGGTGATTACAATACAACAGGATTAAGTAGATTTACTGAGATTTGTACCTACTGGGGCACAAGACAAAATTCTGTAATGGTGTATAAACAAATTAAGACATATTTGTATATAAAAACAGACCCTAGTCTTAAAAACACTTAAGCTTTTAACCTAATCTTTTCAAATAACTCATGCCAACAAACACCGATATAGAAAAATATCTGAGCCAGTCTGACAGCTGAGCTCGAACCTTGTTCATATTCTCCAGTCAGTAAAATGTTACTGAAGTTCCAGCTGAGTAGAAGACCCCTGGATGTTGCCTGAATGACACTTAGTTGACTAAGTATTCTTTTTATTTTCTTTACTAACTATAGTTTAATAGTCTTCAAGGGAGGTCACTCATCTAGATCCAACCGATAATCATAGTACTCAAAGTATAAAAATATTTTCAAATGCCTTTTCAAAATCAACAAATCATCTTTGTAACTCAGTGAAGCCAGATGATTAGATTAAAGTTAAACTCTGATGAGCAATTCTATAAACCATTATACTAAAAGGGTTATATATATTACTGGTATTAAATATCATAAATAATTTGTTTTTAAAAAGTGTGAGAACTTTACAGTTTTCAATAATACTTTTTTTAAATTGTACCAATAACTGTCTGTTTACATTAAATTAAATAGGCACTTTCAAGCTTTTTTGACAGAACAGAAAGGCCTTCAGGCATAAGTGAATGAATATCTATCTATATATACAAGAGCTGATAATCTTCAGAGACTAGAAAATCATATGTGTTAAGGTCACATTTTAGTGTCCACAAATGTCTACTTTTTTTCTTTTGAACTATCAAATCAACCTTATACTCTCCCCTGCCCCCCCCCACCCCCACCCATGTTCACCCCAACCCCCACCCAACACACCCATCCAATGCAAGTAAAACAATAAATTCATAAACTTTACAATGGAAGTCAACAATAAGTAAGCATGAGTGTGACTAACAATGTAAGTCAAGCCAATGACTGGAACATTCTAGATGGTCTGGCTCCTTCAAATTTCCACAGATTCCCTTACTTTAAATTATGAGAAACAATGAATCAGAATGGTGGCATTACTCTTGCATAATTATGAGACTGTTAAAAGATTTTTTTCAAGACACATACTACAAATTTCTTTTTTCGCGAGTAGGTGTCAACCTGTGCACCTGTTAAGTAATCTGATGTTTTTATGGGAAAAAAATATTGTAAGTGTCATTGTCAGTTTAGTCACCTACAGGCATTTGTAACATATTTGTTTTTCCAAACTATTAGACAAATATTAACCCCCACCCCACCCCAGTATGGTATGTGTCTGCCTAAGGGCCAACATTGTTGTTAACATATGAGATAATATAGAAGTTTTACGCTGTGTGCAAAACTTTTTTTATATTTTCTGCTTTCAAATAGTTACAGCAAACCAAAACACTCAAACCTTGACATTACTTTTATGAATGAATATTAATAAATATATATATCACAGTATTTGGAAATATGTCAAACTATGTGGAATAACACGTGACTAAACTGCGTGACTGTTATATACCGATCATATGCATTCTGCCTGCAATGAAGTGTGCAAAATAGGTAACTTTCAAATGACTTTTGTACGTCTCTGCATGGATGACATATTGAGAAAGACTTGATAAACTACACCCCTTCCCCACAGTCTCAAACTGCTTTCAAGTCAAAAGTAGGACAACATGTATACTTCTGATGGTATTTAAATAAACTTCATCTAATATGTTAAGTAAATATTATTCTTTCAATACTGACCATTTCCTCTGGTTAACCCATTTTCATTTGAAGTCTATCAGTGTTATGCGACAGAATATTATGTCAGAGAAGTGGTTACTGGGTTCAGACAACTTTGGGCAATAGAAAAAACGGCTGGGGATCATTTTATCTTGGGAGGTAGTTAAGCACAATCTTATTCTACGATGAACTTCATTCTTTCTTTGCTAAGATACAGAAGCAATATTCAGTATTCCAACCAGGCACTTCAAAACACCAGCACTCACCAGCCATTCTGGTAACTGAAAGTAATCCGTGAGTATTTTGTTTTATAACCAAAACGGCTATGTCAGTGATATGAGAAAAAATTCCAGAAATTACGATGACGATATTTACCTTCAACCTTTTTTCTCTACAGCTATTTAACTGACTGCAACCACTTCCGACTATGACAACTTCATGAATTATATAATGCAAACCTGACAGCATCAAATAATGCTTTAATGATGCTCAAAAATATCTTAAATGTGAAAAAAAAACAATCACTGCTACCATTATTATCATTTCTATAAAGTTGCAGTTCAAGTGCACGAAATGTTATATTTATGCATATTATCATGATTATGTGAACCTAATTTACCAAAAATCATTTTTACATCAAGAATGTGTGCAATAAAATTGCAACAACTGCTTTCAAATATTCCGAGCAACAGAGGAATGTTAATTTCTCCTAAGTTTGCATGTGTTTCGCAGAGATATATGTCAGTATTTCACAGCAAGCCATCAATAACAGAGCAAATGCTCATCCTGGTTATTACTTAATTAGAAACTAATTGGGACCACTAGACAGAAATTGGCACAGAGAACAGTGCCACAGCCATACCAGTTCCAACATCACAATATTGTAACCAATGTTTTAACTGATATAGAACTGACACCATTACATGTATGTGGCATATGTTGATACCCTCATGGGACAATGATCCAAACTTGACCAAGCCAGGGACAAACATAGCCTTATATATAGTATAGGAGACTTTATGAAATGTAGGACAGAACAAGCAACTAATACTGTACTATAGATGTTATTGCCTTACAACATAGCAATGTGTTTGGAGTCAAACTATGTGGATGAAACAAATATTATAAATAAGTCAAATATTGTGGAACTTAAGATCACCTTTCTTCAAATGTTCATTTATACCTCTTCATTTAAATCAGTGAGGCAGTTATGAATGTCCAGAGGTCCCCAGTGACCAGCTGAAGACCATTCTGTCAGAAACTTCAAAACTTACATGAACTACACAAGTCTGTACCTATGTCAGGTCTCTGACAGCCAACATGTCTGCTAGCAAAAGGTTCTACTAGGTTCAACTGCATTTTTGCTGAACCAAAATGCACCCAAATTCCATATCAACCTAAACTCTGCATAATGAGGCAACGACTTTTAAACCTTCTAATGCTTTAAAGGACATTTAAATACAGTAGCAAAGATCCGATTTCCTAAAAAGTTTATATCCAAACAAAATACTTGAATGTATTTAAGTCAGCAACTGAAATGAAAGAGATTAAGTGCTTTAAAATTAGAAGTTTTAGAGAGCAAACTCGTAAAACAATTGAACCAGCTGTCTAAATAAACAAACATGTATTGTCACACCAAATGATGAATGCATGCGATTTGAACAGGTATATAAACAATAAACCTAACATTAAGTTGCGCACAATAAATCACGGAATGCTAACCATTTATTTACCTTTCAAGAACCTCCCTCATACATGGCCATAAACCTAAGAAACTAGATGGTCTATATCATTACTATATTTAAATAAAACCAGGGTGTACTTGCTGACATTTTGTCTTTTCGGTTCTATGGTCCACACTTCCCAGAAAGTACCTCTTGCTAGGATTTCCTCTCACCAGGCTGGTGGTTGGGGTGGGGGAAACAGGTGACTGTGAATTGTAGGAGAGTCCTGGCAGGCAGGATTATGATGGGCCCTTGCCAGATCTTACATCCATGGAGATTTTTTATTTCAAGGGTAACTCTGACCACATGGGGTTAGACAGTACACTTTGTTCCAAAGATTGGAATTAGGTAAGTAGACCTGCAGTTTGTCTAATTCCCTATGTATCACTTCCACCACAACCACCCTCACCCACTCTACCCCCACCCCCAGACACACCCACAACACACACACCTCCACCTCTGAGAAAGCAAAAAATTGGTGTGCTTTATTTCTTAAGAAACTTATGAGGAATATCAATGCAAGTTCCACAGCTATTTTGAAAAGTATCTTTTTCATCACACATTCACTTCTTGGTAAGTAAGGATTTTTCACACAAGATGTCATAGGTGGGACAATTTCTTCATGAAAAATGGATTTGACTTGAAGCTGTAACTGTTGACAAACCAACCCATATGCTAACCTATTAATTTTGCTTAGTATCTCAAGAAGTGTTGTCTCACCACGATTTATGTTTTTCATACTGATTTGATGATACAGGCAATGAAGAGAACCAATTTACCTTATTCAAAAACATTTCATTATCATATATTCACCATTTAAGTAGACAGATCATTGATGAAAATAAATTTATTGTTACTGGTATGGTAATTGTAACTGAAACTGGTGAACAACACAATACAAACCTCTACTGAGTGCTTACGATTAACTTAGGCTTTCATGAAAATAAATTTGATTAAATTATTCATGAAGTCCCCTGGCCCCACAACCCCACCCCTCTTTCTTAAAGCTTTGCCCCTTTCAAAAATGCTTAGACAATTCAATGTCTTGTGGGGGTAAAGGATTATCAGCAGTACCATACTAGAATGCATAGTTTTGACTTAATCTAAATCCACAAGTCAACTGCATTTAAAGTACAAATGCGAGATAACACCTAAAAGGGAGGTAACTCCTTGAAATTTAAAACATTAAAAGCTATTTTTGAAATAAAAGTTAACAGTCTTGTTCTAGAACAGTGGCTTATCTTCCTGCCATAAAGATACTGTTCCAGCATATACTAGATCACTGTCTCCCATCCCTTACTCTGTGTGAACAAACAGTTCTACAGTGACTGAAGACATTGAACAAAAGCTTGATCCTGAACAAATACAACGAAAGCTTCAAACAAACATACATCTAATTAAATAAATGGTTTTCAAGTTGATTTTGTTAGCAATGTGCTATAAATAGATTCCTTATTGATCTTAGTGACCTCAGCTGAGGACAACTTCTTCATGTATTTCAGAGTTCTATTATTTTTCTCTAATATGACAGAGAAGAATAGAAAACATTACTCTTCTCAAATAGTTTTCTAAATCAATTTTCATTCCAAACCATATTTACTTATAGAGTATCTGTGGAAAGATTTCAAAATTGAAGGAAAACAGTTTAAAACCTCCTTATATTTACCTAACTACTGTATTAGAAAGATAGTAGATTCTAGCAAGGATGAAATTAAGACCAGCATTGGTAATTCCTGGCAGACCAGGTTAGAGAAATTGTCCACCTACTGAACTGAAATACTTGAAGGGAAATATTAAGGAGATTTTTCAAATACCAACTAACCAAGCATTCTCGCGTTTCGAGGATTATCTAACATATTAGTTACCATTGTATTTTACCCCAATGAAAGATGAGCCGCAGGACACCCTTAAAGTTGCAACAATATATAGTCACTCTCACAGGTGCTCGGCGCATTGATTGGTCAGTATACTGAAGTATTTTTCTGCTTAGTATGGAAAAAGAGTGCAAACTGAAGAACAAATATTGTACACAACAATATACATGTTTTTGAGGTTCAGCTAAGGTGAGCCAACCCTCAGGCAATGGCTTTTGGCAGGAACTATGCAGAGCTTTGTAAGGGCCACAATACAGTCCTCAGGCCAGATAATCTGATCTGTAACTTAAATACAAGATACTCTAGTAAAATTTCACGACAAATTTCAAACAAATTTAAACATATCCTTTATCGCCCTTATTAGGACACCTTGCTAGCATATTTCAACAGATTACCAGTATATTAGACCCAACAGGTTTTCTCAATTAAAAAACCTGTTAACTTATCTATCAATATTTTGTTTTTGTATGCTTAATTTGATTTTTACAAACACAGATAAGCCTCTTTCAATACTCAACCTGTGAAAGGATAAAGAAATAGGTTAAAGGTTTTCCATTTTAGCTAAGAACAGTGAAAATTCTTATATAATTTTCTAATTCTCCAGTTAAGAGCAGTAAAATTGTATTATACTTTAAGTTTTACTTTTTCTGTGATCTTTATGGAGGGGAAGATAAGACGTACCAGTGCAGTCCAAGAAAAAACTTGGGAGAGGTCCACTAGACATTGCTACATACCAAATCTTAATGCTCAGGGCCTTGTGGTTTCAGACAAGAAGATTTTCAAAGTTTTCCCGATATAAGCCTATGTAAAATAAATATAACCCCCGGAGCGGGGCCAAATTTGACCCTAGGGATATAATTTGAACAAAGCCCTTACAATGGGCGAGAATATGTTTTATTATTTTAGATCCATGTAAAATTTTTCACAATTACCTATGGACTGACAAAGCTCGGGCCAATGAGAGAGTTTTTCAATGCTGACACAACCATCAACATTAACAAGGTCACCAACATGAATACCTATTGACTAAAGAGACTGGCTAAAATCGAAGAGGAAACAGCTTTTCACTGTAACAGCATGACACCACCAAAGTAAAGCCATTAAACAAATCTGTAAACTGATTTTTTCAAGGCACCAATACTTCCACTGCTGAATATAAATATGCAGCGAAATCACTGGTGGTTAATCTTTGTGACATTTTGAATAAGAAAATTACAGAAATTTATTCAGATTTCAAAAGGACGATATTAGTACATTTTACCTGGTGTCACATTTTGTCGTCAAAAAATATCATAGCATAAAAATGATGTGTCATCCAAAGCTATTATGGGACGACATGAAAATTGACACAAGTTGTTCATAACAGAGATCATATCTTACCAACATTTAATCTTTATTTACATCTGAATGGAAGTTTGCAAAATTTTATATTTAAATGCAACATCGTTCAAGGGTGGAATTTAAGTTAAAACATTCTGCAGACATATCTTTTCAAGCAAACCATGCCTTGAGACAACAGCTACCTGCAAATTTTGCAAACTTCCAGTTTTAATAATTCTTTTCTGAAGCAACCAATTCGGAAAAAAAAATCTGAAAAAAAAACCTGAAAGCAGAGGTTTAGAATCTGAATGTATTAGATCAATATGCATAGAAGAAAATGACAATTTGTTCGCTATGGTAATCAGACTGAAAAAAGAACATTTAATTAACATTTCAAAATCAAGTTCTTCTGGAACAGAACCAGTTGTATCTAGGAAAAGAAAGAACAAGACTAGATTCATCACATGATTTAACACTGATCAAACACATCAGTATATACAGAACTACCCTGCTTTCAGAACAATAACGTTTCTCAGCTGAACTGAACAGACTTTCTCCTGACTCTAAGAAATGAAAGACACAGACACGACAGAATTTACCAACAGTTCGACACTGTATGCGTGATTTTAATAACTGCCCATAAAATATTCATGAAATATGCCACTTTTACCAATATATACAGACAAAACTAAGTTTCTTCCCATCATATTAAACCAGCTCAATATTACACATGAATGGTAATTGACTAATTTCATAACACTGTCAGAGCATCCCTTTATAATATCAATTACATAATATACATATTTTGTCATTTTTGACCTCTGTTAGTTTGAGGACAGCTTTTCGGGTGACAATTTTATATATAGGTGAAAAACTTGTAATTGATTAAAGCAGATGTCAATATTGATGTTTTAATTTAATATACACATTTACAAATAAAACAATGACAGTAACTGTCAATCAAATGTTCTATTACAAGTCATAGTTGTAAATTAACACACCACGGGGTATAAATCACACTTAGTTGACACTAATTAAAACTATGACAATATTTGTACAGGGCAATCTATTTTGGCGATCAGGCAATGTCTGTATCAATGGTCATACTATTTTTTAGAGATGTACAAATGATAAAAATAAAGCCTTATGCCCTCTGGTCATTTATCTCAAGGTATAAGATTTTTATAGGTACAAGGCAGTATGGTGCATTTCATCAGCGGCAAAATCACAGTCCAGCAAGAGATTAATTCTCCATAAGAAAATAATTACTTTTTGATGACCGAAACTTTAACAGTATGCTTCTTAACATGAAAAATAGTAATGAATTTTTAAGTGGCAACATGAAAATGTTGCAATACAAGAGGTTTTAAACATTGATAAATTATTGATCAAAGAAACAGCTTTATAAAACTGTTGTATCACAGGTCTTTTCCTTAAGCCTCGACATCCAGCCACACAGGCTTATCAAATAACACATAATTGCTAGATATATAGATATATATTTTTATAAAAATATCTCTTGCCAATTTCCATCTCTGTATAACCTTGAATTTGTTTGTTTGGCCAATGTCTACTGCCAGTTTCCATCAACTATCTTAGACCTTAAGACAGTTTGTACAGTCAATAACTATTGTCAATTTCCTTCAACTACCTTAGACCTTAAGACAGTTTGTACAGTCACTGTCTGTTGTCAATTTCCTTCAACTACCTTAGACCTTAAGACAGTTTGTACAGTCACTGTCTGTTGTCAATTTCCTTCAACTACCTTAGACCTTAAGATAGTTTGTACAGTCACTGTCTGTTGTCAATTTCTATCTACTGTTTTAGACCTAAGTTGTCTGTATTGTCAATGTCTGTTTCCAATTTCCATTTACTATTTTAGGCCTAAGTTTGTCTGTATTGTCAATGTCTGTTGCCAATTAACTTCCATCTACTATCTTAGACCTAAATTTGTACAGTCAATGTCTGTTGCCAATTTATTTCCACCTACCATTTTAGACCTTAAGTTTGTTTGTATAGTCAATGTCTGTTGCCAATTAATTTCCACCTACCATTTTAGACCTTAAGTTTGTTTGTATAGTCAATGTCTGTTGCCAATTAATTTCCACCTACTATTTTAGACCTTAAGTTTGTCTGTATAGTCAATGACTGTTGCCAATTTTCACCTTAACTTGTTTCTTCTTACCTTCAGTAAGTGTTTGTTGACCCATTTTGTGAATGTCTTCTTCTGTACAGCATCTCTTTGGTCTGAAAGCAGATGAATCAACAATTATATTTATATTTTGAGAGAAAATTCTCCACTATCCTTAGATCCTATGGGTTTTTACAACTTACAACAAGCTTCAAAAGATTGTCACAGAACTATTTCAAATTTGAAAGGAAATCTATAAGCTTACAAGAGAAGATGCTTATCATTGTCAAACTTTGTAGGAGAAGTTGAATGGTAGACAGCTAGGACATGAATGTTTCAACTACTTCCATATATAACCTTACTTGTAATTTACATTTAAAGGTTGTGAAAAACTTAAATATGCAAACAACTTCAGCATTCAATTTCATCATATCTTAATCTTCTTCAGTGCATTTTACCGTAACGTTTGCCAAACTGTATGTATTAAATATGTGCGAACATATGACAGCTTCGAACCAAGCTTATCTTGCATTCATAAACACAACTGTTTTTTTCATACCATAAATATCTTCAATCATAATACTCTATATAGGTAAATTTGAACCTATAACTTTATCAAAACTACCTTTCTTATAATTTTTGACATAATCACACCCATATCTCTGATATAGCTGAAGTTATTTTTCTACAGTTGACAAATGAATGATACAAACTAGACTTCCAATAACAACCACATGGCTCGTTTTTTTTTGTTTTTTTTAAACATATGGTTATTTAAATCATATTACAAATCCAATGTAAATTCTTCTGCCAGCTAGTATTAAATTACAAAACAAGTATGTTTACATGAATTATACTATCTCTTAAAATAACATTTTGTCTAAAAAACATCTAGTGTCTTCATTTTCAATGGACTTACAGCAGGTGGAGAAATTATGAAATTAACTATCCCTTCAAGCATTTCAAAATTGATATATCACTGAAAATGAAATCTTTAAAATAACATTTCAGAATGTCAAGTAAAATGCATATAAATTAGCATGAACAGACCTTTTATTGTTGCAATTTAATTTAAAAGTCAAATTTTACAGGTTGCAAATATTCCTGAAAATGCATGTCACAAATAAACTTTCTCGAAACAAGGAACTGGGGGAAAAAACAACAGAAAGTGGGCTTTAGAACAATACTCTTCTATCTTAGCTGAAATGAAATATAACAGCCTGTGGACCTTTTAAAAATATTTCAACTGAGAATTTAACAGTGCCTTTCCTTTTTTCTATCATATGGTACAACAAATATATGCATTCCTTTTAGCACCTTTTTCTGAGAACTTACTTTAACAGAAACAATTCTCCCCCCTCCCTAACCCCAACAATTTCTTCTGTGAATCAAACAATTCTTACTGACGCGAATCTTCCGATCCGCGTCTTATGGAATGCATGGGGCGGAATGTCTATTGAGTTGCATAACAGATTGATGGAAAGGAACTCAATGATTTTCAAACAGCAATCTTAGAATTAAGTCTTGTTGCAGTCTTTTGTACGATGTACTGAATACTCAAACAAGGGAATGAATATATGATGATTTCCTTTCCCAGAAATGGTTTTGAACTGCAATGAAATGTTTATGTGGGCGATGTGAGTAACGAAAATGCCCTTCGAATAAATGCCTTTTTTGTTTGAGAAACTCAAGTAGACACGGAAGGAATGTCCCACGAAAATTTAAGAAGCTTTGGGATTAGGCATTGCTTAGAAAAGACTTGAAAGCATGCCCGTAAGAATAACTGACAACTGCAAGAAATATTTCACTCTGAAACTTTGTAGTAAGCATTTGTACGGGTTTTTTTTGTGATTAAGGTGAAAGTATTTACAGTCGAAGTATGCCTTGCCACATCGAATTGACTTGTCCTGGAACAAGAAGTCTTTATATTCTTATTCTGGAAGTGACAAGCAAATGTAGAAAATTCGACGGTAACTGATCCCACTTTCGTGGATGTTCTTTGGTGTCTATCAAATATTAAGCAGAAGGCATAAAAGCCCTTTTGAGATTGGAAAACGGGTCAAATCCAGTAGAAAAATTGTTCTCCAAAGGAAACAATGTCTTCTGAATGTTAAATCGATGACTAATTCTTTAGAGAATCCGCGATATTTCAGGTCATGCGATGCTTGCATGTATACTCTTTTTCAGCCAATGAAATGAAGGAATGTGAATTGCGTGATGTTTACATTTTCATCAGTGTGCCTGAATGATTATAGAACCTTCTGATACATATTTGCATTACCCGTTTGTGGCACTTGCTTGCCTGCTGTGTGGCACATGCCACTTAATACATTTTGCTGGTTTGTGAGCTCCATCTTGTCACTCTTTCTCCGCTGGCAATCAATTTATCCGCGTCTATGATGCTTCGCATCAATGTTTAAGTGTAATTTTTTTAACTTGACTACACTTCAACCTCTTCTCATCTATGTTCTTTTCTTTCTATTCCAGCTGATGTTTCATTTTTTTAAATTTGTTGAAAACATGCATTCATGTATTTTGTAATTTTATACAGTCAGTAACGGCTTCCTTAAAATGAAATTATATTAAATTAATTTCTCCCTTTCTGAACAATCTTATCTTCCTTCTTCCTTGTATTTTAAACTTAATTGTATTCATAGAATCATACATCTTTTCTCTTCTTTTTCTCATTTACAAGATGCAAAAGGAAGAAAAATCTATAACTTTCAATATATATGGCTATTTTCATATTGGAAATCAGAAGGATATTAAGAGATTTGTGCAGGATTTTCATCTTAAGCATTTAGCGACACCTTTCAATGTTATTTGAAAAGTTTAATTCATTTTTGGCAATACCTTCCTAACAGTGATATGCTTTATATGTGGAGATACCTTTTAAGAGCAGAATCAGAATGTCAACATTTTGCTGATATTTTTCAAAATTTATCTACTTTAACAAACACAACTTTTCCTTCTAGTACATAGCGTAGAGTTATAATAACAATAAAGATTGGGAAATAAAAAATGGCATAAAGGCAGACATAAAATTCAAATGAGATAATTATTAGCATAGAGTGCTCCCAGTAACCCCTTTTACAAGATCTTTTTCACTTTTTTATTGGCTAACATAAAAATGCTATGGGCATATAAATTTTAAATTCAACATGACAAAAAACAGAAAGTTTGTGAATAATAGCCTATTTTACATGATCACACTTAATGGCAATTTTTTTTTTCACTGCAATGTCTTCGTTTATTTATTTTTCATTCCGCTTATTTCGCATTTCCTTTCTTTAGATCATGTGATAAAAGTTTCTAGTGAAAAGAAAAAAAATTACAATCACAATTTTTTTCGAAAATACAATGTAATGTTATTTAATTTCTACAATATTAAAGCTGTGACCTAACTTACATAGATAACATAATTAATTGCAGTTTCTTTAAACTTAATAAATTCCTTATGTACCTGAATAAAAACAAAACACAGCACAAATTTGCTTTAATAATTTGTTAATTTCAATAAAGTATACAAAATGTGACAAGCACCTGTCTCTTTCCTCCTGTTTTCTTCATACTGCATAAAAGCCTTGGGGGAAGGCGGCACTTCCGACGGATCGTAAAATGTGAAAGAATAATCCATTGTTTCACCTTCCAAATTTATGCTCTTTAAAATCTTAACTTCCACGCTGGCATTTTAAACAGCACTTGAAAAACTATACTTCAGGTGTCACACTTTTTTTAAACAAACACAGGTAGTACTCCAATATGATACATATAGATATTTATGTTAAACTTTCTCTTCTATCCCTTCACCAGATCTCACTTGAAAAAAAAAATCCTTCTTGATATCTTCAGTACTTTTATATAAACAAATGACACATGCTTTTTCCCCCCTCCCCTGTCCTTTACAAAGCAAACTTCAAAGACAAACTTTGCCTCTGGTACACTGACAATTTATCTTTGTTGATTTAAAGATTAACCTAACTACATCATCTTATAAGAAGTTTTTGGATTGTGAAAATGAAGACGTATTTCAAGATCCAAAATCCATATGTACAAAACACTATCTTCAAATCCCTAGGCCATTACGCTATATAGAATAGTTTCTAAACCAGATATGTAAATGAATGAAATATATTGGACACACTCAATGAGCACAGTGGTTGACAGTTATCTATTTTTAGCACAAGGGAATCACCAATAATTTAAATAAATATTGGGGAACACCTGAGCAGCAATTTAAAACATGTGTATCTATCAGCTGCCTTTAAACAACACAATTTATCTAGAAGTAATCTTTATGATATAAAGTGTGAATATTTCTGTTATCAAATGAAGATAACCAGATAATTCATAGTATCTGAGTCTTTATTTCTGCCACCATTTTGTCATGCATTCTACCAAGGGACTTAACCTGTTATAGTGCTTTTTGACATGGGACAGTCAGATTTATCTGTTTAAGGATATCATGTATCATAATTTTGAATTCAAACTGGAATTTTCAAGATGGAAGTAGACTAAAGCAAACATTATCATGATTATGAATATCAGAAAATTACGGGCTGACAACTGAAAAATGAGCTGTTTAAGAACAATCTAAGTTAGGTCAGCTAACCTACCAGTTTTTCTCTAAAAGTCATCTCTATCTATTTGAGTTGATTATTGTCAGTACTTGCTGCCAATATGACTGATGCCCCCTGCAAAGTTTTTTGTTATTTTAGGTTGTGGGGGACAGTGCAAGATACAGAAAGCATCCCATTCCAGAGACACCCCTTGTTCTTTTCCATGCATGATACATTGGACCTCAGTTAAACATCTCATCTGAAAGACAGTTAGTAATGTTAGAGGAGGAGCTGGGGATCTAATTTGCGACCCCTGGAATACCATTCCAGCAGGTGACCACTGGAGCATTGATCTGCTTCTTAAAAAAGTCAGCAAATCTATTTCACTTTTATTACACTGGCCACAAAAGCATTTCTTAGTTTCTTCAATACTCAGGCACCTATTGTCTCCAGACTGGACAAATATATCTATTACGCTTCCCAAGACACACACTTACTACCACAGAACCAGGAGAAGGTAACAGACACAATGTACATCAACTTGTCTTAATGTACAACAAGAAAAACAGTGATACAAAAGTATCACAGCGGACCGACGAACTGAGCTGCATGCAAATATTTTGAATTAGCTGTTTTGACTTGAGGCAGGTATATCAGTAGTTTGTTAACTTAATTTGTACTTTGTTACACACTTCTAGAAGTTAATGGACTTCTTAACGTGGTTAGGCAGAAGTAAAGCAATACGAAGAACTACAGACGGAAAGTCACTATAGAGGAACATAAACATGTTAGGTCCACTTTGATAGAGAATTCACTAAAAAAAACAGTCTATATTGGGCAGGGAATATGAGCACAGTACCAAGTGGGAGCGGATGTTGTCCAGTGGTAACGCCCTGGACTGGTAAAGCAGGGGTCCTGAGTTCGATCCTTCGCTCCTCCACTAACATTACTAATAGTCTTTCGGATGAGACTTTAAACCGAGGTCTCATGTGCCAGTGCTACACACTGAGCAAGAATAAAGAACCAGGGGTGTCTCTGAATGGGATGCTTTCTGTATCTTGCACTCCCCCCGTAGCATAAAATAACTAATCACTTCAGGGGTCGCCTGTCATACGGGCAACCGATATCGACGAAAAATAAGGTCAAATATGATGATTATAACAGTACCAATTGTTTGGACATTAGTAATTCGGAGATAAGATCACCAAAGTGTTCATAATACAGAAAAGAAACACAAACTAAAAGCATTGTATTTATTCAAAAATAAAAAAGATATTTGACAAAGATCACATTCAGAAATACTTAAAAAATAACAAATTATTTAAACAAGTACTGTGCATTTGAAACACTTGAGAGTTTCATGAAAAAGCAACGATCAAACAAACATCTCTCATGTGTGAAATATGAGATGTTACCTATAGTACTTATAGTCTAATTTCAGGTATACTGAATGTTGGATTTATTGTACATAGGATTTGCATTATAAAAATTATGTAAAACAAGGTTACTGTCAAGCAGTTTGAAGCAATCTAATGTGAGATCATCTTAATTTTAATGTGAAATTACCAAATATATATAGACAGCTACACTATACATTGGAGTTACAAAGCATTAAAATGACTCTTTCATAAATGTATATTAGGATATAGAGTTAACCCTGGCTGAAAATTTCTTTAAGCTAAGTTTGTTTGATTTTCCGATTTCATACGCGGTAATACAGGGGCGGTTCAAGGATTTCAGGTTAGGCGGGGGGCGCAAAATGTTCGGCAAAATCTATGTCCGTTTTCTACCTCATTTAAACGGTTCAAATGTGCCTCTGATTACTCAATTCAATGTTGAGCAATAAAGTATACATTATTTAAAACCTATTCTAATTAGACCTACAATAACACCTATTGTCAGGGTATTTTAAGGGGCGCGCGACGGGTGCGCCTCCCTCTGGAGGCTGCTAGTGTAATAGACTGTGTCTAGAATTTTTCGTAACAACTGAACAATATTTGCACTGATGTAAGGACACATTCTACTTATTACGGACACAGTCTACTTATTACGTAACCCCATGGGTCTTTTCAAACACCGGATTAAATATAGCGGACCGGCTTTTGCCGGTCCGCAATGAACTAACAGTAAACTGAATATACAGTAAGAATCAATCTGACATTGACAATATTTACAGCTGAGAGTTGACAGTGTTTTGTATGTTTCTTTGACAAATACCCTGCAAAAACTAATATGCAGAAATCTGCTGTATCATTTAAGAAAGTTCTTTTTTTCCCCAAAATATTTATAAAACATCTATGTAAGTTCAAAAATTTCGGCCTTTTCTCGTTCTTTGTGGAGTTGTACCCTTTACCTTGAGTAAACACTGGGGATGGTTTAAGCTTAAGATATATTTACATAAAAATCAAGAATTTAAACTTTAAACATTCAAAATGATTAAAATATATTGAATTTGCTACGTAAATGTTAAAAACATAAAATTTAAATGTACCACTACGTAGAGGCATTTTTTTCCCCCTTTACATTTTGAAAGTTTCAATGATAAAAGGCCATATCTTTGTTGTTGTTTAAACAATGATAAAAAACCTGCCGTTTTCAGTAAAACATGATAACCAAGTTTATTTTTTGCATACTTCAGATATTTAAACAGATGACACGGCTGATTTCAAAAGAAATTTACAAATTCATTTCCGAGAAAAGCCTCTCAACAATGATACCAGATTACCACACCACTACAGATGAGAATCACTGATAAACTATACTCTTCAAAAGTCCATCCCCCACTGTCTTGAGACAGAACAAAACCAAATTCTCCATCCCCCACTGTCTTGAGACAGAACAAAACCAAATTCTCCATCCCCCACTGTCTTGAGACAGAACAAAACCAAATGCTCCATCCCCCACTGTCTTGAGACAGAACAAAACCATGCCTACAAGTTCAAAACCTTCATAGAATACCTACTGACTGACAAGTCTTCTGCATAGCATGTAAAAATTACTGTGACCTTGACCTTCAAAGCAATGGGCATATTCTCTGGTAATAAAAATGATTGACAGTATTAAATATCAGTTAAAGTTCCTTTTCAACTTTTATTGTAAAATCCCTGTCCAAATGACTACACCCCCAGGTAAATGTCAGCCTGAAACAAAACATTACTTATACAATAATGTGAGATTTACCTTTCTTGCTGTGAAAGCAGTTACAACAAAAGCCAGTATCTGCAGTCATAAGAAAAATGCTTGTGAAAAACCTAATGAAAAGCTTCTCTGCAGATGGTATACACCTGATAGTTACAACCTAGTCAAACACTAACAGAAAAGACTCTAGAAATATAGTAGATCTCTTTAAGGATTGCTTTTATACTGAAAACAGAGGAAGAACAACTTATATTTCTTAACTCATTAGAACACATAATTTTCTCCTATTAACCTGAATCTGCATACTGCACTCCACAGCCAATTCAAAACTGGCAGTTTTGAAGTTCAGAATTATTTCCAGGGCAGGATGCATTTACTGCTTCAAACCAGGATTCTGCCAGAAATTTCTTCTAAATTGCTTTCTAAAAGTAACATCTTTCTGTATTTATCTCAAAATCTGGCATGAAGAATAGCTTAAATTATTGAAATGTCTGAAATCAGTTTACCTTATTGTGGAAAAACGACAGTTCAAGCTGCCTCTTTTAATTGTTAATGTCTGTAATAGCACTATCAAATTCCAATATATTCTAAGCCTCAATTGTTTCAGGCAAATCTATATTCAGCTGAAAGGTCATTTTAGCACTAGATTTTAACAAAATTTAGAAAGGACCTGTGTTCCATTAAATTCAAATTTAATGAAATAACTATACTCTGGTTAATCAAGACAGGTTTATTTAAATACCTTTTTCAGCATATTCAAATACCTAAGTTAACCTGATCATGGAAGTTGGATTTCTGTACACAGATAATAAGAATTCCAAAATTCATCTATCAAATATACAACAGTACATCTGCCAGTGTCATTCTTTGATATGACATCCATAGATTTTTACACAGTCCTGCCAAATGTAGCCTTTAAGGTCAGTATGATATAAGTAAAATCCTTTCATTGTTTTACATAACTATGTTACATACCCTAAGAGCAATTTTGAGTCAAGAGGTCAATACAAAACTATTGTATATTATGACTTTATGTGAAGTTAAACTGGTTTTCTACTGACCCTTCTCAATGGTGTTTCAAGTCTTGATGAGCATCTATTTATAAACCACATGTATGTATTATTTATATACTTAGTCTTTCGGATGAGACATTAAACCGAGGTCCCATGTATCAGTGCAAAAGAACCTGGGGTGTCTCTGGAATGCGATGCTTTCTGCATCTTGCACTACCCCCACAACATAAAATAACTAATCTGTTCAGAGGCGTTGGTCATATGGGCAACCAGTACCGATGATAAATAAACTCAAATAGATATATATATACATGCATGCATGCACATATACATATTATAAATTACATATACATACATATATACATATTTAGACTGTCTTAAATTCTGTCTAATTTGAATAATAATTATTTTTTATATACTTAACTATAATGAAACCACTTTTAAACGTTGAAATACAATGTAAAGTGCATTTTAAAGTGTCATCAATTTGCACACAATTACTCATTACAATGAATCATATAAAATGGTTGAAAAAGGACATAGCCATGTATCAGGCTATAAATCTTGAAACTTTGCCATTATATACAATAATCATTCTGTCTGAACTACCATACACAATATAATATACCTCAAAGGATCTTTTCAATTACTTAGAAACTAATACACAAAACAAGAACATGTACTTTTACAATAACAAAACTGTAATATGAGAACTCCAAGGACTTTGCTGTGACAAATCTTCACAATGGCATAATCTGTGCCCCAGCCCACTTTACCCCATCCACTGTCCTTAGCACAGATTTGGGATTTCAAAAGGATTTAATTTTTCAAAAATATTGCATAAGAAAAAAGAGCAAATAAACTGAAAAGTTATATTTCTGACAAATCCAGGCAGACATTTTGCTACTCCTCTGTCAAAATGCATACAAAATAGTTTTGCATTCCGTTCAAACTTGTGAAGAGACAATTCTGTTGAAAGGAACATGGTAGAAACTTACCAGCATAAATAAGGATATATCAATAACAAAAGTTTCCCATTAGACCTGTATCATTATACAATAGACAAGCTGCATATTACAAATTCCATGAAACTGCAGATCTATCAAATTGTGTCTCTACTGTCCAGACATTAGAAATCTATAAATTCTGTATGATTAGAGGACTGTAAGAAGTTTATACTGCCACTAACCAGAAGTTTTCAACTATATGAGTTGGTCATTCTTTCTCCTATGTTTTCCTCTAACACATAAACATGGCAATTTTGAGTAAAAATGAAGTTACACTGAAAATGTAAAAGAAAATCTGTCATCTGGTATGACCGACAATACGTAACTATGGCAACATAACACTACCTAAAATTGACCTTGACCTGAAAATGATCCAAACTGGCATCAGTGTTACTCTGACAGACTTAACAATTTTGTTGAAATCATATCAATCACTCAATTCATTTGATAACCATTTTAAGAGTTTCTAGAAATTTAAATGAACAAAAAATTCAAAAAAATAGTAAATCACCCATGACCTTTGATTTACATATTCTTATATCACCATATTACCAACTGATATTCTTAATTCCAATACTCAAAGTTGTCATAACAATAAACAGAGATAAACATTTACCAGCAATCCTATGTACAGCTCTGTCTGCTGGGTCCAGCTGGAGCAAACCGATCGACACATCTGACTGGGCAAGGCCATACTCCTTGAAGTAGTAATCTGGATCATGTGCCATACTTCTCTATGGTAACTGTTGCTTGGTTACATCAAGTTGATGCACTGCCTGGAAATACACAACACTGGACTTGATCATTAACATGAAACAAAGTTTAATAACTGTTGCAAAAAAAATCTTATATACAGCACACCACTGTACAAGAAAGTAAACAGCTACAAATAAACTGTCAATCTGATATACTGAAGTCCTACATTGTGCAATGCCTCTTGAGTGATCAGTCTGCCTGTAAGACACTGATTACAGATTGTGGTAGCTCTTGTCTTAAAAAGTCTGATATGATAAACCTTCCTTGAGAGGAATGTTTTAGGTGACAAAAATGCTTAAACAATAATTAAACCTTGGCATTTTTAAAATGAAAAACTGTGCTGAAAAAAAACATTTTCTGCAAAGAGATGACCCTTGAATCAGTTTAAAAGTAATACTGTTACAACAGACTAATGTCTAAGTACAAAACTACTATATTGTCTTTCTTCATATGGACTTACAACAGTTTTCAACTGACCAAAAGGCTACAGTTAAAGTGCAAATATACATTGCATAAAGAAATCTCAAGAAGTTGATAAAAAAATTTCATACTTATACAGTTCATGTTTATCTTGTTAATGCCTGTATATGACTGTTTAATAAGCCTCTATTGACATTTATATCATAATTTCTTAAATAAAGCTAATTGATCAAAACATCTCATAATACGCTTTAACAAGTTGCACTTAACATTCAGTTCCTGTACTATAATTTAGCAACTTATAATACAAATAATTATGCTTTTCTTGTGTTAACCCTTAACCTGTTTAACCCTTTCCTCCATATATACACCTTTATGGCTTGGGCAAACAGTGTAGATCCATATCAGCCATATCGTGCCATCTGATCAGGATCTACACTGTTTGCCTTTTGATACATTAAGCTGTTTCTGACCAAAAAGCAACCAGTGCAGATCCTGATCAGACATCTGTGCTGATCTGGATCTACACTGTTCGCATATGTGTAAAAATGTGCATACATGGAGTAAAGGATTATCTAAAATTACTATCTCCAGCATTCCTTTGCCAACTCCACACACTTGTTTATCATTCATAAGGATATAAAATGAAATCTTAATGAGTGAACAGTGAACAGTGTAGACCATAAAACCAGACTGCATCTATGTAACAAACTGATCATAGTCTACAACATGGTCTACACTTGTCACAAAGGCAATAACCAATAGCGTAAATATTAAATCCCTTTTATCAGTATTCCAGTAACAGACTGACTGGAAGTTCATCTTGTGACAGGGTCTTGGCCCCCTAGGAGTTACAAGATCCTAGTTACAGACCCTTACTCCAATATTCTTGCATACCAGTTGTAACTACAACTACATTCAACAAATAACCAGTAAGTGACCTTTGTCCCTCAACTATAAACAGATCCTTGTGACAAAATAACCCCTAATTAATGAGATATATTTTCATCAGTGGCTGTTGCATTTTAATTAAATGTTGGACATAAACAATGGCTTCTATAATAAATAATTCATGAAGGCATCAAGGCTCTACCAGACTTTATTTTTTTACCAGCAGTTTTTGGTGAGATAGAATGCCAGATACCAGTCCTATATTGCCAAGTAACATCAGGACAAGAACTGTTTTTTATTTCCAATGACAGTAACTCTAGAGGCAAGAATATGTGTGTAATGTTTAGAAACAATAATTCAAGGCTATCCTTTTACATGACAAGGACATTGTTTCTAATCTTTTGTAGACAAATCAGTATAAAACCATTTAAACCCAAAGGAAGTCCAAGTCACAGAAAGGTCAAGGTCGAAACTGCAAGACAATATATTTGCCATTCAAGAAAATATAACAAGCAAAAATAAACATAATCTGTTTAGTGGTAAAAAAAAATATCTACAAGTAATTAGTGACTGGTGAAACAGAAGCTGATAGAAACTTTTCAAATTTAAATAAAGATACTATTACTATTTACTTTACGAATAAAAATACCACTGGGATATAAACATTACATCTAACAGTAATGCATAAAACTTTGATATAACAGGATCAGAGTTTCAGCTACAAGGAATTAAATCACTGGAAAGAAATATTTAAATCTGGCCAAGCTTAACATGTTGTGAACCATTCCCAAGTAGTGTTAGTTTGTGATGTAGGCTGACAATGTCCTTGACACGTACCATGTTTTGACTGCAATTACTAGTATGTCAAAGGTTAAGGTCACTGGAAACTACTTCAGCACAACTGCAGGTTTTTTAAGAATCACAACTGATGAAAAGAAATTATTGCTGTCGACATCTGTTTACACCTTCACAAAAACTATGGTCTTTGCTTTCAGTCATATGGCAATGCTGTAGACATAAAATTAATATTAAATGGAGACAATTTTGTGATTTCTTTATTGTTCAGTGTTTTGTCTACCCATCTAGAAAAACCAGGGCCTTAATTGAAAGGGAATGGACACTCAATAAGGAGTGTCTATCCCTCTCAATGAAGGCCCTGGAATAACACTGATACTGTGGTACAATGCATGCTTAGGTCACCTCTTACAAGTGCTGATGTGTTTCATCAGACCTTGAACTGCTGACCTTTACATCTACCAAGAAAACACATGCATGTTATTTTATTACAAAGTATGACAGCAACACAATCTAAGTTTAAAAAGAAAATCAACAGTGTCTATTGCCAAAGGATACAAAAAACATTACCTGTCAAAACAAACCTCTGGTAATCGCAAGTCAAACTTTTTTACATATCAGTTTAGATTCTGGTAACATTTTCTGTCCTATTCAATCACATGCTCCTTATTTAAAAGTTCGACAATAGTAATTTTTACTTCATACAATCTCTACCTTTTGGTATGAAAGTCTATCACTCAGGCTAAACCATTGAGTATTAGTGTCGCGTCAAAATGAAGGAATTTTCCAACTTGAATGACTCATTCACTAGATCAATTTATCAAATACCTTAAACAATTAATTACACAAAACAAATACAGCAAGGACATTGCAACAATTCAGTTTAATCGGTGATAAATAAAAAAACAATAGTGTGGTGGGGTAGGAAATTATTTATAACCAAAGTGCACACAAAAATCAATTAGAAAATACCCCATGTGATTGTGATAAAAATCCTCTCAACAGTGTAACAGCGAGCAGATAAACCGTTTATCAATCCCGTATGAATATATCAATCAATAGCTTACCATCCGTTCAACTGTAGTCAAATATTAGCCAAATATTTGCGAGAAAATAAACATAACTGTTCTGGAATTGTTTCTTCCACAGCCTTCTCAGTACACAATATGGCTGTTTAATGGCATGACATCATACTCGTGTAGACCTCATTTACACACTGTCAATATTTACATAATTTATGTAGATATTACAATAAGCAAAAGAACGTTATTTTAAACTCATATTAAATATATTACACAGAAATAAAGTGCGCTTTGTCCAAGGATTATGAACTATTTGTAGAGATGCCGCAAATTCTTAGGGGGTAATACTGGAACTGAACAGCCTACTTTCGATATTGATGAGGCGCGTGCAGTTGACCGTATCGGATTTGTATCGCTTGTTGTGATTGGTGAACTTGCCGCGGTGTCATGGAATTTGCCTCAGCATCCTTGTCGCGCGCGAGTGATTTGGCGCGTAAACGTCAAAGTTACATTTTAAGAACTGCATAAATGTAAGAAAACACAACTAAAGTTGTATGATCTGATTATAATTTTCTTAAGTTTTGCAACCCATAATTATATTTATAGCAATCGATATATTGTTTTAAAGAAATACCTGGCCTACCTGACTTTTGACCTGTATGATTAAGAGTTACATGCAGTGACTTTTATCAAAATTTGTGACGTATGTGTCATTAACTTCCCTATCTGCGTCTGACACTATGTTTCACCTGTGTAAATAAAACGCCCTGTATGGCAAAGTTTGAGTATGCACTTTGGTTACTATTTTATGTCAAACACGCTATCATTATAGATATAAGTATTAGATTTAAGAGTGAATAGTAGTACTTACCGATATGATTTATGATATGTTGCGGTGTACACGTTTACAGCGGATGTAGAAAAACAATGTATAGTATTTGATGCGCTAGACACAAAATAGTATCCACCTTAGGTGAGTGATAAATTATCATCGTAATCAGATAAAGGGAATTCCTATCTGTTGTCACTGCAAATCACTTTCTTAGACAACAGACAGTGGTCTGAAATATTTGCTACTTTTACAGACTACAATCCGTGGCGAAATCACAAGAGTAAAGAGATCAATGTATTGGCGCGCGAAAATAATTCTATTTAATTGTAGGTTCTCACGAAACCCTCTTGAAAAAATGTCTCCATTGAGCGCTTGTTATCAATAGTAGTACAAATTGTGCCGCAGCAGAATTCTGCAACCTGCAACACGTGTTATTGAACGTACACACCGAGCATGACTAACCTTACACAAATAATCCGTACATAAATAGTCCTTACACAAGTCAGATTTATGCTATACTTCTGTGTCAATTTGTTTTCACTTATCATGCGTTAATTGCTATTTGCCGCTGACTCAATATTCTATTTAATTAATGTGTATAGCAAAATTGCCGCAATGATACAAATTATTCGTTTATTTTCTATCCATACTTGGAAAGATACCGAAGAGTACAAACATCAAAAATTACCTTTATGTGAGATAATTGCAAAATACACAAAAACAAATAATATAGATGATTAAAAAATCTTACTGATTGACATCTGGATTTATCCAAACTTGTCCAGAAAATATAAAAACAATGAGAATGAAAACACAGAAATCTTATCAACGGGTATAAATCCTTCACGCCCTGATTTATTCCTTCTTTAGTGACTTTTAAACATAATGTTATCTTATGCACCCTTACTTGGTCACTGAATAAATTACATTCGACGTGCCACCTTGTCTGTTTACACGAATGTTAAGACCTGTTAAAATAAAGGATTGTTTTTTTACTCCCATTGATTGCTTGCTAACAATATCTGACTGGTTCATCAAGAAAACATTATTCACGAAGGTGACGTGCATCACAATATACACACTAAACAAATTAACAAAGGAAGTTTTAAAACAGTTGCAACATTGTTTGTGTCCTAACATATAACATATACAATTTTCGTATAGCTATACTTTGAATCAGGTGAAAAGCTTTTTCTGCCTTGTATAATGGTCATAACGCGTTAAACCATTTGAAATTATTTTAGATTTCTGAAATTACATTTTCAAGGTTCATTGAAGCAATGCGTTCAAATTGCTGTTGCTATTAGATTCAACGATCAAATATCAATTATTTAAATTTATGTTACCTGACATTATATCGTTTATTAATAAAATAATTCTTACAAACCTCAGTGGTTAGTCGTAAATTAGCAATTTTCGGTTATGTGAAACACTCCTCTCGCACATTACAAACATTCCACTTTCAAACCTTACACTTGCAGCTTGACAAACCTTGCACTTAAACCCTTACACTTTCAGTTTTACAAACCTTGCACTTGCAGTTTGACAAACCTTGCATTTAAACCCTTACACTTTTAGTTTTACAAACCTTGCACTTACAAACATTACACTTGCGGTTTTACAAACCTTACAGCTTACAGTTTTACAAACCTTTCCCTTGCAGTTTTGCAAACCTTAAACTTGCAGTTATACAAACATTGCACTTACAAACCTTACACTTGCAGATTTAGAAACATTGCATTTGCAGTAGTTTTACAAACCTTACATTTTCAGTTTACAAACGCTACACTTGCAGTTTTACAAACCTAGCACTTGCAGTTTTACAAACGCTACACTTGCAGTTTTACAAACGTTGCACTTACAAACCTTACATTTTTACAAACCGTGCACTTACAAAACGTGCACTTGCAGTTTTACAAACCTGCACCTACAAACCTTACACTTTCAGTTTTACAAACCTTGCACGTATAAACCTTACACTTGCAGTTTTACAAACCTTGCACTTTCAGTTTTACAAACCTTACACTTACAGTTTTACAAACCATGCACTTACAAACCTTACAATTACAGTTTTACAAACCTTGCACGTATAAACCTTACACTTTCAGTTTTACAAACCTTACACTTTCAGTTTTACAAAACTCGCACTTTCAGTTTTACCAGCCTTGCACTTATAAACCTTTCACTTACAGTTTTACAAACCTTGCACGTATAAACCTTACACTTGCAGTTTTACAAACCTTGCTCTTACAAACCCTTGGCTTGCAGTTTTACAAACCATGCATTTACAAACCCTGAGCTTGCAGTTTTATAAACCATGCATTTACAAACCCTGAGCTTGCAGTTTTATAAACCATGCTTTTACAAACCCGGAGCTTGCAGTTTTACAAACCATGCATTTACAAACCCTGAGCTTGCAGTTTTACGGACCATGCACTTACAAACCCCGAGCTTGCAGTTTTACAAACCATGCATTTACAAACCCCGAACTTGCAGTTTTACAAACCATGCATTTACAAACCAGAGCTTGCAGTTTTACTAACCATGCACTTACAAACCTTCAGCTTGCAGTTTTACAAACCTGGCGTTACAAACCTTACACTTACAAACCTTGAGCTTTTTGTTTTACAATTATGCAATTACAAACCTTAAGCGTGCAGTTTTATAGACCTGGCACTTACAAACCTTACACTTGAAGTTTTACAAACCATGCACTTACAGGCCTTGAGCTTGCTGTTTTACAAACCCTGCACTTTAAGTTTTACAAACCTTGCATTTACAGTTTGACAAGTCTTGCACTTGCAGTTTTACAAACCCTGCACGTGAAGTTTTACAAACAATGCACTAACAAACCTTTCACTTGCAATTTTTCAAACCTTGCACTTACAAACCTTGCACCTGAAGTTTTACAAACCTTGCACTTACAAACCTTACACTTGCAGTTTTACAAACCTTACACTTACAAACCTTGCACCTGCAGTTTTACAAATCTTAAGCTTACAAACCTTACACTTGCAGTTTCACAAACCTTACACTTACAGACCTTGCACTTGCAGCTTTACAAACGTTACGCTTACAAACCTTACACTTACAGTTTTACAAACCTTGCACTTACAAACATTGTGCTTACAAACATTGTGCTTTCACTTTTACAAAACTTGCAATTACAAACTTTCATTTACAAACCGTGTACTGAAGTTTTACACATCTTGCACGTGCAATGTTACAGTTCTTGAACCGTGAGCACCGCTAATCGTGAACTAACGTCATAAAAAAACTTGCAATTACAATAATGACAAACCCTATACAACATAACACATTTGAAATTGAAGTTTTATGTCTCATAAAAAATCTGTTTATAAGTTTTTGTTTCCATAATTTGTATTTACAATATTACAAACATTGAACACCTAACATAACAAACCTTGCACTCATAACATAACGAACCTTGCACATATAACATAACCTCGCCCTTAAAAAATCAAAATCACAACCCTGCACAGGCAAAATTGCAAACCTAACTTTTGCAACATAGCGCGCCTTGCATATATAAGTTTTTAAACTTTGTACTTATAACATGATAAACCTTGTACAGTGCGTAATGATATAAGAAAACACGTCACGCATGCACTTTGCAACCTGGCACTTACTTCAAATAAACCTTTGTACAAAACTGTAATCTTTAAATTTGCAATATTTCAAACCTTGCACTTACAAGATTACAAACAAACCAGCAAATAATAATATAAATATTGTATTTACAACATTGAAATACCCCTTTCTATGGCCATGAAGGGAGGCAACCAGTAATCGAACCGTCCGTCTGTCGCCCATTTCGTGTCTGCTCCATATATCTCTTGAACACCTTGAAGGATTTTGAAATTGCTTAGTAGATGTCTTGAGGATAGCCACATGATGTATGATTTGTTTGGCTCCGTCCAAAGTAAAGCTCACAAATAAGAAACTTCCCCATCAGAATCGTGTTTGGACAATGTTTACATCACAGAGCCACGAATACAGCAAATTGAAATGTTACTATAGTTACCATGAGTGGTCACCGGGTTAGTTGTATATGTACAATAAAACAATAAAAATGTCGATGTAATGTCTGTGATGCAATTCGTTTTACCTATCTATTTATTCACATCTGTCTTTGCTGTCCAATGATAGGATTTTTTTTCTACAGTTACGCGTACAGGTGAAATCATCCAAAACGGCCCCCTCCAAACCGGTTCCCCCTCTAAATCAACCAAATCGGCCGGTCCCGATCTTTTCTCTATATAATTTATCCCTTCACAGCAGATACCTTTGCATGTCGTAACCGGACAACTTTGCCCCACAAAAAGTTAATTTCAACGTAAATTTAAATTTGAAAACCTGTACCCTAAATAATCGGTCATGATCTTACACTTGAAACATGACGAAAATCAATTTTGAGATGTGAAAAAAACGTCTTCGTTATCAACTAAAATGATAAGAATGTGGTAACTTGGATAACTTACACGTTTCGAGCAGGTTTTTTCAATTGTTTGTATTGATCAATTGCCCTTTGATTAGACGATTAAAATTGCGAATTAAGATGAAAACAAGTTTGAAAGATTCTGTCAAAAAATCCCTCCAAACCGGACAAAAGGTCCGCATCCAAGCTCATCCGGTTTAGAGGGGGTTCTACTGTATATACTTTCATGTATATTTATATGATATGGCACCTGCAGAAACTTTTTTTAAAAAACTCTTACCAGGTTGGCGGCGCAAGGGATACGTATCCAAACTTCAAGATGACCCAGATATAGACATGGTATGTTAAATCTCATACCCACACCAAGAGGATGCCCTCCCTATCCAGAGTTCTGGACATTGTCCAACTTACAATATATATTTTATATTAATTTATAACCATTAATTTACATTAAATACCAGACAAACGTCTTTAGTCAATCCAATGCATACTGTATGACAGCCATTTTTTCTTTTAATATTACATTTTTGCATTAAAAAAAATAACAGTATAAACCTTGCACTGGTGACAATAAACACCTGTTTTCTAATACCACTAGAAATACATTTCTTGTAACTTTACAAACGTGCAACTTAAGCACTACAAAGCTTGCACATGTAACCAGTATGTGTCATGTATACACCGCATTTTTTTCCTATTACAAAATGATTGAAAAATTTCAAGTTTTGGATGATAAATGATATTTATCTTATGGAAAGTAGAAGCCTGATTGAAATAAAATTTCTTTAAGTGATTTTTAGGATGTGCTGTTCAAACAAGTGCTGTTCAGGGTAAAACGGGAAAATCAATAAATAGTTACATAAATATGTATAATAAATCTTAACTTGCTACTTCGAGTTTACTCTCCTGCGCATCGGTCGAATGTACGTATATGAACGTTACGTGAAACACTAAAACAGGCTACTTGGATATGCAAAAATGTTCAAACAAAATATAAATCTTGATTATTTACATTCATTCTGTATTTCAACTTGCACTTCAACTTACGTGACTGAAAAAAATATGCAAAAGAGGGAGAATTTGTCATCACGTTATTTTGAAACTATAACCAAAGCATGTAATACATTTAAATGCTCTTGTCCCTTGCTGAATTTGAACTCCGGATCCAAATTCTCAAAGTAGACTCTATCACTTCGCTATAAAGGGTAGCTGAAAGGCAAGGGATGAATAAAGGAGCGGATTAGTGGTACAGTGGTAACGTGCCGAACTGGTAACCAAGGGGTCGCGAGATCGATCCCCGCTCCTCTTCTAACATTACTAATTGTCTTTCGGATGAGACGTTAAACCAAGTATCAGTGCTGCACACTGAGCATACAAAAAAGTCTCTGCCATGGAGTGCTTTCTGTTTCTTGCACTATCCCCGACAACATAAAATAACTAATCTCTGCAGGGGGCTTCAGTCATATGGGCAACCGGTACCGACGATGAATAAACTCAAAATAGGGAGGAAAAGTGACGTATTATACCCCTGCTACATGTACTACAGTAAGACTGCAGACAACAGTAAAGTTAAACCAGAGTCATAAAGTTCCATGGTTTCACTGATGGCCTGTAAATTTTATACATGTCTAAGCATTAATATTGGGAAATAGTAAAATTGTTTTTACAAATATAGAAGATACGTGGGGTGTTCAAGTATGAACGCAAGTGGGTCAATTTTCAGAAATGTTGAACAAACAATGCCAAAATAATCATCTCTATCCTTCAAAATGCTCACCATCATGTAATACACAACGTTTCAGTCTTGTAATCCAAGTTTTAAAGACGTTTTCATAATCTTTTCGAAGGATATTGTTCAGACACTGGAAAATAGCCGAACCGAGATTTTTGCGCGTTTGATATTTTCTGCCAGGAAGTTGTTTTTAACCTCGAAATTAGGAAAAAGTCACAAAGGGCAAGATCTGGCGAATAAGGAGGGCGAGAAACGTCGACAACCTTTTCCTGTTTCAGATATTCGCGTGCAATGGCCGCTTTATGTGACGAGCATTGTCATGCAACAACCTGACACCAGTTGCTGGTCGACGGTTTTCGAAATATTTCTTTAATATATGAACGACCTTGCCTTTGTAAAACTTGGCATTTACGGATTTACCCTTTGGTATTGCAATTTGAATAGCAGGATCTTGATGTGTAAAGGCAATTACAAACATTACCCTTTTGACGCTTATGGTGCGTCTCGCTATGCAAGGACCTTGGCTTCCTTTGGTTGCCCATATATTGTTCTGTGTCTTTCGCTTGGACTCATAAAAGTGAACTCACGTCTCATCGCCAGTGATGATACTTGCGAAAGATCGGTTGTTGTATTCGACAAATCGATCGTTGTATTGAGGGAACTGTTTCAACAAATACTTGCCTATTCTTAGTCGAGTAAGTTTTTGCTATTTTGTAAGGAAATGGAATATCCATCTAGCACTTATCTTTCTCATTTTTAAATCACATCTGAGAATTGTATGAGCAGCTCCTACTGAGATACCAACGCAATTAGCTATATATGCCTAATTGTAAATCTTGCAAATCTTGCATCGGTAGCAATCAAATCCTTTGCTTTTTCAACTATTTTTTGGAGAAGTTGCAGTTTTCGCACGGCTTGCATTAGGTGCATCTTTCACTAAATCTGCACCACTTTTAAATTTCTTACACCACCGTGTGACAGATGAAAAAGAAAGTTCATTGTTTCCATAAATATGACACGTTTCATTAAGGATGTTTTCGCCTGTATGCCAAAAATACTGCGGTTCTTTATATAGGACCGTATTTGGTCAGTGAAAGGAGACCTTTTCCCAACCATTTCAGCTTTAGTGTACACGAGAAGACACTGTTCATCGAGTTATTGTCAAAGCTACACTGAACGGATTAAAAATGTATTGTATCAATGGAGAGCTTACACAACCCTCTATATATGTACCTAAATTGTGCAAATGTGGTTAAAAGCGAGATGCTGGCCTGGTTGCATTCATATTTCAATAACAGTAATTCATTATTTTTTACGGAAAAAATGGCTTATCCTTATCTGAAATGAACCCTTTTCATCTGAAATCAACCGTAGAAAAACAGGTAAATTGATCAAAATATTTTACTTCATAGGTCGTCTAAAAGATATGATGTTGAAATGACATGTAAGTCAAAAGAGATTTGATCTAGACAACTTTCTGCTTAAAGACCAAACTAATACATAAAATACAATGTGGTTTTTATTTTTGATCGAAGACATTCATTCTTTTCAAGGAGAATATCATAAAAGTTTGAGTATTCCATTTCCCTCAAAATAAAATAAATATAGATAGTAAAGCAGCTATAATTTAAGAGCATAAGCACATAGATTAGGAAATTATAGGGTGCTTAGAAATTACAAGAATTACAAGCAATACTCTGGAACGAATCACCGACCGAGATTAGGGCTACCCCAACTGTGCCAGCTTTCATCACTATACGACTCTGGAACGAATTACCGACTGAGATTAGGGCTACACAAACTGTGCCAACTTTTATCAGTGGACTGAACAGGTTTTATGGATTTTAAACATTCAAATTAAATGATTAAGTAAGATCTTTATTAAAACTTGTTTTTTTTGTAACCATCGTATAATTTTAATGTTCCTGACTCGCGCCTGCCTTGTATAGTCAGTATTGACTTTTGGCAGCAATAAGTTGAAGTTGAAGTTGAAGCAAGTTAATACAAGCAGTAAGATATACATTGATCTATATGTACATTATTTTATTCTAGAAAGATATGTTTAATCCCTAATGTGTGATAAACCTCGATAAACCCTTAATGTATTCTTAGTTACATTACTCGCAGTTGTTAGGGTTAATTTAGAATTTAGGAATCATTTACGCATTTCTTTTTAACTTTAATATGAAGGTGTAGTACTTTGTTTAGGCTTTTGAACGCGTTAATAATTAGTTTAATTTCTTCAAGGACATAAGCGCTCAAAATAACAGTTTTGCAACTTCCGGGTTTAAAGTTAACAGGTAAATAGTTGTTAATTTTCCTTATTTTTTGGTGTTTGTCAGATTGAATGTCGGATTAATGTGATATAAATAATCTACTGTAAGTTCAATATTTTCTTGGAAGTCTTTTTTGCATGGTTTATTTTATTTGGGTGTATCTGGATAACAATAATCTGTTGATATTATCTTCCTGGTTCAATCTCACATTCACAATAAACGTGTTCACTCGTTTGTTTTGCGCACTGACGTTTAAACAGCGCTTTCACTGAATTTGATCTCTGCAGCTGTGCTATGTTATAAGAGTTAAAAGTCATTGTGTTAACCTGAAAAAATCCACAGCCCAGACCTGGGTTTGAACTCCGGTCGACTCAGTCACAAAGCAGACACTTAGTCACGTTGCCTTTAAAGCTAGCTGAGAGGAAAGGGTGTAAAAGTGCTGTATTATACCTCTACTAGATACATTCCATCCTTAGAACTGTTCCTTGAATTCTTGCAATACCGAATGTCTTAGGAACTTTAAGTTGCCATCACATACTCTTTTGCGAGTTATTTATCATAGGCATCAAATGTAACCTGGAAAAATCCATTTGCCGAAAGCTGGGTTTGAACTCTAGTCCTCTCAATCACAAAGCCCTCGCCATTAAAGTTAGCTGAGAGGCAAGAGGGTAGAAATACATTATTACCCTACATGTGAACTCTCCCAGTTCTGTTTTTAAGTAATCACTTAAATATCTTAATTTAGTGACAAGCAGACAAGTGAGCATTTATCTGTCAGTTGACAAAATAACTTTCCAGGCTGCATTTCACACCCAGTGCAAGTAACACATTTGTCAGCTCCCTTATAGGACAAATATTAATGTTCTGACCAAATTCTAGCTGTTAAGTTCACTCATTATTCTGTTGTAATTTATAGTTAAGATTCTTAGAGTCACATTTAGGTATAAATAATGTTAAAGTTTAGAATAATTTGACATTTTTCTATGCTAAAGTGGCTTCTATTCCTGTTTATTTTACTTAATTTTCAGAATGCATTGATGTCTTTTGAAGGATGTAACTGATATGAAGATGATAGAAAGAACAGCCGATTTTATATAAAGATCACTACTATGGCAACAAACATGGGTCCACCCATAAAGCCATCAACTGTACCATATTTCTATGGTCGTATTACTCGAGATGAGGCAGAAGAGATCTTGAAGGAACATAGTCTTAATGAAGGAATGTTTCTCTTGAGAGAGAGTATAAATCCACTAGGAAACTATGCTATCAGCTTATGTCATGATAAAAAGTAAGTTTTTCTGCGTCCAGTATGTACTGAATTTTATCAGGAAAAATGTCAGCTTTCCGAAAGAACATGAAATCAGCACTACCTTTACATAAAAGTATATTTACTGCAGAATTTGTGAAAAACTTTTTTTTAATCTAAACAGATTTGGAATTGCTTATCGCTGATGCGTCAGAAGATGTTCACAAGTTGCTGAAGTATGTGATAAAAGATATTAGTTTGATAGGATGACTGTATGTTGACTGAACTTATTAAGTTGCCTTTTTTCTGTTAAAACAGTGAAAAAATCTGCACTAATTGATTATTCATCTGTTGTTGTTTTTTTCAGAGTACATCACTACAGTATTGAGAAACAGACAGATGGGTCATACATGATTCCAGCAGGCAAGAAGTTCCCAGGTCCTGTGGAACTCATACAGCACCACACCCAGCAGAAAGATGGTGTCATCACTCTGCTAACAGTGGGCTGTGATAGACTGCCTAACCAGGTCCCTCTTGCATTTAGGGGAATGACCTACAGTGATCTTGAACGTGAACTCATCACCAAAGCAAATTCTATAAGGGTAATGGGGCCAAATCATTTATTTTAAGATTGTTTAATGTAGTTTGCTTGTAAGAACAAATTCTTGCCACATGTGTAATGAATTTTAATTTTTGACACCAATTTCTGTGATATATGATATTATCATAATTTTTGAGATCTACCTTTATAATACTCTGGACTGATATTGTATTAAATGAGACCAAGAGAAAGAATAGCGTACTAATGAATTTATTGATTTATTATACACAAAGAATATTTGGGAGCTATATTGGATTCATGTCTGTTGGTCGGGCGGTCCGTCTTGGGATCAAGAGAAAGAATATCATACTGGTGAATTTATTGATTTATTATACACAAAAATGCAATATCTTGGGGCTATTTTGGATTCATGTCAGTTGGTCCGTCAGTCTGATCGTCCCTAGACAAAATTTGTCTGAACTGTTTCTCAGCAACTATTTCTCAGATTTTAATAATACTTTGCAAGATCCATGCATAGTTTTGCATATCTTTGTCACATCCCAGTCTGATGATTTTTCAGTGAGTAATGTTCTTTTGATATTTTTGTTCCCAAAGGGAGGCATATAGTTTTTGAACTGTCCGTCCATCAGTTTGTCCGTCATTCCATTGGAAAACTAACATTGGCTATAACTTCCTTATCAGTTAGTGGATTTACTTCATACTTGGACACAACACCCCTTTGGAGAAGACCTTCACACTGTCCTTTGTTTATTTGACCTTGACCCCTGAATGACCTTCACCTTGACAATCCAATTATCCAAAAACTTTAACATTGGCCAGAACTCCCTTATTATTACTTAGACACAAAAACCCTTTGGACAAGACCTTCCAACTGAACTATATTTATTTGACCTTGACCCTGAATGACCTTCACCTTTAAGATTCAGTTGTCCTACAAATCACAACTTTTGGGGCATTGTCTCCTTACAATGACAGTCCTTGTTGTGCATCCATTTGTCCAGACCGTTTCTCATCAACTATTATTCAGACTTTAATAATACTCCGAAGAATCATTAGTATGAAGTATAGTTGCGCATGTTGTTGCCGCATTCCACTGCCTTGATTTTTCACTGAGTTATGGACCTTTGTTTTTTTAGCTCACCTGAGCTGGCTCAGGGTGAGCTATTAGGATCGATGAATGTCCGTCGTCTGTCGTCCGTCGTCCGTTCACATTTAGTTCGTTAACACTCTACTGGTCACATTTTTGCTCAAATTGTCACGAAACTTGGTCAGGATGTTTGTCCCAGTAATTACTCGGACGAGTTCGAATATGGGTCATGTGGGGTCAAAAACAAGGTCACACAGCCTGTATATGGAAAAACCTTGTTAACACCCTAGAGGTAAGATTTTCAGCCCAAATATCCTAGAAATTTGTCAGAAAAGTTCTTTCCATGATTTCTAGCTCAAGTTCAAATATGGGTCATCTGGGGTCAAAATCTAGGTCACAGGGCCCAAATATGGAAAAACCTTGTTAACACTCTAGAGGTAACATTTTCAGCCCAAATATCCTGGAAATATGTCAGAAAGGTTGTTTCAATGATTTCTAGGTCAAGTTCGAATATGGGTCATCTGGAGTCAAAAACTAGGTCACACAGCCTGAATATGGAAAAACCTTGTTAACACTCTTGAGGTAACTTTTTTAGCCCAAATATCCTGGAAATATGTCAGAAAGGTTGTATCAATGATTTCTAGCACAAGTTTGAATATGGGTCATCTGGGGTCAAAAACTAGGTCACTGAGACCAAATATGGAAAAACCTTTTTATCACTCTAGAGGTAACATTTTCAGCCCAAATATCCTGGAAATATGTCAGAAAGGTTGCTTTGATGATTTCTAGCTCTAGTTTAAATATGGGTCATGTGGGGTCAAAAACTAGGTCACACAGCCCAAATATGGAAAAACCTTGTTAACACTCTAGAGGTAACATTTTTAGCCCAAATTTCCTGAAAAACTGTCAGAAAGCTTGTTAAGATGATTTCTAGGTCAAGTTGGAATATGGGTCATGTGGGGTCAAAAACTAGGTCACACAGCCTGTATATGGAAAAACCTTGTTAACACTCTAGAGGTAAAATTTTCAGCTCAAATATCTTGGAAATATGTCAGAAAGGTTGAATCGATGATTTCTACCCCAAGTTTGAATATGGATCATCTGGGGTCAAAAATTAGGTCACAGAGCTTAAATTTGGAAAAACCTTGTTTACACTCTACATGTAACATTTTCAGCCCAAATATTCTGGAAATATGTCAGAAAGGTTATTTCTATGGTTTCTAGGTCAAGTTCGAATATGGGTCATCTGGGGTCATAAACTAGGTCACAGAGCCCAAAAAAAGAAATATCTTGTTAAGGCTTTAGAGGCTACTGTTTCAGTCCAAATATCCTGGCAGTTTGTCAGAAAGGTTGTTTGGTTGTTCAAATTATTAGGTAAGGTTAAAGGTCAGGAAGGCTAAGAATAGATTTATCTTCTGTACCTCATAAAGCCTTCATTTATTGACCAATATCTTTGATATTCGATATATAGGTTTCTTGCATGGACCTCTACCCATGGGTAGGGTTTGAGGTCACTGGGTCAAGGTCACCATAGCTTATAATAGATATTTCTACTTTCTGTCATAGAACCTTTATTTACTGACTGATATTTTACATAATTTGTTTGTAGGCACTTACATATTTTCAATTAAAAAATGAAATACTGCTTAACAGCAAACCTACAGCCATAGTACTCAGGTGAGCGATCCAGGGCCATCATGGCCCTCTTGTTAAAATACATATATTCGTCCATGCTATTTCTCAGGAAGTGTTTTGTCAGAGTTTTATTATACTAGCCTACTTGTGCTGTCATTGTTGTGTTCCAGTCCAGTGAAATTTCCCTGAGTTATGTTCCTTTGAATTTGTACAAGTTAGTCCATGTTTTTTCTCAGCATCTGTATGTCAGATTTTATTATACACCCAGATAGAATTTCTGGGGACTGAATTGGATTCATATGCATTTGTCAGTCTATCTGTCAGTCTGTTCGGCTGGCTTGCCTTAGTGTAGTTGTAGCACATTCTGCTTTAGTTACAGGCCTTTGATGTTACTTTTTTCACATTGAGTCTAAGGTAAGCTTATCAACCTAAGTTATCAGCAGCTGTTTGATTTATGTGAAAAAACGTTTGCTGGAATCACAAGAACTGACCATAGTTTTGCCTATGGTTTGCATATTTCTCACTGATGATTGTTTGTTGAATGACAGCTCTTTGATATTCATTTTTCAGTGTAAGTTTGTCAGCATTATTTTTCATAAACTATCAAATTTTGTCCAAATTCAGCATAACATTACTAAATTAATTAGTATCAAGAGTTGTTCTACTTCAATGATTTTATCCTGAATGCTGACTCTTTGGTGTTTATTCTTCACATTAAGGGCATTCAAAGTTACTTTGTGCTGTCTCTCAGCAAATATCTGTGGGATTTCGATTAAACTTTGCACCACTAATAACTACCATAGACATTTGATGTTGTTGTTGTTTCTTCTTCTTTAAGTCCAGTCTAAGTCTGTGCTTTTTTCAGCAATTATTAATTGGAGTATAATCAAACTTCTTTAGTACTAAGCCCTGATTTGCATGTCCTCAGCATGTAGTTTGTTTATTGAGTTCTGCTAATGTTTTTTGCAGGATGATTAAGTTGTGTGTGTTTATCTATATGGTTAACATATATTGTTGAGTTAACTTTCCATAGAAGTTTGAGTTTAGAATTTTTCAACCAGTTTTTTTATATAATGGCAGACAAACTATAAATGTAGAAATTACTGTGTCTTTAGTGATAGATCTTGTTGATTAATGAATGTATGAAAATGTGGTCTCTGTTCTACAGAAGAAATTTGCAAAAAGATTTCTAACATCTTAATTGGAAAGTCATCATCCAGAATTGACTGTTAAATGTTCCTGAAGTTATATGAAGTTTCTTATTGAAAATACATCTGGTTTTTACTTGTAATTGTTAACTTATATAAATTAGGGAGTGAATAAGGAGCGGGCCTTGGGAGCGCAGAGGGAGCATTTAGTGATCATGGTTGCCAAGGATTTACACACCAAACAGCCATGGTACCATGGGAAGATCAGCCGGACAGATTCAGAAAACAGACTGAAAAATTCAGGACATAAAGACGGAAAATTTCTGTAAGTGATTTTAGTGAACAGACACAAGAAAAATATCATTATTTGTATTTGCCTCCTCTAGTTGTCAAGGGATAGGTCTAATTCAATTTTATTTTCATATTACATGTATGTCATCATTTAAACCTTCCTTATTTTAAGATAACTTCCTGTAGAAATAAGTATAAGAAAATGTCTTAAGGAGACATAGTCATTGGAGGTGTATAGCTGCTGTACATACTGTATGAAAATTTACAAACAGGGAAGGAAGTGTTTTCACAATCAGTTTCAAAAGATTCATTTCATATCGAGCTGTTCATAAGTGCTTCAGTTAAGGAAAAATTGTGTAAGTATCATCCAGTGTCTCTGGGATTTTTTAATTATGTTCACAGCCAGTTATGGAAAAACCTGTTTCCACTATGTATAAATGGCTAGAATTTTATTTTATATCTGTCTTTGCAAGATTCTGCTCTTAATTAGTAAAATCTATGTTAAAAGACCACCTCTGAGGTCCTGTTCAGTATAACCTGTTTGAAAAGACCTTAATAAGATAGATCATATAGGATCGTATAGTTTCGCTAAAATAAGGTCATTGAGTACTTTGCTTTATTATTTTAGAGTACTGGTTTACTGCTTGAGTTAAACATGCTGACTTTGTATGTACGAAATGGAAGTAGAAAAAAAATTATATTAGCTTTTCATTTTGTTGAATATAATCACTGGTCAGCTAGGTTAAGGGTATTTTTGATTGGTGCATTTGAGTAGACTTACAACTTTCATGCAGCCCCTTTACAGCAGTGAAACTGCCTTAAAAAAATTACATTTTTCAGTGTGCGACTGAGAGATGACAAGAAGACATTTGCAATTTGTATCAGTTACCAAAGAGACACACGACATTATTTAATAGACAGAGATGCAAATAACAAGTTTGGTATCCAAGATGGTCCAAAATTTGACTGTATTATGATGGTAAGTTAAAGTGACAGTTTTTAACGAGTGTTATGATGAATGAGTTCTCTTTGAATAGAATCAGTTATTAATGATTAGCTAGATAGAAAGATAACACATTGTGCTACTCTCCCCTACATTGAAATAAATGATTGATAGGTATTAATTGAAAGAAATAGATCTACTGCAGCCTTAGCATATCACTGCTTTTAAAACTTAATGGTAGGTTAGAAAATGCTGCTTAGATGGGTTTGTTGTTATGAGGGAGACATACATTTCAGTTTTGACTACGTTTTTGATTCATGTATCATTGGTCAAACGAAAGTGACTGTGTGAAACAAAAAATTCATACCAATGCACTGAAGTGATCTGCTGTTACATGGTAACTTGTTTAGCATTCTCCACAGACAGAAGGCATCTTTCTGTTGAAGAAATAGTGACTGCACAATCTCTTGTTTTTTAAACTTAATGTTTAAGAAATGCAGCAGAATAATGAAGCTAGAACTATGTATGTGTTAAAAATGTGACTTGGAAAATGTGTTTTGTAATAAATCCAATATTCTTCTCATAACACTATATTTTAGTTAGTTGATCACTATCACAACAAACAAGATGGGTTGTTATGTAAGCTGACAGAGCCATGCCCAAGCCCTGGGTTTAATCCTGATCAGCTTCAGAGTAAGTTTAATTTTGTCTTTCTTTAAGCAAACACTGAAAATTCATTCAACCATATAAACAGTTTATTTTAGACTGCCTCAGAGTTTTATAGACATACTGCCTCAGAGTTTTATAGACATACTGCCTCAGAGTTTTATAAACATACTGCCTCAGAGTTTTATTAACATATTTGGTCAGAGTTGATAGACATACTGCCTAAGGGTTTTATAGAGATACTGCTTCAGAGTTTTATAGACATACTGTTTCTAAGTTGTATAGACATACTGTTCAGAGTTTTGTAGACATACTGCTTCGGAGATTTATAGACATTTTTAGCTCAATTTTTTCGAAGAAAAAAGGTGGAGCTATTGTCATGACCCTCTCGTTGGCTTTGGTTAACCTTTTTGTTCAGGTCTATTTCTCAGAAACTGTCAAAGCTATTACTTCAAATTAAGAATAATTGTTCACTATCAAAATGTGACACCATTTCTCAAGGGCAGATAACCCTCAAATTTATTTTTGCAAAGTTATTCCCCTTTTTTCAATTTTAAATTTCTTGGTTAACCTTTTTGTTAATGTCCATTTCTCAAGAAGTGTCAGAGAATGCTAACAAGTTCCCTCCAAACTTGGAATACCTTATCACCAGCAAGACCCTCATAAAGATTCTTGGTACCCATGTCCCTGGGGTCAAAATTAGCCCCACCCCAGGGGTCACTTGATTTTGATTATATATAGGAAAAAACTTCTAAACTCTAGAAATAAACTATTTACTAACATGGGATGGGTAAGTATTTCCCCCCTCCCCACCTCTGCATGGGACCCCCCCCCCCCCCCCCCCCCCCCCCCACACACACACACAAAAATTACCCCCGCCTCAGTAAAAAAAATGTTTTTTCGTCTTTCATGACTATGTGCTTGCCCTCCCCCACTCAAATTTTTTCACTTTGGCCTCTTGTTTGACTTTGATATAATTTATTATCCAGCACTGAGAAAAGTGGAGTGTTATGTCTGCGGACATGTCTTGTTTATTGTAGTTTCAGTTGCACAGGGAAATTTAATGCATGTAATGTATAGTTGGTATCTCACAAAAGCAGTAATTCTGCATGATTTTACTGTTAAAGATAAGAAGGATGGAAGGTACATGCAAGCTGATGTCAAACTATTTTGTCTTGGAAAAAGAATTGGTATTATTTAGCAAAAGTCTTTTGTTCTTCAAGAGAGCTGTGCTTTGTAGGACATCCAGTATTGTATTTAATTCATTCAGTGAAGAATGATGATTTGCATTTATACCGTATTTACATGTATGTTTCTTTCATTCCAACAGAATACATGGAAAACAATATGGGTAATCTTGATTACTACATCATGAAATCCAGGAATCAGCAACCCAGTTCACCAGCCCCACCCCCTCCTGTAAGTACATGCATATTGAGAGTACCCTTGTATTGAGTTTAGTACATAACCAAGAAATGTCCAATTTTGGGACTTACCTGTAGATTACATTTAGGTTAACAGCATATGGATATACCTAATGAACTATGAAAACAGGAGTTTCTGTTTTCAACTACAGTCATAAATGTTTCTGCATCTCATTAATGAAATATAAGGAAGTTAATAAGTACATTATAGTATGACTGAAATACCTGCTGACGGAGATATCCTTAATCTCTCAACAGTGTATAGAGTAGAAAATTATTTCCAGTGTATTTCTTGCAAGTTTAATGCAGACATTCACATAATGTGACAGAGGTGGATTTCACAAATTTATGTAACTTTGGTACCTTGCATTCATTACTGTAGCTGTTTGGAAATTTCCTGCCTTTCTGTCTGTAATTGGAGATGATATTACTGTATCTGTTGGAAAAAAGGTCAGGTTCCGATTATTCCTGGCATCCATGGTTACATAATCTGCCTACAGTCGTTACTGAAATATGGACAAAAGACATTAAACAGAATTAAACAAAATCTGATGAGTTCAGGTCATATTGTAATCTTGTTTTAAGTGGATAGATTTTTATTGGGCACATTTCCTAAATTAATATTTCATTTCAGGGTGGTGAAAGGCCTCCACCTCTGCCATCAGTGGCAAAACGACCCAGTTTGAAAGAGAGACTAGCAAGCAAAGTTTCAAGGACTGGAAAGAAAAGGGAACTGCCCCCTACACCAGACGAGGCTCAGAGTCGTATGTTAGCTGGCGGAGACTGGGAGGGGTCCCAAGGAAGTATGGCCTCATTCTAACTGCAGTTCTTGAGATTCAACTAACAGCATGTTTTCTTCTAGAAAAATGGCACTCAAGAATTTTTGATAACTACAAATAATTCTTTGAGCAATGTCCTTCATACATGTGAAGGTCACAATAATACTGAGTAAGCTTCATTGACTTGAAAACAACTGTTCAAAGGAATGTGATTGAAATTCCCTACAAAAAATTAAGTAATTTCTGGGATTTTTATCCTGTAGTAAAACAGCCCATTTTCTTCAGCCATAGATAAAAAGAGATGCTTTATCTGTCTTTCTTGTTTGGTTAGAACTTTTGTTAGGAACTTGATGTTTTTGTATTACAGACAGTCAAATTGGTTTCGATAGTCGAAGAGTTACATTACAGCGGCTCGGAATGGATGCAAACAGGTTAGAAGACATTTATGGCAGTGTGCCAAGAACGTTAGCACATTTTGACCTGAAAAAGGATCAAATAGAACTTGATGAAGTTCTTGGTAAGAAAAACTTTATGACCCGTGTATGTGTACATGTATGGTTCTTCTTTCAAATATTAACTTAGTAAGATGTCTGCTCCTGTAGTTGGGTGTTGAAAGGTATTGTTCTTGTAAACCACTATTATGTACCTTTGATTCACAGACACAGGTTAACATTTGTTACCTACTCATTGTATGTGAAAATCTTGATAGTTTTCAAAGGAGTGTAGTCGTCTGGCACTGGTAGTTAGTAGAAATTATTGTTAGGTGTTATTCCGAGATGCTGAGGTAATTGTACTGTTGACGTACGTTAGATAAAAAAATCAGGTTAGTGCTTGCCCCACATTCTTCTCCAATCGGAGACAAGGATTTTAAAATTTTTTGGCTCACTAATCTCATGACATATAAACAGATGCTCTAACATCCTAGTTTCGAAGAGCATACTAGTACACACTGCACATACAGTTATTACTCAAAGACCATGAGGTGTACTCCAATATTCATATATTGTGAGTCTTTTGACTATAACACAAAACATGAAAAAAAAAATGGTGGGATGACTTAATGTGTTACCTGTGTTACCTGTCAGCATTGATAATGTTATGTACATGTGAGGAAAAATGGGCAGACCTGTATAGAGTTTGTATCCTTTATGTCTTCATGATGAACATTTGAATTATTAATTTCTGTCACTGACAAACTGAGAATTACAGTCAAAAGTCTACGGAATGAATCATTAAACGAAATTTTGAATTTAGAACGAAATTTTGAATTTAGAACAAAATTTTGGTGCAGTGTGAAAACATTCAATGGTCATTCAGTACTTTTAGCTAGGAACAAAACAAGGTGTTAAAATTAAAAGCACGATTCCCAAGAAAATTACCAGGGTGTTCATTAATTCAAAGAATCAGGTTTTAGGTTTTGTAAAAGAAATAGAATTATTATGTTGTTTTCAAAACACATCTGAAGGCATATTCTGTACAGTGCAGTTTATGAAACTTCAGGCAAAGTATATTATATATAATTATACCTCAATGTTTTCACCCATGTTAAATTCCTATAGGCCAACCAGTAAGTATTCTTACTGTTTCTAGGAAGAGACAGAGAAATATACATTTTACTGTCGCCACTGTTGCTAAATTTAGATTTACAGATTTCCCGATTACGGAATCCCAGTGTCTGTTTCTATTTTTATAACAGAAGTGACCACCCTGCTTTGCCTAGGGTGACAGTATTCTCCTCAGGTTGACAATATGTACTGTCCCACTCAAAGTCATATGATATTTTTATATTAACTAGATGCCTTGCTGAGCAATATACTTATACAAAGAAAGAGAATTTCAACAGAATGCATGAATGAAATGATTTTCTTTGTAAATCTACATGGTTTTATGTTTTAGGTTCTGGTCAGTTTGGATCAGTATGTAAGGGCATGTGCACTATACGAAGTGGTCAGAAGATTCCTGTAGCTATAAAAACACTGAAACAAGAGGATTGTCCATCAGCTCAAGAAGTATGTAATTTACTTAGTAATATATGGTGCTTTTTCTGAACCCATTTGGTTATTCAGCACGGCTTGGGTAATTCTGCAGTGATTAAAAAAAAAATTAAAAATAAAAAGATTGAACTCTGGAATAGAAAAATGATAGATGAAAAATAGTTAAAAAATTACACATTTTCTGACACTTCATCAAAGAAAGAAAAAAGAGTTCTGTTTTTGCATCATTTGAACATCTAGAAGACAAATCTCTACTTGGTCTGTTCTGACTAAGACCTGGTTGTTATTTTGGCATCCTTTTATCAAATACTTTAGATTTAATCATTTTACATCAACCAGGAAACAAATTCTTGCTACGGACACTAATCCTGGTTACTGGCTCGTCCAAGGGTTCAAACAGGTACTTGTGTACAAAATGTAAAATGTGGAAAGGCACTGGAGATTCTTTGCCTTGATGGAATTTTAAGCCAGCAGCCTCTGAACTAGAAGTGTCGAGCTCTACTTGACCAGTGCTTCTCTTTTCTTCCTATTTTTTTCTTTTCCCTTTTCCCCCTTTTTCTACAAATGAAACAATACTGAATGTGTAAGGGATCAAGTCCGATTGTAAAGCCGCTTATTGTGTTTTTTCTTTCCCAGCTGTTTGTTGTTGAAGATGGAATTTATAGAACACTTGTTAAACAAAAATGGTTGAATGTTTTGTTTCATGATTAAGTTAAATTGAGCCAAACATGCATACAACATTAATTTTGATAATAGTTTTCATTGATAAGAATTTATTAAGATTTTCATGTAGATTTATTTTTTTATTTATCATTTGTTAAAGAATTATTTTTATGTGCAGAAAAAAGTCCATTTTACCCTGACATATTTTTAAACCTTATGCGAAGAAGTGTGTTTACATATTTTACATTGTATGCATTGTAATGCCCCCCATCAAAGATGAGGGGGCATATAGTTTTGCAAATGTTAGTCAGTTGGTTGGTCAGTAGGTTGGTCAGTTAGTAGACATTTTGGTTTCCAATCATTATCTAGAGAACCCTTGGACCTACCTTCCTCAGACTGGGTATATATGTTGATCATGACTAGTAGATAACCTCTATAGTTTTTCAGGTCACCAGGTCAAAGGTCAAGGTCACAGTGAGTTTGAAAAGCAACACAGATTCTGATAAATACCTGTAGAACATGTGGTCCTAGATTGTGCAACCTTAGCATGTAGGTTGGTTATGACTAGTAGATGACACTTATAATGTTTCAGATCACCAGGTCAAAGGCCTAGGTCACAGTGACCTTGAAAAGCAAAATGATGTCCAATTAATAACTATAGAATGCTTGTGCTCTGGTTCCTCAAACTTAGTATATAGGTTGGCCAGTACCAGTAGATGACCCCTATAGCTTTTCAGGTCAAGGACACAGTGACTTTTTATAGCAACATATTGTCCGATCAATATCTATAGAACGTTTGGGCACAGCTCCTCAAAACTTCATAGGTAGATTGGTCATGGCAATTAAATGAGTTATTAGGTCAAAGGTCAAGGTCACAGTAACTTGAAAAGCAAAACAGTTTCTGCTGAATATCTAGGGAATCCTTGGGCCCAGGTTCATCAGACTTAGTATGTAGGTTTTTCATGACCAGTAGGTAGCAACTATTGTTTTTCAGGTCATTGGGTCAAATGTCAAGGGTCACAGTGTCCTTGAATAGCAAAATGGTTTCTGATCAATAACTGTTGAATGCTTGGTTCCAGCTCCTCAAAACTTCATGGCTGACTATAAGGATAAGGTGCTATTGGGGCATATATGTTTTACAAACATCTCTTGTTTTGTCTTTGATATTTCAGCCTGAGTTGATCAGAGAAGCAAAAGTAATGATGCCCCTCAGTCACAAACATATTGTCAGAATGATAGGTATGCTTTTATAATTGTTGTAGACACAGTAGATACAGTGGAATCTCATTATTAGTCCCCTATGGGTGTTCATTTAGTTTTTTTCCTTGGATCAAAATTCTGGTTGATGTGGAAATGGAAATAGTCTAAATATGGCTTTAACGGATTATTCTTTTGCAAGGCAAAAAAGGGCCTGGTACATGTATTTTCCAGAAATGATGGTTTGTATTGTAGACTCATTTATTTTACATCAGTTGCCATACAAGTTTTTACTACTTAGATTTATCACTCTCAATGACTGCTTCCTGGGTTTCAAACCAGTATTCGCACAGCCTGGAGGAATGTGAAGATCATGAGAGAATCTCGCCTCTGACAGGATTTGAACCCGCGACCTTCGGATCCGGAGCCCTGGGCTCTACCCCTGGACCATGGTGCCTCCTGAAAAATGATGGTTTGTGTGGGTAGACAGTCTGTCTGTATAAGTGCAGTAGAGTTTGAAGGCCTGTAATGGAATGTAATGTAAAAAAATAAAGAGTAGATTTGTACTTAACTTTTACCTTTCTGGAAGGCAAATATTTCTCTTGCACGTAGTGCAGACCATAATTAACTAGACGTCCATACAGTCTGAATATGGTCTGAATATGGTCTGTACCAAAAAAGTCTTTCTTGAATACGTCTTCATTATACATGTAACTTCATTTGTTTTTCAGGGGTGTGTCGATCAGAAAGTATTATGCTAGTGCTAGAGTTAGCTCCCCTTGGCCAGTTAAATAATTACTTACAAAGTCACAAGTAAGTATGCAGATATTAAAATTGATATAAAACAGAAAGTACGAATGGTTTGTTTTGTTAACTTACATGGAATATGGTAAAATGAACTTGAAAAGATATTTGAAGAAAAAAACAAACAACAAAATACATGCTTTCTCAATAATGTGAGAATCTACGATGAAATTTTCATAGAAATATTTATTGTTCAGTGATGAAATTATTAAGATGTGCTTCTCTAAACAAAAAAAACTTAATTATTTTTCTATGTAAATTGCAAAAGTTAGTATACCACATATATGTATGTATCTTCATGGTACTAAGTTAAAACTGAAAACATGTATCAAGTTTACAACAAATAAAATCTAAAGATTTTAAGTTGAATTTAGAATTTGATCAAAAAATTTAAATATATTATCTCTTGTTGCAAACATTTTATATATGTAAACAATTCCAGCTTGACAGAGCTGCCATATTGACTCAGTGATGACATCACTAATCTTGCAGTATGCAAATTTTTCATTTATAATGAGGTACAATGTTAGCCTGTCAGTATTAGACCCATAAATGGTAGCCAGTTTCTTCCGTCACTTCCAGTTTACTTTCAGTGGAAAAACCTGTGGTATTTCTCGCTTTTATGTCAACAAAATAAACATTACATTCAAGGTACTATCAACTGTTAACATACTGAAATGTGAATAAGCAGAAATAGACTATTTGGAAGAAAAAATATATTCTTTAACTGTTTCCTGACAAATAAGTCAGCTGATGGTTGTTTAACAAGATAGGTACTCTTGTATTTACAGTTTTGATGAAAAAAATAAGTTAACTTGGATTATCATATAAATCTGGTATGCTGGGGTAATGGAAATACCATGATAATGCTTAAAAAGTAATGTGGAGTATATAGCCAAACCCAATTCTTTATGTGAAGGACTGGACTATATTTTAATAGAAAACATTTTTTGCTTCGTTGCATTTTTCATTTTGACTAGATTAGTACCATAGAGACTAAAGAATGTTTTGATACTAAGCAAAGCTTATTCTGTTGTGATTTATTTGAAAGGGATTCTTCTATTTACTTACCCTTAACCACGAGAGAGTTACCTTCATGTGAACATTTCAGAGAGACAACACAGGCAAATATAGTCGAATTACTATGGCAAGTTGCCATGGGGATGGAATATCTAGAGTCCAAAAAGTTTGTCCACAGAGACTTGGCTGCCCGAAATGTGTTACTTGTGTCAGAACATTTTGCAAAGATCAGTGACTTTGGTATGTCCAAGGCCTTGTGTAGGGATAATAACTATTATGAGGTAAGGATTGTTTCCTTTGCTCTGTCAGTGTGTAGCTGAAACAGTGATAATGATCACTTGAAGTATGCAGCCATCTTCTGAATACATTCACTGTTGTTTAAAACTGAAAGGCCAGATATATAAGTATCTTTACTTCTGCAGAAAATATATATTTGTTTCAGATGATATAATTTTGTTTCCTTAAGGTCATGTGACTGTACACAGGGGAGACTATTTTTGTCTCAGTCAAACAACTAAGGTTGGAATTCAGGAAATGTTAACTTTAACAGGTGTTAAACTGGCTTCATTTAAGAATATTTGTCAGTTATTACAAGCTCCAAATAGTGTCATTGTTTGTACTTCATTACTATAGATGAGGATTATTGAAAAGAAACTTACAATGTTTTCTACCAGTTTGTTACTGTTAAGTGATGATAAATTTGCTTGAAGAGCTAATGATGAGTATGACTAATGAGCCTAGCAACCAGCAAGGTGTTACCAGTTAAAATTCAATAATAATTCGTAAGTGCCGGAGTAGAAGATACACACTGTGGCATATAAGTTTGTCAGTGCTAAACAGGTTTCCTTGATTTCTGTATCTAACAGGCTAAAGAAGCAGGCAAATGGCCATTGAAGTGGTATGCTCCAGAGTGTGTGTACTTTTGGAAGTTTGATTCTAAGTCTGATGTTTGGAGTTACGGGGTCACAATGTGGGAAGCTACATCATATGGGGACAGACCTTATAAGGTAAGAGTGACCTTTTCTTTTTCTGTCAAGAAGATGTTGCCAGAACGGTGCAGGGATTGAAGGTTAATTTCTTAATTATTTTGATTTAATTATTCACGTGTCTTTTATGTTATTTTGATTCTAGTTTGGTAAAAAAAAAATCCGCAAAAAGTTGATGGAGTCAAAAAGTGTAAAACATGATAAGTATCCCATAGTAATAAATATGCATGTTTTACTAAAAATATATTACAGCCATTTATTGAGGAAATGTGTTCATATTTGTGTAAGTTAATTGTTACAAAGTTTCTCTGATGTATCATGGTATAAGTAAGTTATAAAACACAACTCTGAGTGAGAAGAGTAAATTTGAGGTTGTGTATATATGAAGTCAAGAAAGTAGAAACATAACAGTTACATCAACAATCGAATCAAATTTATACATGTATTCAGCAAAGAGACTGATGATAAGTATCTTTTTCCAGAGGATGAAGGGCCAAGAGATTCTTCATTTCCTGGTGGATGAGGGTAAACGTTTGACGAAGCCTGACAACTGTGATGATGAGGTCTACAGTGTGATGATGCAGTGCTGGGAATACGAGTAAGCAGTTTACTTGTTTTAATGTTGACTTCCCTATATTTTGGAAATAGACTAGTCCATCTAACTATGTAGAGTGTTACATCTATCTTAGTGCCTTCTGAGGTTCTACTGTTGGGTAATAGGGGAGTTACAAGTTTTCAATTTTCTGTACCATGCTGTGTAGATCTTTCTGGGTTAAAATACAAATGTATTTTTCTAAACGTCCTAGACTTACGAAGCAGTAAATGATTTTATTGTAGTTACAAATTGTGCAGTGCTTTAAGAATAGGATTTGACTATGAATACATAAGCCCAGAGAATACAGGCCCAGTCATGATATAGTGTACACAGTGCACACTGAAAATGAGTTCTGAAGGCACATTTTTACCACATTCACTTTGGCTGATGTTTAATGAAAACTGTGACCTCTATAGTGACAATAGCTGATGCTAAAACATCGTCTGGTTTGTTTTCTGGTCATTCTTCAGCTAGAAGGAAAGAAAGCTATGTACAAGTATTTGAATTCTAGTCAGACCATCCTATCCATGTGATTAAATCATAGTTGATATTCTTAACACCTCTTTGAGGTTTTACACCTTTACTGTGAATAGCACTCAGACCTCAAAACCAAACATAGTTTTGGTGAAACCATACTATTGTTCATAGTCACCAGAGTTTTTCAAGAGAAGTCAGCCTTGATTGCTTGAAGGTTTCAAGTCTTTTAAAATGTTATTAAATTGATAAAAATCATTTGATTGCATATAAAGGTAGCTGTCATTGAGTACTTATGGTGATGGTAATTATGATGTGATCTGAAAGTGCCTGGGTTTGCCTGTCAAGTTTTCCTTCTCAGAACATATAAAAATCAACTGTTATATCTTGAAATATAATATGGGGGATCTTATTTTTCACAACTGACTTCTTCAAACTGAGTTTTATACATGAGCCATATTTTAGAGGAGTAGTGTTCGAGGGGTTAGAGCATAGGACTCCTGATCTGGAGGTCCATTGTTCGAATACCACCAGAGCGTGAGTACTGGTTCAAGCCCAGGAAGCTGTCATCAAGCAGGTTTATCTAAGTGGCAAGAACTTAATTCCCAATCAATGTAAAATAAATAAGTCAAAAATAAAGAGCCATATTTTGAAAAAACTGTAGATTTTGGTCATCTTTATGAATGTGTGCAAAATTTGACCAGATTTCTGAACATTAACAGTAAAACAAATTATTATTAGATTATCTGGAACAGAGCTTGAGCCAAACTTAAGGCTGGATGAAAAGTGAAAATGTTACTTTCATGTGATATCTGTTTACTGGTAGTTATAATTTTGCATTTTAATGTTGATTGAGCATAGAAACTCCATTCTGTTCGATAGAGTCAGAAAATTGAGATGCAATAGTTTATTATTTATTGATAAAACTTACACAAAAAAATTAAAGTATATTTTCTATACTTTTTTTTTAAACTGGAAAATCTTGAAAAAAGAAATTTCATTACAGTAAAAATTCTAAATATTTTCTCAAATTAAGAAATACGTGCTTGCCAATCTTTGAATGTCATAACGCTATTGGAAGTTCATGTGTGTATGTTCTTTTCCGTAATAATATTTAATCTTTTCCAATCTGTCAGTGCATGTTTTATTCTGTTTTCTTTCAGTAAGCATGACAGACCTACATTTCTCGAGATAGCGTCATATATGTCCTCAATATATAAAAGAATGGCCAGTGAGTCACACAGCTAGCACACAAGGAGTAACATATTGTGATTAAATTTTGGTCTTCTCTGCACCATTATTTGTATTTAGTTATTTTTTATTTTCTGTTAATTTGTTACACAACAGCTTGTATGATGCTGCATTTCAAATTTGAAGAAAAGATGGTTACTCACCTTAAAATTTGAAGAAAAATTGGTTACACACCTTTAAAATTTATGGGAAAAGATAGTTACACACCTTTAAAGAAAGATAGTTACATGCCTAAAATTTGAAAAAAGATGTAAGGATAAGTGTTTGATATGTTACTAGCAGCAAGAATAGTCAATAGCCACTTATATTTCTAAAATTATTTGAAAATGATGCCTTTTTTCACAGCTTTTTGGTTAAATTGTTTTGAATGTACATCTAAGTTTGATGGAATAGATAATTTGGCTACTAATTTTTACTTTTTATTACCGTATAGCTGCTGTTAAGAGTGATGATTGTCATAACATAGGAGGTGAAAATCATTGTAATTTAATGTCCATCCACAATTTATTTTAATAATTCAGAAAATGTGGATAAGCAAGAAAGCAGGAATTTAGTGTTTAAGAAAAAAAATCAGAACATTATTTTCTCTTTGTAACTTTAAAGTAGGAACATTGAGATACCAGAGTTATGTCTATTCAGAATGTCTATAGACAGGAGTTATTGCCTTGTTTATGAGGATTAATACTCTTTAAGCCTTCATGTCCATTATTTCTTTGTTGTTTTATGTAAACCTGCAGAAACTTAAAATTTCAAATATATATATATATGTAGATTTATTGTATTTTACATCCATATTTTTGATACAAGCATTTGTTTATCCATAAATGCTTTTTAGTCATAAATGCTTTTAAGTGGACTGAGTCTTGGAGAATAATTCCTCTGTTTGCAAACAATGATTTTTTTATCGTTTGAATATGTATGTCAATCATAAACATAGATTCATCCAGAACTTCCTCTCTGTATTTTCATGGACAAATGTGTTTTTATGTGAATATGGTCCTGTGTAATTGTTACTTAATTTTAAGCATTCTGCAAACTAAAGTTAATTTAAGTTAAATTTAGTTTACAATATTTGAAAGTTAATAGAGGGGCAGTTGGTGGTTTTTGTATTATGTTACATTATTACAGATTGAAACAAATATCTTAATCAGTTGAACCTTTTCCAGAAATATGAATATTAGTATGTTTTAAAAAGAGTTTTTGCTCAAGGTTTTTGACAATCTTAACTTTTGAACATTTTTCATTTGCTTCAAAATTTATTTGTCGCTATGGAAAAGATGAAATACATAATACTTTTCAAAGCGAGGACATTTAGAGAAGAGAATAAAACCTTAAGTTGTATGATTTATATTTGAAAAATGTTTTTACCTTTAGTACTTTAAGCTTTACCCTACAAAAATTACAGAATTGGCTTGTCAGTCTTTCATTTCAGATGGACCCATTTCACTATTTTATTGGTATTAATTGAAAAATTACTTACTGAACAGTACAGAAGATGTTCAGACAGCATGTATTATCATAGAAGGTACGGTATATGGTAGTGGGAAAGGCAAAAATGATCAAAGTATAAAATATTATACTGATCTGATTTTGTTTGGAAAAAAATGGCTTGAATTATGTCCCTTGCTTGATACGATTAGAGATCTTGGTTATTTTATGGTGTATACAATGCTAAAATAGGCTTATGCTTGTAAGAACATGATTTACAATTTCTTAAACTTTGAAGTTATATTTTAAAAAGACAAGAGCAGATTTAAGAATGTCAAAATTAACATAGTACAGTTCCATCATGACTGTCCACCATTGTGTTTTAAGTGTTAATTTTTTTTTTATGTGCTATGCTACATCAGGTCAGGGGTTATAGAAGTTTGTATTTTTTTAATGAAAATTATGCTTATTTTATAAAAGTCTATATTTTTGGAACTTCAGTAGAAGATTGCTCACTGCTTCTGAAGCTTGATAATATTTTGAAGTCTGATTTATCACTTATTTGTCCTGTGTACATGTATAAAACTCAGGAATTTAACTGCCAGAACATTTTGAACTATTTATGAATAGTCATAACTCTTGAAAGTTGACCACACCTGAATGCTCTTTTATTATGTTCATGGTTGTTGCAAATTTAGATATACATTAAAGCGCTAGTTTAAAGATAAAAAAAGTCGAAAAAGAAAATATTAGTCCATGGAATTCCATGGATTTAATTCCATACCGACTTTTGGTGAAAACTGAAAAGAATAACTGTTACAGTAGTCCTGAATGGTTGGTTTAGAGAATATTTACTTCAGCTTGTAGTTGGAGTATTCCAAAAAAAAAAAACACCTAGATTTTGGACAATTTCGAAACTGGCAAAAAAAACCCCAACAGCTCAAAAGCACTTGGATTAAAACAGTAGCTGGAATGGCACAGTGTTTTTTTTTTTCAAAAACATCATATGTAAAGCAAGGTACTATTTTCTGCAACCAAGGTTTAAATCTTTAGGAAACAGATACTTTTCAATGGCTGAGTAAAAGGTAAGCTGTATACTAGTAAGTGCACATCTAAGGGAAGTAACTCTGACTTTGATGATACAGTCCTGATCAGTATGAAATTGTTAACTTTCTCTGTTTGATTGAATACATTTTCCACTCACCCATAAAAGAATTCATGTATATAGAAAGGTAATGTCTGTAATATTGAGTGATATTTTGTTTAAGTTTTGTTTTACTGTTAATGTTGAAAAATGATATAATTTTTTTTTATCATTAAGTTTAATAATTAACATTAAGTTTTGATGTTATCATATAGTTAAGAGTCACTCAGGCCATGATGCAGTAGTTTTAGATGAGAAATACTAAAGACAGATTTATTATTTGGCATATTTTTCATAAATGTAATTGCATAATTCATGTAATACTTTAACATGTGTCACAATATTTTTTTCTCAAGTGGCATGGTAGACTAGTAGTGCTAGAGTTCTTCCATCTACTGTGATAATTTTGTTGTGTTGTTGTTTTTTTCCAAGCATAATATAAAAACAATCATGTTTCTATTCTGTTTTGATGAATACAGCATAAATAAAATCTTACGTACTTGTTTAATATGTCCAACTTGTATTAAAGATTGAGAATTGTTAGTTTTGCCTTCATTTTAACATGTTAAGTCATGTAGCTTTGTTAGAATCATTGCTAGGACCTGCATTATGTGTTTTCATATCCCTACACAAATTACTTGAACGGAATATATTCTCTCTGTTTTGACGGTGACTTAAAATATGTATTATTAAACAGAAACAGGTGTTCAGAATTAATGATAGAAAAAAAAGTAGTTTATATATTTTCATACTTTCTGATGTAAGATTTTGATGTATGCATTTGTTTACTTCTGTATATGAGTTTTGAAATGTGGTTTATCATATAACTCCTTTAATATATTGTTTTAATTATGCAAGATTTCTATGCCATATATTCATAGCATGTTTGTTTCTATGTTATTTTATTCTCAACAAAACATACCTTGTTCTATCGTGTACCATAATGTTTTCTTTTTGTATTACTACAAATGAAACAGCATTGTTTACACTTTCTTTGTTAAAAGATTTTGTGTTAAATGTACATTATTACAGAAAAGAGTTCCATTTATATTCTTTTTTTTTTGTAAAATATTTCTGGTTTTTATTAAGCAGAAGTGATATATTCACAGACAACATTCCAATTTATTACATTTCAGTATTTCTGCATTATTTCCTGATCTGGTTAAATAATGACCAAAACATAGAAAAAAGAGTTGCATAATTTTGGGATATCTGGCATTAAATTATATTTAAAATTCTTCATTAAATTTAAGTATAGTTAACTGCTGTATTGTATAAATTAAGCCTTTTGGTATAGTCTTATAAAATAGTTAAATACATATTTAACGAGAATTTTAACTTAAAATCACATAGTTTTCCCCATAACAACATAGTGTGACAAGATATGAAAATATGAAGTCAGGTTGAAGTAGTTCGGCTTGAAGATATCCCATTTTAATAAAATGTATGCATATATATATTGGTTTATTATTTCATCCAATTTTCAAGAGATTATTGCTCATGTAATATTGTCACTGTTGACAGTGTATTTATAATTTGTCGTCTGCTGCTGGTTTTTTGGTTTCTTTCTGCTTAAATTAAATTTAGGAATATTAAAGCCTTTTGGTACAGGAATCATTTGTAATTTGCCAGCAGATTTCAGTGGTATCAAAAACAATGTGAGTATTTGTAGGATGTGACATGTTAAAAAGAAATTCCTCATAAAAAGTTTACTTTGCTTGTGACCTTGACTCGTCTGTTTATGTTTATAAATATCTTTAGGAAATAATGACAACCAATACTGATGTTTTGTTTTACTTATAAACAAGTCTTTGTTATGTTTATTTTTGTAAAAAAAGGACTATTGGCAGGTGCCTTCTCTTATTATCATGCTGTAATCTACAAGCATCATTGTTGCTGTTATCTTTTGATAATAAATATTTTCATACTTTATTTCCAGGGGACTTTTTTCTTCTTTCTTTTATTTATCCATTCTGCCTTTATTCACATTCCCAGTAGTTTTATAAGCAATTTTAAACATAAAAAGATCTTAATCTAGCAAGATTACTTGTTCCAAAAACTAAAGATGGTCTTTGCATACTAAAATTCAAAATGGCAAGTTAGATATTTACAATATTACTGTGTTATTTTTCCAACATGACTGCTGTTCAATTTAACTTGTCCACCTACTTAAGATCCCAAAACATGATTGACGTGTAGCGTAGAAAAGTTGACAAAAGAGATATTGTCTGTCTATAGAAGACTTAATATATCCCCAGGTAGAATATCTAGAGGCTATATTGGATTCATATGCGTTGGTAGGTCAGACGGTCCATCTGTCTGTAGATGATAATTTGTCTGGACTATTTCTCAGATTTTACCAAGCCTAGTAGTGCATATCGTTGTCATGTCCTACTCTGAATTATTTTTCACTGAGATATGGCCCTTTGATATTTGTTTTACACATCGATTTATCTGGACTGCCATCAAATATTATTCAGATTTTAATAATACTTTGCAAGAATCATAAGTACCAAGCCTAGTTGTGCATGTTGTTGCCATGTTCCACTGCCATGATTTTTCACTGAGATATTGGCCTTTGACTTTTTAAAAAACATAAATTTGTCCAGACTATTTCTCAGCATCTATATGTCAGATTTATATAATACTTTGCAAGAATCATTAGTACCAAGCCTACTAGTGCATGTCATTGTTCCAGTCCAATGTATTTTCAATGAGTTATTGCCTGTTGGTTGTTTTTTTCCCTTTTAAAGGGTAACAAGTTTGTCCATGATGTTTCTCAGGAACTGTATGTCGGATTATTATACCCAATAATAAAATTTCTGGGGTTAAATTGGATTCACGTGTTTGTCGGTCCGTCCATCTGGCGAGCCGGCCTTAGTCAAAAGTTGCACATTTGTAGCACATTCTGCTTTTGTTATAGGCCTTTGATGTTTTTTTCACATGAAGGTTAACGTAAGTAATCTACAAAAATTATCAGCAGCTGTTTGATTTATTTGAAAAAAGTTTTCAGAAATCATTAGAACTGACCATAGTTTTGCATATGGTTTGCATATTTCGTACTGATGATTATTTCTTGAATGAAAGCTCTTTGATGTTTGTTTGTCATTAACACCAGTTTATCAGCATTATTTTTCAATAAATAAAAAATTTTGTATAAATTTAGCTGAACATTACTAAATTAATTAGTATCAAGAGTTGTTCTACTTCAATGATTTTATCCTGAGTTCTGGCTCTTTAGTGTTATTCTTCACATTAAGGGCATTCATAGTTACTTTGTGCTGTCTCTCAGCAAATATTTGTGGCATTTCAATTAAACTTTGCACCACTTATAACTACCAAAGATATTTGATGTTGATGTTTCTTCTTAAAATCCACTGTAAATTTGTCTGTGCTTTTTTTTTCAAAAAATTATTGATTGGAGAGAATCAAACTTTTTTAGTACTTAGTCAAGATTTGCTTGCCCTCAGCATGTAGTGTTTATAGTTTTGCTGACATTTTTTGCAGGATGGTAAAGTTGTTTGTGTTTATCCATATAGCAGACTTAAACTGCTGAGTTAACTTTCCACAGCAGTTTGAGTTTTGAAATTTTCAGCCATTTTTTTATATTATGGCAGACAAACTATAAATGTAGAAATTACTGTGTCAATGCATAATCTGGGGGAATTATCCACCTTAAGTGATAGACCTTGTTAAATCTTGAAATGGAAAATAACTATTTGTAACAGCTTATACGCTGTCTTATAACAGAAGTGACAAAAGACCATTGCTTTTTAAATCATGGACTGCATGGACTTTTGAAAAAATCACTTTCAGTTACAACATTTTAACGGCAGCGAGCTGTTTATGATAGATAGTTGAAATGAGAGACAACTACTAATTTCTTGTATGGAATTCAACTGAAATTAATTAAATATTCTTTTTTTATTGCAGGAAGACAAACAGGCCTACATTTGCAGAGCTAGCATCTGAAATGAAATTGTTGTTCGGGAAGTTGTCAAGGAAAACCGGAGGAGACTCCTACAATGAGACGCAGAATTCACCTGCACCGACGTACGTTGAGTTTAACTGACCTTGAGAGTTCAGATAATCAAGGTCTTACAAAAGGTCAAAGATCAAAAGCATTTCTTCAAAAAAATGTTTAAAGGCATAGTTCACAGATTAGATCCATAAAAGTAAATATTGCAAGTTAGCAGGCGAGAAAAGATTTTGGTCATATTGATAAAGCGCCTTTCTTTTTTTATTGCATTTTTACTTGGGGTGTCCCAAGGGAGTAATAATATGCTCGTTTTCGTTTTTCATTCTTGACAATGTGACGAATATTGTTTGCACACACTGACCAACTGCTATGATATTTGCCTTTCATAATTACGGATTTTAGAAACTAATTTTTTTAGATGAAAGACTATTGCATTCTCGGTTAAAAGTTGCATCGTTTGTTTTTTTTATCAAGTGTAACTGACTTTCAGAACTGTGCATGGTAATATACTATTAAATGTTTCACATCATTATTTGTGCATTTTTATCAACTCATTCATAGGGAAAATCTAATTATTAATCTTTATGGAATAAATTTAAAACCTTAATATTTGGACATGATTGACTATCCACACTACTGTATCACTCCTGAGACGTTTCTTACAGTATCAGGTGGGGAAACTCCGTAGTTACGACGTAAACTGAAATAAATTCATGGAGAGGAAAAGGTATGTAGTTTCAAAAGACTGGCAATTAAAGGGATTGATAAATACGGCTGAAATAATGGTAAAATGACCCTGAAAACTTCAACCTTTTCATGTTTTTGTAGAAAAAACAAACGACACCAATCGTTTAAACTTTAATTAAATCAATAAAAAAAAAAGAAAGAAAAGTTTTACTCCCATTACATACAACCGCTTATTGTAGAGAGCGTTTAATTACTGGCTCAGTTTTCAACATTAATTTCATCTGTTATGCATCTTCGTCATTTAGACCGCAAAAATAACTAATCGACAGAGTTGTCGCAACCAAGTGGCTCTGGTTTTAGAAAACTCGGAAATCCGAAACAGTGCATGCTTGACGTAAAAACAACAACAGTTACGCTCCTCTACTGTACTTATATTTGATCTGGGTACCTTCTGCTAGTCGGTCAAAGAGCTTGCATTAGCATTCAATCTAATGGATAAATGAAATATTGAAAAAATATCTTATATTCTGGTTTTATCAATCATTTGTTATGATCGAATAATACACAGAACTAACAATTGTAGCACTCAAGTTCGGACGTCGGACGTAAAGGACCAGTATAATGTCAGATAATAGATTATGTAGATATCCAGATGTTATTTTCATTTAAGAAAAAAATCTACATTGAGAAGAAAGGTTTTCGTGTCACGGAATAAATCGTGATAGCACGTTCCCCTTTGTACTAAATCATAAGTAGTAGAAAATTATACATGTATCTACGTTTGCTAAAAAAGGACTAGAAAACATATAGGACAACCTTGAACTGGCTGATAACTTGTTTTGCTGAAAGATTAAAAATCTTAATCCTTAATCTTTCATCGACGTTAAATTAAAAATCTGACGGAGATTAAATACCATTGTAAGGACGAGTACCTTTCTCAAACTAATAACCGAAAAGTGCTTTATCGAATCCCTGTGTAGATTTTAAGTAAACTTAAAAATATTATCAAGCAAAGATTGATTTCGATCAAAATATTGCGATCAAAACATATTTACATATGGAGAAAAAGTGAGGTCATCTCTGATATATTTGTGACAAAATCCTTGTGTTTTGCAGCGAGCAAAAAACAAGACTATGTTAAATTTGTTGTAAGATTTATAAAGGGAAGACGCGCTGCTTGTTTCAAACAGACTTGTATAGATCTTAAGGGTGTAATTTAACACTCCCTTTACAACGGATTAGACTTTGTCATATGTCTGATAATTATACCCATTTCCATTAGCACACACAGGTGTAGGCCTACGAAAAGTTCCGGGTTCGAATCTAAGGCGGAAACATGAAAAGTCTTTTGGCAAAGAACCAAAGCCACACGTGCCTCAATTCAGCAAACTGTTAATGGGCGCTGTTAATGACTGCCTCTCTCATACAGGACTGGTTCCCGATAATGAATAGTCTTTCAAAAAGTGACGTGGTTAAGTGGGGAGAATTAGCTTTGTAATCGTTCTAAAATATACATAAGCATTAAATGACCAAACTTACAAAATTTTGTTCCTACCTCTGGAATCAAGTGTTTTTAAGATTTTCGCCCAAAATAAGAAGTTATTTATCCAAACACATTCTGAAAAAAATTTTTGTCTGGACTCTTTTAAGCTGGAAGGTTTAATGCCAACGGACTTTAGAGTGCCCACATTTCTGCGATTTTCGGTTGTGAAATGGACAATGAAGAAGATTCGTGGACGAATAGAACACTTTGTAAAAGTCCCGTTGAAATTCTGATTTTATTTCATAGGTTTATGTACCATATAAATAAAACATATGAGTTATTTATGTACACCTATATAAGACATCTGAATAATACAAAGAGAAATGCAAAAGTTATATTACATACAGCACATTGTCAATGATTATAGCTACAGACATACAATAACATACATAATTCTACGAGTAAAACCAATAAATTTCTATATAATTCCTAAATAACTAAAGGGGAATTTTCTAACAAAACATTTTTGAGCAAAAAAGTAATCAAGAATTGAGTATGAAAACATGACATCAAAATGTATACACACACCTTGTGTTCCTAGAAGAATTATAAATAGAAATGTACAAAATGACACGATGCAAAATGATAATTGTCCACTTATGTTAACACAGTTGCTTAACATACTAAATGCATAGTAATATGAAATTAGATATTTTTATTACATGGAAGATTATACTGTCAATGTGATCCTATTCAAACAAGATTATGACACCAGTCAATTAATAACAATATACCAAAGTATCGATTCAAATTGAGATAAATTTTACATACCATTATGATATAACAGTTTTTCAAAATCGAGCTAAATGCATTTGCCAGACACCCATCCACGCTACTTAACACTTACCATGCTAAATCATGCATTTTCCAATCTGGCCATATCCATTCATTGTTTATGGGGGTGCTTATTGAAAATTTACTGATTGAATGGTGAATAATGTAGACTATGATCAGCCTGCGCGGATGTGCAGGTGATCTTTTTTTTTGCATATCAGACAGGATTTTCTACTGTTTACACCGGTGCAAGAAAAACCCATCTTACACCCCCAATGTAAGATAAGTCGCATGCTTTAAATGGCGTCACACCGTTTTAAATGAAGTTGGTAATTCATACGCTACTATAAAAAATAGTGCTGAATGAAGATATTAATTATCTTCAGAAGACAGCCTCGTTACCATCCAAAACAGTTACCCTCGAGCCGGATATTCCCGTCTGTACCGTCAACCAGTGTAAGATTCTTATAGCCTGCACTAGTCGTAAAGGTAGTCAGTTGCCTCCAGCAGGGTAAAAGTTCAGTGCAGCATAAATTATCTGAAGCACCTGTAATTATGCTATTAGAGAATGTCAATACTGTACTTTCTGAGTTGCAAAATGTGTCGAAAGTAAAAGGATGTCTTTTTAAAGCTAGGAGTACAGTTCGAAAGATTTCGAGTACCATAACCGTTCGTCAAGAATTTTACTAAGGCTTGTTTCGTTTCTTATTCAAATTCCAAATAACAAAATTTGAAATAAATCTGACAAATGGTTATCGATCAATTTGATATTAAAGAAATGTATAAACTTTTGTTGCGCCAGACGAATGAACTTGCGCTCTTAAAAAAATCGTTATACGCGATGTTTTACTGATTTTGAAAAAGGAAAGAGTCATTAAACATGGAACTAAACCTAAAATCTTCGATCGGGCGAAAAGAAGTTTCTTTATCTAAATCAGAAAAATAAAGATTTAAAATTATCATGTCTTGAATTCAAGCGTCAAAGAAATAATTACTGCTCTGTTTTAGGCACCATTATCCTCCAACTAGATCTATCCCATAAAAATATAAAAAAAAAAAAAAAAAAAAGTATCAAATTGATTGCCTATATAAATCTAATTCACTTACTTTAGGAAAAAAGAAACACATTTTTTCGTCTCGTTGGAGTTGGATGGAATTCTTTGCCCTCAGGAATAATACTAAAGAAATATTCTATATAACTCTATAATTAAACACGAACGGCCGTAAATTAAAGTTTAGGCGATCAGGAGTTCGAGTAGTCGATAGTTCAAATTGTCGGTAGAAACTGAAATTACAAACTTATACTCTTTCGGACAAGACATACATAGGCTACATTAATGGTTTCAGTTTACATTAGCTCAACATAAAAATGCATATTGTTAAATAACTAAGCAACACAACTGTTTTTATTTACAAAATGCAAAAAGAAAATTAATTTGAAAAATTGAAAGGTTAATATGCTCAGGATAGAGCAATATGCTCAGCGAAGAGCAATAATCTCATCTTGGTTAGATCTCATACTCATTGAAACATTTTGCTCAAATACAGAGCAATCCTTTTCAACCGCTTAAGCTAATGAATTCACTTGTTATGACATAACATGTTACAGTCCGTAAAATCGCAAATCAAAATAAAGTCAGAATTTAACAGAAAATGAAGTCATATGGTGCAAAAAAACAACAAAATTACAAGTTTCACTTTTAAATTAAATTGCTTTAAAAGCACTTTTCATAAATAAAAGGACAGATATTTGCGCTCTGCCTTCAAATAGTGATACGATTATCTATGCATTTTGAACGGAATTTCAGATTAAAGACATGTCGAATTCAGCACAACTGAATTTGCCCAAGCAGATCAGAAAATTTAAAAGAGGTCAATTTATACTCTTACTCCGTTACTCATATATTCGGAGGCGTACTAAATCTTCGAAAATTTCTTTTTTCATCTCCACTGGATACTAGCACCTGATCTTCGTGTTTCAGAATAGGTTTTGGCGTTGTTTTCATATAAAGTCGTGCGTGATGCAATTGTTCCGTGTGTGGACTAGAGGCTAGTTTTGAATTTTCTTCATCAGGCCAGTGCACGTGCGACAGAGGTTTTGGAGATTCCATACGGACACTTTTTCCTTTTAACTTAAGCGCAGACTTTGGCAAAGGTGTTACTTCCCCTACGAGAACTGGTTCCGGTTCTTTTGTGGAAGAGTCACTGGAATATGATCCGATGACATCATCAGTACTATCTGGTTCGTCATCATGCTTCAGAAAGTCACCAACAAGTGTTTGAAATGCATCCGAACCACGCGGTATCTTTGAATTCGCGAACAAAAGCACTAAGTCATGAATTTCGCCTTCCGCGAGTGGTGTCTCCGCCGACATTTTCTTTTATCAAATGACACAGAAAAATGAAAGCAACCACTTCGGACGGTCACTTCTGATTTTCAGCCTTTGATTTTGTGCAGTTCTTCCTCTCCCTTCTATCACTCTTCCCTGTCTTGGTTAATACGATTTATTCGTTTTGGACCACAAATATATTGTTTTTTTCAAGGAATTAACAAGAGTCATCCAGACTCCTTTTGGTGACAGTATCAGATTCTACATGTTAATACTTAATCCAACATCAAAATAGTCACCGTGAAACGACGGGCACTTTATTTTAAGCAAAATATTTGTTTGTGTGTACGCGATTGATTCCAATCTTCAGTTACTTCCAACAATTAACTGTTAAAGTATTCGTTCAAATCAGAGATATCCATTGACTCACGAGAAACCTCTATTTGTTTATCGATTTCTATTAACAACTTTTCTAATGAACGAAATCAATTAAATAAGACAATATCGTATTGTATTCTTTTACACAGTCACTAATATTTGAGTTCAGACTAGGAGATTGAATCCACAGAGGTTAATATTGGTATCATATTACAAAGACGATTGTCTACCTGCGATCTTTATTTGTTATAAAATCACAATTGTGAATCGGATACCTTCGGCCTTGTCAACCTATTCCAAAGTTTTGAAATTAAGACTTTAGATATGACTTATTTATGAATTAGTAACTTAAGGTATTATTTTGAGTGGATGATTGTTAAGGCTTGAAAATCTTAAAACCGCGATCAAGACCTTTTAGATTCTATTGAACGAATTGGAAAATGGATTAAATTGTTTTTGTACGATGAATATAATTCAAAGTCGGTCATTAGCAGTCTTTGCCAAAACGGATTTGAAAATACACAGCATAACAGAAATCGTTTCATACAATTCTTTTGATATTATATACTGCTCAAATAATTAACACAGAGAATTCACTTACAAAATATAACTTGGTGCTGGAAAAATCATCACGGTTGCCCAGTCCATTTTAGCATGATGACCAAATTATTTTTCCCACTGTTTTCAGCTTCTTCGTCGGAGAACTGGTCTCGAATTCACAAAAAAGAAAAAGTTAAATAATTTTGCATTTATATTCGCTCAACTGATTTGATTTGTTTTTTTTTAAATATGTCACGACAGAAAATATACTTGAGTAAACAAATACATGAGTTATTACTTACATACATTTTTAAGTGAAATAATTATGTACCACTATTTTCTCTTGACGTTTTTGTACCATAATTATGTGTAAAACTATCGGCCTGTCTATGGTAGAAGGATAAAATATAATAAAGAAAGTAGTTTGGAGTTAACATAATATACTCATTTGAGCAAATACTTAGTATCTTCGTGACAATATGAACAGGTTGATTTTCATAAAATCCCCATCAAGAACAAGTGCAAATATACTTGATAAAAACTTTAATAAACTGTAAACTAATTGTCAATCTTATTAAGAAGAAATTTGCTACACTGACTTCCTTTTGACAGTCCTTGTCTAACACATGAAACGAGAGTCAATTTCAGAGTTTATAACAATGATTAAACAACTATTATTTGTACATGTTATTTTGAAAAATCCTGGCTATAAGGAAAATGATTGTATCGAGGGATAAAAGCGTAAACGTGTTATCTGCTCTTTGATTTTATAACACTTTGAACACTTTCGCATTCATCCCGTGTCCTTGTTTAAATATAATGATAATACTGCTCTAATTCAGTATTTCAAATTCTATGCAAGAGACAATTATTCCATGCCATTAACCAGATAGGAAAAAAGAGGATTATTTTAAACAAAATTGAATTTCATACACGCTAGCAAATTTTGTTTCTCAGTTTGGTTTTCTGATGTATTTAGAATTGCCGGAAATATGTAAAATGTAGAATTATAAATTCACATGACATTTTACGGTAAATGAGTTTATTAGTACCCCACAACCTTCTGAAAAAGTACGGTTTCGTAAATCAAAATGCATATATAAGACAAATAAGAATTAATAAAATTAATGATAAAAAACTTATTTTTTTAAGTGATCCATCATTTTTAGCCACGTAAACACCATTTAACTTGATTTGCTTCATTTTTTTATTTTTCCCCCTAAGAATAAAAATCTCAAAATGTGCAAGAAAAAATTAATTCGACAGACCTTGTCAAAGTATCTTTTTTTTAACTAAAACATAATTATATAAATTTAAATAAATAATATCTTATTTTGTATTGGTTTCATATTCTACAGAGTTACAATTTATATCAAACTATATATATAGCTAACAGAAAAAACTGTTACTTATTATTGTTATAACTTTAAATAAATAGTTGTAAAAGAAGTTCTTTAAACATATTATATGCCTTTAACGAATTATCAACCTTGATATTCAACATTAGGTAGTTGAAATTAGAAATAGTATCATCAACCCTGTGTAAAACTATGCACTGATGAGACGTACGCTTTAATCCTATGGACAAATAGCTTAAATCATATATCCGCTTAAGTGTGATCCGTTGTGTATCAATATCTGTAAATCGAAAAAACATTTTATTAATATGTCTTAATGCCAATTAAATACTTCCTTTTCGAAAAAAGTCGGCACAATCCGATTTTTTTGTTAAAAAGAAATTGCATACGTTTTCAAAATGAAACTAAAGTCATGATAAACCACGTGTATGTACTAAAATATGATTTTGGCTTTTTCAAAAGGACAGCGGAACTACTTTGTTTCCAACTGCTGAATATCTATGCGATCCTCTCGTGTATTTCTGATACACAGAGCGGAAACGATAAATATACGCGGACAGACAGACACATGGACGTAAAGGCAGAATAATTTATTATTTTCATACCTTCGACTGCATCATATAGATGTTGAATTATTATCATTATTACATTTTATCATCATCATCAGCATCATCATCATCGCTATTATTATTATTAAATAAAATTTCCAAGTATAAAAACTTCTGAATCTTCATTTCTAATTCAATTACTAAAACAAAATTATTTTAACAACAAAAACCACAAATATAAACTCCGTGGTAAAACTCTACATGCGACTGTTGCCAGAATTTTTTTGATTTTTTTTTTTTTGATTTTTGATATGCTCAAGCCGTGGCCACTTTCTTCATAACAATTAAAACTATTTTACAATTGTTAAAAATATGAATTGAAACTATAACGTTTAAATCATTCTTAAATTTTCGTGAACTGCACATTCGTTTGTTAGAACGCTAAACGGAAATGAGATTTTACAAGCCGAGTTACTAAAAGAATAAGGGAGATAAGCCAAATATTGGGCATTGATAGTTTGTTGACAGTTTCCACACTTGAGCTATGATAGACTACATATATAAATTATCTATGTTTTAGTAACATATTGGTATACGGAAACATTTTACGTATTCGTACTGTTTCAATTACAAGATATTTGTGCGAAAACTCATTGACAATACCGCTCGCGAAACACTGTAATTTGGCTAACCAGTAATATTTTGTAAAATCGGTATGTCTTGCTCACTGGTAAAGAAATAAATCAGTAATTGCAGTGTAGTTGTTTTTACCAAGTCATATTAAAAAAACAACAACAACTGAGGCTTTGAAAAAAAATGAAAATCAGGAGTATCATATTGACTCATTTCTTAAAGTCACATGAAAATTTAAATATTAGTTTGGTTATATATCTAACACACTCTTTGACCAGACACTGGCAGAAAAACAAGATGGCTTGTTATATTCTTAATTCTTTGAGACTTATTCAAAAACTCGATACGACTATTGTGTAAAAATAAAACACGTTTATTACACATGAATAAAAATGCTAGTAGACATAATAAGGTTTATACCGAACTAGTGAGCTAAATGGTGGGGCATGGGGAGAATAGAAACAAAACTTAGAATAGACAAGTCCATTGAAATTTCTGTATTTACTTTTATAAGGTCCTATCAAGTATTAGTGTGTGTGGCAAAGCTAAAAGGGGAAGCTCTGACTCCTTACATCCCTTGTAATTAACTTTTCTTTCTTTTTTCTATGTATGAAGTAAATATTTTCAAAACCGAACGTAACAATGTCAGTTACAAAAAAATAACCTCTAGTTTCGAGACAAGAAGTAAAACAAGATCTCAAAGGAATAAAAAAAGTCCGGTTTTATAGTATCAATGCATCACTTGCAGACGGTACATTTGTATTGATACTGATGCAGCAGACGATACCTGTATATTTTCCCACGTTTTTGTTTAGATTCCACACATACCTACCTGTTCAAAGTGTTTCCTCAGAATCAGACTCTATCCTATATAATTACCTTAATTACCACAAGAGGTTAATTCAGAAACAAAACACGTGCTCCGAGTGATTTTGTAACAATAACCAGCATTTTGTTGGCTACTAGGGTGAAGGATTAATCGCTACGATTTTAGAAACTTTTAATATTTGTTGAACGCTATGTAAATTAAAATGTTTTCACATTAGGAAATTTCATTTAATCTTTTTAAAAGCAAAATAGGCAATTAATGTCCTGTGTAATTGGCAAGTAAAACTACTTTGTAATTTGAATTTAATGTCTTAAAGTATACTCATGTATATTTATCTTAGGCATTGTCTAATTGAACAGAATGATGTTTTGCTTTGTTTTATTTCTTTTTTGTTGTTAAAATTAATACAAAAAAAAAAATAAATGAAATGTTTATCCATCAACAAAAATGTCTTTAAACATATTTAACAAGCAGCTATGTTGTAAATACATTATACAGTTATTAGTCTGAACTCTGACTGTTGTCAAAGGTTGAGAGGTGATTTTAAAACTGTAACGACACCTAGTTTTGATAGTTTCCCGGACTCTCATGAAATAATTGTCTATTTACCTGATATCATTCAAATAATATATACATTTTCTCTTTAATTTGTTAAATTATCAGTACTAATTGATACTCAATAAGCATTTATTATTTAATAAAAATGGTATATTTTTTTCCGGATACAATGTAAATATTTTATAACTTCCTCTGAAATCTGTTGGATTCCTGCTATCACCACCAAGAACACCCTATGGTTACAGTATCTTTGTAGGTCACACGTCAATATACATATACAAGGAGGACAACATTTAAACTAACTGATTATGTCCTGTGCACTGAGTTTGCTGGACTTCTCAGAAAGAGTAATTGGTTGTCATATAGAATGTTTAAACACAATGAACAATGATTACATGAAAAAAAATTTTTGACGTTAATTGTCATATTGAACATACATGATGATTTCGTAAAATTGCTATATTTATTAAGTTATATAACTAACATTATATAATAAGACACACAATACAGCGTTTTTAGGATAAGAGAAAAATCTGAGAATTTCAAAGTACTGAAATAAAAAAGTGAAAAAAGAACGTGAATTTTGCCGAGTGTTTGCATGAGTCCATATTGTAGTAACATACTCCTTAGTATACGGACGATACAACCAAGTTTGTGTGGAACTTAGTATCGCACGGTGACATCAAAGCAAAATTTGTTTCCAACAATTGCAAGTTCTGTATATTTCTCGGTCTCTTGCTTTCTGATGTTATTGATATTTTCTATACTTCTCGGGTTAAGAACTTCATTCTGTGTCTGTACCAAAAAACACATCGCCGGTATTGTTTTCGGTTTGAATGTATTTATCATTTGTTCCGCTAAAACTATGGAAGGAAATGGACCGGAAATTGAATTGCAGAAAATTACATTTTGGTGAACCGTTACCATGGCAACGATTGTTGTGGTCACCAGAACGACCACACACTGACGTATTGGCGGAAAACATAGGAGTTTGGAAAACAGTTCCCGTCAACGGTATACCCATTGTTTTCTCATCAGTGTTATAAACGAGAAAATCATGTTGCACAAGTTATTTTTAGTAACAGAATGCTGTGAAAAGAATAAAATTAATCCGCTTTTGAAATTGTAGTATATAATGTTTTGTCTTCTTTCATCCGTCGATTAACTTTTGAATACCTCAAGTTATTATTCTAAATTTAACTTTTGCCAACATAAACAGTCTGTGAATGCATAAAATGTTTCGTCATTAGACCTACATTGTTTTTTTCGGTGTACTGTGAAAAAAATGATAGTTGCGTATCAACAACAATTTCTCATTTTATATCGATGTCATTGTTTTGAAACCTTTGTATTAATTTGTTCAGCGAATCATAATCATAAGCATAAAGAAAACATGAGCTAATTGGAAAGAACATATTTGTTCAAACAATGATACATAAATGCAACAACCGAAGTAAGATACATGCATTTAACAGCATGCAGAAGGTCATCTTCTAGTAGAAACCATAGAAATTGTTACATTTTGTTGCCATGTCCTGTTTCTGGGATAAGTAATTAATGATGATGTGATTACAACAAATAGTGATCATGTAAAAAGAACAAATATCTGAGACATCAAAAGCACAGTTAAGTATGCACGTCGTTCTAAATTCTACGTCACGAATATTTTACTTTCTTTGTTTTTGTATCCGACAAGGCTACCTGTTAAGAATACTAACTGTCAAGTTTAATCGTAAAACCTATGTCAGGAATCGTACTAGTATTCCAGATAGCATTTGCTTGTGATTATTTTAACACAATATTCCGTCATTAAAATGTATCACTGCAGTGTATCTCTAGCACACTTTAATGTTAACAGTGCTTTAGTTAATTATTCTGTCTGCTACCTTCGTTAATTCATTTTCCGAGCATAACAAATTTTCAAAAACGTGCCTAAGATTTTATTATTTGTAAAGTACACAGTATCTGAATTATTAGTTTCTTTTTTTTATTTTTCAGAAAAGACCCTATCGGGAACGGAAGTCAGACGTCGTAGGTTAGCATGAAGTTATAAACCATACGGGGAAGGGGGGCTGATTGAAAGCCTCGACACAATTTCGAAATGATCTGTTATGGTGAAAAGTTGTAATCCTATACTTAAAAGACCTTTTCGAATGAAGACACATAACCTAATCCAGCTTATGATTTAAGAACAACCTGTTCAAAATGACATAAAAAGATGCTGCCTTTCTAAGAAAGTTGTATCTCAAAATACAAAAATGGAAGATTTAAAATGTGTGCAAAAAATAACTCATTATAGATAAATCGACCACTGGTTTAATAAATCCACCACTATAAAAAGCCTAAACCTTCGGTATCATGCAAAACATAGAGAAGGATGTAAACAGAAAGTTTAGGAAAGAACAACATGATGCCAGAGTTGACACAAGCCGCACAGCTGTTGTCATAAAATTAGTTTATTTTTTTAAACAACAACACAAACACATACAGACGGCTTTGCAATATTATATGAAATATAATGATTGATTGTTGCAACAGTATCTACTTTACATTATCGCCTTCCAGACATTGAATAAACATCTAAAAGTAGTTCCATAATGTAACCTTGCATGTTTGTCATCATTTCTTGAATAACTTTTCTTGAACTTTTGTCAAATGAGTTAAACATATGTTTCTTATTAATCTTTCATCGCAGCATACACTGCATCGAACAAGCAAGCCAAAACGATGGTTTATCGATATTTTTTTTGCATTTGTCGCTTCGAACACAGAATGTCGTTTATCGGAAATCAGAAAAAATAAACAACAAAAACAAAAATTCGAAATTCTAAAACATAACACATTCTTTATTGTTTCTATTCGTTTGAACGATTCTGATATATGAAACTTCAGTAAGAGGCAAACAGAAATTTCTTTGTCGCTAGCACATCTTACCCGCGCTTGTTTGAAATACGGGATCAGCACAACTGCACATGTATGAAGAACTAATCTGTTTTCTTCATCTACATGTATAAAGAAGTCTTGATAAAGATGGATTTTGCCAATCCTATCCATCTTAAATGGGACCTAAAAAGCCATTTCTAAAACCCTGCAATGAAAAAAAGCAATAGTTTATAAAATTGTACATGTGTTATGTTTAAATATGTCAACATTTTTCTGGTTGTTTTTACCTTTTAGGTTTATAAACTCACTAACACACTTGCACTTATCTTATGAAGTCAGAAACAGATATTAGCCAATGCCATCAAAAGAAATGCAAAAAAAAAATCCCCAACTGTTCTTACCATCGTATGCACGTAGAACAGGGACTTTTTTTGTAAACAACCAAAAAAAGTTCCTTTTTCTTTTGTCAAAAAACTAATAAGTAAAACAATGCAAGACTAATACTTGTGCTATCACGTGACAATTCTTCTCCGGAAAAATCTTTTGTTACGTTTAAATACAAAAGTAAGCTGTCGAGCTGGACTGTACAAATGTATTTGTAGAAGGTTCGCCTATGTGTTTTGGATTTGACAAACACGATTTATATGTAAGCAAATTCTTCATATGTCAATTCTTCTTCTTTTTTATAAAAAAATATAGCCAAATTTCAAAGCTCACATTGCACTGGCGGCAGTTTGTCATCTATGTACTTAGAACTTTAAAAATGAAACATTTATAGATAGGTAATTAATTGCTTGTTAAAATAGCTTGCAATCGTGTTTACAAAGAGAAGTTCAAAGGCGTTTAGTGACATATAAAACTAGATGCCCACGGGCAACATGTCGAGCCAGACAGGTGTCAAAGGACAAAAGGATAAAAAGTGGAATAGCCCTGCAGTTATGCCCGTTGTACAGTGTACTTCAGCTTAATATCCTATATGTGAAGTTTCATGAAGGTCTTAGCAAAAACAATTGAGAAAATGGAAAAATAACAATGGAAATTAATTCAAAAGTTTCAGCCAGGCAGAGTTAATGGTGATGTACTCAGCACTTCCTCCAGTTGTCCTCTACACCTGTGTGAAGTTTCAGTATAACCTCTTTTATAGATACTGAGTTTTGCTCCGGACAAAAAAAAATAAATGAAAGGAAATAATTATAGCAATAAATAAGAAAGAGTTGCACAGTGCTATTCGACCTTGCTAAGATCTATTTACTGACAAAGTTTACATTATGTGGCTTTTAAACTTTAAGAGTAATTGTCTAGATAAAATTAATATATAAACATATCTCTGTGACCTGGTTGTTGTTTGCGACACGCCGTCTCAACAAGGTGATCAAAAGTGCCAACGTATTTAAAATCGTTCTATGTAAGTAGAAGTTATGGCCCGGACAAGCAAATATGTCTACCTTTACGCTGTTGCTTTGACCTTGACCTTCGAGGTTAGAACCTAAGAGTGACATGCCGTCTCAACAAGGTTATCAAAAGTATTTAAATATCCTTCTCTGCATGTAGAAGTTATGGCCCGGACAAGCAAATCTATCTACAATGTTTACCTTTAAGCTGTCACTGTGACCGACCTTGACTTTTGAGCTAAGGACTTGGGTCTTGCACGCGACACGCCGTCTCACCAAAGTGATCAATCAAAAATGCAAAGTTATTTGAGAATCTCCATATTTATGGCTATGTTATACCCCAGAAAAACTCGGACGGACGCACACAACGCACGCACATACACCGAACCGCCATTGTGACAACTATGTGGAGCTCACCGTAAACGGGATCGACATAAAACAATATGGTATTCATTCAAATTTAATTTCTATACTGGCAACTCTTCCTGCTGGTCTCTGACAAAACCACTTGTTACGCTCCTGTAGGAAATAAGTTGAGACCCTAGCGTTAATCCTGTCAGAAGCATTATTTTGCGTTTAATATGCAAGTTATCATTTAACACAATCCCCCGTCATTACAGCATATTACTTCAAGGTATCTTTAGCTCGCCTTGACTTAGAAAATGCTATTAGTAAATTATCATGTCTGCTACATTCGTTAAACAATTCTCAGGAGATAACAAACATTCCAAAACATGACTTAAAGTTTATGATTTGCAGAGTGCACAGAACCCGGTAACTGTGAATACATTTGGCAGGAAATACATAAAATCTAGACAGACGACCTCTGTTTTTTCCCACTACATTTCTAACACTTGTTATAAGCGATGTTATTGTCAAAAAGAGTTTAATTATAAAAAATAAATAAATAAAACATTGCATGCCTACCAGTAGAAGACCACAAAAAACAACTTTGAAATACTAATTATGTTGATTAATTGTTGTTATTGTCACTGTTTGTTCGTCTCTCTGTACAAATTAATAGAAATTAATAGAAACATTAAGCAACAAGTTCCTCATGTCCACATTCAAAACATTGAATAAACATAATGTTTATGAAAAGAACTTACGTAATTTAGTGTGTATGCTTAGATAAAGTCCTTTCTAACTTTTTCAAATGACTTAACAAAATTTTATGTAATTAAGTACTCTTTAACTACCACACGTTTTGCAGTGAACAATCTGGGAAAATGTGTTCATAGTCCGTCTTTTGCAAATATGTAATATTTTTTGTGTGTGCCTGAGACCTTATTATTATCAATCAGTTGAAGCTGAATTCCAAGGCATATGCATATTGTTTATTTGTTTAAATGTTTAGTAATAGCTTATCGAAATTAGGAATGACATATATGGAAAACTAATTTTGCACGGGCAAGCAGAAAGAAAAGGCGCCACTTCGATTTAGGTTATCACATCGCATCTTATCAAATACTGGCGTTGAACACACACATTATAATTCATATGGGATTGATAAAAGAAATCTGTGTAAATACACACGCGCCACATCAAATAGTTTCAGTGATACCAGACACATTTTTCTGCAAACGACATCATAGAAAAATGTAAAAATGTACATATGTTTACCCTGTTACAAGCTCACAAAGAATGTCGGCTATGAAGAGGGTTATAGGGGAATATTACGAGAAGAAACAAACTGACATTATATTTTCCTTTTTAAGATAAATAGACAAACTTTATCCCAGTGTTAAAGTGTTAAGACAGAACAATCTACTTGTCTATAACCTACAAAATGGAATTTTAGATATCATTTTTCAATCAAACAATTTAAACAATTAACTGTTAACAATATCTACGGTCACTTCAATGAAGATGCCGTATTTGCAATCTCCAAAAGAGTGACATGATATAATTGTTTCAGCTATTCAAATTATATTTACTGCAGATGTTTTAATTAATGTACTTACGTTAAACGCCTTTATCAAAAAATGACATGTATCACCTATTTTATGTTATACTGCTTTGAAATAAAAATTTAGAAGAGAAAAAAAAAACATCAAAAAAATCCAAATTCGTTCAGGTGTTTTTACTGAAACCTTCACGAATCATCTACTTATTTGGTATGTTTCACCAACATATTCTAATCATGTATTTTAATATGTTTAAAATAAAAACAACAGTAAGAACAAGCATTGTCTGTAATTGTTATGACACAATTCTATCATCCGGTTGCATCTTCAACTAACCTTAACTTGGAAAATGCTTTTGATAAATTGTCATCACTACTACTTTTGTTCAGTCGTACTCAAGGGATAATAAATATGCTATAAAATGGCTTGAATTTTATTATTTGAACAGTCACCTTTCACCTAAAGTCATAAAAATTCAAGAAAGGCGATATGTTATTCTCTCTAACAACATCTATCATACGGCTATCATACTGAAATGTCTTCTTCAAGAATAAGCTATTTTCATCCAAATCTGTTTTATTAAACATCTGATTAGGCAAATAAGCTGAATTTGGCAAGATAATCTAAAGTTTTTATTCAGAACAAAATGACATATAATAAGTAGATGGAGAGTTATTGAAGATGGATGCATGACCAAATAAGGATATAAGAACGGATAGAAGGTGTTTTTACAAGAGAGAGAATTTCGGCTAAGTAACCATTGTAAACTTAGTAGGAAGCAAATTAAATAGTAGCTAGCAATAGGTGACATTGCAAAAAAATAATCAAAAAGACAGTAGCAACAACAACAATGAAACAAAACAAAAAAAATTTTTTTTTAATTTTCAGGAATGAAATACCATTGTTCTTTCTTCATAAAAATTCATACAAGAATTCAAAGAAACTTGGTAACCGTAAGCACAAAAAATGTTTCAATATATACGTCTGAATATTAAAGAAATGATAGACGATTAAACATAAAAAGTGAGTAAGCTAAGAACTAAGATTAATAAAGAAAGATAAAAGCAGGAAAAAAAGAACAACACAAATATGAAAAACAGTGTCTGACTGCCGTCATAAAATAATACTTATATTTTCTCTTGTTTCAACCTCTTTGAAATACAAAATGCGATAACGGATTGATGTTGCTGTTTTTGTTCTCTTTTTCACCATCCAGATATTGAATAAACACCATTTCTACAGCTGTACTTAGGTAAAATTGTGTACTGATCTTTGCTGGAACAGCTTCCTCTGAAATTTACAAAATGGTTTAATTTTTTTTCTACGTTATCATTCAAGCAAGAATTTTAGGTAACAAATGTCTTTAAGTGTACATCCAGCTGTATGTAAAGCTAGGGAGTTATTTCAGGACAACACAAAAATGGATGGAAATAAAAAGGCATTCGTAAAAGATAAGAAGCCAGTCAGTCTTCTCCTGATTCATAGAGCTCCTCATAAATTAAACAGTTTGACCATCATATATACAAGTTTCTTAAACCAATACCTTTTGGAGAGAGAAAAAAAAGCATCTCTGATGAAATATACCCGACGAAAATACTGCCTTCTTTTACTAGTTGTTCAAGAGATGATCTTACAGTTGTTAACAACACCGATCCTCTGAAATCGCCGCAATGAAATTAGGAAAACTAGATAGCAAACGCTGTACCCGGGCATGTGGTTCCATTCACATGGAGCATAAGTAATGTGCTAATAATTTGTATTTATATATAATCAGAGTTAGAACAACAAACACCTATATAGATGCACAATCTAACAGAAAAGTAGGCTTCAATGATAATGAAGCACATGCACCTTGGTTACCTTATTGCATCAAAGAAATTAATATAAGTCTTACGAACTGACATTCAAATGTTTTAGGGAACTAGGCTTATTTTATGAAATTTTGATGAAAACATACATAGCCTGTGTGCGCCACACATTAAGGCCAACAATACCAGAAGCAATCTTCAGCAAATGACATAACAGGAAATGCAAAGAAATGCGCATCTGTTCTTCTCAATGCATGCGTAAGTAGAATATTGGCTTTGTAGAAATTATTTCAGAAATATCCTGTATAGAAATAAACTAACGAATTATTTTTGTGTGGATTTTTACTAAAGTTAAACTGCGTGTCGACATATTCTAAGTAAAGAAAATCAAACAAAATGGCAGGTGTAGTGGAAAATTTATTCGAACATCTTAACATTATTAAATATAACACATTTTGAACAAAAAAGTATAACTCATTTTTAGCAATATATTTTGGTAGAATGACTACAAATAATCAGAAAATGTCTATAGTAGCGCTATTTGGTCCTTAAATTGATTAACTCATTTGTAAATGAAAAGCATGTGTTAATTTACGATTAATCAAGTTTCTTAGAAGATTTCTTGTTTTCTAATAATTTTCCTAACATAATATTTTTTGTTGAGTTAACTGTAAGATTACAATTTGAATGAAAACCAGCTAACAAATCATGAGTAATTATGCCGAAATTAAAAATAGGTCGCATACTAATACAGCGTTGATAAATTATGGCTGAAACAGCAGGGTTATTTTGCTCGACTGACAAAAAATATTGACCTAACGCTTGGACATATGGTAAAGATAAAACAACTGCTAAAATTCGAGTAATGTGAAGTCCTTTCCTTCAAGCGTTTTATAAGCAAGAAGTGAAATACCATAAAACACATTTAGCATATATGTACAATTTATATCTTACCATTTACTTATTCTGTTGTAAATGTTTCTAAAATACGTTATAAATTTTGAGAAAAAAATCTAATCTAGGGTGGTCACTAGTTATTTCTTAAAATAATATACCATGTTCACAATCTTTATAGCTAAATGTTAAATTATTTATTCCTTCTGAAAACGTCAGTTTTACAACATTCGTTTTGATCGGTTCTAGTCTGTGAGCTATATTTAGCACCATGTAAAAGAAGCTCCGTCTCAAACTATCGGTCTTTCATGCGAACTTTGATACCGAAGTTGGTAGCGCACACCTTTACAGATTTTGAATTAATCTAACGTCATAAAATCACGTCCTGAAAAATTCATGTTGATGCCGACAGTTTTTTTTCAGAGCAACAAAATTCAGAATATCTCGTCATGACTGGCGACGAAGATGGTGATGGTCAATGTAAAATCTCAACATTTGACCATGAGTCTAAGAACTTGACCATTTGGTAGTATCTATAAAAAAAGACATCGTCAGCTACCGTAACCGGAGCTGATCAGATATGAACATTTAAAATTTGTTTCTGTCGTTGTTCATGTTTATTCTTTCAGAACATTACGACTTAATTCTATCATAACAGTATTTGTCCGTTGACGGGACATACATGAAAATAGCACTCGAAACTTTGTCTAAAATAAATATCAGTAATATTCTCTTTTACAACACTTTACCAGTCACTGACATGTTTCGCGAAATTTCAACATTTTAATTAATCATTCATCTAAAATATTTGTGTTTTTAGTGTTTCTAGTTTTTTTCAGATAGAATAAAATTACCTTTTTATTTTTCAGACCAGGTCTCATCGTGATTTTAATGCTAGTAGTCGTAGTCCCAGTGATAGTAATTATTTCAACACAAATCTCCATCATTAAGACGTTTTCTTGCTGGGTATCTTAGCTCACCTTGACGCAAAGAATAGTATTACTGGTATTACCAGTAGGCAATTATCCTGTCTGGTTCTTTCGTTCTCTTGGGACAATAAGTATTCCAAAACATGACTTTAAGTTTATTTTCTGCACAGTACACAGTACCTGAACATCTTTCCACTGAGAAAGATACAAAAAAATCATAAAAGATGATCTTGCACAAAAATGCTTTCCCCTTAGATGTTGTTAAAAAAGATCCTTCGATGCGATAACCGTTATCAATTCTCCGTTTTTATTTACAAAGTTTTGTTATAACTTTGACATCGAATTATTATTTTAGGCGGTAGTATAACTATACATATAACTGTGTAACAGCAAGACTTCATATAATAACGTACACTAATTGTTCTCATGATATTAGTTTCAATAAAACATTTGTTTTGCAAACTTTGTATGTAATATGTCAAAAATAACAGAAACACTTTGGTTAAAATCTTGTTTCAGTTTTACAAATGATGTAGTCTGAAACTCTCTCTCCAACATACCAAATCTGAAAACAACAACAACATTTGAACAAGAAACTTTTATGACTCAAATGAATTAAAACTTTAGTCATGTTGACACTAAATAACACAATAAAGTGTTGGTAACAATTGGTCTACGGAGAACTAATAAGCAGATATATATACACTACTAGTAAATTCCACGAATACTAAATTTAGATATGATTCCAGACATATACAAGGTGAAGTCAGCACTCCGATCTTTTAAAAATTTTCTTAATTGTTACGCAACAAAACTACCTAAGGAATCTTTAAAACAAGATGTTAGCAAGATGTTAAAAAGTGGACAAATGTGTTTTTCATTAGTTTGCTAACTTTCTTCATTCTCAATTACTCATAATTTAAAAAAATAGTCTTAAATTAGTCTTGTAGTATTCTTTCGATTGTGTTATTATTTGTTTACATTTCAGAAGATTTTTAATTTCAATGAATGTCTTAACATGTAACCTTCGAAAGTAAAGATATTATTATTTTTATTACAAGAATTCACACTTTCAAGCTCATTTGTCAGGAGTTTCCGAGAAAAAAAACAGGCATGTAATTAAGTCCTTTATTAAAACTTATGGATGCATTCTGTGCATCTTAAACTAACCCAAGCATAGAAAATACTACTAGTCGATTATCCTGTTTGTAACCCTTATTAAATCATTTTATTGGGATGACAACTTTTCCAAAACATAACTTTTTATCATCTAAAGAGTTCGCACAGTACCTTTTACCCTGTTGTCGATAATCGGTTTTGTCTTTGCTACCAGTGCAGATCAGATAAGCCTGCATGCACACCATGGTCTGCATTGTTTGCTGCTTAGTCTCTAAGGTTTCAGTTGATACCATATAATGATAAACGGGAATGTCTGAACTGAATTATTATTAACAATGACACAAGTATAAACATCTTGTTCAGCAAACGTTTCTATCATTTTTTCTTAGCTTTATCGATTTTATTTATCTGTTATAGTATTAGGTAGCTGTATCTTCACAATGCAACACAAAACAGAATTACTTTGCTATATTAGTTATATTTGTATAGGCCAATACACTTGCTTTGACAACTGGGAAAAAGTTTACCTTATCATATTTTCTTCGATTAGAAAACGGAAATGTTAAATGAAAAAGAAGATAATGAAAGGAGAAAGTAAAATATTCAATATGCTGATCACTTAACCTTGATTTTTAAATTCAATTGCATGGCATGCAAGCTGTCTACTTTAATTAATGAAGCCAAATATACCTCTAGTGTAGTAATGTCTTTATGGAAGCAATTTAAGCTAGGATATTTTTAAGGAATTGATTCTGGTACAAACATCTTCCTATCACAGGTTGTAAAATAACTCTTTCAAATAAAAAAGCACAATGAAATTTCAAATGCCATTATAAAACCATATTGTAAAGTTTTTTTCTTTCAAAGGGGTTTTCATGCTCCGAGTTAATTAGTTGCCAGTTTTTATCAGACAAGAATTCCAACGTTCAAGTCTAATAGGTAATCTAATGTCAGAAGTCGTATTGTTGGTTACAGTAACATAACAAAACCGAAAACAATTCCCCATCGTCATGACGTGTATCATCTAAACGTTAAAACTTAGTGAGTGATCATCCTGTCTATCAGTCACTATCGTTAAATCTTTTTTCTTTGGAGATGACGAATATTCCAAAACATGGCTTAAATTCTATTATTTGTCGGTTTTCATTAGTATGAAAGTGGCAATAGTTGAACAATAATATCCTAACCGTTACGCATTCATACGTTACATAGCAATTACATGGAATCAATTACCTTCTGCTAATAATTCATTCATTAATGATTTCTTTGTCATTTCCAGAATTCTTAATATTTCGAAAGTGAGAGGGACGTTTTTTAACGTCATTGTAATTACAATCTTTATCTGTATTTTCTTTTCTTTCTCATTTATTTCTTTTATTTTTTTCTCTATTTAGTCTTATGTTCCTCTTAACATAAGGAAATATATATGAAAATGGCTTTAGCTTTAAAAGATTAAACAAAGGTTAACATTACGACACATATACACACAACGCTTTAGGAACAAACCATTTCTATCATAAATTGATACAAGAGAAATACGTTCCACGATGTTACCAACCTAAACTCTTCTGATTATTACAAGAGAAATATGGTCTTCAACTTCAACTTATTACTGCCAAAAGTCAATACTGACTATACTAGGCACTGATTACCACTTGCATAATCATGTGAAAACAAAAGTTACGGATAAATAATAAAGCGTTTAACTATGTTGATACAGGAAGCAAAGATCAATAAATATTTTACAGTTATAGCAATCACTGAAACAAAAATAATCAAATATGAAAATTAAATGTTAGGCTATTGAAGGACTCCAAAAATATTTTAACATGGTAAGACAAAAAACAATAAAAATATTCACATTTAGTAAAGTTTTCTCGTAGAAATGTTTAAAACGTCATGTAAACTTTGTCAGAAAATATTTTGTTGTTTTAGATTTTTGTATTTCTAAATATTCATTAAAAAAAATAATAAGACAGAAAACAATATGAATACTTGAAGATGAAGTAGTATAGAAAAATAACAACAACAAATAGATTGTTGTCGAAAATAAATCTCAGCGAATGTTATATGCGTGAAGACTACATTAATATAAAACTTATGACGAGTGATTGTTTCTACAGTTCTTATCATGTTTTCATCTTCCAGACATTACATAAACATTTTCTCTGTAGTTATGTTACTTAACCTTGCGTGCTTGTCATCATTTCTAGAATAACTTCTTTTTAAGTTTCGTCAAATGATTTAGCATATGCTTCTTAATATCTTTCAACCTAGCAAACACTAGAGTTAAAATTGATTCTTGTCTGACTTAAACAAATTTTCACCAGTTTCATACAACATATCAAACATATTCACTTACTGTTTCATCACTCTCAGATTGTCAATATCTTTTTGTTTTAATTCCTGTCAGGGCAGAACTGTGTTGCTACTAAAATTAAGCTATTCAAATTTGATACAAGTGTTTCTAGACAAGAATGTAATTTGTTGTGTACAATTTTTAATTTTAGCTAGATAAACATAGATAAATAGTTATCTTACAAAATGAAACTTATTTCATTTGCAACGAGGAGCAGCTTTCAATCTAATGCGAAGGGCAAAAACAAAATTTTAATTGCATTAGATATAAATGCTTGTATATGAATACAATCTGAAATGGCACCAGTCGAAAAAAATATTTGCACAATACACAGTATATATCAGAAAGGCAGGTTTGGTTAAAATGGTGCAAACTCATTTTAAATCGCCATATAGCATAATATCTGGAGTACTGATTTTATATACAAACACTTTCATACCAAATAAAAGTGATTAATTAATAAGTTTTGGTGAATACATACATAACCTTTGTGAGCCACACATTTAGTTTGTATGATACCAGAAACATTTTTCATAGGAAATGCAAAATATGCACATCTGTTCTTTTCATTGCATGCACACGTAGACATTTGTATTGAAGAGAATACAATGTTTGGAAACAAACTGACAAAAGGTTTGTCTTCTTCAAATAAATAGGAATGCAAAAAAAAACACAGCAAAGTGTGTCGGCAGTCTCAGAGTTTGCCCAGCTCTTCAAAATGACTCCAAAATGGAAGCAAAATATAATATGTCACTTGTGTTCGAAAATGAAGAGTATAAAATGGAGTATATTCTCAAACATTGTAGATTTAAAATTGTACAAAAGTAACACCATATGTTTCCTCGATGTTTGAAATATCAAAAAGCAAATAAATATGTCAAATCAAAAATTTCGTTTGCGTGTTAGAAACAATTGAAGCATGTTAGTGAAAAAACAAATTTAACAGGAAAATTAGTATGTATGTCAAAAACTCTTTTTTATACATATTTCATAGAAACAGTTCTAAAGATTGATGCCCTCCTCATTTGGATTTCTTAAAACACGTGTTTAAACGTTCTTTGAAATGTCACGAGTCTTGGCAACGTTGATAAATTGTTAATTGGTTATCTTGCCTTTCGACTATCAATGAATACTTCACTGAAGTTTGGCCATGCCATGGACATAAATCAGCAGCATGAAGAAGAGTGCTTTCAATCTCATTTTCAAGACCTTCGTAACATTCCTTTCCTTCAATTACCTCACAAACAAGATTCGAAAGTTTGGATCCTGCTTTGTAGTAAAAGATGTCTTTATCACGAACATTACAGCGAATCGTTAAATAACAACGCTTGGGCGCATGCTGTACAGCTGTGTCAAATACAAACTTAAGAAGCAGAGGAATAATACCATGGCAGGTGTCAAGTTTCAGGATTAATGTATAATTAGGATCTTTCCAGTGAGGAACTTTTTCATATTTTATATAGTTGTTCACAATATCTAGGGTCTTGATCAGACAGTCTGAAATATCGACGGTTGTCTCTTTACAATTTTTGAGGTGAGTTAAAAGAGCAGTTTTAATATGATATGATTTAAGCGCATTGTCAGCCCTTCGTGATAATGGACTGTAATTGAAAATTTTGAGGAACTTGTAAATGTCCCTATGATCCTGTGAAGTTGTCTGAATAGCTTTTATTTCAGCGAGGCAGTGGGATAGTCTCCAACATCCGGATTCACAGTCTGGTGTGCGACATCCTTTTGCGACAAGATAGTTCGGCGGATTATCAGACAGAGCAGATGTTCCAGGAACTTCGAAAGCCGGGACAAAGTCAGCATATATGACTTTTTCAGCCGTCGGTTTGACTTTACTTTTCCAAAGGAATGCAAGTTGGCACCCTGGGAGGCATCGTCCATATTGTAGTGTACCGGTTGGCATTTCTACTACATAGACAGGCATGTCTTTATCAAATTCACATCTTGTGTCACTTGACTGGCACATGGCTTCTGCTGCAGAATCAACTGCTATCATAAATTCTGTCGAAAAACATTTATTGGTTCCACTAACATACTTGTGTAACCTCAACAGATCTTTATAGATTGATACGCTTTCCCCAGACTCTAGCTTCTTTGCGATTTCTTGTGACAGAAATACATCAAATGATACTGGTATTGCCTTAGTATTTCCAGCTGCAGTTCCGTCGACTACCGTAGACTCATCATCATCAACATCAGCATCATCCTTTGATAGCAACAGAAATCTCAACGTGTCCAATACGTTTTTTGTATGACATGAAAGAGCTTTCTGGTAAGGTTCACTAAGTTCTATATGCATTTTCTCTTCTAAAAGACTCGACAAAATGTTTGATGTAAGTTTCCTATACCCAGGACAAGATGGCTCCATAGTCAAATCTGGCACAATATGTTTGAGAACAGCTAGGCAATCAAACTCTATTGTTTCGATATTCTTCGAAGGGTCGTATTCTACAGCACTGTTTTCCTCTCGCAGTACTGTGGTTTTCTCCTCCATACTTCCACAATGCACTAATTGTTCAATTTTCAACACTTCACTACTCTCATTAAAGATATCGCTGAGTTTCCGCAGAAAAGTGTGCATAGCTTTCGAAATATCCTTAATTTCTTCATCTCCATAATCTATGAAATACTTTTTCCTCATGAAATCGTAAAACTTTTCCATTCTTGTCCTATTTTCAAAGTTTATTTTTGAAACCGAAAGTTAAAGTCAAACATTAATGTCCTTATAAACGGTGAAAGGAAAACGTTTAAAAATGTAACGTAATTTGAATAAAAAACACATCATATATATACTCCATACTTAAAATTATGTTTGTTTTATGAGATGAGTAGGTATAACATTTTGTGCTGAGCTCGTTAACCATAATCTCTTATCGCTAAAAAACGCTACAAATATGAAATTCGGATGCACTCGGTAAATTCCGCATTTAAGTAAACTGACTATTTTTAGTCTATCGATTTCTCTGTATCATGGTATCTCTACATGTCTTCAAACTTCAACATTTTAAATAATATTAAACACAGCGTACTCGTAAAAAAAACTCTGAATATTTACCTATCTGAAATATACACGTTAAATATATATTTTTTTCAACGAAATATTTGTCACTTGTTAGAAAATCCAGCCCATTTTATTAAGTAATATATTTTTGTGATCAGAAATGGTATAGCTACATAAACTTCAATTTTATCAAGTTTTATACCTACTATTGGTACATGTTAGATTATTTATATTACAGTCTAAAACTTCAAAAAGTAGGTCAATTGATACTGATATTATTCATTTATCCTTACAAAGTAATTTTCCTAAATGGTGTTGTAATTTACAGCGAATTTTTTTAATCATGCACGAGATATCTACAGTAACACTGACATTTAAATACTTGATTTATTCATCATTTTCGTTGATTTTCTTTGCTGACGTCCTGTTGAAACAGGAAACATGTTATTGTTGATAGATCTGCAATACATTATGGAATTGTTTACTAGAAACGGTGCTTAGATGCACTTCACTTCATGTTTTCTAGGAAACACCTTTAGTTTACTTGAATTCCTTTTACATTACATTGTAGTTTATTTTCATGGAAAAAATTTGAGTCTCACATCAAATTCTTTTAGGTTTAATGAAACTTTAAAATCTGCCCTATTTTTAGAAGCACTGTGCGCAGAATTTCTTGGCAAAAAGTATTTGAGCTTAGATTCTCTTTTCTCAGAATTGGTGGTCATATTAGTGACATAAGCCATAATTGTTGAAACCAGTGCATTCCTTTCATAAAGGTCAGCCTCTGAGTCGTACATAGCAGTCAGGATTGAATCATAAAAAACAACAACAGCATATTGTTACTGGACCCCTGTATAAAAAAGGAATACGGTATAACTTGAAATTTGTAACAACACACGCCACAAGAAAGTGACTAGCTAACATTGTGCCACGTTGTGTAATATTTTAAACGAAACATAAACCCACCCAGCTTTTGAGTCGAATTAAGCCCTGACCCATGGTGTCTCAACAATATCTTCGAGTGTATTTTCTCCATTGGTATGTGTCTCAGTTTATTCTTTATGTTATATATAAGTTTGGACGAAGATCAATCTTTATGATCTTTTTTTACATGGCTGTAAATCTGCCGTCTGCTTTGACTTCTGTTCAACTTCAGCGAGGGTTGCACGTGTCACTAGATCAAAGCATAGGTGCACATAAAACTTTTCATAATTTTCTCTAGTCCACTATGATACAATTTATTTACGAAGTCCTTGATACGGTACTAAACGTATAATGTTCAAAATTATATTTTCATTTTTTATTTTGAATGTTTCTATAAGTTAAAAAAAATGATGTTTCGTTGATAATTCTTCATTTTTTTCCATCTTTTCTTTTCTTGGATATTTGTCTTTTTTCAAGTTATACAGTCTTTTTCCGTTTTGTCATTTTTTCACCTTACCCATTATTACTCCTCTTTGCACAATTTCTTGAATTTTTTCGAGTTTTTTCCCATTTCATCTTCTTCAGTGCGAGGTCCAGCGTCTAGATACATGGTAGTATTTTCAGGAATCATGTTATTTTCATCAACAATACGGCCCAGGACTGGACTAAGCCAAGCGTGAGTAATCCGTTTATTATCACATTACTTGTTTTGATTATGAATATTTTATTGTACTTCAAGATTAATTTACTTATTTCGCCTTTTTGACTGACGTAGTCCAGTTTATCAAATAAGTTATTGCCTGTTTTATTTCTCGAGAAAGAAATCAGTCAAATTACTGTGTTTAAATTTCATTACAGATGATAATCGCGACCAGAGTCCGAAACATACATATTAATTGTGAAATTGCAAGGCAATCAAATTATTATAATTGTTTTTAAAATAGTTAGCAGGGACTTGGCCAAATAAGAAATGATTCATGATATTAGCTAATGGGCATTAATAACCATAAAGAGGCAAACGGGAAGAGGAGTTTCATTGCAAAAAAAATAATAACCACAAAAAGGCTCCCTTATATTATTGTTCTTTCTCTATATAAGGTTGTCTCTTCAGTCGCAAAATTCTCAAAATCGGTTATAATATCTGTCTTGAACGAGAATGCCAGTCCTGGTTTTTGGTTGCGGCAGTTGAACGACATTATACGGAAACAAAGACTAGTATCTTAAGACTGAAGAGAGATGTTTTGAAAATATGCACATTTTTAGAATGCCAAGCATTGCCTGGAAACAGCTGTTAACTACTGTAACCAGTTCTCTTTACTACAGTTTACTGTCCCTCCGATTGAGCTGACCAAAATTGACAATACAGGTAAGGACATGTTTCTACATGACTTGGCAAACGAGCTTTTTAGAGATGCAGGGATTCCGACATGACATTTTCTTTTACCTAAATGCCATGAAGAACATAATGCCTTTGACATAAAATAAAGTATAACAAACACGAGTTATGTAAATATGACAATATATATTTGATGTGTGTACCTTAGTTTTCCCTCAGACTTACTTGATATGTGGATGATATTGGAGAGCATGTACTGTGTTATCATTACTACATGATGAAATAATTATCGAGTTGTATGGTTACGAAGCCTTTTCACATTTTGTACACGGTGTTTATATTTTATATACATAGAATAAACTACTCTTGTTGAAATCAATATACTCGTCATTTTGCTGACCAGTTTGTTAATTTCAGGAATGCCCTTTCTTACAGCTACTTGGTGATTTCACTCGGTACGATTCGTGATGTGATGAAAAAAATGCCACCCTTTGGTCTAAAGTGAGTCCCATTTGTCGAATTTATTCTAAAATATTTTAGTGATATTTGCATTATGTATATAAATCGTGAAGCCACGACTAAGCAAGCAGACAAAAATAATAAAATACAAATAAGCGTACATTTTCTTTTACTATCATTAGTTCTGCGTGGCCTTGAAAAAAATTAAGTCTTGAGGTAAAATAGTCGATTGAGATATAAAAAAAAACTATTTGAAGATACATAAGTTATGTTTTCTTGAGAAAAAAAACTTCAAAAGGATAGAAAGTAAGTAACATTGCTTCCATCTTTTAGTCTTACTGACGAAACCCTCGGATATGTAGACCTTTGACTTTGAGCGAACGTTAACGCAAACAAAATCAATGCGTTAGTTTGTTTTTAAAAAAAATAAATATGCATAAAAGAATGTTCACCCTGTCTTAGCATTTTGTTACTGAAACCAAACTACAGTCAATTTAAGCACTGTTGTTCTATATAGAAATATGAAATCTCGACCTTTTGCTGAGATAACGTTTCAACAGCTATAGGGTTAAATTTAAACTTCATGTATCTGTCTAGTACAACTTTGACAACAGATAAAATGATTAAAGGAGCATATTACTCGTACACAAAATATTTAGTGCAGCTTTTCTTTCTGTGTTCAACAGGTATGCCAATCAAATGTCTTAAGTTTATTTTTATTTTTTACTTTTTAACAGAAATGTTAGCCAGCTACAGTGTTTAATAGGCATGTTTGTCAAATATTTAGTGTAGCCTTTTCTGTGTTTAAAATTTATGTTTATAAGATATTTAGTTGAACTTTTATAATACTCTTCATTTTTGTAGTGCTAAAATGATTTTATCTTCAAAGGTTATCTTTTATTTATGATAAACTACTTATTGTCTGTCATGTTATTTCATGAAATATAATTTTGTAATCATGTAATATCCTCTTGTTTATAGTATATCAGCCTATCTTCTGTCAGTATGAAGGTCCGTTTTGTCCAGACGGGTGGGTGTATTTCCGAGGATCATGTTACATGTTTGTTGACAATATGATCATGGACTGGACCGAAGCTGGTGTTAGTAAACTTCTGTTCTGTTAGTAAACCTTTCCAGAATATCCTCAGTCATCCTCAATGTACGTTAGTACAGTCGTATATGAAACGAAACAAAGAAAGAAGAAGGAAAGAAAGATAGATATTTTTCAAAAATATAATTCAAAATTCACACTGGACAATTCATTACAGTTCTAATTATATTATACTTTTCACGTTTATTGTGATAAAAATATTCACTTTGAAGACATGAAGCGATAATTTTCCTATGAATATAAAAAACAGGTAATTCTATTTAATGCTATAATTATAATAAAAATGAAATTATTACAAAAGAGTTTCAACAATAATATTTTTCTGACTTACATATTTTGCAGCATCATTGTGCTTTTCATAAGGCACATTTGGTAAAAATTGATAACAAGGCAGAAGACCTTTTCCTCAAGGACATGGCGAAAAGACTTTTCAGAGGTAGATGATACTGGCTAAAATAATTGCCTCTCATAAAAAAATCTAAAATATATTTATAATGTTGAAGTTGAACTGATGTTGCAATTTCTAATTTGGTGCTAGTGGGTCATGTATTGATACATTTAACAACTTAACAAAGTCTTGTTTGAAAGGATTGAAATAAAAAATTTCATTTCATAATATGACACACTGCACACGAGATTTTTTCTACTGCTAAATATTTACCAAAAGCATTTTATTTGTTAAAAAAAGAAAATAATGCTTGGAAAATAAATTGCTTTTTTAAAAGAATTTAATTTATATTCAGCGCTTATCAATTTGAAAGTATTGATTCCAGGAACGTGTGTCAGTAGAACAGTCAGCGACTCGTTCCATACAGGAGCATCAGATGCAGTAGTAGAAGGGGTCTGGTCGTGGTATGATGATCACACTGACATGGTCTATACAAGCTGGGCCCCTGGTCAGCCTGAAACACACAGTAGTAGAAACCAGGATTGCCTATTTCTTACCGCAACCGATAATTATAGCTGGCATGATGCTGAGTGTAGCCTAAAAGTCCATCCATTATGTGAAATTGAGTGAGTACTGATTTTCAATCCATCGACATTCGGGCACTGTACATAACAAATTTCTTTAAATCGTCTTGTACACTTGAGACGTAATACTTCACAGGAGATCAGGAGATTGTTAAAAAGATGCTGGCTAATAAATGGCCAGTATGAATTAGTACAAATGTAATTGACTGATGTAACTGAGAATTTGTTCTAAGAGTCCTTTTCTTATCATACCCCGAGGATTTAGTTACCTTCCCTATTATTTACTCGTGTCGCAATCAAGTTGTAATTGAATCAATTTTAAGTAACACTTATATCATCCTTTAGTATCCTTACTTTCACCTGAAGAAAATTTGTTTTTCACAGTACAGACTTTCTTTTGTTTACACATGCAGCTGTCGTAAAGCAGTGTCGTAAACACAGCGGTGTACTCAACTGATATTGATGACATGCCCGGGGGCACTAATTTTGAGTGGTCGTAATCGAGGCATTACAATAAGAAGAAAATATACAAAATGATCTTGACAAGATGGTCGTATTACCGGATTAGCGGCGTGGTCTTAATTCTGATAAATACCTGTAATAGGACAAGAATAAAAATGTTTGGTTCTTTTCAAAAGTGCCCGTAATAGCGGCGTGGTCTTAATTTCGGCGTGGTCGTAAGGTGGTAATCTACTGTACCTGTTTTAAAAACATATGAACATCAGGCCAAAATTTTCAAGTGTTTAGACAAGAAGCAAAATTAAAAGTAGTTTTCAAAAAAGGCGATGGCCTCGAATTGTATTTATTGTCTCATTTTCATTTCAGACTTCAGGAACCTAGCTCCATTGGAACTATAATAGGATGAAGTTATATGCATGTATTCTGGTGGCGAGAGGTTAATAAATGGTATTGATGCTGATGAAACTGTATTTTTTCAACATGCACCTGTTGACTTACTGTTATATATACTGCACCCTAACCAATCTTTTTACCAAAATCTGTTTAAAATAAAAAAGTTAGTTCACTCAGATTTAGTAAAGATAGATAATATTTGTGAAAATCTTTTTAATTTGATCCAGTAGAACTTAAATGTACAACTAACACGAAGCTTTATTTTCATTCATTTTCATTCAATCTTTAAAATGAAAAAATCATTTAAAATTTTGTGTTGTTATAAAACCTATTTTTTAACATTCTCTGGCATTTTTCAAGACGACATCATTAGCTATAAAATTGTTATTCATTTCAAATATTTTGAAAAGAACATGTAATTTTCATATGAATCGTTGTCATAGACGTTCTATATATAGAGCATGAACTCGAACAACGTGCAACCGACTATGCATCTTTTTTCAGCGTTTTTTTTTCTCCTCTCTTCTGCCATAAAATTACCTCTCGGACATTCGTAATATGTGTTATAAATTTGATCTGCTTAAAGTCTCGATACTACCCACGTGACCGTGGCTAATTGGTGTTTAGTGCATGTAACATCTAGTTAATGAGGTCGTTAATGCTTTGAATATAAGCGGATATGCTTTATATTTAGCCATTTCAGTTTGGTTAATGCTCGCATGAAGCATAGCTGTAACACATATGTAAATTTTTGTATTTTACTCTAATTTATCTTTGCAAGTGAAAGTGGATCTTTAAATTATTTATGAAAATTCACTGTGTTCTTCAGCATTCATGCGCCATGCATCTTAGTCGTTCTGAACACAAATATAGCTTTGAATTATTAACGTCTGTAAGACAGTCTACAACTGCATATAAGATAGCAAAAGTAATTCCAGAACAAACAAACTGAACACGTGTATTTACGGAAGCAATTTAGAGAAAAATGCTTAAATTACAGGACGAGTTAATGTAAACTCGAGAAAAAAATCTTGTTACTACTCACTGAAGCAAGAAGCAGAATCATTACACCCTCAGCCCGAAAGGTTTTTCATTACATTTCCAAATTTCCGAATTAATCATATATCCGAGCCTGAGAAGCGTTCAATCATTATGACAGCAGTATTTCGCCGAGTGAGTTAACGAAGACAGTGTCATAAATAACGGCAGCATTATCATTTCTGTTGTTTGGTGCATTTCCTTTCATACCAGTAGAGGAAATGATGAATGACAATCTTTGATTATTGTCTGATCTATTACCATATTTGTTTAGCTTGGGGTTTCTTTTCTTGGAGTTTTTAAAGGTGGCCATACGGAATTTTACAAGACATTAACTCGGATATATTGCAGCAATATCACTGAAATGGTTGGGTGACATTTAATACTTCAAAGGGCAGCGGATATGACAATAGGAAGAATAGCTTGAAACAGATTGACCACTGCGAGTTTATAGAAGATGACCATGGTCATTTGTTACATTTCGGACACAATAAAAGACTTCGTAAATCATTTCTGAAATAACGCCAATGTGTAACTTAATTTCTGTAGCTTTCAAAGCATTGCATCTTTATTATTGACCGATTTGTTTTTAACGCGTCTATGATCTTTGTGTACTAATGCATGTTACTTTAATTTTCGCAAAAATCATTTAAAAGGAGAGAAAATATCTCATTTCTATAAATGATATGTATTACTCGGATCGTATGGAATTCAAAGCAACTTATGAATTTAGTGAACCTTCCTTCTCTTGAATTATCTGTAACACTTATCTCCCTTCACTTATAAAATGCAAGTACAATATTCTGCTGCAAAATTTTCACTTCTGCATTCCATTCGAAAAAATTACCCTTTCAGTGTTATTACCTATCCATTATCATCATCACTACCGAAAAACATGTTTAAAAGCAATCTTTGGTATAATAAATGAAATCATAATTGGAACAGCCAGGTAAATCCGTGTTCCCACGCTGTAAATAGTTTGTGTAATCAACTTAATATTATGTAATAAAATGCTCCGTTTAAGTTCGTAAAAATAATGAAGTAATACTTGTTTATGTGTTTATATGTAGACATATTGAACTCTGTTTAATTGTTTGTTTGATTTACGTAATAACTATTATAAGCCTAGACTCGGGTGCAACCGGGTAAATTTAGGAATGTTACATTTGCTTTTTTGAACAATTGATTTTTTATCAAATATACATGTTGTGTTATCTGCTGGATAGTCGAACATGTAAAGGGTTCACTATGCATAGCGTTCTGTTCATTGCTTCAAATGCCCTTAAAGTAGTTTACCCAAAAATAAATATATAGAAATATTTCATTTTCATATTATTAAACATATCAAAATTACATAACAGAATCAATCAAGTTTTGTAAAATTGTGAATACATCTGTAATTAAAAGTTACAAAGAAAGGTTAAAAATGTATACCTATATTTTGTTCAAAGCATACACCTGCATTTGTATATTTACATATGTTATTCATTAAGAAAACCTATAGGTAACCTCTATAGCACGAGGTGATCACCTTTCAGACAAAACGCCTGTTTCTGGTGCATTCAGTATGATTTCATAATTCTTTTCTGTACCGCATTCACATACTTTTGTAATTATTTACATTTTGATTTAAATTAGAAATCTAGGAAAAGAGAACAGGCAAGTAGCCAAAATTGTGTGAAACAGGTTTCAAAATACCGAACAATACTTGAATCTTTGTCAAGGTACAGTCTTCAGTTTTACGCAACTTTCATTCGAAATATTTGTATTTGTTTTCAGGTGTTATTTAATTGTAATTTACAAGTCTGTTTAAAGCTACGGTACTCAAAGAGAAGGGTCAACGGTAATACATTTTTGAAGGAGCTTTCTCTTGAGAGTTCAACAACTAAAGACTATTGTAACACAACTTGCAAAACTTAACTGCACTGGTTTGATTAAAAAAATGTTTCGTGAAACCTTCTTGAATATCAAGAATTACTATTATAAAAGAAGTAAGTAATTTGACATAATATCTTACCAATTCTCTTTAAGTTGAACTGAATACATCATGCCATTTTTTTACAAAATGAAGGAACTATTGATATCAAGACACACGTCTGTAGAATATTTACTTATCATGTTATTATAGAAACTATTCACTACTATTATACTAAATCTCATTTCAGTATGTTCCATAAAGAAACAACACCTTATTTGTAGATCTGCATTGTTCCTTGGAAATATAGTTAAAAGCAAAATCTTCAACGAGAAAGAGACCTTAATCAGTTGGTACCATAGCTTAAATGAAGTATGAAGTATGGAACTCGAAACATTTCCATTAAATCTAAGAGCGTCTAATAAACACAACATAATATAAAATATTTTTTCGGTTATTGGTAAAACCTGCAAATGCTGTAGTAAGTGGAGCAATACATATTAAGGTGAAGTCGGGTCAACAGGCGACTTACAATAAGACAGTGTACGTAGACCTATTATCATTAGCAAACTTAACAACATTGTGATCGGATTCCAAAAGAATTTACGTGTTTCTTTTATTAGCCGACACTGTATCTTATAAATAATGATGTGAACCCTCGGAACTGACCGCATACCGACCTGACCAGTGCTCACAACAATCAGTAATGAACTATACTTACAGTGCGTTGACTACCTGACCGATAGCTGTAACCAGTTTATCATTCTTTGCTTCTTTAGTATCCTGAATAGTCAGCATAATATGTCTACTTTGTATAAGGTCAAACATTTGTGTCAAAAGCGCTTTTTGCAGTCAAAAAGAATGATTTAGTTCATTTTTTTTGCGTTTGGTAACATGGTGTTCAGATATATTATTACTACAACACATGAAATAAAATTCTCATTGGTTCTCTTTTTTTTTAATCTAAGAACACGTATAACTTTATATAATATAGCTTTTAAGTATAAGATATTACTTGAATATCATGCTCGGGGAATGGGTAATACCACTGTTCATATAAGTAAATGAGACTGCTTATTTCCGTACAAAATTTACTGTTCTACAGAATGTGTTATATTTGATCGTGAAAAATAATTAGATTATTGATACAGAGTACTGCAGTATATTCGCACGCCGTAAAACAATTTTAATTTCTAATCTATTATCTAAATTGATTTCGCAATTTATAGATTGTGTTTGATGGTCTAGACATAACATTATAGTGGACAGGAAAACACAAGGACAATTTTCTAGAATCGTCAAAAGTCAAGATGGTTACAGCATGACAACAATGCATTTAAAACAGAGCTCTTGCGTTTGAAATTATTGGTTTTGTTGCCACTGTATGAATATTGAAACGTAAGTTATGTCTAGTTACATCAAAATCTAAACAATTAATTCAATGGATAGTTTGCACAATAAATAAAACTGTGAGATTTCAAAACGTACACTAACTACTGTTATTGTTAAAAGAATGCAACCAGAAAAAGTCAGGTCTAGCCAAATGTAAGACGAAGAAAATGTTATCATCATTAAGGTATTTGTTTTCAATTACAGCAAACCAACGGAAATCAACTTTTCATGAGAGCTGCTATTTTCTTTATTACTTCTGACATGACTTATTGCTTTCAGAAATTTAAAAGATGCTACATTCTCTTCTTTGACATCTGTGAAGAAAGGTTTAGTTGTGTATTGTATACTCACTCTATGAGAACGATTTTTAGTAAAAAATAATAAATTTACAATAACATGTTCTAAAGTTTTCCTTTCAAATGATATTTAGAGATTGTTTCCAGAGACACGGCTTAACTACGTTCTATGAAACAAACTTTTGTAGCCTCCTAAGAACAATTATATAAGTCTTTAAAATGAACACCTTGTAAATTTGAGAAGACAATTACAATCGATTATCTAATTATTACTTTAATAGAATCGAACATTTTCATTTTTTCATCTTGATATCTGTTTTGTGTGTACAAATTCGCTTTATTCTAACTGAAAAATGATAAACGTTTTAATTGACTGTACTAGGCTCTTAAAACAAAACCACACCAATATCTTGAATATAACTTTCAGGACTATCTCTCTCATAGAGAAATTATCAAGCAGCCAGAGGAGATTTTCATCGTCTTGCATCACCTACAAGGTCCCTCATACTCTGTAAGCAAACATTTACAGAATATTGCTGTTGTGATTCGCTATAACAGAAAAGGTCTTGTTGTTGATAAAATTGTTTTTTCTTAAATGTTGTTGATATTACAATGTCACCTGATGAAGACAGAATAAATTTTCGAAACAAGGCGTGGACTAAGGAATTTTACTTCATTCTAATCATCTTAAATAGAAAAACTGCCGCAAAGTCATTCAACAATGACGACCATGAAATCTCAAGAACAAATTATTTTGGTAACGAATAAAAAGTGAATTCTTTTCCATAACTTTGTCGTACTATGCAAAAAAATATTTTGTTTCGTGGATAACTTTTCGGTAAAACTATAAAGAAACTTACTCTTGTTCGTGCCATATGTTTTCCCGATCTGAAGTCAGACACGCAATGTTCTGGCTGTTCCACATTTAGCTGGTACTGTTCACTTGAAGACAGAATAACTTCCGATGTCTGTTTTCTGCATTACAATCAAAGAAACAATGTTTCTGATTTACAGCTTATGTTTCATTAATTATTCAAGGTGGTTGCAATTGTGACTTCGTCTCGAAAAAAATGCTTAATGACTCTCTCCAATTGTTTCATTGTGAGAAACGCTTTGCTACTTTGCATTGCTAAAATGTTTTAGATGGATGTTACGTATCTAATCAGACAGATTAAACAAACATTAATTAGGAGAAAAAATGTAATTACTTCAATCTTGTCAAAGAAAATAGCATGCAGCATTACACGTTAAATCGTGATTCTTGTCTTCATAGGTTTTGTCAGAAAACCTTCTGTACATTTTGTCATGTTTATTTTCTCTCACTTCAGATAATTTTTTCTGTATAGGTGTTTCAGTCAAAACCGTTGCATCTACATGCTTTATTGCAAAGGTAAGTGATCTAATGTAATTCAAATCCCCCTTGACCCATTAAAACTGTTGCTACTTGTTATACACATTTAACAATATTACAAAAGTTGTTATGTATATTTACAAATATCTTAAGCAATAAATGACATAATATCTTCTAAAGAAATAGAAAAGAAAAACGTACATGGAGCGTGATGGTTATTTATTGAACGTATAATTTACAAAAATGTTAAAGACGTCTGAATTACTATCAACATACAGACTAACTAAGCACTCACTAATGTTACCTTATTTCACTTATTAAATTATTTAACACATTTATAATGAGCTGTTGAAGATAAAAACAGAGAGAGTATTAACATTGAAAACTGATAAATGAGCATGGGGTTTAAATGGAACTGAATATTATGTCTAAACTTTAAAGAATACGTGTCCACTTAGGTTAGGTATACATTGCAAGTCTAAACGAAATAATTTATTTAAGATTTCATGTTTACCTGTGATACAATATTCCTTCACATATATATAAGACGTTCATTGTCAAAATCAGAATGTCGAATATTACAGATACAATAAGAAAAGAAGATGTTGAACCATATTTTAACCAAACTACGTCAAGAAAAGAAGAACCAAACTGTAACAATTATAAATTTATTTTGGTCAGGTTTTGCCAGATGTTTTTGCATTTAAGGTAGCGCCTCGATGGACAGCTAGTTTATTGTTATATCAAAAATTGAAAATAATATAACAGAAGCTCACATATCTAATAATAAACAAATTGAAGGAAATTACGGATGAATACAGAGAATATAGACACCTGCATCTCCATCCATCAGGGGTAAGGATAACCTTAGAATGATAGGTGTGACACGATATTCTACAGTTACATTGTGCATGAAATCAAAAACTATCGAGATTTGAAATCAAAACATGTCGAGATTGTACAACATATTGTAAGATTAAGACTTTAAAGGCAGATTATCTGAAGGTATCTGAGCGGAATCCAACTGGTATATTCTCAGTGATAAATCATATGAACCAAAAACTGCAATGGCGTGTTTAGTGTGTTGGTATGCTTCATGTTGAAAATTTAAAACGCCCAGATGAAAATGACGTCAATCGTTAATTTACTGTTTTATCTATGATTGCATATTTATGTAAAAGAAATCTTTAATAGAATTTTTCTGCGACTTTCTAGGTAATTATTGTCTCTATGTAACAGCAATTATACCTTTCTGAGTATGCTTTAAAAATTGATGGGCAGTGTGAATTATAATTAAATTGTTTAGAAACATGTCTACTTGCAATTCAAATAATTAAGATAAAATTTGAAGCTTGCTACTCAAAAGTTCTTTAAAAACCTGCATTTTAAATATTGATTTACTACAGTTATTATTGCACTGGTCCATTTACCACATTTCCTTTCAATATGTTCAAGGTACACGTGCATGTTTTTTTAAAATTTTATTTAAGCTTTGTGCGATAGTTTTGTACGTTACTTAGATAATACTACTTTGAAGAAGTCTTGTTGGTGTCACGGTAAATACAGTGTTATAGCAATAATGTTGATTCAGCAGACAGATCTATGAACCATAAAACATTGTGATGCAGTCGGTACACATTACCTGAGTGACTGTTTTACGTCACAGACTGGAGTGATAGGAATCGCTAGTGTCTGCATCCACGAGACCTGGTACGTTTGTTATTGTTGATACACGGTGTGATATAATCTTAGTACATACTTTGTCAACTACATGTAATGCTGTAATGTTGTAGGTTTCTTCAGAAGCAGTAGTTACATGAATAAGAACAAAATAAATTAGTTGTTGTATAATATATAAACATAATTAATAATTATATTGTACTTATCAACCTGTTAATTTTTATATACTGAGTGGATATGTTTTATTAAAATCATTTTTATATTTGGAACTGGTGAAAATATTTAAAATTTTGCACTTAGTATGTAAGCAGAATTATTCAATTAATGGTTCAAATTATCAGTAGAAAATAAACTACTCGAAACAACATCAACAAATGGCTTCGCAATTAAAACAGAACAATTAATCTCAAAATTAGCCTAGCTGATTCAGATTTGTAGTGTAAATCATACTAATTTGTTAAGAGCATTGACATTAGATATTGTTGCATTTAAATAAAATATATCTTTTCGTATATCAAAGCTTTAAAAATCATATTCCTTATGTAAATGGGTCAGAAAAATTCTTAGTTTCAAAATGCATCTTTTTGTAAACATTGTATGTCGTCTGCGCTAGATACTTGTCTGCATACTCACTATCTATAAGTTACATGATCTGATTAAAAAGTGCGACTGTAAATTACAAATAAAGCAACTGGTTCAGACATTTAAGACATAATAATATGTGTATGCGGTAGTATCCTGATGTTGTTTCCGTTTCAAGTTTTCTATATACAGCAACAGAATTCTTTTCGAAGGACTCAACGTTACACGAGAAATAGTGCCCACTGTCATTCTTTTGGCTTTCAGTCACTCTGATGACACTCCTGTTGTACTTACTACTTCTCTTCAGTCACTCGCTGTCTATCAGACACTCCTGTTGTACTTACTGCTTCTCTCCAGTCACTCGCTGTCTGATGACACTCCTGTTGTACTTTCTGCTTCTCTTCAGTCACTCATTGTCTGATGACACTCCTGTTGTACTTACTGCCTCTCTTCAGTCACTCGCTGTCTGATGACACTCCTGTTGTACTTACTGCCTCTCTTCAGTCACTCGCTGTCTGATGACACTCCTGTTGAACTTACTGCTTCTCTTCAGACACTCGCTGTCTATCAGACACTCCTGTTGTACTTACTGCTTCTCTTTAGTCACTCGCTGTCTGATGACACTCCTGTTGTACTTACTGCCTCTCTTCAGTCACTCGCTGTCTGATGACACTCCTGTTGTACTTACTGCTTCTCTTCAGACACTCGCTGTCTATCAGACACTCCTGTTGTACTTACTGCTTCTCTTCAGTCACTCGCTGTCTGATGACACTCCTGTTGTACTTACTGCTTCTCTTTAGTCACTCGCTGTCTGATGACACTCCTGTTGTACTTACTGCTTCTCTTCTTAACTAATGAACTCGTTACCTTTTTTGAACAGTTTTTGTGAACAATGGCGACATAAATGCTTGTTTGTTTTTTGCCTTTTTTAAGTTAAGTAGTCATATCAGCACTATAACAGAATGAACTCAGAATAACTTTTTGTGTGGTTGTGTTTCTGCTCTATCGTCAGAAACTTTGAACACTGTACCATTGAATTTTTCAGATGACTGATAAATATAAAAGCACCTTAAACGTTTAATCACGAGTATTAAGGTTACTGAAATGAAATTAATTTTACAATTCCATCTAAATGTTTACATGTTATCCTCTCATTTAACTATATTTACAATGATGCCAAAAAGAGAAAACATCAGAAGCAGATATTGTTACCTCCTAAGCTCCTTACAACCTTTCTTAAAGAATAGATATACAAGATAAATTGCAATCATGCATTGTTACAACTGGTTATGTTTTCTGGAGTGAATGGCTTGTAGAAGATCGATATATGTTTGTTTGTTTTTAATATAAGTCATTTCCAAAGCATATAAACTAGTAGAATATACTTTAAAGTCTTTTTATTATTCTAATCGTTTACAACAGCCTCATTTTACATGACAGGTGAATGTCTGATCGTTTTCTGTACCGGAATCGCGTGAACACAGTTATCTAGAAGGAAACGTGCTTCACATCTTTACCCAATTACTGATTCAGACGGGATAATGAATAATTAGTCGCTTCACTGACCAGCTTTTTGATGATTAATTCCTCAAAGACAGCATCACCTGTGTCTTCAACCAGGCCGTGTGCTAGTAATCACGCATCTCGCCTTAATATTTTTGCCACAATAGCTAAAGTTTTGACCTATCATATCTATCTATATTTATGAAAACAATAAGATTTACGTGGGAATCACTAAATAGTATTTTATTGTTTTACAATGGCTTTATTTATATATTTATGCTCATTTTATGGGCACGTGTTGTAGTGATACGTGCTTCGTGTATTGTTTTTGTACTAGTTATTTGATAATGCAGCCAATAGTCTTAATATATCGTTTACGATTTTCTTTTTGCATTAAAAGTAAACTTGGAAAATACATAAAAAATGTATAATTTTGTTCTATGCGCAACGTCATGGAACAGGAACTCTGTTATCATACTTTGGTTTATTTCCATAATCTATTTTAAAATTGCAATGAGGTTTTGGTGAAAACCAAATTCATCCTTTTTCGTCTGAAATAATTGTTTGTAATATAGAGTCTTTTAAAATGGAATGAAAATACGTTTTTGTAATGTTTACAGTAGTTTCTCATATGTACTTTGTTACATGCATAATGATTTAGTTAAATGTTATACCCGATGTATTTTCAGTCATCAGTTTTACTTGTCAATTTGTGTATATCATATTTATAGATTTATTTGTGTAAGTTTTACAAAAGTTTACATATAAAAAAATAATAATAATTCAAATAAAAATAATTATAATGGTAATAAATAGGTTCAACGCATTTGTATTTTAGCATATGATAAACGTTTTTAGCCGTTTTAAAAACAAAACGAAGACGACCGGTACACAAAACACATTCCATGATTTATACATTCATATACGTGATACTAGTTTTGACATATTTTACAGCTACATTTGAAAAGAAATTCACAAAATAAATAAATAAATAAATAAATAAATAAATAAATACTACTACTACTACTACTACTACCAGAAATAAGTATTGCACAGTTTTATCAAGTCCTCCATATTCTAAGAAATGAGAATTAGGCTTAACTGAGGAAAGTCATAGAACAAATATTATGTAGATACCCTACAATAGTGTATTCAGCTGATTTATATATAATATTGTAGTAAAATCAATCGCCGATTAATAGTGAAAAAGTTACTCCTTTATAAAAGTGTAATTATTTAGGTAAAATAAATTGTATTGTTCACGATAAAAAGGTTTTTTCCACCGAATTCTATCCAAAAGGTATATCTATTTATCTGTTCTTGTACCACACATTGAACAGGTAGAAAAACATGAAAGGCTTTGCAGGGGAAAATAATACGAAAGTAAAATGCTTGTGGCATCAGTTGGTCGTTAAAAGTGTTATAGTGTGTTCATCCGATACATCGATATAAGTCAGATTAATGTAAAATCTATCTACTTCGTGTTACATTTGGGGTTAAGTGAAAGGCATGTACCGATAGAACAAAAAAGCAAGTAAAATCGCCTGCACAGAAGCACAAAATCATAGGGTCGTCTGCGGCGTTTCATCTGTAGGGTAATGGAAAGGAACGTGGGTCTCATAGGTCTCCACGCATCCATTCTAATGAGACGTACTGCTCGTCGTTAACAATCGTAGGCGAGATTCGTATGGAGGTTATAAAAAGAATATGGAAGAGCAGTCGCTAGTATACGCTATGTGTGATTACGACATAACAATAAAACTGTTAATGGAAACTTACAGAAGCGGTTCGTCGTAAATGTTCTTGATTTTCAAGATAAGCTGTTAACTTAATAGAAGTTACTCGGAATAATGAGGATGAATTTCAGTCTAACTGTGTTTTTATTCCAATATAAGTAATTAACTTTAAAGTACTCTGAGGAGTTAACAGTTTAAATGAAATTGTTCTGAGATTATAATGATTATAAAACTGTTAATATTGTTTACAGAAAAAAATCTGTTATTTATATGTGATGTGTGGATTTAGATTTGACGCCAGCAATTACAAGGAGGGAGGATATTAATTAATTATTATACCTAAAGACGGATTTATATTTCTTGGATATTATGATGTGCTTAAGGGACCAGCAGACGGGGTTCCTGCGCCCCCCAGACAGGTGTCACCCATATGATTGTTTTCCTCCGCCGGTGGGTTTTCAACTTATGTCCTTAATAACTGAAATAAATTTCAATTTTATATTTTGTAGATACATTCTGTATTTTGTTAGACAATTCCGATCATTTTAAATCAACAGTTATTCTTTAAATGGATCACATTATGATACGATAAAAATAAATTTTCACCTCAGTACATCCCATTAGTTCGATTAGGTTAATAGATAGCCGTAACATAAACAGTAACAATTTATCAATCTGGCATTCAATGTCAATTATTCCAATACAATTACGATTGGTTTTCTGAGCATGTTCTTGTGGTATTATTAGTTATAAATCTCATCGTAATAAAATTTTGGCAATGTACTTACGGTTATTCTTCTTTTGGAACCTGGAATTGCCAGAAATAAGTATTTAAAGAGATTAGAATAGTTGGCTCTTGTCGAGCAGCATTTGGCTGGCCAAAGGTTTCCCCGTGTTCAATGTTGGCTTCGTTCACACATTTCGCATCAATGATTTCCGGATATATTTCATGTACGGTGTGTATTACTTTTGGACATACATTGAATAAATCTGACGTTTTCCAAATTTAGTAGAGAGTAAAAGTGTTTTGTAGTGCGTTTTCTATTACTTAAAGGAATACTTAACATTGTCATCTGGACTTTTGCCGTCAAATGTTTTGTTTACTAAGGTACAGAAATTTGATTTTAGCACCGTAAAATTTAACCATGTATTTTTGAACTAGATTGTTTATACCTATGTTCTTACTGAATACAACGCGTAAGAAATAATCGCGTAATAAAAACATAGCTTCTGGGCAAATACCTGTTTGTTCTACGAGGTGCTAGAAAGATATAAATTAACAAAAATTCAAACATTAAATTTGTGATTAAAGATGATGATATATAACAAGAAAGAAACCCAAAAAAATCTGGTTTCTATGATCAATCAAAATATATTATGCAGATATCCAACAAATTTTAATTTATGTCATGTTTAATCGTTTTCGAGTACTTGTCCTTTAACAAGAAGTCCAAACCAATATAAATTTTAAAAATACTAGATATAACACGCGGATAAAATTAATTACCTTTAAATTTGCGTACTAGAATAAATCGAGTCGTTGTTAATTTTAAATGATTATTCTGATCTATGATGCCTTTTTGCCATTTAATTGGGTGCCTTAGATTGGCAGTAAGATTAATCAGTCTAAAATTTCACTGACTGTTTCCGTTCACACAGAAATCGTCATATATATATTGCATTTTTATTCATTTACTTTTTTGTTTTTACATTTTATTACAGTTAGCAGGTCCTCGTCCACCACCTGGTGACTGGTTTCCGCCGTACGAAGGATACCCGCCGGTAAGTGTTGACTAGGAAAGTGGCATGTTTATATTTAAGGCAAATACGATGCATAGTATTCAGGACTGGCTTTTTATGCAGATCACAACTATTTTCAAAATGGAAAGCAAAAATATTCAACGAAATCATGCAGACAAAAATGAATACTTGAAATCCTTTCGAAAATATTATTAGAGTAAATTAAAATACAAAACAAACGCGCTACCGGAATTTCGTTTTTAAACAAGTCATTGGATATTTTACGAAGCAACCCTCAAGATTTTGAAAGACAATAAAACTTCTCTGAAAAAAACTAAATATTATACAGGCTCGAGCAAATGGACATTATATAATTTACAAATTCGAGTTACACATCTTTGAAATAACACAATCTTGTAAACCAAACATCCTGGTAGAATTGTAATTAAGTAATGTGATAGTGTTGCTGCATTTCAGCATATAATCTAATTTTCTACCGAACTGATTTCGGAAATTTAAAAAAAAGATCGGCATGGATGCTTTCTATTTTTCAATTCAAACATATCTTTGTATTTTGAGCAAGGCAAAAATTAGATCAATTATAAAGAAATTAAGAATACAATTGCTCTTTTCTTTTAGTCTTTTAAATTAATGAATTATGGTATTTCAAAGTTACGATTCTACTGATATCTGGTCATTACGGAAAAAAGACATCGAAAATACTAAACGTAAGCACAATTAAAAAAATGTCAAAGAAGAAATGATTTGACACAATCAAATAAAAAGAAGAATTAAATAATTACAAATAAAAAATGATCAAAAAGTAAGTGCCTGTTCTTATCAAACTTTTGCTCTTATAGCTAATGGTAAAGAGTAGTGTTTGCCTGTTAGAAGTATTATTTTCATTCACGAAATGCTTCACTTATTTTGTTTGGAAATGGAATGACGTTCGGCACGTGGCTTCTGAAGTTGTTGAAAATGTTGGTGATGGATGAAGACAACGTGTTGTCGTGCAAATATGAAAACAACACTACTTTACAAATGATAAACTGCTCGAGGAATGCAAACATATCACAAGCTCTGACTGCCTTGTTAAGCAGACGATAGATGAGAAAGGGCATGCATTGTAATTTTGTTTTTGAAGTTTGTAAATTTATTCTTTAAATAAACTTCATGTTTTCAAAATACAAAGAAAATATTATTGTTCTGCCTGAGGCACATGACTTTTACAAATGGCTACATCAGCAAAATACATGTATATTTTTACTGTGTATTCCAAATGGCAATAACAATGACCGTTCATTTATTGATTTATTTATTTACAATGAGCCAGTAATAGCTGATGCATCAAAACAAGATTATTTCCAACATAACTTAAACATGGATTAAGATTTAAGTCAGTAAGTTTATATCACCTCAGTGAGAAATTTACGAATATATATTTCGCAATATGATTGTTAAACAATTTTCTAATATTCATTTCCGTACTGGACAGAATGTAAGGAGACCAGATATCTTTGTAGCGTCTTACCACGACAGCCGATTAATCTAGAAGACTATTTTTCATGTTTTAAGTAAATAAATTCCTAATATACGGGGCCTCTTTAGAAAAAAATCTGCTTCATTAGTTGTTTCTACCAAAAGCACTTGAATCGAAATAAATTGACGACAAGTTCAACCATCGTGTTAACAACTGGTAAAAAAATAGACAACCATCTGTAGTAACACGGACTTAAGTGCCTTTTTAATGCCAAGGTCTTTTTAGACGTATACATTTTTTGCTCTAGATTCAGCAGGGGTTCTTTGCATCTTTTTTATTGTTACCGACTTGAGGAATCATATTCCATCAAAAATGCATACATGTATCCTATACCTGTGAATTCAAGACTTGAATACCTCAATTAATTTTATGGAACACGTGTTGAGTATAATCAGATCATCTAAGAAAACGCTGAAGGTTTGATTAGAAGAAATAATTTCTATGGTTAATAAATATTGCATAAAATTTGAAACTCTCTATCGAGATAACTAGATAAATCTGTACAAATACGACAGACTTATCGGTTTTAGAACGTATAATATATCATACTAGCTTTCAAGAAATCTTTATACTCTTCAGTCGAGAATAAAATATCATTTGCACACGCCGTGTGTTAAGAAATGATTAATAGCATTTTATTTGAATAGTTCTCTTCTTGCTTGTTACTATTTTCCTCTAGTTTTCTACAATAGCCATGTCGCCTTGTTATGTACTTTCATTAGATGCGGAATTCAGGAAATGAGAGAAGTTTCTTTTTTTGTAAAATGGATTATCATGTACCAAACTCTTTCACGCAATAACTTCACATTCCGTTGTAGTATTAAAGTGTCTGTTGTATTCTTAACCCCGGCTAGAAACCATAATTTGGGTAACCTCGTTATATTCGTACAATGGAAAAATGTGTTTTCGTTTAGATGACAAGTATATTGATGTTTGTGATACATTACACGTGAAGCGTGATGGAAAATGCATATAAAACACTTCCCATGCCATTACTTCGTACTCGAACTACCAATGAATGTTTTGCTTTTTGCATACTTTTTAACCTCCAGTCCGCATTTGAAATCCCACCCGCGTTCAGTATCGTACTTTTTGTGCTCATTCTTATATCGATATGTGAACATGCCTAGTGTACAGCGATAGTACAAGAGTTACTTATTTTATTTTATTTATATCCCCTAGTGATGGAACAAAAAATACCATTTCATATATAATCTCATCTGCGGGTTATTAGGTTGTGCACCAAAAGTACTATTTTACTCTTAGTGTGATCCCATTCTATGTAACGCTATGTTCCTTATATTGCTCATTATGTATAGAAATCAAATGGGAGGGATAAAACGTGGACATATCTGGGTATTGTTATACAGATCTACAATGACAGTTACATAGTATATCCTTTTTGTTTAATTTTAATCGTTCAGAAGTACTAGATGGCAATTATTTTGCTTTGTCAGAATTTTACCTTTTCTTTTTTTTTAGAAATGGAATTTCTGCATGGTGAAATGCTTTTCTATCGTAGCATAATTAATCTTAACCTGTTACCTTTACATTCCCGCATGATGTAGAAACAATGTTGATGACCTCATACATAACTGTACAACGAATTGTCAGTGATAATTAAGGTGACAAGTAAATCATCCGTAAGACTGTTTATCAGCCTTAACAATCTGCAGTCTTGATTAAGGACAGATACAGTTACTATGGCAACAACAACAAAAAACATGTTGCCGTCCAAGTCCAGAATTTCAGTTTTTCAGATACATGTATCTTTTTTTCGGACACCAATGTTTTAGTCAGGTTTACACAATTACTTAATTTCAAAATGTTATTGTGCACATGTGGAAAGAGATGGGTTACAGGAACAAAAAACTTATTAATACGTGAAAAATACAGTTGTCTTAGTACAAGATATATTTAAAATTACGTAACAGTGGCCATGCATTTAAAACTTTTGGTTTAAGGTAATTTTTTAAACTATAAGTGGAATTCAGATTTGATTTTTTTAGACTTGGAAATTGTTATTTTTGTTACCATTCAATATATATTTTATAATCACAAAATTTCTGTAATTTCAAAAATATTATTCTGCTGTTTGTGAGAGACAGCGTTTAAAAACGGTCTTAGAAATCAGAAATGGGTATCTCGTACATAATCTCACATCTATTTTCTTTCTTATCATGCAACTTCAATTTTTCAGTAGACCTTTATTTTTTTTTCATATATAGCAGATTTCATTTTTAGAAACCTTTGGAAATGTGAGACACGTTTATTAAAATGAAATTGAAAAAAATGGTGTAAATATGGTTCGCTTATTTCGCCTACAGAAATGCACTGTAATGTCTTACTTTCATGCACTGTTCAGTATATGCTTTATTCAGGAACAAATAGGCTTGGTATTTTCGCATATAGCTTCCAACTACTCTCTGTTAGGACTTATTTAATGGTTCGTCGCTAAATACCGCATTTGCCGTTGATATTAATGTTGCTGGCAATATGTTATCGACTTCTCTTACAGCTACAACCAGCACAACCACTGGTACATCCTAATCTACTGATATATCAACAGCAAGTTTTATTTATTACAAACATGTAAACAAGCTTGCATATGAACGCAACTCTGCCGGAACAAGTCATATATCTTTTTTTCTATTCATATCTTACATTAAGACATTCAACGTGAGCTCTGTGCATAAAGCTTACATGTGAAAGCGTTACTGTTACAATTTTGCAGCCAAGAAAGTGAATATTACTGAAAAAGAATGAAACTGTAAGCAATGTGTTTTGCATAAGACATATAAAAACATGTCATATTACACAGTTTTTAACAGTTCTTTCTGTTTAGATTGGTATTCTTCATCATACTTTCATTTATAGATCGGAGAAACTTTATAGTTTGATCAGAATATTTTTGTGCTGTTAGTTTTCACTTCAGCAAAAGTTTTAAAGTTTATAATTTTGAACAAATTACAGGTACTTTTTCGTGAGCACTAATGGTAACCTGTGTTGGCTAATGTCATGTGATTGAAAATTAATGGAATGTTAATGAGGAATCTGATAGACGTCAAACATATTACTGGCATAACTTGTGTCAAATTGCTAGTAAAAATTCATCCACCTCGCCTAGACGTTCGTTTTCTTAAGTGCAAAACCTGTTAGCCACATCGTGATGTCTAAGTTAGATAACACCATAACGAATAAGCAATCATCACACAGCACTCCTTGACATACTATAGTGGTGAGACCTTCTAAATGTCAAGTCTATCCTGAACACAGAGTAATGTCAGTGATTTAACACTACATTCAACAACCTATTCAAAGTTTATATTTTTATAATGTATGATACATATTCATGTTTTCAGATGAAACATCTTGGAAACTTTGTTAAGTTCAACAAAGTGGTGTTCATTTTCTCTCCTCTTGCCATTCGTAACTCCTCAGTCGTTTCAGCATTTGCGCACTGCAAGTATGTTGCTCTCGCTTATTTTGTACTGGAACAATAATTATAACTTCATTGCTGTCAACTGGTTTGTTTAGCTGTTCCTCCAGATTCGATCAGATTTAAAGAATGTGAAAGTAATCACTACAGGGATATCTTCTTCCATTTTCACTCTCAGCAGCTTGACCATTTTGTTCTTGAGTAACAACAACATGCACATCTACTCTTTCCACTAGCACCGTCATCTGTGCTGCATATGTTGGCAGCAGATACTTCACTTCTCTTCTGAAAACTCAAAGATAAAGCAGATTAACGCATTAAAACAATTTATGGATTAACACTTAAGAAAAAGCAAAAAAGCAAGTTGCAATGTTCTATTCTTCGTGTATTTCAGATTTGCATTGTAAAAGACTGATTACATATCTTTCATCAACATAAGATTAACATAGATTAAATTTGTTTTCACAATCGTTAAGAATTTCCTCAACAAATCTGTTACTATCTTTATACCATCTGCCACACATTCTTTTGGCTGTCAGAGATTATCCATTTACTAAAAACGAAAGTCGACTTCTAACTTCTAAGAACAAATTGATACTTTAACATCATTAACAGTAACTTCATGTTCTTTATTCGACTTCGAAAATCAAATTATAGCTTAACCATTGAAATAAACCAGTTTCGGTCAATTTATTAATGATGCTTAACTTGGATGCGGTGCTCTTGCGACATTGTAATAGGATCTGTCTAAACTGAATATGTAAAAAAGATGGTTTTGTCTCTAGAAAAAGAACTATACGAGTCCTTATGTACATGCCAAGCAAGTTGCGGAAAGGACAAGAGTAAGACAGGAAAGTAAAATTCAATTTGAACAGTTAATCAATTTAAATACATCTGTTCTTCTACACTTGAAATATTAGCTTCTGTAAGGAAAACATTCAAGCCTCTGTGCGCTGGATAGAATATTATAAATTGACTGGATGTATTGTGAAAGTGGGAATCTGTTCTTCGACGTTATATTTTCCTTTTAACAAAATCAGTCGATGAGTTCCATTCCTAAATGCAGTTTTTACCAGTAAGTATGTATACTGGTTCCATTGTACTTTTAACTTAAAGTGATATATGTTAGATAAAACTCTTAACTATAATTTTGAAAGTCCTACATTTTATTTATGAAGAAAAAGACGCGATTAATAAGAAAGCTGACTAACAAACAAAACAGTTTTAATTCTTTTTTTTTGTCACAGTTCGATGTTCTTCGATTTTTCTACCAATAAACATTCATTTTATGCTTTACGTCAATTATTTTTTTATTTTTGAAAAATCTTTAAAACTATACGCCAAGATTACGCTTGTTTTTACGTAGAATGTATCAAAAATCTTGTATTTGATTTCGTTTTAGAAATGAATGAGTTAACTTGATAGTCAACCACTTAATTCAGTAATTATGTTAGATACTGTATGCCCACAAGATCTAAACGATGTTTAAAATTCGCTGAACCTATATAGATCTGAATGAAATAAACTGAAGTATACATAATTATATTTTTACACAAAACGTAATATTAATTTTGTCTTTATTTTTGTCATATTTATATTTTTAACTTTGATATTCAAAATTACTGTCAAGTGAGTCTGTCACGTATTGTTACCAGAATCATATTGTTTTTCTAAGATGCCACAGCCACTGGTATTGTGTTTTCTTCATCATACGATATATTATACCATTGTTACATTTCTTTATGAAAAATTATGTATACCGAAGCAAAGACTAAGTGTGTTAAATATTCTTTGAAGGTATGTCTGAAACATGTGCCTAAATTAACGAGCATGTATAAAAACATGTAATTAAAGTGGTTATTAGCAGCATGAAATTCATTAAATTTTGCAGAATGTTCTCAGTGTGCCGCATTATAGCATTAGTTTTATTATCAAACACGCAAAACACAATACAAGTTTTTCTACCATTATATTCCAATTATAAACCGCATTCTGATTAGACTAGTATCTTAACCAAAGACAACGTTATTTATTAAATGCGAATATTTCTACAAGTTAACAATCTGTCATTAATATATATATAACTTTATTTCAAGTTTACAAATACTACAGTTATAATGAAGATCAAACAGAGTAATGAAACTAATCAAGGTTTTGCTTAAACAATAGCTGATTAGCTAATGAACAATCATAAAATAGGTGTAAGACAAAAAACATATGATCATTTGGAATTTTTGCATTACTGATGTGTTTTAGCAGTTTACTGTTTCCACGGGGCGGGGGAAAACGCAGCATTTCTGATATATAATTATTTTCAAAGAATCCACGTGTACTAACAATATTTATATTCTTTCACAGAAATTTAATTTTTTTAAATGATGTTATAAATAAATAAATAAATAAAATAAATAAATAAATAAATAAATAAACAAATAAACAATGGACAACGTACGAGTATGTAGCTCTTCGGGTTGAAATACATATATACTTGGGTTATCAGTTTTAGATTCGCTTCATAATAAAACTAATTCATGAATTTATTACAAAACAAATAATTCCTAAATGAGAGTACAAGCTTAAACGGCTTTAGTTTTACTTTTAGTTACGATTTTTAAAAGTTGAATTCATTGCTAGCTAAAACGCCTAGTCTTCATCCTGCAAGGTGTGATCTGCCATTTCATTTGCCTTTCAATAACGAATATTCAGCTTAGTAATAGAATCGGTACTTTGATCATGAACAAAATGCATGGTCAATTACTTAAAGTGTCTATAAAATGCTTAATTTAGCGCGCTTATTGTGTCTAACTTACTTTGGCATTAAGAATTGAAAGAAACACAACCAGTACTTCATTATGTTAATACGTCTTCTCCAGTTTTACTATTCAGAAGAAAACGTGATTAGATCGTATTGCTTAAAATAGATTTGACCTTTAAAGCGAGATGATATCAAACTATATATAAAATAATAAATGATAATAAAGTCATAAAAATGTAAGAGTAAAACTTACTTTTTGTATCAAATGTAAAAAATAACACTAGCCATGAGGTGTTGAGCAATGTTTAACTGGTTACTATAATAATGCAGTTCTTGGCCAATCGGTTCGAGTTAAAGAAATTTGCTGTATTGATATAAGGAAACAGTTATATTTTAAAGTTTTCTTTCTCTTCTTTGAATTCATAAAAATGAGGTGTTTTATATTAAGGATGTTATTGATATATCTAGAGAAAACGATAAAATGTAGGTACTTATTTTTCTATAAAAAAGTTATGATAAAACCTAGCCGGGAACAACCACAATGTGGAACGCCAACACGGAGAGAAAGAGTGTTATAGCAGTGTACACGACGATGAAAAGCAAATGATAGGCCTATCGATGAAAAAAGTTGTAAATGAGTTTGGACAGTTAAAACGTACGTGTGTTTGCATGTCAAGAAGGAATTTGTAATAGGCAAAAACCGTGATCAGTCTGTTATGTTTGACACCCATGGCAGGCGTTTTGAATGGCTGGAAACTGTTTAAACAAATTCTTTCGAAATTGCTGTATTCTTTTTTCTCCTCAAACTGTGTAACCAATTCAACTTTTTTGTGCTAGAGTTTTTAAAAAATGAATAGATATACTGTTGCGACTGGATTTCACTAGGGTGAACGCCTCCAGGAAAGCATTCACGGAACACTAAAACACATATTTACAACATGTACAGTTGTATTTATATAGTGTTCTAACATTATGTCGAAGGCCTTACACCGTGTCGGTAGATATGATCTGTATACCCTGTTGTGTTTCGTTAGTGTTTTACTATCCGAAAACTAATGAATGACACTTACTCTTTAATTATCTCCCATCACACCTTCATTGCACCTCCCACATCGCCACGCGCAAAGTACCAGAAAACAATGGTTCCAAAGAAACCTTCCGCAGCAGTTAAATTCTTTATTGTTTTTAGAAAATAATGTTGAAATTATCTAACTTGCCCACCAGCTACTGTGGTGTGAAAACATGATGTGTAACTGTGATTGAAGCATTTTTTGTGGATGCATGTGCTAAATTTAAGTTATTTCAGCCCCGAGGAGAAACAGATTTATTTCGCTCCTGATTTCGATAAAACTGTTATGTTGCAAGTAACATTTTAGCCCTTGAAATACAAATGTAAGATAAAATTCTGAGAACTTTTTAAGCAAAATAAGTATTCAATGTTCACCATTTAAAATTTAAAAAAAAGGGTGCTTGTTTTCATTCGATCTGAGTTTCCAGCATCTTTCAAACAGCTGAATTGTCGTCGCATGTCCTAAAATTGTGCTGGTAAAAACTAAGTCTTAGTTCTACAGCTTATTTTTATATTATATTTAATTATTTATATAGGTCTATAGTAACTGTGCATTAGCATGCATTTAGCGTTTTAGGAAGTATATGCTATTTTTTCTTCATTTGTGTATACTTCTTTTGCTTCTTTATTTGATTTATTTGTATTATTTGTATAACGTAGCATAAGAAAAACCATAGTGATTCTTCACGGGATTTTGAAATAAAAATCTACATAAGTTTTACAAATGTAGTTTGGCGTTTTCTTTCTCAATAATGACATTTAATCTTTGAAGTAAGACTTGTACTTTTATTTCAAATACAGTATAACATTTATGAGAATACATACAGGCTTGAAATTATAAATTTTATTTTTCAGTTGTTTTTTTATAATTATTTTTACTTTTTTCTATTTGTATGAACTTGTAACACAGTTTGTCACCAAAAACTAATTGCACGACCCCAAAAAAGGATATTATGTTGTCTTCTGTGTGATTTTGTTTCTACTATTTGCATAAACAATCTCTCTATCGTTACGAAGAAAGTAGATAAAGCTAAAATTAATCTAATTAAGCTAAGAATTATTGAAGAGAAAGAAAGAGAAAATTTTAGCAAAAAGGAATAGCTTTTTCCAAGGACAGTTAAAACTTTATGAATACATGACATTTTATTGTTCTTGCTACTTTCCCTAAGTATGTTTCAATATTTACGCTGCCTAAAAATATTTGCATACAAAAAAAATATATTTGATAATAATGTTGTATATTTAGCATATAAAGTTGTTGTTGTTGTTGTAAATGTTCCAAGTGATACGGATACGAACTGGTCGCTGTGCAAGTGTAGTTACCAGATTCATCAGAAACGTGTCAAACTAGAAAACGGGAAAAGAATGAAAAGAATGGACTCAAACTTCAAACACCAATCGGTCAGTGTATCTCCATCAAAAAGTTCGTTTCTTTTGTTGAAAATTGCAAAAATGATTTTTTTTTTGGAGATGGGGAGGAGGGGGGGGGGGGGGGGGGAAAGGAGGTAGGGTTGCATTTCTGTGCTTATAAAATATTTCTTATAACTTGTGTCTTCTTTCTTTTGTTTTGTCATTAAGGCTTTATTATCTGTCTTTTTCATCCAGGTATTCTAAAATAGTGCGTGCGTAATGCAGATAATATTTAGCCAGTCAGCTGTTACGGTTTTGTTTTTTGGCGATAGTCTCTGAAAACTTGTTAGAAACAACAATATGTCTTCATACACTGCATAGTTCTGTGGTTTATTGTTTCAGATTGGTACATAGAAAATCATAAATAAAATCGTTTCTTGCTATTTGTTATCGTTAATTTAAAGTGAAGTCTGTCTGTTTTGATAATATGAATGTGTGTATATTGTCGTATATCGTAGATTTGTTCTTCGTATTACCACAATAAATCCCGTTTAGCACGATGCAATTTCCATAATGATTTCAGAGCAGACATAACATTACCGATACTATATGAACTTGTTTAGGAAATGAAAAGCTTACATTACGCTTATTGCAGAAATACTGACAATAAAGCTGTAGTTTAATTCTAGAAAATATCAGTCTTTAAGACTGGACATAAAGTTAAAAGAGGATTTTTTTCAAGAAAGAGGACTATCTACGTCACATTATTTGCATAAAAACTGGATTCGCTACTCTGCTCGCATGGTGGTAACGAAGAAACTTTCGTGCAAAGACTATGTAAATGTGGTAGCAAAGACTCTCATAAATGTCTTGCACTTATGATGAAATATTGTTTTGTTTTATTTTTATGTTTTACACAAAAAGTGATAACACAAGTGATAAATAAATAAATGGATAAATAAATAAATACATAAATTAATTAATTAATCAAAATAGGGTTTTTCTTGTCTCATGATAACTATTTACGAAAAAGTGTTTCTTTGCCAGTCAAAACAAAGAACCTTACAAATTGGGTATAGTTGTAGAGAATTTTGAAAAAAAACCTAAAAATATCGATCATGTCTTATTTGCAGAGGAGTCAGTTGTCATTTGAATTATGCGATTTTTTTTTTAATTTCAAAGATGAATGCATAAAGACCGACAAAGACCTTTTTTAATAAACGATATGAAAACACTCATTATTTGCAAAATGCCATAATTTATTCTGAATATGCCATTCGATAGTGTTTCAACAGCTATAGATATTGATACTTCACTTTTAACAATTCCAGAAATTGCCACTTATTGTTCCAAGATCAAAGGCTTTACCGACAAAAAAAATTACTGAAGACATATATAAGACTGATATTCATTTTACCTTTGGGTTTAACAAATGTGTAGGATGCGCGTTTAGCTGAGTGCAACAAGTCATAATTCGCACGTGTTTTGCATTTTTACTAAAAGCCTTATACCTCATTATATAAACAGTGCAAAATGTTATGCTCGTTTTTCTTCTTTATTGCAGCGGGAAGTGAGTTGCTCCACAGATTATGTCTCTTCCTTTAATAGCGTACCAATTACAAGGAGTAATAAATGAATGCGTTACCTCCTAAACCAGTCCTTTGTTATTACAATATATATATTTTGTTATTACAATCTATATTCGATTATTACTTGGTAAAACCGACACTAAAATATTAAATGTCAGGGACGGTAAACAGAAACTTCTGTACAAGTATTCTAACAAAAGATTTCCTTAGTATACTCCAGTTATGTACAAATATACACACGAATGATCATATTTCTAATGACACTGTCGACGATTGTTTCTCTGGTTAACTCTCAAATGACGATTTATTTTCCATATAAAGCGGTCAGTTAAACGTTATTATATCAGTTACATCACTCTTGAAACTGCATGCTTTCCTTCTGAGGAAATTTGATAAAAAAAAAAAGCTTATTCCAAGAGATGGTGTTGTTATTTGATTGTGCTTTTTAAAAGCCCCATCTAGTCATAGCAAATTGTGTCCATAGCAAAACTGAGAATATGAAAATGATGAATATATGACTAGAAATTTCGCTTTATAAATGGGTATATGTAATAGATAATCTAAATATTTAGTATGTTTGAAATATAAATACTTTATGGCATTCGCCAGTTAAATATTTTCAATAAAAAAAAAGACTTCTATAAATATAGTTATGGCTTTCTCTGGTAGATGCAAGAGAGAACTGCCAGTAGATTTTAGATATTTTTCTTTAAAAATATGTATTAAATCATTTTTATTTCCATGGATATTTAAAAGTTGAAAATAACATAGGAGTGAAAAAAGTTCATATTTGCTGGCAAAACATTCGAAACTCGCAATCCATTTTCTAGATTTATATATAAAAACGAAATAGCAGTTGTACGGGAAAAGAACCCAGCAACCCTAATAGTCTCAGTCAGACAATAACAGAATTCTGATTTTTGTCCAAATCTCATCAATTACACGTTTTAATCTACCTGTTTGTCAGACGGTAAAAAAAATCTAAATTATCGAAATATCTCCCTCTCATTAATTCTAAGCATATCTTCATGGGAAATGGCTTCAAATATTGCATATTTCCTATATTCCAATCGGAACGACTTAAATTTATCTCAATAAAAGATAACTTCTGCAAAAACAACGCTAATCTGACAGCTTAGTAAAGATGTACCGCGTCAATTCACATGCAATAAAACACCGTGGAAAATACACTGAAAATTCAATGAATTGACAAAGAAAGCAAAAATAATCACCAGACATGATAAGAACACAAACGACGTGCTTTGAATGCACAATATTGAGAGATGATCTACTAAGAATGGACAACTGTACATTTGCCATCAATGTAATATTTCGGGAATGTGACCACTAAATTTTAAAATTCTGCTCTCACCAAAATTGACATTTAACTCTTTGAAAATAAAAAATAAATAAATAACAAACTCTTAAATAATCATTAACATGTCATCTAGTTTCTGGGTATAAGAAAAAAATTGTTTTCTTCATGATTTTAAATGTTTACCGAGACTTTATGTTGTTAAAAGGTTAGGTCAAAGTAAAACTCAATATTGTTGAATGAATAGTACCACAAACATTAAAAATTGATAGAATTGAACGGCTGTGAAAGTTGAGCAGTACATATTAACTACTTACACTGTCTGATTCAACTTGTATATCCCGGTCTGCAGAATACCTAAGTCAAGTATACGCTAGTCTATATCGGAACTTACTTCATTCCAGAATTATTCTACCGGAAGTTTTCTCACTGACATGTTGTTTTATTCTCGTTTTTTATTTTGATGAGGTTTACAATAATTATCGCTGAAATGATAAAAGTTCATCGATTGTCGTGATATTGAGACTTCCAGGTGACCTCATTTATGTGGTAGTACTCAACATTTTTACTTCCTCATTTTCAAATAGCTGAAGACCCTCTAGGTTTGTTCGACCAACATCTATCCTCATATTATTGTTAGTTAACTAGATAAATAGTATAAGGTATTTTATTTACTTAAGACATATAGAGAGTGTTTATTTTGGTTAAAGAAACACGCAACACGAACTTTCGTCGTTACTACACGTCTTGACATTGACAGAAATCTACATTTTTAATACCTCGTTTTCGCATTTTGAAACATTCTGTTGTTAAATATTGCTTGAACTGAATAACAAAAACGCATAATTTATTATTCAATTATGTGTGAATATTTCTTACAATATTGACTAAAAGCATTTCTGGTAATAATTCATCTTTAAAAAGTCGCAAGACTGTTCATCGAAATTTGTACGCCTTTTACACTTCATTATTTGATTGTAAAACATCCACTTTCCGTAATAATTTCCTAATTTCTGTACATATTCATATGGATTCAATATTGTGTTTGTTAATACGAAGGTTGCTCAAATTGTATATAGCTGATATTAGGTACGTGTTAGGTGTTGCGCGCAGCATACACTGAGATGGTTTACGCCATTTGCATTTCTGCTTAATTTTCTACACGCAATACCTTTTGCAAATCTTCTGTTTATTCAATATTCCTTTGGGTTACAAGCGCTGTTTTTGATTATCATTTGCCAGTTTATTGCCATAACTTCGTCAGTAATAAAAAAACATTTAAACATATTTTACACTGCTAAATGTTTTAGGTAAATACTCAACCACTAAAAAAGTTTAAACATGGAATAAAATATTTCTGAGGAGCATTTAGACGGTCTTGCCTTTTGTTTATCTATAAATGTTAACCTGTTCTATCATACTTTTAAGTAATTTTACTTTTTAAATGAACAAGAAGAAATCATTAAATCTGGTATTCATTTACGACTTAGATTATATTCTAGTTGGCCATATGTCGTATGTCAATCATTTCAATTTTTACGTTGTGGTCGACAGCAAGTTCGCAAAGAAGTCTGCAAAACTGTTCATATCAGTGAATGTTAATAAAAAAGAACAATGGAAGTGGGCGATTTTTGAACTTTTGCGAAATCTAATGGTATATTGTTGACCAGTCTTTATATTAGTTTGATAATTTATCATAAACATTACACTTTACAAGTTTTTATTTACATTTGTCATGTCAAACTTATGAACAAAATTCTTTGAGCTGATTAATTTGAATGCAAAGTTAATAATTATTTTATTCGTTCTAGCTATATTCTGTCTTGTGAATTCATACTTTCCTGAAGAACTTTAAAAAGTATGTCTTCTTTACAATACAGAAATGCATCTATAAAGGAACACGAATTTTTTTATTCATTTTTCCCATGATTTTGTCAATTTTCTCTTGTTTAAATGTTAGTCTTTGAAAGGGGAGTACTATTATGGTAAAAAAAACTCAGCAAACTTGACAGATATATTAGACATGATTTGCTTTTTGTTTTAGAAAAAAACAACAACAACAAAACAACAAAGATCGGTCGTTTTCTTTTTTTTGTTATCATATACAGTGATGACGAGGTAAATATCCCAATTTCTGGATTATCATACAGTAACTGTTTTTATTATGTGACTTTAAGATAACCAAAATGTAATTCAAGATCATTTTAAAACGCCAGCGAAATTCGCCGATGTCACAAAGAGTCTATATTATATACAAGAATGAAATGCCTAACTTCATGTTTGTTTTCAATAATATCTGTTTCGAGACGAATACCACTTTCTATTGACTTACACATGATTAGCATTTGACAAATCGAAAACCGAATAATGAGTAATATATTAATAAATCAAACATCTCCTGCTTCCAGTATCATCTGTTAAAACTGGGTAATTTTCTCCTGACAATGCAAAAGAATTTTATGTGCTCTGTCTCTTTTAAGCAAATCTCCACCAGAAAAAAATAATTCTTTGTTATTTTTCTACGAAACAGACAATAAAAAGCTATCTCCTGTCATTAACAGGTGCCTTATTATTGTATTAATCATTCAGTTGCACGTGCTTAATTTGCTGTCTTAAATGATTGATTCAAAAGTAACAATCATCTCAATAACTAAGAATGTACAACATACATAGTTATTTTCCACTAATTACACAAAACTGTATGTCACAAAACCAGCTTTTGAAAGTGGTAAAAGATATTCGCGGGATTTTGTAACTATCATAAAATAAATCTGCCAGAACGTGATTAAAGCATAGCCCCAAACGAGAAGAATATTAGCAGTTAAAGATAGCTAATGAAGACAGCATTGCTTACAGTTATAGACTGTAATACCACACTCCTCTGACCAAAATGACAGAAACAATGTAAACCATTCTTTTCCATACCTCCCTAATAGCATGATTTCTGATGTTGCGGCAAGGCTTTCATTTAGACTGATTGTGATCCATGAAGTTCGCGATTCAGCAAAACAAGAAAAGTTTCAGACGAAACCCTTTGAATCGAAAGGTACTGTCTATATTGGAAAATGGTAAATTAAAATATTATCAGTGTAAAGGTAAAACTTGCACAAAAGTCAAAACGTTTAATTCTAAATATTAAATATGACACCTACGATTTTTTGTGTGGAATGTTCTTTGTGCTAAACCATTAACACGTGACCTGACACCGGTATGAAATGCATTTCTATCGACAATAAACACGTCCATGCTTTCCGGTTTCGTGTGATGGAAGAAAATGCATTCATAGACATCACTCAGTGAAGGAAAAATGTCAGATAAACATATTGCAGATTAGCTTCTTTTCAAGCATCACCTTTAGAAAATTACATCAGGTTACTGCCATTGCCAACAGCAGGTTTTGTTTTGCATAGATTATAACGCTATCAACAGAATAGGCACCGTGTGAAATTTATTTCCAGTTTCTCGGTATTCCGATTAGCTTTCAATAAAAATCTTAATGTGCGTTGGTCCCATTTGGGGGGAGGGGACGACTGCTAGAACTATCTTGATCGGAATTTGGCTCATATCTTGTGGAATTTAGGATCAACATCTAACAATAAGGTCAACGATAAGTCCCGTTTTTTGTTCCCAGACTTAACCATTATATCTACTAAGCGCTTATTTCTGGAAATTCGGGTAAACAAGATATTAATTTATTGTGTGAAATGAGATTTTTGTCTTGACATGAATTCCAGTGAGCCAAGCTTACAAAATCATTTTGTTTGAGATGCAAACATACCCGTAACAGAATAGAACATAATTTCCTTTCCTTATAGAGCATTGGTTCGCTGGATATGGTTCACTTTTCTAAAGTTTTTTTCTGAACTCATATGCCTTGTTTCTGCCTTTACTTTTAATTTTCCATATTTTTCTATGCCTTTATCTTCGATGGTTGATACTTTAAGAACAATTTTTAGCTTACCATATGAAATTTGTTGTTATTAATCAGGACGTACGTTAAACTTGTTGACAGAAAGTATGCCTGTCATTGATACGCCTGTATTGTGACTGATCTAGAGTTCTCTTTTCCTGTTGGTTTATTTTCCAGTGTATGCATGTGATGTTACCATATTGTAATATTCCGTTAAGCTGTTACCTGCTATGTGGACGCACTTTTCCTGCTAAGAAAACGGCCAACATGCTTTAGCCTTAACAGTAGTCCTTTTTCAGTATTTGTTTTAATCTGCATAATGTTCAAACACTTTTTATGTTCTGTAGATTTGTGACGTTATATCTTGTTCTAGACTCCACTGTGTCGTCTACGGTCATCCTAACAAGATTCATACTTAAGGGGTGGCATTTTGAGCCCGTTTCAAGCAATAGTTGTCTTTCGACGGATGTTCTATCCTGCGAATGCTCTAGCAGTGTTTACTCGGTGAAATTTAGGTTTGGTTTCAGTTGATTTGTTCATTTCTAATTTATTACGAGTCTTCTTTGAGAATATAAACTACAAATAAAGCCTTTATTCTTTTGGTATCACATGTAACTTTCTTGATTGGCGTGTTCAAGTCAGCATGTGAAACTTGAGTAATTTTGTAAATGTTGCAATAGGACTAATTGTAATTAAAATATCTATATGCGTTTATTTTTGACCGTACCGGTTGCCTATATGACCGACGCCCCTTGCAGAATTATAGTTATTTTAGGTTGTGGGAAATAGTGCTAGATACAGATGGCATCTCATTCCAGAAACACCCCTAGTTCCCTTCAATGGTCAGTGTATAGCACTGATACATAGAACCTCGGTTTAACATCTCATCCGAAAGAAGGTGATGTTAATGGAGGAGAGCGGGATCGAACTGATCCGCTGCGTTCCGTAATTAAACATTAAATAAGTTTGTACATAAAATCATTCTTGAATATGAAAGGTTTATAAGCCAGTCAGTTAGTTCATTCTGTGACAGTAATCTTATGATAGCTTTTGACATAATCTGGCCTTATATTCTTTTGTAGATATTTTAAAATATTGGTAAAAGATGACAGGCTGAAATGATGTACGTATTATGAACTAACAAGTATAGGTTTAACATTGCACGGAGATTGCAAGTGGCTGTAGCTAAGCAGCATGCTTCTCATTCCCACCTGAGCATCTTCTTATGTAAATGTAAACGTCTAGACAACCACCTGTGTACTGCAGCAATATATGTATATATACCTAACCTCTATTACAGAATTGCTGCTAACAAATGCCGTCTCAAACTGGTGCAGCTGGATGAGTTTTTGCAATTGCTGTGTCAAGCAGACGTCGTTACCCTGCCTCTAAACAAATTACCCTTTCATTACTGACAAGTAGGCTGCAAGTGTTATTAGCACGAAGCAGTTGTGATAATACAGTATGTAGGTCGATATGTTTTTCCTTTAGAGCTTAGCTCTAACAAGTTACGTGATCTAAAATTTTGATGGGGGCTTGTATGAACGCGAGGGAAATCAGTGGTTGGTACTGTATGAGGAAGAGGTTGTGAGTTCAGCTAAAGCCTACTAATAGTCACGTGTTAAAAGAAGTTTGGGAATGAGTTTACTTCAAGGATTGAGTTTATTCTAAACATAGAGTTTACCTAAAAGATTGAGTTTACCTCTATTTTTTAGTTTATTTTAAATGTTGATTTTACTTTAAGAATATAGTTTACTTTAAAGATTGAGCTTATTTTGACTGAGTTTACTTTTAGGGCTGAGAATTCTAATGTTGAGTTCTGAAAAAAAGAACCCTTAGTCATATATGCTACGTCGCATGATTAAATCTTCTTCAAAAATACACCCTGGGCAAAACATTTATACTTTTAATACTTTATTTCGATTGCAAAATTGAATTCTAAAGGCAAGTTTGTTACAATAAAGGAAATTGCATTGCATGTCTTGAGTTAGTGGTCTGACTTCTGGATTGGTCTAAATTTGTGTTGAATATAACTTTAACTTTAAAAAGCGGTGAGCAGAAAAGAGCTTAGAATCAAAATGACAGTCAATGGGAATCTAGCGAAAAGCGCTGTTTTATCTATTTCCCCCGACATCCCCCACACATATACAGAATAAACCCGACTTCAGATAAATACCTTCGTACGTGTGGCAACATTATAGAATTAATTACATTTCATATAGCGCGTAATATAAATACTTATGGAATATCATGTACATAAAAGTAAACCTTACCTATGAAAAATATGTCGTAGATAAATAATAAATTTCCCGGAAAACAGACATTTGGTATCTACTTAAAGAAAATAGTAATGAAACTTGGAATTTTCATGCTGATACTGTGTAACTTGAACAATTATTTCTGAACATAAAGTGTTCTGATGCAGTTTCACATGAAAATGAAAGAATACGCGATGTAGCTTTAGCGAAAAAAAAAACCGTGCTCTAGATTACAAAGTACACTGTCTAATGCATATTAACTTGTTTTAAACTTGTAGGAATGCGGATCTCTTCTCGTCCAACCATCTACCCGTTACATCCGTCAGTTCCTTTCAAATTTTGTGGCATGTGCGTTTTTTATATAAAATGGTCGTGCTCATTACTTTTTGTGACAGATCAAATGTGGGTCTTATTGGACAATTCAACATGCAAAGCAAATTCAAATATATTTAGCCATTTGTTCTTCCATTTCTTGGCTAATCTAATAAGTGGAATAACGATCCAAGCTTTTGCGATGCGGTTCTTAACCCTTACTCTGCTGGAGGCAGTTGACTATGCCTTTGCGAACAGTGCAGACCAAGATCAGCTTGCACATCCGTGCAGTCTGATCATGGTCTGCACTGTTCGCCATTCAGTCAGTAAATTTTCAATAAGCACCCCTATAAACAATCAATGGATCTGTCCAAATTGAAAGGTGGACATGTCCATTTTAGATATTTAGCGTGGTAAGGGTTAATCATGGCAAAGACTGGCAGTGTTCAGAGTTACAGACATTCAAATTAAACCGTGTTATGAGTTACAGACATTCAAATTTAACCGTGTTATGAGTTACAGACATTCAAATGAAACCGTGTTCAGAGTTACAGACATTCAAATGAAACCATGTTATTAGTTTTATATCATTACGGAATTCATTTTATTCTAACAACTGCTCATTTTCAAACAGAACTAAATATGTTTCGATAAACAGTTATTCCGCAGAACTTTACATATAGTGAAAGACATTATGTCCATCATTTTTTTTATAAATCTAACTCGGATACTTCAGTTGTATTGTTCAAACTCTTACCGGGTAATCGAAAATGTTCAACTCGTCGAAAAAAAAATCGTTTGTCTACCCGTCTTCCTTTTTAACCAGAGGCACGTAAAATCGTTGGTCTGCTGTAGACGTAACTATCCTGTTGTTGTTGTAATCCGACAGACTATTTCTAAATAATCTGTAGTGCGTGAGAAAATATAATTCTTTTGATCGGGAAATCAAATATAAACTATTTGAAGAAGCTTATATCTGTAGGTAATGCCTTTGTACATACAACATCTAGAGTTCAACGATAATCTGTGATAATACAGACATAACATTACCTGAAAATGTTACCAGGATAAGAAAACTCTGCTAAGCCCCTTAGCTGGCTGAAGCAGGACTGATTTACAATGACCAGCGGGCACCATTTTCGGTACATTTGACTGCAAGTCTTTTCCTAAGTCTTTCATGTTTTCACAGTTCAGTTCAATTAATTGAAATGCACGGACGCTCGTGGGTTTGCTCGTATTTAACCTCTCTGTTGTTTCTGTGGTCGATTCCTCGTCTTAACTCTTCACATCTTTACAATGTGATTAAAAACATACCTAAAAAAATCGCAACGCTATTTTCATTATGCAAGTGTCAGCTGAAGACATTTTACACGAGTTCATAGAAAACGTTAACCCTTACCTTGCTGGAGGCAACTGACTCTGCCTTTGCGACCTTTGCAGACCAAGATCAGCCTGCACATCCGTGCACACTGATCATTGTATGCACTATTCGCCATTTTGTCAGTAAATTTTCAATAAGCAACCCCATAAACAATTAATGGATCTGACGGAAAAGTCCATTTCAGATATATAGCATGGTAAGGGTTAATTAGTGTGCCGATCTTAATGACATTTGTCCTGAATGAGTTGAATAAAAAGTTATATGAAATTTGAACAAATGTCAGTTCCTTTCATTCACATGAAAAAAATAACCCTTCTGTAACTTGATAAATTTGAACAACTGAAAAGAAAATTTTAAGAAACACATGCCAAGAAAAAAGCTCCAATCACAGCAAAATCTGAGCCTGTAAGAAACAGAACAATTATATAACAAATTTAGAAAATTACAATAAATATTAACAATTAAATTCGCAGCAAGAAGTTAATGCGCTATTCTATACTTAGAAAATAGATTTTAGGTTTGAGTGATATACCGTTGAATATATCACGTTGTCGAATTCAGTTGCCTAGTGATTTAATCACGAAGGCCGTGGGCCTGAGTGATTAAATAATTACGAATATGAACAGGTACGTATATTATAAGGGGTGAAAGTATTTGTACTACTTACAAGTGACGTTCGCAGTAACGTCAGCGGTCACGCGCTTGTGTTCAGCGTGATATAACGTGTAGGATATATAACGGTCAATTTCTTCTTTGTTTATTGTTGACGAATTGCGGATAGTGTTAGAATTACAATTATATCATAGGCAACGCCGTTGGTGTGTAATAAAGCCGTGTTTAGTGTTGATATAACACTAACATAATTACATTTTGACGTCAACGTCATTAACAATACGCTTATAGCGTTCGCGCTAACACGACAAAACAAACAGTTTCTGTGCGTTTCTGTCGCCGTTCACTTACAAAACTTATATGATATAAATAGAACATTATATCCGTGGTCATGGCAGAGCCTCGATTTTGTGTCGCCCTTTCGAAGAAACGGCGATACATAGGGATCGATTTGTCCGTCTTTCCGTCCGTCCGTCACGAAAACTTAACGTTAGCTATATCTTAGCCATTTCTTAACATTTCATCATCAAACTTTTAAATTATATTGCTTATGACAACAGAGTCGTGATGATGCCAGAATCTTAAGGTCAAGGTCACATTCGACAGAGTTATGCCCCTTTTTGTACTTGGATTTTGTCACGAAAACATAACGTTGGCAATAACTTTGCCATTTCTTAACATTTCCTCATCAAACTTTCAAATTTTATTGCTTACGACAACAGGGTCGTGATGATGCTTAAATCTTTAGGAAAAGGTCACATGTGACAGAGTTAAGCCCCTTTTTGTACTTAGATTTTGTCACGAAAACTTAACACTTACTACAACTATGCCATTTCTTGATATTTCTTCATTAAACTTTCCAGTTGTACTGCTTACAATTGTATTGCCTACGACATAGGGATTGCTTTGTCTGTTTTTCTGTCCGTCAGTCCGCCAGTCTGTCATTCACGAAAACTTAACGTTTGATATAACTTTGCCATTTCTTAACATTTCTTCATCAAACTTTCAAATTATATTACTTATGACAAAATGGTCATGATGATGCAAAAATCTTTAGGTCAAGATCACATTTAGTGGAGTTATGCCCCTTTCTATACATAAAATTTGTCACAAAAACTTAACGATGGCAATAACTTTGCCATTTCTTAACATTTCCTCATCAAACTTACAAATAATATTGCTTACGACAACAGGGTAGTGATGTAATAAAAATCTGTTAGTCAAGGTCACATTTGACACAGTTATGCCCCTCTTTGTACTTGGATTAGCATGCTGTCTTTTCCAGCAGACTCTTGTTTACCTTTCTAGTTATTCTAACAAAGTATCCAAGGGCGACACAAGTGTTCAACTGAACACCCATCTAGTTATCGTTTTCAAATAACTCGTGCAATAAACCACGTATTACATGACAACTCATTTAGTATCCACTATACACGTGTGTAATATTAAGAAATACGTAACAGCTATATTACGTTGTGAACACCCTATGTCACGTGATAAAAAGTAGGTGATTGGGTACCTTTTGCGGGGCTCATTTTGTACTCAACAAAAGTAAGAAAATTCTGCAGATCACGTAATACACGAAATACTGTACTAAGGTACTGACAGTCATTGAAAATAATGTCACAATAAATTTTCTTATAGACAAATTAACGGTTTTTAAATAATTTAATACCAGTAGCAAATTTGGGTAATTGGACTAATGACGTTCTGTCAAGGGGTTGACCGTAAAGTCCCGCGTGCGTCCATAAATCCCAATTTAGCTGTACTTATCTTCGAGATAAATCAGTGTAAATAATTGAATCATTTTGTCAAGAATTGGGCTTATCAGCTAAAGCGAAAGTTTGCTTCTAATTTGAAAGATATATCACTTAGCTTGTCTGATAGGTCTTCGCGTTGTAATATGTTTTATAGTAATAAGCTGCAGGTGCGAGCGGTTAAAATTGCCTAGATTTACACACATTAAACCTAGTATAAAATTCGTTGCATCGGGTTGAATTGAATGTAGAGAATCTTTTTTAAATTAAAACGATATAAATTCTCGTAAAATGGCTTCTCATCTTCGAAATCTTGCGAGAACTACATTCGTGTGATTCGTGGTTATATTATGCTGTGATGAAAAAATTTTTTTTCTAGATGTGTCGAAGTTGGCTCATCGATAATATTCGTTTTGTTTCATGTTGTCTAAAGCGAATATTTCGAGTAAATTAAGCGTTCTGACTTGTTAATAAGATATAAAAGTAATCATGCGTTGAAGGTGTGTATTAAAGCTGATATACAGTAGTATTAAAAATTCAAGGTACACTAGAATTATAAAATACTCGCTGGTAAATTATTAAAGAAAATATCAAACGACATCGTCCGGCTTAAAGGATCACGAATGTCGCCAGCATTATAAGTTAATTTAGTTAAACATGGTTGTCGTGTTCGCGGTTGTCGTTGTAACATGTAAGAGTATTCCCTCTTTGACTATATACAATACAGCTTTATACAGCTTGTTACAAGTATACAGCTGTATACTAAGAAGTAACTAGAGACAGACGACTCTTGAATCTTTTTTTCGGAATCGCTACATTTCACAAAAGAAAACAACTTTATACATGTACTGCTATTTTGAAACAGACACAACATTTACTGCCCCAAAGAAACTGTGTTAATTAAAAAAACTTACATTCTTTTATCTTCTGCTTACAACTGTGAATGTTGCTGGGCAAATCGTTGCTATCGCGTGTTGCATTAGGCCTACTACTGTTACTGCTACTCTCAAGTACCATTAACATAACTTGGGCCCTAAGCATGCAAATACATTGTCCAGTGCTGTTAGCACTAAACTTGGCACAAAGTTAACTTGGACGACTCTAGCCTAAATATGTATAATCATAGCTGTTCATAGGGCTTGACAATAAGTAAAAAAAAATGTGATTTTCAATCGGCCTCAGTTTTATTCTTAGTTACTGTAGCTCCTTACTTGTTTAGTGAACCAGGTGAGCTTTTTATTTCGATAAGACAATATTCTTTCTGTTTCAAGTACTATATCGCATTAGTAGTGTTAAAGTATAATCTTCCGTCAGCTGTATTAAAATCGATTTTGACCTACATTTGTAACGAATGAAATTGTTAGATACAAAATCTTCAGCTGAAGACGGAAGTTTGCCATTGGTTAAGAGTATTAATGTTGCAAAGTTTAATTGTCTCGGAAAATAATGCAGTAATGTTAACTTAAATACAGTCGTTATTTAAATATCAAAACGTTTTAACAATGAAAAATTATACTAATTGGAACGAATATATAATAAATATGTCTAAAATTTAATCTATTGAAAATGACATTGACACTTTTTGCAATTAGCTCAACTTTTTTTTGCTGTTAGCCTAAACTGTATTGGACATAAGACATTCGATTCGTGACTACACGCGTTAAACGTTTGCCACTGTCCGAAAACTATATTCTTGGGCATACCTTTTTTTAGACGATATTTCTTGTTTGTCTGGAGAAAAAGAAAACCAACAATTTTAAACAAGTTTATGTAACTATGTGTTTGGTGAATTTAGAATAATCAGTCCTTTCGATTTAAAGTGACTTTTCAGTATCACAGATCTAAATGGTTTTATTTGAATAAAAGTTTGCCAGTGTGTTTAGACTGTTAAAAACAAATGGCCGATCCAGGTAGGTCTCGTCGATGGGTCGAGCTGGTAGGCCTAAGTGAGAAGTGATCTTAGCTGTTTAACTTCTAGTTTACATGCTGGAATTAAAACCAAACCAAGTATATTGCTTGCTTACATTAGTTCAGACATACCGTAGTTACATGCTTTAAGAGGTGAAAATGCCAAGTCATCGACATACAAACTTTTCTCTCAATGCTTTAATCTGATATAATTCTGATAAACAAAATAAGAAATTTAATATCTTGTCGTATTTCATTTTTTAATCTTTTATCATTCTCCTAAATATCCCAATCACCTCCCCAGAAATAACCTATTTAATAAGTACATTTTCCCAAATGGGAAGTATAATTCATTTGGGCAACCTGATACCGGTAAGGAAATTCAGAAACAGGGGAATCCCTGACATTTAAAGAGGTGCATAAAGGTAAAATAAGGTTCTACTTTCGATTTCAAATTTATAAAGACTTTGTTCACAGGTTGATAGAAATAACATAAAACCTGGGCGAGCAAAAAGACAATTAAAAGAAATAAATGATATGCATTCCTTTGTATACCCATGGTAATAATTTGGGTTTGGGTTTACGCGATAAAGCAAATACAGGTGTTTACTCAGCATCCTATGAAGCGCCTTGTCAAAGGGAAACAACTGCAGCATTACAGGTAATCCCATCGCTGATTGGCTAACCTCTAGTGTAAGGATACGTATAGTCCAAATATGGAGTCAGACAACAACAATTTGCCCCAAGATGAAAACACTACGCCATTAATGTTAGCCAGATTAAAGGTCAAAGAAATACCGTCAAATTTGTAAACAAATTTGCAGTTAAACACTGGCTTCAGTGAAAAAGTGATTTTGAAGGATTTGTTTTGCTTGTGAACAAAATATTGAAACGAACGCGATATGTGAGAAAGCAGAAATTCTTCGTAAAATGACCATGGTATGTGATAGATGTTTCGGCTTTTTCCACTTGGGACTTACACAAACTTTGATTCTGTAATCTATACATGGTAAGCTTTGATTGTAATGTGTTTGTTGCCAGTGAGTTGAAGAATTGTATATGAGCCAGATAAAGTTTTGGCAAACGAAATTTTTGGGTTGTTCGCCAACTTTTTTGGGTTTCTTTGCCAGAACTAATTTTCAAGATGGCTGTCGTTTCGTGTTCTAACGTGTTTTAACAATATTTTGGGTCAAGTTTGTTGCTCATTTTAACAATTGTATGCAGATATGTTCTGTTTGTGTTATTTTTCACCAGCTTTAATATTTAAACTGGAGAAACAGTGCTTTTCATCTCTGAATTTTGGAATTGAATTAGGTCAGTTCGAAAATCCAGGTAAGCCTCATGTCGCTTATATCAAAGCAAGAAATCCTCAGAGTTTTTAATTTTATGTCACAATAATTTCAAATTTTCTGTTTTTGACAGAGTTCTGTTCATATGAAGTTATTTGTGTTTACACACTCATTTTCATGTGGTGGTCTAACTCTTGTAGCTGATGAAGTGTTGAATATTGTGTGATACAGTGGTGATATAGTATGTATACCCCTTAGAAAACCCAACTGCAGTGTTGCTTAATGGGCTTCATAAGAGTTTGACGATTTTTTTTATCTTCACTGTGTTGAAGCGCAATGTCAAACAAGCATTGTTAAATTAGGTAGTAGTAATATATAGTGATCACGGTGGTCATGCTGAAAATGAAAGATAAATGTATCAAACACCTATGGATTTTAAACAGTATTGTAGACTAAGGAAACATTTTAAGCTGTTGAAGGTATTATGTTAGCATGGATATCAGCAGTGACCAATATGATTTTTTTTTTCCATGAACTGATTTATCTGTAGCAAAAGCATCATGGCTAATGGTAAAAATGTCATGTAATAAACCATTAATGGCCATTTAACAAGTGAGTCAAGTGTGAATTAGCAAAACCTTGTTTTTCTTGTTTCTTTAATGCTTGCTACACAGATCCATAGATCTTGCACATTAGAAGGTTGGGTGCTGTTATGAATCTTATTGAACTGTCAATATTACCTTAATACACTTGACTGATGGATTTTTATTAACTAAACATTTTTTTTTCATCTGTGTGGTAATCAGTGAGAAATTTTCGGTAAAAGACCTGTCCACGCTTTTAATTTTTACCAGATATTTAAACCACTTGCAACATATAAATTTGAAAGAGCATCAGTTGTCATTGAGTTGAAAAAAGATTCTGTTTATATAATTTTGAAGGATGAAGTTTAAAAAGAGAATTTTATATGAATTATTAATATAATATTATAGAACAAGTCTAGTAAGATAATAACTGTATAAAGAGTTAGGCAGGTAAATATTGGTACATTCTTGAAAAGATTCTATGAAATAAAACAGATCAGAACTGTGAAAAGGCAGACAGGTTTTCACAATCCTGTTGTGCCAGATCAAAAGAAGATTGCAGTTCATGCAATCAGATGCTACACTTCAGAAACAAAAGATTGTTAGAAGGCCTATGTATACTGAAACACTTTTGAAAATAACCATATGTTAAAGCTTGCTTTGAAGCTAATTGTCTTTACACAATATATACATCTTATAATGGAATAATGCTAATATATAAACTTGGATTGAGGAAGAGTGGATGAATACAGTAACAAGTTTAATACACTGACAAAATTTGTTTTCACTTCCTACTATCTGCAGTTGTTTTACACTTCAAACTTAACCGAATAAGTCTGTATTTGAGAATAATGTATATTACCGAAAAATATTCTTATTTCACTTTAGCAATATTTAAAAATTTAACGAAGACTTCAGAATCATAAATTAATGTTCAACAGCTGTTTGTGTGCAGATGGGGGGGGTGGGGGGTACATATGAAACTATGTTTTAAAATATTGTAATCCTCAGGCTTTTATGTCTTGTGTAACAGCTGAACCATATGTATTCCAGCACAGGTAAATTGTGTACATGTACTGCTGTGGTATTCTGTAGAGTGGAATCTTCACAGACATAATACAATCGTGAATATGCATAATGTATGTAGCATCACAGGTAGACTTTACTTTGATCCTTTTTTCAATTTGAGATAGTGGTAGGTAAAGTCTTATTCCCTAACAAAATTGTTAGTGCTTCTTTAAAGTTTTCTTTGATCCTTTTTATGCCCCCTGAGGGGAGCATATTGTTTTTGGTCTCTCTGTCTGTTTGTAACAAAACTTTAACCTTGACCATAACACTGAAGTCCTTCCACCTACAGCCTCCAACTTTCACAGGTGCATGCACCTTGTTTTCAATTTCATTTTAACAATTACCCTGCTGGAGGCAACTGATACTGCTTTTGCAGCAAGTGCAGACCAGGGTTAGCCTGCACATTCATTCAGTCTGATCATGGTCTGCACTATTCGCCATTCAGTCAGATAATTTTCAATTAGCACCCCATAAACAATTAATGGATCCGAATTGAAAGATGGGCAAGTCCATTTCAGATATTTAGCATGGTAACGGTTAAGACTTATGTCCTAGTGCACAAAATTGTTATATATTTCTTTACATTTACAATTTTTTTGCAAAATGTCAAAATGTAGTTTGTTTCAAGCATTATAATTGGGCTCTATGTGATTGTACTTTTTCACAAATGTAGGTGATCTAGTCATGTATATGAACCAAGAGTCAGAACATTAAATGAATAGTCAGCTTAACAAAATTTGTCTTTAAAGGGACTGGTCTCCAGATGACAAAAAAGGAAAGTTTTCTTGTATTATAAATTTCTTGTAATATTTATGACTAATGCCTAAAAACTAACTTACTGACAAAAAATATGTCAGATAATCACATTATTCATTGATGTTTTTCCTTTCGTAGTGCTATACCGTAATGCGACTGTTTTTAAAGTAAATTACTGTTATTTCACTTGCCGCGATAGTGGTGACAGTAACAGCATTTGGAAACATTTTGTTAAAATGAGGGTCCAGAGTTCAAATCAAGCTGAAGCGAATATATATTTTTTGTTCTATTTTGACTTTTATATTCAGTTTTGAAGTAAAATGTCATGTTATTATAATCTCACAGCATCTAGACATTTAATTTATGTAAAAAATATTTTTATATCAAATCTGGAGTACAGCCCCTTTAAGAGTGAATCAGAGATGTTGTTTTTGGTCACTTGATTTTGTGTCATTGACATAATGTGAATCATCCATAGAAAATATTTATTTAAGGCACAAGCACTAAATGGACTGGACACAGTGATATCCCTTCTCCCATTATGCTATAGAATGATTTTACAGTCACAAAAATTTTGCTCCCAGGAATACGAGTGCAGTGCTTTGAATATGCAAGGGTACAACCATGTGTAACAAAGCATATACAGTATACATGTAACAATATGTATATGTAGAAATTGTATCATCTTTTGTTTTTCTCAGCCTCGTAACAATCACTCTTAGCAGGTCTTAATAAATCATATTTTATCCAAGTTTTGTGAAATTGTTGAGAGCTTTATGTGTCTGATACACTTCAGTGTACTTCTGTTTGGTGTGGAATTGAGATAAATCCTGTTCTAGTCGGAATTGTGCTCCTGAGTTACTTTGAACATGGTTTTGCCATCAGAACATTCTTTACAGGAGAACATAGGGGATCAGTTTGGTAATTTCATAGTTGATGTGTTGTATTGTTGCTACCTGATAAAATACATAATGGGTTGTGGAGAGAAAAAAATATTTCTTGACAAAGATAAGATAAAATAATTTCGTGTTCAAAGAAAATAAAGAGATATAATTGTATCAATTAGAGGGTGGTGAATATAATCATTTCTAGAGCTTTGAAGGTTTATCAGCTGTGCCTTAAATGTGTTAAATTAAATTAATGTTGCAATATGGTTGTTACTATTGCAATAGAATTCATCTCTTAAATTTTTGCTGTACCTTTGAAAATTTATATTATATATCATGTAAATCAGAAATAGTCATTACCATTTCTGTGATATTATTGACCTAATTCTTACATAAAAGCCAGAAAATAGCATATTCAAAACTTTGATATAACCTTTGTTAGAGCCCCAGGGAGCGACAAGCTATGCTAAATAGGTCTGTGGTCTTCTTCCATGTTATAAGAAGAAGTGCTTGTTCAACATAGTTGATCTACTGGAAAAAAAGTATGCTTCACCACCCACGAAAATAAAGCCTCCCCACATTTCCTTTGAATCCAATAATGTATACTGGTATAGCTTTTTTCATCCTTTGAACTGTATAGAAAAAAAACAGATGTATACTGTGTATTCTACTGGTGTTTTATTTAGTTAGTATGTGCATTGCAAAACTTTGGTGGAATAATAGTTTGTATAGCCATATAAGAGGACTTTTCTTATGTCTGCACTGTGCCAATTTACTTGTATGATCTGATGTACTTTTTTTAATGTCTCAGTGTTAAATCAGTTGTGTTAAATTGCTTAAACGGCTGTTAATTACATTACTAAAAACAGTTACATTTACTCAAAAAACAAGCTTTTTGTAAGATTTTTATTAAATGCATATCCTTTCAAATACTTCACAAAAACTTCAGCCTGGCTATAAATTTTGTATTTATATTAAAATATATTCAGTCAGACAGAAATATACTGTCTGAAATAATTGTCAGCATTTATTTTTGCTATATTGTGTAACGTTATAAATAAATAACTTTTTGATAAAACGCAGGATATTGGCAATATTGATATAAAATAAAAATGTCTGTATTATATAAATAAAATTGCTGATAAATAGAGTGAAATTTGCGTAGCAAGGCAGTATTTGATCATATTTATTCTCCAATAACAAAAGTCAGAAGTTTTATGTCTTAATAGTTTGTGTCTGAGCACAATATTCATCCTTTTACAGAGTTAGGGTAATTTAACAAGGTTTATTTTCGGTTCAGTAGACATTGTATTTATTCCTGACTTAGCCGCACAGATCAAATATAATAACATATTGAATGGAAACACGAAAGAACAATATAGTTGGATTATTAAGATTGCCCCGCTATTCATATTCTATTACTAGTTACACATGTACATTCCCTAACCAACGTATAGATAATTTTCAAGCAAATAGCATTACTATACTTTTGGTATATTTTTGCACTGCAGTGGTAGTTACCATGTGAACTTAAAAGAAAAAATATCTTCATAGTAAAAAATGCATCACAGTGTAGTCAGATAAGCTATTTAAGGTGGACTAAATTATACGTGGCTAGTTGTTTTATTTTTTTATGAGTTTTGTTTTTACTTTAAATGAAAACACAACTGAAAGGATTGAATCTGTTGTTTTTTTTCAATTGAAGAAAGTGGTTTGCATTCAGCATGGAATTAATAAAAATGTGAAAAGAATTTGATCTCACTCTCTTTAGTGACCCATAGGAGTGATGTTATTTATTGGATAAATATGGAACTGTAGGAAGAATTTTATGCAGTTAACAAAATGTGGGGCGGTAGCGGAGAAGTCATGTATGCCGACTATGCCAGCATGGTAGATTGTCATTTATTTTGTTTTTATTATATCAGAAATAAGTTGCTTATTTTGTTTATAGTATCATCTGCAGTATCATGCAGTATCTGATGAAATATAGTTTATCATAAAAACATTATGTATATTTCTTAGACTATTCATTGTATGTTTGTGGCAAAGATGTCCACTGGTAGAGGAACAGTTATCAAGGGGTAGAGCACCAGACTTCTGATCCAGGAGTCAGTGGTTTGAACACCTGTGACCTTTCACAATATTCGGCACTTTTTGTGGCAGTGGTTGGAACCCAGGAAGCAGTTATCATGTGGGATTAATTTTAGTTACAAAAATTTGTTCTCCAGTGTTGTAGACTATGATTAGTTGGAAACATTACAAGTCATGGTCTTATTTACAAAAAATGACGAATTATAAAAATGCAGAATTTCTGACAGGTTTGTTTGTTTCACAGGAGTTCATTTAAGTTGCATTGTGTAACCTACAATAACTATATCTTAAGTGGTCACTTTTTCTACTTTGTAAGAGCCTAAAGTTAAATGGTCAGCGAAAGATTATTTTGGCCAGATGACCTGGTAAGGGTATTAATGTAGTTCAAAATAAAGTTAATACATCGAAAGCTTGTAAGACTAGGTATAAAACCGTAGGCTAAATTGTTTATACTCGATTGAAATGACTGATTAGACTAGATTTTAAAGTACTAATGATTAAATTGTTGATTATGGTATTTGTCAATTTGTTTGATTTCTAAATATGACATAATTTATAATGCCACAGTGTTAACAGACTTTTGATTTTTTTTAGACTTTAATACAAATATAGGGCAAGACTATGTTTTTGATTTCATGATAAGCTAAATAAATTTTATTTTTAGACATTTCTTGTAAACTTTTAAGAACATTTGGAATTATAATACTGGTCAATATTTTTAAGAAAGGGAATGTCATTTGTGACATTTGTCTTGACATTATTTGTTTCATTCTGTAACATCTTCATTATTTTTTATTACTGAAATAAACTGATTTTTTTTGCCAGGTGATATTTTGCTTGTTCATGACCACTCAGCCTTCTTTTATTTGTGTTGTGATTAGTATTTTGGTAGAAGCTCTTTCTTTTACATTGTGATTCTTTTGATCATATTTTTAGCTCACCTGAGCATGCTCATGTGAGCTTTTAGGATCCTTGATTGTCCGGCGTCCGTCCGTCCGTCCGTCCGTCCGTCGTCCACAATTCATTCAAACGACATCTCCTCTGAAACCACTGGGCAAAATTGAATGAAACTTGCCTAGAATGTTCCTTGCATGAAGCTCTACCAAGTTTGTTCAAATGGTTCCGGTTCATTGCATTTCTGGGTCACATGAGCTAAAAACAGATTTTAAAAGTTGGATCTTTAAAAATCTTCTTGTCAGAAACCACAAGGCCTGGAGCTTTGATATTTGGTATAAAGCATCATCTAGTGGACCTCTACCAAGTTTGTTCAAATCATGGCCTCTGGGTCAAAAATGGCCCCGCCCCAGGGGTAACTTGTTTTACATAGAGTTATATAGGAAAAACTTTAAAAATCTTCTTGTCAGAAACCGTAAGGCATAGAGCTAAGATATTTAGTGTGAAGCATTGTCTAGTGGACCTCTACCAAGTTTGTTCAAATCATGGCCTCTGGGTCAAAAATGGCCCCGCTCCAGGGGTAACTTGTTTTACATAGAGTTATATAGGAAAAACTTTAAAAATCTTCTTGTCAGAAACCGTAAGGCATAGAGCTAAGATATTTAGTGTGAAGCATTGTCTAGTGGACCTCTACCAAGTTTGTTCAAATCATGGCCTCTGGGTCAAAAATGGCCCTGCCCCAGGGGTAACTTGTTTTACATAGAGTTATATAGGAAAAACTTCGAAAATCTTCTTGTCTGAAACCACAAGGCCCTGAGCCTTAAGATTTAGTATGTAGCATTGTCTAGTGGACCTCTACCAAGTTTGTTCAAATCATGGCCTCTGGGTCAAAAATGGCCCCGCCCCAGGGGTAACTTGTTTTACATAGAGTTATATAGGAAAAACTTTAAAAATCTTCTTGTCAGAAACCGTAAGGCATAGAGCTTAGATATTTGGTATGTAGCATTGTCTAGTGGACTCCTACCAAGTTGGTTCAAATTATAGCTCTGGGGTCAAATTTGGCCCAACCCTGGGGTCATTGGTTTTACATAGGCTTATATAGGAAAAACTTCGAAAATCTTCTTGTCTGAAACCACAAGGCCCTGAGCCTTAAGATTTAGTATGTAGCATTGTCTAGTGGACCTCTACCAAGTTTGTTCCAATTATACCCCTGGAGTCAAATTTGGCCCCCCCCCTTGGGGTCATTTGTTTTACATAGGCTTATATAGTGAAAACTTTGAAAATCTTCTTGTAGAAGGAGAAGTAACATTTTCAGTCCAAATAATCTGGAAATTTGTCAGACAGGTTGTTTCTATGATTTCTAGCTCAAGTTCGAATATGGGTCATCTTGGTTCAGAAACTAGGTCACAGAGCCCAAAAATAGAAAAACCTTGTTAACAATCTAGAGGTTACATTTTCAGTCCAAATATCCTGGAAATTTGTCAGAAAGGTTGTTTTGATGATTTTTAGCTTAAGTTCAAAATTGGGTCATCTTGGGTCAAAAACTAGGTCACAGAGCCCAAATATGGAAAAACCTTGTTAACACTCTAGAGGTAACATTTTCAGTCCAAATAACCTGGAATCTGTCAGAAAGGTTGTTTCAATGATTTCTAGGTTAAATTTGAATATGTGTCATCTGAAATCAAAAACTAGGTCACAGAGCCAAAAAATAGAAAAAACTTGTTAACACTCTAGAAGCTACTTTTCAATCCAAATATTCTCGAAATTTGTCAGAAAAAATGGTTTAATGATTTCTAGCTCAGATTCGAATAAAAGTCATCTGGGGTCAAAAACTAGGTCACAGACCCCAAATATGGAAAAACCTTGTTTACATGCATTGGGGTAACATTTTCAGTTCAAATAACCTTGAAATTTGTCAGAAAGATTGTTTTAATGATTTCTAGCTCAGTTTTGAATATGGGTTATGTAGGGTCAAAAACTAGGACACAGGGCCAAAAAGTAGAAAATACTTGTTAATGCTCTAGAGGTTACATTTTCAGTCCAAATGTCCTTGAAATTTGTCAGAAAGGTTGTTTCAATGATTTCTAGCCTAAATTAGGATATCGGTCATCTGGGATCAAAAACTAGGTCACAGAGCCCTAAAATGTAAAAACCATTTTAACACTCCAGAGGTTACATTTTCAGTCCAAATATCCTGGAAATTTGTCAGACAGGTTGTTTTGATGATTTCTAGCTCAAGTACTAATATAAGTCATCTTTGGTCAAAAACTAGGTCACAGAGACCAAATATGTAAAAAACCTTGTTAACACTCTAGAAGCTACACTTTTAGTCCAAATAACCTGACAATTTGTCAGAAAGGTTGCTTCTATGATTTCCAGATCAACTTTGAATATGGGTCATTTGGGGTCAAAAACTAAGTCACAGAGCCTAAATATCGAAAAACTTTCAGTCCAAATAACCTTGAAATTTGTCAGAAAGATTGTTTCAATAATTTCTAGGCCAAGTTTGAATATGGATCATCTGGGGTCAAAAACTAGGTCACAGAGCCCAAATATGGAAAAACCTTGTTAACACTCTAGAGGCTACACTTTCAGTACAAATAACCTTGAAATTTGTCAGAAAGATTGTTTCAATAATTTCTAGGCCAAGTTTGAATATGGGTCATCTGGGGTCAATTAACCAGGTCCATAGCAACTTTGTTAAAAGCAGTCATATTCAGGTGAGCGATATAGGGCCATCATGGCCCTCTTGTTTGCTTGAGGTTTTTAGTTGTACCAGTATCATATCTCCCCATAAAATCTGCAAGAGTTCTTTTTTTCTAGATTGGCAGGGATTTCTGATAAATATGTCAGCCTTTAATAAAAATGATTCACATGATCTTCCTGATTTCATAAAAAATGTTCCATTTTCAGTTCTACATGCTTCCTGTTTAAAATATACCAGCCATGATTTTTGCTGTACACTTTAAATTAAAATGGTTCAGTAAAGTGGTGTAGCTATTTTGTAAATAATATATGATAAATTAGTGTTCCAGAACAATTGTTTCACTCGCTTGAATATTGAAAGGGCACCCTATGATGATACGATTTGCAACAGTCTTAAACAAGAAATTAAGGTTCAGATATCTTTAGAAATATGAGAATTGCTATGAGTTTTATTTTTTCTGATTCAGTAAGGTTTAACATCAGACAGTCTGCATTCTCATTTAAAAGACAACAGGTTTTAATTAGAGAGAAATAAAAATGGTCAGTGTTATAGCATTCAGCTTTGTGGCATAAGATTAGTTGTGTTAAATTTTTAGCTATCTTTCTTAAACATACAATTTTGACAGTAGCAGCCACAGCAGTGTCTATAAATTTGTATTTGACCTTTAACCTTCTGGTAGCCATTGTTTTTGGCTAATTGCAGTGAGTGCAGACCATGAGCACACTGCACATCATTTGTCCACTTTCTGTTAATACAGTGTAGGTAATTAGAGCACTCTTTGCATTTTCCTCATGTTGAGAAAATTGTTCAGTGTAATTAATTAGGTTTTTGCTATATGAAGCATTTAATTGTTTTCTTATGGAATGTGCCTGCAAGCCCCCAACAGAAGTGGAGCAAGCTTGTAAATTAGTACCATAGGAATCATTAAGGTAGAAAATTAGTGAGAATTTCCTAACTACATGTGCACATAGACAAGGTAATAGTTCAACTGGGTATTACAAATATGTTGTAAATGTGTTCTGTGTACACAGGTATGTTTGCATTCTGTATACATACAGCTCACAGCTGATCTTATCATACTTCTCCATCATTATCAATGACTTTTAGTGGAACATAAACCTTCACTTTGCCATATAGTAATACCTTGAGTATACAGGAGATCTGGATCCCAAGTATACAGGAGGTTTCACCATGTAAATTTGCTTCCGAAATGGCTGAAACCTGTTTTTGTGACATCTGTTTGAGAGAAATGTTTAAAATTATATGAAACTTAATAATCATGACAAAGTCCATCATAGACAAGATACTGGGGCTAAAGTGAACAGACTTGATGATGGACCTAATTGCCTTTTGACATAGGAAGCAACACATTTGAACAGGCAATCTCATAATATGTTACTTTCCTAGGTAATATATTCAGATGAAATGAAATGCAAGGCAAATCAGACTCAATTGATATAAATTTTAGCGCATATACATTAAATTTTGTAAAGCAGAAATAAAAATGCTAGAATTATAAACACAAGTTTCCTTTTGATTTCTTTAAAGTTGCATTCTGTTTTCTGTGCTGATAGGTCAGTGAAGTGCTGATAGGTCAATGCAGTTAGATTAGAACTAATCTGTGGCATATTATCACATTCTTCTGTTTGGAATGTTTTTACTAGGACCTAGTATTTGAGTTGCAGTAAAGCAGATGGTATGTGTATTATCTACATGTTGATCAGAGATTAGTATCAGTTCCATTCATATCTGCAGCATCCCTCCCCAAGAAAAATGCTCACCTGGATATGCTTTCATGGTAAATTTAACATGCTCATTTACTCCCAAAGGGTGTTACATAGTTCCTTTGGTTCAAATCCCTTTGTTATATCTGGGATTATAATCTTAGAAATGAATTCTGAGTAAGCTCAAAAGGTGTTTGCAAATGATGTAGTAGCCCATTCTAAAACTTGTCCTAAAATTGCAGAACTGAAGGCAAGCACATAAGCGAGAACTTAAACTATAGCCCACCAGCTGTTCATGAATAACCTAATGGTAAAAACTACATGTAAAAGTGAGAATTTTTAACTAAGCCTAATGGAATGCATTTATAAAGTGTTGTTTACATTTTTTGCATCTTTTAATGTTCGTTGTAAGATGTAGGTGTACACTAAATGGTGTATACTGGACACAGATTGCCCTTCTTCAAAAGGTAGATAGTTACTTTAGAGGACAGGCAATTATTTATATTGTAGACAGTATAAATTAATTTGTTGGTTCAATTATCTGCCTGCCAGACAATATCCGAGGGCCACATAAGGTGGTCTCGAGCAGTTGTCAGATTTTAAGTCTGATAATTGATACTTTAATTTGTATTTGTTGTAAAATAATACCCATGGTCAGTGTTTAGGTGTTAATGTAAAAATTCATTACACATACAAAATAGCAAAACACCTCCCAAAGGTGAAAAGTTTTTTCTGTTAGTTTGAAAATTAAAACATAGGCAGTTTTCTATGATTTACAAAAGGAAGAAAATCAAACACCTTTATTGTTTTTAAGGTCAGGACAATGGCCTTGTGTTTTCAGTTGAATTTATTTTGTTTATAAGTTGGTATCTCTTCTTTAATGTATTTGAAATTTTGATCAGAGCCTATTTTCTTGCATTAGTAATATTTGGTACGAAAAATCTGATATGTCTTGTTCTCTGTTCTCAGTAACTCGTAACCCAGAGGTAGCAAGTTCAGATGTCATTGTAGAAATTTGACTCCTTACTTTTAATAGTATTTAGGTCAGAATTTCTGGAAGAAGTCATTGACGGTAGTTTATATAATCTTATAAGATGCAATAAATGTTCTACAGTTGATGTGTTTGAATCGTATAATAATGTTTATACTAAGAAAGCTGTAAGTCAGGCCAGAAGCTTTTCCAGTTTGTAGTGTTGTCATAAAATGAAAGCTTGAAGATACAAAACGTGGCAAAAATGATATAAAACAACAAAATAGGCCGAAGAAGAGAAACATTTTTTTCTTCTAAATAGTACTGTAGTATGTACTTGAAAAACAGAGAAGCCTTTAGTATGTCAGAGGTAAACTGGAAAACAGCTGCAAGCACCATGTTGAAATAGTTTAATCAGTGTTTTAAAAATTGTTTAGTCTGCTCTATAAAATGCAAATACAGGTTGTTCATTTTGTTTTGTTTCAGGATGAATTCCATCCGTTTATTGAGGCTTTACTGCCTCATGTGAAGGCATTCTCATACACATGGTTCAACCTTCAGGCAGCTAAAAGAAAACACTTCAAGAAACATGAGAAACGCATGTCCATGGAAGAGGAACGCAGGGTCAAAGATGAGTTACAGGTGACCTTGTAGTATCTTGCTTTGACTTTGAAACAGGCACTAGTTCTTCCACTTTACAAAATTGCTACGTGTTGCAAGCTATAGTGTAGAAAGTCGTCTGTAAGAGTGATTTTAAATGCAGTTTTTAAGTTTTAGAAGTCATGTGGCCCCGCAGAAAATGCATATTGTCAACCTTTTGACCTTGATTCTTTCGGTTTATTTGTTACAAATATTTTGCAGATCCAATTTGGTCTTGACAAGATTTCTTACCTTGTTCTAACACACTTATGTTTAGGAAGGTACATGTAGTTTAGAATTATTGTGACCTCTTTTTCTATCTTCTTATCAGTTTCTGTACAACCCAGGTATGGATATTCATATTGCAGGGTTTCCACTGGCAAAATTTCTGTTTCTGCCACATTTTTTTTTCAGTACGCAAGGGAGAGTCTGGGAGGGGTGGTCCCCTCCTGGTCGTTGAATTTTTTTTCATTTGATACTTTATAAGACACCATTTACAGTCGCCTGAAGCATTAAGAATTATGCATAAAAATTGTGGCTAATAACTATATTTCTGAATTTTATTTTCTGTATTCTACTGTATATGAATTTTACCAATGATAGTACATAAGCAAAATCATTTGTGGAAATTGTGGATGACTTGCTATCAAACAAATCTTAACTAAATGAGATTCTCTGCAAAAACATTTTTTAGTCCAAACAAGATATTTTGCTAGTGATGAAATATATATATAAATTCAAAAAAATGCATTTCAGCCTTGTATTTGTATACACCCACAAGATCTAGAATTTTGGCTTTGGCTTTGAACTTAACTTGAATAGAAACACTTGTAAATCATTGCATTTTCATTTGATTGATTACAGATTTTGAACATTTGTCAGTAATTTAATTGAAAAATAATGCAAAGTGTTTAATGTATATTTTCTCTTTTCAGAATGAAAAACCTGAAATCAAACAGAAATGGGCCTCAAGGCTCCTGGCAAAGCTACGAAAAGACATCACACAGGAATGTCGAGAAGACTTTGTGCTTAGTATCTCGGGTAAAAGACCGCCATTATGTGTGTTAAGTAACCCCGATCAGAAAGGGAAAATGCGGCGTATAGACTGTCTTAGACAAGCAGACAAGGTGTGGAGACTGGATTTAGTTATGGTGATATTATTCAAAGCTATTCCACTGGAAAGCACGGATGGGGAAAGACTTGAAAAATCACCAGACTGTTTGCATCCCAATCTGTGTGTGAATCCACACCATATATCAGTATCTGTTAGGGAATTAGATCTGTACCTTGCCAACTTTATACATAGTTATGGTAAGTATTGGCATGAAGGAACATGTAGATGTGTCTAGGTCCCTAAACATTTGTCAGTGTATTTGCTCATTGTAACTACATCAAAAGCAGGGTCACTTATTCCTTTTTGCGGGAACAAGGAACATCTGCTCCTCAGCAAATGTATTGAAATTTGATAAAAGAGACTGTTTTTGAAAAACTAAAAGTCTATATGTCATGAACTCAGCAATACAGGAAATATTATTGAATTTTTTTTTTTTCAAAAAGTGCATTTGCAACATGAAACAATAGTCAAAAAAACACATAAAAATAACTTTTCTTCTTGATCATTGTTCATCAGGAAATCTTGCAACAATCCTAGAGGTCTCAACCAGAACTGTCTATGAAAGCATTTAAACACACACACACACATGCACACATGAAAGAGATGATAGCATTGCATTTATGGACAATTTATTTACTGGGGAAAAAAATCTTTTTGAAAATTGATACAAAAAATATATGACAAATTGATAATAACATTAAAAATGCAAAATATACTGAGCGCTTCAGAAATATTGTATAATTAAACAATAGGTCGAGTAGCTTTTTTTGTTCCAATGTTTTCAACATTATTATCAATCTTGGTACCTGGACTTACTATTGGTCAGTGTATTACACTAACCCTTGCATGGAAAAGGTTCTGCTTCAATGCACAATGCTGGGGTGAGATATTTATTATCACTTCTGCATTCTTGTACAAACAGATGTGAATTACCCAGAAAAAATGTTCTGCAAAATATCCTTTAAGAACAACTGATGGTTAATGATGGTTAAACTAAAGGAGACATTATCAGGGTAAAACACAACACACACTTTGTATAATTGAATAACATCACAATTTATCTGTGCCTGTGAAAACCACAAGTTGATAAAACACTAAACTATAGGGTTAACAGTAGCGCTGTTATGACATCCTCCAGCAAATTGTCTATTAATGATGAAATGAATTACATTAGATTGTTAAAAGCAAAATTATTTTTTTCTTAACATTTTATAGGAATTGGTTGTTTTTGCTGAACAAATGAGCTTTTATGAAGAGATGAAGAATGTTGTCTAAATTTAGAACTTTCATTTCTTTTCTAAAAGTAGAACTTTTTTCTGCAGCTAGAAATATAACTTGAACTTTTAATTACCCTCTGGAAGAAAGCTTAAAATTTCGGGGAAGCTCGTAAATTGCAAATTCTGTCAGAAGACAAGATTCCGTAGATAACAGTTTTGAAATGGGAAAGATAATAGATAATTATACTTTTTTCTTTGAAAGTCAGAGTTAAAGGTTTTTTCAAGAGAAAGTTTTTATTAGTAGAGGCCTTGGTCTGGAATTAGGTGAGTTGTCTAGATATTTATATAAAGCAACAGAGAGTTACAAAAGTACTGTTTCAGTAATTTAGCACTAATTCCAGGTTTTTGAAATTCTAATTATGTCATTCCTTCAAATTTGAATCCTGATTCAGATCATCATTTAAAAAAAAAAAAAAAAAAAGAACAATAAAAAACTTGATCATTTAGAAAATCTAAAAAAAATTTAAGCAGTGCAGTTGTGCTCACGATAGAATGTAAGGACTGGAAATTCTCCATTATAATCTGTTAAGTGCGTCATCACCTGGAATGTTTTACCAGATTATTACTTGACAGCTAGTGAAGAATGAATAGGAAAGTACTGGAGAACATAGTGGTTAAAGATGTTCATAATAGTTATTATTAGTACAACATGTTTACATTATGATCACACATATGTGTATCATTTAAGTATAATCTGAAATGAGGATGTTGGTCACTTGGAAGAGAGGTAGTTCTTTATTTGTAGTAAATTCTGGAGTAAGTATATAAATATACAATGTGACAATTATGTCTGTCATGAATAATCCACGTCAGAATATCAAAATTCAATTCTGAATGCAACCAATTTGCCCTTTCATTCGGTCCTTGTATGATGGCAAAGTGTTTAAAAATAGAAAGTGGATGTAATTTGAAAAACTTATGAAGTTTCCTTTCCATGGATGGAGGTAGAATTGACAGTTTTGATAAAAAAAACATTCCAGAATTTGTCAGACATTAATTGTAAGATTTGCAGTCATAGTAAAGAGATTTTCTGGAACCACCAAGGCTACATGTATGTTAATATTACCTGGAATGAGAATATCTGTTGTGCACTTAAATATTTGAAATTATTTGAAACTGACACCTGTTTTTGAAATTTTCTGGCAAAATTATTTTAATATGACTTGTATATTTTTTCTAAATAGATGACTTCTTAGTTCTGTTTCTTCAAATGCCTCAGCTTAGCATAGTTCATGCCCATGGCTGCAAAGAATTGTAAGAAATGTAATATGAAGCAGCTAGTCCTATTTACTAAATTATCTGGAGTTCTTTTTGAAGTTTTCTAGCCAGGTGGCTATGTTATGATTAGTGGTAAAACCTCTTGAACCAACACCATTTTCCAATTAGCCAGTATACAGGTTACTTTAGGCCTAATTAGAACCCAGCCAGGAACTAGTAACATTCAGGAGTAGGTCAAACAGAAGGAAGCTGATAATAAAACAGACATAACTTATCATAAAATCAAAATGTTTTAGGTATTTATGGCTAGTTTTCTTAAGGTTTTACAGTGACCTGGTTTCCAAATCAGATTCCAGCAGTTTATCTAGAGATTCTTGGAAATTTTTCTCATTTTTTTCTCTCTTTTTTATGCACTTGGTATGAGCAAAATATAAATTACCTGCTTTGAGCAAATCAGAATAAAAGGTTTTTGAATACAACAGTAATAATAAGAACATCAACAGAAGTGTAAAAAAACAAAATATCATATACATGTAACAAGCTAGGTCTCAAGTATAATGTAAAAATAGTTACAGTCCTTCTTATGATGTACGAAGATGGAGTTGACAGCATTATGTTTTCTCTATTGACAGAAATTCAAGGGGTGAACAAGAAAAAATGCTATCTGACTCTGTATTTGATAGCTGTAATAACTTTTTAGCACTAACCCCTCATATTATGAGTTCATGAGTTTGATAGTAGAATTGAAATAAATAAAATCCATCTTTAACTGATGAAACTCATGATAGCGTTCTCAAAAGTCTGCTGTTGAAATAAGTCCCAAAAAGTGATATATGTCACTTTTCCATGAAGAAATAATGTATGTGGCATTTTACGATGTCTGATTTTTCTTAATTCTTATTTAACCGAGGCTAGTAAAACATAATATTTCCAAGTCGAAACCCTTCTGAAATTTTTATTGTTCAAATGTTCATTAATTACACTGAAAAGGGCACTAGCCTTTTGTGTACAAGAAAGTTGTAGGACCAAACCTTGTTATTTCAAATGAAAGTTATTTTGCCTCATTTTGTTGAATTGAAAAAAAAATAAAAGAAGAATGGAGCCTGGTGTGAAAGGTATATTCTCATCAATTTTATTCAGTTTTATTTACTCTGATATGTAGTGAAAAACTGTCAACTTGGGAGTCTATGCATTTATCTATGTAATGCTAATACTTATATATTATTTACCATAGTGTGTTTATGGGCCTCTTAGTAGACCTAGATGCAGTAGTGAATTGAAAGAAATGTAATGAATTGACGGCATTTGCATAAAGTTGTGTCCCCGATGGATAAACTAATGCTTAAACAAAGTACTGGTTAATATACCAGTTGTCAGTTCGGCACTTCCAAGGAAGAACTGGGATGGAATTATGGGTTACGCCTGTCTGAAATTTTTGCAACAAAAAAAAATTAGACTTAACGTTTATCATGGCTTATATTGTACACTAAATGTTTTTAATGTTGGTGATAACTATATTACTGAGTAGAATTTTTTACCAATTGATGAAAAAATTGACTTTCAGAATAGTTACAAAATAATGTATTTCAAAGAAATTTATGAGAATATTGGAAATCTGTTTTGGGGAGAAAAACAAAGATTCAGATACATGTAAATATTTTTTTATTGTTAACAAGTTGTTAGAAAATGAACTTAAGAGAGGGAATGAAAAGTTCTGACAATGGTTTATTTTTGGTTCTGACAATGAGAATCAGCTCAGCTATGACAGAATAATTTTCATTGGGGAGTTGTCAACCGTGATAAGAGAGAACTTCAGAATGTTGTATGATTGATATCTTTTAGAGCATATTTTCCTGTGAAGATGATTCGAGGTTTCATTTCTTTAATAGTGCGCCATTGAGATTAGAAGTAGACATGCTATAATTGAATGGAACTGTTGACATAAGAGCTTCTATGTTCTGTATAATACAATTATAGACATACCCTAGAGATTCTTTAGTTACTTCATACTTTAAGTAAGTCACATTACACAGTTACAATTGTAGACCTTTTTATTGCTTTTATAGTTTTCATTAAAATTAGCAAACATTATAAACTTTGATCAGGGAGGCACTTGTGGTCCTAATTATATATGTATAAATAATTCTGTTATGTTCATTTTTGTAAAGCCACTAGTCAGATTTGTGTCAATAGAGAACAGAGATAGGTTGTGTTTTGTTGCAAGGGGAAATAACTCTAGTTCACACTGCAGAAGAAGCCTCAGTAACTCACTATTTGCATGGCATTTGTATCTGATCCAGCAGAACTATGTTCATACCCCAACCTAAATTGGCTCCAGTCCTTATGTTCTGATATTTCAATTTATGATCTCCCTTGTATATAGACTTTCCTATTTTCTTGCTCCTGAACATAGATTGTTGCGCTATCAGTATGAAGTGAGAAGTCGGTGTAGTAGCAGAAGTATATGAATATATAATTTAAACATTATTTTATGCCTACTAATGAAATATAGGGAAATATCAGTGAGATAAAAGTGATAATACACTGTTTTGAATCAGTTAATTACCATTTTGATAATACACTGTTTGTGCCGAACTACTGCTTGATGAAACTTCAGGAATTTCCCCACCACAAGAGAATCCGCTGTATTTCAGACTGTGACAGCAAGTGAAATTTATTTACCTTGTTAAATCCAATTATAATATTGAATTCCTGAGCCTAACTAGTTGTGAACAATGATGAAATTCGCCATAAATTATTTAAAATGTCTGATTTGTTTACATAACTCACATGGACAATATCCAATATGGCCGACTTTCAATTCAATTGATTGAATATTACTCGGTATTAATCCGCTTTTATAATTAAAGTATGTATGGCAAAAATTCAATAAATATTGATAAACTGTGTAGACAGAAATAAATGTTATTTGATGAAAGTGTATTCAGTTTATTTCAGCAGAAGTAAAGTTATCATATGTATTGGAGATTGTCTGCACTTTTTTTTTGTGCGGAGTAACCAAAGTACGCATTAACTGATTTGGGGCTAACCATGGGGAATTTATTGAAGGCCCTGATTAAAAATATCATAAAAAAAACCCATTTTTGACGTGTTGGCATAAAATAAAAAGAAAATTTGTTTGTTTTTAGTGGAAGATGGGAATTTATTTCATCTCGTGAACACCATATGTTGATATTTTCACTCGTGGCTGCGCCACTCGTGAAAATATCACATTTGGTGTTCACTCGATGAAATAAATTCTCATCTTCCACAAAAACAAACAAATATCCTCTATATCTAGCCTGGTGCCAAGCTAACGGCCATATGTAACTAAGCTTTGAGCATGACTCTGAAATATGCAGCATAATCAGTAATAAAAAAAGAATTTCAGGATATGTATCTTTTTGAAATGTAAATTATTTCACCAAGCTTTCTTTAAATCAAAAGTATTAAATATGCATATAGTTAGAAAATAATGTTAAAAAAAGCGGATTAGAATGGTTGTGATATGACTGAAAGTTTGCTGGAAAACTAAGAAATTGTACTTTTAAATACTTTACATACTTGAGTTGATATTTGGGTATGTACAAGTATTTAATTAAGATTTAGGTTAAACAAGATAATAAAGAATGAAGATATATACTGTTGTCTTTGGACTTTATTTGCATGAAAACACTACACTAGAAACAGGCAGTAAGACATACTTTTTAATATATCAGTTTTCTTTACATTCAAAGAGATTTAATGACCTTGACACCAAATGGATATCAAATTATGTATTCTAACTTTGAAATTTGATCCCTTAATCTTCTTAATTAGTAATAATATATATATAATATCTAATTTTATACATAAGGATTTCACACAACATTAATTTTTCCAAACCGATCAAAGTGTTTCAGATTTGACACATTTGTAAATAAATACCTGTGATCTTTTAATCAAGCATGCTTAGTCTTAAAACACATGAAAAAAAAGCTAGGGATAGGTTTAACTGACCTTACGTTTTTGAAGTAACCTTTTAAAAAGTAAGGGAAATTGTGATGTGTTTTTCAAAGAGAAAGTCAAGCAATAATGAACATTCCCAGAGGATTATGAACATATCCACGTAAATTGAGACTGTACATGAACACACCTATGCATACTGTTTTCCTTTAGTAATATACTAAATCTAATTTGTGCAATCAGAAAAACAAGGGGAAAAAAAGAGTTAAATAATATGATCATTTATTTTGTTTTTTAGTTCAATTACTGTACATGTAATTTTACTATATTTTTGTGATTAGCAAATATTTAATGTGTTTTATCTCAATACTGCTTACTTCATTTGATTGTAAGTGTGATATGGTTCACCTTCAGGGAATAAGTCTGCTATTAATAAAAGACCCGATTTATATACCTGATTTAATCATTGAAATATCAAAGTACTTTTAAAACCTTATTGATCACATTGCATGGCCACATGAGTTACTTTGTATATTTGAACAGCGTAAATATCTCTCCTATGTAAAAATGATATATAGAAATGATATGAAATACATTGTTCTTTATAGAATCAAATGCTTCTTACAGGTCTACAAATCAATGAAAAAAATCTATTACATCATTGCTTGCATTTTGATAAACCTGTTTAGAATTTTTTGATAAAAACAAATACTCAGTATTGCAAGGTGTCGCTCTTTCGCTCTTGAAAGAGGAGATATAAAATTATCTTTCTTAAAATCTTTTGTAAATTAGCTGATAAAAGACAGTACAGTTAACGCTTTGTTTACTACTATTTAAATGCCATTGTTTTGCAGAAATCCAATTGTTATTTATAGTTTGATATGGTATTTAAAATGATATTAATTCTCAACTAGGTTGCAGAAAAACTACATTGTCATTTAGTTGTCTCAACATTTAGACATATGCACTACGATGCAGTATTTTCTGAGGGGCATACAAGGTAAAATTAAAATGCAACTCAAGCAAAAAATAAGAAAAGATTCAAGGTTAAAACACTTATTTATACACAACAGAGATATTGGTAAAATAAACTTAATTGCAGAGGTTTCCTTCAGCTAATGATAGTTCTTTTTCATGTATAATGCCATTGCCCACTTGCATGTACAATGTATTATCCAGTGTTATTGATACACAAGTTAGAGTTAAGTAAGCATAAATAAATTGTCTAGTCATTTTTCCGGTGATGGAGAAAACTTGAAAAAACAAGTCATGTGACTATATTATAGTAACATTGGTAAGGAAAGTGGGGAGTACTTGTTGCTGAAACAATTTTACATTTTTTCCCATATATATTTGCTCTACTACTCAGTTAAAAAAAACCCATCAGTTTCTCCTTTACATCCATTCAGACATAGAATTGTCTCGACTTTAAAATAAAATCTACCGATATTTGTTTTACTATAGATAAGATTTATAACAATGCTGAAATAAGGAAATTACTTCAAACATGCTTTGAAATAGATATGTGTAATTGCCCAGTTGTAATATACTTAGCATTGCCATTTATGTTAGGTAAGAATCCTTGGTTCTCATTGCCAGCCAGGTTATTTTAGGAGAAAGTTCTTGGTTGTTTCATATTTAGGCACTCCACAGCTCACTCTCATATATTCTTTGTCTTGTTCTGTTACTGTAAGGTTCATGTTCACCCCAAGTCAGTGGCTAATTTCCTGCCTTGAATTGCATTGGTATAGAATATCAGTAGTTTTCACCAGTTAGCAACAATGCATAGAACATATAGGGAGCAATATTGTTCCATTTGGGACACATTAATTTATATATCCTAACTTGATGGCTATTGTTTATGGTAGTTGATCAATACATGGTATCAATTATGTCTTAAAGGTATTGGTTTGTTTTCTTGTGTGGTTTTCATAATTTACAGCTTTGAAATTTTATATTTGTTGTTAAAGCCCACTTTTTCTGTTGCACTGAAACATGTCAGTTCTAAAGTAACTTTTGATGCTGAAAGTTCCTACATTGTGAAAGTTTTTGATAAGAGACGAATCAATTAGTGTGTAGAATCACATTTTTTAACTCAGTGAATAATTTCCCTAGCTAAGAAAGAAAAATCTACAGTAATTTCAAAAGACCCATTGTAATGAAATGTTTTTAAGTTTTAGTGTTCAGTTATTGGTTTCAACAAATTTTATGCAATTTCATTTCATAGATTCTCCTATTGTACTTACTTTATACTTCTGTGACCTTGACCTTTATGATAGTAATATTTTTTAAGTGCATAAACCTTAGTATTTAAGTTGTACCTTAAACAAAAGGTCATTTGAGATAGTCAGTATGCAAACAAAAAAAAAACAAAAAAATAGTTTAAGTGCATTAAATAAAGAACAAACTAAAGTGACTGCACATGTAGGTACTGATTGTAAATGTCACAAAAATGGATAAAACATGCAAAATATTTATATATTTATTGGTTTGCTAAGTAAATGCGTATAACCTTGACCATAAACTTTTGTGATTATGTTTCAGTTCCTGACCCACGAGATCCACGTGCTGATTATCAAGAGATACCAATGAACCATCATGACCAGGATATTAAAGGTAAAAACATTACACATTACCAAAATACTCATCCACCTGGATTGGCTTTACATAATCCCACTTGAATTAACATGAGCTACATGCGCCTTCATTAATTTTCCTTTTAAGAACCAAGACTGACTTGGCTTGTTCGAACATCTCTCCATCCTGTCTTGTGTGAAATACTCAAGGTTTTCTTTACTATTATGTCTTTATAGATGAGCATTAGGACCTCTGATTGACTGACAATTGCAGTCTGAAGTTACTCGAGCATAACTTCGAGGGTCTCACTTCTAGAACTGTTTGTTTTGAATTATAAGCCAACCACATTCTTCTTTGTCACATATAAACTGAGGTTTTGTGATAGTAATGTAACTTGAAAGATTCTGGTTCACTAACTGTTGTTTTATGAAAGGAAATGTGTAAATACTTGCTTATGTAACAGAAGGCTGGAGTGACTTGTCTTGAGACCTCAAAGAGATCACAAGCAGTCTTTATAAACTAGAAAATGATTTAAGGTCAAGGTCACATGACTTTTATAAGCAAGAAGCGCAGGCAGTTTGAAGCTGATTCTTCAACATTTATTTTAAAGTCTTTTCAGTCAGTTTGTTACCTGTGGTAGTTAGGAGAGAAGGCAAATTTCAGTGATGAAGAGCCTTTTGCAGACTTCAGGCTGTTTTTAGAGAGCAACAATTAATTAGGCCTTTATATTTATGATGTAGGATTAGTAATAGATTTTGCTAATGCAAATGTGAAAAAGCATAAAAAATCTTAAATAGCAAAAAGGAGAAGCGTTTTGTAAGCTGTTCAAAATTAAAATCTCTCATTTGAAAAAAAGTTCTTTTTAACAGGGTTTAGCTCTCTGACATTGACTTTTGAAATGTTTTTATAAAAGCGACTGACTCACAGATGGGTCGACAATGCATAAAGAAGAAAATGTTTATATATGTAAAAGATCTGGTTATAGTTGTGAAGAACATATCTAAACTAAGTTACTGTCTCAGTTCTTGTTTCAGAAACACATCATAATAATTATGAAGTTTTTCACACTTTTATCACTAAAATATTACACTTTTATCACTAAAATATTTACTGCTTTAGTAACACTAGGATAGGTACTTTTGTATATATTATTAATTTTGACATTTGTCAAGAACATTCCATAGTGGCTCGTGGTCTAGGTCGTTGTTCCTAATTTTATTGACCTGAAGGGCATGGCTTCGAGTCCTGTTAAAATCGTATTCTTTTTCTTCAGTTTTCATAACATATAGAAGCATCAGATTATGTTCTTTTCATAGTTTATTATTAAGTATATTAAAAAAAAAGCTAAATTCTGTGAGTCAGTCGCTTTAAATAAATAATGTTACTATGCTCCCCGAAGGGCGAGTATATGTTTGTCTGTCCATCCGTCTGTCCATCCGTCATAATTTTGTCCGGAGCACAACACAAAAACTATGAGAGATATCAAGACCAAACTTCATAGGTAGTTAGATCTCATTAAGGAGCAGTGCAGTGCACAAGAACCATAACTCTTGCTTTATTAGTTTTTGAGTTATTGCCTTTTGAAATTTCTCATACTTATTTTTTGTCTGGGGCATATCTCGCAAAGTATAAGAGTTATTAACTTGAAACTTAATAAGTAGATAGATCTCATTGATGAGCAGTGCAGTGCACAAGAACCATAACTCTTGCTTTATTAATTTTTTTGTTATTGCCTTTTGAAATTTCTCATACTTATTTATTGTCCGGGGCATATCTCACAAAGTATAAGAGATATTAACATGAAACTTAATTGGTAGCTAGATCTCTATAAGGAGAAGTGCAGCGTGCAAGAACAGTAACTCTATTTTGCATAATTTAGGAGTTATTGACCTTTGTTATTTTTCATACTTAAAAAATAAATACATATTAAACAATAGCCCTTTTGGAATTGGCATTTATTCGGGGAGCATCCATTGGTTCTACCGATTTCTTGTTTCTTTACACAGCATTTTATTACAATTATTATCAACTTTTCCATCAAAGTATTTTGCAAGATTTGAAGAAGACAACAGGAAGAACTAACATTTTAAGTTTTTAACAATTAAAACGCTCAAAATATGCCCCTTTATTGAAACCGGTAGAAGTAAGTGTAATTTGGTTGTATGGAAAAAAATTGTTTTTTCCTTGTATTAATTAAATTGGAAAACAGTTATGTTAGAATTACTTTTGAATAATGCTAAAATGGCCAAGACTTCTTTTGCTTCTAAACAAATAAGCAAAACTTTGTATATATTGTAAAAGTAGGTTAGAAAAATATAAATGGAGAGAATGTTTCTTCTTAAGGTATAAGGAAGTTTAATTATTTAATTTTGAATTGACTTGTTTGTCTGAAAGGGTGATTAGGATTACCAGGAAAATTAGGGTTTAGTGAATTGCAATAATTAATTACAGCTACTATTCATACAAAGAATGATGGAAGACCAGTGTGGCTAATATTTGTTTCCAGATATATATTTCTTATTGTGTTGATGACTTACCACACCTGTTGTTTTGTTCAGGTCACAAGTTTTTGGCATCGTATAAAAAAGGTAAACTAAGTGAGGCAGAGAGTTGTCCTTTTGTCCACCTGTATAAAACTTGACAGCAAATAAGTATTTCAATTTATTTCAATTCATTAGGTGTCATTTACAAGGGGTAAATGACCAATGTAAGACCAGTTCACAAGGTGAACAAACTAGTAACCTATGTAAAATAGCTATTTAATATGGAAGCTAGTGATTTGTTGCAAATTAGTGGCTAATTAGTCTGGGCATTGCCGGAGGTTACAAAAGTAATTGGCTCCACACCGTTTTTGTTGTTACACATTGTCAAGTCTTGAAGACAGATTTTTTCTTACTGTCGGTTTCGGTTTCTTAAAAGTTGCTAGATTTGATCAATCTGTGGTCAAAATTTCAACAGGTTTTCTATATTTGTAGATAGAGTTAGTAGACCAATCTTTCAGTTCGGTGTTAGTTACGAATAATCTCTGCGAGGAAAAGTAATAATCGATAAAAAAGTAACACCCTTGATATGAGATGGGATTTGTAGTACATAAAAAACTGCTAAAACTGTTTTTGCAAAATGATTTTGATTACCCCTTTCATACAGGAAATATATTAGGGGAAAAACTGCAAGTTTTAAAGCTCAGCTTTCATTGTTCTAGCCCTGAAATATCGTTTTGTAGTAAGACCTAACCCTTTAAATCATGGTTGCTTTTGAACATGAAGCCATTATTGTAAAATGTAAAAATGTATAGAGCTAGGATACACTATAATTAAGTTTGAATTCTGTTTAAGGTTGTATTTTGCTGGAAAAGAAAATTACGAATATTCAGTCCTCTGTTTGGGATAAGCTGTAATACTGTAAGTTAATCTTAAAAGGAGAAGTGAAAATGTACTTTAATAAAATGTTCTGAGAGAGTACTTCAACCAGAATTAAGGCTCACTAATGTCCAGGCTTAGATGTATGCACACCAGACCTGCTATGTTTACGCATTCCAAAATATGTTTAGCTTACAGTGCAATGGAATGTAGTTATTCACTGAAGACAGCACAAGTCAATGAATGTCAGGCTTAACAGATTTTGATGCAAGAGATTTAAGACATACCAGTGTCCAGTACAAGTAAATCTCCAATTACCTCTGTATGAAATGTCTGGCCATACCAAATCCTTGAAATCTACGTTTGGACCACTCTAGCCTATAACATTATCTCAACAAATATTTATAAACCTGATTTCATAAATCACATTATGTTGAGGGCTTTCTGTCAAATTCAAGAGAAACAATGTCTTATAGTGAGTCTGTAGAATGAATTGAAGACTGCAGTCTTTCACTGAAAGCCTCTAAAATACATTAGACTTGGGCAGTGTGTCTGTGGTAGCTGTCAGAAACTAGCATATATGGTAGGCAAAGAAAATAGTTTGTTGTCTTTTGATTGAAGGAATCATTTAGATTTCATCAAATAGTATGCTGTGGTAAATGTAATTGAATTTCATAGAAATTTGCAGTTGTTTAACAAAAGTCGATTTTAGCAACTAATAAATATGGTTTACAACATGATTCTGTGCCGTATGTTCATCAAATTGGTTACAGTGCTGCATGAATTTAATTATTTAATGCAATTGGTAGAATAATTTTATCAGATATTTCTGCTAGTAACACATTTTAATATCAGCTGTCACTAATGACATGGTTGATTAATGAATAAGTTTATTTCGATGTTATGAAATAATGTAGTAAGTAACATGACTTAATTCATTCAAATGATAAGGTAATGATTATGATAGGGTAACACCTTGACCCATTAATACCTAGCGTCCACAAAATTATACATAGGCAAACAGTGTAGATCACCCAGATCAGATGCTGCAATATACGATGTCTGATCAGGGTCTACACTGTTTGCATAAAAGGACTGTCTTCCCTAAATAGAATGAAATTGAAAATTTATACCATAAACCATTTTATTTGAAAATAGACTCATCGAGGTAACAAGAATGGCATAATCCATGAGGCATAAATGGGTTAAGTGAAGGGTTCTGCAAGAGTTTAGAAATGATCCACTGTGTTACAAACTTGTCCATAGATTTCATTATCATAATGGGAAACAGGTTACTTCATCAAACATCTTGTTGGTGACAGAATTTAAGTGTTGATTTCCACTTTTGATGCTGTACAGAAAATCAGAAAATTTTAAGTTGGCCTGTAAAATTGTAGTGAGATTTCTTTTTCAAGTTTAAATTGTTTCAGTCCTCTTGAATTAATATAAAAAATGTCAAGTTTGCAGCAGGATATATTGAGTGAAATTACTTCCTTGAAGTATGTTTTGTGCAAAATATGAGTGAACAGTTTTAAATGTAAAATTAGATTTAGGTATGTAGAATTGAATTGAAGAAGTGAGTGTGTTGATGCTTAAAGTGCTGGTCTAGTGGTGCATTGAAGAGAAAAAGTAAGAAAGAGATTTTAGTTAAAGAACCGATCATTTTGCAATGGGTATCCAGGGATGAGCTGCACTAGTGAACTCCAGGAACTTGTCAAAAAGAATGACCTTTGGTGATCAGTTATATTTGGTTGCATTCACTAGATTTCATGTTTTTCATTAGAAACTAACAATAACTCTTCATGAAATATTTACAGATTTGCTTTTTCTTTCCTGCAAAAATTTTTATTTCTGTTCTGTAGTTAAGATATCATTACTGAAAATAATTTTTTAATGTCTATTTTCAATGTCTTTAACCAGATTAATGAAAGGTCATTTTGAGTAAATTCATTCTAAGTCCGAGCACAAAGCTCACAGACCCTTTATAATAATTTCTTCTTTGATTTTGCTGACGGAAAAAAGATTTCATGATCATCTGTAACACTTTGTGTCTATTTCTGTGATGTTCTTTCAGTTGTGCTTTTGAATTCTTATTTTGTTGCCACCAACTCTTGAAATAAGTACAGTTTTATAACTGATCCAGTTTAGTTGAGGGAAAAGAAATGGCCTTATGGATAAAAATTGCCATCAGTTTTGAATCTATGAGTTACTGAAATTATGCAGATTTGCGTCCAGGCAGAGCATACAGAGTTTTGATCAAACATTTCCAGTGGACAGTAAAACCTGACTCTTCCCATAAGCTTTCATCACTGGGTCTTACCAGGAAGGTTAGTGCGGTGAAATGCTAGGATACAGCTTAAATTGACTGCATGGTGTTAAAGTCAGTGTAACCAAACCAAACCATACCATAACGAACCAAACCATAAAGATTGTATGTTGAAAAAAAGAAACACTTTACATTGAGTGTAAAATAGCATCAGATGACATCATTTCCTGTTAATTCAGTCATAAATATTGTTATCATCAGTTGATTTCTGCATTTTGTATATGTCTGAATATATGAACTAATATACTGGGTAGTAGATTGATTTGAACAGATGTTTACAGTTGAATGAGAGATAAAATAATTGGATCAGACAACATCCATTGAAGTTCCTGTATTAGCAATACATGCAGTATTTGTACTTTTACCTCTACAAGTATTTTAGTGCTGTCACTGTAATAGTTATGTGGAAATTGAAAAATGTTGTTTAAGAGAATTCTTTTGCAGAAAAAGTTTAGTATACAGCAATAAAAATCAGCAGTATTCATTTATCCATACAGTATAAACAGGATACAATAAAGTGCAATAACATGAAAGTACAGTTTGTCATGAAATCATTCTTTCATCTTGTCGCTGCTAAGTTTAAAAAAAATGCAGCAAATAAAACAAAAAAATACAGCGAATCTATGAAAAATGATTTGGTGCTTTCCTGCTTTGAAGTATTTCTTACTGTATCTTACTGTTCTCACTGTATTTACTTTTTTTTTTCTTTTTCGGTGTGAAATTTAGGCAACATCGGCTAAACAACAAATCTGAAACATCTGAAATGAAAAAAGATAGAACAACTTTATTTCCGTCTTATCAGTAAAATGAATGAAATTTGAGAAAATTTTTCAACTGATACCAGCAGTTCAAGATAATTTGAAAGGTTGAACAAGTCGCAATGTTACATCACAGGCCTGGTTGCATTTTAACTTATCATGTTACGTAGATGTATCAGCCCCATTACCTTGATGTTTTCACTACACAGATAAACAGGATTGAGAACTGATAACTATAATTTGATTATCTCAATGTGCTAGATAAATTGCTACCATCAGAAATAGATTGTTGAAAAAGAAAAAAAGAAAAGATCTACATGTATAATAAGTTTTATTTACTGCCAGTTTATTACCCAATAAATGTTACCCTGCAAGACCTCTACTCCCAGTATGTATCAGACTCTATATACAGCATCAACACCAGTATTTCTTAAACTGACAAGGGTGCTTGACAGGCTATTTAAGAGCAGAAAACATCTGATTAGAAGTAAGGAAGACTTACTTCTCTTGCTGGAACTATTTAAATGAAAATATAACTTCCAATATAGTTACAGAATTATTTATGACTGGGTCAGTAATAAAATGTTTTTAATTTGTTCAGTGAAAGTAATTGGTTGTTTGAGCATTAGTCCTTCTGTCCGTATGCATGGGGTCTTATCATTTTGTTCAATCAATAACTGGAAAACCTTTGGACCTAGGTTCATGATTTTTAGGTCACTAGGTCAAAGATCACAGTCACAGTGACCATCTGTGTAAAATCTTATGACAAATGCTTCGGCTTAGGTTCATTATTTGACAGCTTGTGTAAAATCCTTGTCGATTAATAACTGGGGCTCAGGCTTACGTACATGAAACTTTGTAGGGACATTGGGAAGAACCAGCACATGATCCATAATATTTCTGAGGTCAATAGTTAAAAGGTCAAGGTCTCAGTGATGGTCTGTTATGTTTTATGTTTAGTCTTTTTCGGTCAAGTTAGTTATCTAGCTAACAGCTCCTTTGCTTCACTGTGAAATGTGAACTTCTTCACACAGTTGAATGTTCACCAAAACATTCTATGCTTTTATTCCTGTGGTGTTTCTGTGAGAGGCACAAGTATTAGAAGCAGCAGTGTCCTTTGAAGACATTTCTAGTTGGACATATTCAGGGTCACTTTGTCTCTTTAAAAGATATTGATATAATATGATTTGATCAAAGAAATGAAAGAAAGGGATAAAATAAGACTTGATCAAGAAAATTGTTTCTAAAAATAGTTTATACATACTTTGACTCATTTTCGTCCCAAATAAATTTGTGTAGGCATTTGTTGATCAGGTGTAGTAGGGGAAGTAACTCTGTTAAAACTTTGTTCTTCATTTTTTGCCTGTGGGGAAGTATTTCTTTCAGTGATTTTTTTTTATAAGCTTTAGAAAGAAATAATTACCATGTGAACTGCAGAATTGGCCACACCCTGTCAGTGTCTCCACAGTATGGGTTTAATTAATGAGAATGTAACAGCTAACAAGATAACCATGTTACTACAGACTGGATCACTTAGAATAGATATGGGTATTTGAAAATGTATTTAAACACCTGGAACCAGTCTGCTGGGTTAGCCTCCTGAAGTTTCCTGCAACAGATTAAGACTTTCTAGACAGATAAGATAACATTCTTGATATATTGGTATTAATGAGAAAGGCTACTTTTATCTCTCATTTATAATGATACACACATGCAAGTTAACAAGATTCTCAAAATGTGCTGAAAGGCGAAAGGAAGAGCATTCAAGATCTTCGCATTCTGTGACAGGAGACAATTCTTATGATAAGATAATGGCATATAAAGCACTATGTATTGGAAATATCAGCACTTTACCTTTACCTTGGCCTAACCTATATATAAATATATATTAAGTAAATAAATAGTACTTGGTTGGAACAACACAGTCATGATACTCATCATATAGTGGGAAACAGGTCTACCGGCTGAAAATCTAGTCAGGAAAAAACAATAAACGTACGATTGATCCTTGAATTATTGTAGTTATTGAGACCATGACAAATAGAGTGAGGATAAAAAAATTTAGCCATAAATGAGTCATTATTTTAAAATGTTGGCTTATAATTATGAATTATTTACTTTAAAATAAGTTATTTTTTGTGGTCTGTTGGCATTTGGAACTTGAGTATCTCATAGATATTATTTTTCTTTACAAAAGGTACTTAAGAATAAGAGTAATTAAATTTGAGAGTCAGTTTCAAATCACCAAACAGAACATCACAGCTGGCACATGTGACAATATCTGAAAAGAATGAAAAAAATAAATTATACAGTAAATTTTACAACCTTCAAAAAATCATCACTCCCATACATTTACCTTTCCTGCAATTTTTGCCTTATTAACATTTTTGTATCGCAACAGTTAATATCTTGGGTGTGATGGTCTTCTTAGAGTACTAATACTCGTACTAAAATGGTATCCTACATGTAACTATGTAGTGTTGTAAGATGCTTTTGAATAATTCAGCTCTTAGAAAATTTGAATATCATCATGTTCTGTCATTTTTCTGTCACCTGCTACACAGTAGCTGCGATATATAGGGAACACTTCTCCATCATCTGTCTGTCTGTCTGTCCATCACAAAACTTGTCCGGACTACTCCTCAAAAATTACTGGTGCAATTTCATCCAAACTTTACAGGAATGATGAGTACCAAGTCTAGTTAAGCATCGACATTTTCCAGTTCAATGATTTTTGTCAGAGTTATGGCCCTTTAATGATTTTTATTTTTAAAGTTTGTTCGGACTACTTTGACAGTCAAGTTGAAATAGTGTACATCCACATAACACAACTACTGTGTATCCATGTCTTCTGCGTTTATGCAAAGCTTAATATAAAGCTGGAAACCATTACAAAAGACATTAGTTCTGCACTGGAAGGTATTACTGGGTTGGTCATTGTGATGGGAGATTTCAACTGTGAAGGAGAGGACAACAGCAGTTAGAAACACGTATGGAAACATATGGTCTGCAGCAAAAAATTCACATGCCTACAACTAACAACACCACGACCTTGGATCTGGTCTTCACTAATATACAAGAAACCAATTCCAGTATACTTGAAACATACTTCAGCTACCACAAAACTGTGTTCCTGTGTTTCTAACTGTGCCCACCCATGGAGCATAATGGTATCCTCCAAAAGTACAATGTTAGCATCATCAGTTGGGTAATTCTTACTTTCTCCACATTACAGAAAACACTCAAACATCCATACAATCAATTTACATTTCCAACAAACTGTCCAATCACCCTCAATACAACTACTTAATTGGCTATCATCAGGCAACACATATGATCACTGATCCTTCTTGTAATTAAAAATGTTTAATAACAAATTCATCATTTCAAAAGCCAAGTCAGTTATGCCAGAAATTAATTAATTCAGGAGATATGCAATTCACTGTTGAAACAACTGCACACCACAGTTGGACCCTTGGGAATGTAAAAATGCATTGATTAACAAGGGACTATAAAAACACCTTGATCCTCAGAATAATTTGAGGGTTGCCACTCCAACCCATCAAGTAAAATCCAGAGAAGTGAGGATTGACTATTATGAAAAATACAAGACCAGCTTCAGTTGCTGGATTTATTTTCTTTATAAGTAACAGTAACTCTAACATATACACTTAGAGATGAGTTAATTATTCTTTTTAACCAAAATTGCCACAAAGAGGAAAAAAATTCTTAAGTTGCATATTTATTCAGTGCTGTAGTAGAAAATGTTATTGCTTACATAATTTTCTCTTGGATAGTAGGGCTTTTATTTATCTACATGTAAATTAAAAGTCATTTGCTCAGAGTGTTGATATGCTCACAAATTTTTTGTTTTATTTTGAAAATCGTGCAGCACCGACCTTTTTTTATCTGCTCTGAATTTTATCATATTTACAGTCATCACCGCCTAAAACTTTCAAAGTAGCAGAAATAAATCAGCTCTTCTGTAGAAGAGACTTACCATCTGAATCCATGATGGCGAAGTAAATCATTCTGTTTGTAGATCATTGTGTCTCACGCTAACCATTCATGTTTCAGTGCCAGGCAACATTCATTCAGGGGTATCGGGCAATGACAGCATTATGGCCACGGGGGTTTTCAGTGCTAGAGAATTATTACGGGTCACACGACGTAAGTACCAGCATGATGGAACAAATAGCATATAAAATTACAATGCTATACTTAATTCAAACCTCGATCTAAAATGGCTGACATTATTTATATTAGTGTTGACTGGTCCATTTCAGAAAAATTAAATTCTATTTTTTTAAGCCATGACAAATGTATGATTTGCTAATTGTATAGATTTCATCAGTTTTAAGTTTCTGTTACAACATTTGATTTCAGTCATGATTTTGTATTAATCGAGGGGAAAAAACCCAAAAGACTTGAAAACCTGAAGATATGATCGAGGTTTGAACATACATGCATTATCCAGCAATTTGCCATTTTGTATCTGCTTGGCTTTAAATTCATTCTACAGCCACTTTGTAAACAGATAAGATGGAAATTGAATTGTTTTATTATCAGTGACTGCTTTTGTATATTTGCAGCATAGTTTATTGTTTTTGCTTAATTGTAAATTTTTTCTTCCATGTGCTAGTTTCTACAAAAAAAAAAAAGATTTTTTTTCATATACAGTGAACTTTAAGCAGATGCTTGTATATATAATTGCTTGACAGTGAAATGTTAGATCATAACATGTATATGAAATTGTGCTGCATGCAGTCAAATTATAATGGTGTCAGTGCCCCTAGCCGCTGTTCATCCATCATTTTATCATACTGCATCACCTCACTGTTGTTTGGTTTTGTTTTGTTTTTTTATTGTGCTTCTTGTTTGCTGGTTTATATCATTTATTTGTATGTGTGTAATTTTCAGATTTTTGTAGATGGAAGAATTCTTTCAATAAACTATCCCTTGGATGAAAGATTTTTTCTGCACTTCAGAATTTTTTCTATTCTGTTAGTTAAGATAATACTCTTGACATATTTATCTATTTCTGAACATAAAAATAGCATGTAGCAAATGATAAAACGGGCTTGAATAATTAAAAGAATTATATTTACAATAAATAAGATATTGAAAAAAAAGAGAAAAGCAACAGTAACAGCAACCTATCAGGTTTGGGTTTTGTCTTTGGTTTTTAAGTCATTTTCAATTTGTAAAATTATGTATATGGTCATCAGGGGTCATGTTAATGCAGATATACAGTAGGACCCTTTACCTGATATTTGATCCTTACTTATTAAGTTGATTATTGACTTTTGCTTCTGGAAAAAGCGGCAAAGTTACTTCATGATACATTTTCTATTATACAGCTGCTTATAAGTCTCACCCCTTTAATTGAATTGAATTTTGAGCAAGAAAAGTCTGTCTTATAAGCAAATACATACAACAAATGAATTTTGTATGGCAAAAAGATAACTTTTTTATACCAAATTGAGATAAAATTTGATTGAGTTTGATGGAACTTTATATACCAACTTGCTGCTCCTTTCGATGTTAGGTAGGTGGCATTGCGTGACAATGAGCCTAATTTTTGTTCTATTACAGTTGCATGTGTACTTGAGAGTCAGTCCGATTTGATTTTTATTACATACATTATATTTACATAATGCAAATTCTATATATCAAAATCGAAATAACACAGTTTAGAGAATTATTTGAAGAGCAACTGTTAAGAATTTAAGGAAAACATGCACAGTTTGAAATAACAATAAGAAAAATCTTTTGTGAATGTTTTCAAAATGTTACACAGATTCGATGCACAATTTGAACAATTATACTTTCTATTTTATTTAAATTTTAGCTTTGTTTAAAGATTTTGAAATTTGTTGCAGATGTAATGCACTTGTGTTGATTTGATACAAAAAATATTTTTGATTAGCTATTAAAAGATGGGTTTTAAAAGAAAAAGTGGGGTGGGGGATGGGGGAATTATTAAATGCTTTGGGTAATATTTTTGTGTTTTCTTACTGGTTGCTTGTTAATAGAAAATATGCTAGGGCAATGGTGCACAAACTGTCTTTGAATTCCTAACTATACTTAATTCATCACTTATATACACCAGTAGAAATTTAGATTGAGAATAGAAAAACAGAATCAAATTCTTTGAATATTTTTACATCACAAAATGAGTCTGAAAAATTGTTATGTGGACTGCAGACTTACATTCATAACACAAAGAAGATGCAGTGCATCATAAAAAAGACTAAGTGTCTGTTGGATTTGAACTAGGCATACTGACTTGGAAACCAAAGCTTTAGGTCACTGGGCCAACAAATTAATTTCCTGATATGTTTGTCAGAGGTTGATTTTACATATTTTCTAGAGGAAGATACCCTTAAATTAACTGATGATATTTTGTTTGTGTATTTCAATTGCTCATTCTCCCTTTTAAAAAAGAAGAAGAAAAAATAACTAAATTTGTAACAAAGAGCATAATAATGTTAAAATAATTACCATTAGGGCAAAAATACATTAACAAAAGTGTTCATTTAATACATGTATAAATCTCCCTCACAAAAATTGTACAACAGTGTCTCTCTATGTGAAAGACTATTGTTAATGCTTTTAGTTCTCCTGTTAACTTTACTTAAAATTCTTTTCTGAAACACTTAATTTTGGCTAATGAATTTGATCAGGATCTTTTAACCAGTTTGGTGGCCTTGTTTTTCATGCTTCTGACTTCGAATCAGATCATAGTTCAGTCCCCTGTAAAGCCTGTCCAAATATGACCTGTAAATAGTTGTTGAAAAAGATGTTCATCCTTAGTTCCCTCAGCCAGTATCATTCACATTTTATATAATTTTGAATTAAACAAACTGCTATAAATTTTAGGGTTATGCCTCTTTTTAAACTCTTGATCACTCTTCAGCTACAGTAGAGGAATATGTATTTCCATGCCCGCATGCCTTCTTGCAAATACAGTTACAACTAAGCATGCACAATGAATTTGTTTAAAGGGGTTTTGTTTTCCTTTGACCTATTAAAGATGTTCTATTTAGTATTTAAGTAGTCTTCTGAGATCTTTCCACATTTTTTATTCAAAGGCATGGCACATCAGTGGCAAAATTAACTTCCATGATAAAGAAATGTTTAAATTTTATTTAAGGAAGTGCGTAGAAATCTTGAAAAAGCCATAAATTTCATTTCTTCTAGTTGTTTAATGAAAATAATGTTGAGTATTCTTGTACAAAAATTAATATGGGGAAAAGAATGGCTGGTATTTCACCACTAAAACTGCTATTTTTTCTATGTTTTGTGACTTTTACTCACAGTAATCTCATTATTAATCCTCGTATGTCATATGTCATACTTGCGACTCATTTTCATTGTAGACCCCTTAGAACAGTTAGATGCTGAACAGGAACAATATGGGGAGGAGGCTAATGGTTTGTAATACCCCTACCTTCCAGATTTTCCTTTCTTCATTTTCATCTTTCATTTTTCCTCGAAATTTTACAAACCATCCACCATTTTCCATCTCATTTCATTCATAGCATCTTTTTTGTTGTAAAGTTTGTCCTTGTTGCTGTTTTTTTTGGTCTAAAACATTGCTTATGTGACCTTGGTGTTGAGAACTGCTTTTAATGTAGCTTTTTAAAAAACATCATAGATAGCTTTATGAGGCAAATGAGGTTTTACCATCAGTTCTTTGAGTAGAATATTTCTAATGTAAAATAAAAAGACAAAATTGGAAACTTATATGGGTATCAAAATGCCGAAAGTTTGAGAGAAAAAAAAAATACAAAGAAGGCTTTAAAATGGAGAAAATTTTGGTCAGATTGCATTTGAATTTTTCTGTTTGTATATTTTCAGCGTCTATAATGATGCCTCCGAATGGGACACACCCAATGTTACCGCCCCCAAAGATTGACAGCCCAAGTTACTATAACTACAGTCCCCATCCTCAGGACCCCAACCAACAACATATGGTTGCTATGTCAACGCACCATGGAATACCAAATGGTCAGTCCCAACTCAGTCCCTCAGGAAATCCTCACAAGCGGTTAAAAAGATCGACAATGAGCTCAATATCGTCTGCCGATGATGACCAGGAGAGTGTCGGTGACGATACAGAGCAGATGTCTTCGTACTACAAATCCGGTGCCATGGCAGGCCAGTCTGGATGGCAGGACCCAAATATGGATCCAGGTAATTGGAAAGAAAGTGAGGGGTTTGCTAACTTTTGCTGTGTCATGGTTTGCTGGATATTTTTTGTGTGACAGAAGTATTTTTAACATATATGCATGTGAAAAAAACAGAATGAAGTTTGCATTCATTTTTCACTTTATGTCTATAAGCAGACACAGTATTTTGTAAAAACTGTATGACTGTAAGATAAATTACCTTAGATTATATTTATAGCATGCAGATGTGTGTGAGATATAGAAAATAAGATACTGGGAGGTAGCATTGCATCTTATGAAGTGAAGTAGTTAGAAATTACTATTGTGCTCTATAGGTATTCTGTTCAGTACTCAAGGGGTATTCATACATTTCTCTTCCCTTTTCTTGCATCTCTGGATATAAAGGTAATCAGGGTACAACATATAAACTTTAACTTTTATAGGTACCAATTATTCTTAAAAGTCAGACATTTTTGTTTTCTTCATTTAAAATAACCTATCAGATTACTAATACTCTTAGATTAGGTAGTTTTTCAGATTTTGAAATTCCTAAAGCATTGCATAATTTCCAGTGACAAAGTGGTTACCAGGAATTGTGACATGTATAAAGTTTCCAAATTCATTTATGTTAGTATCAAGGAAATATTTTTATCATACAAAAAATATAATCATATTATATAAGCTCTATCTATATTTGTGTTGAGATTTGATAACATTGCTACTTACATTTTCAATGGACTGGTGTGTCATATCACTTGATTTATTTCATTTCATATTAATTGCTATTTTCACAGTTGTTCAGAAATTACTTTTAGAATTAAGGGAAGTGATGAATATAATGGCAATAGACTAAAGGTCACCTTAACTCATATTATAAGTAAAATAGTTAGTATGGTAAGCATAGGTGACTTTCATTTCTTTACATGTATAAATTGTATAAAATAAAGGAAAATAAGATCTAGTGGTTAAGAATGCTTGTTTTACCATGATAGTGTCATGTATATCCGGTTTACAAGAATAGTGTTATTGATACCCAGTTTACAGTAATAGAGTTATGGAAATATCCTGTTTCAAGAATAGTGTCATGTATATCCAGTTTACAAGAATAGTGTTATTGATATCCAGTTTACAGTAATAGAGTTATGGAAATATCCTGTTTCAAGAATAGTGTCATGTATATCCAGTTTACAAGAATAGTGTTATTGATACCCAGTTTACAGTAATAGAGTTATGGAAATATCCAGTTTCAAGAATTGTGTCAGGTATATCCGGTTTACAAGAATAGTGTTACTGATACCCAGTTTACAGTAATAGAGTTATGGAAATATCCAGTTTACAAGAATAGTGTCATGGATATTAAATTAACAAAAACAGTGTTATGCATATCCAGTTTACAGAACTGGAGTTATAAATACCCTGTTTACAGTAATAGGTTTATGCATATCCAGTGCACAATAATAGTGTTACTGATATCCAGGAATCATACATGAACCAAATCAAAGGTCGACAATGCCAAAGAATAAACATGTTGTTGCTAGACTGCATTTGCCAGTATTCACTTAGTTTTGAAAAATTTTAATGTATTGTTCATATTACCCCATTTTTAGCTCACCTGAGCACAAAGTGCTCAGGGTGAGCTTTTCTGATCGGTCTTTGTCCGTCGTCGGTCAGTCCGTCCGTCGTCAACTTTTCATTCAAACGACATCTCCTCTGAAACCAATGGGGCAAATTTAATGAAACTTGCCTGGGATGTTCCTTGCATGAAGCTCTACCAAGATTGTTCAAATGGTTCTGGTCCATTGCATTTCTGGTTCACTGGAGCTAAAAATAGATTTTATAAGTTGGATCTTTGAAAATCTTCTTCTCCGAAACCACAAGGCCTGGAGCTTTGATATTTGGTATGAAGCATCATCTAGTGGACCTCTACCAAGTTTGTTCAAATTATGTCCCTGGGGACAAAACTGACCCCACCCCAGGGGTCAGTTGATTTTACATAGAGTTATATAGGGAAAACTTGAAAATCTTCTTGTCAGAAATCACAAGGCCTAGAGTTAAGATATTTGGTATGTAGCATTGTCTAGTGGACCTCTACCAAGTTTGTTCAAATCATGGCCTCTGGGTAAAAAATGGCCCCGCCCCGGGGGTCACTTGTTTTACATAGAGTTATATAGGAAAATCTTAAAAAAATCTTCTTGTCAGAAACCGTAAGTTATAGAGCTAAGATATTTGGTGAATAGCATTGTCTAGTGGACCTCTACCAAGTTTGTTCAAATCCTGTCCTCTGGGTCAAAAATGGCCCCGCCCCAGGGGCCACTAGTTTTACATAGAGTTATATAGGAAAATCTTTAAAAATCTTATTGTCAGAAACCGTAAGTTATAGAGCTTAGATATTTGGTGTGTAGCATTGTCTAGTGGACCTCTACCAAGTTTGTTCAAATCCTGGCCTCTGGGTCAAAAATGACCCCGCCCCAGGGGCCACTAGTTTTTCATAGAGTTATATAGGAAAATCTTAAAAAATCTTCTTGTCAGAAACCGTAAGTTATAGAGCTTAGATATTTGGTGTGTAACATTGTCTAGTGGACCTCTACCAAGTTTGTTCAAATCCTGTCCTCTGGGTCAAAAATGGCCCCGCCCCAGGTGCCACTAGTTTTACATAGAGTTATATAGGAAAATCTTTAAAAATCTTCTTGTCAGAAACCGTAAGTTATAGAGCTTAGATATTTGGTGTGTAGCATTGTCTAGTGAACCTCTACCAAGTTTGTTCAAATCCTGGCCTCTGGGTCAGAAATGACCCCGCCCCAGGGGCCACTAGTTTTACATAGAGTTATATAGGAAAATCTTTAAAAATCTTCTTGTCAGAAACCGTAAGTTATAGAGCTTAGATATTTGGTGTGTAGCATTGTCTAGTGGACCTCTACCAAGTTTGTTCAAATCCTGGCCTCTGGGTCAAAAATGGCCCCGCCCCAGGGGCCACTAGTTTTACATAGAGTTATATAGGAAAATCTTTAAAAATCTTCTTGTCAGAAACCATAAGTTATAGAGCTTAGATATTTGGTGTGTAGCATTGTCTAGTGAACCTCTACCAAGTTTGTTCAAATCCTGGCCTCTGGGTCAAAAATGACCCCGCCCCAGGGGCCACTAGTTTTATATAGAGTTATATAGGAAAATCTTAAAAAATCTTCTTGTCAGAAACCGTATGTTATAGAGCTTAGATATTTTGTGTGTAGCATTGTTTAGTGAACCTCTACCAAGTTTGTTCAAATCCTGGCCTCTGGGTCAAAAATGACCCCGCCCCAGGGGCCACTAGTTTTACATAGAGTTATATAGGAAAAACTAAAAAATCTTCTTGTCAGAAACAAGAAGGCCTACAGGTAAGATATTTGGTATGTAGCATTGTCTAGTGGACCTCTACCAAGTTTGTTGAAATCCTGGCCTCTGGGTCAAAAATGGCCCCGCCCCGGGGGTCAATTGTTTTACATAGAGTTATATAGGAAAATCTTAAAAAAATCTTCTTATCAGAAACCGTAAGTTATAGAGCTTAGATATTTGGTGTGTAGCATTGTCTAGTGGACCTCTACCAAGTTTGTTCAAATCCTGGCCTCTGGGTCAAAAATGGCCCCGCCCCAGGGGCCACTCGTTTTACATAGAGTTATATAAGAAAATCTAAAAAAATCTTCTTGTCAGAAACCATAAGTTATAGAGCTTAGATATTTGGTGTGTAGCATTGTCTAGTGGACCTCTACCAAGTTTTTTAGAAAAATGTCCCTGGGGTCACTATTGGCCGCGCCCAAGGGGTCACAAGTTTTAAATAACAATATAGAAGAAAATCTTTAAAAATCTTCTTGTCTGAAACCACAAGACCTAGAATTTTAAAATTTGGCATGAAGCAAGCTTTATCAAGCTTTTTCAAATTATTGGAATAGGTTAAAGGTCACGGAGGCTAAAAGTAGATTTATCTACTGTACCTCATAGAGCCTTCATTTATAGACCAATATCTTTGATATTCAGGATAGAAGTTCCTTGCATGGACCTCTACCCATGGGTAGGGTTTGAGGTCACTGGGTCAAGGTCAAGGTCACCATAGCTTATAATAGATATTTCTACTTTCTGTCATAGAGCCTTTATTTATTGACTGATATTTTACATTTTTGGTTTGTAGACACTTACATATTTTCAATTAAAAAATGAAATACTGCTTAACAGCAAACCTACAGCCAAAGTACTCAGGTGAGCGATCCAGGGCCATCATGGCCCTCTTGTTAAATAAAAGTTACAGTCGACAAAATTAACTTTATTGACATTAAGTTTATTGTTATAGAAAAGAAAGAAACATTTGATAAAAAGTGTCAGTATAGCCTGTCAAAAATTCATGCAGTTTGTTATTTTTTACTGCTGTATCATAATTGATTGAGAAAATCTCTGAATGGACATTGATTGATTTGCACTCAGAGATGGGGTGGGGGTGCTGGGAAGTAGTGCTTAGAATAGAGAAGAAGAACATTTAGTTGTTGCTTTATTATTATGTTAAATGTGCAGACAAGATTGTAAATAATGTTATGATCAATAGTTAAAAAGCTGTGTTTGGAGTAATTTATTTCAAGAATTTTTTTTTTTTTTTTAAAATGATCAACAGTTGATATTGCATTTGAAGAGCCTTTAATAGCAACATCACACAGTGTGAGAATAGAAACATTGATGTTCATGCATGGTATTACATCAAATATTTGTTTTTCTTTCCATCGCTTCATTCATTAGGTCTTGTTGCCGCTCATACCTCATCGGAGATGCACTCCCCTCATATTATACAAACATTGAAAACGAAACAAGGCAAGTCTATAGCCTTCACGCCTGTCATTTCCCAGCATGAAGTGAGTCAGGATCATGTTGGCACATCCCCTAGGCCTTTGAGTAACCATGTAGGTCACCCGACAGTATCTGGTGAGCGTGAAACCCCACCACATCAGCTAGGGGCTACAGGTGATTTTCCTAGAATTTTAACCTTATTTCATGTTTATTTCATTACATGATGTAAAATCAGTATTCGTTTTGTTTTTTTTACATGAGAATTTGTCATCATTTTGTATTCAGGAACAAAAAATATTGTTGAGAGGAGAAATTGGTAGCAAAAAGTGACATTAGTTTGTAAAGAGATTTTGATAATAGTCATTGCTTTCTTTCCTCCTGAAATAACTCTGCTCAGGTCGTCCTCTTCCTCCATCAAGCCCAGCCATTTTGAAATTATATTAATTTGCATTTACACTTCATGTAAATATTTTATGCTTGCTGTGTAATTTGTTTTAACACCAGACATGTTAAACTAATTGAATTTCATTAATATTTGAAAAAAATTTTTTTAATACATTTCATATTACATGTTGAATGTGTGTGATATTGACTAATGATTTGGCATTGACCACCTACATGATGTTTCTGTAGTATTTGAATCCACATAACCGTACCCTATGTTTTCAAGTAATACCAAATTGATAATCACATTTTTGGATCATTTTCATTTTGTTCATTTGTTTTTCCATTTTTCATATCAGAATTAAAGGTTCAGGAATGTCTTCATACTTTATCAAAATTGTGCTAAACATACGAGTTTTTAAAAAAATAAATTGATGCATAATAGTGAAACACTTAGTGACACTGTTTTTTTTTAGGTCTTAACCAGATACTACCATGAAATATTTGGTATTTAAAGAAAAAATACAAAATTTATAAAGAGACATCCTTGAGCTTTGAGTATGCTGTCATTACCTTTATTCATTTGTTCATATTTTCATACATTTATTCATACATTCATCACATATAGAAATCTCAGACAGTGAAGACGAAGAGAAAGGTTCGCCGAGAAGTTCACGGCATGCGTCTGTGATCAGTGCTAGTTTTCAGCCGATCTTCACCACTCTAGTTGGTACGGTTATTATCTTCGTCATTCCTCTATAGTTGGTTGTGGTTCGCATTATCACTCTCTCTCTCTCTTCCCTCGGTATATTTGCTGTAACACAGATTGAGTAGTATTTTAACACCATAGAACCATAAATTGGACTTGGGTAGTTGAGCACAAATTTCCAGTTGAATTTATAAAAATAAGAAAGGGAATTAAAATTTGAAAAGCTAGTTATTTTATTTAAACATGAAAAGGAAACATCATCTACATATTTTAAGTTGTCAATAGGGAAAAATTTGTTTAAAGTGAGTGGTTTTATAAAAAAGGAGAAAAAGGAAAAGTTTTGTCAAAAAGAGGTGTGGTTTGCATTCAGAGAACAACTTACTGCCGCTACAGTTTTCTTCAGACGGAAAAGTTTGTAAATAAGAGATGAAGCAAAACTGGATTTTTCTGCTTCTTTTTTTCAACAGCATAAATTTTTGTTCTGACAACTAGAAATATTCTTTTAAAAAAATCAGTAACAGTTACAGCCCTACATCAATCTGATTAAAATCAGCTCGAACATAATGTTATGCTATTAGGATCTGAATGTCACCAAAAGAAGGTCACTTTCTCATGACCTTTCACCTTCAGTTCTAACTGTAATTAGATCATGTACTTCAGACAGATTGAATCTTACATTTTGTAATAGTCTTTTATAAAATCAGTTCAAGAATAATTACCTAATAATCACAGAAAAATTCCTGGTGCCAATAAATTCCAGATTTATTTAAATGTATGGAGAGTGTGGGGATCATATATGTAACATAAAGGTAAGTCATAGAGAGATTGATATTACTAGAAATATGTGAACAATTTGTGTTACAGCAAACATTTCTCATCTGCTTAATGGTGGTATCCCAGTTTTAGCTCCTGCTATTTTATACCAGATGTTCTGAATCTTCATTTACTTTTTCAGGTAATGATCTGTACAGTTAACAAAGATGTTCTAACTTAAATTCTGAAAATATTGAAACAATATATACAGATATTCACATGAAATCTTTAAGCTTCATTTCTAAAACTGTTCCGGCTTACTTTGTTGTAAGCTGGTGTTACCAACATTGCTATATGTCAACTAAAATTTTCTCTATCAGTATGATTGTAAAGTCATAAAATAGTAAAATATTGACATCTTTCTGTGTATATTTAAAATGACAGAATCTTTTTTTCTTGCATGTGTATATATGTGAACTTTTAACATATTTTACTTACTGTTGTTGTCATCATTTCTTTTCAGTTTTTAGGCAAAAAGAATTCTTTTCATTCTTGCTGTCTGTTTGATGTACTTTTTTAGCTCAGCTGAGGACTTTGTGCTCAAGGTGAGCTTTTTTGTGATCGCCCTGAGTCCATCATGCGTCGTCAGCTTTTACTTTAAACAACATCTTCTCCTAAACCACTAGGTGAAAGATGATAAAACTTTGCAGGAATGTTCCTTGCATGAAGATTTACCAAAGTTGTTCAAAGAATTCCATTCCATGAAGAACTCAGGTTGAAGACTGCTAAGCCCAACGGTCTGAAATTTGATGTGTAGCATTTTCTAGTGAACCTCTATAAGATTTGTTCAAATAATCCTGGGGTCACTATTGGCCCCGCCCAAGGGGTAACAAGTTTTACATAGCAATATAGAAGAAAATCTTTAAAAATCTTCTTGTCTGAAATCACAAGGCCTAGAGTTGTAAAATTTGGTATGAAGCATTGTCTAGTGGACCTTAACCAAGCTTGTTTTAGATTGAGGTAAAAGTCAATTAAGCATTGTCTAATAGATCTCTACCAAGTTTGTTCAAATAATGTCTCTGTGGTCACTATTGGCTCTGCCCGAGGGGTCACAAGTTTTACATAGCAGTATAGAAGAAAATCTTAAAAAATCTTCTTGTCTGAAACCACAAGCCCTAGAATTTTAAATTAGGGATGAAGCATTGTCTAGTGGACCTTAACCAAGCTTGTTTTAGATTGAGGTAAAAGTCAATAAGGCTAAAATAGATTTATCTACTTTACCTTGTAGAGACTTTATTTATAGGCCAATATCTTTGGTATTTGGTATTTAGGCTCCTTGCATGGACTTCTACCCATAGGTGGGGTTTGAGGTCATGGATCAAGGTCAAGGTCACCATAGGTAATAATAGATATTTCTACTTTCTGTCATAGAGCCTTTATTTATTGACTGATATTTTAGATATTTGGTTTGTAGGCACCTACAAATCCTCAATTAGAAAAAGAAATACTGCTTCTTATATTTGCTTAACAGCATACCCACAGCCAAAGTACTCTGGTGAGCAATCCAGGGCCATCATGGCCCTCTTGTTAACAAATTTGTTTCATGTATTGATTTTTTTGTCACATTTTCATTTACAAAATGAATTTCCAATTTATGTTCTGTTACATGCTGCATTCAGACATAAATTTCTTAGCTTTTGTTGTGTAAGTTTAACAACGTGTCCACGTCTGACTAGTGTTTAATTTCCCTGTTGAACTTTGCGTCTTTGCTTGTTGCTTGATTAAAGGACCCTGCTCAGTACTCAAAACCTTTAAAAAAAATGGTTTTTCAGAGAAGGAAAGTGCATGCTATTGGTGCAGTGGTGTATTGAAGAGATTAGAAAATGCCTTTTCAAAGCATATCTAAATATAAGTCACAATAGTGAACAGACTGCTCTGTAATTAAAAACTGCTTTCATGGTCGAGTGGTCAAAGTTTACTGTTTGAATTCTGTGTTCTTGACTGCAATTCATGGTTAGAGGTTCAAGTTTCTGGCATGACTTACTGTGATACTATTGATCAGTTCACAGGGAGATTGGGGTCTTGTGCTGGTCATTTAGGTCTTGTGCTGGTCAGTTAGGTCAAGGACACATAACCAGACTGAAATATTGCTTGAAGTATTATTTAACTTATAAATCAAGAAGAGAATCCACAGAGCTTCAGAGGATTTTTTTCCAAAAATTTCATTAATTTACATATTGTTTTGATTATCAAAGAAGGTTACATGACAGCAAATTGTCAACTTATAAGCTTGAGTCTTAGAGAGAGAAAAGTCTGATACCACATTGGTGAAATAGATAGATTGAATATGTAAGAAATATCATCAGTATCTTCTTGCTGTGTAAGTTTGCCATTGAAGACTTAAGTTCAGACCGTGCTGTCTTTGCATTTGTTTTGGGAAAAAACTACTCAGGTTTATATGGAATACAAATGTAAAAAGTTAATTAGATGAATTGTATTTCACACTTTTCAGTGTCTTTTTTTACTGTTTGTGACATTTTTAAATTGATTGATCCTAATTATTTGTCAGGTTTATTGACTATTTTGACGGTGAAGTTAATTTAGTATGAGGAAGAAAAGAAAAAGGTTACGATAAGCTGTAAAACAGTTTTGGTGAAATTTTTTTTAAAGCTTTTGCATGCATGCCTGCTTACATAGTGAAGAGTGTCCCATTTATTTGTGGATATTTACTCAGAATATTTTGCCATACTGGGTCTATTTTGTGTAATATTTCTTGTAACCTAGTTTGATATGAAAATTTAATTTATAAACTATGTAACAGTAACATTGTACTCCAGAGAACATTTCATATAGTGTTGGTAAACAGGTAAACATTCTAAAATGTTTACTATAAAATAGCATAATAACCATGTATAGGCCAAAAGGCTATTAAGAAATCAATTGATAAAGGGTGTTTTGGGTTTTTCTATGCAACAAAAGTTTAACAAAAGAGATATTTCTATATTTTCAGGCATGCAGCCGATGTCATTGAACTCAAGCCATGGACATGGTGGGATGAAGTACACTGACCAGTCTGGACATGGTGGTCATAATAGTGACACTTTCCAGGACTTTGTTTCTCTGGTGTGCCAGGAGGCTAACAATCCCTCTCAGCAAGGCCAGGTAAACTTCCTTCAAGATTTAAGTGGTTCACTGATGACAACATTGTTTCAGAAGTAATGTAAAGTTGAACCCCAGTTTTAATGAGTTTCAGACCTATAAAGTCTGATGAATGTAATATGTTATCTAAAGTCACATGTAGACAAATAATAATCAAGCCAGACAGGAAATTTAGTGCAGATAAACCTTTTTTTTCTGGAAAATGTGTAAAGGTGTGCCAGAGATGAATAATAAACAAGATTACATTATTGCCTGATAAATGTACAACAAGTTTAAACCTTAACAGAATTGATAGGATTTCACAAAAGAGTACAGCTTTGAAATATTTGGTATAAAGGACATATATAAGTCGTATACAGTACTTCATTCAAAATATTTGGGATTTTATTGGAAAAAGAACTTTAAAAACGTTAAATGACATATTGAACTTATTTTCTTTAAAAAGTTTGAAGTTTTCAAAATACAACAGATACAGTGTTAAAATTTGTCAAGTTTATACCGAATTCAGTGTCATTTTAACCAGTTAACAAACTGTTTAGTTATAATGTTTGTGTATTTAGAGCACATTGGGATTGAACACTTACATAGTCATTTTCCTGTGGTTTTGGCCATCACAGAGAAGACTTGCTCATATTAGAATATTCACTTATATACAGTTATGGTTTTAGTTGTTAAAATAAAGTTAAAAATTGTTTTCTAATCAGTTATTGTTTTGAATTCTTTCAGACAACGCCTCCGTCTCCGTCGGGGAAGAGCTCAAGCAAGATGCCTCACTACTACACTCCGGGGATGTTACCTCCACCCCCACCTCCTCCCACACTGGCCCGCCCAGTGGCCATTCTGAGAACCTCAGATGGGACAGTTATCAGTACAAATAGTGCTACATCAATGCCTAGTATGTCAACCAGTTTAGAACATACTCTTTTTTTTAATACGATGTAAAATTTAAAAGAGATGTTTAATTTTACAGGTAATTTTAATGGCAGATGGCAGGTCTGTTATATTTGCCTTAATTTGACAGATGGGATAGTATAAGGTATACATTATTTATCTCTACAACAACTTAAGTCTGTCACAGGTGTTTTTACAATCCGGTTGCTCTTGCTCAGTCATAGTACATGGCTTTGTGAGAAAATGCCACTGTTGTCATATAGCTGCAAAGATAAGGAACAAGACAACTACATACACGTACACTGTATATTAATATCTTTTTGCATTTGAATATGACATTATAGTTATTGGTTTTGTTTTTTTAGGCTCCAGTATTAGCAGCAGTGGAGGTCAGGTAGTTAGTAACTCACCTGGTACCCCTCCAGCCAACAGATCTATAATGTCTAGTCCTTTCTCAGTCCTACAGAGGCCAGAACATGGCTTTGCACACATACACCCACAGGGACACCAGGTATACACCTTGACCTACTCTGTATCATGTAGTGTATATAGCATTAGTGCAGTTAAAAATTATATTGAAACTGAAATTAAACTGAAATTTCTTTCTTCATTGCTGTCCATTACTTGTGATTTGTGGTTTAAGTCAGTGACTTCATATCACTTAACTACTCACTGATTGACGGTCATGGATGGTCCCTGCAACCAAACATTAGCATTTATTTGAGGAAGTTGGCAGTTACTTATTGACAAAGGGAGTTTTGTACTGGTTCTTCCTGGGAACGTTGGTTAGGTAAACTGCACAACCTGTATGATTTTGAATTTTATTGGGTGTTAAGCTCAGTTAAATCAAACCTGTACTTGCTAAATAAAAAAGATTTAGGAACTCATAGCCTGATTCCATTTACAAGATTTGAACCAAAAATGTCTGTTAGGTGTGGAAGATGTTTAATGTAATCAGCAGTTCCATTCAGAAGAACTTGATTAGATTCTTCATAGCCGTTACCTATTACTCATTTATGCATGAGACATAGGTGCCTTTTGAAAGCCTGGATGGCAAACTACTTCAAGCATCGAGTATTTAATAAAAAGTGAAATATAAAATGATACTTCTTCTATTTCAGTTATTCTCGTATCCAAATATAAGTCCAGTCAATGCATTCAGTGGAGTTATCAGTCCAACAACACTGAGTTTGATCTCGTCACCCGTCGCCACACCTCGAACAACTCCGAGGTCAACACCAATACCTCGCTGGACCACGCCTTTTGGTATCCCACTAGATGATAACATGGACTATAATAATATGCTTGCCACAATGATGCACGTCAACCCTGATGAAACTCTGATGAATGAAGGTATGTTTGCAATGTTACAATAACCAGCTGGTTTTGTGGCAGAAACTGAGAAATAAATGTGATTTGTTTAATAGATGATATACATTCTTTTACACAGTCAGGCAAGGACAAAACCATGATAGAACATATGAGAATGATGAAATATAAGTTACATACACAGTACAAAGTAAATGTTCCTTTACCATGTAAATTCCCTTGATTTCAGATTGTTGAATAGTGCGTTAGTTTTCATTGATGGTTACTGCATTTAAAAACGTGATGATTATGTAAGCATTCAGTATTCGGATGAAACTATGGTGTAATTATCAGATATATGCAGTAATTAATGATATCTATATAACTGTTAAGCTCATTTGAATGCAAAAATCTCAACTTGTAACTCCTTTATTTTCAGATCGCATATTTCCAGTGATCCATAATGCAGAAGGTATGGAACATTCTAATGGAAATAGCAACAGTAATAACAGCAACAACAACACGGGTAATGGAGGGGCAGGGCAGCCTGCTGGCCCTTCCCATGTAGCTCCGCCCACACATCAGGATCCTGCGACTCCAGGGCCGCCTACGCCAAAGCAGCCATCACAGGGTCAACCACAGGGCACCTGACAATCACAGTAGTGCTGTAGTCAGTTCAGGGGTGGGGCAGTCAAACTGTAGGGGGTCGGGCTTAATATCACCATGGTGTTGAGATAAGAATCTAAATTTTGTAACTTAAGTTGATGCATTAGGACATTATTTGCCATTGATATCTTCTGACAGATAATGAATTATTGCACTAATTTTGTTTATTTTCAACCTTAATTTTGAGAAAACATTAAGAAGAAATTCCTGTTTTCTTTCAACGTTTTACAAAAATCATTTTAACAGATGAAAGACTTGTAGAGTTAGCCATATTGTGCACAAAGTATGTTTTGTTGTTAAAGGTTACACAAGATTTTTTGTGGTAGCCATTAAAGTGTCTATAACATATAGTATAAAAACTAGAAACAGATGTCATCATGGTGGTTAAATGTGGGTGGGGTACATAAATTGAGATTGTGCACACTTAAGTGCTGAGAAAGGCTGTGATAGTTTAACCATTGTTGTTATTATTTATTTTTTATTATTTCCCTTTAATGAAAGCCTAAGGTCAGTTGAGAGTTGTTTCCCTTTTTATTTATGTTGTTATTTTATGTTTTGATTATGAAACTGACACAAAAGTTTCTGGTTAAAATATGCTTGTTTTTCTTTTTCAAAGTATCACCTCATTGCTTCCTTTCATAAAAGCTCTTTGTTCATTATTTTAGCCATAGTGGAACAATTGAGCTTTCTTTTTCATACGCTTGTTCAATATTTTGGCTATAACATTTCAAAGTATTCTCATACACATTAGATCAGGTGATAGCAATTATATAAGTTAACCCATCCTTGAATAACAGTAAGGTTTTGTATGAAATACTGGGACCTTTGAATGCATATTCCTCCTGAAGTCTGCATGTAGTTGGTAAAATACTTTCTGAGTAGTTTACAGTTTGCACCGAGAAATGTTATGTTCATATTGAACATTTTATCTATGCAACATGTATAATAAACTTAACAGTTCCTTGTTTTTAAAGCTCATTTATTGGAGATTTTTCTGTTTGATTTTGAATACTTTTTCATGAGTAAATCAGTTGAAGCAGTCTTTGCAGAAATTTTTTTATTTTCTGTATACCATACAGGTCAGAATTAATAGGTTATTTCCGAGATTTGTTGATGTCAATAAACAGAAAATGAATAAATAAATTAAGTTGTATGATTATTCATGCAAATTTCAGCTTATTAGAAAAACAGAATATGCAGAGATTGAAACAAACAGTCCTGATTATAACATGGATATGGTACACACCAATTAGTTCAAATTTAGTGACCTTGGGGCTTAAGATTTCCTTTTTTGTTTAGATTAAAAAAAAGATACATTTGCAGGTTCATATTCATATTCTTACGTAGGTAAATGTTAAACTGTAGATATATATGTGTACAGAGATCTTAACATGCTTTTTACACATAGTTTATCATTTAGAGCAGAAATAGTTTCCACCATTCAGATACTACTCACGGTCTTTTCATGTTCAACATACAACTATGCATACAATATGCAATTTTTAATTTGTTTTTATTTTTCTTTATCATGCCTGGTTTCTGTTGAATATTACATAATCATGTGTCAGCTAACGGCTATGTTTTTTCTAGATATGTTTGTTTAATCTTTGGAAAGGGATAGTGAAGAAAGAATACATATGATCACTCATTGATAGAATAGTTTTGCTTTTTTAGAAAAAAAAAAAGAAGAAATTTCCTGTGTAATTAAAACATGTTACATATTCACTCAAATGTGTGTAACGTAACAGGGTTGTTAAATGTCTCAGTAATACTTGTTTGGAAAGAACTGCATAAAAAATAATTCAGTGAACCATCTTTAATAGAAGTTAATATTTTTTGCAGTATGATGTGGCTTAGTGAAAATCTTGACCCAATGGGAATTAAAAATAACTATTGGTTTAAGGTTTTCACATTTAACTTATCACTCTGTTTATTTTCATGAGCTTTTTCTTTCAAGCAGATGCTTTAGTACAGCAAGTATTATCTATCTTGAAAAGAAGAAAATTATGTTTTACAAGTAAAGTTACAGGACATGAGACTTAAGTAATGACATAAGTAATTCCCAGCCTATTGAATTTTGTTTGATTTAAAGTACATGTTAAGAATATCATGTCAGCCTCAGAGGTTTGTAATTCAAAAATGGTGAGCAAAATTGTAACAGGCTCATTATTTGTATGCAGTTCTTTCCTACACAAAAGGTGTTGTGTCATAATCTACCTCATAAAATTCTGTGTATACACAATTACACAAGTACAGAAATTTCATAGGTACTTTATGTGAAACAGACTATTGCAAGTAAGAGCAAAGAGATAAGGCAAGTAAAGTCTGTTTCAAAGAACTGTTAATAACGATAAGGAAAATATATAAAACAAAATGCAAAAAACCCCTCTGCATCTGCAAGTCTGTGTTGTCCTTATATAATACCTATGTTGTGCTAAGAAATATATATTCTGATAATTGTTTCCAAACTATGAGGCTTACAAAGTACTCAAATAAAGAAAAAAATATAAAGAAATTTTCCTCTGTACTTTTGTAGGGTAGATTGAAAACATTGAGCAGGTAAATCTGTTTACATCTGTTTGAAATGCAAGACCACCTGCAGACTTCCCTTATTAAAATTTCAAAAACATATATCTAAAATAAATGATACAAAATTGAGATTATTCATTGATAACTAGAGCAGGTAATTTCTTATCTGCCGACATGTAAAGCACCCATGGGTGGTACTTGAAATAAAAAATTCTAATACATGATAATAGGACTGTGGAAAACATATATATCTAGAGCACCTTTATCTGTCTTACATGAACTGCATCTAAACTTTAAAAGAAAAAAAAAAACAGTTTTACACACACAAAATCTGTTTCAAAAGTCATTTATGCTAGTAAACCTGTTTCTCTATGCTTATATACACAAACACTTCAAACCTACTTAAGCAAAAAGAAGAGAATTCTTTGGGTCTATCTCAGTTAATTTTGGAAAGGACATTGATTAGTGTTACCTATAATAAGTATAAGAAATTAAATATGTATCTAAATGTTTAGATTTATAATTGTTGAAAGTTAATTATTTATGCTGAAAGCAATAAGATTAAGAAAATGTTAAAAATTAAAGTAAATATCTCAGGTTTCAGAAACTGCTGAAAATATGACATTTGTTACGAGGAGATTTGTGTTACTTTATCCAGGTGTTATTAAATTACAAATAAAAAAGAGCTTTGTTCATGTTAAAAATGTGTGCCATGAATATCCTCATGATTACAGACATAACTATTGTAATTTTTAGGCAGATAACTGTGGTTTCTAATCAGGCTTGTTTTAAATGTCAACTGAATGTCTTTGTAGAGAATCGTCAAATTACTACATGTAGGACTACAAGAAGTTATTATATACACAGCTATATTACACAGTAAATTGTTTTGTCCACTGTTGATTCATTCGGTGTTGATATCATGTGACCTCTCACAAAGACCAAAACAAAAAAAACTTCATTGCCTTTGGTTTAGTTTCAGATTTATTGTATTTCTGAAATCTTCGTTCTGGGAGAGTATTTGTATAAATTGTTAAGCAAAGAAGAAGTATGGACACCATATTATGTGTGGAATAACAAGTCATCATTTTAATAATCATTTTGTTGTCATTTAATGCATTTTGTTTATTTATGGACATTATTTATTTTTTTAATTGTGTTGTGTGATTACTGTTTTCCCAATAGGTGCCAAATATAGTTATAGATCTTAAATATTGTTTCTTTGTGAATAAACTCTCTGTTTACTTTCTTAGTCTTATAAAAATGGTGTTTACTCTCGGTCTTTCTTCTTTCTCATTAGAAGGAATGAATTTGAAATATGACTGAATAAGTTCAGGAAATTTGAGGGCAAAAATGTTGAAAATGAAATACTTGCTTTTTGGCTTGGAAAAATAAAATCTAAGGACTTGACTTTCATTTTCAATAAAATTTTCAAACAGGTTATAAGTTGTTTGAAAAAAAAGAACAAAAACAAAAAAAACTTGTAAGTATATTCATGTTAATTTTGCCAGAAATTATGGCATGAACTTAAGGTTAATTAAATAACATTAATTATCAATGAATTGACTATCTATTCCAATGTATTTGATATTGTTTCAGTAGTCTGGGGCAAAACTGTGAGGATATATTAGGTAATACAATGGTTAAGCACCCAACTTGATTTATTTCATCTCAAAGAAAGAGGCTTCCTTCCTGTGTACAGAACACTCTGTTGAGCAGAGGAGTTTTAGCTTGTAGAATGTAGAATAGAGTAGATTATAGAATTTTTAAAAAACTCTGCTATTGGTACTTTTATTACCAGAGGAATCATCATACATGGAAATATTTCCATGGAAAAAATTCAAATGACATTTCCATTTCATTTTTGTTGCTTTTCTCAATCATTCTATAATAAGCAGTGTTTTAAATTTCTCACTGTATTGGAATACCATGTATAATAGTAGCTTCTGGGAATTTCATGACTTTGTTTCTTAAATTGAAATCTAAGTATGTATTTGCATCTTTTTAGATGTTTTTGAAATTTATGTTGATTTCAAGAAGAAAACTAGAATTGACCTATCATTTATCAGGCAGGTTGTTTTTTTTTCTGTGGATGAAGAAGAGTTGTTGGACAAAGCCTGCAGATTTTCATGGTGTTTAATTACAACGAAAACAGGTGTTGACCTCTCTCCCCTGTGCACTTTTACCTCCATAATCTGTCATGTACATATGACATGTTTCTCATTCACAATAGATATATGTGCATGTGTTGACTTATTCAAGAACTTCATGCAGTTTCGTTTTCGAACATGGCCTGGGATCTAAATTTGAGAAAGAAACTCAGCAAGGTTCATTTCATTGTTCAGCAGTAGAAACTGCAAGATACGTATATCTGTGTTTTTAACACTTACTTTTATCTGTGTACTTTATAGTTACGCTAGCACAAGTTAACTAAAACCAGGGCAATGTTTTTATGTCCGATTTTCGTTGTTTTCTGTTCAATGTGATGTGTGTACAGCATGTATATAGCTTTTAATTATTGTAAATACTGTAAAAAGGACATTTTTTGTATACATAGAAATTAATTTATTATTGGATTAAAACACTATAATGTGACGTTGATGTGTACAGGACATATTGTTGCCATGGAAACCAAGAGAATACATTTGTTGCTATGGTTACATAGAGTGGACATTTTTAAGTATCAAAATACATCTGTGATGAGATGCTGACAAGTCAGGATGTTAATTTGACATATTATTTGCCTTTTATATCGTTTTTTTTTGTTTTATTTTCACTCATTTTTTTTTCATTCACTAAGTATGTTATAAGTAGCATAGATTTGCTGTTGTTGTTGAAGTATGTGAGGAACCTCTAAATAATCAGTACTTTAAGTTAAAAATACTTCAGAGCTGACTTGTATCACTAATAGAATAGTGTCAGAACTACATATATTAAGAGAAAGATGAAAATTATTTTTAGAAAACACTACCTATAACTAAGAGTTGTGAGTTAATCTTTTACTTTACTGTTCTGAAATTCTCTGTTTAAATAGAAACAGCTGATTTGAAAGGGAAGATGTCATACCAGAACTTCCACTGAAGTACCTGTTCACAGACATCTCACTAAACAGATTCACATTACATCCACTGTAAAATCTCAGTCTTCCATTGAAATCTGAAGTATTATTTTGATACCCAACTGACAAATATAAGTTTAGGATAGCACATTTCTTTTGGCTGCTAAACATTTTATTGCATGTGTTATGCACCTTGTTCTTGTAAAGGAATTTTGTCTTCCCAATTAAGGCTGGGTCACATTTCGTGAAACTATGACAGTTTATTCTTTCTCCTAGTCAAAATTGTTAGCTCTGTTAACAAGAAATGCAATTTCAGATGAAAAAAAAAAAATAGAAAGAAAATCGTTATTTGGAAGGAGGACTTCAGTTCCTGAATAATGTTAGATTTAAAATGAAAGTAATGTTGACTGACATGATTTGTCTGTCAAAGCTTTTTTTAGGATATAATGCTGTTCTTTGCTAGTGGTCTGTTTAATCTTTTAAATCATAACCCTAGCCCTGGCCATTAGGAAAAATTCTTTCAGTATACTAGTGTAGTTTTAGCCTGCACTACAACACTGTTTTGACACTGTAAAACACTATTCACTGTTGATTTCTGAAATATCATTTCAGTCCCCCTATGCAGATTTAATGGTTCCATCCAAATTGATAAGTGGACAAGTCCATTTTGAGAAATTAGGCTGGTTAAGGGTTCAGATCACTTGTTTATGCTTGTTGTTTCTCAGTATTTATTGCATTTTATTGAAATAATTGTTGCCTTATTAATAGAGTGGAGTCTTTCAGTATTATGCTGTTAATATGTTAGCAGATTTTTGACATATTTGCATTTCTTTGTATACTTTGAAGAAATGTTGTCTATTACAGCAGACAAACATTTGTATTGAAACAGCAACAGAAATTGTGTAGAAATCTGGGAAAAGATGTTTCTTTTCTGGGTGTCAGGGTTGTTGTGTGAAAAGTTTATGAATTGTGTTTCTTTAAAAGGTATACTAGAAAAATTTGAATGCAGTTTGAACAGCAATAAGTAGATAATTTGTTTAATGCTGAACATGCAAGGACAGCAAATGGAATACTGTTACTTTATAAGCATTGGCCATACCACTATGCAAAATTCATGGACACATTCTGTATATATACATTCATATGTTATGTGTTACTGTTTGACTTATAATATCATGTTTGTAACTTTATATCAAAAATGATTCAGTGTGTGCACAATAATTACCAAAACATGCAAAGTCAGTACTTAGTTTGTCAATATGTGATTTAGATTTGATATTTTCAGACATTGCCAAGATCTACCCTAACCAGAATACAGCCTTGTTTGCTAGATTCATAGTATAAACTAGTCTACATAGAGCAGACCATTAAACCATTAAGTAGATAAATAGATACAGTCAGTAAGATTAAGGCTTCTTTGTTCAAGTTTTAAATCAGAATTCAAAAACAATCCCAGGCTCTTTGTAACATTTCCGTCTTACATTTGTCAGTACCAAGTTTCTATCTGACACAGTCAGAAGGCCATTGACATCAGAAATAAATAGAATGTTACAAGTATTGAAGAGATGATGGAAGTATCTTTTACTTGTTCTATATCAAAATCACTTGACTGGGATCCAGATATTTCTCACACTGTAGACTATGACCTCCAGATATAGTACACAGTCTGCACTGTTTACCCTTATGCAGATTTTCATTGAACCCCCTGTGATGTGTTAATGGAGAAGTCCAAATTCATAGACTAGTCCACAGATTTCCAGCAATGAGTTTTTTTTTTACTTATGAATAAAGTTTGCTGTCAAGTTGAAAACCGGGATTATGATTTAAAAAATGTCGTTTCATGGACTTACTGTACTGAACTAACTAACCACAGACAAGAGGAAGATTTTTTTCAGAAAGCTTATTTCACCAGTAATGAATCCTTAAGAATCTCATGAAATCCAATTGTTTACTACCAAAGATATGCTTATTTTGTTGCATGTATGTCAGGTTTAAAGACTTTTGTGTGAGCAGATTGATTTATTGTGGAAAAATATAATTGCCTTATTGTAATGGATTTTACAGTTACTGAAAATAGACATTTTAAAGGAACATGGTGTGTAGTTACATAAACTGGTGAAAATGTGTATTACTGTGTGTGTCTGAACTGTTTGTAAAATCTTTTAAATGACATTTTTTATCAGTTCAAATAAAGTATGATATATTTAACTGTTGAGTTTAAATACATGTACACTGTTATTAGTTGTGATTAACCAGCATTTAAGTATTAATACAGTTTTAATCAAGAAGGGAAAATACAAAATTTCTTTCAGAGAGTTTTAATACTTGCATTACTAGAAAAGACAAGGAAAACTAGGAATTAACATGATTTTCTAACAAATTCATGGGAATGAAAGGACTTTTTATTTTACAGTAAATGTCATCAGTTTGAATACACAAGTTTGAAGCTATTTAAGCAGTCACAAGGTCTGATAATCCAAACACCTCAAAAAATTTCTCGACTGAAGGGAGGTAACCTATATCAAAATCATGAGACTACAAAAAGTTCAGATGCACACAGACATACATTCAGATGTTATACTAGAGTAAATTTTATGACATGTTAAGCTTATATAACTAGTATTATACTGTGTAGAGCACTGATTATGTCCTCGAGCCAAAGGTATTAACTTGCAAAAATGATGGAATAAACTTTATGCAGTAAATGCATTGTTTCTTCATGCTTCTTTTGTTGTTTTTGTTAAAACTCACCAATACTGAACGCCTGAAACGTGTCTAATTTTCTAGACAAAGGACCTGTCTGTAATGCCCTCAGATAAAGGGAGTAGGGAATATCAAATATTACTCCAGACTCCTGGACAATTAAGCAGGTCAGTGAAGAATTTTAAAAGTCCTTTCAATTTTCTAGCAGTGTATGAGAATGAACACTGAGACGTTGATTAGAAGGTTATATCTCTGCCTTAAGTCTTCTGACAGATCTTTGCCAGGAATGAAACCCTTCTCGGGAATTGTTTACGTATATTGTTACAATATATGAGCGGTCCTCTAGTGGATGGCACTTATCACATGTACGGATTTGAATTTCGTAAGGGGAGTTAATTCAAGAATATCTGAAACAGTGCAAACGCTAAATTATACGTACAATATTCAGTGAGGTATTTTATGGCCAACTCAGGAAAGTATGGAACAAAACTCGTTTTAAGGGTGTAAGGTCGAGGGCAAAATTTATTATTTTCAGGGTAAAAAAAAAGCAAAGAGCAAAACAGTTTGATAAGGCATCGCACTCGAGGTTTAGCCCAGTCCTGGCACAGCACCGTAGTCGACGTTCAACCTGGATATAAGGTCGTTAGACGCATTGATTGCATACATGGAATATTCTTTCCCACAGTCTACTAGTGCTGTAAAAAGGAAATAATATTATTTCATTTAGCTTTATATTTACAGTAGGTAGTTAGCGCTATATAAAATGTAGAAAATAACACTAGATCTATGAAAGTTCAACTTGAAAACAAAATGTCTGCCGTAAATTTCAGATCTTGGGGGATAAAACTTAACTTCAGCGGTAATTGTCTCTAATAAAGAATCGATTAATGTGAATGATATTAGGGTAAATATACCACCCTGTTCTATGCACACAGCAAGGGTTGTATCTTGCGACTGATACTGTAATGTTTACCTCTGAAAAGTTCCATAGGGACGTATTCTTTCCTCATCGTGTCGTACAGGTGCGTCACCCAGTTCAGGTGAGTTGTCGATTCGATAGAACTTGTCAGTCGAGGTGTTGTCGTCATTGCAAGCGTTACCTGGCGACGCTTGAACGGGTAGTCAAAGTAATTTCTGCGTACATAACTACATTTCAAAAGAAAAAAAATACTGTTACATGTATATTACTCTCTTTTGCTGAGCAAGCCAGTTCTTTTACGCTCTTCACAGGAAAGAGTAAAGTACCTACTAAATAGAAGTCAGTAGCAAATATGAATCCGTTATCCTTACTTCAGTCTTCTTAAGTTTGTAATGTGAGCTTTTGGGGAAATGAAGCTTTTGGAGATTTCATCTTGGCAACAGTTGTCAATAAAAAGTTTAAGCTGCCAGTTTTTGTTAATAGTATTTGTACGTCGGATTACTAACAGACTACCATATTTATTTCAGATGTAGGTAAGAAAAAGGTACTGTCTTTGTCTCATGCTTACTTTTTTACAAGCACATTTACCGGTATTTCTTTTTAATTTTCTGAAATCCAAATTCCGAACCGAGCTTCTTGAAATTGTTATCTATATTTTACAGTTTAACCTGACAAGTTACATATTATCCACGAATAAAAAAGCCGAAATTAAAAAAATGCTAACACACCAAGAACTTACTGTGCAGTGTAAATACAGCCCCTCTCAACGACGGAGGATAGTGCGCCTCGCTTGTCCACGAGTGTTGACAGAGACACTCCAATACAAATCAGTAAACAGCAGGGTTTGAACATGATAGACATGGCGACAGCATTCTATTATACCAGTTGCTTTAGATGATAAGACGTCCTAGATGATAAGAAAGTTTAAACTACTAGCCATTTATTGCGCTCCCGTGTGTATGGAAAAAATACACTTGGCCAAATGGTAGCGAGTAAAGTTCTCTTCAATATATCGAAGTGGAATTTCAACCATGCAGCACAGCCCGTTAAGTGTAGGATGATCTAAAAGACCAAGCTTATTAAAATATTATCATGGAGATCCGAACATTGAAGAGAGTTTGGGTAATGTTAATGTATTCGTCAAGACATAATTGCGTCTTTCTTCTAGGGACAATCAAGAAAGATGTTCTTGTAGAGGGAGTGGATGTAGATCGACGGACTCTTCGCCCAGAATCTGTTTAAAATCATATCCTAAACATTGCTATGCTATTAGGGAGATCGTGAACTTCAGTCAGATTGCTTCGCCCAAAGGTGCCTTGTTTATATCCCGTCAGCAATCTAGATCTTGTTATACAATCCATGTTAAATATACAAACTGAGCTTAGTCCTTCGAAGTATATGAAAGTAAGAAGCGACAACTTGGTCAAACAAATAGACAATTAGTTTAGTTTAAACATATTTATTCCCAATGACATTCATTTACATACATCACTATAAACAATACGTATATGTAAGGAAAGGATAAGAATGGACGACAAAGTCTCATAGAATTCTTCTCCTTAGGCGGACGATTATGGTTCTGTAATATAAATGGGAAGATAACTCCGACACAGAGTTACACAAATAACATCGTAATTACTGTATACATGATCGAAATAACTTGTAGATCGTGGTTGTGTGTGCGTGCGTGCGTGTGATTGTGTGTGCGTGCGCGTGTGTGTGTGTGTGTGAGAGAGAGAGAGAGAGAGAGAGAATGCTATTTAGGTTTGTAGGGAAGGCTCATTAACGAGGCTGAGGGCTAAGTCCACAGTTTAGTTACTTACAACGTTAGTGTTATTAAAATAGACAGTTGAGATATGAGTAGTATACGAGCAGGGCATAGAGAATATAAAATCAAATGTAAAAAAAACAGAGCCGATTTTTCAACAACTTGTATTTCAGTTTGACTCATTTTTCAGTTACAATTCAAAGATAAAAAGCATCGATCCAAAATAGTTTATATGTGTCTACAATATCTTTCATACTGCAACCTGTAAAGAAAGCAAAAGTTTTCAATTGTATGAACACAAGATGCACTAATATCATACTTTATTGGATGAATCTATTTAAATAAATAAAGTAAGAAAGAAAGAAAGAAAGAAAGAAAGGAAGAAAGAAAGAAATAAATAAAGAAAATATTAATTCTTCACTCTAATAAATTGAATTAATTCATTAAAGGAAATCGTTTTACCGTCATGTATCTAGTGTAAAAAGAATATTATTCAAAAAATCGTATAATAGAATAAAAAGTAAACAGCTTGGCAAGAAGAGATTTTTTGTAGGAAGGACGTCTTTTACTTACTGAGCAATGTATCTGACTATTGCAATATATAGACATTATTCCAAAATGCAAGAGAAATTTCATCATTGTCATCTTCATTATTGTCATGCTGTTCATGAAGTGTCAAGTTGTCATCAGATCTTCTGTCACCAACGATGTCACCAAAGCTAAATCTCTTGTCTGTTTCATATCCGCTATCGCTGCTACCAGTACTTGTAACATCAGCCTCACCAACATGTTCCTCCGTGCGAGTAGTTATATTATTCTCACTGTAACTTCCACTATCAGTTTCGTCATCATTACATCCGTTATCGTCTGTCTTCAAACCATTATCCCTATCACCATTTTTGGCAACCAAAAAGTCATTTCTCTTCACATTGTTGGCAATCTTATAAGAGCTGATATAACCAGATTTTATTATTGTATCGTCAGCTTTCTTAACGCCATTAAAACGACCTGGACGTAATTCCTTTTCTCTATCTATCTGAACACTGTTACTGTCACCATTACAATAGCCGTTGCTTTGGTTTCTGTTATCTTCTGTTTTTAAACCATTTTTGCCGTTTCCCCTATTATCACTTCCGTTTCTTAAAGACCTTTCAATATTAACCTTTGCGCCATCATTTTGTCCATTACAGTCGGCTTTCGGTTCATCCCTATGAAAATTCCTTCTTTCATCCTTATCTACTTTTTCCTTGACAACTACCAAGACTTCTCCACTTAGTGTCTTCTTTTTTTCTTGTACGCTGACAAAATCTTTTTGTTCATCTTTGATATCACTCAATGGGAAAACATTCTCATATGAATCATCGTTCCCCACACACGTTTCCTTTTCAGCCACTTCTTCACATTTTTCATCTTCACTTTTACCATCAGCAATTTCTGTATTCGACCAAAGAATCCTTTTCTCCATCCTGTAGCGAGGCTCGCATCTATGTTCACCACATGTACATACACTAGGGTTATACTCGACCGTCTGGACGATTATTTCAGGCGTTTCATGCTTTGCTGGTGGCCCTGAAAAATATAGAAATACCATTTTAATATATTATAAAACTGTGAAAATACAACACATTAGCTATTTAATTATCGCCGTTCCTGGACGGCGATATATACAATTAACAAGATTTTAACAGTTTTGCCTGTACACCGCGTGCCTTTAGCCAATCAAAGCAAAGCATTTCATATCACATGATAACAAAATGGACGTCAAAATTCTTCAGCAAGGGATGCGTTAATGGACTCGCCCAACCGCCATGTTTGTCGGGTTACTTATTCTTACAACTGAAAAATACTATCATCAATGTACGATCTCAGTACCAGTCTTCAGGCTCGTGTAGGATAAATACAGGATAATCGCAATATTTTTTGCTACATGTCATTTTTAACTAGAGAATGTAGTCTAAATAAGAGTACGGTTTGTTTGTTTTTTCCAAAACTTGCACTTAAAGAAAAAAATAAATGCTTGCTTCCGGGCGATTCTAGTCAGGATACAAACTCCCCGCAGGGGTTACTTCCCCTGATTAGTACAGTAAAAGTAGCAAAGCGTGACGTGACTGGTGCGAGGAGTTTGATCAGGATTTTTCCGTGTTTTATATATGCTTGATTAGGGTCAGGGCAATATCGTATTTTTTACCTAAAATTTATTCTGTTTAAATTGTACATAAAATATTCTTATGGTATTGAAGAACTGTATCTAGCTTTTGTTCAGTATACATTTTTTAAGTAATAAATAAAGTTAAAAAACTACGCAGATAGTCAATTAATTATGCGTAGACTGGTTTACAACAAAGCAATATTTACAAGGTTTTAATGCTGCAAATTTTAACATGATGTATAAAAATATTGGGATGTTTTCATAAAGAAACCAAATCGTCCGCTTTCAAAAATAGTCCAGCTACAATAATAATTACAATGTATATTTCATCTACTTTATAATTTCTGTGAGAAAATTATCAAATATAACTTCGCTTTTCAGTGCAAAGCATGTTCTAAGATTATCAAATTAATGAATGAAGAACATGAAATACATTCATCTATGGATAAGACGAAATGCATGGCTGAACGGCGATTTCAAGCATTTTTGGAAATGCTAATACTTGTAATATCATTGAAACCAACAGAAGTTTCATATGCAATATAAAGTACCAGAAAACGTCACCGTCATTTGACTTTTATGATGTCATTTTACTTGCGTTGTTTATTCAGTATGGCAGCATCTAATAAGGCTGCAGGAATTGTTCAGCTCTATTTTGAGACTAACTCTCCGATAACTTTTCAACGAACAATGTAAAAGGGGTATCCTCATGATGATAAAGATACCAAGCTTCAGGTGCTTCGACTTGTAAAAAGATTTAAACAGACAGGTTTTGTTCAGGACGACCGACATCACAACACTTGTCGACCTCGGCCTAGAAGAGGTGCGGAGAATATTGCGGAGGAGTAACAAGTTGTTCAGGGAAAACCAAAGAGATCTTTGAGGCTAGTTCTTGGTAAATACAACAAACACTTCTAGTTACGGAACTGTTTCCAGAACCTTTTTTTACATGAAATTGTATCCTTAATAATTTATTATTACCAGTTATGCAGAATTTGAAAGAGATTTCCTTTAAAACGAGTAGAATATGGCCACCACACGCTAACAGCCTGCTGGAATTCTTTTTAGAGGGATTTGTGAAAAGCAGAGTGTACAAACTTAAAACACAAACTCTTTGTGAACTTATAATAAACTATTTGCAAAGAAATGTGACTAATTACACCAGACATATGCAAAGCTGTCATCGAAAATTTCAAAAGTAGAATAAACGTCAAGATTCAGCAAAATGGACGTTACACTGAACACCTTATGTAAATATGTCACTTTCTGAAATTGTTTCAGGACTGATAAAACTTTAAAATCTGTAGATTATTTTCATATTTAAATATCTTAATATCTTAAATGAACCCAAAACGACAAAATTTATGTACCGTTAAAATGCTATCAGATATTTTGGATCACCCTGTGTAAGTTTTTGAGAACGATGAACGATTAAAAAACTATACCGTTGACATGATAAAGCCATGAAGCCGAATGAGACCAAGCGAATCTATGATAAAGCAACAATTAGCTTATATTATGAAATTCCCCACACAAAAGTATTTATCATAAAATATTTGTATATTGTGAAATTATCACCACTGCCATCAACATTATCAAATGTAGTGAACACTTTTAAGATAAGTTTACGTTTTATAAGTAATGTACCGTTTGGCGAGAAATGCTCCACCTGTCCATATATTTTTCTAAGTTTTTCCCCATCTTACAGGGACAAAAATCGATGTATCACGCAACTGAAACCCGTACCTGTATAGATATAACATTTCGTTCAGATTTCTTGCATAGTCATGATTTAATATATAAGATGTTCTATAGAGCTTGATATTGATAGGATTTAACTTTCCTGCAATTATCTCCTTTTTCACAGCAAATCACTGGTCATATATCAACATCAGAGTTATAGTCGTTACAATGGCTTAACAATAGAATACCAGGAAACCCATATAAATTACTTACTCCAGTGAATATTGTATAGCAGGTTTGGCTTGTACCATTTGTCTCTAGTTGTCATGCTGAAATTTGCTCTTTATAGTAATAAAACGGTAATAAAACTACAATCTGTGCTAAACATTGCGCTGTCTGAAGTTGCTATGACATAAACGTCTCTTTGCCTAACGTAAAACGACGTCACAATGTTGACGTCATATAATCTCCTGACGACTACTCAAATCGTTGTCGACACAATTGCCTGGTATTTATGTAGTATTGCATTTATTTGTTGCTTTGTTTGGTCTTTTCTATAACATCTGTTGTACTGAAAGTTTCAGTCGTCAGTGATAAGTTAATCTATTTTCCCCTTCTTCATTTTTGAATATTTTTATAATCATTTTATTTTTACTGACATTTATGAAATTCTTTGCATATATCTGTTTTTATCATGAACGCTTTTCAACAGAAATATCATGTAAGTAGGTCAGAAGTGAACGGTGAACGGGATGACCACTAAGTAGTAATCAATATCCATTACGGCTGTTTCAGAACTGGCAATGGTAAGTGGAGGTGGTAGTGAATGAAAATGTTGTTACAAAACTCGCAGTTGATGCAAAAAATGTCCAGCAAGCATATTTTTTTGAAATAGGGCACGTACTGATCTTTTACTGATCCCAATGATGGACCTGCAGGTGAGCAATCTCGATTTAATAAGAGCCACTACAAAGATCCTGGAATATAGTCATTTTGCGGAGTTTAAATAAAGGACGTAAGTTAAAACAATCAAAGCACTGAAAGTACTGATGGGGGGCGAAGAATGAATACAATGAAGAGTTTCAATTTCATATTTTACCGGTACTAGGGAAACAAGATTTTTCATTTACAAAAATAGGTCTCTGAACTTAGGAACAGCATTTTGCTTTTTACATTCAGGACAATCACCTGTGCAAAGCAAAAAAATACAAAACTAATAATATTTTGACAGTTACAGCCTTTAATACATGAGATTGTAACTTTGCCTACATAGTCATCAGCAGGAAGAGATTTGAAAACAGACAAGAACACGAGGTCAATATAACATTTACTCTAGAATATAAAATAAATGAGATCAGACTAGAATATACCAGTGGTTTTATGCATAGGAACAAATTTTAAACAAGAGGGCCACGATGGCCCTGGATCGCTCACCTGAGTACTTTGGCTGTAGGTTTGCTGTTAAGCAGTATTTCATTTTTTAATTGAAAATATATAAGTGCCTACAAACCAAATATATAAAATATCAGTCAATAAATAAAGGCTCTATGACAGAAAGTAGAAATATCTATTATAAGCTATGGTGACCTTGACCTTGACCAAGTGACCTCAAACCCTACCAATGAGTAGAGGTCCATGCAAGGAACCTATATACTGAATATCAAAGATATTGGTCTATAACCGAAGGCTTTATGAGGTACAGTAGATAAATCTATTTTTAGCCTCCGTGACCTTTAACCTAATCCAATAATTTGAAAAAGCTTGATAAAGCTTGCTTCATGCCAAATTTTAAAATTCTAGGTCTTGTGGTTTCAGACAAGAAGATTTTTAAAGATTTTCTTCTATATTGTTATTTAAAACTTGTGACCCCTCGGGCGGGGCCAATAGTGACCCTAGGGAAATTTTTCTAACAAACTTGGTAGAGGTCCACTAGACAATGCTACACACCAAATATCTAAGCTCTATAACTTACGGTTTCTGACAAGAAGATTTTTTTAGATTTTCTTATATAACTCTATGTTAAACTAGTGGCCCCTGGGGCAGGGCCATTTTTGACTCAGAGGCCAGGATTTGAACAAACTTGGTAGAGGTCCACTAGACAATGCTACATACCAAATATCTTAACTGTAGGCCTTCTTGTTTCTGACAAGAAGATTTTTTAGTTTTTCTTATATAACTCTATGTAAAACAAGTGACCCCCGGGGAGGGGCCATTTTTGACCCAGAGGCCAGGATTTGAACAAATTTGGTAGAGGTCCACTAGACAATGCTTCACACCAAATATCTAAGCTCTATAACTTACGGTTTCTGACAAGAAGATTTTTTAAGATTTTCCTATATAACTCTATGTAAAACTAGTGGCCCCTGGGGCGGGGTCATTTTTGACCCAGAGGCCAGGATTTGAACAAACTTGGTAGAGGTCCACTAGACAATGCTTCACACCAAATATCTAAGCTCTATAACTTATGGTTTCTGACAAGAAGATTTTTTAAGATTTTCCTATATAACTCTATGTAAAACTAGTGGCCCCTGGGGCGGGGCCATTTTTGACCCAGAGGACAGGATTTGAACAAACTTGGTAGAGGTTCACTAGACAATGCTACACACCAAATATCTAAGCTTTATAACTTACGGTTTCTGACAAGAAGATTTTTTAAGATTTTCCTATATAACTTTATGTAAAACTAGTGGCCCCTGGGGCGGGGTCATTTTTGACCCAGAGGCCAGGATTTGAACAAACTTGGTAGAAGTCCACTAGACAATGCTTCACACCAAATATCTAAGCTCTATAACTTATGGTTTCTGACAAGAAGATTTTTTTTAGATTTTCTTATATAACTCTATGTAAAACTAGTGGCCCCTGTGGCGGGGCCCAGAGGACAGGATTTGAACAAACTTGGTAGAGGTCCACTAGACAATGCTACACACCAAATATCTAAGCTCTATAACTTACGGTTTCTGACAAGAAGATTTTTTTAAGATTTTCCTATATAACTCTATGTAAAACAAGAGACCCCCGGGGCGGGGCCATTTTTGACACAGAGGCCATGATTTGAACAAACTTGGTAGAGGTCCACTAGACAATGCTACATACCAAATATCTTAACTCTAGGCCTTGTGGTTTCTGACAAGAAGATTTTCAAGTTTTCCCTATATAACTCTATGTAAAATCAACTGACCCCTGGGGTGGGGTCAGTTTTGTCCCCAGGGACATAATGTGAACAAACTTGGTAGAGGTCCACTAGATGATGCTTCATACCAAATATCAAAGCTCCAGGCCTTGTGGTTTCGGAGAAGAAGATTTTTAAAGATCCAACTTATAAAATCTATTTTTAGCTCCAGTGAACCAGAAATGCAATGGACCAGAACCATTTGAACAATCTTGGTAGAGCTTCATGCAAGGAACATCCCAGGCAAGTTTCATTAAATTTGCCCCATTGGTTTCAGAGGAGATGTCGTTTGAATGACGGACGGACGACGGACAAAGACCAATCAGAAAAGCTCACCCTGAGCACTTTGTGCTCAGGTGAGCTAAAAAAGTAAGCAGAACTGTAAAAGACAACATAAGTTCCACTCACATACATTCTTCAAAGAAAGGACAAGACATTTATATCACTTTTTTAGGTACATGTAAACCTTTCTTAATGTCATTCAACAACTGTGCATAAAGGCTACTGAGAGACTGGGGATTCGAGGCATCGCCAAAATTAAATCTTAACTAAGACTACAAATGTATTTGTTTTAGGTTAATTTATTTCTGTATTATTGCTATTTAAGGAATTCAGTTCTGCTCTGAAAATTTAAACTAGTCTAGTGCACAGTAAAATGTAAATAAACCTTGTACTTATATTTCCAAATCAAGACCTTATTCAAACAATAAACTGGCCACACTTTGCATCATATAATAGAAAAAAAAAGTTCACGACAACAAAATGAAATAAAAACAAAATTAACAGAAAAGATTTTTCTATAACTAAGTTACAGTTTTTCTAAATCTGAGCATCATTTTTTCTGTGATATACTTATTCTATCATGTTTATGCACCTTCATATACAAGAAGTTTTCATTAATTATTCATCTATTAATGCACTTGTCTTCCTATTGTATAATGTTCTTGTGATTTTGGATACTAGATTTCCAAGTTTCAACAATTTTAACTCCTAAAATTTCACTGCCTTGCTTTTCGATCTCCAAATGAACTGATCCATGTTCTGCAAACCACAGTGGCAGGGTCATCACCAAGAGCAAAGAAGAGAACATCTGCTGGCAATACCATGACAATGTATCTTGCAGTAATAACTCTGCCTTGCTGTCTTCCATACTGACCGCAACTACATGCAGTTCCTCAAATGCAAAGCCTGTTTCACAATTCTAAAAATTATGAAAAAAAAAAAAACAACATTTGGTGAACAGGCATAATTACACAATGTTAAGTCAAAATATCAAAAGATGTATTCACTGAAACTTTAATTGGAAATACATGGGCAATCAGTGATCACATGTGTCGCCTGATGATAGCCAAGTAAGCAGTTGCATTGAGAGGTGATTGGACAGATTGTTGGCTAAAACGAGATTTTTATTCAAGGGCCATAACTCAGCCAAAAATCATTTAACCGAAAAACTTGTTAAACAAGCCCAAGTACTTGAGGTACCGATCAATCCTGTAACATTGCATTCAAATTGCTTCAGTAGTATAAGAGAAGAAGTCCAGACAAAGTTTAAAAATAAAAATCATTAAAGGGCCATTACTCTGACAAAAAACATTGAATTGGAAAATGCCGATGATTTGCACAACTTAACTTGGTACTGATCATTCTAGTAAAGTTTGGATGAAATTGCACCAGTACTTTCTGAGGAGTAGTCTAGACAAGTTTGTGACAGATGGACGGACGGACAGACAGACAATGGAGAAGTGATCCCTGCATGTAACGGCTACTTTGTAACATGTCGCAGCTACTGTGAAGCAGGCAACACAAAAATCATTAACGGGCCAAAACACCTTTTAATAATCAAGGGCCATAACTCAGCCAAAAAAAAAATTAAACTTAAAAACCCATTAGATACGCGCAAGTACTTGAGGTACTGATCAGTCCTGTAACATTTCATTCAAACTGCATTAGTAGTATAAGAGAAGAATCATTAAAGGGCCAATCATTAAACTGGAAAATTCCGATGATATGCACAACTAGACTTGGTACTGATCATTCCTGTAAAGTTTGGATGAAATTGCACCTGTAGTTTCTGAGAAGTAATTTTTGTGACGGATGGACAGACTGACAACAGAGAAGTGATACCTATATGTCGTGGCTACTTTGTAGCAGGCGACACAAAAAAATATATAGATCACTGTAATGACACATTAAGAAGGCATTGTAGTAAAATACAAGATAATTGTGGAATTAATTTAGATAGGTAATAATTATAAGTAAAAAATTCTGCATAGAATCGTATTCAAACTTCACAGAAATATTGTTCAAATATATTTTTATTGTAGTTATTATTTTTAGGTTTGTTTTGAATTTAATGCCCATATCACATTCAATAATTTATCAGAGCGGGCAGTTTATCTAACCATCCTTCTTTTATGGCCAGTCTCCATAAGAAACTGCCAACATTAAGGGCCATAAAGCAATAAATGTAACATAATAAGGTATCATACAATGAAACAGACCATAACATTTTGATACCACATCTGAAATTTATCAAACATACCTTAATTGATGTTTGTACAGTTGTGGACAAAGTCTCATTTTCTCACATCACCTTTGTTACTTCCACAAAATCCCAAGTGGCATCACAACATGTTGCATCCCACTAGAGTGTGATCATTGCCTTCCGAGATCCATCTTAATGTGTAACTGTTTTATTGAAACATCTGTTCCTTTGACCTTAAACATTCTCTGGTTGTCTTCCTGCAGGATGAAATAATCAGTAAAAATATCTGAACTACTCAATGGTTCAAACTTGTTCAAACATAATGACCTATATTAGGCAACCTACATGTACTACACATAACTTCCACTCAGGAAGTCTAATTTCATTAATTTTGAGTTTTATGTACATATTAAACAAATTTTCAGCCTCATCTAGCACAGGCAGGTGGTTTATCTGTCAGCCTCATCTAGCACAGGCAGGTGGTTTATCTGTCAGCCTCATCTAGCACAGGCAGGTGGTTTATCTGTCAGACAATGGTCATTTCATAAATGTGCCAAACTCCACTCGTGATCTCTTTGAGAATCTCCAGCCTTTATTTAACATACATGTACAGCAGGGCTCAAACCAACTGCCCTTTTTATTAGTAAAAAAGGTTTACAAGTCAGTGACTCTAACCAACTGACCTGAAGTAAAACCAAGACAAAGGTTTAATGCAAAAGATAAAAAATATTACAATAAAACATCTCTAGCATTTTTTACAGAATGTTTGTTTTTTATTATGATATCTATCAATATAAGGTTGTATGATAACTATGGAATTAGAATAAAGACATGTTAAACATGAGAAATCTTATAAATTTGTTTTGTTTAATCTTACACAACTCACCTCTATAATCATACCCTCCGTACACACAGACCCTTTGTTTAACCATAGGTCAGTGAACTCTAACATGCAGAGTAGGAGCAAGGGAGGGGTACTTCCGTAGAGACATTATCACAGTTAACTCTGTGCTCCTCTGTCGTTATCATATTATTTGTGATAAACACGTTTGTTGCTTGTGTTGCAACAAGGTAGGCTGGTTTGTCATCCCTCTTCAAAATTACCTCCCCCAAAACAACAGTTTCCTCCTTTTGGCTGGTGGTTTACCTGTCAGACCATGATTATTTAAAAAGTCACATAACTGCATAGGCCTCCATCACATGACCGTGCAGTCTATCACTTCCATTAGGGCCCTTGTTGTGAGTGGTTTGTGCAAGTGCCATAACTTGTACTGGTATCCCATACGGTCCACTTCCATTGTTTACTATCTTTAGAATGATGCTCATCTGGAACAAGAGTAAAAATGATAAATAATAGTAATATTCTGTAATTTCATAGTCAATTTGTTCTTTATTAATCTTTGGAGTTCAAATGTTAGGAATATCAGGTTGTTTCAGCTGCACAGTAAGCACATACTTACTGTTACCATAATAAGGATTAACAAAAAAGCCAAATAATACATGGTAAAAGTGGAGTGAAACTGGTGATATGGTGACCACCAACCATGTCACATACCATCACAAGTGTTTACAGTGCTTTATCTTAAAAAGTCAGCCTTGTCAAATCATTTCTCTGTTTAGTTCCTCAATTTCTTTGACCCATTCTTGCAAAGAAAACAATAAGACATTTTGCCCCATTTCTCAATGTCACAAATTTTGAGATAACAATTGATCAACATAATTATACAAAAAACAGAAAACACATGATAATTTCAAAGATGATTTCAATTTAAAAAGCAATAACTTATCCTATGCAGGAAAAAATGCTTCTTTTATGGTAATCAAAATAATAGTAATGAAGAATAATTACAATTTCCTTTATCTTTAATGCCTATGTAGCAGAGGTATAATACGGCACTTGTACTCCCTTGTCTATCAGCTAGCTTTTATGGCGACGTGGTAGAGTGTCCGCTTAGCAATCGAAGGTACCCGAGTTCAAACCCAGCTCGGGGCAGGTGGATTTTTTCCGGGTTACACCTATATTAAAATAAATGAGCAGACAGAAAGGAAATGTAAACAAAAAATACTTAGAATCTAGTTTAATGTATTTAAGCTATCATTTTCATATATTTCGAGCATTAAATCTTCATCTTGCAAGTTGCTTATTTTTATTATTTGTGTTTCTCAGCATTGACTGATACACATGAAACAAAAGAATGACAATCTTCCTTAAATTGGGTTAAGACACAGTGTTTTGTATGTTAATTTGTTATTTGTTTGCAGCTATGAAAACTAATTTTATGCAACTTCAGAGAAATAAGTAGTTAATAACTATGCTATCAGTCATATGGACAACTGGTACGATAAAAAACCCTAAATGCAGACAGAGTTCTTTGTAGTTTTTTTTGTTCAATGAACACATACTACTTTTGAGCACAGGGACATGGCTCACTGGTCAATGTGCTGTTGTGTCACTGTGCTTTTGAGGGAAGCAAAATTAAAACTCACATGGCGCAACTGACTGAGTTGCAGTTCTCTTCTTCATTCTTTTTCTAAATTAAGAAAATAAAGTTGTTCCCTCTTCTGTTTTTTATTTCAGAATATGCAACTTAACCAACGTAATTGGGCCCACAGTCACTTGAAGTTGGGAACTAGTTCCCATCTCTGTCTCCTGCTGTCATTATTTCTCAAAAAAAAATGTGGCGACAAGTTAATTTTGAGTGTTCTTATTGAATTTCAAGCTTATTCTTTCACTTAGACAAATATTGATGTGTAGAATACACTTGTAATTATCACTTAATTGATAGGCACAACCAACATTTTACAGACCTTTGTTATTATTGAAAAAACCAAGGAAAAACTATTGACAGTTCTGATACTTTCACTTTAACTAGGCTACAATCGGGAATTCCATATTATCATTACGCAGAACTTCACTTCAACTCAATGAACAGTCTAGCGGATAATTCAATGACTAGTTCAAACGTTTTTATGCAGAAAAGGCACAAACCTCATGAAATTTCTCCTCCTTTTCTTACAACATAACTTCCGGAATTCCCATTGTCTAAATTTCGGCGTTTCGATTGGCTGATCTATAAATACTTAATCATGAATGCAATACATGTATGTCAAAACAGTCATGTCGACAATATACATTCAGAACCATGTTGATGGCTCGATATCTCCGTATCTTAAATTTGCAACTGCCAAGATCTTGTTGGGGGGCGAATACTTTCGCCCTCCAAAGGTATAACTATGCTTGCCAAATTTTCAGGAAAATCGAGACATTTCACATTAGATTTCAGAGAAGTAGTAATCCTACGCTTCGAAATAGTTCGATCATTTTTTCTTAAATGAATTGAAAATTGTTAATCAATGATGGACTTTTTGTTCAGCTTTGATAAAGGTTCTTTATTATGTGTTCATTTTTATTTTCAAATGAGACCAAAAACCGAACACTTTTTACTGAAACAAAGTGATTACGCGCATTGATTTCGCAATGTCGGATTATATTTCTTAGCTTACGGCCATTTTGGATCGTGCAGCCGAATTGTGATGGAGGATATAATTAATAAAATAAAACAGCATTGTAAGTAGTCTTTTTAAAATTATATTAAGCAATTTATTATTTTCAGATATGTTTAAGGAAATGAAAACAATTTTGTCTTTGAGCGCTTATTCTGAATGTCACGCATCGATGTTAGAAAGTAGGTCAACCTTCTTTGTAGGCTTCAAACTTAATCGTTCGGCGAATTACATTTTATAACAGAGAAAAAACAAGATCTTGGCAGTTGCAAATTTAAGATACGGAGATATCGAGCCATCAACATGGTTCTGAATGTATATTGTCGACATGACTGTTTTGACATACATGTATTGCATCATTTTTGCAAAAAACATTTACATGATTAAGTATTTATAGATCAGCCAATCGAAACGCCGAAATTTAGACAATGGGAATTCCGGAAGTTATGTTGTAAGAAAAGGAGGAGAAATTTCATGAGGTTTGTGCCTTTTCTGCATAAAAACGTTTGAACTAGTCATTGAATTATCCGCTAGACTGTTCATTGAGTTGAAGTGAAGTTCTGCGTAATGATAATATGGAATCCCTGATTGTAGCCTAGTTAAAGTGAAAGTGAAAGTATCAGAACTGTCAATAGTTTTTCCTTGGTTTTCTCAATAATAACAAAGGTCTGTAAAATGTTGGTTGTGCCTATCAATTAAGTGATAATTACAAGTGTATTCTACACATCAATATTTGTCTAAGTGAAAGAATAAGCTTGAAATTCAATAAGAACACTCAAAATTAACTTGTCGCCACATTTTTTTTGAGAAATAATGACAGCAGGAGACAGAGATGGGAACTAGTTCCCAACTTCAAGTGACTGTGGGCCCAATTACGTTGGTTAAGTTGCATATTCTGAAATAAAAAACAGAAGAGGGAACAACTTTATTTTCTTAATTTAGAAAAAGAATGAAGAGAACTGCAACTCAGTCAGTTGCGCCATGTGAGTTTTAATTTTGCTTCCCTCAAAAGCACAGTGACACAACAGCACATTGACCAGTGAGCCATGTCCCTGTGCTCAAAAGTAGTATGTGTTCATTGAACAAAAAAAACTACAAAGAACTCTGTCTGCATTTAGGGTTTTTTATCGTACCAGTTGTCCATATGACTGATAGCATAGTTATTAACTACTTATTTCTCTGAAGTTGCATAAAATTAGTTTTCATAGCTGCAAACAAATAACAAATTAACATACAAAACACTGTGTCTTAACCCAATTTAAGGAAGATTGTCATTCTTTTGTTTCATGTGTATCAGTCAATGCTGAGAAACACAAATAATAAAAATAAGCAACTTGCAAGATGAAGATTTAATGCTAGAAATATATGAAAATGATAGCTTAAATACATTAAACTAGATTCTAAGTATTTTTTGTTTACATTTCCTTTCTGTCTGCTCATTTATTTTAATATAGGCATTAAAGATAAAGGAAATTGTAATTATTCTTCATTACTATTATTTTGATTACCATAAAAGAAGCATTTTTTCCTGCATAGGATAAGTTATTGCTTTTTAAATTGAAATCATCTTTGAAATTATCACGTGTTTTCTGTTTTTGTATAATTATGTTGATCAATTGTTATCTCAAAATTTGTGACATTGAGAAATGGGGCAAAATGTCTTATTGTTTTCTTTGCAAGAATGGGTCAAAGAAATTGAGGAACTAAACAGAGAAATGATTTGACAAGGCTGACTTTTTAAGATAAAGCACTGTAAACACTTGTGATGGTATGTGACATGGTTGGTGGTCACCATATCACCAGTTTCACTCCACTTTTACCATGTATTATTTGGCTTTTTTTGTTAATCCTTATTATGGTAACAGTAAGTATGTGCTTACTGTGCAGCTGAAACAACCTGATATTCCTAACCTATGAACCCCAAAGATTAATAAAGAACAAATTGACTATGAAATTACAGAATATTACTATTATTTATCATTTTTACTCTTGTTCCAGATGAGCATCATTCTAAAGATAGTAAACAATGGAAGTGGACCGTATGGAAGTGATAGACTGCACGGTCATGTGATGGAGGCCTATGCAGTTATGTGACTTTTTAAATAATCATGGTCTGACAGGTAAACCACCAGCCAAAAGGAGGAAACTGTTGTTTTGGGGGAGGTAATTTTAAAGAGGGATGACAAACCAGCCTACCTTGTTGCAACACAAGCAACAAACGTGTTTATCACAAATAATATGATAACGACAGAGGAGCACAGAGTTAACTGTGATAACGTCTCTACGGAAGTACCCCTCCCTTGCTCCTACTCTGCATGTTAGAGTTCACTGACCTATGGTTAAACAAAGGGTCTGTGTGTACGGAGGGTATGATTATAGAGGTGAGTTATGAATGATTAAACAAAACAAATTTATAAGATTTCTCATGTTTAACATGTCTTTATTCTAATTCCATAGTTATCATACAACCTTATATTGATAGATATCATAATAAAAAACAAACATTCTGTAAAAAATGCTAGAGATGTTTTATTGTAATATTTTTTATCTTTTGCATTAAACCTTTGTCTTGGTTTTACTTCAGGTCAGTTGGTTAGAGTCACTGACTTGTAAACCTTTTTTACTAATAAAAAGGGCAGTTGGTTTGAGCCCTGCTGTACATGTATGTTAAATAAAGGCTGCAGATTCTCAGAGAGATCAGGAGTGGAGTCTGGCACATTTATGTAATGATCATTGTCTGACAGATAAACCACCTGCCTGATCATTGTCTGACAGATAAACCACCTGCCTGATCATTGTCTGACAGATAAACCACCTGCCTGATCATTGTCTGACAGATAAACCACCTGCCTGTGCTAGATGAGGCACAAAATTTGTTTAAAATGTACATAAAACTCAAAATTAGTGAAACTAGTCTTCCTTGGTGGAAGTTATGTGTAGTACATGTAGGTTGCCTAATATAGGTCATTATGTTTGAACAAGTTTGAACCAGTGAGTAGTTCAGATATTTTTACTGATTATTTTATCCTGCAGGAAGACAACCAGAGAATGTTTAAGGTCAAAGGAACAGATGTTTCAATAAAACAGTTACACATTAAGATGGATCTCGGAAGGCAATGATCACACTCTAGTGGGATGCAACATGTTGTGATGCCACTTGGGATTTTGTGGAAGTAACAAAGGTGATGTGAGAAAATGAGACTTTGTCCACAACTGTACAAACATCAATTAAGGTATGTTTGATAAATTTCAGATGTGGTATCAAAATGTTATGGTCTGTTTCATTGTATGATACCTTATTATGTTACATTTATTACTTTATGGCCCTTAATGTTGGCAGTTTCTTATAGAGACTGGCCATAAAAGAAGGATGGTTAGATAAACTCCCCGCTCTGATAAATTATTGAATGTGATATGGGCATTAAATTCAAAACAAACCTAAAAATAATAACTACAATAAAAATATATTTGAACAATATTTCTGTGAAGTTTGAATACGATTCTATGCAGAATTTTTTACTTATAATTATTACCTATCTAAATTAATTCCACAATTATCTTGTATTTTACTACAATGCCTTCTTAATGTGTCATTACAGTGATCTATATATTTTTTTGTGTCGCCTGCTACAAAGTAGCCACGACAAATAGGTATCACTTCTCTGTTGTCAGTCTGTCCATCCGTCACAAAAATTACTTCTCAGAAACTACAGGTGCAATTTCATCCAAACTTTACAGGAATGATCAGTACCAAGTCTAGTTGTGCATATCATTGGAATTTTCCAGTTTAATGATTGGCCCTTTAATGATTTTTTTAAACTTCTCTTATACTACTAACGCAGTTTGAATGAAATGTTACAGGACTGATCAGTACCTCAAGTACTTGTGCGTATCTAATGGGTTTTTAAGTGGAATAATTTTTTGGCTGAGTTATGGCCCTTGATTATAAAAAGGTGTTTTGGCCCGTTAATGATTTTTGTGTTGCCTGCTTCACAGTAGCTGCGACATGTTACAAAGTAGCCGTTACATGCAGGGATCACTTCTCCATTGTCTGTCTGTCCGTCCGTCCATCTGTCACAAACTTGTCCAGACTACTCCTCAGAAAGTACTGGTGCAATTTCATCCAAACTTTACTAGAATGATCAGTACCAAGTTAAGTAGTGCAAATCATCGGCATTTTCCAATTCAATGTTTTTTGTCAGAGTAATGGCCCTTTAATGATTTTTATTTTTAAACTTTGTCTGGACTTCTTCTCTTATACTACTGAAGCAATTTGAATGCAATGTTACAGGATTGATCGGTACCTCAAGTACTTGGGCTTGTTTAACAGGTTTTTCGGTTAAATGATTTTTGGCTGAGTTATGGCCCTTGAATAAAAATCTCGTTTTAGCCAACAATCTGTCCAATCACCTCTCAATGCAACTGCTTACTTGGCTATCATCAGGCGACACATGTGATCACTAATTGCCCATGTATTTCCAATTAAAGTTTCAGTGAATACATCTTTTGATATTTTGACTTAACATTGTGTAATTATGCCTGTTCACCAAATGTTGTTTTTTTTTCATGATTTTTAGAATTGTGAAACAGGCTTTGCATTTGAGGAACTGCATGTAGTTGCGGTCAGTATGGAAGACAGCAAGGCAGAGTTATTACTGCAAGATACATTGTCATGGTATTGCCAGCAGATGTTCTCTTCTTTGCTCTTGGTGATGACCCTGCCACTGTGGTTTGCAGAACATGGATCAGTTCATTTGGAGATCGAAAAGCAAGGCAGTGAAATTTTAGGAGTTAAAATTGTTGAAACTTGGAAATCTAGTATCCAAAATCACAAGAACATTATACAATAGGAAGACAAGTGCATTAATAGATGAATAATTAATGAAAACTTCTTGTATATGAAGGTGCATAAACATGATAGAATAAGTATATCACAGAAAAAATGATGCTCAGATTTAGAAAAACTGTAACTTAGTTATAGAAAAATCTTTTCTGTTAATTTTGTTTTTATTTCATTTTGTTGTTGTGAACTTTTTTTTTTCTATTATATGATGCAAAGTGTGGCCAGTTTATTGTTTGAATAAGGTCTTGATTTGGAAATATAAGTACAAGGTTTATTTACATTTTACTGTGCACTAGACTAGTTTAAATTTTCAGAGCAGAACTGAATTCCTTAAATAGCAATAATCCAGAAATAAATTAACCTAAAACAAATACATTTGTAGTCTTAGTTAACATTTAATTTTGGCGATGCCTCGAATCCCCAGTCTCTCAGTAGCCTTTATGCACAGTTGTTGAATGACATTAAGAAAGGTTTACATGTACCTAAAAAAGTGATATAAATGTCTTGTCCTTTCTTTGAAGAATGTATGTGAGTGGAACTTATGTTGTCTTTTACAGTTCTGCTTACTTTTTTTAAAATTTGTTCCTATGCATAAAACCACTGGTATATACTAGTCTGATCTCATTTATTTTATATTCTAGAGTAAATGTTATATTGACCTCGTGTTCTTGTCTGTTTTCAAATCTCTTCCTGCTGATGACTATGTAGGCAAAGTTACATTGTGTGTTGTTAAGTTTCTTAACATGAAAAAAATAGTTTTACCTCCGTAGTAAGAATGGGTCTATTACACTTCAAAATACATGGTACATCTACAAGTTTCAGAGATGATCACCAAGGCTTCTTAAGATTTTTTTTAAATGAACAAGCTCATGTATTAAAGGCTGTAACTGTCAAAATATTATTAGTTTTTTTTTTTTTTTTGCTTTGCACAGGTGATTGTCCTGAATGTAAAAAGCAAAATGCTGTTCCTAAGTTCAGAGACCTATTTTTGTAAATGAAAAATCTTGTTTCCCTAGTACCGGTAAAATATGTCACTTGCACTGGTGAAACGTTTAAATGCTGTTATTTAAGTCGAAGTTCCTAAAACGGACAATAACTAGAAAATGTGATAGAGAGTCATGTGCGTCCTACCAACTACTGTGTCTGCAAAGTTTCAGTTCTGTATCTTCAAGGTTTCCACGATACTGATGTTTCAAAAAAAGTGACGGTATAAGTCAAAGGACTGAAACACGATCAGACAATTTCCAACATTTTGCAAAGGAATTGTTACTTTTGAAACTCTTCATTGTATTCATTCTTCGCCCCCATCAGTACTTTCAGTGCTTTGATTTTTTCTCTGTCATAAAATGTAATTCGCCGAACGATTAAGTTTGAAGCCTACAAAGAAGGTTGACCTACTTTCTAACATCGATGCGTGACATTCAGAATAAGCGCTCAAAGACAAAATTGTTTTCATTTCCTTAAACATATCTGAAAATAATAATTTGCTTAAAATAATTTTAAAAAGACTACTTACAATGCTGTTTTATTTTATTAATTATATCCTCCATCACAATTCGGCTGCACGATCCAAAATGGCCGTAAGCTAAGAAATATAATCCGACATTGCGAAATCAATGCGCGTAATCACTTTGTTTCAGTAAAAAGTGTTCGGTTTTTGGTCTCATTTGAAAATAAAAATGAACACATAATAAAGAACCTTTATCAAAGCTGAACAAAAAGTCCATCATTGATTAACAATTTTCAATTCATTTATGAAAAAATGATCGAACTATTTCGAAGCGTAGGATTACTACTTCTCTGAAATCTAATGTGAAATGTCTCGATTTTCCTGAAAATTTGGCAAGCATAGTTATACCTTTGGAGGGCGAAAGTATTCGCCCCCCAAAAACGGATGATTATGGTTTGCTTGTTTGTTTTTTGTTGTTTTTTTAACGAAAAAAATGAATTAAATCTATCTGATCATATATATTGACAAACTAATTCGAATTATCAGCGACTTTATTTTTGTTTAACTTATTTGTATAAATGTTTTCTCTTCTTGTATAAGATATATCTGTCTGATAATGTACATCTGTGTCTGTTATAGTCTTCATTCGGCAAGGCAAACGTTTGTTATCTTGTAATCGTTAGCTGTATTAATACTTGCAGCACATATTACATATAAGTCGAATGCAGAGATTTTTATTATCCCGTATAAGCGGTGGCAAAAATTCAACATATAAATGTCGATGACAAGTAAAAACGCCTGACGAACAAAAGAGAAGAAGGTTTCTATCGAAATTGACATGAATATTACATACTGAACAATGTATCTCGTTGTTGGAATATTTAGACATACTTCCAAAATGAATATCAATAGAAAATCAGTCAGCAGAAGTAAACAGCCTGACTGACAAAAAAGGAAAGACTTTTATCAAAGGTAACACAATTATACCTTACTGCACAATGTATTTCACGGTTGCAATAGATGGACATTATTCCAAATGCAGGAGAAATTTCAGTATCGTAATCCTCCCTGTCGTTGTGATCTTGAATCGTCAAGTTTCCGTTATCAAATCCTCAGTCACCAATTATTTCAACACAACTAAACCTATTGCCCGTTTCTTCTCTGCTGTTGCTGTTTCCACTTTTTGTAATATCATTCTCTCCAAAATTTTCCTCTGTACCACTAGTATTATAAATGTCACTGTAACTTACATCTTCTCCATTGCTTGTTTTACAAGTTGAAGTCTCTTCATCGCTTTCCAAAACAGTTTGTTTTACTACCTTGGTACTTTGATCATTGCTGTTAAAATCACGTTCTCTTAATATTTCGCCGAATGCCTTTCTGTCATTACATTTTATATCATCAGAAACACCGGCACATGGTTTCTTCCCGCCATCTTTCTTGAAACTTTTACTGTCATCATTATTACCGCCCTCGCTGATGTCTTCATGATCTTTTGCTTTCACACAATCATTTCCGTTTTCGCTGTTAACATTTTTATTTTCTAAAAATCTTTCATCACTGACCTTTGAGCCATCACCATCACATTCTTTACTTTAACCGCCGTGTAGTTTATCTCCATTAACTTTTCTTTTGTCATCACCTTTCTTTTAATTAACTCTCAAGTTTTTATTTTTTTTATTTCGTACCTTTTGCTTATATTTCTCAGTGACACCCTCTTTATCTTTGACGCCACAAATTTGGAACTCATTCTCATTTAAATCTCGTTATCCACACTTGTATCCCCTTTAGTTATTATTATTGTTTCTATAATCTTAGGTTTGTCACCAGCCCTTTCCTTAATCGACCAAAGAACCCTTTGCTCCTGTAATGAGGCTCGCACCCATGTTCACCACATGTACATAATTAAACGCCATTTTGCATACTATATCGCTACGGATGAATTCGTCTGCATTTTGTATCGTACTACACCAACTAGTTTTGTCGTTAATGCAGTTAAAATGTTTTATTAAGAAAATTGCCTTGAAAACACTTACTCCAGTGAATATTGTACAGCAGGTTCGGCTTGTACCATTCGTCTCTAGTTGTCATACTGAATTTAGCTCGTTGTTTGCCTTGATAGCCGAAATATGTGTACTAAATATCGCGCTCTCTTAAGTTGCTATGACACGAAAGTCTTTTCGCGTAACGTTAAACGACGTCTCAATGTTGAAACCATATTTCTGTTGAAAATTTGGAAGTTGATTCTGGCAGTAAGACACAAAACTTCGCTCGTTTCTTAGGCAAGTGTTATCAATGTTGCATTTAACATTATTATAAACATACCACATTGAATCATTGATATTCATGTCTCCTTTCACCCTTTCCATTCTGCATATATGTCTGTTTGTTAACAGTGGATATATAAAATCATATATGACTGTATTCATTTTTCATTTTGTATGTCAGATCCTAACTCGTAGGTCAGTGTCTCGAATCCATGAAAAGAATTCGACATTGACGCCTGCAGAAGAAAAATCTGTCAGTTTGACTGTAAGAAGGACTTACACAAAAGCTGATGTCTACAAGCGACGTATTTTAGCTGTTTAAACAGCGAATGAACAGTGTCGTTCTACTGAATGCTTTTAAAGAAAACAGTTGGCTTTGAACTGGTTTATCATCAGCAAATTTGCATACGTCAGAAAAAAAGTGTCAGCAACACGCCAGTAGACAATCGGTGAATATTTTTTCTCTAAGAAAAAGAGATTCTGGCTTATATACACGAAATGTCTTTGACGATTTACAGATAACATTGTTTCGATTGATGAAAATATCAAATATTTAAAATATTTAAAGAGACTGAAAAAAGTTTGTTTCCAGTATTTCAGTTAAAATGGAATCAACGCATCAATTAACTTTTGTTAAGCGTTTACTGTAAGTTAATAAATGGTTTGGGAAAGATGTGTTTTATCTACTTCAACCAAATCGAAGTGCAACAAACAACTGTTTATTAAAAAAATAAATGTCAAAATTCATCACTGAAATACTCTAAGTATCTGAAACAAATAACGAGCATTTATGTATAATTTATTTCTTCTTATTTCCCAGTAATGTAGCACAACTTTCTTTAAACATTTTTCAAATATAATTAAATTTGGAAATGCTTTAAAATTGAATTTTGGAAATAGACGATTTTATGTAATTTAATGTCATTTGATAGATACCTGTAGATTTAGATGCCTGATACCCCGAGAAGCAGACAACTGACACGATGCATTGTTTGCCCTAGCACCGATAGTGCCGGTGAATCCGTGAATCAGCTGTTGGTAAAAAATTACAAAATATTGCATGTTTTTTACGATAATCAGGTTTGTTACTGAAGCGTTTTGTAAGATTGTATAACAGCTTGATATATACGAGGACAACTTTAATAGAATTAGATGCATTCATGGTCAGTCTCATACTTTTCTTGCAGCAATAGAATAGTATTCGGATAGGTATTTATGACCGAATAATTATATATATTTTTCAGTTATAACATTATGATATTTTGCCATCATTAGTCGGGATGAGTTTAAAGTTTGACAGTTTCCTTGTCATGTCTGTTTTGACTATTGATCTAATCCTCTTGACCAGTGTAATATATAGTTATATGATTAAATATTTTTTTTTTGTTTTCATCATGATTCAGTATTACACATGTATAAATCTTATGATTGTTTAAGTGGTCATCTAAAACAGGGCTCATTGTCAGTAAAGGTAATTATGAAAGGTATTTTTTGAGTAAATGTAAAAAGGTATATATACTGAATTTTTACGGAGGCTAATCAGATAGGCAAAAAATAAATTCATGCAAAAAATCAAAAATGGCATCAAAACGTAAACTTGATTTAGACAGTTCAACTGACTGAGCCTGGCTTTTCCAAACAAAATATCATAAAGACTGCTCTCAGAAACTCTTTTTCTATCTCTTCTCTAGACAATCTCATGAAACTGTCAATTGATGGACCGTCCTTGGCCAACTTTCCCTACAAGAGAGCTTTCAAACTCTGGTCCTCTGCCAAGTCCAGGCGCATATTAAACTAACTTTCTCTCTTGTAGTGTATCAAACTCCATTCTCGTGGCTCTGCATTAGCTTGTATCATATGTAAATATCATGTACTTTGATTTGTTACAGTGCATAAAATATTATGATAAATAAATTATTTAATTCATATTGATTTGAACTTATTTTTTAGTAGGAAAACACCAATTGTTTTAACCTGAGTCATTTAACTCGTCTGATAATCAAAGAGCATACAGGGCTCTCGCTAGACTCAGAATTTTGGGAGAAGTCACTTCGCACTGGGTTAAAGGTTAGGGAGAAGTGGACAGACTTCAGAGCGAAGTGGATATTGTTTCGTTACTCTTTGTTTCGGACAACGTATGCTTATGTAATAATAAATTTCCCTTTAATAATTGATCCCTTTTATCAACCAGTCTTCAGAAACATAATGAAAATAATATCAACTATTGATACGCAGACCTATCGACGATTAAAATGTACTGTAACACTTCCGACGATCAACCTTTCATTGCTGACTTGTTTTTCACAGAAAACCTGATAGATTGCACCTTTTTTGTCTCGTGATACAATATACATACCTACACAGTTTAATCGCCGTCATTGCTCAGAGGGTACCTGATCTTAATCAAGCCCATAATTGCTGAAACATCGCAATCAAATAGTGATCAATTAGTGCATGGTAAATTACTAATTTATAAACACTGAAAGCAGCTAATAATATCCGACAGGAAACTCATTATTATTCATTACTCAATAGTGCTTTTTTAAAAACTAAATGCTGATTGGTTTATTTCGCCTAAGTGTCGGTATCGAATGTTCTGGTTGAAAAGATGTAAATAACATGGGCGGAGTCTTCGCTCTGTACGTCACACATGGCTATAAGGCAAGAAATAGCGAGAGGCGGAGTTTTACGGGGATTCCCTAATGAGTGGCTGGCAAGCGATTGTTTATGTGTATTGTACAAAAAAACTGTGTATCGTAAAAAAACTGCCACATTTTATGACACCATTGACTCTTATCTATGTTTGCCAAGGGCAACTAAATTTTGATAAGGCGACTTCCCCGAATCGCCCTCTCGGGAGAGCCCTGGCATAATGGTTCAAAGTGCCTCAGAGAGCACCATTTACAAATGAAAACTCCCCCCCCCCCCCTTTTCTCCGTCGAAAATATATTTGACTCAAGCAAATTTTGACCCAGAGCTTGCCCTGTAAAACCATATGACATGGATGTATTTAAAGTCGCTATAAAGTTTCATTTGTAACAGAAGATACAATGTATCAAATAAAAACTTGGTTTCTATAGGACTTGAACTTGTGCCTGCCTAATTTATAATGCTTAAAGTGTTCAACCGCTTTTATAGATTATATATTTTTTTAGTTGTTCAAACTTTAAGCCTAATTTTAAACTGAACATAATCAAGTGGAAATGTCTTCGAAGGAACGCCTTTGATAATTTCCTCTGCAACAGTCATATCATTGCCTTCATCACTGGGGAATTCTGATTGCCAAAACTTAGAATGGTGGTTAACAGATACTAAACAAGTGTTTCAGTTTATCTGTGAGTTTTTCTTAGATGAAACTTTCAAGGGACTGGTATCATTAAAGTTATCATATTTTATGTGTGCACTTTATTGTAACAAACTCCTGCAGAAGTATAGTCATAGCAGTATGGCACAGATATAAACACTGTATACATTCAGCAGCCTTTTCAGTTTTCTTGTAAGTCAGGATCTTAGCAGGTCACCACTTGAAAATACATTTTTATCATACTGTGTAAATGATAATTTTTTCATTTTTATCAGTGCTTTTCATTTGCTCCTGGACTGTTAGTATGAACCTTCTTGAACCATTCTGTATGAGTTTTGTATTTGCATTATAAGCAAAGGAAATAAATTGTTCTTTTTGTTTGAATGGGAATTGAAATTTCATTTTTTTTACCTTGACAGTTTTATGGATATCAGAGTACTTGGTAATCTTACAATTCTTTTGAACTATGAATTCATTACAGGCATCATCATCTTCATTGTTGATTGTCTTGCTGCAGAGAGTGTACCAGAAATTTGCTTAAAAAATGGCATGTGTGGTGAAAAATGGAGCAAAAATAAAATTATTTATTTTCATGAGTTGTTTTTATTTGTTTTTATTTTATAAGTCTGAACTCTGGAACATAATGTTTTGCTGCAGTTTTGCATGTATTCACTAGTTACAAGGATGGAAACATCTTTATTATAATTTAAAACTTGTCCTTTCTGATTTCATCTTTTTGCTATTGTTTAATTACTTATTTGAAGTGACATTAGAGCATTGAACAGAGACATTAGAGCATCATACAATTCAAAGCTTGGGAACTACCGGTAAATTGAAAGAAGATAAGAATGTTAGCAGTAACAGTGCTTAACTGCATGGCCTGTGATTTGTTACTTGTTCTGCCTGTTTTTGGAAATGGATAGAAAAAGGGAGCTAATAGTACTTCCAGGCTGCAGCTATTGACTGCCAAAATGTTCACAACAGAATGATGTTAGTAATCTTTTACTTTCATTGCCAAAAATGGTGGAGTCAATGTTTTCAGGCCATTAAGTAGTTAAATGGGTATTATGACTTAAAAAACTACTGACCATGGAAATAAAACAACAAATTTGTGATAGTTTTTATTTGGGCAAAATCTGTAAAAAAAAGTTTACAACAGCTGTTATCAGTATAAAAAAGCAAAACCTGCAATGCATTTGATATTGCTTTTGGTTTACCGAATGTACTGTGAGTAAACATCTAATACAAGACAAGGTGTAAATCATTTAAAGTCTTGATATTGCATCAGATAAGTGACACTGGCATGCAGTTGTACTCATTCAGTCTCAGTAATTTATAATCTATAATAATTTTATACATTGTATTTTCCATACAGGTTGGGCAAGAACAGTATGTGATCTTATAGATGCTGGTGAATAAGTAAAACTATGGCAATGGAAACAGAATTCACAGCTGAAAATGTTGAAAAGGTACATTTTCTAAGATATTTGGAAAACAGACAAAACAAGTACACAGAAATAGGATGATTAAATGGTGTCATTAATTTTAAGCTCAGCTTGAGGTATTATCATAGCTCCCTCATTGTCAGCGTGCAAAAACTTAGACATTTTCAAATATCTACTACTACTATAGCTGAGACAGCCAAGGGTTGACAGCTGCTGCCAGTGCTCTTGTTAAAGATTTATTTTTAGAAGGCTTTGTTTTTATTTGTTACTGATTGTGTAAAGAAAAGCTCAAGCAAACAGAGGGATGAATTCTTCTTTCTGAATCCTGCAAATATAAAGTGGATCTTAAATTTTACTGACAAGAAGTCGTACCATAATATTTCCAGGCTGTTAACAATTTCTACTGTAATGCCGCAGTCCAGCAGGAGATTCACCAGTGGTTGACAGCAGCTCAGGTCTCTCCTGCTGCCTGGTCTTTCTGCTGGCATCTCCTCGATGCAGAAAAGGTAACTATGGTACATTGTTGCTCATTTATTCATGATTAAAGAGGGCTTTCATCTGAAATGCGAGTGTTGTCAGATTTTCAATGGCAAAGTCAGTTAATGACGTATAGTAAAATTCTGAGAAAGTTTCAGTGATTATCGGTGGTTTTGGTACTTGCATACGATCAGAATGGGATTTTTGAGGACAGCCTTCAGTTCTGCACATCACTTCTTCACTGGTCTGTCTAAATAACATTTTACCCCTTCGATGAGTCATGAAAACATTTTGGGAACAAATCCCTAAAAATGACATTCTGGAGAAATTACTGATGCTGGCCATTTGGTGTGTGTACATTGTAGGCTGAAAGAAGTAGAACAGGTCACTAGATATTTGCTGGAGAAATATTGCATGTCCATTTCTTAACTAAATTTGAAAAATGTGAAATAGTGAATAAGAAATGTATAACATGTTGAAACATCTCTTCCTAACTGGCTGCCTTATGTTCTGTTATATATAATTTCATAGTGTTCAGGAAGCACAGAAAAAGCTGGACTTCTTTCAAAGTAACAACAATTTAGAAATAGTATTAACACACTTTATAAGCTGATATAAAAATCTTTTTCTAACTATATTTTACAGGGGCTTCAAGTCAGATATTTTGGGGCAAGTTGTCTGCATGTGAAAATAAGCAGATACTGGTAAGATGATTGGTTCAGATATAATTCATTATGATATTTTATGTTATTATGTTGATAATTTAGAGGAAAAGATGCAGGTTGATGTTATATATAGTATATGAGTCAATTTTCTGTACCATTTACCATTTCCTGATATCTTCACTAAGCAGATTTGTAAAAAGAAAAGAATGAAAATACTGTTTTTTTCTACAAAATAATTTCTTCATTGACTCCCTGTCATGAAGTATGTAAAATGGATTGTTCTGTTGTTTTATGTGTTTATACCAACTGTAAGGGTAAGGTGAATTGAATTTATAGTAATCTTTTGAATACAGGGTCTTTTTATATCCCTTTTGCAAAAAGTGTGGGTATACTCTAGGTTGGTGCCACAATATAAAATGAAGTACATGTAGCCAGAGTCTCAATTTTTATTGTAAAAAATTGGTTTAATTTCTAAATAAGTTCTAGTAGCTGTAAGCTATTTCAATAAGTGATAATGCTAATATAGGTACATGTATCTCTGTTGGTCCATTTGGTAGACCAAGAATTTTTAGATCAAGAAGTAAAGAATATTCTTATTGAGGAACCTGAACATAGAATGGATGGAAATTGTAAATTGATGACTGATGTTGATTTGAGGTCACCACATCAAAGATCAAACATCATAGTGATTTTTAAAGCTTAAATGATTTCTAATCAGTATCTCAAAAACTGGTGAAAGTAGGACCTTCAAACTTCATAGATGTTTGGAGATTTCTGATGCACATAAAGGGTTGAAGGCATCAGTGTCATCCTGACACCTCCTGTTACTAATGGTTCTCAGTCTTATTCTTATGCAGGAATGAAGTACCAGGAGACCAGTATGAGTCATTGCGCAATCAAACACTTGAAAAGATCATCAACTCCGCTACTGGACCAAAACTCATTCTCACCCGACTCTGTGTTGCAGTAAGTTTGTCTTTATTTGGCATAGATCATAATGTATCTTCCCTAGTATCTTTAGCCTTTGTGATGAATGTTTCCATTTGAGGTTGAATTCACCAGTGCCTACAATTAAATGTTTAAGATTTTGGCCTTTGCTTCATGTACTTTGCTTTATGTAAAGTTTGTAAGTAATTGTGAAAAGAGCAGTTTTTTCCTTATTGGTGAAGAGCAGCACTGGGTTTATATTTTTCCATCTCTTTCAGTTACTGTAGGACTTGAAAACAATTGCAAAGAAAGACTGTGCTTAGTTTAAGTTTAATGGCACAGCTATGTCATTCTTCATATACATTTTTTGTTGCTGTTCATGTGATAGGTGAAAAGAATGACAAGGTGAATTTTCTTATTTGCATTACAACTCTTTCCTTCATGGATATATTTAAGGTAGCTCTGTTATTGTTTTCACCATTTCATCTTTTCTGTGAGTAGGAATGAACGAAACAAGTGTCATGTATTTGCAAATATATAAAATACTTGTATTGTAGCTCTCATCCTTGGCTTTACATTCAATGCCTGATGTTTGGCCTAACCCCATTGATTCATTGATCATCATGTTCCAAGACGACTCTTCCCCACTCAATGTAAGTAGCACGCTTGCAATAAAAATGTTCTAAGATAAAGTTCTACTTATTATACTCAGTAGAGGAAGTTGGAAAGAGCTGTGTGGTTTTGGTGATGGTATTTTTACATTAAAATTCATGCAGACTTATTCATAGTTTACACAGATCCTAAACAAATGTGACACAAACTTGTGTTGAGCTTGTTAATGAAATGTGGGTTTGGCTCAAAAATATTTTATATGGAGTTTTTGTATATAGTATTTTATACAAAAACAATTTTGAGCCAAACCTGAATGTTTTTAGCATGGCACACTCATGTGACCTTTGACTTGTAGGGGAATTTGTCATTTTATTCATGGTGTAGCTCATCTAGGGCATTTTTTTTAATAGATACGCTCTAGATTTCTTGGTGTATGTACATTGTTTGATCAGTGATGGTTATGTATTTCAGTCCACCCAGAGATGTAATGTTTTGCTGGAAATCTTCACTGTTCTGCCAGAGGAAGTAAGTTAAAATAAAACTATTTATAAATAGTTCAACCAATTGCACAGTTTTGAAATATGGAGTGAACCACACTAAGTACCTGAGACAAAAGTGCTTTATCTGTAATTTCTATGTTTTATGCCTTTAGAATAATATATATTTTAGGGACTGATAAATTTGTATTGTATGCTGTTTTCTGGCCTTGATACTTTTCTCATTACATAGTTTTGGAATTTCTAAAAAAGAGTCTTGGGCTACTCTAATTGCTTCAGATAAACTTCTGCACTGTTTCCAGTTAGAAGTAATGTCTCTTGAAGCAGTCTAGTTTGATTTTAAACAAATGCTATAATCTTCTGAGCCAAAAAATAATCCAGACACAGTAGTAAAAAGACAAATTTATAGTAAACGGAACAGACATGGAGTAATACTTAAAACACCAGCTTCCTCAGACATTCATCCATAACCGGAGAAATGCTCTTTTATATCTTCCAGTTTTACAGTATGAATCTGACCAATGCAAGAAGAGCAGTATTACGTTATGAGCTCACCCAAAACATGACCAAAAGTAAGTGGAAATATCTGATGAATATAGAATAAAAAATAAAAATATACCAGTATCTATTTCATAACCATTAATTATTCGCCTAGTAATATACATATACCAGATGCCTGACTTGATACAGCTTGGCCCTTCTGAATATCAGGGCCAATATCAATAACACTGATCGGTCTGGTCTGGAGATTTGATATTGGCCCTCTTGTACCTCAGTTTGATTGGCTGATAGATCAGAGCCAAAAAATGGATACAGAATTCAATTGACAGTGGCAGCCATTTACTTTTCCAAGTGATAGCAATGAGTTTTAGGAATATTTGAATTGGTTCTGTTGACTTTTATCCTGTTAAGCAATATGGAGTGACTACCCAAAAAGGTTGTGTATGACCTTAGTATTGTATTCATGTGAAAAGCTAATTTGCTTTTTTTCACAACTTGTAACTCACATGAACACAAGCAGGTGACAAAAGATTCACAGATATGTCAGGGGGGGGGGGGGGGGGGAGCAAATTTTGGAATGTTATGCCTTCGACCCTGGGTCCAATACAACTCCTCTCAAATAAATAAAAGGGGCTGTATCAGATTTATTATTTTAATAACACATAGTAATTTTTTCTAACCACCTTTTAAAAATTTTCACCGAAGTCTGTTAACACCTCTCAAGTCAAGATATTAGCTTCTTGCTTTGAATGTCCATTTTTATAACTCATAACTTGATACCACTGATTAGATAGAGATTAAAAGAAAACTTAAAATGATGTGTTGATTTACATGAAATGGACTGTTTTTTTACCCCTGTCGTTATTGATCTATGTTCAGATATACACTTAATGTTTTAAATATGCTGTGAATGATTTTACTGTTTGCAGTTTTAGCCTTATTGACCAATTTGATGAGTCCAAATTCCCCCAGTGATGTATATGAGCATGCGTTGAAGTGTTTTGCAAGCTGGGTTGACTTTGGCATACCCATGAATGAGGCAGAACAAATTATCATCCAAGTATTTCAGAGCCTAAATAGTCCACATCTATTTGATTCAGCTGTTGATACACTGGTGAAGGTTTTCTCACATGCTGACTCACATAGGTAATATAGAGAAATGAGATGTTTCATTTGTTACAAAGTTTTGTCAGTTTCTATACACATAAGTTGTTAAAGTCATTATGTTAATGACTTTATCCTAAAAAAGACAATGTGACAAAAAGTTCATTAGTTTTTTCCTACTTTTTTTAAGAAGCTGGTATAGAAGATAATTCTTTGATCCTGATGATCTAAGAATGAAACTATCATTTTCAGCAGAGATGATAAAATCTAGATTGTGAATCTGTTGGAATTTTTTAAGTATACATGAAGCTAATTAGATAATATTGTTGGTTCATAGAGAAACTACATATATAAATAAAAACTTGCATACAAATGAAGAAGATTACACAGATGCATTTAAATTTATAAATGTCAGCTATATTCATACTATAAGATATGTATATTTCTTGTCTTTTAGGTTCCCATACACAATACAGAAGTTACTTCCCTTGGTTTTACAGTTACAAGGGATGTTGAACTCGGCAATTAACGACCATGACATGGTTTGTATGGTTATTAGATTTGATGAATTATTCATGAATGATTTCACCTCTTGCATTAAAAATCATTTTAACATATTCTTGGCATCTTAAATACGTTGTGTGCAACCCAACTGAGTACCAAAATAAGGTTGATTGCTGTAACAGTGCTAACCCCAGACATGGTAATTATCTGTGATTTAGAGCCCAGACTGCAGGTTATTGCACCATTTCCAGAGCTGTTGAAAGAAGAAGTTCTATTATTTATTACCATGCATTCCATGGTCCCTATGTTCCTTTGCTTTCTACCTCCCTGTGTTTCCATGGTAAAGTGATCTAAACTGAGTTTCAGATAAGCCAGTGTCATTGTTTTAAGCCTGGTCACTTTACAGTTTACTCAGATATTTACCAATATTGTAAAAAATCATTCTTGCATCACAGATCAGCCTCATTACAAGAAAAAATCAGTAAGTGGTTTCAGAACTGAAGCTATTGTTAAAAATCTTGAACAATAATGAATTTGATTAGATTTTAATTGTTGGGGCAATAATTGTAGCTGAGTCCCTTAAATGAAAATTTGTATATTTCCAGGACACATGTCAAGGTATTACCCAGATAGTGGTGTCATTGGCAGAGAATCATACCAAACTTATAATAGACAGTGCATGTAGTGAAGATGAGAACAAAAAGTCAGATATACAGAAACTCATTAGTCTAGTCTTAGTAAGTAACTCTCTGTACATGCAGTTTAATTTTTTAGATTCTAGGTTCACATGAAGATTTTTTATGTGTTTTTAAACTCTTGTAGAGTTTTATAAAGATTTGCTGTGTTTTTCCAGTACATGGAACAGGGATCTAGAATTGTGATCTGTTGATGAGCTTTAATGTCATTCAGACCTCACTTGAACTTGTTAGAATAATAAACCATTGTTGAATGGGGTTTAATAGAACAAAAGACATAAACAATCAGATGATAAACTGTCTGTTTCAGAATTGCTCAAGTATACCAGGACACTACCCTGTTCATGAAAACTGTAGTAGCATGACCTTCACCTTCTGGTATATATTACAGGTAAGTCATACCTGAGTAAAATCAGAGGCAGTTGAATTCAGGGGAATGAAGCATTTAGGGGTAGAGAGCATCTAGAAGGAATATTTTCTACAATGACTATGATTTAGGCAATTAGGAAATTTTTATCAATTTTCTTAGGTCCATTTTCAGGGCAGATGTTGAAACAGCAAATTTAATTTACTTACTCTACGAGAACATTTGGCAGATTGACTTTTTGTGGACCAGATTATTTTTTTAGGTAAACAAAATTCACCGTAATTCATTTATACCCACAATTCCAAATTCAGGAAGAGTTGAATTGTTGGTTGATAATTTTATTACTTTCATATCTGGCTCTGGGCAAACATATTTTGAATGAGGCAGGCAGACTTCAGAAAGACTTTCTTGAAAGGAAAACAAGGCTTGATCTTTGAAGGCTAATGTAAACAATGTTTAAACCTCAAAAGTAAATGCAGAAAATATTTATTCCTTGAAAGCTTATATAAAACAACTGTAATCCTTGAAGACTGTAGATCCTCAAAAGCTAGTGTATAAAAGTCTGATCTTAGAAGGCTTATGCAAACAAAATTTGATCCTTGAAAGCTAATTTAGAAAAGGTTTGATCCTTGAAGGCTAATGTAAATTAGATTTGATCCTAGAAGGTTAATTAGGAAATAGATTTTAAGTTTGAGTGTTCTACTGTCAAATATAGCACGCTGTTGAGTTCAGATGCGTATTAATTTAATCACGAAGGCCGTAGGCCTGAGTGATTAAATAATTACGCATCTGAACGAGATACCATGCTATATTCGACGGTAAAACACAAAAACTTTAAAATCTATTTCCATTCTAACACATATGTATAGTTTTAAGGGACACGATTATGTGCACTACTTATCATGCCATATTGAACGGTTATTGACCCTGGCAGGCTATTCCGTTTACCCCGCTATTCATTTCCCACGTGAAAATGAAAACAACAAGGTATTATTAGCTTATCAGTCAATAATTTTCGTTTGAATAAATATTTATAATTTTATCATAGATGAACATCAAAGAAGATCATTTAGTCCAAAACAATATTTCACTAAAAAATATTTAAAAACAATTTTCGATTTACAATGAAAAATAATAACAGCCGAAAGTAGTTTGCAGTGACGTCAGCGGGCGCACGCTTTTTTGCAGCGTTATCTAATATATATGATATATCACGCTCAATTCCTTCTTTGTTTATTGTCGGCGAATTGCGAATAGTGTTAGAATGTAAATTAGATTTGATCCTAGAAGGTTAATGTAAATTCGATTTGATCCTAGAAGACTAATGTAAATTAGATTTGATCCTAGAAGGTTAATGTAAATTAGATTTGATCCTAGAAGGTTAATGTAAATTCGATTTGATCCCAGAAGACTAATGAAAATTAGATTTGATCCTAGAAGGTTAATGTAAATTAGATTTGATCCTCGAAGACTAATGTAAATTAGATTTGATCCTAGAAGACTAATGTAAATTAGATTTGATCCTAGAAGACTAATGTAAATTAGATTTGATCCTAGAAGGTAAATGTAAATTAGATTTGATCCTAGAAGACTAATGTAAATTAGATTTGATCTTAGAAGGTTAATGTAAATTAGATTTGATCCTAGAAGACTAGTGTAAATTAGATTTGATCCTAGAAGACTAATGTAAATTAGATTTGATCCTAGAAGACTAATGTAAATTAGATTTGATCCTAAAAGACTAATGTAGAAAGGCTAATGTGAAAAAGGCTGAAGAAAGAAAGGTCTGATCCTTGAAGTCTATTGTAATAAAGGCCTGATCATCAAAGTCTCATAAAAAAGCTTGATTCAAGGTATTTGAAGAAAATTGCATATTAAATTGGAATATTTGAGAAAGAAGTTAATAGTATCCTGCAAAAAGAGCTGGATAAAGTGGGCAAAAAAGCTCAACAAACATGTTAGTTTTTAATAGGGCAGTAATAATAATGGGATTGACCACATCAGATTTGCTTCTGCTTTTCGAGTAATGTCGCTTTGATACTGTTTCCAGTTCGGAAATCTAGAATAGATGATCTTCTGGAATTGTCAGTAACAAATTACAGATTTTACTGTAGATTCTGTTAAAATTAATTGAAAACAAATCTTACATTTCATATTTCTGATAGTATTTCAATCAGAAAACATAAGTTCATCAAATTGCTGCAATAAGGCCCACCTTAAGCAAAGCAAAAGCTCTTTCATAATGAACTTTGTTTTGATTAATCTATTTTAGCTCCACTTTTCAAAGAAAATTTTTTGAGCTATTGTTATGACCCTCTCATTTGCGACGGACATTGGTGAACCTTTTTGTTAAGGTCCATTTCTCAGAAACTGTCAAAGCTATTCTCTTCAAATTCAGAATACTTGTTCACTATCAAAATGTGACACCATTTCTAAAGGACAGATAACCCTCAAATTTATTAGCTCCACTTTTCAAAGAAAAAAAGGAGGAGCTATTGTCATGACCTTCTCATTGGCATTGGAACCCTCGGATTTATTTTTGCAAAGTTATGCCCAATTTTTGACTTAGAATTTCTTGGTTAACCTTTTTTTGTTAATAATCCATTTCTCAAAAAGTGTCAAAGATATTTTCCCTTCAAACTTGGAATACTTGATCACATCAGCAAGACCCCAACAAAGTTTGTTGGTACCCATGTTCCAGGGGTCAAGGCTTTTCGCTTGGGCCACTTGTTTGACTTAGCTTATAATTTATTATCCAGCTCTGAGAAAAGAGGGCTGTGCTGTCCACGGACAGGTCTTGTTATACTTATTTCATATTTAAGTAAAATGTTAATCTGACATTTGTCTAGAAATTAAGATAGTAGTGCAACAGTCTTTGCACATGTATATTCATTGTTTTTTCAATCAAATCCTTAAATTATTTCAAGGCTGCAAAACCTGGAGATTTCTTTTAATGCACCCACTCGGGGGTGGGTGGGGGGTGGGGGCATTTAGATTTGCCCATGTTCGTCCGTCAGTCCATCCGTCCATCCCAAAAGGTTGTGTCGCCTGTAGCTCCAAAAGCACTGGAGCTAGAGTCAAGAAACTTTATAGGAATGTTGATCAGCATGTGAGGTTGTGCACCTGGGGTTTCCCGTATAGATTTATTCGGAATTGTTAGAGTAATGGCCCCTTACATACTCAAAATTTGCAATTTTCAACTTGTGTCACCTGTACCTGCGATAGCGCTGCACCTACAGTCAAGAAACTTTACAGGAATGTTGATCAGCATGTTAATTTGTGCACCAAGGGTTTCCCGTATAGATTTATTCAGAATTGTTAGAGTTATGGCCCCTTACATACTCAAAATCTGGAATTTTCAACTTGTTTTGCCTGTAACCTGAAAAGCGCTGGAGCTAGAGTCACCCAGTTCTGAGCAGGGTTGACATACTGTGTCTGACTGAAGCAAATGTCTATGAGAATCAAGTACAGTACCATCAACGTGTTGGGTGGAGCTTGACATGTTTGCCTATGTCATGGGAAGACAACTGCCATGGTTTGTTGTTCTACACACGAGATAAGTTGCCAGTGACAACTTTCAGTGTTTCACATCAACCTAGTATGGAACAAGTGTCAGTTACCATCTCATCAGAGCTCTGTCCAAGGTCATTCTGTCTTCTCTATAGATCTCCACCCTCGAACATAACAGACTTTATTAATGATCTAACACATATTGCAGACCAAACTTCTGCAGATGTACTGCTTGGAGATTTCAGCTTAGCTTTTAATTCTACAAATTATACAAGACTGTCACAGAAATTGAATAACTATTCCCAGTGTGTGCAGCTCCCAACTCACAGAGGTGGTTCTACACTTGACCTTGTTTACATACAGAATAATATTCTACAACCCAAATTATCCTGCTTGTCAACCTACTTCTCAGACCACTAGCATTGTTGCCCTACAGTTTGATACCTTAACAATTTTCCTTCTTCTTAGTGAGTTTAACGCTGTTCGAATGGTCAAATTTCAAACTCAGTTTGATTGAGCATGTTCATGGACAGTTATGGAAAATGCAAGTTACCATCCATGCCTGTTAGCACCAGCTTAAGAAGAATTCAACATTTAAGTATGGAAATGGTGAAATTTTGTTCCAACAATTGCTTAAAATTGTTTACTATTTAGATGACAATGTACATTTTATAAACAGCCTGACTTACAGAACATATGACTTAAGAACTTAGTACAAATTAGACATGAGAACACCTGTTTACCATCTGCAAACTCCAAGAATGTCCAATCTATGCATACAGAATTGTGAAGGATAATATTCATCCATTGGTCACTAGTGTTGGAGACAGTATTTTGAGTCTTCAAACCACAACAGGTTTCTTATAGTTGTCATTTTGTTCAACCAATCTTATTAATGATTCAGCGTGTATGACTGTCTCGTGGCCATATTGCTAGCTATATGAGTAGCTAGGTTGAGTGGGGGCATCTGTGTCCTATGGATACATTTCTAGTTAGTTATAGCTTTATTTATGTTTAAACACAAGTTAACAACCAATTTCATATCAGTTCATTTTGATGTAAATCACTTTAATTAATTGAGATAAAAGTAGAATATATTAAGTAATCTTTTGAAGTGTTATCCTTGCTTGGATAATATCTGAAGTGATGAAACATTACCTCTGTATTGTCATAAAATAAAATAATCTGTGACCAATTAATTTTTTATGCCCCCAAAGGGAGGCATATTGTTTTTGAATTTTCCGTCCGTCCATCAGTCCGTCCGAAAAACTTTAACATTGGCAATAACTTTCTTATTAGTAAGTGGATTTACTTCATACTTGGACATAACACCCCTTTGGACAAGATCTTTACACTGATCTATAATTATTTGACCTTGACCCCTGATTGACCTTCACCTTGAAGATGCAATTGTTTTAAAAACTTTAACATTGGCAATACTTCTTTATTAGTTAGTGGATTTACTTCTTACTTGGACACAACACCCCTTTGGACAAGGCCTTTTCACTGACATATATTCGTTTGACCTTGACCCCTGAATGACCTTCATCTTGAAGATCCGATTGTCCAAAAACTTTAAAATTGGCCATAACTTCCTTATTAGTAAGTGGATTTGCTTCATACTTGGACTCAACACCCATTTGTACAAGACCTTCCCGCTGACCTGTAATTATCTGACTTGACCCCTGAATATCCAATCGTTCAGAAACTATTATTTGGCCATAATTTCAAAATTAGTAAGTGGATATACTTCATACTTAAACACAACACCACTTTGGACAAGATCATCTCACTGTCCTGTATTTATTTGACCTTGACCCCTGAATGACCTTCACCTTAAAGATCCAGTTGTCTAGAAATTTTCACATTGCCTATAACTTCCTTATTAGTAAGTGGATTTACTTCATACTTGGACACAACCCCCTTTGGATAAGACCTTCCCACTGACCTATATTTATTTGACCTTAACGCCTGAATGACTGGTTCTCTGATCAAAGGTCAAAACACCACTTTCGGGGGCATTGTTATCTTACAGTGACAGTTCTTGTTAGAAAAGACATCCGTATGTTGCCAAAATGAGTCACACATTTTTTGCTTCTTCATACGTATAGTTCAGTCATGGTAAAGTACATAACCAGTTGTAATTATTTACCATAGAAGCTTCATTAATTCAGATTCAGTTATGACTATTAATTTGGTTGACAGGGGTATTGAAACATTTGTAATTAAGTCAACCTATGGTCATATAAAAAATGGTACTGGACATAAGATTTCATAAAGACGTTTCAGAGATTTTCAGAATTTTTTAAATTTTATAAATTAAAATTTTGTATTATCTCTGGAATATTCAAATGAAAATGAAACCTAAAGTAAAAAAACTGAAACTGTTTTATTAAACGCCTTATATTACACACAGTGTATTCACTAGCATTGTACATTAGATAGAAATCCAGCAATAAAATATATACATAGATAAATTAAAAAAATAAATAGTGCATCAAATGGCAACACTGCAAAATTATTATGATGTAGTACTAATAAAGAAAAAATTCAAACAATAATGCAAACAATGTTTTTTCTCATATTATCAAAAAAACATTCATTATGATAACAAAATTGTCACTTTTGCAAAGTATAAATACCTCTTTAAACAGTCTAAGATATGAAAATCACACAAGTCCATGTATTTGCATTGACAGAAAATATTTAAAAGCATGTAATATGTCAATACACTGCTAAGTATAGACTATATATCCAGTTTTTCCATGTCCTTAGTTAAGAATAATTTTTCAAATAATCTTAATAATCTAAAGAACTAGTCAGAATGTTTTATGTTACAATCAGATTTATGTTACTCTGGATTGTTTTTCCACATAAAAACTCAACATGGCATATTGTTCAACAGTAAATAACAACTGTGATCATTAATCAGATATTCTCTTGAAATCATATATTCAATGTTATATTCGTAATAATAGTGATCGAATGCCAACAGTTAGTAATAGAAATAATAATATTTCATTGACATGAGTGCAAGGTCTGTTTGCACATGCAGCAGGGAGTCATGGATATTTTGATAATGGAAAGCAATTAGATTTGTTTGTTTTACATATGATATGGCAATCACAGGATAGTTGCCTATTCACTGCTTACAGCCAAGCATGAGTGGGACTATCAAAGCAACAGTTGCATGATGTCAGGGGAAGTAATTTTAGGGACAACTGTGCATATTGGTGTTTTTCACTCAGCAAATTTAAGTATCCACAATAATATACATCTGCTGCAGGGTTCTGTGATCTTTGGCACAAAGAAAGTGTTTTATGTAGTTTTTTTCTTTGATGTGAAGAATGTAAACAATGTCACTGTTCCATTAGCCTCAGCCACAGCAAGATTTCTTGACTGTTTGTTGTAGCAAAGATGTGTAATGTTCTTAGAAGTTGACTGTAAGATTATTCTTGATTTTTTGCCATGCTTGTTAATTTGAATGACATTCTTTCCACAGGCCACATACACATTGTTGTCTTCATCACATGTTAATCCTGTTAGGAGTTTGAGTGAGTCACGATTGAAGGTGTAGATAACTTCACCTTGGAGGTCAAGGGCAATAACTGTGTTGGCCTTTTCATCAGATACAAACAAAATGTCATTGTTAAAATTTGAAGCCATTTGTGCAGGCTGCTGAAAAAGTGGTTTCCCTTTTGAGTCATAGTATATCTGCTTCTTGATGTTCCCACTGAAATCCACGTACTGAACTTGCCAGTCAGGGAGAGAGAATCCTGTCCTTATGTATAAACAGATTGCTAGGCCATTACCAAAGGGAACCACTCCATAACACTGGCCATTAACAGTAAATGCTTCTTTGTAAAAAACACTTTCTTTTTCATCACAGTACACCAGACAAATATGATTTGAACCCTTGTGTACAAAATACTTGATGATTTTTTTATTAGCAGAGCTAATAGCTTCCTTATAATTTGTCATTTTTTGTATTTTCACACATCTTGCCTTTTCTGTGATGTACTGTAGTTCATAAATTTTTCGGTCATACCATAATATAAGATATGTATGTTTTCCCTCACAGAACAATAAAAGTAAAAAAATTGTATGATATGTATTGTAATTTTTTGTGCAGTAAGAACATTCTGGTAACTGTTGTTGAAGCAAAGGTATTAATGGCAAACCAAACAATGGTTTTCTTCTAGTTACATTTTCAAACTCATCTTTTCCTACAATCTTGTGATTCTGACTAAGAGAAATTTTTTCATGGTGTTTACAACACTTGAAACACATGTAGTGTTCACAAACACTGCAGTACCCGACTGCTTCTTTTTCTATGCTCAGGTCACAAATATCACATGCTTGATCAAACATTTCAGCTGAACTTAAATCCACTGTATTGAAATTTGTTAGTTTTTCAGTAAATTTAGTAGTTGTTTGTGACCCACATTCTACTGTTAGTTTTCTTGAGAAAATGTAAACTATTCTGCTGATTAACAGTCCCATGTTAATTTTCACTTTTTCTGCCTGATTTTTCACAAAGGCTTTTTATTAAATAAATAGTTTTTAACACACAGCAGCTCAGGTGTAATAGTCGTTTAACAATTTTACATGATATCAAATATCCAACACCGTACTGTAATTATTTAAGTAACATTCCTTTTCACCACACAAAATATTCAGAAATTTTCCTTGTACTGCAAGGAAGTTAAGTTTATTTCAAGATAACACAGAATATTGATCTCATGATCTTATCTGATAAAGGTTTAACACTCCTAGTAGACTTTATTTAATGTGTCTTTGAGATGTAACTTCTTGCATGTTTTAAAGTTTTGCAACCTAATTAGATAATCTTGAGATTTCAAGGTTTTTTCATTATACATATTTGTTAGAAATAAGAATGACTTTTGAGACAATATTTGAATACTCGATTTTGCATATTGGAATATAATCAAGTATTTGTAATTGACACACTAAGTATACTATCTAAATCTTAATGTGCAAATTTTCACACATTAGGAGATATAGTTTTCTTTTTGATCATGCATGAAAGACATAATTTCATTTGAGTAAAAAATCTTTATTACACTATTATTTTATTCCAGTCATGAGTTGCACAAGTCTAAGTCCCAAGTATGTTCATGATGCATATTTTCTACAAATATATTTCAGGTTAAAAAAATGTTCTACCTTTTAAAATATTACAAAAGATTGTCCATTAAGATTATTTTTTATTTTATGCCTACCAATGAAATATAAGGAAATATCAGTGAGATAAAAGTGATAATACACTGTTTTGAATCAGTTAATTACCATTTTGATAATACATGTTTTGGGCCCGAACTACTTTTTTACCTGATTCAGCCAAGAACCACACTGCTCCAATGATTGCAGGAAATAGTGAATCTGGTCCTGCACCAAGAGGATTTTTCATGAACAGTCACTTTCATGGAAATGTTACTTTCAATTTCAATACCTCTAAAACTGCAACCCAGCAACTATCTCAACAGGTCATAAATTCCAGTCCAAAAGCTGGCCTGCTTGATGAAACTTCAGGAATTTCCCCACCACGTAAATACAAGAGAATCCGCTGTATTTCAGACAGTGACAGCGAGTGAAATTTATTTACCTTGTTAAATCCAGTTATAATATTGAATTCCTAGTTGTGAACAATGATGCAATTCGCCATAAATTATTTAAAATGTCTGATTTGTTTACATAACTCACATGGACAATATCCAATATGGCCGACTTTCAATTCAATTGATTGAATATTGAATATTGAGTATTAATCCGCTTTTATAATTAAAGTATGTATGGCAAAAATTCAATAAATATTGATAAACTGTGTAGACAAAAATAAATGTTATTTGATGAAAGTGTATTCAGTTTATTTCAGCAGAAATAAAGTTATCATATGTACAGTACGTGCCAGGAGGAACTCTCGTTTTCCTCGAGGTCGTCGCGGACTACCCATTCCTTAAAACGCGACCAAATCCGCCGCATTTCGAGGACGACCGCCGCGGACATGGTCACCAAATATCGCGGCGGACGTCCGCGAAATGGTTCCGCGAACTTTTTCACAGGTAAGAATTGACGTATCGAGGCTCACAAAGTTCCTGATTACACGCATTTCGGCGAATTTTACACTTTAAAATATCATTTAAATGTATAAAACTCTCATTCTGATGCATTTGTTTACGAATGCTCGTATTTGTTAACGAAAGGAATGACAATTCAAAACCGAAAGTATAGATTGTTTCTCGGAACAGCTGACCCTATTTTCAGAAAATAAATGGACTGGTTTTCGATTTACACGTGTTAAAACTGCTTTCCTATATTTAAAGAAAACATACAATATGTAAACCCTACTGCGACATCTGTATCTTCTATGCGCTTGACAAAATTATTGATCGATTTGCTATACAATAACGAGCGTTTTCAACGACTGAAGTTCACATAAACCTACACAGCAAATGTATGAGAATTTTGGTTTTAATTTTACCAAATGTCACATAATTGGCAGACGTAAAATGCACAGTTTCATTACGACCATTTCAATAAATGTTCAGCTTATCCAGGTGAGTTATGACTCTAATTATTTTCGCGCTGGTCGTCAAATATCGCCGAGATATTTCGCGATGTCGAGACATCGAGGAAATCCGTTATTTTCCTCGATGCCGCGGCGGATATTTTTTTTTCCGCGTCCGCGAAATACAGCGGAAAATGTGAGTTCCTCCTGGCGCGTACTGTATTAGAGATTGTCTGCACTTTTTTTGTGCGCAGTAACCAAAGTACGCATTAACTGATTTGGGGCTCACCATGGGGAATTTATTGAAGGCCCTGATTAAAAATGTCATAAAAAAACCCATTTTTGACGTGTTAGCATAAAATAAAAAGAAAATTTGTTTGTTTTTTAGTGGAAGATGGGAATTTATTTCATCTCGTGAACACCATATGTTTATATTTTTACTCGTGGCTGTGCCACTCGTGAAAATATCACATACGGTGTTCACTCGATGAAATAAATTCTCATCTTCCACAAAAACAAACAAATATCCTCTATGTGTTTTGGTTGTGTTTGTTACAGTCCAGTGAACACTGGTCTGTTATTGTATAAATACAACCTCTGACTATTGCATGAGGTAATCGTTTCTTTGGCTCAGTGGTTCAAAGCAATTATGAGATTAACCACACAAACAAAACCTATTTTGGTTTTGAAGAATCTGAAATGGGAGACTACCAGTATATAGCGTTACCTTACTTCTTGTGTAATGTCCCTTTGTTATTAGGTAGTTCAAGTTAGGAAATTCTGTAAAGCTTATCTGCAGGAACTTTTAAGTTATGAATAATAGATTTTACTGTAGATTCTGTTAAAACAAACCTTACATTTCACATTTCTTATAGTACCATCATGTGCAATTTTAAGCCGCACTTTTTTTCCAGAATTCAGCAATTAATAGTCAGGAGTGCGGTACATAGGTTTAGGTTCCCAAGACATTTTTCCAGGATTTCAAAACACCGATTTTTTTAACCGCAGTGGAACTGTCGAGCACACTGGTAGACGGAATACACTGAACGAGATATTGGTGACTTCAGCACAGTTTAAACGAAAACGTTTATTTGATTGATAAAAGAAAGTACTAAATAATAAGATATTATTGAAATCTTTATGATGCTTAATGTTTTCCTGTGTAAAAATATATTTTAAGGTAATACTCAAAGTAAAACATGTATCGGTAAAATCACAGTGTCACTGTTAATTGGCAGGTTGGTCTCACCTGCCATAGAGGGTATGACACTTTGGTAAGGTGTAAAAAACTCTGAAATCATGAAGACATGTTTGAGATTCCCTTGGCATGATTGACAAAATATTGAGATGACACGATCAACTCAAATTTTATCTAAAAGCTACCACATTTTGGTGATACATATACTTCATTCTCTTGAAGTGTCTCAAAGATTACTTCTCATTCAAATTGTCCATACCTTCAAATTGTCAAATGTTCAAATTGCCATGAATCAAACATGTAATTATTCCAAAAAGAGAAATCTTTTAAATTGTGGCAGTCGATTTGATTGGACCAGAACATGCCGATTTCACCCGGTTGCTTAGTATTACATTTTGCAAGCTTTGTTAAAATTACGGCGATTCAAAATGGCGACCGACCTAAAAATAGACTGTGGCTTATACATTGTGTTAGGCCTTTTTCACCCTATTCCATTGGGGTTTTGAGGTGTGTGGCTTATTCATCAGTGCAGCTTAAAATTGCACGATGACGGTAATCAGTGATGCAAGTTTTCTCTTTAAAATGCGTATTTCAATTATAGAACATGAGTTGATCAAATTGCTGTGTTAAGTTCCACCTTGAGTAAAGCAATAGCTCTTTCATAATTAAAATTGTTTTGATTAATCTTTTTTTGTACTTTAGTTTATATTTAAGTAAAATGTTAATCTGACATCTGTCTAATTCTAGAAATTAAAATACCAGTGCAACAGTCTTGACACATGTATATTCATTGTTCTTTCTGCAAAATCTTGAGATTTTTTTCAGTCATAGCTGTACTTATGTAAGTTGGCAAATGACCATTTTCATATCAATTATGTTTTAGGTAAATCACTGAGTTAAATGAGATGAAAGTAAAATGTATAACCTTTTAAAGGCAGTATTATTCTTGCTTAGATAATATCTGAAGAGATGAAACATTACCCTTGTTTTGCCATAAGAGCGATCTATGACCACTAAATATTTAGAAAACATTACTTATCAGTATGATAGCAGAAAGGTGAGACACACATCCTTTGATTTTCATACCTTTAGGCTGTGATAAGACATTCAATTTTATAGAGACATTTCAGAGATTTTAAGAAATTTTCAAGTTTGATAAATTGAGATTTTGTACCATTTCTGAAATATACAGATGAAAATGAAACTTAAATTAAAAAACTGAAACTGAATAATATAGAAAATACATTGTTGGTGCTTAGATGGAGAAGGTTTATACGGTGAGTGAGAAAGCATATCTTGGAAAGCTTTAGCGAGCCAAAATTTGCTTTCGCAGCAAACCGGATAAACCATGTCCGTGTCGGCACCAACTATGTATTCGATTTATCCTATTTCTACAACAAAAGTAGTCGCACAATTCCATTTACCCAGATTTGAAACAACTTCAGGGCCTCAGTTGGACAGCCTTACAACCTCTGCAATACAGACACGCCAGTTAAAAAGTCCCACAAAAACGTCATGATTTGCGCAATAAAAAATCGACAAAATACGTTTGGAATATAATATATCACTTTTATTCATAACGGTGTCTCCCTTTGTGTAATAAACACAACAGTATAGTGTCAGTATTTGTAACAAGTGCACTACCGCATGTAGGAATACAAAATTATAAAAATAAAGCTAACCACTTGACTTACTGACAGGATATCATTTAGTTTATCCAGTCACCCCTTTATTAGGTCTGGAAATGTTGTAGAAACAGGATAAATAATTATAAACATAGACAAATTTAAGGGTAAAATATACAATGCATCAAATGGCAACACTGCAAAATTATTATCATATAGTACTGATAAATAAATGATGTTGTAAATAGTCAGTTACAGACGAGGAACTCTTATGAGTTCAAGTCTTATGTAAATAAAATTCTGTTCTTTTCTGTTCTGTTCTGTCTGATAAATAAAAATCCAAACAATAATGCAAACAACATTTTTTCTTACAATTATCAAAAATACATTCATTATAATAACAAAATGGTGACTTTAGTAAAGTAAAACTATGCACATCTTTAAACTGTCTGAGATATGAATATCACACAAATCCATGTATTTGCATTGACTCAAAATATTTTAAAGCTTTATCAACTTTATCAACTTTATTCATATGTGATATGTAGGCCTCCGACCCGAATGTCAGACAAAATCCCCTTCGGACAAAATCCCCTTCATGTATTTTTGTATATCTGGACATAATCCCCTCCATGGGTGGACATAATCCCCTTCATGTGTGAAATTTTGAAGTGGACAAAATCCCCTCAATAAAATTGCTACCTAGGACAAAATCCCCCTCGGATGAATTTTCTGTTTATAAAGTGGGTATGAGAGCGACATACTGCATTATGCTGTGTGGTGATTGCTAGTACTTTATTCGGGAATATTGGTTTCAACATCAGTTCTATACTGCTAAGGCCTATGCTAGATGGACAGCGTTGCACAATTCATTTCTTCCTCACCATCTTTCAGAATTTATAGACGAGTTGTAATAGTGTTCTTCTTTTTCCGTAACGGGAGTTTTGAGGTCCCTTGGAAAGGGTTTTCGGCCCTGGCTTGCCTAATCAAATATATTTGTCATCCAGTTGATAATTTACCACAATTATAATGAACACTTCTAAACTAATTAAATTGTTTTTAATGATAATTTGGTTGATAATTGATCTGAACAAAAAAAATATGTCTTATCAAGCTTACATAATTATAAAGGTTAACTTGATACATAATTATAAATAAAAAACAAAAGTTCATTATTCATCAATTTTTATGGAGCATAATAATACATTAGAAACCTATGAAACAAGGGGATTTTGTCCGGGTAGGTAAGGGGATTTTGTCCAGCCTTGCAAAAACATGAAGGGGATTATGTCCACCCATGGAGGGGATTTTGTCAGGGTATGCGAAGGGGATTTTGTCCGAAGGGGATTATGTCAGTACACCCTCCGGCCCATACACAATACAAACATTTACAAATACACGTGACAACAACAGTATGTGCTAGTGAACATTTAAAGCTTGATAACTTCTTCAGTTGTATATACTTAAGTAATCTGTTCTTCTTTTCATTGAATAATATATATACATTGCTAAATTTCTAACAACATTTTCCCTTCTAGCTACCAATAGTTGACAAAATTTTATATCATATGGAGAACAAATGTATTCTGAAGGAATATATTTATCACGTTGATCCTTACATAATGGACATAAAAGTATAAATTGTATTTCATCATCTGATATGCTTTCACAATAGAGACAAAATCTGTATTCCCATGGAATGCTATAGTTTCTACCTGGTTCTATCATAAGGCCATGAGACGAACTTCTAAAAATACATAGAGAGGTTCTGAATTTAGTGCAATGAAAATACATGTCACATATGATTCAACACCAAAGTTGAGTTTAAAATTCTTATATAAATGTACCTTTACATTGGTATGGCACTGTTCTCTCCATATCTGCATATATTGGTCTTTTAATCTCTGTTCATACATTTTCAAAAACAACATTGGGTTGTTTAAATTCTGAGATTCCCAAATGTAACCAAAACCGTTACTATACAAATTTTTACGAACAAGTGTCAACCAATTAACATATCCAATGGAATCATAATACACTAGCATATTATAACATAATTTGATATATCTTTGCGTATGGCTATTAAGTAGACGCAACCAATATTTTATGGCCCTTTTCTGTGCAAAAATGTACATAGGATATCTTCCAAGATCTCCTAACACAGCGCTATTACATGCTTTAGGACTTACATTCATATAACGTTTACATACATATATATATATATGGAGTTTTTCACAACATTGTTTATTTTGCAGACCCCAAATTTCAGCACCATATAACATTATACTAGTAATTTTAGAATCGAAGACCTTAAAGAGGCTGTACTCCAGATTTGACATAAATGAGTTTTTTCATAAATTATATATTTAGATGCCGTGAGATTATAACAACATAATATTTTACTTCAAAACTGATTATAAAAGTCAAAATAGAATAAAAAAAATATTTTCGCTCCAGCCTGATTTGAACTCTGGACCCTCATGTTAACAAAATATTTCTGACGCTTTTACTGTCACCACCATCGCCGCATGTGATATTACAGATATTTACTTTAAATCTTATACGATATAGTTATACCGTTGCGTTACGGTATAGCACTTTGAAAGGGAAAAAAATCAATTTATAATGAAATTATTTGACTTATTTTTTGTCAGTAAGTTATTTTTGAAGCATTAGTCATAAATATTACAAGAAATTTATAATACAAGAAAACTTTCTTTTTCTTGTCATCTGGAGCACAGCCCCTTTAAAAATATTTTGTATGGTATAAAGCATGTTATATGTCAATACACTGCTAACTATAGACTATATATCCAGTTTTTCCATGTCCTTAGTTAAGAATAATTTTTCAAATAATCTTAAAAATCTAAAGAAGTAGTCAGAGTGTTTTATGTTACAATCAGATTTATGTTATCCTGGATTGTTTTTCCACAGTAAAACACAACATAGCATATTGTTCAACAGTAAATAACAACTGTGATCATTAATCAGATATTTACTTGAAATCACATATTCAATGTTATATTCGTAATAATAGTGATTGAATGCCAACAGTTGGTGATTGTAACAATAATATTTCATTGACATGAGTGCAAGGTCTGTTTGCACATGCAGCAAAGAGTCATGGATATTTTAATAATGGAAAGCAATTTGATCTATTTGATTGTTTTACATGTGATAAGGCAATCAAAGGATAGTTACTTCAGGGGAAGTAATTATAGGGACAACTCTGCATATTGGTATTTTCACTCAGCAGCTTCTAATATCAACAATAATATTCATCTGCTGCAGTGTTCTGTGATCTTTGCTGCAAAGCTAGTGTTTTGTATAGTTTTTATTTTTACTAGTATATGAAGAATGTAAACAATGTCACTGTTCCATTAGCCTCAGTCACAGCAAGATTTCTTGACTGTTTGTTGTAGCAAAGATGTCTAATGTTTTTAGAATTTGACTCTAAGATTATTCTTGATTTTTTGCCATGTTTGTCAATTTGAATGACATTATTTCCACAGGCCACATACACATTGTTGTCATCATCACATGTTAATCCTGTTGGGAGTTTGAGTGAGTCATGTTTGAAGGTATAGATAACTTGGCCTCTGAGGTCAAGGGCAATAACTTTAATGGCCTTTGCATCAGATACAAATAAAATGTCATTGTTAAAACTTGAAGCCATTTGGACAGGATGCTGAAAAAGTGGTTTCCCTTCTGAGTTGTAGTATATCCGCTTCTGGATGTATCCACTGAAATCCACATACTGAACTTGCCAGTCAGGGAGATAGAATCCTGTCCTAACGTATAAACAGATTGCTTGGCCATTACCAAAGGGGACCACTCCGTAACACTTACCATTAACAGTAAATGGTTTATTGTAAAAAACAGTTATTTTCATCATGATAATACATTACGTAAATATTCTTTGAATTCTTTGGTGCAAAATATTTGATGAATCTTGTATTAGCAGAGCAAGTAACTTTCTCATTATGCGTTATATCCTGTTTTTTCTCACAGTTTGCCTTTTCTGAAATGTACCCAATTGAAAATCCAGAATTTAAATATGATATAAAATACATATCTTTTCCTTCACAAAAAAGTGAAACTAAATCAGTATTTCCAAAAAAGTCATTTTCAGAGAGTAAAGGTATTAATGGAAAATCAAACAACGGTTTTCGACTAGTTACATTTTCAAACTCTTCTTTTCCTACAATCTTGTGATTCTGACTAAGAGAAATTTTTTCATGGTGTTTACAACACTTGAAACACATGTAGTGTTCACAAACACTGCAGTACCCGACGGCTTCTTTTTTTATGCTCAGGTCACAAATATCACATGCTTGATCAAACATTTCAGCTGAATTTAAATCCACTGTATTGAAATTTTTTAGTTTTTCAGTAAATTTAGTAGTTGTTTGTGATCCACATTCTGCTGTGGTTTTGATCATTTTTGTTGAAAGAGTCTGAGTTCCTACAGTTAACATTCTTGAGAAAATACAAACTATTCTGTTTATTAACAGTCTTATGTTAATTGTCACTTTTTTCCATCTGATTTTTCTAGGGATGGCAACGAATACCAAAATCAATACTCGAGTACTCGGTCATTTTTCCGATCGAGTACTCGGTTACTCGGATGATTTCCAATGATCTTCAAAATTTTAACACAATATTAACACCGTCTGCATGCTACTTTCGTTTTCTATTTAAATTCATAGATGTGTAACTATAAATAGGACTGCAAGGGAGGTAACTTAGAATAACCAATAAACAAATGAAATCAACATTATATTTTATAACGTTTTAATTAATGCAATATCAAGTTTAAAACGTGTATAACAGTTCATATATATTTTTTTCTTCTTGAAATTATATAGACTGGTCTGATTTCAGAAGGATGCTTGAAGCTTAAATGATTTAACATGTTTGTAGTTCCACCAGTATACGTTATTTCACAGCTACATAATACTATGAACATTTAATAGTCTTGCTATCAGCACAGCGTTTGAAATATTTCCAAGCATTAAATTTTGCAGGCGGCACTTTGACTCCTGAAATTTTGATATCTTATTCTAAACAAAAACTTTATCAATATATAAAAAGTTAATGATATTTCTGGATTTATATGCGTAAAGAAGAAAAGGGAGTTACTCTCCTTTATTGAGTAAAGAAAAACAAACGTTTAATCGGGTCTAATTACTACCTTTAATCTAGCATTCATAATAGCAATCCGGCCATTTGCTGTTTTCAAAACATATACCTTAAAACAAGTTTCGGCTACAAACTCTTACACAATTTAAGGTAATTACATATTATAAGAGGCCGAATGACATAAGCGACACAGGTGTTCAATCCCATGCGCGTGTCAAACTGTTGATCGCCTCGTTAAATTAACGATATTATTTTCGCACCTCTGCAACGATGTTTTGATTGCATTTAAAAAGTATTTATGAAGATACATGTACATGTCCAAATTTCTGAACTGATTGGATACACCAACCTTTCTAAATCGCAAAAAAAATAGAAATTATATATTTTTGCCGAGTAATCGAATATTAATTTTGTTAACCGATATTCGGACGTTCGATCGAGTACTCGGTTAACCGGTTACTCGTTGCCATCCCTAGATTTTTCACAAAGCCCTTTTTTCTAGCTTTTTTAACATACTACAGCTCTGATGTAACAGTCTTGTAATGATATAACATGATATGAAATATCCAACACTGTGCTGTGAATATTTAAGTAACTTTTCTTTCATCTCTGGAAAGATTCCAAAATTTTTGCAGGGAATTTAAGTTTATTTTAAAAGATGAAATGATCTCATATGATAAAAGTTTCACACTCCAAGCAGATTTTATTTAATATAGCATTGAAATGCAAGTATTGAATTTAAAAAAAAGTTTTGCGGCCTAGTTAGATAGTCCTGAGCATTTCAAAGAAGGTTGTTTATTTTTCATTTTGACAAATGAATCTCATTATATATCTTTTATAGATGAGTTTTGCAGCCTAGTTAGATAGTCTAGAACATTTCAAAGAAGATTGTATGCTTTGTATTTTGAAAAAGAAATATCAATATATACTTCTATTACAGATTGGATCAACTGTTGAATCAGTATTTGAACTGTATTTGAATATAGTAAAATATTTGCTCAATTGACAGAGTCTAAGTGTTCAGCCCCCATTGTTGACATGTAAAACAGATGAGCACTGGTGCCTCTCTGCGGAGCTCTTGTTAACACTTACATGATCTTTATCTTGGTTATCTATAGGTCAGGTTTGAAACTGGGTCATGTGGGGTTAAAATCTAGGTCACCAGGCCCAATCAAAGGAAAACCTTGTTAACACTCTAGAGACCACATTTCTGTCAAGTCTTAATGAAAATTGCTCAGATTGTTTGCCTTGATATATCTGAGAGGATTCGGAATAGTGTAGGATCAGAAACAAGGTCACCAGGCTAAATCAAAGGAAAACTTTGTAAAAGTCTACAGGCCAAATTTTAAATGCAGATATCATTATTTTTTATCAAAATGTTTGTCTTGGTGATTTCTAGGTTGAGTTTGAATATGATCCATCTGGGGTCAGAAACTTAGGTCAGTGGCTTAAATCCAACGAAAAACTTGTTAACTCTCCACAGGCCCTATTTTCAGTCACATTGATTGTGTTGTTTCTAGGTTATGTTTGAATATGAGTCACCTGGGATTGAAAAAACAAGGTCACTGGCTTAAATCAAACAAAAACATTGACAACACTCTTGAATTTACATTTTAAAGTCAGTCATCATATTTTTTTTTCATAAAAAATATTCGTGTTGATTATTTCTAGGTCAGATTTGAATATGGGTCATCTGCTGTTAAAAACTAGGTCACTGGCTTAGATCAAACAAAAACCTTGATAACACTCTAGAAGCCATATTTTGAATTCAGACATCATGATTTTCAGTCAAAGTGTTTCTCTTGGTGAATTTTGAGTTTGGGTCATCTCAGGTCAAAATTAGGTCACTGGGTTTTATCAAAGGAAAATATGGATAATCTTCTTGTCAGAAACTGTATGCATTAGAGATTAGATGTTTTGTATGTACCATTCTCTAGTGAACATCTACAAATTTTGTTGAAATTATGTCCCTTGGATTAAAATCGGCCCCAACACGGGGATTCTTTTTGTGTAGAAAATTTAAATATTCTTCTCAAAAAGCATAAGCTCTAACCCTTAGGTACCAGTATTTGGTATGTACCATTGTATAGTAGACCTCTACCAAGACTGTACAAATTATTTCAGAATTGACCCTGATCACTTGTTTTATATTGAATTGTGTTAGAAAACTTTGAAAGTCTTCTTATCAAAAACTGTTTGCCCTAGAGCTTAGATATTTTGTATGTAGCATTATCTTATGGATATGTACCAAGTTTCTTCAAATTTTATCCCTTGGGTCGAAATTGACTCTGCCAAGGGGGTCCTATTTGTATAAGATAAAAGATCTTCAAAAATTCAATTCAGAAACTGTAATTTTACTTCCATTATTTTACTTTTAATTTTACGTTTGCTCAACAGCAGACCCACAGCCAAAGTACTCATGTGAGTGGACTAGGACCATCATGGCCCTCTTGTTAATAAAATTTCTTAAGCACTGTCAAAATAGAACTATGCTAACAGAAATATATTTGAGCCAGCTTAAGAACTTTTCTCTCAAAAAGTTATAAACAAAAATTGCTTTGAATATAGTATAATATTATTATCCAAAATATTATCAGACTAGTCAAAAGTTGTGCCACTTTCAATATAAGTGACAACAATTGTGTGGTAAATTTTATTTAATCAGTACATATCACATCCAGGGAAACAAAGTTGCTTTTTGTTTATGGGGAGGGGTGGAAGGTACTCCTGTTAATCAGCAAGCTAATTGATCAGTTGACCTTTTGCCAATATAACTCAGTAGGCTTGTGTTACTATATTTTAAAGTCTATATGATATTTAAAATAGTCTTTGCTTATGTAGCCACATTACAGAACTTAGAGTTTCTTGGTAAATCTCTTATGTATCTGCAGTTGTTATCATGATTTAATTAACACTAATTCATGGTCATTCACAAAAATTGGTTTTAACTACCTTCACCCCCCCCCACTCCAAAAATAAATAAAGAAAAGAAGAAAGAAAAGAAAAAGGTCTCTAAGAATGTTCTCCTATATTTATTGAATACATATCAATATTTTCAGGATAATTTGCAAAATCTGGAGGCTGAGCAGTACCAGCTTCTTCTACCAATGTTTCAGCCAGTATACTTGGGCTTGATAGAAAACCTTCTGATCAAAGTACAGTTTCCACCTGATGAAGTCTATGATACATGGTCTGCAGGTATATATTTTCTGATCTGAGTCTTTATGTCAGCAGTATAAGGTCCTTCTGGCCCTTCGGTCTTTTTCTTTACATTTCAAGAGATATTGAAATAAATATCACAAGAGTAGGTATAACTGTATGACTGTGTATGTGTTTCAGGAATGTATAGAATAAAGTTTATTTTACTATATATGTCATATAATTTTAAGTACCATAGCTGACATGTAGGACCACAAACCACTGTTGTCTGTTTATGATAATACATATTTAGATGTGCATGTTTTATTCTGCAAGCCCCAGGTGTTTCACTTTGTGTTTGTTCTAAATGCTTTATTTCATTTTTTTCAGAGGAGAAAGAACAGTTTCGATGCTACAGGCAAGATATTGGTGATACAATGGTAAATATTATAGCATTTTTGTTCTCTGGTATTGAAGACATTTCTTCTTTGATTTCTGTTTTAATTGTGTAGCATGTTAAGATTCTTATTTTTGGTTGTAAATAAGTAATATGACCTATAACAGTGACACATATAGTGGTTAAATATGGTCAACTTTAATCTCTCTACCCTTAAACTTATCTGAAGTTACATTGTTTGTAAAACCAAACAGATTTTGAAGTAAGAAAAATGATGAGTTCAAGTTTTATAAATAAATACTTTACAGTTTTTATAGACAACTTTCAACTTTTTTCCAATGATGCTTGTTTTATAATATTAGAAACTTTTGATAAACTTTAAGTATCTTAAATATATAGTTAAATTCAGTAAAATGGTGATAAACTTCATATAACTGTATAGAGATATTGTTGTTTCTTGTTACAGATGTATGCATACAGTATATTGAGGGAGCCACTACTGGGATATCTCTGTAATGCTTTAGCTTCTCTAGTAAAAACAGACAAAGAACTCAGCGTTAGATGGGAGGTAAGAATTGTTTGTCTTTATTCCTCTTGGAAAGATTAAATGAGAGGTTAGTATGGTTTGTCTCGATTCTTCTTGCAAACATTAGATGGGAGGTCAGTATGGTTTGTCTCGATTCTTCTTGCAAACATTAGATGGGAGGTTAGTATGGTTTGTCTCGATTCCTCTTGCAAACATTAGATGGGAGGTCAGTATGGTTTGTCTCAATTCTTCTTGCAAACATTAGATGGGAGGTCAGTATGGTTTGTCTCGATTCTTCTTGCAAACATTAGATGGGAGGTTAGAATGGTTTGTCTCGATTCCTCTTGCAAACATTAGATGGGAGGTCAGTATGGTTTGTCTCAATTCTTCTTGCAAACATTAGATGGGAGGTTAGTATGGTTTGTCTCGATTATTCTTGCAAACATTAGATGGGAGGTCAGTATGGTTTTTCTCGATTCCTCTTGCAAACATTAGATGGGAGGTTAGTATGGTTTGTCTCGATTTTTCTTGCAAAGATTAGATGGGAGGTCAGTATGGTTTGTCTTGTTTCCTCTTGCAAACATTAGATGGGAGGTAAGAATTGTTTGTCTCTATTCCTCTTGCAAAGATTTAATGGGAGGTTAGTATATAGTATTAGATAGTTAGTATATATCTTGCAAATATTTAATGGGAGTTAGTTGTATCTTCTTGCAAACATTACATGGGAGGTAAGAATAGTTTATCTCGTTTCTTCTTGCATTTGATTATGTTTTTGCCAACAGAGTACATGAATCCTTTTTATTGTATAGAGCTGTAGTTTTACAACTTGAAGAGATCTTTGTTTTAAGTCATAAAATAAAATAACATAATGAAGAATGTTTGAGAGATGGATGGTAGAGAATTTTTCAGTCATTGATTCATAACTACTGAAAGATGTGTATGTTGATATACATTCATATACATGTATGTACCACACAAGAACAACAGTTTGCAGTGTATAACCAGTTTAGTTTATCTGCAATTACCTGTACCAAATATTATTAAGAACAGCACTTCTAATAAGTTACAAATAGATACTTTTCATATTGATTGCCAGATTCATTTATATAGGTTTTATCCATTTAAATAGAGCTAGCAATATTCATTTTTATGTACTTAGAAGAAGCCTTACTAGAAAAATGTTTATATTTCTTTCATGCAATGTTATTTTAATTACCTTGTTTCATCTGTTTCAGTTGATGGAAGCAATATTTTTCCTGTTTATGTCTGTAGCAGAGAGTGTAGATTTGGAAGAAAGCATTTACTTGCCCTCTGTTTTAGAACTCTTGCCAAAGTTACCTCTCACAAATGTTAAATTCATCTCCACAGCTCTTCAGATGCTGGGTAAGTTAATACTTTTTTATATTCCTTATCTCTCAAACTTTAACTTCTGTATAGGTAGACATTACTGAAAAATAATTTCCAACCCAAACTGATTTCTGACAGGGCACAACTTCTTATTGAATGGGTTAAACTTGTAAAACAAAGCTTAGAACTTCAGAGTTTCTTTGACAGGGTTAAAGTAATACGCATATCATGTACTGTCTCTCACATGTTGGTGGAGCCACTGACCTGCAAGCACTGGGTTGCAGATTTGAACCCAAGGATAGGAATAAATCTTTTTAACCTTTTTCAAGTTAGTCTACTTAGTTTTTGTTCTTTTCTGTGGCTTATTTGATATTTGACCAAATCTGTTCAAGGATTTTTTTGTCTTTGTTTCCATAGTTTTTTTATGCTGAAGTAAAATTTATTATTGAAATTTTTTTTCGACGGTGACAAGTGTAAGTAATAACTGTAGCGGAACTGCAGCAACTGAAGGCGCAGCGCGAAATTCCAGGTATATATAGACGTGATCTGGTTCCCTGTTACGAGCATGTGACAATAACGCTACTACTGAAGTCGGCTGCCAGTACGAATTAATCCTAGATAATTTTCGTACCTGTGATAAAACGGACATCTTCGTGAAAAAATAAAAGTAATTATTTTAATTCTAAAATAATATTTCTTATTGAAAACAAGGAACATACTTAGGACAATGTTATATAAATTTGCAATAAACCAGATACTTGTGATTATCTATTTTCAGGTTCATATGGAGAATGGATGAACTACCACCCACAGTCCTTGTCTTGTGCAATACCACTATTACTGCAGGGCCTAGGGAACCCTGAAGTTGCAATGGCAGCCACAATGGCACTTAAAGATATAATAAGAGAAACATTAGAACACATTCAACCTTTTGTACCACAGATATTACCAGCCTGTCAGGTGAGATTTGGTCTTATGTTTTTGTACTACTTCTGCCATATTTTTTCAGTAGTTAAGATGCTTACCTGAAAAAAACTTTCAGAGTGACCATAAAAGAGATTAAATATGAGATGGCCACAGTTTACAATTTCTTATAAAAGATAAGGCTAGCATGACTTTACTGAGTCAGAATTAGGTAGACAATACCATAATAATAGGAGAAAAGTGTTACAAGTTCTTATTTATTCTGGCTTATTTTGGCCTTTTCTATTCAAGCAACTTAAGCTTTTTTTGATAATTAAGAATAACAAACCCTGTTAGCATATTGGCTGCTATCTGCTTATGACATAGTCCTTTTATGGGATAAAGTTACTAGTTGAGATAGTTTACAAAGTTAGAATCATTTGTTACTGTTGATGGGCATTGAGGGTCACCTTTGGCATTGAGGGCCACCATGGACTTTAAGGGTCACCTTTAAACACTAGAGGCAGAGGGGTTAAAATTCAGTGAATTCCTATGAGGCAAACTTATATTTCTGTTAAATCACTTTCAGGCTGCTCTGGAGCGAGGGAATCTCAAGGTATGTACTTTTAGATATGATTATAAAATAGGGATGCGACCAAATGTTCAAATATTTGAATATTCATTAATCCACTGAATCAGAATATAATTATTCAAAGCTTGTATAAGAGTATTCACATTTTAGTATGAAGCAATGTGATTTTAATTTCGTCCATTAAAATGCTCATTTTAGGTGTCACAATATTTGACATTCATGATTTTCTGACAGCAGACTCATTGTATATGGATATCAAAGATTTAAATGTTATCTATCACCTTTAGGTATTTTGCACTTTTCTGGAAATGTGAATAATGTCTTATTTATTATTTCATTGGAAACTTTTCATTTATCTGTGTAATGTATTGCCAACATTCAGACAACACAATCCTTTTATAAGAAAAAAAAAATATATAAGTTTGTTTTGATAAAACTCTGTGGCATAACAAAAGGGAATAAAAATAGTTCAGACTTTTTTCCAAGTTTTGAAAATTAATTGCAGTAGATAGATTTATAGATTTTTTATTTCAAATTTTCAGTATACTTCAGCAGATTTTCCTATTTTATCTTTCCAGTCAAGGGAAAATATTCGTATAATGTCATGTATTGGCCAGGCCTTGTCTGTACTACCCTTTAGGGACATAATGGGACATCTGAACCCAGTCCTCTCACCACAGATTCAGGAGCTTGAGCATTTGTCAAAACAACAGGTCTGTAATGTAGTTGTTATTTTTATACCCCTGAAACGAAGTTTGGAGGGTATATAGGAGTTACCCAGTGGTTGGTCGGTCTGTCGGTCCGTTCCTTGTCCGGGCACAGTTATTGCCCTTTGTTTGTTTTCTTTGTCCGAGTATAACTTGAAAACTAATGTTAGAATTCAGTGCAACTTCATACAATGGTCAAGCACAATGACAGGAAGTGCAGTGTACAAGAGCAATAACTACATCCTCACTATTTGCAGAGTTATTGACCTTTGTTCGTTTTCCTTGTCTGGAGCATAACTTGAAAACTACTGGTTGGAATTCAGTGCAACTTCATACAATGGTCAAGTACAATGAGAGAAAGTGCAGTGTTCAAGAATCATAACTCCATCTTCTGTATTTGCCCTTTGTTGGTTTTCCTTGTCCAGAGCATGACTTGAAAACTCTGGTTGGAATTCAGTGCAACTTCATACAATGATCAAGCACAATGACAGGAAGTGCAGTGTACAAGAGCTATAACTCCATCTTCACTATTTGCAGAGTTATTGCCCTTTGTTGGATTTCCTTGTCTGGAGCATAACTTGAAAACTAATGGTTGGAATTCAGTGCAACTTCATACAATGATCAAGCACAATGACAGGAAGTGCATTGTACAAGAGCTATAACTCTGTCTTCACTATTTCCAAAGTTATTGCCCTTTGTTAGTTTTTACTCGTCAGGAGCATAACTTGAAAACTAATGGTTGGAATTCAGTGCAACTTCATACAGTGGTCAAGCACAATGACAGGAAATGCAGTGTACAAGAGCTATTACTCCATCTTCAGTATTTGCTCAGTTATTGCCCTCTGTTAGTTTTCCTTGTCTGGAGCATAACTTGAAAACTAATGGTTGGAATTCAGTGCAACTTCATACAATGGTCAAGCACAATGACAGGAAATGCAGTGTACAAGAACCTCAACTATCTTTAATTGCCCACAACTGTAACTCTATTTCAATTCTTTTACAAAGTATTCTATTACTAATAACTTCCTCAGTTCCGAAGCAGTCTTACTGGGGTATTAATCACATTTAGTGATAGCTCTAGTTAAGTGTAGAAAAAAAACATAATCCAACATTCTGAATGTTTTGTTACGTGTTAAATTAAAGGAAATGGTTTTATTAATATTAAGATTGATTTTGGTTATGAGATATTCAAAGCTTTCTAATGTTGTATGCAGGTACAGAATTTGTTATTATGCCCCAACTTCAAAGAAGAGGGGGTATATTGCTTTGCAATTGTCTGTCTGTCGGTTGGTCCGTAGACCAAATGGTTTCCGACCAATAACTAAAGAATGCTTAGGCCTAGGAACTTCAAACTTGATAGGATGATTGTCCATCACCAGTAGATGACCCCTATTGATTTTGGGGTCAAGGGGTCAAAGGTCAAGGTCACATTGACCTTGTAGGTAGAAACCGTTTCCGACCAATAACTAAAGAATGCTTAGGCCTAGAAACTTCAAACTTGGTAGGATGATTGTCCATCACTAGTAGATGACCCCTATTGATTTTGGGGTCAAGGGGTCAAAGGTCAAGCTCACAGGGACCTTCATCCTAAAAACGGTTTCCGATCAATAACTAGAGAACGCTTTGACCTAGGTTCACCAAACTTGGTATGCTGGTTGGTCATCACCAGTAGATGACCCCTATTGATTTTGAGGTCATTAGGTCAAAGGTCAAGCTCACAGGGACCTTCATCCTAAAAACGGTTTCTGATCAATAAATAGAGAACGCTTTGACCTAGGTTCACCAAACTTGGTATGCTGGTTGGTCATCACTAGTAGATGATCACTATTGACTTTGAGGTCATTAGGTCAAAGGTCAAGATCACAGAGACTTTCATCCTTAAAACGGTTTCCGATCAATAACTAGAGAACGCTTTGACCTAGGTTCACCAAACTTGGTATACTGGTTGGTCATCACCAGTAGATGACCCCTATTGACTTTGAGGTTATTAGGTCAAAGGTCAAGATCACAGAGACTTTCATCTTAAAAACGGTTTCCGATCAATAACTAGAGAACGCTTAGGCCTAGAAACTTCAAACTTGGTAGGATGATTGTCCATCACCAGCAGATGACCCCTATTGATTTTGGGGTCAAGGGGTCAAAGGTCAAGGTCACATTGACCTTGTAGGTAAAAAATGGTTTCCAATCAATAACTTGACAACCCATGCGCCGTTGACCCTCAAACTTCATATCTGCATTTGTCTTGGCCAGTAGATGACCCCTATTGATTTTGGGGTCAAAGGTCAAAGTCACATGTATGTCAAAACAATTCAGACCAATAACTTGGCTACCAAATGGCATCGGGTTTTGTGGACTGTGAGACTTACATTTTAGATGACATGTATATCTGGTCACTAGGTCAACAGTCAGTCACAAGAATCTGGCCACATGACTAATTGGCTGCCGATAGGGGGCATACATGTTTTACAAACATATCTTGTTTAAGATTAGTTTCCAAGAAGAAAAATAAAGCTACATTTAAAGTTGTCCAGCATTAGAGCTCTTGCAATAGTATTAGTGAGGTGTTTAAGTCACATAAACCAGCAGAAAGAACTCAGAACCTAAGATTACAGAGAGATGATTCTGACTTTGTTTTCAGCCTTCTTCATCTGTGAAAAACAGTCTTCTGGTGAAGATAAACATGCTTAGTTGGTTGTTTGCATCTCTGGATACAGACAGGGAGGCAGGTGGAGATAAGGAAACCAAATCTGAATCACAGGGACCTAAACCAGTAAGTACATCGGAGGTAGCCAAGTACAAACTAATCATCACAGGAACCTTAAATCATTAAGAACAGGTTACGATATAAAAACAAGTCAAAAGGTGATAGGGAACTAAACAAAGGGGTGGGAGAGGGGGAGGGGTGGAAGTTTAAGTCATCACAGGTTCCTAAGTACAGAGGGATAACGGACTATAAACTTGTAACAACTAAATCAGTTGTACAGGTGAAGTAACCAATACAACTAAACACAGGGACCTAAATCATTAAGTACAGGGGAGATAGGTTAATAGAAACTTATCACAGGGACCTAAATCATTAAGTACAGGGGAGATAGGTTAATAGAAACTTATCACAGGGACCTAAATCATTAAATACTGGGAAGATAGGTTAATAGAAACTTATCACAGGGACCTAAATCATTAAGTACAGGGGAGATAGGTTAATAGAAACTTATCACAGGGACCTCAATCATTAAATACAGAGGAGATAAGTAAATAGAAACGTATCACAGGGACCTAAATCATTAAGTACAGGGGAGATAGATAAATAGAAACTTATCACATTGACCTAAGTCATAAAGTTCAGGGGCGATAACTAAATAGAAACTTATCAAAGGGACCTAAATCATTAAGTACAGGGGAGATAGGTTAATAGAAACTTATCACAGGGACCTAAATCATTAAATACAGAGGAGATAGGTAAATGGAAACTTATCACAGGGACCTCAATCATTAAGTACAGGGGAGATAGATAAATAAAAACTTATCACAGGGACCTAAATCATTAAATTCAGAGGAGATAGGTAAATAGAAACTTATCAAAGGGACCTAAATCATTAAGTACAGGGGAGATAGGTTAATAGAAACTTATCACAGGGACCTAAATCATTAAGTACAGGGGAGATAAGTAAATAGAAACTTATCACAGGATCCTTAATCATTAAGTACAGAGGAGATAGATAAATAGAAACTTATCACAGGGACCTAAATCATTAAGTACAGGGGAGATAGGTTAATAGAAACTTATCACAGGGACCTAAATCATTAAGTACAGGGGAGATAAGTAAATAGAAACTTATCACAGGATCCTTAATCATTAAGTACAGAGGAGATAGATAAATAGAAACTTATCACAGGGACCTAAATCATTAAATTCAGAGGAGATAGGTTAATAGAAACTTATCAAAGGGACCTAAATCATTAAGTACAGGGGAGATAGGTTAATAGAAACTTATCACAGGGACCTTAATCATTAAATTCAGAGGAGATAGGTAAATAGAAACTTATCACAGGGACCTAAATCATTAAGTACAGGGGAGATAGGTTAATAGAAACTTATCACAGGGACCTAAATCATTAAGTACAGAGGAGATAAATAAATAGAAACTTATCACAGGGACCTAAATCATTAAATTCAGGGGCGATAACTAAATAGAAACTTATCAAAGGGACCTAAATCATTAAGTACAGGGGAGATAGGTTAATAGAAACTTATCACTGGGACCTAAATCATTAAATTCAGGGGCGATAACTAAATAGAAACTTATCAAAGGGACCTAAATCATTAAGTACAGGGGAGATAGGTTAATAGAAACTTATCACAGGGACCTAAATCATTAAATTCAGAGGAGATAGGTAAATAGAAACTTATCACAGGGACCTAAATCATTAAGTACAGGGGAGATAGGTTAATAGAAACTTATCACAGGGACCTAAATCATTAAGTACAGAGGAGATAAATAAATAGAAACTTATCACAGGGACCTAAATCATTAAATTCAGGGGCGATAACTAAATAGAAACTTATCAAAGGGACCTAAATCATTAGGTACAGGGGAGATAGGTTAATTGAAACTTATCACAGGGACCTAAATCATTAAATTCAGAGGAGATAGGTAAATAGAAACTTATCACAGGGACCTAAATCATTAAGTAAAGGGGAGATACATAAATAGAAACTTATCACAGGGACCTAAGTCATAAAGTACAGGGGAGATAACTAAATAGAAACTTATCACAGGGACATAAATCATAAAGTACAGGGGAGATAAGCAAGAACAGACTTATCCTAGACCTGAATCAAGTAAGTTCATTAACTTGATCACAGGCATTTGAATTACCAAGTACATGGAAATTAACTATTATTCAGAATTGGACTTCACTTTGGAAAAAGATTTTTAATTTTAGTGATATACAGACAAATATATCAGGTTTTTATATTTATAAGGGACGCAAGAATGTGCACTATTTAACAGTGATGTTCGCAGTGACGTCAGCGTCTGCACGCTTGTGTTCTTCGTGATTTAACGTGTAAGGTATATCACACTCAATTTCTTTTTGTTTATGTTGGTGAAATGCAGATAGTGTTAGAATGTTCAGTATATAATGTAAAAAGTGGTGTACAGATTTGACAACAATTGCATTACAGGTATTTGTGATACTACAGAAGATTGCACCAATTCTTCAAAGGATTGTATCCAGGTGGATCACTGATCCTGGAGTAGTGGAGGTAAGCATTGGTCTGTCATTTTACATTTTCTTTCCAAATCATGAGTTGCTTTTATCTTTGTTATATTTTTCCATTTAGTAATGTCTGCTAGTAACTTTCTTTATCTGTTTTTTGATAAAGACTTGTCCTGCAGGGTCTGATGTTATTGATAGCTTCTTATGATACCTGTCAGTGGTGAGGCTAAGAGGGTCACGAGTTTGAGTCTTTCTCTTAGCCCGAGAGTGTGCAGTTTCAAACAGAAGATAAAGGATAACAGTGTTTGTTAGGATATGTGAATTTACTTCATGCCCTAGTAAGCAAATGAAACAGTTTTAGTACATGACCAAACCTAAGGTTAAATTCACGGGAAACAATTTTACTAAGATGCTTTTTCTTTCAAGAGCTTGCATGTTATTTGTCAGATTCTATGTAGTTGTTTTAATTTTCAGGCAATCTGTGAACTTTTCAAGAGATCTCTTCAGACATTGATGGATGACTTTGCTCCCCTGACCAAAGATGTTGCAGAACTTCTAGTCCAGATGTATCAAACAGTTCCTCACATAGCTATACTTGATCTTACGAAACAGGTGATTTGTATATTTCTAACTGACGTACAACTTAATGGATACCACAAAATGTTCATATTTTAAGTTTAATAAATATTTTTGACAGCATGACAGATTCATAGTTTTACAATTTTCTGGTTCATTTATCTGTTGATTTATAGTTTCAATCGAATTTGAGGGTTTAAGTGAAAAAGTACTAACTGTCATTTAATCAAGAGACAGATAAAATGTTTTCATTACAATCAAGTGCATTGTAAAAGAATGAATTAAGAGTATACCATTAAAACATTTTGTCCCTTAAGCACATCTTGCTTAGAATGAGCAATGCGTTACAAAGAAGAAAGCAATTCTACAAAAAATGATTACATGTATGTCTATCACCCATTGTAAGAAATTTCTTTCAGTTGTAACTGTAAATGACTTCTTGCATTTTTAGCTGATTTTGATGTTCCATAAAGATGATGAACTGTCCGGGTTTGTGAAGGTTTTGTTACAGTCTGTTTGTAATAGAACACTAGAACTTTTCCAAGGAGGTAAGAACAAGCATTTTTCTTAAAAGGTCTTAGTTTTAGAATATAAATGTTTATTTGCTGTGAATAATTTCTAACTGTCCGTATTAATCTTGACTGCCAAATATTTTGGTTATTTTAATCATGAATATAACTGTATGGTAGTTTAAACATTGATATACTGTTGAAAGAGATTTAATCATGATGTGTCACACTATGAAAGAACTATGTATTAAAAGAACACAATTTTTTTTCTGCTATTTTCAGACATACATCAACACACTGATATTGTAGAGGCTTTCATGTCATTGCTGTCTCAGGTAGGAAGTTGTATCCCTTCACAGTTATTTCTAACGAAAACTTTTTACTTTAGGAACTGGTTAATATGAATTGTTGGTAAAATATGTGATAGTTTTTTTTTATGTGCAAATATGTGCAAATATTTGTGTTAATATGTAGAAAAATTATTTACAACAGATTTTCAAAACGTATTTTTTTCTCATTAAATGTTTTACGGAAGTCATAATGGTTCACATTTATGTAACTCGTCCAGGGAGCATACTGTGGTATCATTTTATTTCGCTTAGGGTTAATTTTTGCGTATTTCCCGCTCGGGCGAATGTGCGAATTTAAACCCCACCCTAAATTTTGCCATAAAAGGCTGTTTCAAGTATGTATTCGAATATGCTTACTCTCCAAATATTATACACTTGGTACATTACCTCGCCCACGTCGATGTCTCAAGGCAGTTGGTTGAGTCAAAACAAGTTTTAATAGACAACGCAGAATTTAAGTGATATGAATCCAACTGCAAATAAATCACCGTAGAAGTGTGTCTTTATATGCAGGTCAGGCATTTTAATTAATGTTGTTGTCATCTCATACAGTTCCAGCGTTCATTTTTTACGAGGAGAAAAACACGTCTATAAATTTGAACTTTTATTTATTTTGTCAAATAAATTAAGTGACACTTTGTATAACTGGAATGTGTAATTGAGACAAACAGCGGTCAATTATATCCGTTAATTGTTGAGCAAATGACACGAGCAACTTAGCAGAACGGAATAAACAACAATATGATAATTGATAACAAAGGGTGTTATTTTTATTTTTGACCCATGGCTAGCTCGCTCAATCAAATAAACAGAAGAAACTGTAGAAAGGGTGGCAAAGGCTGATTAAAACATTTGACAACTTGTATTCTACAAAAAAAATGAATTTGCAAGAAATAACGTCTGCGCGAAATAGTCATTTTCGACGTTTGCGCGAACTTTCATGCCAGCGAAATTAAATGATACCACAGTAATTAGCAGTGTACTTTCATTCAGTTTACACGTTTGATCAGAAAGTTTTAACAGTATTTTTATTTATTACAGTTATTGGTGTAAGCCTACATCAAACATCAAAAGATAATTAAAGTAAATAGATTGTAAAAGTTGGTACTGTTAGTTCATTATATACTTAACATCTGTTTTAGTGTATTGGAGCCCAATATTGTTCAGTTTGCCTAAATTTTGCTGTTACTAATGAAGACTTTAACTTCAGATGTTGAAAATTGTTGACTATATCTGAAATTTAATTTTGTTTCATTAAGCTTATTCATTTTTCTATGATCAGTTGGAAAACAAGTTCTCGCAAATTATAGAAAAAAAATTGTATATCTTGTGGGTTATGCTCAAAACTATTGTTTTACCTTCTTAATTTATATGCTGTTGCAACAGTTTCTTCTTTAACCATTGATCTGGAATTCTGTATGTCCTGGTTTTGTTATTTATTGAAGTTATGGACTTTAAATCCTTTTATCCATTCTTGTTTCAGGTGTTAAAGAAGACTAGAAATTTATTTTTCGAATCAGGAACCAATATAAATGGCCTATTTCAAGCAGGTAATATGTCACATATCATCTGTTGAGAAAAATCTGAGACAGGATGTGAATTAAACAAAATATTTAGTGGTTTTTTTTTTCACTTTAAGCAAGAAACAAAGGTGAATTAAATAAAGAATATCATTTAAAGAGTCACAACATTTGATTTGTTACATCATTTGCTACAATAATATAGTTACACATGTACACGTAGTTTGAAAATGTCATTTATGAAATGTTTCCACAATTTTGCTATAACATTTTATGTAGTATGTGATATATCTTAACTGGGCTAAGTGATGATTAAAAAGTTGTATGTATCCAATATATGGTATAATAGGAGTTATAATAGGACTGGATTATTGGGTGACACCTTTCCACAAGAGTTATTATAGGACGGTATTAATGTGTATTTTTTCTTCACAGGAGTTATAGGTATCTCATTACCAGAAAATCATACAGTAAAGGCATCCTGTTCTTTTCTGGTAAGTATTAATTTGTAGACCTTAAACATTTTTAGATAACTTCAAAGAGATCTCCTATAAATCTAGTCATTCATGCGTATTGTTTATATATATATTTATTGTTTTGAAGAAGTTTGCTGACAGATTAAGTTTATAGCTTCTTGTCTGAACCAAGTACCCTAAAAATATCATTGAGCTAATGGTAGGATCAAAGTGTACAAGGAAAGCATTCGTCAATCTCCTAAATACTTTTATTTAATAACGAATGATGCTATAAAAGATAAAATGCAGTTCTTCATAGATATGGGAAAGTTTATGCCACTATGAAGAAGACTCTATGCTCAGTCAGTCTGATATGAAGCCATATACTTTCTCACCTGCTTAGCTACAGTGTATTAATGTGTATTGAAGCAGTACTTTTATTCATGTAAACTGGATAGACTCTGTCAGAATACACTTACTTAAAAGCAGTAATCTTTTTCATGTGAGCTGGATAATCATTTTTAGGATCCCATTTTGTGTTCAACTGTATAAAAGCAAACTCTTTTCCCTGTAAACTGGATAATTATTCTATAGAATCATATTGTCATTGTAGATTTACATTAAAGGAAAACTATTTGTAATGTAAGTCAGAGTTAGATATGATCATATATTATCCACTGCTGTTTTACCGCAGGTTGAGCTGATCTCACAGAGGGAGGTAGAGGCAGTACAAGATGTGATCTTATCCCAGGGTGAGATTCTCATGGACAGAATTATGAGGGTATGTTTGTAACTGATTTAGGTTTGTTGTGAGTCTTGTTTAGCAGGGAGAGGATTATGTTATATACTTAGAGGAGAGCAGTTTCTTACTGGTAATTATTAAAAGGTCATTCAGTTTGGTTTATACAGTTTATCTTTTAAAGGTTATTAGTTCAAAGCTACCTGGCTGAAAAGCCAACAGTTCTGATCATGATTAGATTGCTCAGATATGAAAACTGATAGTGGTCTGCTGCGGTTACAAATGCAAAATCTGTATAAATAAGTCTGTTTGACATGTTTGTAAGTGAAATACTGTTAAAAGGCATGAAACAAAATAATTGCCTCATCTTGACTCCCATGTATTTTGGTTAAAATGGCTCAGAGGTTTCTCATACACGGTTTAAGCATTACTAAGATTTTGTTTTTAAAGTTCAAATCTTTTGTGTATGCAAATTATGAACCCACATGTATTGCATGTGTTCAACAGAAATGATGAAAGACCAGACATATTATGGGAATAAAAAGTCATTCGGCATCCAAAGGTTGTCCACTCTCTAAAAGTTTTCGTTGGATCTTCACCTAATTAAGTGATAATGTTTGTTTGTACAATATCTCAGCTAAGGTCGATAACCAGCAGATTCCATCCAGGCACTCTAAAGTTATTGATCTTGAACTATCCAAATTTGGCAAGATAAGCCTTGTCCACTCTCTAAGTCGAACATTGTACACCCTTATGGGTGTAATATCTCAGCCAAGTTTGATAACCAGCCAAATCCTTCTTGATACTTTTTAAGTAATAGCCCTTTAATATACAAAATTAGCAAAATTAGACTTGTCTATTATTATAGTCAAAAAGATTTTTATTTGATCATGTAAACAAAGGACACACATAATTGGTGAAGGTAAGGGCTGTTGTTTAAATGCAGTCATTACAATATAGTATCTCATGTATACAGATGATAAATTCTCTGTTTTAAGGCAGTGGGAGGGGAGTCACCGAGATTGATCATGGAGAGCGTGGCAGATGTATTGTTCTGCCTGAGTAAACACTACACTGATCAATTGAGGGTGTGGTCACAAGATTTTGTCACCAAAGATGGCTACCCAAGTGCAAGATGTACAAGTGAAGATAAGGATAGATTTATCAAAGCAGTTCTCAGGTATGATATCACTATGGTAACAGTACCCAGCTGGTTTTGTTTCTTTTGTTTATTTTAATGCAAAATGAATAGGCATATGCTGTTTGTAACATTTCTTTAAAAATAAACGTGTTAACCTTGAATGTGTTACCTTCTTTTAATAAATCACAGTCATTCAGCAGAGAGCCTATTTTGGTCAAATGTCCATGGCAATGTTTCTACTAGGGGATGGGGGCAAATGTTCAGGGTGATATTTCACCTGGGGTGCAAATGTCCAATGATACATTTGAAGACTGGGTGGCAAATGTCCTGGAGGGCAGTTGTCTGGATTCCAGATGCATGCTGTTTTCTTAAGTGAGCTATAACACTAATCATGTCCGTGAAAAGAATGTTTAACACTTTTGCCTGGTATTAAGATTGTATAAGTTTTTGGACAAGTCATAAACAGCTTGTGTCATTTCCACATCTCTTGTGCTTTCAGGGAACGAGTTAGTAAGATGAAAGTTCGAACTCTTGTGAAGGAGTTTACATTACTCTGCCGTGGTCTGCTTGGGACCGAGTATGCCTCTCAAATGGCAGAACTTATGTGATAACAGTATATAGTACAGATTTAGCTTATTTATTGACTCTTTAAATGCCAGCAGAGTTACTTATGATATAATATAGTAGGTTTAGAAAGAGGCTATGGGCCTTACAACGTATCCCTATCAGTTGTACTGTTGTTTACATACATATTTTTGTTAGTCAGCCTTGAGCATAGGTGAAAAGCAAACATTTAATTGCTTGTTTGTTCATTGCTCTTTCTTCCAGTCTGAAACACTTTATATTGATTTTAGCTGAAATATTGTGTATTCAGATTTATTGAAATATCACTTAATGTATGCATATATTCTAAAAAAAAGTGTAGAAATACAAGAACTTTTACTCTACCTTGCATTAGTTTGAATTACTCCCCTTCGTTACACATTTGTAACTAGAATTTTACTGCATATCAAGCATTTAGCAGTGCAATAAAGTTTTTGCCCTTAAACACCTGTCAAGTTAAATAGAGTTTTCTTAATATTTAACATGCTCATGAATTTAAACATTTAAATTTTTCATTTGGCTACTTAACATTTCTTGATATTATATCGATGATTAAATGTGTTAGTCTTTTCCTTGAAAGTTTCAGAAGAGTTATAAACAAAAAATCTAGGTTTATTGAATATTCTGATGATAGATTTGATTCTGTCATGAGTTCTATAACTGTCTTCGAAGATTTTTAATGTGTGTGTAACAATTGTAATTAATTCTATATGACCAGATTTATTATAATTTTCCCGTACTTGTATAAATTGTTTGTTGTGTTATACAAAAATTAGGTTTGTATACTGTCATTGCAGTTAACATCAGTCGTTTGTCCTTCACAGTTTTAGCTCATGTTCATATTTACAACATACCATGTCACTTGGTTTTCTTTCATGTAAACTGATCTCACATGTTTTTGATAGTATTTTGGATTTCGGATGGTTTGACTGGCTGAGGTATTGTTTGCAATCAATCAAAATGTTGTCTTTAGCTATTATGATTTTAATTCATGTTCAAATTAACCTCCTACTGTGGATCCTTCTGTTAGTCAACCATCTCTGTTGAGACAGGTATTTCCTATTTAAAAAGAATAATTCATTCACAAATTAACATCTTTGGACAAAATCATCTATCTTCAATAGAAAACCTTGAAACAAATCCTGGTCAGTTTTATGGTGTTCTTGAGAGAATATCACACAGTGCTTATCAGAGCTTAATGGGCTTTTTAATTGTCTTTTCCATTGTTGTTTGACTGAACCATGGACAAATGTATTTTGTAGAACAAAGACTATGTAATTGCAAACACTGGACTTGTGTCTTGAAGAAAAGATTTTATTGGCTGTATTATGTTACAAAAGAGAGAACGCTATTGTAAGGCCATGTTGTCTTAAATGTTATTTCCTGATTGTCATGTTATTGTAAAACAGGTCATGTTTTTCTAAAACTGTTGTCCTGTTGGTCATGTCATTGTAAGACACAGGCCATGTTTTTGTATAATTGATGTCCTGTAGGTCATGTTATTGTAAAACATGGGACATGTTAATAAACGCATTTTTCAAAAGTATATAACATGTATCTATTATCCAGAAATCGTCTTGAGACAAAACGACACTGGTTTACTTCCTGCATATTTCTTACACCTGACAGAATGTCATTTTATGTAGAAAAAGGTCTCTTCCTTAATTCTCATGAAGAATAATCATGTTTTCCTCTGTCTGAGTTTATTTATTGTAGGTATCAGTAGCCCATATTACCAACATCCCCTGCAGAAATTAGTTATTTAAGGTTGTAGGGGATAGTGCAAGATACAGTAAGCATCCTATTCCAGAGACACTTGGTTCTAATGTTAGTGAAGAAGCAGGGGATCAAACTCACGTCTTCCTCAGGTTTTTCTAATAAATATATCATTATAATATAGGGCAGACTTTACTTGTATTTTTGTGATTTCATGTATTATTTTAAGCTCAAGTTTTGGTGATGGAATGTTTATATACTAAATTTTACCAAGATTGTTTCTGTTCAGTTTAAAAGTTTTTTTGCATAATTCATGAGACATTGAACATCAAACTGGTAATATATGTGTATTGACTTTCGAACAGCACAAAAAGTAAATACATGTTCAATAAACAGCTATTAAAAACAAATGTATTTTTGTTAACATCTTATGTTATTTTAGGAAACAGGGATTGTAAATATAGAATTGTTGTCAAGTTGTAAAATCTTTATAGTCTTTTTATTTTATTTTTTTCTTCTCCCTAATATTGGGTTAAAAAAAATGAAACTTGAAATAGTTCTTTTCCTTGTCAGCAAAAGTAAGCAATTCTGATCTATTCTTGAAAACAGCTACAGTGGTTAGAGTGCAGTGCTATTTTGTTGACAATACTGATGAAGTACCATCGCTTCTTGGGAATGAAAGGACTAGATTTTTGCAGAAGTTTGTGTTTGATGAAAGTTTTCGCTGCTTTGATCTCAGTGTTATTTTTGGATCTGTACTTTAAGAACTGCAGTTTTTTCTACTCCCTTTTTTATCGTCATTCAACAGTTCACTTCTCTGTTTATTTTGATAAAATTTAAGATAACCCTTTTTAGGGCTCTACAATTTCACTAGAAAGGACACATAAACTGATTTGTGGTACGATTTAACATATATTACAAAATCATGATGTTTGTGAAACACTTTGTGGCTTTTTTGAGCTGAATATTTTTTCCAATAATGTTAAACCTAAACATTGCAGAATAAATGTAAACTTATAAATTTCACTTTGAAAAGGTCTCAACATCAGGTGGAAATTAACTTTTACCCATGATTATATAGACCAGTTTTAGAGATCAGTCCAGTTAACAGTTTCAGTGTACTGTTGCTTTCTTAAGTTTGGTTGAAAATAAAAAAAAATCTCCTCCATTTAGTGATTTCGCAGTCATGTTAAAAAAGTCATACATATAATACTTGATAGTGTTGAAATTATGAAAAGAGTGTGCAGCACAATTTCACATATAATAATGATTCGCATATTTTGTGATTTGTTAGGTCAGTTGAGATTTACTATGTATCATGTTGTGATGATATAATTCAGTGTGATTATACTAAGCTAAAACTGTTGTTAAGTAAAACATGTCTAGTATGCATTCTGTGTTGATGTAACTTAAGTATATGTTGCTGTTTATTGGAAGAGGTCTTTTTATGAAAATAAGTAATGCGCTGCCCCTATGAAAGTTTAGCCCAATCAGAGGGGAGGGGGTATATCAGGGATTTATATTGTAGGAAATTTCTAGCAAATCAGGAGTTAGATAGGTTTGGCACTGTAGGTGAAATAGGCTTGGACCAATTTTATTTCCTGGGATTTTTCATTCCCTGAACAACTACAACCTTCCTAAGACTTAAGTAGGTCACTTTGTTCCATTGATGGGAATTAAATAACCAGATAGGCTGTTTACCATAATCCCCTAGGTATGCTCCACCCCTTCCACCACCACAAAGAACATTAATAGCTGCATAATGAAACAGTTATTCATGCTTCAAGTTTCTTTTCTGAACTCAAAGCAGCAGCAAGACCTTATATGGCATCATACAGAAAATTAAAAAAAAATTGATATATGAAATTGTATGTTAAAAGACTCTTATTTTGCCCTATAGTTTTTTTTCTGCTTTATTTGTTTGGTGTCTTTTGAGAGCTTGAAAATACATGTGTGTTTATAGTAAAATATTATTTATCATCTACTGATGATAATTTGGTTTGAAAATACTTGGTATGTCTTCTGCCATTTTTTGTGCATTTTATATATATTAATTTTTTTTTTCATCATACTATAGAATCGTTCATTTTTTCTCATTTTTTGTAACATTTTAGACAATACCATTCAAATACATACTTTTTACATGCATTTAAGATAGAAGAAAATCATTTATGGATGAGAGTATCTTGTATTTCAACTGTTGTCTTTTTGTTAAATGAAATTTAGTTCATGTTTAACTTTTGGAATGCATGAAACAGACTGGAGTGTCTGTGATTTATGAAAACCTTGGGGGCAAATGGCTTTCATTATAAAAAGTTTGATTCCATCATATTTATATACTAATTTTGTGATGTATCACTATTATAAACCCATTTAATGTACTTTTGTAGTTTGTTTACCACAGAATCATTAACATGTAAAATATCTAAGGAAACTTCTTATTTCTAGTTATTAAAATTTAGGAAATTAAATTTTTATCACAATGAGCCTTTCTGTGGAAAAACATATATGCTCTGCAGCCTGGTGGTAGAATTGGGCAGAGGTCAAAGTAATAGTCTAGATTGGTTTGCAAGTCTTGTATATCTGATACAGTGGTGGAATTATTCCCAAAATTCATGGATATTTGCTTAATTCAGAATATGGCATTAAGTTATTATGTTGTGTCCAGTGTTTGAAATAGGACAGCTTTTTCTCATATTGTGTTTAGTGGTTTTGCAGGTTGTCTTTGTTTTGGCATCAAAATTGTAAAAAGTAATAACATTTCAGTGACATATAACTCATTTTGTCTTTTATTGTGAAGTCACAAACCTTTTTTTCTCATAAATATCAAGATTTTTATTGCCAGAAAGTGAAACAATTAAAATGGTGAGTCTTACATAATACTTACATGTAAAATACAAAAATACATGAACAGAACAAAATAATGAATTTTATAAAATTTATCACTTCAGTATTTTTTTTTTTTTTAGATTTTATATGCATACATCATATAGCCATTTCTGTGTTGTATAAATGCATTGCTTTTTTCTTGTCATATTTATACATGTTTTATGTTTGACTTTATTGTGGTAGGTGCAAAAAACTATTGTTATTTTACATAAAAAAGGAGATACAATAGTTTTGCATCAAATCCATACATACTTATTACATCACATAGTGCTTTCTTGTCAAGTGCTAGAAAAGTGTAACTGCTTAAAAAGTGTTTTGTTTGTTTTTTTTTGTGTGGCATTTTTACAGTATGTTTGTGTCCAATCATTGTTGCTTATTGTAATTGTGCATATTCCGTAAAGGATTAAACTGTATTAAATATTGGTATTTCTGTCTTCCTTTTTATATTCCAGTGCAAGATTTCTGACAAAAACAAATCACAATTCGCCGGGCTTTTCCTACACCCCTTAAATTGACAGTGCATATCTGTCCTACACATGTATCGACAAAAGTATGACTGCAACAGCCCTCCATTATTTTTATGCCCCCTAAGGGAGGCATATAGTTCTCGAACTGTCCATCAGAAAAACATTGGCCATAACTTCCTTATAAGTAAGTGGAGTACTTGGACACAGCACCCTTTTGTACAAGACCTTCCCACTGACCTTTATTTGTTTGACCTTGACCCCTGAATGACCTTCACCTTGAAGATCAAATTGTCCAATAACTTTAACATTTGGTCATAACTTCCACATTAGTAAGTGGATATACTTCATACTTGGAAACAACAACCATTTAGGCAAGACCTTCTCACTGACCTATATTTATTTGACCTTGACCCCTGAATGACTGGTTCTCAGCTCAAAGGTCAAAGCACCACTTTGGGGACATAGTCATTTTACAGTGACAGTTCTTGTTGTATTTTGTATGTTTAGACAAGAATGGAAATATTGCCTTACACAAACAGTTTTTAATATCTATTTAAGTCGAGCCACAGGAGCCTGAAATTTTATCAATTACTAACTTTAAAAGCCCAAAAAAATCCCCACTGTATATAAAAGTTAGGGCTCCTCTAAAGACCTGTCTGTGTGCAAAAGAAAGAGACCATGACAGGATTCTTGCTTTGGTACTGGCATAATGAAAAGCTGAATACTGAGAGACTTTGTAGGCTGTTGAATCAATCAAGTAAATATATCTAGATGGGGAACATTGGGGATACAAACTTCTAAATAAAACACAAAAATATACTATAAAAATAATTTTAATTTCTGCTTCATTCAAGGTTAAAAATTACTTCTATTTCATAGTCAAGGTTAAAAATAGCATTGACATCAAACTTAAAAATAAGAATTTTGAAAAAATATCTAAAATGTAAACAAATTTCATTTAAATACATTTCAAGATTTAAAAAAATGATATGTTTACTAGAGTAGTAAAAACACAAAACAAGAAAAACAAGAGCCATGGTGACATGGCCACACCCCCGCCGAATGTGTTTTGCTTAGTTATCATTCTTGTGCACAGCACTTCTCCTCAATTAGATCTAACAACCTATGAAGTTTCAAGTTGATATCTCTAATACTTATTGAGTCGTGCTCCGGAAAAAATGTGAGATGGAAGGACGGACAGATGAAGACTATTACCATATACAATAAAAATCACACTATCTCCAATTTTGATATCTACTTTCAAATATTCCATTCAAGTTGATTCTGCTCTAGGATTCAATCACTTTTGCCCAGTGGCAACTTCAAACAGAGAACAGACACAAGCCAATGGTAAAAGACCACAATGAAAACTTTGTTTCGCTAAATAAAACAATCTGTTCATTACATTTGTATGTACATAGAGTTCATTCTAATATCTGTGTCTAAATGAAACACACAGAGTCCTGAAAATGGCTACTACTTTTTGTCAGTGAGCTTAGCAGCTGCTACAAAATTAAAATCTTCAAAGCTTGCTTATTACATGTGCATTATCACAGATATGTTTTAAATTCTTTACAACACATTTTGCATTTTGTAAACTTGATAATATGAATGAAAATACGCATAAAATCTATTGCTAGTTAATCCAAAAAGGGTTATACATAATACATAAAATCACAGGTAATCAGCCTGAAAATTAACCTTATATAAAAGTGTTATACCATAACTTCATGTGGGTATTTTCAAAGCTGATTCCTTATGTCACTAACAGGGGTCCCTGAGGTTCAACATTTCTCAAGCTCTCCTCCCTAGATTGACATGTGACAATTTCTCTAACTGTGTAGACATGTTATTTATGGCTTCTTGGGAGACTTTTGTTATTGCTAAGTTTAAGTCTTCAAGATTTACCAGCTTTTCAGCAATAATCCCCAGAGCCTCATCTGTAATTTTTGTTGCTGAAATATCTAACTGTGTAAGATTTCTGGCAACTTTTCCATTACACAAACATTTAATACCATTGTCCGTTACAGTTGTCCCTGCACAATTGAAACTCTTCAGTTCCAGTAAACTTTTGCCTATGTTATCTAGTGCTGAATCAGTTATCTGTGTGTAGCTAATATCCAAACCCCTTAGACTAAGCATGTATCTACAGATGTGATGAACACCTAAATCAGTTACTCTTGCTGAAGTCAGTTTGAGTATTTTCAATGAAGTAAAATTTTCAGCCAATTTTTTAACCCCTGAGTCGGTAATTCTATACAATTCTTCAAGATTCAACTCTTCAAGATTTGTGAATTTCAAGATACTGTCTATCTCTGAATCATTGATCCGTGTAGTTTTTCCAAGGTCAAGAATCTGCAACCCTGCTAAGTCAGCATCATTCAACCAACCTAATGGCCAGCCACATTCTCGCAGTTTAAGATGAGTAAGAGTCCTTGGGAGTCTGTTTGATGACATTTTGTCAAGGTAAAATCGATGCAGTTGTAACTCCTCAATGTTTGGACAACTTGTGCTTATCTCTTCAAGCAATGCATCAGACAACAACTGCTTCTTCTGTCGCTCACTGCCAACTAAAAACAAATGAACTCATAATCATAAAGAAAAGATTAAGTGGTTCTTGGCATTTCGTTTCACTTCAAAAAACATCATTTCATTAACAAGACAAATGTTATTATCATTTATAGGCATCCATTATCAAATTTGTATCTGTATGTACTGACAGGACACTTAACTTTTAAATTACAAGAGCATCCTCATAGTCATGTTTAAAATAGTAAAAAACCACAAATGAAGACACTGAAATAGAACTTAACATTTTGGGTTGTAATATCCAACCATCTTTAGACTGCGTAGAACATCAGAAAGTCGCGACCTGTAGAATTTCCACACTTTCCGTAAATCAAGTGACACAAACTTTGTAATATCAATATCTCGCCAAAGTGTCTTGTCATATGCTATGCGTCTCCATGTCCGACATACTCTGAAACGATATATAAACCAAAGCTTTTACCTCTATTTCACTGATTCATACCTCCTCATTCCTTTTGTGCCCATAGAAAATATACATATGGACTGGATGCAAATACCCAAACTCTTAGCAAATTTCAGAAGTTCACATTAGAATTAACCCTTACCATGCTAATTATCTTAAACGGACTTGTCCATCTTTGAATTTATACAGATCCATTAATTATTTACAGGGGTGCTTGTTGAAAATTTACCAACTGAATGGTCTGCACTGGTCGCAAAGGCAAACACATATCTTCCTGCTAATAAACTAATAATTAAACAGTAACTTTTGTTCAAGTTTACTTAAAAGGAAATCTCCACAGTAGTAGATTTTAAAAAAGATCTGAAATAGTATAAGAACAGGTATCCTTTCCTTTTAGGATATTGATATGTACATGTATACTTCTGACATGCATTATCTTTTGAACCTGAAATATATCTAAATGAAAATGAGTGCCTGAATGTCTCAAAAATCAGATGAAAATAATATCAAACAATGTTATGGTAGAATTTCTTTTTCAAACATTTGACATCACATGAATTTCATTTAAAAACAACAACACTTTTTTATTCAGGAACAAAATAGGGCATGAAGAATTTTTAGCTAAGTAACATGAAGATATGAGAAAACAGCATTTTATGTAAAAAGGCAGATTGACAATTAAAATATTCTGAAAAATATGGTTAAACTCTTGGTAAACCATCAAACCTAATATTTATTGTTCTTTTATAATTTAAAATTTTAACTATTGTCCTTTTTCTTGGCATTTCTGTTGGGAGGTTTATTTGATGAAACTTAAAATAAAATCAAGAAAAGGTATTATGCTTATTTTATTAACTTGAAGACTATATTTCAGACTTTCCAGGTCTAAGCTTCCATCACTGAAATTGCTAAGGATGATGACAATGGCACCAGAAATTAAATTATTCAATAAACAAGACTCAAGTATTGCATGATCTTATTTGTATCAAAAACAACAAAATAACACTTAATTTAAGATACAAGAACTCAGTACTGATACAACAGGTAAGGTCAGCAACTCTTTCTGCTCCAGAGTGCCAAAACACTGGGACTCCCTTCCCCAACATTTCAGGGGTAAAGTGAGGTTTTATTGCTTCAATATTTATGCCTGGTGCTCATGCGTTTTCTTTTTTAATCTCTGGCAGTCTGTTTTATCTCATTATGTTTCATTTTTGTTGATAGTTGGATGTGCTTTTCATTTTCTTACTTCTGTGTTTAAACCTTGTGCTCTCAAATTTTGGCTGAATTAATTCAGCTTGTTACCTCAATAGTTTAGCTGAATGCTTGCTTTTTACTTTGTTGCTTCTTCTTTTTGTGTTCATCTGTACTTTGCATGTTTTACTGCTGCATCTTGGTAGCTTTGATGCTTTGACTGTAAAGTTTCATTACTCTTTTGTTCTTTTGATACTTTCAAAACTTCTACCTTTCTCCTCTTATATCTTCAAGGATTTATACACATGCTAAACTCATATCAAAAACTCAAGTAATTGCAGAATTAAACTTTAATATATGTATGACCATTTCTTATAATCATGCCTATCTTAGATAACTGGTTGTTTCACCTTCTGGACTTTTCCCCCACAAGTCATTCCACCACCCAACCTCACCCCCACTCCCCCCAACCCCAACCAATAAAATTTGAATTATTTGCATTGAACTGATCTAAAATGAAACTTTTCTGATAATAAATCAATCAGATGAAACATCATTTGGAAAATGGGATGTTAACATGTAGGAATTTCTTTTTAGTTTATAAGTTTTATACTCAATAAAACAAGCTCACCTCTTTAATCATGTTAATGACATAATGCTAAGTTTATGAATCCATAATATATCCAAGATATCCATCTTGTTTATTTCTGCATCGATCAATGTTATAATAGAACAATACACGCATTAAAGTAGGGTGTGAAATAACCAGGGGTGAAACATCCAGAGCCAGAGGTGAAACTACTTGACACCCCTTAGTATCTAAAGATTGTCTTAATCTCTAATGCTTTAATCTGTTATTTCTTTGTTGGTCTAAAATGCTATTCATTGCTAATGTTTAAATGATGGTATTTCTCGACGATGAATCAATATCAATAGTTTTTTTTATTGTATTATGAAATTGATAAAGGAAGGTATGAAATGCATTGGGTACGAATTTCATATATGATTTTTTTTTTTTACATCTGTTACTGATCACCACTTACCTGCTTACTTTGCATAGTTCTTTAACGGATAAGTAACTAAATATTTTCAAAATCAGAATATCAGGAAAACTAGAAAAATCCATACTATATTCACTTTATTTATTTATATAATTTTAAAACATGGTGGTCTGTAACAAATTTTCGTTGTGACATTTGCTGTATTGTTGGGAAAGCGTGCACCAAAACACGGTATTTAAAATCAGTGACCAAAATGTTTAGTGTACTTTTGGCTGAAAATTATATGCACAGTACCACAAATTGAACGAACCAGACAAAACCTTTAGAAGCTGTTGGTAAATTGGAGCTTTATTGCGTAATACACTTTTGATTGCAATAGTCTCCGGATTATTTAAACCATAAAATGAATCTTTATATAATATTGTCGCAATGTACCACTCAAATAATGACTCAAGATCAGCTTAATTATTAGCAGAGTCAAAGCCAAGGCAGGGTAACATATAAATCTATAAGCCCAATTCCATGTTGTGTTGTCAGTCATAGTCGTTTCTGTTAGCTCTTGGTTCTTATATACCACAGGTTAGCTTTACAGACAGATTCTAAGTCTGTCCACTAAGGGCACCTAATTTTAAAATATTTACGCACAACCAGGCTACTCATTGTTAAGGTACTGAGGATTTAAGTGAGCCCGGAATGCAACTCATGATTTTAATTATGTATTTTTCAACGGTTATCAAATAGTTTTTGCACATCTACAACTAAAGCTTTCAGAATGCGCTCGATAACATATGAAGTTGAGAGATAAAGATAAGAATAAAGATGAATTATTAAAGTTGCAATTATAAGCACTGCTTACCTTTTTCCTAGAAGTTGGAATCTTCATTTTTATCTTCCTGACACTACCCGTATAATGCTGAGCGCCAAGCAAGTTAGCTGCCAGTAACATAATTATGTGACATCTTAGGTATGTCGCTGCTGGCGACCAATAATTAATTTTTCTTGTCAGTTGAAGAATGATATTGCTTGACACAACATTTGTATCATGGTAGCTCAAATATATCGAAGCTTTACCACCGTAAAGCGAAATAATATAAAGAATCTTTTTTTTGTCCCCAAGATATGGTATTTTGTAAATGTAAAAAATGCAAACTGTGGAACACTCGGTAAGTACTGTTTTGGCTTGATGATTCACATATCTCTTTTGATCAAGAAACAAAACGAGCTGTAAACATGTGTTGTATATTAAGTTTAAGTTTCACTAGCAAAGATCGAAAAAGATTAGAACAACAGGATTTACAACTTACAATTTATAACGACTATTCTTCTGACCATAATCTGACCGATTTGAGATTTATTTGGGCTCGCCCATATGTATTTTCAAACTTGTATCCCATATGGGACCCATATTGGTCCTATATGGGCGAGCCTAAATGGGCTTGCCTAGATGTAGCCCATATGCGACCCTTATGGACATGTTTGCTGGGTAAAGATTCAGTAGTTATATCTGCACACTTGAGTGACGTGACCGTAGCTTTTTTGCATTTAATAAATGTATCATTCGGGAAGTGAAACCATTGGCGTTCCTTCAGATTGTAGACACTTGGTTGTATCTATCTGTTTGAATAAGGGAAATGATCGTTGGAAGCATGGTTGTTACGCATAGGTCAATTCTGTTATTCTACACGTAGTATATTTTATCTTTGTTTATGAAATTAGGCTTTTATTAATGCATCTTCACCAAATGAGCGGTCTTGGCTGGGGAGAACAGCAAAATTAAAGATTGCAATCAAAGTTAGCAATATAGGACTAGTAAAAAGACAGTGTCATGCGTATTCAATTCATCATTTTTTTCTTCAAATGTTTGATTAATGAAATCAAAGACCTAAAATACCAATATATTGACAACTTGTGTAAATCTCACAAAATTCAGCGACAGCTGGATAAGATCTCGCAAAATTACGTTTGTTTTGTTTTGTTTCTCAAATATCTAAAAAAAATAATAATGATGAAAACAAATTGCATAGTGCAATAGAGCATTAATTCGTCTACACAATGATACCTTACTTAACAAAATCGAATCAGAGACGAGAAGATTTTATGCAAATAAGAAAACAACTTTGTGGTAAGAAATGTTTTGAAAATATCAACATATCTGCATCTTGTCTACCTAAAGATATTATTTCTAATTTTAAGTAAACCATTTTCTTTTATACTGAAATGACACTTTAAAGTATGCGATTGACTGCTAGTTATTTTTTTGCAGGCCAGTTAGTTTTTGACAAACTTTTAACTTTCTGCATGAATATACAGCGATTCCTTTGGCTTATAAAGGAGTTACAAATCTGTGGTATTTTAGGTCGTTGATGAAATTTATAAACAAAAATATTTTTAGAAGGTACATGTAAAAACAACAACAAAAAACCACACACAAAAACATTGGGCAGTTTTAATACTTTTCTGTACGATTTGTTCGAAAGATATTTTATTTGCTTGCAAAGATAACTTTCTTAGTGATTCAAACCACTGTCAATATGTTTTTGACTTAAGTGCTGTCAGCGCTCTGATTCTTTAAAAAGTGAATCCCACGTATGCGGTTTTTCATGATACGTACATTTGAAAAGTTGTTTCCCTTAGACTGTTGTCATGGCGGAGTAATTGCAATAGGGTATTTCCTGTTAATGTTTTTTTACAGTATATTTGAACCCAACAGTAGTTGCAAACACAAGAAGATGTTATGAAACTGTTTATTTAAATGTCATATTTTGAGCTTTCTATAATCGTTTTGACATATTTATGGAACTATTTTCTTGGTGTTACACGAATGTACTTAGTGATAATGTACTTCCGCTGTCAGTGTAATCAATCATGGCGGCAGTAACGGGAGTCGCAGATTACTACGAAAGAAAAGGGTCTCTTTTCTTGAGATCTGATCACATGAATTATGGAAGGGCTACTCTTAATTCTAATTGGTATATGTTTCCTCAATATTTTGTCCTTCTTTTGCTTATTTTCATTTTCAGAACACATGTGACGTGGATTTAAAATTGTTTGTTTGAGTGTTTCAGTTATTGATACATGTGGGTGCCGGACGTTTCGGTAAATGACCAGTTCGGTAAATTGGATTTATATAGTAAACCCTTTGGACGTTTCGGTAGAAAGGCAGTTATATAGTAATTATATGGTAAATAATGGAGAAAGTTGTCACACATATGAAAAACACATAATAATTACCACAATCACCTTACAAACACAAGAAACAGCAAATTCCTCATTCCACAATCAAAAACACAACATCACATGAACTCATTCTTCCCAAGGACTATACAACTCTGGAACGAATTACCGACCGAGATTAAGGCTACCCCAACTGTGCCAGCTTTTATCAGTGGACTAAACAAGTTTTATAGATTTTAAAGTACTTAAAATAAATGTTTAAGTAAGATCTTCAGTTAAATCTTGTTTTCTTTGTTATTAACTTTTATAATTTTAAATGTTCCTGACATGCGTCTGCCTAGTATAGTCAGTATTGACTTTTGGCAGTATTAAGTTGAAGTTGAAGTAGTTTGTTTTGATAGGAATTAAAACGTTACATCATTTTTTAACTTATACTTAAGATTTAGAATAGAGTTTGGACCCAGATTAATCAGTTACACTTTGGTTTCACGACATCACTACGATATGCAGGTAGAGATATATACGTGCGTTTTATTTATTTATTTAACACAGTCAGTGCTCTGATATTTTTGGGCACGCGTCTATTATTACTCAGTTAGCGGGTTTAAAGACCGCTAATGTGTTGAGTACAACTACAAGATTAAAGAAAACCGCTGTAATTTAATTAGTGACTGTCTTAATTGTTTGTCTTTAATTATGTGCCATTCTTTACAAATATGAAATGGTCTAGGTCCACTATGTATACCTAGCCCATTTACCGTGAACCTGATAATAGCAGCAAAATGAGAGCAGTGGTGAAATATCAATTGTAACAACTCGGCCTTTTCCGACAACTTCGTAAAAATACTCAGTGACTTACTGAAGTCGCCCGAGGTGTTCCGAATGGTGAAATATGTGATATATCCCATTGTTACCATATAATTACTTTTTTACCGAAACGTCCAAAGGGTTTACTATATAAATCCAATTTACTGAACTGGTCATTTACCGAAACGTCTGTAAATCATACATGTAACTTTGTTAAAGATGGTTTTCTGTTATGCTAAGAAATTAATCATTGCCAGTTCAAGGAATACTGTTTAAGCAAATTGTACGAAATAAAAGAAAAGTTAACTACTTAGATCAGGAAAATTTATCATAAGTTTTAGAAAAAATTTAAAGTTTTCTACAATTTGTTTTTTAGGCACCAAGCAAGAGAAGCTGAACCAAAAGACTATGATTTAAATCAACATGATGAAAGAGACCTCGGAAAAGCAACATATAAGAGAATAGGAAATGTCACAGATGGTGTAAGTATGAATGTGTTCTTATTTATTCAAGATAAGTGAGTACTAGCTTAATTAGTTTTCCAGTTCTGTTCTAATGTCAGATTTTTTTTGTACAAACAATGTTGGTCATGATTACTTTCCAAATATGACAATCTGTTACAGTTATCTGAATCAAAGAACTAAATGATATTTAGGTCTTTTTCTGAATGAGGAATTGTGTACTGACCTAAACTTTTTAATGAACTGTTTTTTGTTATATATGGTTTTGTCGTAACTAGTTGTGATTTCTCAAAAAATGTCAGACAAAATAAGGGAGAGCAATTGTAGCATTTAGACTTAATAACTTTTGTGGCAATATAATTCAAAGTCAACATTGAAATGATTAAAAAGTCAAGTAATATTTATTTACAAAGTCAGATATAGCAACAAATAACATAAGCCCTGATGAAGCTTTTTACACTGACTTACTGTTAAGGCTAACATATGCATCAATTAAGACATGAATATAAGTTGAAATATAATACATGTATGTAAGAATACAAAAAGCAGAGGAGTATATAAGAGTGAGAAAATTCTACTACCTACAGGAATCTTGAGCTGTATTTCAGAAAGCTATATAAGCACGATTATAAAATAAGCTAAGCAATAAGATATGGAAGCAACATAGCAACACATGATGAAACAACTAGATACATAATATTATAAGATGTAAGATTTTAACCGTTGTATGATAATTTCATATATTTTCAGAACCTTCCTAAAACTACTTACCAGGAATTTGCTGACCAAACCAAATTAAAGAAAGATTTTACAGAAAGGGAAGTCAGAAAACCCATGGTAAATCTGGACACACTAGATCATGTAGACCTGGAAAGGTAAATGCAGTGATCTGCTTCAATGTTCATTTCATGAACTTTATTCTTTACCCTGCTGGCTACAGCTGTTTTTGCCTTTGCTACCATAGTACCAGTGCAGACAATGATAAGCCTGGAGTCAGTTTAGGGACTGTTCTACTTCCTTATTAGGTATAAAGTATACCATAAACTGATGACTGAGTCTGTCTTAGTCAAAAAATGGGAAAGAATATTCTAGAAATATAGGAGAGTATATGTTAATGATGCAGGGCAAGGTTTATTTAAACTTTTTAGTGATTCAGAGTCATAGCCTTGCTTCTGACTCCCTTACATAGCTCTAGGGCTGTTACTTTCCAGTGACAAAGGTAATTAAAACTGTCAGTTCACATATCCACATAATTGTTACAGGGTGTGAAACAGACCTGTTGCAAGCCATTGAATGGATAATATATTTTAAAAGATTTTACATATTTTAAGAGCTAATTATTTCAAAGGTTGGAGAACTTAGAGAAAAGCCTGCTATGAACTAGAGGTTCTGTGTAAAAAAGATTCACTTTTCAGTGTATGTAAAGTTAAAATAATATTCCATTCTGGTAGATCTTTAAATTCAGATCAGTGTAGTCCAAAGGTCTATTCATTGAAGTATTTACATGTTGTTTAAATTTAGAGTTTGACCATTATTAGAACCTTAATCTTCAAAAGATTGCCAAGCAGTTGAAACAGGCAACAACTGTTGTATCATACATAATACCCGTATTAATTTGTCAATTTCTTCATTGATACAGGGAGATTGGAGCCCCTAAACATGGGTATGGGTCAGTGCTGCCTCGCCATAATCTTGACTACAACAAACATTATCTAGATAGCACTCACAGATCTGACTTCAAACCACCAAATCCAAACTATGTTCCAGTGCCGGTAAAAGATTTACTTATACTGTGTTCATAGATTTATACATTGTACAGAGACAAATTTCTTAGATAGAAAAGTTTATACTTTAAAAGTCCTGCAAATCATATTATGGAGCAAACAATTTGCTTTTTATTTGATAAAATGGTTTATTTTAGTTCAGTAGTTTAACTTTTATTGCCTTAAGTAATTGAATACTTCCTTTTGTGTTTTGAAAACTGGAATGAAACATGTACTAGCTTAATTGTAATTCCATTTTACTATTGATAGCCCCTCAAAAACTGTTGTTGATTGAACTAGTGATAAGGTCATTTTCAAACAGATTTCAGTGTGAAATTGATGTGAATTTTCAGAACAGGGATAACAGAGAACAATAGCATTTACCTTATTTTATGGGCCAGTACAATCTTAAGAATTTCCATTATTGGAAATAGACTGTAGAACATTAAATATTATTTTATTTGATATTTTCCAGGAGTGTCCTCCAGACTTTGAAGATAAATCTGCAGCCTACAGAAAATGCCACTCCCAGTTTACAGACACAGCTGACTACAGACGACCTGGCAGAAACACATGGCAAGACGAATCAGGGCATTTATGTCAACTCTCATTACAAACGGGAAGTTTTCAAACTAACTGAAACTATACCACCCCAACTAAGCTGAAAGAACTTTTTTAAAACATAATGAAAATTCCAAAATAAGCCTATTTTGAATAAATTGATAAATGCCATCAAATCTCAGTTCGTGTTTGAATGTCTCTTGAGGGTGTTCCCTTTAGATTCCAAAAGTTTTAGTCCAGACATATTCTTACAAGTTGTCCAGATGTATTTTTTAAACCCTTTTTTGCTACATAGTATCTGTTACGCCTGAAACCAGTGTAAAAAGTGTCCTACATTTTAAGTTTAAATTTTAAGTGAATGACAATAATTGTCTTTGATTTTCAATTAAAGGTGACTTGTATAGAAAATCATTGTACACAAAAGTCTGTAATAGTCGAAACTTTACATCAGGGATCTAGAGTATTCAAAATAATTTTGGTATTAATTTTGTAGAAAGCAGCTGAGACTATTAGTTCTTTTAATTACATGCTGATGCTTGTGATAGTTCAAATTATAAGAAAGTACAACAGTATAGGTTGCTCTTGGATGTCTTGTACAGCTGTAATGTCTTCAAATATTCAAACTATTTTCAGAATGTTGGCTTTTTCTATAAGCTCTGTCATCTCATTTAACTGTCATTTATGCTTGTATTTTTTTATATATAATTATCGAAGTCTGTTTCAGAAAAAATAACAAAAAGTTAATTGAGCATTTTTCTCTTTTAAGTAGTATGCCAGCTTAAAAAAGTAAAGATACCAGATATTCATATTGCCCCTGTGACTCTTCTGTTTCTGTCATATTTTAGTTTAATTAATATTTTGTGTGTGTTAAAAAGCACATATTTTGGAATGTTTTGACTTTTTCGTGATAAAGTATTGAAAAAAGCATTGTTGTTAAAGCATTGGAAGTTTTACAATATACCATTTTATATCACTTCATCTATTTCAAGTGTGTGTATTTTTGTAAATTGCTGTTTACATTGTATCATTTATTGAATAAATATATTTACAACTATTATATGATATACATTGTAGTCTTGTTTTTATGAATTTTTGCTAAGAAAGGCAACATTTTGAAGCAAAGTTCAGTTCAACTCTACAATCATGTTTCTGATTAAACAAAATGTCTGTAAATTGTAAAATATGTCTACTTGAAGTATTCATAATAAAGAAACAAGGAGACTACTTTAAACTTGGTGATCATACATTTGGTAAGAGTTGTACATGATAAATCACTCGATGGTCCTGAAATTTGTAAAATAAAACCGGCGATTATAATCGGTTTCATGAAAGAAAACTTAAAGGAGGGTTTGGATAATAAAACTTGAATGAACTTTCTGATTATTTTTGTGAATCTTAAGATATGTTGGCAGTAGCCAACTTGATTGGCATCGGAACAGTTTTCTCCCCTTACCTGTACATGATGAAATTTTGTAACTTTCAACCAAGTGAAACCAAGTTTTAAAATGACACAAATATAAAATTACCGAATTCAAAAATAGTATCAGTTGTACAATGGCATTTACAGTTTGTTTATTTACAAATGATATAATAAATGTTTTGAAGCTTCAATGAACGTGCATATAAACATGGTTTCCGATTAACTAGGTTAGATGCAACATTGATAGAGTATTGTAAAGTCGTCAATGATTGTCAGAATTACACATTGCAACCCGAGGATTGCTTATTATTTATAGATAAGATAAGAATTAAAATGCGTGTCGAGGCCTGAACAAAAGCACTATTTTAATTTCATGCATATACATTGTATCTTAAACCATACTAAGCATCCTAATGAGCTCTTTTATATACTGTTTAAAAGTTATTTGAATTTCAAAACGTACACCCATAGAAGATTCGTATCTTGATAAATTAGGTTCTCTCACAAAGCCTCCCTTTTTTCATGCACTAATCATTTTATACACATGTTATTTTGGAGGTCTACATGCAGGGATATTCATTGTTATATGAGCTATTTCAATGTTTTGAACTGACTCGAAATTTAGCTTAGGGGTCTTTGAACTTAGTTTTTCGTAGACGTTGCCACATATATATGTTCATAATTATTTTCGGGCCGATCTCCTTTGAAACGTTCCTTGTGTTAAAAGCTTTTTAAAACATGTGATGTGACTTTTGAATGTTAAAACAACTTTTCAAATATTGTCTTTCAATTACATTAGATCCTTGCTAGTCAGTCACCAGAGAGAGCAAAATAGGATGGAATTTGCCACCAAGTATTAGAGAATTTGCCATCAAGTAATAGGGAGTCCACTAAGAAGTGGATAATTTGCCACCAATTAGTGGATAAGCTCAAGTCTCGTTATTAGTATTCTTACTCATATTAAGCTCTGCTGAAACAAGTAAATGACAGAAAAAACTTGACAACAACAACCCACGACATTGTAGATTTGCGAATCTTTACATTTTCAAATATTTCGATTGTATAAGGCACGTAACCAACCCCCGACCGACCCACCCACCACCAAGAAAAAAAAACAGCGATGGTAATAAGTATTTTGTCTTCATTAGCCTTTATTAGGCCTTCCTTTCATAAAGAACTTCTTTCCGTCGTGGCCATATCAAAGATTCTCATTTCCTTTTGGTTTAGTTTTGTTAAACCTATTTTTTTATATCGATTGTAGCGGAAATTTCTTACCACTTATTTGAACAACAGAGTAGCTTGCAGCCACGTGAGAATGTGGGAACGGAATTCGAATCCTCAACATTACAGTTCGACACTCTATCTATACTTAAGCATCTATATGTATTTCCTGTTGTTTTTGTTTCGCTCTGTCACATGTTGTAAGCAAATGAGTAAAAAGGAGTCAAAATTATTTTTCCATTTATCATATTATCTATTATCTGCTTAAACATAATTGTTACATGTAAACAATACCTTTAATAATACTGTTTGTTACTGGATGTTTCTTCTACACAGTTCTACAGCGAGAAATCATAATTATACAATATAAACATTAATAAGTGCTGTTAAATACATCTTTGCACTTGCAAAAAAATATAGGATGTATATATCAACAGATGAATACATAACATACTAGTACCCTTCAGAACACATTCATATCGCAAAAATATATAGGCCTATGAGATTACATGCATAACAGCTATCATACACACACATACATTTACAAGTTAACATATATTTATACCAAATTGTATTTAAATTCACAGAGATCACTTCCATACAATCTTTATCTATCTATAAGTGATCAATTTCAATAAAGAATGCGCATGACAGATCTTTTCGGTGTGAAAATTGTGTCTTATGACAGATTAAGTAGTAGTTATGAACAAATTTCAAACTCTAAGATTGAAAACCAAGTATTTTTACAGTTTATAACATACACTGCATTTAAACAGACACAATTCAAGCCAGTAAACATGAAACTATTTCCACAGGAAATATTCAGTATTCTCTAACGAATACTTCCATAGCGTTCCGAATGTCGCGTTGCTTTTACCCACTTCCAAACCCAACGACTTAACAACGTTCCCAACTATAGGCAGGTGGTTCTAACTTTGAAGCTGCATCTAGATTTATTTAGATCAAGAGAGCATTTTTTTCATAGATAATTGTTTAGCCAAGGCAAGTCCAGAAGTGCGGCATCAAATGGTTTAAATACAACAAAAGAGTTGATGGTAACTGGCGGACTTTATAAAATTATGTTTAAAATTAAGTTATGTAAGTTATATTATGTTAAAAATTTCGTTGGAAAAGTTTGGTGTTATTGAGACAATTTGTACTGTTCGAATTTTAACATTCGTGATAAAATTAATGGAAAACATCATTCTGAACCTTTACTATCGACAACGAATCATAGCTATTCTATGCAAGTGAATACAATTCTATCATGCGTAGAGGTAAATGGGGGTATGATATGAGTGTAGATTAAAATCCTTTCCACGTGACTTGCTTTTCACTTTTCTTTCAAAATTTATTCAGCATTTTATTCAGTATATATGTAGCTTTCATATTGTATAAATTATTACAAATGTAATCTGAACCATACACTCAAGCATAACTCGCTCACCTGTGGATGACGTCTTGATCTGTCGTGGCCAGGGACCAGCCTCTACCACTTAAAAAAAAAAAACAAATATCAAAAGACCAAATTAGCGCATATCAGGAAAAGCCATGTTAATCCTTAAATCAAGGGGTGCCTGTATTTCTTAGTTCTCTTAGATAAAGAAACAAATGACATGGACCATTTTGCTTTAATACATTGAAAGCAGTCCTTAGAAATACGCAAGCTTATGAATTTTCAAATACAGGTAAAAAACCTGTCAAACATCGGCAGCAGAAAATTTGTCTAGTGGAAATTCTCTCCTTCCTGTACACGCGAGAAATGTTGTTCACCTCAGCAAGTCTGAAGAATATTCTCTCAATACCATATTTAGTGAAAAAAATACAATTCTAATGAAATAGACAAAACAAACATTTCCTTTTAGAACCATCTACACACCTCCTTGCTTTTTAGAAACTTTTCGATCCTTTTTCGATGTTTAGTAAATCTTTTTACGCATTTACATATGTAATTAAAATACCTTGCATACTGAATAGATATCTTTCTGTGCATTTAATTCGAAGTGCAAACATGCATTAAACTTCTTTTTCAATCTACATCAAAGAAGATTTCGTTTCACGCCTGGCCTAATGCTCGAAAGAGGTTTTTATTCAACACTGAAAATACTCAAGTCAGGGAATGTAAATCGCAATCCCTTAAAATGCAATTGTATGCACACATGGAGTATTTCATGTCGGCATCTCGAACGTTGTTAAGCGCAGGTGACAGAAATAATGATATGTAAAACCTGGTTTGATTTCTGCACTATCATTAAACCTTTGATGGTAAAATCATTATTTCTTTTCAAACAATTTAACTACTGTAACACGATATATAACTTGTATGTCAATCCTATAACTTTAAAGTTACAAGTTCAGTCTCTCTTTGGAAACTACTGCATTTATTAAGTTTTCGTGCAAAGGTGCAGCTCTGATTTCAAAATCATATGTAAATGTAGGTCGCTGTAACACCGAACTGGCCCGTGTTTCTCGCACTCGGGGATTCCCCAGGGTCGTCATTATCATCAAGGGGTACCTTCTTGCCGCTGACCTGCAAAAACCTTTGAGCAAACTTGAACTTGTATTTAAGATCACGTGAGAAATTGTGACCAGTGGATTCACATAGTCGCAAACCGTTCTTTACAAGCGGATGTTGCTGAAGTTCGGAAAAGTTCAGAGCGAGGTGAAAGGTCAGGGGTGAACTCAGCGGAAGTTCCAGCATTGTGAAGCCACTAGTGTCAAGAACACATCCTAATATGGTGGTTTCTTCATATGAATCAAGGAGAGTGAACAGTCCCGTAAAACTGGTGAGTCGTGGTTTCATCCTTCCGCGAATATAGCGAACAATAATGGGGAATTTTTGTTTTTCAATCAAGTCTTCACTACTGACAGACATTCGTCCGCTTCCGTTTAGGTCATTGGGAATAATTTCCACAAATTCGCCTCCTTGGGATAATGGGATAACGATGTTGTTATCTTTGTCGTCTCTACATTTCAAATAGTTCGTCTGTTGCGACGTACTATTCTTATGGTGAAGAATTTTCCCGTCATGCTTCACTTTTGCACTTCCGGAGAAAACGTTGTCTATGGCAAAAACATTACCGGGAATATAGTCAACCCTTGGAAAATCTCCCATCCCATTCGGACTGTTGATGATCCGGAATGCGGTAAGTTTGGTGAGGTTGAGGAAAGCTTTGATGTTGTTCTGGGCTAGAGAACCAATAGATTTGTGTGTCGTGTGATCTTTTGACGTTCTTGACCGCAGTCGCAGGAAAGCGCCTGAAAAAAATATGAAAAAATGAAGAAATTGAAACCTGTTATCCTATACAATAAACAGTTCCGTTAAATGTGCAAACCTATAAACCTGCTTCATGATTTGACTTGACTCAAGAAATGAAAACTATATACATACAAACGGGTTGGGCCAAAAGTTATTGCAACATTATCCAGGACCCTACCTATAAGATATGTGTTATGAGATATTATAAACAAAAGGCCATGCTAAGGAAGGTTTGACTTAACAAAAAAGTGCTCTATTCTTCTCTATGTTTCGATCTCCATGAAACTGTATGAAGTTTTTATTTTTTAAGTGCTTTCTAAGATTGAATGAATACATCTTTGTTAGCTGACACGGTATGCGATTCAAATGTAATTGCATTTTTTACCCTTCAGAAATTTATATTTCGACGCTGTCTTTGTTAGACATGTAGTCAAAGATTTGTGAAAAGGTTAAGAGAGATCAATTATTCAATGATAGTGTTTGCACAGGAATTTTGCATTACCAAATATATTCGAATGCATTCATTTATATACTGAAAAAATATGTATGCGTGGGATAATAGGCATATGGGGTTATTGTACCACAATGAACAGAAACGTTTACTACAAGATTATGTTGATATGCCCGACATTAATACTGTAAATACAACAGAAAAGACTATGACCTGTTTAGGCGTGAACTGTTTTGAACATATGACCTTTGTCAGGATAACTGCATATCTGAATATTAGCTATTAAAATAGCTGAAAATCACCTCGCACAGGTTTTAGAGATTACTAGCAATGAAAAAGGGCTTGAGAGATCAAATATTTATGTCAATTTTTGTTCTGATTCTACATTTTTTTCTCCAAATGGAACCGCGTTTTTCAATGTATAGACGTGAAATATGTGGGCATGTTATGCGTAACTTAACTCTGATGTCCAGTTGGGTTCATGTTTAATTATAACCCCAGAGTAAAGTACGAACTGCTTTGCTGTTACATATTATTATAAATAAAACGCTTGAAAACCTCAACGCCTGGGTAGGTTCCACATATACATGCAGAATTTATAAAAACAAATCTTAATCAACTGTAAAATCAAGATCAAACGTTTGGATTATATCAGGTACATGACATGCTTAGAGGTCAAAGTGTTCTATAAAGTCATGAACGGTCTCGCGGTAGGTCTCGCGACAAATCTTGCGGGCAATGTCTAAATTTTTTGACGCTACGTTATCAAATTATCACCGTACGTGTACGAACCTTGCTCCAAACGATTAAATTCATCCATCTAGCACGGTATTTGCCGTAAGATGACGGCTGTGACAATGACGATTATTTGAAATCAAATAATCTAATTTGTTGTACTAACAAAATGTGGAGAAAATACACAATGAGAAAAAAAGTTTGAAATTCGATATATGTATGTCAAATAGATAACGTTTCCTTTAGGTGAAAAATCTCAAATCAAGATAGCGACCTTATATAATTTCGATGGTGAAAGTCTTTGACTCATGTAATGTTCCACATAGTTATTTTCTGTGTTTCCAATGTTATAAATCAAAGCGTTCGATTTCTTTTTAAAAATAATTCATGCTAAAATAATTTAAAAGTACATTAGTTGATGGATTGTATTACTTTTTTGACGTAATGGTTCTTTTGTTTTCATTTAAAGTTGTGAGAATGAATAATACTGGACATTTTCAGTACACACATTACCTAAAGAAAAATACACCTGTCATATTGTTTTTATATTTGTTTCTGTATGAAGAGGCGGATGCAATGGTTCTTTTAAGCGCATTATACATATGTGTGTGGAAGGTTTGCCTCAAGACTGGACCAAGCGTAATTGAATTATGAAGACACTTTGTCCAGTCTTTCTATTCTAATTCAGCTTTAAGTATAATAATTTCCAGTCCTATACATAATACCACTGATAAATAATTAATGTATTTCACATGTTTTCAGTTTCATTATTGCTTATTTTCAGTTTTTTTTCTATGTATCACATTTACACCACTGAATAAACATACGTAATGGATTGTAAACAGAAAAATCGAATATTCAACGTTCGGTACCCGTTCATGGGCAATTTTCCCAGAGGTACCGTATAGGAACATTTGATTTGGTAATTTACCAACTGGCTGGATTAATTTGAAATGTAAATGTTTTTTTTTATATTGTCGAAACTGGACCGAAATGGGTGTGGACAAAGAGCGTTCCTATTGTAAAACAGACCATGAAATTTGGCCAGAAATCAGCTCATACAGATGTAAAAAATAATATATACTATTGCATTATAGTCTTTGCCTTTATCTTTCATGCTGAAAATGATTAAGTTTGAGCTTTCGTCCCTGCTTAAATATTTTTGTCAAAAAATTCTGATGCAAAGAAATTTGTCTGTATATAGATATCAACTATATAGCCTGACCATTTATTGCATTTAACGTAACTTACTCCTGTGAATAAAGTGAATGCATATGAAATTGCATACTGTGAACTTACGCCTGTTTGCACATTACACGTATATCATTCATGACGGGCAGTTATTTTAGTGCTTATTTAACTATCGTTCTTTATACAGAACAAAGCTAGTCTCCTTTCATTTTTTTTTTTTACGAAACTGTTCAGATTTTAAGAATCCAATGAACAGCAGTGCTCGAACGCACGACTCTCAAACCGTCAGAGGGAAAACAGAGCAACTAAAACTTGTAAAAACCTGACCACAATGAGTAAACCAGTGAAATTAGAAAACAATCTTACCTTCATAGTCTTTAGGTATCACAACTGTGTCTTCATTTTCTGTAAATTTCCCGGTCATCGGATCCACAATGACGTTCCTGGCGAGCAGTTTTCGGACGGTCCGTGAATCAAACAGCAGTATAGGTAAACCGAGATTCACTAGTAACGGTGAATTCTTCTTCATCATGATAGCCTGAGGATTGCATTTCGCTATCTGCGGAAGGCTGAACTGTGCCAACAGGTCCTCAACTGTGTACGCCTGGTTACTCCACTGTGCTCTCTTCTGCTGCGACGTACCGGACTCTGAAACCCGGCTGGCACTGCGTTTAGCCGACATTTTGTTTTCGTTTAGTATTTAGTACATGAAGACTTTACTGTACAGACACTACTTTAATTGGATTGAAACCAAGAATAGTCCGTCAACACTGACCCGGCGTTACAAAAAAACCCATGCAAATCTGTAAATCACGAATTAAGCCCTGATTTAGTCTAACGGTCTTTTAAATAAGTTTGTTTCACACTAGATAGTAAACTGACAGAAATTTCTGAACCGTGAAATTTTTTTGACAGATATATCTTTGATTATTGATTTAATAAATCCGACACTGTGTTATGAAAGATAGTAAGATTTTTGTAGCTAAAATATCATTCAGTTAAACGCCCGAGTGACACAGAACTCGGGTCTCTTTAGTCTAGAATCCAAATAAAGTGTTGAAAACTGAACATTTACCCAATATTGACTGTGTAAATATAAGGACTTCATGCCCAGCTGAACTTTGAATTGTACGAAATCCCAACAATTAACAGAGAATATTTTCATTGACAATAACCGGCTTAAAACTCTCTTTAGATTTTTTGTTGATAAATGGCTTATATCAATAGGGGCGAATTATATGTGGGCGTCTGGCGAGGCATACCATTTAATCGCAGGTTTGTGATTTTTATTTAATAAATATCACGCATTCAGCCCCAGTACCAGTGTGAGCGATCACGTGACACGAAGTTGAAGATGCATGTGTCTTGCACAATAACCAAAAAAAAAACAAAAAACGAATTGTAGTCTTTTCTTGTGGTTTTCGGTGGCTAAACTTCAATTATTTTGGTCAAGCTTGATTGAAATTCAACTAAAGAAGTTTTTGAATCTCTTATGGTGTTAGCTGATTTGCTCTCAAAACTCGCAATGAAACAACTCGAGAAAAAGTCAGTGTCCTTTAATAACTGATATCAACCTACAGTCTCAGAGTTTTTTTAGGGAAAGGACCGTCTTTCTCTGCAGTACACTGCCCCTCATCACTCGGCTGGAATATGGACGGAACAAAAACACTTGATCGAATAAATGGGCTTGTGATGACCTCTGTCCCACTGTGACCATCATCAGAATAGTAATAACATTTTTACATTTTATTATACAAGTTACAGTTTTAAGAACTTGCACTTTATAGCTGAAAATGAAAAATTATTTGTTTGAACAATATCTGAAAAGGGAAATAATCATATTGTGCATTACTTTCACCGTACTCCCTGTCGTGGAAAGGTGTTATTTGCAAGTTCAAGTTGCTATATAGTTATGTTCAGAATTGGCTGAGACGGTCCGTAAACATATGACCCTGAAGGCATATGGCGCACTTACGGCACCTTTTACGTGGTTCTAACCCCGAAGCGTGACAGTAATGACGAGTGGCTGACATGTAATGGTAAGGGGCTGTTAGAATGTTGCTCCTAGGGTAAAGACAACCAAATTTGTCACGACCGGGATGCTAGCTATCGTATTTCCTTTTTTTTTGTATCAAGGGAGGCAATCACACATAACTCACACTGACGAAATGAATGAAAGTATAGTCTCCCCTACACACTTCGATAGCAGGTCTGTATTTTTTCTCAAGAAAGTAGACATATTCAAACGCCTTAACAAATGACACCTGAAGGAAAAAAAACGTAGACACTTTCAAGTCAAAGTCTGACCGTCGGGAACCAAAGACAGACCCCTTTGTATTAGTTAAGTTAACCAACCATAATGATATTTGGTTTAGGACTCACATTTAGCAGATACATGAAACGAGTTTTGCCATGTTTACCTACAAAAGAAGAAACGCTTTTATAGCCAGTTGTTTAAAAAAGACTTCCTTGTGTTTTCAAATTATTTGCACTGCATTTTATAGTTGCGATTAGGACTGACTGCATAACTTCCTCGTTTGATTAATGTGTGAGTTGACACGAGGGAGATTGAAAAAGAAATTTAAACATTATTTAAATGAAAATCTAAATCTTGAATTTAAATGTCTTAAAAGAATACGACTATGTTTAAAAGTCTTAAAAGAATACGACTATGTTTTATTCAAAATGGGCGTCGGCTATGATATACAAAGTAATTTAAGACGAAGCATTGTATGAAAACAGTCTGTTAATTTTCGATTTATAATGGTTACCTTTTTATGTTGTGTGCTTATCAAACATGTTTTTCCCTTTTTTTTATTTTTTTTGAGTTTGTTTTGTATAATAATTATATGTTATTTAAAAAAATAAATTATGTGCAGTCAGCTCCTCAGTAAATACTTCTTTAAAACAAATAGGATGAAAAGAATAACGAATAGGACGAATGAAATAACGAAAAGGGGGGAAAATAGAATAGGAAGCGAGAGAGCCATCATTGCATTGCTAAAACGTCTTTAATAAAACTTTCAATACTTCACAGAACAATTTTTTTTTCCAGACACAAAAGTTTTGATTACAATGTAAGTGTAAAATCATCAGCTACACCCTTTTCACTCTATGATTTTTGCGTTCATTCTTTTAATAAGTATAATATGAATATATCAACAATATTAACAACAACAACAACAGATAGTGTTGTTAAATCAAAATGCGCTAAGTAGCCAACAGTAACCATAATTTCAATAAAGTAATCTCTTCCATAAAGTATAAGACACAGCTACTAACTAAACAATCGTGGAGGATTTAGTTTACTTTTGAGTCTCCATCATCTGTCATTTATTATGGGCACGTTATTATCTTCAAAGCTCTTAATGCCTTAGTACTCAGTTTATATAACTTCCACAATATCATTCCATTCACCCAACTGTTTTCTCTTGATTTCCTGATTGATTTTTATTTTCTGAGCGATATCGCTTCTTATACTGGATTTACTGGACGCACTCAATCCATCAAGATACGAGTCCATCTCTGCAATTGCAGCTAGAATCGACTCTTGTCCGTCTGTTACTGACATATCAGATGTTTCAGACAGAGCAAACGAAGTGTTTGCCTCGTTTTCAATACTGTCCAAACTCCGATGAGAATACTGAATACTTTCTTCTGAGCTTGTGTCCGAAATTAGATGAGTTTTATCGCCAAATGAATCACTAAAATCTCCATCTAGCTTATTGAGCGTGCGAACTGTTTTTACAAAACGGATTATCACGAGGGGTATTCTCATTTGTATTGCTTTCACTTCGTCTTGGACTAATCTGCTCCCAACTTTGAGAGTGGTCGTCTGTTTGACTCATTTGCTTTCCAGTTGCAATTTTAGACCTAACCGGAAGTGAACTAGATCGTTCCAGGCAGAATTGGCGCCAAGAACTTTCCGAGTGGTTTTGACGGGCATTCCTTGTGATTTCTTCTAACGAAAGCCTTAAGTCATTACAGCTAGACACCATCTCGTCGGCAACCTTACAAGTTAAGATACTGCTCGAGGAAGATGGTCTACTTGGTTCTTCAAACTCAATAAGATCCTGTGAAAGCGACCTCGTTTTGAAAACATTGTCGTGATTTATCGTTCTTCCATCGGTATTTTGTATGTTATTGCGAGGCATGTCTCTGCTTCGTATAACTCTAAACCTGTTTTGATTCCATTTTTGCCAACTACCATCAATACTTTCATTACTGCTGAACGTTTTGTCGACACTGTCATGACTACTCGTTATATCTGGGCTTACATAAACATCTCTCGAGAAAGCAAACGAGCAATAGGCTGGTTTGAGTATTCCATTACTGTCTACACTTAAACTGGTTGCACTAGAATGAATACTCGGAAAATGATCACTCAAGTCAACTTGACTCCTGCAGCTGTCTATAGTTGAAGACGACGAATGCATCTTTGATGAAGACGCTGTCACAGAACTTGGCATTGAATTTAAATTGTCTGAGAAAGGACTAGGAGGTCTGAGTATTGCAGTAGAAGTACTAGGACCACTGCCCGAGTCTTCAAAAGCTAATCCAGAATTCACCGAGAAATCAGTTACTTCTTCAACAATATTTACAAATGGAGTAAGCTCAGAAGAAATAGGAAGATCTGACACTAAGTTACTACTTTTACGTGCATTCAGTGTTTCATTTATATCACTATTGGAATATCTTCTTTGATTCAAAATTTCGTCAAAACTTCTTGAATCGTGAATCAAGGTATTGTCTATTTTTTGTTGAGTTAGTAAGTCAGTATCAAAATACTGACCTCCTAGCATAGTGTTTAGCTTCATTGCATGTTCGGAGTCAACACTATCAATACTCACACAATCTGGTTCAGGCAGATCTATTAAATCTTTAGGAGACTGACGTGTTACTTTCGTATCTGGATCCCACTTTATACTGAATTCTGAGTTAGCTTCCACTTCTCCCAGTTCACTGCCTCGTCCTACTGAAGTCGACGTCCTTTGTGAATTTGATACAGACATCTGGCTTTCACTTTCGTCTCCTACAAAAGAAGGATTGGGTTGTGCAAGGGATTCCTCTGCATTATTTTCATCGTCAGATGAAGGCGGAACTCGGAATGTTACGGCAAGTTTCATATCCGTGACATAGTTCTGTGCTACGTTGTTGCACATATCAACGGCTTCAGTGTACTCTGCACATGACTGCAACATAGGAGTGTTCAAAGCAATTTCAAACTTAATAGGAGAATGTGTTTGTAATTCAAGAGGTAAGACATCTTCTTCGGCATCAAGTGTTGAGCCCATGATTGTTTCTTCTTCTTTCACTCGAACAAGTTTTAAGCAAGGTGAATAAAATTTTGAGATCGGTGGAGGGTCCCCAAGAATATGTCTTACATATAGCGGCATTTCAACCATTTCGTCCAATATATCAGAGATTTGAATAACACTGTTGTCGTTTTTGTTTAAATTCCCATCTGAGACCTCATAGAATAAACCAGATTGCGACACTGGTACGAACAACTCGCTGTCGTTCTCATCCATGCAAAGCAAATATCTGTTGTCTCGATCTAATGACAGCTGTGATTCCGGTAGCATTAGCTGGTTCAGTTTCTGCACACCGAGTTTCCGTAAAACTTCACCTTCCACCACAGGACGTGAAAAGCTTCCATTGCCTTCGTCAACATCTCCTGTGCACGTCCGTGACAACAATGGCGTCGAATTCTGTTGTACAAAGAAAGAACTCTGTGTTTGTTCGCGTGATTGAATCGATTGTTTTGTGTGGCGACGGTTTGCTGAATTCGAGACCTTTGCTGATTTTAAACCACCCTGTAATGAAAAAAGTTCATAGAGGAATTTCAAAGAGATACACACTTCAAAAGCATTTAATGGTCTTAAAAACCACCATTATATTCAGACTTCTTGCTATCTGATGTTGTTATTTGGAAAAATGGATGCTTCTTATTTGAGTTCGCGCAATGTATGTTCATAGATAATTTGTCACTCCTTCGTAATCAGTCTGTTTCGTTTGTTAATTTTTCAGCTAAGTAAATTTAGCAAAGATCACAACGGATATACTTTGAATGTAGTGTCTTATGAGAGGACTTCAACGCACTTTTATAAGTTGAAGCTACCCAGTTAAACGTATGATTGAATGTCACCCGAGCTCATCAAAGATCATACGATGTTTAAACATTTTATTTTCTCATTTTTGACAGTTATATGAAAAATAAAGTTGTTATAATATATTTTGTTATGGTCCAGCTGCTTTATTCGTTTCAACCGAATAAGAAATAATAAACATCACAAAAATCTCAAGTAAATCACCAAGAAACGTAAACTGACACGTTAAATGATACAATTCATAAATTGTTTGTTGTCGCAAAAGTAGGTCCGGATGGTTATACAAAGACTCAGTAATTTTCACTGATGTATGAAAAAAAGAAGAAAAAGAAAAGGGTCAAGCGACGGTGGCACAGAGGTGACATGCACTAATCTTTTTTATAATTGCATTTGTCTTTTTTATGTCGTTCCCACGAGATACTTACTCGAGGGAACGACTGAGTTAATCGTGGTAACGACTTAAAAAAGAGAAATGCATTAAAAACAGTATTGCATATCATATTACAATCTCGTTCTCTCGACTTAGCTAACTCGTTATCACGACATAGCTAACTTATTCCCATGAGTTAGTAAGTCTTAAGATATCATGCACCAGTCTTTTTTCATTATTGCACGATCTTTTTTTCCAACACTGCTCTTTTTTATTGCACTACACTTTTTTTCAATGCAATACTTTTTAAATGTACATTTGTCTTTTTTTCTATCTCGTTCCCACAACTAAGTAACTTGTTACCACGAGATATGAAGTCGTTCCCTTGAGTAAGTGGGAACGACTTTAAAAAAAGACAAGTGCAATTAAAAAGGGTAGTACATGTCACCTCTGTGCCATTGTATCAAACCAAATTAATTCCACCAATTAAAGATGACATGAACTGTAAAACTTCACAATCAGGAAAAATGTACGTTCCAACCGAGCATCCCATATTCTTTAACGTAAGGTTAAGCACTGTGCATAAAAAAGATTATGCATTTGGTCTCAAGCATACGCAAGAATGTTTTCCTTACGTTTTGTATGAATGTGTGGGTGGGGGAGGGGGGCACGTAGAAGTGATATATGTACTCAGATCTAACTCTGTGGAAACCTAATAAACACAAGTGAAATAGAAGCAGGAAGTACATATTTCTTGCAAATCAAAATATTCTACAAATCTTAGCGATCTCCAAAGTTAAATCAATACGTAGCGAACTATACGCATTAATAAACAGAATGATGGTTGCACCGAAATGACACTTCTTTAAATGGATATGAATTAAAAGACCTGAACAATCCTCAATATGAAGATTTATGGCTTCTCCTATCTATTTAATTTTGTTAAAACTCAAATGTCAAGAAGTGTTTTTGAGGTATTTAATGATGTACAGAGGATACCAGAAATAAATTTGTAAAAACTCTCGCACCTCTCTGTATAATAGTATAGCAGATGTTTGATACGCATTTCGTCTTAAGTAGCAAACAACACGCAACGAAATGTGTGGAAGAACATTTTAAAATATGACTTGATATTTTTCATAAAATCGCGTATATGAAAAGATCAAAATATAATCATCGACTAATTATCTATCTATACATGTATTAGTCGCTGGGGTAAACTTACGAATAATCAGAAGAGAATACTAATGATTTAAGCAAACCTCAATAGTTAAAAACTTTTCTATTTTATTACTAAATAACAACTAAATTATTGCATTTTTACTGATACCACTTTGCCGTACATATTGATTTCGGTTTAAGCGGTATAGGTCTATCGTTAATTGATATTACATAGTGAATATAATTTTGAGTGTCTGTCGATGTGTATGGTGTATGTGTAAAGCTTAAATGCATAATTAACATGTATTATATTCTATGTTTAATCTATTTGTTTAACAAGGCCATATTGTAAATAAGGTCTATGTATGTTTCATGTATAACCTAATATGTCACCTTCTTTAAATAAAGATGTTATTATTATTATTATTATTCAATAATCTGCAGGAAATGGGTTGACTTTACTTTTGTGGACACTGTTAAGACTACTAGGTATAACTTAACGGAATCATAACTACTGTATTGTATAAGCTTTGTTTTACCTGCATAATCTTCAGGGATAACCACTTCCGGTAGAAGTTCTTTGATGGTTCCCCCAGGACCTTTTCGTACACATCGCGCAAACACTTTCCTGCTGGTACGTTTGCTGTGTAACAGGACTGGTTGACGAAGGTCAAAGAAAAAGTTCTGCAAGAATAACAAATGTTTGCTTCACACATTTGTCGAACTATCATTTGATAAGATAAGTACTATAACATTATTTTAGAAGGTAAGTATCGTCATATTATAGAAAGAACGATGTGCTAGTAATAACATAAAAGACATTACTAGCATTACAGGAGCACCAAGACAAATAAAAACAAACAAAAATGTCACCATCGCCACCATTTTAGCCTCACAAACACATAGCGTTGTCATTAGGGTATTATAGTAATAATATTTACCCACAAAAAGAAAACATATCAGTATATCCAAGCAGTTTAGTTATATATTGATATTTACCACTTTCAGCTACCCTTTACATTTTTTTGTGTTTGTTCTGACTAGGGCTTTTAATTGTTAAAGTCATAAATCACTTTTAGTAGGGCGTACATAAAAACTTGTTCATTTTTTAATATTCGCTTCTTTAATACCTTACATTCTCTAAATATGGATTTTAATTTGCTCCTAATAGTTGACTGTTGTTCAAAAATGTTTTAAACAGGATACTGATGATTGCCACCGTACAAAAGCTAACCTGTAAATGTTCTGCATTCGTTTCCTCACTACACTGTATAACCACTGGCATCTTGAAATTCTTCAGTATCTGCTTTAGTGTATAACTCTGTGAACTCCATTTGTAACCACTGGTTACTTCAGGCTGAGGCCGCTCTTTCTTTTTCCATTGTTTTCCCATGACTTCAAGTCTAATTTATGATACAAAAACAGAATAACACACAAGAATTACCAACAATTTGCACAGAAAATGTCCTGTTTTGTTCATTTCTGAAACATACTTAAACAATATTTTAGACCAATACTTCCTTTTCCGCACGAAAATATTTAGAAATTTCTAATTTATTGTCCTCTTCTCATTGTCACTGCCTTATTGTCCTGCTCCTATTGCCCAAGCCCATTTAACCTTTTGTTTTTAGGCATATTTTATCTGATAATCTGCTTCTTTTGTTTGTTAAAACCTTTAACAAATACGTAAGCCATTCTTATGTACGTGACGCTTTTAAGAAAAAACTTGTCAGCCATTCCTACGTACACTGTACACTGCAATGTTGTAGTACGAGAACAGCTACAGTTTTCATTTCCTGTAATCCAACTATTTTTTCCATTTTAGAACCAAGCGCAAAATGTTTGTACAAAGTCAAATAGTTTAATTATCCCAACATTTCGGATTTTGATGAAAACTCGCGAAAACATGTCGTTTTCCTTTCATTTGAATTCTAATGATTCTTATGCAAACAAGTAAGCAGTTAACACGGTATGTGCAATTTATTATCCTAAATACTTCTTCTTTCGTACTATGAAATACACATAAAAAAGTTATACCTCCATTAAATCTTTGAATGACATGGGATGATACAAGATGTAGCATTACTCAAAACATTTCATGCTTGCATGAACAAAACAATTCGTACATTATTTTATCAAGCTCGAAACAGCAAAAAAACTATAGCATAAATTTATTTAATATTCTTACTTATTAAGAAAGTGTGTAAACGGTTTAAAATTTAGTCGAATTGCATTAAATCTCTGTGTGTTCTGGGTGAAGATGAATGAGGTAAATTTAGGGCCAATAAAATTTACAAGCGTAAAATAAATCAAGAGGAAGGAAAAAAAAGAGAACAGCAATCTGCTTAAAATTGTTCTAATTGGTATATATAGGATTTATCAATACCACTTGATTGAAAAAGACTTCAAAGTAATAAATTCTACAACAGATAAAAATAACCGAAGACTAAATCTACACTGAATAAATGATCAATGTCATCTTTTTGTTAAAATGTTAGAATGGAAATAATGGGTTTGTTAATACGATCCGAACAAGAATAAAATGTTTTATCAAAGAATTTTAACGCCAGAATAAAACACCTTGAAGAAATTAAGACGAATGGTTTTGCAATTACGTTATCGCCTGATTTATTAATTTGGCACATTTACTGCTGTATGGGGGACATCATTGCAGCTTTTCTATAAAGTATCTTTCCAACATTATTCAGAAACGTTTACATCATTGTTATATCTCTCTGTTGTCCAGTAGAAGTGTAAGGTAAAATAAAATAAAATAAAATAAAGAACACATATATTATGCAAAATTGTTTTGTCCTAATCTTCGCAAAAACTTCATCATCTTATAAAGTTATAAGTAAATTATAAACATAACTAGTGGAGTCTGCTGTGGTTTAACAGTTCACTCAAATTATATGTATGTTTGGCCTTAAGACCAAGAACTGATGGGAAAAGATACCACTTAGCACAGTTCAAAACTAAATGACTTAGTTTAGCTAATACTTGTATTAAGATGAAATAAGCCGATTCAAAATTGCCCCTTTTTGTATCATTATCTTCACAATCATTTACCACATAGTAAATGGTTTATTTATTTTTTCTTTTATAGAGGAAGGTATGTAATCAAGCCGAAAAAAATGAATTTATAATACTTCACCGAATCAACCAATAAAGAGATTAAAGTAAGCTGATGTTGCGCAACCGTGTACCTATACAAATAGTTTAAATAAACTTGCTATCGGGGTTCTAAAAGCTCAAAAGCTTGTGAAACTATAGCCACCAAGACACTGATTATCTCAGCTGGGTATAGGTATGTTATAAGTAAATACGTAAAAGAAAAAGAAATCTTGGTGTAAGACGTAAAGATCTTTACGAAAGCATGAAGAAAAATGATCTTTGTTTGAACCTCATAAAAAGAGATTTTCGGATTTTTTGAATTGCGATTTCAAAAAAAAAAAGAAAAAAAGAATTACACAGATGGTACTCTTTAACTTGTTTAAGTGGTTACAAAAATGTTATAACGATCTGACTTAGAGTAGCTATTAAACTATCCGTACGGCATTTCCATTGTAATCAGTGGGTTGAAAATTAAGCAAAACTCTGACATCTGACATATTTTATTACCACAGAGCTTAGAAGTAAACCTTTTTAAAATAAGACTGTATTTAAACATTTTAAACTCATTATTATGATCACTTGAAAGTAAGGACACTGGCAATAGTCTTAACAGCTTTGGAAATAAGCTTTCAGTTGATTACATACTAACAATTTAGTGTTTCATTCCCTTGAAATAAGTAAATCTCTTTCATTCAAAAGAACTTTTTTTTCATTTTTACGAGTTCGCCAATGTACATTCTTTTTATCCGAACATCTGGTGTTGAAAACGCTCTAAAGGGAAGCTTTTACGACAAACCAAGTGTATATCTAGTTGAATATCTACTTTATAATAGTTTTCATGTTTGCATTATTAATATAAAAATCTATTTGTAATGCATATTTGCATTTTAATTACATTTGCACGACAGTGTGCTGATTATATCACTCGCAAATGAAACGAAGCATTACCTTCCCTATGATTTTTTTTACTTGTTAATAATACACACCTATTTCAATTACACGTTAATTTAAATTTCAACTTTATTTCATTCGTAGCAAATTGTCGTTGCCACACCCATGAAATTAATTTGAACAATTAATGAACCTGTATATTGTAAGATTCGTGTTGTTTTCATGGTTCTAACATGTTGCAAGTTTTCAACAGTTGCTGACGACAATTAGGGTTACAGATTTCATAATTTTTTGCTACGATACAAGGAGTTTTGTTTTTAATACTCTATTTTATCTACTAATACCAACATAGCTAATTACATCAAACTATTGAAATAAACCTGTCACTGAGAAAGAAGTATATTTCCCCATATATTTCGTGTGGATAAGAAGATATTCACACACCTTAAGTTTTAAATTTAATGCCATAAGCTTTAAATAGTGCTTAATTTGCTCATGATAAAATAGTCCTACTCTAAATATTTGTTTACGACAACGAAATGTATCTAGCCTAGACGACATTTATCACTTAAAAAAGAAAAAGATAATATATGAAACATTAAATAAACGTATTTAATTCCATCCGTCACCCTATTATTATACGAAACTTGATGCTACTTACTTAAGTATCGCTTAAAACCTCAGCCTCTGTGTGTCCTTTTTCCCATCTAATGGTGTGGAACGAAGTCTGTTTGTGTACTAATGCAAAACCGCAGCATCATTGTCGCCTTTCCCACATATAGTCGGATACCATATATCATCTTTCTGCCTATCACATATTTATATCATCCATGGTTTTTTTCATCAAGAGAATCCGACTTGTAAGATTTCTTCTTAACGTACAAGCAGTAAAATGAAAGTCACTAATATATAACCACTTTTAATCCACCCTAACTTTTGTTAAATATTTGATTAAGTATTTCCGAATATGTTATAAATGTTCACTTCACAATGAAATATCGCTGTCAAATGTAAACAGTACAGTACCGTATCATTAAATCCCGCCAGTTTATTATTTATTTAATATGTAAAGCAATGTAGCAAATGCTATAGAATTCTTGTTTTTAATAAACTCCGGCGTTTTGTTATGAAGTAAACTCTAAGAACATAATGTATTTACATAAAGTATTTTCAAATCGTCCTTAAATGCGCCTTTTGTACGAAAACTTGCGACAGTAATCTGTAAATTGGACGATAACATCTCCCTGTACAATAGATTGACCCAACACAATATACCCGATGATAGCCAAAATTATGTATCTCCTTTGAGCAACCGAAGCGGAAAATATTTACACACCACTATTACCCAAACCGTCCATTTTTTCTCATCTTTTTCTCATACTGTAACACTTAAGTTGTCAGTTTCCTATTCACTGTAGTTGTGAATGATATCTCGCTAAAATGCACTGAGGTTAAAGAAAGCCTCGCTTCAGGGCGTTCCCAACACATCGAGACATTATTTTCGACTCTGTTGAGCAATAACTGTATTAAATTTACCCTTCATTAGATGCCAATTATGTATGTCCTCTGTTTAAAATAAATACAATCTTATTGATATAATCATTAAATTGCTACCTATTCATTTGTGTCCATAGTTCAGTCTTAACACAGCTCTATACACGTATCAATTTAAATTTATCAACATGCTTTTAATGCATTGTTTTAACGTTTGTTTCAATCATGATTTGATCGATTGGCTGTTCCCCCTCTAAAAACAAATCATGATTTGATCGATTGGCTGTTGCCCCTCTAAAAACAAACTGCATTTTCTCATTCATTATCTACATAGTTGAAATAATTTCTCATAGTTTATTTAGATGTATGTTTAAACATGTTGAATAGTTGTAAAACTCAACAGTCGAACAGTAAATAGTTTTTATGGAAGGGCAAATACCATGCAATTACATATTTGTGCATAGTACCGAGACTACCGCGCATTATAAAGATCAAAATGCACTCGACGGCTTCACTCGAAGCACAGGCAAAATGATTTCTAAAAGGAGCTTACAATACAAATTTCTGATTTTGCAATGCAAACATCAACCACTCTTACAAATGTAAATGGCATTTTTTTGTTTCCAAGTTTCCGAAATAGTTTAATTTGTTGTTTTTTTTCACTCTATTTCAGTACCAATGAAAACAAAACATTTACATGACCGCTCCTTAAAGTTCAATAGCACACCCTGAATTCGGTGGAAGAGATTTTATTTCTTCATTTTCGTACCAATGACAAGAAAACATTAACATGACCGCTGCTTACAGTTCAAGTAGCAGTTTCATGAATAGTTTTTTTTTCTAGTCTAGTTGTTTCACTTTTTCCTTCGCAAACATTCATTAAATTTCAAATCGACATCATGATATATATATCACAAAACAAGAGTTGTATTTTAGCAAGCGGTTTTTATTTTAAACACTAGTTGACTTCAATGAAATCCATATAGGTAGTTGAATATCAAAATGTGACAACTGCAACACGCACTAAACTGTGCACACCAAATTGAATGTGTGCTTTAAAATGTTTTTTTTTTCATCACAACTATTTCTACAGCACGCCTTATACAGTTCTTCACTTTTCACCCTTCCCTAAATGCAATTAGGTGACAGCAAACAAGGTCGATAACGGAGACACACACCTCTTTACTACAAATCACTCATATTTCTGAAGTATTTTTTAAGTTACATTTCCTAACTGATAGAAGTCACAAGCTATTTGTCCATAGTATTTCAGAAGTAAATAGTTCACTACCGTATAACTAAATCCTACAAGCACAATAAGAAAACAAAATGCTTGAAAAAAAATACTTTAAAAATACTACTTATTCAAGAAAAATAGCCTATGATTATCAGAATATCTTAACATCACCCTAAATGATACTATAGTTTATCGGTGTTTGTATCATGGCGCAACTTTCACTGCAAGCATTCATACACAATTGTGAAAACTAATTTAGACAAAGAATGGCCAAAGTTACAAAATAAAAGATAAAATCGTTTGTCCATCAATAAAAACAATCTATTTGCTTTCTAGAACAATCTCATGTCATCTGCAGTCTTACGTTATTGCAGTAAATCTTACCGTCTGCTGAACTACATCGCACCAAACTTGTTCCCAGACAAAGCTAACGCACTTTGTTATTTAAAGTAAGTTTACACTTTATGCAATTACGCAAGTGCTTTTTTCAGGAATCTCAATGGGGATGCTTGTCACCAGTTCCTCCCTGTTCCCCGTTTTAGCCTCTTTCTCAGCAAGACTGGTGAACACCTGTAACTCACCAATTTGTGGCTTTGTCTTGTCAACTCTGGTAATATAAAACGACTGAAATTTATAAGATCTTGGATTAAATGTAAGTTTGAGTCTTCTGCTATTGTTTCCAACATACTGCATGTTTCCGGTGACGTCGAAGAAGAATGACTGATTTGGTCGGGCTGCGTAATGACCAGAATGTTTAATTTCTGGGTGGAAGAAGAACCCTTCGTTTTCCCAGAATTCTTTCCTCCTCTGAAACCGACCAGGAGTAGTGCATTCAAATATGGCGAGGTAGGTGTCCTTCTTTGGACACAGTGCATAGAAAAAAAGAGCCGAGGTTTCTCTATGCAAGGCGTTCTTAATTTGTTCTCGAGCCAGTCTTCGTGCGGCGTCCAAACTAAGATTTGCATGGCGCGAAATATTGATTGGTACATAGCTGAAATTGATGTAATATTACATTAGTTATAATATTTAATCTGTTTCAGTATATATATAACAAGTTACAGACCGTGAGAAAATTTCCCGAAAGTTATATATGTATCATGAGCTAACCTTGTATATATTATTCTATTAAGCCCTTTCGCAAGTAAACAAGATTTAATTTAAAAAAATAGAAGAAAATGGATATTATCTACAATACGGAAGTGTTAAAGTTTCCACTGCTTTAATCAGGCTCTTCGCGTCTAAGATACAATAATGAAAACTGTAATGCAAGCAGACGACAAAACCTACACGCGTACATTTATTTTAAATAGCCTTAATGGGGGACAGTAGTGGATTATCTACCCTGAATATTCTCTAATATTAGTTTGGTCCTTCCATTTGGATTCCTCTGCTTTCATCGCTATTTTCTCTTTTGGTATGGTAATAATAAAGCTTAATTATTTGCAACAATGGTAGTCAGATTAAACATTTTTTTAGCAACATGTTTTGCTAACACCATAAAGGTTGTTTTTTGTTAAACTTCACTTTTAATTTAATTTATAAATGACATTTTTCACAACTAAAAGTCAAGACTATCACAAACAGAAACAAGGATAAAGTCACAGGATTCCAACTGAAAGGACCAAAGTGCTATTTGGTCTAGCTTTGATGTTATCTGAGTAAGGGAGATAATTTTTTATCAGCACTGTCCCTCATTCTTTCAAAATTCATTCCTATCTCTTTACAAAGACCTATCACTCACATGCATAAACGTTTCACCCAAAATGTAATACAATCATTCTGTTGTCTGACTGGTGAGTCCAGCTCTTTCCACCGTCGTTCGTCTTCTAAATCATCTTCATTGTTCACAACAAAGACCACGACGTTGTCTATATCACTAGTGACCTCATGCAAGGGGATTTGAAGTTTAACTTTATCTAGAGGTTGCATGTCACTGGTGATGTGAATAACGTCTGCATGCAAATATCTGGTCTGGCTTTGTCTCCATGTCCCTCGTCTCAAGCACCTGTCGCAACAAAAGTCTAAATTTGTCGATTTAAATCTTTAATTAAAGCATATATAAAGATGCAAAGAACGCACACAAATATTAGTGTATTTAAATATTAGTATATGAGTTTGATCGTAGTATTCTTAGTCAGTTGGTCTCAATAGAGGGTCTCATTTGTTTTAAATGTTAGATTTTGGTTGATCAAAGTTGGTTTTTTTTTGCATGATTTTGAAATAAAATGGTTTTATTTTGGGTCTTTACTGACGACTTAAACAAAAATCAGTAAGTATTGAAAAGTTATCGTTGCATTAAGCATAATAACAGATAATAATTATTCTTGATGTCCTTATATCTCAAACTAATACATTTTCTGCCGTTATATATATTCAATTTAAATTCAAGAACAAAAAGTTAATCGAAATTTTTAGTTCTCGCCATTGATTAAAACTGACCAGTCATACTATGCCTTTGTAAGGCGCTGTGTCATAGTAAGTCAGTTATTATAATACCGAATACGATTCATTTGATGTCATGTTATGTGTCATAGTAACAAGAACTGTCATTTTGTAATAATTCTTTTCTTATGCTTTACCTGTATATTTATATTGACGTTGTTTTCTACTGCGCCTTCGGGTATTTCCAGTCTTATTTTCCTGTCAACGTCCGACACAATAGTCTCGCCCTCTGACACAGCCTTGTAACTTAGCACTCGAGGGCGAGCTAATACTGCAAACTTCTTCACTGTCCCCCTACCGATCGGTATTTTCCCAACAAATGTTGGCACCTTTAAAACAGGTAGTTTTCACATGTAATAAAATTTGTTTAGCTATGACATGAATGAGGCATGTGTTAACGACATTGATAAAGGCAACTTCTACTATGTGTAGAATGGTAAAAGATACAGCAAAAAAAAATAAAACATGTAATGCAAATTGCCTTCCCTTATCACAGAATAAACAAACAGAAGTTCATATGAAATATAAGTACATAAGAATTCTTTTTGAAAATATAAATAATTTTAAAGCGACTGACTCACAGAATTTTGCTGAAATTTTTTTTTTCTTTAAAATTTAAGAGAATTTAATATACTATGGAAAAACATAATATTATGCTTCTATACACCACGAAAACTGAAAAAAAAGTGTAGACGTAACCAGGATTCGAACCCACGACCTTTCGGTCAGTAAAATATAGAGCGACGATTTAGACCACTGAGCCACAGAGCCTACTTGTATACACGTGTCAAAATTAATATTATAACTAAAGTATCTACATTTTTTAACGGGCTAAATTTTTTACCGATAAAAGTGTGTAAAACTTTATATTTTGATATTTTTCTGTATCAAAAAATGAATCAGTAACTTAGTTTAAATATGTTCTTCACAATTGCAGCAAAAATTTCAAGATGTAGAACATTTTCTTTTTTTTCATCGTCGGCCCATCTGTGAGTCACAAGTAATTTTAATCAGGTATGTAATTATGAAAATATATCAGATGTGGTTTTGATTTTTTCTTTACAATCCCTGGCCTTTTCTTTCAACAAAGTCCCGCCATAATTTAGGACAGATACCTCATGAAGTAAAATAATATATATGTACCCCATTCTCCTCCGACGTCGTAAATTCCTTAAATTCTTCATGTTCTGTAGTTTTTAAGTAACTTTCAAACTTCCCAGGGTAACCATCTAATGGTATCTCGATCATCAATATGCAATCTGAACCTAGGCAGAGGACACGAAGTTCGTATATATCACTGAAAAGAAAGCAAGCGTAGAATTCTGATAAAGAATATTACGTGATCATATGTTTATTGTCATTATGCCGTAGATTCGTTACAGTTATCTTATTTTTCACTCATCTTTAGTCAAACGTATTTGCTAAAAAACAGTAAAAACTGTATTTATTTTTCAAGTCGATTTTCCCCTCGCAAGAGTTTGTTCAAACAAAAACATGCTTGGAAAAAAGAAGGAAAAACGATGTTGTCTTTTATTTTCTTTAACTGTTGTGAGATATGTTTTCTTAAACGTCTGTTGATAGTAGATACTTACTGACAGCAGATGTGAGGAAAAATTCAGAAAAGCCTTCTTGTTCAAAAAAATTCGATAGTTCCATTACAAGCTTAAATGAAGGAAAAATAGAGAAGGAAGAATTACAGTTTTAAATTCACACATTGCTTACCTCAGAATTTCCTCCATTCCCTTTAAAGGGATTTCAAGATGTGCCGAGTCTGCTGGCGTTCGGTGTATAAATATGATTGGTCGAACGTCAGCACTTGATTCGAGTGTCAGTGTGACGCCGAGTCGTGACAAGTCGACCGGAGCTCCAGTCGGCACAGTTCGACAGTCGTAACTGATTTCTCTTTAAAAACAATATTAAGAGTTCAGACAATTGCATCAAATATATTTTCCAAAGAATGGAGCCAAACTACAGTATTAAGAAATTTTGAAATACAGACACAAGTGTTAATAATTTCTGACATTTCAGTACTAAAACAGTCTTACATGGAATTTATCATGTGTTAAACAAACATTACACACCCCGATGTATGTCTTGACGCATTATTTTCATTGTATTGTTTAATGCGTCTCGTGACGGCACGTTTTCTTTCACTTGATAATCTGAAAGTATTTGCTAGGTTCTCGTTCTGCAATAGAATGCCAAGAAAATTTTAACATTTTATTTTCATATATGCATATCACTTTATTTGTATCATATTACAATTGAAAATAAATTGAAAGTATGCTTTTCAAAATATGTCTTTATTATTATGATTATGATAATCATTATTATCTAAACCACATTACTATCGATCTCATTAACTATTATTTCACTTAATGAGTAAATAATACCTTTTCACGTACAAAAAACCAAAAAAGTAAAAAAAAAATTAAAATAAAACGAGTGCTTGCTATGTTTTCACTTCATAAATAATCGTGATAATGATTGAGGATATTATCTGAATACCTTATCTCTGATGTTGGGGTTACAACCACACATGAGCAAATACTCCATGACCTCCCCATGACCATTCTCTCCTGCCAGATGCAGTGGTGTTTTCATATCCTTGTAAATATAACATAATTTTAATTCAGTACATAAATTTTACTAATCAGTACATTTCTGTTTGAGCACAAATGGACAGTTCTTATGTTTTGTTTTTGTAATACAATATGTTACATATAGAAACAGAAAATATAACTTTAGAAATAGGTAAATAGGACTAAATTATAGTATTTACTTAACTACTTTAAATATATCTTATTTCGAACAATGTCGACAACACAGTTACAAACATTTTAAAGTATGTTCGGAGAAAGGTTGGTCTAAAAGATCTTGCAAAATTAGAAAAGGTCCTTTCAAACTTAAAAACGATCTTCTCTGTATGTAAAAATAACAAAAAGGAGCTGGGCTGGAAGTTGCAAAGAGTATTAAATAAATAATGAGTGGAAAAAATGACAACAGAAGGTAGAACGTTTTAAAATTACGTGTTCTGACATGATGCAATGAAAACAGAGAACACTGGCAACTTTGTGTGATTGAATAGATTAAAGACATAACCGTAATATTTCCTGTTGTTATGAAGATAAAATAGACAACTGAAATGATTTCTTTAAAAAATAAATCATTTTAACTAACGTGCAGATTTACCTTATTTTGCAAATCCATACTACATCCCATAGAGGCAAGCTGCACAAGTACATGACTCTGACCATTCAGAGCTGCCTGATGGACCACTGTGTTTCCATTCTGTGACATAGACATATATCATCATTAAATTGTACACTGTTATTAAACAAACGAAAATAGTTTCATAATATCTGTTGCAATTTGCTTGAGACACATATCGTACCTAGCCCAGTGTCACAGAAATACATGCACTTAAGAGTCATAAAAAGTCATGTAGCAATATCAGGCATTAACCTCAAACAAATCCATATTAAGATGCTACATAAGAGAACTTGATACTTACGTTGTCTTGTGCTTCAACATTAGCATTTAACTGTAAAAGTTCAACAATTGTTTCGACTTGGCCACTTCGGCAAGCTAAATGTAAAGGTGTACAACCATTCTGAAAGCAAAATATAAAAGATCTTGGATTTTTTCCATCATTCTTCTTGTATGAAATAGAAAACAAAAACAACTTACTTGATTTTTTTGGCATTAGCATTATTTGGTTTAAACATATTTATTCAGCATAACATTTAACATTAGTACAATATTTAAAAAATACATATTGGGATTGGGCACATTATTTGTAGGAAACTAAAACTGCAAAAGTTATGTCTGAGGAGTTATTCTGTCATGTATTTAGAAAGTTTTGTCAAAGCAGATACTTTCGGACTTTATAAAGCTCAATAGATGAATAAAAACGCAAGTGAAATATTTATATGTTCCTGAAATTGTAAACTATATTACATTCAACTTTTGAATTTGACCTGATAAATGCGACACTTTCATAGTTAAAACCATGCTTGCTCTTGAAGTAGTGTAGTTATATCACGACTAGTATGATCGTACTTAAAACATCGTGTCCAGCTATTTCATCATTCATTGCAAGATTTGTTGATTATGTGTTACATGTGACTAGAACATCTTATCTGATATAACCCAAAAGGACTGAAATTATTAAGACTTTCAAACAAAGAGGCAAGCAGTTCAATACTTGCCTTGTCCGTACAGTTAATATCAACTGCTCTATTATGTCCTGTGAATTCAGGAAGCAGTTCAACACTTGCCTTGTCCATACTGTCAATATCGACTGCTCTATTACGTCCTGTGAATTCAGGAAGCAGATCAATACTTGCCTTGTCCATACAGTTAATATCGACTGCTCTATTATGTCCTGTGAATTCAGGAAACAGTTCAATACTTGCCTTGTCCATATACAGTTAATATCGACTGCTCTATTATGTCCTGTGAATTCAGGAAGCAGTTCAATACTTGCCTTGTCCATATTCAGTTAATATCGACTGCTCTATTATGTCCTGTGAATTTAGGAAGCAGATCAATACTTGCCTTGTCCATACAGTTAATATCTACTGCTCTATTATGTCCTGTGAATTCAGGAAGCAGTAAAAAGTGACCAGATTCAGCAGCATAGTGTAAAGGTTGTCTCCCTTCCTGTCGAAAGAATTTTTAATATTATTTACTACATTTTCAGTAGAATGGTAATTTATGATAAGAAATCATAATAAATGAGAGATATACAAACATTGCATCTTTTGTTTCTGAGCTAATGCCTTTTGAAAGTTTATCATTTCTTAATAATATCTCATGTCATCATTGTTGCTCATTCTTGTAATAACCGAAAAATGTTGGACCGGTTCCTAGATTATTTTCTCTTATCAACGAACGTTAAATGTCGAAGAATACAAGAACAATTCCTAAATATACATAATTTATTTGAACTATTGATAAACGACATACATCATCAGTCTCTGTAATTAAAGAGCCAAACTTCAGAAGCAGCCGTAGACATTCCAGACTTCCTGAATGTGCAGCATAATGCAAGGGAGTTCGTCCATACTGTATGAAAAATTGTGACAAGTTTCAACAGTTCAGCTATGAACTTATTTCAACGAATAAGAGTTGCAATTATTGAAATCCTTTCCATTGACCTAATATTAGGCAACGTACTTCTGTACATTTAAACATTCACTTGAAATGTAAGGCACGGGAAACGTTGCAAAATCAGTACTTACATTAGTATCAAATATTGTTTTGTTTGTATTACAAAATAAAATCAATTTGTATTGTTTATTATTTTTCATTAGTATTTTATAATGTAAATGAGAAATAAATACAATAGGAATAAACATTATTGCTTTTTTGAATTTTTGAATTTTGCAATGCATCAAATACCATAGAAATATGTAAAATACGTACTTATATAGATTTTTTTTTTCAAAAAGTATTTACATGCCTCCAGCTATTTAATTTAGATATTTAAAAAATCAAATACAGCCTACTGTGCTCTTCATAAATCAAAACAAGTCATCCAGGAGTATCAATGTCTTATCTTGCCCCTGTGAAAATTCAAGTAGTATGTTTCTGAAACGATGGTCCAAAGTGCACAATAAAATTGTGTCATATGTAAACAACGAAGTTAAAAGAAAGTTCGTAGATATTTAAACACAGTAGAATGTAAGTATACCTTGTCTTTGCAGTTTCTGTCAGCACCAAGAGAAAGGAGTTCTTGCAGACAGTCAATCATATCATAAAGAACAGCAAGGTGGTAAATTGTTTCACCAGTCTAATAAAGGTAATATACAATCATATCATAAAAACAGCAAGGTGGTAAATTGTTTAACAAGTCTAAGGAAGGTAATATACAATCATATCATAACGAACAGCAAGGTGGTAAATTGTTTAACAAGTCTAAGGAAGGTAATATACAATCATATCATAAAGAACAGCAAGTTGGTAAATTGTTTAACAAGTCTAAGGAAGGTAATATACAATCGTATCATAACGAACAGCAAGGTGGTAAATTGTTTAACAAGCCTAAGGAAGGTAATATACAATCATATCATAAAGAACAGCAAGTTGGTAAATTGTTTAACAAGTCTAAGGAAGGTAATATACAATCATATCATAAAGAACAGCAAGGTGGTAAATTGTTTCACCAGTCTAATAAAGGTAATATACAATCATATCATAAGAACAGCAAGGTGGTAAATTGTTTAACAAGTCTAAGGAAGGTAATATACAATCATATCATAAAGAACAGCAAGTTGGTAAATTGTTTAACAAGTCTAAGGAAGGTAATATACAATCATATCATAAAGAACAGCAAGTTGGTAAATTGTTTAACAAGTCTAAGGAAGGTAATATACAATCGTATCATAAAGAACAGCAAGTTGGTAAATTGTTTCACCAGTCTAATAAAGGTAATATACCATCATATCATAGAGAACAGCAAGGCAGAAAATAGTTGTACACTTTATTTTTTCGACCTGTCAAACATTGCCAGTACTTTTAGGTCGGAAACTGTTGCAGTTCACTTAGTGCTAAACATGAGTTTCGCAAAAAAACACAAAAAAAACCTGAAACCAGCACTTCTGAGATGCTTTTCGTTAGCATACATTAATAGACAAAATACTGAATCCTGAAATGACTATCAGTCGCTGTGTTTGCATTTTTTTACTGCCATGAAACGTCAAAAACACTTCTAATAAAAACAGAAGTTTAAATGTCAATAAAAAACTTACATCATTGCCTTTGTTAATATCAGCACCACACGTGACAAGATGAGATAGTATATCCTCATGGTCATAACAAAATGCCATATGTATAGGTGTCATCCCTACCTTAGAATAGAAAAACATTTTAATCATATTATAAGTAAAATTTTAACTTAAAACTTAAAACTTTTTATCTCAGATTATGTGAAATAAACAAAGATTACCTTGATTTTCCAGTAGTCTTCTATATTGATGTCTTCTGGAGGCCAGCTTGATTTACAAAGTGGAGGCATATCTTCATCTCTTGTGAAATTCTGAAAGGACAGTGGAGTGTAATTTTAGACTAATTAATGATATAATTATCAAAAGATATAGTTATAAACAATCCAGCATTTGAAATTAAATATTTGCAACTCTGCTAATACAATTCTGAAACTTAAATGTCTACTACACATGTCAGTATTTAAACATACTGAGATGACAAGGATTTCAACCAATTTACTAATTGGAACCCACCTTTGACTGGCAGTCCAGGTCTACTCCTATGTTGTTCAACATGTCGACTTCCTCGCCTTTACCTTCTATAACGGCAACATGCAAAGCTGATAAGCCAAACTACAAAAGATTAATTGCATTTTTGCTGGATAAAATAGATGATTAAGTGCTTCGGACGAGTTTAAAAATTTAATAATTTTGCTATCATTCTACTTAAAGGTTTACTAAAATGGGACATTTAAGATATTTAAAAGTAAGCAGTTTGGACTGAACATTCTATACACATTTTTTTCGAAACTTTCTCGTCTAAATTATCTCAATGATAATACACTCATGTCATTAACTTGAAAAGCACACGGACCATTAACATCTGAAAATTCCTAACTGTCCCGAAAAAGTTGAACGAAGAAAGAAAGCAAAGAGAAACAAATTTAACACAGTGCCTCTATACTTAAAACATATTTAAAGTTTAGTGTTGAACACACCACTTTTTTCGACGTAGCTGTATTGAAATCTACATTTGTAACGAATGAAATTGTTAGTCATAAAATCTTCAGCAGATTTCTTGTCTTTAGTAACACAAATGTGAATGCAAAATGTGTGTCAGATTTTGTAAAATTAATAAAAAATAGTGTTGTAAAATAAGGATATTTCTTATACATTTACCTTATCTTTAATACTTAAATCCACACCTATATCCTTAAGATGTTTCAAAACTTGTGTTTGTCCTTCTGATGAAGCCATATGAATACATGTTTTTCCATCCTACAAAATAACAGAATGTTATTTAGTACCAAGTTTGAAATGAATTTCAACATGATACCTCTTACAGTCTATGCACTATTATGTCCATTTATTCTCACATTCCCGGTTTTAGTGCAGTCGACAATTATGTTTTGCTTAGCATTATACGTTTTTCATTTATTTTCAGGGACACATTTTTTCCCATTTTAATGACTGATGGGTCTAACAAGTATAGTTGAAGTTTAATCACCATTGCAATACCGTTTTCAAACAAAATGTGTCTCTATCATTTTACATAAATAAGGAAAATTCTATATAAATACCTGGTTGAGAAGACTAAAACTGGCTCCTAATTCTTTCATGGTTGTTAACCCTTCGAGTCTCTCTTGTTCTACCAAAATATGCGCCAAACCTTCGCCTTCCTGTGTGCAAATCAAAAAATGATTTACAGATACAATTGAATCAAATCATAGACATCCATTGCCAGATTCAAATTCTATATTTTTGAAGAGTCATAAACATTTTTCAATAAGATAAGCCCATTATCATGCAATAATATTCAGATGGCTCGCAGTACAGTTAAAGTTATGCATATCTACACAGGTACAAACATAACAAACAAACAACAACACTCAAACAGTAACTTAGAAAGAAGATTATACCGAATTAAGCATATTGATGTCAGCTCCGCAACGCTGTAGACATTTGGCAGTCTGGATATCTTCGTTGATCACAGCATAGTACAGTGGTACGAGGACCAACTAAATGATTACAGCATAGTACAGTGGTACGAGGAGCAACTAAATGATTACAGCATAGTACAGTGGTACGAGGAGCAACTAAATGATTACAGCATAGTACAGTGGTACGAGGAGCAACTAAATGATTACAGTATCTTTTAGTATTTCTCCTATGTTTTATAAAGTTTTTAACGTTATTATTCTATTAATAATATGTAAATGCATCTAAAGGGAAAAAAACCGTATATTTTTAGGGGCAAAATTTGTCATTATTTGAAGTGATTAATACTCTTTCAACATAAATGAAACACATTACTGATGTAATCTTTCTATTTAAGGTATATCTATTTTTATAAATATATCACTTTGAGGACAGTTTTGCCAGTATTAACCTTACAGACTAAATAGTTTCACTTTGTGCTAGTATATTTTTAAAAGCTTACACTGCACTAAAATACTATATACTTCTTGACATATATTTATAATAGCCCATTTTTATCATAGGGATCCAGGTAATGCTTCTGAAATAATTAAGGTTTCTCAAATACGGCAAAACATGAATGGTTTACAATACCTAGGCACGTGATAAATAACATTTAGTCTAAAATGTTATAAAACAAAAGTAAACGAGTTTAAAAATATCTAATTATTTAACATATTACATCGAGCATAGAAAATCACCGATACAATATTAAACTTTTTTTTAAAATTTATAGACCTCGTTTTCCTTCATACAGTCCGCTCTAAGTGATCCTAAAAGTTGCACCATCTTTGTTTTCTTCTGTTTTGTTGCCTAGGTGAATCGCAGTATGCTTTCTCTACACACAGAAAAGAAAAGGAAAATGCTACAGTGGGCAGACTGACAAACTCAACATTCAAAATTATACAACAGAAAGATTAAATGATAATTTAACATATTCGTAAATACACATGTAGTAAAAACTAAAAACATACTGTTAATTCTGTGCCGTATAATATAAATAAAATCATTATAAAATTCCTTGACTCGCCATATGTACACCTATACTAAAATGACCTACCTTTCCAGGAGCACTGAGGATCGGCTCCTAGTTCTGCCAAAACCCGTATAACAGAAAAATGGTCGTGTTTAACGGCATAATGGATCGGTCGATTACCATCCTATTAAAAAAAAAAAAAATTGTGTACCAAATTAATTGACACTTTCCTGCGTAGAAAAAAATCTAAATGCATAAAACTGCAGTGTATCCACACAATGGAACTGTTTACTATATTAGCATGAAATTAGGAAAGGCAACTATTTACTGTGTATAATTATATTGTGTTTTATGAAGAAAGCTCTTTTAATATGTCTATCAACACCAGAATGCCTAACATAAGTTAAAACCGAAATAACTGCAATAATAAAACGAGAAAGAAAATCAAGAAATGAAGGTATATGAGATGATGTAACATCGTGAACAGAATGAGCTCGGTATTCGAAACAAAGAAATAAAACAAGGATACTACATCTTCAAACTTTGTACATGAGAGAACTCACCTTGTCCTCGGCATTTAGATCGCCATGTTCTATTTTTAATACCCGTATGACGTCACACTGTCCGTGTTGTGCCGCTATATGAACAGCTTGAAGGCCTTTCTGGAAGATTGATAGCACGACAGGTTAACTTAAGATTACGAATTCAGAAATAAAAAAAATGTAAGTCATATGTATATGTATGAATGAAAAGGATGGGTTGAATGCATAAAGTTTCCGTTCAGTGCAGATCTTCCATAAAATGTTCAAGTTTACTGTTTTGCTTAAAAAAATTACAGCAAATAACGTGCGGATACATGCTGGAAGTTGTGTTTTCATTACCTCCTATAAACGTTGTAGCCTATTTTCAGTCATTATTTGAATATACATAATAACAGATACTTTAATTGAACCTGACAAGCCTAGATTTCAACCAGCAAGTCAATCAATTTAAATAACTGATTTATAAATATTTCGAACCTTATAAGGAAAATCTATATCCACTCCTGCCGTCAACAAATGGCGAACGGATTTCCAACGTCCAAGATGAGCTGCTAGGTGAATTGGGCACTCTTTACTCTAGAAATAATTGAATAATATGTTCTTGTATCAGCGTGCATATGATTGTTCTGATATTGCCTTTCTCCTTAGAAATGGTGAGCCTACTGAGCTTTGTTGTTGGTAAAAATCAACAAAAATGAATACCATAACCATACACATGAGCAGGTCTGGAGTGATGTGAAATATCATTCTCAAAACATATTTCATGGCAATAAATGACAGTTAAAGCTAATGGTTCAAAAAAGCATATGTCGGATTTCCAGAGTAAACAAACATATATCTCACGCCTATTTTACCATGCTGATATACAAGTGCATACATCATTTCGACAGTAGAGGTCCGCCCCAACCTCTGCCAGAGCTTCTATTGAGTCTAACTTCTCACAGCGAGTCGCAAGATGAAGTGGAGTCTCGCCGTTCTGAAGAATAAACAAATCAACAAATAAACAGGGTTCATAATGACGACGTTTTGACTGCAAAAAGAAAGATAGCAATATTTGAAATTGTCTGTCTTTACTGCAGTATGCCTTAAAAGGATGTAGTGATGCTACTTATAAGACTTGCTATTAGTATTTACAAATTAAAAAGGAAAATAAATGTTTATAACATATTTTTGATGGAGTCTTGCACTTTTTTTCAGTGTTCTTTTCTTCGTACCAAATTCACGTTCCTAATGTCTGACAACAATCCATTGCACAGTGAACTGCAAAATTCTTCATTAAGATATGATGTTATTACCTTATCTTTATTGTTTAGATTTGCACCCAACTTGTAAAGCATTCGGATAGCTGCAACACTCCCGGATACAGCAGCAATATGCAGTGGGGTATTTCCATCCTGAAAAAGTTGTTTGTACAAATTGCGTAAAGCAAAGCAAATGTATTATTACAATGGCACTGGCGTGGGTAGACTTACACAGGAGGTTAAGAGCCAACACTTAGCTAGACCCTTTGTTATACATTTTGTCTTTAAATTAATAAATTTATTTGATAAAATTTTCATTTTCAATGCTTTACACTTTATCTTAAATGTAATCAATATTTATGATATTTGTGTCAGAGTTTTGAGTCAAAGTTGATGTAAGTAAATTTTAGAAAATACTGTCAACTGTAAAATATTAAAGATTTATAACACTTAATATAACGTTAGAAATAATCAACGATGTATAAAAATATTTCAACGTACTATAGATATAAGCGAAGAGGAGTCACTGAAAGTTTAGGTCAGATAAATCATAATATATAAAATGCTGTGCAAGTACCTTATTAGCAGCATCTAAATTTGCTCCAAATCTATAAAGTGCATCAACTGCTTCTGTTCTGTTTTTCTCGGCTGCTTTGTGGATTGGATCTGCATTATTCTGAAGTTAATATTTAGATAATCTACATCATTGTACTTTTTTCCATCAAGAACGTACCATTGTGTGATACATAGATTGAATAAAACAGGAATTCATTACTTACAATATTGGCTGAATGTATAATTGATATCATTATAATTACTAAACACAGAGTTGAGAAATGAACTAATTTGGAGGGAAACTTTAAATTGTGAACAAGACTTTCTTTATAATGTATGCGGTTTTCAGAAAGCTAATCTATGTTTTTTCGTGCGAATAAAGAATGCCCTTTAAATATCGAAATTATATTTAAGTATGCGGTCATGATATTTCATTATTTCATGATACTTCATTATTTACAGCTTTTGATTTCTTATCTTATTTTGTATTTGTAAAAGCGATCAAAATCTACCCTTCTTTTTACATATAACAATAATACGGAATGAAAAAGGTCATTTGGCTTTCCGTCGTTTTATGTTGATGTACAACTGAAGATTATCCGCCTTTTGTAACACCTTGTTAAGAAGGAAAGCTTATATTATCGTTCCCTGTTTCTTAAAAATAGAAATGATTACTAGTGAAGTCTGGATTCTGTATGGAAAATGTCACGCCATTTTGTGGCAATCCTTTCGATGACACACCCTTGGAGCAGTCTTTACTGTAGATAATGTCTTTACTTATATAATTTTTCCAAGGATAGACTTATAATGAATCGAAAACCACCTAATATCTTCGGTTTCCATAGAAATAACAAAACATGTTTGATTTATATTTGTCCAATGTTAGCGACAATAATATGCATCTGTCATTTAGGTTCCACTGTATTAGTTTTACTGTAATCATAAAACAAACATCAAATTCTGTCCTGAGCAAAGATAATAAAAGATAATAATTAAAGATTATAAAATGATCGTAACTGATAAAACACGCATTTCCTTAAATTCAGAGAATTTCATTTTTTCCTTCAAAATCACAGTCTATGTCAAATATTCTGACGAAATCATTACCCAAGTTTTTATACAGAGAGTTGTAAAATTTTTGGATGAAAAACAACTCATTTCAAATGCTTTTGTTCTTCTTAACGTTATCAACTATTTTTTCAGTTTAAATTGAATGAACCAATTAAATATATATGTAATATATTATCAGTTAATCTTAGGGTACTCACCATTTAAAACACGTTTAAATGTTTGAAAACTAATTCAGAAATGATAAAGTATTCAGGACAGGGTTTGAAATGGACATCAAGCCCACTTTAGAGGTCAATGTAACATACGAATAGAGAAATAATGATAATGGCACACTTAATTGGATAAAGAAATAAAACTTCTGCTTTTTGTAATTGCACAAAGTTGACACAAGTTTCATGGTATCTACATGAAAATAGCGTTTTGAAATTAAATTTCCCTATCTCTGATTTATAAATTTCCGATGACGGTACTATGTTATTCTGGTTATAATTCCATTAGTACAATCGATTCTTGAACTCGGCATACCGTTTCGTTTTTGATATCAAATTCTTAATAAAAAAAATGCTGTTTATGTTTCATTACGAAACAAGCCTATCTACATTTTCGCACTTCGTGCACTAGCTTATGGACTTGCACAACTTGCATAATCATTAGTTATGTAAGAGTCTTGTTGCGTAATACAGGCTGGCCTACTGACTCATTTAATTTTCCATTGTCTAAGAAGCCATAGACACACAAGAAGCTGTACAAGCGGCACGCAGTTTCCATTTTCAAGTTCTTAATTAATTCAAATTCACATGTAACAGAGGAAAGCTAGGATATTCATTATCAAAAAGAATCGGAAAATTTGAGATTGAGAAGTTGTTGAGAGAAATCTGTGACAGAAAGTTCTAAGATGTTAAAGTCGTTATTACCTTATCTTGACATGTGACCAGTCCACCGGCAGAGACAAGTTGTTGTATGATATTGCTATGACCATATTCTGCAGCAAGATGCATTGGATAAGCACCATCCTACAATGGTGAAAAAGACAGAGGTAGCCAACTCTGAGTGGTAGGTGAAATTGTTTTTTTGTTTGTTTACTTTTAAAAAGGAGCATGCTCACAAAAATATGATTTAGAATAAACAAATACGAAGTCTAATTCCAAATGCGGAGAAAAAATATAACTATAAAAAAAACTAAACAAAAGTTAACTATTATAAAGTAATAGATCCGGACTGTGAGTAAGAAATGAAAACAATCTCAACTGTTTTAAAACAATACCGCCAGTAATACTTTCAGCAGGATTATCTAATCAAACGATAAAAATTATCAAATGGCAATAACATAAAATTTCAGACGTTGTAGATGTACCTTACCCACAAGTGAATAATAGTTCTAATACCAAATCTCAGAGAAGAAAGATACGTTTAGGTCTGTTTTTCAAGAGAAATGTTAATGTAGTTTTTTGACTTTTTGTTATTTTTTATATTTCTGGATATTTATTTGACCATGCTCTTTAGAAAGGCATACCCTAAAAATCTGAGTATTTGATTTTCTTTAAAATCATATGAAAAAGAAAATGATATTGACTTTAACATTACTAAATGTCAATTTCTCAGTAAAATATCACGAGTAAAATAGATAAACTGGATACATTTATATAAGTCTTTATATAGACAGCTGTTATTGTACCAAATTTTGGGTGGATATCTATTTCTTCCAAATGAACACTGTCTTAACGGTGTCCAATTTCCACAAAGGAAAATAAATATAATTTCAAGTCGTTTGAATGTACGAATTAGACAAAAATTTCTTTCCGTTAGTCCAAATGCTCCGATTAGTGTCGCTTCAATACCTGCACGAAAGTTTCGTGCGTGTAGGATTGTAAGGTTTTGCCACTCAGCCTTTGGGAACAGACGATGATAGGCGGTTAATCTTTATTCTAAAACTTTAATGGGCTGAAGGCTTGCTATATACAGTATGTAATGTAGAGCGTGTAACTAATTGTATTATTTCTGGATGTATCATGGATTATCTGTTTGTACAATTAAAGCGGTCGGTCTATCGGTTTCCTACACGGCTTATACAAAACACGTGTTTTTTTGTTTCTGTAACTTTATTACGCTATCGAAAGTATTGTATACAAGGTAATGAACTTATGTTCTTCTTTAAATCATCAATTAGTTTTCATTATACAAAAGGAGCAAATAAAATAGACCGATTAATTTTAAAGTATGTCACTTAAACAGTGCAGAGCTTCTACTATATGTAAAATTGTTGTATGTTTTCCGTCTTGTAGAACGTGGAAAAAAAGTAGTATATATAGTCTAGACTAAATTATTGGATATTATTGAAAAAGTAAGTACTATTGATCTGGAAATAATATTTGCCACTATTGGAGGGAAAACAAAACGAACAAGAGCCATAATGACATAGCCATCCCCCGCCAAATGTGTTTGCTTAGTTATCATTATTGTGCAGAGCACTCCTCCCCAATGAAATATATCAACCTATGAAGTTTCAGGCTGATATCTCATACATCTTTTGAGTTATTGTCCGAACAAAAATAAACATAAAATAACAAAGGGCAATAACCCAAAATATTAAAGGTAGAGTTATCATTCTTGTGCTCTGCACTCCTCCTAAATGAGATATATCCACCTATGAAGTTTCAAGTTGAAATCTCAAACACTTTTCCAGTTGTGCTCTGGAAAATATTAAGCACGAAAAAAGTTATCATTCTTGTGCAGTGCATTCCTACTTAATAAGATCTATCCACCTATGAAATTTCAAGTTGATATCACAAATACTTTTCGAGTTATGTTCAAGACAAAAATTAAGCATGAAAAATAACAAAGGGCAATAACTCAACCATTATGAAAGTTAGAGTTATTATTTTTATGCACTGCACTCCTCCTAATAAGATCTATCCACCTATGAAGTTTTAAGTTTATATCTCAAATACGTTTTGAGTTAGGCTCCGGACAAAAAGTTAAGGATGACAAATAACTAAGGGCAAATTAAAAAATTATAAAGAACAGAGTTATTATTCTTGTGCACTGCACTCCTCCCTAATCAACTATGAAGCTTCAAGTTGATAAATAAAATATTTGTTTGAGTTATGCTCCGGACAAAAATTGAAGCATGAAAACTAACAAAGGGCAATAACTATAAAATATGAAAGGTAGAGCTATCTTTCTTGTGCTCTACACTCATACTAAATGAGATATATCCACCTATGAAGTTTTAAGTTGATATCTCAAACATTTTTCCAGTTATGCTCTGGACAAAAAAAAAGCATGGAAAATAACAAAAAATAAAAACTAATAAAAATTATGAAAGGTACAGGTATCATTCTTGTGCACTGCATTCCTCCTCAATAAGATCTATCCGCCTATGAAATTTCGAGTTTATAGCACAAATACTTTTCGAGTTATGCTCCGGACAAAACTGTGGGATGGATGGACGGAAGGAAGGACGGACGGAGACTATTACCATATCCCCACCGCCTTTTCGGCGGGGGATAATAATTGTAAATTGTAAATTTTATAGTTATTTTTTCATCATGTATTTATCAGTTTACATCCGAATATTTTGCAAAGTTTACCTAAAAGTTATTCAGCCGAACAGATTGCGTTAGAAACTTCATTCTTTGCCATGATAAAAGTTTATTAACGTGTATTTTGATTGTTTCAGCTGTTCAGTAGTTTTCTTCATTTTATACAAAACAACTTTTGCAATGTCAAGGTTTAAATATTTACATAAGGCTACAATACCAGTCTCAAGGTCAACGCCAAAGGTTCAAGATCAGTGTCTTACGTCATACTTGAACGTGCTAATAACCAAACATTAGCAGGTACTTTTACTATCGTTTATTACCATTTCCTCCTCAAGTTGTTTGCGAGCTCGATAATAGTGCTGCCAGTTTGTAACAAAGGTGTGAACAAGGTATAAGGCAAGCTATAATTATAGTAAAGTGATTGTCTGTCACAGTTTCACTCCTACCGAAACGGCCAGCCATCCAGGTTTACAAGACACCTCTCCTATTGTACACATTCACTCACCGATTCCTTCACCTATAGGCCTGCCACCAGACGGACAGAAAATCACTAGCTGGCGGCTAACCAACAAGCCGTGTGAGAACAAGCCACTGACTAGACTCGAACCTTCAACCTTCCGCTCCGTAAGCGGACGAATCAACCATAATTTTAATAAGATCTGACCATTTACATCTAACAATCAGCCTCTTGAAATTCAAAGTACACATGCCCTTAATATCCATGTGGATTTAACCGCAAACGCTACATAACAAGCGAACTTATATTACGAAAGAAAACATCATATCTCAAAATGTAAGATTAGATTCAGACCAGATGTCGGCGGATATTTTTCTAACTTATTGGTTTTTACTTGAAATTCAATAAAGTTTGTCTTATTCCTGTGGAATTTTGACGACTGATTTTGGCGGACATATAAACTCTTACAAGATAAAGAGATGACCACGTTATCTCAGAAAATTGCGAGTACTAGTAAACTTAGATCAGTGAAATATTAATTATCTCTCTGAAAATGTTCTGAAAGTGTTTGTTGACGCCATTCTTTTAAAGAAAGCTTTAAGATGCATTTACTCTTTATCATTTTCTTTTTTCAGCCCTACCTACAAATCTTTATGGAATCGTGATACTTTATTATGTAAAACATTAATTGCAAATCCCTGAAAAGCCATAATGAATAATCAGAATAAAAGTTATAGAACTATATCACATTCATCAAGACATTGCGTCAATAATGTATAAGCTTAGACATTTTTTGTTGATTTTTGTACTTCTGTCATTGTCTTTGTCACATAGAGTTCACTTATTCAGAACAATCAAGAAAAAATCCTTTTCTCGTTAAATAATGATAAAAGAACACTTCTATTATTTGCAGTGGGGTTTAATCTCTTTTACCTTGTCTTGTTCATAAACAACTGCACCCCTCTTAATAAGTAGATCAGTAATTGATATGAAGCCTTCTGCTGAAGCATAATGGAGTGCGGTCCTTCCTAATGACTAAAATAGAAAAATACATCATTACCAATTAAAATACGAATCAAGGAATAAAAATGAAGTTGCACCAAAAGTCACACAAATTTATTATTTATTGGTGCGGGTTCAAGTCCCACTGGGTGCTTGAATATTTGTTGTTAAATTTTAGTTGGCGTAATAAAGTTAGACAAATGACACGTACAGATTAAAGGTGTTTCATCGCAATCAAGCATAACTTTAATCAGACTATGCTCTGCTTTTTTGCAATTACAAAAGCTCAATACATTACTAGTATCGTTAATAGTTCGGTATTAGCTATCAATTAAGTTTTTACAGACCGAGACGACATAATGTTATAGCTTCCCTTTTTTTTCAAAGTACATTGACACTTTTTTCAAGACTACCAGAACGATAAGCACGTGTTTGCCATTATTAGTACCAACGTGACTGAGACTGACAGTTTATCATCTACGGTGGAAGACACTTGACTGCATAACAAAATGATATACATCATATAAATACTGGTACGTCAATATACTAGAAGTCAATCCTTTTTAGAATGTACAAAGTCAAAAAACTGAAGTTTGTACATTTGACAAGAGATCACTATTGAAAGATAGCTACTAGAAAAGATTTATACCCTGTCTGGAATGTTGACATCAGAATCAAGCTTCAGTAACAATTTTATCGTCTCCAAATGTCCACCTTTGGTTGCAATATGAAGTGGCATTTGACCCTCCTAAAAGCAAATAAAAAGATGATTTATATCTGACCTAAACACTATAGGGGGGAAATGACTTGTGTAACACAAAGCTGTTTAAGTGATTAAAGAACCAAATATTTTGTGTGTTTTTTAAAAGAATTACTGCAGACAAAGCAAGTTCTTTTTGCAACAGAATATCTACTACAGATTGTCAATATCGTTATGTTTTATTCAGGAAAGAATGAAACATGTCATCGTTACAGGATTGAAGAAAAAGTGTATGTGACACATATATAAACTATTTTCCTTAAGAAAAAACTACTATATAATAAATGTGCAGATACTGTTTGGTTCCAGAGGTCGTCGTGTCTTATTTAAACAAGATAAAGCGGGAGAGAAATAGGTAAATGTGGGGTAAACGAAGAGATAAATACAAAAAGAATTAGTCTCAGTCAACCTCCTAGTGTATCTCCTAAATATGTATATTTAAACAATTCTGCAGGAAAAAAAGCATAATTTTTCAACTTTGAATTAAGATATTAGCAACCAGTACATAGGTTATGCACAGGCAAAGATGAGATTTTAAAGGTAATGGCGTCTCTGTGCTTCTTACTTTGAGCAGCTAAGTAAATAATGGGATACAGTTTCGGTTTCACAAAATAAGCAAGAACTTCAAGGCGAATTCAAAAGATTTCTAGAATACAGAAATTCATTTGATGGACAACAAACTAATGATAAATCAGCTGAGATATTTTCCCAGTACTGTAATAAGCCGAGTGTGTGCTTGGTTTTGATTTGAAAGCGAGTACACAGAAGCTGTTTTTGACTTCCTCAGAAAAAAAAAACTTTGTAATTAAAGGCTGTCGGTAGAAAAAAAGCGCTTATAATATAAACGAGCTTTACAAAGTATATCTGTATATATTAGGCTGTGCTTAGTTCTGTTGTGATATTAAAGATGAAAGGCATACTGGCGCATGACCGTGTGGCATTTTGTAAAGTAATATCAATTGGTGATTGTTTCTCACATTTGCTTTTGCAATTTGAGTTCGTCATACAGATTACTACTTAAAGGTCTTAAAAAACTAAAATACATTTTTTTCTAGAAATTTGCGCTAAATCATGAACTTAAACTGTCGAAAGATGGGCATTCTTTTTAAAGCAGTTTTCCAGCATTAGTTTAATAGATGTCGGTCACTAGGCATAGTTATAATTAATGATTTTGTTTTACTAGCACGAAAAGTAACACGCCATTGTTCTGACCGAGTCTCAATTTTCACTGTCAATAAATTGTCATTCAGGTTATTTGGGCTGCGCTAATTCGGTTATCTGCAATTACATTAAGACAAGTATCCTCTGCGAACAGGTAAATGTGTATATTTATTAATATAGGTCAAAAGGACCTAAGTTAGGACCTGGAAGTAAACAAGTTTTTATTTGCCAGAGAAGAAGACGAACTATAATGAACAACTATCTGTATTGTTTTTTAATTCTCCCAGTATGAGGTATGCTACGTATGATGGTTACCTGTTATACCTACGCTTTAAGAATAAAGAATAAACCGTTATGCCAAACACGGTCGAAAACTTTCAAAATGTCAAAGAAGTCTGTACGAACTTCCTTCCCGTCATCAAGTGCTGGTATGCTTTAACAAGTGATGTTTATCAGAAAATAGAATACATATTTCGTAATGCATCTTTCCAAACTTGTTTTTGAATAGAACTTCAAACATATGCTTACTAAATTTTGATTTAAAGAATTGTCACTTTACAAGTTTACCTCATTGTACGAGATTTTACAAGATTACCTCATTGTACGAGTTGACATGTTTTCTCTTTGCAAGAAACTGTATTGCCTCAGTATCGCCATATCCGGCTGCAACATGTATCGGAAACGGTACATTATACTGCAAGTAAAATTTCAACAATTTTAGAACATTATATTCTTTGTATATTTTTTTAGTTTTAAAACTTTTATTTAAACACCATATTTTGAATAAGGGTATTAGTAGCTGATGACGAATTAAAGCGACTGACTCACAGATGGGCCGACGATGAAAAAAAAAATGTTGATACATCTAGAAATTCTAGCTGTAATTGTGAAGAACATATCTAAATTAAGTTATTGACCCATTTTTTGTTACAGAAACACATTACAGTAAGAAGATTTAAACACTTTTATTAGTAAAAAATATTTACCTCGTTAGTGACGGGGTTGATACTTTGGTTATAACTAATTTTTACAAATTAAGATAATTATTATCTGTGGCTCAGTGGTGTTGATCGGCGCTTTATATTTTACTGGCCGGAAGGGGCATGGGTTCGAAACCTAGTAGATGCAAATCTTTTTTTTCATGGTGTATAGAAACATAATATTATGTTGTTTTTTTCCATAGTATATTAACTTCTCTCCAATTTTAAAGAAAAGGCATTTTCAGCTAATTTCTGAGTCAGTCGCTTTAAACGGGACCCAAAAGTTGAAATGCAAAGCGGCATTCTAAAACGAAACAAAACTACCTCAAAAGCTTGAGAAAATATACACAATATGACGAATACATGGCATTTATTGCAGCGATAAAGGCAAAGCAGCTTTGTATGTGAAATCCTGAAACTATATCAAACACTTGTCTAATAAATTACACAATCCTACTTAAAAGCATGCAATTCATGCTTTTTTGTGTTTCTCCTCTGGTTTTAAGGCATTATAGTGTCCTTGCTGTCGAAGAGAATCATGGTTTTGCATTCCTGAAAACTGAGCATTTTTATGTGGTCATAGAACGTTAACATTACCTTTATCAATATTACAGCTGATTACCAGATTTTTTTTCTCTGATTTACTTATTCAGTTAAGTCACCTGCCTTCTGGTTTTACATTTCAGTCATAAAAGTCATGTCAATTGTGTCAGGTTATCAGTCGTATGTTTATAGACCACTCTTAATTGTTGTAATGTTGCAGAAATATAACTTCTTGTTTTCTCAGGCGCTTATGTCGGCCACTTAAATTTCCATGTAAGTTTTTTGATAACACATCACAGAAAAATATCCACAGAAAGAAAACCTACCTTATGAATATATTCGTCCTCTTCTTCTGTTCTTTTCAAATGCCTCGCAGTCATTTTTTGGCTTTAAAACAACTTTTCACGAGTCTTTCAATTTATATGCATATCACATTTTCGTCCTCCAACACACTTAAAATATTTGGTAATAATTGATAAATTTTTTATTACCCATGGGTTATTGTTTTAAAGCATTGTTTTTATTTGTTAATACAGTATCTGTTCGATTACACTTATCTTCATTACAAATCTTATACATTTTAAATTGTCGCAACATTGTCATGTACAACTGTGTCTGTTTTAAAACCTATATTGTGTTACAGATATATCTCCTGATCGGGGTCCTTGGTACGCTTAATTATTTAACGGGTTTGGTAGTATAATAAATATTTAAACAAATAACTTTGCGATATATAATCTATATACACCAAATCGCACACTCAATTGTCTTTTGATACCACAACACAATGTAAATCGTGTAGATTTATAATACAAAACTCTAAACTGTTGAAATGAGGAATGATACAAACACGTTTAATTGATTTACTCTTTCAATTATTTGCTCACAAAAAAACCAATCTTAAAATTCACAACACAGTTAGTTGGAAAAAAACTTCCCCTGGAGTTTCTCATTTCTGTATTTTGCTCTCCGATTGAGAAATTGAACAGTTTGTAGCTGGGGCACTTCAATTTTACCAGAACATGAGGGTTTCTAAGAGCGAGGGAAGGAATGTGTCGTCATATTTATTTTTTATTTTCTGCCGTTCAAAGTTTGTTATGATATCGGTATTTCTTTTAAAATTCTGACTCAGAGTTCGATAATTTTCAACAAAACCTGGCAACTACTCGAATGAAAGGAGCTCTAGATGTTTGTGTGTGTGTGTGGGGGTATAAAACACGTACACCTTGCTTTAGTTTCATGATTGATAACAAAATATTTGAAGTTAGGGGTAATGCTGTAGTCTGAAAAAGCTTGCTTGGTCTGAAAATAACAGCGACGTTTTCTTTTATTTCGGGTATTTTTTTTATTTATTTCAAAATTATTATGTTTTCTTAGAGAAACAGGCGAATGTGACATGATTTGTCTCCGTTTCATTTTTTCTTTTTTGTTTTCATTGTGTTGGTTTGAGAAAAAAAACTACAAAAGCAACCAAAAAACGGAAAGTTTTTTTTCTTGTCTGGCGGTTTCTTGAGTATTATACGAAGGTTTGTTTGGTCAAGGTCAAACATTGACATCTGTAGCTTTTTCTTCCTTTTTTAATATCTAATCAGTCTGTTTAAATGCATTTAGTGGTTTTTAACACATATTTAGCATAACGTTTGGCCGAACATTCTTACATGCACTGTACAGGTTTTTCAGATGAGGATTTCTTTAGCATTAGGACATTTTTTTCTTGTCTGTTTTCATAACCTATCTTGTATTGTGGAATGTCTTTTTTGATCAAGGTCAAAATCAAGGTCAGATATATTGCGTTTTTCTGTTTTTCCGAACCATACATTTTCGAATTTTTCACCGTGTCACGTACTCAGATTATACAGGGTATATCAGAAAGTTGTTGGTGGCTATATTTTAATCTAAAAGAGTATAGGTATTTGCCATTGTCTGGTGATCAAATATGCCGCTCGGATCATTACTGTCGCTGTTATGGGAGAATTATAGCTATTAGACAGATGAGAGGGGTCGTCTTTCAAGGACAGGAAAGGTAAAATGTTCATATTTACAAAATGACGTTCAGAAACGTCCATTTGGTTCATGATTTACACAGAAAAAAACCCTGAAATAATCTGTGAAAAATCAAGGTGGATAAGATAGCAAAACCATGACCTTCCTCACGGCTTCCTGTGATTCAAGATTTGCAGTGTTTCTAATATCTACTTGTTTACTTTTTGCTTGAGTTTTTAAAAAATAATTATTCCTATCCTTAAAACTGAAGCTGTAGTCCCCGAGCTTGAGAAGGGCCTCATCCAAATGTATATTTCTTATCCAACAAAAGTCCGTGCAGTCTGTGTATTTAACACCTGTCTTACACGCTTGTCTGTGAATAAATATTGCAACTGATTTCAGTGCGTGTCATTTACCACGCCCAGTTTTCAACATGTCAGAGAATAGTAAAAATCTTTTTTTTATAAAGCACGAGTGAATAATTAAACGAGTGAAGGCGTAAAGTGTTTTATTATGGAACTTTCGGTATCAAAAAGGTCAGTGAATTGTTGAGAGAAAATAGAAACTCTACTATATATGATTTTTTTGTACATATATATAAATAATTTAAATACACTTGATTACACCTAACCTTATATCAAAATGTGCAATATTGCAGTTTCTTTTTTTGGTATTGTATTTTAAGTTAAACTGACCAGAAAAGAAATAACTAAATGGTAAACAAAGATTAAAAGCCTATTGATTCCCCTAACATTTATTTTGTTTGTCATTGAATTCTAAATATATCTATTGTTTTAAATTTTCTTTGACAAATTGTTGGTAAATAAAGTACAAAAAAGATTTCAGCCAATTACAAGAAACACCTCGTCTATCAAAAATGACAGCTGACTTTTATCAGATTATTTGGTAAGGTACCGTGCATTATACACAACAGAAAAAGTAGACATGTTTGGTTTCCAGATGCCATCCCCATTTTGTACATAGCAGGTTTATTCTAGCCAAAGTCTATCAGCCTTGACAGTTACCTAACAAATGAAAGGTTTAAAACCGAGTACAATACACATTGCATAAGCAGAGGTATTAAGAAAAATGACCGGAAACAGGTTTATAGGGTACTCTAAATAAGAATGCCAGACATGCAACCATCAGGCTTAAGTAATATCTTAAAAAAAAACTGAGCACACGAAGTATGTTTGCGTCTTCTTTCTAAAGCATATGCGTGTAAGTTAGTATTTGGAATGCTAAAAGAACTTTTCTTGTTATCGCAACAACAGCCATTTAATTAACAGCTTACCATCAACGACCGCACATGCAATATCGATCTCTATTACTTATACCCACGGCACAACGAAGTTGTGAGGGTGGGCGGGGATTTACTAGAGTCAGCTTGTCCGTCTGTCCGTATGGCCGGCCGTCGGATTTTGTTTGTCCGAGGAATAACTCAAAAACTATTGAAGATATCAACTTGAAACTTCAAAGATAAATAGATCCCAATGAGGAAAAGTTCGAGACCAAAGAACTATACTTTTTCTGAATTTTAGAGTTATTGCCCTTTGAAATTTTTCAAACTTAATTTTTGTCAAAAAGCATCAAAGGTATCAAATTGAAACTTTATAGATGGATAGATTTTAATAAGAAAAAGTGCAGTGCCTTAAAATCATAACTCTCTGTTGCATACATTTGGAGTGATTGCCCTTTGCAATTTTTATACTTATTTTTTGTCCGGAACATAACTAAAAAACTATCGGAGATATCAACTTAAAACTTAATAGATGAATAGATCCCAAATAGGGAAAGTGCAGTACCTAAGAATTTTTGAATTATTGCCATTTGAATTTTTCCATACTGAATTTTTGTCCAGGACGCAAAATGAGGTTTCATCTTGAATTTTCATAGATAAATATATCTCATTGAGAAAAAGTGTAGTGCCCAAGAACCCTAACTCTGTTCTAAATAATTCTGGAGTTATTGCCCTGTGAATTTTTTCATACTTAACTTTTGTTTGGGGCATAAATCAAAAAGTATTTTATGTATCAATTTGAATTTCTATAGATAAATAGATCTCATTGAAGAGAAGTGCAATGCTTAAGAACCATTACTCCCTTTTTACACAATTTTGGAGTTATTGCCCTTTATAATTTTTCGTACTTAATTTTTGTTTCGGGCATAACTAAAAAGTATTGTATCAATTTGAATTTCTATAGGTAAATACATATCATTGAAGAGAAGTTTACTACTCAAAATTTGACAGGGATCACTTATAGGAATGTGTATATTTACTACATAAGGTTGAAAGGTTACATTTTTTGTTGTGATTTTGAAAATATGTTCATATGACAACAGTTTCGTAGCAAAAAATGAGTAAGTCTGTAAACCGTTGAAGCGTGACAGAGGCTGAGCCGTGGGAGGGGAACGAATTTGGGATAACACAGACAGGAGATGAAATGAAACTTTCTGGAAAAATAAAGTCTATGGCCTGAAGTTTGCTTTAATATCGCGTGTGGTGTCCGTTTGCTTGGATTACTACTATGGACCGCCTTCTCATGCTGTTAATGAGTCTCCGGATGCTTTATTGTGGGAGTCGAGCCCACTCGTCCAGAAGGGCCTGCTGTAGCCCAGGGACCGTGGTTGGCTGGACTGGGCGAGCAGATATTGCAGTCTGCAGCATGTCCCAGGCGTGCTCTATTGGATTGAGGTCTGGAGACCTTGGTGGCCAGTCCATTCTCTCTATGGCTGCTGCCTCCAGGTACTCGTCGGTGGCTCTTGCCCTGTGAGGCCTGGCGTTGTCGTCCATTAAAATGAACTAAGGGCCTATAGCTACAGCGTACGGACGAACGTACACATCTAAGATCTCATTGACGTATCGTACAGCCGTCCATGTTCCGTTTTGAACAATGTGCAGATCCGTTCTTCCCTGCATGCTTATGCCCGCTCACACCATGATCGAGCCCCCGCCATGACGGTCATGGGTAGCAACACATACGGGTACCAAACGCTCATTGGCGGATCTCCATACCCGCACTCGCCTATCAATGAAGTCCACACAAAAACTAGACTCGTCAGTGAACAGCACTGGGGTCCAGTCATGCGGCGTCCACCTGGCGTGATCGCGGGTCCATTGAAGACGTGCCTGGATGTGGTTTCGCGTCAATGGGATTTGGATTGCTGGCCTTCTAGCCCTCATAACAGCTGCATGAAGACGCTTCATGATGGTTTGAGTGGAAAGTCTTACACCAGTGGCATTCTGGAAGTCATTTTGGAGGGCAGTAGCGCTAACAAAGCGCTGACGTCGCGCTTGAACGACAATAAACCGGTCCTCACACTGAGTTGTGGACCCTCTGACGCCCTCCGCCATGCCTATGCGTGACATGCTCGTAAGTTTGAAACCGTCTCCACATCCTGGCAAAGGTGCTCTGGGACACCCCAAGGACACCTGCCACGTGTCGTTAAGAATGCCCAGCCTCAAGCATCCCTACCTCCTATTCATCTCCTCATTGTCAAAACACCGTCTTTGCCGTAGATTTGCCATGACCAGTGCTAGGTTCGATATAAACGTTACCATGCACAAGCGAAGTCTGAATAAAACGGATGTGTACATGAAGGTACATGCCCGCGGTGCACCACTTTCCAAGGGGTATCGCTTTTCCCGTGCATCTCGAGCCATGTACAGGTAAACAATCAAAATCTGCTGGACAGGTCGGCTTTGCCATATGAATAAACTGCATGCATGAAAAAAAAAGTTATCTTGAGGTTATCATTAAAAAGATATTTAAGAAATAAAAAGTGATCCCTATCAAATTTTGAGTAGTAAACAATGCTCAAGAACCATTTCTCCCTTTTGCACACTATTGGAATTATTGTCCTTTGTAATTTTTCATACTTTAAGTTTGTCAGGTACATCAATACCCTGCCGAGAAAGTGGCATGCCCACAGCATAACTGACCCACCAAACCTGTCATATGGAATAATGTTACATTCCGCATACCTCTCTCCTCGGCGACGCCACACCCTCACACGCCTGTCACAGGTCGAAACATGGTAGCGGCTCTCATTTGTGAAGAGCACAGATCGCCAGTGGTGCAGTTGCCAAGTGACGTGTTCCTGGGCAAACTCTAAGCGAGCTATCCGGTGAGCTACGGTCAGAATTGGTCCTCTGGTAGGTCTTCGGGCATCCAAACCATCTTCATGAAGACAGTTCGGACAGTTTGAATGGACACACGAACCCCTGTAGCTTGCTGGAAGTCAATTTCAATGCCAGTGGCAGTACACTGACGATTTCTGAGGGCCAAAGTTCTCAGATATCGGTCCTGACGAGCTGTTGTAAAGCGCTGACGACCTTGCCCAGGTCTTCTTTTGAATTCTCCAGTCTCCTGATAACTACTCCACAATTTGGCAACAACGCTACAAGAAACGTCTAGAACGGTGGCCATCTCACGTTGCGTAAATCCATTTTCGATCATCTGCACCGCCCGAGCAACATCAGTAGTTGCTAAATGACGTCGAACACCCTGGGCCGTTGTCAAAAGAGCAGATACAGTAAAAAAAATGCACGAAAAACATTCATTTTGTCTTATGTGCTATCGTGAATGAACTGTTCACATGCAATAGTCTTAATCTTATTCGGACGTTACACAACAAAAAGAAAAACAAAATACCCATGCTTTGTAAATTTATTGTAAAGTGCACGGGTTTCTCGAGGATATTGACCGTCGATACCTACAAACAAAATTTGCAGTAAATATCTAATATTGTGGGCAAATAACGCCAAAACATATTTCCGCTCCTTTAATTAATTTGAAGCAGTGTGTATCAGTGATTGCTCAATTATCAGAAATGTGTTTTCATGATAAAACATTTGATGCGACCTGGTAGTTTTCTAAAATCAACTGAGTAAATTCATAGTGTAAATGGCATTAACATTGCATTCAAATTCTTCAATCATTTAAGGTTGTTGCATTGTAGGAATAGTTTAAAAAACTTATTAAACAATACAAATTTTGATTGCGTTTTATTTAAAGATATCCAATCTTAAAACGTTCAGAATAAATGTAAAAATCACCAGGGATAATTAAGTATAAAGGGCATTTACTATTAAGAGTAATATAGATCGACAACGCTCTCAATATAAACAAAGTTATGTCCCCTTTGTTTCGAAGCTAGTTAGTCTTATGAAGGAATATACGCTTTTCAGTAATAGAACTTACAATAAAGCACGTGCACTTTGACTGCTTTATGAACTAGTAAATGAATTTCAATTTCTGTTACATTTTATACTTGGGACTTAGGAGTTGTACCTCAAAAAACAAACAAATTCCAAAGCTTCACGTAGTGCCTGAAAAACTGGCTCAGCTGCTGATGGAGATCAGGTGTATTAGGTGGACAGCCCATATATTTCTCCTTAGGCTGACATATGTCCCATAAAAAGAGATGAGGAAATGAAATTGTTACGGGTAATTTTCTATTTTCAAGCGGAACAAATGTTGACAGTTTATTCTTTTGTTTTTATACCTTTAGTGACGTCACGGTCACGTGGTACTGCTACATTGTGTACGTGATCTGAATTATGTACAAAATATTTGGAGAAAAAAGTCATTCGGGTATACAATTACTCGCCTTTAAACGATGACAAAGATTAAATGTAGTTTCTAGACAAAATATGTGTTGTGCAATTATACATCAACTATTATAGATAAAAGAACAGTTCAGCATTGTGTAAACATTATTGAATTAAATTTTGTCTTCTTTCATAAATCTCGAACACAGCTTACTATTATAGTGGTGTGTTTATTACTTCCGCTTCTAAAACTGAAAAAATCAATTAAAGCGCCGCCCAATGTGTTTTTTTTAAACTCCGCCTTTTACCTGTCAATGGTGTCTTACTAGTGTTATTCTATGTAAGAAATGGAATAGCGGTTAGGAAAAATGATTGTGTGAAGGTTTCCGTTAGCAACGCAGCGACAATTACGACACAGCAACTTTGCGCCGCCCAGGCACATTTTTCTGGCTGCGGGTAGATCGAAAGACGCAGTTTTATTTACAGGTATACCTGAGAAAACTGCCTCGCTGTGATTGGATGATAAGTAAAGTGACAGTTTAATTAAGCCAATGAAATAAACATCGTAACGTCACTTTTTACCGCTTTTCGAATACGTGAAACTCTAATCAGTTTTGCAAGCGGTAGTAAAAATGTGTGCAGACAGCCATGTTCTATTGTGTGTGTGCGCGAAATTTTGTGATTTTTTAAGTAGAACGTTTTATGAAGGACTATGGTTAGTCTGACACCACAAATTGCTGTAAACGGAAGTAAATCATTTCTTTTTTATCCAATAAGATTTTTTTTCTCAATTATAGCATTGTTTGACAATTATATGAGCTAACCTCGTTTTATTTCTCTCTCTCTTTTTCAACTTGTACCTCGCCTGATCAGCTTTTGTTCAAATCAGAATAACTAAAAACATCATATCAGTTTTGTTCAGTTAGCAAGAGGTCACAATCTATGTCTTGCACAAGAAAAAACATGACCGGCTAATCTTCAGAACAAATAAACTGTTTTGTCCATTAACTTTATATTGCCTTCATAACACTTACATGATGTTGCACAAAACATTATTTTGTAACGTCGTATACTGTAACCAATTATGTATGGTACTGAAACATTTATGTTTGGTTGAATAATTATATTCTGTTCAATTATTATGTTCCGTTTCTCTTATCATTCTGTCATCATGTTCACTTTCTAGTGGTAACTAGTGTCTGTGTTCTGTCATCCCGACCACTTTCTAGTGGAAACTAGTGTCTGTGTTCTGTCATCCCGACCACTTTCTAGTGAAAACTGGTGTCTGTGTTCTGTCATCATGGCCCTTTTCTGGTGAAAACTAGTGTCTGTGTTCGGTTGCTTCTTTGCGCTTGTTTATTTAGTGTAGGGCAGTTAATGAAAAACCTTTGTCACCAGTCGAATAAAAGACACAAATGTATTTCTAACATTTTCCGAGATATTTGACAGCGACAACGAAACCATGGATAAGATGGTGAGAATGAAAAACACAAGTGCATTGTCTAGATCGGCGACTTGTACCACTGATAACACGTAAACTTAGTCAGAACTATGAAAAGTCGGATAATGAAATGTTTTTACTATGACTCTTGACACTTATAATACACTCAACTAAATAAATTAAGGGTCAAGACTTAGGTTCATAGAATTTTTAAATGCAAAAATGTTCATGTAGAAGATAAATTGTGTTTTGCTTTAGGCACACCAGTACTTGTGTATATATTTGTTTATCTACCCGTAATATCTTAATTACCCTGTGCAGGTCCGTGCAAAATCAAGTGAAAATCAAATGTGTAGAATAAAGTCAACGTGACATGAGTAGGGTTTAATTTGAATTTTTGATTCGAATCATCTGTAATACTATAGAACTGATTAGTGTGAAGAATCTCAGATGCCTAGAAGACACATGTCGGAGGCTGAGGCAGCCAGAGCAGTCGGTCGGCTGTGAAAACGCAGCGCGAGGTGGCCTATGAGCATGGTCTTAGCCAAAGTGTAACCCAACGACTTTGGCAAAAGTACCTATACGCAGACACCGTCGCCAGACATCCTCAGAGTGGACGTCCAAGGTCAACATCTGCTCGGGAAGACCGTGCCATTGTTGTCCTGGCAGAACGCCATAGGTTTGACTCGGCTGTTGCTCTAAATAGAGACTTCCAAACTGCTTCCGATGTTCTAATCTCGGCACAAACACATCGCAACAGACTCCACTTCGCTAATTTACGTACTCGCCGTCCTGTGGTACGTCCTCCTTTAACGCCAAGACACCGTGCGGCCCGTCTGGAGTTTGCCAGAGATCACGTTAATTGGCAACTCAGGCACTTTCGTAATTTGCTTTTCATGGACGAGTCCATATTTTGCCTGGACTTCCTTGATGGACGTCGGCGTGTATGACGTCAGCGAAATGAGCTCTTCAGCGAGTGTTGTATATCCGAATATGACAAGTTTGGTAGTGGCTCTGTTATTGTTTGCATTTGTTACGACGGGGGTACAGACCTTCACGTGTTTATTAACGGCACAGTTACTACTAGACGTTATATTGACGAGATTCTCCGACCTCATGTCATATGCTGGTGCGATCGGCCAGGAATTCGTTTAAATGGACGACAATGCTACAGCTCACCGAGCGAGAATCGTCAATCAGTACCTTGACGACCAAGGTGTTGAACGTATGGAATGGCCAGCTAGGTCTCCAGACATGAACCCAATAGAACATGCCTGGGACATGCTGCAACGCCGTGTTTCCTCACGACAACGTCAGCCGTCAACCAGAAATGAGCTGGCTGCTGCCCTTACTGAGGAATGGGGTCTCATACCACAAAGGAACATCAAAAAGCTCATATGCAGCTTCCAGACCCGTATCAAAGAGGTTATCCTCAGCACGAGGAGGTCATACCCGCTCTAAATTTAACTGGTTTCCATATTTCTTATGATAAGCCATTGTGTTTACCCCACCTACTAAGTCTCAAACACTTTAAAACTGATAGAGGTTATCTTTGAGGATTAATCGTGGTACTGTGTTTGTTAAATACATGTTACTTTTAGTTTACATTGGTCACAGATATAATGATTTTTTGTTGGATATAAACTTCAGCAAGTAAAAAAGGTATGTCTTTAAGAACTGCTGTCGTAAGTCCTTGACCCTTAATGTCTTTTGTTGAGTGTAGTAATTTCATATCACACATCCACGTAATGCAATCACAGAGTTTATTTTTCATATCTGGACCTTGAGGGGTCTTGTTTGGCTAGAATGTTGAGATGCTAGCCCTAACTGCTGGGTTGATTATGTTGTACAGTGTGTACTGTGTACACGTTAAACAGTCCAATCTTTTTTTTTATTGTAGGGTACCGTTATGTGGTCTATGACTTCCCTGATATTACTTTAGAACGCATATTCGAATCAGCCGCAATTGTTCAACATGCTGATAGTATATGAATACTCAGAGGTGAACACATTCCTACTTCGTCTTTTATTTTCGTGGTAACTGCAAGGTTTCAGGATTGTCTTGCGTGTCTATGACTCCTAGACTATAGTCAGTGTTGCAGTAGATGTTGTGTTGACTCCTAAGAAAAGAGCAATACTTAGGTAGAAGAAGAAAGAGAAAACAAAAACGAAAATATAAAATAAAGAAGTATGTAATTGAAAAAGCTATGAATAGATTAGATAACGCCTAAAAATACAGACCATTTCAAACTGCCTTATGATATGTGGTTGAATGATTGTGTACCTTTTTGAAAATGAACAGATCAGAGTAGATAATTGGTTTAAGGGAACAAAAATAAAGTATTTTTTGTAAATTGCAGATTACATAATGTTCGATTGCAGTAAAATAGCTTCAGCAGTTCCACACTCATCAGAATTTCCTAGAGTTGTAAAGAGAACACACATTGATGGACACAGACTACTATAACAGAAAATGTTAATACTTATTCAGCTAAAGGTAGGCAGACATGAAACTGTTTCTTGGAAGCTGATTAGGCGATCTGTAAGTAGAAATAACTGTTATACTCGTATGTGACTAAAAACTGAGTCATTGCATGGCCGCTGTACCTTGACGCCCAAAAGAGCAGGAGATTTGTCGTTTTTATGTAGAAAACATGCGCAAGTGTAGACAGTAAAGGATATAGATTGCCATTTTTGTTATTGCAATCTTATCTATGAATTAGTGAAATGTATTGTCATCTGTTGAATAGCGTATTAACCTTGACAGGATACAATTTAGAGACTGTTCAAGGTTTCAAAATGATGCACCAATCCTTTACATCTGTGCAAACAAACTTAGCTATTTGCATCTCGCACTACTTTCGTATTTAGGATGAAACTGTATTGAAAAAAATGATAGCCATATAGTTATATTAATATAAACATTGTATATCAAAATGGTAATCATGACGTTGCCAAGATATTTATCTGTTGCTGTTTTCTGTACAACATGTTGTGGTACTGTCTGGTCCGAAGCCTTTAATCTTGAGGTTGGTTTAATATATGAATATATTGTCTTCATTTCACAGGGAGAAAGATTCTTGTTAATTGCTGGTACCATGCTTCTTTACTTCTGTAACGTAGTATTTACGTGGAGACTGACTTCGGGAATTTAAGGAACTCAGCACACACATGTAAACTGTATTTTAAAATGATTTGCGATATCAAAGTGTACTAATGGAGTCCTTGAAATATTTGCAAACTACGGCCATCCTGACAAGATGTGGTCATTATTGAGGGATTGTGTTCGTGATAGATTCTGTTTATGAAGATAAAATAAAAACCTTGGCTTTTTTCATGGTTATTTGGATGCTAGTACATCTTCAAATTCGAAACATTTTGCTAAGAAGAATATGAGTATCTTAACTCATCAACTTTTCTCACAGGTATGAACGAAATGAAAAATATAATATGTAGATTATGTCGAATAAAATTGCAAAATCCGACGAAAAAATGTGGTAAAAGATCTCACTTCATTTTGACAACATTTTTCTACTAACGAACACGAGAAATAATTATATATGCTTCTGTGTGTACTTTTAGATTAACTGAGCAGTTCCTGTTGACCTTGTGTGATACCCTGATGTCACAATTGTCCCTTTGAAGTTTAACTTCTAAACAATCATATTAAAGTAGTCCTAGGAATAGTCATTACGTGACAATCTGTTAAGTTTTCAGAGAATGCCCATTGCGTCTGAACTAGCCCCTCCTTCGGGGATTACAAATATCATATCAATTTTAAGGAACATACTCTTAAATCTGCATGATTTAGACCAAAATATACTTTGTACAGGATCTCTTCCAAAGATTTCCTTCATATTTTCTCTGGGAACGCAACCAGCTTCATACCATGTCACACATTTTACATGGAAAAGTACAGATAAGAATTTAAAAAATCCCTACAAGATACACAGACTTGATCTGAATAGTTAGTGAATCATGGCAAATGTCACAGGTAATTTTAGTGAGTTTTAAAGATAATGGTTAAGGGACCTCTTGTTTAGTGTACTCTCCTGCTTCCCTATGCTTAAGTGAAGTAATTTGTACTACTTAGGTAACTTTGACCAAACATTTGAAAATTGTGTGGAATTTATTTTCACCCTGAACTGACTGAAAAGCTTATCTCATTTGTTTTCGATGCTGTAGTGAATAAAAACTTAACTCAATATATAGTATTGAAATCACATAATATTTTTTTTAATTGTTAGCCTTATCTGCAGATCGACTTTCCTGTTTCGGGGAAAATGTGTCGATTTACAGTAATAATGGACGTTCGATTTTTTACCAATCAGAAGAGAGGGAAAAAATGCGTGTGTTTGAAACGTTTGCTGATGAGCAACGTGTATGTTTAAATGGTCGAAGGACAAAAAAAGTTTGAAATTTCAGTTTTTGAACTTTCTTTGCACAAAGAAAATTGTTTTTGTTATTTGTTCATTTAGATGAAGACTTTTATCAACTTTTTTACACTTTTACTGTTAAACCGTCATTTGTTCTTGTGTAGCTGGTAGTTGGTCGTTAAGAAAGGAGCATCCATTCTATCTGATAATGAAATGTTATTTTTCCTGTTATGATCATGGCGTTATGGTGCCTGTATGGTTCATCTGTGACCTGTGTTTTGCCTCTGATATTTTGTGAAACATTTGTCTGTTTATTAACCTGAATGATGTCGAACGTTTGAGGTAGTAAAATTGCTAACGTCTCTCTTGGAACTGAGCATAGACCAACAGGTTCCTGCGCATATAACAATCTGACATTGTTATCGTTATTTTTTAAAAACAATCACAAAATAATTGTGAATTCGTGCATTATTCTAGTTTCAAATGTTAATATTTGACTGATAGCCGTTTGCTAATTTATACGGCAAAACAATGCTTCCTTGCTGAGGTCGCTACATAAGTGCATTTAATGCATTCAATTAAATACGTAGATTGGTAATCAGACTTTTTCCCATAAACATGGCTTCAAAACAGTAATGAAAAAAATACATAAGACTGAATTGTACTTATAAGCTACATGTAGTTTGCAATATGCTTATGTTGCACGATTGTTTGGACTCTAATTGGTTTTCTGTCAATATCTGGTGGCATATGGCTCCTTTGTGCAGATGAATGCGTTCTACACTGATGTCTTTGTCCAGTCTCAGTATTGAGAAACTAAAAGAAACCATACTTAAAGGAAAATAATCCCCTTAATATTTCAATTGAGCTATGGTGTACTTGTGGTCTGTTTATCATATATACGTTTTAAAGCATGAGAACTGATTAACATAAAATTGTTATTCCGTCTTGCAAACGTACGTGAAAAATCATTATTTACTTTGTACCTAATCCAAACATTTGTTATATCGTATTGGTTTTATAATGACCGACGACATTGGAAAAGGGCACTCGCGCATTTGTTATACTATTGAAATAAACTTGATTGAAAAACAGCAAAGAAATGGCAAATTTCCAGTGACCTAAAGTGAAATATTTATAGCCTGCACTTTTCTTCATAAAACAGGACCATAATATATCAAATTTATTGATGATCATTACCATGGCAACAAATTTTGAAGACAGATCTTTCTAATGTAAAATGACATCACCTGGACAAAACGCAACACTAAATGATAACAATTATAGTTTTGTAAAAAGGTGGGATACAATGAAAATGTATAGAATTTGACAAGTAAATACCTAAAATTTAAGTATTTAAAATATGCCGTGCTATTTTTTTCAAACGGGAACGTGGATAAAATCTGACATCAAATTAAGATAAGTGACGTCATTTTAAGGTACGTCAAATTTGCTCATCATGTTCCGCTCGAACATTATGGTACATCGTATTTGTTCTTTGAAGGAAACTCAACAACAGGAAATTAGCGAAACTGTGTTTGCGACCTGAAAATCAGCGGTCTTTTGAAATCAGTTGCAACTGTTACCATATATAAATACATTCATGACAAAGGAGTTAATGGCATGACTCATGAACAAAGTTACATAAATGTACTATAGAAGAAAAACAACATGTGCGAAAAACTTCTATAAATAATTCCGTTCACACACTTTTTAACTCCTTAGAATCTGCATTTATCTGAAGTCAAATATTTCGAAAAACAAAATTTCACAATTATGTTTGATTTCACGATATGCGCCTAGCAATATACGGAACAGCATCATAGGCATTTTTGAACAGCATATACAATCAATCAAATTATAATTATGCAGGTAGGGTGGAACAAATTAATATGACCTGTCTGTATAATAAAATGCCATCCAGTTATATTGCTACGATAGAATAATTGGGTATAAAGTTACAAGAGAAAAATGTGCTGTTTCCTAAAATGTGTAAACGGAAGAATTTGTTAATTTCAGAAATAGATCAAAAGCTAAATAAATAATTTTGATCAGATAAGGTTTTATGTCAAATACTAAACGGTCTGCATAATGTTGTCCGTTAAAAATACAATAAAAGATGTACCTCTTCAAGAATGTTTTTGCGAAGATGAAAATATTAGTACGACATGGGCTAGAATATAAATGGGCAATAACTCTGAAAGTCACAAATAAAAGGGTACCTCTCGACCTGTACGCAGTGTTGTCCCTTTTGCCGTAGCAAAGCGTTATTTGGCGGCTGGAAAAACATGCCCTCGCATGACATGTATAATTATGTATCATCAACTACCTTACGGTGAGTATTTTGTTTAAAAGAATGATTTTTCATAAGCTTTGGAGTCTGGCGCTTTAGGAAAAAGCAGTTTACATCTAGTTTTGTTCTTAAGACCATTTGAATAACGTTAGTTAAGCACGTAACTCCCAATGCGACATTTTCACATGTATTCTTATATACAACTTAAATGTCACTTGGATGCGTTGAAGTTCTTAACGAATTTGTATTTTACAGATAATGAAGAGCCCAGATGGTTACTTCCTCCAACTCCTTAATAAGCAATTCTAACAGTTACACAGTCTGCAGTTTCAGAAACGGCCTATGTCCCTTATAACATCTACAAACCGTCACCAGATTTCATAAGCCCACACGAATACTGTTTGAGCTAACGAAAATATTTGTATTATGGCAAGCTATAATGTACTTATGTTGTAAATTAAGGCAACAAAGACAAAGTGGAACTTCATTTTTCGTGTTCGATTCTTCTATAAAAACGATTATTTCACGCTAGATTTTAACAGCGCGGTTTTTTAACACATTTTAAAATGACGAATGTTGTCTATGAAGTACAGTTCGTCGTTATTATTTCTTACCAAGCAAAAACTGTTTCTTTAATTACATGTTAACAGCTTTTAACATTGAAGATTTTTTTCAGTTTGTGCATGAAAATTATTTTCCTTACATGTTCTTTTGTATCGTAAAATGATTGTATATATACATTTTATTGATTCTTACATATGGCTGTGAAAAGATGTAAAGATGTTGTGTTTGAATTGTATTGAATGTTGAAATGAGATTTGTTATCTAATCTTGAGCTGAAGGTAACTTGATGCAAGCCAATTGCACTTGGTTTAAAATCAGCAGCAAAGTATGGCCATATGTTACTTTTACGTGTTCGATTTTTAAACCGAAACAGAAATTTGTATTTAAAATCGCTTCTTATCTCTTATAATCTTCAACATGTCGCGTCTGTCAAGAAAACGGAGACAGGGTTATCGTGTAGTTCGATCTTTTATCTTGTGTTACTTTCAGATGGGCTTTTCAATTTTCAGTGGGCTACCTAAGACTACGATTTTGTGTATAATTACGGCTAAATTAGCCAAGTAAATGTGGATACACGTCACTATTCTATGGCTCTCAAAGCCTGAGATATTACTCATTCCTGTTTTTTCTTGCATCTCCACGATTCAGGTTTAGCTTCATACATTTGAAGATACAAGTTTGTTTGTTTTATTAGAATGATGGTACAACATGTACTCATACTGAGCTCATTTTGTAAATTGTATTAATTAATTGCAATGTTTGCAATAGACCATGGATATTCTAGCTTTTTTTGCATATTATAGCATAAGTTTCCTGATTTCTTCAAATTTATTGTGCATGCTTACCATATGTAACTTAGGTCGAATGGTTCATGACTTTTCTTTCATTCTGATATTTTTCCCCTGAAGGATTCAGAATAGTATAATACAAAATAAGCCTGACTGTTTTGTGCCGAGTTTGTACTGAGCAGAGGTGAGACGGACATCTTTGGTACCAGCAGGCGTTTTAAGCTCACTTTGAAAACAGAAAGAAAGAAAATCAAGTCTATAATGCCTTTTACCAAGAGGGCTTGTAAATAGAACTGAATATCCAATTTCCCTTTCATGACAGAGCGGCACCGATACTTATCCTCTTGCTACAACTCTGGGACTGCTGAAGTTCTGTGCTAGTGCTTTTATCATATACCTGTATATCCGAGTTAACTTCCCGGTCAATTGAATATTGTCCCATTGGAAGTCTCAGAATCTGAAAATAAATGTATCTAGAGATTAAGGATAGCAGCGTTACATAAAACTTGATAAGAAGACTGTATAACTAAGCTAGTTTGCCATGTGTCACATGTCTAATTGTTTGTACAGCAACTAGAAGGTCACACTTAATCAACTTAGGCAGCATATGGTTCTAGATTGAATACTAATGTTTTCCATAAAATATTTTTCTCCCATTTTAGTGTTAGAAAGCTATAAGAAGCAGAGGGTAAATGTGTTTAATAACCCTGATAGAAAGCTGGGCTGTCACTGTAGGTGACAAATGCCCCCGTATATGTGTATCTGTATGTATGAGATAGAAGAGGACAACGGTGTAACTGGAACTTGTCTGGGTAGTCTTTTTGGGTAATACTCAACACAATTAATAAGGAAAACCGTGCCTTATCATATAAATAATAATTGATTTGAATAGTAACAAAACAAGTATTTACTGCTTACAACAAAAATAGTTGTGGTAGATAATGGGTAAATCTTAATGTATTTTGCCAGTGAATAAAGGGCATATAAGTTCTTTTGAAACAATTAAAGTCAAGGCTATTGAGCTTTGCACATAGTTTATCCTCCCATGATTTAGATTCGAGTGAAAATATACATGTAGAATGAGTCTTCAAGTAAGTGACCAGGGCAGGACAATGGGAGTATTTTCTTTGTCAAAGAGAATACCCGTATTGATGAAATTGAGATTTGGAATGAATTTATGGCCCCACGTTTATATTTTAGGTTTTCATGTCAAAATGTCAAATCAACATTGAAATATTCAAGCAAGATAAAAACCAGAAAAACGACGGGACGCGACAATGTGAGTTATTCTCCCAAACATACTTTTATACAAAATTTACAAAACGCCTGAATGATTAATACAAAGTAGTTAATCTTTCCTTGCAAGCAGTTTAAATGACTTCGTAACATTATCAGCTACAGGGCTGCAGTCTGAAAAATTTACACAGAAATCAAAATGATGTTTGTTGTAACCGCGACAAACCTGTATTATGATACCAATAGTTCCAGGGTTGTCATATACACAGTTAATTTTACATGCGAGTTAAATCTTTGTTAGGCAAATACTCCCTGGAGGCAACAAGATAGACATTCAAACAAAGGAATGGGCAAAGAAAATTTGTTCTCTGATGTTTGTCAAAGGTCAAACAATCTTTGTATGATACTGAGACTGAGTTGTGAATGTTAGATAAAAAAAAACGCATTTTAAAGACTCCCTGCCCATAAGTTTTTGGGAGCTGGTTAACAATGTGTCACATATTCAGTTCCTGATATTCCAGAATACTGTATTTAATTGTAAACAGTTCGACTATATACATCCTCTGCATACGAGTGTCCTATTTTGTTGTTTCCAAATGAAGACCTTCATCTGTATCCTCTTTGTCATTCAAAACTTTAATATTGCTTCCTCGCGTGATAGCACCATTTAATCTAAACGGAAACTGACATCCAATCAGTTGATAGTGCGTGTAACATACTGTAAATTACATATGTTGTGACTGCTGAAAGCAGATACATGTATGTGAATACCTTCTCAGTGGTGTTGGTACTTTACTGTAAAGATATATATAATATAAATGCATGCTTATCAGTGAAGGTTAAAAACAATTTACCACTTTTTTGTGCAGTAAAACTCAATTGAAGACAAATTATAATTAAATAAAGTTACAGAGCTCCAAACATTTAATGTGTCTTTTTTATTGATCACTGGAATGGTGTACATAAATAAACATATCTAAGTATTATTTTCAACAGAAATAAAAGCAAAGCTTGACAATAATCATCCCTGAATGCGAGGGATGAATGAAAAGAAATGCTTTACTTTTTTATGTTATAACAATTAGAACTTCTCGATTGGGCATCAGTATTTCGACAAAGTATTACTACAACTCTACCGCTACATATTGCAGATGAAGAAATCAGTACTTCTTATTAGTTAGTAAGTAAGCAAAAACAATGGACGAACAAACAGGACAAGACTTTTTTCCATAAACTTGTAAAAAAAACTTATTAAAATGAACATTCATGGAAAAAAACAACACATGTTTAACATTAAAACTACAAAACTCTGACATATTATTTCGAGAATTATGTCTTTTAAGACAGTTTTTATGAAACAGTCAATACGTAAAATTTTAAAGATATGAAATCATTATTTTTAGATGAATATTTGTACAAGAAGGGACACATAATTAATACAGATTCAATTTAGAAATTGACAATCACTGTAACTTAATACGTCTCATAATGCGGAAAAAAACATATTTTGAAAGAAAAGAAACAATGAAAAATCTCAGGAAGTTACAATAAAAAATTCTACAGTCAAAGAAAAAAGATTGCAAATCATCGCTATGGCTTAGACAGTATAATATTCCATTTGGAATTTTGTGTCGTGTTTTGAAGTATAAAGAACAATACATCAGACTTCAAAACTAAGAAAACTGATGATTGAAAAAAGGAAAAACCGCTTCAAAAAGTCTTTGAAAAATAAATGTGAGTAATCAATCATATCTGAAATAAGAAAAAAAATGCATTACTCAGATTATACATAGTAATGTATATCTATTTATATCTATTAAAATCACGTCTTAAAAGCGTTTAAGAACAAGTCAGCACTCATATTGTTATCAATAATCCCTAATAATAGCTGTTTGACATATAACGGGTAGAGGTTTCAGTGTCCATATTAATCACATTACCATCGACAAAGAACCTCTCTACATGTCAGTTACAGTCAATCTAGTTTTATGTTATTGCCAATCCATCCAACAATAACCTGGGTTACAGACTGACCTCATGTGACCTCGCATTTGTTACCCTAAATAACTGCGCATGACCCTAGCGGTAAAAAATAACTTACACTGCTTTACAAATAAATAACGCGTTAGACATAAAAACAGTTAATGGATTTTTACTTCGCGCATGAGCCGACTCATTCTGAGCTTATAGAGGTCAGGAAGCGGTCACTGGTAAATGCGTTCCTCTCGCATGCATTGTGCAAAATATGCACAGACGCCCGTTTGCATACTAATGATGGTTGAAAAATGCCATTTTTATTGTCCTGAATATGCGGAAAATAATTCTTTTCTCAAACTCAAGGTCGCTATTTTGCCAGATTATGCATGCACTTTGTGACTTTGGAGATTTCTTTCAGCATCTTGAAAAGTGGTTTTGATTTTTAAAGTGACATATATGTTCAAAAAGAACGAAAAATTTATGGTCACGAAAAATGTTTGAAACATGATATATGTTTAGAAAAATTGTAACTTTCACCAAATAATACAATACTTTGGTTTTCTTCGAAGTATACAAGAAATTATCGAACAAAGTTTAACTGAAAATTTAGAAAAGACTGGGCTAGTCAAAATAGATTTTTATCATTTTGCAACTATGTTCAATAGGAATGAAACTGTTTTATGCAATCATTTAATTTAACCATAACTGAAACAATTTTTGTTTCTCTATGATTAGAAAAAAATGGCTAGTGTATATTTCAAAACGGTAATGGTCACTTTGAACACACATGTCACTTTAAGTGATATTCACACATGTGAAAACTGTGTTCTTTATAGCGTCCTCCTATATAGTTTATGTCTGATGAGAACTTAATGTGATAAATATAAAATTTTAAACAGCAAGAAAATGATAGGAAAACAAGTTTTTTCACATGCATGATAATGCGTGCTCTGTCAAAGGAAATTTCATGTCCCGGTAAGGGTGTATTTATCATGGTAGGAAGCCGTTTTGTTAGGGGCAATATATAAAACTATAATTATTGGTCAAATTAGAAGCCACTCATTGACCCGAACTTTGTACACTTCCCACCTCTGTTTTAAATATCTGTCACAGAAAACAGAAAATGAAGTCCACGGTTCGTATATCAAGAATATCTTTCGAGATGCTGATCACAGCGTTAAGTTGCTTTAGGGATTAGGGGCTATCGGCCCTTTAACGCATATCAATGACAGAATTTATGGTGACATCTAAATTTGTGAGTTGACACGACTTGACCCGGACCGTTTTAATTTCAAAGTAGCCCTTTTGTCCAGCTTAAATGTTCTTTGAGATACGGTGACTATGGGGGTCAAGCGAGTCAAGGGCAATTTAACAATGGGGATACATTTTGTTAATCTTTTACAGCTATTAATGCTTATTTTATTTTTTTCATTGTTTTGTAAAGTTGAATAAATATCTTTTTTTTTTTTTAAATGGGAATATTTCCCTGAAAATAAACCATTTTCTGTATGAAAATAGTGCCGTTTATTTTCTAATTTAAATGTTCATACTAGAAATGTCGGACAAACGATCCACATCATACGGTAAAGAAAACAACATGAAACATTTATTGAATTTCGATGACTATGATTAAGATAAATAGTACCAAAATAACAGTTTGAACTTCAAATCAAACCCAGTCTCCTTTTATTATTCACATAACGCATCAAATCCTGGCTTTGTTAATCTGATTGAAGACCCATGAGTAAAGAAATAGTCTCTTTTATTTTATCAGCTTCCATAATGCCCTATCGCATATATGTAACCCTGGGCGACCTTAGCTCACCTTTGACTTTTCAATCAACTCTAACACACACTTGTCATAACACGGACTTCTTCCTTATTATCTAAACAATATCAAAGCGTTTCAGTACGGTAAGTAATTACGGTAAAAAGTAAGATATGCAAAAAAGCTTTAGCCCGGTCAGAAGGTAATGACCGGACAAAAGGTCAGTGGAAAGGTCACTTAAAGAAGCTAAACAACGATGCAGAAATAAAGATAATTGCAATTATCGGCTTTTTTATCGCTCACCAGGAAAGCGGATTCCAAAGCTAGATGTTGCATTAGAGGAAGGAATTGTTTCTGTAATTCAAAGAGTGAAGGAAGACAAAAGGATTGTCTATTGTTACTGATATTGGCATAAAGGCATAGTTGTATGACGGCAGAATAGGACATGAAGGTTTAAGCAGTCCGTTTATGATATACATATATAATACTATTGTGTAACGAGAGCGTTGTGTCCCTGTCATACTGACAAAAATGACGTTATTGCCTTGTTCTCATAGTGGGTTTAGAACAGTAGAAAAACTAATTGAAGTTTTGCTAGTTATAGCTGATTATAGCACAATACTATTGTGTTACTTGAACTAAGTAACCCAAGACAAGTGGTCCTCTAAAGGTCACAGTGTGCAAATATCTTATGAGCCAAAAAAGTGGAAAAGAACAGAAATTTTCAATTTATATAAAATACACATTGGTTGTTAGAAGCACTCGAACTGAATGCCCTCACATTTCTTACATAAGACAACCTCTCGAAAATAAAACACTGCCCTTTGAGCATACATGTATGATGCAGCAGATTATTAACACAAAACATTTCATTATCATCATTCTAGTCGAAATAAAACTGAATTATAAGAACATGCAATTCTTTTCTGTTTAATAAACTTGCGAATAAACTTAGCACAGCTCATGACAAAGAGATTTTCATCAGAACATTATCAATAAGTTACATATTAGTTGACTGTTCTGTTCTGTTCTGTTCATAAGTAGACTGGCTTTTATATCATTCACGAGGTTTCGCAGTATTAAGGAAATGAAAAAACTAAATAATGTACAAAACAAAACACACATTTTTTGTGAATTATTTTTCAGGATTTTAAAAACATACACAAACAAATCACCTACATATACTTTGTAACAACAACAACGACAACTCAGGAATATCAAGTTAAGATTTTACGAAAATAGCCCATACCGAAGCTCAGTGAGTTACCTATGACGAATTGTAAACGTGAAAAATTAGGCACTATAGTTTGACACTGATATAAATAAATTTTTACTTAAATACAATAAGAAATAACAAAATTCTTTCACTGGTGGGAACATGATTAAGCAAATATATACATAATTACCTTTTTAAACATGTATGGTAATGAGGAGGGTTAGATGCGAAGAGGCAATATGATTTTTTTTTTTATTAAGTAACATTTATCTGTTTCATTTTTTAAACATTTTCTTGATATCAAGGCAACGTGTGTCTTCAATTGCGAGATCAATTATTACACGCAGAAATGTGAAGTTATTTTTATGCATTCCTTTTCTGATTCTTAATTACTGCTTTCAAGTGTACGTTCGTCTCACCGAATTATTTGGTTGTGATCGTGGTTGGTGGGGATTTTTTTTTTTGTTATATCATGGTTGTCTTCTTTTGTATTTTGTAAAGCTGCATGACATTATCCTGAATAGCCAAATGACCTGAAACAGATCAGATATGGCAAAAATGTGCTTTACATAACACAGGTTTTACCATACATTTTCTAATAAAGATTTTACATACTAATTTTGAGGTAAAAAAGACACAAACTCAGTGTCTAAGTGTAAAATTCAGCGATATTGAAAATATATCGAAAAGTTAAACGTTTTCATTTTTCAAGATAACCTTTGAGGAAGCCATATCTCTTGAAATAAAATTAAATTAGCAGGTCCTTAGCTTTTCTTGCTAATTTAAAGTAAGGATTAGGCCCTTTTAAGCCATTCGTTTATGAAATGGAAGAAAGAACGATTTTAACAAACGTTTTAAAACTAATGGTCATTTCTATTCATTTTACATATACATGTATTCAGATTAAAATACATGTTTAAATAATTATGACCAGTGAATTGATAGGCTGAAATGAACTTGGTACAACTGTCGCTGTATTTATTACTTGACACTATTTCAGGACCGACGTATTGAGGAAATATATCTTAACACGACATAAAAATTATCATTACCACTTTACATCTTATTTCAGAGGCCATTTTGTCTCTTGTCTTAAAAGGGCATTGTTCTTTTTTCGAAATGCATACGAGAATGATATCTGTCCCTCTTTCAGATCACAACGTAATAAAAGTACAAAACAAATTCCTTAGAGTAAATGCAAACCAGTTCTGTTGGAATATATTTATGTAATAAACTCATATCAAAACGGACTATGGTACAAAGCGTCAAACTACCTGACATTGCGATCCTAGTATTGTTATTTAATAGCAATCTTTTTGCCAAACAAATTTATTGAATGAAGTGAGGATCTTGTTACATATAATTATCTATTTCGCAATGTGTTTTTTCGTTCTTCATACAAATATCTAGTGCGCATGCGCAGTAGTGCAGAAGCGCCTGTGTGAATATTGTATAATACAACAGTGTGTAGGCAACATATTGTAAAAGTCATTCACGTTTGTAACTGCTATCGTGGCCTTGAATCATCATATCTTTATCCAATAATGATCCGCGGGGCTCTTAAGGGGAAACTGCTCTCTTTAAGATGAGAATAGCGTATATTTGTCTTCTGTCTGTATAATATTGCTTCTTGAAAAGGTACACACTCCATATTATTTTCATAGAAGTACTTGACATAAGCAAAAACTTTTAAAAATCATTCTGTGCGATTAAATAAAAAATATTCTTTTCTTTAATATTGATGATATATGTTTTTCAAAAACAAAATCAACGTTTTAACAATCAGACTTAGCGACATTATCGCAGGTTTATGCCCCTTTCAAATATTGGTACATTTTAATTGTATTTGTTTAGATAAAAACTATTGAAGAATGCTGATTTTTAACTTAATCAATGATCAATTGAATTGTCTCAATTTACATAACGTCACATTCTTTATTAGATATGTTGAGACTTGACATAGCGTTAAGCTCAAATGACTTGCGTTTCAAATAGTGTCCACCATTATATAATAAAGCTGCGCGCGCATCCTGACGTGGGTCATTTGAGGTAACGAAACATGGCAGCCACGATAGAAATGTAAATCTTTTTAGGGGACCTTTTAGGTCCGCTGCACCCTCAATAGGTATGTACCACGTTTAGTTGCTTTAATTCATATCGAAGATAGCCTTTGTTTGATAAATGATAAAAGAGAGAAAACCCGATGGACCGAGAGGTCATGCAGGTTTACAAAACGTCGTGTAAATCACTGACGCGTTTCAGTATTGTTTACAATGAGAGATAATACATGTTAAGATTATGTCATGAAATGAATCTTTCTTCTTTCAGAACCTACCTCAATTTTAACTCAGGGAAACAGGAATGTGTTATACATGAACTTCAATATTTCGGACATTTCGTAAAAGCTTTAAACCCGGAATTTACAGTACACGCTCACGTTGGTATGTACATGTTGTATTTTTGTGTACATTAGTTTGATAAAGGGCATATCAAAAGTTATTAGGTATACTTTTTGTTAGATTTATACTTGGTAAGCTATTTCGAAATACCAATCAAGATATCAGTGATTATATAAACTCTATTGTATAATTTTGTTTTTGAACCATAGCCAAAACTTACTTAACCGCATTTAAAACTATGTCAGTACACTACACCTAAGGCTTGTTATCTGTAAGTTATACTGTATGTTTTATACTTGTTAGGTTTATGTTGTACGACTATTTTTTCAATCTTAAAAAACAAAAACAAAAAACAACAGCATTTTGGCTATCCTGGTAAACTTAGGATATAGGCATTTCTGACAACTGCTGCATAAACTCATATTGGCTAGTATATTTACATGAGAACCTTGGCCTCACATGACCGCTGTACAAGATTTTGCATCGGTCAGCTGAGGTCAAGTTGCGGTCTACAGGTTTTGCAGTTAACCTTAAATGACTTCAGTTTAGCGGGAGAATCAGTAAAGCTCTATCTAGCGTTTGTGGTATATTTTAGTAGATTGGAGAAAATAGTTATTGGACAAAAGTACATATTTAATGATTATGTATCCGTTGTGTGTTAATATCTTACTGCGCATGCTTGGTGATCACGTGAATAGAAATCTCTCACGTTAATCTGCTGTTTATTTACTACGTGAATCACTTTGGGTTAATGTAAATGTACTACCGTGGCTTTTACGTAATAATTCTTTAATGACATATTAAGGACTTGTGTTACGAAATACATTCAGTTGTTAAGAAAATGTTGTTGGAGAAAACGCTAGCCGGATACTCCGAAAATGATAAAAGGGAACTTTTTGATTCCAACAGCATGGGGTATGTATATAAATAATATGAAAACAAATGATATTTTCTTTCAATTAAATGTGGTTAGATTGTCGGATTTCAGGCGTTTTTGTGTATCATTAAAGAACAGTTTTCATCTTTAGAAGGTGACTTTGTTTCTGTTTGTGAAAATGTTTTATGATAGAAAAATATTAAATATGTAAGAATAATGTTTGTATTACCTTCCATTGCAACCTTTGGTCTAATATATTTTATGGAACTTGCATCTAATGGAAAAGGCGCTTGCGAGTGTACTTTGTAGCTGATATATATATATATACATATATATATATATATATATATATATATATATATATATATATATATATATATATATATATATATATATATATAATTAATGAATGAATAAATAAATAGATACAAAAAAATAAAATAATTGTCTTCATTTCATTGTATTTGCATTTGAACTTACAAGCTGTTTGCATTGTGGGACAAGAATTCACAAAGGAAAATCTATTTATCTATGTCCGCATTTCGCTAAACACCCATTCATTGGTTCTTAATTCTAATATTGAAGAAAAGGAAAAAAACTAAACTGATTTGTATTTGGTTATCTCTTTGAAAATGAATGTCTTGAAAAAATGTCTTCAGACAATAACAGGAAACAACATCGTTTCAGAAGATAAAGAAGTCCTGTTTTTTTTCAAAAAATTCTCACAATATTTAATTTCCACGTCTTTTTGTTTAAAATGCTTTGTACAAGACAATGTAAGACGTTTTATTTTAGGGTTTGAGTTCCTCTCTCAACAATAGATGTTTCACGAGCTTATGACTGTTTTCAAGAAAGCGTTAAGTTTATTGACAGTTCATTATATATATATCTTCCTTGTAATCATCACAGGAAAGATTCTATTAATTTTTCTGTTTATTTTTGATTCAGAAAGTCAAATTTTATCATGCAAACTCAATAAACCCCTATTGTTTTGTTCATGCAGTTCTTTTTAGATGAATCGTGCACGAAGTATTTCAGACATTACTCCGGCATTATTTCACTTTCGAAAGCACTTACTCGCGACTGTTCCTAATTGGACAATAGTATATGGCAATCAAGATTATTATTGGTCCAAGCACTAAGCCAGTAAAATTTGGTAAATGTAAACTTCAGCTTTTGAGAATAACTTTGTAATTTAAGGTCACGACTTAGGCTAAAAATGCGACTTGACGTATCTTCTATTATGCCTACCAGTTAGCCAGTAATATTTGCTCAATGTAGGTCTAGCTTGAAAGAGATGTTTCGTTATTTAAGGCCATGAACAATGCTATGGATGTTGACTTGGTGAAGATAATATTAGGCCTAACCAGTTAGCCAATGAGATTTGCTAAATGTGGACCTACCTCTAAAGAATAGTTCTAAAGCACGAATTCAGCTAGAGATGTTTCTTCTTCTGCTGATACTGTTTGATCGGACAATGGTATTGTTGCAATGAGTCGTAGGATATCAGCTCACATTTACGTCTTAAATAGTTCTTCTTTTTATAAACAGAAAGTTTCAGTGTTTGCATAAGACCAATATTTGTTTCATATAACTCATAACTGCCATTGTCATACAGTGATCTGAAAAGCTTATGACAGGTTTCCAAGAAAATATTTACCATGTTTACACTTCGTACATTAAACAACACATGTCTCTTGAAATATTGGTGCAGACTTCTTTACGAAACGATGACACGAATATACAGTAATGAACCAAGTATTTTTTTCGAAATAGATAATATAAAAAATGACATTAGTTTTCTTACTCCAGTAACGTCAGAGATATTATATTGATGGTTGGTCACATATTGAGTTATATCTTTTAAGAAGCTTTGTAAAGCTTCGTCGTAAAGTCGTAAAATAGTCTTGCGATAATGGCCAGTACGTACGTTGAAGGATCATCATCTTTGAACATGTGTACTATGATGCTAACTGAGTCATGTTTGCTCAAGTGTTCAGGTTTAGTTGGTTGTATCATATATTCTTCACGTTCGTACGATTAATCGTCGTATTATATAGACGGTGTAACAGCTTCTGTGTCAGACATGTCATGTGTTTATATGCATGGTTTGATATACTTGGGAAACATTTATTTTCGGGAAAATAATTCAAAATCTGTATCAGTCTTACGTAACTCGTGTGTGTGTGTGTGTGTTTGTCAAACTTAACTGTACGGCTCTTAAGTTTCTATGCCTACGTAACGATATCTGGTAGAATTGTCTTGAAACATGTTTGTCAGAGCTGAACCATATGGTAGCGTTTCTTCATTGAATAGCAATAGCACGCGTGTATTCATCCTCGATACAAGATCCCCATTCAGTCCTCACTGACATTATAAAAGAACATTTGAACCTTTAGGGCGATATTGATTCCTCGCTTCGTAAACATATTCCACTCGTAAACATTCCAAGCACAGCACATAAAAAAGCACTTTTGCCAATAATGACCACACCAGTGGGATGAAACGCGCTCAAAGGCGTGTTTGTGATCGAAAGATTTAGTCGGTTAATGGGAAACATGGCCGATGTTATGAAAAGTGCTCTGGTAATGTCATAATGTTGTTGGTAACAGGTTATATGCTTGAAAAGCCGATTTTCTTAATATAACAGGGCATAAAACACTAAACCTATCTTAGCCCAATTTCCAAGGTAACAAATACGACAAATAATACGATAAAATATTTGTCCCGATTTGCTAAATGACATCAAAAATACGACTGCTGTTATTTTAACTTAGAATTTATTCATCGCTCTCAATAAAATTAAGATAAATCTTGAAACCTTTATCGATATTGTGTCTTCATAAAATATTTAAGTATGGAAGGTAAGGCAAAAGAAAATTTTGATTTTTGTATTTTCTATTTCTTACGTTTCAAATGGTTGAAAAAAAGGCTGCAGATATTGATCGATGCACGTGATTTTGTGCATAAATACCCAAATGTTTGTTTGTTTTTAATTTAGTAATGCGTAAACATGCCTCATTTTAAACAGAAACATCGAATGACTCGTCTGTGTACAGTCACGTATTGTTGAATTCGTTTAAATAGACAATTTTAAAAGATAATAGCTGTAAAACTGATTTTGGTGGGGATCTTTCATCATCTTGTTATGTTCTTTGTTTCGTTTCTGGCTTGACTGCAAGTATAATTTTCTGAAAACAACAACAACAATAACAAAAATAAACCAAAAACAAAACCGGAATTTTAAGACAAGCCCATACATGGAGTATTGTTATAATTGTGATATTTTTGTGACGTCATAGCTTTAGTTAAATTGTCCATTTTGTCGCTGTTTTACTTGATGGCAGTGTAACGGAAGATTTGCATAACACATGTGAACACCTGTAGAAACTTTAGGACCCGTATTATTGGTACTTTATGCAAATCTTAGATGAGAGAGAGAGAGAGAGAGAGAGAGAGAGAGAGAGAGAAAACTCGTTCGCGAGTGTTGCCCATGGGGACAAGGCATATTCTTTTCATTATAACCAGGCACCAGAGTCATACAAATGCTAAAACACTGACAGACAGTCACGTAACATTTTTGTTATTCCGTTACATCAGAAACGAAATTAGAAATTTGCGCAAATATCTGGAATTTTCTAGTGAGTAGGGCAGACAGATAATAATAAAAGTCAGCATTGTTTACAGAATCTCCTCCTTAATAGAGCCATTATCTTTGAATTAGTTTTTTCAAAAGTATAAAAAAGATTGAGCCCGCAATGTGTTCTAGATCAAACTGGTATTCACTTCACATTATATAGCTGCGAAGTATTTAATAGTAGCGGATAGCAAATACCTAAAATAATGGTATTTTAGATCTTTGCGTATAGTAATGTATTCAAAACTACAAATGGTGTTTGCATATTGTGTTCTCGTAAAATATCTCTAGTACTAAATATTAAGGTATTTGTTCCTGTTATACCTCCGTGTATCGCCAAAAGAAGTACATACCCTCTCTAGCAAGACAGAGAAAAATATATGGGGACATATGCATAATTAAAATAGTTTATAAAATTACTTTTTATACAACAAATAAAGATATAAAATAGAACATTTAACGTAATTCTAGCAAAGATTATTAGTGAATATTAATTTTAATTACGTGAACGAATATCACCATACTAATGACAAAAGGGTACATGTTTTTTAACGCTGAGAGCATGACTTCTGCTTCACGTGCTGAGACAAGTAAGAAGCAGACGACAAGCAGACGACTGACGTGACTGCATATTTTAATACCGTCTAAGCCATTTTGATCAAAACATATTGAATTGAGCTCATTTAAAAGTATTAATGAATTACGTACATTAAGCACCTAGCGACCCTCCCGCGAGACCACAAAAAGGATTGTCTCAAAAATGTTAAAGTACCTTATGACGCAATAGCACATTAGATACTTTATGACCTTGTTTACAATCACATTGTGCCTATGTATTAGGTAATCTGCATGTCTGTATAGAAATTGATAGTTTGTAAATGAATTTAAGCGTGCAAAATCAAATGTTTTCTCTTAAATTTTCATGGCGATAAACACGCTTTAATTTAATACTAAATATCAACAACCACTTAAATATGAGGTGTAATATATTAAGTATTACGTCGATGTCCTGTTTCTAGTGCAGTTTATAATGTGACAAGTTATTGACAAATACCGGTATAGAGATTTTATAACTAGGACATACATACTTAATAAATATTCGCTGTTTGTTTTAAAGAAAAGTTTAGTCCGAACTCGTTACTTTTTGTTTCCCATATGCTACAGAAAAGTAAAATAAAAAACCCCGCACTTTTTTTTTCTGAAAATTGCACTGCGAGTGGTATCAGCATAAGACACACTTTAGTCAGTCATTTCCTTCCGGCCTTTGTGAAGACAGAAGACATTTTAAAGCTTCAGTGACAATTAGGTTAGACTGATTTTGTGAACGAACTTTGTTCCCAAAAGTAAAGATTCTTTAAAATAGATTTGTGGATTAAACAGACGACAGCTTAAATGTTTGTCAGTTATTTAGAGATGCCTGCTCACCATTTAGAAAGCGAACAATTTTGTTTATTATAAACTTTCAATTTTATTAAAACAACAAGAACATTGGACATTTACAGAGCTAGTGTCGGTGGCTAATTCGAAGAAAAAAGTATCAACGTATATCATTATACTAAGCTGTTTTAAAAAGGACGTACAATGTGGTTGTCTGGCCCTGAAATGTAGGCGTTTTTATATATGCATATGTATATGTATATTTTTATATATTATTTTACTCTTTTTATGATTTTTTAAATATTTTATCAGTATGCAAAAGGCGGGCTTGCATGCAAAGCAATAAGGGTTTAAACTGTTTATTAAACGTTTTAAATATACGTTGAATATTTATAATTTTAAACTTAAATTCTTTAAAAAAACATTTAAACGTGCTCCAGCATCAACACTTGTTCATATTTGTTAAAAGCAATTATGTCTTCATGCTATCAATCACGTACTTGCTATGTGTTTTGACATACGATACTTACATGTTTATATCTGTCTATGCATTTAATATTTCATTTCATAGAAACAATAACAAAATTCCACAGAACTGCCATCTACGGGTTGTCGTTTGATAGCTTTATTTGATAAAACTTATCCTTACATTTAAATATTGTAGTATTGTTGAATACTCTTTTTCCTTTTTTATTGTATATATGTAAGACGAATGGTTAAAATTATTATATTCTTATTTTAGGTTGTTGGACACTTCTCTTAGAAGTGCAAACGTCGGCTCAAGACTTATAACTGCTATGCTAGCAGACAGACCATTCCAGACAAACGCTAGATCTTCGTCGTCTGTGTATACCTCCTATCCTGCAAGCTCATTCTCAGGGAATATTCAAGCCAGTTACAGCATGGAAGGACAGAACATTGCCAATCAGTACAAGACAGCCTTGTATCTGACAAACGCATCGCGTAGTGAACTAGAAAACCGGTCGCCGAAAGGGGGGATTTTGCCAACATGCATAGTTAATCCAACCGCAAATGATAAAGGATACAGAAGCTATGATGAGGAGTCGTACCCTCCCGGATATATTCCTAGTCGTAAACAGAGAGAATTCATCCCAGAAAACAAGAAAGATGACGGCTATTGGGAGAAACGTCGTAAAAATAACGAAGCTGCCAGACGATCCCGAGAAAAACGGAGAATCCACGACATGGCTCTTGAAAACAGAATTATGGAACTAACAAGAGAAAACTGCAAGATAAGGAACGAACTAATTCTAATCAAGAAGAAGTATGGTTTATCACTTGATGAAACTTTTACTGGTGAAGAGTCGGATTTGAAGAACAATGAAGGACCACCTTCTTTAAACACTCATATCTCAGAACCTCCGAGACAGTCACATCCATCCCAACGTGTCATCTCTCCAGAAAATCAGTCCAGGTATCCCCCACTGTTACAACATTCGCCTGTTCGAGCGAGGAACGTTTCAGGGACCAGTCCATCTCCTTACATGCCGAGCTATCAGTCTCGCACTTCATCGCCTCGCCAGCCTTCAAGTCAGATCATTACAGAGTCCTATTACATGAATCATGCACAGACAGATTCAGACATCAAGTCATACTCAGGTAACTACGATGCTCAATCATCATATAGTATGAAATCCGTTAAAGATGATCCTCACTCTTCACATATCCGTGTAGATGATCAAGTTCGTCCATCATATTCGTCTGCATTGCCACCCAATCAGATTTCTCCTTACAACAGTACTCTTCCAGTCCCTTATCAGAAATCCTATTGGCTGCCAACCACAGATCTAACATCATCTGATTCTAACGATGAGTGTGACTGGAATGACCAGGATGTCCAGGAACAGCCACTCTCACTGGTGAAAAAGCGACCAAGTACCGAGAATGAGTCTAGTGAAGAGCTATCCAATACATCATCTCGTGCCTCTAATAGCCCAACTTCGGCTTCAGCCTCTTTACCCCTGAAACTCAGGCACAAAATTTCCAGTGACCAGCCGCTACCAGGTTCGCCTCCAGACGACAATCTGCAATCATATTCTAACGGGTTAGCACAGCTCTCTGAGGTTGCTCTTGCACACTCGAAAATGTCTGTCTCGTCTATAGATAATTATAAGGATCTTAATTCATACGAGACAGTTGATGCACGCCCCCGAAGCTTTTCAAATCCGAGATCTTTTTATGATACAAAGTATGTCGAAAGAAGGCGAAAAAATAACGAAGCAGCAAGGCGTTGTCGCGAAAACAGAAAACAGTTGACGAAAATACGAGAAGTGAAATCCGGGTACTTGGAGTCCGAGAATGGTAAACTGAAAAATGAACTGAAAGGTTTGCAAGACGAAATGAGAGAGCTTCGAGATCTATTAGAAAAGAAACGACAAGGCAAAGAAGGAAATGGTGACCTTGATGCTGAAAATGGAAACGAAGACGGCGGCAAAAATGAAGCGAAAAAGACGGAGAATGCTTTTGAGGATTCAAGTTTACAAATTAAGGAGGAGGTCGAAACCATGGAAGAAAATTAATGTTGGTTAGAAACTAATGACAAACTAGATGTAATACGGGTAGAACTGAACTCAGGAGTGATATAAAGTGATAGAGACTGTTCATAAAATGATAAACTATATATAATTTTGTTAATAAACGTAAACTTATGTTTGTAGATTAGAGTATAAAACCACAGAAAATTTAAAACTTGGTAATTATATAATAGTTTATACGTGCATTGTGGGCAACAAAATTGGATAACAAATGCTATAGATTGTAGATAGAGCAGCTTGTCGATTAGTAGGTAAGCTGTATTTGTAAAAAAGCTAATTCATACTGTCATTCTGGATTCACACTCGAAGAAAAAGAAACTCTGGTAACGATACATCTTCATGATATGTATTTTTTCTTTAATGTCCCTCAATTATATATATGTCATTATATCATGTGTAATTACCTCATATTCGATTTTTTACATTCCTGAAACTTGTTTATGTGTGCCTACCTCGAAATATTGATATTTTATCATCTTTAAATCCATTTTTTTAAAATATTTTGCTTTGAAAGTTTTTGATCCGTATCAACATTCAAAATTTATTTTTAAGGAATAAATCTTTTTTTTGTTATTTTTCTCTTCAAAGTCATTCCTTGAACAAGCAAGTCGATTAGTTTACAGTCTCTGGTGCAGATGTGTACACAAAGTTCTGGTCTTTACATTGATTATAAGCCAGTTTCATGTTGCTACTGGGTATGTAGGACATACAGAACCTTTTGTTTTTCAACAAAAAGACAATGTTAACAAATAAGTACTAATTTGAATCAGATATAAGACTGCAAATATTACCTTTTGTTTCAGTAAATTATTTATGTTTTACAAAAGCTGCAACCTCGAGAACAGTTCGCTTGTTGCTAAGGCATATCTTCAGCTTAAACTATGATGTATGTAAGGTTAGAAAGTAAGGTTATATTTTTGTTTACAGGATTGTCGGTACGAAAGGTTTGTTGACTGACATTTATAGTCTTTTACAAGTATTTCTTAATTATGAAAAAGTCGTAACTGCATTGTTTTATCTAAATATTTGGCACCTGCAGTTGTTACTATAAACAGTCTGAAGATATCATTATATGAGTATTCCACCTACAGACATTTAAACTCCGTACGTATCATTAAGCGGATAAGTAAACGGACTCGAATCTCATGCATTTTAACTGTTTCTTTTATTCTAACAGTTAATTGCTGTTTTATCTTACTTAATAGATATTTGAGACTAAATGAACACACATACATATCTGTTTACACATAACCTAAAATGTTCAAACTGTTTGTCAAATTATTATTGATTTAGAATAGTTCATTGATGTCATTTGATATTTTAACAAAACTATGATGTTGGTTTTAATGTGCTTAAGGGTAATCAGGGATTTATTACATTTTACTAGTTGTTTTCGCATTGAATGATGTTTGTTGTGCTGATATGACTGGTGTGAAATCACGATGCAAATACATGCATTTTTAGAAAAAGTAGCATGATTAAAAGTTTTAATAGCAATGATATAAAGTGTAGTCTAGGTTTCACAAATTGCTTATCTTTGCACCTGGTTTACGAAAAAAGGAAAATAGGTAACATTAAAGGACGTTTTTTTTCCTCTAAATAAATTGTAAAGTTTATAAATCAGTTGATATTGCTAATTTAAGCCAGATTGATTGAATGATTTTAGCGTTATAAGAACTCGTGTTTTCTTCGATCTAACAATTAATTGTAGTTTTATTTAGTTAACATTTACTTTTTGTGTGTTTGGTTTACAGCAGGCATTAGTCTTTTAAACATACGGAAGATGGAACAGACAACTATGTGTCTTACAGTTCCTCGTGTGAGTTTTTATGTTCTGCTTTTTGTTCAAAGTTAAGTCACATTTTGGAAATATGTTTATCAAATTTGAACATTCCTTTTCGTGTTAATCATCATTTAAAGAGATTTTATTTTGTACAATGATGTCAATAGCGTGTGCCATAACATAACACATTGCCATATAAAACAGATTGCTACTGTTAGATTGCTAAAAATGATATGTAGACCTTCCGTTTTATTTCAAATACATGTTTATTATCATAAATAAAATGGTAAAATTTTAGATATCTTTTAAATAGAATAAATTGAATGATTATGAACATTTATCACAATGTTAATAATGTTGTTTTGAGATTTATATGTTCGTATGCCTTACTATGTAGACTGTTGTTCTGTAATCTTATTCAATACTTAATCAGAAATCCAGGTCATGTTTTTAAACACAAATTAATCAGGTATATAGTTAGTGTTGATTGTATGTTTAGGATGCATAAGGCATGTATGGTGCATTTGTTTTCATGTTTTCATTTTGTGTGAATTGTTTTTTTTCTTACAGCCTATAACATTAACACACAGATAAATAGAAGAAGTATATTGTTATGGCATTTTTATAAGTGTTTTTTTTTTTAAGTTTAAGAAAATGAGCTCTGTAAGTATTTATGTATATATGCTTAGAATTGTTGGTGTTTAAAAGTTCTTTTTTGTTTTCTTTTTGTCTTTTATGAAAGAATGTAGAGTTAGATTAGTTGATATTTATCCAAAAATTGTTACGCACAATAATCCTTTATTTTCATTTGAAGTTGACAAAATTCCAAATGTTGCAAATTATGTTAACATGTACATGACTGTGGTTGTATACCTATTGACCTTTAACAGTCTATCGAAAAACCTAGATTTCAAAAATCTTATTTACCTATAAACTTTTGTAATTATTTCAGAAAAAATTGAAAAACTTTGTTAACAAAAATTAACGTCGTATCAAAGGCGTAAGAAATACAAAGTGAGGGAAGTTCACAACTTTTGTAACTGTAATTAAAATGAAAAGCAAATAGAACAGTTTTGTACTGACTACCCGGAAAGTTTTAAAAACGTCTCACTAATGATATGGAGATTAACTGTGCGTAACTTAAAAAAGAGGCGTGCTAACAAATAGTGCTAAACACTGTGCCATTGTAACATTTCGTGAATACTTCTGTGCCATAATATGGTTATTTGTGAGAAGAGAGTATCGGTGTAAGGGAGACAATTGATATATATTTGAATAATATTTGTCTAACATGTACTAACTTTTAGCAAATAAGAAATTAATTGCCTACTTATAAAGTTCTTCGTGAACATTAACAGTGCAAATTCTTTGAAAATGATCTATAAAACAGCCCCTAGCTCAGGTTTAAACAATTTGATATTTATTTTTGATGAAACATGCATATTTGATACTGTATATAATTAAAGATCCAGAGAACAAAATTATTTTTGTATATAAATATTAGAAATGATGAAATGTTACATATTTAACATCATCAGCATCTTTATACATCAGATCAGACATATGTACTGTTCAGATAAAGTTCATTTGTCATTAGATGCACTCGAAATGGGTATTATTGTTTAGAATGATGTCTTTATTTCATTTCATTTGTTTGTGTTTATTTGTTTTGAAATGTTTTGCTTGATTACGACGGTCTCAGTCCATTTACATAATAGGAATAATTTGTAATTGGGACTCTAGATCATTTGTTTGAAGGAGCCTTCTTTGTGCAAATTATCTTGAAAAGGGTAGTATTTGTTCTAAAGTTGTCAAATAGAAGTTATTTCTTAAGTGATTAAAAATGTCAACAGAAAGCTCTCTTTGAAAAAGCCTTTATGATCCGAAAATACCTTGAAGACTCGAATGAGCCTCGGTAAGCTAGAATTCATTTAAAAGTTCTGTATGGGAGAAATGACAAAAATTATCCGCTTGTTGTTAACCGTCAAAAATACGTCTTTTAAGTAAACAGAACTATCCATTTAAATAATGACATCATAGAAATGAAACAAATTTTAAAGTCAAGAATCAGATTCCTTACTATACGAAAGTTCTGATCTACCTTGGTGTTAAGAATTTCAAATCCACAAAGATGGGTTAAATGTACAGATGCAATTTGTTCATATTAGACATATGTTTTGTTTGTCAGACTTCTAACATTTAAACTACCTCAATTCTATCTGTAACTATTATCATAAATAGATTGAATAAATATGTAAAAATGTATTTCTAATTGTTTTGTTTGCTTTATATTTAAGAAGTTACGACCTGCACATACCTTGAATGGTAAGATTTTCACTAATTTCGAGAATCAATGTTTATGGTCTCACAGCAACTAAAAACTCACTGAAGACCCTAAGATTGGAACGTTTGTCCCTTCCCTCAACATCTAGGTCGCGAAATAAAAGTCATTTAGTTACTTCAACTGGTTTTTAGCTCGACTTTTTTTGAAAAAAAAATCGAGTTATTGTCATAGTCATGGTGTCGTTGCCGTTGCCGTTCCCGTCCGAAAACTTTAACATTGATCATAATTTTTTTATTCCTTGATGGATTATCTTCATACTTGGACACAACAACTCTTTGGACAAGACCTTCAAGATGACCAGACTAAACTTGACCTTGACTCTTAAATGACCTTCATATTCAAGGTCAAAATATTGAATTTTGCTGAAATTGGCCATAACTTTATTATTAATAGGTGGATTCTCTTTATGCTTGGACACAACAACCCTTTGGACAAGACCTTCAAGCTGACCAGACTAAACTTGACCTTGAATCATAAATGACCTCTACCTTCAAGGTCAAATTATTGAATTTTGCTAAAATTGACCATAACATTAGTATTTATGGTTGGATTTGATTTATACTTGGACAAAACAACACTTATGACAAAACCGACATGTTGAATAACTCAGATTTGACCATGACCCTAAAATTACCTTGACTTTCAAGGTCAGATGATTGAATTTTGCTTAAATTGTCATAAATTTCTCATTTATTTATAGATTTAATTCAATCTTGGACTAAACAACAGTTGTGACAAATCCGACATCATGATTATTTCAAGTTTGACCTTGACCCTTAAATGACCTTGACGGTCAATGTCAAATCATTGAATTTTGTTAAAACTGGCCATAATTATGTAATTTATGGTTGGATTTGAATCAGACTTAGAAAAAAACAACACTTTTGTTTCGATTTCAAAAATGTCTCGCATGACTTATATTTTTGACCTACTGACCTACTTTCTTGTTTTGAGTTACAGCAATGAAATTTAGACTGTGTGCACAGTTTTTCATTTCGATTTCAAAAATGTCATGGCTTGACCTATATTTTTGACCTACTGACCTCCATTTTGTTTTTGGAGCTATGACAATGAAATTTGGACCATGTATACAGTTTTTTGTTCCGATTTCAAAAACGTCGAGCTGTGGCAATGAAATTTGGACCATGTGCACAGTTTTTCGTTTCAAATACAAACCTCATGGCATGACCTATACTTCTGACCTACTGACCAACTTTTTTGTATTAAAGCTACGGCAATGAAATTTGGACCGTGTGCACAGTTTTTCGTTTCGAATTCAAAAGTGTCATGACATGACCTATATTTTTGACCTACTTTTTGTTTATGGAGGTATGGCAATGAAATTTGGACCATGTACACAGTTTTTTGTCCCAATTTCAAAAACGTCATAGCATGACCTATATTTTGACCTACTGACCTACTTTTTTTGTTTTTTAGCTACATCAATGAAATTTAGACTGTGTGCACAGTTTTTCGTTTCGATTTCAAAAATGTCATCGCATGACCTATATTTTTGACCTACTGACCTATTTTTTTGTTTTTTAGCTACAGCAGTGAAATTTGGACCATGTATACAGTTTTTGTTCCGATTTCAAAAACGTCATAGCATTTCCTATATTTTTGACCTACTGACCTACTTTTTATTTTAAAGCTACGGCAATGAAATTTGGACCGTGTGCACAGTTTTTCATTTCGATTTAAAAAATGTCATTGCATGACCTATATTTTTGACCTACTGACCTACTTTTTAGTTTTTTAGCTACAGCAATTAAATTTGGACAGTGTGCACAGTTTTTATCTCGATGTCAAAAATGTCATCGAATGACCTATATTTTTTACCTGCTGACCTACTTTTGGTTCTTGGAGCTATGGCAATGAAATTTGGACCATGTACACAGTTTTTTGTTCCGATTTCAAAAACATCATAGCATTTCCAATATTTTTGACCTACTGACCTACTTTTTATTTTTTAGCTACAGCAATGAAATTTGGACCGTGTGCGCAGTTTTTCGTTCCGATTTCAAAAATGTCATCGCATGACCTATATTTTTGACCTACTGACCTACTTTTTGTTTTTGGAGCTATGGCAATGAAATTTGGACCATGTATAGAGTTTTTGTTCAGATTTCAAAAACGTCATAGCCATGACCTATATTTTTAAACTACTGACCTGCTTTTTTGTTTTAAAGCTACTGCAATGAAATTTGGAATGTGTGTACCTGCTTTTCATTCGGATTTCAAAAATGTCATCTCATGACCTATATTTTGACCTACTGACCTCCTTTTTGTTTTTGGAGCTATGGCATAAAAATTCTTTCATCTTTGAACCCAGTTGAGTGCTTTAGGGCCATTGGCCCTCTTGTTTATTAATACTTGGACAAAACAAGGCTTATGACAAAACCTACATGTTAAATTATTCAAGTATGACCTTTACCTTTAAATTTCTTATTATAGCATTTTGCTAAAATAGCCAAACTTCTGGTTTTATGGACGGATTTGATCTATACAGGGACAAAACAACACTGAGAATAAAAGAAACGTGTTAAACAATTCAAGCATTACCTTGACCTTTAAATGACCTTGACATTACTTAACTTGGCTATATCTTTGTTGTTAATGGATGTAGTGTCTTCATGCTTGGACATAACTACTTTTTAGACAATACCTCCAGAGAAGGTTAAACTGACATTGACCTAGACCTTTAAGGTCAAATTTCTGAATGTTGCTATAATTGGCCTTAACTTTGTTATGTATAATTATATTTCCAAATGATGTTTCATTTGAAATCCCTTCACCACAATGTGCTTCCTCTGATGTGTTTTCCTTTGGAAATAGAAAAATGTCGAGCGTGGCCCCCGCTTGCGGTGGCTCTTGTTAAACTAAAACGCTATCTCAATTAGATGCCCATGGGCAACATTTCGAGCATGCAGGTTTTCAAATGACAAAAGGATAAAAACATTGTGGAATGGACTTGCAGAGTTATGCCCCTTGTACAGAGAAATTCAAGTCAATGTCTTATATCACTGCGTGAAGTTTCAACAAGGTTCTTCTAAAAAATTGAGATATGTGCTAGATTTTTTTTAATTACAAAGGGAATGTATTCAAAATCTAAGCTAGGCAGAGTTATCGACTTGTACTCTGCACTTCCTGTAATTGTTCTCTATTTCTGTGTGAAGTTTCAACAAAGCCCCTCACATAGTTATTGAGTTATGCTCAAACAAAAAGCAATAATGGAAAATAATTATAAGAGTAAATAAGGCAGAGTTATAGTTCTTGCAAGTTGCACTCCACCTTACTAAGATCTATCTGCTGACGATGTTTATAATGCTTGTATACTTTACGAGTAATTCGTACCATTCATTAGGTAAGCAAGATTAATTAAGAAACATATTTCTTGTCCACGAATTGGCAAAAGCAATTCACATTCTACTGCGTCGTTTGGACCAAGTCGAGAGAATGGAAAGAGGTATTTTGCAAATAGGTAAGTCATAAATTTATGTCCAAACCTGAAGCAAGATCTATTTTACAACTGAATGCTTGCTACCCCGATGAACTGCGGATGAAACTCAGAGCCTGGGTGGTACAGGACTGTATTTATTAAATGGCCCGAAAGACTCTACACATGCATAAAAGTTGATATAAATTTATTTGAATAAAGAATAAAGTGAGTTTTTTTATATCATTATTATTATCATTATTAATATTATGTTAATCTTCAGCTATATGTTAGGGTGTGCTGTGCAACGGTTGATGTGCCTTGATATTTCATTTTCTTTATTTTCCAATATATATATATATATATATATATATATATATATATATATATATATATATATATATATATATTATACTATATTACTGAATCAGATTATTTATAAATTTATCCAATTAGTCATTTAACTGATTTATAAAATATTATCAATTATTGTTTAATGTAATAGTATAACTAGTTTGACATATATCTATGAACTTACTGACATTATTATATCCTCATATTACTCTCATCGAATTACCTTAAGCAGCATGAAAAGAAATATCTTTGCTTATGAATTTAAAGCTGTATTGACAACTGTTAGTGGGTGTACTATTTTCAGCAAAGATCACCGCCCACACACAAGAAAGTGTTTCTGTTGCAAACAACTGAACAAAAATCTATTTACGTCAATTGCACCATTGTAAGGCATTAAGGATTCTCCTTTCAGAAAAACAACCTCTATAAATCCTGTTTTAATAATTAGTTTATCTTCAGATGTGACATGTTGATGCAAAGACATACAAACAATTTGTTTTGCAGTCATTGAGATAAACGTATGAACTGTCAGACAAACAAGTGACTTCCAGAGAAATGTCAAATGTTCAGTGGCATATTTACGGGAAGGTCTTGCCATCAGATGTTTTATTTTGACGTTTGAAGTAATGTCACATACTCATTGGTTTATTTAGCTGTTATAATTGCTAGTACATAAATAGAAACATATTCAGATTTTCATTTAGTTTATTAATACAATTCATATTGACGAATTCTTCCTCCATTGTGTTATTAATTAGTGTTTTCTAGAAAGTATCATTTACGACGAAGTTTTGCACATTTAGCGATTGGCTGGTCTGAATTTTCTATGACCTTCATTCGTAACTTTCAAAGCAAGGCGAATATTTTGTAAGATTTTTTATTAAATGTTTCATTTGAACATTATTGTCTGTCTTCATGAATCTTAAACACTTGTTTGTATCTCAATTCAAATCATTTATACGACTACAGTTATTGCTTGTGTTTTCATCAACAATTCATTATAGAGTAAAAGAAAAAAATTCTCCTCAAAGAATGAAGGACATAACTGGATTTAGATATACGTGACAAATTTTAAATAGATATTTTGCAAAGTTGTTTACGAGGGATACACTTTCCTCTATGTTGGCGTTACCTTCAGCTGAAAATAGCTTAACCACTAAATGATGTTTTTGTGCATGATTCTAAAAAAAGTCTCCTATTCTTTTACATTTTAGTAAATGTTTCTGGTCGAAGAAATGGATTCACATTGTTTTTAGAGCGCTTAAAGAGCAGAAAGACTGTCGGCTTGATAGGAGGTGAAAGTCTATACCGAGAATCAGATTTTGCAATGGTCATTATTCATCCGCGTTTTTGGAAACTAAGAAAGTTTTCAGACGAGTGTTCAGTTGATTTTTTTTATATTTAACATTAACACAAGCTTGGCCCTGAAATGAAATGTATTCATTCATTTATTTATTAACTCGTGATTTCCATCTTTTTTTTCCTTTCCTTTCCTTCGTCCCTTCCTTTGTTCATTCGTTTATTAGCTCGCCTTCCGATTGATTGATGTCATGTATTTATTTACTTTCAATGATAAAACTATTGCAGATTTAAAAAAAAGAAAACCAGAAAGAAAGAAATGGGAAAAACTTATAACAGGTGTATACAATTTAGTACACACCTGTATAAATGTTTGGCTTAGTGGCTAGAGCATGGGTTTAGTATACGCTTACAAAAAAATTCCAAGGTTTAACGTAGTGCTAAAAAAGGCTCAATTCCTGATAGCGATCCTATATTGAGTTAAACTTAAAGCTTATATTTTTCCCCCTAGACTGACACATGTCCCATAGAAATCGATAAAGAAATGAAATACTTCGGGTAATGTTTTATTTTAAAGCGGAACCAATCCTAACAGCCTTTAGTGACGAAACGGTAACGTGGTATTACTACACTGCATACCCGCTCTTCTGCCACGTCATGTTAAACGTTTATGAGGTCATTTTGATCGATATATGAGCGGTCTAAACGACAAAGAATCCTACGTCTTTGTAAGAAATATAATTTTGAAAAATAAAGTTATAAGCCTCCCATTGCTTGAAAATCAAGGCTAAACACTACTGTGGATAATAATTAAATAATCAGGTATTTTTTAAAGCTACTAAAAATGTGCCTTCTCAGTAATCAAACTTGCTCTATACCTTGTCGAACTCGTCTTTTTCCATGGTGAAAACATCTGTTTTTATGTATTTAACATAAACATTGATTAATCTACCTTCGCCTTTTTCAATATACTTAAATCTTTTTAAGCTAGTAAGTCCACGGTAAAAGAACAGATTTCTAAAGTTTATCAAGAGAATAACAGGGCATCAAGACCAAGACAGTAAAACCTAAAATAGCAACTTATGTGATCGAAACCATTCCTTATAACAAATGTATCTAAGATCTAACTAGGAAACTTTACAGCCGCAATTTCCAAGCGACAGCTTGGTTTTATCAATTGTTTTGTACGTAAGAATTGTTGCCTCTACATGTACAAGTTATACAGTATTTACTGAAAACTTCCATTAAACTACTTCAATTGTTTGCTCACAAAATGCTTACATGTCTGCATAACGTATATCAATTAATTCATTTATATTTCATTTCATGACAAATTTATTCTGATGGCTAGATTGCTTTATTGCTGTATAAGAGTTGTTGTTGTTGTTGTTTTGACGAATATCACCATAAAGCTGTATTATAAATCCGGCGATTAGACGTAGACTCTGAAAATAGACGTTTAAGTTATTTCTTTATACCCCATATTTAGATTCAGAGTGAACAATAAAACAAAACAAAGTCATATAAAAAGATCATAAGGCGCAGGTGTGCAATGATGTTGTAGTAGCAGTGTTACAAAACACAACAATGTTTGTACCCAATCTGTTTCATTTGCCCAAGAGATAGCAGCTGATTATCAAAGCAGTTTCAATAAATTTTCGCAAACCTTAAATCAAGCTGAAGGATAAGTCTAAGAATTGAGAAATAGGTGTTTAATACTCCTTGTACTTAGTTGAGTCTTATATATATATAATTGTAAATTAGAATTCATAAGAAATCCAAACACTGTTACAAATTGACTTCTTGCTAATAAAAGCATAAAAAATACATTTTCATTAATCAATTACAGACTTATTGATAAATTCTCTACAATATTTATTAATTGATCATGATTTTAATACCATTGCTGTAGTGTTGGAAGCACCAAGAATAAATATTTGTCAAAATGATTGGATGCAAAAAGGCGTTCTTATAATTGGAAAGGGGATGGGGTTAAAGGCGGGACAGAATGAGATTGTGTGACTTTTTGTAAAACCTTTTCAATAAGCAATATATATATATATAAACATAAACAGTGAGAAGTACATTAAATCTGTATTCTTGCGCCGAACTAGTTGACAAAATGTCTGCCTTGAATATCTTTTCTACTTAAACCACATCGTAGGTCATTGTGTAGACTTCAACTTCTATTTACGGAATACCAATTATCGTAATTTTATCTCGCGATTTTAGCACAAATGTTGACCATTAAATTGTTTTAATAAAAAACCTAATTTAGAAAATCTGTTTCTTGACATCTATCGATGTACATTGCAGCTGAGTATTGATATCTACTGTTTCTATCGGACCTTTAATTGCTCTCGATCTTAAAGGTATTTTTGGGGACGACTTAGTATGTTTAAACTGAAAGAGTTATTCAATAGTGATAAATTGACGACCATTAGAAGATTGAGAATATATTTTTAAAAGGCGTTTGTAATACGTTATAATACATAATAAATATATGTTACATAAATATAACTCATCAGTATAACGTCAATGATTAGCAACCGTTGTGAGGCACAAAATAGTTTCCTATTAAACAATAGTCTTTTGACAATCGTGTTTCTTTTTCTGTTTCGTTTTTTCTTCAAATATGAAGTAAAAAATACTACAAACTTGTCTTGCAATCATTTTGAATAAATAAATAATCTCTGAGACACACAAGTGAATGCAGTTCTGTCTTCTTTCTCCTCAGAAATGTCAAATGTCGTTAATTATCTTACTGACGGAAAGGGTTTTTTTTTCTGTTATTTTACTTCGAAATTTCCAATTATGCCACCTACTCTCTTGGTCATTTAGCTGCACATAACCATTATCATAATGTAAATTACTATTTCTTTATCTCTTAAATATAACTTATATTGACGATTCCTGGTTTTAATATCTCTTACGTATATGCATGTGCAAAGGACATGTTGATAATTACAGGTAATTGCTTTGTACTGAGATTAATACACAAGTTCTACGTTGAAAAAAAACGAGAGCGTGTAACTCAATGCAAAGCAAATATTTTATGCTATAAATAATACAAATATATTGTATATAGAGGCAATACAGATTTTATTGCTTTATTTGTAATTAATGGATAATGAAATATTTCCCTAGACAACAAGCCATATGGGTCGTACATAAAGTTGTTTTCAAATATGCAGTACGTTAAAACTCTCTCTTAATTAGTTATATTTGAATACGAGGTTTGGATATATTGGTCGTAGGTTTTTGTTTAGTTTTGTAAATAAGATTTGATTGTCAAATATTCATACATGTCAAGAATGATTCTGTTAGTATATAATTTATCATTAAAAGTGGCAAAATAAGCGCTGAAACACTTCAGTTTGTATTATCAAAAATACAGTTAGGCATACAGGTTTTTTACAAATCTATTCCTGATGGCCAAAAAACACAAAATAACATTGCTTAGAAAACATTATGTCCATAGGACGTCAAAATTGCCAGACGCATGGGAGGAAATGCAAAATAAAGTGTAGATTTCCAACAAACACTGACTAAGTAAAAGGCAAATGAAAAAAATAAACGGTAGAGGACAGCAGTTGTCTCTTTGCCCCCAACGTTTGGTATTGTTTAAGAGTTTCTTTAAGCCTCCATCAGAATAAGATCGGAACCACACAAAAATAGAAATATATTTCAAGAGTCGTATCGATGATGCTGTGATTGTTACGTATTCATAATAAAAATCCTTCCCACCTGACAAGTGTTTTTCGTAAGTTTAATGTCATTTTGTGTTAATGTGTGATGGTGTTCGAAACGAGAAAGAGTCCAAACAGAATTTAAAACGTACAGTGTTTACGGGAAATAAAAAAAATGAATTTCAAATTACATTTCGATTAGATGAAAAATATGTCAGCGATAAAGCATATACTTATATTACACCAAAACGTACCTGACATGCCTGCAGTTCGGCGACGTCATTTCCGACGTTATGTTTTAGGTTGTTGGTTACCTAGATGGTTGAGGTAAAACCTGGAACCACAACGAATAGTTTTTGTATTTATACATCCAAATTCCACACACAGATATGGAACAAAAGACGATGGGGGTATAGAGACCGAATAGTCGTCGTTCTATCTCTTCATTTGCATACCCTTGTCTGCCACGTCATGTCAAAGACAAGAATTTTATGACGTTAATTTTCTATATATAGCGTTCTAAACAATAAGTGTCTAAGCAGAAGCTTTAAGTCTACGTCCTTATGAGACATATATAATGCTGAAATTTAAATGAATAAGCTTCCCCATTACTTGAAATCCAGGATAAACAGTTCTGCGGATAAGATACTTAAAAATCAGGCAATCTTTAAAGCAACTCGAAGATTTGCCTTTTCAGTTATCAAACTTGCCGTGTTCTTGCTGATTTTACTCTTAAGTGAACTGATCTCAGTAAGGTCATTGAGTACCCACATTTTTTCGCTCTACAATGTCATAAGCATTTATGTTTGTGTGCTTTTGCATGCAACATTGTCGAGATGGATAGGTCGGTTGGAGTTAATTCACCAACTTGTATTTTGTTCGTTCTTATGAAAACCTGTTGGGGCAAGCTAATTAGCTGTGAGGCTTGATGATCCCAACAACCTAGTCTAAACCCTTGTGGCAAATGATTTTCCTATTGACCATTCCAAGGTGGTATCCTCTCGGGTTTTCATTTTTGTTTGTGGTGTTCCCCTTTCATCAACTGATCTATAAATTTATGCTACCTTTTTGTCTACTTTTGACATGTGTAGAGAGGGTGTTTTTTTTTTTACTTTGGTGTTTCTTGGTATGTGTTTTTTTACCTTTTTTGCACTATACCTTGTTGGACATGTGTTTTCATCTTTTTATTGTATTTAACATCAACATTGATCTTATTGTCCACCTCCGCCTTTTTCAATATACTTTAATCTTTTTAAGCTATTAAGTCTACGGTAAAAGACCGGATTTCAAAGTTTATCAAGAGAATGACAGAGCATAAAGAAAAAGACAGTGAAAGCATAAGTTAGCGACGTATGCGATCAAAACGATTTCTTTTAAGACATTTATTTTTGATTCAATTAGAAAAAGTCGCTTTCAATTTGCAGGCGACAGCTTGGTTTTATCAATTATTTTGCAAGCGAAAATTGTTGCGTCCATAGGTTTCACAATATTTACTGAAAACTTCCATTAACCTACTTCAATTGTTTGCTCACAAAATACTAATATGTCGGCATAACGTTTATCAGCCGCTTTGAACTACCTTCCGCTGTTGTTGTTGTCACGGTGGTGCATTGTATAAAAATGTGTGGACACACAAAAAAATGTTTCATTTGTAACACAGCCATATTTTTACCAAATTTATGACATTGGCAAAAGAGATAAAAGCTGGTTGTTAAAGCGGTTTCAATAAATTTTTATTAAATTAAGGCGAAGGCTAGTCTAAGAATTTATAAAAAAGTTTTTTTACTACATCCCTTGCACTTAGTAGGGTGTCTTATATTGTTCCTTTTTTTATCTTGAGATAATCCCAACACTGCTACTAATTGGCTTGGTGTCTTAATAAAAGCATAGTAAATAGATTATCTTTAATCAGTTCCAGACTTATTGATAAATTATCTCAAGTAATTATTGATGAATCATGATTTTTATAATTCCTGTAATGTTGGAAGCACTAAGGACAAAAATTAGCAAAAATTATTGCGTGCAAAATAGGCGTTTTGTTAATTGGAAGGGGATGAAAGGCGGGACAGGATGTGATCGACTGCAACAATGAAAATGCTTTGATATCGATTTAGATTGCTCTCTCGAAAGGAGTAAGTTTAGTGGAGATGCATAACGTTTTAACACCTGTAGCAATTCCTTTCGTTTGTATTCGACAAGTATCTTAACGCCACATACGCGTATTTAGCATTGCAGAAGAGAAAAGAAACTATTCTAGCTTTCTTACTTGGTCTTTGAAAGCCCTTTTTTTACTTTTTGTAAAACCTTGATCGTTTTTAATAAGCGATATTTTTATATAATCTTTTAACGTAAAATTAATAGTACATTAAGTCTATAGTCTTGCTCCGTACTAGTAAATAAAATGTCTACCTTGAAACTCTTTTCTATTTAAATCACATATTATATTGTGTAGACTTCAAGTTTTATTTACAGAATACCAGTTACCGTATTTTTTTCACACCACTTTAGCACAAATGTTGACCATTAAAAAATGTTCTATTAGAAAAAACTAATTTAGAAAATTTGTTTCTTGACATCAGGTCGATGTACATTGCAGCTGAATACTGATATCTACTGTTTCTATCAGACCTTTAATTGCTCTCAATCTTAAGGTTTTTTCATGACTATTTTACATTATAAGATATCTGTAGCTTTTGTCAGGAGATGTCATATTTCAAAGCGTGCTGAAAAATCCACAAATCGTTTCTTTCTCTTTGCTGTGTTACCAAATCGACAGTTCTCACATACCACAGAGACCCTACTGACCTATATTTTGTAAGCTTTTTTCTAGACAAACCAGCTGATTGGCTTTCTTACTGAGTGACAAACTGATTGACTTGCTAGCTGGCTGAACGTACGGACGGATAGAAGGATGGACGGGTGAACAGATAACATTTTATGCTGCATTCTATTTTATTTCAATATTGCAACCTGATGTAAATTTCTGCATTTAGGTTGAAAAGGTAGAATCGCGTGTCCTTACCATATCATAATACACAAAGACACAGTAGAGGAAATAAAAATTTTAGAATATTAATGTATAGGGAAGTATTTGTGCTAAATGTCTACGCGCAAAATTCACTATCAGTATTAAAAGTGCTTGTTTCTTGACTCAAGGAACATTTCAAGAAAATGTATCGAACATAAGACATCGAAAAATAGAGATTCATGTGTCAAAATATGCATTTTATTCAGCATATTAAACAAAATTACATTACTTTAACCTGAATACTGAAATTTCAACGCGTGGTTCTAGAAAGCAGTAAATATTAAAGAAAAAATGACATTAATAAGTACAAGAACGATTATACAGGATCAAGTGCTTGTCTGTTCTTATTTGCAAAATTCAAAGCTAACTCTTTTTTCTTTATAGTTCATTCAAATAATGCATGTTAGGCTATGTTAAAAAGGTTTTTACTATTTCTAACGTATAATGTGTAAAGGAGTTGATAATCGGAAGGTTTTTTGAAAATTCTTTTACTGAGACGAATGAACGACAGGCTTACGACGGAGTTATATAAAAATTTTGCGACTTTTAACACGCAATATTCCACCCATCCGAGAGAAATATGACGGCATATGTCACAGCAGAAAGCAAATAACCTTTTTATTTCATATTATGCTTTAAATGAATAGACATTTAAAAGGCAATAGAGCAAAACGGTCAGTGCTCACAAGAAAGTGTTTGAGTTACAAACACTTTTATAAAGTAAATATATATAAACGAACAATATTGACGTCAATGAAAAGCAACATTCTCCTTTTCAATGAAACATTTACGAAGACCGTGTTTCTTTTTCTTTTTCGTTTTTTCCTCAAATGCAACATGTTGACGCAAAGACATACTATAAATTTGTTATGCAATCATTTGAGTAAATATATGAACTGTCAGATACACAAGTGAATGCAATTTTGTCGTCTTTCTCCTCCGAAATGTCAGATGTCGTTAATTATCTTACTGACGGAAAGGGGTTGTCTTCTGTTATTTTACTTTTTTGAAATATTTAATGATGCCACCTACTCTATGGTTCATTCATCTTCACATAAATATAACCATATTTAGATAATTATTCCATTATTTTATTAATAAAACTCATATTGATAATTCCTTTCTAAAAGGCTTTGTGAGAATGGTTTTAATATCTCTAACGTATATGCATGTACGAAGGACATGTCGATAATTACAGGTTATTTGCTTTATACTGGTATTAATTAATACACATCAAGTACTCCGTAGAAAAAAAACGATGAACTGTGCGTTGATAACAATGCAAAGCAAATACTTTTTATGCTAGAAATAATATAAAGAATATTGAACAGGCAACAGAAAAATTTTAGTGCCCTATTTGTAACTGGTCGATGATAAAATATGTCCCCAGGTCACAAGCCATATGGTTCATTCGTAAAGCCGTTTTCCAATATGCAGTATGTTTTTCTTATTGTAAATGGCCAAAGGCATCATTATGCTGATTTTGCCAATAAAACTTGAAACTTGTTAATCATCTCTATTAATAATTCATATTTGAATACTACGTTTGATAATACTGGTCGTAAATTCTACGTTTGATTAAGTTTTAAATGAGATTTGACTGTTAAATATTCATACAATTTCCAGAACTATTCTATTAGTATTTAATTCATGATTAAAAGTGGAAAAAATAGCTCTGAAGCACGTAAGTTTGTATTTTCAAATATACAGTTGGTTATAGTCATTTTTAGCTCACCTGAGCACTGCTCAGGGTGAGCTTTTAGGATCGTTGAATGTCCGGCGTCCGTCTGCGTCCGTCGTGCGTCGTCAACAATTTTACTTGAACGACTTCTCCTCCTTAACCGCTAACCCAACATTGACTAAACATGCCTGGGACATTCCTTGTATAAAGCTCTACCAATGTTGTTCAAATAATTCAATCAAGAACTCTGGTTGCTATGGCAACTTAAAGGAAAAATTTTGAAAATCTACTTGTCTGAAACCACAAGGCCCTGAGTCTTAAGATTTGGTATGTAGCATTGTTTAGTGGACCTCAACCAAGTTTGTTCAAATTATACCCTGAGGTAAAATTTGGCCCCACCCCGGGGTCTTTTGTTTTACATAGGCTTATGTAGTGAAAACTTTGAAAATCTTCTTGTAGAAGGAGAGGAAACATTTTCAGTCCAAATAATCTGGAAATTTATCAGAAAGGTTGTTTCTATGATTTCTAGCTCAAGTTCGAATATGGGTCTTCTGGGTTCAAAAACTAGGCCACAGAGCCCGAAAATAGAAAAACCTTGTTAACACTCTAGAGGTTACATTTTCAGGCAAAATATCAAAAAAAAATGTCAGAAAGATTATTTTGATGATTTCTAGCTCAAGTTCGAATATGAGTTATCTGGGATCAAAAACTAGGTCAAAGAGCACAAATATCGAAAAACCTTGTTAACACTCTAGAGGTAACATTTTCAGTCCAAGTAACCTGAAAATCTGTCTGAAAGATTGTTTCAATGATTTCTAGGTCAAATTTGAATATGGATCATCTGGAGTCAAAAACTAGGTCACAGAGTCCAAAAATAGAAAAAAAACTTGTTCACACTGTAGAGGCTACTTTTCAGTCCAAATATCCTGGAACTTTGTCAGAAAGGTTGTTCTAATGATTTCTAGCTCAGATTTGAATATGGGTCATCTGGGGTCAAAATTAGGTCACAGTACCCAAATATGTAAAAACCTTGTTTACACTCTAGAGGTAACATTTTCAGTCCATATAACCTGGTAATTTGTCAGAAAGATTGTTTCAATGATTTCTAGCTCAGTTTTGAATATGGGTTATCTGGGGTCAAAAACTAGGTCACATGGCAAAAAAGTAGAAAAACCTTGTTTATCTTCTAGAGGTTACATTTTCAGTCCAAATATCCTTGAAATTTGTCAGAAAAGGTTGTTTCAATGATTTCTAGCTCAGATTTTGATATGGGTCATTTGGGATCAAAAACTAGGTCACAGAGCCATAGAATGTAGAAAACCATTCTAACACTCCAGAGGTTACATTTTCAGTCCAAATATCCTGGAAATTTGTCAGACAGGTTGTTTTGATGATTTCTAGATCAAGTACTAGTATACTAGTACTATATAATCTTTGGTCAAAAACTAGGTCACAGAGCCCAAATATGGAAAAAGCTTGTTTACACTCTAGAGTTAAGATTTTAATTCTAAATAGCCTGATTTTGTCAGAAAGGTTGCTTCTATAATTTCTAGCTCATGTTTGAATATGGGTCATCTGGGTTCAAAAACTAGGTCACAGAGCACAAATATCGAAAAACTTTGTAATCACTCTAGAGGCTACATTATCAGTCCAAATGTCCTGGAAATTTGCCAGAAAGGTTGTTTTGATGATTTGTAGCTCAATTTGGATATAGATCATCTGGGGTCAAAAACTAGGTCACAAAGCCAAAATATCGAAAAACCTTGTTAGCACTCTAGAGGCTACATTTTCAGTCCAAATAATCTGGAAATTTGTCAGAAAGATTGTTTTAATAATTTCTAGGTCAAGTTCGAGTATGGGTCATATGGGGTCAATTAACCAGGTCCTTAGCAACTTTGTTAAAAGCAGTCATATTCAGGTGACCGATATAGGGCCATCATGGCCCTCCTGTTTACAAATCTGTTCCTGGTGGCCCATAACACCAAATTACATCGCGCTATGTCGAAAGGACGTCACAAATTGACAGACGAATAAGGAGGAAATGCAAAAAAGTATAGATTTCCAACAAGCATTGGGTAAGTTTGAGGCTAAATAGAAAAATTGAAATGGTAAAGGACAAAGTCGGTCTCTACGCACCCAAAGTTTGGTTTCAGAACCCCCAAAAAGTCGTTTCGATATTGCTGTGATTCTTCGTATTCATAATGAAAATTTTTCCCACCTGTCAAGTGTTTTTTGTAAGTTTAATGTCATTTTGGGCTATTGTGTGACAATGTTCTAAACGAGAAAGAGTCCAAAAAGATTTTAAAACGTTCGTGTTAAACGGGAAATAGAAAATTTAAATTTCAGTTTACATTTCGATTAGATGAAAAATATGAAAATATGTCAACGATTTAGAACACCAGCAGAACTGGGCATAGAGACCGAATATGCATCATTCTTTAACGTTTAATTCTGTTATTTAACCTCTCCAAATTTGCATACGCTCCTCTGTCATGTCTTGTCAAAGACTAAACCTTTATGACGTCATTTGATTGTTATTATAGTATTCTAAACGTAACATAACATAACATATACTTCATTTTGCATAAAATGACAATACATATTTATAGCCAATACAACAAACAATCATTAAACGATACGTGTCTAAGTAGAACTTTAAATCTATGTCTTTGTTGGAAATATAATGTTAAAGCCTTGCATTGCTTTAAAATCCAGGATGCACATGAGCGGATAGGACATAAATAATCGGATATGTTTTGAAAGCTACATATGAACATGCGCTTTTCAGTAATCAAGTGTGCACTATACCTTGTCTGACACCGTGCAAACATCTTTTTCATGTGTTTAACAATAACTGTCATCTTTCTGTCGATCTTCGCCTTTTTCAATAGACCTAAAAAAATTAACTATTTGCTCAAATCCACGGTAAATTGGCGAATTTTTAAAGTTTATCAATAGGATGACAGGACATAAAGACGTAAGGTAGCGACTTATGTGATCGAAACGATTTCTTTATTTAATTAATTATATAACGTCACTTTACTGACGCAATTTGCAAGCAACAGCTTGGCTTTATCAATTTTTTTGGCTCGTAAGAATGGTTGCGTCCTCAAGTTATACAATATTTACTGGAAACTTCTGTTAGGCCTAACATATTTCAATTGTTTCCTCACGATTTGTTGAAATGATTTGTTGAAATGACCGCATAACGTACATTACACGCCGGTATCGATGTTGTTAATGATGGTGGGATTTTGTAATGCCTAATAAACGTGCCTGTTGCTGATGTTGTTTAAATCTTTAACGTCTAAACGCGGCATGTAGATGTAGATTTTCAAAAAAAAAGAAAAAAAAAAAAATGAATAAAGTATTTTTATCGCATCAAGTAAAACTTGTATTTTTAACAGTATCATTAATTATTCAATTATTCATACTAAATGTTTTGGACCGCATAATGTAAATTTAATGGAAATAATTTTGATTTTGATTTTATTCCTCTAAATTACAAAGAAAAGGGAATCAAATATGTCTTTGAGGTTTTGCTAGGTATATATAGTCCGAATAATGTGCTCCCAACTATCAGGACAATCGCTGTTCAGTTTTTGAGAATCGGTCACAGACCTGTTGTACACTATTGCATAGTGTCGGACACAGAATAGTTCCAGCATTACAATTCAGCTTATTTCTTGGAATAGTCTTAGGTTGAGGCCGTTTTACTTGGGGTTGTTTTGACTGTAATCCTTTTTATATCCCTTTTTAGATTCAGAGCGAATATAGAAAAAAATCATATAAAATATCAATAGGCACAGGTGTGGAATGATGTTGTAGCAGTAATAGTTATTTGAGATGTAATAATCGATACCTTATACACGTAACACAAAAATCATTTTACTCAGTCTATGACCTTGACCCAAGAGATAGCAGATGGTAGTGTATGGCATATTTACTGTTTTAAGTAATTTGTGTTAAACGAAACCTTCAAGAGATTTCAGCGACTTTTCGCGAACCTTTAATTAAGGCGAAGGTTGAGTCATAGAGATAGGTGTTTTGTTACTACTTGTAGTAAGCCAAATGTCCTACAGTGTTTGTGTGTGTGTGTGTGTGTGTATGTGTGTGTGTTATTTCAGTGTTATTTCAAAATTAATATTCATTGGAAATCCCTACAGTATTACAAAAAAGTATTTCTACAGAGTTGGAAGCACTTGCGGATTCATATTAGTCAGAATGATTACATGCCAAATAGCAAAATCGGTGGGAATGCTTAACACCTGTCTCGATTTCCTTTCGTTTGGATTCGACAAGTTTTCTGAACGCCACATACGCGCATTTAGCATTGCAGAAGAGAAAGAATTTTTTTTTTGACACTACATGGAGGCAGTTGTGTACATTTCATGTTTTATTTATGGAATACTTCTTCTTATCAGATAAGCACATATGTTGAATAATAAAAATGCTTTTTAAAAATATATAAAGTAAGACAATCTGTTACCGAGCAGCAAATCGATGTACATTGTAGCTGAATACCGATATAAAATGTTTCTATCAAAGCTTGAGTTGCTCTCGATCTTATTGCATTTTTTGACTAGTTTGCATTGTAACATAATTATTATCTATGGCTTTTTGTCAATTTATGACGTGTCATACTGCAAAGCGTGCTGAAGCATGCACAAATCGTTTCTTTCCTCGCAAATATGGCTGGCTGAAAGTACGGATGGCGGGTGGACAGATAACATTTTCTATTGCGTTATTTCCTAGCAGAATTCGTAAAAAATACAACCTGGTATACTTTGTATTTTTGCGTTTAGGTTGAACAAAAGTAGAAACACGTGTTCATATTGGAATATAAAACGTTGGAGTTAAATTAATTGCAATAAAAAATAAATATGTATGTAAGACCATGACATGAATACTGTTTTCTGTGAAATCCGTTTACTTTACAACATCCTTGAAATAACAGACTGTCAGCTTGTTCTTATCTCAGAAATCACCCTATTGATTGACAAAATCAGTGGTGATACAAATATATGAATTAAAGGATAAAACATTACAGAAAAGTAAGACAAATGATAAATATGAGGGCCATTATGTCTTGAAAACATGATAGTATATAAGTATATTCATACAGAGACTAGAGTTTTAGTCAGACAAATTAGTTTATCATTCCAGGTATTCAGCCCACGTAAACCAGATTTAATCTCTGAACATGCCCAGAATATATTCATAAATAGAAAAGACAATTGGAATTGCATCGATTTACACATTCCTGGATGTAACGGACTTAAAAGTAACTTTAAATAGAAGTTTAACATTTTGTTTATTTTCTTTTGACCATCATCAATGGAAAAATAATGCACACTTTGAAAAATTGGATGCATAAAGGCCAATAAATCTGTTAAAAATAAATAAACTAGAAAATGCAGATGACCAATGAGCCAGAAACTGGTGATGATATTCACGACTTGGCCAAGCACTGATGACTGTTGCCAATGCCGAAATTCTCCGCAGAGTAAAGGATAATTATTAATTAACAAAAGCGATGTCATAGCTGTCTGTTCAAACTTTGTGACAGGCCTGGAAAGATATACATACGCCTTTAGGAAAACCTGAATTTTTACATAAAACTTGCGAAGGCTGTAGGGGGCTTTAGGGTAAGGCTTCAAAGTTAAATACCTGATTATAAGATTAAATCGCTCACTTGAGTATCACTGCCCTTATTGAAAATAAACGTTCTTTTAAATTATATAATCTGTCAACAGATTAGTTTAATCCAGCAACTTTTTTTTTCTTTCAATGTAACTTGGTTTGAATCTTATACAAATGACTTAATTTCGTTCTTCTAAGAGATCATCTAGAAAGAAAAACAACAAGTTCAGTAAATACTAGGGCAAAAATACTTATGGTCTCCACATGCTTTTTACCTGTGCTGCAAACCTTGCAAGTATTTGATCCAACATGACGCATTCTAAAATTCATTAATAAGAGAGCCATGATAGGTCCTGACCGCTCACCTGAGTACTCTGGTCGTGGGTCTGTTGTTAAGTAAACCTCAGAAGCAAAATTACATTTTCTAATTCAAGATATTCAAAAACCTAATATTTTATACAAATAAAACCCATGGGGCAGAGGTAATTTTAACAAAGCAGCTTTCGAGGAGATGCCATTTGAAGCAAAATGTTAATAAAAAAATATTTTTAGTTATGGCTGCCATTATATGCAATGGAGTGGAACCATTTGAGCAATTTAATATATAATGAACATTCCTGTGAAATTAGGTGTAAAAAGACCTTGGTGTTCAAAACTAAATATCCTTTGAATATTTTTAAGCTTTGGCAGGGCTTACATACAGTGGAGTGGAACCTTTGTGCAGACTTAGAAAAGGGCAATATAAGGAATATTTTTATGAAATTTGGTATAAAAAGACCTTGGTTGAGGTGGAAAAGTTTTTAGCTCTTGTGGACTTTCATTGAAACAGCAAATTTAGAAATGGGCAATATAAGAAAATATTCTATAAAGTTTGACAAAAATGGCATAGTAGTTCGTAAGGAGACGTCATTTTAAGCCAAATATTGAAGAACATCTATTTTTACCTCCGGTGGACATTTGGTGCAACAGAGCATAACCATTTGAGCAATTTTAATTGGGGCTATATAAGGAACATTTCTGCAAAATTTGATTGAAAATGACCATGCAGCTAACGAGGTTTTGTTGCTTGATTTTTTCCCCTATATTTAACTGTTGCAGCCCTTACATGCAATGGAGTGGAATGGTTTGAGCAATATTAAGGCATATTTCTGTTAAGTTTGGTTAAAAATAGCCTTGTGGTTTGTGAGGACATGTCATCTGAAGCCAAATATTGAAGAACATCTATTTTCAGCTTTGGAAGCCATTTTCTGCAACAGAGCGGAACCATTTCAGCAATTTAATTGAGAGTTATATCGGAAACATTTCTGTGAAATTTTGTGGAAAAATTTTCTGGGGAAAATGACCTTGCAGTTAAGGAAGAGAGGTTGTTTGTATTTTTTTCTATTTTTAGCTTTTACAGTCCTAATGTGCAATGCAGCGGAATGGTTTGAGCAGTTTACGAAAAGGCAATATAAGGAACATTTCTGTCAAGTCTTGTTAAAAATGACGTGGTTTTGAAGGAGATGTCATTTGAAGTAAAATGTTGACAATGCATGACAGATGCCTGACACAAGGTGATAGCAATAGCTCACCCTTAGCTTAGATGAGTGAGCCAAAAAATAAAGACCCTAAAGTTTTCATAATATTTATTTAATTGAATTGTCTGTTGACCAGTTTCAAACTTGTACAGAAATCATCAAGACAAACAGTCCGACCAAGTTCCATGGAAATTGTGCCCAAAATGTGGCGTGTAGAGAGTTTGCTAGGTTTTCTATTTATCTGAGTTAGTCATCTTGGTTTTGATTCAGTTGAAAACATGACAGAGATATCATATTTAAACTTCATGGAAAATCAGTGTTAAGTCTTAAACGTTTGCCAATATAACACGTGGCCTCACAACAAAAACGGAATTTCTGCAAAGGTCGAAGATCAATAACTATCCATCAAACATGTTAAATGGCCCAGATGTATGGACTGGTACCTTTTTAAATTTCTCAGCCCTGAAAATTTTCAAGGTTTTAAAGTGAACATAAAACCATCTCTAGCTTTTGTTTCAGAAGTAGTAAGATGCATTTAAAGAACAACAAAATATGAAAATAAGTTAATCTTGATTAATCATCAAATTTGAAACACACTTTTAATTTTCCTGCTATTGAATTCACCCAGGTGTTAAACAGTACAACAAACCTTGAGTCAAAAACTGAACTGACAGACACACTTTGTCTTTACTCGCTGCATTTCAAAATTTACACAAATTTTAGCTCACCTTAGCACAAAGTGCTCAGGGTGAGCTTTTCTGATCAGTCTTTGTCCGTCGTCCGTCCGTCGTCAACTTTTCATTAAAACATCTCCTCTGAAACCAATGGGCCAAATGTAATGAAACTTGCCTGGGATGTTCCTTGGATGAAGCTCTACCAAGATTGTTCAAATGGTTCTGGTCCATTGCATTTCTGGTTCACTGGAGCTAAAATTAGATTTTAAAAGTTGGATCTTTAAAAATCTTCTTCTCCGAAACGTTAGATATTTGGTATGGAGCATCATCTAGTAGACCTCTACCAAGTTTGTTCAAATTATGACCCTGAGTTTAGATATGTGGTGTGCAGCATTGTCCAGTGGACCTCTAGCAAGTTTGTTCAAATCATGGCCCCTGGGTCAAAAATGGCCCCACCCCAGGGGTCACATGTTTTACATAGAGTTATATAGGGAAAACTTTAAAAAATCTTCTTGTCAGAAACCGCAAGGCCTACAGTTTAGATATTTGGTGTGTAGCATTGTCTACTGGACCTCTACTAAGTTTGTTCAAATCATAGCCACTGTATCAAAATAGGCCCTGTCCCGGGGATCACTTGTTGACATAGAGTTATATATGAAAAAAGTTTTAAAAATCTTCACATCAGAAACAAAAAGGCATAGAGCACTAGATATGTTGTATTTAGCATTGTCTAGAGGACCATTACCGAGTTTGTTCAAATCATGGCCCCTGGACAAAAATGGTCCTACCCAGGGAGTCATTTGATTTTACACAAAGATTTATATAGGAAAAACTTTTAAAATTTTCTTTTCAGATACCACACGGACTAGAGTTAAGATATTTGGTATACAACATTGTCTATTGAACCTCTACCAAGTTTGTTCAAATCTTAGTCCCCTGGGTCAAGAAAGGCTCCGCCCCAGGGGTCACATGTTTTACATAGATTTATATAGGAAAAACTTTAAAAATCTTCTTGTCAGAAACCACAAGGCATAGAGTTTAGATATTTAATGTGCAGCATTGTCTAGTGGACCTTTACCAAGTTTGTTCAAATCATGACCCTGGGGTCAAAACTGGGGGGAGGGTCATTTGATTTTACACAAGGACTTATATAGGGAAAAGTTAAAAAAATCTGCTGCTTTGAAACACAAACTGCTAGACCTTCAATTGTTCAGTTGTTATGTCTCCCCCACCCCCAAACCCCGCCCTCCTGATGGAGACATATTGTTTTTGCCCTGTCCATGGGTGTCTGTCTGTCTGTCACACTTCGTTTCCTTTCAATAACTTGAGTACCAGTTGACCCAAGGCCTTCAAGCTTCACAGGGTTATTGCCCTTATTGAGTAGAAAAAAAACTTTGTTTTTTGGGTCAGTATGTCAAAGGTCAGGGTCAGAGGGACCTCTAGAGTGAAAACCGTTTCCACTCAATAACAGGAGTACCATTTCACACAGAACCTTCAAACTTCATAGGATGATTGCTTTTACTAAATAGAAGAATCATTTAGTTTTTGGGGCTAGTACGTCAAAGGTCAAGGACACAGGGACCTGTAGAGTGAAAAGTTTTTCTGCAAAGTGAATGTAGTACCATTACACCCAGAGCCTTCAAACTTTATAGGATAACTGTATTAGATCCCTATTGCTTTTAGGGTCCATAGGTCAAAGGTTAAGTTCACAAGGACCTCTAGGGTGAAAACTGTTTCTGCTCAGTAACTGGAGTACCATTTTACCAAGAGCCTTCAAACTTCATAGGATGATTGTCTTTACTCAGTAAAAGAGCCCTATCATTTTTAGGGTCAGTAGGTCAAAAGTTAAGGTCACAGGGACCTGTAGAGTGAAAACTATTTCTGCTCAGTAACTGGAGTACCATCACACCCAGAACCTTCAAACTTCTTAGGGGAACCCTATTAGTTTTTGGGGTCAATAGGTCAAAGGTCAAGTTCACTGGGACCTGTAGAATAAAACTATTTCATGCTAAAACATTTGAGTACCATTAGACCCAGAATCTTCAAACTTATTGCAAACTTATTCAAACTTGCAAACAACGAACATCCATAACAACCAGTAATGATACTTGTAACATGAGCAATGAGACTCAGGTGAGCGATTTTGGGCCATCATGGCCCTCTTGTTTCAATCTTAAAAGCTGTTAGTGTGTAGCCCTGCTTCAATCACTTTCTTGACCAAACTGAGAATACACTTTGTCTAGTGTTTCTGCCAACAAAAATAACTTGACAAAGGGTGAAATGATAAAGTATCATTTCTCTTCTTAACATATAATCTGAGGTGTTTTTCATTTCCTTCAAAATTTCTAAGAAAAGAACAAGTCATGGTCAACAGGAAAAAATTTATTATTTGATGTTAATTCACTCTATCATGCCACAAAATTTTAGCTAGGAAACAATATTATCTATGTACAAAATAATAATTAATACATGAAAATCTGCATATATCTTTTTTTTTCTTTGTGTGTGTTTTCTTTTAGTGAAGAATTACAACATATGACTAATAAATCATCATCTTCAAGTGATTTACTGCTATCTACTTTAGCACTCTCTGAGGCTTATCTCTCAGAATATATGGATATGTTTCTATGTGAGGTATTCACATTGAATTTTTACAACACAATATAAATTATGACTAAATTAACAACAGTAGCAAAGTGAATAAAATAACACTGAAACCCAGAACTGAATACTTAAATATCAACAACAAATAAGTCTTTAGACTGGTGCCTCTGTTGAGAATATTGACTCAGACAGGCAGACGGTTTCTGCACGCCAATGAAGAATCAGGAATCCCCACCCAGACAGACTGGTTTACAGGAAACTCCATCATAGAGTCTGCTGCAAGAATCTCCAAACTCACAGGAACCAGTCTAAAAGGACTATGTCATACCTAAGACTAGGTAAAAATAACACATTTCGTACATAAAAACAACACAAGAGGAAATACAAAAATCATTTAAATCCATTCCAAAACAATCCTGAATTATTTTCAGAGCATGTCCCTGAAATAAAAGCTGCAAAAAGCACCTTGATCATACACTTCAAGTTCCATTCTCAGACTAAAACTAGATCAATATATGTTGAAAATCAGCATAAGAATTATTAATCAAATTTGAAAAAAAAGGTTGTGTAAATACCATTTCCTTTCAGAACCTTTTCTTATTCTCTTTAATTCTCAGGCAGGTAGCAGCCATTGCATTATAATCATTATAATATGTAAATGTATTCTTCTGATTGCTTTAATTATAACTATATATATTTAACTTATTTACCATATTAAGTTGATAAAGGAGTTTTTTTCATCTAGCACCTTTTAAAAGAGGCATACCCCAAAATGTAGAGCATGCCATTTCCTTTAAAATCATATAATTATTAATGATATGGTGCCAATCATTACAAGATATCAAGGTGACAGGCAAAAATTCTAATTACAAAAGATAATCTGATAACATTAACAGTACATTTTATACATGGAATTGTTGTTGTTGTACAAACTGGGTGGATATTGATTTATCACAAATTAAAATCTTACTGTCTAAATGTTAATTCTTACATTATCACTTGTTTTTCATTCTAAAGAGACTGGGCCAGTTACATGCACATGCACATGGTATATTATGTGTCTAAGGGTATATCTCTTTAACACTGCCATTATTCAAGAAGAAATACACATATATTTGAACAAAAATTTTAAGAAAGTAAGATATATAAAGATACATCAACAAAACATTTTCTGACCATATTTTATCAGTTATTAACATACACTTATGACATTTGTTGTTTTTTGTACCTATGTTCCAAATGAGAAGTTGAAAACACTTGTCTTGTACCAGTAAAACATATCTACAGTCCTACAGTAACAAAAGACACATTAGGATGTAGTTTCAACAAACAGGATTTCTTCATTTTACTATAACTTAGCACTGCTCTCTAGGGGGAAAAATCATTCAATATATATTTGATATTTGACTTAGCACTGCTGTCTGGGGGAAAAAACGTTCAATGTATACGTCTTTGACAGGTGATAATTAGACATTTAGCGAATAAAAAGAGAAACTTAAGTAACATTGAAACATTCCATTTACAATGAAAATACAGAACTTAATTCTCTAAACTGACTTCAAACTTTATAGAACATTTTGAATCAACAAGCATTTTTTCAAAGACATCTGAATTAGATTTTAATGAAAATTTCATCATTTGAAAAAAACAACATTAGATTAATATTCAAACAACTGATTCATATGAAAAAAATACTGAGTCATTTTTGAGACATATGTGCTTAACAAAATACTGTATGTGTACTTTATAGCTGTTTCAATACAGATTTTAAACCAATTAAAGACCTTTTCTGCCATATTAGTAGATGACACACTATTCTAAGTATACTGAAAAACTGACTACTGTGTTGCCTGACTAACTACCCCAGTTCACATCACTGACAACCACTGTACATCACTGACTATCATTGTAATTATCACAGTGTTTTTTTGTGTACACACTTTCTAAACAGGAGTGGGGAAATAGCTACCAGTACTTATCAAAGTCTTTTTCTACAGTCTGAAAATAAACAAACATAATTGCTGAATAAAATTCCTGCAATATCATGATTCTATTTATTTACACATTTTTATATCCTGTTTTAAGTATTTCACAAGTATTTCCATTGTAAAACTTAATTCATAATTTCCACTTGCCTATCATTCAATCTGGACAGATTCATTTACCATTTATAGGGGTGTCAACTAACAACTTGGTGACAGAATAGTGAGTAGTGCAGATTGCCACCAGCTGCACAGATGACCAGGCTGGACATGGTCTCAACAGGCCTCTAAGGCAAAAACAATTTCTTCAAGTGGTGTACAGTTTAATGAAATTTCATATGAAATTTAAAGAACCAGTTCTGAACACAAAACTTTTGTGAGGAACTTTTTCATGTACTGTATCCTGCCATTTTAACTCCCCCAGAGGTCACACACATTGCCAAAGTTCACCAAGTACTCTTTAAATGCCGCCACCCATTTATATATCCTTAAACCTAAAATATGTATCCGATATCTAAGCCTAACCAAAATCTGTTTTGTACATGTATTGCATATTTGCTAGAATTAACAAGATAACTTACTCTGGAAGTAACACAAGCCCTCAGTTCTGGGGATGCAGTGTGGGAGGGGAACATTCATTTGGGGGAGCGTTTAAACAGGATAATGAAAATAATCAGATCATGTTTGGACACAGACCCATAAAGTTTATCAATGAGATATTACTTTGGTCAGCTATGTAACTACTAAACCATAATGCTTGCCTGAAAGCTATATCTTTCACTAGATATCTTAGTTATGGCACTGTGTGAATAGCTTATACTCCAAATTTAACATATTATCACTGGAACACATGTAACATTTGGCTTACATGTGAATTCCAAACCTTCTGAAGAAATAGGAAACAGGTGTATTAAGTTTCAGAAAAAAAATCTAACACAAAGTAATAACCTCACACAAACATTACCTCTTTATTTAGCTGTTTTCAAATATCTGCATTTAAAAATTTGAAATTTCATTTCAACCCATCAATGGTAAAGAAACAAACAAATGAAGTTTAAAACTACAAAAGCTTCAATAAATCATACTTACGAATGGATCAACATTGGGTGCGTATCTTTTCACAGGTATCCCTTCCTTGTCCACTAAGAACTTTGTAAAGTTCCATTTAATAAAACTGGAAAGAAATAATAAAATGCAACTAAAAACAGAAAATGTATTAAGTTATTGGCTATAAAATATGAATGTGAAATCATACTGATTACAATAAATGAATTCAATATTAAATTCAATTATACTGATTAAGTACCATATCAAAGGACAAAATCAACGAAAATATAATGGTCTAAAATTTCACACAGAACCTGATTATGAAGTAATCAGAAAGGGGCTATGGGCATTCTTGGTCAGATATGGTCAAAGATTTGTACCATATTGAGTCATAACTTCTCCTAACTTTCAGGAGCTATTCCTCCTCCACAGGAGGATCCAAGAATAACATATTAAAATCCTATCTACATTACATCAGTTGGCTCATGAATTTATGCCAGTGAGCTGCATCTTTTAAATTTTGCTCATTCAAAAGTCAGTCCTGAAATGGACAACCTCAGAAGATTTACAAAAAAAAATCTGATTTTGTAAACTTCAGAAATGACAACATACAATTTAAAACTGATATGAAGACGTCTTTGTGAGAGATTTACTGTACATTAAACAGTAAGGAAAAGAAACTTTAGTGTAGATTTCATCAGTGTGAATTTTCTAAAACAAACTCACTCTCCTAAAGTGCCACCCTGTTTTTTCTTCAGGTACTGGAATAATGGATGAGCATCATTGCCATTCACATTTATTTTACTGAATAGTTCAAAAGTTGTTGTGCATCCATCCTTGTTGCTGAAACCCATGGCAAATTCTTTTATCTTTTCTTCTGGCCAAGGTTCCTGCAAAATAATCAGAATGATGGTTACCAATCTCTATCTACTAGTATTTGAGCTTATTTATCGTCGGTACCGTTTGCCCATATGACCGACGCCCCCTGAAGAGATTAGTTACTTTATGTTGTGGGGGTAGTGCAAGATACAGAAAGCATCCCACTCCAGAGACACTCCTGGTTCTTTTGCATGCTCAGTGTATAGCACTGACACATGGGACCTTGGTTTAACTTCTCATCCGAAAGACTATAAGTAATGTTAGTGGAGGAGCGGGAGATCAAACTCGGGACCCCTGGTTTACCAGTCCAGCACGTTACCACTAGACCACATCCGCTCCTGGTTACCAAGTCTTGCAACATCAACGTAATAGCTGAAGGGAAGTAACTTTCGATCATTTTCTTTGACACAAAACAAACATAATTCTCTCCCTTAGTCACAGGCAATAAAAATTTATATATTTATTTTTAGTTTGTAGAAGATATTCAAATAATAATTTTCATATGAAGCACAAAATATGCAAATCCACCTTTTCTATATATTAAGGGAAACAAGATATATATCAAAGCAAAAAACGGAAGACAATTACTAAAATCAGATTTTGACTACAATTTTAGTGACGCATTCCTTTGTAGGCAAGAACGACTGATGGACCATTTTTCTGACTGGAAGCAAATGAGTCATCATTCTTAAAACTATATTTTTACATACTGGCCAAAAATAGATTGTATCTATACAATATTTACAGCCAGGTGTGCACACCTGTAAAAATATTATAATTTGCATAATATGTAACTTGATTATAAAACAAGAGTGAAAAGGATGTAATATCTTAGGCGATTTTTAGTAAAACTTTTGACAATGCATTTCATTTAGCTAATTATTTTGAATACCAATTAACAGAACAAGGCTTGGAGTCATAGAACTAAAGTATCTTAATAAACTGTTGTCAAGAACTTTTTAACTTTCATATTTTCATATTAATTCAAGTCTCTACTTACATGTATACATGTATACATGTGTACAGTCAGGACAGAGAACTTTTATCATGAGTATATTCAAACCCGTGACTGCTACACAGCATACTTTATCATGAGAGAGTCAATGAATTATCAGTCATGAAAGAGGGACTGTGAATTAAGTATCCATCATTCATGACTGGCTAGCTATCAGTTTACAAAGCTTCTCTGAAGTGTTTGTGAACTGACATAAAATATCAGAAAACAAGCTTGACCTGAATTTTATCACTTCTAAATAGAGATAACCACATGTTCTGTTTGTGTGTGAAATCATTAGGAACACAGCCATTTTCATAGATGATAAAAAGAAAATGTTTATACATCTTGAAATTCTTGCTGTAATCGTGAAGAACATATTTAAACTAAGTTACTGACTAAGTTTTTGTTACAGAAAAACATCAAAATATGAAGTTTTACACACTTTTATCAGTAAAAAATTTACCCCGTTAGTCACGGGGTAGATACTCTAGTTGTAACATTAATTTTAAGGGAATCTAATAACTAGATGCCGTGGCTCAGTGGTCTAAGTCGTCGCCCTATGTTTTACTGACCGAAAGGTCGTGGGTTCGAATCCTGTTTAAGTCAAATTTTTTTTTTTCAGTTTTCATAGAAGCATAATATTATGTTTTTTCCATAGTATATTAAATCCTCTTAAATTTGAAAGAATAAAAAATTTCAGCAAAATTTTGTGAGTTAGTCGCTTTAAGACTTGTGATCTTTGACTTGTATATACACATGTATACTGAAAAAAGGTGGTTTTATCCAACAGCAGTGGATTAAAGTCCAATCACAATATAATTAATCACATGTACCCACTAACAGAATGGTATTTTCTTTATTGCATTTTCAATAGAAACCTTTTCACCTTATCTATGGCTACCTGACCTTAAACGTTTATTCAAAGCCATATTAATGGTTCAATTTTATGGATACCAATATGTACGTTTTTGTTACAAGCTCAAAGGAATGAACTGAACAGGACAAACCTTCACAAAATAAGAACATGCTGATAAAAAAAAGAGATATAGAGGATATTTGTTTGTTTTTGTGGAAGATGAGAATTTATTTCATCGAGTGAACACCATATGTGATATTTTCACGAGTGGCGCAGCCACGAGTGAAAATATTAACATATGGTGTTCACTCGATGAAATAAATTCCCATCTTCCACTAAAAAACAAACAAATTTTCTTTTTATTTTATGCCAACACGTCAAAAATGGGTTTTTTATGACATTTTTAATCAGGGCCTTCAATAAATTCCCCATGGTTAGCCCCAAATCAGTTAATGCGTACTTTGGTTACTCCGCACAAAAAAAAGTGCAGACAATCTCCAATACATATGATAACTTTACTTCTGCTGAAATAAACTGAATACACTTTCATCAAATAACATTTATTTTTGTCTACACAGTTTATCAATATTTATTGAATTTTTGCCATACATACTTTAATTATAAAAGCGGATTAATACCGAGTAATATTCAATAAATTGAATTGAAGGTCGGCCATATTGGATATTGTCCATGTGAGTTATGTAAACAAATCAGACATTTTAAATAATTTATGGCGAATTTCATCATTGTTCACAACTAGTTAGGCTCAGGAATTCAATATTATAATTGGATTTAACAAGGTAAATAAATTTCACGCGCTGTCACAGTCTGAAATACAGCGGATTCTCTTGTGGTGGGGAAATTCCTGAAGTTTCATCAAGCAGTAGTTCCGGCACAAACAGTGTATTATCAAAATGGTAATTAACTGATTCAAAACAGTGTATTATCACTTTTATCTCACTGATATTTCCCTATATTTCATTGGTAGGCATAAAATAAAACAGTATGAAACACTACTTACTTTTTCTCTTACTTTCACATAATTTTCTCATAACTTTTTCTCTACTTGAAGAGTATTTTGCTATCTTTAACAAATGGTAGATCTAGAAACAATTAAAAGCCTTGATAACAGCCCAACCTGTAACTTTTTTTCATTCATTTCTCTTGAAGGTGCAGGGAGTTCAAACAAATAATGCCATAAATATCCAATTAAGCATGAGGAGTTAGGCAAATTTAAGAAAATCAGCAAATACAAGAAAATTCTATGTCTTGGCGACTGTAGGTGGTTTCTCAAATTAGAAGTGTTAAAAAAAAAGCCAAACGTCTTAAATTTTCCAAATCTGAAATCTTTTTCAATGAAGTCATCTATTTCCTATTAGACTCATCCTGTTTGAGATTATTCAACCCCCATGCTATTAAACATTAAAGTACATCTTTAATAGAGTGGTTAAATTATGCAAGCTGTGTAGGTGAAAAAATGCTCTTGACACATCAAAGGTTCGTTTTAACAGCTCATTTTGAAGAGAAGCAAACAACTAACACATTCTGCATTAAATTTGTATTTTATTAAGGCCATTACAAAATAAATATGAGTTTTGTATTCAAATATCTTTTTTCTAAACCTTAGGAAAAATACTGCAGGCAATGACCATTAAAAAGAGTGGTCTTTGGAATCATCCATTTTTTTTTCACCTCACTCCAATTTCACAAAAATACTTAAGTACTTTCTCAACTAATTTGCTTATTTTAAGAGCAATTTTTTTTCTTTTCACACAGATGAACTACTACTAACTTCTTTCAACACACTGATCTGTATTGGAGACCTCCAGTTTTAAACATATAATTTTCACCAGTTCAAGCAGAATAAATGTACTTGAGTACTAGCTTAAATATTTGAGTTGTTACTTGAAAGTATTTCATACCATAACTCATTATTTTCTAAATAAATGGATTAAAAATATATGCATCAGCTGAATTTGATGCTGACATACTTAAATTTTGAACGTCTTTGAACTAATGCAACCTAAAAAGCATCAGAATTAACTAAGTCGAGTATTTCAACTTTGTACTGAAGTATAATCATGAAACTGGAGCCAGGACACATGTCAAATGAAGATTTTTTTAATGAATACTTAAGGGAAGTTAAAAGGAAATATATATCAAGAGGTGAATACAAGAAAGTGCTATCTCTGCTTTATTAATAGAACTTGGAACTTGTTTTGCATTCACCCCTCAAAATGTCAAATTTAAGGAAACTTGATACTGGCTTTTATACATTAAAAAAATGTTCAATATTTGTTTTTACCAAATTGCTGAACATTCGTTAGGATATATGAAAACAAACACTTACTGATTTTGAGAACAATGTACTGTAAGCTGATTTAATTGTGATGAACATGTATATACATTTGCCTTGAAACATCTAAATTCCACTGGTACTGTACTGCTTGAAATTTAGTGATCTTACACCTATCATCTATAGCTGCTTATTCAGGTACTTGATGGGGAATACTGCTTAAAATTTAGCAGACTAATACCTATGAACTCCATATATCTTAGTTATGGTATAGGACCCTAAAACATAAAAATCACATTGCCATTCCTTGATCAGCTCAAGTGGTAACTGTGTATAATGTTGGCTTTAAAAATCTAAAATTCTACTAACCTCTTCATAACTTCATTTCATTAGTCAGGGTTTAGTTTTTATGAGTATTTACAGAAGTTTGAACAAAACTTGAAATCACATAATATGACATGGTTTTTAAACTCCTATACAGTTTTATTGTTTTCTTATGGACGAAAAACTGCTATTAACCTCCTCTGACTTTAATGACCATTTTTAAGGAAAACTAATTTTTCACAAATACAAGCACAGACTAAATTAAACATTTCTATGCAAATCACTTAAACCTACATAAATTTTCGTATTTAAGTTGAAACATGAAAGACTAGGGCATAACACTAGTCTGTAGCTTTCAATTAGTTAATGACAATCTCACTATGTGACTTTAAAATACGGGAAGTATAAGGAGAAATCTTTAAAGTACATTTCTTCCCTGTTTTCAAACATTTCAATTATCTTTTGTTTTAAACTGTTCCATTAGGGCATCTTTGAAATGGAATCCAAATATCTGCATAATAATACTATGGGACAAAAAAAAAATCAAGGGTCATAACTGTGTTGTTTTGAAGCAATTTTAACTGCCACTTACTTCACAGGCTGGATTCTTGTATAAAATAACATTTACTAGGAAGATGTATTAAATTAATTTTGAACTATTAGTGCCAAGAAGTCAGGAGACATGCACTGAATCATGAAGGGGATAACTTACAATGATTTATTTGTATATCTCAAATACAGCTTCAGGCAGAAATTGCTTACATACAGATAAATCAAGCAACATTTGCACATACAGGCAACCAGCCCCTTGACGCAGTACATTCAAATCAGCTTATTAAAAGTTATAGCAATGGTTATACAGTAAAAGAAGAAAAAACAAGAAGAAAAGAAGAAGAAAGAAGAAAAGGTTGACAAACAAATAACCAAAAGTAACAGGAAAAACATAATGTTGGAAAGATTTAGCAATGTACATATATGAAAGAAATAGATTCAAACTATCTTATGCTGTTTTGCTCAATGACTTCTAGCATACATTCTGAATGTACTAAATTTAGTCTGCTTTTGAAAAAGTAAAAACCTCATTAACATGTATATTACAAGAATTCTTTATAGAGTTTATATTATTCAGGTATTTTTATGTTACATAATGAAAGTTTATTTTCATACAATGCAATGTTCTGAAATTCACTGACAAAAACTGCAAAAACTTTAACGGTTCATATATTTCAGAAATAGGCTTAAAAATGCATAAACACTATTAAGTGGAGTTTATCAAACTGTGGCATACTGTATACATTTTTATTTTATGCCTACCAATGAAATATAGGGAAATATCAGTGAGATAAAAGTGATAATACACTGTTTTGAATCAGTTAATTACCATTTTGATAATACATGTTTGTGCCCGAACTATTGAATATTGAGTATTAATCCGCTTTTATAATTAAAGTATGTATGGCAAAATTCAATAAATATTGATAAACTGTGTAGACAAAAATAAATATTATTTGATGAAAGTGTATTCAGTTTATTTCAGCAGAAGTAAAGTTATCATATGTATTGGAGATTGTCTGCACTTTTTTTTGTGCGGAGTAACCAAAGTACGCATTAACTGATTTGGGGCTCACCATGGGGAATTTATTGAAGGCCCTGATTAAAAATGTCATAAAAAACCCATTTTTGACGTGTTGGTATAAAATAAAAAGAAAATTTGTTTGTTTTTTAGTGGAAGATGGGAATTTATTTCATCTCGTGAACACCATATGTTGATATTTTCACTCGTGGCTGCGCCACTCGTGAAAATATCACATATGGTGTTCACTCGATGAAATAAATTCTCATCTTCCACAAAAACAAACAAATATCCTCTATATATTACAATGAAAATTACCCTGGTAATGAGTTTTATCACTTTACTATTCATATTTTGTTATACATGTACAAGCCAATAATCACTGGTTTTATGATAATGGTTATCCAAAGCCTGTTAATATAAATAAAGAAAGATTTTTTTAATCTAACTTCAAATTCTTTACAGAAACTTCCAACAGGAATTGCGCATAAGCTAGTTTTAAAGAACTTGTTTCAATACAATTATGCATTTTTGCTTTTACTATAAATGTAAGGCTGTTAGTGGGAAAGGGAATTGTCAGGCTGTACAGGGATTAGGGTATGTGATCCCTGACCCTTTTTAAGCCTATAACCAGGCAAATACAATGTAAATAGAGTAACTGCTTTCATACATGCTAACAAAAATCCTTCTACATCATATAACTGGTTACTTTGACCATTACAATTCACAAGTTCCATCTCTTTCAGTATAAGCTACAAAGGTGAGCCATTATACAAAAATCCACTTACATTCTTTCTTGGACAACCACCATATTTTAATGAAGAAAATATACAAACGTACAATCGACCTGATTTCTTGAGAGAAAAAAAGTACATTATACAATGAATGTGTTTTTGAATAAACATACTTTTCCAGATGTTCTCAAAAATAAATATACTATCCACAGTTATAAATAAAGCTGAAATCAGGGCAATTATTCAAGATGGAATGTAATAAAGCAACCTTGAGAACTGTAATTAAGATTTTAGAATGATGGCGTAACCCAGTTTTGCCAGAAAGGTTTAATCACTGCACAGCTACAGAAAGAGAATTCCCTGATGTATTAACTAGAGAATTAATTCTCTCAAAATATCCCCATTAATCCTACATTAATTAGAAAAAGCTACTTTTCTTTCAGAAGAGTATTAATTTGATGATGCTCAGTGATAATAGTAGCATGCTAGCTCACGGATACATGTATGCCTGAGAGATCCTCTTCAAAGAATAGCAAATTCAATATATTCTGCACATATACACATACATTTTACACTCAGGATCTGAGTACCAACATAAGTATCAAAGGGGGTAATTAATTAATAACGTCTCTCTGGTGATTGTAATGTCTCTCAGATGACTGTAATGTCATTTCTGATAATAGAAGCATATAAGAGTGGGTGGGGAGCTGCAACAACTAAACTTGCTGTTGAGTTCTCTCTGAAGGAATATCACTGTGACAACACAGTTTCACAGGAATTTAATCACTTCTTTCATATGTCTGAAACATATACATGTATTCCCAATGTTTCTAAAGTATCCTCTAAAAACCATATTCTGTGTAAAGGTCATGATAAATCTGACCTTGACCAATGTCCTAAATCACTTCCCATCATTCCCTAGGAAACAGTGTTTTTTGTACTGGCATACTGTTTAACTCCTCATTCCCATACAACTTTCCTTTTTTTTTTTTCTGCTAAAAACTAATCATTTTTCCCAATTCTACATCAGCATGTTACATGAGTCATTTTTAGCTTAAATTCACATACATTATCTTAAAGCATCTTGACAAAGTCACCATTTTTCGCTTGAACTGAAACCATTCCCACTGAGATTACGAAGTCCTTTAAAAGTGCCTTACCTGTCCACCAAATTGGTTACAGGGAAATAGCAACAGACGAAGACCCTTCGACTCAGCGTATTTGGCGTGCAGTTTTGCTAGCTGAGTGTAGTTCTTCGTCGTCATACCTCACTTAGACGCTACATTCACGATTAAACATATGTGACCCCTGAAACAGAAGAAGGAACAATACATAATGTATCATATTCAGAATGTAATTTAAAAAAAAGATATCTTCCTCATTTTACTTTCAAACAGTTGTAATATGAGATTAATTATGAACACGATATCAAGAATAAGTAACTAAAATGAACTCAAGACTGTCTTACATCTTTCATTTGTGAGATCTTATTTCCAAGTGAATCTATGAAACAAGGTCCCTAAATGGCAACACTTGAATTAATATACTTTTTTCACAGATTTCCGTTTAATAATTTCCAGTAATCAAAACATGACTTAGCAAGGCAGTTTTAGTTTTAAAGATAATCACAGATCAAAGAAAACTTCCCTTTTTTTATATGCCCATTTGAAATAATGGGTCATATTAAATATATGGGAACAGCCCATGGCAAGCAAGCTGGTGGGCTGGTGGTGTCCAGTTTTGTCTTGAGAATAGTTTCTACAATGCATGGTGGGATTTTAGTATTACTTAATAAAACTGTTCAACATCATAAGACGTAGTGTTGTGCACATGAACCAGGTCTGTAAGTCAAAGGTCAAGGTCACACTTAGAGATCAGATGAAAATGCTTGTCTGGAGCAAAACTTCTACATTCTTTGAGGGATTTTATTATAACTTTGCACAAATGTTCACTATTGTGAGGCGGAGTGTTGCATTCAAAATTCAGGTCCTTGTTCCTAAGGTCAAGGTCACACATAAAAGTCAAAGGTCCAATAAAAATATGAAAATGTATGTACAGACTATACAGTCATCATGAATTAAGTGATTCTGTCACATATGTTCACAATCATGAGAGTGAGCAGTACATGCATAATCGTGTTCCATATATGCACGCTCAAGTTCATCAGAGATGATGAAATGTCCAGATTTTGTCCGAAGCCTATCTGCTTCATCCATGTAGGGATTTTAGTATTGCTTGATACAAATGTTCAACATCATGAGACATAGTGTTGCGTGCATGAACTTGGTTTCTATGGTAAAGGTCAAGGTCACATTAAGAGGTCAGTTGGAAATGCTTGTCCAGAGCAAAACTGCTACAAGCATTGAGGGATTTTAATATAACTTGGCACAAATGTTCATCATTGTGGGACTGCCTGTTGCACAAAAAATTTAGGTCCTGTGGCAAAGGTCAAGGTCACACATTGAGGTCAAAAGTCAGATCAAAGTATGAAAATAAGGGTATGGACCATTCAGTCATCATGAATTAAGGGATTCTGTCACAAATGTTTACCATTAAGAGACTGAGTGTCACATGCATAATCCAATGTCCAGATGACACAAATTTACTGGTACTAAAATTTCATTATACTGTTAGTGTATATATATTTGATCAAACATTTCACACATTCATCAAAAGTGCATGAAATAATTACTTCAGCAAATATATGTACACTGTACTTGTTCTTAAATTACAACCTTCTGGTTTTAAATAATTTTAGAGTTACATTCTTTGGTTGCACAGTTACACTTACATCTCAGTACTGAAGCTTAATATATGCCAGTCTGAAACAAGAATGAATGTCCACAGGCTTTGAGGAATTGCAATTTAGATTTGCACAAATATTCATTATTATCAGACAAAGTGCCATGTGCAAAATTCAAGCCCCTGTATAATTTCATGTACTTCAGACCTGGTATAAATTCATGCTTACAATTTTGTCCAAATGTTTATTTTCATTGCAATTTTACCAAAAAATATCTTCCTAGCATGTGATTAGATTACTGAAGTACATTATGTTAATACATGAAAACTGCCAGCCACTGTAAGGAATGACAGTTGCAGATGGCTATATACAGAGACATTCCTTGACTAAAGTAAGGAAGCAACCATTGGTCAATTTATTTTAATTCAGATACAATTAACTAGGACAAAAAAATACCTATCAGAAACAGTAGGACAACGCCCCTATACATTATACACAGTGAAGTTAGAGCTGAGGTTGAACATGGAGCTACCAAACCAATGATACAGTCAGTTAGTCATTCACTAAGTCCCCAACTTATAACATAACCCTTTAACTATCTTTTTGTTTCAATGCAAAAATAACCAGTCTAATTCTATTTGTCTTTTTGGGAAATTAAATTAATATGCTATGTTAAAATCAATATTAAGTGACTCATATTTAATAGACTTCAAGGAAAAGTGCATATGATTTATTCCTCACTGTATCAAGTATAATATTATATTTTCCTGTCATTAGCAAACACTAAACAGTTTTTTGCAAGCATGCAAAACATCTATGGATGGTGTTATTGATAATCAATTTAATTACAATCTTTGCATAACTACAGTAACTATTATATAATACAAGAAAAAGTTACAACAGTTTTGCACTGTCAGAGATATAATGAAGATTCCAAAGGAACTAAGAAGCAATGTGACAACTCAGAATTAATCAATCACGCAAGTGGGTGGATAAACAGCCGAGTACTGCTTGAAAAATGTATCATTTACAGTGTCACACATTTTATAAAGTGGTTGTGAACATAGGTTGGGTAGAAGTAATTTAACAGTACATTTTAAGTCTAATGATATAAGAAATGTTTGTAAAACATACATGCCCCCCAGCAGCACCTAATTGCTTGTGGTTGGGCCAAAGTGTTCTCTAGTTATTGATCAAAAACTGTTTTTTAGATCAAGGTCCCTGTGGCCTTGACCTTTGACCTAATGGCCTCAAAATCAATAGGGGTCATCTACTGGTGATGACCAACCAGCACACCAAGTTTGGTGAACCTAGGTCAAAGCATTCTCTAGTTATATATTGGAAACCGTTTTTAGGATGAAAGTCTCTGTGAGCTTGATCTTTGACCAAATGACCTCAAAATCAATAGGGGTCATCTACTGGTGATGACCAACCAGCACACCAAGTTTGGTGAACCTAGGTCAAAGCGTTCTCTAGTTATTGATCGGAAACCGTTTTTAGGATGAAGGTCCCTGTCAGCTTGACCTTTGACCTAATGACCTCAAAATCGTTAGAGGTCATCTACTGGTAATGACCAACCAGCATACCAAGTTTGGTGTACCTGATCAAAGTGTTCTCTAGTTATTGATCGGAAACCGTTTTTAGGATGAAGGTCCCTGTCAGCTTGACCTTTGACCTAATGACCTCAAAATCGTTAGAGGTCATCTACTGGTAATGACCAACCAGCATACCAAGTTTGGTGAACCTAGGTCAAAGAGTTCTTTAGTTATTGATCGGAAACGAAGTGTCTACCGACCGACCGACCGACATTTGCAAAAAAACAAAAGTGACTGGGCATTTCTAAATAGTATGTCATATTTGCAGCCAAAACTTACAATGAGGTTTAATTTAATTCTAACTGCAATTTGACAATAGCATGTATATGCCCCAATGCCCACATACAAGTAATTGAAAATATACTTAGCATGTACATGTGCCCCCATGCCCACATGGAAGTATTCTAAAATCAGGTAAACTAACAAAGGAAAAACTGATTATCATTGTTTCTGATCAGTACCCATACATGTAGAAAAACATACAGTCATTCCTTACTTCACTTGATTTCCTGGATGATTCTAAGTTGGAACCTTGTCCTCATTTTTCCATAATAATATCTAAATGTAGAAGTAGTTAGAATGGCTTGAAGTATAAACACTCAAATTATTATACATCTATCTGAGTTTATTTATTGTCGTAACTGTTTGCCCATTTGACAGATGCCCCTTGCAGAGGCTAGTTATTTTAGGACATAGGAGATAGTGCAAGATACAGAAAGAATCCCTTTCCAGAGACACCCCTGGTTCTTTACCATGCTCAGTGTATACCACTGATACATGGGACTTCAGTTTAGTTTGACATCTCATCTGAATGACAATTAGTAATCATACTGTAATGTTAGTGGAGGAGTGGCCACCCCTTAATCCAGCATGTTACAACTGCACCACTGATCTGCTCCTTCAAATTATTATGTGACTCATGGGGTTTATATAGCCCCAATGTGTTTAATTACACCTCTCATTTTACTTATCAATTTTTAGATCAGGTGTGAAGTTGTATTAAAGGTTGTTCTAATTGTCAAATAGAATATACAATCTCTTAAAATCATTTTGGACGCAACTGATTTCAAACTGAAAAACAACGACAAAGCAATTTAAATTACCATCACCTCTAAGAAGTACGGCAGATAGCCAACATGGAAACAAATCAACTGTGTTTTATTCTGTATTCAAGTACTCACCCCTATCAGTAAGAATGGCTGTTTGAATTAAATAAAATTTACCTTGTTTTTTCCTCAACAATTAGCAAAACTTACCTGTATTTTTCTAGACATACATCATTACCATCAATATCTTTGGCATTAAACTGGTATATGCTTGTAGCAGATTTCCAGTCCTGGGACGTTGCCTGAAACAGAATATACACTTTTATATAATTTTTCTATACAATTAAAGGTTTAGACCCATGGTTACTGAAGTAGCACTTTAAGGTGCATATCTTATATGATTCTGTAATTTTTGTAAAGTAGTTTCAGTACAGATGAAGACCCTGATAATCATTTATGATCTATCAAACTAATGAATGATCTCCCTTTAATTGGCTAAATTTCATTCACATACATCATGAAATGATTATTCTTTGAAAATTTACTGAAAGACTAACATTGCAGACTATGATTAGACAGTGTAGACCTGAATGCATACTAACCATTGTATGCACAGGTTATAAAAGTAAGAACAGTTGCTTTTAGCAATGTCATTGCTACAATGATAAACAACAAGTAAATGGATAAAAAATTACGCCGCTTGTAAACGAATCATTAAAGTCTAAATTAATGCATGGGAAAGCCTGTGTTTAGGAATACTAATGAATTAATATCACAAACTCTGTCAGCATAGAACAGATAATTACAGATTACGTAATAGCCTGTGGTGCTTTTCACTGTCACATTCTCCGGCTTTAGCAAGAGCAAACATACAGAAAAACCTTATCAAAGTTTACCTTTCTTAAATGTAAGAGCTAAATACTATGATATATCATTCATCAAAAATAAAAATCAAAAGATGCAAAGTGCAGAAAACATTTACACTAGTGAACCAAGGTTAGTTCCAACTTCAGTATAATGGGCAAAAGTAAGTGTAAAATTATAAATATTTAACCACATTCCCAATATTTCTTTGATGAAATTATTAAAATATGCATGGTTTTAGCTTCTGAAACTTTATATGCCTCTATCAAACATTTTCAACTTTTCTAGATGTTGCTTTAAAGTTATGAGTAAACCATTTTCTTTCTAATGATGTAAATGTGAATGATTAATAGTACAACCATTGTTATTAGATGTTGTACCATTTTTGGGTCGAGAGTGCGCAAGAGTCATAACCATTTCAAAAAGCAAACATTTAAACATGGGTGTAGGAGGAGTTGCTGCACAAGATTTACTATATAATATATGGCATGTATGAAAAACCAACAAAGGGCAATAATCCAGTGAAAACTGATCTGAGAAAAAAAAAATCTTTACTTCCTGCACAACTACGCATCATGGTCTATTATATGTGCAAGTTTGGTTTCAATCCACCCATGGGTGTAGGAGTTGTGCACACAAGATATACTATATATGGCATGTATGATAAAACCAACTAAGGGCAATAATCCAGTGAATACTGATCCGAGAAAAAAATTCTTTATTTCCTGCACTACAAACTATCATGGTTTATCATGTGTGTGAGTTTGGTTCCAATCCATCCATGAGTGTAGGAGGAGTAAACCTGTTGCACACACACAAGAAACATGTTCGTATGGACGGACATATGTGCTTTCCCATATTAATAAGCTTTTCCCTATATAAATTTATGCAAAACCAAGTGACACCTGGGGTGGGGCTTATTTTACCCCTGGGACATAAAATTTATAATCTTGGTACAGGTCTTGATTGTGATCAGGTATTCCAAGTTTCAAAAGAATATCTTTGACACTTTTTGAGGAATGGGCCTAAACAAAAAAGGTTAACCAAGAATATTCCAAGTTGAAAAGGGGGCATAACTTTGCAAAAATAAATTTGAGAGTTATTTGCCCTTTAGTGTCACATTTTGATAGTGAACAAGAATTCAAAATTTGAAGTAAATAGCTTTGACAGTTTCTGATGAATGGACCTTGACAGAAGGTTAAACAATGCCAATGTCAACAAGACAAAAGCTCCACCTTTTTTCTTCGAAAAGTGGAGCTAATATGAGCAGTTTTCTGATAGACTAAATAATTCTACATGAAAAAGTAAAACACCTAAGCTAATTTTCTGAATGATCAATAACTGTAAATGTCAAAGGCAATTCAATGAATGGGTCTTTATCTTTTCTGAATGCAACAAATTAAATCAACTGTGATTTAGCTTCTGTTCATCCAAACTTCAACCCATATTATTATTACACTGATAACATATTTATAGCCTATAATATAGGAACATTATAAAGGACTTGATATTTCTTAATGACAAATGTTCTATCAAATTAAACTTGAATCTCAACTGACACTGAATAAAATGTTTTGCCAAAAAAGATTTTGATTTATGTTAGTAAATATAAAAAATAAAATTACTCCTAAGCTAGACACCTAACTGGTTTGAATTCTGTATTTAAAAAAATAATATAATGTACAGTATTTAGTAACGTTTATTTTTAAGTACGATTTGATATTCAGAAAATAACAGCCAAGATAGCTGTGCTCAGATGCACTTGTTAAAAAATATCAATTCATTAAAACAATGGCTTTTTAGGTTCAAATTTTAAATGTAAAACAGATACAACTTACCATGTTCGCTGATGAACAAGAAACTCCCATGTATCTAGTAAGCCTAGTTGTTATCACGCGCAGGGTCAGCATAAAGTAAACAAATATCGGTTAACAGGGACAATCTCAAAGTTATTTTTGATCTATCAGAGAATTCTCACTTTACCTAGTGACAAAACCGCTCATTCGTCTGTATCTTTTTAAGCAGATTAAAAAAGGGAGATTCGGGAAATCGGGTTTCCGTTTACATGGGTAGTAAGATTATTTTTACAGTAATGACTTTTCCACGGAAACGGCAAAATAGTAGAGAAAATTATTTCTAAATCTGCAAGAGATCGAGACGTAGGCTAAGCCCCTGACTATCAAGGAGGGTACGTATAACACAGCCTGCATATGTAATTGATAAAAAGAAGATTTCTTAATTTATTAACATAACAAAAAAATTTGGAAAGAATTTGAGAAAAAGATTTAACATAGATCTAGTTAAAAACACAGCAAATGACAGATAACTGTTATCAAATAGATTGAAAATAGACAAATCTGTCAAACCTAAAATTCTGAACTTCAGTTCCTTTCGCTTTTGGAATATATCTATCACTTAAAATTTGTTGTAATTATGCCTTTAAAGAGTTTGTTTACCCAGAAGTTTTTCTATCAGCCTTACAGAAGGTGGTTTATGTTTGGCAGATATCTGGCCGCGTACGTGGTAGTTGCCCATAATTATATGAAACATGTTTTTCACGCGTTGCAGGCCTAAGCAATAAGTTCATCATCAATTTATCACCATCGCAATAGCTGTCGTCTGCTTCTCACCATCAAGCAGTTCTAAAGTTGTTTTTATAAACTTACATTTACATCCTGATGCAGTCAAGTTTTATATGCTCTATTTTATCATCATCCAGCAATTTAAGCTAACAGCAATTCTTAGTTTTTACTAGACATCCGTCACTGTAAGTAGGATGTCATTGTAACTTGACAAATTGGGACCACAATTAAACTATAAAACTCTGTTCCAACGCAGTTAAGAAAAGGAACTTGCGCCAACGCAAAGCCATTTCCATGAAAGTGGTAATCTGATGTGACGGCTGCATTTCAAATCTTATATTCAATAAAAAAGGCTATGATAAGAGAAGTCAATGGAATTTTTATGTGTAGAAGAGAGTTTTAAAAGTTTAAAGTTTTAAAATGTAGGGATAGAACATATTGGACTTCTTATTTGAATCTTATACAGACGACAAAAGTACAACCCAAGCTCTCGGAAGCAGTTACCAAGGGAAGTAACCATCAGCTGGTAGTAATATCTTCTGCAATCAAAATTAAGTAATTTGGATTTAATTTTCAAAATCGCTTCGTGAGTCACTTACATCTTACAGTAAAAATGATATTCATTACCATTGAATCACTAGCTCCCATACGTCTGTGTTTTGTTCGATGATAAGGCAAAATCCTAAAGATATCTATATGTGTATACTAGCCAAAATATTGCACATAACAAACTCTATGATCACATCTTATTAATAACAACTTCCGCCGAAATGAGACGTTCTCATTTTGACAATTTTCATTTATACTTAAGTAAACTATGTTGCAAAGTATTCCGGTCATATACTTCTCACATTGTACTTAGGGTAAATATTTTCCTACCTTAGGCAATAGTACAACAATATTAGATTACATTTGTGATAATTTTACTGCGACCCGTAGAAGGCAATTACCCGTAAATCCACCGTGTCTCATGTTTCACTGTATACAGATCTCATATGTTTTCAAATACGTTATTAGTTATGATTGTACCTTGTATTTTTCTGTTCCGTGTATGTTAAAGATAAACAACGCTAAAAGCGAGCCCAAACGTTTCATTTCCAAAGATCCCGGGCCTAGCTACTGTTAGGCCCGGTAGACCCGAGTCTTCTCTTTATTTCCATCATCAAAAAGTATGAAGCACACAAATCTACAATAAAAGTTAAACATAAATGTGCAGAGGTGACGAGAAGTTTACTCGTCGTTGAAATTTTAAGCTTAATATATGTCAAAGAGCGCCACTTAAACATTTAGAATATAAAAACATTTCCGGAAAAGCATGCCTCGTTATAAAGACTCCAAGACTTCCATATAAGCCATGCTACACATCTGAAGACAGCTTATGTTCTTGCACCGACTTCAGTTATAGAGCTTTCAACCTATCTCCGTTGAATGTTATATTATAAATATCACAGTATTAGCTTAGCAAGTGTAAAACAAACTTTTGCGTCCTAAAATTATTATCAAATACTATCATGAACATTTTTGATAATCATTAAAAAATGAAAAGAGAACAACAAGCAATGCTTTCTTTCTTCGACTGGTACCAGTTCATTAACGGATTTGTTTTAACGATTTATCGAGATAGAAAAACAATAGAAAGTTACAAAAATAGCTAACATATATTAAATAGAAGCGGTTGTTCTTTCAACATAAAAAAAAAAAAAAAAAAAAAAAAAAAAAAAAAAAAAAAAAAAACATCAAGATATGAGATAGACCGAAACGGTAATTGTTTCATCATAAAGTTTCATTTTGTACCTATTAATTTTCTTTCGGGGGCTGGTTGTATCTTCTACGTTTTACATTGGCGGATCAACATGAGGATGTTGCATGACCTTCACCTACCTTTCAGTGTTGATTTGAGGTGATCTATATAATTCGCAATAATATCTTTCAGAGGAAGTTACGACAGAGGAAAATACACAATACAGGAACGACAAAGAGACATAACTCTTCTGATATTTTCTGTACGGAAAATTGCCAGTATTATATTCCTATATGTACAATTAGAGCGGGGTTAGTGTTATCCAGTATTATGTAATTCTATGTTTTGATTGGCTGTTAGAAGATCCGATTATTGCCGAAGGATTGCGTATTTTTACGATGTACCACCTGTTGAATCAATTTGCGAAGTTGTGTTATTCCGGAAATCTTCGGACAGAATCACGGACAGAATCACGTGACTGTCTGGTAATATTGAATGTTATTGTTTTGAAATCTATTAATAGTAACAAGTAACTGGTAAGAGATACAGGTAACTTTTTGAAGGCTGGCAAAAATATGGCGGTTGATAAAAATGCAAAACATATAATTTTGTAATTACAGTTACAAAGTCATTTTTCATCGAACAATTCAATATTTTAAATCATTTGAAAGGTCTGTAATTTCATATTTTACATATATAAAAATATTTTTCGAAACTGTTCACTTTCTTTTTTGTAAATGGTTAAAATTTAATGCATCTAAGGTGCTAGAAAAATGTTGAAAAAATGCTGAAACGACAGGTATAAATTAGTTTAGTTTTCTTTTTTAATAGCAAAAATTCAAAATCTGCTTATATTTTCAAAATATGAATTTAAAGAGTCTTCAAATGATGCAAAATGAAACAATGTTTTTGTTTAATGTTTTCAAATAATAAAATTCGGCTCACAAAGAAAAAAAAACATCTTAAGTTAAAAATTCAGTCTGGTTCCTGGTGGTACTTTGCTTCGACAGTGACTGTTCCTCACCTGGTCTTTAATATGTTGAATTATATCAAAGTAATCAAAGCATGGTCATACTTTATTATCATAAGTGATATTACAAGTATATTTGTTATTCTATTCAAGCATGTTTGTTATTCTGTTCAAGCATGTTATTCCATGAAATTCATGTTATTTTGTTATTTAACAAAACAAACACTGTTTCAGTATCATAATTATCACCATTAACATCAAGAGATATATGGAAATAAAAGGTTGAACAAATATGTTGATTTTGTTCTTCACAAATTGGGCATTACCTTAGTTATAATTTGTCTGAACAGACAGGTCTTCAATTTAAAAATATAAACTAAATTTCTTTTTATTAGCATCTGCAAACAAATTAGAGTGCCATAGCTTAAAGTTCCTTAAAAATACAGTAAAAACCGTACACTCAAATGGACTTATGTCCATTTGAATTTTCCTTGTTTAAATTCACCTTTACTCTAATCAAGGTATAAAGTGGACTTGCCCATCTTTTACTTTTGCACTATACCATTTATATAGGTAGTTACTTAAATATTAACGACAGAATAACGAACAGTGCAGACCATGACCAGACTGCGTGGATTTGCAGACTGGTCATGGTCTGGTGTAAAAGGCTAAAGCAGTCAGCGCCAGAGGTGTTCACGTTAAGGATGAATTCGTGAGTTGGCTTAAAATAACACTATTCCCTGTTTTGGAAGGGTAGTTCTTCACATTTTGCCTTATCTAAATAGTAGCATCAAGTTATCTTTACATACCTGTTTAATCGTGTAAAAATGTTTGGTCAATTATTATTGGAATCAATCCGTCAAAGAGGGGGACTTTTATTTCTAACTTTTGACAGGCTTGTGTGATTGTTCATTGATGTTAATGATGTTCATTGATGGTGTGATGGGTTTCCTATGAGGACTGGCTTTGTGTTGAGGCAAGTTAAACTAATCAAACCAGCCTCTTCAAAAAGACGTTGTAAAAACTACAAAATGACCATGATCTGAACTCATGTTGAACTTCATAAGTTTATAACTATATCTGTGATGTTACAAGTGGCGTGTTTAAAAAAGAAAGAAACTTATAATAAGGTGTTACATGTTGTAAGTAGTATTTTTTATACGAACAACCAATTATTGCGATTTCTTAGGGAAAAGTACCCTCTAAGTTGACATGACCCCTCTGACAAATAATACTAGTAAACAACAACCAGACACACACCTTGGGTAACTGTTGCGATCACCTCTCGAATGAAGTAACACGCCATTGTAAATGACTTTCGGAACACAACATGATGAACTCAACCAAAAACAACTCCATTAGAAGTGGAAGAAGTAAAGTGCATTTTGTGTTCAGCAGCTTTAAAAAAACTCATATAAGCATAGAGTCATGAGAGTGGGGCCATTTTTCATGTTCCCAAACTTTTTTTAAAACGTTGCTACAACACCGTAGGAGCTATTTTAAGCGTATTCTTCTTCCATCGAACGAAATGTGAAAAGATTAAATTTTGTACATATTAATCCGCTAAATACATACGAGGGTTTGTGTGGCGTAACCGTCATGATCGAGGTTTTCCGATTGAGGAACTTGATAGTTCTGCTCTAACCATATTCTTAGAGTTTTTTGCGGTTTATTGTTCTATCTATGGAGGTACAAGCAAGCAACGGAAGTCTGAGTCCACGTTATAAACAGTTACATGTATGCTGTGCTGGTTGGGTTGTCTGGGACTACTGTTGCAGTTGTCTCTTCCGCCGAGCGCCTGTATCGTCTGCAACATAGAGATATGTTTCTAGCAAAGTCAACATTCATAAAGCCATATAAAACTGGGTTCACACATGGATTGAGAAAAGCTATCATCAGTGCCAAAATCATGCCATGCGATGGCAGTTCATGTCTAGAGTCTTCGATGTCAGCACGAATCATTATGAACACCACAACGAGCGGCAACCACATTATGATAAAAAGCACGACCAACAAAACAAGACTTTTAACAAGTCTTAGGTCTCTTTTCTTCCTCGTTTTATTACCTCTTTCCCGAAATGATACTTGAGTTGCTATTGCGTTTATAGCTCTTTTTGAAGACCAAAACTTCTTGAAAATTTTGAAATAATTATGTGCGATAATTGTAACCGGAAGTCCGTACCCAAATATTAGTAACAAGGATGTAAACAGAATTGAATAGTTAACATTTCCACTAGGCCATGTAAGTGTGCAAAATCTTATTTTCTCCTGTTCCAAATCTATTTCTTGCACATGGAAGAAAAACGCTGTAGGTAGAAAACAGCATGCACTGATAAGCCAGATACCACCGCATATAACTGCAACATGAACTGGTCCCAGGCGCCTCAGCGCAGATGGATTTACATTAATGCAGATATATCTTTCGATGCTTATAGCAACCATTGTCCAAATCATACTGACTGAGCAGACGAACATCCCATAATTCACCAAATGGCACATTCCGCTACCAAGATCCCATGAGCCGGTAACTCTTACTGAGGCAATAAGTGGGGCAGACGATATAAACAGGATGTCTCCAAATGCAAGGTTGCAAACAAAATAATTGGTTACAGTTCTCGACTTCTTATACTTGCACATGAATCCAAGAATAAAACTATTTCCCAAGATGGCTAAAATGAATAGCAAAACTAGAACAAAGGCTTCGATATAAGAGGCGCCTTGCCAGGGTCTGTTGAACTCACTGAAGTACGTGAAGTAGACAGTTTTGTCGTCTGCGCCATAAAAGAAAGAATGGTTCAGCTGACTACTGCCCGATGCCATTGTTTTCTTTTCACGAAATTACTTCTCAGGTCCTGCAACGAAAGTATGATACACAAATATGTATGTCTTTCTAGGAGTTACATCTGTCAAAAAAGTAACTTTGTTTTATACTTTAATTTCTATGTGTTCCAACGCAGTAGTAAAAATGTCTTCTTCAGTTTTACAAACTATGTGCCACAAACCCTAATGAAATACAATGATAATATTTTTTTTAAAGTCATTATGAATTTAAAAAAATTATCAATACCTTTATATTTCACTGATGCCCTTCAGGTCGCCTCGCAAAGAACGTACGCACTCCATCGACAGCAGCTTTGATTAAAATATAAAAGTTTTCGTCGTAAGCAATCACTTTCTTTTGAATTTTGTTATTGTTAATCAAGAACTTCTTTCAAGAAAGAAGAAGAAATGCAAGTTTGGAATGTTCTAAATTTTTGCCGCTTATGGTTGTTGGTCCTGTAACACAATGTATTGGCAACGAATGTCAACATTTAAGAGTCAGATTAATAGATTCATAATCATGATAAAAATGTGTGTGCTCATATTGGAAGTGAGGTTATACTTCCAGAAAGTAAACAATTTTTCTCCTGAAATATTTCAATATGAGCAAACATTAACCTTATGAAGTAATCTAACGGCCAACATATTTGCCAGTCTGTGTCAAAGATTAGTGTACGATGTTTCTGTTGAGTAGTATTTTAACTGGATACAGAGACGGCAACTTTTTATCTTTAATATCTTTAAAAGTTTATCTTTAAAAGTTTATCTTTAAAGTTTAAAGTAAAACTTTAATATTTAAAGTAAAACTACTATTATATCGATTGTCTTCATTTTCTTCATGTCGGTCAAACTTACAGGACTATCTTTCTTTTTTATTTAATGATTATAAGACGTCACAATCTGCAATGTGTTTGTTATTTGTGCTCAAACAGTATACTGTGGTGTCTGGCTTTATCATCGCTTTTGCCTTGATTGAGGCAAACCGGACAGAAAAAAATCCAAACTTATTCTTTGAATGATAAAAAAATTCTGTCTCCCATATCCACAAATAAAATCAGTGCCTTTTATTTTCAGATTTTTTTTTAAATCTCCTTTTTTCTGAATCTCTGAGGGTTGCTATCTGTTGTCAGTTCTTGGCTTCAAAATGATGCAGTCAAGAGAAGATAATCTTAAAATACTTTGGTGTAATTATAATATTCATCTTCATTGGTGTCATTAATAAAGTTGATCAAGCAGTAAACGTGTCAATTAATAATCAACTAACGTGCATACTCGGCAGTAATGATGCAGCAAATGGTCTGTCTACTATTCAAGTGTACCACGTTATTTTTCTATCTTAACAGAACAGTTGCTTATATGAAAAATATACACTGTATATAATTACGCTGACAAAAATACATTGTCTCTTTGAACAGTTGATTCAGATCCTGCAAAATGAAATCAAAAGTATATTTGACCGGTTCTCTTTTTATGGCATGAAGGCAAATCCCGACAAATTTCAGCGGCCTTTGCACATGGTGAAAAACCAATGTAAATGGATAATTTTTGCTCAGTGATTGAGACAATTTCCAGTATTCTACAGATACAGTGTTACGGTCTAGCGCACACCTTCCTCCTGGACTGAGTTGTAAAACTGGTATAAAAAATAAAAAAATCTTTCAAGATTTCTCTCTGATCTTTTGATCTAAAAATACACAACACTACTAGTCATCATAAATGATGACTCTTGATAGTTTACACCTTCCTATAATTGTATAAATACACCAGATCAGTGGTCCAGTGGTAACACGCTGGATTGGTAACCACCCAATCGATACCCCGCTCCTCCACTAACGTTACTATAATTGTCTTTCGGATGAGACGTTAAACCGAGGTCTCATGTATCACTGCTGTACACTGAGCATGCAAAAGAACCAGGGTTGTCTCTGGAACATTCTGTATCTTGCACTATCCCCACAACATAAAATAACTGATCGCTGCAGGGGTCGTCGGTCATATGGGCAACTGGTACAGACGATAAATAAACTAAAATACATCACATGCGTCAGGGAATCGATTGTTTAGAGTGTTGGCGTGTCACGCGAGAGATCGGAGTTCGAATCTCGCTCTGGATTGTGTATTCTAAGATGCATTGCAATCTTTCTGTCACGCACTTTAATGTTCGTAAGAACAGATGTACATCATGTTTGACATAGTCGGTTAATAAAACTCCAATTTGGCTTATGTTGTATTGTTTGTGCTCTTGCTGACTTTAAATAAACCTTACTTAAAGAATATAAAACTCGTCGTCAAAACTCATTTATTTTGGATAAAAATGATCAACTAATTTGGAGTCTCTGCAAAAAACAGTGGCGGATTAGGGAAGGTAATAGTTATACCCCCAAAACGAAGTTTGGGGGGTATATGGGAGTCACCCGGTGGTTGGTCGGTCGGTCGGTTGGTCGGTCGGGCGGTCGGGCGGGGTGTACCTTGTCCGGAGCATAACTTGTAAACTACTGGTTGGAATCTATGCAACTTCATACAATGGTTAAGCACAATGAGAGGAAGTGCAGTGTCCAAGAATCATAACTCCATCTTCACTATTTTCAGAGTTATTGCCCTTTATTGGTTTTCCTTGTCCGGGGCATAACTTAAAAACTACTGGTTGGAATTCAATGCAACTTCATACAATGGTCAAGCACAATAAGAGGAAGTGCAATGTTTAAGAATCATAACTCCATCTTCACTAGTTTCAGAGTTATTGCCCTTTATTGGTTTCCTTGCCCATACATAACTTGAAAACTACTGGTTCGAATTCATTGCAACTTCATACAGTGGTGAAGCACAATGAGAGAAAGTGCAGTGTCGAAGAATCATAACTCTATGTTCTCTATTTGCATAGTTATTGCCCTTTATTGGTTTTCCCTTGTATGGAGCAAAACTTGAAAACTACAGGTTGGAATCTATGCAACTTCACACAAAGGTCAACCACAATGAGAGGAAGTGCAGTGTCCAAGAATCGTAACTCCATCTTCACAATTTTTAAAGTTATTGCCCTAAATTGGTTTTCCTTGTCCGGAGCATAACTTGAAAACTACTGGTTGGAATTCAATGCAACTTCAAACAATGGTCAAGCACAATAAAAGAAAATGCAGTGTCTAAGAAACATAACTCCATCTTCATTATTTTGAGAGTTATTGCCCTTTGTTGGTTTTCCTTTGTATGGAGCAAAATTTGAAAACTACTGGTTTGAATTCAATGCAACATCATACAATGGTCAAACATAATGAGAGGAAGTGCAGTGTTTAAGAATCATAACTCCAAATTCTCTATTTGCAGAGTTATGGCCCTTTATTGGTTTTCTATAGTTGGAGCATAGCTTGAAAACTACTTGTTGGAATTCATTGCAACTTCATACAATGGTCAAGCACAATGAGAGAAAGCGCAGTGTTCAAGAACCATAACCTCATCTTCACTATTTGCAGAGTTATTGCCCTTTGATGGTTTTCCTGTGTATGGAGGATAACTTGAAAACTACTGGTTGGAATTCAGTGCAACTTCATACAATTGTCAAGCACAATGAGAGGTAGTTCAGTGTCCAAGAACCATAACTCCATCTTCTCTCTTTGCAGAGTTACTACCCTTAGTTTATTTTCTTTATTTGGAGCATAACTTGAAAACTACTGGTTGGAATTCAATGCTACTTCATACAGTGATCAAGCACAATGAGAGAAAGTGCATTGTATAAGAGCTATAACTCCATCTTCACTATTTGCAGAGTTACTGCCCTTCCTTGGATTTCTTTTTCCAGAATATATAATTTGAAAACTACTGGTTAGAATTCAATGCAACTTCATACAATGGTCAAGTACATTGAGTGGATGTGCAGTGTACAAGAGCTATAACTCTATCTTCACTGTTTGCACAGTTATTGCCCTTTGTTAGTTTTCTTTGTCTGGAGAATAATTTGAAAACTATTTTTTTTGGAATTCAATGCAACTTCATACAATGGTCAAGCGCAGTGAGAGGAAATGCGATGTACAAGAACCACAACTATCTTTAAGTGCCCACAACCATAACTCTTTTTCAATTTTTTTACGAAGTATTCTGTTACTAAATTGATAACTTCCTCTGTTCTCTAGCGGTGTTTTGGGGGCATTAATCACATTTAGTGATAGCTCTAGTTCAAGTTCCCCATGTTTAATTTGTAAATGTTTTGAGTTGACCCCCAAAATTGACATTCCAGTAGCCTTGCATTAGTATTATATAAAAAAAAAAATTTCTGAATATTGTTAGGATCATTAGCATTTATGGAATCAATAAAATATATCATGTTAAACTTTTCAAGACAAATCTTAATTTTTATCAAATTCTCAGTATTAGAAATCTGTTTTATTTTCTTCGAATATATGCACAACTATTGTTTTCGAGCTACTTCCGGTTTTGATGTGGCGCAGTTTATTATTTTGCATAAAAAGAAACACTGAGAGCAGTTGAATATGGATGACGAAGCTGAAACATACAAACTATGGAAGATACGAAAAACTATTATGCAGGTAGAAGATTAATAGGTTAAATGTCCCAGAAAGAGTATTTATTTCAATTTGACATATATTTTCGCGACAGTTTCATCAAAAAGAAAATCAAGTCAAGTCCACAGGTGCTTGAAACATACATTTTTTGGCCTTCTATATGTGCTTATTACTACTTTTAAACTAGTTCACATCAACTCTGGTACACATCGACCAGATTCCATACTAACTACAGGAGTCATTAGCTGTATACCCGACATCATTATTCTCGCGGTATCACTAATCTCGCGGTATGTCAGTCGCGCCATATGGGCTGTGTTTACAAACAAAGTTTGTGACCCATTTTTCTCCCACGAAGATATAACGCTCTTACTTGCAATCATGAGCAGTTTCTTTGAAAGTTTTAGTCCATACTTTAAAAAAATCCCATTACGATGCATTCGTTTCCCAGACGAGTAATTTTGTGACAGTGACTCAGTAAACAGTGTTCATTTAGTATTAATTTTGATGTTGAATAACAATTTATCTTTCTTAAGCAATGTATGATCATTCCCATTAGTAATTCGTTGACAGACTATAAACATTAACAGCAATATAATGTTCTAGAACCTTTTGACCTATTTACCGCGAGATTAGTGATATGACGCAATTCAACAATATGGCTGCCCACTGTGATAAATTTTCCACATGATTGATTTTCTTGACATATTTAAATGGCATTTTACACATTCGGCGATGGAAAAAGGATGAAATATTGTAATGATTACCAAAATTACTAATGTTTATTGTTTGTTTTTTAATTAAAGTTAGCCAAACGGTAAGTACCGCGAGATTACAGATGAGCGGTATAAATGAAAGAGCTACAGTACAGTACGCGCCAGGAGGAACTCACATTTTCCGCTTTATTTCGCGGACGCGGAAAAAAAAATATCCTCCGCGACATCTAGGAAAAAAACGGATTTCCTCGATGTCTCGGCATCGCGAAATATCTCGGCGATATTTGGTGACAGGGCGAAATTAATTAGGGTTATAATACACCTGGATTGTCTGATCATTGAATAAAACGACCATAAAGAAATGATCCATAGACATCGTACGTCGCCTTTGAAAATAGCAACTAAATTTCATTACAGCATACTGGGCGTCTGTAAATTAATGCAATCGTGAAAATCACCCGACGAGATCAAATCGCTATATTAATGTCAAAAACAAAATTGATTTTATGATGAAGAATATTCAGCATAAATTTTTCAAAGTGTTTGATCTGATTATTTTTCACATTAGTGGTCCCGTCGGCTAAGTTTTTACAGGAAATTTATTGCCTCCAAATACTGGTGTACGATTAAAAACTGATTATTTAACTAGAGGTGTGAAACCAATAAAAACACTATGAAAGAACGTAAGCGATGAGTTAAAAAACATCCGATAATAAGGCACCAAAAAGGTGCGAAAGGCTAACATTTTGGGTGAGCTTTGAAGTTTCAGTTAATTAAGAGTAGTTATTAAATGCCAAGTTTGAGTACTGTATGTCAATTATGTTTCATTGTTTGCACAAATAAACTGTGAAATTCAACATCTAATTAACTTAATTGGTTCCCAATATAAGACACTGAGTTTCGACGTGTTGTCATTCCACAGTGTTACTGCTTTACTCCTTTACTTTCACATAAATGTTTACTACCTTTGGAATAAACTGAGTTACTTTATAAGTATAATAATTAATATCTCTGGATTATACTTAGTGTTAATTTGAGTGTGTGAAGGACGTTTCGTTTCTTGAGCCATGGCTATACGCCAGCTTACAAAAAAGGAATCTTACTTTCTTGTGCGCTACGAAGTCGACGAGAAACTTCAAGTACGAAGCAAAGGATTCTTCAAAACTTCAGATGAGGTAACTGTACTATTTTTCTCATTTGTTTTTATGTTGTCATATATTATGATAATAAAAAATATTATATAAAATTACGAAGGTCACATGTCGGTCCGCCATTAAAGGACTGCTAAACCTCGCTATGATGCTAAAGTTTGGTATAACTTTGTATAATTTATGCACATAAAAGGTGACATACTGCCTTATAAAAGTGCGAATTTTGTTGCATGATGAACATCATTTAGTTGTTTATTATTAGGATTATTTTGTATGTTTTATTCCTAATATAAAAAAATATTATTTAATTGAAATATTTTACACATGAATGACTTTGAAAAAAAAAACAATGGGCTGTTCAAAATGGAAGCTTGAGTTGTGTAAAACACATTATATATGTAAAACACAAATAATAAGCACAGCTTTCCTTTTCGAGAGTTGAAAGTTATTTAAACAACTCAGAAAGTTTACAACATGACAAAACATCTTGCTCATCAACCGCTTGCTCATTCTCTTTTAAATAAACTTCTTTATTTTTTGATTATTTGATACAGTGTAAAAGAAACTCGACAATACATATTCATAAATAAGCACTTCTACAGTACAGCTCCCGCGATATGTACATTTTTCTCTTAAACTCCGCGGACCTTGGGAGGAAAATCGCGGAGAATCGCCGAGAAACGCCCTAAATCGCGGAGGCGTCGCGGAGACGAATTTTGTCTGGTTAGTGACGGTATTTGCTGTGAAACTGCAGATTATCTATCCTCCGCGGATCTCCGCGATTTGTTTATGCATTCAGTTGACTGAAGTGTATATATGACAAGTGAAATTTTATATTTACTTACTCTTTTTATCTTCATGTTTTAGGATGCCTAATAGTAATATTTCGTTTCGTCAGATGTTTTGACACATTAATTTATTGAGAGACACAAGACCATGTGTTGGTCTCATGGCCTATGATCTGTACAGGCATGATACATTGCGTCTCAACCACTAATTGGTTCCTAAATATAACTTTTGACCTTTAACATTGAACGACAGTTATTTTCCGAAAATGATATTCACCTCACTTTAAAAGCTTCAGACACCACGTGCTCTTTAAAGCGGGAATTACAGTCATGTAGCATGCTTTTCCCGTGATTACATTTTCTTATTAAAATAATTAATATCTTAAACAGATATGTGGATATTTTTAAACTTTGGCAATGATGGCTTTGTTGACTGAACAGAAAGTTTAGTTTCGTTAGAATCGAACATTAATTCCGAATGCGTGAAACGAGGGTAGAAAAGAAAGACAGCCGATAATGAATAGATTTTCACACCTACCTGACATCATGTCAACTTTAATTGCTGCAATTTATTTACTTTTAAATCTTTAATCGGTGCCGCGCAAATAAATTACTAATGATTAACAAACTGCGAAAATAAATATATCTAATTTAAAAAGTGAAAATACAAACAAATGCGCTCTTATTCTGATGCATTTGTGTACGAACGTTCCTATTTGTTTACGAAAAGAAAGTTGCGTCAGAAACAGCTGATCTTATTTTCAGAAAATGAGTTGACCGATTTCCGAACAACACGTGTTAAACTGCATCTGTATCGTCTCGGCGCTTAGCAAAAAAAGTATTATCGATTTACTAAATAATAACAAGCGTTTAAAAAATCACATTAATTTATGTATTTGACTGAATTATACCGTAGTCACATAATTGACACGTGTTAAATGTACAGTTACATTATGGTAATTTCATCACACATTGCTGACTGTTTTTATGAAAGGATTTCAAGTGTATACATTTTATAATTATTTTTTTCACCTTTAAATGGGAAATAGTTTGTTAAAACTCTGGTGATGAAACACAAGAATATTCGCGGAGAATCTCCGCGGAAACGCTCTAACACTTGGAGAATCGCGGAGATTGTGCGTGTACTTTAATCGCGGAGATTCTGAGCGTTTTTTCCAAGGAGAAACTCCGCGATTTTCAGAATTCGCGCTGACCACGATCGCGGAGGAAGCACAAAATGTGTACATATCGCGGGAGCTGTACTGTATCTTTTTTATTTGGCGGTGTCCTATGGTGAAGAAATGTGGTTACGTAATATGGGGTGACATATTGCCTTTATCTAGATAAGTCACTGTTAATTGTCAAACACAGTAAAAACACTGTAACACAATGTCTTGAGATAATACCTGAAGGCACTGTTTCACTGTCATTTGTTCCTGACTGTAATATGAAATTTAAGAATATATAATCATTCTTACAAGCAAAATTTTTATGACCGTATGAAATTCAGCACCTACATGTATTGCCACAATAATCTTTATTTCTTGCATTTTGGAAATCAGTTGGAAAAGTTTTGGTATGCACAACGTGAGTTTGTGTACGCAAAAAGAAAGTAAAACCTGCAAGCCAAATCAGATATTGATCTTACAATTATTATTTTTTTCCTTCTTCATATTTTTAACATGATATATACTGTTGTGGATATTTCTTGTGATACGGAAATAAAATTTTTTATGATATCTAGATTTATATAACTGTACACTTTTACGCACTTTTTTAAAGGTTTTTTTCCTGTGAAATTTTGATTTTTAAGTTTGATTTAATTTTTAAATTTTAAAAATAAATACTATTTATATCGGAGAACTTCACAGGGTCTTTATTTAACATTTCAGTTGGTTGCGATGTCCATGATGTCAGCAGAAAATCGTTTACAAATATACTTCAGAACACCACGAGATAGATCTTTGATGATAATTTATGATTCATGTGGTTTATATGTATCTGTTTTTCTTACATACAGCGTCATAATCACTTAACAGCTACAAAAATAAGACTTTTTATACGCTCCGCATTATAAAACTGCTTCATATGCGCAGTCCATTAATGGCGGACACAAGGGAGATAATCAGGGTGGTACTAGTTTCTGGAACGGTCTATAACATCGTAATATTATACTTCACAACTAAATCAAATGCAGTTATTCAATGTAACACCGATAAAATTGTGCAAATTTTTTTGATGTTTTCTGTATCAAAACAAGAATCAGTAACTTAGTTTAAATATGTTCTTCACAACTGCAGCAAAAAATTCAAGATGTAGGAATTTTTTTTTCATCGTCGGCCTATCTGTGAGTCAGTCGCTTTAACACTAATAATACATATTTTTCACTCTGATTAAAAAAATGATCATGTAGTTCTTGTGTACATTGTGTATAATAAACAAAATGGTTTTTTTGTACTATTTTTGTTGGTAAATATGAATTAGGGTGACGTAACATAACCTGCGTAAAGACGAAGTTTCTGTTCAGTTCTGTTCGCCTGAGATCATCATTTTTCTATCTTGACTTATTTTAGCATCTGAGTTATTTTTGGTTAGAAAAAAATCTACGGTGATTAATTCGAAACAGTGGATAAATTGCACGTCGCACTACTGCATCCGGTAATGTGCAACGTACTTACGATTTTCAACGCAAGAGGCATACAAAATGTGCCGCATTGATTTTAATTAATCTGACTATTTAATAAATTTAGTCATTTGTATTGGGAATTTCAACTTAAGAATTGGAATTGAAGTTTTGGATTGGGAATACAGGCCGCTATTATATAATCCAAAAAAGCCATGTAAAACACATATCATGAGAATAAATTCTTTATAGCGAATTACGCTAAAAATAAAATTATACAACACATGTGCAGCATATATTTCTTTATTGAGATGCCAAAGGGTACATAAATAACTGGTTTATCATTTCGGAAACGACAAAGTTAACGTGTAACTAAAACTCTGCTTTTCGTCAATTAACAAAAGCAGGTTGCAGCTATTTATTGAGATTTAGCTCTGACTAATAACAAAAACACTTCCCTGAACACATACTTCATATATTATCTTTTAATTGTAGATAGTGATTGGCAACACGTACAATGTGCAGTGGGGTCGCCAGAAGCAAGTTGATGCAGCGGTTGTGTTGGGTTGCGGTACTGAACAACAAATGAGAACTATGTTGACAGAACACACACCAAACAGAGCACAATCGTCTCAGGAACAAACTGCACCTACAACACAAAAGAGAAAAACATCATCTGATGAGGTAATATCATTATTCCATACTACCCATAAATAAACTGATTGCACGTGATCTTGCAAACAGTCACCGTATTTTGCTAAGCTACACGCGAATGTTGACTTTCATAGCTCTTTGTTTCACTTGTTCATCATTACGTAATAAGTCCTCAAAGTAATTTATACTACGATTAGATGAACGAATGGATCCGAACACTCGTTTGGGCATGTCACCAATAGCGGCACCGCCCATGCGGGCACACAAAGGAACTGCTTTATACAGGTGGTCTATGTATCTGCTGCACTGTTCCACTGTCATATGTTCCATCCAGAAACTCTGAATCGCATCACATAGTTCCGCCTTAGTGCTGGGCTGTTTCTTCACTACGAAGTGTTTCAGTTGATTCCAACACATTTCAATTGGGTTGAGGTCCGGGCTTTGTGCCGGCCACTTGACCCAGTTAATCGCGTTCTGTATATAGAATGCCTTTGCAAGTCTTGACGTATGCTTTGGGTCATTATCTTGTTGAAAGCGATGGCCGTCTGGAAAGGTGTTTTCAACAAATGGCTTTAAATTATTTCCAAGAATTTCAGTAACAAAAAACTCGCTGTCCATTATGCCTTCAAAAATTGTTAAGGCTGACTTGCCACGCCTGCTAATTGCCGCCCATATGTGTACTTTTAGCGGATGCTTCGGTTTTGGCAAGCATTTGTTCAAAGAATCTTTTGGTCTATACGATGTCAGCTTGTTTCCATGTAACTGAATCGACGACTCATCTGAGAATATTACATTGTCAAAGCTATCATTTAGAACTATTAGTTGGTTACAGAATTCAAGTCTTTTCACTTTATTCACGTCTCTTACCATTTGCGCATATCGGGGCTTGCTGCAAACAAATCTAGCGTCTTTAATTGCACGATGCACACTTCTTTTTGAAATTGATGAACCGTCTCTAACTAACGTCCCGTAAATATCCGCCGAAGAAACATTTGGATCTTCTTCAAAAATTTGTCTTATCATATTAACGTCCCGATCTGTAATTGCATTTTTAATCACAAGATTATTCACTGGCACGTCGGAAAAATATCCTCCTAGATATTTATTTATCCAATATTTCACGACGAAACGCGATATTTCGTGGCCATCCTCTTTACATACACTAACTATTTCTTTGATAGAATGTCCTGTTCTATACAATTCAACTATTTTAAGTCTAAGAGTCATATCAGTTCTACCCATTTCGATGAGTGCTTCAACGTTAGTCAATTTTGGTTGTAAAAAAACGAACAGAGCACGAGTAGCGCCCACACACTACTGCAAATGAAACATTAAGTCGTAACATGTTATATAGGAAAGTTGAATTTGGCAGGGCTTGGTATCTTCATCGTTTTAATATACAGGGTGTCAACTGTCATACCGTGAAAAGTTGCGTATTGGACCTAAGTCAACGTAATTTATTTTATCCATTGATTATAAGACAAAGCAAACTTGACATCGTGTATTGAAGAAACATGTCAGACTCATGTTAAGAACCATCATACACTAACTATATATTGACAACTGTAAGATTTGCTACATATTTTCATAATAACTTGTCAATGTCAGCGGATATAAAAAACATACTGAAACCTCTCCTTATCTACCGGAGTTAGTCGGAAGATGCTTATTTGCATAAATAAGTTATTTTTAGAAACACGAACGTATTTCCAATTGATTGTACTTCATTGAGTTCAATCCTTTTAATTTTATAACAGGACTCGTTTCACGGTCGTAGCATAGTCTATTTCCGAAGAGCGGTGAGTCACAAATATTTTTGGAATAGAAAAGTAACTTCCTTTTTCTTTAATTACAGAACAAAAACAGGGCAAAGATTATAAAGATAGTTCCACAAACTCCTGCTGTGCAACCCACATCACCAGATCAAATTTCACCAACACACAACACAACTGCCACAGTGGAAGTACGCACACCACAGCCCATAGGTGCACTCACGCCATTAATGGACATAGCTACACCATCTTTGTTTCGTCCTGCCAGGCCATCACCTACATCACTGGCGTCAGTCATAGACATTCTGAAGGATGTACAGAGGACGTGTGACAACACCTTCAGAGCCATTGTGAGTACAAATGCTGTACTGAATGAGCATGGTGTGAGACTTGGTAAGATAGAGGCAACACTTGAAACACTGAAAGTGAAACAATCCACCATAACAGTGCTTCCCCAATACAGTGAAACGACGGAAGTCACTGCTCCTGACTATCTGCCTGAGATCACAGTCAGAAGACTGCAGAGGGAAGCCAGTTCTGCGGGCCATTTTGGTGCCTTGCTGCTACCCCATCTTTGGCCTGAACTCTTTGGAGTTACCCAACTCCGCTTTGGGTTTAACTGGAATGGGACCGGGGGGAAAAATGAGCTGAACAACGAAAAGAAAGATGTGTTAAGGAGATACGTGAACTATTACTATCCCGAAACTAGATCTCAGAGTGTCTGGAACACCGTTGTACTTAGGATTAACGAAAGACTACGCAGACCAGTTAGGAAAGACAAGGAAAACAGAAAACCACTGGCAACAACTTCAGTGCAGCCAGATGAAATTTTTACAGCTACGCCAGCAGATCCCAGTGAAATGTCTGTTACGTGGTCTGATCAGAGGACATATATGGATTTGTAAAATTAAAAGTTTTCTCAAGGTTAACAATTTTAGGTACATTAAGGATCCAGTAACACGTATGTCTGATAATTATATGTTATGTTTGAGATTCATATTTTTTTCATTTTTATAAATTAAATCACAAAGTCAGTATTTTCCATATGTCTTTTTTCTTCATTAATTTGTTCCCTTTGCCAGGCAAATTATCCAGTTATAATGACGGAGATAGATATACGAACCATAATCAACGGATACCGAAAAAATAACTCTCGTTATAACAGTGATTCACAAAACAGTAATTCTTTTAGGTAAAGTTACAATATGTGTATGTGCAAAATGCTTAACTACAGCAGATGTATAATCTGATGTTCTAAGCCTCGAGAACTTTTATCAGAGTTGGGTATATTTTTTTACTTTTTTTTTACTTCATAAGTCACGTGTAATATTTGATAACTACATGTATTTGCTAGGAAAAACAGCAATAAAGGATAACATGAATAACGTATATTCCGCTTATATTTTTATTACAATTAAATGGATCTTTTGCACATGAACCATACAGTTTCCTCGCCAAGGTCACGTAAATTAATAATAATACTTTAAATGATTCCACGGGTGATGAAAGCATACATCAAAGTGTAAACTGAGTCATTGCGTCAGTCTCGAGGTAGCAAACAGATTTTTGGAAAAGCTAGATAATTGTCAAAAACAGACTAACTTAAACATACTGCTAATCCCGATGTTGTTAAAAATTCCAGTGAGTGATATAAAATAAGATCCGCCTGATTATTTTGTTATCGCATATACATGTAGGAAAAATAAGAATTCAACATAATTGTTTGACTCGTCAGCATTTCTTCATTTGTCGTTGTATTAGAGTTAAATAAAGAACCAACGGTATTATTTGATTTACACCTGACATCTGGTGTAGAAGCCCTCGATGCTAACATAAAAATATCTGATTACTGGAAACAAATCATATCTTACGTTTATAGAATAAAAATTTATTATTTCCGTTGTTTTTGTTATGTACAAAATCAATCAATTGTATTTACGCAGCGCCTAGACGAATGTACATTTTCTGAAACAGTAATATTTCCGTTGTTCTTATTACATACAAAATCGATTCAATAATAATTACACACCGCCTAGACGGGTTTACATTTTCTGAAAATAGGAACGCAAAATTGCATAAGATGTTGATGGGAAATGATATGGCTACCCAGTCAATTATTCAACTGAAGTTATGATATTTAACTGATTCAACAGATAAATACTTCGAGATTTCATTAGCTGCTTAATAAAATAGGGACGTGCGTAAACATATGCATCAAAATGACAGATTTATGCGTTAATAAGACCGATACGCTCAATATTTTTAACTATGTCAGAGTCGACACTGTACCCCACATTCATCCTTTTCAAGCCTCGTTTTCAATAACTTACCTGTAGAAAAAATCGCGGAATCATTTCGCGGACGTCCGCCACGATATTTGATGAACATGTCCGCGGCGGGCTTCCTTGATGTACGGCGGACATGGTCGCGTTTTACGGAATCGGTGTTCTGCGACGACCTCGAGGAAAACGAGAGTTCCTCCTGGCGCGTACTGTACACGCAGCGCGGACTTTGACAACGAACACCCGTCCCCGCGATTTTACTGTCCACGTTGAAGACCAAAATGACCACCACATCGAGTGTTCATTTGTATAAAATGCGGTGGTCAGCGGGGCCGTACGCGGTGATCAGTACCGCGCCATGTCGCGGCGTTGGGTAGTGGGGGTTTGCGGTGTCCGAAAAAATGAAGTCGCAACACAATTTTACTTTCCCCTATTTTTTTTTCATATGAGTTACAAAAAACACATAATTATATTACCAGTTGAAGTTGTTTCTTTTAAATACCCCATCCGATAAACTTTTATTTGTTGACGTTCGATGTTTGGTTGTATGATTGAGGGTAACACAGCCGATTATGAATAGATTTACACACCTACATGCCATCTTGTTAACTTTAATTGCTGCAATTAAAATATTTTCAAGTCTTCAGTCGGTGTTGGCTTGCGTTAATCCACTCGCAAATAAATTACTAATGGTCATCAAACTGCGAAAAGTTAATAGATCTAATTTAAACTGTCAAAATTCGAACAAATCCACTTTAATTATGATGCATTTATGTACGAACGCTCCTTTTTGTTTACGCAAAGAATGACCATTCAAAGCAGTTGCTTCCGGAAACAGCTGATCATATTTTCAGAAAATGACATTGTTTTTAGGTCAACACGTGTTTAACTTCTTTCGACATCTGTATCGTCTAGGCGCTTGGCAAAAATTATTGATCGATTTTGCTATATGGTAACAAGTGTTTTTAAAAAATTCCAAAAACAAAAATACACAATAAACCTACACCGCATATGCACTCGAAATTTGGTTTTAATTTGACCAACTGAAGTTAGCCACAAAATACATGTAAGTAAAATAAGAATGAGTAAAAAGAAAACCACGTACATGTGCTGTACGCTGAGTATGTTTAAATGAAGTTATCTCCAAGTCAGAACATCGTGGGGATGAGCGACGTTCTGTCACCGCGACACGCGGTGATCATACCCCTCGGCAGTTGTCGCGGTGGTCATTTTAGCGGACACCTAAGTCCGCGCTGCGTGTACTGTATTAGCACAAACATGTATGCGACAGCTAAGGAAGCAGTATAGTATGAAAGCACATGATGCAAGCACGGTACAAAAAGCTAAGCGAATTTTACATAATAAAATTGTGACAGGATTGCTGATCTTGAAATTTAAGGACAGGGCTTTTTTTCCTTCAGTAACTGGGGCCATTTACAGGCATCTTCCCCTCAGAAAAACACAAGAAAAGAGCACAAAAGTGCATCATTAAAGACTGGACTAAAAAAAAATATCACCCCAAAACAGATTTGGAAGGCTTTTTTATATCTTAAAATACTTAATAATTTTGAATTAGAGTTCTTATCAGATCTGTCTGTTTTAAACAGCTCAGGCTGAGCTGATGTGAAGGGTGACTGTCGGTTGTCAACATTTTCCTCCAAATGACATCTTCTACTATATTATAGGTTAAGTTTCAACCATACATAAAAAGTATGTTCCCTTGTTGTTCATCTTTTGAATTCCTTGAAAATAAATGAGTCATTAAAACTTTGGTTGCCATGGCATAATTTTCTAAGTTCTGTATTGCTATTCTCTTTAAGCTGTGTCATGACAGAGGGTATCTTGTCACTCAAGATGAATTGGACCAAACGCTGGATGAATTCAAGGCACAGTTTGGAGATAAACCTAGGTCTGTTATTTTTAACTCAAATCTATTTTTCAGTGTCTGACTTTTCTTAAAATTAATTTTTAATAAGCTATAAGAACTTACTTTTATTTTATTTTTTTTTATTGTACAGTATTTTACAATACTTGTGTCATTATATCATATATGCCCTGCAGTCTAATAAGATTAGTAAGTTTGCACAGCTATTTGATTTAATTTATAGATCTTAACTTGGAAATCATTTACTTAATAAATGAGTTATTTATTAACTTGTATAAGTGATATCACCTAGTCTTTATCAGTCTGTTTATACAATAAAGCCTTTTCCAAAATGTTCTTACAATTTTATTCAAATGGGGCTGATTTTAAATTTTAAATTTTTCTAGTGAAAGGAAGCCCAGTAGAAGTGACTTGATTGTGTTGGTTGCCCACAATGATGATCCCACAGGTTTGTTCACTTTGAATCCATTCTCATTACTTAGCAGTGGTCGAGGGGTTAGAGCACTGGACTCCCAATTCAGTGGTTGCTGGTTCAAATTCCATCAAGGGAGAGAGACTCCAGTGACTTTCCACATTCCTCACTTTCAGTGCTAGTACTGGTTTAAACCCAGGAAGCAGTCATCAGGAGGGATTAATGTAAGTTGCAAGAACTTGCTTCCCAAATGATGTAAAATAAATAAGTTTAAACTAAACTAAACATTACCATGCTGCTTTTGAAATAATAATTGGTACATAATATATGTTTGGTTTAAGCACTAAAAACAAGTTAGTGTAGGCACTAAAAGAAGCTATATTCTCCATCAAACAAGTACAGTTAGTGGCTAGAAATTTCTGTAGCTTTCTTGAACTTTTCTTTCAGACCAGATGTTTGTGTTCTTCCCAGAAGAAGAGAAAGTAGGCATCAAAACAATAAAAACATACTGTCAGAGAATGCAGGAAGAAAATATCACCAGAGCTATCATCATTGTACAAGTGGGGATGACACCCTCAGCTAAACAGGTACTAGTTAAATTCAGAGTGATATAGTGTGATTAGAACTGTCCTTGTTGAAATAATTGTAATTTGTTTTATCATTTAGGGTCATTCTAATCCAGGAAGGCACTTTAAAAATGGACCAAACCCTTTAGCAGTTTATTTGACAAGAAAAGGCCTGTTCTAAAAGAAAAAGGCCACCTGCCACAGATTTTTTTTTTATTTTGCCTTTCTGGGGTAGAATATACGTTTTACTGGAATGGCCCTCAGTGATGGCATGGTGTAATATCGTAGAATGTTGTAAAATGTTTTCAGTTTAAAACTACTTTGGAAAGAAAAATCTTTGCACAATCATATTTTACTAAAGCTAATGTGTAAGTTGGTAAATGGTCAATTTACAATATTTGGACATGTATTTGACCATAATTACTGTACTTCATATTGCAGGCATTGGTTGACATGGCCCCAAAGTACATCTTGGAACAGTTCTTAGAGTCTGAACTGCTTATCAATATCACAGAACATATGGTAAATCTACTTCATCACTCTACATGCTTTCATTTCTAAATAATAATTGTTCTTAATCTTGCTTACCACAAGTATTTCGGACATTGTTACCAGTGCAGACAATAATTAGCCTGTTCATACATGCTGTGTGATCTGCATTGTTCTTTAGTCAAAAAACTGAATTTTTCAGCACTTATTTTCTGTAACAGTTCTTTTCAAGTATATATTATTATTTGATTTATATTGAAGTTTGGTTCTGCTCTTTGCACACATTTATGTTAAAAAAAAAGATTATGATAAGACAGAAAAGTAACTCAGTCTAGTAAAGAAGAGTATTGGCTTATATATAAACTTCGCTAGGTCTGTATTTGAGTAGCCCATCCTCAGTGTCCTTGTGGTGAGTGTGTCTGACTACAAATCAGGAGATAAGACCTTAGTTGTTGAAAGGGATGTTAAACTGACTCACTCATTCTGTAAATTATGACTAGCCTATCATTTGTGGCCTCATTGTTATCTAGTCAGAGCCACTCAAACAGTCAGTTATTCAATCAATCAGTTTCACAGTGTATGGCTAGCCCATCCTCTATGGCCTGTTGGTTGGGACAAATTCACTCACTCAGTCATTCTGTATACGACTAGCCCATCCTTGCTGGTCTCATTATTATCATGTCAGAGTCACTTAAACGGTCAATCATTTAATCGGTCAATTTCTCAGTGTTTGGCTAGCCCCATCCTCTGTGGGCTCTTGTTTGGGACAGACTCACTAACTCAGTCACTCTGTATGTACCATTTTCTGTGGCCTCTTTGATAGTGCATCAAACTGACTCACTCTTTAAGCGACCAGCCTATCCTCAGTACTTGTGTTTAGTCTGTTAGACTTACTCACTTTGAAAAAGGCTGGTCCATCCTCTGTGGCTTCATGGTTACTTCATCAGACTTGCTTACACTGTATATAACCAGCCCATCCGCCATCCTCAGTGGCCTGGTGGTTACTGAATCAGACTCATTCACTCTCTGTATGACCAGCCCATCCTCTGTGGCCTCATGGTTACTGCATCAGCCTCGCTTACACTGTATATGACCAGCCTATCCTCAGTGGCCTCATGGTTACTACATCAGACTCGCTTACAATGTAGTCGAGCCCATCCTCTGTGGCTTCATGGTTACTGCATCAGACTCGCTTACACTGTATAAGAACAGCCCATCTTCTGTGGCTTCATGGTTACTGCATCAGACTCGCTTACACTGTATAAGACCAGCCCATCCTCTGTGGCTTCATGGTTACTGCATCAGACTCGCTTACACTGTATAAGACCAGCCCATCCTCTGTGGCTTCAAGGTTACTGCATCAGACTTGCTTACACTGTATAAGACCAGCCCATCCTCTGTGGCTTCATGGTTACTGCATCAGACTTGCTTACACTGTATAAGACCAGCCCATCCTCTGTGGCTTCATGGTTACTGCATCAGACTCGCTTACACTGTATAAGACCAGCCCATGATCCTCTGTGGCTTCATGGTTACTGCTTCAGACTTGCTTACACTGTATAAGACCAGCCCATCCTCTGTGGCTTCATGGTTACTGCATCAGACTCGCTTACACTGTATAAGACAAGCCCATGCTCTCTGGCCTGATGGTTACTGAATCAGACTTGCTTACTCTGTATAAGACCAGCCCATCCTCTGTGGCTTCATGGTTACTGCATCAGACTTGCTTACACTGTATAAGACCAGCCCATCCTCTGTGGCTTCATGGTTACTGCATCAGACTCGCTCACTCTGTTTATGTCCAGCCCATCCTCTGAGGATTCATAGTTACTGCATCAGACTCGCTTACACTGTATAAGACCAGTCCATCCTCTATGGCTTCATGGTTACTGCATCAGACTTGCTTACACTGTATAAGACCAGCCCATCCTCTGTAGCTTCATGGTTATTGCATCAGACTCGCTCACTCTGTTTATGTCCAGCCCATCCTCTGTGGCTTCATGGTTACTGCATCAGACTCGCTTACACTGTATAAGACCAGCCCATCCTCAGTGGCTTCATGGTTACTGCATCAGACTTGCTTACACTGTATAAGACCAGCCCATCCTCTGTGGCTTCATGGTTACTGCATCAGACTTGCTTAATCTGTATAAGACCAGTCCATCCTCTGTGGCATCATGGTTACTGCATCAGACTTGCTTACACTGTATAAGACCAGCCCATCCTCTGTAGCTTCATGGTTACTGCATCAGACTCGCTCACTCTGTTTATGTCCAGTCCATCTTCTTTGGCTTTGCAGTTACTTCATCAGACTCATTCACTCTGTATATGACCAGCCCATCCTCAGTAGCCTGGTGGTTACTGAGTCAGACTCATTCACTCTGTATATCACTAGCCCTTCTCTGTGGCTTCGTTGTTAGTGTGTCAGACTTGCTGCAACCCATCCTCTGTGGCTTGGTGGTTACTGCATCAGACTTGTTCACTCTGTTTACCACTGGCCTATGCTCTGTGGCCATGTGGTTAGTGTGTCAAACTAGCTCACTCTGTATATGACCAGCCTGTCCTCTGTTGCCTTATGGTTACTGCATCAGACTGGTTCACTCTGTTTCCTCTAGCCCATCCTGTGTGACCTTTGATTAGTGCGTCAGACTCGCTCCCTCTGTATTTGACCAGCCCATCATCTGTGGCCTAATGGTTTGTGTGTCAGACTCACTCCCTCTGTATATGACCAGCCCATCATCTGTGGCCTTGTTGTTAGCATTTCAACCTTGCTCTTTCTGTATATGACTAGCCCATCCTCTATGGCCTAGTGGTTTGTGCATCAGACTTGCTCACTCTGTATATGTCTAGCCCATCCTTGGTTTCATTGTGGTTATTCACTTTCACGTTCATTCTGTATATTACCATCCCGTGTCAGACTCGCTCCCTCTGTATATGACCAGCCCATCATTTAATTGTGGTTATTCACTTTCACGTTCATTCTGTATATAACCATTCCGTGTCAGACTTGCTCACTCTGTATATGACCAGCCCATCATTTAATTGTGGTTATTCACTTTCACGTTCATTCTGTATATAACCATCCCGTGTCAGACTCGCTCACTCTGTATATGACCAGCCCATCATTTAATTGTGGTTATTCACTTTCACGTTCATTCTGTATATAACCATCCCGTGTCAGACATGCTCACTCTGTATATGACCAGCCCATCATTTAATTGTGGTTATTCACTTTCACGTTCATTCTGTATATAACCATCCCATCCCTGGTGGCCTCATGGTTAGCACATCTGACTTACTCTCTAAATTATTCTGTATATGACAAGACTTTTCTGTTATTGCAGTTGGTACCAGAACATGTGGTCATGACACCTGAAGAAAAACAAGAACTGTTGGAGAGATAGTATCCTTTTAATAATGAAAACTATTTTGAGGACTTAATAGTTTTGTGCCCAGAAGGAGGCATATAATAATTGAACTGTCTGTTTGTTCCTTATTTGTTGTCTGCTCAATATGAGGGATTTTGAAATCGAATGAAATATTAAGCATAGTCATATGATGGGTAGACCATGTGAAAGCTAGACCATATGATTTGGTTGGCTCTGTCCAATGTTATGACATTTAGGGATATTTGTCACAACTTGTGATAGCTTTTGTCTCAGTTTAAAATGTTGAAATTACATTTTCATTATAGTATTACGATCATATGATCAATTTCATGAAATAAAGTGATATTGCTTTAAGCAGAATTCATAATATTTGTCATATGATAGAAACTTGATTCTGTTTCTTTTGAGACAATATATATAACACTTCCAGTATTATCCTATATAAAGACATGGAATAAAAAAAAATAAATGAGCAGTTAGTAAATTGATCTAGCTAAATATCCTTTTCCAGATAAATGTAAATTTTCTGTATCAGTTCTAGTGTTTCCTTATCTCTGTGACAGTAAGTTGAAAGAATCGCAGTTACCTAGGATACAGCAGGGTGACCCTGTGGCAAGATACTTTGGTCTAAAAAGAGGACAGGTAAGGGTTGAGATCTTCCACTGATATTAAACAATATTTTGACAGTTCACTGGAGTATTTTTCTTTGACAGGAATTACTTTTACAAATAAACTTAATGGCTTTTTTGATGACTCAAGAAATATGTTTGTCGACAATCAAAATTGCCAATGTCAACAATTTATTGAATAAACTTTTAATTGTATAATAATGATATACTTAGTGAAGAAGTGTGCTCGTTTAAACATAACTTCTTGTACTAGGCTTTACTGGCTATAAATATTTCTCCCTTTGCAAGAAAGGGCCTTGGCCCTATTCCCTTAAAGATGAAAAAAGTAGACAGGGTATTTTTTACTTGTTGTAGACTAGATCTTAGCCTTTTTGTTACAAAGTTACTTTAAATCAACATATGAACATGTTTAAATACAGCTTTCATCTTTTCAGGTTGTCAAAATCATAAGGCCTAGTGAAACAGCAGGGAGATATGTGAGCTATAGACTGTGTGTGTGATAGCTTTATGCAATTAGCCAGTGGACCATAAACTTCTTGAATGTACAAGCCTATTAAAGATATATCTGATTCGAGGATGCTGAAAGACATTTTAGAAAAAAAACTGCCAAAAGTCAAAGAAACAGAACAGTTGTGGTGAAGGGAGATAACTGGTGTTTTCAAAATGTATAGACATATATTGATAGTCTCCCTTTGATTAAACCATTAGTTATTTGACTTGGTAGTGTGATATTTCTGTAACAAGTTACATGGACATTCTAACATTATGTAACATTAAGTTTGCATTTTTAACAAATGTAGAACGTGTAATGGTAGTATGCCTTTCAGGCTTTATTACCCATCAAAATTTAGTTTAAGACCTTTTTGTTTGTTTTCTCAGTGATTGTCAGTCTGTAGAATACAGAAGGGGACAATTTCCTGCTGTTAATCATGTATAAATCATTTATTGTTCATGACTTCCATTTGTTTATAAGCACTTTTCATGAATAAATCTTACTATTTTATTGATGTGCTTTCATTCTTGTCCATTCCTTCCTCTTTAAAGCTTACATTTCTGAAAATTTTCAGCTCTCAGCTCTAGCTGTTTAATTCAGTTACCATTTTGTAAATCTATATAGAAAAAAAACCCATATGCCATCATTTGAACTGATCATTCTGCATTTCCTGTATTTGTAATGTATGAAAAGAACGTGAACCAGTTTGTATGCATTTGTCAAGTTTATTATATTTTGAACGTGTCTTAGATTTTGACAACATTAAGGTTATATAACAAAGCTTTAATGTAAACAGATTGCTGTAGACACAATTAATGGATCACTATTACCTAACACATTCAGGCTAGTAACAAACAGAGCGCATGAGAAACTAGAAATACTGATAAAAAGATTTTGACTGACCAGAGAAGCAGCTTTCATCCCAGCTGCCAAAGGAACACTTTATACCTACAGGCATTGAGTAAAAGGTTTAAGACAGAACCTAGCGACTTACCTAGACTAAATTTGTGGGACTTAGTGTAGTCAATAATTTGATAATTTTGGACATCACAGACATACAGTACATTCTGCTTTTTTAGTTGGTTTCATTAACAACAAGTAAGATGCTAGTTATTTTGAAGTCTAATAAAGGTTCTTAGAAACAATGCTCAAGAAAAGTTTAACGACTTCCAGTGATATCCATAGGGGCTGGACCTTAAGTACCCCCGAAGTATATTATGGGGGCATTTATGGGCTGAACCCCAATTTGTTTAGTGCCTATTTGTAGTTTTTTTCCTAGCTGATCTCCCATTGGTTTCGCAGAAGCAATATGAAACAAGAACTGTCACTGTAAGATGACAATGCCCCTGAATTGGTGCTTTGACTTTGAGCTGAGGACTAGTCATTCAAGGGTCAAGGTCAAATAAATATAGGTCAATGGGAAGGTCTTGTCCAAGGGGGTGTTGTTTCAAAATATGAAGTAAATCGACATTCTAATAAGGAGGTTATGGCCAATGTTAAAGTTTTTGGACAATTGGATCTTCAAGGTGAAGGTCATTCAGGGGTCAAGGTAAAATAGATATAGGTCAGTGGGAAGGTCTTGTCCAAAAGATTGTCGTTTCAAAGTATGAAGTAAATCTACTTACTAATAACAAAGTTATGGTCAATGTTACAGTTTTGGACAATTGGATCTTCAAGGTGAAGGTCATTCGGGGGTCAATGTCAAATAGATACAGGTCAGTGGGAAGCTCTTGTCCAAAGAGGTGTTTTGTCCAAGTATGAAGTAAATCCACTTACTAATAAGAATTATGGCCAATGTTTAAATTTTCGAACGGACTGACGGACGGACAGTTCAAAAACTATATACCTCCCTTCGCCAAGGTCGCAGGAACATGAATCCATCTTCAATAAACGCAACAAAATAAAGATGTTTGCATTGCTCTCTGTCCGACAAGAGCCACACATTTCCTTTTACAGTAATGGAAATATTGATACGGTGTCACATGTACAAGATGATAACATGAATCGTTTGGTGACTAAAGAAGATGTTCCTTTTTATTCAGATTTTTAATGCAATGATCTGAAGGTATAATAAAACTAGTCAGTCAGTCCATTTTTTTTATAGAGTTGCCTAGTACAATGTATATACATAAGTACTTTTGAATCTAATATTTGACATGGTTTACAAATGGAACGGACATGTAAAGATATTGGAATAACAAGATGTAATTGAACTCTTCCGCCTTAATTCATATTATACTATGAATATGGTGTGTTTATATTGTGAAATGGAAAGCATTATTGTAAGTGTCTTTGATTTATACACTTTGCTAATGTTTGCAAGATGGGATGAATTTTGAACTATCGGAAACCATGGATAGATAGTCTCCAGATGGTGCTTACACCTTTTAGTGTCAAAATCTTGAAACAAGGAAAACAAATAACCACGTGCTCTTTGCCCTTTTCCTTGGGTGGTATACTTGACTATGGCTAATTTGTCGGTACGATTCAGTTATTGTAATGGTTCTGGAAAACTTCTGATTTATTGAAGGCGTTGTGAGACTACTTGTCTTACATGCAGATAGAGAAATTATACAGCATATTATAAAATCATTTGCCACTCAAATCATACGTGTCTGGAAGGTTCATAGAAATTGATTTTAAGTTATTGAAAATGGAATGAGACCCTTTATTAAACAATTGTTATAACATTGCTCAACCTTTTTAATAATTTGTATACAGTATCTAACATATGACATTTCCCTGAAACGAAAAGTCTGCTTTTCTGAAATAGTTCATGTTCGTTTTTGGACTTTGCACAAGACCCTTCAATAGCAATAATATTGATTGTTGTATTTCTGTTTGAATGATGAAAATAACATAACATATCACCATTTATGATTATAATAATTCAATTATTCATTTGTTTATTTCTGAAATTATTCCTTTATTTATATATCTGAATTAAAATATATATAATAATAATGACAATAATAAAAATGACGATCATCATCATCGTTGTCGTCGTCATCATTATCATCATCACATTCATCATCTTCATCATTATTATTATTTTATTATTATTAAAGCAGAAGTTATACAATTTTCATTAGTCATGACATGACATTATCATGTGAATTGAAAGTACAGAATTTCATTACATCTTACATACTATTAATTTTCATCACAGGTTGCAATTTACTATTTGAATCTTGAATATCTATCTAAATAAATGCCCTGCAACTAATCAGGATTAGATATTCAAAACTAGATATTTTACTTCAGAAGTTATTGTCAAAAGATATTATGGAGAAAAAAATGAGACCTTTAAAATACATTTCAAATTTACTGCATTTTTTGCCCTTTGCAATTATTAAATGTGACATTTTGCCACGCCCCTATGAGCAATTTATTAATCTTTATTATAGAATAATTATTAATGTAATTGCGTTTATTCTTTTTCAACAAGTTTCGAAAGTGTTTCCCATGGATATATCCTATATGATGAAAAGAAAAGGTCCTCTTCTTTTCACAGACTGATATATGATAATTGACAAATAAAACCCTAAAAAGAACAAATAGTTGAAAGGGACTCCTTATAGTTGTGGGTTATGTAAATAAATTAAACGTGTATTGCTTTGATCACTGACTGCTGTATAATATTAAAACTTTTCAATCGATGCAATTAGAAGTACAAAAGATATAATATTAAACTCTTCTCCCGTGATTCACAAGTATCAATCGTGTATCAAATCAAATTTTCATGTAACCTGTAATTTCGCATGATTACTCGTTTGAAAAAAATGTGACGTGTTAGCTGAGGCGTTTCTTGAAACTACGAGTATTTTGTTCAAACTTTGCGTGAATGCTCATTTTGAAATATTTGACCACCTGGGTGATATTTTTTGCTTCTTTTTTTTTTTTACTTGTAGAATATCTGTGGTAGAGAATTTCAAATAAAATGATAAAGAGATTTTATCGAGTTGCATAGATTAATAAAATTAATAACAAGAAATTGATTGATTTTCTAGATGAATATATAAGTTTAAGTTGTTTTTTTCCCAAATGCTTGAGCAATATACTTTAAATGTGATTTATCTTAAAACAAGTTTAAACGCACAGGTATCGTTTGTTTGTTTGGGCGTCGTTATAGCTTTGCTTCCTGAAAATCATGGTCGCATATTTAAAAAAAAATTTTTTTTTTTGGTCCATTTTGTCCTTAAGTCCACATGTACAATTTTTATTAAAATATACCGAAGAAATTGTCACTTTTGTCGCTTTTATTTAAATACCATTTATTTTAAGCTTTATTCTTCTATTGTTAACTCTAGACGGAAAGTCCATAATCTAGAAAAATAATATTTCATCATTTGTAACGCAAGATTATAGATATTTGGTCTTTAAATAATGAACAAATCAATTCCTATTCATTGAAGACGGTATGTCCTTCTTGAAACACGTAAAACAATCTCACTCGTAATTGATATTTGAACAAAGTAAACCATCTTTCCGCCAGCAATCCGAAAATCAAACAGTATGAAAATGAAGCCACGAAACTCGTTACTGGTAAAATGTTTGCCTTGTATCAAGTTATGAATATAAAACAGCTGCTCAATATGTATTATAATGTTGTCAATATTTTCACAAGGAGACATCTTTTGGAAGTATCATCGTCTGATCGGGAACCTCTTCAAGTTTTGTTGACAATGGTCTGTCGGCGCCAGGTAGGATTACGGCACTGGCATATGGTAACAAAACTGTCCAGTTTTCTTGTCCAGGCCAACACTTGAACGAGGCTTAACACACGTACAGGAGACATTACTAAGGCTACTGTGTTAGTTACGGAACTGAGTTTTCACCTAATCTAGTAGCAAAAATTACCTCGGAGTGATGAACATTTCGGGGTAATTTAGAAGTCTGGGTTCCTTTAAGGCTTTCCTATGAGCGAATAAACATACCTTAAACAACTAATTTTCTTGGTGATCCCTGCTACTTCACAGAAATGCGAAAACAAATCAATTCTTAAAATAAATAAATTTGTTAAATCGATTTAGTAAAATTTACCGCATATCACAGTGTTCAAAGTCTCTATTTGTAGAGAAAATGTGCCTGTGTGTTTGAAGGGTGGTGGACCCAGTAAGTCTGTTCTTTTCTGCAATATCTGCTGTGACGAAACTTGAAAGTCATATGAGCTCTGCTGTGATAAAACCCGACTCGTGGTCACTGGTAATTATTATAAGTTCAAATGTAAAAAGAAGAAAACAATCTCGGACAATACCGTTGTGGAGAGGTTCGTTAAATATTGAGTAACGTAAAAAGCAAACAAAGATATCGTACAATGTCGTTGTAGAGAAGTTAACTAATTCTTGAGAACCGAAAAAAAGGGATTTCGGGCAATATAGTTGTGGAGAAGTACGCCGAAAAAAAGAGCAAAACACATCTTGGGCAATATCGTTGTGGAGAAATTCAGACAATATCTTTGGGGAGAAGTTCGCTAAATCAAAAGTAACGAAAAAAGCTAATTGCTACGTGAGTAAAAAGGATAGTCTTTCTCTTTTGTTGAGTAGTAAAGAATTGACGTTGTAAGTTTTCAAGTAATGGCGCTCAAACAGAATTCGATATCATTTGTGTTACATCTGCAAATATCTCATAGACACTTAATCATAACAGATCTATGAAATTAAGATAAAACAGCGGGTCTGTTTGCTCCCTCTATTGACTTGCAGACGATCAAAATATCCGGGGGTGTTTAAACAGCGTTTGTTTCTAGCCGAAGTTAATTTCACTTTTTATTACAAAATATTCCTTTTAAATATGACACGTGTGTTTAGACGCCGACGAAATTGCCATTTCCGAAATTACCTTTTACATTTGCTAAAACTGACAAATTATTACACGAACTATCAATTTAAAGATTCAGACCTCTAAGTTTCTTTAATCTCTCGACATTGTTCATGTCGCTAAGTAGAACCCTTCAGTCGGTGCCCGCTTAATTTGTCAATTTTATCAGGCCCGTAGATATCATTTGTTTAGTTTCGAGGGTACTTCACGTCAGCTGTAGAAACTTGAAAAACAAAACCCAAGACAAGAATAAGTATCAAAATGGTTTAATACGTGAAAAATGGCCACGGTTATTAGAAGGTTGCCAAGGATGTGTATATGAAGAGTTTTTGATACACGTAAATTTTGACATGTTTGGTACGAAAAGAGTTTAACGTGACACGAATGTTTTGACGCCCTGTGAAATTCCTTTGCCCTCTTTTTTGCATGTTATTAACGTGTTGTTGAAATTTGGAGCACAGTGAAAATGTTAAAAATTGATAATTTTCAGTTGAAGTGATACATTTACATTTTTAATATAATGTTTCCCTTTTATGATTAGGTGAAAAATAACAAAAATCTTGAAGGAAATATGTCTGAGGACAAAACACGCCACCTCCCTCTGCGCGTTTAACAAACTTTTTAAAACACGATCACTTCAAATGAACTTTTGATTTTGATGGAGAGAAAAAAAGATTGAAAAAAATGGGGAAGATAAACGTTCAACTTAAGCATTTAGGTTTCAGCATGTTCTGATGAGGAGGAAAGAGCGACGCAAATGATCATAGGTCACAGAAAAAAAACCCGATAAAATTTGGACAGGGACTAATTCTGCTTGAATTTATACATGATCCCTGCTCACTTATCATAAAGGAAAAATAACGATCCAACATAAATTATATGTGCACGTCTTCGTTTAAAATAAACATAATGATTTGTAAAAAGAATACACTAGTTCTTCAAGTAACAAGATAATCATAAAATCCATTGATCTTTACTTACATTTAAAGCAAAATGGAATTCTTTGTTCAGTGGATATGTCTTAATTCAAGAGAATGATGGAACATGTTGCAAGTCACTTGTATTGCATATATTCTGAAAAAAAAGACTGATAAAAATGTAAATTGCTCTTACGAAAAAGTGTGCTTCTAGTATTCTTGAAAAGAACCTAGCTGTTTATGTGAACAAACTATTCTTACCACGTTCGTAATACATTTCTCACCTCCGGAAAACAAAGGTTTGCAATTTTCTAAAATCTCTATTTTATGATTAAGAAGTATTAGTAATGGCAATAGTATTATCTTTTTAAATTTGGTTGGCATACAATTAGTAAAATCAATCACACATTCCTTGAACAAACAGGTTAATATTTTAAGACAACATTTTCATTTTTTGGCAAAGTCTGTTCTCACTTGTTCTGAGTTTTCTATACAAGAGAGATGACAGAATGTTTACCACAATGTCTCATACATCAGCAGGTCAATACGTGCCAGTCTGGCCTCAAATCTTTACATTCCTGGCTCACAGTCCAAGGCTCTGGTGATATCAGTACAAAATCCTTAATTCAGCCACTTCTTTAATCAGAGTCGCCTTTAAGTGTATCCAAATTGTCAGTGTGAAGAACTTTATTGGCAACATTTAAGATACAATTGATATCATAAGTCCAAGCTGTTAATCGGTTATCACAAATAACGAAAGGTTTTCTCTCGAGGTTTCGTTACTCACCACTATAGAGCTGACAGGTTGAACAAGGTGCAATTAAATGATGTCTGTTGTCTTTATACAACAGCAACTGACTAGATATATTTCCGATCGGCCTTATCAAACTGCTGGCGTACGTAAAGTATATACAGTTCGAATTTCAAGTAAAATTGCACCTGAAATGTAAAATTCAATTTTCATGTAAAAAATTGTCCCAGAAAATATTTCTGCAGAAGGAGCCTGAAACTTGGTACTTATAAAAAAGGCTGTTTATGCATACAAAATTTCCAGTATTCAGAGGACATAGGGCATTCTTATGAGCGGTTCTGTATCTTTAAAAATAGATTTTTAAATATTACGTTTAATTTCGTGTTTTTGCATTGTCTTTTTATGTCATCTTGCTTTGTCTTGTCCCAGTTTGCATTACCTTGCCTCGCATGGGCTTGCTTTACCTAATATCGCCATTCTTCGTTTGCCATGGCTCTTGACTTGCCTAGCATTTTCTCATTTTCCATACTTCTCTGTCCTTATATCGTCTCGTTTCACCTTGCCATGCCTAGAAATGTTCACCTCACCTCGCCTTTTTTCTTTCCTAGCCTGGCATTGTGTCGTCTTGCCTTGCCATCTTGCTTGCCTAGCATTGTCTCGTCTCGTTTCGCCTTCCCCCTTGCCTTGCCTACCCTTGCCTCTTCCCGCCTTGCCTTTTGCCTCGCATTGTTTCGTCCCGCATTCCCGTTTGATCTGTCTCGTTACTCTTTGCCCCTACTTTGCTGTCTCGTCCGTCCCTACTTCCCTCATAGCTTTCCTTTGCCTTGCCTAACCATTGCTTGGTCCCTCCTTGTCTTTTGTTTGCCTTAACTGTACTTCAAGTTATAGTCACTTTACACTTTACAATGCCACGTTACACGGTAAAAATAGGTGGACTGTAGCTTATAAGCTGGAAATAAATTAACCCATTTATGCTTAATGAATTTTCCCATCCTTTTTTGTTGGAGGAGTCCATTGTCAGTTAAAAGGGTTTTCTGGTATGAATTTTCAATTTTATTCTATTTAGGGAGGAAAGTCCTTTATGCGACGTCTGATCTGATACTTTTGTAGATGGGTTAATGGGTTAACCGTTTTTACATATTTTTTTTATTATAATTTATCTCTGTTCTCCGACAACTTATCTTTCAGTTTATATTTTTAATTGAAAGGAACAATTCTGGCTAACTGAACAACCAACTTTTTCATTAATCGTTATATAGATTTTTATGCGTACTATTTTTTGACCGGTTTTTTGTTAAACGTTTTCATGTAATAATAGTATTTTAAATATTTAGATAAACTGTGTACCTTGTTATAATTATTGTAACTAGTTTATATTATCAATGAATTATAATACCTTTTTGTTTAAAAAAGGAAACATTATAATACAATTTTGTTGACAAAGTTTTGCATTTGAAAGGTTTAAACCATACCTTAAAAGGTATCTAATTAGAAAATGTGTGAACCGCCATTTGGTGAGAATATTAGTCTTCAAACACTTCCTATAACGAAATACAGTTACTTCACATAACGATACAATAATTGGCGCCGATGAGTAAATACTCGGAAAAACTGTAAAATTGAACAAGAAACTTAATCTAAACACGGTAATGTTTAAAACAAATATGCTCCCTTCCCGACCACCCGCAAAACAAGAGAAACGTGTCATTTTAAAGGGAGTTTGATGAGTACGTGCGATTCATTGACGTAGCCACCATGTTGCTATTTTGTCTTCACTTCTAATGATAAGTAATGGTATCATGATACTTTTCACACCTTGATTTATCTTAACTTTTCTAAAATAAATTGGACACTTCCGTGCCAGGTGATTTGAAAACAGTGTATACTCTTCAAATATCAATCTATCACGTAATTGAAAACTTAAAAAACTAAAGATATGGTTCTATTTGTAATACCCACCCACGCACACGATCATCGGAAACAAAGTCTTTAATATCTAACCCTATCCCATAAGTCAACATATATGGGCTTGCTCCACACAATCGCGAGATTCGCGCACGATCGAAAAAAAATATTTCCCAGACAGGAAATCGTCATATCAAGCATTTTTCAGTAACCGTTAAGTTACACTTACTATTTACCAAAGAACTGGTGAAAAAGTCAACAAATAGAACCCGTTTACCAAGAGGTCTACTTCTTAAAGGCGAAGGAATTGAGCAGGAGAAGGGATTGAAAAGGACCAATATGGTAGCATTTTAACAAGGCAGACCGTGTTTTATAAAGTATAAGAAAGCAGATATTTTTTATTTGATTTATTAAATCAATTGATAACATACACTTTTTCTCTAATCCATTCACGATGATTCCTATGTATTACTGTATTTGTATTGTATACGACTAATGTGAAAAAATAAAGGTTAAACCAAATCAATTGATATATATAAAACTGTGCATGCAGAATTTCCAGTCTATGTGTGGAAATGAAAATGTTTCAGTTTGATATTATTTTGACAGAGCTGCATTTCGTCGCAGTAGATATGAACAGACGTTCGCCATATGTGTATGTGGGTACAGTATAAGATCTTACTACAGTTCTAATCTTATCTGAAAGATGGTGTGATAAATTACCGTTTTCTTAAGTTATATCAGTGTGAGCCTTGGAAATTAACTTCTCGGGAAAAGGGTATTTTATTTCGATGTAGATTTTCAGATAGGATGGAATATGAATATATTAGAAACTAACATGACTTTTATTGTTGGCATTGTTGTACATAAACTTACAAAAGTTGTAATTAAGTGAGAGGACAATTGTTTTGTAAAGGAAATCTACTCGCCACGTCTTTAAAGACGTTACTGGTTGGCACATGCTCAATGGGCACGGTCAGACAAATATGATTTTGTAATGTACTCATTACTGGTCACGTAATGCCCAACAAAGACTTGGTCTGGGAAAAACATCTTTCAGAGTATATTCAAAGAAAAAAAAAGATTTCAAATATAAAACTTTGGCTGGGCTTATAAGTAAAATGAAACCGGGTGTTTCAATAAATCTTACTGTCCAACTGCATATAACAAATATTTTAAAACACTAATTAGTCATTGGATTATATTGAAAAATAAAAGAAAAAAACATAGCGCCCTTAAATACGACCCTTTTTATATTTTTTCTATGGTAAATCTAATATGACCTTTTTGTATAACATGTAATTGAAAAATTCACTTCCTGATTAAAAAAATATATTCCTTGCTGTCGCTTTAATACTAGTTATTGTTCCGTTAAGCGTCCACATATCTTTTTATAACTGTCACAAAAATAAAGTCAGAAATAAAAACATTTAAAGAAAAACAAAACATGACTCCGGACAATTGTAAAAGACACCAGTATTAGTTTCTTCTGTATAAAAATCGAAGTCAATGGTTCCATAAAAATTATGAACACAATCACACAGACACCCAGTATACCAATGTTTTTCGACCATCCTGTCACTTAAATTGATTCACGAAGGTCTCCGAATACTTAAAAAAAATAATTGTAAGATATAGATCTAACTAGTACTGATGAAACAAAATACCTGAAAATAATTAACATCCAAAATTTAACCAAACATTAACTGATTTTAGCATTCTATATTTTTACATATCAATACAATAAATAAAGACATACCCTAAAAATTGTGTTATTCCATTTTCTCTAAAATCATGTAAATGTTAATGATATTGAATCAGTTATTACCAGAACTGATAAACTTAATAATATTGTAAGTGTTTATGTAGACAGTTGTTGCTGGATCATTTTTGATGGATAGCCATTTATTCCAAATGAACACTTTCTAAATGTGTAAATGCTTTAAGGAAAAAAAGACGATCGTAAGCTCTTCTTTAAATTATCAATTATTTCTCTTTTTATAGTAGATGGGCCATCAAAATAGATGAAATTGTAGTGTATGTCCATTTAATCTCTTATACTGTCTTTTGTATTGGCCATTTTATTTAAGTTTCGCAAAGAGAGAATTAAGATGGGCCTAACAGCAAAGTGGTTAAGGCACTTGCGTCTAATGCTGTGACGGGTTCGAAGCCAAGCAAGAACTTGAGGCTCGTCGCCGGGCAGAAAAAAAAAACCTGATCCGATTCACAGACAGCGTTCTAGGCAAACAGGGAAAAGCTTTCACTGCGATCGTAACAGTGAAAAAATAAATGCTATGATAAAAAAAATGTGAGAGATTCAGGGAATCTAGAATGCAGGTTTATGCATCAGTATTAAATTTTAAAAAATCAAGTAACAGCCTTGAAGATGATTGATAAAATTTTAATAATAAATAAATACAACACGATGCATATTACATATAATGCTAAATATTTTATGAGATAATAATCATTTTTAAAAAAGTGTTCTCAAATAAATGAACTGCTTCCTTTATCAATACATTTTATTTTGATGTTAGTGGTGTTTATTCTAAGAGTCTCGTCTGTGCAAATAGAACTCGGGTTTCAATGCAAATAATTATGAAATATCACACAATGTTATCTTTTATCGTTTAAACTGTCAGTCCCAGTAACTGAACAAACGTAAATTATTCTTTCATTTCTTTTCAACTTCTGTGGCAGAATCCCTTTCGGCAATTTTTGTTAAATCCCTTGCCTCGGCATTGCGATATGGAAGCAGAGAAAACGGTGAACCTAACAATCCACCCATGGTGCCAGTATAACCTGGAAGCCCAGTATATGTTCCATGCGGAAACGGAAGTCCAAGATTGGCGGTCGAGTACTGCCCCGGAGTGAATTGTGACGTCAACGGATTTGCAGACGATAGAGTTGGGTAGCCGGGTAAAAATGCCGAATGAAGGCCTGACAAAGCAGGAAAATTTGGTAATGGCTTGAACGCCGATTTTAAGTCAAAAGCATGTGAATGCGCGGAGATCTGTGGATTTGATCCTTGTATCCAGTGAGGAGGATTTGAATAAGGATTAAACCTGACACTTGGAGCTTTAGAAGAGTCCATTTTCCCATGAGCATCAATTGTATCTTGTGCTGACAAAAATTGTTCAATAGCTTTCACAAGATCACCATTACATCCTTGCAGAACAAGTTCGAGAACAGATTTACGGTGAAGTGGAAATACTCTTTCTAAAATTTCTAAGTTTGTTAGTCGACCCGGTGTAAACGCGGCGGGTTTTAAAACATTTGATCTAATTATCGTGTCTCTGTCATCGAATTTTCCGTCGTGTTTCTCCGGTGTACTTGGCGTCGGAATACGTCTGTGTCCATCTTCCGGTTTGGTTAAATTTGAATCTCCTTCCTCTGAGCAGACGCTGATGTCGTCGTCATCTTCAGATCTGCTATCTGAAATAACAAAAAGATAAGTCAACAATGTCTATATTAATAAAATCTAACTTTTGACAGACAATTGTTTCTTTTCTTTACACCGATTCTCAAACTTTGTGCAATTTATATTTTATGATGTTTACTATTTCCAAATAATATATCAATATTGTAAAATGGTTTGCTATTTTGATTTTCAGGAGTATCTAAACAAACTTAATAATCAAAACCAATATTTTATTTTTATGTTAAGTGAGGAAGAAGTTTTATAATATAATAAAATTTGAAACACTGATGATGATGATGACGATGATAATGCTAATAGTAATAATAATAATAATAGTTACAATAATAATACAATTCTGATCTCATGAAGAGAACTTTATTAAGTAAAACAGAGAACAGTTGTAAAAGCTCTTAATTTCTAAGGCTGTTGAAATCACAAATAAATTAGTACACTAAAAGATGACAGAACAAACTTGATACAGAAATCACATAAACCTACCTGGACTTGACTGTTGTCGAGAAAGTCTTTCTTGGTGTTCTCTCTCCGCTTGACTTGCGGGTATCGACACAGTTCCAGGCCCCCAAAGCGGCCCTTCTGTCATAATCGGTAAGGAACTATCGGTCCCCGCACACGCCCTGATACCCAAGGCAATAGCATCTTCTGTCGCCTGCTGTCTTTTCAGCGCCACTTGTGCCGCCATCACGCGCTGTCTCTCGGCAATTAGGTTGCACTTGGCGCACGTGCAGTCCTTGAAATCACAGTGGCGTTTGTGTCCCTTTAACCACGATACCATTCCATGGTTCCTGCACCGAGCACATTTAGGTTTTCTAGTCCCTTTTTCCGTCACCGGATACAAATGCGATAAGGAATTCATGTTTGCAAATATCTCCCACTTTTACTTAACACCTTTTTTACTTCTCTAAACGATCGTGTCTTAATGTTTCCCACTTTTCTGTAAAACACGGCGAAGTCTGAAATTACTAGCGCAATAAATCTATCAAGTGTTCCATTTAATAATACTTGTCAAGTCTAATGCGATATTAATTTATATAGTTGATAGATTTTCAAAATATAGCCACGGTTTTTGACAGACAAAGGAGGCTACTTCAAGTATTGAAGTATTTGCTTAGCCAGGAACATCTACTTTGCAATCATTACAATTGGCTCGTGCCTTATTTAATCGGAAATGTAGGTGGAGCCACTCTCCGAAATTTTCCTCAAGACCGTTCTTCCGTAATTTGATAATGAATATTCATAACTGAAAGAAAAACAGAGGAGAAAAAATAAATGTACTATAATAATTTGAAAAGATAAAATGTAAAGGAAGTTCTGTAAGGCAAACTGACTACAATATCTAATACACCAAAGAAGTATTTCTGAAATAGCTTTATTTTTTAATATGTTAATTTTGTCATTTTCTTAGGTTCAATTATCGAAGCGGGCTTAAGCCGACAAACATCGAATGTTTTTATTAGTTTTACTCGTTGTGTTCTCCGTCTGTGACAAAATATAAATATCTTTTAACAAGACCTACAAAATAATACGAGTATGAATAGCTTTTTTTTCTTTAAAAATCTGCCATACATGTTAGGTATTGATAACTTCATTTTGTTTTTGACTGTGGACACCACAACTGATCTTAATATAAGAATTGTTTTCTATAATATTGATTCGCTCATTTCTGTGTTAAAAGAAACATAATCTTTTATCTGCATTTAACTCTGTTGTCAACTGTGTTCGTTTGCACTTAAGGTTTAGTTATCAAATTTATAAAATAGCATAAGATGTTTTTTCCCGTTTAAACGAATTACATAAAAGATAATAAAAATTAATTTAAATTTGAGAATCTTGCGAGACCCTTAACACTTCTAGAGAGAGAAAAAATGAAGCGAAGTTAACGTTTACAATCTAAGGAGATTTATTATTTACAGTAAGTTATATTAAAATATTTTAAATAATTCGGAATGATATATTTCTGTGCTTTCTTTTCTATTTAAAAAAAAATAGACAAAAGAGAAAGGGCAGAGAAAGGGCAGAGAAAAACATTGATTTTAATTATATATGCATTATATCAAATGATCAATTCTTGTTTGAATGGCTTTGATAGAACAATCCTGTCCTCACTGAATTAGGCCAAGAATAATTATAACTGAAAAAGATGTTAAGCACAGAATGATCTGGTTACAAAGATGCCAAAACACAGACCATGTTGCTTGTATCTATACTAGTATATCCATTCCATGTTTTTTTCTTGCCAGATGAGCAGACTTGGACACACAAAAAGCAACAATCAGTCTCATTATTAGTGGATATCAGAGTATAGAATTTTCGTCGACGAATCCGTCTGGCTGATTTATGATTAATCAGCTTCGTTACGAAATTAGGAAACCAATTAATAGTTTATTACATGAACTCAAATATAAGGTCTACATAAATATTCTTAAGGTTACCTATATATCTTAAGGCAATAAAATGATGTAAAACAAGAAGAAAAAAAAATAAATAAATGGTACTGTAGTTTTTTCTAATTCTTCGAAAAATGTTTGGCTCGTTTATTAAAAAATAATGTTTATTTAGATTGCATTGCAGCAGAAAACTTGATGCATAAACATCTTTTTAAGGCAACTCTTTTAGCTTATTCGTAGTCGACGATTAATCGACAAACTGATTTAATCAGCCATTTATTTACTATAAAACTGTTTTACCTTACTGAAAATGACATTAGAAAAAAATCGTTGCGCCATTGGCGGTTACGATTATAAAGTGGGGCATGATATCCCATTGGTAAGCACCTTAACTTACCAAGAAGATATAACACAACTCTACCATAACGATTGGTTTTTGATGACCTTCCTGTAATCGAATGCATAAAAAGGTTGTGGATTTACCATATCGCTGAAAATTCATGAAATTTGATGATCATTTTTAATCATGAGCGTATAAAAGTGAGGCCATTTCAGCATGACAATATTTAACGTTCTTTCTTGTAATGGTTTTACGTTGTTGCACTACAGCATAGGTAAACGTAAAAATACGGCCACTAAAAATCAAGCCACGCTACCTTGGTTTCTTTTTCCTTTCCTTCATTTCGAAGGGTAGAAGTCAAGTATAATTACTGTGATTGCTAATGATTTGTGTACTTGGTTCTTGAAAGGATGAACTGTTTGTTATCAACAGACATTTTATAAAATGACAATGTTTATAAACAGTGGAGGAAATCCATTTGTAAATTAACAAGCGAGAAGGTGTATAAATTTAAAACATATGTTTCCAACACATTTACTATAAACAAATTCAATAGATGTGTCAAGAGGTATGTTTCCAGGCAGGATTTTCGGGGATTATGTGGGTATTTATATTACTGGGGTGGTCCTGACCAAACTAACGTATGAATGAGCCATTTGGTGAATTTGATAAATGAGTTTCGGCCAAAAACTGAAATCTACCGGGTTTAGGTTACTAATGTATCTTCAACGGATTATACATTTCACAGAGTCTTATTTGAAATTATTACACACAAAAATAAACTAACAAAAAAATTAAACGGAAAAACTTGAGAAAAAATCTGTCCTGAATACACTGGGGGAAGGGAAAGTCTAAAATGTCCTAGTATAATGTTTATTATTCAATTATATATTTCTCAAAAATATACAAATAAAAACTTAAAGCACTCTTGGAACGAGAAATGTTACCCATCAGTTCCAATTTTCACATTTTAGACCATAAATTAACACTGACATACTTAGACAAAAGCCGTACTTAAGTTAACAGATTGACAAATTCCTAATTCAGTCATACGACTTTCTAGGATGATTTTCCTTTTTTGTAATCCGACTGACAATTTAGATGTAAAGACAACTTTTCAAGCACCAATGTCATTTTCATTCTGATACTAAAAAAGATTTAAAAAAATGAAATTCTAACTATTCAGAGGAAGTTCTTTCTGTACGTGCTGAAGCAGTTTCTTAAGAGAAACTTTATGGCCGTAAGTAAATACACTTAATGTGTGGTCGCAATGGAATCGTGGTATAACGAAAAATGTAGAAAAATTGAAAAATCATGGATTTTGTTTATAGGAGGCCTTTATTCAAAACTGCAATCGTTATAGCTTGAGGCTATCCCAGTTGCCTGTTTCTAATAGAATGGTAACACAGCTTCGTTCGTTCCACCTTCCCAGCGTAAACCAGCAATGAATTTGTTTATTCTTGGATAATTTGATAGACCTATGCGTGTGTCGTTTAGAAAGAAATCAGTAATCAAATCATCTCCAGATGATACTAAACGGAATGCAGTAGCGTATACACACTGTAAGCCATTGTGTAAGGATCGTGGTGAAATACGTGCTTGGAATGCAATACCTGTGCATAGAGGTTTCTGAAATATATTTTTTCAGTGGGTTGAAATGTATTGAAACACGGTATATAGTTAAATGGCATTTGCTTCTTTGATTACAAATGCTGACTGCAGGAAGAAAATTAACACAAGTTATTAAACTGTTCACGTTTGACTTCAGTGATATATCATGTGAGATCTTTGCCACCTGATAAAATGTAGAGCAAAATCTCATTTTCAGTGCCTAACTAGCAATGTATTACTTGTAATATTAACTATCTTTTTAAATTAATCTGACATGTGAAAATTCATTATTACAAATTTCTACCCAGTTCAATAGGCCGCTGTTTATTTTTTCATATGAAACTTTTTAAGAGAAATCCAATCTCTCGGTGCATCGGTGCCTCATCACCCAACCTTGTGTGATTTGGTTGTCTACGCCACTGATATTTAATGTACGGAGATCTATAAAAACAAACATTTTTCACGTCTCCGGGGCCAATCTACTGTGGGTGGCGTCCTAACTTTGAGTTTTCTACTGTATTTTAGATCTTATAACAATTTATCTATTTCATAAGATACCCCAGTTAGTATCTAAACGTCGCATCAATTATTTTGTTAACTAAATACTTTGTATATAAAATTTGTTCGTTTGAATAAATATACCAAAGTCTTATCAAGATAGAAGACTCTAGTTTCCACGTGAAACAAATAAAAAACTTGAATAAGCATGTTCAAGAGCAAGAAAACAGGAATAGAAGAAAGTGTGATGTCATTGATTTTTTTTTTTTGCTTTAAGTGACAGATTTTGGCGGGAAAAGATGTTATTATAACAAAGTTTTGTATAGAAGAAAAAACAGACACAGAGATAAAAATGTCTAATACTAAAACCTGAGCATTCTGTTTTTAGAAAGGACAGTCTTTACGCCTTCTTGGAGAATCTTGTTCAATCTGTGAAAGATTTTATTTTCCATCTATGAATTCAGAATGGCAGTCTTCATACCACATCCGTCTGCTGACAAAAAAAGAAGAAGAAAAGAAATAGTTGGTAAATATAAATTTTGAAGTTTACGTATGAGCAGATGATATTGACACACCTTCCTACTAAGATCAGTTTCTATAGTTAGGGACTTCCGAAATGTTAAGTCGGTTTTCAGCCCATACTACATCCTGTACTGTCGTCTGCGTTGCAGTCGCTTTTGAGAAAGAACATGGAAAATTACTTCGTTAAAGTGCAATGTTTAGTTAAGAATATTCTGACCTCCTGACATAAAATCTCCAATTCTCAAAAAGGCGGCTTTCAAAATGGTTTAGATAGATATAATTTTGTTAAACAAATTTATAACAAAAACATTAAAAAAAACATCGTAGGTTACTTTTTTAGTATTTCTGCGGACACGAAGGTGCTGCAATTTAGGTGTTACGGAATTATAATATTAAATAGATTCTATTTTCTTATTTTATATTATTTATTTATTATATTATATATTTCCAATATAAAAACATCCCCCCTCTCTCTCTCTCTCTCTCTCTCTCGTCATATATTTATAACGTTTGACACGGAAGAATAATTTACTAAAACAATTCAAGTTTTGCTCGAATACAAGTAATCGCTTTTATTTCCATTTAGACTTAATCCGTCTTTCAACAGTAACATACAAATATCATATTGTTCATTTTGTAGTGAAAATAAATTCTCTTTTCTATGTAGTGACATCTTCGCTTTAATCCTGTCTGGCGCCTGTAACACTCGAGAACATCTCTATTTGTGATTCTAATTGAAAGACAACGCGCGGTTCTGTTAATTTAATAAACTTTGTATGCTTCTTTTAGTAAGGAAACCTTAAAGAAAATATTGACTTTCATCATTTAGGCATAGACCTAATAGCCTCGCTTTCAGAATTCGATACGAATCAAACAGTATATCAGTAACTACTTTGTAAATCTAATTTCCATTTTGTTTGACATTCGGATTACCTTTTTTTTCTGAGTGGATATTTATACTACCCAACTATCAATTGTGTGTTTGGTTACGATTCATGTGTCGAACAAATATCCATAGACATGATTTCGCTTTTAATTTGAGAGATCACACTTCTTTTATGGTTTTTGAAACATTATGTTTTCAACACACCCTTTCTAAGTGTTTCTTTCCTGGGTGGTCTTATGTAGGGTGTTACAAATTGCGCAACTGTATTTCCAAAATAGTGAAATGAGAACTAGCAGATTTTCTGACCAAAAAAGGCAATACACCTTTAACAAATTCGTTCTAGATTTAGCGGTGGTAGTTAGGTCTTGTTTGGAACTGGCAAAACAATACGTTTGTAGAAAATACTCGTTGAAATACGCCCAAGATGATATTTCTGTCACAGCATCTATATTCGCATATCTGCAGTAATCCACAATATGGCAGACACAAATATATAATAGGAACACTTAATTTTACAAATAAAGAAACAGAAAAAGTATATATTTTCCTTTACAATGAATAAAATTCATATGAATATTGTCAACACGTAAATACCAAACATTAAGTAGATTCGAAGATGTTTTAACAATAAAAATTTAAAGGAGTCGTATAGATTTCTGTCACTTTTTTCGTGACAAGAAGCCGGTACAAAAATATTTGTAAAAAGGAAAAAAAATGGAATAAAATATGACTTCAAACTGTGTGAATGTGGTTGAATTAATTTTTTACAAAACAGTAAAAAACGTATTCCAATCATAAATGACAAACATGGATTTGTGGGTGGATTTGTTCTTTTCATGTTTTATTCATAGTAAACCCCTTAACTTGCCTTCTGTATACTCATAATAGCTTTTAATGCAATGCTTTTGTTAAATCAATGCTTTCCGCAAGTAAGCATGCATTTCAGCTTTCAAAATAAGCACAGTATGAGGTTAAGATGTATTCAAAGTTGAAACTAACGGATGCCTTCTTTAAAAATAAGTCTTCAGACCCGAAATCCTGAACCAAGGGTAGTTGTGTTGATGGTTGTTATTGGTGTATATTTTGGGGTAGAGACATAACTGGCAAAGGTATAAATCCCCCCACACCTAAATCAGAAGTTCTAGTGTTAAACTGGTTGTTTCATGTCAATTGATTTATTTCAAAGTTAGTATTCCTATAATTAAGTCATTTTTAAGCCAAAGAATTCATTATAAGGTATAAAGTTGAATTCACGTAAAGAAACCTTATAGCGAGTAGCCTACTTCGATCCAAAAGCAAAAGTCCTTAAACTGGCAATATCAGAACCGAGCAAGGTACAGGAATTCCGAATGCAAATTTTATTCCTTATTTTGTTAAAGCAATTTTGATGATACCGGTAAAGTAAATTCAGTATACTGTATAACCTCACGAGAAGTAGTGATATAATAATAGGTCATACCGGAACTGGCTCATTTTACAAAGTAAAATAAATATTTTTAAAAGAAAATCATTCCATTTCCTCTCCTTTGCAAAGTACAGCCACGCTCTGTAGTTTAAAGCCCTGTCAGTTCTTGATGTTAGTAAAACAAACAGAGATTAATGAAGGGTGGGTGGCAGATAATATTTGTGACCACGAGTTCAGCCCCTTAGGCGATGGTAAATAGGAATAAAGGAAATAATTTTACTAATACCACATGAGAAGTCTTTGAGTCAGGTTTCTTGAAAGCGGCCGAGTGAAAAATAGTTTTTTCTTTCGTCAGCATTTAAGGTTAAGTTGCATACAACATCCAACATATTTTTGTCTTTTTTGTTAAAATATATATATATATATATTTTGGCGACAATCGCAAATGTAATTTACAATTTGTTTTTTCTCTCAATGAAATAAGTAGGTATGCAATTTGTAAAGTCTATCTGTTTCTCTGTAATGTACGACAAGGACCGGATTACACTTTCCGGAGTTATATACAATTTACGTTTTTATCTTTGATACATCGTATAATTATGTGTTTCTTGGGGTAAGAACAAATTTTCCTGTCAATTTTATATGACGAATATTTGAAGCTGAAACTTCAAATTAATAGTTCGTCTATATTATGTGCTGTTAGTTATTCTAATGGAATGTACATAACATAATATATTCTTGTATCATAATAATAATAACTCGAGTAAGTGCGTTTCGATTGTCATTTAGATCGTGTCCAGTCAAATATTCCGCGACATCGTATTAAGGGCTTTCTGATTTAGTTTGTCCAATCTTTATTACTTTATCATTATCATAATTATTACGCCTGGTGATTTTTTAAAATAAATGTTACTTAATTTCAGAAAAAAAAACATAAGCGCCAAAACAGGGGGGGGGGGATCATTTAATGTTTGAACTCAAACATCAATTCAAAAGAACACAGATTAGAGAAACACCATTTGACGCAATGTTTAAGACCCAGTACCGTTTTTGTGACGTTACTGTGCGCCAATGTTGCTGATACGACGTCTAATGATGACCTTAGCTCCACCTGATTCATAGATTTCGAAATTTTAGCAATATTTGATTACTGTTTTATACCATCTATGGTTAAACGCGACATAATCTTAGCAAATAAGTGGACATCATTAAACGCACTTGGAAGTTAAAACTCTCACATTAAAGTCAACAATATCTGTCACTTTCAAGTGCTTGTTCACCAACCACAGGATGGGTATTCGTTTACCGGTCATAGAAGTGTTCATTTCACGTTGACATTTGGTCAATAGAGTGACGGCGCCAGGTCGGGGATTAGACCGTCTAGGGTAGCTCTTCAATAACGGAGGAAATACAGGTATATCATATTATTAGCATTAGCAGAGGTATCAAATATGGATTGCTTTGCAAACAGTGATCTGCTGGGCGTGTTGATAAAAGGAACAATCTGTTTTTCTATGAAAATGTTTACTTTTTCACTTTCTACAATAAAAAGAGCACAATGAAATATAAACTACTCGATGGTTTATTATTGCACTCAATCAGTTTTGAAACCCGGAAATATCGTGCAAGTTGACAAATATTTCAAGACGTGCTCAGTCGAAACGTACTTAATTTTGTTAATTAGTACAACGGTACATTTGTGATTGAAAGTTTACTTTAAAATGACTGCTAAATGTATGTCTTACTTTATTACATTGCGTTTTATAGTTTCGTTATAGTATCACAATTGTAGTTCTTGTAATGGTAACTGGTGAACACAGAATGTTCATATGTATTAGCAAAAGACTAATAGCAAGGTTTCCCTTATAAGTCATTTTTCCAGAAAATAATTTCGATTTTGTTTCCATGAAATTATTTCGGAAAGGCAATTTGAATAAAAAGATTTGAAAATTTACTTCCAGAATGTAATATGGTAACGCACTTCTTAGACGATGGCCTACAAAATACATGCATTATGATATTACCATGGCAAAGGTATATTGTTTCAAGGCTAATAACCTTAAAATGAGACAAACTGGGCCTCTTCTTTAATGGTTATAAAATAAATCCGAAATCTGGTTCTAAAATTTGAAACAAAAGTAAACATTAAATGGCAAAAGAAGACAGTTTTTATTTAAAACTTTTCAAACACTATTAAAACCACATTAATAATTCATGTAATGTCTTTGCAAATTAGCCATTAAGAAGCTAAGGTTATTGACTTAGTTATCCACGAAGTTGTTATCACAGTTGACAAGTATCTACAAGATAGTGTCAGCAAGCTATTTTAAAGGTTTCTTGAATAAACAATGATTGTTAAATGACGCTCTGACAGTGAATACATTATCTCATTGAGAAATTTCCAAACTACAAGTCGTATCAATTTTTGTAAGGTCAGGAAAGAGAACACTTAGAAATTAAGTGACTGATTCATAGATTAATAATCTTAAACTGAGCAAGTTGATACATCACTTACACTTGTAAGTGAAACTTATAGAAACACCTATAAAGCACCTGATGAATCAAAAAGCCATTACAAAGCTCGTTTTCCAGATATTCGAAATTGTTTGGGAAATAACCAAGTATTAATTTGTAATGAGTACAGGAAACCTCAGTCCTACAAAATGCTTCGAATTTTCTATTGTGTTTGAAATCAAGAATTTGTTCAAATTTTCTATAGCAGTTTGAATTCAAAAAATGGGTTCAAATTTTCTATGGGGCTTTGAATTCTAAAATGTGTTCAAATTTTTCTATGGGGTTTAAATTACAGCAGCTCAGGACAGTTAAATAACACTGTCCAAAGATGCAGGTATTTTTAGAAGAAACAAGTCTTGCAAATAATTAAAAGGATTTGAAAATTTTGCCAGATTATTACGAATGCCTTATGGTTTTTCCTGAAATATTTTGACATAGGCATTGAATAGTTAAGCCATTTTAACGAAAAATCTTTTTATATTTTGACAACTTTAAAAGGTAAGGAAATTCTGCACACTTCACTTTTAGAAATTAATGTAAAATCAATGTCTCTTGTCATTAATAACAACTGTCTGAGTAAATGGACATTAGTTTTCAGTGAAAACTGCCAAAATAGAAGAAAATAAGACAAAAAATCCTAAAAAAAAAACCCAGTCCTTTGGTAGAGTGCTTTTTTTTTATAACATTGAACTGAGTGTAGGAAAATATAGTTTAATTTTTTTTTGATATTTCATCTTTCACAGGTGGATAGAAAATAAAATTAAGAAATACAGTGGTTTGACTTGTGTAGAACTTGAACCAGCAACATCACTAGCGTATCATTAAACCAGTGTTAGAACTATTACAGAAAACAGTGACACAGTCACTGTAAGCATGCCTTCATATAACAGTTTAGGGGAAAACACAGTCCATACAAACAGGTGGTACCTCTGGGAAGTGACAACAACACAGTATAATAAAAGGGTAGCTAGTCTCTCTATGGTCAGTGCTTGTATACTATCTTGTAATGCTGTCTTGGTTGTATTACAAGCTGACTTGTCACCATCCTTCAGTCTATTGTCTTCGTTTCTTCTGAAAAGAAAGTAAACCAAAGGACCACATTTTATACTGTCATATTTCGATGGCAAAGAATAAAATTGCATAAACTAATAATGAAATAATGTGAACAAGATCTTGCACAAAACCCTTTGCATAAAATTGACTTTGTAATTTGTCAACCATATCAAACAAATACCTGTTAGTCAAAGAAAGTTTCTTGAGAGAGGTAAAGAAAATATAGGAATATAGGTATACAAAATACAAAACAAGTCAGCCCAAGGGAGATAACTGCACAAGACTAAAGCCTTAGTGCAGGGGAGATAACTGCATAGAAATAATAAGTGCAGGAGAGATAAATGGGATTAAGCACTTGAATATAGCCCTAGTCCAGGGGAGGTAATTGCACTGGAAATTACTCTTCAAAAAAACTTTGTTCTGGGAATGTATGATGTCCTGGTATTTTGAAATATTATATATGTTCAGAGAAATAAGCTCACTTTGAATTTAACAATTTTATGGCATTGACTTCTGCTACAGTAAGAAAAGAATGTATTATTACAGCACAAAAATATCTAACAAAATAACATTTGCATTATTTGTTTAGTCTGTTAGAAACTTGTTAACTTCTCTGTTTATTAGTTCTGGAAAATCATTTAAGATATGGTTATTTCATTGACACTCTAAGCCATGATTAATCTTTAATCTTCCAAAGATGACTGGTTTTTAAACTGGTTACTGTAAAATACTAGGAGTGAAAAGTCTATAAAAATGAAAATTTAGGATGTTTACTATGATAGTAGTACTATCAAAAGAAAAATTATGAAATTGTTAAAGAAATAGCTAGTGACTCAGATTATATTGGTTCATAGCAATTAATACTGGGCTATACAACCTGTCAAAAAGTTTTAAAACTTATTATGCGTATACACCAGACAAATGTAACATAATTGTCTTCGTTATTTTTTCGAAAATGTTAACTTTTATTTTTAAGTAAAATTTCATGACTCACTTTTCTAAGCCCTCCATGTTCACTTTTAGGAGCAAGACGTATTTTACAAGAGCTATAAGCCAGTACACAGGCCCAGAATATGTAGAACAGAACAACAGTATTCCAACAAGAACTGGCTGGTAGTCCTGGAGACCAACATACCCGGCGGATACATCAACGGTTGATATACTGTTAGAATTACCCTAGGAAACAAAAAAGTAAAATTAAATGGAGTTTACAAGTTTATAACATAAAAAAAATTTTGTGACAAAGTATAAACTAACAAATGTTGATATAACACCAAGACTGGTTATTTTTTCGATACCTACTCTGCACAACTGCTTTTAATCTAGCTAAGAGTGCCTTTAAAAACAATTTCTCTTAACATTTGAAATAAAACAGTCTTGTTCATGTACTTTAAATTTTGCTATCTTGATGTGGTAAAAAAATAAATAAATAAATAAAATCAACTATTTCAACTGACGTGAAGTTCATCGGGTAGTTTTTTCTTTAAATGGCAGTTCTATGAAATAATGTAAATGAGTAAACTTCAGAACTACAAATAAACTAATAGGGCTAGAAACATAAATTCATACTTGCTGAAAAAATACTGCTTGTCCCATCCACCAACAAAACAATGCTAGGAAGTTAGCTGGTAATAAAACTTTCCTTATCACAAATCTCCATAGCAACACTTCCTGTACAATTACCATGGCGACAAGAAGGGTATTATGAGTTCTGAGCACTAAGGTCATTAACAAAATCCATGAAAGTTGAAAAGTTTGAACACATTTTAAACAAAGGACACTTCTTTTTCTTTCTAAAACCGGGAGCAGAAAATAGTTGTGTCTCAAAAGACAGCACCATTTGATCAGTGATATGAGATTCATTAGTATAACTAGATAGAATACAGCTCTGGCTTCAAGGATGCCCTTTGACCTGCAATGTTTTGTAATCAATCTTTTAAAACAACTTCCATAAAAGTAAACATGTTGAATAAAAAAATAATATGTAACAATAAAAGAGGTACGTTTTCAAATTCATATATTTACTGCAATCATATGGAGCAAGGGAGGTAACTCCAGTTAGTGCATGGAGAAAAAGTTAATAAGAATGCATGTTCTTGATTTACAAAGGTAGATGATATTAATTTTGATACCTCAAATACATGTACATTGACACTAACTACAAACACTGAGTTTTGATTGAAAGTAAAAACACGTTTCAAGCAGAGAATATTACAAAAATGAAACCCCCAAAAAATGCTCAGCAAGAGTTTTGCCTATCAGTATAATTTAGAATACACATGCGAACAAAATACACATTCTAAATCTAGAATACAGATGTAAGGAAACAAGTCTGTTAAATATTCTTCATCAAAACTCCTCTTCTACTTACATTATTTCATTTGGTGTGTTCAAATCAAGTATGCTATTCACTGCCCCTGTTGTAATTCTGTACTGGTAGCATGTATAAATCCCCACCATAAAAAGGAAATACTCTATATCAAATTGTATTCCATTAGCTACTAGGATAACTAAATGACATATGAAAACTATAGTTGATAGAGCTGGCTTGTTCTTTGGCCTGCAATGAAAATAACTAGATTACTGAAACATGATATCTGATTTTGTTTTGAAGTACATGTTTATATAAGTTATAAGAAATAAAAACATATGGAATTAAATCTGCCACTGTTTTTTTATTAAGAGTATTTCATTTACATTGGAACTCGTATATGCATTTGAATGTAGAAAGATTAGTCAGTTTTACAGCAAATATTTAATTAACTGAAAGTGTCTTTTATGACCCTACAGTGTGAAGTGTATATAACACTGCTCTTGTTCATATGTCTGTTTGTCTGTATGTCTGTTCTAAAATGTGTGTTAAACTCCTTATCCATCTTAACGAGGATTTTCTTCAAACTTCCACAGATGACTGGTGTAGGTGTGTAGACAGTCATAGAGGAAGTAATTTCACCTGTTTGTACCAGAAATATGGGCTACTAAGTTCCAATATGGTCTTTTTTTTACTATATGGAGTTCTGAGACCATTTTTATATAGTCTTAATCATCTTTTAGAAAATATTCTTTAGACTTACTGAGATGAACAGGCTTCTTCAAATACAGATAGTCAAACCGGAAGAAATTTCCAATGGGAAAATTTTAAGCTGCAGATATTTTCATTTTTTTTTTTAACCAGTATATACGTATAGAAGAAGTGTATGTGACTTCTCATTTAGTTTTTGGAAGCTTAACTTTGACCTACGAGATGAGACAACCTTAATGATCAAAGATAGTAAAGCAATGAATTTTGATTGTAATTGTTTTACTATTACTGGTCTTTTTTTCTTTTTTTTTGGCCACTGAAAAGTACAAACACACAAAATCTTTAGAATTACTTACATCATTAGCCAATCTGCTAGATCTGGGGTATCTAACCATTTGTTCCCTGTTTGATTTATTGTACGTAGAAATCTTCCTAATAACATCACGGTTAAAATTCCAGCTATCTGTTTCCATGGTAACAAAAGTCTCCAAGGCAAAGCTAATGATGAATTTTGTTCCAATGCTTTGGCAGATGAATGTGAAGTTTTGTCAATTTCATCCGGATTTCCGGTAGATTTCTTCCGAATACTGATGAAAAGTTGCTGACACTGAGATTCAAGCGTTTCGTTTTTGTTCACTGCTCTAACTTGGTTATTCATTTTACCATTCCTTAACTCATTTTCTTGATCTGCATCATAAAAGTTTGATTCTGTTGCTAATTTTGCATTTATTTCATTGTTTTTTGTCCAGAAAATGGTCAAATGACCTTTAACCTGCATCACCATAGCAACAAGGTGAAAAGTCATTACAAAAAAATACCAACTCTGATGTTCTTCTTCAACAAAACTGCTTGATCCAAAACTTAAGGTATGGAATACTGTACCAGTCCATAACAATCTGGTTAGGGCTGACTTTGGAAACCACTGAAAAAAAGGGGGCAAAATACATGTGTTAAATGTAGATAATTTATTAATGTATATTTTGACCCACCTGGTTTTCCATAATAACTTTTTGTAATTTTAAAGGATATTTTTCTGTTATATCTTTAATTGGTGGAAACTGATGAAACTTTAAACTATCTGTTAAGTAAACTGATAAATATCAAACACCTCATCTGCCATTACTCTCATACAGTATTTTACAAAAGAATACAAGCTACCACTTGCCTCTATATTAGGTCAACCACAAAAAAATGTACCCTGAAGTTCTCTTTGATGGATAGGTATTATGGCATAACTAAATGATTCATTTTTCTAGTATAATGGCTATTACCAACCATCTTTGTAATAACATATTTATTTTCAATATAACTTATTATTTTTCTTTAAGTATTTCTATTACCTTTCTATAAATGTACCATTTATTGAAGGATAGTATTGTTGTTGATAAAAACATAATGCTACCAAGCACAGCCAGTTGCATAGCAACAGATGAGAGACTCCTCCCACAAAAAGTTGCACTGTAGAATGATTGGCTGGTACAGGCTGTCATGTGACCAAAGATGACCAATATAGTTACAGCAATAAGAAATGGTGGTGAAAGAAGAAGGCACACAGACTGAGAGTCATACAATGAGCCCAGTACAGCTGTAGTAAGTGTCTGAAAAGAAAGAATGACAATGTTATGATTAAGAACAGTTAAAGCATCTCTTATTTCCAACAATATCCACACATTTACAATAATGTGCAGGTATGCATGAAAAAAAATTGCACCTAAAGTTCTTGAAACATTACTAGAAGGGTCCGTCCATAAGGCTGATGTTTATGATACTAATTTATACCTCATACAAATAACTGCTTTATTTTTTACTTACCTTTTTTTACCATATACAGTTACCATACACATTACTAGGAATTTGAAAGACCCTGATGTAACTTACTTACTAGTAGCTCTGAATAACTGATGTTTTCTTTATACATGTTTTACAGCCTACTACAATCTGCTGGGTATTACACTAGTTTTTAAATAAAATGAAAAAAACATTGTTTTTCAAGAGAAAAAGAATGAACCAAATATGCCATATATATGCATAACTGATACTGATCATACCTGTAAAGGTTGGCTGAAATCAGCCCAAGAATATAGGAGAAACAAAACAAAAAATGAATGAGTACAGGGCTATAACCTTGGCTGAAATGCATTTAACTGGAAAATGCTGATGATATGTATAACTAGGCTTGACACTGAACATAAATTCATGTGTGAAGTTTGGTTGAATTTGACCAAGTGGTGACAGAGGAGTTGTCTGGACAAAGCCATTCTCAAACTGAATTCATTCAGGGTAATAACTCTGGGTAAAAATCAATGCACTTAAAAAACATGAAAGATATGCACATTTTACCCTGATGTGAAGTCTGGCTGAACTCAACCAGGTGGAATTGTGAAAAAGCCATTGAAAAATCAATACATAAAGAACTCCACTGAAAATCAATTAACTGGAAAATATTGAGAAAAAAAAACACAACAACATGTTTGTGAAGTTTGGTCAAAATCTAACTGATGGTGTCAAAAGAGTTGTCCAGACAAACTTATAAAATTCAAAAGATCACCTACCAGAGAGAGTATCATGATGGCAAGTAACATGCCATATATGTCATATGTAGTAAGGGAGCCCGTAACTTTGCTAGACATAGCTTCCATAGCAGATTCATAGCTTCGGACAATATGTAACAAATCTGTCTCAGAGTGACTTGGCCTGTTGTCCAGGTATGACTTATGGAGTCCAACTGCATGGAGGTACAGGTCATAACTGCTCTCTGAAATCAAATAAAAAATGACATACATGCTGCAGGTATTTGTTACTCCATGACAACGTTGCAAAGGGCAGGCATTGGGAACAAGTGTTGGTAGCTATAACATAACAAAGCAGATAGTACTTTTCTGCATTCATCCCTGAATATGCTGGCTTACTCATGCTTGTCAGATGTAGGGCTCAACAAAGGTAAGTCTGACAGCATTCTTTCTATGCAGAAACCACACAGTTTTGGGCAGTTTGTTATTTCTTATCTATACTGTAAATAATATTTATTTTACAAATGTGTACAAAATTACAAATTTAACACACTAAGTGCCAATTTTCACTATGACATAAAAATTCAGTATGTAAAATACATTTTTTTGTATTATGTAACAAAGAAAGCAACGTTAACATTTTGTTTTTACCTTTTTCAAAATCCGGAATGCTTGCCTCCATCAGTTTTACTATCTGCTGCGTATTAATGTACATGACATTTAGTATTTCTTCATCACTAAGACCCTTCAATGCACCCAACAGTACCTGACCTAGATTGTTGTTTGGTATAGGAAGCCCCATCAACACTGACAATGTAGGGGCAAGATCTATTTGTAGGGAATCCCTCTGGCTTTTCCAAGAACTTTCTGAAAACAATTGTAAACTCTGTACTTGTGTTACATACACAGGGCTGGTATACAAAATAAAATAAGCTTTGTTAAACTAGAAATTGTTCAAATGGGCCATCTAGGCATCCTTTCCACCATAGGATACTGATATACATTGGTATACTTCTGACTGGCAATATCCTTCACATATAATTAATGTCCAAATGAATATGAGTGCCAAAACAGCTCATAAATGAGACATGTCAAGGTGGATATTCTAATTAAAATATGCTGTGAAAAGGTGAGCAACATTTACTGAGTTAAATGAAAACTTTGGAAATGCTAAATAAATCAGCTTTCTGAAAGAGGCTGCCATAAACATTTCCTCACACTCAGTGGAAATGACAAAATTCGATACTTTCTAAGCAGATTTTTGGAAGTTAAAGTCTATTTATTCCAAGATGCAACTCTAAGAAAAAAACAAAAACAGAATCAATAGAAATAGCTTAACTGTTGTCAAAATCTAACCATACACCTAGAATAGTCTTATTTTAGACTGTAAACAATATTCTGCATAAACAATTTTTTGTGAGAATTACCTGTACAAAACACTGAAACAAAAGTCACAAAAATAAATTTGTGATTCTGAACATAAAATGGTGCTTAAATCACATGACAAGACAGTCTTAAAGGATGTTTGTAAAGACCTACTATATTTCTGGTAAGATGAACTGAGAAACACTGCTGGAACCAGAATTTCCCTGTCAGAGGCCCCACCATGACTACCTTGGTCTGACATACCATGATCCCCACATACTAGAATAAGAAACTTCTCTCCCTGTGAAGAAAAAAACATTATAATAACATATTATACAATAAAACCCCTCATTAAGACCATCCCAAAATTAAGACCACCTCGATAATAAGACTTCTATTTCTATGTCCCATTTTACAGTTTTGCACTATTTTCTACCCAAAAATTAAGACCACCTCACTATTAAGACCATGTTTTCTCAGTCCCAAAGGTGGTCTTAATAGAGGGATTTCAATGTAGTCTTCTCTTTTAAATTACAGGCTGTCCAATTTCACTTGACAGTAAAGCATTATTCATTTTACTTTTTTATTATATTTATTATATATTAAATATTTATACTTATTTCAGCTCAACATTTTACTATGGAGTTTTGTAACATGAAAACCCTAAGTTTCCTTCTCTAAAACCCAACTTACTAGTAGGTAAATATTTTCCTAATGAATGATAATTTTAGACTTGATGAAAATAGTATATTAAGTTTTCTGTCCCTCTTCATTATCATGAAAACAAATGGTTGATAATGCACTTATCAATGTTTGACCCTTGGGGGAATGTGGGGAGTGACGAGACACAGGACTTTTGAAGGAAAAGTGTTCCCAGCAGGTGCAAATTTGACAAATGGAATGGTTCAGAGTCCCAGAGAATAGACTTAGGCCAAATTATAGAACCCAGATATGTAAAGCATCTTCAACTATGGGGATTTTGACAAACGGTCATTGCTCTAGCATGGGGATTTAGACTCAGAAAAATGAAAAACGTCAAATTCCCCTGGCTAAGCACACTGCCCCCTTCCTGACTTTATGCACTGACAGGTAAGCATACTGCCCCCTTCCTGACTTTATGCACTGACAGGTAAGCATACTGCCCCCTTCCTGACTTTATGCACTGACAGGTAAGCATACTGCCCCCTTCCTGACTTTATGCACTGACAGGTAAGCATACTGCCCCCTTCCTGACTTTATGCACTGACAGGTAAGCATACCTTATTTTCAAGCGACTTGTAAATTTTCTGGATCACCCTGTCCATTTCTTGAAGTTTTGGAGGAACCAAAGGGCTACTGGGTCCTACAGTATGACCAATATGATCTAATCCAAGGTAGTGTAGAATCATCAGATCCCAGTCCAGGAGAGACAACTCTGTATCAATATGGCGAGTCACATTGTCATCAACCTAGAAACAAAGATTTCACAATGTTAAAATATTACTTTCAAATTATCCTCTATTTGGGAAAGAAATGGTCATACCTACACATGAGACAGAGAATAAGAAAAATGCAGATATGATTGCTGAAATGATGATTTTCCATGTGAAATTAGAAAATCTTTAGTATGCCAATAAAATGCAAAGATGTCTCACCGTACTTCACAAATATCTTAGTTATAATGCTAAAAAATGTATTTGTACATCACTGCAATTATCTTTAATGTTGCCACACATCCTTTTTCAAATTCTAAGATTCTGAACATTATTACTAGAAAATCAATAACTGTATAATTTGAGCAGATACTTTCACAACTATATTTCAGAAACGTTATTTCAGAAAGTATTTAAATACATTTTTTTTACCTCTGTATAATCTGTTACAAAGAATGAAGTTGTCCCCTCACTTCTAGTAAAGTGATCTGGAAATAACTTGATCCATGTATCATCTCCATAGAATACAATATTCCTCCCAGCCCTGTAGGCTTGTGTAACAATATTATCATCTTTGAGTGACTTTGAATCGAAGTTTAGTACAACATCCACAAAACCAGGTATAGTCCCAGATGTCAGTGCCTAAAAATAAGTGACACTGAATATCTTAATATGAATTATTGAATTTGTGTCTGAAGAAAATAACCTGAAGTCTTTATTCTGAAACAACCTGAAAAGTGATGACATCTGTACAGTGATGGTGGATCATTCTCACTATTTTCAAGACAGTTCATGCTCATATAAAGTGATGCTCCTATCACATGGTGAATGCGCAGAGATCTTATCAAAACTCTTACATATGTTTTTCCTTACAAATGAAGTGCATACTCATCTTAATATTTTCTCATTAATTCATTATCATGTTGTGAAATTCAGCTCCCAATGGCTCCCATAGTATAAAATGTGTACAGAGACTAGAACCTCCAATATCTTGGTTAAGATAGTAGCACTATACAGACAATTTTATCTCTGTATTTTAAGGTGATATTCACTTAGGCTTAAGAAGTGGTGAATGTTTCAATTATTTGGCTCAAAACATACAAAAAATACCCTCGTGGTGAAGAGGTTAAAGTGCTAGAGGTTGCTTGATCGAATCCCACAGTAATTCCAGAACTCTTAACTTTGGCAAGAGCATTGCTTTGAATCCAGGAGGCACTGAGCTTGATTATGGTAAGTGTTACAGTCCAGTGCACACCTTCCGATAATTGTATAAATACAACCTCTGACAACTACCTCAGGGTATCGATTCTTTGGCTCAGTGGTTAGTGTTGGCATTTCACGTGGGAGATTGGAGTTTGAATCCCGCTCTGGGTTGTGTATTCTAAGACGCATTGCATCTCTCTGTTACGGACTTTCTTGTTTGTAAGACAAGTTTTAAGAACTTGTTTCCCAATTAGAATAATGAAAGTCATGTCTTCATCCCTGAAAGGAATATGACATGATAAATGATAGACAGATAAGTAAATTCTAGTGAAAGGAGCCTACCTTGATCCTTGGTAGTGTCACTGTGGGAGGGTGTGCTTTTATAATATATCTCTCAGAGTATTGACTTTTCAAGAGTTCATTCACAAATGGCATATGCTCATGCTCATAGACGAAATCGGATCTTAGTGCATCTATAAGGATTAAAACTGTTTTGTCAAATTGCTTAACTGGATGAGAAACTACATGGGTATACAGAGTATGATTTCTTATTTTTCCAGTTCCAGGTAGTGATTGTTTCAAAGGGAAAAATCCCAGAAGGAAAGTAGAAAAAGCTAAAAGTTGAATAAATAAAGTTAGGAGCTGGAACAGTTTTCTCGAAAACGTCAGCATTTTAACAAATTAAAGTAAGGAGGCACATTCTTTTAACACTTAACTTATTAGTGCAAGTTTGTTTACAAACTGTGGCCGCTTATAACGTGTCAAAGAACCGGCCGGTGGTAACATCAAAATCTCACTTCCGGAATACTTCCTGTATTACTAATCACAAACTTTTACAGCTTTTTGTACGACAGCGATGTAAATATATATACAAAACACTTTAACAGCTTTCATCAATTAACAAAAAGAGTCAAAAATGGGTGAGAAATGAAGTTTTATTTTGATACACGTCTTTAAAAAAACACAAATTGAAAAGTGTCTGTCATTTCGGACAAGTAAACATATTTGGACACATTTTTACCAGTGATTAACAAATTGTTTCTAATTTTAAGATATAGAAATGTGAAATGTTAAATAATTGTACTCAAAACTTGAATATCTTGCTATATTTTGAATGGTCAATATCCGCCTTCAGTAAAGGCAGCATCCTGCCTGAAGTCGCATTTTTGAGTCTAAATGTACAATATGTATATGATCATTGATTTAACTGTTGTCATGTATACTTTGTTACTTTTAAGAGGCAGCAAATGATATGATTTACTTTTTTATTTTGCACTGCACTTAAATAATTTAAAACAACTTCATTACAGGTTACAAATCTAGTATGACTGAGTGAACTTTCAATTAACCTTAAATGGAAATCAACAGTTCTGTTCCGTTTAAATTTTAGTGGGATATAATGGCAATATTTAAATTCTCTACACATTGCAATACATGGGACAAGTTGTCCTGTTGCAGTTTCAGTTTTTTCCTGCAGTAGGTTTGTTTGTGTGAGTTGTCTTGTATCCATTTTCTCATTTTTAAATGATATTTTTATTTTTCTCCATTTATTTGATTTTACTTATAATAATATCGATTAATGTACAACAACGTATTCATGTAATAGAAACAAAGACTACATCAGTAAGCAAATTTAATTTCTTTTAAGTGTTGGATTTACTAGTTTAGTGTAGTTTAAACTTACTTATTTTACATTGATTGGGAAGCTATTTCTTTCAACTTATATTAATCAATCTCAATGACTGCTTCCTGTGTTCAATGGAGACTCTCACTTCTGGTAGGATTCAAACAAGCAACTTCTGGATTGGGAGTCCAGCGCTCTAACCCCATTACCACAGTGGGGACTCATATGTACCTCAGTAACTTCCCCATCCTTATTTTGCTTGTGTCAGTCAGTATTAAGAAGGTTGTACTGAATTATCTGTGTTTGGTATTTTAACAATCTTTAAATTTAAGGCATATATTGATTTTAGATCAAGACTTTCCAGAACTTGAAATTCAGTAATGATCAACAGTTTCAGTGACCAATAGTGTGACAGTTATGATGGTTATTATTTTTATTTTGCTTACATTTAGGTGATGTACAAGTTGTGGTTGTGGGCGATAATAATGTTGGGAAGACATCATTATGTATAACATTTTCTACAGACCAGTTTCCAAGTCTGTTTACTCCAATGGAATGTAACAGAGTTCCTCATGAGAAAGATATTACAGTTGGTAATGAAACAGTCCATGTGAAATGTACAGACACAGAAGGTCATGTGAGTTTGATTCATTCAGTCAAGAAAAGTTGATAGTTAAAGTGTCTTAAAATAGTAGATAAACAAGTAGGATTTCAGTCAGGTCTTCTAAGTTGTTACTAAAAGATAAAACTTAGTAGCCAAAGTTTTCATTTTATAAAAAGTACTTGCCATTTTAAGATAATTTTTACCAGATACTTTATTGAAAATGTGTCGTTTTTAAATAATTTCAGAGTCATTTACACTTTTTGGCTACTGGTAATGCTAACATAGGTATTGAAAGTCTCATTGGAAGTGAAAGCTTCTGCTGGTGTCACGCATTTCATCATAATAGTTTGAAATTGAATTTAAATAATTAATTAGATAAGGCCATGATCTTCATACATTTCATTGGTTTTAAAAGCAATATTCACTAGTGATTCAATAAATGAGTAATAGACAATAATATTATCCTTCACATTATCTTAAGGACAGTCCGAAAGAAACACATACATTCACATGATATGCATTGAGATTCTTTCCTTGTCTGCAATTGATATGTATGGTATTATTTTTCTGGTTGAAGGAAGACTATGATGACACTAGGCCAGAATCTTACCAGGACGCTGATGTGTTCTTGCTGTGTTTTTCTTTATCTGGTCCTAACTCGTTCAACAGTGTGAAAGCAAAATGGCTGCCCGAGTTGAAGAAGCATGCACCAAAAGTGCCAATATTGTTAGTTGGTTGTAAAGAAGGTAAAGTTCCTTTTAAATGATTTGTACAATGTACAATAGATTTACCTGGTTAACACTAGTTTAACTTGTTATCTTGATTCTCAGCATTTGAAATTACTCTGTGTTTCTCTTAAGAATGATTTCAAAAATTAAAATTTCAGTGAAACCATTTAGTAATTGAGAGGTCTAAAACCTGATTGTTATAACACTGATCATAAAATGCCATATATTTCTGTTGTTTTGATTTGAATAATAAAAAGACCGAAATTGAGGAATGAATGCAAACAAGTTTTTAGATAATATAAAGAAGGAAATAGCATTTTTTCACAGTCACCCATTGAAATGTGTAATGATGAAATTTGTTATGAGGAATGTATTATTGGGAAATGTGTTATGAGGAATGTATTATTGGGAAATGTGTTATGAGGAATGTATTATTGGGAAATGTGTTATGAGGAATGTATTATTGGGAAATGTGTTATGAGGAATGTATTATTGGGAAATGTGTTTTGTGGTTATTCCTCTAATTATTTGACTCTAGAAGAAACTGATACTTATCTAACTCTCATTAATGAATCATACATAAAACCATTCTAGTTGAAGAATTTGACACAGATGTTACTATGGATAGGTAAGTTAAAATAATTAATATTGGCGGCTGTAAGTGAAAGGACACTTTATGCAATAAAATAAAGAAACATATGAAGTTGAGGCTTTTTGCATTAATCCATATGTTTTGTAGTTCTTCACAGCTGTGTAGTAAACTTTTTCATAAAGCATCATTTGATATTTTTGTGTTAATATTATTTTTTAACTAATTACAAAATAATGAAATTTTTAGATGCTAGACGTGGGAAGGATTCCAACAAAGATATGATTAAGAAAGCGCAAGGAAAGAAAATGAAGAACACAATAAAAGCTGTTAACTACGTAGAGTGTAGTGCCTTAAAGAAATATGGCGTCAATGAATGTTTTGTAGAGGCTGTGAGTACATTTTACCGACTGACTGTTTTGTCCTACCATTGTCAGTTTTGGAGTCCTGCATTGTCATGGGATTAAAGTTAACATGCTGTTTTGCTTAAGGTCCAGACCAGGACTTGTTGCCTTGAAACCTCATCCTGGACTAATCTTTAAGTTGAGTTTATTGTCTTGCCTTTGGTTTAGGTGACAATCCTGGGCAATTTTATCCATTCACAGAAATTTCTAAAACAGTTGAAGGGCAAGTAGGATATTATGAAAATGTCAGCGTCACATTTTCAGTAGTACATGCTGAAATTGCAGTATAATTTCACCAAGACATGTCTGAAGGCCATATTACCGTTTTTGGGATTGCGTTTAAGCCATTTGCTAATAGACCTAGAGAGGAAAGATTGAAGTTTGGTTTACTGATACACAGAGAAGTTGAAATAAAATCTTCTTTTTTGCCATTTGAGCTTTGGTTGAATCTTGATTGGTCATAGAGGAAATAAATTATTTTACTCTCTTTATAACGTAATATGTATATATAATGGGGTATATTTGTTTTTGTAGGTAAAGGTTGCCAGAGGTCAGTCAAGTTCAGAAGGAGGTTGTGGTTGTGTTCTACTGTGAAAGGTTAAACAATATCAGCCAATAGTAACTTGTCACAGAAGGGTCAAAGGCCACCTAGTAGTGTCAGTTTTCATTCAAAAGTTGAAAAGGTCATTCATAATGACTGCAAGAATACATATTTGTAGGATTTGTTCAAACAGCAAAAAGTTCAGATGAAAACTTGACATTTAAACCTCGTATGCATAGTGATTGTATACATAAGTAAATGGCCATTGTTCTGCTAGGCTTTTATGTTTTTTTTATCATATAATGCATATCTTTTATATTATTTGTGTTAACAGTACCAATTATAACACTAACATTTTGACATACATGTATATTGCTAACATTTGTTAGAAATGCTAGTCATACGGAAAAGACTTATGCACAGCCAGCTTAATGATTGATATTATAGATATATTGTGCCAATAATACCAGAGTTTCCAACTTCTTGAAGCGTGTATAAGATTTCTTTGTCTCTGTTGGACAATAAAGCCACAATATAGGTAACTGTAGGTTTTAAAAAAGGTGAAAACCTTTATAGTTTCAGTGTTTAGTTGTTTCTTTTTGTCAGAGAAAAGAATGAAAAAAGGTTTATTAATGTTATGTGTAAGAAAGCTTTATCATATAAATACTAAAACAACAATAAACAACCCTGGATTTATCAAAAAAGTGCTAAGTGCACTAAGAGGCTAAAAAAATTGTATTTTTAATGACTATTTATAGAATTCTTCATCTGTCCCAACATTTAATTTAAATGATCAAACTTAATTACAGTTATACGATAAAGGCCTCAGTATATTGCCTTATTGCATTCCCTGTACTTGACATTCCCCTTATGGAAACTGATAAGGTTGTAAACAAGACATTTGTGATAGCACTTGAATAAATTTCAGCAGACAGTATCTGAGTTGAAATTGTTTGATATTTTTTATGTTTAAGGCTCGTTCAACTGATATTTTAGCATCTCTAGAAAACCATAACCTCTGTTTTGGAAGCTAAACGTCTGTAATACTATTCGAATCTCATAATTTTAAAATATCTGATGTTGACTGGTTGGAATTTGTTTCTGTTAATGCAAGATGTTTGAGGATATGTTTATTTGTCAAAATTTGTACCAGTCCTTTCCATGTTTGTTTGCAGGAAGAAAAAAAATACTGTTTAACCCTTTCCTCCATATATACACTTTTATGGCTTGGGCAACCAGTGCAGATCCTGATCAGATGGCACGGATGTGCTGGCTGATCTGGATCTACACTGGTCGCACATGAGTAAAAATGCATATTGTATATAGAGTAAAGGGTTAAAGGAATTGCAAGAACATAAGATTGCAGGAAAAGAAAATATGTCTTTTGTTCAACAGAAGTCCCTATGTGAGGGTGATTATATCTATGTTACAATATTTTATTAGAAAGTGTCTAAGTCAGATAAACTGCATTTACATCTGTTGTTAAACAGTAAACCCAGTCATTTACATGTTGAATACAGAGCATTGCAATCTACTTTATCTTATTAGCAGTGGCAGTTTTGATGGGAATCTGAAACAGTTTTTTAAATGAATTTTAAGGTCACATGTCAGAATTCATAACCTAGCCAGCCTAAATATGGAAGTATGATCCTATCCTTTCTGATTTCTGTTCGTGACTGAAAGGTTCATTTGCATTTCACTCTTGCATTCATATACACATGATTGAATGAATGGAGAAATGAACGGCAAAGTTAGTGTTCTTTTGTATAAATTACATAAAAATGTTGCTTAATTCTGATATTATTTTCTATGAATTATTTTGTTTTTGATGAAAATTCTGGCCAGAGTTATTTCCCTGTATATGGAAATTGATTGTGCCTTAAATGTTGCTTCCATAAGAAAAGATAGTGTGCAATATATTAAAGGTAGTGGCATTTTGTTATGTTCATTATATTGGTATAGTTTTATGTAATTTGGTTAAAGACATTATTTATGTGTCAAATAAGAAAAAATCTGCATTCAAAAACATTGACAACTTTTGACTTAAACCTGTGATAAACATAAAATTTCATCAAAATCTTATTTTGAAAAAGATGTAGTTATTCATGTAGTGCAAAATGATAAAAAGAAAGTATCTAACTCATTGAAAACTTTAAAGTTATATAGGTGAACAAAGTGACCCTGAATATTTTTAAAAGATTCTGTTTGCACTGATATCAATAAATAAACAAACATTACCAACCCTTTTACTTAAATATATTCATTGAAAAAAAAGGAGCAGAGCTAAATATATATCAATAATAGTTTTTGAATGGCCTAGTTCTAAATCATTTATACTATATTGGAAGGTATATTTTCATTTATTACCATCTTATAAGTGAAAGGACTTTAATCATTTCTAATTTACTTGATGTTTGAACATTTATTGTACTTTCAGATTCTTTTTTGGTTGTCAAATATCTTGGTCAATTTAAATACTAATATTCTTTAATATCAAGTATGTATATTTTTCAATGTTATTGTAAAACTTTTTTCAAAGAAAACATTACCCTTGTGTTTTAATTCATTGGTAAAATTTTATTTTCAGAATAATTTTATTCAAATTAAATTTTGCTTTTTTGTATTATTTGATGTACATTATTGCAATGCTTATTGTAAAACTTACTATATATAATTTCTGTTTAAGATTTTAAGATATTTAATATAAACTTGTCAGAAAATATTGAAGTGTTTTTCGTTATTTTGTTTTACCAGAAAAGTTAAAGTGAGATTGGAAGTCAGCTTAGCTTTCCCTTTAAAAATTGTTCTTTCAACTGAAGTATGGGTTAGTTAAGGCCTTAAAATTCCCAAAATGTCTTTAATATTTTGCCACTTTTTTACCTTATGCACACATATTTTTTGTACTAGCGGAAAAAAGAAACTGTGCATAGGTAAAATGTTCATGTATCGCTCAGTTTTATTAATTAAAACTTGAGACTTTACACAGGTAAGTTGTGTATCCCTCTCGGTCGTTTTTACTGGTAAGTGCATGAGTTGCACGGGTAGTTTGTCTGTCTGGCCAACGTCTTCGTTTTCACCTTTTTTTTTATCCAGCAGTCAATTGCAAACACGTTTGTCGTGTAAACCTGTGTTAAAGCATAGTGTTAATACCTGTAAGACACAAAACCAGCATAATTTTGAAAAAAACGTCTAATACGCCATGCCAAGGTTGACAGATGCCGCGCCGTAGGCATGATAGAAGCTGGTGTACGTCATACTGACGTTGCCAGACAATTTAGTGTGCACCGAAATTTTGTAGACGCCCTGTGGAGACGGTACCAAGAGTTTGGGACCACCAAAGACCGGCCTCGGTCAGGACGTCCAGCGTAACGTCTAATCGCCAGGATACGTTCATCCGGGTCGTTCATCTCCGTGAACGACTCAGAACTGCTTCTTTGACAGCTAGAAGTATTCCTGGCCTTAGAAGAATTAGTCCCCGAATGGTACGTAATCGATTGCTTGAACGACGTCCAGCCATACGTCCTGTTCTTCAGCAAAGTCATCGTGTAGCACGAACTTTTCCCTGTTTTGCCTCTAACAAGGCGTTGCTGTGGGGGTTATTAATCACATTCAGTGTTTCAGCTGTTTCTTTCAGATTTATCACAATTTAAAATGACTTTTAATGTACAGTATTTTTTGTTCTGTATTATAAAGTGGCTAGATTTACGATAAGATGTATTCAGCGAACGTTGCTCAAATTATGATTATTACACAGTATCGTAGAGATAAAATTAATGTTCGTAACAGATAAACTGTTAAAACTATTACGCCTAATGGTTCCGTTTTTATCTAGTTCAAAGATCTGAGATTTGGCAGTCATGAAAAAGCTTCTAAACTTTGGGCTAAATTAACGAGTTCTGGATGTTCTTGTTCAAAGACATGGCGGCCTATATTTCTTGTGTTTATTCACCCTACGTAAAATAAAGAGAAAAGTCAAAGAAACTTCAAAATAATCTTTAAGACATGAGATATGAGATATTACTGAAAATCTGTAAAAATAAAGAAAAGAAAGAAACAACCAAACAAAAAACCAGCATACATTCTTACTGGATATGTTTTTGTTGCCTATGCATGCTTAAGATCGTATATCTGACGGTTTATTCTCAATTTTCTTTCTTAGACGTTTTTCTCGTTTCAAAGTTGTAAATTGTTCGAGTGATTCCTATCATGAATTATTTTTCTTTTCTTAACTCTTTCAGAATGAGGGAAGCGTGTGTTAAAAGTAATAAACACATACAGCGGGTTGTAAGTGGCGAAGCTGTAAGCCAGTTCTTTAATCGGATATGTCGTATTTCAGAGTGTCGTCTGCGACTCATTCTAACTCTCCTTTCGCATCAGGAATCTAGCAGAAAAAATAAACATGTCTCGGTAATAAAAATAATGAATTTTTGCAAATAGATCATTGTCGTTATAAAGTATATATAGTAATTTATATTTATTTATTTATATTTATTTTACAATTTGTAATATGAATTTAAGAGGCAGAGTACGGATCTCGGATATGTATTTATTGTTTTGTTTTGCGTGCACATGAAGGGTGAACACACCTATACAACACTTGTGTTTCAGCACAATGATCGAAAGATACTAGCGTGTGCTAATTGCTCTCAAAATGATTGGTGCGTCGATTGACTGAAATAAATGTTGTACGAGCTAAACTAAGTAAGTTTTAATGAAACAATAAGATTATAAAGAATCAGATGGTATCTTTAGTATCAGCTAAAACAACTGGAATCAAGCAGCAACTCAAATTATTGTTTGAACTTAAAATTATGTTGTCATAGATACTGTTCAGTATTTACGTGTATTTTTTTCAGAGCACTCGGGCATCGAGGTTCAATGTTTTATCTTTAGAGTTCTTTATGTCCAAAGGCGACTTCAGTTTTTCCAAACCTTCATAAACAGAGTCAAGTCTAAGCTCCACAGAAGTTATACAAATATTTATATATGATTGAAAAGACTGGATTGCAGCCACTTACATTCAAAGATCCACAATGAATTTTTATGGTTTACATGTTGTTTCCACAATGCATCAGTGTTGTTCAAAAATAAACAAATGAACTAAAGCTTATAGAAATAGAACATTTCGAAATCGATTTTTCTGCAATATTTACGTCAGCAAGAATTGCGAGAACAAATGGGACAGTGCCTTTAAAAATTGAACATTGCTTCAAGTACTTTGGCAAGGTAACATAAACCAGTCAGAGATTGGCGATAAATTATTACCAAAACGGCGCTGATTTCTTTACCATCGACCGATTACATAACGGAGAAATAAAAATCAATTTGTTTGTAGAAAATCCTCCTTCTTATGTTATTGTTCTGTTAAAACTAATCAAGTGGCCCGAGAAACCACTTGAAATCTAACAGATATTGCGTAGAAATACTGTCTCCGCGAGGTGGTCTGTTTATCAGTCACATGTCTTATGAGGTCCTTGAATAATCTGGAGTGTATCTGAGCAACGCTAAGGAAAAACAGACCCAGACTAGTGTAACGTTCGTTGACGATAAAATGAAGCTTGCCTATCTCAATACATACTAGTTTATATGTGATGAGGGAAGCGGTTTGGGTACAGTGATTACACGTTAGATTACTAATTTAATCCAGTGGTTACTGTTTAGATGCCAGGTTCTTCTACTAACACTTCTAATGGTCGATCAAAGAGGGACTTTACAGACGTTACAACGATTAGTCTATATCCACTGAACACTTTAATGATCCAGGGGTATCTAAGGAAACTTGGTGTACCATTTGCCTTACACGGTCCACAGAAATCATGTAAACCCCTTTTGCTACGTTATAACTTTGAGAACATTCAAAACGTAGGGAATTTTCTGTTGCATAGTGGGCAGTATAAAGTAATAAAGTAATCATTTCTTTTTTTGGCGGGGGGGGGGGGGGGAGGGGGGGAAGGAAGAAGGGGACTGATTTCATTTTTCATGAGTGTTTTCTTACTACTTACACTGATGTTTTTGTTATACTTGTTCTGCCATTATAAGGAAATATTCGTAAAACTCACATCTTTAAACTTGTCCTACGTTAGAGTACAATAACATTTACCACCTTTATAAATGTATTGTGAATTTGTAAGACAGCTCAGAAGTAAATATTTGACAGACGTTCGTGAATTGTGCCTGAATTCATATTTCTTGAAAAAAAATCCTTCTTACATTTGAAAAAGTCAGATGAAACGTTTTCCTACCTTGCTTATATTATGCGTCTATAAAATTTTGCCTCAGGGGAGGGGGCTGTGGGCTGAACTGGGGTATTCGACATTTTTTCCTTTTTCGGAGTCTAAATCTCCACGCAAAGGAGTGGCAATATGTCAAAGTCCCAACAGTGGGGAATTCTTTACATATCAAACAACATGGGATCGAAAATTTGTCTCAAAGTTTATTTCCCGGAACTCAGAACCATTTTGTTTGTCAAATTTCCGCCTGTCGGAAATGGTCTCCTGTCAAAGTCCCGTGTCTTCCCGCCACTCCCTCCCTGTAGCAAAACCTTGATAGGTGCATTAGCATTTTATACATTTTGCAACAGATATATATATGAATGATGAAAATTTAAATGTTTATTTGATAAGTTGTCTTCATATCAATTTATTGTCTTGATAAAGTTTTATGTCTCATTTCAGTCATGCATACACCACACCGATTCAGTCCTGTGAAATAAAATATGCAAATCTGGAAACAATGCCTTAAACGGAATATCTCTGATACTGCGCAAAGCATGTTTTAACAACAACGCATCAATCGGAATATCTCTGTTACTGCGCAAAACATGTTTAAACAACGCATTAATCGGAATATCTCTAATACTACGCTTCACATCATTTAATCTTTTGATCGATGCCATGAGACTATCAACTTGCATTCTGGGTATGGGGACGATACAAATGCAAAATTTTAGTTTCTCTTTTTTGTCCTGCTGAGATTGCAAATTATTCTCAGCAAATTTAAATAAAGATACCCCAAAGACGGGAGGTTTGTCTACAGCACAGGTCTAAAACTTTTGCTTACCAAGGGCAACTGTACGTCTACCAATCTCACGACTCGATTATAACTACAATCTGTATCGCTGTTTAATCATACCGTCTTGTGATATTTTCTGGCCATACCCAACAAAAACACGCTTTTTTAACAATTGAAAGGCCCATTTGTGTTCGAAACTAAATTGTAGATTTCGAACAAGAACTGTCACTGTAAGATGACAATGCCCCCGAAGAGGTGCTTTGACTTTGAGCTGAGGACCAGTCATTCAAGGGTCAAGGTCAAATAAATATAGGTCAATGCGAAGGTCTTGTCCAAAGGGGTGTTGTGTCCAAGTATGAAGTAAATCGACTTTCTAATAAGGAGATTATGGGCAATGTTAAAGTTTTTGAACCTTTAAGGTAAAGGTCATTCAAGGGTCAAGGTCAGATAGATATTAGTCAGTAGGAAGGTCTTGTCCAAAGGGGTGTTGTGTCTGAAATAAATAAGTTTTGACATCATAATTATATGGATTTTCTCGCAGATGAATACACTTATCTCGTTGCACTATCTAATTTATGACATATTTATGACATATGATAAAATATATTCGTGTGTTTGTATGCGAGATACACAGATTCGGATTGGGGTTGAGTATTAAAAAATATATGCAAATAAAAATATGATAAGTCAATAAATAGCAGACGACCTTTTAAGGTCAAAGATGCGATTGAATTCGTCAAAGATCGATATGGCGTAACCCTCATGAACGAGGGCTGCAAGGACATCTTCTCTGAAGCATACAATTCTTTATTCAACACAGCACACCTCCGGACTTTATAAAGAACATATTTGCAAATAGACTATTTAAGATGAAGGTTAATGAAAGGAAAGTCGGCATGTATCTCAGCTAAACAGATTCCCATTATTTTCTGTTAAAACGCCTGTATTACTTTAATCATTCAAAGAATATCAATGAAGTGTTAATAAATTGGTAAATAAATAAATCTGCATCTCACCAAATGAAATTTTCAGAGCTTTTCAGACATGATTAGAAAATATTCCAGTCACAATATAATAGATCAAAGAAGGAATTATGCTACACGAGTTCTCGTAAATTGTCTATTACGATTATATATGTTTGAAGCGAATACACTGACGTGCTATGTTTATATGCACGGAATTAACGTAATCAGCCCTGATGTATAGTGCGCTGATCAAGAATTATGTTAATTAAAACTGATTTTCTTGGTATATACTCGTTTGAGATACCTATCTTATTCCTGATATAGACCAGAGTTGCTGTACTTTCCCCCAGGCAAAAATATGCAGATATTTCTTCAAACATTCTTCTAAAATAATGAAGACAAACAATAAATAATGTACAATCATATTTCTTAAAAGACTCTTAACATCTGTTTAGTTCTGTTAATGTGGGAGGTGGGGCACATTCTGTTTATTTTCGATCGTGTGGAAATATAGTATCACTGTTTTGAAACTGCGCGCATTTACATGCAAGTAACCTACAAATCATTCAGTTATGCTTAAGGTTTTGACTTAACTTCGAAACATTATGAAAGCTTCATTTATTGACTATGACAGATCATTGGTCCAGCGTAAACACACGGGACTTGTAATTCAGTGTTCGCGAGTTCGATGCCCCGCTCTTCCGCTAACACTGCTGCTTTTTTAGATTTTTGTTTGAAAATTGTATCAGTTCTATAAGCTGAACATCGAAAATTTGGAATGGGATGCTTTCTGTATCTTTCAATATGCCCCACCACGTAAAAAAAAAACCCTCTAAACTGAGGGCGTCGGTCATATTGCGATAAATAAACTCAGACAGATAAATTGACTTTGTCGTTCAGATTGCAGTCGAATAGTATTTTTTATCACACAAATTGATTATTTAATGGTACAAAATATAAATCCAATAAAAAATATACATATTTTCATTTCTTGATTCTGTGACCTTCACCTTGATTTATTCAAGCCCGGTCTTTACATCATTTCAATGGACTTTGAGGCATCAGCTAAAATCTTAAGCCAGTTCACAACTCTACAGGTTAGTTCTATATTCAAATGACAAAGACTTTGATCAAACCTTCTTAAAAACCGTTGACCAAAACTATAACCTTAAATGTAACAACAGCAGGTAAGTTCTATGCACCATAATATTTTCCATATATTAGTTCAATGTTAAAAAAACCTGAGCTGAGTTATAAAAACAGATGTGTCACAAATCGTGATTTGTTAGGATTTTTTCACTGCATATAATATAAACCATTTCTCCCCATTTGTTATTTTACCGGATGCAAACTGGGTTGACTGAAACTATGCTGGTATATTAACAAACAAAGCAGAAAAATATTGACATGCTAGACGTCCATACCCACTTTGATTTAGTGTAAGTGTTTCACAGACATTTTGTCCTACGATGTGTATGCACGAAAAGGGGCAGTTCTTGCTTCTTTATTCTAGGTAACAATGTATTGTCTTTGGGAACCTGGGAATATGTCGCCACTCTAAAGAGGCTTTCCTTGTTTCCTATATGCTTTTTTATATAAATAAGCACTGTTCCATTTATTCAGTATATTATTGCCACATTCTATATAAAAAATATAAATTTTATAATGATAACAGGAAAATATGTTCAAATCTCTGTCTTAAGGGCATTTACACAGTAAGAAAGAGTTCATTTGTAATAAGTCGCTCTACCTATCTATCCAAAAAAACTGAACGAAAATCTCTTTCTTTAGAAGACTGAAATTAATGCATTCGGATTAGCTATCCTACTTAGAATATTTCACTGACACCTTGACAGTGGGTAATGATTCGTTACAATAACATTCATATTGTTATGATCATGAAGAGAATGCTCTAATTGTTAAGGTACGCCTATTTACTAGTAATCAATCCAGCTTCAGTTTTCTACATAAGAATGGTTGAAAGTTTTAGTTTTCAAGGAGAAGTCTTTTCTTTTTGGCAAAGTTTATTGTTAACTCTTCATAGTTATTTATTACAGAGATAAATAAGGATTAAGTTCGTTTAGCTTGATGCAATGATGCAAAGTAAAATAAATAACAATTAAACAAAATACAACAACAACGAAAAACAACTTAAACTATTTCTGACAACTCCGAGCAAGTTCAAAGATTGACTCTTACATCACACTGTCTGCGTAACTAGACAAATTGGAATTACCACTGGGTGGTAATAAAAGTCCATTCCTAATGTATTTACAACACTTTAGCACGAAGCTTGAAATTAGATCCAGATTAACACAGAGAATTTTTCTTAGGAACAAGAGTGTGACGTGTATGTGTGTGGTTCATACTTGAATCTATGTGATCCAGACGCACTTTCTCGCGGCAGAAGATATTAGACAGTACTGTCTTTAGGTCCTTCCTAAAACCCGTTCCGATGGCGCAATAAAGAATAAAATTAAAGGCACTATTTGCGTAAAGAAGAATATGTATAATGTCGTCTGCATAAACGGGAACTTCGTAATCACTATTTGTGCTGACAACTTCCAGGGATGTTACAGGTAACAAGCACACTAGAAACGTAATACTTAGAGCAATGGCGCGAATTGTAAAGGAATTAGCTATTCGTGTTCTGTAGGAAATATAACGACCTTCTTTTATAAAGACTGTACGGCTCTTGAATATTTTGTACATAATTAGTAAATTTCCTACAACAATAAGCCCAAATGGGAGCATAAACAGAACACCCATATCCAGCCACATCCACACTGGTAAATAAACGTCATGAAAAGTTTCATTTTCCGGTGCGTCACACCAGACTCTGTATGACGTCACATTCGTTCCATTAGCGTCCTGTACCATCTCACCGTCTTCTATATTGAATAATTTGGCACTGATCATTACTGGAATATATAGCGCGGCAATTATAAAACACGTTACTAACATCACTAATGTAACTTTGAGCCTTGTACAAACAAATCTCACTTTCACTGGAAACCAAATGCTTACAAATCTTTCCGCTGTTACTATGACAATGATCCATGACGACACAGAGGGGCCAAAGTATGACAAAAACGCCCACATTTTACACGTAACTATGTTGTCGCTCCTTATGAGGAAAAATATCACCCTATGAAACCAACGTTCTAACGCCGGAATCGTCAAAACAACGGTATCGGCAATGGCCAATGCCGTCAAAAGCGCCGCCGTTGACGTATCTCTGTGACAACCACGGCTCCATGTTAACATGCTTAAACAGTTTCCTATCAATCCAAACACTATCACAGGCGTAAGTAAGATAAGATTTAAATTTCTTAAAAAATTGACTTCGTCAGAGTCGTCACTCTCCATTTCGTGCGGCCAAGCTCCTTTACGTCGGTCAAATTAGGTATGAGAGCAAATTTACAACAGAACTCGAAATGCTTGATCTTACAACAGTAAATCCTTTAAAATGACTATCTGTAAACTTTAATGATCCATTCTAACTCGTATCTAGTGTTAATGATCCCTTTTATTTACTCATTAAGGATGCAAATGACACTATCGGCTTGAACGTTAGGTCAATTTAGAATTTATCCGAATATAGTGCACAATGTAAATTAGTGATATTGAGTACTTTTAGTGTTTCACAGAATGCTATAACATTTTCACTTTTTTAAATTTATTATTTTTTGTGCGAAGCACAGTTATCAAACTTTTCCGTGTTAGATCTGTAGTAGAAATAGCTCAACCTTTTGTTTTTCCACTATTAATTCAACAATCCTTTAAGAATCCAGAAATATTTACAAAGCTAAAACTTACAAGTAGTCCACCTGCCTCATTTTTCATTTCTTCTATTTCTTTATTCTTTTAATGTATAATATAATTTCCTGTTTCTCCTGATTACAGTTTGTAGATGCACTCGAGTAGGATATTAATTATCTAATCCATTTTTTTTAGAAAACTCGGTGCCCTTGTTCATTTGCCATCCAAACATTGTGAACCAAGTATAGAACGGGTGAAACGTTTACACAGAGCAACAAGTTTCGTTCTGGTAAGCAACTTACATGAAACGCTCTTGTACACGTGCGATCAACGCCATAGTTCATTATTTTTCGGTATCATAAGCGGCCGTCGTGGTCTTTGTCGGTATATCTTTGTATAAGAAACACTACAATATATATCCATCGTCTGTCTGGAGTAATTAAGAACCTTCAACTAGTGCCGTACTATCTGCTGATCAAGGAAAAGACACAATACGGTTATGCAACGGAATTTTTCCTGAGTTTATCGATACTTCCTGTTTCCTGGTTAGGTACCTGCAAAATATTTTTAATGATTTTATGAATTTAACTATGAAATAAAAATCCATTTTTTTTAAACAAAGAGATCTTTCCGAACAACAGTGTACTTCTGTTTAAATCTTGTAAAGGAGTGTATGTCATATAACTAAACAGTCTTTGGTGCAGTCTGTGATGAGAAAATTAAATGTTTTTGAAAGTACGTATTACGTGAAAAAACCTGAAACATTTTTCTTTTCTAGTGTACACCGACAGTTAGAAACGCGCTCACTTGTAGTATAGATCCAGTTAAGATGAAGTTTTAGCCGATACTGCGCATAACAGCAGGTATGATATATTAAAGAAAGTATTTTCCTTTTAAGATAAAATGCCCGCTCGTATGTACCAGATTGTTTGAAGCTCTGTCCTTATTGAAATAAGAGTTTTCTGTTTCAACATCCTAGAATGACGTCACTACAAGAATGATTTATGTGTCCATGTCTGGGCCTCGTGATAGGTTTTAAATGGGTAACACACCAGTTAAAGTGGTGATTATGAAAATGACAACTGGTTTGAAGAAAAGTCATGGAATTAATTCTAAGCTTCCTCTGTCATTAGCTTAGGGCATGCAAATAGTCTGTCTACCGTCTACGTAATTTCATGCCCTTTTACTGGTTGCAGAGATATCCGCATTTAACTGACTGATTCAGTTTTTTTTCAGAGGGAAGTTGTAATCATATACCAAAACATTATGAAATAAACTGATTTATTTTGACTGCAAAATGTGTTTTGGAACTATGGCAACATATGATTGAAATAACGTAAATACTTCGGATATTAAGGTTAGGATGTCGGCGTTCAGCCCTTTGCTTACTATCTTGACTATTTTAACACGAAACTAAAGTAGAACAATATTTTATATTAAATCGTTATAATCTTTTGCCGAATGGTATGATAAAAGAACAAACATCATAAGCCATATATATTTCTTGTAAATCCAAACTGTTTGCGTGTCATTGACATACAGTTATAGTTCACGTCTTACATAACTCTCGTGTTCGGAAAAAAAGCAACAATCTATCATTCCTCTAATGAGCATGTCTCACTAGAAAACCTTTATTTTTGAACATTTTTAGTATAACAAGTGAAAGGTTGAGAGAACTGAGTGTGTTAACTTAAAAACAGAAAACATTTAGAAATAGACTTGTAGTGTTTCATAATATAAATTTGTATTTCAAAAAAGTAATTGGGAGAAATGCATGCTTTTCCCCCCTTCACGCAAAAGTCTTGCTGAAATATATATACATGTATATATACATGAAAGCGATTTGAAAACGCTGTTACCACAACGCCAATGATATGATTATTTAACAAATACCATTTTCTTCAGTAATGTATGTGTGTTTAAACATTTCTTGAATAATTCTAAAAAAAATCAACAAATAAACAAACAGGAAAACAGACAAAGAAACAAACAAACACAAAAATTTAAAAAATAACACAAGTGTAAATCAACAATCACAAAAATAACAACAGAAAAACAACAAAAACAACAACAATGAAACAACAACAAAGAAACAACAACAAAGAAACAATCGAGTTTATCTCTCATTTCACTATCATTTAGTAATTTTCTCCATGCATTTCATCTATTATTTTTCACATCAAATCCACAATAATTTTCTTGTCAGTGAAAAACACAGTTTATGTGAAACAACCCAAATTATCACGAAAACCTGAAGACATTACCCTAGTTTCCAGTAACTGGTAGTACCGTTTATAGCGAATGGAACAAAATTACTTTTATCTTTGAGGGATCAGACATTAACTCTATTGTATTCAAAATAGGTGTTAGAGTCAATAACATTTAATATTCAGCAACTTATAATCTGCAATTCCAGGTACTAAGTCAACACAATATAAAGTTTTCTGGATCATGTTAATACTGAATGATTACATTGGTAACATTAACATCTTACCAGGAGAGAATATTTATAACTGAGGGAGGGAAAAAACCCAACTGATTTTTATTTTCGTCTTTTGTTTTTACTTATTTGTGAATGTTTGCACTTTTGTAAGCCTCAATAAAAATCATTATTTGTTAGAGCACAAGAACCAAATATCTACTGTGTGTGATACAAAGCTAACAAAAATAAAACGTTTATGTTACTTTAACTTTTGTTCTGCAGTTAAGCCAACTAATATCAGTTTAACGACACCGTTAGAACAAATTATCTTGACTTGTCACAAAGCCAACACCAGGGTGGTATAACCATTTCTTAAATTCATTGACTGTAGAATTTTTACCGCGAAACATAGACTAAATAAAGATTTGTTGAAAGGTTAGATGCCACTTTAATGATTAAGATAAACAAATTCAAGACGTCGAGCTGTCCATCCCTAACAATAGGGTTTGTATATCAATGACCTGATTTGATACATAGAATGCTAATTCTTAAAAAAATCATCGCAGGCTCGAGTCTCACTATGTTCGATCTGATGCAGCCTGATGTTGAGCCGCGAGTTTGCGAAAATGCCGTCAGTTTGTCGGTCACCCAGGCGTATCAATATATGAAATATAACGAAAAAATCTATATTAAAGAGCTGTTTTTAAGTTAAGCCTCTTTGATATAAAAATTAATAAACATTTGATTTCACCGAACTTGCAAACAATTAGGCATCTCGACAGGCATTTAGCTGGAATGTAATAAAAAACTTTTCTATAATAACAGAACTTCGAAGAATCTAGTTACATATCTCAAAGTATTTACTGTCATAGTCTCGCTTATGTTCTTGCATACATTTGGTTAAATTCCAGATCATTTGCATGTTTGGAACCACTCCATGAGTTCTATTTTGACGAATCTGCATTTGTTTGCGATACTCACAAATCAGATCAAATTGTAGATATCTGAAATAAGTGCATGGCTACGTCGTCTATTTTTTCCAGTTGCCGTATTAAAAACAACAACAAAAAACAAAAAACAACAATAACATATTTTATGACTTAACAAACCAGGACGGTATTGAGCGGATCAGTAGTCCAGTGGTAACGTAAGTTCAATCACCCATTCCTCCACTAACTTTAATAATGATGAGACGTTAAACCGAGGTCCAATGTATCGGTGTTATCCACTGAGCATAAAAATGAACCAGGGGTGTCAGATGCTTTCTCTATCTTGCACTATGCCCCACATCATAAAATAACTAATGTCTGCAGGGGGTGTCGGTCATATGGGCAACCGGTACCAACGATAAATAAACTCAAATAGAAAGATAGGATGGTATCACTGCAGAACATGCTTTGATCGTCTCTCTATTGCAGTATACGTATTTGTATGACGAGACTGGACGCCAATACGTAGTAAACAAGTGAAGGATTGACCTTACGTGCAAATATTTGAAGAAATTTAATGTCTCCTTCGCGTTTGATTTCACTGGCACATTGTCTGTTTCACACAGAAGCACAAAGCCATTATGGCTGAACTGATCTGGAATATCTCTGCTGAACAAATAAAAAACTGCATTAATTTTGAAATGAGTACTTCTTGAGTGATACTTGTCACATTTTAATCAGACAATTTACATATTATAGTTTGTCCGAGTTTTCAAGCAAAGTTTGAAAGTAACTCCTTAGCTTCTACATGCATACATATATTCTTTGTCGTTAAATCAAGTCTAGCTATGATTGCCAATGTTTTGTAAATGTCAAGGCTGAAGAATAACATTATCAGAATAAATGAGCAACTGTCTTTTGTAGGAATAGATCTACTATTTTTTTTTCGTTCTAAAATCAAATCCTTTTATATATGCAGACAAATTACCTTAAGATGATGGGCAAGTTCTAACCTTTCATCCTCCTTGAGAAATCACAAACGTTCTAGAATAAATGATCATGGTTAATAGTAGTGTTCAAACATATCGTCTTCCGCCAGTGAAAGGTTAAACCATAAACAATTCTTCGCCCATTACCACCAGGCCACGGAGACTTTTTAGCTCAGATTTCAATGTAACGTATTGCAACCTCAAAAATTGTTCTGCTACATTTTATGGGCAATTTAGTACAAAATGCCTAGATAATGATAATAATTATTTTTGACGTTTTGACATGATGATTGATTGATGCACGTGGTTTATTGATTATCGATAGCGATCACTAATTTGTCAGTGCGCATCAGGCGCATCACGAGTCATCGTCATTTCCAGAACTGATAAGCCAGCAATATCGGCGGAAGTGTCGGGCCTGTGTTTGACATCCAAGTAACAGTTGTTAGGCCTATCTTACCACATTGGGATAGGACAAATATCATAAATACCGTTAAAACAAATCGCTTGATGAATATATATAACGTCGGAGATGACTGGCTACTTATGAAAGTATCTTAGAAGGAATGTGAAATATTAAAACGTGTGTTCAATTTTCACTAGTATTGTTATATTTTCAAGTTATCGGAGACAATGTTTTGTAAATACATGAGTTTTCTTAAACAGCCTCTCCCTTTCACTTAACTATGAAGTCACTGAAATTTTGCTAGTCAGATAACGAGTAAAACATTTTCTCTTTCAGTTGAACTGAGTGTTCTTCATTCAGTAAGAAATGCTTTTTCTCGTCGAGTAAAAGGTAGAACATAATTATATTTAGAATCTAATGTGAGTTGGTCATATTAAAAATGCATAAGACAGCAACTTGAAAAGAAGAAATGCTTCCATAACCCCAACATGCAAAAGCCCAGACATTTCAAAATTTCTGATTCACTTTAAATGTTTATGAATGACTGATCACTTGAGGTAGTTATTGTCTGTTATAATTGTTACGTATTTCTTTAAACCTGAAACCCATGTGTTTATTTAATACCCGACTTGAAACAATAAACGTATAGTGTTAAATGACTTTTGCCGCATGTCAATGAAAGTTTACATTTACGCATGTACTTAAATGGCGGCTATAAACAAGAGAAAACTTACAGGTAATGTTTTATTAGTATTTTGAACGACAATTGTATTTCACTTCTCATATAACAAGCAGTATATTTCGATCATTGCTTTGTAATCTGTGCTCTATAGGTTGGGGAGAGGGTGTCAGTACGGCCCAACTTTCAGTAAAAAAACATGCATAGTATACAATGTACTGTCAAATAATAAAATCAAAATAATTATATTTAGGTAAATACATTAACGACAGCCCATTACAAATGACGGCCACATGTATATGCGTAACTTTTAGCGATGCAATGATGCAGGATCAGAGAAGTTTTAATGCATGTCTCTGGCACGATAATACAATGATTAGTACTAATGTTTATCACAGAATACTTTGAGAAAGCCTTTATGATATTTAAGCATTTTGCAACACAAGATTACGTAAATCAGAAAAACGTTCTAACAGATTTCAAAAGCAACCAGTGAAAAATTTTTGAAGTACAACTGAATTCATTTCAGGTTACCGCGTCCTGTTAGTCGGGAAAACCGGTGCAGGAAAGAGTTATACGGGAAATTCGATCCTGGGACAGAACAAATTCAAGACATCACTGGGACTTAGTTCTGAAACCGATCGCACACAATATGGCGAAACAGAGATTTCCGGTCGGAAACTGGTCGTCGTGGACACGCCAGGATTTTACGACACTGTTAAAGGCAATGCCTCAATTTCAAAAGAGCTCGTCAAGATATTTGGACTTCTTTCTCCGGGATTCCATGCTCTTATTTATGTTATGAGTCCAGAACGTTTCACAAAGGAATGTCTAAAAACTGTAAACTTGTTTTTCAAGGCGTTTGGACCTGGCGTTGCCCGCTATACTATAATTGTTGTCACAGGAAAAGACAAACTTGTCGAAGAAAATCTCACCGTAGAAACGTTTGTCGCCGCTGGAAATGATCAATTCAAAGCATTTCTTGATACGTGTGGGTGCCGCATTGTGGCAGTAAACAACAAAGCTAACGGGATTGAACTGGAAAGGGAGGTCGCTACTATTATAGATATGATTGAAGAGATTCAAAATAACGTAGGTCATAAATGCTTTACAAATCTCCAGTTACAAACCATGAAACTGTACAAGAGGCTAGGAAGAATGGAGGGACAATTGAATGTAAAAAGAGCAAGACAAGTTCTGTTTAAAAGAATATCGCAGAGATACGGCTTGGAAGAACAAAGCACATGGGGACCTAGTAACCCTGGGACGAAGAAATTGAAGCTAAAATTGAAACAGTTACACAAAAATGAACAAGACATTGACCTTGACATTGAGGAAGCAGACGAAAGCTCTGACGAAGAAGAGGAAATGGCTGTCAAAGAAAGAGAAGCAGTTTTACAAAACAGATCATTCTTTGACAGACTTTTTGATTTCTTTTACCGACTTTTTGACCCTTTATTTACAACGACCAATAAACATGAAACATGAAAACCAAAGTAGAAAACAGAAAGATCCACAGATGATTTGCACAATTTATGTACTCAACATTTAAACATTTTGCAAGTCTTTTTACGCGTTTCACATATTAGTTTCAATTAGATTTGCAAAAATGTACATATTTTGCATTATTTTTGTTTTCAAAACTGTGCAGGGCTTTAAGATATTTATTGCAATTTTTAGTTTTTGTTAACCCTCTAAGACGTACACATTTAAACACTGACTTCTGAAAACACTATTCCCAGTTTTCACTCAAATAAAAAGAAAATAAAAAAACCTGACGGTGAAGTATAACTTTAGACAAATTGCTGCTTTTTGTGATAGATTTACAATCTCTTTACACGGTCTCTGATGATTGTAATTTGTAAATACAAAAAGGAACTGAAAAGATAAATCAGGCCACACAATGTTTCTTGTAATATCTATTCTGGATTTCGGATCAACATACATATTTCTAAAGCTTGAAATTCAAAGAAGCTAAGACTGCAAAGTTTTCTAAGAAACATTTGGTGAATTTGAACATGGAATTTTAAAGGCTAATCAACGATTATATTCTTGAAGACAAAAACTAATAATCTGTATGTAATTTAAACAGGTATAGAGTGTTAAGAAAGCACTTTTTATATTCAGTGTGTGTGTTTGTGTGTGCGTGGGTGTGTGTGTTTTTTCTTTTCTTTTGTATAGTTTTTGTTTGTTTGCTTATTCGTTTGTTTTTTTTTCTTGAAGTGATATTATTTAAATTCTGCGTGAGAAAGAAAATGGTATACTTGTTTTTTGTAAGTTTGGACTTAAAATTCAAAATATTGTTTCGAATCGGTATAATTTTTGAAAATAATATCTCAGTAATAATTTAAGTATGTTTGTGCATGACTAACGGAATAACAGAGAACAAGACACAAAATGTGTGAAAATACGAAGAGAAAATATGAGAAAGTTTTATTACTCTAATGTTTGAAGTACTGCTTAATACATAGACAATTTATTGTTTTAATTATTATTTTAATGTCTTATTGGTAATAAAAGTATTATTTGAACATAAAACTCTCTTAAGAAAAGACAGGACTACTTAAGTGATGCCTTCGAACTTTATTAATACCCAATATACATGTCATTCAATACTTAATTTGGTGCAAAAATATTAAAAACTATATGTAAATTGATTAGATCCTCAAGAAAATATTAATTTTTACCTATAAACTCAAATCCGAACATAACATTAGCAAAATTTATATTTATGACTAGCATTCAATGTGTAAAAATCATTATCTGTTCTTGAAGTAAATGTTTTATTTTTTTCACATTTAATATTCATTAAGTTACAAATTACTTGTATTGCCGCAATGCGTTACAATAAAAGAAACAAAAAGGCTTTGAAATAAAATTTGATCACCAAACTATGGAATATTTTTGCGTTTGGAAACATGAAATGCCTGCAGGGTGAAGAAAGGGGAGTACTAATTACAATTTTATTGGAAGAAAATTGCAGTTTTTTAATAACAGTGGCTGGAGGCAAATGCAATTGAGAAGAGGACATTGTTTAAAATGATCGTTTTACAGAAGTAGATTCTTAATATATCACATGCTATATTTTATTGCCAATTAAAGCTATACCTTCAGGGAGTCTATGCTTTTCTGACAGAATGAATTCTTTGCTATAATTTTTTATTACGATAACTGTTTGCAAACATATCTGTAAATGTGCCCTGATATCTTTTTTTTATTGAACACTATATGTAAAAATGGGATTGTAACTATAATTAAAGACCTAAATTGGCAATTTAGGTCTTTGGTACAATTATATAAAATTACGAAGTATCTTGATTATCGTCCCTGAAGCATATATTGCGAGTTCCAGCCTGTGTATCAGACGTACTGCACACTTGAAATGTTTATCAAACCCAAAGGAGGCTAAATATTTCATTTGTTTTAAAAGTGTTCAATCTTTTCTCTATATCTTCGGCGAATGCCTAACTCTTAACGAGTATTACCAAAATTCTATATGCCTGCATACCACAGAGTCGCAACGACCAATGACATGGCAATTAATTTTGCCTCCAATTAACAACTTTTGAGAATCCATTTGGGAATAGGTACTCATAGTTGAAGCAAAACTGAGAACGTATGATCAAATTCATAACTTCGTAGCTTGTCTGATCAGCCGCAGCTTGTGACAGCTGGTTCCACAGAGTTACAAAAGCAGGAAAGTAGCTGTGTTGGTAGACTGAATGCCGTGTTTTTATTTGACAGTAGTGTTGGTTGTGGCTCTTGTCTGTCTTAGAGAGACGGAGCAATGGTCCAGGGTGAATATCAAAAATGTTGTTCTTAATCGTCAAAAGCATGTCCATGTACATATATGATATATGTTTATGTTCAAGGGTACACTATCCAAATTCACGGAGCATGTTGGTCACACTGCTTGTGCGGCTGTAAATGTGTTTTCTCATAAAACGAGGGGCTCTGCGTTGGTCATATTCAATCAGATAATGGGTGTATCTTGCAGGCTAGGGAGACCAAAAAGCTAAAGTGTATTCAGCAGTTGGAAAAAGATTGGTCTTTTAGGCATAACTTTGGCACCTTTGGCAAGCAAGCTAATGCACCTTTGGATTGGCATGCATATTCTAGCATTTCGATAATGTTATCTATAGATGCGTAGTGTTTGGAACTGTCATTAAAAGGTAGGCCTGTAACTTGGCGCTTTTACTGAAACACTTATACTGGATTTGTTTTGTTGGTTGATATTCGTTGATGGTAACAGCTTCACAGTATGTCTATGGCCTTTCTGCTACCCAGTTTCTAGTTCGCTAGGTCTTGTTGCTTGATGCCGCGGGAGTCGCTTTGGTGTGTAGGTGATAATATATGATAGGCAACCATCAGAGACGAGACTGACCGACCAACTGAATTTTAGAACGTAGATCATTAAAAAAAGCCAATGAAAGAGGGAGAATCTAAGACCCTCCCCTGGGACACACTGAATTCTCACGAAAAGTGGCTAAAATTTACCCGAGGCAGGGCCTTAATTGAGGCCCTGCCCGAGGACATCTTAAGTCTTTAGTCGATTTAGGCGAAAAAGTCTTTTACCAAAGTCTACGCAATGTTAAGGCAAAGCGGAAGTTTGACTAAAATCAAAAGTTTATCATTAGTACCACTGTTCTGTCTGTCCTGTTCGTCTTAACTAAAATTATTATTGGAGAGGTCATCAGACCTCTCCACAGTGTTGGCTTTTATTGCTGGCGGCATCCATTTTTGCGTATCAAATTTTAGTTAATGATCATATTAAGCCTAAAATCATGAAAACCAGTCTACGAAGATAGTTATGCGCATGCTCCGAATCAAAATACGAATTTATTTAAACGAAACCAAAATTTAACATCGGGTCAAAACGGCCCCTAGTTAAAACGGCCCATTATGAACAGAACGTACAGAATAATTTTGTATTCCCTTAACTAAACACAAAAAATACAATTATAGGGATGCATTTCTTATAATGCATGCTACTTTTTAAAAACTACAAATTATAAAATGCATTTTTTCCGAGAAACTCATCAGCCTGTTGAACAAATTAATATTTAGCCATGGTCATGAAAAAATGGTAAATATTTTTTACGAATTTCAGATCATTTTTGACAAGTCCATTTCCTCGATTTGGATCAAATTTACGCCCTTTTAATATTTAGTCCAGCTTAACAGATACTATCGCTGATTATTTTGTAAAACATTTGGACTAAGAAAGGTGTAATAAAAGCTTGAAAGGGAAAACAAAACTAAAAAAGCAACAGCTTAACATGGGAGTTCTGGCTTCAACAACTACATGCATTGTTGAACAAGAGGGAGAGTAAAGCTTTAGGGGCTTATAAGAAGATTCCCAAGACTCTACAAGGTATGAAATACATGAGGTCATCTTAATTTGTTTCATTTATTTAAATGATAGATACGCCAATGTAAAAACATTTGAAAAAACTAAATTATACTCAGTTTCGGTCATTTTGCCTAATAAGGTATTAACTATTAATAATAGTTAGGTTACTAGTTTTTATAATTATTTAAGTCACAGAACGTTTAAAAAATTCAAAATGATCTAAGAAACAATTAGATTCATTCTTTCAGTGACGACAGCTGCTGACATCTCTTTGACTTACTTTTTAAAGGAAGCCAACTTGTTCTAACTGAACCAGCTTTAGTTTAGTGTATTTACACCTTCCAAATGATCGGGTTTTCACATAAAGTAGAATAACGCAGTACACCGTTTGTTGTGAAGATAAACAAACATGGCTGAAGAAAAAGATAGGTAGAAATTAATCGCGTTTCATTTTATTTTTCTTTCTTTCATTTGAATGTAAAGCTTTCTAAACAATATCTAAAGAGTTATTTTCAAATATAAACTATTGTTACACATTTTCCTTTTTTTGTGCAAAATCTAGATAATTTCTGTATCATGAAAAAATATCTTCGACGTCGAGAGCACAGGTACTTGAAACAAACTATTTTTAATGTTCTATATAGGCTGTATATAGCCTATATAGAACATTAAAAATAGTTTGTTTCAAGAACCTGTGGTCGAGAGCTGGGTTAATTTTGTGAAATTCATAATATCCGATATATCACATGTTAAAATGTATGAATGTCTGACTAAGAGTGCCATATCACACTATGTTAAATAATTTTACACGAATAAGTTGAATATTATGCTTATGATTGAATGGTCAGTAGAGTTTTTCTTTTGACAAGGAATTCAAAAAGACTGTCACTCCTGTCAAAATATTGAGACTCCACTGCACATGCTTATGTGGAATAAGAATACCATTTTATGAGATGAAGCTAGTCTCAATATTTCGACTGCAAGACCGACCGATTTACAAACTGATATTACATAGATGTCGAAGGGCGACAATCGTCAATACAAAAAAGAGCCCTGGCGCACAATTTGTTGGGCTAGAGATGAAGCATACCACATAAACATATGTTAGTTTACTTCACAAGCACTAAAGATTATTAGAATTACAAAAATAGGAAGAGAAGAAAAAAACTTTTAATGTTTTAAAATTATGTTATGATCATGCTGTTATGAATGAAACAGTTCTCTTTTTATGTGTCAGCTGTTATAATACAGGAATTTATGGTATTTTTAGTTGGTTTTAATAGTTCTTGAGAGCTTATAATAGTTACCGGTACCGGTACACTGTTTTGTAAAACCAACTGTTTGGATAAAATTATCTTGATTTGTCTTATTATGTTTCAGCAAACCAATAATTTTTTCAAGAGCACATTTGCTGATAGAAAGGGAACAAGAGAATTTCGAGAAAGACAAGCCATGGGTAAGTGTTTGCTGTATAAGTCAAACATATTTGACATTTAAGAAATATTGAACTCTATTGTGTGTTTAACAATATCTCTTCTTGTGTCCTTCATTTAAAAGACAAATATATACTCCATATCGACAGACCTATCACGTGACCCCAATAGGTAAACACTCCTCTGTCTTCACTACAGAGAATGCAGTTTACAACTATGCCCAAGATAATAAGCACAGTTAATCAACTGCTTATCACGGCTAATAAATAAACAATTATACTCTCATTAGCACCAAGAATGTACAATCCCAGATTATAACTGCATTTGAATATCATTCCTATCAAATAATCTAAAATGGCCACTAGTAGTTCTATGAATTGGAGTAAAAAGATAAGTGGAATTCCTAAGTTGTCTGTAATACAAAGTAATTGCTGGTTATATAAAGGAAAGAGGAAAAACCAGGGCTTTTGAAAAGGGATATATTTTTTATAGAAAGTTAAATGCATGGTACATTTGTCTGTCAAACTGATAAAAAGTTCTATCTCAAAGCAAAATGTTGGCGAAGTCAAAGGAAGGCAGAATAGCCACATATATTGTCCGCAAAGATTTGCACAAAGGAATCAAAAGTACTTGATGGACATTGCAGTTGTATTACAGGGTAAGTAAAATTTTGTGTTTCTATCTAAGTGATTCATTTAAAAGCATAATGTATATTTTTTGTATATGTACTAATGTACTATTTACATCTTTTTAATCTTTATTTAAAAACAAACAAACAACCCTAACCTCCTAAAAAACAAAACAAAAACAGGTAAAACGTCATGCAGAATGATAATAAATGAGACAATAGTCAGTTTATTTTTTATTTATACTTTCCAGAACTGGAGGAGTCTGCAACCATATAGCACTGCTGTACACTGTAAATCACTAGGTTAGCAAAGAAAATGACAGAGATTCCTGCAGATATGTCATGCACAGAAGTGGGACAAGCCTGGCACAAGCCGCCTAGGTACAAAAATGAGCCAAACCAGTGATGAAACTCACCTATGCCAAGGCTACCACAGACAGACAGTTATGTTAACAAGAACCTGTGAAATGTTCCTTATATGACGAATTTGCCAAAAAAGTAAATTGATGCTTACACCATCAAAAGAGGAGATAGCTTCTATACAATAAAGTATTAGTACAAGAAACAGGAACATTCCCATAGTCTATTTCATGGAAGACCACTCAACAAAGTCAAATGACACCTTATTTGGAGATGCACCTACTGGTTCCCCACTCAGCGTTCAATTACAAGATTATCAATGCTCAAAACTGGAGTTTTCAGCCTATATTCCTAGCAAAGTTGACATTGTTTTGAAAATAACTTACATATCTCTGATATACCAATAACACAGTCAAATCTAAACATTGACATAACTCACCTTCATAAAAAAAAGCAATAAAATCTAGAAATGCTACACCTACAGAAGCAGCTAGAAATAAATACTTCTGCCTTGAAATAAAGAACGGAGAGCTGCATTAAAGAAAAAATCACATAATTATTTCTTGTTTTTCATCATTGGGAGATTTATATGCAAAGACACAATTTCATCAAAGCCAGAAGCTTTACAATTAGGAACACATCAGTAAAACACCATAATTTCTGGACAATGTTGATCTAAGTTCATAATATTGTTAATCTAGATGTATACAAGTGTTATATACATACTGGCTGGGAAACTCTCTGTTTACCTGTTTCGGGTCACGTGATAAAATCTGTCGATACGGTGTATTGGAAGACTATTTTGACAAGATTCTGGTTGCTAAGTTTATATAGCAATCTGCTATTATTAATAAAACAAAAGTTAAAAGAATAAAACAAAGCATTTATCTTTAAATTATGTATTTCAGTGAAGGTTTCTAATTATTCATTTTGTCATGATTAATTAATAGTGAGATTGTCAGAAGTAATTCACTCATTTACATTTTGTATTAAAAAAAATCATAAAGTCTGTGTATTATATCTGTTTGGTATGTACTAAAAATTAATAAAAAAATAATGATTCGCATTGTAAGAATATGGCTCCTTTGTTTTGGTCCTAGCAAGTTTCAACTTGATCTTTTCCTTAACATCGATTTGAACTCATCAACTGATTTTATGAAACTCAAAGGCAGTATCTTAGACAAGACTGAACAGTGTCACAATGTATGTTTGACACTAATGAATATTGTAAATAATATTTTTAGTTCTCGCACCTTTGTTGTGATTTTCATGATTCTTGGTATTGTATTAAATGTTCATGAATTAAATTAAGATCACCCTGCTTTGTATTAAAGGCTAGTTGATCAGATCTAATTGCTCTAGCTTGAACTGCTTGGTCAGTAATGTCTGTTTTTGATCCATAAGTTTATTTAGTTGTGAAATGATTCTAGTGAAGTTTAGATTGAAAGCTTGATTTAAACCTTATTCAAAATAGATAGTGACTTTATCTCAGGTCCATTTTGTTTGAAGCTTGATCCAAAAATGCTATTAATAATAAATTAAGTTATAATAAATTTACCATAATGATATAATATTTTCATATCCCAAAAGTGCTAAATATTTTAATGAAAAAGTGTAGAATGACATACTTACTGGTCAAGGTCTTAAATAAGACAATTTTGACATGTTTTTCTTTTATCACACTACCTGTTCATCATATCTGCTGAAATTTCAGCAGAACAGATATTAGTTCTACCTTTAACAGTTACTATGGAATTAAGTTGTTTGTCTACAAGAATAAATGAATTGCATGACTGGGGCAATGTAATTTGGGCATTTATTGACATATTTTCTTAAAATAACAAAAGGACCTTAATTTCAGAAATTATTATCTGTTGATGTTGTTTTGTTTTACCTGTATGATACAGATTTTAGCTTTAAAAAAGCACCCCACCCCCAATAAAAAAAAACAAATATAATTTATTGTGGTAACAGTTTAGTAGAACCAGTCAAATTAAACCACTATCCTCATTTTGAGATTTTCTGCATGCACAGCCACACTAGGTGTAAGATAACCATCCCCACATAATTAGCTGTCATGTTTTTGTAAATAAACATTTTGGCTCTTTCTCAAAGGTAAAAAAAATACAATGGTTTTGCCAATTCTTTTCAATTCCTAGTCAGAAATAAATGACAGAGTAAGTGACAAAATATTGTTTACACAACCAAAATTTCAAGCATTTTGAAGAATGTATAAAATAAAGTTTCCATGAATTAAAAGACCATGACCAGTACATTTTTTGTAGTACTGAAAGGCCCATATCTGTTACTTATCTTAAACTAGCTCACAATGCTTCTTAACAGTTTGTAGGATTCTCATTAAAAGGAAAGTTTTCACTTGTAGGATTCTCGCATTAAAAGGAAAGTTTTCACTTGTAGCTCACATGAGCACCAAGTGAGCTGTAAGGTTAGGTCGTCATTCGTCATCAAAAGTTTCCCTACAAACAACAATTGCTAAACCATTGGGCTAACTTTAACCAAACTTCACAAGAATGTTCCTCAGAAACCACTTCCCTGATTTCAAATTAATTTCACAATAATGTTCATTAGGTAGCCCTATATCAAATTCCTTCAAGTCATTTGGGTCCCTTAAAAAACATGGCCTACAGAGGGCGGACCTGTTTTCACTATATGTCACGATATGGAAAACTTTAAAAGTCTTCTCTTCAGAAACCACCAGTCTGATTTAAAAATAATCTCACCAAAATGTTACTCAGGGGGCCTTTTAATAAAATTCTTTCAAGGCAATTTGGTCCCTTAAAAAACATGACCTACAGAGGGTGGGGCCTTTTTTAACTACAATGTATATGGCTATTTGGAAAATTTTTAATAATCTTCTCCTCAGAAACCAAATTTCAAAATGATTTTACAAAATGTTTCTTATGTGGCCTATAATCAAATTCCTTTATGCCTTAAGGTTTGAAGAAAAACTTGGTTGACAGGGGGCATGGCAGCTTTTCAGTTTACAACTACTAGTACATAGTAAACTTTGAAAATCTTCTTCTGAGAAACTGCTTGCACAATTTCAAATAATTTACAGAAATGTTACTGTGGTGGTCTTTTATCAGTTTTATGAAATTCCTTGAAGCCATGTTGGTTAACTAAAATATTGACAGTAGTTGTGCAAGCTTTCATCATATGACTGCATAGAAAACTTTGAAAATAATTCTCCCAGGAAACCCCTGGCCAAGTTTCAAAGTTATTTCACAGAAATATTCCTTTGGTGGACCTTTATCAAGTTTGTTTGAGATTGTTTGTTAAAAGAACATTTAAACACATGAACAATTTAGATGACATATTATTACTTTGACATACTGATCTGTGTTCTGTTTTTGAAAGTTACAGCATGGAAAAATTAACAATATCCACAATAGTTCTCAATGATCAATAAATATATAAATCTGTTACTTGAATTTTAGGGAATAGAGGCTCGTCCCCTGACAAAAGAAAACATTTTTGAATGGGTAGCAAAAATACAAGGCAAACAGGATACAGTATGGGAAGGTAATATTTTTCATTCTTTTGGTATCAAACAAGGGAAATGAAATGCAATGATTTAGCTGTCTTTTCAGTCACTTGCAGTAGCCTTCATTAACACTTTTGTAACTTGAAAATATTTGAATTCAAGACTGATATTGTTCTTATATCCATTTTTTGTGCTTAAATTTGCTGTTGTTAGTCATATGCAATTTGATCATAACTAATTCAGCTGTTCTGTAGAGGCAATAAAGTGAATAAGTTTTGACATTGTGTAATTTCAGCAAATAACAACTGAAAATACTTAAAATATTTAAAATGAATTTAACATTATGCACAGTAAAATTTACTGTAAAAACTTGAAACTTTTAAACACCAGTCCTGCAGTTAGACAGTTAGACATTAAAAGCTTGTTCTTGTCATTTTGGTTTTATACTGATGAAATAGGTACAGTTCTTGTATATATAAGAATTACACAATATATATATTATATTTTCAGGTGGAACATTTACATTATATATAAAGTTTGATGAAAATTTTAATATTAGACCTCCAGAAGTTTGCTTCCATACCATTCCTTTTCACCCTAATGGTAAGTCAAATCAAGATATTGACTTGATCAGTTTTTTCCATCTCTCTATCTTTTTGATATTACTTATTGTTGGTACCAGTGTCTTACATGACTGATCCCCTCTGAAGAGTTTAGTTATTCTGGGTTTTGGGGGATAGTGCAAGATACAGAATGTATCCTATTCCAGAGACATTCCTGGTTCTGTTACATGCTCAGTGTATGGCACTGATGCTGTGTATCTAACGGTTTAACATGTTATCAAAAAGACAATAAGTTGTGTTACAGGGGGAGCTAGGGGTCAAACTTGTGTCCGTGGATTACCAGTCCACTGTGTTACCACTTGACTACTGACCCAGCCCTTCAGTTTGTTAATCTTCAGCTAGCTATGCTAACAGCTGACAGCAAGTACTTAACCCTAATTTTGTTAACTATTTGGTCTTTCTTCATTAAGCATGTGCCATTCTGTTAAATTATATATTTTGATAAGTATGATATAATCCATCCTTTGTAATCTTAAGTTTGTCTCAGTCTATTCCTAAATAGTGTCAATGTGGATAATAGATCACAGAATATAGCCACTATCATGGGTTAGTCTTTTTCAGAAAAATGAGGTAATAAGTGCACAAGAAAAATGAATTTTTTTGAAGTTGTCCTTTTCGGAATGTTGTTATTAATAGCAGGTGAATGTTAAATTTAGTTGTAATTTAAATTAATACTATCAAATAACTTTGTGTAACATTGTTGGTTTCAGTTGATATGATAACGGGCAGACCATGTATTGATTTCCTAGATGATTATTCACAATGGAAAGAATCCTACAGTCTCACAAAGATACTCACTGCTATACAGGTAAACATTATTCAGTTATATCATAATAAGGTGAATATGCTAGTTTATTAACTTAGCCAGTGTGATATTTAAATCTAACCTTGGTAATTATCACATTGCTGGGACCGTAAAGTGGGATATTCATCAGTATCAGCATACAGTGATGGTTTTATTTTAATTATGACTTTAAGATAAAGAAAGTGCAACTCACATACAATTTATTCAGTGCAGGAAAAAATATAACATTGTAGCCAACCACAATCAATTTGATTCAGACATTTTGCCAGTATATCTCAATGGTTTATCATATGTTGATATTAGGATGAAATTCCTGGGGTAATTCCTTTAAGTTCATCAAGTTCTATAGGTCTATACAGTTTATTGAGACATAAATCTAATTACTATTATTTCTATGGAGTTATCGAGATTGAATTTTTTCACAAAAAACTACTGCGACATTTTACATTCAAAATTGTCAGGTTTGTAGTAGGGATCAGAATCATTTAGAAGTCCAGTTGTCTTTTCAACTTTTTTATGACCACAGTCTGATGGTTAACCAATTTATTTTCAAAATCCTTAACAACAGCAAAAAAATTTTCAGCTGAATTTTATTTTCATCTGTTGTTTATAACAAGTGCATTGAGTATCATTACAAGCTTTAAGAATAAAATGCCAAAAATCAATGTTCCCTAGAAATCAGCTTTTTCATTTGGATAGATGTAGGACTATGGTCTATGTCCTCATGACCATAACCAAACCTTCATCCAACATTCAATTAACGTCACATGTTTGCTTGGTTCAAACTTTAATCTTACACTTTCAGGACTTGCTAGCCAATCCAGACCTAAGTAAGCCAGTTAACCCTGAGGCCGCAGAGATGATAATGAGATCACCCCATGCTTACAGACAAATGGTGCTAGACTGTGTCATAGCCAGTCAGAGGGTAGAGGGGTCCTACATGGGTATTGATCCTGCTAAATATAGTAAGTATGCTTTTCATGAAATTGATAAACCTTTGTTATACATACAATATAGAATTAAATATGAATATATGTTATCAACTGTTTTTTGGCATACATTGTATAGGAATGTAACCTCATATTAGACTACATCAACTTTATGAAAGGCATTTTCTGGTATTAAAGTATAAACAGAATATTATAATATTGTTTTAATCTTAGGGTTTGAATCCTGCAACACAAGAGGCCAAGCAACTCAGGTGTATTTAGCAAAATACCAGAAAAAGTAAAAATGATCTGTACACTCTGGTTAACACACTTTCACAGTATTCTTATCATAGAAATGTTGCTTTATAAGAAACACTAGATATATACGTAAATGTCACTTTGTATGCCATATGCAGTGATGAAGTTGTGTTTTACATGCTGGACAGATGAATAAATACAGAACTTGCACTAGGTAGAGTACTGTATTTTGTGCCAAAGTTTCTTTGGTATTGCATTTAAGATAAATTGACAGGTATATAATTGAAAAATAATGTTATTATGCCTATATAAGTCCTACTTTTGGTAAATACTAAAACATCAGTTTAGACCTGTTTTCACTAAATACAGTTCGTAAGATAGGATTTCACTGTTTACAGTAAGTGCTGATTCTGGTAAGTACAATAAAACTTGAACCTTCTAGTAACGGTAAATATGGTTTCTTCTGAATGTTATAAACTGTTAGTATCTTTAGATGTAGAAAGTAGACTGATTTCCTTTGCATTCAGTAACATTAGATGTTAACTAGAAGTACTAGTTGTGATGTTACATTTACATATGAACCTTGGATATGGTAAAAAAGCAGTATGACTATCTAATAAACAACTTGGACTAATCTCTGTATATAATAGTAATGGTTTCTGTTCAAATAAGTATTGTTGTGACATACAGGTCATGCAAATAAAATATTGTGATATTTCTACTTTGGATAGAAACTCATAAGTCCTGTCATGACTGTTTTCTGTTATATTACTCTTCATTAATAAATATATCCTCCATCATATTGAACTTTCCATTTCTAAAAATGAACCTGCTTTTTGCAACATAAGGTTTTCTTACATACAAAATTCTCCTTTCTGCTTTATTACCCACTATATTTCTGCTACTTAGCCCCTTAGCTCTTTTTTTGCTGTGAACATTTTCCATTAGGCCATTTTTATATGCCCGAACTTATGGTCCAGGGCATCCGTCCATCCGTCTGTCCATCTGTCCATTAGCAATTTTGTTTCTGGAGAATAACTTGAGTACTCATTTACCTACAGTCTTTTACCTTCATGTGATTATTGCCCACATTGAGTGGATGACCCCTAGTGATTTTTGAGTCAGTAGCTAAAAAGTCAAGGTCACATAGACCTTAAAGAGGCTGTACTCCAGATTTGACATAAAATTTTTTTTTACATAAATTAAATATCTAGATGCCGTGAGATTATAACAACATGATATTTTACTTCAAAACTGATTATAAAAGTCAAAATAGAACAAAAAAATATATTCACTTCAGCCTGATTTGAACTCTGGACTCTCATGTTAACAAATTTTTAACAACGCTTTTACTGTCACCACTATCGCTGCATGTGTAATTATAGTTATTTACTTTGAATCTTATATGATATAGTTATACTGTCGCGTTACGGTATAGCACGGGAAAGGAAAAAAATCAGTTTATTATGTGATTATCTGACTTATTTTTTGTCAGTTAGTTAGTTTTTAAGCATTTGTTATAAATATTTACAAGAAATTTAAAATACAAGAAATTTTTTTTTTTGTCATCTGGAGCACAGCCCATTTAACATTGAAAACCATTTCTGCAATGTAACTTGACAATCATTTCTTATAGAGACTTCAAACTTTATATCTTGATTGCACACAATCAGTGAATGACATTTTGGGATCAGTATGTCAAAGGTCAAGTTCACAGTGACTGAAATGTTTTGAATAATTTAAACTCTGTAACTTGACAACAATTTGTCTTAAGGACTTCAAAATTCATGTTATAGTTGCGCACATTAAGTGAAAGATTGGTATTGATTTTGGGGTCAGTAGGTCAAAGGTCACAGAGACCTTAACATTGAAAACCATTTCCACCATGTAACTTGACAATTATTTGTTACAGAGACTTCAAACTTTATATCATGATTACAGACATTGAGTGGATGACCCCTATACATTTTGGGATCAATATGTCATAGGTCAAGGTCACAGTAACCTAATTGTTTAGAATCATTTACACTCTGTAACTTGACAACCATTTTTCTTAGAGACTTCAAAATTTAATGGTTGCACACATTGAGTGAATGACCCCTAATGATTTAAGGGTCAGTAGGTCAAAGGTCAAAACATGCAAAATTTAAAGCAAGTCATTTAATTTTAAAGCCTAAGATTTCATCCCTTATATCACAAATGCATTGTTCTTAAAAGAAACACCCTTCGGGCATATAATGCTCTGCCCAGTGGTACTCTTGTTTTTATACAGTTATAGTGAAGACATTAAGCATAGGTTTAATGACTGTGTCTGTGTCTTTTATGAAATTGATTTTACTCAACAGATCAGAATGTTAATTGTAACATTTTATTGTAAATAAAAAGTAGACTTCTTTTATTAAGGGATACCAGTGTAGCAGGTAACAGTTATAGAGGTGCAGATCATGGATTAGATTCTCTAGTGACTTTATGCGCTCCGTGCTTTCAGTCCTAATACTGGTTTGAATCTAGGAAGCAGTCATCAAATAGGATTTATATAATTTGCCAAAAATTGTTTCAAAGTAAATGTTAAATTGAGATAGCTTTAAACTATGTAGAAAATATTCTATAAGCTCTCTTTATGATATGTCTGTATGTGAAATGTGTGGATATTATGAGACAAAATCTGGCACATCCATTTAATTGACTGTCATTGTTTACATTCAGTAAATCATTTTTAAGGTAGTCTTTTTAGTAAAAAATATTGTAGCAGTTATTTTTTTCTGAAGACAATAATTATTGGTTTCAGAGGGCAGATAACATAGTTCCTTCATGTTACATAGGGTAATTTCAGGGTTTGTAAGGTTATACAAGTTTTTTAAAACTATTTACTCTGAATCTTTCCTTCAGTTGGACAGACTGCACATTCGGAACTAGAGTCCAGGGTGAGATTTAGGATTCCAGAGGATGATAAACCAAATAGAAAACAAGACAGTGGCTTGAGGACACGTTCTAAAGTAGCCAAGCTGTCTTTTGAGGACTATCATATAACTTGGAGTGGTATAGCAACTTCGAAGGCAAGACAAGATCTTAAAAATCCTTGTAAGTTGAATGGTAGTTTTGTTGTAGCATTTGAAGTTTTTTGTATGTCATGTAGTCAGATCAGATTGATGAATGCAAAGTTAATATGTTCTAATTAAAATTTTAAATAGTGAAGTAGGTCTTCCCAATGTAAAGAAAACAGATTTGTGCTAATTGATGCAGATGTCAACTGTATAATCTAACTGAAACCAAAAGGACAAATTATTTTAGAAATATTAACCCTTACTTGGTCCACTTTTAACATAAAAGCAGAAAACATCTTTTTATATTAACAAAGAATACAAAGGCGAAATTAATCATACATAATTTAAGTAAGACTGAAATTTGAACTTATTTTTATATGGGCTGACCCATATGGACAACTTACAGTAAGCAGTGGTGTGTCCATTATAAAATCTGAATGCAAATACATTGTCCTTAACAAGAACAAGAACATTCAAGTTCTTTTTTTGTGAGGTTATCCTTCCTATAAATTTTTCGTTCGGAATAGTCAGTTCTTATAAATGGCATTCACAGAATTCATGTCCAGTCAAAAGAGTTGTTAAAAGAGTATACATACTGAATGGGAATAAGAAACTCTTTTATAATTTTGTCTTTTTTTCAGTATTAGAAGCAATCAAAGACAATCCTGCATTACAAAAAGCTCATCTTGGTTTACCACAGGAGGAAATTGAGGAACAAATGAAAAGACAGCTTGAAGAGTGAGCAATTTAATACATATATATGGCTATCACTTTTGACCTAGTTTCCTAGAGTAGACTTTTATTGCATTTTGGCTTAGTTTTTCATTTAATAGACTGTCTATGAGCAGTTGTATTTTAATGCTAGCCCTGTATTAGAAATCAAAAAATCTGTTTCAGTCACAATACTTCGCTTAATTTTCTCACAGTGTGTACAGATGTATGTGAAAGAAAGTGAAATCAAACTCACTTGAGAACTTCTTCTTTTGATATGCTTATATTCTTTCCATTGAGGAGCAGTAATTGAGGGGTTAGAGTGCCAGACTCCTGATCCAGAGGTTGCTGGTTCAAATCCCGCAAGGAGTGAAAGTCTTCAGTGACATTCTGCATTTCACACTTTTGTAACAAGCACTGGTTTGAACTTAGGAAGCAGTCTTCTAGGGATTAATAAAAGCTGCAAGAACTTGCTTTCCAGTTAATGTAAAATGAATAATCTAAAACTTAACTTCCATTGATAAGTTTTCATTGCTTGTTGCTTTTTATTGAGCAATAGTTATAGAAATTTTGACAAGCACAATGAAGTTGTACTATTTCCTGTTCAAAGTATGCACATTTTCTGTGTTCACATGTTTGAATTAACAGCCTTTTCAATCAGCTGACATTGTTACAGACATGAGACATTGATGTACGGAAGATTTCGAACCAAACCTTCTGAAGAGGAGGAGAAAGCAGTGAAGATGGCAAGATTAAACAAAATGAAGAAAATTATCTACCTCCTAGAATCTCGCCTAGTATGTAACTCAAGTCATAGATGTTTTAATCTTTACCATGTTGGCATCAACTGTTTTTGTCTACCAGTGCAAGTCATGCTCAATCTGCACAAATTCAGAGTGCACATCTGTGCAATTTGTCTGAACTGTTAACAGTTCATACTAAAATATTTATTGTTCTATTAATAACCCTATTAATGAAAAGTAGACCTGTCCAGATTGGATGATGGACAAGTCCATTTTAGAACTTAGGCAGTGTAATTGTTAATGAACTTGCTTCAAAAAGTAGGGGCCCTTTGTATGACTGTCAGTCTTTCTGACCAAGCATTTGTTACTTCACAGCAATTTTCACAACATATTTCTTGGTCCTGCAGGGACTGTATGCTTTTTTACTGTCTTAGTGCATTTTGGATTACTATTTTATTTCCACTACCAAAGTCAGCTTTAGTAATTGGCTATTTCGATCTACAAATTAGCAGTATAGAAACCAGATGAAGCATGTATAGTACATGTATATTAGAATTTGTTTTATGAAAAATAAAATGGAGGTTAAGAGAAGACATACTACAAATATGTCCTGCTGGAATAATTAAGTATTTAGAAAAATTGTAGTGTAATTAATTTTAATGTTTAAAACAAAAAATGGGGCAGTTTCCTCAACTTTTTTATTGGAAATGATTCTTTTGTTATAGGCATGTTTTAAACAAGCCTTGAATATAATTGTTTGTAGCAAGTTTCCACACAGCAGAGACAATGCCGCCTCCTCCATCAGGCAAGGCAAAGGAGGAACCCTGGGAGAAAGAAGTTGATGACCTGGTAGCATGGACTAATAAACTTGATGCAACCTCTCTTGAAGTTTGATACAAACCCAAGGGATCCAAATTCAGTAAATAGTATGGATGTTAATGCAGTCAGTCAGTATCTATAAAATGCAAGATGTTAAAAAAATGGAAACAGTATAGGCTTTTCACTGATTAAACAACTAATAGCCATCCTAGTAAAACATATACATTTATCCCACAGGACAAAATAAAGAAATTCTCTCATGGGGTGGTCCTTTTCTTTGCTGGTTATTGAGGAGGGGAAAAGTGTTTTCTTGTCAAACTTCTAAAGGGGGTTGGTCCATTTTAAAAAGTATCTGAAAGTACCTTCCAAGCATGGGATATATGGAATGGCCCTAAATATCTTATTGAAAAATGTCTGTATATTTAAAAGAATGCCAGCCTCTCCATCTCTCTCGAAGTAGAAAAAAAAAAAAAATTCTGGTTGTCAACTGATCAGTCAGACTGTTTTAAAAAAATAAGTCAGATTTACAGTTTTCATTGCTTTACATCCATTCTGTAGTATTACTTGAGACTATAACTAAAACCATTTCAGGAAGTATTCAGAATTCAGACTACCGGGGTACTTCACTCACTATTTTAACCTTGTCAAAAAAATGTGTTGCATATTTTTATTATACCATTAAACCTAAACACAAAGTGAGCTAAAATTCATATTTTCACAAACATCTGTAATACAAAATTGAACGATTAGTGCAAGCAGTTTTACTGACACTAATCCTTTTTTTCTATAGTGAAGGCTGTATGTTATTTAGTTTCTGTTGAGCCAACACTGAAAATTCAAGCAATAAGCATGTTTTGATACAGATATATTTATATTCCATATATATAATTTGTCAAAACAGAATACAAAATCATAATGGTGATGATATAGATAACACAATGATATAATTTGTACAAGAAACTGTTTGTTTTACTTAATACTGCAGATATTAAAACTCATTGTATCCATCTGTTTACAGCTATATCCAGGTTAAGTACATCTGAATATTTCAGTCCATTGAAATCACAGCAAGTGACAGGTCAGATTTAATAGTGTTTTTAAGTTAAAGGAATGAACAGCTGGTGTGTTTGAACCTTGATGGTATGAACTTACTTGAATTTTTCATGTTACCTTCCTTTTAAGGGATGATATATTGCATATCTGTTTTACTGGCATATTCTCTATGAAATCAAACAGAATTGTTAATTTAAAGAACATATGTTCAAAAATTTCTCTTTAGGCCTAATGACTTGGAGAGTGTTCATTTGGAATAAATGGCTATCCACTCAAAAATTGTACAACTCTCTCAGTAAAGACCAATATTGGTGTATTTAATTTTGAATTTTTTGTACTGACAGCTTGACATTACATAAACTATTTATTCAAACTCATTCACATTTGCATGGTTTTAAAGAAAAAGGTATACCCTTATTTCTAGAGTGTACCTCTTAAAAACAGCTGTTGTATGATAACTGGTCAAACTTGTTCCCAATTATAGTGTCTAAGTGTTGAAAAGAAGCATATATTATCTTTAATAAACAGACTTACCTTGACAAACTTCCTGTGTGATCTTTGTTTAGCAAAGTCAATTTATTCCACATGGACTGATTACTTGTACATCATTTCTGTATGGTAACTTCTTCCATAGTTTATTAAAAAATATTACAGAATATTAAAATAGTTTTTCATGTGAATAGTTCCAATTCTAAGTACGACTGTACCATATAGTTATGGCAAAACAATGATTTGCACTAGTGTTACAAATCGAAAAAATGGTTTCACTTAAGTTTTTTTAATGCCCTGATCCTAAAAGCAGTTAGGTGAGTTAGCACAATGTTGTACTAATGAAACTGCAAATATAATTCACATGTAATAAATTATTACATTTGCAAGTATATATATTGTGGTACGTATGTCATGCCTCGAGGGCAGGTCATTGGCTATTATTACCCTCACCAGCTGCTGTACTTCACATGTTTGTCACTGTATACAGATTTTTTTCCATATTAAGTGAGCAGATTTTGACTGTTGCCCTGACAGATTCTGCAATCATGCATTCAAATATATATATATACACTCAGTTTTTTTTTTTAAGTTAATGTAAGCCATAGTTAAGTCATCATATAAGATTAATAATAGATTTTTTTTCAGAAAATTTCTTTTGAATTGGCTAAATTTTTATTGTTAATGTTCATAATTACCTTCAATATTGAGGGTATCATAACATTTTGGTGTGGTATGGAAAAAATGTAAAATAAATGTTTTTTTTATTTGATAACAATATGACTACCCTGTTCTGTAAGGTCATATTAATGGCATATTGTATACATGTTATGATGTATATTTTAATTATTAATGTATTATTGTTTCATTTTTAAACTGATATAGATGTTGTAAACTGTGATATTGAAGCATTAAATACATTGTATTTTGTTTATTATCAGCTATTTTTACAGAAATATGCATTTCTTTTGTGATGTTTCCAATAGCAGAATAAAAGTTTAATGTGTACAGTGCAGTTTTATTGTATCCTTCTAAAAATAGTATCAAGAATGGGGTTCAGTGACATGTAGGTGATCCCATCTAAAAGGCTAGTCCAGTATTGTTTGTTGATCCATACATGTATATTTTCTCTGCAAAATATGTGATAAATTATCCACCAAAAGAAATGACCTTTGCCAATCTTTAAACACAGAGTTGACCTTACCTGTGTTGGATAAATTTCAGTTTCCAATCTATACATCAATGTTCCTTGATAATGCGGTATTGTGAATCTAAGAAAATCTTTGTAGTTTATTTATTAATGTAACATCCTTCCTGAATATAACATGTGCTAGGATTCTTTGTTATTCTGTCTTACCTAGGAAAGCATATAACAAACTTGAGCAGTCTCTTTAAAAGGAAATGTGCCGTTTACCAACAGATACATGTATGAGATTTCTAAATGAAACTGAGTTATACTTTACCAGGTAAATTTCGTAACCTGACAGCAGAACAGATAGGTATAAAATTTACGCATTGAATCCTACTGTAATCAAACAGAAATTAAAAGAATGAAAAAGATTCAGATTTTTTTTCCTGTCAATATTTATTCTCTTTTATTATCACCATAATTATGATCAACATATAATCTTGAACAAACAGTCTATGCTGACACGTATTTAAAAATGAAATCAAGAACAAAGTAACAAACAAGAATTAACACACTGCTGAAATACTTGGTACAATTCTATAACAAAACAATCTCATTAATGTTATCTGATTAATATATATATATAAAAAATAGTCAATCAACAATTCCACACCATATCCTAAAGACTGGCTTCTGTTAGAGTTTAGATATTTCACTTAAAAGTACAGTTAAAAAAATGCCCTTCTGTAACAAGTTCTCTAGCACCTCAAAAACTCACAAAAAAAGTTGCTGAGTCATAAAAATATCTATGTAATGTAGATATATAACCTTGTTTTATAGTCATACATAGAACCTACATCTACTTTACCGTAAAAAAGTTTATGAACTTTTATCTCTTGATACTGAATAGGTTACAGACATTGTAATATAAGCTAATTGTGAAAAATTGAAAGTACAAAAGGGTTTCGTTCTCATGATCTCTGACCAACAAGGGCCCAGATATTTTCAACAGAAATAATGTTGAATTCAGTAAGAATGACACCTGACAACATCTGAAGATCTACCTGATCATAAAGCACATTTGATTCATTTGAAAAATTTGTGTGACTGACAAAATTAATCAGTCATGTCTACCTGACAGGTAGTTCCAAAAACTCTTAGTAATTGGGATTTCTTTTCTTAAGTATGTTGGATCAAAATTATCTTGGATCCAGAAAACACTTGTAACTTGATACCAAAGACATGATGAATATCTGCAGTGTTAAGTAGAAACGCTATTAATACTGTAGAAAATCCGTGGTACTGATGGTGTATTCATGACCATAATGTCATGGCTGATACAGTGTATCCTATGTGACACTTGATCTGGACATAACTTCCAGACACCCTCCTGTTTTGGTGAAACAGTGTTTTTGTCAAATGAGTAGATACATCATGGCAGATCAGGTGCACCTGAAGCAACAATCTGTCTGGATAACCATTCAAGGCCCTCTTGCAGGCCCATACCTGTATTTGCATCACATGCCTGTATATGCCAGCTTCTGTTACAACATAACTTAAACAGTCCAAACTGCTCTGTTAACTCTTCTATAGATACACATGGATTTAAGTCCTGAAATGGGTAAGATATATGTCTAAGAAAATCATCTGTAACTCAAGAATGTTAATCCTGATGTTTTAAGAGTTGTCACATAAACATCTTGTTGAAAGAACTTTATCTGATAAATCAAACATCCTTAAATCTGTGGGTGTCTTAATATCCTTTCTTTTAATTTTCTATATTATTTTCCAGAAGCCATCTTTACCTATTATAAATAAATTCACAAATTTTGTAAAAAGGAAGTGCAATATTGATGACAATTTAATAAAACCATTTCATAGTTGTTCTATAAATAGCATAATTATAAGCATATCACCTCTAATCATCTACCTTAGGTCTCATGGCTATCCACAATAGGTAGGACTCCATTTACCATGGACTACAACTAGTCTACAAGACTATCTCTACAATTCAATGTAAATTAAAAACAACAACAACATAAATACTTTACAATTTTTCATAACTGCATCTCTTACTTCAAAGCAAATGTATTTATTTACTTGTTTGTTAGCAAAGATGAGAAGTGAAGCATCTTTGAGTTCCTTTTCTTGAACAAGTTTAACAAGTGCATTGTGGGCCTCCTTCAGTCTGTCACTGTTGTGACTGTCGATCACAAATATCACAGCTGTAAATACAAAACATGATAATAATTTTAAGACTAAGTTGATATTTTACACTCACTCTGTCTTAAACATTAAACTTGTTATATTTTTTTTTACTCCTGTGCCATGTGAGTCTAAGAGTTACTAGTACACATTGCACTCTCGTGACCTCTTGGTATGTTAAAATGAAGCAAGTGGCTGAAACAGATTCACAGGTTACTGAAATGAGCCTTGGGTGTGCAGAACAGTACTTACATTTATGTAAGAATAAAACTATTAAAATATGATATAATTTTCTGAAATCTGAGTAAATGAGACATTAAGTCCATAATATTGCAAAACCCATTTTGCAACTAGCAAAACCACTTTTTTAATAGCATAACAGCCACCTGTTACAGCATGACTGGTCATAAACAGAATATCAAATTTAACCATAGTGAAGAACATCCTTTTGGAAATGTTTTTTTTTCTTTAAAAAAAACCTTAAAGCTTCTGCAGAAGTAAAAGTTTTTAAACTGCTAATTTTCGATATCTTCTTTCATTATCAAGCAAATCTTCCTTATTGTAATATCCCTTAGCCTGCTAAATATCTTAATGGACTTGTCCATCTTTCAATTTGGACAGATCTATTAATTATTTGCAGGGAAGCTTATTGAAAATTTACCAACTGAATGATGAATAGTGCAGACCAGGGATGTACAGGCTGATCTTGGTCTGCACTGCTCGCAATGGCAAACATGACTGCCACCAGCAGGAGAAGGGTTAATACATGTATCGGTGAACTTACCTTGTGTATTAAAGTAGTAATGTTTCCAGAGTGGCCTTATCTTGTGTTGTCCACCAACATCCCATATGGTCAGTTTGACATTCTTATATTCTACAGTCTCTACATTAAATCCTGAAATATTTTCATCAGAAGGGTATGTTTGTCAAATGACTTGATCTTGAAACAGTAAATCAGCTCTATCATGAGTGTGTGTCTCTGATATAAGACATTCTAACCATAACAAAAGATGTTACAATGTTTTATAGATTTAATCACCCTTCTAAAACCAGCCAAAGAAAGAAGCTTGTGGCTTATCAACATTTTTCCTAATACATTTCAAATTTATATTACAGGTAAATGCCGGATTAATCTTAGCCATGCTGAGTACTTCATGGCATCTGCCATTACTATAAATTACCATTTAATCAAGTTTCCTATAATATAGATAATAGTATGCTACCTCAAGTTTTTAAAAAAATATTTCTCCAGAAAAATGAGTTTGAGAGATTCTTCAAAAGAAGTTTCCACTTCAAGTTTCCAGTTTGTATTCTTACCTTAACTATTGTGACTATGTTTAATTTAGCTCTAATGAAAAACGATTCAACTTTCCCTTACCTATTGTAGGAATAGTTGTTATAAACTCATTATTTTTCATTTTGAAGAGAAGACTCGTTTTTCCTGCATCATCAAGACCAAGTATTACAACACGCATCTCAATCTTTGGTCCGATATGAACACGATTATCCTGTAAATGAAGCAGGATTTATTAGAAGTATTAAAATCAGTGACTTATATCATGAAATATTTCCTGATCAATCTACAAGTATTTCAACAAGTAGTTACAAAGAAATGGCTCAAGATAAACAACACTGATATCCATGCATACAAACATGGACGGCTAAAACTAAGTATCCCTGCGCAAGGCTCTGGCAGGGGATATAAAATAAGGTATGTATTACTAAGTCAAAAACTCACCAAAAAGAGCATTAAGTTTTCAGACTGCCTAAAAAATATGTACACGTATATCCATCAAGTTTAAAACTTCTAACTGAATTTAGTCTTAATATACAAATAACTTCATCAGTTCTGAATGATATAGTGAGTGCTTCATCATTTTAATTTAAAGTCATAAATTCCCCAAAAAGCAGCCTAAAATTTCTAAATATTTCTGATGATATGACTAATCAAGTAAAATGCAAACTGACTTTATTGACATATTTCAAAGTAGACTCTTTGCTTGATCTTGTGTTATAGTTCCAGTGTTTATTCAACAGTGTTTTCAACCTATTTGAGTTTTTCATTGGCAGGTACCAGTTCCTCTTGCAGAATAACATTCTTTTAAGGTGTGGGAGATAGTGCAAGATACTTTAAGCCTCCCATTCCAGAGAATCCCCTTGTTCATTTTTATGCTCAGTGTATAGCACTGATATATGGGACTATAGTTTAACGTGTCACCTGAAAGGCAACTGGTAATGCTAGTGGAGGAGCAGGGGTTCAACCTCTTGACCCTTGGATTACTCAGTTCAATGTGTTACTGCTGGACCACTGAGTTTTTTTAATAATACAATATCCTTACCATTACTCACCAGAATGGCGGAAAGAACACCAGAGCTTATGGACTCAGAATACAGACAGGAAGTTCCAGGTCATACAGCTTATCATCTATTATTTTTCTCACCTTTGTGAATGTGATAGGTATCTGTGGATCTAATGTGATGTGTTCTTGTAGATCTGAGAACTGTTGTTGTTGTTTCTGTACTGTCTCCAACAGAATGCTAACCTCAGGTTTGGCAAGTAATACTTTTGTATCATCCTAAATTATCATACACAAAAAGTTCTGAATGAAAAACTGTTTAACCTTGAACATGCTGAAATTTTGTAATGAATTTCCCCGGCTTTGAATTTGGAACAGTCCATTCAAGTTTAAGGGATTTCAATATCAAAATACAAAAATTGAGCTACCAACAGTATAGAGCCTGGCCAGCCTGCTATACTGGTGGCAAAGGCTAATCACTTTCGGTTCCAGCAGGTTAAGGGTTAATGACCATTCCATCAAACTAAAACTAACCCTGTAGATACTGACTGTGTCATAGATTGTTTTGAGATGTGGGGAATCTGTTTCTATGCCACATATGAGTTGTCGTTTGTTTTACATCCAAATACCTGACTTGAAAAAACACAAAAACAAACAATGATACTTTTATTTGTCTTTGTATAAACCTACAAAAATTTGATACTTAATCCTAACTGAATTTTAACTTTTGTGGAATCTAAACTAATTTTTTTACTACGCCCTAAACTGAATCCAAGTTGAACATCTATTGAATCCCAAAATGTGAGGGAAAAAGGCAAAATTAAATTTCATTAAATTGACCAGATATTCAGCAGAGAACAACATACAGATTTTTAACACCACTTGCTAAAATGATCATAATATCTTTGAAAGCTGTTTCATGTAACTTTAATGTTAGTCACTTCATTAAATGCGGTAAAAACATCAAGTTTTTAAACTGGGAGATGTCTAATAGACAAAAGCTTGCATGGCGAAATTACTAAATATAATGAAAGTCTAATCTGAACTTACACTTTGAAGTGTGGTTTCACACTGGTGACACACAGCTGATATCTGTGACAACAACATGGCCATATCTTCCTGTTGTTGTTGTAGCATACATAACTTCTCACGTATATGTGTGTCTACTGTTGTCAATGCTGCAATCTCTTGTCTGTTCAGCGTCTCCCGTAGGGCATGGAAATAATTGCGTACTTTCATTCTAGCCTCTTCTATTGTGCCAGAAAGCTACAGTTAAAATGACATTTTTTTTATTCTTTCACTTGAAAAAAAGAAAGAAAAAGTTTCCAGTGTCAAGACTGATCATATATTTTTCTTGCCAACCCAGTTGTTTATTTTCCCGTAAAAGCAATCATGAGCATTGAAAAATAATCTGACCTAAAAGTAATGTAGGTAAATGAACCTTTGTGGGAGGGGGGAAATAAAAGACAATTCTGAGTGTGGCTCAAAACTGTCACTTTTAGTTGAATTAATTAACCAATTTTACCAATTAAGCTAGCAGTGTTTAATTTGCAAATTATTTTTCAAATTTAACTGTGCCCAGGAAAAGTATTTTTGATATTCCTCAAGTAATAGTATGATTATGAATCAACAAGAGGGCCATGATAGCTCTGTAGCAATCACCTGAGTATGACTGCGTTTTACAAAAGTGGCTATGGACCTGGTTAACTGACCCCAGATGACCCATTTTTGAACTTGACCTAGAAATTATTGAAACAATCTTTCTGACAAATTTCCAGGTTGTTTGGACTGAAAATGTTATGACCTAGTTTTGAACCTAGATGTCCCATATTCAGATTTGAGCTAGAAAATATCAAAACAATCTTTCTGACAAATTTCCAGGACATTTGGACTGAAAAAGTAGCCTCTAGAGTGTTAACAACGTTTTACCATATTTGGGTTCTGTGACCTAGTTTTTGACCCCAGATGACCCATATTCGAATCTGAGCTAGAAATCATAGAAGCAACCCTTCTGACAAATTTCCAAGTTATTTGTAATTAAAATCTTACCTCTAGAGTGTTAACAAGGTCTTTCTATATTTGGGCTCTGTGACCTAGTTTTTGACCCAAGATGACCCAAACTCGAATTTGAACTAGAAATTATCAAACCAATCTGTCTGATGAATTTCCAGGATATTTTGACTGAAAATGTTACCTCTGGGGTGTTAAAAAGGTTTTTACATATTTGGGCTCTGTGACCTAGTTTTTGACCCAAGATGACCCATATCCAAACCAGAGCTACAAATCATCGAAACAACCTTTCTGACAAATGTCAAGGACATTTTGACTGAAAATGTAACCTCTAGAGCAATAACCAGGTTTTTCTACTTTTGGACTCTGTGACCTAGTTTTTGACCCCAGATAACCTATATTCAAAACTGAGCTAGAAATCATTGAAACAAAGATTCTTTTAAAGATTCATAAAGTTTATGACAAATTTCCAGGTTATTTGGATTGAAAATGTTACCTCTAGATTGTAACAAGACTTTTACATAATTGGGCTCTGTGACCTAGTTTTTGAACCCAGATGACACATATTCGAATCTGACTTAAAAATCAACAAAGCAACCGATCTGACAAATTTCCAAGATAATTTGACTGAAAATGTAACCTCTTGAGTGTTAATAAGATTTTTCTATTTTTGTGCCCTTGTTTTTGAACCCAGATGACCCATATTCAAAATTGAGCTAGAAATCATAGAAGCAACCTTTCTGCCAAATTTCCAGACTATTTGGGCTGAAAATGTAACCTCTAGAGTGTTAACAAGGTCTTTCTATATTTGGGCTCTGTGACCTAGTTTTTCAACCCAGATAACCTATGGTCGAACTCGTTCGAGAAATCATTGGGACAAACATCCTGACCAAGTTCAAGACAACTGAGACAAAAATGTAACCGCTAGAGCATTAACAAACTAAGTGTGGACGGACGATGGACATTGCAGTCTTCACGAATAACTTTTCGAAGCACTGGACATTTGGACCAGCCAAGGTAATAATCTGACTGGACTGAATGACATTTAACTGGACTGAATAATAGCTGTGAACAATGCTATAAGAATGAACAAAACAATAAGACTATGTTTTGAAGTAGAATTTGTCACCACAATGTTAAAAATAATATTAATTATACTTTGAACTTGCTTCATAGCCTAACAATAGAATAAGTATTGTTTAGTGAAAATAATAGTATTCAAGGCTTTTTCTCCCTTCTACGCCGTTTATAGGCGTCTTCCCCTTAGGAAAATTCCTTAAAATCATAGTTTTCCCATAAAATTCAATTTATATAAAGTTTTTTCTTCCCCTTTTGCAAAACAAGAGGGCCATGATGGCCCTAAACCGCTCACCTGTGTTACAAATATTGTTATTGGTTTTTATGGGTGCAAGTTTGAATAAGTTTGCAATAAGATTGAAGACTCTGGGTGTAATGGTACTCAAAATTTTGAGCAGAAAAAGTTTTATTCTACAGGTCCCAGTGACTTTGACCTTTGACATACAGACCCCAAAACCAATAGGGTTCTTCTAATATAATTACCCTGTTAAGTTTGAAGGTTCTGGGTTTAATGATACTCCAATTACTGAGAAGAAATAGTTTTTACTCTACAGGTCCCTGTGACCTTGACTTTTGACCTACTGACCCCAAAAATGATTGGGTTCTTTTACTGAGTAAAGAAAATTATCCTTTGAAGTTTTAAGGCTCTGGGTAAAATGGTACTCCAGTTACTGAGCAGAAACACTTTTCACTCTACAGGTCCTTGTGAACTTAACCTTCGACCTATGGACCCTAAAAACAATAGGGTTCTTCTAATACAATTATCCTATAAAGTTTGAAGGCTCTGGGTGTAATTGTACTACAGTTACTCTGCAGAAATAGTTTTCACTCTACAGGTTCCTGTGACCCTGGCCTTTGAAATACTAGCCCCAATACCAATATGGTTTTTTCTATTTAGTAAAAGCAATCATCCTATGAAGTTTGGAGGCTCTGGGTGAAATGGTAATCCTGTTATTTAGTGAAAACGGTTTTCACTCTAGAGGTCCCTTTGACCTTGACCTTTGACCTACTGACCCAAAACATGAAAGGGATATTTTTGTACTCAATAAGGCAATAACCCTGTGAAGTTTGAAGGCTTTGGGTCAACTGGTACTCAAGTTATTGAAAGGAAACGAAGTGTGCAAAAAAACAATATGTCTCCATCAGAAGGGCGGGGTTGGGGGGAGACATAACAATGAACAATTGAAGGTATAGCCACTGCTGTTTCAGAGCAGCAGATTTTTAAAGTTTTCCCTATATAAATCCTTGTGTAAGTCAAATGACCCCCTCTTACCCGGTACTGGCCAGTTTTGATCCTAGGGTCATGATTTGAACAAACTTGGTAAAGGTCCACTAAACCAAATATCTAAACTCTAGGCCTTGTGGTTTCTGACAAGAAGATTTTTAAAACTTTTCCTATATAACTCTATGTAAAACATGTGACCCCTGGGAGGGGACCTTTTTTTACCCAGGGGCTATGATTTCAACAAACTTGGTAAAGGTCTAGTAGGCAATACTGTATACCAAATATCTTAACTCTAGGCCTTGTGGTATCTGAAAAGAAGATTTTTAAGGTTTTTCCTATATAACTCTATGTAAAACATGTGACCACTCAGGCGGGGCCATTTTTGACCCAATGGCTATGATTTGAACAAACTTGGTAGAGGTCCTCTTGACAATGCTACATACAAAATATCTAAGCCTTATGCCTTTTGGTTTCTGATGTGAAGACTTTTTAAACTTTTTTCTATATAACTCTATGTAAACAAGTGACCCCCGGGGCAGGGCCTATTTTGACCCAGTGGATATGTGCTCAGGTGAGCTAAAAACTGCATTAAATTTCCCCAAATTTAAGGGAAGGGAACATTCCCCAACCTGTAAAAAAAGCTCTGGTATAATTGATTCATTTGTACAGGACACTCTCAGATCAGTTAAACTTTTTACCAGATTTTTATCTCAACTTTTTTTCCCAACTTCTGAAAATGCCATATATACATGTCACCATTGATTACCCCTGGTATATATTCCGTACGATTACATTATGTACCATGGTCGATAAATGAGTGTAATGGATTGGATCGGATGTCACTTTCCGAAAATGTATACATGCATGTAAAAAAAAGAAAAAAAAACAGGAAACCGAAACACAGTTAATTCATGAAACAGAATAATGAAAATAAGGTGTTAGTTTCGGCTGGCTTTTTCTCTTTACACCAGAAATAGCCTGGTCAATAATTAAAATAAAATATCATATTTATCGCGAAAACTGGAAAGGGAGTAAACTAAGTACGAATGCGTTATCTTTTAGTTGGGGTTAACGAATCGCTGTTCTATGGAGAAGAATGCATTTTTAAGAAACAATTTCATTTTATTTTCAAAAACACTACTTTTTACTTGTTTCTCAACTTTGTTTACTGTATTTAGTAAAAAAAAAAAGCAGCACCAATATCCACTGGACAGTTGGACTACTGACTATGGCTCAGGTGAGCTAACAAAAAGTTATTATAAGACAGACATGCAAATCTATTCTTTTTTGTCAATTTCCACAGACTTCCTGTCCATTTACATGAACAAGTAAAGCAGTAGTTCACTTTTTATTTACACAAAAGTAAGACTAAATTTTGAAAAGCTAAACCTATTTTAACAATATGTTTGTCAGCCTGTTACTTGATAATTGAAATACTCATATTGGAATGAGTCCAAACCAGCATTGACAAGAGCTTGTCAGAGACAAAGCAACAGTCCCCTACCATCTCCCTAACTCCAACCCATATGTGGAAATTGACTAAAGAATTTGTCTGAGACATGCATAATCTACATATGATCCTCTATCAATGTACAAAGTATCATCAAAGAAGAAAACGTCATAGGTCAAGGTCATTTATAGGTTAAGGTCACAGAAATATATGTTGTTGAAAAGGTCTTATCGAAGGGTTGTTGTGACCAAGTTTGAAGTAATTCTGTTCAGGATTAAGGAAATTATGGCCAAATTTACGGTTTTTGGACAAGAAAACTTTAAAGGTCAAGGTCATTCAGAGGTCAAGGTCAAAGAAATTTACTTTATTGGAATGGTCTTGTCCAAGGTATTGTTGTGGCCAAGTTTGAAGTAATTCCATTCAGTAGTAAGGAAAATATGGCCAATGGTAAAGTTTTAGGAGGAAATGACTGATAAACGGACGGACAGTTCCTCCTTTAGGTTCATAAAAAAATGAGGTGGATATTTTCCATACTACCATTTATCCATATTTCAAGTTTCATAAAAATATTTGGAGTACTTTTTGAGTTATCACAAATATTGTTATATTTGCCATATTTTAAGTCTATTTTGTTGTCATAGCAACCAGATTTTTCAACATAGGAAGAAAAAAAAAAGACGTGTATAATCTCCATACTGCCATCTATCCATATATAAAGTTTCATTAAAAAATATTTTCAGTACTTAATGCGTTACATCGGGATCCAGTTTTTGCGGACGGAAGGACTGACAGAAGGAGGGTGAACCTATAGTCCCCTCCAGTGAAACCGGTAGGGGACAGAAAAAGGTCGCAAAACTAGAATTTTGTCACAGATAGTGACTAATACCATGCACTGCCTTGTCACAGGATGGTAGCCCAGTTGGAACAAGTTGCACATAATCTTTAATACTAAGTTATCATCTGACCTTAACCTCTGTTGAAAACCCATGAAAAACTAGTTCCTAATGTTTAAATTTTCTCAGTATCACTATTTTTAACTTATGTTTCAACTTTACTTTATTCTCAGTAAATTTGTTGGAAAAGTTCCAAGTACTTCAAAAGTGACCTTTGGATACAGTTTTTAGCAAAAGACAAATGTACAAAATTTTTCAACTTAGGAAGAAAAAATTCAAAGTTCAAGGATGATAATTCTGACAATTTAGGTGCTAGAATTATGAACCTAGTCACACATGATGTGGGTGATGATAAGAAACCAATATTAATTTTATAATTTAAAGTGTGAAGTAGATACATTAAGAAATAATGAAGTTATATACAAAAAAACACTTTTTCATGAAAATTCTAAGTTCAAGGGGGATAAATCTAATCATTTTGAAGCTAGAGTTGTGAACCTTGAGGTGCATTATCTTCATACTGTCACCTATCCATACTTCATGTTTCCTAAAAATATTTTCAGTACTTTTTGAGTTTTACAAAAAAACACATTTTTTTTCATGAAAGTTCTAAGTTCAAGGGGGGATAAATCTAATAATTTTGGTGCTAGAGTTGTGAACATTGAGGTGCATTATTTCCATACTATCACCTATCCATATTTTATGTTTCATAGAATTATTCCTAGAACTTTTTGAGTTATCACAAATATTGTTATATTTGCCATATTTTAAGTATATTTGCCGCTATAGCAACCAAAATTTTCAACATATGAAGAAAACAAGAGGGCCATGATGGCCCTGTATCGCTCACCTGAGTATGACTGCTTTTAACAAAGTTGCTATGGACCTGGTTAATTGACCCCAGATGACCCTTATTCGAATCTGACCTAGAAATTATTGAAACAATCTCTCTGACAAATTTCTAGGTTATTTGTACCGAAAATGTTACTTCTAGAGTATTAACAAGGTTTTTCCATATTTGGGCTCTATGACCTAGTTTTTTAACCTAGATGTCCCATATTCGAACTTGAGCTAGAAATTATTGAAACAATCTCTCAGACAAATTTCCACTGAAAAAGTAGCCTCTAGAGTGTTAACAAGGTTATTCGATATTTGGGCTCTGTGACCTAGTTTTTGACCCCAGATAACCCATATCCAAACCTGAGCGACAAATCATCAAAAAAACCTTTCTGACAAATTTCCAGGACATTTGGACTGAAAATATAGCCTCTAGAGTGTTTACAAAGTTTCTCGATATTTGGGCTTTGTGACCTAGTTTGCGACTCCAGACAACACATATTCGAAACTAAGCTAGAAACCATAGAATTCAGCTTTCTGACCAATTTCCAGATTATTTGGACTGAAAATGTTACCTCTAAAATGTTAACAAGGTTTTTCCATATTTGGGCTCTGTGACCTAGTTTTTTACCCCAAAGGACCCATATTTGAACTTCACCTAGAAATCCTCAAGGCAACGTTTCTGACAAATTTCCAGATTATTTGAGTTGAAAATGTAACCTCTAGAGTGTTAACAAGATTTTTCTATTTTTGGGCTCCCCGACCTAGTTTTTGAACCCAGATGACCCATATTCGAACTTGACCTAGAAATCATAGAAGCAACCTTTCTGAAAAATTTCCAGATTATTTGGACTAAAAATGTTACCTCTAAAATGTTAACAAGGTTTTTCCATATTTGGGCTCTGTGACCTAGTTTTTTACCCCAAAGGACCCATATTTGAACTTGACCTAGAAATCCTCAAGGCAACTTTCTGACAAATTTCCAGATTATTTGAGTTGAAAATGTAACCTCTAGAGTGTAAACAAGATTTTTCTATTTTTGGGCTCCCCGACCTAGTGTTTGAACCCAGATGACCCATATTCGAACTTGAGCTAGAAATCATAGAAGCAACCTTTCTGAAAAATTTCCAGATTATTTGGGATAAAAATGTTACCTCTAGAGTGTTAACAAGTATTTTCAATATTTTGGCTCTGTGACCTAGTTTTTGACCCCAGATGACCCATATTCGAACTTGACCTAGAAATCGTCAAAGCAACCTTTCTGACAAATTTCCAGATTATTTGGACTGAAAATGTAACCTCTAGAGTGTTAACAAGATATTTCTATTTTTGGGCTCTGTGACCTAGTTTTTGAACCCAGATGACCCATATTCGAACTTGAGCAAGAAATCATAGAAGCAACCTTTCTGACAATTTTCCCGATTATTTGGGCAAAAATGTTACCTCTTGAGTGTTAACAAAGTTTTTCAATATTTGGGTTCTGTGACCTAGTTTTTGACCCCAGATGACCCATATTCGAACCTGACCTTGAAATCGTCAAAGCAACCTTTCTGACAAATTTCCAGATTATTTGGACTGAAAATGTAACCTCTAGAGTAATAACAAGATTTTTCTATTTTTGGGCTCTGTGACTTAGTTTTTGAACCCAGATGACCCATATTCGAACTTGAGCAAGAAATCATAGAAGCAACCTTTCTGACAATTTTCCCGATTATTTGGGCTAAAAATGTTACCTCTTGAGTGTTAACAAAGTTTTTCAATATTTGGGCTCTGTGACCTAGTTTTTGACCCCAGATGACCCATATTCGAACCTGACCTTGAAATCGTCAAAGCAACCTTTCTGACAAATTTCCAGATTATTTGGACTGAAAATGTAACCTCTAGAGTGTTAACAAGATATTTCTATTTTTGGGCTCCGCGACCTAGTTTTTGAACCCAAATGACCCATATTCGAACTTGAGCTAGAAATCATAGAAGCAACCTTTCTGACAAATTTCCAGATTATTTGGGAAAAAAATGTTACCTCTAGAGTGTTAACAAGGATTTTCAATATTTTGGCTCTGTGACCTAGTTTTTGACCCCAGATGACCCATATTCGAACTTGACCTAGAAATCGTCAAAGCAACCTTACTGACAAATTTCTAGATTATTTGGACTGAAAATGTAACCTCTAGAGTGTTAACAAGATTTTTCTATTTTTGGGCTCTATGACCTAGTTTTTGAATCCAGATGACCCATATTCGAACTTGAGCTAGAAATCATTGATAGAACCTCTCTGACAAATTTCCAAGATATCTGGACTGAAAAAGTAGCCTCTAGAGTGTTAACAAGGTTTTTCTATATTTGGGCTCTGTGACCTAGTTTTCCAACCCTGATAACCCATGTTTGAACTCGTCTGAGATATTAATGAGACAAACATCCTGACTAAGTTTCATGACAATTGAGGCAAAAATGTGACCACTAGAGTGTTAACAAACTAATTGTGGACGGATGGACGGACAGACGACGGACTAAAGGTGATCAGAAAAGCTCACTCTGTCACTACGTGACAGGTGAGCTAAAAAAAAGACATGCATAATCTCCAGACTGCCATCTCCCCATATTTCAAGTTTCATTAAAATATTTTCAGTACTTTTTGCGTTATCACGGGATTCAGTATTTGTGACTGACGGACAGACTGATGGAAGGACGGACAAACCTATAGTCCCCCTCGGTTAAACCGGTAGGAGACTAATAATAATAATAACATACCTGTTGTGTAGAGCTTGTATTATCAGGGTTCTGAATGACATGGTAACCCCCCTCTAGCTGTTGTATTGACGATCCTATCCTACGTATAGTGTCACTAACTTCCTCTCCGAATGACCTGACATGCTGCACTGCACTCATGATTGAAGAACGTACCAGCTCTGCTTCTGTTTCCAACAATACATGCTGCAAATAATATACATATGTATGCATGAACATTTCATAACCTGGTCAATGCTGAGAGTTTTCAAACTTTTTTTAAGATTGCTGTATCAATATTTTACAACAAGAAAAGAAACAGCTTTGAGAAATTAAATAATTCTTGTTGTTAGTATAAAAAAGAAAGATTTTAACTCTAGAGGAACAAAGTTGTAACAAGCTAGTTTGAATCTCACTGCTAAATATTATGTACAAATGAAAGCTTTAAAGATAAACATTTAAGTAACCGGCCTTTTGTACATTCTGTATCTAAATACTGATGATGTTAAAAATCAGAATTGTGAACAAACCTTATGTTTCACATGCCTTCCATAGTCTTTACATATGTAACACATCAATGGATTAGATCTGCACTCATCTTCTAAACAAGCAAATTCCACAAAGTGCATTGGATGATAAACACACTTGGGGTTTTCCCTCGGTTTTTCAGATATTGGTACACGCCTATGTTTGATAAGTGTACGTGTGTTATGAATAGTGTCCGAGCAGCCCAAACATAGATGTGTCTCACATGTGATACAGTACACAACAGCCATATGCAGCTCATTCTCATCACAAGGTATAGCATGCTGAAAATAAGTGCATTACATTACATGAAGTGGTCATTTGATACGTACATGCAGTTATGCAATTATCAAAGTATGCTGGCAAATCTTTGCCAAACACTCATAAATTTAAAAGACAATGCATTTTGATAAGCACGAGATGTTCATTTAAGAAATACCAACAATGATTCTTATAACCAATAAATCAAAGATTTTTTTTTAATCAAAGACAGCTTTGAAAAAAAATGCATTTTTGTCCTGGTTATACCTCTCTTTCCTTTGCTATAGTTTCATCAGTGAAACTAGAGGGTCGAGATGATGTCTGGGGACTGAACTGCAGTCTCTCCAACAACTCCAACAGGGCAAAATTCTTCTTCAATCCCCATATTCCAGAATCTCCTGCAATAAAATATTGTATTATTTGACAGTTAAACTTAAAAATATATTAATATTTAACAATGAATTTTTATTGCAGGGATATGCTGTATGTATAAGGTATTTTTCTTAATCATGATAGCAAAGCTATTGTTATACCCATAGTCTGACTGACAGATAAAACTGCTAACTGCTAAGTCAATTCCTCCTTCACCAATACAAATTCACCATTAGGTATACTGTAATACCGTATGTATTATACTAACTCTACTTGATGAACTTACTTAGTGTAAGAATTTTTCTTGACAATTATCTTATTTTTAGGTCTATGGTTACCAATGTCAGTTGGCTGACGGTCAAAGGGGCAAAGTATGACATGTCCATGAACTGTGAGTCTACTCAAACAATTATGGCAGACCGTGTGTCCACATATCAGCAGCCTTGGAACTTTTTCACCCTGAAGATGAAACACATCATCGCAAACACGGCACTCCAGTATTGTCTGAAAAGAAGAAATTTTATTTTGACAATATCATATATGCAAGACAAAGCATGAATTCAGACTACGTAATGACTTTGCTTGTAAAAGCTGAATTTGATCACACTCATGATCTATGGTGTGAAAATAACAGGCAGAGTAATTACCTGAGTGACCTTATTTCCATTATGTACAGAAAATTGGCCAGCAGTTAAAAGTATAAGAGGATAAAATTGTCATTTATTGGGAAATGCGAAATAACCTACACTCTGTGTATTCTGTGTAACGCTGGCTCCAGGAAAGTTGCCACTGCAAGACAAAAAAGAATTTGACAGATTTGTACTGGCTGCCATGTTTACATTCGTCACAGATAAAGGCAGTAACGTTAATAACTAAAGTCAAACATGTACAGCAAATACTCTTTAATCCAGGAGGTAGACGGTGATACGTGAAACAATTTATATTGTAGGTTGAATGGAAGGAGTTTACAAAAATATTGAGGATGTTTTATCAGCATTGATGGAGATTGAAATACAAAGAACTGTTAAGTTTGTGCCAGGGACGGCAAGCAAAGGATTTGGAAGGCAAGTTAAATTGTAAAAGTCACTATAAACCGCAAGTTATATTCATAACAGTTAAATTTAGTTGTGTTTGAACAGTATTGAAATAAAGATCAGTGTTTCAGCTGTTGTGCCATTTGTAAGATATAGCAGTGTGTCCGCTGTAGATTTCTGCCTTTACATGTATAAAGATCATCCTATGTTTCAGTGTGCTATTTGTAAGATAAAGCAGTGTGTTCGCTGTAGATTTTTGCCTTTACATGTATAAAGATCATCCTTTGTTTAAGTGTGCTATTTGTAAGATATAGCAGTGTGTCCGCTGAAGATTTCTGTCTTTACATGTATAAAGATCATCCTATGTTTAAGTGTGCTATTTGTAAGATATAGCAGTGTGTTCGCTGTAGATTTCTGCCATTTTAAAGATCAAACTGTGTCTCAGTGTACCATTTGTAAGATAAAGCAGTGTGTCTGCTGTAGATTTCTGCCTTTTTAAAGATCATCATGTGTCTCAGTGTACCATTTGTAAGATAAAGCAGTGTGTCTGCTGTAGATTTCTGCCTTTTTAAAGATCATCATGTGTCTCAGTGTACCATTTGTAAGATAAAGCAGTGTGTCTGCTGTAGATTTCTGCCTTTTTAAAGATCAAACTGTGTCTCAGTGTACCATTTGTAAGATAAAGCAGTGTGTCTGCTGTAGATTTCTGCCTTTTTAAAGATCAAACTGTGTTTCAGTGTACCATTTGTAAGATAAAGCAGTGTGTCTGCTGTAGATTTCTGCCTTTTTAAAGATCATCCTGTGTCTCGGTGTACCATTTGTAAGATAAAGCAGTGTGTTCGCTGTAGATTTCTGCCTTTTTAAAGATCATCATGTGTCTCAGTGTACCATTTGTAAGATAAAGCAGTGTGTTCGCTGTAGATTTCTGCCTTTTTAAAGATCATCATGTGTCTCGGTGTACCATTTGTAAGATATAGCAGTGTGTTTGCTGTAGATTTCTGCCTTTTTAAAGATCAAACTGTGTTTCAGTGTGCCATTTGTAAGATAAAGCAGTGTGTCCGCTGTAGATTTCTGCCTTTATAAAGATCATCCTGTGTTTTGGTGTACCATTTGATTGATATAGCAGTGTGTCCACTGTAGATTACTGCCTTTTTAAAGATTAAACTGTGTCTCAGTGTACCATTTGTAAGATATAGCAGTGTGTTTGCTGTAGATTTCTGCCTTTTTAAAGATCAAACTGTGTCTCAGTGTACCATTTGTAAGATATAGCAGTGTGTCTGCTGTAGATTTCTGCCTTTTTAAAGATCAAACTGTGTCTCAGTGTACCATTTGTAAGATAAAGCAGTGTGTCTGCTGTAGATTTCTGCCTTTTTAAAGATCAAACTGTGTTTCAGTGTACCATTTGTAAGATAAAGCAGTGTGTCTGCTGTAGATTTCTGCCTTTTTAAAGATCAAACTGTGTCTCAGTGTACCATTTGTAAGATATAGCAGTGTGTCTGCTGTAGATTTCTGCCTTTTTAAAGATCAAACTGTGTCTCAGTGTACCATTTGTAAGATAAAGCAGTGTGTCTGCTGTAGATTTCTGCCTTTTTAAAGATCAAACTGTGTCTCAGTGTACCATTTGTAAGATAAAGCAGTGTGTCTGCTGTAGATTTCTGCCTTTTTAAAGATCAAACTGTGTCTCAGTGTACCATTTGTAAGATAAAGCAGTGTGTCTGCTGTAGATTTCTGCCTTTTTAAAGATCAAACTGTGTCTCAGTGTACCATTTGTAAGATATAGCAGTGTGTCTGCTGTAGATTTCTGCCTTTTTAAAGATCAAACTGTGTCTCAGTGTACCATTTGTAAGATAAAGCAGTGTGTCTGCTGTAGATTTCTGCCTTTTTAAAGATCAAACTGTGTTTCAGTGTACCATTTGTAAGATAAAGCAGTGTGTCTGCTGAAGATTTCTGTCTTTTTAAAGATCAAACTGTGTTTCAGTGTGCCATTTGTAAGATAAAGCAGTGTGTCTGCTGAAGATTTCTGCCTTTTTAAAGATCAAACTGTGTTTCAGTGTGCCATTTGTAAGATAAAGCAGTGTGTCCGCTGTAGATTTCTGCCTTTATAAAGATCATCCTGTGTTTTGGTGTACCATTTGATTGATATAGCAGTGTGTCCACTGTAGATTACTGCCTTTTTAAAGATTAAACTGTGTCTCAGTGTACCATTTGTAAGATATAGCAGTGTGTTTGCTGTAGATTTCTGCCTTTTTAAAGATCAAACTGTGTCTCAGTGTACCATTTGTAAGATATAGCAGTGTGTCTGCTGTAGATTTCTGCCTTTTTAAAGATCAAACTGTGTCTCAGTGTACCATTTGTAAGATAAAGCAGTGTGTCTGCTGTAGATTTCTGCCTTTTTAAAGATCAAACTGTGTTTCAGTGTGCCATTTGTAAGATATAGCAGTGTGTCCGCTGTAGATTTCTGCCTTTATAAAGATCATCATGTGTCTCGGTGTACCATTTGTAAGATATAGCAGTGTGTTCGCTGTAGATTTCTGCCTTTTTAAAGATCAAACTGTGTTTTAGTGTGCCATTTGTAAGATAAAGCAGTGTGTCCGCTGTAGATTTCTGCCTTTATAAAGATCATCATGTGTCTCGGTGTACCATTTGTAAGATATAGCAGTGTGTTCGCTGTAGATTTCTGCCTTTTTAAAGATCAAATTGTGTCTCAGTGTACCATTTGTAAGATATAGCAGTGTGTTTGCTGTAGATTTCTGCCTTTTTAAAGATTAAACTGTGTTTCAATGTGCCATTTGTAAGATATAGCAGTGTGTCTGCTGTAGATTTCAGCCTTTATATGTATAAAGTTCATCCTATGTTTCAGTGTGCTTTTTGTAAGATATAGCAGTGTGTTCCCTGTAGATTTCTGCATTTTTAAAGATCAAACTGTATCCCAGTGTATCATTTGTAAGATAAAGCAGTGTGTCTGCTGTAGATTTCTGCCTTTTCAAAGATCAAACTGTGTTTCAATAAGCCATTTGTTAGATATAGCAGTGTGTCCGCTGTAGATTTCTGCCTTTATAAAGATCATCCTGTGTTTCAATGAGCCATTTGTTAGATAATATAGGATATAGCAGTATGTCCGCTGTAGATTTCTGCATTTATAAAGTTCATCCTGTGTTTCAGTGTGCAATTTGTAAGATAAAGCAGTGTGCCTGCTGTAGATTTCTGCCTTTACATGTATAAAGATCATCCTTTGTTTCAGTGTGCTATTTGTAAGATATAGCAGTGTGTCCGCTGTAGATTTTTACCTTTTAAAAGATCAAACCATGTTTCAGTGTGCCATTTGTAAGATATAGCAGTGTGTTCACTGTAGATTTCTGCCTTTTTAAAGATCAAACTGTGTCTCGGTGTACCATTTGTAAGATATAGCAGTGTGTTTGCTGTAGATTTCTGCCTTTTTAAAGATTAAACTGTGTTTCAGTGTACCATTTGTAAGATAAAGCAGTGTGTCTGCTGTAGATTTCTGCCTTTTTAAAGATCAAACTGTGTCTCAGTGTACCATTTGTAAGATATAGCAGTGTGTCTGCTGTAGATTTCTGCCTTTTTAAAGATCAAACTGTGTCTAAGTTTACCATTTGTTAGATATATCAGTGTGTCTGCTGTAGATTTCTGCCTTTTTAAAGATCAAACTGTGTCTCAGTGTACCATTTGTAAGATATAGCAGTGTGTCCGCTGTAGATTTCTGCCTTTATAAAGATGAAAATGTGTCTCTATGAACCATTTGTTTGATATAGCAGTGTGTCTGCTGTAGATTTCTGCCTTTTTAAAGATCATCATGTGTTTCAGTGAGCCATTTGATTGATATAGCAGTGTGTCCGCGGTAGATTTCTGCCTTTATAAAGATCATCATGTGTTTCAGTGAGCCATTCGATTGATATAGCAGTGTGTCCGCTGTAGATTTCTGCCTTTATAAAGATGAAAATGTGTCTCTATGAGCCATTTGTTTGATATAGCAGTGTGTCCGCTGTAGATTTCTGCCTTTATAAAGATCATCATGTGTTTCAGTGAGCCATTTGATTGATATAGCAGTGTGTCCGCTGTAGATTTCTGCCTTTATAAAGATCATCATGTGTTTTAGTGAGCCATTTGATTGATATAGCAGTGTGTCCGCTGTAGATTTCTGCCTTTATAAAGATCATCATGTGTTTCAGTGAGCCATTTGATTGATATAGCAGTGTGTCCACTGTAGATTTCTGCCTTTATAAAGATCATCATGTGTTTCAGTGAGCCATTTGATTGATATAGCAGTGTGTCCGCTGTAGATTTCTGCCTTTATAAAGATGAAAATGTGTCTCTATGAGCCAATTGTTTGATATAGCAGTGTGTCCGCTGTAGATTTCTGCCTTTATAAAGATGAAAATGTGTCTCTATGAGCCAATTGTTTGATATAGCAGTGTGTCCGCTGTAGATTTCTGCCTTTATAAAGATCATCATGTGTTTCAGTGAGCCATTTGATTGATATAGCAGTGTGTCCACTGTAGATTTCTGCCTTTATAAAGATCATCATGTGTTTCAGTGAGCCATTTGATTGATATAGCAGTGTGTCCACTGTAGATTTCTGCCTTTATAAAGATCATCATGTGTTTCAGTGAGCCATTTGATTGATATAGCAGTGTGTCCGCTGTAGATTTCTGCCTTTATAAAGATCATCATGTGTTTCAGTGAGCCATTTGATTGATATAGCAGTGTGTCCACTGTAGATTTCTGCCTTTATAAAGATCATTTGAAGTCTCAGTGAGCCTATTGTTAGATATAGCAGTGTGTCGGCTGTAGATTTCTGCCTTTTAAAATCATCCTGTGTTTCATTTGTTAGATATAGCAGTGTGTCCGCTGTAGATTTTTGCCTTTATAAAGATCATCCTGTGTTTCAATGAGACATTTGTTAGATATAGCAGACTTAAATGCAGTTAGGAATGGAGACAGAATTTTTTTTACACTAATTTGTAGATTTGATCACTGGGTGAGGTAGACAACAAATTTTTATCATTGTCAAACTGTTGAAAGATTTGTATTTTGTAGTTTTCTTTGAGATTAGGAAATTAAAGCCTAAAAATGAGAACATTTACATGTTTGAAAAATCTGAATGAGAGTACAAGATCTTTGGAAATATTTGGTTGCAATAAATTCGTTATTTCTATACTTTGTTCGAGATGAAATAACACAGGTATGTCAAAACTGCCCTATATTAAGATATGAACAAGAAACATGGCAATGCCACGAAACCAGGTTTTCAAAAATGTTGTTCTGATTCTATACTATAGTATGAATTTTGGAATGAAGATTGCTATGAATATTCAAAAGATTATAACATGACATGAAGGAAAAGATAATATTCATGAGAATACATGATAATGAGTAGGATGTAAATTTCGGCTAACAATACTGTCTGCAAGGAGTATACTTAATAATGAGACAACAATTTCTGCACGTCATCTTGATGTGGTAAACATTTGTCTGAAGTTTCATCAAAATTCTTCAAAGGGTTGAAGAGTTACAGAGCGGACAGGATTTTCAATGTTAATGTCACTGTGACCTTGACCTTGGAGCCATCAAAATTCTTCAAAGGGTTGAAGAGTTACAGAGCGGACAGGATTTTCAATGTTAATGTCACTGTGACCTTGACCTTGGAGCCAGCCATGCGGAACATGCGTTCTGCACGTCATCTTGATGTGGTAAACATTTGTCTGAAGTTTCATCAAAATTCTTCAAAGGGTTGAAGAGTTACAGAGCGGACAGGATTTTCAATGTTAATGTCACTGTGACCTTGACCTTGGAGCCAGCCATGCGGAACATGCGTTCTGCACGTCATCTTGATGTGGTAAACATTTGTCTGAAGTTTCATCAAAATTCTTCAAAGGGTTGAAGAGTTACAGAGCGGACAGGATTTTCAATGTTAATGTCACTGTGACCTTGACCTTGGAGCCAGCCATGCGGAACATGCGTTCTGCACGTCATCTTGATGTGGTAAACATTTGTCTGAAGTTTCATCAAAATTCTTCAAAGGGTTGAAGAGTTACAGAGCGGACACAATTTCGTTTGACGCCCGCCCATCCGCCCATCCGCCCATCCGCCCGCCATACCCCAATCTAATAACCAGGATTTTCAAAATTGAAAACCTGGTTAACAAGAATTTTAAGATTATTTCTGTAATTACATATCACCCAATTTAAGTCTATCATTTTTATTCACAGAAATGGGCATCAGTTATGAAGTATACTTCAAACAACTACAGTTGGATAGATAAAGTACATGTAAGGTTTTGCATGCATTTAATAGTTTCATAATTATAGAAGCATGTGCTTATATTAATTGTTGGTCCAATTCGAACAGTCGTCATAGCCCGGTACTTAATGCTTTTAAAAATTATATAAACTAAATGTTTTAGTAAGTAAAACTAAAAAAAAAAATTAAGCAAAGTATAGTGTGTATACATTACATGTACATATTGCAAGTGCATTTACTTGACATCTCATTTATTGAAAACTTTTCAGTATCCACTGGCAAGTGGTAGTACAATGTATCTGTTTTCAAGTAAATTGACTACAATGAAAAGGTACATGAATAAAATCCAATTAGAATGCCTTCATAGAACTAAAACAGTTATTAAAGTTAATATTTGTGTCAAAAATAACTGACAATTATGCCTGAACTCTGTTTGTATGTAATATGGCTGCCATTGTAGTCAGTATATGAATACATTTCTTTTTGGTAGACTCTCAGTGACTTGAAGAAATGTGAAGGCAAAGGAACTGCAGAACTTGATGTAGAGTTTGTGGAGCCAGAACTAACTGAAATGCCAAGTGGTAACTATTTTAGATCTCTGCTGTATACAATATCTTTTTTTCCTCAAAGTATTCAGTGATAAGTCTGCATGAATGTTTAAATTTTAATTGTGCAGCCCCAGGGGTCAATTTATTTTACATAGGCTTATATAGGGAAAACTTAGAAAATCTTCTTGACTGAAACCACAAGGCCCTGAGCCTTAAGATTTAATACATGTATGTAGCATTGTCTAGTGGACCTCTATCAAATTTGTTCAAATTATGCCCCTGGGGTCAAATTTGGCTGTGTCTCGGGGTTCAATTGAGTTTATATAGGCTTATATAGGGAAAACTTTGAAAATCTTCTTGTCTGAAACCACAAAGCCTAGAACTTAGATATTTTTAAAAATTACAGGTTGTGCTCAGGTGAGCTTTTGTGATCCCCCTCTGTCTCTTCATGTGTTGTCCGTTGTCAACAATCTCTTAAAACAATATCTCCTCTGAAACCAATGACTGCACATTAACCAAACTTCACAGGAATGGTCTTTGGGTGGTCCCCTATCAAAGTTGTTCAGATGGTTCTGGTCTGTTGCATAAGTAGGTCACAGGGCAAAAAAAGATGATTAAAAATGTAAGTTTAAAAAGATTCTTGTCTGAAAGTACAAGGCCCAGAGCTTTGATATTTAATATATGACATCATCTATAGGTCCTCTACAAGTTTTTCAAATTATGCCTCTAGTCTTAAAATTGTCCAGGCCCGGGGGGGTCATGGGTTTTCCTTATGTGTATATAGTAAAAACTTTAAAATATTCTACTCTGAAACTACATAGGCTAGAGCTCAGATATTTGTATTGAAACATTGTCTAATGGACCTCTATCAAGATTGTTCAAATTATATCTCTGGGGTCAAAACTGGTCCTGCCCCCGAAGGGTCATGGGTTTTCCTTATATACATATAATAAAAAATCTTAAAAATCTACTCCTTTAAAATCGCAAAGGCTAGAGCTTAGATATTTGACATGAAACATTGTGTAGTAGACCTCTACCAAGTTTTTTCAAATTGTAGCACTGGAGTCAAAATTGGCCCTTCTTTGAAACACCAGAGGTCTACAGTCCTAAGATTTGATGTATTGCTAGCATGCTTTGCCCTACAGTACATGTAAATGAAACTGTAAAATCTTTGTTGTTGCATTTGTAGTATATATGAACAGATATTGTGGACAGTAGGTCCTGTTTACTTTGAAAATTTACAGGACATAATGATAGCTTTCACTGGTTTCACACAAATAACAGTCTGTCCTCAGGTGAGCGCTCTGGGGCCAATGTCCCCCTTGTTAATTAATATGTTAATCAAGCCCGTTTTCATTTTTCATCAACCCATTCCTGACAATTTATGTCCATTGTAAAATTTTATTTATTTAAAACAATGAAATACATATATGTGAATGTTTCATTATTATTATTATTCAGCTGCATTATATATTCATAATCATGTCATTGTAAATTTTGTCTGTACAGTGTATTGAAATCTGAATTCTACTTACAGGCAATTCATCTCCTAAGGGTCAGCTTTAGTAAGCCTTTACAGTAGGTTTCAGAGGAAGCAGAAGTAAGTGTAGCTGAAATATTTCTGACATGAACATGAACACATATGATGTATACATGTACATAGTAGCATTCGCATACAGCATTCAACACTGTATTACAGGATACCAGTTTATATAAATAATCTGAAACAATATGTCCATCACACTTTTGTGTCCGGTCCATAACTAAGCCATTCATCAACAGAATTTGAAAAAGTTTGGCACAAATGTTTGTTATAATAAGACAATGTGTCACGCAAGAAGTAGAAAAGAAAAACAGCATCTCCTCCTCAATGGCAAGGTAATTTTCCATCAAATTTCACGGAAATGTTCCTTACATACCCCTGCTTTAAAATTGCTTAAACAGTTCTGCTCCATTGAACATGTAACTTAGTTTAAATATGTTCTTCACAACTGCAGCAAAAATTTCAAGATGTAAGAACATTTTCTTTTTTTTGTTGGCCCATCTGTGAGTCAGTCGCTTTAAGGCAGAACTGTTAAAAACATGAGTGACATTAGTCTTTCTAACAGATTACAATCCTTACAGCTTACATAAGTCAAATTAAATCATTTCTTACAAAGAAAGTGAATAAAGATTCATTTTATTGCAGTTATGGGTTTTTATGTTATTGTGTTTATTTCTTGAAATAATTAGATAACTATACTGTTTCTCGCTACCTTATCCTTACCAGTGTATGTATCATATATATAGCCTCCCTTTTATTTTGTATTTAATTAACTATGAGATTTCTTACAGTTACACTTAACAACTCACCTATGCTTATTTGATCACAGGCGTTCGGCACATTTGTCTTGCCAATAATGGTCAGGTTATCATAAAATAATCTCCCTTTGATCATCAAGAACAAAATTACCCGTCTATTATATAATAAATGTGCCGAACGCCTGTGTATTTGATAGGTAAATTTAATTTATGGCTTTTTTTGCTCTATTTTCAGAAAACCTGGACTTATTTTTACATGGGAAGCTTGATAGTGAAAGTGAGCTTGTATGAACATTATATACAAAGGCATTCTAATTAATTTGTGCAAATACATAACCTCAACTTATAAATTTAGAAACAAGATAAAGCAAAGAATTAAATCATGTGTTTGAAAATTGTTCATATGTTAAACATTACTACAATGTATTTGATATCTCCTGTGCATCAATAATCTAATTCTTTCATGTATTTATGTAAATGTAGTGTATTTTAACATGATTTGTGTTATAACATAGTTGCCATTGTTATAAAATATTTTATAATCAGTACTTCATTATATTTAACATATAATATTGGCACAAAGTTTTGACTTTTTTAAACACCAAGATATATTTTTTCTAATAATTTGTTCATTTTCTGTGAAACATTATAACCTGTTTGATTATCACATGTATTATGTATAATATGTATTTAATTTGATGTTGTATTAACAAGATACATGTCAGTTCTGTTCAATAATTAAAACAAAAACATGTATATTGAAATTGGAATTTATTAATTTACTTTTGTATCAGTATTTTATGTTAACATTGCTAAACAAATCTCATGTAGAAACCACTGCTTTTTTTTGATAAATGTTTGTGAACTGAGTATTTTATTGATTCTGAAAATAGATTTAATAGAACATGAAAATCTATCTTTTTGTTGTAACTCATACCTTATAAACTGGGTGATATTTTCTCAACTTTGACTGGATAAATGATTTTAGAAATTATTTGAACATTTAAATTCCATTAAGTTTCACACATATACTAGTAGTATCCAGGGTAAATATTATTACTATTAAGTTCTAGTTTTAAGGCAACAAGAGCATGTTTGGAAGGTAATTTAACCCACATTTAAAAATAGTTTAAGGACAATTTCATGTGGCAGAAATCTACAACTGTCTATCTCCTGGGGATATACAGTACCTTATTTACCTACAATATTCCCTTTAATGCAGCAGAAAACTACAGGGGTCAACCTCCTATATGTATATAGTGTATGAATTACCCGCAATACTCACTTTAATGTGACAGAAATCTACTGCAGTCAACCTTCTGTGAATATACAGTGCCTAACACGCCTAAAATATTCACTTTACTGTGACAGAAATCTAAAGCTGTCAACCTCCATTGTATAAAGAGTGCTTTACTCGCCTACAATATTCTTTTTACTGTGACAGAAATCTACAGCGTTCAACCTCCATTGTTAAAACAGTGCTTTACTCGCCTACAATATTCTTTTTACTGTGACAGAAATCTACAGCGGTCAACCTCCATTGTATAAACAGTGCTTTACTCGCCTACAATATTCTTTTTACTGTGACAGAAATCTACAGCGGTCAACCTCCATTGTATAAACAGTGCTCTTCTCGCCTACAATATTCTTTTTACTGTGACAGAAATCTACAGCGGTCAACCTCCATTGTATAAACAGTGCTCTTCTCGCCTACAATATTCTTTTTACTGGGACAGAAATCTACTGCGGTCAACCTCCATTGTATGAACAGTGCTTTACTCGCCTACAATATTCACTTTACTGTGACAGAAATCTACAGCGGTCAACCTCCATTGTATAAACAGTGCTTTACTCGCCTACAATATTCACTTTACTGTGACAGAAATCTACAGCGGTCAACCTCCATTGTACAAACAGTGCTTTACTCGCCTACAATATTCACTTTACTGTGACAGAAATCTACAGCGGTCAACCTCCATTGTACAAACAGTGCTTTACTCGCCTACAATATTCACTTTACTGTGACAGAAATCTACAGCGGTCAACCTCCATTGTACAAACAGTGCTTTACTTGCCTACAATATTCACTTTACTGTGACAGAAATCTACAGCTGTCAACCTCCATTGTACAAACAGTGCTTTACTCACCTACAATATTCTTTTTACTGTGACAGAAATCTACAGTGATCAACCTCCATTGTATAAACATTGCTTTCCTTGCCTACAATATTCAATTTACTGTGACAGAAATCTACAGCGGTCAACCTCCATTGTATAAACAGTGCTTTATTTGCCTACAATACTCACTTTACTGTGACAGAAATCTACAGCGGTCAACCTCCATTGTATAAACAGTGCTTTACTCGCCTACAATATTCTTTTTACTGTGACAGAAATCTACAGCGGTCAACCTCCATTGTATGAACAGTGCTCTTCTCGCCTACAATATTCACTTTACTGTGACAGAAATCTACAGCGGTCAACCTCCATTGTATAAACAGTGCTTTACTCGCCTACAATATTCACTTTACTGTGACAGAAATCTACAGCGGTCAACCTCCATTGTACAAACAGTGCTTTACTCGCCTACAATATTCACTTTACTGTGACAGAAATCTACAGCGGTCAACCTCCATTGTACAAACAGTGCTTTACTTGCCTACAATATTCACTTTACTGTGACAGAAATCTACAGCTGTCAACCTCCATTGTACAAACAGTGCTTTACTCACCTACAATATTCTTTTTACTGTGACAGAAATCTACAGTGATCAACCTCCATTGTATAAACATTGCTTTCCTTGCCTACAATATTCAATTTACTGTGACAGAAATCTACAGCGGTCAACCTCCATTGTATAAACAGTGCTTTATTTGCCTACAATACTCACTTTACTGTGACAGAAATCTACAGCGGTCAACCTCCATTGTATAAACAGTGCTTTACTCGCCTACAATATTCTTTTTACTGTGACAGAAATCTACAGCGGTCAACCTCCATTGTTAAAACAATGCTTTACTCGCCTACAATATTCTTTTTACTGGGACAGAAATCTACAGCGGTCAACCTCCATTGTTAAAACAATGCTTTACTCGCCTACAATATTCTTTTTACTGTGACAGAAATCTACAGCGGTCAACCTCCATTGTTAAAACAATGCTTTACTCGCCTACAATATTCTTTTTACTGGGACAGAAATCTACAGTGGTCAACCTCCTGTGTATATACAGTGCATTACTCGCCTACAATATTCACTTTACTGTGACAGAAATCTAAAGCTGTCAACCTCCATTGTATAAACAGTGCTTTACTCGCCTACAATATTCTTTTTACTGTGACAGAAATCTACAGCGGTCAACCTCCATTGTTAAAACAATGCTTTACTCGCCTACAATATTCTTTTTACTGGGACAGAAATCTACAGTGGTCAACCTCCTGTGTATATACAGTGCATTACTCGCCTACAATATTCACTTTACTGTGACAGAAATCTTCAGCGGTCAGCCTCCATTGTATAAACAGTGCTTTACTCGCCTACAATATTCACTTTAATTACTGTGACAGAAATCTACAGCGGTCAACCTCCATTGTACAAACAGTGCTTTACTCGCCTACAATATTCTTTTTACTGTGACAGAAATCTACAGCTGTCAACCTCCATTGTACAAACAGTGCTTTACTCGCCTACAATATTCTTTTTACTGTGACAGAAATCTACAGCGGTCAACCTCCATTGTATAAACAGTGCTCTTCTCGCCTACAATATTCTTTTTACTGGGACAGAAATCTACTGCAGTCAACCTCCATTGTATGAACAGTGCTTTACTCGCCTACAATATTCACTTTACTGTGACAGAAATCTACAGCGGTCAACCTCCATTGTATAAACAGTGCTTTACTCGCCTACAATATTCACTTTACTGTGACAGAAATCTACAGCGGTCAACCTCCATTGTACAAACAGTGCTTTACTCGCCTACAATATTCACTTTACTGTGACAGAAATCTACAGCGGTCAACCTCCATTGTACAAACAGTGCTTTACTTGCCTACAATATTCACTTTACTGTGACAGAAATCTACAGCTGTCAACCTCCATTGTACAAACAGTGCTTTACTCACCTACAATATTCTTTTTACTGTGACAGAAATCTACAGTGATCAACCTCCATTGTATAAACATTGCTTTCCTTGCCTACAATATTCAATTTACTGTGACAGAAATCTACAGCGGTCAACCTCCATTGTATAAACAGTGCTTTATTTGCCTACAATACTCACTTTACTGTGACAGAAATCTACAGCGGTCAACCTCCATTGTATAAACAGTGCTTTACTCGCCTACAATATTCTTTTTACTGTGACAGAAATCTACAGCGGTCAACCTCCATTGTATGAACAGTGCTCTTCTCGCCTACAATATTCTTTTTACTGGGACAGAAATCTACAGCGGTCAACCTCCATTGTTAAAACAATGCTTTACTCGCCTACAATATTCTTTTTACTGTGACAGAAATCTACAGCGGTCAACCTCCATTGTTAAAACAATGCTTTACTCGCCTACAATATTCTTTTTACTGGGACAGAAATCTACAGTGGTCAACCTCCTGTGTATATACAGTGCATTACTCGCCTACAATATTCACTTTACTGTGACAGAAATCTAAAGCTGTCAACCTCCATTGTATAAACAGTGCTTTACTCGCCTACAATATTCTTTTTACTGTGACAGAAATCTACAGCGGTCAACCTCCATTGTTAAAACAATGCTTTACTCGCCTACAATATTCTTTTTACTGGGACAGAAATCTACAGTGGTCAACCTCCTGTGTATATACAGTGCATTACTCGCCTACAATATTCACTTTACTGTGACAGAAATCTTCAGCGGTCAGCCTCCATTGTATAAACAGTGCTTTACTCGCCTACAATATTCACTTTAATTACTGTGACAGAAATCTACAGCGGTCAACCTCCATTGTACAAACAGTGCTTTACTCGCCTACAATATTCTTTTTACTGTGACAGAAATCTACAGCTGTCAACCTCCATTGTACAAACAGTGCTTTACTCGCCTACAATATTCTTTTTACTGTGACAGAAATCTACAGCGGTCAACCTCCATTGTATAAACATTGCTTTCCTCGCCTACAATATTCACTTTACTGTGACAGAAATCTACAGCGGTCAACCTCCATTGTATAAACAGTGCTTTACTCGCCTACAATACTCACTTTACTGTGACAGAAATCTACAGCGGTCAACCTGTATTGTATATACAGTGCATTACTCGCCTACAATATTCACTTTAATGTGGCAGAAATCTACAGCGATCAACCTCCTGTTTAATACAGCACCTCACTCACCTACAATTCGTTTTTTAGTATAATTTGTTACCTCATCAGCCCCTTTAACATTCCGTACATGTATTGTATGTACATAAATATTTCCTCAAGCAACTACAACGTTTACTTTCATGTTGCAGTTAACTATAGCAGTTAGTCACAACTTTTAATATTGCACCTTATTTGTTAATCTCACTTTGGTGTGGCAGTAAACTACAGCTGTACAATATACCTTATCTCAGCAAGGTTGATACAGAGTTAGTATAAACGCTGACAAAGGCAGTAAATTACAGGTAGCCAGACAGGAGTTTCATTTCAAAGAACAGCTAGCTGCAGTTAACTTAATTCTCAAACAATCAGGACTTTCAAAATTAAAATTATTTTACTCGTTTGTAAAGTGTTTACAACAGAACTATCAAACGAGAATTGACACTGTTAACTGTTTCTTCATCATATTAAGTCATATGGTAATTAAACTTTTAACTGGACCTTAGAGTAAATATAGTTTTCTATTACCTATCATGGCATAATTTATATTCATTCACCGTTTACCAGGTAGTCCGCTGTACTTTACTGCCTTTAGCCGATTTTTATAACATTCATTCTGCCATTAGCGCTAACCGTTTACATTATGTTGGTGTATATTATCTCCAGACTGACTACTCAACTCTAGTAGAGCTCTTTTTCAAATTATAGGTATTCTTTTATTATTCAGTATTATCTAAATATTTTTTGCTTAAAAATAAAATAACAAATAGTATTTATACTGATTATAAGCTTTTAATACTTAATTCTACATGATGAATTAATAGCAAAATTTTGTTTGGCCAATTTGAGACTCAAAGAATGTTAACGAACTCGACTAACACTGGTTCCTCGCACTCGGTATTGTTTAAACCAAAATTCAGAAACCAATGCAAGAAGTCATGTGACCTGTCAAAATGGTGGACGGACGTAAAAAAAAATGGTGACCAATTAATTATTTATTGAATCATCATGTGATATTGAAAGATAACGATAATGGATGAAAGTTCAAGAGACAAGGAAGGAAGGAGGAGGGTTTCAGACGATGTAACGTCTTTAGATTCGTGGAGTGAATTAACAGCTGATAGTAAAAGAAGTTCAGAAGTTGTAAGAGGTGAAAGGACGAGTGAACAGGAACTGGTTTTGAATCCTAGAAGACTTTGTACAGTAAACGAACCGTCTGAACCTCGGGTTACGAAAGTAACACTTGAAAAATCCCCAAATAAAAAGATTCAAAATGGCAAATTTAAACAATCCTCTACATTTTTCAGAATGGTAGATAGTGTTATTCCACATTCAAGTCAAAAGGAAAGTAGACCTATAGGATTTCATGAAGAAAACGTTAGAAGCAAAAGTAAGAAGAAAAAGCAAGAAAAGACACAATGCACTGCAACTGCACAGGCATGTGAAAAATGTAGCCAAAAGAATGAAGAATATTTATTGGGGACAGGGTCAAGGTCTCTAGAATTGAGACTTTCCGATGACATTAACAGGTCAGATTTGTGTGACTGTAGTCACTGTTTAGCTAGTACAAGTGGACATAAAAGTTTACCAATTCTACCAACAGAGGATTCAATGGACAGTGATACAAGATCTAGTCAAAGTTATTTAAAGAAACATGCAAGTATACCATATCTCCAGTCAGCACTCAATAAACAAACACATGCTGCTGATGATAGTGAAATAGAAAACAGTGAAAAAGTAAAGAATAAGATTATGTCAGTATGGAATAATGTTAGATATGGTGAGTTATGAACAACATTTATATGGCAAGTTATAGATTTTGATTTCTGGTATTATCTTAAGGATTATTTACTAAGTACATTAATGTTAAGTAATGCAAATTGTAGAATTTTGGGGTGACTGAAGGTTGTAATGAATTTTATACAGCTGTACTGTTAATGTCCTTTTGCTAAGATTTACATGAAATACATATCTGTAAAATTTATCTGTTTGCAGATGTATTCATTTCTTTTTTCTAGGTTGGACATTGAAAACCAAAACAAACTTTGGAAAAGACAGCCCAATATTTTTGCTAGGACGATGCTATCATATCAGACCAGAAGGTAAATATATACTTTGTAATTATATACACATATGTAAAGGGTTTCTAAATGATATTAATGATTAAACAGAAAAAAAATGTTTGCACATGCTAAGAATGCCTAATAAAATGACTTTTTTTAAAGGTCTCAACTGACAAAATACATAGATGTAGATGTGACTTTTTAGTAAGATGCTTTGTACATGTATATTTATGTGTCTTTGCAATGAATTGGTTATAAAGTATTATCAGTGTTGAAAAATATCATTAATGTTCAAGATGATGAGCCAGAACCAGGCAAGCATGTAGACACACCACCTAGCATGGAGCTGTTCAAAAGAGATTTTCAGAGTCGACTGTGGTTTACCTATCGACGAGACTTTCATGCATTACCTCAAACTAAGTTTACAACTGACTGTGGCTGGGGATGTATGCTGCGCAGCAGTCAAATGATGTTAGCTCAAGCTTTCATCAGCCATTTTGTTGGAAGAGGTAACAGTAATACGACTTTTAAAGATTTTAGTGAAAACTTTCAAACATGCTACTTTCATGTACTATGTAATTTTAAATTATCAGAAAAAATACCCCATTTTGCTACATTATATATTTGAAATAGTTTTGAATGGGCAGAAAAAAAGAACTATCAGATAAAGATTTTTTGTCAGTTTATGACAGAAAAGTGCTTTGAATTAATTGATTAAATATGTATGCCATTTTACAAATATTATCATCAGCTACATTTGTCGTACTTATTTATTAATTTACTCATGAATGCAAGTGGAAGATGAAATTGATTAAAGGAATCATATGTCAACCATTGCTAGTCATCTTGTTGCAAGCTCCCTTATTTTGACAGTCATATTTACATGTATGCCAAAGCCATGTTTTCTTAGAAGACAATTATTTCAGATGCATTTCAAGCACCTTATTCAATGACTTAAAATACATTATCAAGCTCACAACAGGCAGTTGTGAGAGGACACTAATTGGAAGAATATTTCAGCAAAATCTATTAGCTAAAGTCAGTATGATTTTAAACACTGATCCTTAGGTTAGTTTTAGAAGAAAATGTTTTAAAATAATAGGCCAAATTTTATGAAGTTTTCATTTTCTGAGTAACTGTGTTGGGTTTTAGAAAAAAAATCTTCTTTAAAAAAGAAACAGCAGTTTTTGAAACATCTGTTTAAAAACTATGATAAATGTGAATTTGTGGCTCTATTTAAAGATATTTGTATTTTCAGACTGGAGATTGCATCATCAAACAAAAGAGCAGGAAACATTTTATCGCCACATCATCCAATGGTTTGGTGACTCAGTGAGTGACCAGTGTCCATTTTCAGTACATAAACTTGTAGAGTTAGGGAAGATGTTTGGCAAGCAGCCAGGAGAGTGGTATGGTCCATCTTCAGTTGCTCATATTATCAGGTAAATTTTTCAGATATAAAATCAATATCAAAATGAAGAAACATTAACAAAGTTATTGATCAAGTTTGCTTTGAGCTTCGGTTCTGTAGACAAATCATTAAGTGTAAAGACTAAATCATAAATCAAAAGCAATTTTTTTTATGATAGACCGTTTATTCAAACCATGTGTCAAGTCTATTTACTTGTGAAGGTATGAACAGAAGATATAATACATGGTAATGATTGCTGGCAGATTTCTTTCGATTACTCTAAATTATTTACATGATATATTTTCAGAGATGCTGTCATGAAGGCATCATTTTCCCAGCCAGTACTTAAAGATCTGTGTGTTTATGTAGCTCAAGATTGCACTGGTAGGTATAAAAAGCTAGAAAACATAATGGAAAATGTCTTCTCAAAAAGTTGATATACTTTTAAAGGACATTGCCTGGCCCAGTGATTATGACTCTTTATGTCTTATTTAAAATGGTTCAGGGTGTGAAAAAAGGTGTAAATATATCAGCTGCATATAGTTAGCTCACTGCACTGGCAGTATACATGTACAGTAAATGTGAAAATATCAGCTTCATATAGTAAGCTCACTTTCCTGGCAGTATATACTTTCTGGAGATATCAACTTCATACTGTAAGCTCACTGTACAAGCAGTGTACACTTTGTGAAGATATCTGCTTAATACAGTAAGCCCACTGTATTGGTAATTTGGTAGTATACACTTTGTGAAGATACCCACTCAGTGTTTGTGGAATATACACTATGAAGATATCAGCTCAATACAGTTAGCTCACTGTAATGGCAGTTACAAATTTGCAATAGGAAACCTTAAATATCTAGCCCATTTGATAGCACTAGTATAGGAATATGATAAAGTTAGCGTAATAATTATGATAAAATATATTGTTCCTGTGTTCCAGTATACAAACAAGATGTCATAAACATGTGTACACAGAGGCCTAGGAATTTGACATCATCTAGTTCTAATGACTCAGATGATCGAGATAATACATGTTCTTGTCAAGACAGCAATACCACTTCATTAAACAACCTTGAATGGAAGAGATCTGTGATAATTCTTATACCAGTTCGCCTAGGGGGTGAGGAGTACAACCCAATATATTCTCCATGTATCAAAAACCTCATGGCTCAGGAATGCTGCCTAGGTATCATTGGTGGAAAGCCCAAACATTCCTTGTATTTCATTGGATGGCAAGGTATGTACCATATTTACTTCTACTTTTGCAGAAATTTAACATTCACATAGGCACATAATCTAACAGTAAAAAGTCTGAATGAGATTTCAAAGATTGTTTTGCGTATACTATTGTCATCCATGATAATCTTCTGTCAGACTATCTTTCAGTTATGTGGTGATCCAGAAACTTTGTAACATAGAGTAACATTGTACACCAGAAGGTCAGTTGTTGAGCAACTAAAAATGTTGTCAAGTTTCTGTTGTTTCCCTTGGTGTGAGCGACTGCAGTTCCTTTGTGTCTTGCTTTTTTTATGTTTTTATCAGTAATTTATTTTGCTTACTTTCAGAGGACAAACTGATCTATCTGGATCCCCATTTCTGTCAAGACTTTGTGGATACCCTGAAAAGAGACTTTAAAATTGAGGTATACTTTCAGTTGTCCTTTTCTTACCACCTAAATTCATATATGCCTTTAGGAAATATTAATTGAAGGTACGTTAACTAGCTGATTTGTACATACATGATTGTATAACCATAGAAACCACCAAAATGAACTACGAGGGTCAACCAGTAAAAAGTGAGACAGGTTGAATATCACAAATACTATACAAATTTTTACAGTCATATCTGGCATGAATATGGCTTTATTATTTGTTGTTCAAAATATTGCACCAGATGACATTATGTTGTTACGTGGGTATCGTGATGTCATTTTTCATGATGTCACTCAGCGCAACATGGCCAGTTTCATGGCAGAAGAGCAGTGAGCAAATATTAGAATGGAATTTTATAAAGGAAGCACTAGAGCAGAAATATTTAAACAATACAGAAGGTACAAAACAGTTAGACCAACATCCCAATTTTATTTCATATCCCACAATGAAACTATACCTGAAATCTACTGATACATGTGTTATGGAATTTTTCAAGTGAAAAATGAAATTTTTACCCAGTTAACATGGTTAACAAAAGGTTGAAATACAAACTGAGAGATAACAATACTTTTATTTCATGACCTCACCTGGCCTTTTTATTAATAATGGTGGAAATGTAACCACTGTTTAGAAATTACTCAGATTTATTCATAAAATTTATTCCTATAGAAAATATTGTGTGTGAATATGCTGTTTTTCATCTGATGTATATATTTTCAAGTCACTGTTTTCAAATGTTATGATACAATTTGTATTCATCATTCCAGTCATTTCACTGCTTTTCACCACGTAAAGTGTCTTTAAGTAAAATGGATCCCAGTGCAACTGTTGGGTTTTACTGCCGTACTAGAGAGGACTTTGATAAATTTGTAGAACATACTGAGCAGGTTTGTATATTCAGTCTGTAGTCTTAAATAGCTTAAGGTTTTTGAAAGCTTTATATGAAACCCTGAATGGCATGAAATAAAGTCTCAAATAGCTTTGGTTAGTGTTGAATATATTTCCTTCAGTAAGGATTGTTATAAAGTCCTTATAATACCAGTATGTGTACATGAAATGATGTGACTTTTAAATTGACTTAAAGATTAAAAGCTGATACAAACATATATCTGTAAAATGATGAGCATTAGGTAAATTTCATTGCAGCATGGTATGTATATGCTATTGTATGGAAGGTCTTGTCCATTTTTATGCCCCAGGAGGGAGCATTATTTTTGGTCTGTCTGCCTGTTTGTCTGTGTGTTTGTCACTAAACTTTAACTTTGACCAAAACATGGATGTCCTTCCACCTACAGCCTCCTTATTGCTAACAGAATTAAAGTTTGATGGAATGCTATGTATTTGAACTTGTTACATAAATTTTGCAAACAAGGTCCTGAAAGTCTGCTTTGTTTTTCTGCAGTTTACAATTTACTCTTATTTTTTGTTATCCATAATATTATTTTTCATTTTAAGGTGTAAAAAGAAAATTTATTCATCTTGTTACTTGTAGATGGTTACGCCAAACAAAGGATGTGGACTTTACCCAATGTTTGTGTTCAATGAGGGAAAAGGGAGTGACATGAATATTCATGACTTGAGCCTCAGTGTAGAAAAGTCTGTAAGAGTACACCATGTCACAGTTGACAAAAATGGCAAAGTTCGCTCAGCGACAGTGGATTCAGAGGAATTTATTGTTTTATAATGTGAGAATGAACAAATGATTGTAGAATATTGCAGCTTTTTAGCTCACCTGAGCATGCTCATGTGAGCTTTTAGGATCCTTGATTGTCCGGCGTCCGTCCGTCCGTCCGTCGTCCACAGTTCATTCAAACGACATCTCCTCTGAAACCACTGGGCAAAATTTAATGAAACTTGCCTAGAATGTTCCTTGCATGAAGCTCTACCAAGTTTGTTCAAATGGTTCCGGTTCATTGCATTTCTGGGTCACAGGAGCTAAAAACAGATTTTACAAGTTGGATCTTTAAAAATCTTCTTGTCAGAAACCACAATGCCTGGAGCTTTGATATTTGGTATAAAGCATCATCTAGTGGATCTCTACCAAGTTTGTTCAAATTATGATCCTGGGGTCAAAAATGGCCCCGCCCCAGGGGTAACTTGTTTTACATAGAGTTATATAGGAAAAACTTTAAAAATCTTCTTGTCAGAAACCGTAAGGCATAGAGCTAAGATATTTGGTATAAAGCATCATCTAGTTGACCTCTACCAAGTTTGTTCAAATCATGGCCTCTGGGTCAAAAATGGCCCCGCCCCAGGGGTAACTTGTTTTACATAGAGTTATATAGGAAAAACTTTAAAAATCTTCTTGTCAGAAACCGTAAGGAATAGAGCTTAGATATTTGGTATGTAGCATTGTCTAGTGGACTTCTACCAAGTTTGTTCAAATTATACCTCTGGGGTCAAATTTTGCCACACCCTGGGGTCATTGGTTTTACATAGGCTTATATAGGAAAATCTTAAAAAATCTTCTTGTCTGAAACCACAAGGCCCTGAGCCTTAAGATGTGGTATGTAGCATTGTCTAGTGGACCTCTACCAATTATACCCCTGGGGTCAAATTTGGCCCCAACCCGGGGTCATTGGTTTTACATAGGCTTATATAGTGAAAACTTTGAAAATCTTCTTGTAGAAGGAGAAGTAACATTTTCAGTCCAAATAATCTGGAAATTTGTCAGACAGGTTGTTTCTATGATTTCTAGCTCAAGTTCGAATATGTATCATCTGGGTTCAAAAACTAGATCACAGAGCCCAAAAATAGAAAAACCTTGTTAACACTCTAGAGGTTACATTTTCAGTCCAAATATCCTGGAAATTAGTCAAAAAGGTTGTTTTGATGATTTTTAGCTCAAGTTCAAAATTGGGTCATCTAGGGTCAAAAACTATGTCACAGAGCCCAAATATGGAAAAACCTTGTTAACACTCTAGAGGTAACATTTTCAGTCCAAATATCCTGGAAATTTGTCAGAAAGGTTTTTTCAATGATTTCTAGGTTAAATTTGAATATGTGTCATCTGAAATCAAAAACTAGGTCACAGAGCCCAAAAATAGAAAAAAAACTTGTTAACACTCTAGAAGCTACTTTTCAGTCCAAATATTCTCGAAATTTGTTAGAAAAAATGTTTTAATGATTTCTAGCTCAGATTCGAACAAAGGTCATCTGGGGTCAAAAACTAAGTCACAGACCCCAAATATGGAAAAAGGGTGTTAACATGCATTGAGTTAACATTTTCAGTTGAAATAACCTTGAAATTTGTCAGAAAGATTGTTTTAATGATTTCTAGCTCAGTTTTGAATATGGGTTATGTGGGGTCAAAAACTAGGACACAGGGCCAAAAAGTAGAAAATCCTTGTTAATGCTCTAGAGGTTACATTTTCAGTCCAAATGTCCTTGAAATTTGTCAGAAAGGTTGTTTCAATGTTTTCTAGCCCAGATTAGGATATGGGTCATCTGGGATCAAAAACAAGGTCACAGAGCCCTAAAATGTAAAAACCATTTTAACACTCCAGAGGTTACATTTTCAGTCCAAATATCCTGGAAATTTGTCAGACAGGTTGTTTTGATGATTTCTAGCTCAAGTACTAATATGGGTCATCTTTGGTCAAAAACTAGGTCACAGAGACCAAATATAGAAAAACGTTGTTAACAATCTAGAGTTAAGATTTTAATTCCAAATAACCTGAAAATTTGTCAGAAAAGTTGCTTCTATGATTTCCAGCTCAACTTTGAATATGGGTCATCTGGATTAAAAAACTAGGTCACAAAAGAGCCTAAATATCGAAAAACTTTGTAAACACTCTAGAGGCTACATTTTCAGTCCAAATGTCCTGGAAATTTGTCAGAAAGGTTGTTTTGATGGTTTCTAGCTCAGGTTTGGATATGGATCATCTGGGGTCAAAAACTAGGTCACAGAGCCCAAATATGGAAAAATCTTGTTAACACTCTAGAGGCTACGCTTTCAGTTCAAATAACCTTGAAATTTGTCAGAAAGATTGTTTCAATAATTTCTAGGCCAAGTTTGAATATGGGTCATCTGGGGTCAATTAACCAGGTCCATAGCAACTTTGTTAAAAGCAGTCATATTCAGGTGAGCGATATAGGGCCATCATGGTCCTCTTGTTTTTTTACATCTCATCCAGATAAACAGTCAGTAATATAAAATTAAGAAAACCTGCAGATTGGGTTGCATGGATCTCTTTTTTTAGCTCACCTGAGCACAAAGTGCTCAAGGTGAGCTTTTGTGATCGTCTGATGTCCGGCGTCCGTCTGTCCATGCGTTGTCAACTTTTTCTTCAAACAACTTCTTCTCCTGAACTGCAGGGCCAATCTTGCTGAAACTTGGCAGGAATATTACTTGCATGAAGCTTTACCAAAATTGTTCAAATGGTTCAGGTCAATTGCATTTCTAGGCCACAGGAGCTAAAAAATGATTTTCAAAGTTGGAACTTTAAAAATCTTCTTCTCCGAAACCACAAGGCGTGGAGCTTAGATATTTGGTATGAAGCATCATCAGGTGGACCTCTATCAAGTTTGTTCAAATTATGACCGTGGGGTCAAACCTGACCCCATCCCAGAGGTCAGTTGATTTTACATAGATTTATATAGGGAAAACTTAAAAAATCTTCTTGTCAGAAACCACAAGGCCTAGAGTTTAGATATTTGGTGTGCAGCATTGTCCAGTGGACCTTTACTAAGTTTGTTCAAATCATGGCTCCTGGCTCAAAAATGGCCCAGCCCCGGGGGTCACATGTTTTACATAGAGTTATATAGGAAAAACTTAAAAAAATCTTCTTGTCAGAAACTGCAAGGCCTAGAGTTTAGATATTTGGTGTGCAGGATTGTCCAGTGGACCTCAACCAAGTTTGTTCAAATCATGGCTCCTGGGTGAAAAATGGCCCCGCCCCAGGGGTCAAATGTTTTATATAGAGTTATATAGGAAAAACTTTAAAAAATCCGCAAGGCCTAGAGTTTAGATATTTGGTGTGCAGCATTGTCCAGTGGACCTCTACTAAGTTTCTTCAAATCATAGCCACTGGGTCAAAAAAGGCCCCACCCCGGGGGTCAATTGATTTTACATAGGCTTATATAGGAAATCTTTAAAAGTCTTCTTCTCAGAAACCACAATGCCTACAGCTTAGATATTTGGTATGTAGCATTGTCTAGTAGACCTCTATCAAGTTTGTTCAATTATGTCCCCTGGATCAAAATTGGCCACGCCCCAGGGTTCTCTTGATTTACATATAGTTATTTAGGAAAAACATGAAAAATCATTTTTCTCCGAAACTAATAGGACTAGACCTTAGATATTTGGTGTGGAGTATTGTGTTGAGAACCTTTACCAGTATTGTTTATATGTTGGCCCCGGGGTCAAAATTGGCCTCGCCCCGGGGGCCCTCAATATGTAAAAAAGGCAATATTTAAAAATCTTCTTACTGGAAACCTCAATGCTTACAGCTTAGATATTTGGTATGCAGCATTGTCTAGTGGATGTCTACCAAGTTTGTTCAAATTATGTCCCCTGGGTCAAAATTGGCCACGCCCCAGGGTTCTCTTGGTTTACATATAGTTATATAGGAAAAACATGAAAAATCATTTTTCTTCCAAACTAATAGGACTAGACCTTAGATATTTGGTGTGGAGTATTGTGTTGAGAACCTTTACCAGTATTGTTTATATGTTGGCCCCGGGGTCAAAATTGGCCTGCCCCGGGGGCCCTTAATATGTAAAAAAGGCAATCTTTAAAAATCTTCTTACTGGAAACCTCAATGCCTACAGCTTGGATATATGGTATGCAGCATTGTCTAGTGAACCTCTACCTAGTTTGTTTGAAAAATGTCCCTGGGGTCACTATTGGCCCTGCTCGAGGGGTCACAAGTTTTAAATAGCATTATAGAAGAAAATCTTTAAAAATCTTCTTGTCTGAAACCACAAGGCCTAGAATTTTAAAATTTGGCATTAAGCAAGCTTTATCAAGCTTTTTGAAATTATAAGATTAGGTTAAAGGTCACAGAGGCTAAAAATAGATTTATCTATTGTACCTCATAGAGCCTTCATTTATAAACCAATATCTTTGATTTTTAGTATATAGGTTACTTGCATGGATGTCTACCCATGGGCAGGGTTTGAGGTCACTGGGTCAAGGTCAAGGTCACCATAGCTTATGATAGATATTTCTATTTTCTGTCATAGAGCCTTTATTTATTGACTAATATTTTACATATTTGGTTTGTAGGCACTTACATATTTTCAATTAAAAAAATGAAATACTGCTTAACAGCAAACCTACAGCCAAAGTACTCAGGTGAGCGATCCAGGGCCATCATGGCCCTCTTGTTTATGTAGTATTTGTAGTGAACGTAATATCTGTGGTAAAACTGAAGTAGATGTCATACTGTTGAATTAAAGGATTTACATGAAACAGCATGTTTGATTTCAACATATATACACTTTACTTTCATAAAGATCTTTTTTAGGGTTTCAGAAAGCACGAAGTTCTTTTATTTCATATTATTATGATACTTGCATTACAAAAATAGCATTTTGTTAGTTTTAAACATAATCACAGCATTGATTGAATGCTATTGGAAGTATACTTACCAAGCCGACTTGGAGTGACTGCTGGTAGCATTAAACAAAAGTCATTTAGCATGCCATAATTATATAATGGTTATTGCTTGGGGATTTGAGAGTGGTCGTACAATGCAAATGACAGCTTAAGGCATGTGGTCACATAAATAAATAGACTGTAGCTCTTTGTCTGTTAATACAAAGAAGACTTTCGCTTGAAAATGCTGTACATATGGTCTGTACTGTGTTAGATTTTGTTTGGAATGTAAGCAAGAAGTACACATCACATTGAGTTTGAAACTAGATTGTCTAGACAAAGCAGTTCTTTTGTGTAAATACATTAGATCATCTACATTTAATTTAGTTCTTTAGTTTTATACTAATCTCAGCTGGATCACATAATTCATAATTTTATGGAAAAGAGACCTATGCTCATCTGCGTGCAAGTTTGGCACACAGTTTTACTTAAATACAAACTAGATGTAATCTTCATCTTTGTACAGAATTGGACATGTAGTTGAAAGTTTACTTTTCCTACTGCAATTTGGTCTGCATATTTCTAAGTAACTTTAATTTGAATAATCTCCCTTCACAAGACACATGCTACACAATGTCGTCTTAACACATGTAAATCTAGTATTAAAGTAACTTTATGATATTTTTTTTAAGTGATGAATACCTAATTTGGTATTTGTTGACATACCTATTTAGATAATAAACATATTCTTGGTTGTGTTTAAAAACTAATTTGCTTAAATCTGCATAATTTATTAGTATGTTTGAGGTGAGCCAAATTCATTCATTCATTGCATATCTTGGGGAAACTACATATATATACATTTCACACATTTCTTTATACAGAATTACAAATGGTGAAACATTGTATAATAAAGGTAGAACATTGTATAATAAAGATAAATATGCTTTTTTTGTTTATCTGATGAATGGGACAGTAGAAGTTGAAGTGTACGAAAGGTGAGGGATGTCAGTTTAAATGTTATCAGAGCCTTAATTCTCAAGGCTCTGATGTTACTTAAATTCAACAAGGTAAGAGGTGTACAAATTTTAGGAGACCATTACTTTAGAATATACCCAAGGAGACACCTGAGGAAATCATGTTTTATTTTCTGTGCATAAATCATGTTTTATTGTGATACTTTTTAGTGCCAGTGTATTATAAACATTAAATGGAATAGAAAAAAATAGGTTTAAGTTGAGCTATTTACATGTATGGAATTTCTTATGGTTACCATCCTAAGTCAGGGTCATTCAGCTGAAGGTTACCAAATCCACCTAAGGTCAAGGTCTCCAGGGGATCAAGCATGAGGATTTTGAGATTACTTAACAAATTTTGTTAACTTGCTATCACTGAATTTTTTTTTAATTTTCATTTGGTTACATAGATTAAAATTTTTATGTAAAGTAAGCTTAACGAAGATTTTAAGTACATGTAATACAAATGGTCATAATGACCTGGAAAAGTTTACACTAATGTGTTCTTGTAGAAAAACAAAAGTTACCAATCTTTTTACCGAAATGTAATCATTTTAAATGAATTTTACTGCAACTGAATAAAGTTGAATATTATAAAAAAATCTTTAATAAGAGGATATATTTTCATTTCTATCCATCTCTGTTATCTATTTTACATTATTTCTGAACATTCACTGTGTGTAAGCATTTATCTTGACCTTCATTACTTTGACCACTTATAACCACTTACATAACTTTAATAGATATTAATTGTGACCTTTTGTAGAATAATGCAAAATGACCATTCGGAGAATAATGCAAATTGTGCATTCATCATGCTTATAATTCAGAAACCTATTGTAAGATTTATCATAAATGTAATATGACCTGGGTAGTCTTGTATTTGTGACCTTGTGTAGAATGATTTAAATTATACATGTATCATGCTTGTATTTTAGAAAACCAGTTGTAAGATTTATCTTAAAACGTAACATGACACAGACACAAAAATCACTGTGTATTGGCATTTTCTTTTTTCTACTTTTCATCTCCTCCTAAGGGTTTGTGTCAAAACATTTCATGGTTATACCAGGTATAATTAGTGTTTAATTGTTATTTAGATGTCTGGTTAATAAATCGCTTTGGTTACTTTTGAAATAAATGTATAACTCAACTCAGGTATCATGTAAATCTTTCTCCTCAGTAAAGCTCTACAGTTATTTAATGCAACATTGTTTCACATCAGTTCTTAGTACAAAGGATTTTTAAGAATTCACGATTTGCAGTATATTGAAATTTTGATTTCACTTCATACATGCTTGTGGATCTGTCTGTATGAATTCATGTAAGTTCATATTAATGCCACTCTTAGACAATATGGTCATATACTGAAAGTAAAGTATTTGATACTAGAATGTTTGTAGTGGTTCTGTCATATATTCTTCATAAATATTTGATATATTCTCATATCGAAATGAATGTAGATGTTTTATCTACTATTACTTCAGTTACCTAAGGCTTTTATTGTGAAATAACCTTTTATGTTCCATGATTTTATTGTTTCTACTCATGATAGGAGTAATTGAACTGTGATATATAATTTCCTGTATGTACATGTAAATATTGTGTGAATATGTTCATATGACTTTAAGTCATGGTTTTCATAAATGGAAAGAATAAAATAGATCACCAAATGGGTGTTTTATTTAAGCTTCTCTGAGTGCACTGTGCCATAAGGTACAGAACATAAGAGTTAGGTATATAGCAGTGTTTAGTGGGCCTCCAGAAGGATTGTACGAGATATGTCAGTTGGGTCATTATTAGTTCATCCCCGGTGATCACATCTTATACAAAGAGAAATACTCATCCAAATAAAGAAACGATACCAACAAATGACAAACATTTTATTTTCATATAAAGAATATATCATTGTCTCTTTAATATGAAAATACATTTGTTATTGAACATTTCATCGGGAAAATGTAATTATTCAGATAAAAGTAGCATATATTGCTTTCAAAAGCATCATAGGTAAAACCCCATTTCACAAACAGTATTATGTTTCTAACTACAGATTTATCTTTTCTTGGCCAGCAGATGAAAAAAATTTGCTATTAGTGAGGTAAAAAGATTAATATATCAATGGAATAACATAAAAAGAAAAGGATCATATAGCCTGCAGCCAGGCTAGCGACGGTCCAGTTTGTTCTATAAATTTTCAACATGAGACAGGTCTTCGTGGGGTGGGAGGGGGTGAAACTGGCTATGGTAGCACTACAGTGTTAACACCCCTGATACGCGAGCCATTGTCCTGTTGGAGTTGGAACGTAAGGATGGGTGGCAAATAATGGAACAACAGCTGGTCCCAAGATTTCATCACGATATCTCTTCCCTGTCAGATTACCCTATCGTTCAGTGAGCATACCGATGGTATATTGATATATGCAAGAATTAAGATGTGGAAACCTGAGAAAGGTCTTTCTGAAAGTTATCGATGAAGAGCTTAAATATGACCAACTACAAATGCCTTATTTCTGACAAACATTTGTAATTTCCGAAAATAACGCTGATAAATCCATAATGACACGACATGTCAATTTCTAAAACCCACGCGCAGATTAAAAACGTGTGACATAAAGTAAATCGCCATATATTTGTGTGGGGGCTTATATTAAGCTGTGCACATGTTTTAACCAGCTTCGAGTAATATCTTCATCAGCTTTCTCACGACTTTGCACAAGAATTTTCTTAAACGACTTTTTGAAACAGCCTTCATGCACCATTGTATTTCAGCTTTCAGATCGCTTTGTACAAAAGCTTTAATGCGGCTTTATGCAAGGCTTTGCGCTTCCGATTTTTTTCTGAAGGGGTTTAAATAAGGTTCTTGCCGCACAGAGTTTGTATACGATTTAATGCGACCATTTTAAGCGGCTAAATACGGTTTTGCGCATGCGCCATTTTGTATTGACTTCCAGCAAGAACTTTATTGCAAGAGTTTCGATGTTGAAAATAGAATATTTAATTAATATCTCGTCATATTACACAGATCTTACAGAATATTAACCCTTTATTTGCCCATTTTATATCATTTGTATGAAAAATCTCTGTGAACAGTTAACTGAAATAGATTGCACTGCCGTAACGGAGCTATTCTAGAAATTACACTATTGTAGTAACAACGTTTGTATTTTTTGCTATATTGAGTTTGTTCCCGAGGAATTTGCTCGAAATAATTCCATTTGACCAGCTGTCATAATTTTACATATCCCATTTGTCGCGCAATAGAAGTCAAATCTGTTCTACTGCTTCTCAAAAATATTATTTTACGTCTGCAGAAGTCTAAGTTGTGACCCTAAATCGAAAATCAGGTTGGTGAAAACGGTTAATTGTTGCTATAACCCAGTAGTCCAAGAGACCGGGCTAATCACATAAACTAACATAGACTTGAAAAAAAAAACCATTCTCCAGAAATGTTCTTGTAACAAGGGTTGTCAGTGATACAGTAGATTAAACGTGTAATTTTTACGATGTACTGCGTGAAAGCGAACTAGATCTCTTACAAGAAATATGGCATACCATTATATTTTCAAAATTGAATAGAAGAAAATTTAAGCTTTAGTTTCATATACGCTGTTGAATAACCGGCGCAAGAAATTGCTTAAATGATCATTTTATATTTACTTCCAATAAATACGAAATCATGTACGTTGTGAATACTATAGGGACATGAGTTGTAAATGCTACACCTGGAGGTTTGTTGTACTGATGTGTACTAAAATTTCCCTTTTCATTTTTTTCTGTTTTAACTTACTATCTAAATAAGATATCAATTCCTTTTCTTCTCAATGTCTTTTCAGACAAAAAAGAGTCATGTAACCGGCAACTCAAAAAAACCCCACTAAAAACCCAAACAAAAACGTATGTTGCATTAAACATTTCCTTTATGATCAACAGAAACCTAAACCTTGACACAATTCTTAGTGACATTTACACTAAATACTCAGAGAATGAATCTTTTTCAGTAGTTCCTTGCAATTCTCGAAGAGAAACCATCGATTTATTCAAAATAATACTAGAGATATATTTGATGTCGCACGGTGTTGATGTATCCCCTTTACATATATGTGAGTAGTGGTCATACATCAAGTCTAGTACAGCACAATTGTACTATAAGACAGGTTCCAGTCGGATGGCCCCTACGTGTCCTTATTTAAGGCATCTCATTTACAATTAATTTGTTTCTGTTACTATCTACCTTCGAATACTGCTTAACTCCCCTTTCGGGTATTATTTGCAGACGCGCGGTCAGTGCAAGAGAAAGGAATTGTACAGAAGCATCGACAGTGAGACGTCAAGAGAAAAAGTGTTAATTATACAGACAGTTTAAAATCAAGTTAAAACACTTCCTGCTGCAGCTATTTGTAGGCAATTTGACTTACTGCCTGCTTGAAGGATTCAAGCGTGGGCAGGAGCACAATGTCAGACGAGAGGTTATTCATTAGGATCAGTGTACTTGGGGGGAAAAATGAAAATTTGTAATAATAAGCAATTGTATGGATTTGTCTATATGCTAAGGGATGTGTGTGTGTGTTTTTTTTCAAAATAAGTTGGGATGGGAATAGGTACAAGAGAATAGACAATTTTATAAAAGATTACCATTTTAGCATCATTTCGTCTGTTTTCCAGAAATCTTAAACCGAGTACGTGACTTTTGCATATCTATGACACTGTTATATGTAGAATAGTTGTTATGTATCCATCTGATTGCTCTACTTTGCACCCTTTCTATTTTATTAAAATTATGTTTAGTGTAGGGTGACCATACTGTTACGTCACGTAACACACTTATTTTGATATTAACTAACTTTACTCTGAAAAAAGCAGTGTACCTTTATATGGTCCAATAGGAATTTTTGACGAAATCATGTGACCTTCAAACTTTTCAATTTTGGACACGCACATTGCTAACGGTAAATTTCACAATGCGGAAATCTCTCACTTGAAAAAAAACACGAGGAAATAGGACTTTAATCGTATGACCTTGGTCGTTTTTTTCGCCCTTTAGTAACCATTGTTGGTTTTGAAGAAGCACGAGCACTTGGTGATGCTAAGATGTTGGCTTTGCTTTCAATGTAAAAAGGTAAAACTTTTACGTTTATGTCAGATTATTTTAAATTTTAGTTTTTGTGACACTAAAATGCCTTTTTTCAGAGACGGATTTTAAATCAAGGTTGAGTGTCATGATTTCATTCGCAGAAATTCTAAAATGGGTTCTGACCACCCAGATGGACGATACAAATTGACTGGTAACCTGGATCAGTCCACTTTACTTTTCGATCTAAATAAAGGCAAAACCTATGATACAAGTCGAAGAATTAGTATTCAGTGTCTCGGATTCAGACACCGATGATGGCATCCCTCTTACTGAACTCGGAGACAGATTTGGTTAAGTTTCGAGACTTGTATGGCAAATTTTCACCCGTGACTGCCTAAAGTGGTTAAACATGTGATAAAGTGACTGAAAAAAGACTCAAACTTTGAACGTTTAGATAGATTTTAAACTTTTAAAGAGAAACTAATTAAATTTTATTACTTAGTGTTTTTTAATCAAATTTTGTTAAGTTTTTACATGTAATTGCAAAAGCATTATGGATATTTTTATATTGTAATGCGAAATAAAATCAGATAAGCATGAATAAAATGTATTTATAATGTACAGATTATTTTGTGACATTCAATATTAATATCCGTAGTCACAATTTAATATCGACTTTGGGTAAGGTAATACAGGCTTTTCCAACCGGCTAACTTTCAAGTCAGTTTTGACTGTAAGAAAATGGTGGCTTATTTTCCAGACAGCCTTATTATCAAGGCAGGCTTATTATTAAGTTTTTAGGGTATTCTTGGTAAATGCTGATGTTATTCTGTTTCTGTCGAATTGTGTACATGAGTTCGAACCTTCCTCCTCCCCCAGGTCGTCTGTCATTTGATAACATGATTTTTTTGCACAAAGACATAAAAATAAACATCGTACAACTATGGAAATCATTTTCAGTTTTATTTCCGTTTCTGATTAATTATCTTCAGAGTAAATATCGAGGGGTGAATGCGAAAACGTGTTTTCTGCTTCTGTTTTTATAGCAACTTTATGTATTCACCCCTCGATATTTCCTTCAAATATACCCATATAAAACATGTTATAGGACCCTTTTCTTATGTTTAGGTACGAAATTTGAGATTTATCGATGACGCACATTATTGTAACAAAGCGGGTAGTCGAACAAGATTTAACATCAGTGAGCTCTGAAATGGACATGCGTGACTTTACGAAGATTAGAAGAACAGGGATGGACAGCAGTGAGAAGAAATTTACTGACGATGAATCTTGTAGATAAGTAACACCTAGTATTTTAAGAACGACAATACTTACTGACTTTTTAAGATACATATTCTGTTTGTAATTTATGTTATGTTTCTGCTAATCTGTGTATGTTTCAGCTATAAATGGTCCTTCCTCAGTGATAAATCATGTATATCTCAAGCAGACATTAAAATTGATGACTGATTTCTAGTCTATTTTTGCATGCTGCTATTTTTTCCATTAATTTGGTTTCTGTATAATATATAGAGCAGTTTGTCCGTCCTTCATTCTGTTAGCCTATTCTAAATTTAATCTCTGTGTGTTTACCAGTATAGCACATGCAGTCAAAGCGTGTTCTTATAATACACTAGAGTTATGGTCCTTTCTAAACCACTAGTAAATCCCCACCAATCTTGACCAAAGATAAAAGCTTAGGTATTCTACCAAACATTTAGTTTAATATTTCCCCTTTTATAATCAGCGGGAACAACCCCGCTCTCCCTGAATTTTCAGTGATTATTAATTTTAGAGAACAAGAGTTATGGCTCCTTTCTTTTCTAAAAAATACTCGCAGTTGTATCTACGAAATGCAGTCGAGAAATAAACTTCCTAATATTTGCTGTGGGTGACATTAAATCCATTTAAAGTATGACGAATTTATAGTTCTTTGTTTAGCTTCTCAAAATGTTTTTGACTTTTATGTCGCCTGCTAGAAAGTAGCCGCGACATATAGGGATCACTTCTCCGTCGTCTGTCCGTCCGTCTGTCCGTCCGTCACAAAACTTGTCCGGACTACTCCTCAAAAACCACTACTGCAATTTCATCTAAACTTTACAGGAATGATCAGTACTAAATCCAGTTATGCTTGTCTAAGGCATTTTCCAGTTCAATATTTTTTGTCAGAGTTATGGCCCTTTAATGATTTTTTATTTTTAAGTTTGTCCGCACTACTTCTCATACTACCAAAGCAATTTGAATTAAATATTACAGGATTGATCGATACCTCAATTTACATTTTCAACAAACTGTCCAATCACCCCTCATTACAACTGCTTCATTGGCTATCATCAGGCGACATAAGTGATCACTGATCGCTCTTGTTTATTTGGATATTATACTGTTTTGGCGTATATTCCACATTTGTAGTGTGTTTCTTTCGATTTCTTTTATTCAAAGTAGTTTATTTGGTTTCTAAGCGAATATCTTTTGATGTATGTGAACGACATTGTAATGTTCTTGCATAACTGGGGGATAATTCGGGTTGACCTTTGAAATGCTTGCATCGGATGAGAAAGTATTTGGTCAGCTAAACGTCTGCCTTTGTCGATATTCTGGGTGTTATGAGTCAGTGTCCGAATGTTCGAAGGGTAGTTTCGTACATGGGAACCACATGCAACGACAAACCCCTCAAACACCGGGTGGGCTGGAGTTCTTGTCGCATAGACACCAATGTGATCACTCTCTCGCGCGTCTGTCCGTCCACTACTGCCCAGGTCACTATTTTAAATCGCATACTGGTGGAAATCATTACGAAACTATTCTAAATGGTCTAAAGAGGTAGATTGTCCAAATCTGCGCATGCGCAAACCTAGAGGGGTAAACACAAAAATTAACCGATTGTACACTATATACATTTATTTACTGGCTAATTCTCTCTCATAAAGAAAACAAATACTGATTATAACAGTAGAGAAGAACAAATGTCAAATATGTCCCTAGGGCATAGAGATAATAAGAAAGTATTCATTTGTTATAAATCGCGATACACCAAAATATTGTACAGCAACAACTCTCTGTAAAATAATAAGAAATAATTATATTGCTTGATGGACTTGGAATTTTTGCTATATTGTGATGATTCTTTCATTATCATTCACATTACTTAGTTTTTAAGAAAATGGAATGGTGTAAATTTTAGTGTATGCCTCTGAATAGAAAAAAACAACTAATTAAAACTAGGTATTCATGAAAATAGTTACAACCATTAAAATGAGAAACAGATTGGTAATAGTTGCAATTAATAGAAGTGTCATTGTATTGAAAATTATTTATATTTTCTTTAACTGGAAAAATAACATGTTGCTAATGTAAACATTATCAATGTAATGCTAGGACCAATTTTTATTTTTTCTTTATTAAATAAAACCAATATGACGGTTGTCCGAAAAGTTTTAATATTCAAAATTGCTCCAAATAGTTTTAGCTCCACTTTTCGAAGAACAAAAATGGAGCTATTGTCATGACCCCCTCGTCGGCATAGGCGTCGGCATCGGCGTTGGTTATCCTTTTTGTTAAGGTCCATTTCTCTGAAACAATCAAAGCTATTTACTTCAAATTAGGATAACATGTTCACTATCAAAATGCGACACCATTTCTCAAGAGCAGATAACCCACAAATTTATTTTTGCAAAGTTATGCCCCTTTTTCAACTTAACATTTTTGTAACTTTTTTTGTTAATGTCCATTTCTCAAAAAGTTTCAAAAATATTCCATTCAAACTTGGAGCAGGACCCCTGCAAAGAGTGATGGTACCCATGTCCCTGGGGTCAAAGTTAGCCCCACCCCAGGGGTCACTTGATTTTGCTTATACCCCCCGCAACCATTGTCCAGCACTGAGAAAAGTGGAGCTTGCTGTCTGCGGACAGGAATTGTTTTGATGAGCTGTTCCAAACGTACATCTTATAAAGTCATATCTGTCTTAATTCTGAAGTTCACAGCTTTCGAGTTTACGTACATCGTATTTATATCATTTTTGTTGCTGTTTTATTACATTGATGATCATCATTTATTTATTTATTAATTTATTTATTTATTTATTTATTTATCTGTATATATATTTGTTTTTTTTATTTAATCTGAACATCATAAGCGTTATCTATATCGCTAACGACTAAATAAATATTATTTTTTGTAGTTCTTTTTTAAAACAGCAAATCTTAAAATATTTCGTTTAAAAAGACTGTCAAAGAACATGTAAGGTAGTAGGAGGTAGTTTACTCGAATTACCTCTCTTGTAACTGAAAGTGGAAACACTTCAAAATTAAGAAGAAGAGATGCTTAAAATGACAGTTACTATCATATTTCTGTTTTGCTTAAAGAAGAATGATATATATCTATATTACCTTTTTGTAAACAACAACGTTGCCTTTCACAATTTGTTAGGTCAAAACAAGAGGTTGACTTAACAGGAATGTTGCATAGAATATTTTTGTTTTTGAGTACGTAGTTTTCAAATCCGGTGAAATTCCTTTCACATAAAGAATCAAAAACGTATTATTCAAAATTTTGCACTATGTTGGGTTTTAATGAGGTGGGTCAAATATATACATAAAACATTTTTTTATAATTGCCATTAAAGATTAAAGTATATTTTAAAACTTTATCAATTAAAAAGAATAATAATTTGTTGTTTTTTTCCACTGAAACCTCACCATTTTGCTTTTTATATACCCCCGTTACGATAGAGCAGGTAAAAAATTATTAATTATCTTCACCACTGCAATAGCAAACAACAAAAGCACTATTCTAAATGCACACAAAAAGGAATAAAAAAGAAACCGCTATCAAACAGCTGAAAATAACATTACAATGACAAAAAACCAGAACCATGAAACACCACAAACAACCCTTCAGTATGAACAAACCGCAAACTAATCCATCACTGTAGCATGAAAACACCACAAACAAACACCAGCCTTCACCATGGAAACACCACAAATAAATACCAGCCTTCACCATGGAAACACCACAAACAAACACCAGCCTGCACCATGGAAACGCCACAAACAAACATCAGCCTGCACCATGAAACACCACAAACAACCCTTCAGTATGAACAAACCGCAAACTAATCCATCACTGTAGCATGAAACAACACAAACAAACACCATCCGACACCAGGAAAACACAACAAACAAACACCAGCCTTCACAATGAAAAAAACACAAACAAACCCCAGCCTACAGCATGAAAACACCACAAACAAACACCAGCCTTCACCATGGGAACAACACAAACAAACACCAGCCTACACCTTGAAAACACCACAAACAAACACCAGCCTACACCATGAAAACACCACAAACAAATTCCAACCTTCACACGGAAACACCACAAACAAACACCAGCCTTCACCATGAAAACAACACAAACAAACACCAGCGTACACAATGAAAACACCACAAACAAACACCAGCCTTCACCATGGAAACGCCACAAACAAACACCAGCCTTCACCATGGAAACACAACAAACAAACCCCAGCCTGCACAATGAAAACAACACAAACAAACACCAGCCTACATCATGGAAACAACACGAACAAACACCAGCATGTGCCATGAAATCCCTAAAGACTGCCATCGGAATGCATGAAGCAAACACTTTATAACAACAAACCATTTTAAGCAAACATCGTCACAATTTGTTCTATATAAACAATATAAGCAGTCACCTTTTCCAATGACAACAATTCAAACGAAGATTGTCACACTTACACCATAAAAACTCTACAAACATCAACATCATAACACTACCATAATGACTTTCACTAAACGCCTCAACCTTTATCACTACAGTCCAAAACTACAATACTGCCACAACTGACACATCAACAAATATGCACCACCATGATTAAGCATGCAGGAAGCGAAAAACAGAACAGTCATGTAAATAACGTCTATCACAAGACCTAAAACGTTACAACAGTTAGAAAATCAGTGACATAAGAATCACATTTAAAACACCATAAAAGCGAAATTCTCCACAATTCCCACAAATAGATTCGTCTTGTCTTTCATTTCCTTGTTTCAGTTTCTGTTATTCTCTTTTCCGTGTTTTTCATCCCTCGCTTCCTCATTGATTTACTAATCACACGCCTTCATGTTGAAACTGGAGGCAGCAAACATTCAACGAATTTATTTTAAAACATACCATTACCTGAACAAAATCATTGATAGCAGTGTATACTAGTAGTTGAAACACCAAACAGTGATTGTCAGACAGGTGCCTTCGGTTTTTAGCTTTATGTTTAGCTTTTAGAGTCCGCAAAGCAAAAGAAAATGTGGTTTCTGATAGGTAAATTTGTCTTGGACATATGCTTTTGTGTTGTAGAACACGGCATAACTTATTGCCGCTCTTTCCGTTAATCAGTGACGACACTTAATTTCCATCTTTCTCATCTTTTTATCTGTTGTACATTGTCGTTGTTCTTTAGCAATTCATTTAATTATATCCCAGCTGTCACTTAAATATACATCCATGGTTTGTCTTTTAGCTTTTATGCAGGTGTGCAATTTCTTGAATTCCGTGAAACGTTCAAGAATATATAGCTATTCTATTCGATTCGTTATTATGTCTGTCTGTGCGCTTAATTAGGTAAATTTATTTTTTGTCGATAATTCTTTTGTCACATCCACATCATTTTCATTTTTTGTTTCGTTTTATAGGACATTGTCTTAAACAGTTTAAAACTTAAAGTGGTCAGATGATACTGATATGATAATGACAACACTCTTATAAAATTATATCATTTTGTCAGTGCCATTATTACAGGTTAACAAGTTAATATCAGTTTCAACCAGAAAGTCATAAAACAACTGGCAATAATCAATCATACGATCTTCTTACTTTGTACTTCATCTGCACAAGTACAAACACCCTACCTATGAACAGCTGCTTTGAGTTACAGACCAGAAACTGAATCCCCCGGTGAGCTCGAGTTTTGATCCAATGGACCAAAGATTCTCACCATGCACAACCATCTATAAATGTTTTAATTATTCAAGAACAACTAAACTTTTTACCAATAACAGTGTCATTGTGTTAGTTGTTCGTTAGATATTGATCAATTATTGTTTGGAAAAGTCATATTCTTTTGATCTTTGAATTGAGTGAGTTCAAAAGAGTGTTCATCTACTCATCGTTTCCTATCGTCTTGTACAGTTTAAGGTCCTACATCCAGATGTTTTAGAAATATTTATCTGAAACCGTTTTCTGAATGCAGACCCTCGCGAGATTGACCTTTGACTTGGTACGCCAGTATTTTACAAGATTCATCTAACCATCTTACCCAACATTCTTGAAATGTTTGATTGATCGGAAATTGTTATGAAAGTAAATGCCCTTCAGAGTGAGCCGGAAGACAATAACAGTCCTCTGGGATCAGAACTGGCCCCACCCCATAGGTCGCTTGACTTGACATAGACTTATATAGGAAAACATAAAAAAAAACTCTCATTGTCAGTAACAATAAAGCCTAGAGTTAAGATGTTCGGTGTGTGCCATTGTCTAGACGACCTCTGCCAAGTTTGTAAAAATCATAGTCCCGGGGTCAACATTGTGTCTGCTCCAGGGGTCACTTCATCTTACTTAGACTTATGTAGGAAAATAGTTTAGAGCTTAGATATTTTGGTTGTAGCAATATCTAGTGGACGTTAACATAAATCATATAAATCATGGCTCTCGGGTCAAAATTGGCCCCCTACTTAATGGGAAAAATTTTAAAAACGTTCTTGTGAGAAACCATATGGTCTACAGTTTAGAGAGTTTAGATAAGTGTGGTATAGTAGGCATCTAGCAAATTAATGAAAATGGCTGCTGCGTCAAAATTTGCCCACTCCCAGGGTCACTTAATTTTACATAAAGTTATATGGAAAAGTATATGGTAAAGCATTTCCTAGTTTCTTACATCTGACACCAGCTAGCCTTTTTTTCAAGTCAGCGACCCAGGACCATTTTGGCCCTCTTATTTCAAAGTGCAGGTCACCTGGAATTTGGTCCTTCACTCAGTAGATCAAGAACAACAGAGTGTCATCTGTTCATCATGCTCAACCATATTGAAAATGTTGAAGGTCTTAGGTTTAGTTGTTCTTGAGTAAATGATCGGAATTTCAAAGTACAGGCCCTTATGAGCATGTCTCGTGATCCAATGGTCCAAAAACATTAGTGTTTATCTTCACAACATGCCCATCTTACTTCCAAATTACCATGTCTGTAAGACCATACGCTTTCAAATTGCTAAATGGAAACCACGGATATTTGCAAAACAATACACAACCACTTCTTCTGAGGGATGGGGCTTAATTACATGGAAGACTGAACTATACAAAAGAAAGATTTAAGTTTAGTATTTGAAGTCATGGAACTTTACAACAGCTTTAAGTAACAAAAACGTTTGCTTCCAAGCATATTCAATGTATTCATCGTGCGAATTTAGTGAATGTCACAAGTCAGAAGATAACTTTATAGTGAATTTTTAACATTTAAGGATTAATAAACATAGACCACCACACGTTTCTTGTATCCAGTAGCACTATATGATAGACTATACTTACAATAATTCAATGCCCAGGAAAGTTCTTACTTCTCAGGATTAATGTAATCCTTTGTACAGGCTGGAATGTACAGAATGGAATATTTTCCACAGATTGTCTAAGTTATACAAGCATCTAAAAGAGTTTGTACAGTGCCTTTTGGAAACGGCCATACCTTTCCTGTCTATCAGTCAATGCCTAGAGCTTCAGTAGAGGTAATCAATTAATAAGAATTCGTGGATGACATGCATATGTGTTTATTTAGACAATAGTGAGAACATTAACAGGACTAGGACTAAAATTAAGTTTTAACTACCCATATATATCCAGACTTTATACCTACAACGACGCTAAACTTGTGCATTACGTATAGTTGTTTCCCTGTACTTCAAGGATAATCCAAGGCTGTCTTAATACAATTTTCATATCTCAAAGAAAAAATCCTAAATCTATTTACTCACGTGATAATGATTCGGTACATGTAAAATATTACCCGATATCACCAACAAGCGTCCGAAACTCTGGGCCGTCTGCGGAATTCATTTGTCTGTATAAATTGCTAAATTAGTTTATTAAACGCTTAACTATTTATTGATTAAATTTGGTTTAACCTGAATATTCGGTCGGTGTACTGACCAATGTTAAGCTAACGCTACAGATTTAACAAATGTAGAATACTTACGCAGATGTTACATTAAAACTTAATATTAACGATGCTACATGCTAAATGTGGTGCAAATACAGTGAAGAGAATACTTACAGAAACGTTGAAGATATGTCACAATAGATCCCTGCATGTCGTATTTAGCTGATAAAACAATCTCAAATTGAACAGTATACAGAAATATGTTACATAGTTGAGATACTTAATTTTATATTTTATGCATGCCGATAAGCGATGGGTTGATATATTGGCCGCGCACATGTTACAGAATAAGAATACAAGTATGGTTTGCGCCATGTTGAATTCGGTTGTTAAAGCAGTTACAAAAATTACAGAAGCCATGAAAATAATACTTTATTACTGTATTACTATCATATAGTTTACTCAGATAAGTTGTTCTAAATCAACAGTCTATCACATATGTTATTAAGCGTGATGATGGTGGGGGTGATCTGTAACACCTGTTTTTAAATTCCAGTTAAATCATGTTTTACCTTCGACAGATCTGTTGTTCGCTATGGAGATAGTAGACAAGATCTAAACCGACCTTTATTGCTTCTTATTAAATCAGATCTGTTGGTCGCTGTGAAGATGGTAGACAAGATCTGCAGAACCTGTATATTATTTCAAATTTAATCATGCCTTACTGCTGTAGATCTGTTGTTTGTTATGAAGATAGTAGACAAGATTTTAAGCACTTTCTTATTATCACAAGTTACTAGTAAAATAGATATGTTGGTCGCTGTGACGATAGTGGACAATATCTATAGCACCTGTATATTATTTTCAGTTAAATCATGCTTTCCCTGCAAAAGATCTGTTGTTCGCTATGAAGATAGTAGACAAGATCTTAAACACATCAACATACATGTATATACATTATTCCAGTCAGATTTTGGAAAAGACTTCTCATATTTTATTTTGAATGTCAATGACATTCGTAACATATGTTAACTGTTAGACAGTTTTTGAAAGTCTTACTTTTTTATAATAACATCGCTATACCGTCATTGTTTTATTGAGACTTCAGAAATATACAACTTGTTCTTTGTAATGAATTTGGAAAAGTTTCTATTCGAGTAAATTTGCACAAAATTATATGATATCAGAAAAAAATAACTTGTCTTCCTCAAAGAAATAGTGCATGGAGTCGTTAGTGATGTATGTCAAGCCAAACTTTAATTTTATTTGATGTCTTAAGCGGTAGTAGATCTTTGTGACATGTAAGTCGGCATTTCTGTATATAGGGCAACCGATACATAATTTAGCTCGGCATAATATTCATTATGTCCATGGCTGGGGGTGACGACACTTTCTCTGACAATATGCTAATTTCACCGAAATTAGTGAACCTGGTATGAGCCGTTGATAAAAAATCAACCTATAACTCCACATCCTTGCTTATGTCACGGATGCTTTATATGATAGACCATCACCGACTTTTCTGTTTAGGAAAGGCCATCAAATTCTAAGCATTTTTGTCGTATAAAAAATACAGAACGAATCTGAAACTTGACGGTTCGTTCTTACTACAATGTGTGTTGTATACTTGGAATACAGTATAACAGAAGAAATCTGAATTCTTTTCTTGAAAAGTCGTTAGATCTCTGCATGTCCATACCAAAATAATGACAAACTTGCAAATGGCAAAGAAATATTTTACTATAATTCGAACTTTCTGTAAAACTTCACGTGTGAATAAACAGACAACTTACTAACATGACATAAATTCACACAATGCGACGCATCGGATATAGTTAAACAAACTTATAAAACACATCTTCAGGTCCTTTTATTAAGTTTTCAAGTTTAGAAATACTTATTACCTAGACGCCTTGAAAGTTCTCCTTTAAGAAAGGGAAACAGCTAGAATTACTAACATCTATTTTATGAAATCATATCATTACTAAAATTTTGTAACTTAAGTTCATCAACTTGATTATCGCCTTACTTCAAAGGGGACTACGGTAAACAATAATGATTATATTTTGTTCAGTTGTTGTTTGTTTTTATTAAGTTTGGAGAATTTGTATTACAGACAGGCTTCGTAGAACAATTACAGAATACATATCGGAACTTTTGTTTTCCCATAACCTTTACAGCTTTGACATTTTAGTAGTCAGTGCATGACAATGTTGTCCCATCTATAGACATCACTTGAAATCCTTATTTTATTGTTTTAGAACATAGTGTTATGGTCCAAACGATCTTCCTTAAACTTCGAATAAACCACATTTATCGAGAAGCATTCTTAGACAAGAAATTATTAAACAGCTTCAAGGTCAATGCAATATTTTTTTCTGGCTTATGTTAATTGAGTAGAATCTATCATTAGCTCTTCCTCTGTTGTCTGTTGGTTAGCGCGTTCGACTACTAAACAGGCGATCGTGGTTTAATACCAGGCCAGCTGTACCGAAATGACCTTAAAAGAACGTTTAACCTGTGCTCACACTCTCAGAGCCTATTTTACAAAAACAAAGCTTCCCCAATCTTCCCTGGCGGTAGCAAGTTAACTCGTTAGTTCTGTTTGTATGAAAGCAAAAGTTTCATACCCAAATCCAATGCATTGAATTACCTTATTCATTTCCCAATTTGTGTCGTGCCAGGCCTTGGTTTTAAACCGCGTATTTTATAACCCATTAAAGCTGAAGGTTTAAAGTCTAGCTGTAGAATAATTCAAATCAAATACATTCCTTCTTTTCATGCCAGGATGTCCTTGACATTGATTTTTTCTTCAGTCAAGTACATCCTTGGTGTAGCTTTTTATAATATTTTTAACGTCACCAAAGTGGCCTTGACCTGATTCTCATTACATCTTTAGTCTTGAATCTTACTCAAACTTGACACAAAGCCAAATGACAAACTGCAGTTGTCAGTAAGCAGAAACAAAGTCTATGACTGATTTCAAGCCTGCAATGGATGACATTCACATCATAATTATCATTAACCATCATCACCATTATTAACGCATACACAGCATTTATTATCATGAAGATAGACTAGTTAAAGAATTATGACAATAAAAAAGCTGATGTAGAAGTCCTGCTGCTGCTTTGATTACTCTTTCAGAAAACATTTCTTTAATGATACCAGCAAAACATTAAGTAAAGAGGCTTTTTCTGATAATAAGACTTTTTCATTTCATAAAACACCTTTATCTGTACTCATATATTCATAAAACTATACATATTGTAACTTAACTTTATGGGTAATTAGAAATTTAGAAAATAAATTTTTTCACAAGGAGGACTATTTAAAATAGTGAACAATTTACATTGACACGCGTTGTGCTAAATTTGTCTTTCGAAAACAATTTATTGTATTACTGGTCTTATCGCCTGTACTAAGGGAAGCAACTCTTGCATTTCTTTTCTCTATTCTTACTGATAAGTTGCGATAAAGTTAGCTTAACTTGTTGGAATGTGCATATTTTTGTAACTGACCTAAATCAATGAGTTTACAAATACTCGTGTTTTTCTAATGCAAATCAGCATTTTCAACAAATTTTAAAGCAGTTCTGGAAAGAAATGAACATTTTCAAATATAAGAGGGAAATTCATCATAATGATCAACATCATCATCGTCGTCATCACCACCACCACCACCACCAACAACAACATCATCAGCAGCAACGAATAAAATAATAAGAACCAAAAATGAAAAAAATGCACACATTAGAGAAGTACAGCAGAGAACATAATACATACATTTCTTAGAAGTCAAAGAATTCTAATGCAATGTACTTCTAATATACATGATTCCTGAACATTGACTGTGTTTTCAACACTTATCTCATGCAGAGTGGTTATCTTGAACGGGAACTTTTAAATATAATTATCTACCGGACTTCTTCATTAAAATGTTAGATTTAAATAATCCCCGGCCGGCACAAAAGCAAAATGTGTATTTCAGTAACAAGTATATGCGTATTTTTTTCGGTGTAACAACATTTGGAATTCAACAGTTATACTGTAGGAAAGCTTGCAACTGGTTCTATATGACTATGAACCTTAATTGGTTATAATTTAAACTACTGATTACAGTGTCTCAGTGAGGCAAGCTTCGATAGATATTATTTGGAGTCATTTAATAGATAATAAAACCCGTTACAAAACGACGAGGAAAAGGAGGGAGGAAAAGAGAACAGGGATGCAATTTTCGAAGTTCGTTAAAGAGAGCTTTGACTTTTAGCTGCAGATCTGAACAGGACTGAAGTGTAATGAAAGGCACAGAACTTTTTTGATTTAATAACATGTTAAGTGAAAAAATCTTTAGGAGAAAAATGTTTAGAATGCAGCAAATATTTAGTTGTATCTTGTGCTGTTTTCATTAATTAATTAATTAATTAATTCATTAATTCATTCGTCGTTCGTTTATTCATTCCGTTTTTCATTTCTTCTTTATTTCTTTCATGCTTTCTTCTTGTTTTCTTTCTTTTTTTTCTTTCTTTCTTTCATTCTTTCTTCTTTCATATTTCGTTCATTCATATTTGTATTTATCTGTTTATTTATTTATTTACTTACCATTTTATTTATGTATTAATTTATGTACAGTAAGCCGTCACTTGTTTAAACAGACGACCATTTGAGAAAAATCGCTTTTTAAAAAAAAAATCAGTTATAATTTAATATCAGTAAGGTTTTCCTGTTTCCTGATCATTTTTAAAAGAAGTCTTAATTTACAAAAGATAGCCCTTCAAATAAGCCTGTAACTTTGTAATTTAAATCACAGCGTTTTACTAATGCAACGAACCTTACTGGCGTATCTTTTTAAAACTATTTTTAATGTCAGGTTAGGTTATAGGCCATACAATCTTCTTTTCTTCGTTCATGTTCGCATTTCCAGTGAGTTAAATCACTATCATATTGAAAACAGCACATGCGCAGTGACCTGCACGTTTTAGAATAATTTCAACCAGTATGTGACTAAATGTATCCTGGACAGAAATTCATAACGGTCAGACGCGCGGAAGTCTTCACATTCGGTGTTTGTGTGGCACGAGCTTTAGTCCACTCGGTGGAGGGGGTCGTTTCATGAGGTTTTCGTGTATGAAATTACCTTTTGTTCATGAGGAACCTGCCTCTTGACACCTTGATGTCGGTCCCGGACAAACGAGTTGCCGACCTTATACTTTCTTTGAAAATGCAAGTGTTTCCTGGTCGGCTTGGCTCATACAGTTTCTAAATTAGAAGCAGATTACGAAAATCCTATACAATAAACCTTCTCACTGTTTTTTTGTTGTCTTTCATAGGTATGACGGTCAGGTGTAGGAGAGTGGCAATAAGTGGTGACAAAAGTCGATCTTAGGCGATTAAACAGGTAGGTCTGATATGTATAGCTTTTATTTTTGATTATGAGCGAATACAAAGACAAATGCGAAAAGTCAAGTAAGTAATATACTTGATTAACATTACTCCACATTTTAACGCGTGTAATTGGGAGAATTATTTACTTAAGTACAAATGGAGTACGCCGATCTTGGACACCTTATGTCGGTCCACACGGATGAAATACCGCCCCATTCTTTTTGTTACATTGCAAATTAGTGTTTCATTGTGAAATGTGAACCTGCGTGGTCAAACTGTGCTTTGCTGGGATATAATTATCTGTAGCTTACCCTTTTTCAGTATTTAAGTAATTAGGAATAGCCTGGTCATTTCGATTTCTAAAGAAGAATGCAATTTAAAGTTAAATTTATATGGTAGAAGGGTCCTTTTAAGCATCAATTAAACCTCCTAAGTACACAATTCTTTTTTGTCTTTCACATGTTTCTCGTTTAGCTGCGGGCAAATTGCAAAGGGTGGCAATAAGAAAAAAGGCAAGCGTTTAATTTGGCCAATACTTTGGTGGCTGTGCAAGTGCAGTAGTCCGGTAAGTAATTTTTAAAAATCTACTTCAGTTCTTAGCTCGACTATTCGAAGAATAAGGGGAGGGCTATTACACTCGCTCCAGCGTCGTCGTCGGTTAAAGTTTTTTTATTAAGTGTGATAGCTTGTTTATTAGAAATGGATTCAATTGAAATTTATAATAGCTGCATATAATGACAAGGCCCTCCTTTGGGACAAGGCGCATAATTGTGCTTTGAATATTTGTAGTACTATGCCCAACTTTTAGTTTAGTAAATTTTGTTTATTATTGTTTTCGCTAAATGTGTAGCTTGTTTATCCCCCCGCCAAAGGCGAAGGGGATATTAGAAATGCCCTTCGTCCGTCCGTGCGTCTGTGCGTCCGTGCCGTCCGAAACAATTTTGTCCGGAGCATAACTCCAAAACTACTTGAGGGATTTTATTCAAACTTCATACACTGACATAGCACATTGGTAGGAAGTGCAGTTTGCAAGAACAATAACTCTACCTTGCTATATTTTGTGGGATTTTCATCAAACACTATTACATTGAGTGTTTGAAATACAACCTTCAGGTAGCTTCTTCTTGGCGGGGGGATTAACCATGTGTAACATGGCTCTTGTTTATTTTGAAAGGGATTCAGTTGAAACTTAAAATGCTTGCATATAGTTACAAGACCCTGCTGTTGGGACAAGGGTATAACTGTCCTAGGAATATTTACAGAATAATGCCCCATTTTAGTTCCACTTTTCGAAGAAAAAAGGTGGAGCTATTGTCTTGACCCTCTCGTCGGCGATGACATTGTTTAACATTTTTGTTAACATCAGTTTCTCAGAAACTATCAAAGCTGTTCATTTTAAATTTGGAATACTTGTTCACTATCAAATTGTGACACCATTTCTAAAGGACAGATAACCCTTAAATTAATTTTTACAAAGTTATAACCCTTTGTCGATTTAGAATTTCTTGGTTAACCTTTTTTGTTAAGGTTCATTTCTCAAAAAGTGTCAAAATATTTTCGTCGCACTTGGAATACTTAATCATCATCATGACCCCTTACATGAGATGGATAGATAAATCCCCAGCTCCCGCATGGGCCTCCCCCGAACTTGGATTTGTTTTCTATTTTTTTATATGTAGGGCCTGCTTTCTGAAAATGGTATCTTAGTTGTTACAAAAGGATAAATGCATCATGCATAGATAAAAACCTATTTGTACTAGACATACTGAACCAAAGTCCAAGATCACGGGGGAAAGAACCCTGCTCCCTCAATATTTTCAGGACTTTTGGCATGATGTATAAATGATTTCTATTGACCAACTACATCGTAGGTTAGGGCCAACACTTAGGCAACAGTTTTCAGTAATGCAGAAGAATGGTATGAAATAGTCCGTCTGTCGTTGCGGCAGGCCGACCAAATGATAGGGAAGAATGCCTACCTGTATGCTGTATAGAAACGCACAAAACAAGAATTTTCTTTTTAACATGTTGGTGCCCTTAAGGTCAGAAGTTACGAGCTGTTTAAATAAATGTGTTTTATGTGGGGGCTATTCGGGCTTTGATAAAATTGTCTGATTCGTTAAAACATATCGTCGGAAAAAACACTCATAAAAATATTTAAAATTCACAAATTGTTTTTTTTCTATGTTGTTAGAGATGTTTAGTTTGACTTTATCATGTGTTTTCATAACACTACAGCTACATTCCATTTCAGGTTGGTGAAATGGCATTGTCACTTTAGAAGTCAAAGGTTGAGATGTTGTCTGTCAGTACATCTCTGTTCGAAAACTGATGTCTGTCATGTAAATACATGTATGTTGGGTACATATGATGTTTTTCGAACATACCTTAAAGTGGCATTGCATGTGACCTTTTCAAGAAGATATTTTATCGACACAGCTTGGCCTTAGCATAAAGGTAAAAGGGAGATGACTCAAAATACAGAAAATGTTTTCTTTAAACAGTTTTTGATTGTCTTTTTGAAGGACATGTATCAAATTAATTGAAAGATAAGATTGAATGATTTTTTTAACGAAAATTTAAAAGCATTATAACAAAAAAAGAACATTTGATTTTCTTGAGTTGAAAAAAGCCATAATTGTGATTTTAGTCAGAAGTGTTATTTGATAATAATAATAATAATAATAATAATAATAATATAGATAAAAATAAAAATCTTAAATCTAATATAGATAGAAATAAAATGAGTAAATCGAGTCAAGTTAAGTCAAAATTTATTTGGCAAAAACATATACATGTTTATCGCCATAAACACTGTGGCGGTATAAGCAAATATCACAGAAAATTTTGATTGATAATCAGTATTCGTGAAATATTGTCTATAAACTACATACTATACATATAATATAGTTTAACAGTATGTATTGTCTGTTCAAACACAACAGTTTGATAAATATAACGTACAATTATTTGTATCGCTTCTTTTAAGCGTTGCAAAATAAATATATTTTGCTAAGTTTGTAAACTTGCTCTTTTGATCAGAAGACTTAATAGATTTAAATTTATAAGTGCTAGGCCAGATACAAAAGTGTTAAGGCAAAAACTCATTTTCCTTAATCATGTAATAAAACGTACAAACTAACAAAAATGATACTCGTTTTCTACCTGATGCAAATTATGTTTTGTACATAAACGCTGACTTCTTTCAATAAAATCTACCTTCTACGATTGCTGATTTATGACCTGAACATCTAAATCTAGACAGAGCAATTCTATACTTGTCATTATCAAAAGTTGATAAATATTTTTCATAGATAAAGTTATTTTTAAAAATATTCTACGACTCTAATTGGAAAATGTATTTAGCTCGGTGCTCCATTGTTGCTACTGATCAAATATTCTTAGAATAAACGATAAGGAAATAAAAAGAATTAAAATAGATAGGTAGATAATAAGAAATAAAACAAAATAGATTAAATTTTGAATGAAAAGTAATAATTTTAATAATAATAATAATAATAATAATAATAATGAAAAATACTTGACATCAATAGGATTTTTTTTCTGTAAAAGTTAAAATGGTTGTCGCCAGTGATGTTTCAAAAATAATTTGAAAGTGAGTTTTTCAGTGTCCTTTTGTGGTGAGGTAGGCTTTTGTTTTGGTCTTGTAGGGCAGGTATTGAAACGGATTCTATAGTCACGGTGTCGTAATGGTCGTATTGATTGACATGTCGAATTTGTCTGACTAGTTACCGTGTCGAAATACTCTAAATGGTTGGCGTGTCTAATTGGTTGTCGTGTCGTTATGGTCTAATTGGTAGTCGTATTGTTATGTTTTATTGGTTGTCATGTCGTAATGGTCTTGTTGGTTGTTGGTTGTCGTGTCGTTATGGTCTTATTGGTTGTCGTATTGATTTTGGGGTCAAGGGGTCAAAGGTCAAGGTCACATTGACCTTGTAGGTAGAAACAGTTTCCGACCAATAACTAAAGAACGCTTAGGCCTAGGAACTTCAAACTTAGTAGGATGATTGTCCATCACCAGTAGATGACCCCTATTGATTTTGGGGTCAAGGGGTCAAAGGTCAAGGTCACATTGACCTTGTAGGTAGAAACGGTTTCCGACCAATAACTAAAGAACGCTTTGACCTAGGTTCACCAAACTTGGTGTGCTGGTTGGTCATCACCAGTAGATGACCCCTATTGATTTTAAGGTCATTAAAGCAAAGGTCAAGATCACAGGGACCTTCATCCTAAAAACGGTTTTTGATCAATAACTAGAGAACGCTTTGACCTAGGTTCACCAAACTTGATTTGCTAGTTGGTCATCACCAGTAGATGACCCCTGTTGATTTTGAGGTCATTAGGTCAAAGGTCAAGCTCACAAGGACCTTCATCCTAAAAATGGTTTCCGATCAATAACTAGAGAACGCTTTGACCTAGATACACCAAACTTGGTATGCTGGTTGGTCATTACCAGTAGATGATCCCTATTGATTTTGAGGTCATTAGGTCAAAGGTCAAGCTCACAGGGACCTTCACCCTAAAACCGGTTTCTGATCAATAACTAGAGAACGCTTTGACCTAGGTTCACCAAACTTGGTATACTGATTGGTCATCACCAGTAAATGACCCCCTATTGATTTTGAGGTCAATAGATTAAAGGTCAAGCTCACAGAGACTTTGACTCTAAAAACGGTTTCCGATCAATAACTAGAGAATGCTTTGACATAGGTTCACCAAACTTGGTATGCTGGTTGTTCATGACCAGTAAATGATCCCTACTGATTTTGAGGTCATTAGGTCAAAGGTCAAGGCCACAAAGACCTTGATCATAAAAACGGTTTCTGATCAATAACTACAGAACGCTTTGGCCCAACCACAAGCAATTAGGTGCTGCCGGGGGGCATTTATGTTTTACAAACATTTCTTGTTGGTTGTCGTGTGGTTATGGTCGTATTGATTGACATGTCAAATTTGTCTGACTAGTTACCGTGTCGAAATACTCTAAATGGTTGACGTGTTTAATGGTCTTATTCGTTTTCATGTCGTAATAATCTTTTTGGTTGTCATGTCGTAATGGTCTTATTGGTTTTCATGTCGTAATGGTCTTATTGGTTGTCATGTCGTATGGATCTTTTTGGTTGTCCTATTGTAATTATCTTATTGGTTGTCATGTCGTAATGGTCTTATTGGTTGTCATGTCGTAATAATCTTATTGGTTGTCATGTCGTAATGGTCTTATTGATTGTCATGTCGTTATGGTCTTATTGGTTATCATGTCGTAATGGTCTTATCGGTTGTCATGTCGTTATTTTCTTATTGGTTGTCATGTCGTAATTGTCTTCTTGGTTGTCATGTCGTAATGATCTTATTGGTTGTCATGTCGTTATGGTCTTATTGGTTGTCATGTCTTATGGTCTTATTGGTTGTCATGCCGTAATGGCATTATTGAATGTCATGTCGTAATGGTCTTATTGGTTGTCATGTCGTAATGATCTTATTGGTTGTCATGTCGAAATGGCCTTTTTGATTGTCATGTCGTAATGGTCTGATTAGTTGTCATTCATAATGGTCTTGTTGGTTGTCATGTCGTAATGATATTATTGGTTGTCATGTCGTTATGGTCTTATTGGTTTTGATGTCTTCATGATCTTATTGGTTGTCATGTCGTTATGGTCTTATTGGTTGTCATGTCGTAATGGTCTTATTGGTTGTCATGTCGAAATTGTCTTATATGTTGTCATGTCGTAATGGTCTTATTGGTTGTCATGTCGTAATGGTCTTATTGGTTGTCATGTCGTAATGGTCTTATTGGTTGTCATGTCGTAATGGTCTTATTGGTTGCCATGTCGTAATGGTCTTATTGGTTGTCATGTCTTATGGTCTAATTGGTTGTCATGTCGTTATGGTCTTATTGGATGTCATGTCGTAATGGTTTTATTTGTTGTCATGTCGTTATGGTCTTATTGGTTTTCATGTCGTAATGATTTTATTGGTTGTCATGTCGTAATGGTCTTATTGGTTTTGATGTCGTCATGATTTTATTGGTTTTCATGTCGTAATGGTCTTATTGGTTGTCATGTCTTATTGTCTTACTGGTTATCTTGTCGTAATGGTCTTATTGGTTGTCATGTCGTAGTGACATTATTGGTTTTGATGTCGTAATGGTCTAATTGGTTTTCATGTCGTAATGGTCTTATTGGTTGTCATGTCGTAATGGTCTTATTGGTTGTCATGTCGTAATGGCATTATTGGTTGTCATGTCGTAATGCTCTTATTGGTTGTCGTGTCGTAATGGTCTTATTGGTTGTCATGTCGTAATGGCATTATTGGTTTTCATGTCGTAATGTTCTTATTGGTTGTCATGTCGTAATGATCTTATTGGTTGTCATGTCGTAATGATCTTATTGGGTGTCATGTCTTATTGTCTAACTGGTTGCCATGTCGTAATGGTCTTATTGGTTGTCATGTCGTAATGGCATTATTGGTTTTCATGTCGTTATGGTCGTATTGGTTTTCATGTCGTTATGGTCTTATTAGTTTTCATGTCGTAATGATTTTATTGGTTGTCATGTCGTAATGGCATTATTAGTTGTCATGTTCTAATGGTCTTGTTGGTTGTCATGTCGTAATGGTCTTATTGGTTTTGATGTCGTCATGATTTTATTGGTTTTCATGTCGTTATGGTCTTATTGGTTGTCATGTCGTAATGGTCTTATTGGTTGTCATGTCTTATTGTTTTACTGGTTGTCATGTCGTAATGGTCTTATTGGTGGTCATTTCGTCATGGCGTTATTGGTTTTCATGTCGTTATTGTCTTATTGGTTTTCATGTCGTAATGGTCTTTTTGGTTGTCATGTCGTAATGGTCTTATTGGTTGTCATGTCGTTATAGCATTATTGGTTTTCATGTCGTAATGTTCTTACTGGTTGTCATGTCGTAATGATCTTATTGGTTGTCATGTCGTAATGATCTTATTGGTTGTCATGTCTTCATGGTCTTATTGGTTGTCATGTCTTATGGTCTTACTGGTTGTCATGTCGTAATGGTCTTATTGGTTGTCATGTCGTAATGGTCTTGTTGGTTGTCGTGTCGTAATGGTCTTATTGGTTTTGATGACGTCATGATCTTATTGGTTTTCATGTTGTTATGGTCTAATTGGTTGTCATGTCGTAATGGTATTATTGGTTTTCATATCGTAATGGTCTTATTGGTTGTCATGTCGTAATGGTCTTATTGGTTGTCATGTCGTAATGGTTTTATTTGTTGTCATGTCGTTATGGTCTTATTGGTTTTCATGTGGTAATGATCTTATTGGTTGTCATGCTGTAATGGTCTTTTTGATTGTCATGTCGTAATGGTTTTATTGAATGTCATGTCGTAATGATCTTATTGGTTGTCATGTCGTAATGGTCTTATTAGTTGTCATGTCGTTATGGTCTTATTGGTTTTCATGTGGTAATGATCTTATTGGTTGTCATGCTGTAATTGTCTTTTTGATTGTCATGTCGTAATGGTCTTATTGGTTATTATGTCGTAATGATATTATTGGTTGTCATGTCGTAGTGATCTTATCGGTTGTCATGTCGTAATGGTCTTATTGATTGTCATGTTTTATGGTCTTATTGGTTGTCATGTCGTTATGTTCTTCTTGTTTGTCATGTCGTAATGTTCTTATTGGTTGTCATGTCGTAATGATCTTATTGGTTGTCATGTCGTAATGGTCTTATTGGTTGTCATGTCGTAATGGTCTTATTGGTTGTCATGTCTTATGGTCTTATTGGTTGTCATGCCGTAATGGTCTTATTGGTTGTCATGTCGTAATGATCTTATTGGTTTTCATGTCGTAATGGTCTTATTGGTTGTCATGTCTTATTGTCTTATTGGTTGTCATTACGTTATGGTCTTCTTGGTTGTCATGTCGTAATGGTTTTATTTGTTGTCATGTCGTTATGGTCTTATTGGTTTTAATGTGGTAATAATCTTATTGGTTGTCATGCTCTAATGGTCTTTTTGATTGTCATGTCGTAATGGTCTTATTAGTTGTCATGTCATAATGGTCTTATTGGTTTTCATGTCATAATGATCTTATTGGTTGTCATGTCGTTATGGTCTTATTGGTTGTCATGTCGTAATGGTCTTATTGGTTGTCATGTCTTATGGTCTTACTGGTTGTCATGTCGTAATGGTCTTATTGGTTGTCATGTCGTAATGGCATTATTGGTTTTCATGTCTTCATGATCTTATTGGTTGTCATGTCGTTATGGTCTTATTGGTTGTCATGTCGTAATGGTCTTATTGGTTGTCATGTCGTAATGGTCTTATTGGTTGTCATGTCATAATGGTCTTATTGGTTGTCGTGAGATTATACTGTTATTGGGTGTCATGTCATTATTGTCTTTTTGGTTGTCAAGTCGTGATACTTTTATTGATTACCGTGTCTTATGATCTTATTGGTTGTTACTCGTAATGATCATATTGTTGTTATGTCGTAATGGCATTATTGATTGTCGTGTCGTAATTGATTTTCTTGGTTGTCATGGCGAAATGGTTTTATTGATTGTCGTGTCTTATGGTCGTACTGGTTGAGGTGTCGTAATATGCTTACTGGTTGTCATGTAATAGTCTCATTTGTTGACGTGATGTTGTTGTCTTACTGGTTGTCGTGTCGAAATATATTTATTCGTTGTCATGTCGTCTTGATGAAACCCCAAACATTTTGATTGAAATGTTTTAATCCTTATATTCTTTGTGACCAAGATAATTGGAGATCTGCGCTTATCAACTGAAGGTGTTTCAAGAAAAGCATTAAAATACATTTTGTATATACATTATTTTATACATTTTATACAAGTAAAATGTTATCAAAAAGTAGGGATTGGAACAAAACTGAAATCAATATTCCAATATTTGGTTTGCCATGTTCGAATATATTCGAATGTCGGTATCCGAATATAGGTACTGTTTAACTGTTTTCGTTCAGACTAACGTTCGGGAAACTGCTGTGTATCATCAAGAAATGGCTTGTTTAATGGAAGCCTCATCACATTTTTTTTTTGTGACTGGCATAAACACAACATATTCCTTTCTTTTAAACGTCAATTATCGTCATAAATACGGACAATTGCATAATATATAGCAAAGGTTGTTTTTTTTGGCCAAGATTCAGGAAAACAAATAAGTATATTGATATTGATAATTTAATCAAGATGCAAACTAAAAGCAAGGATGTTAAAAATAAATGTTTTTAGTAATTTATTAGAGGAAAATATTTCAGTTATTCTGACTGATTTGACAACAAAACAACACAAAACGTATTATCAACAGAGTCAAAAGCGTGATTGGTTGTTCGTGATCTCATTACACGCATTTGGAATACCTCTCCGATTATCAAAGTGCCAAGAAGTTTCGTAGTAAATGTTATGAATGAAACTCGTGCGGATGAATACTAAATTAATAATTTGTTCGTTTTACAGATTGATTTGTCAAAAAAATGTTGTTATACCTCGTGCTTTCAAAATCAACAGAATATTTTGCTATATCAAAGCACTTTTGTCAAAACTGCAATGAAAACTCATACAACCTGTGGTACTATTTTTCAACGCGAATGTATGGATAAGAGGCGATCATGTGATTGTAACTATACAATCTGGTGAGCAGCTATAGAAGCTTTCGCTTCTAAAAATATTGTTGCATAGTCACCTGTAACATTTCAGAATGTCACAAAAGAAGTGCCAGGTGATCATTTTTCCATAAGTGTAAGAAGGAAAGAACAAGTACTACGTACTTCAGCAAAACATAAGGGGAGCGGATCAGTGGTCCAGTTGTAACGCGCTAAACTGTTAACCCAGGGGTCTCGAGATCGATTCTCCACTCTTCTACTAACATTAGTAATTATTTTTCGGATGAGACGTTAAACCGAAGGTCCAATGTATCAGGGCTTTACACTGAGCATGCAAAAGAACCAGGAGTGTCTATGGAATGGAATGCTTTCTGTTTCGTTCACTATCCCCATAACATAAAATTATTTTTCGGATGAGACGTTAAACCGAGGTCCAATGTACCAGGGCTTTACACTGAGCATGCAAAAGAAGCAGGAGTGTCTATGGAATGGAATGCTTTCTGTTTCTTGCACTATCCCCAACAACATAAAATAATTAACCTCTGAAAGGGGCGTCGGGCATATGGGCAACCAGTACCGACGATATATAAATTGGAAAAATAAGGCCAAATTTGAAAGTAAAAGACTTCGAAGAAAAAAGAAACTAGAAAAGTTGAAGGAAAGCCATTCAGAAAGAGCCAAGATACACTATCGAAGCAGTTTAGATAATTGTGTCTTAAGAACTTGCAGATTCATCTCTTAAACTCCATACATTGAACGATACCTAAGAAATTGAAAAAAAAGAAAAAGTTAAGACTTACAAATTTATTTTTTGGAGGGTTATGTGCAGAAGACTACAAATGTGTCGGCAAAACTAGAAAAAAGATTTACTCTACATATTTTTTCAAGGAAATATGCATACTGTCCGGCGATTGGGACATGAGCAAAATACAGAGACAGCACTGTATAGTAGACGTCTACAAAAGTTTTTCAAAACTGGACCGGCCGTAGGGCGAAACATGTTTTTATTAAATGAAATATTTGAAAATCTTTTTGTCAAGAACCGCAAGTCATAGAGCTTAGATATTAGGTATGTAACGTTTTCTAATAAAGATTCACCAAAGTTGTTCAAATAATGGCCCCTGGGTCAAACTGGCGCCCACCCAGTTACACGTTTTACATAGACTCCGATATGAAAAATTTTGAAAATCTTCTTGAGAAGAACCACAAAAATAGTGTTTGAATATTTTGAATGAAGCCTTGTTTAGTGTTTATGTACCAAGTTTTTTTAGCTCGACTATTCGAAGAATACGGAGGGCTAGAGTTTTCGCCCTGGCGTCGGCGTTGGTTCAGGTTAAAGTTTTTCGGCAAGGTAATATTATTTACCTAACCCTTGCAAATATAGCCCTGAAACTTACAATACTTGTTTACCATCAAGACTTTACTCTGCTAACAAGAGGAGGTAGCTGTGTCAAGCATTGTGAATTATGGGCTCTTTTCGACTTAGAAACTTGGTTAAAGTTTTCCGGCAAGGTGCACTACTCACCTTTCCCTTGCAGATATAGCCCTGAAACTTACAATACTTGTTTACCATCAAGAGCTTACTCTTCTAACAAGAAGAAGGTAACTGTGTCAGGCATTTTGTGTGAATTGTGGCCCCTTTTCGACTTAGAAATTTGATTAAAGTTTTTGGCAAGGTAGCACTAGTCACCTTTCCCTTGCAGATTTACTTAAAACATTTTTTTATCATCATGGCTTTAGACTGCCACAAGAGGAGGTAACTTTGTCAAGGATTTTGTGTGAACTTTGAGTTTATAAGGTTTTATAACCCTTTAGTGTCAAGTACTGAGAATAGTCGAGCGCGCTGTCCTACGACAGCTCTTGTTTCAAATCTTGTCCATGGGCTCCATATTGGTTGCGCCCAAGGGGTCCTATATGTATATAAAAATTTTTGAAAATCTTTCTGTCAGAAACCGTAAGTTCTAACCTTAAACATTTGCTATGTAGAATTTTATATATTACCTTTACAAAGTGTATTTAATTTTTTTTCCTATGGTCAAAATTGACTTTGCTCGGGGGTCAATTGAAATTGTATACTCTTTAGCTTAGATATTTGGTACACAGGATCGTCTAGTAAATATTTACCAAGTTTGGCCAAGTTATGGGGTCCTATTTGTATAGAATATTAAGTCTTTGAAACTCTTCATGTCAGAAACTGTAAGCTCTAGACGTTAGATATTTGGTATGTTGCATTGTTTAGTTTACATCTACAAAGACTGTTTTAATTATTTCCCTAAGGTCAAAATAAGTTACGCACCGGCGGTTCTATATGTAAACAATATAAAATCTTTGAAAATTGTCAATTCAGAAACTGTAATTTTGCTTCTAATATTTGCTCAACAGCAGACAAACAATCAGGGTACACAGGTGAGCGATCTAGGGCCATCATGGTTCTCTTGTTTTTATTTTATTTTATTTAACTTGAGAAACTGAAACTCTGAAAAAGGAGTCCACAATAAATATAACGCAGGTTGTAAATTCAAACACTTTTAAGAGATTTCTTTCTTTCCACCAGAACAATACATTCTGATAGTCTTAAAGCCGATATTAAATAGCGCACAGCACAATGATTTCTAATAGAAAGCTTAAAATAATAATGCATCTGATCGAGAAAACGTGATACCGTATTGGATACTATAAAATCTATTTCCATTGTATTACGTATGTATATTTATAAGGGGGTGGATATGTGCACTACTTAACATGTCATTTATACGTTTGTTACCCCTGTCTGGATGTTCCGTTTACCCCGCTATTCATTTCCCACGAACAAATGAACACAACGAAGTCATTTTTATTGTTGATTATTTACGTTTAAGTAAATATCTATAATTCATCATAGATGACAACAAAGAGGATAATTAAGTCCCTAACAATATATCATTTATAAGAATATTTCCAAAAATCCTTACAAGAGCAGCCGAAAAAGAAGTTGTAGTGACGTCAGCGGGCGTGCGCTTGTATTCAGCGTGATATAACGTATAGGATATATTACGGTCAATTCCTTCCTTGTTTATTGTCGGCAAATTGCGGATAGTATTAGAATATCAGATATATTAGAGGCAATGTCAAAGTTGATGCTTGAAGACGTTCTTTCTATACCTTTGCCCGTGAAATGTTTATTCATTCTATAATACACATGTCAAAGAGTACTCATCATAGATGACAACAAAGAGGATAATTAAGTCCCTAACAATATATCATTTATAAGAATATTTCCAAAAATCCTTACAAGAGCAGCCGAAAAAGAAGTTGTAGTGACGTCAGCGGGCGTGCGCTTGTATTCAGCGTGATATAACGTATAGGATATATTACGGTCAATTCCTTCCTTGTTTATTGTCGGCAAATTGCGGATAGTATTAGAATATAGATATATTAGAGGCAATGTCAAAAGTTGATGCTTGAAGACGTCTTTTCTATACCTTGCGTGCAAAAAAGATCCAAACGTTTCTTTTGTCTTTTCATCGCTTAGTGTTTATGGTCTTGATAATCATTTCAAAACGTTCCTTCCTTTTGCCCAATTTTAAATGTTTATTCATTCTATAATACACATGTCAAAGAGTACTCCAAGCTTTACCTTGCCTTTCAGGCTATGAAATAGCTAACAGGCTATGTTTTTCTATTACAAGTAATGACATCCTTAATGACACTTTACAGTTTCAGTGCGTCACTATTTTCTTTACAAATTCTTTAATAGGTTCGTTGTGGTTTTTGGATTCGTTTGTCTCGGTTCCTATTTCTACCAAGTTCCCTATTCTAATAAGATTTATATGATTTGACATCAGTTCAGCTGGTCCTGGAGAATAGTAAGAACTTTGAGTTCCCTGCCTAACATGACTTCCTCTTGCTAGTACATCGGTGGCGTATCCTCAAGTCCCAGCCAGTTGTGAAGGAACCAGGATAAGTTTGCCTTTTCTTTCAATATTGTTATCATAAAAGAAGTTAAAAAAAGATATTCGAGTCAGAAGAAGAATGAAAGAAAATATATCAGTAAGAATATATGAGTTAAATGAAAAATGAATAATTAAAACATATCGTTTGCGGGTGAAATTACATGAAAGCCCATATGTTACACTAAATTCTGAGTTGCCACCACGGGTACAAAAATATTAATTTAAAGACAAACATTCATATCTGCTTAATAAACGTTACGAATTTTAGAAACAACTTAATATCTAGGTATAAGTCGAAACGCTCCATTTTACAGTAAAGATATTTAAGTGTTTTACGAAACCACTAGCATATGAATCAATAGCTCAATAAATGCGAAGCAAACTAGCTTTCCTATTAATATGTTATAAAGCTTTCAGTATTGGCTGTAATATTTAAATGTGCGTTACAACGTTTAAATAAAGTAAAATCAAAAAGCTAAAAAACAAAACAAACAAAGAAAAACACACATAACTCCACTACCAACAACAGCAAAAACAAAAAATCAAACTTGTGTTCAGAATTTCCGAAACCGCTATAGCGTAGAGAAATATCACTTATTTACTTTAAAAAGCTGATGCTTTGCTCTTACCCGAAACCGAAACCTACTAATCTACAGGCTTATCTTAGAGACAACTGTAAGGCTATCTATTTTTTACGGAATAAACGTGAACCTCTTGCTGGTTATTTAGTCGTAGAACATATGAAAAGCTTACGTTTTAAATTAATTTTTACTCAGCTTGTGTCTGAAATAGACGAGCCCTTTATTCATATTGAATTGATAGTGACCCATGGTCATTAAAGCATATGCTGATTATTGTTTGAACTGGTCTCAAATACTAAAAAAAGTCCGTACAACAAAAACATTGATCGACAGTAGTGTCTCAAGTGTCAATATGGTAACTATAGAACAGCGGGTCTTACATCTTAAAAGTTCAACACTGTTATATGTCCATACTTCAGTGAGCCGACGTCCCGATGGATATTGTAGCAGTCGTGATTAGATATTGAAAAACTTGACTCCCATTTAGATGACGAAAAAATTAATTTCCGTCTTTTTCTTAGTTTCCCATGACAGTATTGGCTGGTTTCATTCATTACGTTTCTAAAAAACTGAACTTCTTCTTGAAAACTTTCTCCTTCGTTTCTGATTTTCTGTTCAAGCTCGTTTGCAAAGAAATTATACACGGTATAGTCCAACTTATTTGTTTGGCGTAGTAGTTTCTTTTGCGTCTGGTTCAGGGACACCATAGGATGATCCGCTACTTTCATTTTTGCATACAGTATATCAACAAATGACCAGTTCAGAAGTCTTTTCATTAGCACCAGTGACTCGTCCATTTTCTCTAGGATAGTGACTAAAGAAAATTCAGAGTTTAATTTGTTTAAAACTTCCTGCAATTCTGTCTTGCTATTCTGTGCACTCTTTGGTATTCGCAGTACAGTCGACATAAAATTCCGTACGCCGTATTTTTCTGTGTTAGCTACTACCTCGTTGATGAAATCTTGGTCAGATAGGTTTTTAAATAGCTCACGATGTCTCATAAAGAAGAAGGCGTGGCTAATTAGGCGCTGTTCCGGTTCACGCAGTTGGCTAATGATAAAAGGGTCCTTCACAATGTTAGAGAAAAAATGATGATTGTAGAATGTTTGTGTTGAAAAAATATCAAACTGCATTTTTTTGTCTAGTAATTTTTTTTGCATGGGATCCATCATACTACTTTTTGCTGGGAGAAACACGTTCAAGTTATTTTTCAAACCAAACCTTATAATTATGCTCGCAAACGTACTTGATCCAGTTTTTGGTATTTTAAGATACGATATTCGTGTTTTTTTCGTTTTCATTTTTCCGAACTGTGCCAGATTTCCTCCGAGCTCCTCAGATGATTTTGTGTTGTTAGAAAGCCCAGTTGCCGTTGCTCTTAAGGGGATGATTGTGGGATAAGTTTCATTTGGTTTCAAAGATTCTTTTCCATCTGATTCTTTGCTGTGTTCAGATGTATTTGCTTTATTCGAAAACCCCCACGCTGTTAAAAAATGAACTTGAAATGGTTTATAGTATCCAACGCATGTCAAGTACAGCACTAAACATACGACTGCTCCTTGAAGACACATGCACCTAAAACAATACAAATAATTAATTTTAACGATAGAAGGTAACAGGTAAAGGTTTCTTATTTAACGTGGGTAATCAACGAAAGTCACCACCTGGTGTTGATGGAATAACTGTTTCCAAAAGAGCCCACGGTGCGTGTATTTTACCTCCCCGTTTTCCAGTCTAGGCCGATACTACTGGAAACAGTACCCGGTTAGGTTACAACCCAGTCCTGGGAAGTCAGTCGATAACTCAGTCGCTACCTGGAATCGAACCCGGGTCGCTAGCCCAACGCACAAACCACTCGGCCACTGAGTCACATTTTACAAAGAACTTTTGCGTGAAACATTCTATCTTATGACAAAATATAGACAAAATAAACAAATCAGGCAAATTTAAAGACATCAATCGATAATTGATAATTTCCTTATGAAATATTATATTTAAGTCCTTTATCATAATGTCCAAAAAGACTGAAGGGGAAATAAATCGTTAGATAGAGATAGATTATGTTCATATTAATTCATGATAATTCTATGGAAGCAGTTGCCTCCTCCCGGAAGAGTACTGTATTCCATTGTGTTTTAAAAGACCTTTTTAATGAAGGTCCTAGATTTAATCCCAATCGAACTTTTTTCAGTTTTTGCTGTGATTAAACATTCGACTTTTGGAAAAAGACATAATCTCTTTCGATTTTAATAGTCTTTCAGTCATCATGAAGTTGGTGGGGTAAACTAGTGTGTATGTAATCTCATTTCAGTAGTTCTCACTCTGTTATGTAGTACTTTTTGTTTTAGTGTCATCCGTCATTAGGTTTTCCTGCTGTGACATAGTAAATCCGGCAGGTTTTTATGTTTATGCTTGTCATATTCTTATTAATTGTCTACAATATATCAGCAGATAGTTTCACAATGTTTTGAAGATTTTTTGACATAAACGTATCAAACAACTTTATATTTTGTTTGGTTTACAAGAATTTTATAGTAAAAATTGATTCTAATTTAAACTTTAACGCTGCGTTTCCAATTAAATACTGATATAATCGTTTTTGCTAACGACACACATGTAACGTAGGCGCAGTTATTTTTGTGACGCACGCGGAGCAAGGATTCAATAACTTTCAAGTACCTTTTCTCACCGTATTTGACCAAATAACAAATAACTAGATGTATTTAATATTTTTATTCTTACTATGAAATTCTTGTAAACCAAAAAAATATAAAGTCCTCATACGTTTATGTCAAGAAATCTTCAAAATATCGCGCTAAAATCAAGCGTTTTTCTTTCTAACGCTAGGTTTTCCTGAATGATCTTGAAAATGGCCAAGTTCTGACACAAAACAGTTTTGGAGCAAGAATCTACATTGATTAAAGGTCATCTTAGACTATTAAACAAAAACCAGACAGAAAAAATGAAGAAATAACGAGGAAAATATTTACATCACCCCTTCGTAATCCCTGAAATACGCGACTGCAGATGCGTTACAAATCCTCCTCCCAATTGTAACGATTGGACACGGTGATAATGCTTTACAATCAAATAGGATGACTAGAGCCAATTCTCGGCTTTACACATCCGGGTACATTTTAAAGGTAGTATATCCGTACTTAGGTGTAACTCGGATTTTATCGTTGAGCTATATTTAAATTCAAGATTAAAAATTACAAAAACTAGAACATATAACAAAAGAAACTGTCTTAATTTCCAAGACCTATGGCCTGATAAGTGCATTTGTAACGATTCTAATTAATCAAAGTTGTTAGGTTTCATAACAAACGACTTTAAAGTCAAATAGGCTCTAACGATAAAGTCCGAGTAACGATCGACAACCGAATGCTTAAATTAGTTAGTTACTGTTATCTGATTGGATAATTGCTAGAATGACGTCATGCTTAAGCCGAGAATCTGCTTCCTTAAAAAGCTTTCCCGTCAGAGGCGAGATTCTCTCACGATCTTCACATTCCTCACCTCGGCGCGAATACTGGTATGGAACCCAGGAAGCAGTCATCGAGCGTGGTGATTCGAAGTTGTAAGAACTTGTATCGCAATCGATGTAAAATAAATGAGTCTAACTAAGTCTAAACATTGTACCTTTTAAATTTGATTTCACAGAAATCTTGTTTTTGTGATGCATGACGCGGATGCACAAGCCTAGAGATCACAGACATAACAGTCAGAGACAACATATTTTAATAGTTTGGAAAAAGCAGAGTATAAATATTACCATACATAAAACTCAACAGAGCATTCACGATTCAAACTGCAGATTACTATATTGCTGTATTCAGTTTTTATGAGCTGTGAATTCTCACATTCAATGTCTGCTATTTTTGGGTGAATCAACAAACAACCTTGCACATCCATAATAAGAATACCTGCAAGTTGACAAACAAATTGCTTAATCATTTACGTAGGTATTTCATGTTTGTTTAATTTAAAACCGCAGGTTGTTAGCAACTTTATGAATTTTTACATAATACATGCGCACATGCGCTGAAAATACCTATTTAATATTTTTGGGAAATCCCGGATATATACAACTCGCTGATTATTTTTGGGGCATTCATGGGAGATTTTCATTTGTCATTAGGGAGAAAAAGTAACGTGATGCTCGTTTGGGAGAGGTGCAGCTCGAGAGAGGTGAAAATACACAGATTTCCAATGCCGGGGCGGGGGGGGGGGGGGAAGCGGGAATCAAAATATAGTTATAAAGAGGATGCCGTTCGTGGGAGGTGACGTTATGGGAGGATTGACTTTACATTTAACATATCTGTCCCCAATACTTACCACAAGTATAATATACACACTATGGATATCAGATCAATAGGCTCAAAACTGAACTTGCATGTCTCAAAGCTAAGAACAGTTTTTTAGGAAAAGTTTTGAATATTCTGGAACTAAAAACTGGAACTCATTCCAGTCTCATTAGGCTGAAACCCTCTCTAGCTTAAAAAGTAAATACATTGCATACTGGCAAATTCTTTCTATTAATCTCAGATATATGAATATTTCTTAACGCTTTATAAATATATCAAGTTATTTGTTATTTGGTCAAATACGGTGAGAAAAGGTACTTGAAAGTTATTGAATCCTTGCTCCGCGTGCGTCACAAAAATAACTGCGCCTACGTTACATGTGTTTCGTTAGCAAAAACGATTATATCAGTATCTAATTGGAAAAGCAGGGATCAAGTTTATATTAAAATCAATTTTTACTATGAAGTTCTTGTAAACCAAACAAAATATAAAGTTGTTTGATACGTTTATGTCAAGAAATCTTCAAAACATCGTGCTAAAATCAAGCGTTTTTCTTTCTAACGCTAGGTTTTCCTGAATGATCTTGAAAATGGCAAAGTTCTGAGACAAAACAGTTTTGGAGCAAGAATCTACATTGATTGAAGGTCATCTTAGACCATTAAACAAAAACCAGACAGAAAAAGTGAAGAAATAATAAGGAAAATATTTACATCACCTCTTCCTAAATCCCTGAAATACACGACTGCGGATGCGTTACAAATCCTCCTTCCAATTGTAACGATTGGACACGGTGATTTATGGCATATAACTTTAAGCTTATCACCCGAACATCACTACGGGTCATCATGACCAACCGACCTACTATGTTTGAAGAGCCTGGGATCTCTCCGTATTGATCGGAAACAGTTTTACTGTTTAGTGTCACTGAGGCCTTGTCTGGTGACTTGCTGACCCGAACAAAAATAGGGGTTATCGACTGGTCATGAAAAACCGCCTACTAAGTTTGAGGATCTTGGACTCAATCGTTCTCCAGATATTCATCGAAAATAGTTTTTTTTTCTTTTATTCACAAATATTATACATAATTATACATATATACAATCAGATAGTTTAACAAATTCAATCTGAGATATTCGAATAGAACACACAAAACAGAGTGAAAAAAAAAAAAAAAAAAATAAAACTTGAAATTATCTAGAGGTTAGTGTAAATCTTTTGAGAGTTGGAGTATTTTGTCAAAATATTTTACTTTTATCTTCTTGTATTTATAGTATTGATACATTATTTCAAATTCTGTTTTAAACAGTTTTAATATGTCAAAATCATTTGACCAATTATTACTACAAAAGTAAGCTTTATAAATACTAAATCCTACAATGGTGAGTATAACATTTATATAAAAGTATTCGTCTTGAGATATTTTATAACCGAAAATAAGGATGTCTAGTTTACGTATATTTCTTTGAATTCCGCACTCTTGAAAAATATATAAAATTTTTCCCCAAAATACATTTACTGCTATACAATCGATAAAAAGGTGTTGATAATCTTCTATTTTATTACATTTATTACAGAGTGGAGATGAGACCATTTTCCATTTATAGCGCTTTTCTTTGCTTGTAAAGATCATGTCAGGAATTCTTGTAATGAATTTATATATATTATTCCAGTTCAGTTTTCTCTCATATTTATTTGACCAATACAAATTTGCAGCGGGTTTTATGAATACTTTGTTTACTAATATCTGATATATGGTTTTTGAATCCATCAATTCAAAAAGTCTATCATTTATCTTAAGACGTTTTTCTGTTTTGATTTTTGTTTGCGAAGAGTGAAACGTTTTCATAGTTTGTTTCCAGGCTAGCGGTATAGCTTTAAAGAGCAGGTTTAATTCAACGACACAGTTGCGTTTATCTACTAGTTTTTTTAAAATAACATTTTGATCTATTTCCCCCTGATTATTAAGTAAATCATTTAAAAAATATATATTCAATTTAATCCATGTTTTAAAAGACAAACATTTGTTATTAATTTTAATGAATCTATTGCCCCAAATTATTTGTTTTCTTATTTGCTCAAATGTCAAATTTTGTTCTTCTTTTTGAAAATTGCGTGTTTTTATCCACATTTTAATAAGTTCTTGATAAAATTCAGTCACATTACTACATTTGAGACTTTTAATAGTGTCTGTGTTACAATAAAATATTAAGAAATTATCACCAAAATCTTTCAGTAGGCGTTTTGGAATTAATTTCCAGTTTGCTTCTGATTCATCAGTTAAACCTTTTACCCATTTAAGTTTTAAAGAAGTTATATAAGAGTCTAAGTCTATCATATCTATTCCTCCTTGTAATTTATTGCCTACTGAAGTTGCACGTTTTACTTTTTCTTGTTTATTGTCCCATAAAAATTTGAATATCATTGTATTGATTTCTTTCACGATACTTTCTGGCACAACTAATGAATGAAACAGGTAAGTAAATTTAGGTATCAATAACGATTTTATAACTTGAACTTTTCCATACATCGTTAACTTACGTTTCAACCAATTTTTTATTAGACTTTGACATTCAGTTATTTTTGGTTGCCAATTAAGTTTAGAACACTCTTCATAGTGTATGCCAAAATAGACTCCTAGTGCTTTAATTGGTTTATTCGGCCATGTTATATTTTCTACTTTATCAGTTCGTGATTTACTTCTTCCAATCCACATAGCTTCGGTTTTTTTGCTATTGAGTTGTAACCCCGAGTATTTGCCGAAGCGCTCTACCAGATTTATTGCATTCATAATATCTTGTTCAGACTTTAGAAATAGAGTAGTATCGTCAGCAAGTTGTGCTATTTTAATTTGCTTATTATTATTTTTGAATTTTATTCCTTCTATACTGTTTGAGTTTCTTATGTTAATGGCCATTATTTCAGCAGCTAATATGAATAAAAGAGCAGATAATGGACATCCCTGTTAGATACCTCGATTTAAGTTAAATATCTCTGATTTATGTCCATTGTTAAAAATACATGATTTGATATCATTATAAAATGTTTCGACCCAATTTATAAAGTTCGATTTAAAACCAAATTGTTTAAGTGCATTAATTAAGAAATTCCATTCTAGAGTGTCAAATGCCTTACGAAAATCTAGAAACATTATCGCACCATCTATTTGAAGTTTTTCTGAATAATTTATTATGTCTTGTATTAAACGTATGTTATATCCGATAAATCTGTTCTTAATATAACCTTGTTGGTCTAAGCTTACTATTTTATGAATAACAGTTTGCAATCTATTGGCCAGAGCACGAGTTGCAATTTTAACATCAGCACATAATAATGATATTGGTCGATAATTTTCTAATAATAGTGGGTCCCCTTTCTTATAGACCAAAGATAGACAACTTATTTTTTTGTGAATGAGATAACAGTTTTTTATCATAACATTCATTTAGGCACTCTGTGAGATGTGAACCTAGCAATAGAAAAATTCTTGATAGAATTCCGCAGGAATGCCATCAATTCCTGGTGATTTATTTGGCTTAAGTTCATTAACAGCAGTTTTTATTTCGTTCAAATTTAAATAGCCTTCACACTTACTCGCTTCATCATCGGATAGTTTATTTTTATACTGAATATTGTTAAGGTATGTTTTTATATGATTTGTTGGAATTTTACTAGAAGTGTAAAGTGTTCTAATAATAATAATAGTAATAGTAATAATTTACTGTTTCATTTAAAATTTTCGTTTCATCTGAAATTACATTTCCATTTTTTTAAGCGAGTTAATCGTTTTCCGCGTTTGTCTCGACTTTTCGAGATTCAAGAACAATTTCGTGTTTTTTTCTCCATTTTCAGTAAAGTTTATTCGAGATCTTATTTGTGCGCCTTTCGCCTTTGCTTCATACAGTTCTTGGATGTCTTTTTCTAAGTTTTCAATTTGCTTGGATTCTAATATACTATTGTTTTGTAATAATTTATAATATATTATAATATATATTTTAATTTGTAATAAGTTTAGATTCAAGTTCTATGATATATTCTTTTCTTTCTTTCGCTCTCAGTTTTGAATATGAAATCGAAGCATTTTTAATTTCTAATTTACAAAATTCCCAAAAATCTGTTTTTGATACTTTGTTTTTGTAAGCATGCTCGCATTGTTTTATTGTATCTTCGATCAACAATTTTTATTTTATGCCTACCAATGAAATATAGGGAAATATCAGTGAAATAAAAGTGATAATCCACTGTTTTGAATCAGTGAAATTACCATTTTGATAATCCACTGTTTGTGCCGGAACTACTTTTCCCCACCACGTAAATATAAGAGAATCCGCTGTATTTCAGACAGTGACAGCGAGTGGAATTTATTTACCTTGTTAAATCCAGTTATAATATTGAATTCCTAAGCCTAACTAGTTGTGAACAATGATGAAATTCGCCATAAATTATTTAAAATGCCTGATTTGTTTACATAACTCACATGGACAATATCCAATATGGCCGACTTTCAATTCAATTGATTGAATATTACTCGGTATTAATCCGCTTTTATAATTAAAGTATGTATGGCTAAAATTCAATAAATATTGATAAGCTGTGTAGAGAAAAATAAATGTTATTTGATGAAAGTGTATTCAGTTTATTTCAGCAGAAGTAAAGTTATCATATGTATTGAAGACTGTCTGCACTTTTTTTGTGCGGAGTAACCAAAGTACGCATTAACTGATTTGGGGCTCACCACGGGGAATTTATTGAAGGCCCTGAGTAAAAATGTCATAAAATACCCATTTTTGACGTGTTGGCATGAAATAAAAAGAAAATGTGTTTGTTTTATAGTGGAAGATGGGAATTTATTTCATCTCGTGAACACCATATGTTTATATTTTCACTCGTGGCTGCGCCAAATGAGTGAAATATTTGCCATTCATTAAATTCTTTTTCAAATAATTTTTCAATGTCTACCGTTATATGCGTTTCTAATAATAGCAGAATCTGGCATTTTTGTGATAGAATATATTGTTTTAATCTTGCACGTTTTTCAAACTGTCTAATTCCTTGACAGTTAAGTGACACAAAGTGAATATAATTACTCATATGGAATTAGTTCTTGCGGAGATTATCATTGCTTGAAAAAGATTTGCAAGTGCATTTAATAACTGTAAAAAAGAACATATATGGAATGTAAAAATTATCCCTTTAACTACGAAAACGAAAAGTAAAGAAGCATAAGAATTACATTTGACTAACGCAGATATTCTCGATACACCTTGATAAGCACAACTTTGTACAAAGTAGGTTTGAAAGTGTAGAGATATTATGCCCTGAATAAAGTTTTTTAAACAGCTCTATGATAATAGCATATCGTTCGGATCAAAATATGTTGCTTTTTAAACTTGTATACATAAAATGCAAAGATAAGTTCTTTGACTCTTAATAGGGATCCTTCAATACTAGTATTAATGATTCTAGTACAAATGTCTTTCGTTTGATCTGACATAGTAAATATACAAGGAAATGAGTTAAAAATGTAATGATATTTTACGATAACAAAAATAAGACTACTCAACAAAAAGTAATGAAAAAAAAAGATTGACACGTGTGATTTCAATATAAGTTTACTAAAAATACCTTTGATTTGCAAAGGCAGTAACATGTATTCTTTCAACCCCGACTTGTTTTGTATGAATTTAAAAACAATCATTTGACTGACATAATCAATATTAACTTTAACTTATAAAGATGACACCTGATTAACATATATAATATCAACACTAATATATATAAATGGTATCTGACTAACATATTTAATATCGACAACCGTTTATGAAAACAACACCTGACTGACCTTTATAAAAATAACACCTGACTGGCCTATGCAATTTCGACACCAGTTTATAAAAGAACACCTGACTAACATGTGTATCAGTTTATGACAAAAAATCAAACAAACTCCTGACTTATATATGTGATCTCGACGGCAATTTATGAAAAACCCAGTTTATGAAAATAACCCCTAATTATCATATGAGATCTCAGCACCAGTTTATGAAAACAATCCCAAACTAACATATGTGATCTCAACGCCAGTATATGAAAATAACCCCTGATGTTAATAACATAAGTGATCTCAACGCAATTTATGAAAATAACACTTGACTGACATATGTAATCTCAGCGCCAGTTTATGAAAATAACTCAACATCAGTTTATGGAAATAACCCCGACTAACGTATGTAATATCAACATTAGTTTATTACATTTACAACTGATTTGCATATGTAATTTCAACCCACAGTTATAAAGATTACATCTGTTATACATGTGTATCAGTACAAATTTATAAATCATACATTTTCTGATATATGTAATCTCAATACAATTTTATAAACAATACGATTTTATAAACAATACTCTCAGAAAAGGTTCTATGAGGATATAACAAAGTTAAACAGCAAACAAGCGCCAGAATTTTATAATTAAATAAGTATAAACGAAAAATCTTTATGATCATAACAAATTAAAAAAAACAACACGGAAAGTGCTGTAGGAAGTTGAATTATGAAGATAATTGTTCCCAATTGTATTGGCACAAATAATTGCTTTGGCTTTTCCTTTACAGAGTACTGTATATATTTGATTAACATTAAAGAATGGTAATCAAAAAGTGCGAATCGCAGATATTTGTTCAGTATTTCAAACATATCTAAGTCATCATAGTACATTAGTTCTTTCTCCATGACTGAGTTTGCACTTTGACAGATTAGGCCATGTTTACATGGTAAAGAAATCGTTTGTATGCGCATGAGTGTATTCATGAATTTCACGATTAATTGCGAAAAAAAATGATGACGACTATTGGCAACCATAAACATACTTTATAAGAATATGATCTGATTGTATTTTGTAACATATTCATAATTTCTAACTCTAAAAATATTTGCCTTTAAATATTCGATTATCATTTGTTTCATAGTAAATCTATTGATTAACTTAATGTTCATTAAAATATCGTCTTATGTATTGTCAGACCTCTAATCATTTTATATTTTTCAGCAGAAACTATCATTAATACAAAACTCTGAAAGTAAAGAGCATATATAATAGTAATATGTAAAATATACACTGAAATTCCTGTATGGGAATCAGCGTCTCATATAAATCAGTTCGTCTGTTTAAATCCGATAATCTACATCGTATGTCCGTATTTGTGTCCATTGTTTGCGTTACTTTATAGTGTGCGCACTTAACAGTTAACTTGTGCACGTTTTCTTTGTACTGTTAGGATCGTCTAGGGGTGATCTTAGTGACCGCGTAACAGAGCTCGTCCTACTTTTGTTTCTGCCTGGCGTCATCAAAAATAGTTATGCTGTGCAATGCCATTGTCGCATTTACCATTGATCAATAGGGGTCATCTACTTGTAATTGCCAACCAAAAACCATGTTTGATGAACCTGGGCTGAAGCGTTCTATTTGTAAACCGTTTTGCTGTTCAATGTCACTATGGCCTTCACTTTTGACCTAGTGATTCTAAAAACAACAGTGGTTATCTACTTGCTAAAACCAACTGGCCTACAAAGTTAAAGAAGTCGAGACCCAAGTGCTGTCCAGATTTGAAAGCGTCACTGTGCGTTTAACCTTTAACTTATTGACCCGAAAAACAATAGCAGTCATCTAAAACTCATGAGACCGTTAAGATGCCTAGGACCAAGCGGTCTCTAGATAATGCTCTGAAACGGTTTTGACTTTCAGTACCACTGTGGCCTTAACCTTTGACAAAGAGACCCAAAAATAGGCGTCATCAACCGGGTTACAACGTTTGAGGAACCTAGTCTGAATCGTTCTGCAGATATTTATTGGAATTTTCAATATCACTGTGTATTTTTGTCCTGTGACCAATAAAATGTGAACAACAACAACAACAACAAAAATACAAAAAAAATAAATAAAAAAATACACATGTATCCATACGACACGGATGCCTCCGCAACATGGGCTTTAAGTTGGCAAATATTAGCGTTATCTTTTTATGGTGTTTATTCGTAAGTTATAAGGCAATGCTATCATGCATTATAGAATTTGGGCCAAATATGAGCGTGATGAGTACTGAAAAGATAAACATGTTAGTAATGTAATGGGTTTTGAGTACAAGTTGCAAGTAAAAAATGGCATTCTCTACTTTCGGTGGTCAAGGGTGACAATTGATATTGAAATACCATTATGCATGCAAAAGTTATAGACCATTGAAATATATTAAGTTTAATCCCCTGCTGTGACCTTGACCTTTAACGTAGGCATCTGGATCTTGCACGCGACACATTGTCTACTAATGCAGAAGTTATGGACCGGACACGATTTTCAACTAAACTTAAGCCTATATGACAAATACACTAAGTTCAATGCCCTACTGTGTCCTTGACCTAGGGACCTGTGTTTTGCACGCTACACATTGTCTTCTTATGACAGTCATGTGTACCAATTTATTTTGAAATCCAATTATGCAAGCACAAAATATGGACGGGACCCGAACTCCAGCTGCGCTTTAAACTATATTACAAATACACAAAATTCAAACACCTTTTGTGACCATGAAATTTGATTCAGGGACCTGTGTCTTACACGCGAAACATTGTCAAATTATGGGGGTAATGTATGCAAATTTATTTTGAAATTTCATCACACATGCAGAAGTTATAGACCGGACACGAAGTATATACTTTCTCTCTCTCTCTCTCACACACACACACACACACACACAAACACACACAGAGAAACACTATCTATCTACCCCCCATTTTATGGCGGGGGCATAACAAACCAACCAAACAAAAAAAAAAACAACATTGTGCCTCATAATTTTCTCATTTCATATCGAAGCATGGTTTTCAAAGTGGAAGGAGCTAGACTGTAGAAACCTTATCCTTGTATGCAAATACATTATTTATCACTTTAAATTAAAAGCAAACATCTGAAGAAAAATATTTCGAATGTGAGTTTGAATTCACGCCCACAGTGTAAAGATCAGCCTACACCAAATAATGATATTGAGTACTCTTAAGTTAAGATCTTCACCTGAAATTCTGTGTCTTTTATTCCTGAACAAAACACACTTCAATCAGAGACGAAGCCAGTTAAATGTGGTTTGTTCACTGAAAGCGCCTTTTCATTTTCTGGAGGATTACTCTTTTGAGAAGAAACGATTAATTGCAGCTTGTTTACGGAACAGAAGAAAATTATCACCTACCGAATGCTGTTTTGTGATTTGCATAGTAACCATCTGGTTTTTGGCACTCCTGAAAATATCCCTTTTTTATCTTGATCTCGCAGCATATTCGAAGAATATTTTTGGTAACTTTTACTTTCAACGGCATGCACATTTTGTTGTGAATAACGCTTCAGCGGTAAAGATGTATTTATACACACTTCTCTAAAGCAGTGAAGAAGCGGCTATTTATAGAAATTTTGTTTTGCACATGTGTTAAATAAGATGCATGAGTTATGTATAACTCTGTATAGTTTATATCTATTTTACTGGCACATTGGTTATAAATCAATAATTTAAAGAAGAAAGAATGTTATTTTTTTTTCTTTTAGGCACTAAGAAGGTGTTATTTTGGGTAAGAAAGGCTATCCACCCAAAAGTTGTACAACTTTCTATATAAATACAAATACTAATTAAACTTTTGACTTACACCTTGTCGTCGTGAAATAATCTATTCAATATCATTTTCATATTCATTTTGATATGATTTTGAAGAAAAAAAGGCTGTATTCTGGATTTAAGGTCATTTTTTTCTTCTGACACATAGCATTTAGTGGCTGAGTGAAAAAAACTGAGGATGTTTACACTAACATTATATGGTTAACATTTTTGTCACTTTGAACGTTTGGTTCTTCTGACACTGGGATCGTGTAAGTAAAGTTATGAATGTCCAGACTAAACTGAAGTTTTCAATATCCAAAACTCTGCAGTTACGTGCATTAGATTGGTCGTAAAATGTTGTACTGTATTTACAACATGCTTTTTATTATCAAATTGTTAGCATTTAAAGACACTTCCTTTGTAAGTAAGATGTGTTCAATTGTTATAATGTTTATGTTTTTATACAAGAAAAAAAAAACGGAAAAAGAAAAGAAAAAAAAAACAGCCGTTATTTTGAAAACACACATTTCTGAAAGAGTTTTCTATTTGGTAATGCGTTAAAGTGAATTTTTTCTCTAACGAAACAATACACGAAATTGTTAGCTATTCACTACTTATTATGTCAAATACGACAATACGTATAGGTTAGTGTTTAATAAAACGCATTAACAAATATAAATTGGTCAGGCGTGCCGCAGGCACAGGACCAATTATTTTTGTTAATGCCTATTATTAAACATTAACCTATTTAATGATCAACATTATTTTTCAACTAAATACAAAGCATCTCATTATCGAAATTAGTTAGACTGGTTAGACGGACCTGATTAAGTAAATTTAATTTAGTTAGTACGCTAACCAAAGTTAGACTTAGCAGAAATTTGAAAAATACTGAATTGTGATTGGACAAAAAATAATGTTGATCATTAATTAATGATCAACATTATTTTTCAACTAAATACAAAGCATCTCTCTGAACCGCGTGGTTAGGCGGACCTGATTAAGTAAATTTAATTTAGTTAGTACACATAAACCAAAGTTAAACTTAGCAGAAATTTGAAAAATACTGCAATGTGATTGGACAAAAAATAAAGTTGATCATTAAATTTACTCAATCCTCTTAACATTTCTATTATTATGCCTTATTACTCTTGAAATCTATGACTGCTCACCAGTGCTTACAAACACTTTACCTAGTACCGATACGTTAAGGTAAGTTAACTCTTTAAGGATTGTGGGACAGGGTCAAAAGTATAGAGAACTAAGCAGTTGTTATTATGTTTCTACAGCGAAAGCTGGAATATGTAACTATTGCCATGAACAGTCGAGCAAGGGATATGACTTGGCTGTTTGTTTGAAGAGGATGGTTGTGTCTGAAGAATCAAGTGCCAGATACAAACCACCAACAAAAAGCCAGTCAAAAGAGCTGTCACTGTGGAAAGATCATTGGTCTTGTCAGGTATTTTTTCCTTTTATTACACAAGGTCATCTCTAACACCACATAATTTCTAATAGTAATAGTATAATTGTAAAAAAATAGCTATCAGCTATTTTTTTCTCATTTGAAATAGAAGTTTTATTATAGTGAAATACTTACACTTATTGAATACTAATATTCACTTGAAACCACCTCCCCATGGAACAGTCTGGTCTTTGAGCAAAGTCAATGTATGTTCAACTCGACAGTAAACTTTAGGTGGTTAAATCCCTGCCAGAGCATTCCCCCAACACACATCCTAGAGGCATTTTGTCCAAATGCCGGGACAGTTGAAGCTAAAATCTATAGCATATTTCCATATTTCAGTCTCCGGACTGACCATTGGGTTTCAGTGTTATAAATGTCTATGCCGTTGCTTTGTGATATTTAACTTCTTATTGCTTACCATTAATAAAACTGTTTCAAGCGCTTACGTCTAAACTTTAGGACCAAAACGTCCGGTGCAAATTGCAAAATATGTTTAGTTAAAGGATTAAATGATTGAAGAAATATAATTTTTCAAAGAAAGTCATTAGCATTCAACAATTATTTGTTATTGACAGCGGAGTGAACTTCTCACATTGAGTAGTGTCTGTGATAAGCCAATACTAGAGGCAGATGTCTGGAACAAAGATCATGGTTATTGCCTACCAGGTGAATATCACAAGGGAGATAATACCTGAAAACCTTTTGATCACTCACTGTCAACCTGATGAAGATAAGTGTAATGAGGACCAGGCTGAAAAGCAAATGACTTCGCTAGATTTTATGATCTTGTCAGCATTAAATGATGATTCTTAATCAACTGATCCAATGATCCAGGAAATTGTCAGACAGATTACTTCAAATAAGGTAATTTTAATTTGAAGCAACAAGAGCGATCAGTGATCACGTGTCGCCTGATGATGACTTTTGATGTCAGTAACATAGATTTGTCTGTTACTTGTGTTTACTCATTCCAAAATGCTATGCAATTTTCTGAGTTTTTTTACTCATGTACCTGTGTGTATAATTACATCTAAGATTCTCATGGAGTTTACACCATTCAAATGGATGCGTTCTGTTCTGCCATATCACATCTATCATCCATATCAAAAACAGATGAGCCAACGGTCAGAGGTCTTCCAGCTACCTATTCAGATGAATAATAAGGTCAAGCATGAGGATTGTGTTGACATTTTCTGGATGGGTATGATTTTTCTGCATTCACGCTGATTAACATAATACACTGTACATCTATGTTGTTTCATAACTTCATTTATCGGTTTAGTTGTGCAGACACAAATGTGGACTATCAAATTTTCCAGATCTGATTCAGTGTTTTTAAAGGTGTTTTTATCTTACCCGAGCTAAAACTATAGTAACTGTACATTGTCCGTTTGCCTGTCCATCCTTTCACACTTTATCAAACATATCCTCATTAATTTACTACAAAGCCAGTTCAAGCCACGTTAAATATACATGGTGCATGGGAATAAATTTTGTATAAATGTCCAGCTCATATGACCAAAGTGCCTTTCATAACCATGTGAGACTAAACCATCTAAAATCATAACTGCTTTAGTTAACAGTAGTGGGATTTCCAGTCCGTTTTCTGATGTTCCTCCAGAGAACCTAACATTTTTATTTCATAGAGTAAACTTAAATCGTTCTACATTGCCGTTCCCCTTCGGATGGTAAGGGTTGTGTGACTTTTGGATATATCGGCATAAGTACATAAATCCTTCATGACTTTCGATTCAAAGTTTCGTCCCTGGTCTGTATGAATACGTGAAGGAAATCCATAAAGTGGTATAAATTGCTCAAAAAGAATTTTGGCAGGCGTTTTCGCGAGCAGGTTCCTCGTCTGGTAGGCTTGAGCATATCTAGTGAAATGATCAGTTACCACTAGTTTATTCTCAAACCCACCCTTCGAGGGTTCCGGACTCAAGAAGTCCAGACACAGGATCTCCATACGTTCATATGATGTAATGCTCACTAGTGGTGCCGAAGAAGTGATCGTCTTTCGGAGTTTACAACGAAGGCAGGTTCTCTTACTTTCCTGAATCCACTGCTCAATGCCAGACCAAAAGAAGCGCTGTTTGAATAAAAACATAGTACTTCTCTGCCCTGGGGACCGAGGGCTTTGAATATCTCATATCTGAGGCGGACGGGCAACACCAGTTGGATATATTCCTGGTTCCTAAATCTTCATGGTCTATAAAAGACTCCTCGCATAACCAGCTTATCCTACTCTCAAAGGTACTTCAGAATTCCGATGCCTGTAGAAGCCCGCTTAGCGGTCGGCTTTGTACCCCCCAATAGTGTGTCAGATGACAGAAGAGATAGTCACATCTCTTGACTGAGCCTTTTTCCAGTTATTTCGAAGTCAAATAGTGCTCATTTAGGATGTTATTAGGGATCTTGTCGCTGGATTTAACTTCATATAAGTATTCAGGTTTCACAGCACTTAACACAACAGGGGGCTGTTCGGAGTTTCCAGCTACAGCACATGCAAGTGTTTTTAATTTTCTTTTCTTCAGTTTTAGCTGGAAGAGTGCGTCTAATATTTTACGGCAGCTAGTTTGTTGGGATCAGCTGCGATTTCTTGATCTGAAACAAGATGTCTTAGGTAAGTGATCTTTTGTTTTAAAAAATTAACATTTTGACGCTTGCAATTTCAGATTGTATTTTCCAAGACGTGAGAAACCAGCTTCCAACCGACTGATATATACCTCAACGGTTGATGAAAATATGATGATGTCAATAGTTTTGGGCGCCACTCTCGTACGAGGTTCCGCATAAACGGGTTCTGAATAGACGAAAGTTTTGTTTCGTAGGTTCGGGGAATAAAAACCACATGAATGCCTTCTTGCTAATATGTATTTCAAATCTGAAAAATAGATATATAAGAAATTTAGCATTTTGAAAGTTAATCACTTTCAAAAGTGTTAAATAATACTGAAACTGTTCAACCAACCGTAGAACATTACAAATAAGAAAGTATGCATACAAAAGTCAATAAACTCAAATCTTATAAATTGCAAAACTATTTAAAAAAATACAAATGTAGAGGACAATGTATTTTCTTGAAGAAATATCAAATTCCTCCAGAATAACAAATGTGTGTGATATATGGACAAAAATGGGCGACTTTTCCCACTTGAAAACGCAACGACCACTGACCCGTGCAAAAAGAATAGTAACTGTTAGTAAAAAGATCAGCTAGTAATGGAGTTATTTCCCTTAGATCAACCTTCAAAGGGACTCTGAAAGTCTATGGATAAAATAGACACCAAAAGATTTCAACAAACTTTTATTATTTAATAGATGTAGGGAAACAAAGAATAAAAAAAGACACCAAAAGATTTCAACAAATTTACCTTTACTCGATATAGGAAAATAATGAAATATGTAAACTGACAATTCAAAGAGATCTTCTTGAAACTGCTACAGAAACAGTGAACCCCTCAGTTGGCTGTCCCTGTTCTACATTTAAAACTCATGAGACAAAAATTGAATAAAATCGCAGTTCACAGAAATTGTGTTGAAACTTGCAAGAACTGAACAAGTGATAAGGTCTTTATTCTAGAACCATAATGCTGTCTGAAGGGGTTGCCTGTCCTTGCCCTTGTGTTAAATAGATGTTTAAAATCATAAAATAAATGTCTGCATGAAACTGCTTTTAAATAAGATTTATTTTACAGAACAAAGACGAACTAAATGACAGTCCATTACATATATTATGTTTACTCTTTTGAATATTATATGTACACAACTTTATATAAACATCATGCAGAAAATACATTGACAACAAAGCTAAGCTTGTATTATGATACACACAATCGCCTTTTTTCAATGAACTCACACCGGCGTAAGATATTTTTTGCATATTAACCTGTTCAACTGTTTAAAACCTGTACGGGTTTAAAGATCTTTTGTCACCAGAAGATTTTCCAGACTTTAATATTGTACATCTTATGTAAAACACCTGATACCCAGGGCGGGGCAAAATATGGGACATTTTAGATTTTTTTTTATAGAAGTCCACTGGACAATGCTACGTACGGTACAAAACAAAAAGCCAAAACGCCTTGTTGTCTTGCACAAGAAAGGTAGTTTCAAGATTTTCTTTAAATGTTTAATCATGAGGCACATAAAGGCGGGACTGTTAATGACTCCAGAGGCATAATTTGAACAATGTTCTTACAGATACACGTCAAACTTCATAAGTTTGGACAACGCGCTCATGGTGAGCTATTGTGATCCCCCTGTGTCCGTCGTCGTGCGTTGTTTGTGACATCAAAAATTTCTTTAAACAACTTTTCCTTTGACGCCGATCTCTGGATCTTGACCAAACTTCATAGGAATTATTTTTGATTGGTCCCCTAGCAAAGTTGTTCAAAGGGTTCCATCAGTAGGCACAGTGCCAAAAAGGGGGTTTCAATAATGCAGATTTCAAAAATAGTCTTGTTTGAAACTACAGGGCTCAGAGCTTTGATATGTGTGGTACGTAACATCATCTAGAGTGATTTTACAAAATTATGCCTCTAGGGTGAAAATTGGCCCCGTCCTGGTGTCATGGGTTTTTCTTATATTTAGATGTATACAGTAAAAACTTAACACAACATCTCTTCTGAAGCCGACTGCTGGATTTTGACCAAAGCTCACAGGAATGATCCTAGATACATTAATATTGTTTTAAGTCGAGTAAGAGTATTCTTTTTTTATAAAGAAGGTTACCAATAAAATAACAATATTCATTAAATATTTGTTTATGGCACAAAGCAGTCTTGGACAATTTTCATTTTCTATAATATGGACTTTTAATCAAATTATTGCCAATTCGCATTACAGAAAGAATATAAGCTTTGACAAAGACAGAGTTATTACAAAATAAATGATTTACTACAGCTGGTACAGATGAATTTTAAAACAAAAATAAAAAGTTAATTGAAAAAGCGGCTATATTTCTTGTTTTTGTACACTTTGCTTTTTCTCTGTCTTCTGTTTTGTAAAAGTGTGCTTTTGTTAAGCCTGCTAATGTTCAGTACCCTCTTTAAGACTAACAGTAGTAAAAGTAAATATCTTTTTCTGTAAGCCATATTATAGTTCTAATTAAAATCAAATTGTTCAGAAATGAGATCGTAGCCAAGTTTGATATATGTGAAGTGAAACAACTAGCTGACATCTGAAAGGCATTACAATGTTTGAGCGAGAAGAGAAAGTACCATTGTTATTACCTGCATGGACCCTGTCATTTGTTTATCGTTTTAGCTCACCTGAGCAAGAAGTGCTCACGGGTGAGCTTTTGTGATCACTGATTGTCCGGCGTGCGTCGTCAACAAATTGACTTAACCGATATCTCTTCTTATACTACTGAGCCAACTTTAATGGAGCTTGCCGGGGACATTTCTTGCCTGAGCTCTACCAAAGTTATTCAAAAAAAGTCGAAGCATAAGACTGGTTGATATGGCAACAAGAAGAAAAACTTTAAAAATCTTCTTGTCAAAAAGCATCTTAATCTTAACATTTGATATGCAGCATTGTTTAGTAGACCTTGAACATTTTTTTTTCAAATTATGACCCTGCGGTTAAAATTGGCCCTGCCCTGGGGGTCAATTGATCTTACATAGGCTTATATAGGGAAAACCTTAAAAAATCTTTTTGTCTTAAACCACAACGACAAGAATTCATCAAAAGCTAGACGGTCTTTACCAAGTTTGTTCAAATTATGTCCCTGGGTTCAAAATTGATCTAACCCCGGGGTCCTAATTGTGTAAAATATTAAATCTTTTAAAATCTTAACCGTGAATTTTAGACCTAAGATTTTTTGCATGGAGCATCATCTGGAGGTCCTCTACCAAGATTGTTCAAATAAAGCCCCTTGAGTCATTAATGGCCCTGCCTCAGGTTTCACTTGATTTCACACAGGCTCATACAGGGAAGACTTTACACGATCTATTTGTCTGCAACCACAAGGCCTGCAACTTAGACATTTTGCATTCAGCACAAGCTAAGGATCCACTGCCAAGTTAAGTTTGTTCAAATTATGCCACTGGGGTCAAAATTGGCCCTGCCCCGGGGGTCAATCGATTTTACATAGGCTTATATAGAGAAAACCTTAAAAATCTTTTTGTCTAATGCCGAAAGGCCTAGAACTTAAATGTTTTGCATCATCTAGAGGTCTTTTATCAAGTGTGTTCAAATATTGCCCCTTGGGTAAAAATTGGCCCTACCGTGGGTTACTTGATTTTACATAGATTTATCCAGGGAAAACGTTTAAAAATATTCTTGTCTTAAACTACAAAGCCATGGGCAAATATTTTTTTTGCAATGAGTATCAGCTAGAGATCCCCTACAAAGATTGTTCAAATAATGCCCCTAGGGTCATTATGGCCCTGCCCCAGGGTCACTTGATTTTATATAAATTTGTATATGGAAGACTTGTAAAAAAGTCTTCTTGTGTGAAACCACAAGGCCTAGAGCTTAGATATTTTGCATTGGGCAACAACTACAGGTCCTCTACCAAGTTTATTCAAATTATGCATCTGGGATAAATTTTGACCCCCGCCCTGGTCACTTGATTTCACATAGGCTTAAATAGGGTAGACTTAAGACATCTTCTAGACCTAGAGCTTAGATATTTTGCACTGAGCATCAGCTAGAGGTCCTTAACCAAAATATTTCACATTATGTCCCCGTGATCAAAATTTGCTCTGCCCTGTGGATCCTATTTGTTTAAAATGTTTCATCTTTTGAAACTCTTATGAGATACCATAAGCTTCAGAGTTAAGATATTCTACATGGAGCATCATCTAGACATCCTCTACCAAGATTGTTCCAATTATGCCCCTCAAAGACATATATAGGGACGATTAAAAATATTCTTGTCTGAAACTATAGAGCTTAGATATATGTTATATGTGATAGATTTTATGTTGCATTGTCTAGTGGACCTCTATGATGTTGTTAGAATATTCTCGCTGGGGTCGAAATTTACCCTGAGACGGAGGTCCTATTTGTGTAAAATACTGAATCTTTGAAAACCTTCTTGTGAGAACTTGTTTGCTCTAGACCTTAGATATTTGGTAAGTAGCATTTTATAGTTAACCTCTATAAAGATTGTTGTAATTATTTCACTAGGGTGAAAACTGACCCATGCTCAGGTGTCATTTGTTTTACACTGAGTTTGTGAAGGAAAAACTTTGAAAATCTACTTGTCTAAAATTTATGCCCAAGAGCTTAGATATTTTATGTAGAATTGTGTAGTTGATATAATGTCCCTGGGTTCAAAATTGGCCCTGCCCGGGGTTCTATTTGTATCAAGTATGAAGATCTTTGGAATTCTTCAATTCAGAAACTGTAATTTTGTTTCTGATGTTTGCTCAACAGCAGACCCAAAGCCAAAGTATTCAGGAGATATATAGTTTGAACATTCTGTAAATATCCTTTGCAGAGCCTAGGCGGAAAAATATATTTTACATGCTCTGATAATATTTTGTAACATTGGTCCAAGCTTTCGCATTTTGTCTTTTGTCTAACGGTGTTGCTTTTTAATAAGCAATACAACTACACCTTTTAGATATACACCTTTTAATACTGAAGTCCTCACCAAGGAAACTATTTCTTTGTTTAAATCTTTCTTTTTATATAAAACAGGTATAAACAAACTTCTGATAAAGTTTTTTAAAGTTAATAATATGTTAAGGATATTTTCGTACATGTATGCAATACTGGAGAGGGATACACATATAAATTATAGATGACAAAAATAATTTTATCTACAGTGATGTTTAAAGTAAAAAAAACATGCTAAGTCAATGTTTAAGTGCATTAATATAAATTAATATAAATGTATTTTTTCCATCTTGAAAGTATTTTTTTTCAAATATATATTTTCATATTTGACGGCCGGTTATAATTACTTAGACCTCTTTATTTCCGAAGCATATGTACTTTCAGCCAAAACTTCCATATGATATGTAATGGACTATGCATATTCATGTATTGTATCACATCATATATTGAAATATTGTATTGATAAATAGGATGAAGATCTGCGACAAGGGATTATTTATGTTATAAGGTTTTGATCAAGATATTTGTATTAGGTTAAATAACATATTATTTACTTTAACCCTTACCATGCTTGCGGCACGTGCAGAACAAGATCAGCCTGCACACCCATGCAGTCTGACCATGGTGTGCATTATTTGCCATTCAGTCGGAAATTTTCATTAAGCACCCCAAAAACAATTACTGGATCTATCCAAATTGAAAGATGGACAAGTCCGTTTAAGATATTTAGCAGGCTAAGGGCTAAGAATGACTTAATACGTGATATACATATGATAAGCTTAAAAAAGCCTGCCTTTTTGTTAATAAAATTTCAACAATCAAAGTAATAAGGAGATAAATCAATGCATGGAGATCATACTGCACAGATAAGAAACAATAAATTCAAACTGTTGAACCACTCTCTTAATCAGAATACACACACATTTCAATTTAGTAAAGTTCGTTTCTGCTCGACAGTGAATGTTGTTTTCAATTCTTCTCACTTCCATGACCGGATGTTATCAAGTACCATGGTTTCAGACAGTAGTAATGATTACTTTAAACCTGGATCGGAGTTACGTGCTTGTCTTAGCAAAGTTCAGTGATATATGTACATGATTAGCCTGTCATTTCACTCTTTTGAAGTTTACACTATTGTATGCACTCCAGTATTGCAAACACATTTCTGTATTTGCGATAATGGTGAATAATTTTATCCTAATTCCCAGTAGTGTACTGGTATGTTTAGCTTTTGGTAAATGATCCTATTACGATTAAACGTTGCTACTTAAAAGAATTTCTGGCAGTACTGTTATGAAAATTAATATAAATGTGCATCTCAACTTTAATAATTATAACACAGACGTGATATATAAGGCTCTTTCTAACGGAATGCACGGAATTGTTTCAGTGGTACAATTATCCAGTTTAATCGGAGCAAATGCCTACTTTGAAATGAAAACAAATGTTAAAGCTAACTTGAGAGACTGTATATATACAACTTGTCAACTTGTCTTGACGATGACAAACTTTTTGTGATAAATTGTCAGCATGGTCTGTGACTCGTGAGAAATAAGCCATCAAAAAATTAAAAAAAAGCTACTTTTAATCGGCTGGAGGCAAAACGCATACATGTCTGTGGTTGATATGATCGAAGCACGAAACATACATATTTAATGACATTTTATAATTTTATCTTAAGTTAACATTGTATTCTTTGACGTGATGAATATAAAGGTTTACACTCTGAATTAATAAGATAAAAAGTCAGTGTAAAAACTAATCCTATCTAAATAGCAATACCGTCTTTGCCGCATTTTTCTAACAGAAAAAGAAATGCTTTGGATCTTGTGTAATATTGATTAACTATATTCTAAGTTCCAACCTATATTCAGAAGATGAGACTTTGTAATTTGAGCATACTTTCGCCCAATCAGAACTTTGCAATAGGAATGTTGCTCGGCCAAAAGAATGAACCACTTATTGAAATTTCTTCAGATTTCAAAAAAACCCACAAAAAACAAACGTCCATAAAGAATGAAAAAAAGGGGACGAAAGAATCAGGATACCAAAGTAAAGAGACTATGACACTGATATTATTTCTCGAAACAATTCCAAACCTTTTAGATTACGTACGTGCAATGACAATTGATAATGGATATGTAATTACGATCAGTTGCTGTACTATTTCTTAACAACCCTAACAAAACGCCAATTAATCTCCAGATCTAACAGTAGGATGTAAATAAACAGAACATCATTCTATATCTGCTTATGTTATATTGCTCTTTTTACCCCTGTCTTAGATTTTTTTCTCTTTGACTAGCTACTTAATAATAAAAGCTGACAGCAGACAATTTCCCTTTGCAGATTGTTTTATCAGTATGTCGTATGTCTTAATGTCTCGGAGATTGCAGGCGTGTAGGTCTAGACAGATCTAAACAAGTATTTTAAAAGATAAAATGCATACAGTCGTTCTCAAGAGGATTTAAAGTTTAGTTAAATCATATTTTATTACTTTTGCAATACATATATCAATACAAATATTTATATAGCATGCAGAATAAGAGCAAATATTACAGCATAGTATAATGGGTCAAATGCATGTAAAATATTTATAATGTCAAAAGTAAACGGGTTGGGCCACAAGTTATGGCAACATTAGAGATTGGCCCGTCCCAATAGTCAACATTTAGGTAACAAGATGAGCATTATGTTAATTGTATTGTCGTAAGTATACGGAAAGTAATATAAACAGTAAATTAAAAGAGAGAGAGAAAAGGAAAAGAAAGAAAGAAAAAATATTTTAGGAGGTATTAATACTGGTAAAGATTCAAATCGACGAATAATGATTATGTATTCAGATAGATATTTACCTGATATCATAGGAACATATTTATTATATGAAATTGTTTTATACCTCACTAAAAGGTATGATCTTATAGAGTATATTAAAGTTTTAACAAAAATTAGTAAAAAATAATGAAAAATAATGACAATAATAAAAAATGAAAATAATGAATAATGAAGTCCCCTGCCTATATATTGCACTATGTTGCCTACATCATTAAGTCAAGGTTTATTGGTCAATGACAGTAAATAACGGTTTATGTATTTTCGAAACGCCTTGAAGTTTTTATAAAGCTATGTACTTGCTGAAACAGGTTTTCATTGTCCTCGTCGGTATTGTTTTCAATGCCAAAAGAAGTTTTCTTGCACTAAGCGGATGGTAAGCACGTGTATTAATAAAAAGTGTTCTTCGCTGCGCAGCGTATAAGTGACATTTGAAAAAGAAGTGGTCCGCATTTTCAATACAATTACCGCATTGACAGTTCGGACTTTCTCGTAAATGATTTATATACAAGTCATAATTTAGATTACTGCAGTTATTTCTAAGGCGCGTGTGATGAACATGTTGAAATCTATCACCCTTTAGGAAATATGTAGGTACTGTAAGTGGCTTAAATTTCTCCTTGAGCTTAGTTTTAAAAGACGAAAGGTTTTCAGCATTTCTGATGTCAGTATCTAGATTATTCCACATTTTTATTGACGACGGTATAACTGATTTAGAATAAATCTCTAAACGCTTTACAACCGTTGCATAATTTTCATGATTTCTTAAGTTATATGTAGTAGATTCAAAAACAGTGTCAGGAAATATTTCGTTTAGATAGATAGGAAGTTCACCTCGACTATATTTAAAAATAATAATAAGCTTTTGCATTTTTCTTCTGTCTGACAAAGCAACCAACCCAATTTCCCTTAAAAGTTTATCAATAGAAACAGAACGCGTTAAGCCAGTAACTATACGTGCAGCATTCATATTGAATCTTTTCTATAGTTTCTTTTTCATATTCTGTACAACTGTCCCAAATAGAGGAAGCATATTCTAGAATAGGTATTAAGTACGAAATATAGATCTGATTAAGTGTATTTCTTTTAAGTTTAAACTTAAGCGTACGCATTGACCCAAGGACTTTGGAGGCTGATAAAGATATATCTGAAATGTGTTTGTGCCATGAACCATCATCACTTAACGTAACCCCAAGATGTTTGTGATGACGAACATATTTTAAGAGTGTATTTTGAAAATAAATTGCAGGATAGTTTTGAATGTTTCTAGTAAGAGAAAAGAACATAACTTCTGTTTTAGATGGATTAAATTGCACTAACCATTGTTTTGCCCAGTTGCCAATAATTAACAGGTCACTATTGATCGTATTTTCAATAAAATTAATGTCATCTGAACTAACGGCCAAAGAACTGTCATCAGCAAACAGACGTGTTACACTAGATAATGAGTCAGCTATATCGTTAACTTATATTAAAACAGCAAAGGTCCCAACACTGAGCCCTGTGGCACACCGGAAGTGATAACACGCTCTTCAGAAAATGCAGATTTAATGAAAACTTTTTGTTTTCGTTCATTTAAGTAATTTGCAACCCATTTTAAAACATTACAAGTAAGCCCGTATTGCCTTAATTTGAATAACAAGCCCTTATGCCAGACCCTGTCAAAAGCTTTGCTTATATCACAATATACTATAAATGTTGATTTTCTATCATCAAATGCTTTACAAATTTGGTTATATATGTCTATTAATTGATAAACTGTTGAATGGTCCTGGAAGAAAACCAGCCTGATATTTAAATATAAGGTCATTTTGATGTAAGAAATTGTACATATATTTGAACATGATGCGTTCCATTACTTTACCAACACAACTGATAAGAGAAACTGGTCTATAATTTGAAGGTATAGATTTGTCTCCTTTTTTAAATAGAGGCATAACATTTGCTTCTTTCCAAGTATTTGGGTATTGACATAGCTGAATAGATCTATTAAAAAGTATAGTTAAAGGTTTACAAATAGTGTGTCTTGTTTCTTTTAACATTCTATGGCTAATTTCATCCGGACCACTAGCTTTATTTATAGTAAGAATTGACAGAACGTCCAAAACATCTTGTTTCTTAATATTAATATTTTCTAGTTTGTTTTGCGTTTTAAGTGTAAGATTCGGTAACGTAGCGTTTGTATCATCAACGTTTGATATAGAAGTAAAAAAGTCATTTAACGTATTGGCTTTGTCTAAGTCTGTAAAGGCTAGGGTATCCGGTGTTTTAGAAAGTGGAGGAATTGTTTCGTAACTTAAAGAGTTTTCTTTAACAAGGGTTTTAATTATTTTCCAATATTGTCTTGGATTTGAAGAACTTAGGTCACTTAATGTGAATTCAATGTTATTAAAGAAAACTTCCGTAGCATGTTTTTTCATATTGTTAACTTTGTTTCTAATTTTTCTAAAATTTGTCCAGTCTGAAACGTTATTAGAAGATTCTGCTTTTTTTCTTAACCTGTCGCGTTTCCTAGAAATCTTTCTGATATCTGAGTTATACCACGTCTATCGGTAGGTCTAATAGTTGCAAAGGTATTTGGTAGTTTTGCTAAATCTAAAAATGTATTAATGAAATTAACTACCGAGGTATTCAAGTCATCTACGTTTAAGAAAGACCAGTCCGTCGATCGGATCTTATCATTTAGAGAAGAGAAATCAGCTCGTTTAATTCCAAACTCTACGTTTAAAAGTACTTGATGACGATATAATAATGTTAATAAAACTAAAAGTCCCAAAATGATCACTGATACGCTGATCTGTTTCGAAAATTCCAGAATGAAAGCAAGTAACATTATTTGACATAGCAATAGGATCTAACAGGGTGCTGGAATAAGGAGTTACCCGCGTAGGCTCATTGATAACATTTTTCATATTATTTAACAATAAGATATCACGAAATTTATTATTAGTTACATTTAATTGATCTTCGTTTATATCCCAAACTAAAATTATGTTGTTAGATATTCTAAAGCTTTGTCAATGCATACATTTATTCTATCCCAAATTTCAACGGCAGTTTGATGGGGGCCTATATAAGTTACATGCTAAAAACTTGTTTGATTCAGATTTAATTTCAAACCAAATGGATTCTGGGAGTATATTTTCTAACATAGTTACTCTTTTCGAAGGAAAATTTGACGACACATAAACAAGTAAACCTCCCGAAAACGCTGTATTATCCTTTCTATATATGGTATCATATCCTTCTAACTTCAGCATGTCGTTGTTAATATCAAAAGATAACTTTGTTTCAGTGAAACATAAAATGTCATAATCTAAAAAATTGTCTGTAATGTATTCAAATTTATTCCTAATACTCCGAATGTTTTGGTGAAAGATAGATAGTGTTGCATTTTCAGGTCCTGGATTCAATTCAATATCACCCGATAGTAATAACAGAAAGTTCAAGATAACTACATAAGAATAATTAATTGCCACAAACTCGACCGGAGAGGTTATTTCCCTTTCCGTGTTACTATAATTACTGACAAGTAATACCACGCTGAATGAACAGAAAAGATTATGTACAGCTAACTTAAGTGTAACCGAAAATATTTTAAAGATCAATAACATACTCATTACCATATTGAAAATTAATCCAATAACATACCATGTGAAATAGTATGCCTTGACTAGCACTTGTTTACAAAATCAGTTGACTTCTGTTGTTAAACGTCCAATGGATGATCTATAATATATTAAGTCATTCACCTATAAGGGTATTGTACAACAATCTTTAAAAACCCGATCCTCCACTGGACTGAATACACTGTTATATAGGCAGGTATCGCGCAACATACAGACAGAGGGACTAATATGTAATAACTGGGAAAAAAGGAAATATAGAAAAATAGAAGAAACCATTTTTATTTTAATTAAATGATTATGAAAAAGAAGTAAAATAATGCAAAAAAGCTCCAAATTCCATGAATAGAAAAGTTGAATATTGTGTACTTGCCAAACATAATACTTAAGGTAAGATCAAAATAAATCTAAGGGAAAGAAATAACACAAAAGCTTTATCGAAACCCACTACAGTTACGTCCCTTAGTTCATATGCTTCTGATTTATCAATAATGACTGCATAAAACAACTGAAAATGAACATATCGATTATGCTACATGAAACATTTGTTACATTATATATTTTAAATTCAATAATTCTTCAGACTTTTTATTTCGCAACGCTTCAGCCACGGTTTTACAAACTTGATAATACCAAATGTGTAACACAAGTATACACTATAAAAGTTAGAAAACGAACTCAAAATAAGGAAATATATATCTTTGCTGAAAACCGAAATCGACAAAAAAACTTTTTATAAAATTAAGTTACATACACACATACACACACACAAATAATAGTCAAATCAAACGAATTGTTTTTTTTTTTTTGAGATCCCTTGCTTGCAAAGTGAACGTAAAATTATCCAAAATAGTAATCAGTTTCGTTTAATTTATCTAGTCAATAAATGAAATTTCAAAACATACTGTATACATGAATTTACTGTGTACAAAACATATTAAGTTTCATAATAATTCTATATACTTGAATTTACTGTGTACAAGACAAATGAAGTTTCAAAACATACTGTATACATGAACATACTGTGTACAAAACATATTAAGTTTCATAATCATTCTATATACATGAATTTACTGTGTACAAGACAAGTGAAGTTTCCAAAACATACTAAATACATGAATTTACTGTGTACAAAACATATTAAGTTTCATAAACATTCTATAAACATGAACTTACTGTATACAAATCAAATAAGAAATAATCATAATTGTTTGACTTGTTTCAATGCCATCCATTGTTTTTGTTTTTTTTTCTTATATCTTTTTGAAATTTTAAAATATATGTAAAGATGATTATAATATTCATAAACACAATTCAGATCAGTCGTCCGTTTGTTTTATATATCTTGTATAACTAAATTTCATCAGAATTACAGGAATAAATACAATTTGCTAATCTCTGTATTTGATATTCTTTATAATAACTCTTTTAATGCATAAAGCAACAAAATTTACAACACAGATGTCGAATTATACAACCAATAATTAGTAAACTTTAACCCTTAACCTTCGAACCAAATTTAATTTCTGCTGAAAATGCTGTCTGTTAAATATTCTGAATATAACAAACTTCTAAATTACCCAAAAACTCTAAAGAACCATTGTATGAGTATCAACCCCTTAGAACCTGGTCAGACGCGGATTTACCATGCTGATCTGGTTCCAAGACACTTTTAAATGACTTTTAGTAGGGTATAGATTAACTACTACAATTTTGTCCGTGACATACTGCTTATAAAAACATCTTTATATGACATCATACATAGGTTATTGTACCTGTCGCTTTACCTTGTTGTATTATCAGAATAACTTCTTCAATATTTAGTAATAAATTAAGTTTTTAGAATTACATATCGAATAGTTGGACTATAAACGTGCTGGATATACTAAAAGCATTTAAAGTCTTAGTAAAAAAATGCAAATTGTACATTTGTGTGAAACAAATTAAATTAGGATTTATAAATTTGGATGTAAAATTCATCTGCTAAAGAAGACCAGACGAAATACAGGTATGTCAAGTTCATGATTGTTTTTATAAGGGATAATGTGTTACATCTTAGAAGGATTTATTGTAATAGCATGTTGTAATAACATATGAATGAATGACGTATCGTGAAAGGTCACTATATAGTACACATAGTTTGTTTACAATTTTGACAGCTGTCAACGCTTAGAATTTTCCATTTTCTTTGATTAAGTTTATGTCATCTATATGCTTTAACTGCCTTCCTTTTGTTTCACCTTTGACTTGCACCCTGCAACCCAAGTCTTCGTAATTATATCATCCCGTTTAAGTTGTCTGGCCTCATAACCCTAGATATTCATGGTAGGGGGTAAGGTTTTCTTGGATGAAGAGCCCATTTCCTAGATTCTTCCTGGCATTATATACCCTATCCCTAGCCTTCGAGTTTGTGAACTTTACAATTATTTTCCGATTATAGTTATCGGCCGGCTTTCCCTTTCTATGGCACTTGTCAATATCTGAAGGCTTCAAGCCTAGACCAGCCTTATTTACAATGCTTAAGAAGCTTCGCCTCTACATTTTCATCTGCCTTACCTTCGTCACCTGGAATTCCAGACACGTCTAAACACATACGACGCCCGTACTGTTCGAGTTCATCATGATCTAAAAGAGCTTTTTTCAACTCAGATTTCAAAGTTTGAACTTCATGCTTTAGGCTGATGATCTCCTCTCACATCTCCTGAGTCTGGACCTTAACTATATCAGATAGTTCATGCTTTAGATCCTTAATCACCTCTTCTCTTAGAGCTGCTTTTAGGTTTTTAATAATGTAGGTGCCAATTTTGCACACAGTTCTTCAATATCTGATTGACTGAGATTCATGGTGTATGAAGGTGTGGGTGGGGGACTAGAATGTTTATTTTCAGAGTCTGACTCTAAAGTACCAAAATAATCAGTTCCTTCACCTTCGTTATCTGTCAGAAGTTCAGAGTCAGTATCACGAGCAGCTGATAATGGTGCAATTTTGTATTTTTTTGTAATTTGTTTCTGCCCAGGTGAAGATTTATTTCTTTTTGTGCCTTCCCATTTATAGCGATGAGTTCTCACTGATAGATAGCGCAATTTAAAGTTCAATTCAATGCATTTGTTCACCTGTATTTACCTGTATTAGTAATCTATAGTTTGAAGCGTGTATATCGTCATGATTATGGCACAATCTATTCAGGAATTAGTAGAGATTTACCCGAATATTTACATTTTATTTACGTGCAGAAAAAATGCGCCATCTTGTTTTCCACATACCGGAAGTAGCAGATGTTTAAAGGGTTTAAAGTTAATAAGTGAAGCATTTGTTGATCTAGTATAAAACGCCCTTGATAAGACTTATTGCAATTACCAAAGCTTCTAGTAAATTTATTTAGGAAATAGATTTTAAGTTTGAGTGATCTACCGTCTGATATATCACGGTGTCGAGTTCAGATGCGTAGTAATTTAATCACGAAGGCCGTAGGCCTGAGTGATTAAATAATTACGCATATGAACGAGAAACCGTGATATATACGACGATAGATTACGAAAATGTTAAAATCTATTTCCATTCTAACACGTAGGTATATTTATAAGGGACGTAAGTATGTGCACTATTTAACAGTGGCGTTCTCAGTGACGTCAGCGGGCGCGCGCTTGTATTCAGCGTGCTATACTGCCTCATATATCACGCTCAATTCCTTCTTTGTTTATTGTCGGCAAATTGCAGATAGTGTTAGAATTATTTTTATAGCATTATTTTTTTGATATTTCCAAATATACAGAGACTTTCTTTCCATCAGTACTTTAGAACTGAACTGACCTCATAATGTTTGCTGAACAAAATACACAACTACGAAAACCTGAAAATTATCATTATTCAAAAACTGTTACTACTATATAAACCCTTCTGCATACTGACTTTTAATGCATTTGGTCATTGCAGATCAACAGTGACATTTGGAAGACATTAAATCTGTTATATCGGGACTTGAACCGACTTGAAACCATATCATGTTATAACAAAAAGGAAAATGTACACACCAAACACTTCCTGAAAAAACAGAATCTGTCAACATTGTCTGCTTTGCTCTTGTTGATTTACACTGACATTTAAAACAAATTGCAGTTCCAAACTTTAATGAAAAGTAAACGGTCATTTGTTTTATTGTTTACCAGGAAAAAAACAACTTAAATTCAATGATTTATCATCAGCCAGCTAGTGAAATAATATTCAACTGAAATTAAAATTTAAGCATGAACATTTTCATCGCCTTTCTTCAGGAAAACAGTAATTAAAGCTATTAGTCATTCCGAATAGAATACGCAATTAAAACACGACTTTGCTTATTTTCATAAACATTTCGACACTATATGGACGCGGTGATCAAATAGACAAATGGAATCTGGTTTTCATCGAAACTATTTTAACAGGCATTAAACATTTTGATCTTACTTTGTAAGTTTTTGATGACTTGTGAAGTAAAGGTATTTAGAAATAAAAGCTAGAAGAAAGCTTCTTGCAGGAGAAGAATTGGCATGTAAGTGACGAGAAGAATGTGCAAGTATAATTGGCCAGTAAGTAATATCATAACTGTTTCTTTTTGTTCAATATGAATGACATCCGAAAGCCAAACCTTCGGTTCGCTCTTCAGCTCACAAAATGGTCCGGTAAGACAAAGCATCGATTGGATTACCCAAGCTTCGAGAATAATTCGTCTCTTCTTGTCCATTACGATCAATCTGAGGTCAAACTAGCCGTATAGCACTGACTACTGAAATGTAAATTTCGTCAGTATGATTTTGACCATCAGCAATGCGATTGAAGTGACGCTAACCCATTAAGTGATGTATTTGCCCGCGTTTGAATGTAATAAAATCGTCTAGTGCAATGTATAACTATTATGTCATATACACTGGAAATAGACGACAAGGAATATCTCTGAAATGGGATGCTTTCCTTATCTTGGACTGTCTCCCGAAGCCCGAATAAACTCTATTAGATACAATGGTCAAAATGGCGATAAACATATTTAAATGGAAGTAGATTCTTGGTTTACTTTATTTAATCGGGGTTTCTCCCTGAAACTGAATAACAGAATTATATTAAAAGAAATACATCAGTAAAAGTTCTAAATAGAAATTCAAAAATGTACATTTTATTTGTCGTATACTAAATGAATGTGTCTGAAAAGCTTACAATACTTTAACTGCTATTTTCAATATCGCTAAATTTTCAATGGTTTAAATTGTACTTAAAATTAACAAACATTTCAAGTGCTTCAACACATCAAATTCTTAAACATTTATATTTTAGTATAACACCATTCACCTTATATTCCCATGACAACGAACACAGAACAGTTAATAAACAAGAGGGCCATGATGGCCCTAAATCGCTCACCTGCGTCTCATTGCTTATGTTACAAGTATCATTACTGGCTGTTATGGGTGTTCGTTGTTCACAAATTTGAATAAGTTTGCAATAAGTTTGAACACTCTGTGTGTAATAGTACTCAAATGTTTTTAGCAGGAAGGTTTTATTCTACAGGTCCCAGTGAACCTGACCTTTGACCTACAGACCCCCAAAAACAATAGGGTTCTTCTAATATATTTACTCTATGAAGTTTGAAGGTTCTGGGTGTAATGGTACTCCAGTTACTGAGCAGAAATAGTTTTCACTCTACAGGTCCCTGTGACCTTGACTTTTAACCTACTGACCCCAAAAATGATAGGGTTCTTTTACTGAGAAAAGACAATCAACCTAGGAAGTTTGAAGGCTCTGGAAAAAATGGTACCCCAGTTACTGAGCAGAAACAGTTTTCACTTTAGAGGTCCCTGTGAACTTAACCTTTGACCTATGGATCCTAAAAACAATAGGGTTCTTCTAATACAATTATCCTATAAAGTTTGAAAATTCTGGGTTTAATGGTACTACAGTTACTCTGCAGAAATACTTTTCACTATACAGGTCCCTGTGACCTTGACCTTTGACATACTAACCCCAAAAACAATATGGTTCTTCTATTTAGTAAAAGCAATCATCCTATGAAGTTTGAAGGCTCTGGGTGAAATGGTACTCCTGTTATTGAGTGGAAACGATTTTCACTCTAGAGGTCCATCTGACCTTGACTTTTGACCTACAACCCCCAAAAAATACTCAATAAGGGCAATAACCCTGTGAATTTTGAAGGCCTTGGGTCAACTTGTACTCAAGTTATTGAAAGGAAACGAAGTGTGACAGACAGACAGACAGACAGACACCCATGGACAGGGCAAAAACAATATGTCTTCATCACAAGGGCGGAGTTGGGGGGGGGGGCATAACAACGAAAAATTAAAGGTCTTGCCCGTGGTGTTTCAGAGCAGCAGATTTTTAAAGTTTTTCCTATACAAGTCCTTGTGTAAAATCAAATGACCCCCCTGCCAGTTTTGAAACCCAGGGTCATGATTTGAACAAACTTGGTAAAGATCCACTAGACGATGCTGCACACCAAATATCTAAACTCTAGGCCTTGTAGTTTCTGACAACAAGATTTTAAAAGTTTTTCCTATATAACTCAGGGGCTATGATTTTAACAACGTTTGTAGAGGTCCTCTAGACAATGCTACATACAAAATATCTAAGCTCTATGCCTTTTGGTTTCTTATGTGAAGATTTTTAAAACGTTTTCCTATATAACTCTATGTAAACTAGTGACCCCCGGGACAGGGCTTATTTTGATCCAGTGGCTATGATTTGAACAAACTTAGTAGAGGTCCACTAGACAATGCTGCACACCAAATATCTAAACTTTAGGCCTTGTGGTTTCTGACAAGAAGATTTTAAAGTTTTTACTATATTTCTGGTAAAGCATGTACCATACCTGTTTGTGCTCAGGTGAGCCAAAAAGTATTAGTAAAATATTTTTGCTACAAAGCCAAAGCAAGAATGTAACGAAGGCAAACATTCATTTCATAATAATGGAGGAGGAAGGTTTGTTTCGTTCGTTCAGTGTTTCCTTTTTCAACCAAGAACACTCCTAGAAAATCTATGTAAAATCAACTGACCCCTGGGATGGGGTCAGTTTTGACCCCAGGGTCATAATATGAACAAAATTGGTACAGGTTCACCAGATGATGCTTCATACCAAATATCTAAGCCCTAGGCGTTGAGGTTTTGGAGAAGAAGATTTTTTTAAGATCCAACTTTTAAAATCTAATTTTAGCTCCAGTGATCAAGAAATGCAATGGACCAGAACCATTTGAACAATCTTGGTAGAGCTTCATCCAAGGAAGATTCCAAGCAAGTTTCATTAAATTTGGCCTATTGGTTTCAGAGGAGATGTCGTTTGAATGAAAAGTTGACGACAGACGGACGGACTGACGGACGACGGACAAAGACTGATCAGAAAACTCACCATGAGCACTTTGTTCTCAGGTGAACTAAAACGGTATTAGTAATATATTTTTGCAACAAAGCCAAAACAAGAATGTAATGAAGACAAATAAAAATATTAATTTCATAATAATAGAGGAGGAAGGTTTGTTTCGTTCGTTCAGTGTTTCCTTTTTCAACTAAGAACACTCCTAGAAAGTGAACATTCTGTGTTAATGACCCTAAGGTATACAGAAATATTTTCTGTTAGTTCTCTAATTACATATGAAATGTTAAATTATAAAGTTCCGCATTTTGAATTATAAAATCCCACGCATATCTCTCCTTTATTATGATTTGAAAGCATGTGGAATTATATTATATCTATTCAAGCCACAAAGTAATTGGAAATAAAAAGGACTTAAAACACTCCTTTAACACAATATCTACGAGTGAAATTAAATTGTCTTAGTAATACTTTAAATCCTTTCATTGCGAAATAAGATACAAAAATGTTTTTAACAAGGCGGTTATAGAAACCGTACCCTTTAAAGAACACATCCCTTCTGCCTAACGGCAAAGGTTTATTTTTTTAAAGCAGTTTTACTCGCTGTAAGCGCTTAAACATCAGTAGAGTAAATTAACAGGGATTTTAAAAAAGGCAACAATTGCTACTTTCTGTATAAACGGCTATTTTATGAGGAAACAGGTATGGTACATGCTTTACAAGAAACTTAACATATTGTATTGCATATTGATTTTGAAAAAAAGATAAAAGATAAAAAGCGCATACTGCTGATTTTTCAAGAAAATAAATCTGAGCACGAGGCCATGCAACTCTGAAAACAGATTGGCCTTGATATGGCGGTTGTATATCGCACATATGATGTTTGAGTATAATTGCTGAAAACCAAATGTAATGGGTTTATCATGAAATCGCGTTGAAGAATTGTTATTCTTTAATGATATTTTTTTCCATATTTTGATATATATTTCGTGTTTACATGTTCTAATATAATGACTGAATTTGGCATGTATGAGCGCATATTGCATTATGGAGCCACGAATGACTCCAGTTGCAAAATTGTACAAACAGGTTTACTAGGCGATGTTTCATGCAAATATTCATATTGGCCTTGTGGTTTTAGACAAGAAGAGTTTTAAAGAATTTCTTATAACTTTGTTACACATGTGACCACCCATCGTCGGATACCCACGGCCGATCTATTAACATCTGTCAGCCGTGGGATTTTTGGATGGTATCTAGTCAATTAGAGGTGTGTCAAAGACAGCTATTTCATTGGTTCCCTCACGCTTTCATGGGGCAATTAAAACCAATCAAAACGCTTATTCTATACGACGTTCGCTATTACAGACAGGAAGGCGGCAACCGTAGACGGCATGTTTCATTCAGTTTGTGAAAAGTTCATGGGTGCAACCATTTTGTTTTCGTTGAAGAGTATCAATTTTGTTAAACGCTATTTCATCGATCGATATTTTAGGCACTTGTTTGATTACATATAATAATCAACCGTGGGTATCCGACAATGTGGCCACCAAGATAGATCCAATGATGAATCAAAGAGCATGATTTGCACAATTTTTGTAGACGTTCACAAGCATAACCTTCGCTAATTCATGCCAAATTCAGTCATTATGTGTCGGTAGTTGAGACTGTTACATAGAGACTGTTTTGTGATTACCTTATAGTTCTTGATAGAAGGATCAGGGCCTGTACACGCAGCAAGCAGGCGGACAACAAGCTTTCTTGAAATAACTCTTATTGAATCACACACAATTGCACAGATATAACACCTTTTCAAATTATATATTTGTAAGGAGTATTTGAAAATTCTTATTTTATCAACTCTGGTAACGCACAGTCTAATTCCTGAAAATTTCTGTGTTAGAACATGTAAACACGATAAACTTTGAATTAGAGAATACTCGATCATTTTGGTATATGTCTTCAGTGTGTTTCCCGCCAGCTAGGTATTTTAATAATGCACATATACAACATTCTTCAGTCAACATGGTCAATGTAAAATAAACACTGAAGATACAGCTTACGAGTATATGTAGAGTAAACTAAAAAAGTTATAAGTACTGACATTTAATTTAACAGATTTCTCTGAGATTTTTATTTTTTGGGTGGACTGAATAAAGGCGATTTCTAGAGAATCGTTTTTCATTTCAAATTATTATTCTTGTTTTAAGTACTATAGTTTTTCATGTGTTTTGGTGATGTTAGTGTTATAACGAAAACAAACATGAAATTGTTAGACTTGAAACTTTTTTTATATTAAAGTACTGTCAGCAGTTGCTCCTTATTTAACAACCTGTTTTGATATCTTACATAACACTGTCTAAATTGATTATTAATTGAATTATATAATTCAAGATTTAAGGCTAATAAGCTGACAAAAATTTATTTGTTTGAATGAAAAGAACATTTACGTGTAAAAATACCGGTTAATCACAAGTGTGTGGTATCCAACAAAAATAATACTAATTTAGTTTCCTTGTCTCCACACAATGAAGTGACTTATTCCCACTATACTGGTAAAATGTGAAAGAATTAAAATGACAGAAAAATGTATAATTGCGAATCCCATTTGATCTAGACATGAAATTCCCTAATCATTTTCAGATATAAGTGGATCTTTATCTAAAGTGGATTATTGTTACAAAAATGCCTAAACAATGTCGTGCTGTTTAGACCGGTTCTTGGTTATTTTTTAACTCCATGGGTGATAACTACATGGTGTTTTCGACATAGAACATTTCATTTTCACACATTTTGTAGCAAAAAAAATGTAAGAAAAAAGGAATCAGGTGGTCTTCAGGTAAATCCTATAAATTATAAAAGTTCTTCAATGAGTAGATTTAATTATGCATACAGGATAAACCAGTATGAATTAACATCGGTTATCTCCTGTTTACGGATACTTATCATACCTTGGAGGGGACGAAACGGTACTTTAGCCTCACAGAAATGCCCTTTCAATTTCAAGTGTGATAAATTACTATACACAATTCGAAACTAAGATCTAAATATCACATATCATATAACAGTCTTTGCTTGCTTTATTTCTAATGACAATCAGGCTTACAATAGGGGTCTCTTACGCAATAACGGCAACCAACTTTTGAAGTTTGGAGAGTGTAGGTCAATTGGTACACGAATTATTGAGCATAAATGATGTGGTCTACCGACCAACCGACCGACTGACTTCTGCAAAACAATAGACCCCCTCTTCTCCGAGTGTGTGTGGTGTGTGTGTGTGTGTGTGTGTGTGTGTGTGTGTAGGAGGGGGCATAACAAAGAGAATGTTTTTCATGTAAAAACCCATTTATAAAAACATGAGCTTTTTCACAACTATGAGGTTTGTCCGAAAACACGCGTGAAACATAAATAACATTTTAAGTTTAACTTGCAATTTCTTCATTTTTACACCAAACCAAACATCAATGACACATTGATTTTACATTAGAGAATAATTACATTTCAATAAAACCGTGGCTAGTAAACGATCAATAAACACACCGGTTGCGTCAAGATCGGAGCAAATCACATCACATTTTCACGTTGACGTCAACTAAGTTTAGCACTATATCACAACTCATAACTTTTCAAAGTACATACCCCCGTGTGTGACAACTTTCTCATGACTCAAAATCCAGTCCTGAAATATCTCGGTGTACCATTCCTGAGTAAATGATCGCACTACTGACTGAATATGATTCATAATAAGTTCCTTGACGGTTGCAGTGCTTCCAACATCCCGACCACTGAATGTCGTTAGTGCTAATCTCACCACTCAAAAATCGCCTGTGCCATTTGTACACTGTAGTATAGTTAACGTGTTCTTTTCCCGTGGCATCCTTAATCATTTAAACTGTCTCCTTTGGACTTTTATTCAAAGAAACACACAGTTTTATAATTGTTCGCACCTCAGCGTCATAAAAGACGTCATTTTCGGACAAGTGTTCCAAGCAATTACTACTTCAAACATCCGCTGTAAAGACGTTCTCCTGGTTTTATATGCATAACAATCATGATTAAAATTACCAGATGTAAAAAAAAAACATTAATCTGAATTTAATGGTTGAACTAATATACCCTCATTAAACAGAATACTATAAGTAAGTTTTGAAATGTTTGAAAGTACATTATATAATGGAGTTTCAAAGTTATATGCTTTACTTCAACATGGAGTGTCCAGTGAAATTTACGTCGGTAATTCGGCTTCGAAACGCGCAATTCGGCACTAACTGTTCATGAAATATGTTCCTTGCAACTTTGTGAAAATGGACTTGATACACAAATGTCAGAAAAATATCAAGTTTTATTCCAGTCTGCAACAATGCTCAATTTTATTATCTCTGGTTTATTTTGGAGGGATTGCTTAAGAACTTTTCGAATAAAACTTTTCAAAGAATCTTTGTTAACGTATATGTGATTGCAACGTAAAGCTTTCTTAAATATTCTTAGCAAAGCTTTGCCTTTGCGTATACCACAAACCTACTAATTGTTGCTTACAGTTTATATTCGCTATATTATATTCACCGGGAGCAAGATTTCCACATGATGATACACTTCTAAATATGGAAGTCCAACAACACTAAATCCCATATCTCGTGCCATTTTCGCAAGACCTTCGCTTTCTAAATTTAGCTGGCAGTCTATTCCGGTATTAGCTACGCATTTCAACTTCACTGGGTGATAAGGCTGTTCAGGGAAATGAAGACCTTTCCGCACAGCGTTTGCCCTTATCATTAAACAGCTAGCGCCTACATAATCTATCGGAACAACTCGTCCCTCTGATTTTAAATCTACAAGCCATATCCTGTACTGTAAGCCATCTATAACTGTTTCCCGAAATGTATTTTTGTCGTAGTTACGAATGAAGTAAATATCAGAGAGAAATGCCTTTGGTACTTTAAGGCAAGATGCCGTCATAACGTCCTGATTTGCAAACAAAAACTGCTCAATTACATCCGATCTGAATGAAATGACGTCAGTGTCAATCCATAATATCCAGTCTTCAGTACCTAAACTATAATTTGTCAAATAATTCCTCACTTTGGCCAGATGACTTCTTCTAACGATCTGATATTTCTTCATATGTCGGGTAAATCTGTTGGTCGGATTATTGTTACTTATATTTAAAGAAATGACTTCAGCATGTTTATAACCGAATTCATTCATTAAACGTTTGCAAAGTGCCTTGACAACCAAAAATGAATTATCAGAACTGCCCTCTTCTCCGAAGTAAATGCTGACAAGGCTGTGTGGATAGGAAATACGTGTTAATAATTCTACAAACTTACGAAGGAACTTTTCTGAATTCCGGATAGGTGACAAAATTAGGATTTTTTGTGTATAAGTTATATCTGTTGGTATCCGCAGAAACGGTTCTGCTAAGTCCTCGTTCAACAACATATATGTATTTTCAGCGAATGATGAAATCTCTGGGCTACGCGGAATGCAATTAAGTCTATGCTGTTGACCATTTTTGTATGACACAATTTCAACAAAGTCCTTTGCGTTTTTTCCGTCAACACATTTACCAAGCTGGAACCGCGGCGTCATCCAAACTTGTAAACATTTCAGGGAAAAGGCAATAATGAAGACCAGTCGTAATACGCACTTCACACGTATTTTAGGAAATGATCGTAGAATTCTTCTATGAACAGCGACCTGAAAAACAAAAAAATGTGAGATTACCTGTTAGTTACCGTAATTAAATCTTAAGACAGTTGTGATATTTGTGTGGACTAGACATAAAAACAAAGATTAATATTGCTCTGTTTGAGGTTTCAATGATAACATATGGATAGCTCTATGTTGACTAAACAGGTGACTTTGTAAGATAAATTTCAAGACATAGTTAAGTATAAATGATGTAATTTATGTCTTTAAGGTTTCATTTGAAAGGAATTGCCAGAGAACTGTGCAACTATGATCGTACGCGACTGTACCGAAAAGCTGGAACACTGCTATATGCCGCCTCAGGGAAACTAGTCAAACTAATTAGACTTGTCGAAGAGACATTGAAAAATATTTTGATAGGCGATGTTATTTTCCAAGTCCAACCGAAAGTTGCATTTTAATGCACGGAAAATGCCCAATTAAAAGTCGCTTGGAGCCACAACTAGCATACTTTGGGAGAAATGACCAACATTACCTTATAGAGAAACAATTTTTATACAAGTTCTCAAAATATCACTTTTCAATGAAAACTTAAGATATCAAATTTGACTTTAATTTCAATCGTACCGCTTCTCGTCTCTACATGAATAGCTGGCATGAGGTAAACGGTGCATAGATAAACATTAGCCACAGCGTAATACAGGTATCCGGAAATCGTCGTTTTGTCGGACTTTTTTTTAATTAACTCTAAATTACGAGGGTGCATCAATAAATTCGTAAACTAATTCAATAGCGTCAAAACTACTGGTCCGTTTAAAATGAAACTTTAAATGCTGGGAAAACAGATTATTTCCAATTGAATCGTACTATGTACACAGCTTTGACGTCATCACTTATGACGTCATAAACCGTAAACGACGTCACGTTACGGGCGTCCGTTTGAAAATGGCGTCAACGAACAGCGCATCGTTATAAAGTTTTACACAAAACTCGGAAAGTCTTTTTCCGATATTCGTGAAGATTTGCAAAAAGTTTACGGAGAGGCTGCTCTGTCAAAAGGTGCCATCTCAAAGTGGATGAAGCGGTTTAAAGACGGTAGAGAGGCAACTAAAGACGACAGTCGTGCAGGTAGACCAGTGACTGTAACAGATGAAGAAATAGTGGCTGCCATTCAGGAGTACATACTCCGAGATAGACGAGTAAGTGTGGGGCACGTAGCAGATAAGTTCGTTATTTCATATGGTACAGCTCAGGGCATTATGACTGATAGATTAGGAATGCGCCGCGATTCAGCAAGATGGGTGCCGCGTTTGTTGACGTCGGAGCAGATGGGGAAAAGGTAGAAAATGTGTCAGCAGTATGACAGGAGGTATCGTGAAGAAGTCGATTACTTTCTAAATCGAGTGATAACATGTGATGAATCGTGGATTCACTTTATTGAACCGGAAAGCAAACGTCAGAGTTCTGTCTAGAAGCATCCTTCCTCGCCTTCCCCTACAAAAGCGATAATTTCCAAGTCAGCCGGTAAGGTTATGGCAATTATATTCTGTGATACATACGGTGTAGTGCTAAACCACTTTGTTCCTCCGAAAACGACAGTCACTGGGAACTATTATGCAACATTACTTAGAACGGAACTCATGGCGGCAATAAGGAGAAAGCGCCCACATCTACTTAGGTCCGGATTTATATTACATCACGACAACGCGCCGAGCCATTCAAGCCACGTTGTCATGGATACACCAGAAAAACTCGACGTCGAACTGTTACCGCACCCACCCTACAGCCCGGACCTAGCAATTTGTGACTTCTGGCTGTTTCCAACTTTAAAAAACAGTCTTCGTGGTACAAAATTTGAGTCAAGAGAGGAACTGAGGTGTGCCGTGGACAGACAGCTGCGGGAGATGTCACGTGACGGGCTACAACACGTGTTCGAGTCATGGGTCGAGAGATGGGACAAGTGCAAATCGTGCATGGGACGTTAATTTGAGAAGGAGTAATCATTTTAGGTACTTGAATTAAATCATTTCCCCGCTATTGGATTAGTTTACGAATTTATTGATGCACCCTCGTAAATACATCGAAAGCCGTCAACTCATTACAAATAAGCTATAAATAATACACAAATATTCACAATCAAAATTGTTCATTAGAAAAAAAGAAATCCTAATAAAATAATAAAAGATTAGACACAATTATTATTCTACCAGTTTTCTCGGTATGATTATTGAACGGTGACGTCATGCAACATTTTGCTGTGGAAAAAGTTTTGAGTGCAAATGTAAAGCAAATCGCAAAAACACCACCTCAGGATTCAGGTTCTAATGAAGTTTTTTCACTAGAATACAAATACTTATATACTAACGGAAAAATATAACTGTGCATACTTCAAGGTATAGAATTTTTTTTTAATATTAGGAATAGTAACATAAAACTTTGCAAATTAGCCAATCAACGTTTTATTTCTAACAATCAATACAAACACTTCATGATGTAAAACAATTTTTACAGTAACAAGGCGCAGAAGTTGACAGGTATGAAATCTGATTTCACAAGGTCAGTATCGTGTGTGGCCTCCATTGGCGTTCAAGCAAGCACGGCAGCGACGAGGCATAGAGGCAACTATGTTGGCGATAACTGCCTGTGGAATGGTGTTCCAGATGTTGACCAATGTCTGCGCTAGTTGGTCCAGCGTGAGAGGTTGGTTACGTCTTTGACGGAGGCGTCTCTTCATCTCATCCCAAACGTGCTCAATTGGTGAAAGATCTGGTGAAACAGCGGGCCAGGGTAAGACACTCACGTTTTGCTGAGCCAGAAACCCGGTAACTACACGTGCTACATGTGGCCGAGCGTTGTCTTGTTGAAACGTCATGTTACGCCCTTGACGTTGAAGAAATGGCAGCACGTGGGGTATGACAATCTCATCTCTGTAACGAACACCCGTTAAATTGCCACGGACAATTACAAGCTGGGTCCTGCCTTGAGATGAGATACCTCCCCAAACCATTATCGACCCACCACCACCAAAACGTTGACGTTGAAAAACACAGGGATCCAAGTAACGTTCTCCGCGACGCCTGTATACACGAACTCGTCCGTCCGAACTTTCTAAGTGAAACCGCGACTCGTCAGTAAACAGAACATTATTCCAATATGCTCTTGGAAGCCTTAGATACTGTCTGCACCACTGACGTCGACGTTGTCGATGACGTAAGAGAAGAGTAGAACGTATCGCAGGACGTCGTGGAGTAATGCTGTGCTCTCTTAATCGGTTTCTAACAGTTCGTCCACTGATAGGTCTCAAGCCAGGAATTGTTCGTGCTGTTAATGTGGCCGGTTGAAATCGATTCCGTAGGTGTGTAAGCCGGATATAATTGTCTTGACGGATTGACGTCACACGTGGACGCCCTGGACGTGGTAGATCACGGACGTTGCCACGTTGCTGAAATCGTCGCCAAAGTGCTGATATGGTGTTTCGGTGAACACCAAAACGCTGCGCAACCGCATTTTGAGCAATGCCGGCACGTAGGCGATCATTTTCTGAGATGCGTGGCATTGTCTTCAAAGACTTAAAATCCAAATGAAGGTGTTTTTCTGAACTGCTGGGTAGCTCACTATAATTTGACGGTTAAAATAACTCGAAACAGCATGTACGAGGATGTTAACATAAAGAAACACGTAAAAAGCGCGACCGTTACGGGCTATAAATTTTGCACGTGCAACTCGCGAAAAGCAGTATTATTGAAACAAGATTACCTTGTGAATTACACAAAAGAAATCTGCTAAAATAATTTTATACCTAATAAAAGATATTAAGTATTTTAGTGTGCACAGTTATATTTTTCCGTCAGTATATATAAATATAAATAAATGTTTTTTCAATATTTGGTGAAAATCGAAGATCAATTTATATCTTAATAGAAGAAAATCGATCAAAACCGATCAGGCAGTTACTTTAGAAGGTCTTTAACTTTGAATGAAACTACTTTAAGATTAAAAACCTGAATTATGATAAAATCCCAGGGTGTGATGGGTCTAGCGTAAAGTTAATATTCATAAAATGTTTTGGCGTAAAATAGGAAAAAATGTTGAAAGATCTGTATATCATTTTTTATGTCAGGCGAATTTACAAAAAAGAATATAAAATTATTAACAATAACTTGCATTCCAAAGAAAATTAACCAAAACAATACCAGAAAAACTTGAGGCGTTAACATTATTAAATGTTGTATATAAATTAGCAACTGAAAGTATTTCAAATAGACTACAGATTGTTCTTAACTTTCTAGTTTCAAAAGATCAAACTGGTTTTATAGAAGGTAGATATATTGGTGAAAATACACTTTTATTGTAAGCGAGAAAAAAAGCAGTATTCCAGGATAAGTTATGTTAGTTAATTCTGAGAAAACTTTTGATTACACATCTTCTGGTTTTATTGAAGAAACTGTTATTTTTCAATTTTGCCAATATGTTCAGAAAATGGATACAACTATTTCTATATAAAACTGTTAGTTGAAAGAGGTTGTAGAGAAGGTGAAACGATATCGCCTATATTTTTATATCATGTGCGGAGATCCTTGCCATTAAGATTAGATATTGTACCGGTATTAAAGGAATAACAATTGAAGATAAAACATATAGAATATCCCAATTTGCTGATGATACCTCTGTGTTACTCGATGGAAGAAAAAACACTTTAAATAATGCACTTGATATCCTTAATTATTTCTCATTTATATCTGAATTAGAAGTTAACTTTGACAAAACTAAAGGGATTTGTTCTCTTAAATACAGTGCAAGGTCAATTAAAACGTGCTTGAATTTATCTTGGGGTGAACCTCAATTTAAAATATAAGGTATCATATTTGACGTTAACTTAAACAACACGCTGAGCCTAAATTTTGATGATAATAACGAAAATAAATTAGTTCATACATTGCTGGAAAAGCCGAAAATTCAGTTCACTATGCAGAACAGTTGTTGTTACGACTTTAGTACTACCACTGTTAACGCCTTTATTTGTTAGCGTACACACTTTCAAAATGGATATATGATTCAATGAAAATATTCATAAATAAATCCTATCTGACAGTTCTAAGAAGTGGGTGTCAAGTTAATTTGAAATTCTTTCTAATATCAGACATTGTTTAGTTTACAAATGCTGCTTTTGAAATTTCTGCAAAAAAAAACCCACTGAGGAAAGCCATTCAAAATACACAAAAGTGACAAAATAATTAAAGAAAAATCACGGTTCAACTCTAACTATAGGAAAATAATTCTTAACAATTATTTTTATTATTATTGTTATCATTGACAACATTGAATAGATACATGTTTGTCTGTATAAATGTTTGTGTGTACATCTATGTGTATCTATATATATAACTGACATAGATACTTTCTCTTTACCAATTAAGGAATTTTCATATTGCTTTGTCAATAGTCATGTTTGCAACGAGCACTGTGGTTTGGTGTAGCTGAACAATTAAGATTTTTACCTACTAAATCTTATAATTCTTATGATCATTAGTTGCATAAAAACTATATTCTATTTATGTGTTTTCTTCATTAATTGGTTGATTTATCAGTTAATTAATTTATTAGTTTGTTGTTTCCCTAATCAGTTAAATAGTAAAGTTATAAAATTACTGTCAGATGTACAGAATTTTCTAATGTTCGGGAAAACTGATGCGCTTTTTGCGACAGCAAACATATTTTTACGCACTCTATATTTCCCGAATGTTAAGAAAAACTACATCTGACAAAAAGAATCCCCAGGACCTATATGTAGTGCACAATTTTCAGCTTTGCATGCACTATATGCCTTTTAAATTGACGAAGAAATAAAACAGAGCATGTCAAAAAGTGCTCCTTGCGACTGCCTTCCTGACATAATATACAAAGTGATATGGCCACACTGTTCTACGTCTAACTTTGATCTGCAGCTGCTTTAGCGGATTCGCCCAATCGTAGGTAGTTGTTTAAGACAAAATGGCGATAATCTTTATGGGGAGGGAGGGGGTAAATGTTCAATATCTGATTGTATGATTAATAAAAATGATAATTGCAATCCAATCACATGAAACCAATGTATAAGATAAAAGTATTCACATGATCAGTAATTACAATCATGGTCTTCCGAAAAAAATACGTTTTCTCAGGAAGAAAATTCCAGACCCTTAGAACCGAATCTATACAAACTTTGAAATTAATTAGCAATCTAGTTTTAACATAGTCTAACATTAATTATTTTTCATAACATTTCCTCCTACCGTTTCGTTTCACAAAATCAGTAATTCATCTATATAAAATGTAGATTCTCATGCAATCTGTCACAGTTTGATCAGTTGTATTGATGGCAACCATTTTACGGAATACCGTTTGGGCCATCGTGGTTAGATGTTATAATCCAGAGGGCGACAATGCGATAGTGCAATAATGCGATGGCGACAGTGCGATAATGCGATGGAGACAGTGCGATAATGCGAAAATGCGATAGTGCGATGGCGACAATGCGATAGTGCGATGGCGACAATGCGATGATGCGATGGCGACAGTACGATATGACTATCGTTTTATACACAAATACCCATCAAACTCATCTTCAAATGTCATCGATTCAACGTTTTTTTGTCAATGTTAGAGTCTCTCTCTCTCTCTCTCTCTATCTATATATCTAATTTAATCTATCTATCTACTACTGAGTAGCATAACATTACATTTTTGAAGTAAATTTGTTACATATTAAGGTTATATCCTAAATGATAAAAGCAGTTCATTGGATAGATAGAAAAGGTATCACTTACTGAATGTTGTTTTGTGATTTCCATACTAACTTTCCGGTTTTTGGTATTCTTAAAAATGTCCTATATCAGTTTGATTTCATGACCTACTATAAAATTCATTTGCACTCACTGTGATAACTTTTACCTTAAACACATATACATGTGTTGTGAATGATGTAAAAATCTCTTCAGCATTAAAACTGTATCTGGTTAAGCGGAACAGTTTTCGCTTCATGCTTCTCAAAAGCGATTTTGTTTTGTACATGAAGTAAGATGCACGAGTGATTTATGACTCATTCAATTTGATTATATAATATTTCGTTTGATATTTCGCATTTAATCTCAAGGAATTGTACCGCAAGCATTAGCGTCAGTCTTTTTTTTTTTTTTTTTTGGGTAAGTGTCAGTTTCGAAGTACCGCAGTATTTATCTATAAAGATTGTTGCAAACTTACATGCTGTTTCTGAAAACAAAATGCAGTAACAAGAAAAGATCTACTGAATGTAAATTATAGTTTTCTAAATTATTGTTTCATAGAGTAACACAGAAGTGACATTATTGTTTTGTTTGAACAATAATATAAAAATACGAGCGTCAGTGCACATTTACTAGTAATGTAAATTAAAGGTTAGCGTTATTTCTCTTTTCAGTTGCTCTTAACAGCAAGGGCAGTGGAAGACACTCAACTAAATAACCGCATACTGAGACATTCAAAATTGTGTTCACCTAATGACATGTTTGTTACCATGTCTCTGACCACTTCACAATAAATACTGTGTAAAAATCATTGCGATTGGTAACTTGGCCCTCTGGGACAGAATGGATTTTAAATTTGTTTCAGTAACGTAAAAATGCCAAAAGGCCAAGGTCAGCCGTAGTCAACGTTGAAATCAAAGGTGAAATTTACATGAACAACTACTACAACAATGTACATGAAAAACGTGGTATAGATTTCATGGATTCAGTGCTTGACGTGCTTGACGTCATGTCGTGGTTGACAAAAGTGAATGTTAAAATGTGCAAGCAAAATTAAATAAGTTTTCAAATATTCTGTGCTTAAGCTTTAGAAAACAAGGAAACAGGCCAAAGTAAAGATCATCGAATGATTGAGCTCGTCTACATGCAAAACTGTACATATGGTGTATATCGTACATATAGTTTCAAAAACAGAAATATAGTCAAATTTTAAGTTGAAATCCGAAAAATCACGAACAGGGAAGTAAGTCACTACGTCAAGGTCATGGTCACGTGAAGATCAAGGAGAACGTTAAATATGTGAACATGAAGGTTCCCTCCGTAATCATTTTGATGATCTTTAGCTTTCCCGTATATCAGTTTAAAACTATTGACCCTTGGCCGGAGTAACTTTTGTCCCTGAGGTCATGTGGTACAGAATTATGGCCCCTCCTGCGTAATTTATAGCTGATACCGAAAAACAAATCGGCATAATATTTTCGGCAAAAGAAATGATGTTCACATACTTAACTTTGTCCTTGAGCTTGTGACCTTTACTTTGACCTTACTGACCTATTCCTTGTTTTTGTAGCTATACAGTTTAAATTTGAACTATATATATTTAGATTTCAACTTTGACGACGTTGACCTACTGTCTAGTCTCAGTTCCAAAAGATATGTGCATTAATTTTAGGCATTTGTACAGTTTTGCAAGCATACTTCACTTCAAATTTATCTTGACATACGTTTTTGTTTTCTAAGCTTCAGCGGTGAATTTTGAATAATTTTGCTTGTAAATTCTAAATTTTTAACTTTGCGATTTTTGAACATAATTTTGGATGTCTGTGTATGCTGTACTTAAGTTAAATGCCTCCTTATGCAGTTAAAATGGGTAAAAACGTTCTTATGTTAACACAAGTCTTAACTCGCATGAATGTTCAAAATTAATACTTTCGCAGCTGATGTCATTGAATAGATATGATATGTAGGTTCGTCGACTTTTGAAAGTAAAGTTTGAGCCATGCGATTATACATTCATGGTGACATTATGTCTTATTTAACTTAATAATAAAATAATGTAAATAGAACAATATAATGTAACAGTTTCTATAATAATTTGATTATTTTGGTACGATTTTAGTAATTGGTTTCAAACAATATGTTATTATGGGGATTATATGGATTATTATGAAGTGTTTTCGGTTCACATATTAACAAAAAAAAAGTTAGTGAACTTCTCAATAAATGTCCACTTCGTTCAATAAAAAGTACAATTATTGTGATGGATAAATAAACAGTTGACATTAAAGAAATAAAAATAAAAATGGGCGATGTTTTTGTTCAACACTTTTATATAAACTTCTCATCGTCAAACTTTTTTTTTCACCTAGTGCTTTTCTTCTAACCTTGCAATGCGTATTTGTATTTGGTAAATCAAAGTGCAGAACAAAGTTTTCTTTAACAACTCCCTTTAAGACTTACTGTTTTAGAGTTCAAAGCAATACTTTTGAAATAACTTAAACTTTTAAAACACTTATTTCTTTTCTTACTATGCTTCATATTCCCTACAGTCCGCTTAAGATACGTTATTTCATTTATTTCAAAACAAATTACTCGGCGCTCGCAATTCTTGTGAAAGAACATTAGTGCATTACATTGGCTTCAAGCGTTATTGATAGAGTGTTTGCAATTCAACACATCAGGCAATTTATCAGGATAACTGTTGTAAGAAAAATGGTTTTGAAGAAAATTTATACACCATAATACGCAGAATGCAAGGATTACATTTTTATAAGATTAAAAAAGTGCTTAATATGTCTTAGCTGAAACTGCAAGAACAAGGAAAAAAGAATAAATTCGGTATTGGATCTTGAAAGTGGAAACTTTCTCTCCAGGTGAAAACAATGGAAGGAAAAACTTTGATAAACTTGCTTGACATATTACACGCAAACTCACAGCCATTTTGAAAAATGAGCAAAGCTCTTCCAAATACTCTGTAGATATGACCAACCTTGTAAGATTTTGATGAAAATGAGCCATATCTTTCATTCAGTACTTTTGTTCAATTTAATTTCCATGAACTGAGTGGTCATAAGATAATCTGAAAGTTACAAACTGTCTAAGTTTAGATTTTTTTATATCGATTTTGAAACAAGTTCTTGCAATTCAGATAAATCCCGCTCGATGACTGAAGCAGAGCCCATGCAACTGACTTATACAGTTTGGTGCAAAGTATACTTAAAAACGTTTATATTTGTTTATACTTTGGTGCAAAAAGGCCTAGAATCCCTTTCAATGTCTAAAATATGGACTTTGAGAAATAACAATAGAAAAACTTATCTTTTTGAATACACGCAACTAGCACGCCTGATAATTTTTATGTCAGCGCACTCTGACGTATTAATACAAGAACAAACATTTTAATTAAGAATTATCGCAAGTGATTCCAAATTGACGTAAGAGCATTTGTCAATACAGTGTGTTTTATTCGATTTGATAAATAGACTATTAATCAAATTAAAAATTAGTACAATTTCTCATAACAGAAAAGATATAAGCTTTGACAAAGACAGAGATATTACAGAATCAATGATTTACTACAATCAGATAGGAATTATGTTGTCTTCTCTTCCCGATTATTATTATGATTGCTGCAATTCACTATCAAAGAACTAATAGGATTCCCTGCTTTAGTAAAAGAAATAAATAAGGCTTTTCTTTGTTTTTGAAATACAAACTTAATTGAAAGAACTGCGGCTACATTTCGAGTTTTTGTATATATTTTCGTTTAATGTAAAAGTGTGCGTTAGTTGTTAATAAGCTTGTTCAGTACTGCTTTTAACCATTACCATAATTTCTACAATGGACTTGTCTATCTTTCAATTTGGACAGATCAATTAATCTTTTTATGGGGGTGTTAATTGAAAATTTACTTACCGAATGACGAATAGTGCAGATCCATGATCAGTCTGAACGGATGTAAAGGCTGATGTTGGTATGCACTGGTTGCAAAACCATATATATATGGCTTTAAAATAATAGAAAAAAAATAAATAGTTTTTTCTCGGGGAAATATAATGTTTAAGACTTTTTGGCGAAAGATGTGTGTGCGAACACTTCAGTGTGGTATGTTATTATGTATAATATCAAATCATATATGGAAAAAGATACCAATAAATATAGTACAAGTCATACCGTTGTAAGTTCTGATAAAAAATACTTCAATTAGATTAAATAGAATATTATTGGCTCTAAGTACGTTATACATATTCAAAATAAGCAAAACATAAGTAAAAGATAAAAATGATAAAAAAGATTTAAAACATGTGGCCGTACTTTACATAATAAAACGATTGAATTTCAAACGTGACTGTTATGCAGAAAATACGATTATTCGACGATGATTACAGCTTCAAACTGTTGCAAAATATCTCTAAATCAGAATACACCCACACGAACCAATTTAGTGAATTTTCTTTTCTTTTCTCAATTTTCTTCTCGAAAGTGTATGTCATTTTAAAGTCTTCTCACTTCCTTGACCGGAAGTTATTAGGTACCATGGTTTCAGACAGTAGTAATGACCACTTTAAATCTGTATCGGACTAAAAAGCTAGTCTTGGCAATGTTCAGAGGCATATTTACATAAAACAAGCGTGTCGTAACACTCTTTTGAAGTCTATACTTTTGATCACAATCCATTATCGCAAATTTTCAATGGGGGAAAACATCATTGAAACATCGTTTCATTTCTAAGGATCATCTTAATAAGTAACAACAAAACTAACAAGTTAATTAAGCAGAAGTACTGCAATTTATTCAGATGAAATATTGTAATAACAGCCTTTGCCAAGGAAAAAAGTAATGCTAGGTTTGATTAAGGGCACATTCCTCAAATTCATGTTATTAGCAATTAAATATCTAAGCTAGGTTATCACTTAAACAATGCAAAGTCAGATGAATAAAGTTTACGTCTATTTCAGACTTGATGATAGCAATTTTCAGATTTCAAAACCTTTTGATTATTTACGAGGTCATTTTTGTCCGTTTCCCTACACACAGTGCATAACTATATCGGCCGTCTCTCCGTGAAATGAGCTTTGTCGTCGGTCTCTCTGCGTCGGTACCGGTTATTCACGGTTTGAAATGGAAGACAGTCAAATAAATCGGACAGACATTAAACAGGTGAGGTGTTTAAAATTAATAAGTGCACGGAACATAAGAGCATATTTTGCTATGTATACGGGCTTCCAATTATCATTTATCAGTCAATAATTAAAATATTTTCGAAATTTGAACATACATTTAAAGATGGGACTTTGAAATTTTTGGAAAAAAATTGCAGTCTCTGCTCAAGCAGAACTTTGCAACAAATTTTATGGTGCCCTGCTAAACTGAACTAAATATTGACATTTCTTCATTTGTTTCATGAAGATCATAAAGGATGAAAATATAGAAACAGTAGAGGGAAGAGACAAGATATCAAGTAAAGAGACTATTTTATTGCAGTTATTTCTCGAAACGATTCCACAATCTATACAGTAAACGTTTATAGATAAAAATGTTTACAACAAACAAAAACGAAAATGTAATAACGATCAGTTTCTGTGATATTTCTAACTATTCTAGGAAAATGCCAATTAAGTTATAGCTCCAGATATAACAGTAGAATAAAAATAAGCAGATTTTGATTGTAATAAAACAAAATGTAATTTCCTTTCATATTTGCTTATAGTGCATTGCTCTCTTTCCCCTGTCTTAGATAATTCCTCAATGCAAAGTTACATCATGATAAAAGCAGACAGCAGGCAATTTCCATTGGTTTATTGTTTTATTAGTATGGCGTATGTCTTAATGTCTCAGAGATTGCAGGCGTTTCAGTCTAGACAGACACAGAACAAAAATTCTGAACAAGTGTGTTTAAAAAAACAACGGAATGCAGACAGTCGTCATATAGGGAGTTTATAGTTAATAAGTGAAGATTCTATTGATCTGTTGTAAAACTTCCTTTTACTGGACTTATCACAATTACCAAAACATCTTAATTTAAATTATTCATAGCATTTCAGGTATTTCCCAATGTAAAGAAGACCTTTTTGTCATTAATTTAACTTTAAACTTGAACTAGCCTCATAATGTTTGCTTGGGAAAATACAAAATTGCAAAAAACTGACAACAGTTCCTTGTCCAAAAACAGACTATAGACAGTTACTTCTACACACGCTTTAGCTTAATGACTTTTAAAATCACGTGCAGTTGTTCATTGCAGATCACCAATTACATTTGGAAGACCCAAAACAGAAAATCTTTTATATCAGGCATTGAACAGACTAGAAAGCATATCTAAATGAATAAAGACTCGTGCTTTCTGACAGTATTAAAAGTATTGCAAAACTACAAAACAGTGTTTGAACGTACACGTGAAATAGAAAGTATTGCATTTTGGTATATATTGCATGGACTGCACTTGTCAAGGAAAACTTGTCAGTTTGTTTTTAACCAAGAGCAATGTCTAAAAAACCCTACAAAACAGCATTGGAACAGTTATGATTTAATAACGAAAAGGAATACATACTCATCAATGATCTAGAATTTACAACTTTCCGAAAAACAGAAGCGGTCACTGTTTTCTGCTTTATATTTTCTCTTGTTGTTTCACTCTGATATTTATTTCAAGAAAACATTGAAATTCCAAATTTAAATGAAAGGTAAACTTCCGTTCTCATTTTACTGTTAATCAGGAAAAACTTAATTCAATTAATTATTATCAACTAGCTAGTGTAATATTATTTACCTGAAACTGAAGTTTAAGCATGAACAATTTTAATCTCCTTTCTTCAGAAAAAAGTAATTAAAGTTATTATTCATTTAAAATAATAAAATACGTAACTAAAAACGACATTTGCTACTTGCCATCCGCAACTTCCTAATTTAAGATTAATAACACATGTTATATAGAAAGACGACATATTTTTTGTTCCAAAAAACATTAATAAATTGTTTATTTGGATTTCTTTATGTAAATCAACACATCGAAGCACTATGACGTCAAATAAGATAAGCGATAATCAAATGTGAACTGGAATTCATCGAAACCATTTTTACTGGAAGCAATCATTTTGACCTTATATTTTCAGTTTTTGGTCACTTGTGAAGTTAAGATATTGAGAATAATCTTCAAGTACAAGCCAGAAAAAAAACTTCGAGTTGCAGAAAAAGAAACAGCATGTAAGAGACAAGACCTAAGTATGAGTATAATTGGCTAGTTCCTATCAGTCTTCTTTTTTCAAGTTTTAACAGAAGTACATATAATATAGCTAGGTGTTTCTTTTAAAGTTCCAGTGTTATTTTCTAAAACAGTAGAATTTAATAAAACAACTTATTCCAAATTGAAATAAACTATACTATTTATTTTTAATTTTTCAATTAATTCTAACTTTGTTTCTTTACAATGCAATTCTGCATGTGTGGTCGGCAGTGCTTAAAAAGCACTTATATGCCGCTGTATTCCATACCATTTGTGACATCAAATAATACTACTTGAGATGAATGACAACCGCACTACGAGAAGCGGTATTCAAATATTCCAACTACATACCTATAAAAAATGTTGAAAAACTACCGAAACACCATACCTAAATGTAAGATTTCTCACCACTTGTAAAAATGAAACCTTGATACCATCCATAATCAAAGACATAAAACTAAGCAAACATGACAGGGCCCAATCAGCAGACCGGCTGGCAAATTCCCTTGCGAGGAATTACTGGCAGTTTAAAGGGATCCCTTTAGCGCACGTGCAACGCTCACTGCTTACCAGACAGCCATACCGAAATGAGCCATATCATATTTACCATGTCATAAACATTTTATTGCTAAGAAAAATCTTCACTGAAATCTACATCTCCATGAAGAAGTGATTGTTAAGATGCTTATAAACAATTTGTCTAAGATCATGATTCATGGTATACATGAATCTAGCAAGAGGCTTTGTGAAATCACCCACCAGTTTAACAGTGCTGTCAAACTCTATGTTATAAAGAAACATGCAGAAACATTTCGTATAAGTGAAGTCCCCATTACTTCTACTCTCAGTTCCAATGAATACAAAATACTTGTCAGAAGATACTGGCATTTTCTTCAGGTCGTATCTTGAACAATAAGTTACCCAACAAAGATCTTCATATTCGCGGTAAAGATATGCTTTTATTATATCAGGATGGTTGTAGTAATGCCAGATTCCATTACCTAGAAGGATTTGCGTGACATCTGTTACCCAATCCATAATTTAGAACCTTGATCTGTTCAAAGTATATACTTATATGAACAATGCAACGATTCAACTGGTATGTATTAACTGTAGTTTCAACTAAAATGCTTTGATATACACATATATACATACATACACCACTGAGTTCGGACTGAGTTGGCTGGGATAGGGATATGGAATCTTCATCAGTAAGTAGAGGTTTCATCGTGATTTTGTAGTCCTTCTGAAACATTGAAGAAGCGTATGGATGACCGTTTTTTTTGCCAAAAAAAGTTTCTATCCATAGAATAACTGTTTCTTTAGACAGAAATTAGCACGTCCTTATTGACCTGAATTGTCCTTGATCATTGTGAGACCGTCAAGTGTGGATTAAAACTCCAATTATATATGAGTGAACTTAAGTGTTAGATTTTATAACATTTTGAAAGTTTATAACAAAACGGGGTGTAAGGTTTCAACCACTTTTGTAATAACGAGAATTGTAATAAAATGTCAAACTTAGTTATTTTTGCCAAAAAAGTTTATATCCATAGAATAACAGTTTTATAAACATAAATCAGCACGTTTTAATTGACCTGAATTGTCCTTGATCATTGTGAGACCGTCAAGTGTGGATTAAAACCAAAATTATATATAAATTAACTGTTAGATTTTTATTACAATTTGAAATTTTATTACAAAACGGGTTGTAAGGTGTAAACCACTTTTGTTATAACGAGAATTGTAATAAAATGTCAAACTTCTATCCATAAAATAACTGTTTCTTTAGACAGAAATTAGCACATCCTTATTGACCTGAATTGTCTATGATCATTTTGAGACCGTGAAGTGTTGATTAAAACTTAAATTATGTATGAATGAACTTAACTGTTAGACTTTATTACATTTTGAAAGTTTTTTTAGATTTTTATTACAATTTGAAATTTTATTACAAAACGGGTTGAAAGGTATCAATCACTTTTGTAATAACGATAATTGTAATAAAATGTCAAACTTTGTTATTTTTCCAAAAACGTTTCTTCCGATATAATACCTGTTTTTTTTCAGACACAAATTAGCACTTCCTTTTTGACCTGAATTGTTCTTGATCATTTTGAGACCGTCAAGTGTTGATTAAAACTTAACTTATATATATATATATATAAACCTAACTGTTAGACTTAATTACATTTGAAATTTTATAACAAAACGGGTTGAAAGGTATCAAACACTTTTGTAATAACGATAGTTGTAATAAAATGTCAAACTTTGTTATTTTTCCAAAAACGTTTCTTCCGATATAATACCTGTTTTTTCAGACACAAATTAGCACTTCCTTTTTGACCTGAATTGTTCTTGATCATTTTGAGACCGTCAAGTGTTGATTAGAACTTAACTTATATATATATATAAACCTAACTGTTAGACTTTATTACATTTTGAAATTTTATAACAAAATGGGTTGTAAGCTATCAGCCACTTTTGTTATAATGAGAATTGTAATAAAATGTCAAACTTTGTTATTTTTTACAAACACGTTTCTTCCGATATAATACCTGTTTTTTTCAGACACAAATTAGCACTTCCTTTTTGACCTGAATTGTTCGTGATCATTTTGAGACCGTCAAGTGTTGATTAAAACTTAACTTATATATATATAAACCTAACTGTTAGACTTTATTACATTTTGAAATTTTATTACAAAACGGGTTGTAAGGTATCAACCACTTTTGTAATAACGAGAATTGTAATAAAATGTCAAACTTAGTTTTTTTGACAAAAAATTTCTATCCATGAAATAACTGTTTCTGTAGACAGAAATTAGCATGTCCTCATTGACCTGAATTGTCCATGATCATTTGAGACCGTCAAGAGTTAATTAAAACTCAAATTATATATGAATGAACTAAAGTGTTACATTTTTATTAAATTTTGAAATTTTATTACAAAACGGGTTGAAAGGTGTCAACGACTTTTGTACTAACGAGAATTGTAATAAAATGTTAAACTAAGTTATTTTTCCAAAAACGTTTCTATCCATAGAATAACTGTTTCTTAAGACAGAAATTAGCACGTCCTTATTGACCTGATTTGTCCTTGATCATTGTGAGACAGTCAAGTGTTGATTAAAACTCAAATTATATATGAGTGAACTTGTGTTAGATTTTATAACATTTTGAAAGTTTATTACAAAACGGGATGTAAGGTATCAACCACTTTTGTAATAACGAGAATTGTAATAAAATGTCAAACTATATTCTTATTGCCATAAAGAGTCTATATTTATAAATAACTGTTGTTCAGACAGAAATAAGCCCATGCTGAATTGTCCTTCATCGTTTTGAAACCACCAGGTTTGATTGAAACTCAACTTATATTTGAACGAACATTTTATAACATTTTGAAATCTTATTGCAAAACGTGTTGAAAGGTATCAACCAGTTTTGTAATAACGAGAATTGTAATAAAATGTCAAATATAGTTATTTTTTCCAAAAAACTTTCTATCCGTAGAAATACCTTTTTTAGACAGAAATTTGCTCGTACTTATTCACCTGAATTGTCCTTGCTTATTTTGAGACCTTTAAGTGTTGATTAAAACTCAGCTAAGAAAACTTAACTTAACTGTTTGACTTTATTACATTTTGAAATTTTATTACAAAACGGGTTGAAAGGTTTCAACTATTTTTGTAATAACGAGAATTGTAATAAAATGTCAAACTTAGTTAATTTTTCTAAAAAGTTTCTATCCATAGAATAACCGTTTTTTAAAACAAAATTCGCTCCTGCTTATTCACCTGCATTGTCCTTGCTCATTTTGGGACCGTCATTTATTGATTACAGCCCAATTGTATATGAATGAAGTTAACTGTTAGACTTTATTACATTTTGAAATTTTATTACAAAACGGGTTGTAAGGTATCAAGTACTTTTGTTATAACGAGAATTGTAATAAAAAGTTTAACTATGTTCTTATTGCCATAAAGAGACTCTATTTATAAATAACTGTTTTTTTCAGACAGAAATTAGCACATGCTGAATTGTCTTTTATCGTTTTGAAACCGCCAGGTCTTGATTAAAACTCAACTTATATTTGAACGAACATTTTATAACATTTTGAAATCTTATTACAAAACGGGTTGAAAGGTATCAACCAGTTTTGTAATAACAAGAATTGTAATAAAATGTCAAACTTTGTTCTTATTCCCGTAAAGAGTCTCTATTTATAAATAAATGTTTTTCAGACAGAAATCAGCCCATGCTGAATTGTCCGTGATTGTTTTGAATCTGCCAGGTGTTGATTAAAACTCAACTTATATTTGAACGAACATTTTGTTACATTTTGAAATATTATAACAAAACGTGTTGAAAGGTATCAACCAGTTTTGTAATAAGGAGAATTGTAATAAAATGGCAAAAAAAAAAAAAAAAGTTCGACATCTATTACAATTCTTATTATTACAAAAGTGGTTGATACCTTACAACCCGTTTGAAATAAAATTTCAATATGTAATAAAGTCTAACAGTTACGTTCATTCATATATAAGTTGAGTTTTAATCAACACTTGACGGTCTCAAAATGATCAAGGACAATTCAAGTGAATAAGGACGTGCTAATTTCTCTCTAAAGAAACAATTATTTTATGGATAGAAACTTTTTTGGCAAAAAAACTAAGTTTGACATTTATTACAATTCTCGTTATTACAAAAATGGTTGATACCTTACAACCCGTTTGTAATAAAATTTCAAAATGTTATAAAATCTAACACTTAAGTTCATTCATATATAATTTGAGTTTTAATCAACACTTCACGGTCTCAAAATGATCAAGGACAATTCAGGTCAATTAAAACTTACTAATTTATGTTTAAAAACAGTTATTTTATGGATTTAAACTTTTTTTTTGGCAAAAATAACTAAGTTCGACATTTTATTACAATTCTAGTTATGACAAAAGTGATAGATACCTTACAACCCGTTTTGTAATAAAAACGAGAATTGTTATAATTATTACAATTGTCGTTTTTATAACAAAACGGGTTGTTACAAAGCATGCACCATACCTGTTTGTGATCAGGTGAGCCAAAAAGGTATTAGTAAAATATTTTTGCTACAAAGCCAAAGCAAGAATGTAACGAAGACAAACATTCATTTCATAATAATAGAGGAGGAAGGTTTGTTTCGTTCGTTCAGTGTTTCCTTTTTCAACCAAGAACACTCCTAGAAAATCTATGTAAAATCAGCTGACCCCTGATATGGGGTCAGTTTTGACCCCAGGGTCATAATATGAACAAAATTGGTACAGGTTCACTAGATGATGCTTCATACCAAATATCTAAGCCCTAGGCGTTGAGGTTTTGGAGAAGAAGATTTTTTAAGATCCAACTTTTAAAATCTAATTTTAGCTCCAGTGATCAAGAAATGCAATGGACCAGAACCATTTGAACAATCTTGGTAGAGCTTCATCCAAGGAACATCCCAAGCAAGTTTCAATAAATTTGCTCTATTGGTTTCAGAGGAGATGTCGTTTGAATGAAAAGTTGACGACGGACGGACGGACTGACGGACGGACGGACGACGGACAAAGACTGATCAGAAAACTCACCATGAGCACTTTGTTCTCAGGTGAACTAAAAAGGTATTAGTAAAATATTTTTGCAACAAAGCCAAAACAAGAATGTAATGAAGACAAATAAAAATATTAATTTCGTAATAATAGAGGAGGAAGGTTTGTTTCGTTCGTTCAGTGTTTCCTTTTTCAACCAAGAACACTCCTAGAAAGTGAACATTCTGTGTTAATGGCCCTAAGGTATACAGAAATATTTTCTGTTAGTTCTCTAATTACATATTAAATGTTAAATTATAAAGTTCCGTATTTTGAATTATAAAATCCCACGCATATCTCTCCTTTATTATGATTTGAAAGCATGTGGAATTATATTATATCTATTCAAGCCACAAAGTAATTGGAAATAAAAAGGACTTAAAACACTCCTTTAACACAATATCTACGAGTGAAATTAAATTGTCTTAGTAATACTTTAAATCCTTTCATTGCGAAATAAGATACAAGAAATGTTTTTAACAAGGCGGTTATAGAAACCGTACCCTTTAAAGAACACATCCCTTCTGCCTAACGGCAAAGGTTTATTTTTTTAAAGCAGTTTTACTCGCTGTAAGCGCTTAAACATCAGTAGAGAAAATTAACAGGGTTTATAAAAAAGGCAACAATTGCTACTTTCTGTATAAACAGCTATTTTATGAGGAAACAGGTGTGGTACATGCTTTACAAGAAACTCTACATATTGTATTGCATATTGATTTTGAAAAAAGATAAAAGATAAAAAGCGCATACTGCTGATTTTTCAAGAAAATAAATCTGAGCACGAGGCAATGCAACTCTGAAAACAGATTGGCCTTGATATGGCGGTTGTATATCGCACATATGATGTTTGAGTATAATTGCTGAAAACCAAAGGTAATGGGTTTATCATGAAATCGCGTTGAAGAATTTTTATTCTTTAATGATATTTTTTCCATATTTTTATATATATTTCGTGTTTACATGTTCTAATATAATGACTGAATTTGGCATGTATGTTTTTGCATATTGCATTATGGAGCCACGAATGACTCCAGTTGCAAAATTGTACAAACAGGTTTACTAGGCGATGTTTCATGCAAATATTCATATTGGCCTTGTGGTTTTAGACAAGAAGAGTTTTAAAGAATTTCTTATAACTTTTGTTACACATGTGACCACCCATCGTCGGATACCCACGGCCGATCTATTAACATCTATCAGCCGTGGGATTTTTGGATGGTATCTAGTCAATTAGAGGTGTGTCAAAGACAGCTATTTCATTGGTTCCCTCACGCTTTCATGGGGCAATTAAAACCAATCAAAACGCTTGTTCTATTCGACGTTCGCTATTACAGACAGGAAGGCGGCAACCGTAGACGGCATGTTTCATTCAGTTTGTGAAAAGTTCATGGGTGCAACCATTTTGTTTCCGTTGAAGAGTATCAATTTTGTTAAACGCGATTTCATCGATCGATATTTTAGGCACTTGTTTGATTACATGTAATAATCAACCGTGGGTATCCGACAATGTGACCACCAAGATAGATCCAATGATTAATCAAAGAGCATAATTTGCACAATTTTTGTAGACGTTCACAAGCATAACCTTCGCTAATTCATGCCAAATTCATTCATTATGTGTCGGTAGTTGAGACTGTTACATAGAGACTGTGTTTTGTGATTACCTTATAGTTCTTGATAGAAGGATCAGGGCCTGTACATGCAGCAAGCAGGCGGACAACAAGCTTTCTTGAAATAACTCTTATTGAATCACACACAATTGCACAGATATAACACCTTTTCAAATTATGTATATGTAAGGAGTATTTGATAATTCTTATTTTATCAACTCTGATTACGCACAGTCTTATTCCTGAAAATTTCTGTGTTAGAACATGTAAACACGAAATATATATAAAAATATGGAAAAAATATCATTAAAGAATAACAATTCTTGGATAGAAAGTGCCTTGCCAGAACTACTGACTTCATTTTTTTTTTCATGAAAAAAACATGTCCATCGCTTTGCATTTTATACATAAATAAACAGGCTCAAAAGAAATAATGTATCTCCTTAGTTCATGCAACACTACAAGAAGATTACCACACACACCCACACACATACACACACACCTTCAAATTGGTGAAATGAAATGTGACGAGATCGAAATGGAAAAAACTTGACCATATGGTATCAAACACAGGAGATATAATTTATGAAATATTTTCATTCCAATGACAAAGCCTCATTAAGGATATTGGCACAATCGTTTTCCGTCAGAACAGTACTCTTATGCCCCTAAAATCATTTAGTGAAAAATATACGACGTTCCGCCCTAACTGAAGCGTTAGAAAACCAATATCACAGCCTAACCGAATATTTCAGTTCAGATCAGTTCTTTGATATCTAATATATATAAATAATTATACAAAAGGGGATATAATTCTCTGATTCCCTCGATATGCTTTTAGAATTGCAGTCATATAAACGCTTTTTGTACTAAACTTTATACTTGTGGAAAACAAAATGAAATATATTGACAAGAACAATTAGAACGCAGTTCTCTACAGTCTCATATCTCTTTAATCGGGACAGGATGTACTCCTATTTATTGGTTGACTAGACAGTACACTGTCATAACTTACTGGCATGTGAAATATGAAATCAACTGATTCTTTTTGTCTTAGCAAGAATATCAGCACTGTTTGACATTATTGTGTTCAAAAGATAACGAGCTACGTCTTACGCTAAATGTTTTGTATACTCTTCAATATATCTTATTTAAACCTGAAGAGTTTTCACTAGCTTAGCTTGGATTCTTACAGACCATTAGAATTATCTCTTGTTGGGTTTGGATTCTTACAGACCATTAAAATTGTCTCTTGTTTGGCTTGGATACTTACACACTGTTAGAATTATCTCTTGTTTGGCTTGGATACTTACAGACAGTTAAAATTATCTCTTGCTTTGTTTGGATACTTCATACCTTTAGACTTATCTCTTCTTTGGCTTGGATACTTACAACAACTGTTTATTTTGAAATATTTTTAAGGTCATGTGTTTCATTTCATGTCTGGTGAGGCCAGTGTTAAAGGACTAAAAACGATAATACGATAAAATGTGCCACAAGTGATATCTTTGTAGAAGCACACTGAATAAATCGCACAACTAAATTACGCTGCACTAAGAAAAAAAATCTTTACACATTGAAAACTGAACTGTATTTTTCTGCAATTTGTTTCATTGCAAACTTGATTGAGTAATAGACATAATCCTCTTCGTCCAATAATTTCCGTTGAAAAAAGCTTTGAATTAAGATTAAAGACAAAAAGCTCTTATTCTATCACAGTGTGTGACATGTCTACGGTGTAGCTGTTAGCAGACAGTCAGTTTCATCTTCTGTCGCTAAAAGGTGTCAGACTAAATATGACAATGCGTAAGAAATATATTTCCATTAAGAAATAACCTTTGGATCAGAGAATACCCGATCATTTTGATATGTCTTCAGTATGTTTCCTGCAAGCTAGGTATTTTAATAATGCACGTATACAACATTCTTTAGTCAACATGGTCAATGTCAAATGAACACTGAAGATACAGCTTACGAGTATATGTAGAGTAAATTTAGTATGTTACTGTACTGACATTTAATTTAACAGATTTCTCTGAGATTTTTAGTTTTGGGGGGACTAAATAAAGGCGATTTCTAGAAGAATCGTTCTTCATTTCAAATTATTATTCTTGTTTTAAGTACTGTAGCGTTTCATGTGTCTTGGTGATGTTAGTGTTATAACGAAAACAAACATGAAATTGTTAGACTTGAAACTTTTTTTATATTAAGGTACTGTCAGCAGTTGCTACCTTATTAAACAACCTGTTTTGAAGTCTAAATTGATTATTAAATCGAATTATATAATTCAAGAATTAAAACTAATAAATTGACAAAAATTGATTTGATTAAATGAAAAAAAAAACATTTACGTGTAAAATACCAGTAAATCAGAAGTGTGTGGTATCGAACAAAAATAATACTAATTTAGTTCCCTTGTCTCCACAAGAAGTGACTTATTCCCACTACAGTGGTAAAATGTGAAAATATTTAATTGACAGAAAAATGTATAATTGCTAATACCATTTGATCTAGACATGAAATTCCCTAATCATTTTCAGATATAAGTGGATCTTTATCTAAAGTTGATTATTGTTACAAAAATGCCTAAACAAATGTCCTGCTGTTTAGACCGGTTCTTGGTTATCTTTTAACTCCATGGGTGATAACTACAGGGTGTTTTCGACATAGAACATTTCATTTTCACACATTTTGTAGCAACAAAAATGTAAGAAAAAAGGAATCAGGTGGTCTTCAGGTAAATCCTATAAATTATAAAAGTTCTTCAATGAATAGATTTAATTATGCATACAGGATAAACCAGTATGAATTAACATCGGTTATCTCCAGTTTACGGATACTTATCATACCTTGGAGGGGACGAAACGGTACTTTAGCCTCACAGAAATGCCCTTTCAATTCCAAGTGTGATAAATTACTATACACAATTCGAAACTAAGATCTAAATGTCACATATCATATAACAGTCTTTGCTTGCTTTATTTCTAATGACAATTAGGCTTACAATAGGGGTCACTTACGCAATAACGGCAACCAACTTTTGAAGTTTGGAGAGTGTAGGGCAATTGGTACACGAATTATTGAGCATAAATGATGTGGTCTACCGACCAACCGACCGACTGACTTCTGCAAAACAATAGACCCCTCTCTTCTCCGAGTGTGTGTGTGTGTGTGTGTGTGTGTGTGTGTGCGTGTGTGTGTGTTTGTGTAGGAGGGGGGCATAACAAAGAGAATGTTTTTCATGTAAAAACCCATTTATAAATACATGAGCTTTTTCACAACTATGAGGTTTGTCCGAAAACACGCGTGAAACATAAATAACATTTTAAGTTTAAATTGCAATTTCTTCATTTTTACACAAAACCAAACATCAATGACACATTGATTTTACATTAGAGAATAATTACATTTCAATAAAACCGTGGCTAGTAAACGATCAATAAACACACCGGTTGCGTCAAGGTTGGAGCAAATCACATCACATTTTCACGTTGACGTCAACTAAGTTTAGCACTATATCACAACTCATAACTTTTCAAAGTACATACCCTCGTGTGTGACAACTTTCTCATGTCTCGAAATCCAGTCCTGAAATATCTCGGTGTACCATTCCTGAGTAAATGATCGCGCTACTGACTGAATATGATTCATAACAAGTATTAGCATTTCCAAAAATGCTTGAAATCGCCGTTCAGCCATGCATTTCGTCTTATCCATAGATGAATGTATTTCATGTTCTTCATTCATGAATTTGATAATCTTACAACATGCTTTGCACTGAAAAGCGAAGTTATATTTGATAATTTTCACACAGAAATCATAAAGTAGATGCAATATACATTGTAATTTTTATTGTAGCTGGACTATTTTTGAAAGCGGACGATTTGGCTTCTTAATGAAAAACATCCCAATATCTTTATACATCATGTTAAAATTTGCAGCATTAAACCTTGTAAATATTGCTTTGTTGAAAACCAGTCTACGCATAATTAATTGACTATTTGCGTAGTTTTTAACTTTATTTATTACATAAAAATGTATACTTAACAAAAGCTAGATACAGTTCTTCAATACCAGAAGAATATTATATGTACAATTTAAACAGAATAAATTTTAGGTAAAAAATACGATATTGCCCTGACCCTAATCAAGCATATATAAAACACGGAAAAATCCTGATCAAACTCCTCGCACCGGTTAAGCTACGCTTTGCTACTTTTACTGTACTAATCAGGGGAAGTAACCCCAGCGGGGAGTTTGTATCCTGATTAGAAACGCCCGGAAGCAAGCATTTATTTTTTTCTTTAAGTGCAAGTTTTGGAAAAAAAACAAACAAACCATACTCTTATTTAGACTACATTTTCTAATAAAAAATGACATGTAGCAAAAAAAAAAAAGAATGCGATTATCCTGTATTTATCCTACAAGAGCCTGAAGACTGGTACTGAGATCGTACATTGATGATGGTATTTTTCAGTTGTAAGAATAAGTAACCCGACAAACATGGCGGTTGGGCGAGTCCATTTACGCATCCCTTGCAGAAGAATTTTGACGTCCATTTTGTTATCATGTGATATGAAATGCTTTGCTTTGATTGGCTAAAGGCAGGCGGTGTACAGGCAAAACTGTTCAAATCTTGTTAATTGTATATATCGCCGTCCAGGAACGGCGATAATAAGTTCCTTGACGGTTGCAGTGCTTCCAACGTCCCGACCACTGAATGTCGTTAGTGCTAATCTCACCACTCAAAAATCGCCTGTGCCATTTGTACACTGTAGTATGGTTAACGTGTTCTTTTCCCGTGGCATCCTTAATCCTTTAAACTGTCTCCTTTTGACTTTTATTCAAAGAAACACACAGTTTTATAATTGTTCGGACCTCAGCGTCATAAAAGACGTCATTTTCGGACAAGTGTTCCAAGCAATTACTACTTCAAACATCCGCTGTAAACAATGCACCGACCCATTACGTCAAAAATTTACCCAAATGACCTTATAAGCGTATAAGACGTTCTCCTGGTTTTATATGCATAACAATCATGATTAGAATAACCAGATGTAAAAAAACAACATTAATCTGATTTAAATGGTTGAACTAATATACCCTCATTAAACAGAATACTATAAGTAAGTTTTGAAATGTTTGAAAGTACATTATAAAATGGAATTTCAACGTTATATGCTTTACTTCAACATGGAGTGTCAAGTGAAATTTACGTCGGTAATTCGGCTTCGAAACGCGCAATTCGGCACTAACTGTTCATGAAATATGTTCCTTGCAACTTTGTGAAAATGGACTTGATACACAAATGTCAAAAAAATATCAAGTTTTATTCCAGTATGCAACAATGCTCAATTTTATTTATCTCTGGTTTATTTTGGAAGGGATTGCTTAAGAACTTTTCGAATAAAACTTTTCAAAGAATCTTTGTTAACGTATATGTGATTGCAACGTAAAGCTTTCTTAGATATTCTTAGAAAAGCTTTGCCTTTGCGTATACCACAAACATACTAATTGTTGCTTACAGTTTATATACTGCTATTTTATATTCACCGGGAGCAAGATTCCCACATGATGATACACTTCTAAATATGGAAGTCCAACAACACTAAATCCCATATCTCGTGCCATTTTTGCAAGACCTTGACTTTCTAAATTTAGCTGGCAGTCTATTCCGGTATTAGCTACGCATTTCAACTTCACTGGGTGATAAAGCTGTTCAGGAAAATGAAGACCTTTCCGCACAGCGTTTGCCATTATCATTAAACAGCTAGCGCCTACATAATCTATCGGAAATACTCGTCCCTCTGATTTTAAATCTACAAGCCATATCCTGTACTGTAAGCCATCTATAACTGTTTTCCCGAAATGTATTTTTGTCGTAGTTACGAATGAAGTAAATATCAGAGAGAAATGCCTTTGGTACTTTAAGGCAAGATGCCGTCATAACGTCCTGATTTGCAAACAAAAACTGCTCAATTACATCCGATCTGAAGGAAATGACGTCAGTGTCAATCCATAATATCCAGTTTTCAGTACCTAAACTATAATTTGTCAAATAATTCCTCACTTTGGCCAGATGACTTCTTCTAACGATCTGATATTTCTTCATATGTCGGGTAAATCTGTTGGTCGGATTATTGTTACTTATATTTAAAGAAATGACCTCAGCATGTTTATAACCGAATTCATTCATTAAACGTTTGCAAAGTGCCTTGACAACCAAAAATGAATGACACTGCCAAAAATATGTAGATATACGGGAGTGTACGAAATTCCGTATATCATTAATATACGGATAAAAATACGGAAAACATAAAATACGGAGGTGTACGGTGTCGTATATTCAGCAAATCCGTATATGATCAAAATACGGTGTTCTGTATACTTATAAAATGCGGAAAACTAGATATACGGTGTCCGTATTTTTCTAAAATACGGGAACATCATAATAAGTCCGTATATTACTAAAATACGGTATCCCGTATTCTTACAAATACGTGAGTCTAAAAAGACTGCTTATTCATTAACAGTCGTATACTAATAAACTATATATTTCCCTTTATTTGAAAGATAAGAAAACAAGAATCAATGTACTTTTCGTATATACTGAAATAAATTTGTAAATAATGGAACCCATTATGTGTCTAAAACACGATAGTTTCTCCAAATGTTACTCGAATGCGTCATTCCGTATGCTTCAAAATTTGGAAATTTGTAAAATGGTTCGGAGGTCATTATTTTCAAGAAGGAACATCTCCAGAAAACTACTGATTAAGAAGTCAACCAATGAAAAATGTATCTGTAAACTGGAAAAAGTAATGATTATTATATTTGATTATTTAGATTATAATTGAATAAGACAGGCATATCAAATCAAGATAGTCTCCCCGTATTCTCGGAAATACGGAAGTCAGTATACTGCTCAAATAAGGGTTTCTGTATATTTACTAATACGAGAAACTTGAAATACTATTCAGTATATTCCTGAAATACGGGAGTATGCTTGCAAGTCCGTATTTTACTTAGAATACGGCATTCCGTATATTTGAAAATACGAAAATAATATCGGTCATAGTTACACAGTTACAGTTATATAGAGTTATAATGACTTGTTGAAACTAAGGATCTTTATATAGCAAAATGTTTTCTTTTTGTTATAATGTTTTTCCTTTTTTCAGGGGTGGGGAGGTCTGTCAAAACTAAAGTCCACTCTTAATTTTATGCCGGATATAGATCATAATCCGATGCAGGCGTCTCAAACTTTGAAAACGAAATTAAAATGAAACCGACTTAACTTTAATTAATCTGCCCGTGTCTACTTTCTAATTTTTATCTCCAAGATGATCAGTGATGTGCTTTATTGTCTTAACGACATTGCAGTATTGGATTATTAAAGCCGGATATGGATCATAGTTTACAGCAGGGTTTTCAAGTTTTTAACTAAATTTAATCAAACCGTGCCTCTTGTTAAAATTTTCTTTGCTGGCTAATCTAATATTGTGTAACAGTGATGTAATTTATTGTCTTAAAACATTATTGCGATTTAAAGTAGGTTTTCTTTGGTGATATTATTAACACTTAAATGTGCTTTTTCGTCTTAGGTCTGCTTGTGTTTCTGTCTTTTAGAAGAAAAATTAAACCATAATGACTTTTAAAAATTAAAAAAGGAACAGGTTCAATTATTCTAAAAAAGACCTTCTGTTGAAATAACTAGTTTGCCGTTGCTTTGACTACATCGAACATGTAGATTTAATTTATCTAAACTGACATGTTTTTGGTTAGACATCTTTTTTCACCTATGATGAAACATGATTTCTTATAAACAGCAAAGAAATTTAAGCCAGTAATACAACATTTAAAATTTTGCTTCAGAAAGTTATATAGCTTCATAACATTAAACTAGCTTAAACAGTTTGCTGTATGTTATAACAATAAACGAAAAGTTTGTTTGTTATGAGATATCAATTATCAATTAAGATATAGAACGAATAATCAATTTACAGTCACAATTTACTTAGACGAATCATAGATAACATCTCAATCTGATGAACTGTTAAATTAAGCTCTTGTGATTATCTTCGGTAGATTAATTCTTTTAATTTTATCAAAATTTCACGAAAAACTGCTTTTAAGAAGTACATGTTTCTATCTTAAAAAGAAATCTGAATAAAAGGGTACAGTTACATGGGTGTCATAATTATTTCGTTTTCCGTAGTACAAGAAATATCATCAACAATAATATTAAAAATAAGAAAAAAGAAAGCAAACGTATTATTTGTAAGATCAATATCTCACAAACGTGTGCATTGAAGCTATTATTTTTTTCTGCATACACAAACTCGAATGCTGTACATATCAATACTTAGCAACAACAACAAAAAAATCCGAAATGCAAGAAATAAATATTAGAGAAAAGGTCCATTCAGCAGTAAATGCTAAATTTTATATAACAATCAGGAACAAATAAAGACTTTGTTTTATAATAATGGAAAGCATGCTGAAAGCCAGACTCGAGCACCTCTTAGAGTCTTAAAACATCATTAACCCATTTCAATCAGGGTTTCGCAAAGGGGAGAAGTACCCTTGACCAATTAGTGAGGCTACAACAGGAGGTAATAACAGCAAAAAATAGGTCAAGGAGTGTACTAGCAATCTTTCTTGACCTAACATCAGCATTTGACCTAACATGGCATGCTGGTGTTCTCTTTAAACTTAAAGAGTATGGAATCACAGGTAACTGTTTCCGCTATCTGAGATCCTTCCTGGTGGGCCGTAAGATACAGGTCAAGGTTAATAATGAACTATCTGAACAAGTCCAGTTAGAAAGGGGTACCCCCCAGGGCGAGATTCTCTCCCCTTTATTACTTTCTCTTATAATAAATGGGCTTCCTGAAACCCTTCAGGGGTCAGGAATGGTTATTAGCCAGTTTGCAGATGATTCTGGAACCTGGAAGACTGGGTCCAATTTGGTCAAACTAGCCAAAGATGCACAAGCTGGTTTGGACTCACTATGGGGATGGGCTAAAAACTGGGGCTTCAAAATTTCAGAGACCAAAACAGTAGGTATCTTATTTGGAAATCAAAACGAGCACAGTTTGGACGTAAACCTAGGTGGAACTCCAATTATTTTCAGTAAAGTTGCTCGGTTTTTAGGCCTAACATTGGATAAAAAGTTAACTTTCGAGCAACACATTAAGGATTTGGTCAACAAATGTTCAAGAGACTTGATGGTTATGAAAAAACTTAAAGGAACGGATTTTGGGGCAGACAAACAAAGTCTATTATTGATTTACAAGTCTCTAATACGTCCCAAAATAGACTATGGTGCAGAAGTCTATTCTTGTGCTAGTCCTACTTTACTTAAAAAACTGGATGTAGTTCAGAACAAGGCCCTCAAACTAGCTCTGGGGGCTCTCTCCACCACACCAGGGTACCTACTTGAATTGAAAGCAGGAATAGCCCCTCTAAATCTTAGAAGACAACAACAAATTCTAAAATACAGGTCAAGGGTTAAAACTAGACCAAATAACCCGGTGAATAAATTATTAAAAAATGGTTTCTTTGCTAAGAGGAAATTCAAGAATCCCATACTTCCTTTTGGTGCTGTATCTGAGCTTTTGGCTGAGGGTAGTGGTATTGACAAGATGGAGGTGGCCAGTCACATACCGAGTGGGGCACCCCCTTGGACTCTCTCAGACCCAATAATAGACATCTCCTTACAACATATTGTGAAGAAATCCGACTTACTGCAACTCGCTAAGTCTGAAACTCAAATATATTATGCTGATAAGTATCAAGGTCATGTACAATTATATACGGATGGATCAAAGGACCCATCCTCGGGCAGACATGGATTAATCGATTAAAGTAATTTAATCGATTATTAATTGATTAATATTTTTAGATAATCATCAATAATCATTAATCAAGCATTTTTATGATTAATGATTAATAATTTAATCGATTATTGTAAAAAAAAGGGCAGTAATCATGATTGTTTTATGATTAAAATAAGATTACTTTTTTATGGTCAAGAGCTTAAGAAAATTGATGACAAAGTTTGAGAAATAACAAAATCTTGGTATTAGAGTCATAACAAAAGATGAAAAGAAGTCAATTATCACTTGTATACAAAGCATGCCTAAGCCAGAGGGCACAGACCATTGTAATTTGGTTTTATAGATAATCAGTTAATGTGGGGATAAACTGGCTAGTTACTTGTATGTAAGCAAATAAAATAGTCACTATTATACTCCATATTATTGAATATGATAATTGCCCTTAAACTAAGTTGTGCCCATGCTAAATCATCTTTGCTCAGACATATTTTTTCAGTTTTGATATTAAAACAAATCATCCCTTTATAATCCATCTGCTCAGTATGAATATAAAACTGACTGCATGTGATTCATGAAACATTGTGAAATAAGACCCAGTGCATGTCAGAATTTTCAACATGGCTGCAAGAAAACATTTTAAATTTCCGGATAATGTACCTACTGAAGGCACTGTTAAAGCAGAGTGCAAACATTGTGGCTCATTTATCTCTGGGAATGTTAAAACAACTTCAAATTTTGTTACCCATTTAAAGGTAAGATGTAAGAGGTAAGGAAATGTCAGAAATTGCCAAATTAGAGGAGAAACTGGATATAAATGTTAGAAAGCATAATACTTCAGCTGCATATGATGATGTGAATTCTCCACCTAGGAAGATTAAGACAGATCATGATGAACTGTTCAGTTTTATGGCCCCTGTCAAGAAGTCAAGACATATGTCAGGTAGTTACGATCCCATTAAGCAAGAAATTACAGGATACCTGCTGTCAGAATGTGTTGAAGTTGACCCCCTTCAGTTCTGGAAAGATAATTCAGAGGTTCATCCAGCACTTGCAAATTCAGCAAAAAGAATCCTTACAATACCTGCCACCTCAGCTCCTGTAGAACGACTTTTCAGTATTGCTGGGAAATACTTTCGACCTGAACGTTGCAGATTAAGTGATACTACTTTTGAAAGACTTATGATGATCAAATGCAACAAGCATATTTGAATGCTCCTGTTAAATACATAGTTTATTAAAAAATGTGTAAATACATGTATTTCATGTTTCTGTGTTTCTTCGAAAATAATCATTAATCATGATTACTTTAGTTTTATGATTAATAATTTAATCGATTACTGGTTTTTAGCAATTTAATCAATTAATAATCGATAATCCATATTTGGATAAATAATCAATTATTAATCGATTATTTTTCAAAGTAATCGAATCCATGTCTGTCCTCGGGCAAAGTTGCATCTGCTGTGGTAATACCTAGTCAAAACATATCATTAATAGAAAGGTTACCTGATAAAATGTCAATATACACAGCAGAAATGTTCGGTATTGATAGAGCTTTGAGCTGGGTAATAGAAAATAAACCTGGAAAAGCAGTAATTTTTTCTGATTCATTATCATCACTGGTCTCGATACAATAAAAAAATCAAGACCCGAGATGTTGGTAAACATAAATTCAAAATAAAATCAATGTCTAAACTTAGATCAAGAGGTTACCATGGCTTGGTGGCCAGCTCACATAGGTATACTGGGAAATGAGAGAGCTGATGAGGCGGCTAAACAAGGGTTGGGTCTGGCCACACCCACTATAAACTTGCCGTACTCTCCCACTGAAGTCAACTCCATTGTCAGAGGCGATATTCTAAATAAAAGGAAGCAAAAAATAAATCAGATGCCATTTAAAGGCACATTGAATGAATTTTCAATAAACTTTCAACTGCCCGATCAATACTCTACAAATAAAATAATAGACAAAAATATTACTAGGTTAAAACTGGGGACTTCTTGTCTACCAGCAAGTATCGGGCAGTACATGCACAACATAGACCCAAACTGCACTACCTGTAATAAATAATATGACACTGAACACTTCATTCTAGAATGTTCAGAACTGACCGTACAAAGAAATAAACTATTATTTGGACTTAAAAATATAAATTTAACACCAACATTAAAAAATATTCTATTTCCACCTAAAACGCTAAGTTCTGCAGTTTACAAATTGAAATTTTCATATGAGCGAAAAATAAATATCTAACTATGACTGCTTTACAAAATCCCGCTAGTAATTTTCACCTTAAAGATGTTTTTATAGCAAATTAAAATCTATATTTTACGCACTTGGTCGCGCGCACCTGTCACGGACAAAACCGGAAGTGACGCACATTTATCTCTTGCCACTTTAAACAGCTGCCTGGATTGTTAACAAAAACTTAAAAATTATGATGGAAAGTGAAAATGTAGACTGAATATAGTAAAAAAAACCAAACTTGAACAAGATAAGCTAACATCATGAATATACATTGAAGATTTTTTAAATAAATAACTTAAAATTTTGATGGAATTATAAAGCCAATGAGCAATATTATACAGAGGCTAGTTTATTCAGGGTTGTAGAAGGGTTATCGAGACTTAGAGATATTTTTCAAGTTACTGATTCAAAATGATTTTGAACATGCTTATTTTTATCCAATTCAGTTTGTTGGAAGACTTGGTTAACTAACTCCAATCGAGAGATTTTTTTCCCCATAAAAAACAATCTTCTTACAGTGATGTGTTGCTTATTTGTCTGTGGTATATTTTGCTTGAGGTACGTGTAAGTAATCTTTGACTAGATCTATGATATTTTTCATCATAAATGCATATCTTTTTTTGTGGGGGAGGGGCTTATTCATTCTACATTTTTTTTGAAAACAAAACAATAATAATCAAAGAACAAATAATATGAAAAATCCATAAAAACTATGTCAAAATCATAACACAAACACATTTTTCTTAATAATTTGTTCACAGAAGTCGAATGATTTTTATTTTCATCATAAATAGATCCATTACATTTAATTATCTAATTAAAATATGTATCTGCATGGAAGCTTCATAACTAAAATCATTCAGACATGTTAATTGGAATAAGCTATTACATAATGTTTTCACAAGTGTGACTGATCAAAAGTAATACAATCAATTTGTAAGATCACTTGCCATAAAATTTTGCTATTTGTCTCAACTTTATCATTGATTAGGTCATAAAAAAAGTTAATTGCTTTGTTTTGACAGCTATGCAGAATATACAAGGGTCCCATTTGGGCAGGTTGATTTGCATAAATCCCACCGTATAAGGCGTGATTTATGGATCTTTGACATTTCATTGGATATTATTTATAAGCAGACACAAATTTCTACTTGATGGACATGCCATATTATTATTTTTCAAACAATATCCCAACGTGAAAATACACTGTAGTGTGAATTTCCATTCCAGTGAAACAAATGTTAACACATTAGATCACCTAAATTCACTTCAATTTTACTACACTTAAATGAAAAAGAATTTGTTCCTGACGTAAACATCAAGTGAGGAGGTGTTACATAGCATGAAAAAAAGGGGAGGAGATTGTTTTATATAGAACCACAGCATGGAAGAAATTGGAATATTTATTAATATCTATAAGGTAAAATTACAACCCGTTCTCCCGGCACAAAGTTTGAATTTACTTATAAAAATCGAGAAGTAATCACATTATTTTATTTAACTTACAATCTATAGCATGTTATTTTTATAAGTGTGCCTTTATCGTGTTTCTTGCACTTGAGGTTTAGTGATATTTTTTTCATTTAAAAACGGATTGGTTATGAGCAGTGTAATTCTGCACTACTGCCTGGTACAGTAGGGATAAATCTACGTCACAGCCAAAAATTGCGGCGGAAACTACCGATGTCGAAACGGAAACAGCCGATCATCAAAAAGACGTTTTTTCTTATCAAAAGCAATATTTTCATAATTTCGCAGTTAAACCATTTTAATCAGTACATTATGATTATTTTGAATAGACAAAGTTGCTATAGTCGTGTCACATGACCTTTAAAGAGACTGACTTTTTATTAAAAATCTGAAACAAGTAGCTTCCTAAATCGAACCCAGGGCTCCGGAGAGTTTACTATCCACTGTCTATTTACTACAAATTTACCTTTATAATAAAAATACATAACAGTCATAACTAAATATATAATAAACATTAAAACATTGTGGTATGGATGTGGGATCGCGTGTTTGGTCAGACCAGAAAGCTTCCACACATCCATAGATTAAGTATATGACAAAACACAGTACTTAGAAGATAATAAATAATTAAAACAATAAATTGAAAAATAAACTTTAATTTAAACAATTTAAATTTATAATGTTATCACTATTGAGTTAAATATTCATTCTTATGGTTTGGCATTCACAAATTCAAAAAAATACTTACCATAAAACATCAAAACACATAGCTTATAAACATTCCTATGTAGAAATACTACTAGGAAAATTTTCAAAAAATCTGTTTTCAGCCATGACATCTTTTCGGATACAACTCTACTTTCTTTTTCAGTTCATTCTTAAAATACGGTTAAATGTCAGCTGAAAACTATACTCACAATCGTTCAAATACATATTCCGATAATGAATTAAATAACACTAAGTCTTATTAAATTCCAACACTTCTATAATCCATAAAATTGAGTTTTGTTTCAAATAAATTTACTGCATCCATCTTGTTTACATTCATTTAAGATCACGTGACAAGATTGGAATTTGCCAAACCATAATGCAAAAATCGGATAGTAAACCTACAAATCACGGAGCTCGAAACAACTCGATTAACCAATCAGATTGCCTCTGACAAATCGGCACTTCGTTTCACCTTTCAAGTATTCGCACTAAAGGTGTTTATCCAGTTTTAATATAAAACATTAATTTTAAAGGTACATAACCTGTTTTATTTTTTTTTTATAATAAAAGTTCTTAAACAGAAATCTTAATATAAAGATTATTGATTTTAACATTTATATTTATCTTTTTTAATCCTTCGGCAGGTTATGTAAAATAGATAGAATTTTAGCAGTTCGTTTACTCTCTATATCTTTAACTTCCTTCGTGGTCATGGGCTCCTTCCCCCAAAGCCCTTTTTTAACTTCTTGTGGTCCTGGACTCTTTCCCATAAAGTCCTTTTCTTTTTCTATCCCCTCTAACATTAAATTTGCGAACTGCTTCATAGTTTTCTTATACGAGAGCCTTGCTATTATTTGTGTCAGCGGGTAAAATAAAACAGATATATATAAATTTTATCTTTTTTTGTAAATATATACCCACAAATATTATATTTTAAATTGTTAATAAACTTTGTTTTAATAAAACTTCTTTTTTAGTGGCCCTAAAAAGGTGACCGTTGTATAGTAATAAATTTCAAACTCTATTTGTATATATTAAATTTTTATGTGGGTATAATTAATATTTTATATTACAAGACATTTTTAACCTATTGAATTTTTGACCACAACCCGAGAACGATTCAATGGACTTCTAGTGGGGGGGAAGCTTTTAGTACCTACTATAACAAATCTCCACACAATGTAAAAATAGCCCCTATTAAGCATCTGGCTGCTTAGTGCAGACCCCCGTATACCGTGGAGTATAAGTTATCTCGGGTCTACACTTGTTGAGATTCACTTATATAAATTAACAAAAGTATTTCTCAACATATAGTAGGTACATCAATAATTGATATCTAGCTGACAGGCCAAAATTATAAAAACTCTGTGAAAACGGAGTTTTAGTTCTAAAGAAAATTCTCCTGGTTTTCTTTACAACTTATAGTTCTCGGCTTAATTTTTATATAATGAAAATTTTGTATTATATGGTAATTTGTTTGAAATACTTTCTTTTTAAGTAAAATTTTCTTTTACTAAAGTATAAATTCTTTTTTAAATAACTCTCTGGAACTATAACTTAAGTTATGTTGAAAACAAAATAGTATAAAGACACTATATTACATTAAGTAAGTCTTGCTTATTGTTATAAATATAGGTAATTAAAAAACAAGGAGAAACTTTGAATACTAATAACTTAAATACGCTTATATACAAAGACCTATGTTTCTTTACGATAATTTAAGAGAACTTAGAACATAGAATCTATTTAATCTTTTAAGCCACTTTACTACATAAGTTAAAATATAAGAGAACATTAAATGTTCTCTTCTAAGATCTCATGATGTTGGACCAACTTTGTTGACCACCTTCATCTGATCATATGATGATAACCTACACACGACAATAATTATTACAATCAGGAACAAATAAAGACTTTGTTTTATAGCCTTCAGGCATTTTCTCAAGAGCAAATTTTATTACTAAAGTGTTTTACTGTGACTGATTAAGTAACACCGACAATGACAATTAACGGTGACTTATCAAAACAAAGCCAGTATGTCACCCCCATATTACGTAACCACATCCCTTCATCACATGACACCGCGAAAGACAAAAGAGTGTGATAATAATAGAAGCGCTAAATTATGCCCTTTTATTGTCAAGTTTTGTTTGAAACTGTATCATAGAATAAAACAAATTTTAGTTAACATTTTACATCAACATGCGGTTGATGAGCGAAATGTTTAATTTTGTCATTTTGTGCATTTTGTAAACTTTCAGAGGTGTTCAAATAATTGAAATAATATTTTCAACTTTTGAAAAGGAACAATTATATGTGTTTTACACAACCCAATCTTTAATTTTGAACACTCAATGGTCTTTATTCATCGTCTTTCACGTATCTAATAATTCAAGTTAATAATATGCTTCAGTCAGGGAAAAAAACATACAGAAAAGTAATAATAATACAATAAAATGGTGTCACAAAATTCACGCGATAAAAGACAGCATGTCATCTTGAAATGTGCTTAGGTTATACAAAGTTTTACGGGACTTAGGCATCACAGCGAAGTAAAGCAGCCTTTTAATGGCGGACAGTCACGTGACCTTCATAATGGCGGCGTTCAATTTATCAATTATGGAACTGTCTACATGTACGCTAAAACTTCAGAAGCAGATATAAGATCTTCGGTAATGATCAATATTCATACATTAAAAGTAGCTTTTTAAAGGCTAACACTTTATATTGAAAGAGGTTCACTCAGTTATTATCATAATTTAGACATCACACAAAGTCAGAGGTGTTTAAATTCTTCGTTTTTATTTTATTATTTGCAATGATAGGTGGTTTTTTTCCTCAAGACTAGCCCTACAAGATAATGATTTTTGCACAGGTGGATCGAGATACCAGGGTATTTTGGCGACAACATCAGCCGAGAAAACCATATTCATCAAGTTTAATTTACTAGACTGGTTCTCTTGTATTATAAAAATATTATTTCCCCAAGACGAGAAAGAGAAACCAGTCAGTGTAACAAGGCACATACCATGTGACCAAATCGCACCAATCAAAGGTAGCGTTGGTTTATCCCATGTGATCAATCCAACCAATCAAAGGAAGCGTGGGTTTATTTCATGTGATTAGATTGCACCAATCAAGTAAAGCTTGTGTTCACCTATCCAATCATTTCTTTGGGCGCGAAATGGAAGAAGCAGATTTCAGTAATTCATGTCTCAAAAATTGCTTTTTTTTCGAAGTCTTCGTCGTTTGAAAGTAAATGAGGTAAGTTTTTGTATAATACTTTTCAGTTTTACTGAACTCATGCTTGGAATTAAATGCTTGATCATGCCCTGCAAAGAATGGCTTATGATGATTTTTGTATGCTTCCGTTTTTAAACGGGTGTTGGTAAGTTCGGTTAATTGCAAGGCCGGTAAATTGTTGTTCAACGTCCAAATTAAATTCCTACTGCAGATATTAAACTGAATTTTGTTTTGAAAAATATTTAGATGTTATATCAAATGACAAGCTACGATTATGTTCACATACTTTAGAGATAGAATTAGGAAAGTATAATAATGAAGAAAGAGATAAAAGATTGTGTAAGGTATGTAATAAAAAAACAGTGGAATCAGAAGATAATTTTATATAATGTTGCTCAGGATACAGCTGTATAAGATCAAAACACATAGGTCAATGTTCATGGTTCTATACAAAAGTTCAATGCATTAACGTCATCTCAAAGTAAAAAATTGAAGTAAAATCTTGCAAAATATATCAAAGAAGCGTTATGTTTAAGACAGATAGTGATAAAGTTGGTGTGAAAAGCGCCTTTGATGACCGAGATTAATTGGTGTTTTTGTGCAATTTCTATAGATATATAGTTGTATATAAAAATGTATTAGTTATTGATGTATCGAGTATTGATGTGTTGCGGTATATTGTAAAAGTTTATATATTTTAAATGTGTTTTCATTTTAATACACTGTCCGTTATTAGATCATAAACCGATTTAAATCAAAGATCAAGCCGTGATCATGAATACATTACTTCCTTCGGCGTCATTTTATGTGCGTATACATAAGTAACTATGATTATAAAATTTTAGAATCAGTCATAATATTTTTTATAATGGTTATTGCATGACAAACACAAATTATATAATTACCTGCTGAGACAAATTAATAACCTATTTAACGACCGGCACGTGTCGTAAGCACCTTTTTATGATCAGCAGTGTACCCCAGCATGCCTTTTTCACACCTACTTTATCACCTTTACTGGTACATATAGTATTTTTATTGTTACCAATTTTTCCTTTTTTTTTTTTTACTATATAAAATCATGTTACTGATATTTCGATAAATCATTTGCCTATTAAGAGATAAGTGAGACTGAATAATTCCTGTGAATAAGCCCTGATAGATAATTGATTATTTGTTTAAATATTCCCAAATGTCGGCAATTAGATAAGTAACCACAGTTTAGCGATTATTTCATGATCGAAATCAAAATTAAGAAAATTAAAGATTTTATTAATTAAAAAGACAAAATATGATTTTATAAGACGCATTGGCAATGAAATTGTAAAATGTGTAACATCCTGTTCCTAGTTCCTTAATACGATTGACTAAAGAATTGTTTTTAATTGACAACGCATGTTCATACACTAAAAAGTTTTTATAATTTTATTAGAATAAATATTTTCATCGGCGCTAAGAACTCACAACGCTAATCATATAAATGAATAAACTAGTGAATATAGCATATTATGTAGAACAGAACATAACAATATTTTTTTTATCAAGGTTTTTACATGGGGTATATCAAACGCTTTGTAGTCGGAAACAAAAGTTGAATGACTCCGGGACAAGAAATTTCTTTAGTTTTGTCATAAAGGGAAACAAATCAGATAATACATATAAAAAAACGAACAAATAACTGCTGAGTTCGGTACGTTGTATTTAGCGATATTGTTTTGGGGCGACCTAATTTATCAAAGTTAATCCTATAAATTAAAGGAAAAATTTCAACAAAAACAGTTTTGATTATGATGTTGTCATAGAACTTACGATGGGAGTTAATCAAATTACCATGTCATTAATAAAGGTGTTGATTAGATGTTGTATGATACACGTGGTCTGTTACGGTAAAAGTGTTTATCAAGTGAATACTTATGCCATGATAACAAAATTTATTCGTAAGTCAGTTTACCTTTTCTCTCCTTATTCTATAGTGTTAGCGTTTTATGCTGTCCCGCGACTGACTCACAGATCATCATAGGCATAATGTTAATAATGTACATTAGAAATAAATAGTGTATACCTAGCGAAAAAAGATTTACTGATTGGAATGACATGAGTTTGCACACCGTTAGGTCAAAACTTTTTTCTTCTATTCTAAAGGTGTATAGAAGCGTAAAATTATGTTGTTGTTCTCATGATATTTTGATTTATCTTTAATTTTAAGAAGAACAGCTTCTTTAAGTAATAAGCGTTATTCCCGTTTTGTACTTTCATAAATATATTTTCTTCAATGTAATATAACTAAGGAATTTGTTAGTGGAATATATATTTAAAGTTTTTTTTACCCGTCTACTATGAAGCATAACATCCCTTCACGTGCTTCGACAGGTCACGTGCATCACTCAGTAACGGTATATAATTCAATTTTTCAGAGAAATGTAGGACGAACAATTAAATAAATCACATATTCAATATGCATGAAAATGATAATGGCAGTTATATTTACATTTCTTCTCCTTGCTTATCTTTTTTTCGCTTTACTTATATTTATCTTACTTCTCCTTTCTAATCTCTACGCATCTTTACTTTTTTATATTTACGCATCCTTACTTACCTTTATGCATCCTTACTTCTTATTTGTCTTCATGCATCCATACTTCCTTAAATTTATGCACACCATGTTTTTTGTGTGTGCAAAATACGCATGCGCAACTTTTAAACATGTGAAAAATTAAGTCTATGTTAAACTGCCAACACACAAAAAAGTAAGAATGAGAGTAAGTAATTGATGTAATATGCAACTCTTAATCATTCCAGCATCTTTCCATGACAATAACAATTTCGAAATAGGTAATAATAATTTTTATGCAAAAGTGATCAAACACGGACAGTAAATGTTTAAAAGTAATAATTGAAAATTAATTAAAATACAAAATCAATACTATCATTTTTTATTTTCAGACAAATGGACCTACATGATGCCATTGCAGAGCTGCAGGAGTAGATGCCAGTCTTGCACGAGTCCCAGAAAAGCCACAGCCACAAGACAATGATGCAGAATAAAAGAACAAAACGAATAAAACTTAATGATATGCATGTTGTAAATGTATGTCCTTGTTAGAAACAGTGAAATAACTCACAATAATCCTATCCTATATGTGTCATGTACGGCTTTTAGCTTTCCCGTATTCATTGAAAATACAATTCCGTATTTCCTACGTATGTCCACAGTATACAAAGTCCGTATTCTTTCCCCGTATATGCGTCGTATACGTTTTAAGCATTTCCGTATTCTATGAAAATACATTTCCGTATATTTGTCGTATATCTCTAGTATACATAGTCCGTATTCTATCCCGTATATGCATCAAATACGATTTTTAGCTTTCCAGTATTCTATAAAAATACAAGTCCGTATATCCTCCGTATAGATGTTGTTAAAGCCCGTATATGGCTGAAATACGGGTTTCGTACTGTGAGTATATTACAAATATACGGACACATATACATACATGTATATTGGAAGAATACGGAAATCCGTATTTGTATGACAAATATACGGAGTTCCCGTATACCCGATGTTCCAAATAAGGATTAGTATATTATGTCCGTATATTATACGAATACGTCCCGTATGTGCCCGTATATTTAAAAAATATGGGACCGTACACTTCTGTATATTGGTGTATTTTTCGCAGTTAGTACACATAAACCAAAGTTAAACTTAGCAGAAATTTGAAAAATACTGCAATGTGATTGGACAAAAAATAAAGTTGATCATTAAATTTACTCAATCCTCTTAACATTTCTATTATTATGCCTTATTACTCTTGAAATCTATGACTGCTCACCAGTGCTTACAAACACTTTACCTAGTACCGATACGTTAAGGTAAGTTAACTCTTTAAGGATTGTGGGACAGGGTCAGAAGTATAAAGAACAAAGCAGTTGTTTAAAATTATATTTCTACAGCGAAAGCTAGAATATGTAACTATTGCCATGAACAGTTTAGCAAGGGATATGACTTGGCTGTTTGAAGAGGATGGTTGTGTATGAAGAATCAAGTGCCAGATACAAACCACCAACAAAAAGCCAGTCAAAAGAGCTGTCACTGTGGAAAGATCATTGGTCTTGTCAGGTATTTTTTTCCTTTTATTACACCAGGTCATCTCTAACACCACATTATTTCTAATAGTAATAGTATAATTGTAAAAAATAGCTATCAGCTATTTTTTCTCATTTGAAATAGAAGTTTTATTATAGTGAAATACTTACACTTATTGAATACTAATAGTCACTTGAAACCACCTCCCCATGGAACAGTCTGGTCTTTGAGCAAAGTCAATGTATGTTCAACTCGACAGTAAACTTTAGGTGGTTAAACCCCTGCCAGAGCATTCACCCAACACACATCCTAGAGGCATTTTGTCCAAATGCCTGGACAGTTGAAGCTTAAATCTATAGCATATTTCCACATTTCAGTCTCCGGACTGACCATTGGGTTTCAGTGTTATAAATGTCTATGCCGTTGCTTTGTGATATTTAACTTCTTATTGCTTACCATTAATAAAACTGTTTCAAGCGCTTACGTCTAAACTTTAGGACCAAAACGTCCGGTGCAAATTGCAAAATATGTTTAGTTAAAGGATTAAATGATTGAAGAAATATAATTTTTCAAAGAAAATCATTAGCATTCAACAATTACTTGTTATTGACAGCGGAGTGAACTTCTCACATTGAGTAGTGTCTGTGATAAGCCAATACTAGAGGCAGATGTCTGGAACAAAGATCATGGTTATTGCCTACCAGGTGAATATCACAAGGGAGATAATACCTGAAAACCTTTTGATCACTCACTGTCAACCTGATGAAGATAAGTGTAATGAGGACCAGGCTGAAAAGCAAATGACTTCGCTAGATTTTATGATCTTGTCAGCATTAAATGATGATTCTTAATCAACTGATCCAATGATCCAGGAAATTGTCAGACAGATTACTTCAAATAAGGTAATTTTAATTTGAAGCAACAAGAGCGATCAGTGATCACGTGTCGCCTTATGATAGCCAATTAAGCAGTTGTATTGAGGGGTGATTGGAAGTTTGTTGGAAATTTAGGGTTGCTGCTGGAAATTATATATAGTGAATGATTGTAAACTCAGTAGCTGTTGACTGACCTCAAAGTCATTATTGGTCATATGGAAATTTAATTTGTGTTTATATTTTGGGTGAACACATCTATGCAGAATGTGTCTTGAGTAGTATTTTAGCCTATCATTTATCATTTGCAAGATAACAAAGCGCCACATAATCATTTGTCAATAAGTTATTCTCTTAAAATCCAAAAATTTCAGGTCTTAAGATTTATTTACTTTCACAGTAGCTATCAATGACTTTTGATGTCAGTAACATAGATTTGTTTGTTACTTGTGTTTACTCATTCCAAAATGCTATGCAATTTTCTGAGTTTTTTTACTCATGTACCTGTGTGTATAATTACATCTAAGATTCTCATGGAGTTTACACCATTCAAATGGATGCGTTCTGTTGTGCCTTTCACATATATCATCCATATCAAAAACAGATGAGCCAACGGTCAGAGGTCTTCCAGCTACCTATTCAGATGAATAATAAGGTCAAGCATGAGGATTGTATTGACATTTTCTGGATGGGTATGATTTTTCTGCATTCACGCTGATTAACATAATACACTGTACATCTATGTTGTTTCATACCTTCATTTATCGGTTTAGTTGTGCAGACACAAATGTGGACTATCAAATTTTCCAGATCTGATTCAGTGTTTTTAAACGTGTTTTTATCTTACCCGAGCTAAAACTATAGTAACTGTACATTGTCCGTTTGCCTGTCCATCCTTTCACACTTATCCTCATTAATTTACTACAAAGCCAGTTCAAGCCACGTTAAATATACATGGTGCATGGGAATAAATTTTGTATAAATGTCCAGCTCATATGACCAAAGTGCCTTTCATAACCATGTGAGATTAAACCATCTAAAATCATAACTGCTTTAGTTAACAGTAGTGGGATTTCCAGTCCGTTTTCTGATGTTCCTCCAGAGTACCTAACATTTTTATTTCATAGAGTAAAATTAAATCGTTCTACATTGCCGTTCCCCTTGGGATGGTAAGGGTTGTGTGACTTTTGGCTATACCGGCCTAAGTACATAAATCTTTCATGACTTTCGATTCAAAGTTTCGTCCCTGGTCTGTATGAATACGTGAAGGAAATCCATAAAGTGTTATAAATTGCCCAAAAAGAATTTTGGCAGGCGTTTTCGCGAGCAGGTTCCTCGTCTGGTAGGCTTGAGCATATCTAGTGAAATGATCAGTTACCACTAGTTTATTCTCAAACCCACCCTTCGAGGGTTCCGGACTCAAGAAGTCCAGACACAGGACCTCCATACGTGCATATGATGTAATGCTCACTAGTGGTGCCGAAGAAGGGATCGTCTTTCGGAGTTTACAACGAAGGCAGGTACTCTTACTTTCCTGAATCCACTGCTCAATGCAAGACCAAAAGAAGCGCTGTTTGAATAAAAACATAGTCCTTCTCTGCCCTGAGGACCGAGGTCGTCGTGGAGGGCTTTGAATATCTCATATCTGAGGCGGACGGGCAACACCAGTTGGATATATTCCTGGTTCCTAAATCTTCCTGGTCTATAAAAGACTCCTCGCATAACCAGCTTATCCTACTCTCGAAGGTACTTCAGAATTCCGATGCCTGTAGAAGCCCGCTTAGCGGTCGGCTTCTTACCCCCAATAGTGTGTCAGATGACAGAAGAGATAGTCACATCTCTTGACTGAGCCTTTTTCCAATTATTCGAAGTCAAATAGTGCTCATTTAGGATGTTATTAGGGATATTGTCGCTGGATTTAACTTCATATAAGTATTCAGGTTTCACAGCACTTAACACAACAGGGGGCTGTCCGGGGTTTCCAGCTACAGCACATGTAAGTGTTTTTAATTTTATTTTCTTCAGTTTTAACTGGAAGAGTGCGTCCAATATTTTACGGCAGCTAGTTTGTTGGGATCAGCTGCGATTTCTTGATCTGAAACAAGATGTCTTAGGTAAGTGATCTTTTGTTTAAAAAAAAATGGGCGACTTTTCCCACTTGAAAACGCAACGACCACTGACACGTGCAAAAAGAAAAGTAACAGTTAGTAAAAAGATCAGCTAGTAATTGTGTTATTTCCCTTAGACCAACCTTCAAAGGGACTCTGAAATTCTAATGATAAAATAGACACCAAAAGATTTCAACAAACTTTTATTATTTACTTGATGTAGGGAAAAAATAATAAAATAGACGCCAAAGGATTTCAACAAATTTACCTTTACTAGATATAGGAAAATAATGAAATATGTTCTTCATTTAAAACTCATGAGACAAAAATTGCATAAAGTCGCAGTTCACATAAATTGTGTTGAAACTTGAAAGAACTGAACAAGTGATAAGGTCTTTATTCTAGAACCATAATGCTGTCTGAAGGGGTTGCCTGTCCTTGCCCTTGTGTTAAATAGATGTTTAAAACCATAAAATAAATGTCTGCATGAAACTGCTGTTAAATAAGATTTATTTTACAGAACAAAGACGAACTAAATGACAGTCCATTACATATATTATGTTTACTCTTTTGAATATTATATGTACACAACTTTATATAAACATCATGCAGAAAATACATTGACAACAAAGCTAAGCTTGTATTATGATACACACAATCGCCTTTTTTCAATGAACTCACACCGGCGTAAGATATTTTTTGTATATTAACCTGTTCAACTGTTTAAAACAGTGTACGGGTTTAAAGATCTTTTGTCACCAGAAGATTTTCCAGACTTTAATATTGTACATCTTATGTAAAACACCTGATACCCAGGGCGGGGCAAAATATGGGAAATTTTAAATTTTTTTTATAGAAGTCCACTGGACAATGCTACGTACGGTACAAAACAAAAAGCCAAAACGCCTTGTTGTCTTGCACAAGAAAGGTAGTTTCAAGATTTTCTTTATATGTTTAATCATGAGACACATAAGGCGGGACTGTTAATGACTCCAGAGGCATAATTTGAACAATGTTCTTACAGATACACGTCAAACTTCATAAGTTTGGACAACGCGCTCATGGTGAGCTATTGTGATCCCCCTGTGTCCGTCGTCGTGCGTTGTTTGTGACATCAAAAATTTCTTTAAACAACATTTCCTTTGACGCCGATCTCTGGATCTTGACCAAACTTCATAGGAATTATTTTTGAGTGGTCCCCTAGCAAAGTTGTTCAAAGGGTTCCATCAGTAGGCACAGTGCCAAAAAGGGGGTTTCAATAATGCAGATTTTAAAAATAGTCTTTTTTGAAACTACAGGGCTCAGAGCTTTGATATGTGTGGTACGTAACATCATCTAGAGTGCTTCTACAAAATTATGCCTCTAGGGTGAAAATTGGCCCCGTCTTGGTGTCATGGGTTTTTCTTATATGTACGTGTATACAGTAAAAACTTAACACAACATCTCCTCTGAAGCCGACTGCTGGATTTTGACCAAAGCTCACAGGAATGATCCTAGATATTAATATTGTTTAAAGTCGAGTAAGAGTATTCTTTTTTATAAAGAAGCTTACCAATAAAATAACAATATTCATTAAATATTTGTTTATGGCACAAAGCAGCCTTGGACAATTTTCATTTTTTATAATATGGACTTTTAATCAAATTATTGCCAATTCGCATTACAGAAAGAATATAAGCTTTGACAAAGACAGAGTTATTACAAAATAAATGATTTACTACAGCTGGTACAGATAAATTTTAAAACAAAAATAAACCTTTTTTAATTAAAAATTTAATTGAAAAAGCGGCTATATTTCTTGTTTTTGTACACTTTGCTTTTTCTCTGTCTTCTGTTTTGTAAAAGTGTGCTTTTGTTAAGCCTGCTAATGTTCAGTGCCATCTTTAAGACAAACAGTAGTAAAAGTAAATATCTTTTTCTGTAAGCCATATAATAGTTCTTATTAAAATCAAATTGTTCAGAAATGAGATCGTAGCCAAGTTTGATATATGTGAAGTGAAACAACTAGCTGACATCTGAAAGGCATTACAATGTTTGAGCGAGAAGAGAAAGTACCATTGTTATTACCTGCATGGACCCTGTCATTTGTTAATCGTTTTAGCTCACATGAGCACGAAGTGCTCACGGGTGAGCTTTTGTGATCACTGATTGTCCGGCGTGCGTCGTCAACAAATTGACTTAACCGACATCTCTTCTTATACCACTGAGCCAACTTTAATGGAGCTTTCCGGGAACATTTCTTGCCTGAGCTCTACCAAAGTTATTCAAAAAAAGTCGAAGCATAAGTCTGGTTGCTATAGCAACAAGTAGAAAAACTTTAAAAATCTTCTTGTCAAAAAGTACTCTTAATCTTAACATTTGGTATGCAGCATTGTTTAGTAGACCTTAAACAATTTTTTTTCAAATTATGACCCTGCGGTTAAAATTGGCCCTGCCCTGGGGGTCAATTGATCTTACATAGGCTTATATAGGGAAAACCTTAAAAAATCTTTTTGTCTTAAACTACAAGGACAAGAATTCATCAAAAGCTAGAGGGTCTTTACCAAGTTTGTTCAAATTATTTCCCTGGGTTCAAAATTGATCTAGCCCCGGGGTCCTAATTGTGTAAAATATTAAATCTTTTAAAATCTTAACCGTGAATTTTAGACCTAAGATTTTTTGCATGGAGCATCATCTGGAGGTCCTCTACCAAGATTGTTCAAATAAAGCCCCTTGAGTCATTAATGGCCCTGCCTAAGGTTTCACTTGATTTCACATAGGCTCATACAGGGAAGACTTTACAAGATCTTTTTGTCTGCAACCACAAGGCCTGCAACTTAGACATTTTGCATTCAGCACAAGCTAAGGATCCACTGCCAAGTTAAGTTTGTTCAAATTATGCCACTGGGGTCAAAATTGGCCCTGCCCCGGGGGTCAGTCGATTTTACATAGGCTTATATAGAGTAAACCTTAAAAATCTTTTTTGACTAATGCCAAAAGGCCTAGAACTTAAATGTTTTGCATCATCTAGATGTCTTTTATCAAGTGTGTTCAAATATTGCCCCTTGGGTAAAAATTGGCCCTACCGGGGGTTACTTGATTTTACGTAGATTTATCCAGGGAAAACGTTTAAAAATATTCTTGTCTTAAACTACAAAGCCAAGGGCAAATATTTTTTTTGCAAAGAGTATCAGCTAGAGATCCCCTAAAAAGGTTGTTCAAATAATGCCCCTAGGGTCATTAATGACCCTGCCCCAGGGTCACTTGATTTTATATAAATTTGTATATGGAAGACTTGTAAAAAATGTATTATTGTCTGAAACCACAAGGCCCAGAGCTTAGATATTTTGCATTGGGCAACAGCTACAGGTCCTCTACCAAGTTTATTCAAATTATGCATCTTGGATAAATTTTGACCTCCGCCCTGGTCACTTGATTTCACATAAGCTTAAATAGGGTAGACTTAAGACATCTTCTAGGCCTAGAGCTTAGATATTTTGCACTGAGCATCAGCTAGAGGTCCTTTACCAAAATATTTCACATTATGTCCCCGTGATCAAAATTTGCTCTGCCCTGGGGATCGTATTTGTTTAAAATGTTTCATCTTTTGAATTTCTTATGAGATACCATAAGCTTCAGAGCTAAGATATTCTACATGGAGCATCATCTAGACATCCGCTACCAAGATTGTTCAAATCATGCCCCTCAAAGACTTATATAGGGAAGATTAAAAAAGTATCAAGTATGAAGATTTTTGGAATTTTTCAATTCAGAAACTGTAATTTTGTTTCTGATGTTTGCTCAACAGCAGACCCAAAGCCAAAGTATTCAGGAGATATATAGTTTGAACATCCTATCCTTTGCAGAGCCTAGGCGGAAAAATATATTTTACATGCTCTGATAATATTTTGTAACATTGGTCCAAGCTTTCGCATTTTGTCTTTTGTCTAACGGTGTTCCTTTTTAATAAGCAATACAACTACACCTTTTAGATATACACCTTTTAATACTGAAGTCCTCACCAAAGAAACTATTATTATTTCTTTTTTTTAAAACTTTCTTTGATATAAAACAGGTATAAACAAACATCTGATTTTTTTTAAAGTTAATAATATGTTAAGGATATTTTCGTCCATGTATGCAATACTGAAGAGAGATACACATATAAATGATAGAAGACAAAAATAATCTTATCTACAGTGATGTTTAAAGTTAAAAAAAACATGCTAAGTCAATGTTTAAGTGCATTAATATAAATTAATATAAATGTATTTTTTCCATCTTGAAAGTATTTTTTTTTCAAAAATATATTTTCATATTTGACGGCCGGTTATAATTACTTAGACCTCTTTATTTCCGAAGCATATGTACTTTCAGCCAAAACTTCCATATGATATGTAATGGACTATGCATATTCATGTATTGTATCACATCATATATTGAAATATTGTATTGATAAATAGGATGAAGACCTGCGACAAGGGATTATTTATGTTGTAAGGTTTTGATCAAGATATTTGTATTAGGTTAAATAACATATTATTTACTTTAACCCTTACCATGCTTGCGGCACGTGCAGAACAAGATCAGCCTGCACACCCATGCAGTCTGACCATGGTGTGCACTATTTGCCATTCAGTCGGAAATTTTCATTAAGCACCCCAAAAACAATTAATGGATCTATCCAAATTGAAAGATGGACAAGTCCGTTTAAGATATTTAGCAGGCTAAGGGCTAAGAATGACTTAATACGTGATATACATATGATAAGCTTAAAAAAGCCTGCCTTTTTGTTAATAAAATTTCAACCATGAAAGTAATGAGATAAATCAATGTATAGAGATCCTACGGCACAGATAAAAAATAATAAATTCAAACTGTTGAACCACCCTCTTAATCAGAATACACACACATTCCAATTTAGTAAAATACGTTTCTGCTCGACAGTGAATGTTGTTTTCAATTTTTCTCACTTCCATGACCGGATGTTATCAAGTACCATGGTTTCAGACAGTAGTAATGACTACTTTAAACCTGGATCGGAGTTACATGCTTGCCTTAGCAAAGTTCAGTGATATATGTACATAATTAGCCTGTCATTACACTCTTTTGAAGTTTACACTATTGTTTGCACTCCACTATTGCAAACACATTTCTGTATTTGCGATAATGGTGTATAATTTTATCCTAATTCCCAGTAGTGTACTGGTATGTTTAGCTTTTGGTAAATGATCTTATTACAATTAAACGTTGCTACTTAAAAGAAGTTCTGGCAGTACGTGGTCCCGCTTTGCCGCTTGCTTCAACTTATGTTGAAGTTTGTCGCTGGCGGTACCATTTGGCAGTCAGCGAAATAGTTATAAAAATATATTCAAATAACATTCAGAGCCTTATCGCTGTTTCCCAGGATAAGGCTCATTATACTTTGTATTACATATTGATTTTTGGTTGTATATTGTGTGTTTTGAATTGGTTGTATGTTTAGGGCTAGCCATTTGTGATTTGCGGCAGTCCGACTTGAGCCGTGGACAAACATTGCCAAACACTGAATAAAATACATTTAAATTAGAACACTGCATTAGTTCTGTTTTATAGTACTCAGTATGCCAATTTGGCCAGATTAAGTGAAGAATTGTCCATGTTTGGAAAACAGCTTGTTAAGCTATAATTTTTTTGTGATCACTCTGTGTCTGTTATGCAAACCATACGTTTTACTGCCTTCCTCAATAATGTCAGCTATATCTAAAAGATAGCTGCTTTTATTGGGAGGCATGTTATTAATTTGAGGGTATGTAGCCATACATACCAGTATTTAGTGGTTTCTTACCATGTTTACATGAAATAATTACAGTTCAAGGATTTTACGGTGCACCGCATTCCTTTTGTTTCCGGATCCCGCTAAAAGAGAAGGTGTGAAACCACCAAATAGATTCCTTCTTTATTCTATATAAAATTCATAAAGTTCACAGGGCTGTAAAACATAGCAAAACCTTTTTTAAATAGCTTTAACTTACATATTCTTGTAGATCTATATCTGTACTCATGAAAAATAGCAAGAAAAGTGGGGGTTGTGTTCAAACAAGAAAGATATTTCTGCTCATGTAAACTTACCCATAAAATTAACAAAAAATCTGAGCTAATTTTCAGATTGGGGTATGTGAAACAATTTCACATTGTGAATTCTATTCTGAATGCATATGAGCATAAAATTGCTACCACACTATCAGAAATAGTCAAACAAAATGATTCCAGCAAAAAAAATACATAGATTAGGGCAAAAATGTTAAAAATAGCCAAGAAAACTGAGAACTATTTCTAGCCGCCATTATGCGGGTACCATTTTTTGAGCTGAATTGGTGGTTTCATACCTATAAGAAAACTTTTTTTTTCTGATACTGTGATTTTTTGGTTTCTACATCAAGAGTGACTAATTTCAACTTAAGAAAATCAAATTTCAGTCCAGAAATACTAGTACTTTTCATAAAATGAAGCTTTTAAAATGACTCAAAGTGTCTGTGCGGACTGCGAACAAGAGCAGCAAAATGAAAGAAAGTGACTGTGATGAAATTACTCTGTTATTTTTTAAAACGCGTTATATATTTGAACCAAATCTGTCTCAGCTTATGTGTTAATACTTAATTTATCCAATTTTATCAAATTTAGGGTTACACATTAGTAGAAAATACATAATATTCTTAGTTGCATGAAGATTTTTTGGGAAAAAAAGCAAATTTTTCAAATTATTTTGACTTTCAAGTCATATTTTGTCCTAATAAGCATGACTGAACTGCAATTCTCTATCTTGTATGTGAAAAGGCATCACACTAGATTATTTCAAGAGGTTACTGTTATACCTCCAGGTCAAAAATCAGCAAATAGATTTCAAAAGCTATGGTCCTTCTGTCTGCCAAAAAAGATCAAAATTTCTCTGGTCCTTCTCTGTCTTGTATCCCCATCTGTCTCAAATGATAGTTTATGCTGTCCATGCCTTCTTTAAACCTAAGAACTGAAGTAATTATATACAATATAACAGAATAAATGCTACATTTTTCTTCTTTCATGCCAATTACACCTCTTTGAAGGAGGAAATTTTAACAATTTTAATTCAGAAAAGTCCAAGAACACCACCTGAATGTTAGACGTGTATTCAACATACAAAATTTTATTGTTCATCTATCATATACTGTCTTTACACTGATATAAATTGTTCTTTTTACTTCTTGAGCAATGTTTAACTGTAAGTATGAATGAAAATGACTGTTTACTTACTAAAAATGGCAATGGTAGATCTTCAACATGGGCTCCACCTCTATGGCCAGTGTGTAGTCATGTGAGTACATCTGATATGTGCAAAAGGCAAAGCAATCCTTGAGTCCTAAACACAGATACAACCAAAGGAAGGGATTTTTCTAACTGATTAGAAGAATATTTTACTCTGAAAATAGAAAATGCATATATTGGTAGCTACTGCATGTAACATATACCCACACATTTTAAACTTTACTTTTCTACCTAATTAGCATGTTCCCTTTCAAGATCACTTCATACCCTTACAATATAGCATAAACAGTAAAGCAAATGTTATAAATTGTATGAAATTGATGTGGAACACAGTTTTGGCTAAAGCAATGTAGCTGCAGTGGATGGGTTTCCAGAAAATAGCAGTGCTTAAGCCTGAAAATTTCCAAATACAAGTACTGTTCCTCCATCCATACCTTGTATGCAAACTGTCAAACTAGAATAATAGCACTGGTTATGTGAAAATACTGTAGCCTAACAAAGATGAAAGCTTACACAATAAAAGTATTAACAGAATCAGAAAACAGATTCCAAGAGTAATATTATTTTGTTAGCTTTGAGGTACCTGTCTTTGTGAACCAGCCACAAATATTATACCACTGTCTGCTTAAGACTTCCCAAAGCCTCAACTACACACTATCTTAATCAAATATCATGAAAACTTGAAAGAAGCTTAATTCACTTTCTTCTTATCCATAAACAGACTAATATAAAACATAAACAGAAGCTCAATGACCACAAGAAACATTGTTTGACTGAATTAAGTCCTACTGTGCAGTAAAACTTGACATTACCAAACTTCTTGTTCTCATCATACACATGAATTTTGAACTCAGCTAACTGTTTCATGATCACTAAATAAGCTAAACTACACTAAATGGCTCTTGTGAGCACTCTGGCAGCTTACAAAACTTACTCCTTGCCAAAAATATCAGGTTTGTGTACACAAAAATTCTGTTTACAGTTTTACAAGGACAATTTTCCTGCAATTTTACCATAATGGCTTAACTGCAGTATGAAAAGTGTGAAAACTCACTAAATCCACTCCTGGCATACTTCTTTACAGCATTTTAGCAATAAAAACATCAAAATTCTACATTCTGGCAAGTTTAAAAGTTTTCATATGCAGACAACAGGAAATGAAATTTTTCTTATAGGTGTGAAACCACCAAATAGATTCCTTCTTTATTCTATATAAAATTCATAAAGTTCACAGGGCTGTAAAACATAGCAAAACCTTTTTTAAATAGCTTTAACTTACATATTCTTGTAGATCTATATCTGTACTCATGAAAAATAGCAAGAAAAGTGGGGGTTGTGTTTCAAACAAGAAAGATATTTCTGCTCATGTAAACTCACCCATAAAATTAACAAAAAATCTGAGCTAATTTTCAGATTGGGGTATGTGAAACAATTTCACATTGTGAATTCTATTCTGAATGCATATGAGCATAAAATTGCTACCACACTATCAGAAATAGTCAAACAAAATGATTCCAGCAAAACAAATACATAGATTAGGGCAAAAATGTTAAAAATAGCCAAGAAAACTGAGAACTATTTCTAGCCGCCATTATGCGGGTACCATTTTTTGAGCTGAATTGGTGGTTTCATACCAGAATCGCTTGAAAGATAGAATAAAAAATCTAAAGTTAAAATTTATACCCGCCCTCCTCGCCCATAATTGTCATGTTTTTTGTTTTTGTTTTTTGTTTTGTACTTGTTGCTGCCGTTGGGTATATATATATATTTTCAGGTTGTGACTGAGGTTGGAGGCGTTGTTGGGCACAGTCCAATCGTCACGGCTCGTGTTGTACAATGCTCATTCGTGGATTACTTCTTATGAACATTTACCATGCCGTTAATGCAGTCAGCGAAATAGTTATAAAAATATATTCAAATAACATTCAGAGCCTTATCGCTGTTTCCCAGGATAAGGCTCATTATACTTTGTATTACATATTGATTTGTGGTTGTATTTTTTATGTTTTGAATTGATTGTATGTTAAGGGCTAGCCATTTGTGATTTGCGGCAGCCCGACTTGAGCCGTGGACAAACATTGCCAAACACTGAATAAAATACATTTAAATTAGAACACTGCATTAGTTCTGTTTTATAGTACTCAGTATGCCAATTTGGCCAGATTAAGTGAAGAATTGTCCATGTTTGGAAAACAGCTTGTTAAGCTATAATTTTTTTGTGATCACTCTGTGTCTGTTATGTAAACCATACGTTTTACTGCCTTCCTCAATAATGTCAGCTATATCTAAAAGATAGCTGCTTTTATTGGGAGGCATGTTATTAATTTGAGGGTATGTAGCCATACATACCAGTATTTAGTGGTTTCTTACCATGTTTACATGAAATAATTACAGTTCAAGGATTTTACGGTGCACCGCATTCCTTTTGTTTCCGGATCCCGCTAAAAGAGAATCGCTTGAAAAATAGAATAAAAAATCTAAAGTTAAAATTTATACCCGCCCTCCTCGCCCATAATTGTCATGTTTTTTGTTTTTGTTTTGTACTTGTTGCTGCCGTTGGGTATATATATATATATATTCAGGTTGTGACTGAGGTTGGAGGCGTTGTTGGGCACAGTCCAATCGTCACGGCTCGTGTTGTACAATGCTCATTCGTGGATTACTTCTTATGAACATTTACCATGCCGTTAAAGCAGTCAGCGAAATAGTTATAAAAATATATTCAAATAACATTCAGAGCCTTATCGCTGTTTCCCAGGATAAGGCTCATTATACTTTGTATTACATATTGATTTGTGGTTGTATTTTTTATGTTTTGAATTGATTGTATGTTAAGGGCTAGCCATTTGTGATTTGCGGCAGCCCGACTTGAGCCGTGGACAAACATTGCCAAACACTGAATAAAATACATTTAAATTAGAACACTGCATTAGTTCTGTTTTATAGTACTCAGTATGCCAATTTGGCCAGATTAAGTGAAGAATTGTCCATGTTTGGAAAACAGCTTGTTAAGCTATAATTTTTTTGTGATCACTCTGTGTCTGTTATGTAAACCATACGTTTTACTGCCTTCCTCAATAAAATAATTATAACACAGACGTGATATATAAGGCTCTTTCTAACGGAATGTACGGAATTGATTCAGTGGTACAATTATCCAGTTTAATCAGAGCAAATGCCTACTTTGAAATGAAAACAAATGGTAGTCCATTTGTTCAAGATAACTTGAGAGACTGTATATATACAACTTGTCAACTTGTCTTGACGATGACAAACTTTTTGTGATAAATTGTCAGCATGGTCTCTGACTCGTGAGAAATAAGCCATCAAAAAATAAAAAAAGCTACTTTTAGTCGGCTGGAGGCAAAACGCAGACAAAGGTGACTGTGGTTGATCGAAGCACGAAACATACATATTTAATGACATTTTATAATTTTATCTTAAGTTAACATTGTATTCTTTGGCGTGATGAATATAAAGGTTTACACTCTGAATTAATAGGGCAAAAAGTCAGTGTAAAAACTAATCCTATCTAAATACCAGTACCGTCTTTGCCGCTTTTTCTAACAGAAAAAGAAATGCTTTTGATCTTGTGTAATATTGATTAAACTATATTCTAAGTTCGAACATATATATTCAGAAGATGAGACTTTGTAAATTGAGCACACTATCGCCTAATCAGAACTTTGCAATAGGAATGTTGCTCGGCTAAACAGAATGAACCACTTATTGAAATTTCTTGAGATTTCAAAAAAACAAACAAAAAAAAACGTCCATAAAGTATGAAAAAAAAGGACTAAAGAATCAGGATACCAAAGTAAAGAGACTATGACACTGATATTATTTCTCGAAACAATTCCAAACCTTTTAGATTACATACGTGCATGACAATCGATAATGGATATGTAATTACGATCAGTTGCTATACTATTTTTAACAATCCTAACAAAACGCAAATTAAGCTCCAGATCTAACAGTAGGATGTAAATAAACAGAACTTCATTCTATATTTGCTTATGGTGAATTGCTCTTTTTATCCCTGTCTTAGATTTTTCTCATTGACCAGCTACTTAATGATAAAAGCAGACAGCAGACAATTTTCCTTTGCAGATTGTTTTATCAGTTTGTCGTATGTCTTAATGTCTCAGAGATTGCAGGCGTTTAGGTCTAGACAGATCTAAACAAGTGTTTTAAAAGATAAAATGCATACAGTCGTTCTCAAGGAGTTTTAAAATTAATAAGTGAAGCATTTGTTGATCTAGTATAAAACCGCCCTTCATAAGACTTATTGCAATTACCAAAGCTTCTAGTAAATTTATTTATTTTTATAGCATTTTTGATATTTCCAAATATACAGAGACTTTCTTCCCAGCAGTACTTTAAAACTGAACTGACCTCATAATGTTTGCTGAACAAAATACACAACTACGAAAACCCGAAAATAATCATTATTCAAAACTGTAACTTCTAAATAAACCCTTCCGCTTATTGACTTTTAATGCATTTGGTCATTGCAGATCAACAAGGAACACCAGAGATATTAAATCCGTTATATTGGGGCTTGAACCGACTTGAAACCATATCTTAGTGAATAAAGACTCATGCTTTCTGACAGTCTATCATTACAACACTACAAAACAGTATTGGGACATATGAATAAAATAGAAATTTTGTTTAAATATCATTTTGTTTAATATTGTACAGTGTGCACTTGTCAAGGAAAGCTTGTCTGTTTCTTTTGATCAAGTGCACAGTCTTTAAAAAATCCTACAAAAACACTGAAACAATTATAATGTTATAACAAAGAGGAAAATGTACACACCAAACACTTCCTGAAAAACAGAATCTATCAACATTGTCTGCTTTGCTCTTGTTGATATACACTGACATTTAAGACAAATAGCAGTTCCAAACTTTAATGAAAAGTAAACGGTCATTTGTTTTATTGTTTACCAGGAAAAAAACAAACAACTAAATTCAATGTTTTATTATCAGCCAGCTATTGTAATAATATTCAACTGAGATTAAAATTTAAAGCAAAACATTTTCATCGCCTTTCTTCAGGGAAACAGTTATTAAAGGTATTAGTCATTCCGAATAAAATACGCAATTAAAACAAGACTTTGCTAATTTTTATCCGCAAACCCGCTTTTGTTAAGACGAATAACACACGTAATATGATAGTGTAATAGAAAGACGACATTAAAGCTGTTCAACAAAACATTTCAACAGTTTATATGGACGCGGTAATCAAATAGACAAATGGAATCTGGTATTCATCGAAACTACTTTAACTGGCATTAAACGTTTTGACCTTACTTTGTCAGTTTTTGATGACTTGTGAAGTAAAGGTATTTAGAAGTAATGGCCAGAAGAAAGCTTCTTGAAGGAGAAGAATCGGCATGTAAGCGACGAGAAGAACGTGCGAGTGTAATAAACACTTCTAGATACAATGGTCAAAATGGCGATAAACACATTTAAATGGAAAGTAGATTCTTTGTTTCCTTTATTTTATCGGGTTTTCTCCCTGAAACTGAATATACATATATTAAAAGAAATACATCAGTAATATTTCTAGTTAGAAATACAAAAATGTACATTTTATTTGTCGTATACTAAATGAATGTTTCTGCAAAGCTTACAATACTTTAACTGCTATTTTCAATATCGCTAAAGTTTCAATGGTTTAAATTGTACTTAAAATTAACAAACATTTCAAGTGCTTCAACACATCAAACTCTTAAACATTTACATTTTAGCATAAAACCATTCACCTTATATTCCCATGACAACAGACACAGAACAGTTAAATAAAAAAGGGTATTAGTAAAATATTTTTGCAATAAAGCCAAAGCAAGAATGTAATGTAAACAAATCAAAATATTCATTTCATAATAATAGAGGAGGAAGGTTTGTTTCGCTTGTTCAGTGTTTCCTTTTTCAACCAAGAACACTCTTATAAAGTGAACATTCTGTGTTAATGGCCCTAAGGTATACAGAAATATTTTCTGTTAGTTCTCTAATTACATGTTAAATGATAAAGTTCCGTATTTTGAATTATAAAATCCCACGCATATCTCTCCTTTATTATGATTTGAAAGCATGTGGAATTATATTCTATCTATTCAAGCCACAAAGTAATTGGAAATAAAAATGATTTAGAACACTCCTTTAACACAATATCTACGAGTGAAATTAAATTGTCTTAGTGATACTTTAAATCCTTTCATTGCGAAATAAGATACAAGAGATATTTTTAACAAGGCGGTTATAGAAACCATACCCTTTAAAGAAAACATCCCTTCTGCCTAACGGCAATGGTTTATTTTTTAAAGCAGTTTTACTCGTTGTAAGCGCTTAAACATCAGTAGAGAAAATTAGCAGGGATTATAAAAAAGGCAACAATTATTACTATCTATATAAACAGCTATGTTATGAGCAAACAGGTATGGTACACGCTTTACCAGAAACTCTACATATTGTTTTACCGATTTTGAAAAAAAGGGAAAGAAAAGGATACTGCTGATTTTTCAAGAAAATAAATCTGAGCACGAGGCAATGCAACTCTGAAAACAGGTAGGCCTTAATATTGCGGTTGTATATCGCACATATGATGATTGAGTATAATTGCTGAAAACCAAATGTAATGGGTTTATCATTAGACAATATTGCATCATGGAGCCACGAATGACTCCAGTGGCAAAATTGTACAAATCTCGACAAAGGTTTACTAGGCGATGTTTCATGCAAATATTCATATTGGCCTTGTGGTTTTAGACAAGAAAAGTTTTAAAGAATTTCTTATATAATTCTTTGTTACAACCATCGTCGGATGCCCACGGCCGATCCATTAACATCTATCAGCCGTTGGATTTTTGGATGGTATCTAGTCAATTAGAGGTGTGTCAAAGACAGCTATTTCATTGGTTCCCTCACGCTTTCATGAGGCGATTAAAGCCAATCAAAACGCTTGTTCTATACGACGTTCGCTATTACAGACAAGAGGGCGGCAACCGTAGACGGCATGTTTCATTCAGTTTGTGAAAAGTTCATGGGTGTAGCCATTTTGTTTCCTGTGAAGAGTATCAGTTTTGTTAAACGCGATTTCATCGATCGATATTTTAGGCACTTGTTGCTTTATATCGACACAAATCTATCCATTTTCCCCACGGTTGGATTACATGTAATAATCAACCGTGGGTATCCGACGATGTTGACCACCAAGATAGCTCCAATGATTAATCAAAGAGCATGATTTGCATAATTTTTGTAGACGTTCACAAGCATAACCTACGCTCATACATGCCAAATTCAGTCATTATGTGTCGGTAGTTGAGACTGTTACATAGGAGCTATGTTTTGTGATTATCTTATAGTTCTTGATAAAGGATCAGGGCCCGTACTCGCATCAAGCAGACGGAGAACAAGCTTTCTTGAAATAACTCTCATTGAATCACACACAATTGCACAGATATAACACCTTTTCAAATTATGTATATGTAAGGAGTATTTGATAATTCTTATTTTATCAACACTGGTCACGCACAGTCTAATTCCTGAATATTTCTGTGTTAGAACATGTAAACACGAAATACATATAAAAATATGGAAAAAATATCATTAAAGAATAACAATTCTTGGATAGAAAGTGCCTTGCAAGAAACAGACTTCATTTTTAGGCTACAAGTGAAAAAACATTTCCATCGCTTCGCATTTTGTACATAAATAAACAGGCTCAAAAGAAATAATGTATCTGCTTAGTTCACGCAAAACTACAAGAAGATTACAACACACACACACACACACACACACACACACACACCTTCAAATTGGTGAAATGAAATGTGACGAGATCGAAATGGAAAAAACTCGACCATATGGTATCAAACACAGGAGATATAATTTATGAATTATTTTCATTCCGATGCCAAAGCCTTATTAAGGCTATTGGCACGATCGTTTTCCGTCAAAACAGTTCTCTTGTGCCCCTAAAATCATTTAGTGAAAAATGTACGACGTTCCGCCGTAACTGAAGCGTTAGAAAACCAATATCACAGGCTTAACAGAATATTTCAGGTCAGATCAGTTCTTTGATCTCAATATATAAATAATTACACAAAAGGGGAACCGATATAATTCTCTGTATCCCTCGATATGCTTTTAGAATTGCAGACATATTAAGGCTTTGTGGAAAACAAAATGAAATATATTGATAGGAACAATTAGAACGCAGTTCTCTACAGTCTCATATCTCTTTTATCGGGACAGGAAGTACTCCTATTTATTGGTTGACTAGACAGTACTCTGTCATAACTTACGGGCATGTGAAATATGAAATCAACTGATTCTTTTTGTCTTAGCAAGAATATCAGCACTATTTGACATTATTGTGTTCAAAAGATAACGAGCTACGTCTTACGCTAAATGTTTTGTTTTCTCTCCAGTTTATCTTATTTAAACCTGAAGATTTTTCACTAGCTTAGCTTGGATTCTTACAGACCATTAGAATTATCTTTTGTATGGTTTACATACTAACAGTCCATAAGAATTATGTTTTGTTAGGCTTGAATTCTTACAGACCGTTAGAATTATCTCTTGTTTGGCTTGGATCCTTACAGACCATTAAAATTGTCTCTTGTTTGGTTTACATACTAACAGTCCATAAGAATTATCTCTTGTTGGGTTTGGATACTTACAGACCGTTAGAATTCTCTTGTTTGGCTTGGATACTTAGAGACCGTTAGAATTATCTCTTGTTAGGCTTGGAATCTTACAGACCATTAAAATTGTCTCTTGTTTGGCTTGGATACTTACAGACAGTTACAATTATATCTTGTCTGGCTTACACTTAGATACTTACAGACAATTAAAATTATCTCCTGCTTGGTTTGGATACTTACAGACCGTTAGACTTATCTCTTCTTTGGCTTGGATACTTACTACAACTGTTTAGTTTGAAATATTTTTAAGGTCGTGTGTTTCATTTCCTGTCTGGTGAGGCCAGTGTTAAAGGACTAAAAAAGATAATACGATAAAATGTGCCACAAGTGATATCTTTGTAGAAGCACAAAATTACGATGCACTAAGAAAAAAATCTCTACACAGTTAAATCTGAACTGTATTTTTCTGCAATTTGTTTCACTGCAAACTTGATTGAGTAATAGACATAACCCTCTTCGTCATTAACACTGCTATTATAATTTTGGTATACTACTATACTTATGTCAACCGGAACCCTGTTTAATTTGCATGCAAATGTTTGTTTACATAACCCCATGTTGTATACTTGTATACCTGGGTGAAATAAAAGTTGTTGTTGTTGTTGTTCTTCGTCCAATAATTTCCGTTGAAAAAAGCTTTGAATTAAGATTAAAGACAAAAAGCTCTTATTCTATCACAGTGTGTGACATGTCTACAGTGTAGCTGTTAGCAGGCAGTCAGTTTCATCTTCTATCGGTAAAAGGTGTCAGACTAAATATGACAATGCATAAGAAATACATTTCCATTAAGAAATAAACTTTGGATTAGAGAATATTCGATCATTTTGGTATATGTCTTCAGTGTGTTTCCTGCCAGCTAGGTATTTTAATAATGCACATATACAACATTCTTCAGTCAACATGGTCAATGTCAAATAAACACTGAAGATACAGCTTACGAGTATATGTAGAGTAAATTAAGAAAGTTATAAGTACTGACATTTAATTTAACAGATTTCTCTGAGATTTTTATTTTTTGTGGGGGACTGAATAAAGGCGATTTCTAGAAGAATCGTTCTTTATTTCAAATTATTATTCTTGTTTTAAGTACTATAGTTTTTCATGTGTCTTGGTGATGTTAGTGTTATAACGAAAACAAACATGAAATTGTTAGACTTGAAACTTTTTTTATATTACAGTACTGTCAGCAGTTGCTCCTTATTTAACAACCTGTTTTGATATCTGACATAACACTGTCCAAATTGATTATTAAATCGAATTATATAAGTCAAGATTTAAGACTAATAAACTGACAAAAATTTATTTGTTTGAATCAAAAGAACATTTACGTGTAAAAATACCAGTAAATCACAAGTGTGTGGTATCCAACAAAAATAATACTAATTTAGTTTCCTTGTCTAAACACGAAGAAGTGACTTATTCCCACTACACTGGTAAAATGTGAAAGAATTAAAATAACAGAAAAATGTATAATTGCGAATCCCATTTGATCTAGACATGGAATTCCCAAATCATTTTCAGATATAAATGGATCTTTATCTGAAGTAGATTATTGTTACAAAAATACCTAAACAAATGTCCTACTGTTTAGACCGGTTCTTGGTTATTTTTTTAACTCCATGGGTGATTACTACAGGGTGTTCTCGACAAAGAACATTTCATTTTTACACATTTTGTTGCAAAAAAATGTAAGAAAAAATAGATGGTCTTACGTTAATCTTCTAAATTATAGAAGTTCTTCAATCAGTTAATTTAATTATGCATACAGGATAAATCTGAATGGGTTAACACCGTTTTTGTGCTCCTGTTTACTGATACTTATCATACCGTGGAGCGGGGGGGGGGGGGGGGGGGGGGGCGAAACGGTACTTTAGCCTCATAGAAATGTCTTTTCAATTCCAAATGTGACAAATTACTACACACAACTGGAAACTAAGATCTAAATATTACATAGAATATAACAGTCTTTGCTTGCTTTATTTTATAATGACAATCAAGCTTACAATAGAGATCTCTTGCGCAATAAGGGCAACCAATTTTTGAAGTTTGAAGAGTGTAGGTCAATTGGTACACGAGTTATTGAGCATAAATGTTGTGGTCTATAGACCAACGAACCGACAATATATCCCTTGTTCTCCGAAGGTGTGTGTGTTGGGGGGAGCGCATAACAAAGAGAAATGTTTTTCATGTAACAACCCATTTATAAAATCATGAACTTTTTCACAACTATGAGGTTTGTCCGAAAATACGCGTAAAACATCAATAACATTTTAAGTTCAAAAAACAATTTCTTCATTTTTACACGAAAACAAGCATCAATGACACATTGATTTTACATGAAAAATAATCACATTTCAATAAAACCGTGGCTAGTAAACGATCAATAAACACACCGGTTGTGTCAATATCGGAGCAAATCACATCAAAATTTAACGTCACGTTGACGTCAACTAATTTCGGCACTATATCACAACTCATAACTTTTCAAAGTACATGCCGCCGTGTGTGACAACTTTCTCATGTAGCGAAATATCTGGGTGTACCATTCCTGAGTAAATGATCGCACTACAGACTAAATATGATTCATAATAAATTCCTTGACGGTTGCAGTGCTTCCGGCCTCCCGACCACTGAATGTCGTTAGTGATAATCTCGTCACTCGAAAATCGCCTATGCCATTTGTACACTGTAGTAAGGTTAACGTGTTCTTTTCCCGTGGCATCTTTAATCATTCGAACTGTCTCCCTAGGACTTTTATTCAAAGAAACACACAGTTTTATAATTGTTCGCACCTCAGCGCCACCAAAAGACGTCATTTTCTGACAACTGTTTTGTAAACAAGTGCTACTTTAAACATCTGCTGCAAACAATGCACCGACCCATTACGTCAAAAATTTACTTAAACGACCTTATAAGCATATACGACGTTCTCCTGGTATTATATGCAAAACATTCATGATTAAAATTACCAGATGTAATGAAAACATTATAAATCTGATTTAAACAGTTGAACTAATATACCCTTATTAAACAGATTCAATCAGTAAGTTTTGAATGTTTGAAAGTACAGTAATAAAATGGAGTTTCAACGTTATATTTTCTACTTTAACATGGAGTGTCCAGTGAAACTTCCGTCGGTAATTCGGCTTCGGAACGCGCAATTAGGCACTAACTGTTCATGAAATATGTTCCTTGCAACTTTTTCAAAAAGGACTTGATACACAAATGTCAGAAAAATAACAAGTTTTATTCCAGTGTGTAACAATGCTCAATTTTATTTCTCCGGTTTATTTTGGAAGGGATTCGTTAAGAACTTTTCGAATAAAATTTTTCAAAGAAACTTTGAAAATGTATATGTGATTTCAACGTAAAGCTATCTTAAATATTCTTAGCAAAGCTGTGCCTTTGCATATACCGCAAACCTACTAAGTTTTGCTTACAGTTTATATTCACTATATTATATTCACCGGAAGCAAGATTTCAACATGATGATACACTTCTAAATATGGGAGTCCAACAACACTAAATCCCATATCTCGTGCCATTTTTGCAAGACCTTCACTTTCCAAATTTAGCTGGCAGTCTATTCCGGTATTAGCTGTGCATTTCAACTTCACTGGGTGATAAGGCTGTTCAGGGAAATAAAGACCTTTCCGTACAGCGTTTGCCCTGATCATTAAACAGCTAGCGCCTACATAATCTATCGGAACAACTCGTCCCTCTGATTTTAAATCTACAAGCCATATCCTGTACTGTAAGCCATCTATAATTGTTTCTCGAAATGTATTTTTGTCGTAGTTACGAATGAAGTAGATATTAGAGAGAAATGCCTTTGGCACTTTAAGGCAAGATGCCGTCATAACGTCCTTATTTGCAAACAAAAACTGCTCAATTACATCCGATCTGAAGGAAATGACGTCAACGTCAATCCATAATATCCAGTCTTCAGTATCTAAACTGTATTTTGTCAAATAATTCCTCACTTTCGCCAGATGACTTCTTCTAACGATTTGATATTTCTTCATATGTCGAGTAAATCTGTTGGTCGGGTTATTGTTACTTATATTAAAAGAAATGACCTCAGCGTGTTTATAACCGAATTCATTCATTAAACGTTTGCAAAGTGCCCTGACAACCGTAAATGAATTATCAAAACTGCTCTCTTCTCCGAAGTAAATGCTAACAAGGCTGTGTGGATAGGAAAGACGTCTTAATAATTCAACAAACTTACGAAGAAACTTTTCTGAATTCCGGATAGGTGACAAAAGTAGGATTTTTTGTGTATAAGTTATATTTGCTGGTATCCGCAGAAACGGTTCTGCTAGGTCCTCGTTCAACAACATATATGTATTTTCAGCAGATGATGAAATTTCTGGACTACGCGGAATGCAATTAAGTCTATGCTGTTGACCATTTTGGTATGGCACAACATCAACAAAGTCCTTTGCCTTTTTTCCGTCCACACATTTTCCAAGCTGGAACCGCGGAGTCATCGAAACTTTTAAACATTTCAGAGAAAAGGCAATAATGAAGACAAGGAGTAATATGTATTTCAAACGTATTTTAGAAAATGATTGTAGAAGACTTCTTCTAGGACCAGCGACCAGCGACCTGAAAAACAAATAAAATTGAGATTACCTGCTAGTTATCGTAATTAAATCTTGCTCTGTTTCAGGTTTCACTGATCACATATGGATGGCTATTCGTGACTAAACTGGTGACCGTAAAATAAATTTCAAGACATAGTTAAGTAACAGTGATGTAATTTATGTCTTTAAGGTTTGATTTGAAAGTAATTGCTTACGAACTGTGCGACTATGATCGTACGCGACTGTACCGAAAAGCTGGAAAACTGCTATATGCTGGCTCAGGGGAACTAGTCCAACTAATCACACTTGTCGAAGAGACATTGAGAAAATTCTTGATAGGCGATGTTTTTCCAAGTCCAAACACAAGTTGCATTTTTATGAACGGAAAATGCCCAGATAGAAGTCGTTGGGGGCCACAACTAGCATACCTTGGGAGAAATGACCGACATTACCTTTTGAGAAACAATTTCTATACAAGTTCTCAAAATACCACTTTTCAACTAATAACTTAATATATCAAATTTGACTTTAATTTCAGTCGTACCGCTACTCTTCTATACAGTCGGCCATTTCTGAATAGCTGGAATGAGGTAAACTGTGCTTAGATAAACATTAGCCACAGCGTAATACAGGTATTCGGAAATCTGTCGCTTTGTCGGACTTTATAATTACTCTAAATTAAAAACATCGAATGCCGTGAACTCAGTATAAATAACACTAGCGGATCCAGAGGGGGCTCATCCGGCGCGGGCCCCCTAAAAATCCTGGACCATAGGTGTTATGGTGGGTCTATTTTGAATATGTCTTTAAATAATGTATACTTTATTGTTCAACATTGAATTGAATAATCAGAGGCCCATGTGATATTGCCAAATCAGTATACTCTAGCATAACCACAAACGTTGAAATGAGGTAGAAAAATGGACACAAATTTGGCTGAACATTTTGCGACCCCACCTGAAATCCTGGCTCCATCCCTGTATAAGAAAAAAAAGAATACGCAAATATTCAGAAATCAAAATTGTTCATTAGAAAAAAGAAATCCCAATTCAATGAGTGGACTCCATCCTAACAGACACAATTCTCATTCTACCATTTTTCTCGGTATGATTATCTAACGGTGACGTCATGTGACATTTTGCTACGGAAAAAGTTTTGAGTGCAAATGTGAAGCAAATCGCAAATACAGCACCTCAGGGCGACATGATCTACTGAATTTTTGTCACTAGATTACAAATATTTATATATAAATATATATTCTTTCAATATTTGGTGAAAATTTATTCTTAAAGGGGCTGTGCTCCACATGACAAAAAAAGAAAGTTTTCTTGTATTATAAAAAATCTTGTAATATTTATGACTAATGCTTAAAAACTAACTTACTGACAAAAATAAGTCAGATAATCACATTATAAATTTTCTTTTTTTCGTTTCATAGTGCTATACCGTAACGCGACGGTATAACTATATCGTATAACATCTAAAGTAAATAATTGTTATTTCAGTTGCAGTGATAGTGGTGACAGTAAAAGCATTGGTAAAATTTTGTTAACATGAGGGTCCAGAGTTCAAATCAAGCTGGAGCGAATATATATATTTTGTTCTATTTTGACTTTAATAATCAGTTTTGAAGTAAAATATCATGTTCTTATAATCTCACGGCATCTAGATATTAAATTTATGTAAAAAATTTTGTTTAACAAATCTGGAGTACAGCCCCTTTAACAGAAACAAAATCGATCAAAACCACCGGCAATGTTGCCGCTAAATTTTCCGTGCATAAAAATGACAGTTAAAATTAAGCGTTAAGGTTTGGCAATAATAATAATAAATGTTTATAAAATGAATCAAAATGTGAACGCCATTTTTTTAGGCTACAGGGGAACGTGCTGAATTAAATACTTATAGTTTCTTTTGTTTTATTTGTCGTTCTGTATTACTTTTAGTTGCAGTCATTAAGTGTAGATCAAGTGGTTTTTAAACTGTTAAGATAATGATGTTTTAACGCTGTTAGATGCAAAAAACAACAATTGCCTACTTTTGACCTTTGACCTTAGCAAGATAGCATTGTCAACTTTTGCTCTGCCTTATTTTACCATTTATAGAGAAATTTGTGATAGTTAAATAAAGATATTACAGCTATAGATTAATGAACTAGAAGTCAATAAAATTATATTTTGGGTTTAGAATTAAATCCAAGGATTGTGAAAAAGGGAAATATTTGAAGAAATGTAAATGTCCTTTGTTTAACTTCACTTATTGATTTGACATGGTGACATGACCTGAGGGCATTCGTAAACCACTGCGAACTAAAACCTAGAACAAGGATATTTGGGAAAGCTCCTGGAAAATATTGGATTTAACCTACTATTTACATACTTAATTAAGCAAGTATGAGTAACAAAAGGTATGTAAATCAACAATCAATTAATAAGAACAAAATAAGTAGTAAACCATAACCAGCTAAGTCATTCAGAAGTGAGTAATAAGTAAAAATTAAAAGTAATGAAAGTCAAAATAGCAACAGCCTGTGTTATATATTTAGCCTCTAAACTCAGCTGGATAAAATCAGCGTAGATATCGGAGAAGCTAAGGGTGTCTTCGACCCCATTTTGAAAAAAGGGATGTAGAGAACAACAACGTCCAAAATTATGGGAGGTTAAGAAAGAAGGCTAAAGAGAAGAAATAGAATGCATGTATTGAAACCCAAAGAGAGGGCTCAAGTCCTTGAGAATGATAATAGACGGACAGAGGAGAAAAGTCAGAGAAAGAAAGCAAACCATGATGGGAAAGGACAATTTGAAAATTGCAAACGTGATCGAGGACCAGGTAGTGCTGAAGCTTTTAAACGGAAATCATCTCGCGAATGAAAAGTTACATTTTAGTGATACATCAACACAAACCGTTTTAGATTAAAACTATTAATAATGAAGCCAAGACGAAAATCATTTGGAAGAGGAACATGATGAAAACAAAAGGCCATGGCCTCAGTGATGACTTCACAGCGCTCAATACATGCCTCCTCCTCCTCATCAGACTATCGAACAAGACAAATCGAGCGCTTGGTTCTTAAATGGTTAGGTATATGGATACACAGTCAGTGAATAAAGAATCCGCTTTTGCAGCTATAACAGCATTACAGAAGATATTGCGGCTTATAGACAAAAAGACATGAGACTACAGTAAGTTCTTTAGGCAGATTATGTATTCTTATAATACAAGACTTCGACTAGGACTCTTATGTATGATAAATATTTTAAAGGTTGCATTTAAATTCAAGGGCATTTACTTAGTATTTATCTGACATTTCTTTTTAATGCTCATAACATGCTATATGTCTGATACTTGTACATTATACAAATGTTAATCATTTTCTCTGTTTGTTATCTTGAGGTGTTTGAAGTGGGTAAAAGAAGATAAAAATGATTTGTATACCAATCAATCATATTTTTATCAGCTCATTTCAATTCTTTCTTGTAATTTCAGAAATCATTTAGGTGAGTGTTTCCTCTGTTACATAACAAATGCTTAAATTAGACAAGGGAGAGTAATGCAGCTTTTTATGTATAGTTTCAATTCGATTTCCTCCCTTGAGTTACCTGTCTATTTACTTTAATGTTTGTAACAGTGTATAAATACCTTTAACCACTCTATAAATTACATGTTTTGTGTGTATTTATAAGCATTGCTTACTTTATTTTAATACAGATATTTCCAGCCGTATAATGCATGAGATTTGCATTATTGTAGTATTACATTGTAGTAAATATCTATAATCTACAATATGCTGTGAAAAACATTGTACCTGTCAATACTTTGTCCTTTATTTGTTTTTCTGTATTGAATGTATTGAATTTAACCTGTATGTTATATAAATGTAGCTACTTATATCTAACATTATGCTGGATACATTTACGAAACATGTCTGCTTATATAAAGGTATAAGTTGGCATGTTGGTACATTGAACTATGCTTTGACATCATTGTGCATTTGTATTTTTAATGAAGGGGTTGATAAGGTGTTGTTGTGATTTTCTTTCATAGATTTTTTGTAAATATTAAAAAAATAGATTCACAAGTTTATATCAAATCAATGTATTTGTTTGTGTATCTTAATCCATGTTAAAAGTAAATAAACATACTTTGAAAGAAGTGAATATTTGGAACATTATTATTATAATTTTGTAAAAAGTCAAACCCCTGTGATGTTAAATACAAATAGGTTAATTTACAACATCATTGTGTTGTACTAAAATCCTAAGTAAGGTTGGAAATCCTTTTTTGTTAAAACTTTTTCTTCGTCAAATTGATCTCACTACTTGTTATTATGCAGATGTTTATATTTGTTAGTATACTTTTGTCTTATAAACCTGTTTCATGTGTGATGAATCCATTCATAACAAGAGTGGGGGATAATAACTATTCTTGCATATAGTATTGATAAACAATTTGGATACATAACTGAACTGATTGGTATTTGTAGTTGCCAAATCTTGCAATAAGTGTATATATATATATATAAGGTTTACAATTGCCTGTAAATAAATTAAATGATTAGGCATTTACTTTAAAAGGTCTTTAACTTTGAATGAAATTACTTTAACATTAAAAACCTGAAAAATGATAAAATCCCAGGGTGAAATATGTTTAACGTAAAGTCAATATTCATAAAACGTTTTGGCGTAAAATAGGAAAAAATGTTGAAAGATCTGTAAATCATTTTTTATGTCAGGAGAATTTACAAAAAAAGAATATTAAATTATTAACAATAACATGCATTCAAAGAAAATTAACCAAAACAATACCAGAAAAACTGGAGACCTTTAACATTATTAAATGTTGTATATAAATTAGCAACTGAAAGTATTGCAAATAGACTACAGATTGTTCTTAACTTTCTAGTTTCAAAAGATCAAACTGGTTTTATAAAAGGCAGATACACTGGTGAAAAAACACTTTTATTGTAAGCAAGAAACTAGATGGGTGTTCAGTTGAACACTTGTGTCGCCCATGGGTACTCTGTTAGAATAACTAAAAAGGTAAACAAGAGCCTGCTGGAAAAGACAGCATGCTAGTCCAAGTACAACAAGACCTGTCCACAGACAGCATGCTCCACTTTTCTCAGTGCTGGATAATTAATTATAAGCCAAGTTAAACAAGAGGCCCAAGTGAAAAAGTCTGAGTGGGGGAGGGGAAGTACCTAGTCATACAAGATAGAAAAAAAGAATTCTTGAGGGGGTGGGGGTGGGGGAAGAGTCAAGTACTTATGTATTTAAAAAAAATAGGACCCGGGGGGTTGGGGAGGGCGGGGAGGGGGATGGATGGGGTTCAAGTACATTTGTACCTATGTATTAAAATAAATCGGACAGGGGGGATGGGGGGAGGAGGGTTGAGGGTGGTCGGGGAGTCAAGTACCTATGTATTAAAAAAACAAATCTGGCCCGGGGATGTAAAAAAATGGGGAGTGTGGACAGGGGGAGGGGTCCCCATGCAGAGGTGGGGGTGAGAAAGAGGAGAGTACTTACCCATCTCATGTCAGTTAATATTTTATTTCTAGGTTTAAGAAGTTTTTTTTCCTATATATAAGTATAAGCAAAATCAAGTGACCCCTGGGGGTAGGTCTAACTGTGACCCCAGGGACATGGGTACCAACAATCTTTGCAGGGCTCTTGCTGGTGATACAAGTTTGAATGGAATATCTTTGACACTTTTTGAGAAATTGACATTAACAAAAAGGTTGACCAAGAAACTTTAAGTTGAAAAAGGGGCATAACATTGCAAAAATAAATTTGAGGGTTATCTGCCCTTGAGAAATGGTGTTGTCTTAAGTGAAACAATTGTAAGCATTTCAACAGAAAAGTTTGATGAAAAAATATTAAAAATGACATAGTTATAGCCAATGTTAAGTTTTCATGACAAAGTCCAAATACAAAAAAGGGCATAACTCTGTCAGTTGTGACCTTCACCTATAGATTCTGGCATCATCGTGACCCTGTTGTCGTAAGCAATATAATTTGAAAGTTTGATGACGAAATGGTAAGAAATTGCAAAGTTGTTGCCAACGTAAAATTTTCATGACAAAATCCAAGTACAAAAAGGGGAATAACTCTGTCAAATGTGACCTTGACCTAAAGAGATTTTGGCATCATCCCGACCCTGTTTTCATAAGCAATACAATTTGAAAGTTTGATAAGGAAATGTTAAGAAATGGCAAAGTTATAGCCAACGTTAAGTTTTCGTGACGGACCGACGGACAAAGCGATCCCTATGTATCGGCGTTTCTTCGAAAGGGCGACACAAAAAGCAGTATTCCAGGATAAATTATGTTAATTAATTCTTAGAAAGCTTTTGATTACACATCTTTTGGTTTTATCGAAGAAACTGTTATTTTTCAATTTTGGCAATATGTTCTGAAAATGGATACAACTATTACTATATAAAACTGAAGATTGTGTAAAAATGAATGGTTTTAATTCAAATGTTTCATAGTTGAAAGAGGTTGTAGACAAGGTGACCGGACTTCGCCGTATATTTTTATATCATGTGCAGAGATCCTTGCCATTGAGATTAGAAATTGTTCCGGTATTAAAGGAATAACAACTGAAGGTGAAAAATATAGAATATCCCAATTGCCGATGATAGCTTTGTCTTACTCGATGGAAGCAAAAAGACTTTAAATAATGCACTTGATATCCTAAATTATTTCTCATTTATATCGGAATTAGAAGTTAACTTTGACAAAACTAAAGGGATTTGTTCTCTTAAATACAGTGCAAGGTCAATTAAAACGTGCTGGAATTTATCTTCGGGTGATACTCAATTTAAAATATAAAGTATCATATTTGACTTAAACAACATGCTGAGCCTAAATTTTGATGATGAAATAATGAAAATCAGTTAGTTCATACACTGCTGGAAAAGCCGCAAATTCAGTCCACTATTCAGAACAGTTGTTGTTACGTTTTTAGTACTACCACTTGTTAACTGTTTATTTGTTAGTTGACCGATTTGCAAACCAACTTTCAAAATGGCTATATGATTTAATGATATAAGGTTAAGCTAAGATAAATTATTCAGTAGAAATTAAAGACTATATTGAGGAGGATGAGGAGGAGGGGGGGGGGGGAGGCGCGAGGGAGTTAAAAATGATAGATGTTCAAAGTTTCATAGATAGTCTTGAAGTAAAATGGACAAGAAACTATACCGAATGCAGATGGTAAATGTTATAAATTATCAAATGAGTTATATTTAACGTTGCTGAGTTATCAAGTTTATTATGTTCTATGACACAATTATACCAATATTAAGAAATGAATTTTGGAAAGATGTATTGATACCTGAAAAATGTTACGTAAATACATATAAAATCGAAAGAACTGCTCAACATACCCCTATTCTATAATAGCTCTTTCCTTATTAATGAACAATATATAGATTTGCCTGAACAGTAACTTCTTTTGATGAACCAGGCATAACATCAGATAATTTCCTCAGTGTATTCTACTATGCATTTCGATGAATTTTGTTACACAAATTTTGGATAAAGTAAATATCTACATAGTAAGATAAATTACTCGACATTCTCACCTCATGTAAGTAACTAAAGTTTATGAAAAAATGTCATCAAATAGCAAATCCCGTAAATGAACGAACACGCAATGAATTGTTGTACAATTATTTGAACACGGTGTAATTGATTTAAAAAGAAAGAAACTAAAAAACATAGATGTGTATAGTCAACTAAAATACTGCTGATCATCAAAAACGAGCATACATATGTGATAAGTATGCATAATAGGAAACGAAAACGTACCAAAAGTCTACAAAAGCACGAACAGAAAAACAATGTAAGCCATACCAAGCCCACTAAATACCACAGTGAAATGGACAATGAAGTTAATTCAGATCTAGTTATAACAATGTATTTTCTTGACTTTTCTTTGGAATATATTAGACATATAATAAATGTGAACAGTATATATTATACGAGTTTTCAGCAGCAATTGTAAGATTGGGGTAATACATCGAAGCCAAGCTTGAGAAAATCTATACTAAAGTCAAAGACATCACACTTACCAACATCTTGCAAATGGTTTCAAAATAATCCATATCAACATCAAAGGACCATAGCGAAAAAAAAAATTAATTAAGTCAACCTGCCAATACAATGGTATATCAACCTATTCTATTTAATTTACAAAAAATAAAGTATCCAGTTTTTCACTGAAAGGTGTAATAAATCAGGATATTTCCTATAGATAACACATACACTTAAATAAGGTGGGAATAATCAAGAAACAAGACAGTATGCCAGATAGCCAAACATACGAAAGAACAGTCTTTTCACATAAGAGAACTGTCCAGAATACATCATTGGTTAGAGCGAGAACCATATATCCAACATTTACAAATAGGAGAAGAGTAATAAATGCAAGAGCTGACGTTCTCAAAGTGAATTTTACATTCTAAAAATGATATGCCAAGAACATCAGATGACTCAGATTGAAATAGAAACACGACAGATAATGTCAACAGAGCCCAAACTAAAGAAACAGAGAGTACCATCAAGAAAAAAAGACAGCAATTAGCTCGAGGAAGAAAACAATTATCTGTATTTAGAAATAAACAGAGAAATCGACATACTATCATTAAGTTTTTGTGCAATAAAATCCAAGCTCAACTATATGGAGTTTTGACCTTTATTAAGAGATATGAGATATTAGGTTTCTGAGAGACTTAGTTAGATAATATTAATAGCGTTGATGTAGACAGTTATGACTTAATACTTTAAACAGAAAAAAAACTTTGCTGGATACAGATCAGCTGGAATAGCTTTTTTGTTGAAAATAAAAATTATGAAAAAATGTACAAATTCTAAAACGTGAAACGAATGAGTTCTTACGTTTAATGTTAAAGATGTTGTCAATTTGATCATTTTTGACACGCGATAAAGAAACACAATACCAAACAGATTGTTGTTTTTTTTGCATAATCAAAATGCTTACATTTATAAAAATCATTGATTTTCAGATTCGAATATTTGGTCGATTTTCAAATATTCGAACATTCGTTCCCTTCCCTAGTATATATATATATATATATATATATATATATATATATATATATATAAATGGCATTGATACTCTCTCTTTACCAGTTAAGGAATTTTCATATTGCTTTGTCAGTAGTTTCATGTTTACAACGACACCCCTACTAAACGCTGGCTCATCAGTTTAAATGAGAGCCCTCGAAACTTCCGTTGTAGAGCCCTCGACCAAAACAAGTCTGAAAAAGGTAAGCACATTCTATAAAAAATCAGTTTTAAAAGAACATATTTGTTTTTCAAAAATCGAAAAATGTCATGCCACGTAGAACATTTCTGTCGTCATTTTGGATGCTACTGCGATAAGAAATACTCCAAAGTAGCTAAGAAGCTAGAACTTTTACAAAATATCAAAATATGTGATCGAGCCATCGACAAGGTACTGGCGCCATCGGCAATGTGAAAGAGCCCTCGCAAATCTGATGGAGCCAAACCATCTTTCAATAAGAGTAAATATTGTCGAATTATCCCGGTATTATACGTAACTGATCAACAAATAAGATATCATATGCATATAGCACCGGTTGACATACTGAAATAAATATCAAGATTTGATCATTTAAAATCAATACGATAATAGTTACACATCAAAGATTCGAACACCATTGTATAAAACAGCAACAGATTAGGTAAATGTTTGTACTTGGTAAAGTTACAGTTTTTACTTGGTAAAGTTACTGTTTTTATTTGTTGAAGTAATCAATTTATGAAATTCAACTATATTTCCGGAGAAATCTTGGCATAGGCGGACACAAAAACGATTCTCATGTGATGTTTAAGGTAAATGTATGCCAATAAGGCAAGAGTAAAGTTCCATATAAAAACTATCATAAGCGGGCGACAAACAGCACTGTATGTGGTATATGTGATGGCCAATATGCTACATAACCATCTCTGAAAAAAACCACAGAACCTGTGCATACACAGAAAAGGGAACTTTCGTGTACCATAGACGAAAACAACACTTCATCCTACACAAAGAAGTACAGGACTGATCAAATAAGGAATAAACTTCGTGTCAATCTGTTGCAATGTGAGAACTGTAGAAAGGAGTTCGCTTAGAACGTAACTTGAAACGGCATAGAGTAAAAACTGTAACTTTACCAAGTACAAACATATTTTTTAGTACCTAATCTGTTGCTGTCTTTTACAATGATGTTCAAATATTTGATGTGTGACTATTATCATAATGATTTTAAATGATCAAATCTTGCATTCTATATCAATATGTCATTCGGTGCTATAATGCATATGATATCTTATTTGTTGATCAGTTATGTATAATACTGGAATGTTTTCACAGTATTTACACTTATTGAAAGATGGTGTTGGCTCCATCACATTTGCAAGGGCTCTTTCACATTGCCGATGGCGCCAGCACCTTGTCGAAGGCTCGATCACATTTGAAGAAATGGGAATATTTTGTTTTTAACCGAGCTCTGTGAATCTTTTTTTTTGTGTTGAGCCAAAGGCAAGGTTGGAACAATGTTAATGCACGATTAAATGGGCCAACATCTACTTCACGGTAGAAAAATTACTCAAGATGTTTCTCCTCCTAAAAGAAAACACACGAGTTGGTATTTGGTAAAAGTTCTAGCAACGTCATTGTGGGGTACTTCTTATCGCAGAGGCATCAAAAATGACGACAGAAATGTTCTATGTGGCATGACATTCTTCGATTTTTGAAAAACAAGCAAGTTCTGTAAAAAAAACTGAAATTTTTATAAAATGTGCTTACCTTTTTCAGCCTTTTTTGGTCGAGGGCTCTACAACGGAAGTTTCGAGGGCTCTCATTTAAACAGATCACAAAAATGTTAAAGAGCCACCGTTAAGTAGGGGTGAATGAGTACTGTGGTTTGGTGTAGCTGAACATTTAAGATTTTTACCTACTAAATCTTATAATTCTTATGCTCATTATTTGTATAAAAATATATTCTATTCATGTTTCTTCTTCATTAATTGGTTGATTTATCAGATAATTGATTAGTTAGTATGTCGTTTCCCTAATCAGTTAAATAGTTAAGTTATAAAATTTCTGTCAGATGTACATAATTTTCTAACGTTCCGGAAAACTGATGCGCTTATTGCGATAGCAAACATATTTTTACGAACTCTTTATTCCCCGAATGTTAAGAAAAAACTACATCTGACAAAAAGAATCATTAGGACCTATTTGTAGTGCACAATTTTGAGCTTTGCATCCATTATATGCCTTTTAAATTGACAAAGAAATAAAACACTTACATCATGTCAAAAATGCTCCTTGCGACTGCTTTCATGACATCATATACCAAGCGATATGGCCACACTGTTCTACGTCTCACTTTGATCTGCAGCTGCTTTAGCGGATTCACCCAGTCATAGGTAGTTGGATCATATATATATAGTATCATATATATTCTTGTTTAAGGCAAAATGGTGGCGATAATCTATACGGGGAGGGAGGGGGTAAAAGTTCAATATCTGATTGGATGAAAATAAGATTTATAATTTGCAATCGAATCACATGAAACCAATGTATAAGAAAAAAAAGTACTCACATGGTCAGTAATTACAATCATAGTCCTCCGGAAAAATAAGTTTTCTCAAAAAGATAATTCCAGACCCTTAGAATCGAATCTATACAAACTTTGAAATAAATTAGTTATCCAGTTTTAACATAGTCTAACTTTAATTATTTTTCATTACAGTTCCTTCTACCGTTTCGTTTTAACAAAAACAGTAATTTATCTTTAAAGGTAAAGGTTCTCATGCAATCTGTTCTTTGTTTGTGTGCACAATATCTGCAACTGTTTTGATTACAACCATTTTACCTTGAACTATATGCCCTTTTGTTTTGGTATGAATGCACATTGACAATAAAATCAATATTTAGTTATACTTGTTTACCGATGGTAATACTGATGTTATCAGAACTATGTATCCTTGAAGTATACAATAACAGTCAATCCTTTGATATATTCATAAAATGCGTAAAGAATTCGTGTCCGGTCAACAGAATATAAAGTGTCTGAATTTGATGTGACGTTTGTAAGTATATAGTAGCCTAAAGTATCAATCCATGACACAAGAACTGGCTCTGCCCAGTTATCTTCGCAATCCTCCACGTGAATTTTATATACAATGACCAATCAAACCCATCTTCAAATGTTCATCAGTTCGACGTTGTTCTGTCAATGTTAGAGCAGGTCGTTAATTGTGGATCATTCTACTACTGACAACTGTACAAGGTCCAAATTTTAAATTGAACAGTACAAAACAATGTAGAACTATTCAAATCAATTTAACACGTACGCGAGTGTACAGTAGTACATTATACCATTTCACAAACGCATTTTACATTACACATGACGTTTAACCGAGAAATCTAAATCTAACGGTATATAAATTCAACACGCTTGAATAATTAATAAAAAATACTATTATAAGTTGGCCTTTAAAACGAGACTAGAAGTAAATCTAGAAATGATTACCAAGTTCTTACATAAGATACTTCAAAATTTACATCAAAGAACAAATTGATCACATCTAATGCAGAGAATTAAAAATGTATACAGTGGCCCAGTTGTTCAAAACTTTCGTTAACTTTAACTATTCATTTACTAAATCTTCGTTAACTTTTTAAGTTTTTTGTTAGTTAACGAATAGTTAAATTTTGGGTTGTTCAAAGATAATTTTCTTGTTAGTTAACGAATCGTTAAATATCTAAACGGTCCGTTAAATGCTTCACAAAAAAAATTAGTACTGTCAATCCCATAATTCACAATTGGTATTTTTTCCTGTAGCAAAAAAAATGGCTAAAAGTGAATCATCTATTATTAAAAAGAAGAGATCAAGAGGCACCAATTTCAGTTGCAAGGAAATTGCCTTACTACTCCCTGAGTATAAGAACTTTCAAGGTTAAATCTATTCTTGAGGTCTGTAAAAGAAGTGAAAATAAATGGGGCAATTTGTGTCAAGGGTCTCTAAACAAAAAAAATCCCTGTATAGGCAGTCCTTCATTAAAACTGGGGGTGACCCACGAATTGAATCACCTATGGGTGTTATAAAAGAAGTTATAGAGATAAATCGTGGAAATGAAAACTTCACTGGAATAGAAGATGGGCTGGAGACAGAAATTGCAATGTGTAAGCAATGTCTAAAATTCTTTCTTTCTTTTTTCGTTTTTTGTTTTGTTTTTGATGGATAAAAGTCACGGAAGAAAAATAATTTTGCATATTTTGATTTAAAGACACTGGGTAATCCCTTGTATCGTCTCAATGTTATGTTTCTAAATATAGACGGAGTCACCTCAGCCTCGGTTTTAATAAAATTTTATTTTACACGTGAGTACCAATGCAATCGCATTGAACTGAAGTAAATATTTAACCTACATGTTTTCATCAAGCAGGAACAACATACACATCTTCAAAAAATGAAACATATGGTTCAGGAGAGTAAAAACTCGTTATCAGTTTCATATTTTCATATATCCGGTTTCATTCTCTTCCGCCTGTTACATCTGCTGCTTTTTCTATTATAAAGGGGTTAGTATATTTTGCAGGCAGCCTTTGCAGGCAATATAAACAAAGAATGATTTTGCAGGCAATATATTAAAAGAAGGATATTTGATTTTGCAGGCAATATAGATTGTGTAGGAGTGTAGGAAAAGGTGTTATATTTATACCATGAGGTGTGAATGGGAACTTTGTTGGCTGTTGGTTTATAACAAATGAAGTTTTAAAAAGGAGTTTTGTGTTTTTTTTTATACATTTAACAGATTTAATTCCTAAATAATGAATTCAATGCCATAATTGGGGTACATGTAAAACCAATTATAGCAATAAACAAGCTAATTGAGACCAACCGATTACAAAAATATGTCTAAATAAAATTCATGGAATAAGTAAAATATAATACAAAGATTAAAAGATCTATATTGAGAATATATATTTATATAGAATAAATGTTTATATTATGACAAAATGTTTGGAATGCTTATATAGGGTTAATAAAAACTGCAAAAAAATTTTTATCAGAAAATAAGCTGTTAAAAATTGTAAGTTGTAATAAACAAATTTTAATTTTCAAATAATTTCAGTTACGGTAAAATTTGCAAATTAATGAAGTCTACAAAGGAAGCATTAGCCGAGGCTTTAACACAGAACATTTTTTATGAACACTTACAAAGTTACACATGTCTTACAAAATTGCTGTTAATTGCTGTCTTAAAATTGCAGTTGTTCTAAAAATGTACCTTGTTAAATTTATTGTAATGTGAACAATCATCATTTTGCTATGTGTGATTTTAATACACATTTACAAGCTAACAAAGCCTATCAGCTGAAGGGTGAAAATATGTCTGCATAAGGTAAGTCTCAATTTCAGTATCAATATAACAGACTGACATGTGTATCAAGTATATGTAATACGCATGCGCGAGGTAATGGCGGTGTTTAAATTTCAAGAGGGAAAAAATCTAGGGGAAAAATATTGCTAAGTAAGAAATAGAGATTGTAACAATATATATGAGTTATTGGACAGGAAAACGGATTTACTATGCATGTGAGTTTTATTTATAACCTAACAGTGTTTTAATGTTCATTTTCGGATGGGAAAGAAAAGGAACAAAAGCTCATCCGGAAATTTAGACCATGAACCGAAACGAGTAACTATGGCATGTCTACAGACACCGGCTGGACAGTTGAACTTAAATTCTCCAAGCGGACAGGGCAAGCCTAACTATGTTGGATTTTATACACCACAGGGGCAGCAAGCAAGTCAGTCATATGTCACACCACCATCATATTTGCAGGCTTTAAATCAAGGGTCACCAACTATGTCACAACCATATGCATGTATGCCTCAAACAACACAAACAGTACAAACTAATCCGTTGACTAGTGATCAATTCTCCCAGGTACTACAAAGGTTGGATAACATCGATAAACGTTTGTTACAGTTAGATTCTATACAAAGTGCTGTAGACAAAGTATCCTTGGAATTACATAATGTAGAGCAGCGGGTCAGTGACGTTGAAAACAAAATGGCAGATATTGAGCAAATTAGGATTTTTGATTCACAAACTCTTGAGAATTTTCAAAATAAACAAAAAAAATTGGATTCAATGTGGAGTAAATTTGTTAAAACAGACAAAGAGCTGAAAGAGCGTGAGTCAAAATTCCAAGCGGACTTAACAGACTTGAGAAGTAGAAGTATGAAAGACAATCTGCTCTTCTTCGGTATTGCTGAGGAAAAAGATGAAACACCAGCCAACTTTGCAGACAAGGTTCTTAAACCTATTGAAGACGACATGGAAATTGAAAACGCCTCGAGCACTATAAAGATTCAACGTGCACTTAGAATTGGCAAGTTTAGTATATCAAAGGTGAGACCTATTTAGTCGCAAAATTCGCTTTCGATTCTGACAAAGAATTAATGCGCTCAAAGGCAAATACATTAAAGAACCCAAAATTGTATAAGTCAGCAGTACCCACGAGAAGTTATGGAAGAAAGGAAACGTCTGATCCCTATCATGTTGAAAGCACGAGTGGATAACAAGGAGGCGTTTCTCCGAGTGGACAAGATTATCATAGACGGGCAGCTGTACAAAAATGGGGTAGACGTAGCAGGTACCTAGGAAACAAGCGGGTGTGAACTTAAGTGTTTTTAAGTTGGAACGTCGAGGGTTTTACTAGCCTAAAACAGACATGTTTGGACTTTACTGACTATATTGGTAGCTATGATTTAATATTTTTAAGTGAAACGTTGACAGGTAAAAATTCAAAGCTAGACCTAAATGGATACAAATTATTTCATTCTTACCGTAAATTTCAGAATAGACGCTCAAAGCGTAAAAGTGGAGGCATTTTAGCTAATATTAGTAACTCTTTAGTTAAGGGAATCAAGTTAGTAAGAAATGAGTTGGACTGCATCCAGTGGTTTAAACTGGATCGATTATTTTTCAATATCGAAGAAGATATATTTCTTTGCTCTACTTATATTGCACCAGAAAATTCATCTATATATGACATTAATGATTTTGATATGTTTTCAAAATCAGAATCAGATATCCGCTTATTTCTAGATCAGGGCAAAGTATTCATTTTTGGTGACTTGAACTCACGTGCTGGTCATAAATCTGACTTTATCTTACATGATAAATGCATGCAGGATCAAGGCGAGCTCGAAATTGATGAATACCTAGCTATAGTTAACTCTGATCAAGGGTCAAATAGATTCGGTGATTCACTGTTAGAATTATGCAAATCCTTACACCTCTGCATTGTTAATGGCCGTCTATGACGGGAACGCTTCAATTGGTAGGCCTACGTGTTTCACGCATAACGGTATCAGTTTAGTAGATTGTCTAATCACAAGTGCTTCCAATTTTAATTGTATATCAGTTTTTATGTGCATGGTTTACAATACATTCAAATCACGCACCTACTAAATTTTCGTTTAAAACTATGACAGAACGCATGAATGAACACTCCACAACACTCGCACGGGGTTGACAATTTGCGTGACAGTTTGAGGCAACGCATTAACAATGACCTTGACCCTGATGAGCTAGTACTGGTAACAAATATTTTGAAGTTAAAGGTAAAACGAAGTCACGGTGTTGGTTTACAAATAGTCAAAGTGTATTGAAACAAAATAAATGGTTTGATAATACATGCCAAGCAAAAAAGATAGATACAAAGAAGCCCTTTACAGTTAAACTGTAACAGAACGGCTGAAAACAAAAGTATTTTATATGATAAAAAGATCGAGTATAAACATTGCTGCAGGGTAACAAAACGTAGGTATTTGAGAAACTTGTCTCTCAAAATGAATAAAATGAAAAATAAAAAACCCAAAGATTTTTGGGGTATGTTCAAACGTAAACAATCAGGGATTGATGGGGAAAACATCTCCTTATCTGACTTTTAAAATCATTTTAAAAATTTAACATCTCAATTTTAGATTGATGGAAATCAAGAGTGCCAGGACTTTTTGAATGAGTTTGATTCTAAAGATAAAACAGAGTCAAATTTTGAAGAACTTGATGTGCCTTTTACAATAATGGAAATTAGACGGGCGATTAAATTGTTATGAAGAGATAAGGCTTGTTCATTGGATAATATTTTGTATGAATACTTTATTGAAGGCATAGACCTATTAGATAAACCTTACAGTTATTGTTTAATTATATCCTTGAAAAGAGATGTTTTCCAAAGTCATGGTCTGAAGAAGTAATTACCTATTTTTTAAAAAAGGGAGATAATGAAGTTACCAGTAACTATAGAGGCATAACCTTAATAAGCTGCTTTGCAAAAAAACCCTTGTTTTTTCTCTTTCGTTAAGGGTTTGTCACCAATTTACTTTTAATATTGGTTTAACTTGTTATATCTCCGTTTGTAGATAAAATATTATAAAGTTGAAAAAACATGAATAATAATTTATAACGTATAAATTAGTTTCTCCGGGCAGGGCATTCACTAGCCTACATGGTTTATTGGTAAATATTTTCATTAATGTATTTGTGTTTTCTTATTCTTTTCTTTTGTAAATATGTGTACATGTTCCTGCGTTTACATTTCTATGTTTTAAATTGATAATGTTTTATTCCCGCTATTACTAGCGCATGTTGTAAATAGTTACAGACTAGGAACTCTTATGAGTTCAAGTCTTTTGTAAATAAAAATCTGTGCTGTTCTATCAAGTTGTAGCTTCTAAACGGTTTATCACTTAATCCTATCAACAGTAAGGTGTCAGTCAGATAAAATACAGGATACACAATAACATTATCACCTAGCTGATGATTCACGCAGTACAAATTTAGGGTAAAAAATAACAATTAAAATGGTGAAAATCATTGCATCCAATATAATACCAGAAGAGAACAATTATTTTAATGATATAATTATCTAATCTATTTTCGTTTTGAATAGGAAGAGTTTGTAAACTTGATATGTTGATTATGTTAAACTACATGTAATGGTTGTACACAGGGGTACAATTAAATTGTATCACCAAATAAGCCTTTAAATGGATGACTTAACTAGATACCTACTTTTTGACAGATTTAACTGTCGCAAACTATTGTTTGAAACAAGTTTTGAAAATATACAACAAAAAACTTTAGACATTAAAATGATAATTTCTCTTCTTATCATTAATTTATGGAACTCTTTTTACCATTTTACCCCGGACACAATAAGTGATAAAAGGATTAAATCAATGTAGAACATCTGGGTTTTGTGCCCGGAAGGGAAAACTGTGTCCAGCAAAACTCAGCGGAGTTGCCACATTTGTATCCGCATGAAAGGGTCATAGAAGATCAAGAAAGTTTAATCAAGATTACAGATGATACGGTCAATGCTATTTTTACAACTATTCAGGAAAGTCCATATATATTGAATATACTAGCTGCATCCATCAACATTGTTGAAGCTACTGAAACCCCTGGTCATACTCTGGCTAATCTTGAACTTAGGGATATAAAGGGGAATCAGAGAGAGGATGCTGTTATAAGCAAGTGGATTAGAGCTGCAGTTGACAAGAAATTTCCTAATTTGAAGTACTGTTCCAAAGAAGATCAAATTATGAAGAAAATTTTCTACATTTTAAGCTAATTAGAGGCGTTCTCTACAGAGAGGTATATTACAATGAAGAGATGGTGGTACAACTTGTGTTACCAAGCACTTATACGGAAACTGTAATGCAGGGATTGCACAATGACATTGGGCACCCTGGGCGCGACAGAACATTGTCATTATTGCGTGACAGATTTTTCTGGCCAGGAATGACTAATGACTGTAAAAACTGGGTTAAGTCCATCAAAAGAAAGTCGGATACCAACGCAAAGGCTCAATTAGTCAACATTGAAACAACTAATCAATTAGAACTTGTTTGTATGGATTTCCTTAGTCTTGAACCATCAAAAGGAGGCTTGTCAAACATATTAGTAAACACTGATTACTTTACCAGATTTGCCTTAGCAATTCCAACAAAGAATCAGACTGTACGAACAACAGCAGAGGTTTTTTACCAGAATTCTATTTTTCACTATAGTATCCCAACCAGAATTCACAGCGACCAAGGTAGCAACTTTGAGTCTATAGTGATTAAAGAACTTTGTAATTTGTTTAGTATGCAAAAAGCAAGGAAAACGCATTACCATGCAAGCGGCAATGGGTTAACTGAGCGCTTTAATAGAACTCTTTGAGCATGTTGGGAACATTGGAACCAAGTAAGAAGGCAGACTGGAAAAAATATGTGGCTCTACTGGTATTTGCCTACAATTACACCTAAGCTTCCTATTGATTCTGTGTTTGAAACTGCTTCAGGAGACAAGTCTTCTCAGACAACAACTGAGTACATTACAAAGCTCAAGGATACAATGCAGGCAGCAAGGGATATAGTTAACAAACATATATACCAGCAAAGCCAGAGGTAAACAGAAACATTTCTATGATAGGAAAGCGAATGCTTCAAGACTTGAAGTTGGAGATAAAGTTCTGGTGATGATGCCTTAGATGGCAATCATAAACTTGCTGATAAATTTGAAAATGAGGAATGTGTCATTGTTGAGCAGCCAAATGTAGATATCCCTGTCTTTATAGTGTAATCTACAGATGGTAGGCTAAGAACATTACACCAAAATAATTTGTTAGCCATGCGAACCACACACAGTGGATCAGAAGAGACTAACATTGTGATTGATGATGATACAAACAATCAAGTAGTAGAGAATTTAGAAACAGCACTTGCTAGAAACTTAGAGGCAGAGGATCTTACTGAAACTCTAGTCAGAAAGGGAGATGACAGTGATTCAGATGAATCATAGGAAGATGTTATATTGACATCACCGCATGGAGACGCCCATATTTCTAAGGAATCTGAAAAGCTTGTTGATGATCTTTATGTTGGAGAAAATACAACCTTAGATGGTAAAATGGATGATTTACAGGCGACAGTTGTAATAACAGACGATGCTGTTGATACAAGCAATGAAGATAATACGTATGTTCGTTTTTCAGAACAAGCAGAAACAGGGATAATGAGAGATTTTTATACTGGTCACACAGACCATGAATTAATGGTAGACAGTTTTAATGTTAGGGAATCAGTTCCCTGTGAAGGGCAGCCAGATACAAAGGAGACTGAATTAAAGAGGCTAGAAATAGCAAATAAAGATGAATCAGTAGAAACTATTGGTCCAGATCAGGTTACAAAACCTCCTGATGTTGCCAAAAAGAAAAAGGGTAGACAGGAAATAATTCCTGGAATACCTTTAAGGAGGTCAGAGAGGACAGTAACCAAAATGGATGGATGACTATCATACCAGTGCAGTTACAGAAGTAATTGACCCTAGGAAAGATGCTTTGAATAAACTCCTAATGTCAGATATATTAAGTAATGTCTCTGTGGAAATCGCAAATAAAATGTGGAATGCTATAATGCAGTGATTCCGTGAAAAATTTAATTTAATATATTTATGAAATGTACAATTACTTGATAACTTGTAAGAGATAACTTGTAAGATTATGCACATTTCCTTTTCCTACCCCTTACTTAAGTTATCTTGTCATGTTTTTTTTATTATTATTATTTGTTGTCTTATAAACTATTCTCAGTGTAAGATGAAGTAGTATATTGCTATTTCTTTTGCGTGTTTTTAATATTTAATTTGTCTTGCGAGACGCATTTTTCTTTTAGGGCGGGAGAGACGAAAGTAGATGTTTGCGTTGGCCGATCTTGAGCTGCTTATATTAGATATTGCAAATTTGGATATTACGTATACTAATTGATTCTGAATATTTTTGTTTCAGAAATGTAGTGACTGAGCAGTGCGGACTACTTTGCAAGTTTTGTTATATTATGCCATTTGTATTATTCCACAATGTTGAATTCACTTTATGATTTATTGTGAAAGGAAGAATGATAGTGCAAACTACCATTCTTAAGCTTTAAGTGATGTATTTGGTTTAATGAAGAATGATGGGACATCATTTTTCGGAGAGGCGGAGGATGTAACAGGGTAGGTTTTTATTCTGTCCCCTGTTTCTTGTTTTTATCCTGGTGTCAAGGTTGTTACTATATTAAGTACGTATTTAAGAATCTTTTGTGTACTTCCAGTTTCACTGTGCAAGTCAGCTGTGTTGTGTGTTCACTTTCGGCGGGAATATCTGGTCATGTGAGTGAGCTTAGATGCAGTGAAAATTTGTGGTCAGTTGGTAGCCGCTCCTTGTACAGAGGAGACGTGGTTTGCTCTTGAGATATGAAGTCAGGGTTTATTAACTTCTGATATGGGAACAGTTCCTGCTTTCTTCTTTAGGTTTGTTGCATATAATGCTTTTCAGTCTTATGTGGAATTGTTTCGCGTTGAAATGTTGCTAGACTTTGAGTCGTATAAATATACGTTTTTACGATGCAGTTAGTGTTGAATTTGAGATCTCGCAGAGTTTGTGCTTCTTTCACTAGCAGTTTGCATGAACATGTTTTTGCAATCTTAGTTACAGCCTTAACATCACCTGTGAGAGTTGTGAGTAGACAGACAGATGGTGTGAAAAGGATTGGTTCCATAAACTTGTAAGTGTATAAAACCAATTGTACATGTATATTGTTTTTAGCTTATGAACTCAGAAATTGTGCCGACTCTACTATTTTTAATCACTATGCACTTATTTTAAATGTTTCTCTTATTTGTAGAATGCATTTCATAATGCTAATTTGTTAATTAAGTAATTGCAGTCTTGATAAAATTGATTTTAAGAGAGCTGTATGTTGTCAGGTTATGTTCACTTACAGGAGAATAAATGAGTAATAATGAGGACCTGAAAGAGTATAAGGATTGTTATTTTATGTATTTGCAGGTCCTTACTTCATTACAGTTTTGCTGTCTCACAGCAGTAGATTATTTTCTCTTGTGTGGACTTTTCCTTGATAGTCTACTGTATATGCCTGTGAGCTGCAGTAAACAGTATCATTTTTGGTGTGAACTATTTGGTTTAATACTAATAGATTTAAATGAAAATGGAAATTGTGTTTGTCTTCCACGACCCAAGCAGTTCATACAAATTTCTGTGGCAACTCCGCTGAGTTTTGCTGGACACAGTTTTCCCTTTCGGGCACAAAACCCAGATGTGCTACACCAATAAGTGATAAAAGGATTAAACCAATAAACAAAGATTTTGACATTTGTGAAATATTACCCCAAGCTGTATGGCCAAAAGAAAATGATAGTACCATTTTCAATACATTCTTGCATCTCTGTATTCAATACTTCTATTATGATTATTTTAGTAGCTAAATATTGTGACAACTCTATTACACAAAATTATATATAATATTATTATTTGAAAAATGTCAAACATTATTTCATACTTACTGAAAAGAATGGCACAACTTCAAAAATTATGTCTTCTTTTAGAAATTGATCCACAGAATATCCTGGGTAGGAAAACTCACTGTAATAGTCCGCGCTCAAATAATTAGACAAATACTTTGTCAGTGAATGTCCTATAACAACAACCATTATATAGAATAACACACAATACAACACTATTATAAAATAATAATTATAGAAGTCCACACAAAACAACACTATTATTATAGAAGTACACACAATACAACACTTAAAATGATAAATTCACAGAATATATAATCAACCTAATTTCATAAGTTGAACAAACTATAATTTATAAATTATATTATCATCTCTGAAACTCAGTATGACACTGAACCGCAATAATTTAAACAGAATGATTTTTCTTTTTCATTTCAATTTATACATATCATTTTTCATAAACTGTCACAGTTAGAACTAAGGTAACAATAAAAGTTTTAGATCAAAGTGATACTTATTCCTGATTATTTTGTTCGCAATTTGATACAATGTTGTTCTATAATTTCACTAATTACAACAGTGTTTGCAGCACCCTTTACCTATGATGTTCTAATTGACAAAGTAAGTTTTAAAGAAAATAACAATAGGGTTTACCTAAATACTGCAATTTTTATCACATACTTATCAAACAATTTGTATTTTATAGTTATTAGTTATGTTTGTAGTGAGCTATGAAATGTTTGTTGCACCCTTCTAATTTTGAAACACTTATTTAAATACACCAAATATTAGTTTTTATTATATACCTATAAATTTTCTTTCTAAAATACACACAAATCTAGAAGCGCAAATACGCTTCGACGGATAGAAAAATCCGTATTATGTTAGGGTCGAATACGGTACCATATATGGAAGTGCCGGACTATTTTTCGTGGTTGGCTCCCAGCCATGTTGTGCGTGACGTAGTATTTGGAACCGGGAACCGATACTATAGGCACCTTGCGGGGAATCCGTTTCTATTTTTAGTAACGAAATCCCCCTGTCAAAAAATATAAACAAACATAATTGAAAGAGTTTTATTGAATACTATTACAATTCTTTAACATAAAAATCCATAAATTATACCCTTCTATCAAAATCTTATGAATACACACAAATAACGTCCTATTTAAAAGAGAATCGTCGTGATTTCAACTACGTCGTCTGCAACTGTTTACATGTATACAGTAGGTCATATGTATACAAGATCTTTTTCTGACTAAAATGTCCGACGATTTGATTGATACGGACTTGGATTTATTAACCTTGACACAGGCTGGGTATTTTGATCTTGTTGAACAATGCAATGAAATGTTTGACTTTGATTTTGAGGAAGAGAGGGTTTTTGAAACTGACCAAATAGGTGGCAGTGAGCTGAATAGTCATGGTGGAGTAGAAACTGCCAAGCCCAGCCTAGTATCTATAGACAACACTAATAATGCTGACTCCTCATGTGCAGCTGTAGCTGGGAATAGTATATCACCAAGTAGTGTTATTACAGAAAATAACTTAAATTATGAAAAATTTAATCCAACCTTCCTTAACATAACTGATGCTGAAAAAGAAAACTTTATAAAAGGAATGAAAAACAAAAACACTGTCAAAAAAACTGAAACAAGTCACCGCCAATTTCAACGATGGTTGGCTGAGCCACCAAGAAATGACTCCAGACAGATCTGGACCATAATGCCTGCTAAGCTGGACAACTTTATTGGTTCCTTTTTGCTATCCATACGTAAAGCTGACGGGTCCGAATATGAGCCGGATACACTTACCTCTTACCACAGAGGCATTGACAGGTAAATACGATAACCGCTTCTAATACAATTCACTAATATCCATAAAAACAGTGTAAATCAGCCTGATTTGTTCCTTTATTCCATTCATGCATCTACCATGAAAACATGGGTCTTTTAATTTAGCAGGCCCAAATCCTCATGAAAAAGAGTTAAAAAAATAATGTTGAAGATTGTCACAGTATGGTGATTGTGAAAAAGAATCATGTAACCAAAAATGAGAAGATTTTACTTAAAATAGACAAAATGTCGATAAGAGTAACTGTTTTAATTTACTAATTTTCTGTTTGTTTACTAAATGATATTTTAAAAAGTAGATATATGAACATTTGAGAGAATAACAAGTTGTGTAAATATAATATAATTTTAGAAAATATTTTTTTTTTATTTTCAGGTGTCTAAGAGAAAATAAATATCCCCATAGCATCATTAATGACAAGGAATTTGCAACATCTCGCCAGGTTTTGGCATCCAAACGGAAGGAGCTAAAAGGCAAGGGGAAAGGAAACCGGCCTAATGCTGCGGAGCCCCTCACAGCAAATGAGAGGAAAATTTTACGTGAAAAGGGATTGACAGGAACTAGTTCTCCAAAAACACTGTTGAACTTAATATGGTTAAACAATACTGTTTTATTTGGTCTTCGTGGAAGTAATGAAAACAGGCAACTTAGGTGGGGGGACATTAAACTTAAGACAAATGATCATGGCAGGGAATACATTGAATACAATAAAGGTTAACAAAAACACGTACTGCTGAGAAAAAACAGATGTACGTGCTTTCAATCCAAAGCAGTTTGCTCATGAAACACCAGAAACTTGCCCTGTAACTGCTTATAAGATATTTGCACAACACAGGCCAACTGAAATGTGTCAACCCGAGTCCCCTTTCTATTTGGGTATTAACTATAAACGACTTCCGGGCTCTGACAAATGGTTCAAATCCCAACCTCTTGGTGAGCACACCCTGCATACATTAATGAAAACTATGGCTCAAGAGTGTGGTGTTAAAGGCAAAAAAACAAACCATAGTGCAAGAAAAACTACATGCACTGATCTTTTACATAGTGGTATTGCACCAACTACTATACAACAATTAAGTGCCCATAAAAATGTTCAAAGTGTTAACAATTATGCTCGGGCATCAGGTGAAATGCAGGAACGTATGTCTGACATATTATCTCATAACCCCAATCCTCCAATGATTCCAAATACATCTCAAATGGGTCATATGCAAAATAATCATGTACTTACCAATGCAACTGGTATCTCTCGCCAAACTTTAGGACCTGTTCCCTCAACATTGAACCCAGATAGGCAATCAAATATCCACAACATGTCGGGAATTGAAGTAATTTCTTCCCACGCTGGTCAGATATTGCAGAACGCAAGACTGATGAACTGTCCAATAACAATCATCAACAAAACAGTTAAAACAGATGACATTTCTCCACCACTACCCAAACGCCGTAGGATAATTCCCATCATTGAATCGGACAGTTAAAGTGATTAATTTGTATACACTTGAACAAACAATCCAACTGAAGAATTAATTTATTCGCAGCAAAATAATGTTTGTCTTTCCCACATTTGTTGACATTGAAATATTGATGTGTGTTCCCGATTGTGGCGGCCATTTTAAATGATTTTAAATGAGTTGGAGGCGTGGCTTCTTTCTACAAATTTGATGTTTTCATCCGCCATTCATAATTTTATTTTTCAATAATATGTTTGTTTGTGAAATAAAAGTTCTGTAAATTGAATCATTTTGTCGTATTATTTATTGTTTAAGTTTTATTGTTTATTTTTGTTAATGGCCAAAGGCATATAGAATGCCGATTTTGCCGAATAAACTTTGAACTTTGTTTAAAATTTATAGGTATATAATAAAAGGAAAATTATGTTGTAGTAGCTGTCTGAGACCTTGTATTTTGCAACTCGCAGCGTGGGAAAATCGATTTCCGCACGTGCTCGTAGCAAAATACAAGGTCACAGACAGCTACTACAACATAAAATTTCCTATTTATTCCATACTTATCTTTCATATCATAACTGATAATAATAAAATATAATTTCATTAACAATTAGTAAGAAAATAGTTTATTATAGTGACCTGTGTTACATGTATGATTTAAAAACATTAACAACAGTTACTGTAATAATATTAAACCTAAGTTTTTCAATAGTAAGAGGAACACAATACCCCCTCTTTAAAATTTCGTTTGTTATAAACCAACAGCCAGCCAGACAGACAGACATACAACAACATTTATTTCACCCAGGTATACAAGTATACAGCATGAGGTTATGTGAACAAACAGTTGCATGCAAAATTAATTAAGGTTCCGGGTGACATAAGTATAGTAGTATACCAAAATTTTAATAGCAGTGTTAATTGAGTAGGGGAGATCACAAATCACATTATCAACCTTACTATCAACCTGTTTCGTACTTTAGACGATACCGATTTGTCATTTAATCGTTTAGGGTTTAGCTAAAGCATGACGCCAATGTGTGTACACGTGTTTATCAATGAACTCAGTAACTGGGTCACACAAGAAGTTAAAGTTCTGCGCGTTACGTAGTATAGCGCAGAACGTATGTCTCAAAGTTATGTCGCACATACACAAGTGTGCGGATCACTGATGCGTATATCAAGTGATCAGTGATTTCAGTCATGTGGTTTTAGGCGGTAAACAGATCGTGGAAATCAGTTCTACGCTCGGACTCGATTGTGAAACACAATTTTTGAGCAACAATGGATAGAGAGGAGATGTCTGGCTTAACGAGGAGAAAGTCAAAGAGGTGGTGAAAGCGAACAACGAGGAGCTGCTTGGAAGCATCAGTAACATGCTTTCGAAGATAAGTGACAAACCTTCTGCAATTTTAATTTTGAATGTGCCAAAGTTAAAGCGTAAAAGTAATGAAGGACAATTTAAATTAAATGCAAAGATTATCGACAAATTAGCAGTCGCCCAAGCAGCTATAGAAGCAAAGGATTTGTCATCCGCTAAAAATTCTATTATACAAAGTAAAAAGAATTATATAAAAATATAGCAAACGTAAATATTACTCTAGTTCAATGTTCTCGTTGAAGGCAAAAAAAAGCCGTTATGTGACTTATGTCATCACTTTATTTAGAGAAATCACCGTGAACGAATTGGTAGATTACCGTTAACAGTCGTTATTTTAAATATTTTCATATTTTGTCCGTGCACAGTGTTTATAGGCAAGAGTTATGTCATTGTTAGTTTTATGCCACTAAAAACGTAAATTTTCCAGCGTTGGATTTAATGGAAAGACGACAGAAACTGGTGCTTCTTGCCGACACTTCAGATCTGGGCTGGAGAACGGTAAACGAGTATGAAACCAACCCCATTGCTAGCGATAGTAACGACGAGAGGCAAACTTTCAAGGTCGAAGTACGCGCAAGCAGGAAAGCAAAGGCTGACAAAACAAAGAAGGCGAGGAAAAAACAGTTGGCCTTACAGACGCCCCGGATCATCACAGTCTGTACAGGGCACTAGACAAAGGCCTGGACTATGCTTTTTATGCGGAAAAGCTGGCCACTCGAAAAACGAGTGTTCCCAGAACAATTCTTATCTGAACAATAAGTTAAGTACTTGTAATTCTAATTAGTTAGAGGCTACGCTGTCAGTCTCGGGCTCTATTCATAATGTAGATATTACATGCCCGGGAATGTCGCATGTTGTAGTTACTGGTATCGATAAAAACACCGGTGAAAACACATCGGTGACAATAGGTAATACAAAAAATCCTATATCGCCAGTAGGCAGATTAAGACAAAGTTTTGATAAGTGGCAAAAGGTGTCTGAAAATACATATATATTAGATGTTATAAAAAACGGTTACAAATATAATTTTCTCTTGCCTAAAAGCATTTTGGACCAAAGCATGGGTTGTTGTTATTTGTGTGGAAAAATTGTTCCGTTTTAGGAAAAGTATGGTATGACGCATTTTGAAAAATCTGGGACAACTGCACTGTAACGTCTTCTATTGTTTGAAGATTACACGGGCTTGAGCGTATTTTTTCGCTTAGTATATGTACCTGTTCAATATCAATATTTTCTACAAAAGTGTGGGGAAGAGTACGAGGGTTGTCCCAAAATACCGTATAATTCATTAATATTTTTTCAATGTGACGTGTCATGGATTTAATTTTTTGTGAAGCTTAATCAGTATTGTTTTTCACATATTATGATCAATTTTTGAGAGTGTTTGCACAAAAATGTGAATTTTATACATATATTTAGTAGGCCATGTATAGCCGCGCGGCCGACGTCAAAAACGGACAGTATCAAAATACTATTTGTAAAATTTACTTCTAAATATCTCGGCGAAAAATACAAGTATCGAAACAAAATTCATATTGACGTAAAGAAAAATTATTGGCGCGTTTAAAGATGACGTTGGTACGTAAATGACGTCATTTGTTTTTCTTTTATGACGTTTACAACTGGCACGTTCGTTTTCTAGTTTGAAAAAAATGGCGACGCCAACAGAAAAGGCGGACCATCGGTCTGTAATAAAATTTTGTGTTGAACGTGGCCTTACACCAGGACAAACAATAAAAGAGATGGAATCATCCAGAACGCATTGCAAGGCATCACGGGTATTGATTTATAAGTGGCACAAGCGATTTACAACGGGATGGACAGACACAGGTCTGAAAAAAGGGCGACCTGTAGGTATCAGCGATGCTGTAATTCAAAGGGTTTCTGACGTCATAAAAGCTGATAGACGACAAACTGTGCGAGAACTTGCGGGACTCATTGGAATAAGTAAATCTTCCGTTCAGAGAATTATGTCAGAGGAGCTCGGTATGTCTCGAGTGTGCGCTAGGTGGGTTCCTCGCCTTTTATCTGAAGAACAGAGGCAGCGTCGTGTTAGAGATTCGTGCACATTCATACGCCAATATGAACGTGATAGGAACTTTCTTGATAAAATAATCACTATGGATGAGACCTGGGCCCACTATTTTGAGCCTGAAGGAAAGAAGCAGTCGTCAATATGGAAAACTCCAGATACACCCCCAGCATTAAAAGCCAAGTCGGTAAAATCCATGGGAAAAATAATGTTCATGGTTTTCATGGATAACAAGGGCATAATCCTAACACATGTGGTCCCTCCTGGTCAAACAGTCAATGCAGATTATTACTCAAAGGTAATAATAATAATAAAAATAATAATAATAATAATAGTAATACCGGTAATAATGATAATAATAATAATAAAATTGATAAGTTAAAAAATAAGTTTATAATAATAATAAAACTGTTAATTATCTATCATTTTGATAAATGTTTAATTTACCGTGCACACAGAAAGTAACGTTATCCATTTCAGGTTGTACGCGTTGGTCTAATGAGGGCTATAAGAAAAAAGCGGCCTGCCATTGTACAAGACCTAGAAAATGTAATTTATCACCATGACAACGCACCACCACACACAGCCGCCTCAACTGAACTGGAGATAGCACTTCTAGGCTTCAGAAGAATAACACATCCGCCTTATTCACCTGACCTTGCTCCGCTAGACTTTGCATATTTTCCCTCTCTAAAGGATCATTTACGCGGTAGGAAATTTTCGGACTCTCATCACTTAAAACAAGCTGTACTTTCATTTAACCGATCCTTGTCATCTCAGTGGTTTGCAGACACATTTTTACGTTGGGTGGACCGTCACAGGAAGTGTATTCAGCAGCAGGGACAGTACTTTGAAAAACTTTAAGTGCGACGTCAGGTGCGTGACGTTACGTTGGTTATCGGTACAGGCCGCGACATACTATACGATGTTACTGTGAAGTGTGTAAAAACATTGCTACTCAAGATAAACTAGAATGGTTTTTTGCATTTTGTCGGATAAGGATGTAACTACCTGTAAATAATATCAGTTATGATATTGAGAGATTTGCTTTTTATATAAATTGATTTTATACGGTATTTTGGGACAACCCTCGTACTTTGCCATTTAGGGGTTTTCGAACTTTTTGGTGAAGTTTCATTGACCTAATTTGTAGCAGGAACAGAGATATTAAAATAAATGGCATTGTGACCATCGGAAAAGAGGCTATCCTTTCGATACACGCAAAAATCACTCAAAAATTCAAAACATTCAGCTGTAGAAATTGCATAATCGATTACTGATTTATCCTAAAGGTCGGTGCACCAACGTTTCTGTCAGAAAACAATCTACCATTTAGTAAAATAAATTATTGTTTCTGCAAATTTCAATTAGTCGCATTCCATGCGTTTTTGTTCTATTATCATGCGATGCTCAAGTGGTACCGAAAAGTTTTCGAGAATTGTGTATTTGTTAAGATATGCATGTGATTCTTCATCGATTTCATATAAATCACTCAGAAAATCATCTTCTGGGACAAAATCCTTCATTTGACATGTTCTACTATTTGTGTCACCAGTTAAATACATATACTTGTGTTCGGCACATTTCTGGGAAATTTCATTTTCAAAATCCGCAGTAAGGTCCTCGGTGACAAATCTAGAATGTTCTGGAGGTAAATAAATAGATTGCCCCTAGAACGGTATTTTAGTCTTTATGTAAAACATCTTTCTTAATAGATATCCATAAAACGTATTCAGAGACATGTTCTATGACATCTACAAATTGTGCTAATTTATCGCAAATATATATACCTATACCACCACTTTTACGTAAATAGGGTTGAGATATATTTTTAGCAAAAACAGTATACCCTGGAATGTCAACAATATCATTTGAATCAATATGTGTTTCAGAAACACAAAATATGTCATATTGATTGATAAGTTCAACAAAGTCAGGATATTCTATACGACGCTTCAGTCCATTAACGTTTAGGGAACAAATTTTTAAACACTCTATATTTACAGAATCTCCCCGAACGTCCTACATGTGAGAAGTATCAAGTGGTGGACCAGAAGTAGAGTTCCACGGCTGTTCATCGTTCCTGTTCGCTTGGGTAGATCCGGTCGCTTTCTATATTTACAGAATCTCCCCGAACGTCCTACATGTGAGAAGTATCAAGTGGTGGACCAGAAGTAGAGTTCCACGGCTGTTCATCGTTCCTGTTCGCTTGGGTAGATCCGGTCGCTTTCTGGCTGTCCAGCCGGATGCGGTTCACTGACGCTGGAGCGTGGCCACGTGCACCCTTGCGACCATGTGGAGATGGAGTTTGGCGTCTGGAACGAGACGAGCTTGGGGAGTAAGATGAACCTCTCCGCGATGGAGACTTAGACTCAGGTTCACGAGCCGATGGGCCATGTCGATCATCTCGCTTAGGACTACTACCAGTCTTCGTGTCAGTAGCTCTCCGCTCTACACTTGAGCTACGCCCGTGGAAATAACGATCTGCACGTTCACGGGGATTATGTGATTGTGTAGACGGGTAATACGGTTTGTTACTGTAATATTGGAAGCGGCGTCCTTGCATGGCAAGACTCCACTGGGGGAACACGTCTGCATAAACACTGTCCCTCCTTGATAATTTTTGCTGGATAGACAATACTTATCTTACTGTTCGGATAATCTTTCCTGAGATCTTTGTGGATCGGCCATAGTGTGCGTCTCGCGTTGGTGATCTCTTGAGGAAAGTCACGGTTTATGTGATAATCAGTGGCCTTCAACCTTTTTGCGACGGAGGTTATATATTCTGTGTCAGAAGAATCTACGAAGCAGACGATAATAGGGCAGATGGAATTTTATGTCGTAATCGACCAAGCCTATGTGCATGGGAGATTGTTGAACTATATTCACTAGTCAAGTGATCTTTTATAAAAGTCTGGATTACACGAATACAGTTCTCATTCTTGTCTTCGGCGATTCCACCAAAAATTCAAGTTGCTACGGCGCTTTTTGGCTTCTAGATTGACAGATTTATATTCGAAAAGGGTTAATCTACAAGTGTGCGCATCTATCTGCTGCCCAATCAAATTCACTTTGTTATGAATGTCAAGACATTGATTTATTTTGTCGGTAATATTGATTAAACCATTGAACAGAACTGACATTTTATCGTCGTTCGAAAGTTTGTTATATTCAGTCATGTTAAAAGAATGTTTCATTTTTGCTAGATTAGGAATAGTCTACCGCATGGCTGTAATATATCAAGACCGGAAAGATAGATTCCATTGTATTTAATGGCATATCTTAATGTGTTTGTCAAATAAGAAACGCTTGTAAAGATAAGCTTAATTGTCATTACTGGTAAAATAAAGTTCAGAATTCAATAATAACTGATGTTGACCTAAATAGTAAACGTAATGTTACAAGCAGTAGGTCAGTGCACTCGGATACTTCTGCATTTCCTCGTATCTGAAAAAACATGTTCTGTGCTCTTCCCTGGTTTGCCTTGTATGCAGTTAATTTCATAGTGTCTTCAGAGTTTTTATACTTTTTCTGTAATTTGGCTGGCCCAAGATAACTCAAGAAAAAGTCTGGGAGGCACAAATTTAGTTCTTTAAAGAGCAAACTATTACTGAGAAGAGAAGAAGACAGCTGATAGATGTTAAAGAGAAATTCTACGAAGTTGCAACTGAGGTCTTGAACAGTGCCAGTGCCTGGTTCTTTTGACTTTCTGTTTCCATCACTGCACCATTTAAATGAAAACTGAAAGGTATAATGATTATTAAATATTATTAACTGTCATTTGGATGACTATTTTTTCAGGTAATCTATTCAGGTCATATAAATGAGTTGCATCTGTTATTAGGCTTGCTGCTGCATGTCAGAAGTAGTGCCTTGTAATACAGTCTCTTATGAGACTGCCATCTTCTTGGCCATCATAAGAAATTGCTGGCTGTGGGAGGTATACAGAATCATCATCATCAAAGTCAGGCTCACCAAGCTGTACAGCAATATTATTTAAAACAGCACAGGCAATAATAACTTTGCTGGCCTTCTCTGGAGTAAGTCTCACCTGAAAATAAATCAATACAATCAAAGCATTACAGTGAAACATCAGAGTTATCCTGTGTTTTTCAAAACTGAATTAATCACCTGATAAGACCATTCCGAAGGTACAATTTTGTGATCACCTGATGGGTTGATGTCTTACAGACACCTATACAAACTATTTAAAATTAGTTTTCACAAATATTTTAAATTTTGCATGCAACATTTTTAGTTTTTATGCTGGGTAACCATTAAATTTCAGCACTTAAGAAAAAAAGTGATTCATGGTACTCAGAGTTATCTTGTTCGGTCATCAGTGTTATATATATATATAAAAAATAGATTAATAATCATGTCACTTACCCTGAATTACGATTATGTCTAGGGTAGTAAGAGCTATTATGAGAAATTTATGTATTTAGATCTATATAAGAAACACAAAGCCAAAGGCATGCAGTTATTGAAACCAAACCTCTCCAATGCATTATACCAAATTTCCGCTTCCAATGCCATCTCTACATCCAAGGTCATCTCTACTGTCACTCTTGTTCTGCAGTGTGCCCTGTTGTATATTTCTTTTGCTGGTGTGTCAGGATTTCTATATGGTGTCACGAGGAACTTCATGCATGCATATCTGAAATATTTCTTTTTATCTTTTTCATGATACTAACAGATTACTTAAAGAGATTTACAGACTCAGTGAAAATGACACAGTATATTAATTGTAACATTGATAATTCTTTATACATTTACCCACTGTCTCCAATGATTACACCATCTTCAAGTTGATTTTTACATTCTGCTCCAAGTGATGGCACAATAAAGAGGACCGAAAGACGAAACTGTCCAAGAGCAAAACAAATATGAAACGCCTTGGAACAAAGAAACATAATAACTTAATCAAGGAATTGAAATCACCTGAAAATGAAAATTTCTACAATCTTGCAGTGCTGATTACATACCTGTAATCATCGATATTTAAGTTGACTTGTAATTTTTTGATAAAATATGTTATTAACAAAATTTGTGAAAAGGGTATCATAATCAGATTGTTTCAGAAATTTTATAATCCTTTGGCTATGTCAGCAATGGTTAATGTAGTATAACGCAGTGTATAATTTATCAAGATGTGCACAGTCCGTTTATATATAGGTAAAATTTTGTTTTTAGATTATCTAAATGCTTTAAAATGAGCTTTTGTTATTTGTGGTACAAGCTCTGTATACAACATAACATCATGTGTATTTCTAACACACTTTAATGGGATTAACTTAAAACATCATAAATGATGTTAAAGTAAATCAAACACCAAATGACAGTAACACTTGCCAAATTTTTTTTTCTTTTTTTTTTTGGGAAAATTATTGGCCCCGGTAAACTAAATAGATTTTGATTAATATTTTGTTGGCAAATGTTTTGATATCAGTTTTGCATGATTGATAAATATTTTTAAGCAGTTAGGATTACTTTTCCACTTCTTCAGTAAGGTCTTCGAGCCTATAGATAAAATAATGCTTCAAACATTTAATTAACTGCTACCATTAGTAATCATTTTAAGTCCCATGGTTTGTTTCTTTTTTCATCCCAGGGCTATATTTTACATTTTACATTAAAATATTCGGTAATAATAGGCTTTTTAGTGTCCTTTGAAACTAAATGGTCCAAATTTTCCAAGTTATGAAATAATTTTCACCTACCTGATTCAAAGACAGTGTTGCCATTCAATGTCAAGGTCAGATTAAGTGTATGAAGAGCTTTTTACTTTGCATAAAATGTTGCATAGCAGATCTTTCACTGCATTGTTAAATCATGACCCTTGGTCAGTATAGGCAATTTCTGTTACTAATTTGACATTTGTTGTCTTCAACCATCAGATTTAATGTTTTCAAAAATTGGCGTGTAGCATAATTATTTTTAGTTTTTATGCAGGGAAAACGTTAATATCTAATTTTATGCTTAAAGTGACGTCATAAGTCCCATCTAAGAGTAAGCATGTGTCATACAACTGTACACACATTAGAAAAATCAGACAAAAATCTTGCTTGTAGGTTTTAGCAAACCTGAGCACAACGTGGTAATGGGAGCTGTTGTGATTGCTTGATGTCCATCGGCTGTTGTTATACGTTAGTGCAATATAGTGCGTGAGAGTTTCAACATTTTGATTTAAACCACATTCCCTCTGAAACCACTTGGCCATAGTTACTATAACATAGCCCCGGGGTAACAACTGACCCTGCCCCTTGGTCACTAGGGCTTAAAATAAAATCTCTCGGGGTTGAAATTGGCCGTGCTCCGAGGGTAAATTTCGGTTAAGCTTATAAAGGTAAAGTCTTTAAAATCTTCTTTTCAGAAACCACAAGGCATTGAGCACAAGCTACAAAGTTTATTCAAATTATGCACCGGAGTCAAAATTGGCCCTGCCCTGGGGATCAATTGATTTTACTTAGACGTTTAAAGGGAAAACCTTGAAAACTTATAAAAACCTTCAAAATCTTTTTTGTTCAAAACCACAAGGCCTAGAATTCAGATATTTTGTGTGGAGCAAGTTCATTCAAATTATGCCCCTTTCGTCAGGCTCATTTTCCTATTGTTATCAATTATTATTACTATTTAGCGCACCAGTTGTCGAGCATTTCATTTCACTAAATTGTTACTGACCATTTATGATTACTCTTGCCACCTGTTACAAGTCCACTATTCCTGTTCCATCCTGAATTCAATATACTATTTAGTTCAGCTATTTGATAGTTTTATAGTACTTAACTAAAACTGTCATAGAAAAACATTATTAAATAGTATCCATCACTTGATCAGGATTATATTTATGAGTTTAAGTTGCTCATTTAGTCATTAAGGTCTGAATTGAGATTTTGCCTTTTCGTCTGACATTGCAGTATTGTGGGGGTCTTAATCACTTTCATTTTTGACCTAGTTCACTTCAACTTATATCTCATAAAAAGGATGATCTGATATTTTGCATTTCAGATGAATTGGGCATGCTTATTGTAACAATGTAGGAAATGATGCTCCAGTATGTGTTTTATAGTTCTAAACTGTTCGAAAGTAGAAAGTTTGAAAGAAGAATTTGAGAGTCATTTTATACCTTGTTAATACTTATAAAATGCACACTAAGGGCCTCACTTTTTTCTTTGTTGTAAGCAGTGTATATGGGGGGTAACTAAGCACAAATGGAAGAGATATAATTTCAGTTTTACAGTGAAATGGTATTGTAATTTAAAAATATACCTTTGTTATCGACCACTGACATTACATTTATTGAAGCAAATCGCTTTCTGTTTATATATGCCCTCTGTCGTTCCCCTCCTGGCTTCTGTATACGTACATGTGTGCCATCAACACAACGTCAATGACGGCAGAAACCGTGCGGGACACTGTTGCCTTGTCTCTGCCTTTCGTGTCACCTACCGTCTGCATAAAATTTCCAGTTGCTAAAAAGCGCAGAGTCATGAGCACTTTCTCCCTAACAGTCAGTGCATGAGACCTAAACTTTTGGTTTGGCTCTCGCAGTAAACCACACAAGTAATACCGTTTTGAGTAAATCTATATCGTTCACGTCATTTCCGGTCGGTTAAGTTGAAGTCTTCAAAAACACCGGAATTTCTATATCTTTTCTGAAGTCTGCCTTCAATGACACAGCAAATAACAGCAGCCATTTTGATTGCTGTTAGGTGCTAACGACAAAATTAAAGCACCTACAACGGTGAATTAATTTTCTCGTTATTTCACTATTAAATAGTCATTTTAATGGAAAGTAAACGCTAATTATGTTTGAACAACTGTTATCTTTAACGATAAAATGTGACAAAGAATTTAACAAACATGCGTTAACTTAACGGAATTTTAACGATTTTTTTCTAACAACAAATTTGCCTAACGACAAATTTTAACGAAGATGTTAACGCAATGTCGTTAAGATAAAGGCAACTTCTTCGTTAAATATTTAACGAAAGTTTTGAACAACTTGACCAGTGTATTCAAACTGCAAACGATAAGTCAGATTTTTCATATTTATAAATGTATCACGCCATTAAAATTATACGGGATGTTCAATTAAACACACACAGTACCTACCCTTTTCGCTCTGCAGTGCCATCAGCTTTTTAATGTTTTATATGTTTGTGTGCTTTTGCATGCAAAATTGTCGAGTTGGTGAAGGTTGGGTTAGAGTTAATTCAGTGGACAACTTGTTTTTTTTGTTCTTGTTTGAGTGTGAGTTGGTGCACCCTATAACCTACCTACCTACCAACAACTGAGTAGCGTAACATTACATTTTTCAAGTAAATTTGTTACACATTAAGATTATATCCCAATGATAAAAGTAATTCATTGGATAGATAGAAAAGGTATCACTTACTGAATGTTGTTTTGTGATTTCCATACTAACTTTCCGGTTTTTGATTCTTAAAAATGTTCTATATTAGTTTTATTTCATGAGCTAATATAAAATTCATTTGCAGTCACTGTGATAACTTTTACCTTAAACACATACACATTTTGTTGTGAACAAAGTATAAATGTCTTCAGCTTTAAAAATGTTTCTCAATAAGCGGAAAAGTATACGCTTCATGCTTCTCAAAAGTGATTTTGTTTTGTACATGAAAAAAGATGCACGAGTGATGTATGACTCATTCAATTTGATTATATAATATTTCGTTTGATATTTCGTATTTCAATCTCAAGGAATTGTACCGCAGGCGTTAGCGTCATTCTTTTTTGTTGGGTAAGTGTAAGTTTCAAAGTACCGCAGTATATCTATAAAGCTTGTTGCAAACTTACATCTGTTTCTGAAAACAAAATGCAGTAACTAGAAAAGATTTACTAAATGTAAACTAACGTTTTCTAAATTATTGTTGCTTACTGTAACACATAAGTGACATCATTTTTTTGTTTGAATAATAATATAAAAATATTAGCGTACAATGCACATTTAATGTAAATTAAAGGTTAGTGTAATTTTTCTTTTGTCCTCAGTTGCCCTTAACAGCAAGGGACAGAGGAAGACACTCAACTAAATAACCTGATACTTAGACATTCAAAATTGTGTTCATTTAATGACATGTTTGTTACCATGTACCGGACCTCTATTATCTGACCACTTCACAATAAATACTGTGTCAAAATCATTTCGATTGGTAACTTGAGCCCTCTGGGACAGGGTGGATTTTAGATTTCTTTCAGTATTGTAAAAAATGCCAAAAAGGCCAATGTCTAGCAAATCTCTCAAACATTTCAATATAGGCATCCATATCATTCTGCTTCTCATCAAACTTCGGGTAACTTCTGCCGTAATGCTTTGCTACTAGTTTCACTTGTACCGCTTTTTACCCGAAGTCTCTCTATCTCTAGCTCCCGCTCTTTCATCTGTAGCTGGAACTGCATTTCCAACTTTCTTCTTTCATCTTCTCTTCTTTGCAATGTTTCCTCTCGCGCTAACACCTCTGCTTCTTTGTCTCGAACGAATAGTGCTAGGTCTTGTAAAAGCTTCGCTTCTAAGACTTGCTGCCTTTCTAAGACTTGCTGCGCTTCTTAGACTTGTTGCACGTCTTGGTCTAACTGCGTTTACTGGTCTCCCTCTGTTTCTAGTCTGGCTTGCGCTTCCTGGTCTTACTGTGCTTCTTAAGCAGTTCTTAGACAATTCTGAGAGGCACTTCCCTCGGGAACAATATTTTTTTATTACCCGATCTCACATAAAGCAAACATTTCAATTTCACATATATAAATAAACAGCGCGAACCGGATAGAAACAACAATAACATGACGTCACAATACAAAATGGCGTCGCGCCCAAAAATGTTATTGTGTTTCTTTAAAAATACTTAAATAGGAAATTCAGAGGTTTGAATAAATGGATTTCAGCTCTTCTTCTTTCACTGCAGTGGTTTCTTCAGTGCGTTGCGTGTCTTGTCTACTCTTCTTACGAACGTCACGAAAACAACAACTACCTCGCTTGACCATTGCCCGTACCAGGCCCACAAAAACCGGTCCCTATATTGTTCAACGCCCCACGTGAAGACGGACACCCTTTCACCAATGCTCCAAAAGCAAGCGCCTACTTCCACATTACGAAATGACCTTGGAACTACTTATCGGGAGCATACCCGCACAGTCCGCTAATCTCAGATATTTTGCACTACACTCCCTCCTGGACCCCACGTCCGGACAGCGCTTCATCAGCCTGCCAAGTTCCTTCTGCAGCTGATAATTTCCAACGCTTTTCCATGGACTTGTCTTCTTCCTTTGCTCTGTTCAGACTGTTCACACCCAGTTTTTGTCACAGGACTGTCTAGGCATTTTAAGCGCTTTTAATTGTTTATCCAATTTCCTCGCCTTCAGCCTCGCCATAACCGCTGCAGACTTTTTCTCATCATCTCCACTCGGCACCCACATCGGATCAGGGGAGTCTTTTACCCCTGCCATATTGCCAGATGAGATCGCAAATGAGTCTCTCCGGAACTATGACTTCGATTTCCCAAACGAAGTATGGCGTGATTACCTGTACCTTCGCCATAGGTACGACGTTCGCCTCTCCGTCAAAGATTTGCCTGTCCAAGTATTGACATGGGTTAACGAACTTCCTTCTTACTGCTGCCAACTCACAGCCAGTATCTCTTAGGACCTTTACTTCTTGTGTGTTCACAAGTCTTCTTCGTATGTCGAGGTTTCTTGTACCTTCAATATTCTCTATGGTGCAGCCGCCGAAAACACAGGGAGGTTCTTCCCGTAATTATTTTGAGGATATGTAGCTTCCCCATATATCAGTTTAAAAATATTGACACTTGGGCGGGGTAACTTTTGACCCAGACGTCATGTGGTACAGAATAATGGCACCTCCTTCGTAATTTATGATACAGAAAAAAATCGGCATAATATTTTCGGCAAAAAATCATGTTCACATACTTTTCTTTGTTTTTGACCTTGTGACCTACACAGTGACCTGTTCCTTGTTTTGTAGCTATACAGTTTTAAATTTGAATTATATATATATATTTCAACATTGACGACGCTGACCTACCGTCTAGTCTCAGTTTTAGAAGATATGTGCATTAATGTTAGGCATTTGTACAGTTTTGCTAGCAGATTTCAATTCAAATTTATCTTGAAATATGTCTGTGTTCTAAGCTTCAGCAGTGAATTTTGAATGCACATTTTTGCTTGTAAATTTTAAATTTTTGACATAATTTTGGATGTCTGTGTATACTGAATTTTAGTTAAATAGCTCCTTATGCAGTTAAAATGGGAAAAACGTACTTATGTTAACACAACTTTAACTCGCATTAATGTTCAAAATTAATACTCTCGCAGCTGACGTCATTGGAAAGATATGATACGTACGTTCGTCGACTTTTGAAAGTAAAGTTTGAGCCTGAGGTTATACTTTCATGGTGACAGTATGTCTTATTTAACTTAATAATAAAATAATGTAAATAGAACAATATAATGTAACAGTTTCTATAACAATTTGATTATTTTGGTACAATTTTAGTAATTGGTTTCAAACAATATGTTATTATGGAGATTATTGGGACTATTATGGGTTGTTTTTCTGTTCACTTATTAACAATAAAAATAATTAGTGAACTTCTCAATAAATGGCCACTTCGTTAATAAAAATTACAATTATTGTGATGGATAAATAAACGGTTCACATTAAAGTTAATAATAAAAATAAAAAAATGGGCGATGTTTTTGTTCAACACTTTTATATAAACTTCTCATCGTCATATTTTTTTCACGTAGTGCTTTTCTCCTTACCTTGCAATGAGTATTTGTATTAGGTAACTCAAATTGCAGATTAACAGTTTTTTTTTAACAACTCCCTTTAGACTTACTGTTTTAGACAACAAAACAATACTTTTGAAATAACCAAACCTTTTGCAATAATTATTTCTGATCTTACTGTGCTTCATATTCCCTACAGTCCCCTTAAGATACGTTATTTCATTTATTTCATAACAAATTACTCGGCGCTCGCACTCCTTGTGAAAGAACATCAGTGCATTACATTAGCTTCAATCTTTATTGATAGAGTGTTTGCAATTCAACACATCAGGCAATTTATCAGGATAACTGTTGTAAGAAAACTGGTTTTGAAGAAAATTGATACACTATAACACGCAGAATGCAAGGATTACATTTTTATAAGATTAAAAAAGTGCTTAATATGTCTTAGCTGAAACTGCAAGAATAACGGAAAAAAAATAAATTCGGTATTGGATCTTGAAAGTGGAAACTTTCTCTCCAGGTGAAAACAATGGAAGGAAAAAAACTTTGATAAACTTGCTTGACATATTACACGCAAACTCACAGCCATTTTGAAAAATGAGCAAAGCTCTTCCAAATACTCTGTAGATATGACCAACCTTGTAAGATTTTGATGAAAATGAGCCATATCTTTCATTCAGTACTTTTGTTCAATTTAATTTCTATGAACTGAGTGGTCATAACATAATCTGAAAGTTACAAACTGTCTAAGTTTAGATTTTTTTATATCGATTTTGAAACAAGTTCTTGCAATTACGATAAATCCCGCTCGATGACTGAAGCAGAGCCCATGCAACTGACTTATACAGTTTGCTGCAAAGTATACTTAAAAATGTTTATATTTGTTTATATTTTGGTGCAAAAAGGCCTGAATCCTTTTTAATGTCCAAGATATGGACTTTGAAAAATAACCATAGAAAAACTTTTCTTTTTGAATACACGCAACTGGCACGCCTGATATTTTTTATGTCAGCGCAGATTGACGTATTAATACAAGAACAAACATTTTAATTAAGAATTATCGCAAGTGATTCCAAATTGACGTAAGAGCATTTGTCAATACAGTGTGTTTTATTCGATTTGATAAATAGACTATTAATCAAATTAAAAATTTAGTACAATTTCTCATAACAGAAAAGATATAAGCTTTGACAAAGACAGAGATATTACAGAATCAATGATTTACTACAATCAGATAGGAATTATGTTGTCTTCTCTTCCCGATTATTATTATGATTGCTGCAATTCACTATCAAAGAACTAATAGGATTCCCTGCTTTAGTAAAAGAAATAAATAAGGCTTTTCTTTGTTTTTGAAATACAAACTTAATTGAAAGAACTGCGGCTACATTTCGAGTTTTTGTATATATTTTCGTTTAATGTAAAAGTATGCGTTAGTTGTTAATAAGCTTGTTCAGTACCGCTTTTTAACCATTACCATAATTTCTACAGTGGACTTGTCTATCTTTCAATTTGGACAGATCCATTAATTTTTTATGGGGGTGTTTATTGAAAATTTACTTACCGAATGACGAATAGTGCAGACCATGATCAGTCTGCACGGATGTAAAGGCTGATGTTGGTATGCACTGGTTGCAAAGCCATATATATATATATGGCTTTTAAATAATAAAAAGTTTTTTTGAAATATCTTTTTCTCGGGGAAATGTAATTTCTAAGACTTTTTTTTCCGAAAGATACGTGTTTGCAGCGAACATTTCAGTGTGGTATGTTATTACGTATAATATCAAATCATATATGGAAAAAGATACCAATAAATATAGTAGAAGTCATATCGTTGTAAAGTTCTTATAAAACATACTCCAATTAGATTAAATAGAATATTATTGACTCTAAGTACGTTATTCATATTCAAAATGAGCAAAACGTAAGTAAAAAAGATAAAAAGGATGAAAAAGATTTTTAACATTTGGCCGTACTTTACATAATAAAACGATTGAATTTCAAACGTGACTGTTATACAGAAAATACGATTATTCGACGAAGATTACAGCTTCAAACTGTTGCAAAATATCTCTAAATCAGAATACACTAACATGAACCAATTTAGTGAAGTTTCTTTCTTCTCGAAAGTGTATGTCATTTTAAAGTCTTCTCACTTCCTTGACCGGAAGTTATTAGTTACCATGGTTTCAGACAGTAGTAATGACCACTTTAAATCTGTATCGGACTAATTTGCTAGTCTTGGCAAGTTCAGAGGCATATTTACATAAAACAAGCGTGTCGTAACACTCTATTGTCTATACTTTGGATCACACTCCATTAACGCAAATTTTCAATAGGGGAAAAAACATCATTAAAACATCGTTTCATTTCTAAGGATCATCTTAATAAGTAACAACAAAACAAACAAGTTAATAAAGCAGAATTAGTGCAACTTATTCAGATGAAAAATTGTAATAACAACCTTTGCCAAGGAAAAAAGTAATGCTAGCTTTGATTAAGGGCACATTCCTCAAATTCATGTTATTAGCAATTAAATATCTAAGCTAGGTTATCACTTAAACAACGCAAAGTCAGATGAATAAAAATTACGTCTATTAAAGACTTGATGATAGCAATTTTCAGATTTCAAAATCTTTTGATTATTTAAGGTCATTTTTGTCCGTTTCCCTACACACAGTGCATAACTATATCGGCCGTCTCTCCGTGAAATGAGCTTTGTCGTCGGTCTCTCTGCGTCGGTACCGGTTATTCACGGTTTGAAATGGAAGACAGTCAAATAAATCGGAGAGACATCAAACAGGTGAGGTGTTTAAAATTAATAAGTGCACGGAACATTAGAGACTATTTTGCTATAAGCTATAAGCCTCGGGCTTCCAATTATCATTTATCAGTCAATGATTAAAATATTTTCGAAATTTGAACATACATTTAAAAGATGAGACTTTGAAATTTTGGGAAAAAAATTGCAGTCTCTGCTCAAGCAGAACTTTGCAACAAATTTTATGGTGCCCAGCTAAACTGAACTAAATATTGACATTTCTTCATTTGTTTCATGAAGATCATAAAGGATGAAAATACAGAGGGAAGAGACAAGATATCAAGTAAAGAGACTATGATATTGCAGTTATTTCTCGAAACGATTCCACAATCTATACAGTAAACGTTTATAGATAAAATGTTTACAACAAACAACAACGAAAATGTAATAACGATCAGTTTCTGTGATATTTCTAACTATTCTAGGAAAATGCCAATTAAGTTATAGCTCCAGATATAACAGTAGAATACCAATAAGCAGATTTTGATTGTAATAAAACAAAATGTAATTTCCTTTCATATTTGCTTATAGTGCATTGCTCTCTTTACCCTGTCTTAGATAATTCCTCAATGCAAAGTTACATCATGATAAAAGCAGACAGAAGGCAATTTCCCTTGGTTTATTGTTTTATTAGTATGGCGTATGTCTTAATGTCTCAGAGATTGCAGGCGTTTCAGTCTAGACAGACACAGAACAAAAATTCTGAACAAGTGTGTTTTAAAAAAAAAAACAATGGAATGCATACAGTCGTCCTTTAGTGAGTTTATAGTTAATAAGTAAAGATTCTATTGATCTGTTGTAAAACTTTCTTTTATTGGACCTATCACAATTACCAAAACATCTAAATTCAAACTATTCATAGCATTTCAGGTATTTCCCAATGCGAAGAAGACCTTTTTATCATTAATTTAACTTTAAACTTGAACTAGCCTCATAATGTTTGCTTGAGAAAATACAAAAGTGCACAAAAACTGATAACAGTTCCTTGTCCAAAAACAGACTATAGACAGTTACTTCTATACACACCTTAGTTTAATGACTTTTAAAATCTCGTGCAGTTGATCATTGCAAATCACCAATGACATTTGGAAGAAGGAAAACAGAAAATATGTTATATAGCGACTAGAAAGCATATCTAAATGAATAAAGACTAGTGCTTTGTGACAGTATTAAAAGTATTGCAATACTACAAAACAGTGTTTGAACCGGTACAAGTAAAATAGAAAGTATTTCATTTTGTTATATATTGTTTGGAATGCACTTGTCAAGGAAAACTTGTCTGTTTGTTTTGACCAAGAGCAATGTCTAAAGAGCATTCAAAACAGAATTGGAACAGTTATGATTGTTCTACGAAAAGGAAGACATACTCACTAATGATCTAGAATTTACAACTCTCCGAAAAACAGAGGCGGTCACAGTTTTCTGCTTTATATTTTCTCTTGTTGTTTCACTCTGATATTTAATTCAAGAAAACATTGAAATTCCAAATTTAAATGAAAGGTAAACGCCCGTTCGCATTTTATCGTTTACCTGGAAAAACTTTAATTATTATCAACTAGCTAGTGTAATATTATTTAACTGAAACTGAAGTTTAAGCATGAACAATTTTAATCTCCTTTTTCAGGAAAACAGTACAGTGAAGCTCGCTTATAACGAACACGGTTAAAACGAAAAAAATGGTTATAACGAAAGGAAATCAATTCCCCGACTTAAACCCTTCTTTATTTATATGCCGCCTCACATGCTTAAAACGAATTTGGATACAGCGAAAAAACGGTTATAACATAAGGATTCTGAGGTCCGGAGATACATGTTTTAACGTAAATCTGCACGGTTATAGCAAAATCAATTTTTGACATTTTTTACAACAAAGAGAAGACAGGTTATTGCCTACGGGTGTTAATTACAACACCTTTATTGATCATGTGTTGAAAAGAGTGCTCGATATGTTTTCACACGTTTTCTTGGGACAAGTTTTAAAAGATGTTAAAAAGGCGTTACAATAATTCGATTAAGAATATAAACATTCCCATGAAAAATGACTTGAGCTTATTTATTTTTAGACCTATGTGCATAACAGTATTTATTATGAATATTTGATTAAAAATGGATAGAGGTTTAAAACGAAAAGCTAATAGCCTCGGTTTCGACAATACGGTCTTTCTTTGAAAAAAGCAGGGAGATTCCGGAGGACGCATTTCACAATCTGCACAAAGTTGAGATTGCCATTGCTGGGATTTTACCATCGAAACAACCCAAGATTAGTGACTTCTTTAGCAAAAACTAACTTTACTTAACAACGTTAAATAATGATGTTGATAGCGTGTTCGTATTGACGTAATTTTGTTTTTGTAATACCATATATTGATTGAGATTATCATCGTCATTGATTAAAATCATTAAAATCATATCATAATTTTTTATTATCTACGTTATACTTTTTTTAATACAGTAACTTTCTTATAGATCATTAGACCCACTACTATAGCAAAAAATACGTTATATTCAAGCATTTATAACGAAATTTCGTTGTATGGATACAACGAATTTCGGATAAAACGAAGTAGTTTGCTAGGTCCCGAGAAATTCGTTATAAGCATGTTTCACTGTAATAAAAGTTATGCATGAACAATTTTAATCTCCTTTCTTCAGGAAAACAGTAATTAAAGTTATTATTCATTTAAAATTATAAAATACGTAACTAAATCGACATTTGCAAATTGTCATCCGCAATTTCCAAATTAAGGATGAATAACAATCATGTAATATAGAATGACGACATAATTTTTGTTCCACAAAGCATCTTGAATTGTTTATTTGGATTTCTTCATGTAAAACAACACATCGAAGCACTATGACGTCAGAAAAGAAGCGATAATCAAATGTAAACTGGAATTCATCGAAACTATTTTAACTGCAATCAATCATTCTGACCTTATATCGTCAGGTTTTGGTGATTTTAAGATAAGATATTGAAAATAATCTTCAAGTACAAGTCAGGAAAAAGCTTCAAGTTGCAGAAGAAGAAACAGTACGTAAGAGACAAGGCCAAAGTACAAGTATAATTGGCTAGTTCCTATAATTGTTCTTTTTACAAGGATTTTCACAGAAATAAATATGATATATAGCTAGGTGTTTCTTTCAACAAAGTTCCAATGTTATTTTCAAAAGAAGTAGGATTTAATAATAAAACATATTCCAAATTAAAATAATAAGCTTTACTATATTTTTTACTTTTTCATTAAATTGTAACTTCATATTGCAGCAGATGTATAAAGAGGATATTAAATGTGTAGTCATATAATAAGAGATTTACTGCTCAAGTTGTTTGAAAACAATGCCGAGTTTTATCGTTTTCTAATAGTTTGTGCAATAAATCCAGTAATTACATGACCATGAATATAATGTTCTATTTATATCATAGAAGTTTTGTAAGTGAATGGTGACAGAAACGCACAGAAAATATTTGTTTCGTCCGTGTACGCGCGAACGTCATAAGCGTATTGTTAATGAAGTTGACATGAAAGTGTTATTACAGTTGTGTTATATCAAAAATATAACACAGCTTCATTACACTCCACGACGTCGCTTATGATATAAATATGTTTTGTACATCTTCACTCTGTTTCTCAATTTTTTAATAAGATCGACGTCCGGAAGGCAAACCTTTGGTTGGCTCCTCAGCTTGCAATCCGCTCACATAAACGGTCCCGTAAGATCAAACTGAATTTATTACCATTGCTCTCAGAACAAGCAGTTCTCTGCTTGTCCATAAAGATGAATCCGAAGTTAAACTACCCACCGTATAACACGGACTAGTAATATGACTTTGCCTATCAACAATAAATTTGAAGTGACAATAACCCATTTTTTATGACAAAAGGATGACGTTCAATTATAAGAAATATCTAAATGTATTGTAGCTTTGTACGTACAATCTAAAATATTTAAAACATCTTTTGAATTTAAATCATTTTCATGTAGTTTGCAAATAAAAATAAAGCATCTATGTTGATCTGACCCGAAAAAGCCTGTCAGATCACTATTTTTTCGTCCGTTTTGGCTGGAATAATTCCGATGTATACATACTATATACATTAATAATAAACAACAAGGAATGTCTCTGAAATTAATATTTCTTTATCTTGAACAACCTCTCGAAGCCTTAAACACTTCTGTAGAAGGCGATAGTAAAACTGACGATAAAAATTTAGATAAACAATACTTGTTTAACTTTATTTCATTTGGGTTTTCTCTTGGAAGCTGAATACTAGTTAAAGTTCTGTTGTAAACTACATGTTATTCGTCGTAAATGAATGCTACCGAAACGATTAAGTATTTCAGTCATTTCAAACATTTACTACAGTTAAATTGCTATTTTCAATATCGCTCAAATTTCAAATGTTTTAAATTAACATTTCAAGTGCTTCATCGGCATCAAACTCTTGAAGACTTTTACTTAATGCAGAAAATCAGTAACGTGATATTCCCAAGGTAACACAGACACAGATCAGTCATCAGATTAAAAAGGTATTCGTAAAATATATTTTGAAACAGAGCCAAAGCAAGAATGAAATAAAGACAAATCAAAATATTCATTTCAAAATAGTACAGGACGAAGGTTTTGTTTCGCTTGTGTCAATGTTCTCTTTTTGAATCAAGTACACTCCTAGATGTGAACGTTTTGTCTAATAGCACTAAGGTATACTGAAATATGTATAGTAAGTACTCGAATTACATGTTAAATGTTAAATAATAACGAGTATTCACGGGCGGAAAGCGTTTAGTCCGTCTGGATCTACTCATGTCCCAATGTGGAAGCCTTCCTTCTATACAATGTCAACTAGTGAAATGAAAGTGTCAAAGAAATATTTTTAAACATTTGAATGCGAAAGTAGATACAATTACAGTAAAATTCCTCTATTAAGACCACCATTGTGTATAAAGGGAATTGGTCTTAATTGTGAGTTGGTCTTAATACTGGGTCGAGTCCCCGGCAAACTATTTGTTTTTTTATATGCAAGTTCATAAAGGGAAAAATAGAACACTATTTAGACAGAACAAAACCTGATATCAATGTTTTATTACATTCAATAAATAAATTTTTCAAAAAATGAATAATTTTTTCAATATTTCATTTTCGTTTCTCCATGCTGAAGATTTTGTCCAACACAATTAAAATTTAACTGTAAATGTTCTGAATTTTGGTGAAGTAGGAATAAATTTCAAAATGAGATGTTACATTCCGTTTTCTTATTCGATCAACATAGGTAAGCATCGATCTAAAATTATATTTTGCTTTGAACCCCTGCAAACTGAAAGTCATTATAACGGCAGGATTCCATTCCATTCCCAGTCTACTCGCATCGCAATCAGGTTGTAATAAAATCAATTTTGGATAACACTTTAACTATCCTTTTGTATCCTTACTTTCAGTAATCACCTGAAGAAAATTTGTTTTTCAAAACACAGAATTTCTTTTGTTTACACATGCTACTGTCGTAAAGCAGTGTCGTAATCATGGCGGTGTATTCGATTGATATTGATGGCATGCCTGAAGGGCACTAATTTGAGTGGTCGTAATTGAGACATTACAATAAGAAGAAAATATACAATATGATCTTGACAAGATGTTCGTATTACCGGATTAGCGGCGTGGTCTTAATTCTGATAAATATCTGTAATAGTACAAGAATAAAAATGTTTGGTTCTTTTCAAAAGTGCCCGTAATAGCGGCGTGGTCTTAATTTCGGCGTGGTCGTAAGGTGGTAATCTACTGTATTTTAAAAGGCAGTTACAGAATTAAACCCTTTCAAATAAATACCCATATGGTTTTAGAAAAAGAGTTCTAAAGTTTTTTCTATGTACTCTTGGAGTGTGGAGTCACGAAATACCTCGGTGACAAAGTTTGGACAGTCTTGTGCAATGGTATTTGCAAATATTAAAAAACATTTGGCCTTGTGGTTTCAGACAAAAAAAAGTTTTAAAGAATTTCCCATATAATTCTATGTTAAACATTTAACTACAAAGGTGGACTTAATAGTGACTCCACTGAGCATGATTTGAACAATCATTGTGCAGGTTCACCAAAAAATACTACTTTCTTACTTGCCAAATTCAGCCTAAGTGTTGACCATTTCGTGTCGATAGTTGAGACTGTTATAATTATACAGACTGTAGTTTGTCATACACTCTACAAACATACGGAGACATGTACGCCCTTATATAACGCTTATTGAATTACACACAATGGCACAGACACAACACCTTTTTAAATCATATATATCGAATGAAAATTTGATAATTCTTAAGTTATCAAGTCTGGTAACAAAGACCAATTCTAGTAAATTTCTGTCCTGAGACATGTAATTACATAATATATATAAACATACGGAAAACTACTTTAAACAAAAAACCCATTTTCTTTGTTAGAAAGTGTCTTGAACATCTGCCAAAACTTTTGAACAACTCACTGACTTAAACATGAAATGACACATTTAACTTCATTTTCAGTCCACAAGAGAACAAACATGCATTAATAAACAAGCATGTTCCCAAATATCAAAAGAAATTATATCTCTGCTAACTTCACTCAACACTAAAAGAAAAGTACATCAGAGACACAGACAGAAACAAACCTTCAAATAGGTGAAGTGAAATATGTGTATATCTCTGTGACGAGACCAAAAAGGAAGAACTATGCCTGTGGTATCAAGCCACTACAGAAAAATCATTGTATGTACCATTATTGAAATATTTGTATTCCGGTATCAAAGTCTCATTTAGGATATCGGCAAGACTGTTTTTTCGGTCGAAACATCCAAACTGAGCCCTCTAAAACATTTAATGAAAACTATGGTTTAAAGATATTTAATGGTTCAGCCTAACTGAAACAATGGGAAACCAATCTCAAAAGCTGAACTGAACTTTTCAGCTCAATTCAGTCCTTTGATATTTCAATATATACATTATTATACAAAAGGGGATACATTCGTCTACACTAAACCCTCGATATCCTTTTAGAATTGCAAGTAAATAAAGTCTCTTTGTTCTGAACATTAACCTTGTGGAAATCAAAATACGAATTTTAAATATTTACAGGAACAATTAGACTGCAATTCTTTACAGTCTTCAGTCACACACATTTCTTTCATTCTAATAGAGACAGGAACTACACCTTCTCATTGGTTGATAGACAGTAGACTGTCATAACTTACAGGTATATGAAGTCAACTGGTTTTTCGTCTTAATAAGAATGTCAACAATATCTGATTATTGTATTAAAGACAAGCTACCTGTCTTAAGTTTAATACTCTTTCTAAATACCAATTGACCTTGTGACTGTTCCTGAAATAAGCGGCCCAAAATTTGGAAATGAAGTAGGGGCAGGATGTCTGCGGAGTTTGAGGAAGTTCAAACCAAAAGTAATCGTATACGTAGAAATAGCTTCACTTTATTTAGATTGCATACGTATTTTCAGTCCAACTGCCATCACTCGACTCAGGTCTGTGCTTATCTCAGCGAATTTCAGCATCGTTGCAAGCTATTTTTTGTCCTATCACAGTAATTTTATACTGTCTTCTTTATAAAGCTATTCAGGAAAACCGGCTTTACGAATACTATTACCATAGTATTGGTTTAGAGTATGGTATATTTATCTTTCGCTGCAGCAGTTTTGTGCCAAACACTTACAGGCTTTAAGAACCTGCTTTTTGTTTTAATGTTTATGTTTTACTTCAAATCGAACTTTGCCAAACAATAAAAGTCCTCTACCGGAAAGTGCATTGTCACACTAAATAACCAAAGTTTAAATATGGACAGTAAGTTAGCTGAAATCAATAGTTGTTGTTAATGACAGACTAAGGTATGTTTTATACAACAGATAATCATAATATCACATGCCTATTAAGTGGGTGTTATGTTAAATAGTAAAATATTCATATGTAATACAAATAAATATCTCATTTTTTGAATACAAAGAACAGACTTATAATTGGACCTTGCTATGTGACTGTAAGACTTTACCTAAATTGTTCTGTATAAGTTCAAAAGTTATTAGAAGAAAAACAACAAAAGAATAGACGATTTGCTATATTTTCTTAGTAAAAAGGAGCACAATTTTGTCAATAAAAGGGAAAGAGTTATGGAACGTATTGTGTAAACTAATAATAACACCACCAATAAAGTTTGTATAAAGTATTAATATTCAAATGCATCGATAGGTTCCATTAATATTCAAGGAAATGTAGATTTTTGCAAAATTTTCCGTGTGAAAAAGGGGGATAACTGTGAAATCAAAGGTCAGAGTTATGGGACATGACATGCGAACTGGTCTTTTAAGTATCAAAACATGTAGCATGTTTAAAATAGATATCTATAAGGCTTCAAAAGTATATCACCATTTTTGCAATATTCCAAGCCTATTTTTTATTGCAACAGCAACCAAATTTCTCAAAATAGGAATAAAATAAAATAATTTGTATAATTTCCATATTGCCATCTATCCATGTTTCAAGTTTCATAAAAATATTCCAAGTACTTTTTGAATCATCAAAGGATCAAGTTTTTGCGGACGGACGGAGGGCAAACCTAAAGTACCCCTGGTGAACCGGTAGAGGACTAATTATATTTTATACCGTCTTATTTTTAAGATTTGTAAATGAAGTATGCCTTCTAATGTAATTATTTGTGATTTATTTTACTGAAATGCAGAAACACCAACAGATCCTCTGTAAGTATCATCTATGCCTGACAGTGACATTATCTGCACAAATTTGCAGGAACATGACCAACTTGTCTGCCTGTGATTTGCTGTAATATCAAGTCCTGTTCGTTGATTCTAGTACACGGTATTAATTTTAAGTTCATGTTAGGTAGTGGTTTGCCTTTGAAAGCCTTTGATTGACCAGTCAATTCTTTGCCATTTTGAGATATTTCATGGGATATGTTTGTACATACTTGGTGTACATCCACTGATGAAACATGTCCATGTATTGAAAGCGACATCGAAATTAATGTTAAAGAAGTAGTATAACTTTTTTAAGTTTCATGTTATATCATATGATGTTAATTTTGGTTGCAATTAAATAACTTCTCCCAGTCATATTAGCTGAAAAAAATATTTTCTTAGACCCCATTATATTCTGGGTCCATATCAATGTTTGTGCATGCATCTATTTTCTTCGCTAGCAATGTTCATGCGTTTTAAAATGCATGAAGCTGAACAATTTTTCAATCACTGCCTTACAAAATAAAGATTGTTGTGCATAGTCTATAATATGCTTTTGTTTCTTTCAGTAACAAAATTTAATAAATATGAAAGGAATGTTTTTTAACTTCTCAACATGGAAAAGGTGAAAAATTAAAACGCAAACCATGAAATTATCTCCATAAACATAAGATAATAACAAATAGGACCATGTATGTTTGTTCTTCATCTGTTGATAGAATTGAACAATATTCATGTTTTGAACCAAGTGTCATCTAAGAAACTGTTGTGTCTCACTGTTCACCGAAACAAGTAAATGAAACTTCCAACAGTGAATACCTACCTGTCTTGTGTTGAAATTGACAAGTACTTAATCATAATTATTTTATACAGTAAGATCTTTCTCACCTTAACAACACCAAAGAAAAATGTAGCAAAGCTAGTTTACTTGACTGTGATCCTGCCAAATGGCGTAGTGAACGCCTGAAGGCTCTGGTTCGACTGTTAAGGGAATTATGCGCCTTTAATGAAAACCTACCGTTGACAGATGAACTTAGCCAAGTATGTTGAAATAATAAATGGTTGTAGAAATTTAAAGCTTATTGTTCCATTTTTCTTCCAAGAGAACCTGTTGATTTATTCCATTTCAAGGAACGAATGATTATTGAAATACATTTCAAAGGAAGCCCAAGCTGGTAGTAGAGATACTATTTGTAAATGGCTTACAGATGAAGCTAGTACCCCAGTAGAATTTCCGAAAGTACTTGTTTATGAAAACCCGGACTTCTCTGACATTTATAAGAAATACATATTGAAACCACGCGGTTCTTTTTCAAATGTAGAAAATGAAGTGCATAATTTTAAAGTAAAAACTGGTGAGCCACATTTATGCAACCCTGGAAGTTTTGAAAATGTTGCAGAAATTTTAACAAATCTCTGTCAAAGAGCAACAATTAGTAAAAGTAAAGGTGATAAGAGCATATTAAGAAAGTGGTTAAACTTGGAATGTGATGGTGGCATTTACACTGTTGTTGAAAAACAGGTTTTTAATGTTTTCCACTGTAATAATATATGATAGAAGCTTTTATGGCTGTGAAAATGTCGTAGATTAAAGGTGCTGTATACTATATGACATTCAACCTAAACATCAGTTTGGGTGGCTACTTCCACTTCCAGCACTTCTGCACATTGAAATGAATTCTTGTAAGGCATTCTTCGAAATAAAATGGGGTTTTGTTTTAACTTGGATATAATTTACTAAAAGCTTTAGGATATGCTAAAAGTGTTGGAGATCACCAGAAAAGCTGCAAAGTACTTTAATATTTTACCTTGCTGTTTCTAATGAACTTCTTGTTACATATGTCAGGTATTGTTTAAATGAAACATTAAACCATCAGTTAATGGTTATAAGAATTGGGCTGAGGGTATTGTTAACGCGAGTTACATTTTTGACATTTCTGCCATACAGAGTTGGTTGTCATAATGAATATGGGAATGCTATTATTGCAGGACGTGAACAAACTGTCCCTTCTTTTTATGCAAAAAAATCACCGTATGTATCAATGGGTTCTTTTAATACATGTATATTAAAGCAATGATGCCTGAAAGTTAAAGATCCTGGTGAAACCTTCATTAACATTATGCCGAACATGAACCACTGGCCACTACAAGAGTGAAGATGCCTGTCTGGAAGATGTTAACAAAGAGCAGGAGTGTTGGATTTTACCAAAAGGGGTACCATCAAACAATGAGTGGCTCAGAGCAAGTACTTCGCAATTTGGATGGATTGTTGCAGGTATATTTCGTTGCTGTCTTAGAAAATCATGTATCTTATTTTATTGCATGAACAACTATGATATGCTCTTTAATATGTACTGAAAATGGTGTCACAAGTTTTTTTGAAGAACAGTGACGATTTGTATGTATTAGATAATAATAAATCATGTACAGTGAAAACAAAGGCTCATTTTTAACAAGTGTTTAAAAGCGTTCAGTTAAATCAATACATGTCAAATCAATCTATTGCATGTAACAGCTAAAAAAAATAAATACTACAAGTAAAGTAATGAATATGTGGTTGGGAAAATCACACCCTACCAGATAATATTTCATGAGGGAATAAAGTGCAAACAAGTTTACATATGGAAAGATTTCTCCTGAAAGGTACTGATGGTTCATTGCTGAAAAAGGCTGACTTGAACGGCAGATACAGCTACCAGTTCATTAATAAGAAAAAACATACTTTTACTGTACATGAAGCCATATAAATAGTTAAAAATCTGAAATAAAATTTGTCAGAACTAGCGTTTTATCTAAAGGAATCCATCATTGTAATGGTAATAACATTTGCAAACTTTGTACCATCAAGGCATTAAAATCTATAAATATGCTGGAAAAGGGATATAATTATTAGTATTAGTTTAATTAAATATATGAAAATAAATTGTTAGTATAAATAATTGCATGTTCCAAAATTTTAGAATATTTAATGGTGTTCATCAATTGTGAATGTAACTGTCAGGGCTTGTGCTCAGTACAAAAAAAGCTTTACTTTTGGTACGCTTTTTAAGCTTGACATTTTATGTTCAGCTAGTACCCAGTAGTGGCAGCCATCTCTATCAAACCCCAGCCAAATCTCTGCTTACTTCCAACTTTGGTTCTTAAATACTTTATCTTTTATGCTGCCAAATATACGTTTGCGGACAACCATTTATTTTGTATCCTTTCCTCTATTTGGTATTTTGATGTGCTCTTGAGGGACTTCCCAGACATGTTTTTTTCTTGGTTTTTGGTGTTAAAATCCTTTTCTTGGGACTGTGGTGTGGTAGCGGTGGTATTTGTCTGGTCTCAGGCCTAAGGGAACTCATCAGTCTGGACCTTCAAATGTCTTGTTGCGATTGGTGGGAAAAAGTCACAAATCTTTTTCTCACTTTCAGCAACCACCACCATGTAAACACTGCCACCACAGCGTCTTTAGAGAGATTTGGCCTGTTAAGAATAACAAAGCATGACATAGGTTGTCATTTATATATAAAAACAACAAGTTTGTTTGCTGGTAATGATCAGCAGATATTCCATGTCCACTGTATTTAATATTTGATTGTTGTAATAGCTGCCGAAGAAGACGAATGACATGTTGTGGGCTAGTAGATTTGTACTAAGAAACGCACTTCATTAGTCTGAAAAATTAATTAATTTGTCCTCGCCGCAATGGACTTTCTTCATTGTATATATAACCTTGACCTTTAACTCGCAAAATGGTAAAACATAAATAATCCAAAATATTGTTTCATCCTTTTATTCCATTAGAAAATCCTTTTATCAATTAATATTGAATTTCACATTATTGTTAGCAAACGCATTTCATAGTTTGTAGCCATAGGTCTTAAAAAATCAGTTTTGAACTTCTTACACTCAAAACATCCTTTTTTACTTAAAGAAACCATCAATCCAGCAAAAACGCATGATTGTAAAATTATCGTGGCTGCTCTGACGGCAATTAACTCTGTCAGTTATCAGTACGTCGGTTAATAAAAGCTGCTAACGTTTTGTTTACGATACTTTGCATTACTTAACTTTGAAGTTTAACAAAATCACAGTATCAATCAAGCATATACAAAACAGATAAATGTTACGGATTCGTAATTTCGCGACATGGCATGGCATCTGTAGTGTAGAAGGTGAAACTTATAATCAGGAATAAAAGGCAGACCTAATGAAATAGTTCCCATATAGGAATTACTGAGAAGAAGAGATATTTGTTGCTACCCATGGCAGAAAAAAGAGCACATAAGTCTAAGTGGTGATAAGAAGTAGTGTCAAGAAATATCCAACCTCACTACATAAAGTGAATTACTGAAAGAGGGATTTCTTTGAAAATCCTTTTGCAAAGAAATTTATTACAAGAAAATTAAATAATGTTCATTACTGAAGAGTAGAAGGATGAAAAAACTTGTTTTAATAACCAGACAAAAGCTCAAATTGAGAAGCAAATCCTTCGGCTACTGGACGTAAAACCAGAAAATGAAGTAATCATTATCGAAAAACTGTTTTAAAACAGTGAATTGAAACTGCAAAAAAGAGTTTTTGAATTTTTATTTCCTGCAGACAGATAATTGTGACTAAAAATCATAACTGATTACCTATGTCCTCAGGGTTTTTACACCGTTTGAAAGGCTTTTCTGTCTGGTTCATTTCTCTCGTATGAATTCCAGGTGAATAGGACCCCTGTGGTAGTTAGAAGCAGCAGATGAAGTGGAACGTTCGTGCTCATTCATAAACTGTAACATTAAGATATAAAGATATTGTTTAGTTTTAGTGTTTTTAAAAGTATGATGCATTTGTGATATAAGGGAGGAAACGTTAGGCTTTAAAATTAAATGATCTGTTTTAAATTATTTTTAACCTTTGACATACTGACTCTAAAATCAATAGGGGTCAGTCACTCAATGTGTGCAACCATTATATGAATTATGAAGTCTTTATAAAAATGGTAGTCAAGTAACAGGGTGTAAATGATTCTATACATTTAGGTCACTGTGACCTTGACCTTTGACATACTGATCCCAAAATATATAGAAATATATAGGGGTCATCCATTCAATGTGCAATCATGATATAATATTTGAAGTCTCTATAACAAATGATAGTCAAGTTTCATGGCTGAAATAGTTTTAATGTTAAGGTCATTGTGACCTTGACCTTTGACCTACTGATCCCAAAATCAATAGGGGTCATTCACTCAATGTGTGCAGCCGTTACATGAATTTTGAAGTCTCTTAGTCAAACAGTTGTAAGTTACAGGGTGTAAATTATTCTAAACATTTAGGTCACTCTGACCTTGCTCTTTCATATTCTGACCCCAAAATGTATAGGGGTCATCCACTCAATGTGTGCTAATCATAAAATAAAGTTTGAAGTCTCTATAAGAAATGGTTTTTAAGTTTAGACTCATTTATTTTACATCGATTGCGATACAAGTTCTTACAACTTAGATTTATCAGGCTCAATGACTGATTCCTGGGTTCCATACCAGTGTTCGCGCAGCGGTGAGGAATGTGAAGATCCGAAGCCCTGCGCTCTACCCCTAGACCACGGTGCCTCCTTAAGTTTAGTAACATCGCAGAAATGGTTTTCAATATTAAGGTCTATGTGACCTTGAACTTTAAGCTACTGACTCCAAAATCAATAAGGGTCATCCACTCCATGTGGGCAATAATCACCTGGAAGTAAAAGACTGTAGGTCAAAGAGTACTCAAATTATCCTCCAGAAACCAAATAGCTAACGGACGGACGGACGCCCTGGACCATAACAAAATATGCCGCCTTCGGGCATATAAATTAATGCGATTTCTTCTCGAATTTTATAAGTAAATTCCAACTTTGTTCCAGGAGAACGGGTTGGAATTTTGCCTTAGCAGAGAATAAGATTAATAAATCTTCCAATTTCTTCCATATTGTGGTTCTAAATAAAACTATCTCCTCTACGTTTAAATGTGTTGTGTAACAATTCCTCACTTGATGAATACGTCATAAACAAATTCTTTCTCATTTAAGTGTGGTAAAACTGACGTGAATTTAAGTGACCTAATGTGTTAACATTGGTTTCACTGAATGGAAATTCACACTACTGTAACAGTGTATTTTCACGTTAGGATATTGTTTGAAAAATAATAATATGGCATGTCCATTAAGCAGAAATTTGTATGAAATGTCAACGTTCCATAAATCACGCGTATACTGTGGGATTTATGAAAATTAACCTACCCAAATGGGACCCTTGTATATTCTACATATCTGTCAAAACAAAGCAATAAACACATTTTTATGATCCAATCAATGTTTAAGTTGAGATAATTATCAAAATTTTAAAACAAACTGACTGAATTACTTTTGATCAGTCACACTTATGAAAACATTATGTAATAGTTGCATGCCTCAATGATTTTTTATTTAAGTAGCTTCCATGCAGTTAAAGACTTTAATTAGATAATTAAATGTTAAGATCCTATTTACGATGAAAATAAAAACCATTCGAATTGTAAATGTGAACAAAAAATATTAAAAACAATGTGTTTGTTTTTATGATTTTGACGTAGTTTTTAGGGCATCTTATCATATTATTTGTTCTTTGATCGTTATTGTTAAATCATAGATCTAGTCAAAGATTTCTTACACGTACCTCAGGTGAAATATATCACAGACCAATAAGCATCACATCGCTGTAAAGAGAACGTTTTTTTTTAAAAAAAATCTCTTGATTGAAGTTAGCTAGTCAAGTCTTCCAAAAAACCGCAAGGTATAAAAATGAGCATGTTCAAAATCTTTTTGGATCAGTTATTTACACTTTTGATTCTATAATCCTAACTGAAATAGCCTGTACATAAATTTTGCTCATTGACCTCCAAATTCCATCAAAATTTCAAATTATTTGTTTCAACAATTATCAGTTTATATTTATCATGTAAGCTTAACTTGTTCAATTTTGTTTTTTGACTATTTTCAGTCTACATTTTCACTTTCCATCATAATTTTAAAGTTTTGTCAACAGTCCAGGTAGCTGTTCCAAGTGGCAAGGGATTAATGTGCTCATTTCCGGTTTCACAAGTGACTGGTGCATGCGACTAAGTGCGTAAAATATGGATTTTAATTTGCTATAAAACATCCTAAAGATAAACATTACACGCGGAATTTTGTAAAACTGTCTGAGTTATATATATATTTTTCGCTCATATGAAAATTTCGAGGTCAAAAATTTATGTCCAGTGACTTTAACCGCCATAAGATGTAACGCGTGGGACATCACCATCTAAAAATAAATAACTACCAATACATAAATCAAAGTCATCTCTTCTATCGCTTATTTTATCAAGGGAAACCGCAAAAGTGACCACTATAGACAGGTGACCACTATATACAGGTGTATATTTTCAGATGACCAGTTTGTACTAACTAATAGAAAAACATGCACAGAACTCTTCTGTTTATATTTATACATGTGATATTTTTTAAAATGATTTATTTGAAAGATAAATAAGTATTCTGAATTAAAAAAGATAGAAATATTTTAAAGATACATGTAATATTTAAAAAAATGATTTGCATGCATTTAAAAGATAAATAAGTATTCTGAATTAAAACAGATAACAATATTTTATAAAAAGGTTTTAAAAATCAAAAACTGTTCCTAGAAAAAAAATAAAAATGTGCAAATTAATCACAAATTTCCACAACGAATTAGCGAGTTAGATCATTTTGTTGTGTGAAAAATAAGACTTTAATTTCAATCAAACACTTTGATAACTGCCCTATTCAATCAATTTTCCCCAAACTAATGAATAACACTAATAAGTGGCGAAAACAATACATAAGTAGTTCGAAACCATTTTCAATAGAAAGATTTATATCAAGTTTGCTTGTTTTTCTGATGTGTTTGCTTTATTACATAGGAGTTCATTTGGTATTTTATTGACAAGAGATGGAAAATGGTTATAATATATATTTAGCAAATCGTCAAGATATTTCGAAGTGTTGTTGAAGGCTGTAATAATGTCATCTTGGTGTTCACTAGAAAAAGATAACATATAGTCTCTTTCATTGTAGTATAACAACAGATCAACAACAAAGGGTGCACAGTTAGTTTCCGTGGGGATGCCTGTTAGCTGTTTATAAATAGAAGTTCCCAGTCCGACATAAATATTATCAGGCAGCGACTCGATCATGTCTTGACAAGTTCTTAAAACATAATTATCATAAGAACCAGTCACGTCTATTTTGTCTTTAAATTCATTTTAATTTAAAAAAGGTAAATTATTGTTTTTCTAAGGAAACATATCAATGAAACTTGAATTCTTGAGTAATTTTGACCGTGAAAATTAAAAAAAAAATATTGTTATTATTTCTTTTTTTTAAATTTCAAATGTCAAAGTATCAGAAGTTCTTCAATGACTTTATTCAGTTATGCATTTAGAGAGGATAAACAAGTATGCGTTTATATCGGTTTTCTCCTGTATATAATAATGAATGTATGGTTACTTATCATTCCCTGGAGGAGACGAAAGGACACTTTAACCTCATAGAAATGCCCTTTTATTCCCTCCAATGCATGAAAAGTTACCATACACAACTCGAAACTATTACATATTATATAACACTTGATCAAAAAGTAAGTCGAGTATTCACATGATTTTTGCAATGTTTCCTTTTTTCATTGAATGGTTTGTCACGGAAAATATCATAACAAAATAAGTTTGATAAATAATACTAAAAAAAAAAAAAAAAAAAACAACGCTAAACCTGACACGATCGCTAGCACGATTTCCCCTGATATTTCGTTTAAAGACCACTTCCTACCCATTAAGGACATGGACGTTCGAAAATACGTTTGATTTTATTTTCAGGTCCTTCTTCCGACACTTCTCTCGTGCACTTTCTGGACATAATGCAACTGCATCTTGTTGATGGTGGGAACAGAATGATGGTGGTAGAGTGTAATTGCTCTCTAGCGTGCTGGAACATGAGATCACGCAATGCTGCTCTAATGAAAATAAGTTCTTTTGTGCAATCTGACTGAAGTTCACGATCTCCTTACGGTTAGATCTGAAGACGACGCATTTATTCCTGTCTTCTCGATAACTTGGAATTCCCACTATTTTGTTTATATCTCAGCCAATGACACTGCTGCTTATGACGCGTCTCGATAACTTACCTGAACACAATGCGTGTTCAAACAGCGTGTAAACTTCTCTAGCATAACAAAGATTATTAGCAGAGATTGAAAGTGCTTAGATATTTTGAAAAATGATATTAATCACAAACATAAATCTCATTGTTTTGAAATATTTTGACAAATAAATTTAACTGAGTTCGGTGACAGTGTATACATGGCATATAATTGTTTGGATCCTTGCTATATAAATAGATTCTCACAAGTTGAACATTTACTTTCATGAGGGTGGAAGCGTTTCTCTGATTGGCTGATGGATAGGTCACGAGGAGGTGACCTTCTATTGGTCGTCCTCAGATCCTAATAGCATAGCGATGTTTAGGATATGATTTTAATCAGATTGTTATTTAGTGCATTGTGGTATTTGACCCTAAAATTGTAACATCTGTCTCTCAGTTCACTTTATAATCACTTCAGTATAAAAAATCAGCAAAATAAATGATTATTGGCGGTAACATCCCTTACTTTTTAACTCGTTCAATGAAAGTCTCGGGCAGAAAAATGACCCGAAATCTATCAAAATATCAAGGCTGGTATTATGCGCTCAGCAGCTGTTTTACATGCCCAAGTCATGATAATGTCGTATGGCATGTGTGTGTGTGTATGTGTGTGTTCGAAATATAATATAGTTAGTGTCCGGTCAATAACTTTGTTTTGGATATTGGAATTTAAAACTAATTTGGTACACGTACGTGCCAGAAGTAAGGCCCAGGTCCCTAGGTTAAAGATCAAGGTCTCAGCTGGTCATTGAAATTACTCAGTCTGTAACTCTTGTGCACTCTTCAGTGCAGATAAAGTTCGTGTCTGGTGACGTAACAAGGATTTCAAAATAATCCGGCATACTAAATCAACACAAGTAGACGAGGTTTCGCGTGTTAGCCCCATTGTAAGCTTTCTTTCAACAACATCTCCTCCAGAGCCACCGCACTAATTTTGATAAAACATGGCAGAACGTCATCTTTAAGAATGGCCATGCTTGGCCACCTTTAAGAATTTTTCAAAGAACCGAAATATATGCGGAACTCTGGTTGCCATGGCAGCCGAAAGGAAAAAAACTTTAAAGTTTTTGTCTAAAAAAAAACACAAGGCTTACGGCCTACATATTTGGCACGTGTCATCATGTAGAGGCCTTCTACCAAGATGGTAGAATTATGTCCATGTCTCATCAATAACCCCGTCCCAGCAGTCACTTTTTCATATTTCAAAAGTTTTCTTGTCTGAAACCATATTAGGACTTGAGCCTAGTTATTTGGTATGGAGGTCCAATTAGAGGTCCTCTACCTTACTGATTAAAAATATTTGGTGCATATTTTCCACTCAACATTTTAATTAAGATTGAAGTGCATGTGTGTGCGTATATTTAAGTGAGATGCTTATAAATAGAAATGTGTATCATTAAAAGGACGCAACATGAAATACAGTATTTGTCGTTGTAGTTTGAATGTTAAAGTGCCAACTGTTATACTTTTATAGGCGTTGGTTTGTTAGTAATTATCATCAAATTGAATAGTAGTACTAGATTAACAAAAAACTACTACATTAGTGTCACAGTGTCTGATGGTTCATTATTACTTAAATAATAGAATTTTGATCTTCTAACATGTCTGTATGTTATGTTAAGTAAGAATGCCCTTGAAAATAGTATGGTCCAATTTTTCCCTTCTGTAACCCATTCTGTTAATTCTGATAATCTGCTCGACTTAAATTTATATTTCCTTATTAAAGACCATTACGACGGGGTCATCCATGTTCTTTGGACATATTTCTAGTTTAGTCGAAAATAGTTGATCCCGCAAGAAGTAAAAAATAAAATTCCTGCAAATAAAGAAACAGTTTACGAGCACAATACGTGTACCCTTAAAGTTATGCCAAATTTAGACTAGAGCTACCAGATAATTTGATACATACATCCCCGTAATACCACTTTGTTGGAGGAAAAGGGGTAATATAGAACGCGTCACGCACATTTACAGTTAAAGGTGAACATGCACACTAAGTTTCATAATTAATAGTCCTAGAAATGTGGAAGTAGTTTGCGTCACAAAATTTTGTTTCGACAGGCCGTCAAAGCGCTAAACGGGCATAAGCGTGCACATAGAACATGTCATGCACATTTACACTTATTGATGAACATGCACATCAAGTACTAAGTTGATAGTCCTAGAAATGTAGATGTACTCCGAGGCACAAGATTTTGCTATGGTGGGCTGTAGACCCGCAGAACGCTCATTGGCACATCTTAAAAATGTGTCACGCACATCTACACTTTTTGATAGTCCAACCAAGATAAACACCACCACCAACAACAAAACCAACCAATATTAAAATGTGTTGTTTTGCTTTATTATTACCTGAATGAAGAAGAATTACAGAAATATATATGACCATTGACATACACGAATCCCGTGGATGGGGGAAAGGATAGCTTAGAAGTAAAACTTTTTATCATGATATCATTTTATTGGCAAATCAGACTGTTTTTCGCTGTTAAAACTTTGGTAAATGTTAAAGTTGTCGTGTTATTCATACACTTGTAACCGTGAACGTGCATTATGTGACTGAATCATCCAATGATTATGACATGATAATTAATTGAAATAACTCCTCAAAATATGAGGAACAGAAATAGTTAAGCACTCGTTAGAATGCTAATTGAAACAAAATTCTGTTTGTAACAATGAACAATGTAATGCAACGTCAAAGTAACGCCAGTAATGTCATCATTTTCAAATGTTGCAAGATGAATAATCAAGCTGTGCTATGAATTTATTTAGAAAATACACATCTCTAGTCAGGCAAAAACTGCAGAAACTATATCCTGGTTCTACTGCACCATCAAAACAGCAAATACGAAGCCTGGTAGCAAAATTTGAAATCACAAGAAGTGTACAGAAAATGGTCGAACGCCCATTTGACGTCAACGACGAAGTAGAGCTGCAGATAATCGAAGAAACGCCTAGAAAATCTATAAGAAGTTTAATGAGTTACATCAAAAATATGGTTCAGGTCATTATAGCATTGGAACAGTGAGAAGAATTTTGAAATATGACTTAAAACACCGACTTTACAAAATAACTGTGACGCAGCACCTTAAAAATACCGAATACTGCCAGATTGTCTAGATTAGATGTTGATTTAACAGACAATATTTGGTTCATGATGAATGCCACTTCGACTAAAATGGATCAGTCAATAATTAAAATCTGAATTCTGGAGCGTAGAGAAACCAAAATTCAATGATGAAAAGCAACTAGCAACAGTGACAAATTAACAGTTTAGACAGCTTTTAGTTCAGATGGCATGATAGGACCTAATTTCTTTGAAGAAGATAGTGTGACTGTCAGCTGAAAGATATCTAAAAATAATTACAAGAAAGTTTAATTAAGAGCGTAGAAGAAGTGTCTTTCACAATTTTTGGTTTCAACATGATGGGAAAGAACCCGACACGGCAAACGAAGTATTAGAAACATTGAATTGAAAGTTCGACAATCGGTTGATTTCACTCAAAGAACTGTGAATGACCTCCCCATTCCCCGTATTTGAACCCTTTAGACTTTTTTTAGGGATCTCTGAAAGATTGTGTTTACACACCAAACCCTTCAATCTAAGAATGCACTTGAAGCTTTTTCAAATCAATGAATTCAAATTAAAATTCCTTTGTCACACCCCGAGGTTTTAGAGGAGATAATGTTTTGGTGTTTTTCTGTCTCTCTAACCGTCCGCAAAGTTTAACCCTTCAGAGCCAAACCGTATTGGTGGGTGACTGGAATCAGTTACGTCTTTGTACATGATAGTAAGGTTTTGATGCACGCTGTCGCAGTCTGTTTACTTTTAGACAAGTTTCTGCCCTTTGATATATCACAAATAAGGAAATATGTCTTCTCAGGAGCATTTAAAACTAATATGTGGTTGGCTTTATTAAATTGCTACTCATTAAATAAATGCACTGGCAACATCTACAAACGAGACTATAAGGCAATTTAACTGTATAAATCTCGAACCTCGTTAAGGTGTGACAACACTACAAAACAACAAAAATCTTCCCTAACAGAAACGTGCTTTACTATTCACGGATTAAATTGTCTGTCAAAGCACATCGGTGTGAGAAAGAATGATAGGACATAGTAAGTTATTGCTCTAGAAAAGCAATAATTTTCACTTTCGTGGGCATCCGGAAATGACAAAGAAGCGAGAACGACATACTCCCCATTATAAACTAGAAACAGTCAATTATCCATGAACTATTTAAACGTCAGAACATTTCAGAGCATTAGTGTAAATAGCCAGATTTCATGAGCTTAGGTTACATAAAGTGTCTTATCGTCGTAATGTTGCTTTGGAAAAAAAACGTGATTTTTTTTTTGTAATAAATAATGAACACTGTTCTTAAAATCATAGGTACAACATGATGGGATCGGATTAAAAATTTTTATTATTATCTATGTTCCTCTGTATTACACAGAACTAGGAGGTCTATTTCGAAAACTGAGAATATCGCCATTTTTCTATGAATAACTTTAATAGGTCTCTGTGCAGTAATGGAGTTTCTAGAATTATTGACGAACCTAAATTAGGCATCGCAGTTGAGAAACACAAAAATCATCAGACTCAAAGTCACACTGACATCTCGATCCACTGATCAAATGCATAAATGGGTGAAGCATGCTGTAACAAAACGTAACACTCCTTTGCATTAAACAATTGTGACTGTATTGTTGTGGAGAAAAGAGAAACTGCCTTTCCATTAACGTTTTCATTAAAGCTTTAAAAGTGTTTTATAAAGGACGCTGGGTGTGTAATTTTTGCTAAGTTCTTGAAACCTTAATAATGTTATATTTTTTACCGACAGCTTAACTGAAAAAAAGATAAAGAATTCTGCGATAATGTGAAAACCGTGTTCAAATCTCTAGAACAATAATTCTATGGTCGTGAATTTGTTCAAGTTCAAATTGAATATACAAGTGACGAAGCTGTTACTGACGTCACGCAGAAAAAGGTCTGCGTTAACTAAAAAATATCAGTCTGTAACAAAACATATTCAATCTTTTTATCTATCCTTGATGACTTCTTGCTGTGTTCAAACCAGGATCTGCATCGTAAATGTGGAATGTAGAAAGTCACTGGAAACTCTGCTTTCCTAGCCGGATACAAACTAGCAACTCAAGGTAGTCCCTCGTTCCACTATGGAATTTATGATCCTTTTGTAATAATACAGTCACACATAAATGGACGTTTTGCAGTACCTTAAGACTTGCCAAGATTTTTGGCAACATATATATAATATATAACATGAGGAAATACCTGATTTATCACAGTCTGAAAAGCCTAACTGGTAAATCATACACAGAATGTAAGAAAGCACGAAACTATCAAGAAATTCAATTTTTCCACTATCAATGTCATTCAAAACTGCCTTGTCAGGCTCAGCAGTCTGATTTGCTTAACTTTTTGTTGTTTTGCTTCATGAATCACGGAACTTGCTGTCGAGCTTAGCTCTTTAACGAAGTTATGTTAAAGAAAATTACTTCAGATTGCTTTGTTACGCTAGTGTCTCATGATTCGTGTAGGAAGTCCATTTTCGCTGCAGTGTCGAGCATTTGAAAAACATGTTAAAAGTAATTACTCACTGACAGGTAACATTAATCTTCGACCGTATCATTTTCATTGTTGCGCAGACAAATGGCCAATTTTCTAAGTTTTGTTTGCCTAAATGGTAAGCCCCCGCCCTTGTTACCTTGAGAGCCTCATTTAGCTGTAAACTTACCGTACTGTACTGACAAACTGTTAGTAAAAAGAAATAAATATATGAATGTTTTACCAGTTCAGTTTTAAGTTGTTTGCTATTTGCTTCTAAATTCCGTTAGCATTTAAGTTTGCATTAAACTTAATCCTAGATTAACAAAAAGGAGTTGGTCATTAGTGTGTACAACAAATCTCACACTTATTTGACAATAACAATTAATGCAGAACACAAAGACTTAAGGTTTGTTACCAGGAATGTTTCCATTATGAATCACAAATCACAATAGTTTTTAATTTGTCCCAAACTGATGCTTTAAATAAGGACAGTTTCGCTGACATGCTTGTGAAATGAGAAATGTGCGGTTTAAATAGTTTAATTAATGCGTAACCGACATTTTGCCCCAGGGTCATACAGATGTAGTTGCAAATGTCTGTAAATGTATCCAAAAGTAAGTGTTCAAATTTCCACAGTATTAATTATTCATCTAGGTTTTTATTCTTTCAACATTTCACTGCTGACATTGAGCATATTTGTTTAGCATATTCAAATGAAGCTACAGTTCTGAAAATCTAGGGCATTGTCGAGTTTATAAGTGCTACTTGTTTTTGCTAGACAGATTGCAATGTCTTTATCCTTTCTTCCAATTTCAATTATCCGATTGACACTCACTATTATTGTGCAATAAAGCCAAATTTATTGTGTAAAAGAGCTTTTCCGAGTTTTTTGAATCTCGGAAGTACCCCAGCACCAACATAGTTTATATTTCTTTGTATAGTTCAAAATTTGCGCTGCACTTAAAAGCCAGATATCTTAATATTTTATAACATATCTTTCACGCATATGAGGATGATTAAAAGCCACATTAGTAACGTTTGCTGACATACTAATGCTTCTGTGAATATAAATAATTAATGGCAGCAAGTATTAACACATAGTCTAAAAAGAAACCTATTTTGACAGCATACAAGAAAGTCGATCCTGACTATCATAAGCTAATTATTTGACGACGCCGTATCTGCACTACAAAAGCTGGAATGGCAGTCAAATAATGTAAAGTTGAAGATCTTCTGAGTACTGATGGAATGTCGACTAATTTTTAATCACGGGGCCTCGTTTATTTTTTTGACAATGATCCCTACTTTATTTGCATTTGCCTATACTAGTAAGTGGAAGAATGGCGGAAAATTAAGCACGGCTCTTTCACGTGCAATAACGAGAGACTTGTTTGATTTAGACAGAACAAATATTATGGCTTTACAACAGATGGCTTTACAGTAGAAGGTTTTCGAGCAAGTTTTAGGTTAGTAAAGGTAATAATGTTTAAATTAGATTGAAGAGTTTGTTTCCTTATATTAATTATTGAAATATCATAAATGTGTGCTATAGCCAGGGGTAAACAATTGCTAATTCGACTGGTTCGGCATTTCTTACGTTTTTCTTTCTTTCATTGTTGCCGATGAATAGGCTATTTATTTTTTCATGATTTTCTGACTAAGCTGAGGTTAATGTATTAATCGAATGCAACTCTTTACTGATTTGTCACCCAGGAAACTGCATTATTACATTAAAATTTTAAAAAATAAAGTGTATTGAAACAAACTAAAACCTTATTCATGGTTGTTGTATCTTAATTGTCCATAGAAACTTTGTTGCTGTGCAAAAGTGTATTGGTTGTCGAAAGTCTTAGTCATTGTTTCACCAAAACATATATTTAATCTAATGTTTTACTTTCATGCATAAGACCGTTTCAGTTGCTAAATGTTTAACAAATTTCATGTAAAACTAGAGTTTCTTTTTGACACCACCCACCCCCTCCTCCCCAGCTGAACATATTAGGTCCTTCCAGTACATGAATTTGGACATATATTTAGAGCACTGTCTAAAGAACTTCATCTCAGTATTGTAACTTTAAAACAAAGACCCCATTTTATTGACCTTTCACCTCTAAATGTGACCTTGACGTTGTAGATGCGGAACAGATGCTAATGCATGACACCTTGCCTTATGGTGGTTAACATTTTTGCCAAGTAATTCTATAATACAACAAGGTATAACAAAGTTATGGAGTGGACACGATATGTGACCACAACATCAAATTGTCTCGACCTACCACTACATCCTATAGGGTTTATATTTCACAGCTTATTCGCTTTTCTAAAGCTTGTTACAATGTTAAGTATTTCAATGAAGGCAATCTTTGCATAGACGATAAACATTCAAAACAAGGGTATCGGTACCACAAATTAAGATAAACGTTTTGCAAGTTTTATCGCCGATTATTTCTGCCATCGTGTCCTTGCTGATTTAACTCCAAATGATCTAGTCTCAGTAAGGTCATTGAGTACCTACTTTTTCACTCTTTAGTGCCATTAGCTTTTTATGTTTTGTATGTTTGTGTGCTTTTGCATGCAAAATTGCCTAGTTGATGGGTAGGTTGGAGTTAATTCACCTACTAGTAGGCAACTTGTTCTTGCTTGTTCTAATGATAACCTGTTGGGGGCAAGTGTGAGCTTGGTGCGTCCTAGAACCTGGTTTAAATCTATAGTGGCAAATGTTTTGCCGGTGACCGTAACAAGGCGGTAACCCCTCGGGTTCTCATTTTCGTTAATTGTTTGTTGTGGTTTTTTTTAAATTGTTCTATAACTCAACTAATGCTATCTTTTCCTTTACCTTTTGACTGCGTAGGGAGGCTGTATTTTTGACTGTGGTTTTCCAGATACATTTTTTTCCACTTTTAATTAATTATTGAGTTTTTTCTTTCCTTTCATACTCTTTTTCATTTTTTTAATATATGAACACATTTTTAATCAGTCATTACCATTTGTCATCATTAGTTAGCAATAGATAAGGTCCTGTAAAACTGTCGTCCGTCAAAACAGGAGTGTTATTTTTAAAGGCAAAACCTTCTAAATTTCAATGTAAAACAGAATGCAGACTACACATAAAAATCTTCCAGACAGTCCGAGATGAATGACAACATTAATTCGTTCAAATGCAAATAAAGAATTTCTTATCTTAGTCAAGTAAAAAACGACAATAAATTTTTATTTGCCTGAATGATATAGTAGTGTTCCACGTTATTCTAATGCAGAGTAATGAGAAGCATATATGCACTATATTTCAGTAAACAGAAATTTGATGATTCCATAGCAGTACATCTGACAGGAGTATCTTAGTCATAAATCTAATCATTTTAGGGAAAAAAAAAGATCAAATATATCTTTGTACTCAAATATTCTGTGGAAGCACCTAACATGACCTTTGGGACAGTCGTTCTATTTCAGAATAATTCAGATGAAGTTATCAACATATTCCCCCGTCTGTGTTGCGTTTTGTATGTTATGTTATATATCTTGAAAAAAATGAAATGTTTATATTTTAACTTATACTTCCATGAATTTAAACCAAGTTCCTGAATCAAACACGATATAAGTTTTGAACATACAACAAAACTTTTTGTCTCGCGTAATGTGTGCATTGACAAGACATGACAAAATAAATAGATTTTTTTTCAAGATCTGAATTATTTCAGCTATTCGTCGTTGTCTTTTTTTTATAAATTTAAGCCTTGTACAGTTTAAAGTTTTACAAAACAGTCGGAAGTACACAACTCATTTCTTTAAATGGGTATAAAATGATATATTGCATATGTATTTCACTGACTCATTATATTTCAGTGACCCGAAACTGTTTTATACAGTGATATAGTTATCTGTTTTAAATTTTATACGACGAAAAGTAACCCGTCCTGGCTCGTGGCAAAGGCTCCTATAGAGAGGAGCTAAAATAAAACTATTTACAAACCTATGACAGAAGGCGCGGTATACCAACAAATACTGCTGAGAAATAAATAATAGAATAAATAACCAAGTTTATCATAACTTAACTCTAGACCGTGACTGATACAAATGTTTGAACATCAAGATGTTTTATATTATCAGCATAGTGATGCACTCGCTGTATAACAATTACAGTTTGCACTCAGTTATAACCTATTGCTCCAAGTATTAAGGTCTTTCTTCTCTTATGATGACAGGGAATTTAAAATTAGTAGTAGTAAACACAAATTCATGATGAAATATGTTTCGGTTTTGGCGCAGACTTATGGTTTATGTTTATTTTTTTTTCTCTCAGGTTACAGTAAATTACTGTCTTAATGTCTGTCTTAAATCATTGCTCAAGGGGTCTACAACGAGTAGTTTCTGCAAATGACAGAGAGAGAGAGAGAGTAATTTAATTATCTGCAATAAGTTTTCAATCAAGGTGTCTGAATGTCTCTATCGTAATAGTTTCTCAGCCACGTTTTAACACTGAGACAAGTGTCGACCATCTCCGGAATGTTTTTTTGACAAGTTCCTTTGTTTCGTGTTTAACTGAACGTCTTGATTTAGACACGATGTGCTCTTTTTATGGTAACTGAAAAAAGTAATTATTTCCAACAAAACTATATGTCTCAGTTAATTCTTTTCCGCGTTATGTTTCCTACCATGCAACTGAGTCGGTAAATGTATTTCTTTACAAATCGAAAAAAATAAATTATAATGGAGGCTTATTTAAAAGGTATTATTAAATTAGTAACGAATTCTACATTTTCTCTTTTGTTTAACATATTTAAGAGAATTGCTGAGTTAAGTACTATGGAAAGTAGTCAAATATTACTTTTAATGGATAAAAAGTTCAACTTATTACAATACTCCTGTTGCCAAACACATCTATGGACAAGAGCGCCACAAGGCGGAGCAAAATACGCACGTCAAATAAGCAATTTGTTTCAATAACATCTATCCACCTATAAAGTTTCAATTCAATAGCTTTGATAATGTAGGAGTATAGTCCAGACAAACATAAAGTACGAAAATTGAACTAAGGGGAATACCTCCAAAATCATAAAGTGTACAGGGACGATTCTTGTGCACTGCCCTCCGTCTCAAGTCTCAATGAGATCTATCCACCTGTGAAGTTTCAAGTCAATAGCTTTGATAACGTAGGAGTTATGCTCCGGACAAGAAAATTAAACAAAGCGGTATAACTAAAAAAATCATGAAGTACAGAGTTACGATTTCTGTGCACTGCACTTTGACCTTATGAGATCTATCCACCTATGAATTTTCAAGTCAATAGCTTTAATAGTGTTGGAGTTAACCTCCGGACAAGAAAGTGAAACATAGGAGAATAACTCCAAAATCATGAAGTGCAGAGTGATGGTTCTTGTGCATTGCATTCCGCCTCAATAAGATCTATACATCTGTAAAGTTTAAAGTAAATTGCTTTGATAGTGTTGGAGTTATGCTCAGGACAAGAAAATTAAACAAAGAGGAATAACTCAAAAATCAAGAAGTGCAGGACTGATGGTTCTTGTGCACTGCACTCTGTCTGAGATCTATCCACCTATGAAGTTTCAAGGCAATAGCTGTGATAGTGTAGGAGTTATGCTCGGGACAAACATCAGGACGCCGCCCGTCCGCCCGCCCGCCATGGTGATCCCATAATACGTCCCGTCCTTGACGGGCGTATAAAAATGATAATATTCTGAAAATATGAACTGCTCTTACATGGTGCATAAGACTTTTTACAGAATGCGTCCTTCGTTTATTACCAGAACGCTATGAAATAATATGCTTTTCTCATATCACAATCAGAAGTTTATGTTAAATGGTTAGAACAGACAGACATTTGATAAAATTATCTTGACACCCGCAGATGACTTCTGAAAATGTATGCGATGTTTAACCACTTACATTTGAATAATTATATAACTAACTAAGGTTTTTACAGTAGTGCATATCAATTATCAATATTCTCGTTTTGGACAATGGATAGCACATGTTTACACTTACATAAACATATCTTTTTTTCTGAAATTTGAATATTAACTATTGAAGAAGACATGTTTGTGAAAAGGCGAATAACAAGATGAAAATATTTCACTTCTAATATATCCACGTCTGTGTGTATTTAATTACTGACCTTTCATGAACCTCCATATTTACAGATTAACGCAAACTATATACTAGCTTATATGAATACAAGTAAATTTGTTACTTTCCTGCACAAAAGACCCATTAAGTTGATTTTTACGTTTTACAAATCTTGTTCCGACAAAAACAGGCCTGGGGATCTCTGATATCGCACCCCAAAAAAATTGTACAAACCCTTTCCTCCCGGTGTTCCATTATCAGAATCAGAATTAATACCGTGACCTCACAAGGTCTGACACAGTGGTCCTCAGTTTTCCTAAAATCAATATTTTTCTGTCGTTTTCCAAAGTTAAAAAGCTGTTGAGATATCTGTACACATGTGCATCCAAAACAGAATAAATTAATGTTATTTGTAACACAGATGTGTTTGTTTCACATTTATAAGAGTTTATCCGCTACAGAAATATAAAATATCATAGTCGTGGTTTCTTTCTTTACAAGGATGGAGACCAGGTATTATATAGCAAATTAAATTTTATGAAAATGACTGAATGGCGAATAGTGCAGACCATGATTAGACTGTACAGATCTTCAGGCTGATCTTGATCTACACGGGTCGCAAAGAGAGAGTCAGTTGCCTCCAGCGGAGTAAGAGGTAATACATTTCTATCAAGACACAAAATTTTAATTTCATCTGCGATGTCTGCTGTGCTACTCCCTTCAACAGTTGTCCATTTTTGTATTCCGGGTATGAGTCGTCAAAATATAATAATGATAATATAATAAGCATCCAGCAGATTTCTGTTCTACTCAAAAGAACAGAAAAATAAATAAAAGACCTTGTCAGTATATCTCATCCCACCTGTTTCACATCTGTCAAACAAGCGAACAACATCTAGCTATATCACCAAGCGGACATTTCTCTTTTAGTACCAAGGCGAAACAATTTTAGATAATGTCAGGCTTTCTGTATTTATTGGGCACTTCAATAACTGCTTGTACATATTTTACCAGCCTTGAAATTTCTGCCGCGAATAGCATGCTAGAATAGTAAAAGTACGATACACTCCCTAAATCGTTCAAATTATTCTCAGTGCCTCGCCCTAGGCTTCAGCCTTGCGGTTCGAGAGAAGACGAACTTTTATTTGTTGTCCTGTATATTATATGTAAATAAAACAGCCAACAAAAATGACCAACTGAAGGTGAATATTCTGAACAACTTTTGTAGAGATCATCTAGACAATGTTTTATGCAGTTATTTATATTCTGAACTCTGCCTTGTTGTTTCAAACAAGAAGAATTTTAAAGAACAAACTTGATACAGGTCAGCTAGACAATGTTTGAAACCAAATTTCAGAAATTGAAATTGTTAGTTTGAAGGTTTATTTTACCCCTCTAACCAAATATCCAATGGACCGGTAAAGAACGATTTGAACAATTTGAAAGAGGCTACCCAAGAACATTCCTGTGCAATTTGTCTATGGAAATGTCGTTTAAAGAAACTGTTGACTACAGACGGACGAGGACGGACGACAAACACAGGGCAACCACAAAAGCTCACCTTAAGCATAGTGTGTTTAAATGGGCTGAAACGGTATGAGTATGTGTATGTTCTGTATGCTTTCTGGAATTTTGAACTGCATTCACTGTTATACGCATAACATGTCAAACAGAACTGTAATTCTGCAGTATTGGCGCACGAGCACTTAACAAGAAATGAGCAATTGCTTTTATTAATAAGATTGATATGTTTATTCCATAATTACTGATCATCAAAAAGGTATAAAGCTGCACCAAATATTTTAACGAAGCATTTTCGAGGCAGTTTGTGGCTTCAGTTGTCACGCTATTTTACGGCCTGGTCAGAATGCATGTCAATCAATTATCTCAGAAAGATAAAAATCATTAGGAAAGAATGAAGATAAAATTTGAAAGATTTATTTCAACGTTTATATATTTTAAATCACTACTTATTTTGCTTTTAAAGCTCTGGGACGTTTATGATAGTTTTTATGATTCTCTTTCTTCACATGAAAACAAGAGTATTGAATAATAATAACTTAACAATTACTTACATTTTAATGTCCAGTTTCTAGAACGCTTCCCCCTTTTTATTATTAAAAGACGAAACTAAGTTTTGTGTTTGATAAGCATTTGTCTTAAATAAAATACATCATCCAACTGAAAGTCTGTCCATTTATGTTTGTCTACCGTTAGCTTACATATTATCTCAATGCCAAAGCTTAAGAGATAAAACCTTCAAATTTATGACTACATAGAAAAAAAAAATGTTTATTATATAAAAATTGTTACAGAAACACAAAAGACACAAACAATTCAGAGAGGCGAAATCATTGTCAAAAAGTCATTTTACTAAACAAAACAGAACAACAACAAAAAATAACTATTTTAATTATTATAATAAATTTTATGAAACCTAAAACACTTCCTCTTAATACCTTTTAATTCTCACCAATGTCCTCGTTCAAAGCTTTAAAACTCAACACACAGAAAATTACACGAAACAATCCCCCCTTATACCATTTCCAAAACGAAAATATAATATTATGCTTAAAACCAACGGCTTTTAAAAATTCACTTTAATAGTATAATATTAAAACATATTTGACATGTTAGCAGAAATAAGCTTTTGGCATTTAACAAATAAATATTAATTACTGCTTCTTGGGATTAAGTAGCTAAGAAACACTGGTCGGTTTCTCGAAGCAAAAGATACCGTGTTGCTGCATGGCCAGTAAATATATTTTATAAACTTGTAGAAAATTCTTAAGGGCGAATGAATCTAACAATACGATAACAAACAGAAAGAATTATCAGTATCCCTTGATATTCAGTTTTTACAAAAATAATAGTCCGTAACAGAAAGATGCAATGCATCTGAAGATACACAACCCTTAGAATACACAACCCAGAGTGGAATTCGAACTCCGATCTTAGCACATCGAAGACCAACACACTAACCACTGAGCCAAAGCATAGAATCCATGACGCGGTAGTCACAGGTTGAATTTATACAATTATAGCCTATAATTGCCAGCGGACTTGAAAAGTCAGGGAAATTGGGTATTTTTTCAAGGTCAGGGAATTGTCAGGGAATTTTGAAATTTGGTCAGTGAAAAATGAAAATCCTGAAAAGTCAGTGAAAAGTCAGGGGAAAATTATTTCAAAGGTCGAAAAATATACGCATTGAAGGTCTTACTTGGCTATGGCAGTCTTTAGGCATTTAATATTTGACTTTATCACTCTCACAGTTAAGCATTAAATTCAAATAACAGTAAACTGTGATGTTAAGAAGCATTATATGTTAACTTAGTGATTATAATACCCATTATTTACCTTAGAACATCATTCAGCCTAAAGACTGAAAGGCTTTGCAACCCTTGCCTCCAGAGCTGACTAATACGTAATTTCTGTTGTATTGTAGGAATATAACACCAGAAAAGAGAATTTACCTGACATTATATTCTAATCTATAGATTATTATCCTTGTTTCAGGTGTTGCGGTTTCTTTATATCATCTAATAAAGGGATTTGGTTAAATTATGCAATGCTATGTTTTTCACACTAACTTTTTTTCACACTAACTTACTTCACTCATTCAAAGTCTTTAATTTTATAGTGATTATTTCATGATATGCCAAAATGAGCCCTATGTTTTTGTTTTCACAATCAGTGAAGTTTATCATGATGCCTTATACAAGTAACTGTGTTAAATGTTTATTGTTCTTATAGTTTAGAGATGTTTAAATTTTAAGTTTTGTCATACAAGTATTACTCTTATAGTCTTGGTGTTTTATGTGTTACTACTAGGAAGGAAAGAGTGACTTATGTGATTTCTAATACAGATGCTTATATTATGATTCTTCTGATTTTCATGTCATATGTTTCACATGTTTCACTGACCAACAGTCACACTGTGTTTGAATAGAAATAGTTAAGAATAGTAGAACACAATGTTTGAATCATTACTTTGATGTAAATGTTTTATATTTTGGAAAATAAATACAAGTTTACATGCAAAATATATAATGGGAGGATTGGACGGCTATAGGGGAGGTCAGGAGGCCGTTTATGTGTTTGACGATTTTGGTCAGTGAAAAACATGAATTGGTCAGTGAAAAGTCAGGGAAAAGTCAGGGAATTTTATTTCACCAAAGTGCTGGCAACCCTGATAGGAGAGCATGCACTAGACCGTCTTTGATCAGAAGGTCAGACAGAAATCTTAAAAGATTCTTTTTTTAATCTAATATTTATATCTAAGTCCAGAAGAGAGGACATCCCAGACGAACATGAAAGTCCGTGACAGAAAGATGCAATGCATCTTAGAATACACAACTCAGAGCGGGATTCGAAGTTCGATTTTAGCGCATGGAAGACCAACACTCTAACCACCGAGCCAAAGAATCGATTCCCTGATGCGGTTGTCACAGCTTGTATTTACACAATTATAGGAAGGTATGCACTATCCGTAACACAGTCGTTTTAACGAAGAACCTAATTGCAGTACTCAGAAAACTTTGCTTGAAAACATGTTTCAGCACAATGACAATTATTCTGGTTAGGCGCATATTTTCAAGCAAAAAGCAAACCTTACCCACAAGTATATTATTCTACCGTGTCATTTTATATAAACGAATTAGAATGAGTCTGATACAAAGCTTCCTGTGAAGGGAATTTTTATTTTAGCAAAATATTTTTTTGAACGAAATACCACTCACATTGCGTGTTTACAAACAACTCTTGTACCAGTTTCCGTGTAGGACAGGGAAAGAAATACAGATATATTTTTTTCTCCAAGATCTGACATCTACAGACGTAACGACTCCAAAATCGTCATATCTGTCAATTTCACTGCTGATATTTGCATACAAATTAAACATAATTTAGTTTTTTTCTTGGTTATAGGATTCATAATTTGGACTTATGCCAGATGATAATATCACATAATGGAGAGTGGCTTTGTATGCCTCCCGATTATTCCAATGTTATTTTCTGTAATATGACTAATAAAATATGCACGAGGCATGATTAGAATAGTAATGATAACAAAGAAGATTGTTTTTCTTGCTTTGCTGAATAGCCTGTCATATTCATACGATAAAAACATCAGAAAAATATAACCTTGCATAAAGTGTTACTGCAAAATAAGCGATGTAGAAAATAATGCTTCCAGTGTTTGTTCAGAACTTTTATGGTTCAACCCGTTCATAATTAAGATGACATATACATGCACGCCTATTAACCATAAAACAGTAACATCGACAACAGATCAGTCGTTTAACTCTCGTCAAAGGAAAAAAAAAACTTTTATGATACATTATAAAAGGTCGCTTTCACTCCTTTATGTTTCTAGCATTCACTTACTAGGGTTTTCAGTTTTTCCCTTGTGTGAAAATATTCCTGAAACAATGATCTCTATTTCGTAATGTTTATGTAAGTGATAAAAAGTGAATTAAATAGGAGGCTACTGTCTTAACTCTACATTGAGAGTGCATATAGAGTTTAAATTACATCAAACAGAAGAAAACGATATTGCTCTTAATCTTAAAAGTATTCACTTAAAACAGAAAACAAAAAATGCTGTTCTACTCAACCTAAATGCTTTGAGTTATTGCCATTGAGTTACTATGTAAAGCATATAAGTTTTTTATGTATTGATGTATTGTTAAGATGACGGAGTAAATATGAATGCTGTTAGTTTTTAAAGGAATACGGTGAAATGTATTCTTTCATAGAAGCTATGGTGTTTACACACTAGAAAGAAGTTAAGGGTCAAGGACGTATGACAGCAGTTCTCAAAGACATACCTTTTTATTTGCTGAAGTTTATATCCAAATAAAAATTATCATATCTGTGACCAATTTAAACTAAAAGTAACATGTGTTTTACGCTTTTCTTCATCAAAGCTATGGTGTTTATACACTCAAGAAAAGAAATTAAGGGTTAAGGACTCATGACAGCAGTTCTTAAAGACATATGTTTTTTATTTGCTGAAGTTTAAATCCAACTAAAAATTATTATATCTGTGACCAATTAAAATTTAAAGTAACATGTGTTTCGCAAACACAGTAGCACGATTAATCCTCAAATATAACCCCTATCAGTTTTAAGGAGTTTGAGACTTGGTGGATGGGGTAAACACAATTGCTTATCATAAGAAATATGGAAAACAGTTAAATGTTAGAAATGGGTATGACCTCCTCGTGCTCGGATAACCTCTTTGACACGGGTCTGGAAGCTGCGTATGAGCTTTTTGATGTCCCTTTGTGGTATGAGACCCCATTCCCCAGTAAGGGCAGCAGCAAGCTCACTTTTGGTTGACGGCTGAGGTTGTCGTGTGAAAACACGGCGTTGCAGCATGTCCCAGACATGTTCTATTGGGTTCATGTCTGGACACCTAGCTGGCCATTCCATACGTTCAATACCTTGATCGTCAAGGTACTGATTGACGATTCTCGCACGGTGAGCTGTAGCATTGTCGTCCATAAATACGAATTCCTGGCCGATTGCACCAGCATATGGAACGACGTGAGGTCAGAGAATCTAGTCATTATAACATTAACAAACACATGAAGGTATGTACGCCCGTCGTAAGAAATGCCCGCCCAAACAATAACAGAGCCACTACCAAACTTGTCGTGTTCGGATATGCAAAACTCGCTTAAGCACTCATTTCGCTGACGCCATACACGCCGACGTCCGTCATGGAAGTCCAGGCAAAATTTGGACTCGTCGGTGAATAGCACATTTCGAAAGTGCTTGAGCTGCCAATTAAATTGATCTCTGGCAAACTCCAGACGGACCGTACGGTGTCTTGGCGTTAAAAGAGGACGTACCACAGGATGGCGAGCACATAAATTAGTGCCGTAAAGTCCGTTGCGATATGTTTGTGCCGAAATACGAACACCGGAAGCAGTTTGGAAGTCTCTTTTGAGAGCAACAGCCGAAACAAACTTATGGCATTTTGCCAGGACAACGATGGCACGGTCTTCTCGAGCAGATGTTGACCTTGGACGTCCACTCTGAGGACGTCTGGTGACGGCGCCTATGTCCAGGTACTTTTGCCAAAGTCGTTGGGTTACACTTTGGCTAACACCATGCTCATAGGCCACATCGCGCTGCGTTTGCCCAGGCAGCAGCCTCCGACATATGTCTTCTAGGCAACCCACGAAATGAAGTCCCGACGAACAAATCGTGCCAAAGATAATGTTAAGTATGCCCAATCAGTCAGCAGCACCAAAAAAAGGTGTGAGATGTGGTTTGTAGTTGGTACATCGTCCGTAGACAAGTTATGGGCTAAACCGCGGCTTTTTTGTACTTCATTCAATGAATCAACGATAAACATAGGTATGAATCGGATACTAAACCGATAGATGATTTTTTTCAGGTGTGTACCCGTATTTTGTTTGTTTAATAAGTGCATCCAAACTGAAATTAGAAATTGTAGTGACGTAGCGTCACGTGTCTGTCAAACCGCACTATACTGCGGATGCTATTTGCAGTTATACGGTCCCTGAATGAAATGTTTATTTTTACTGATATTGAGTAAACTATTATTACTTCGGAACTTATTACTTAGTATAGTAAATTGACTACTGTATTTTGTTGTACTAATTACAATGCTGCAAACAAAAAGGTTAATTGGCGCTAATTTAGGTTGCATTCTCAAAGACGGAAGGCCGACGTTTTTCACAGCTTAAAAAATCATAAAGACCGTTTTTACACACCTTAAATTTTAACAATGAAAAAGATGCGCAACATTTCACAAAGTATAATTGACACTTGTTAATTGAGAAGACCGATCGATAGGTTAATTACCATAGTAACGAATCTTCGGTTGTTTGGTCAGGTGGAAAAACGTTAACTTTCACGTGTCAACAATTTCAAAGCACAAATGCCGGATATTGCCGAATGTTGAAATCAACGAATTTTCGGCCCCGTACTTTTTTTTTACCTGGGAATAGAATTCCACGAATTTACGACCCCACGAAATTGCCTTCTGTCGGCAAACCACGAAATTTTATGCCCTCGAATTTAAATGATTTCACAGTATATAGTGTAACATGATTCGAATCAAAAATTCAAATTAAAACATTTTCATGTTACGTTGACTTTATTCTACACATTTGATTTTCACTTGATTTTGAGGGGTGGTTGTGTTTGCATGGACCTGCACGAGATAATTGAGCTGTTACGGGTAGATAAACACACAGGTGTGTTTAAAGCAAAACACGATTAAACTTTTACATGAACATTATCTATGAACCTAAGTCTTGACCCTTAATTTGTTTTGTTGAGTGTATATATATTCTATTTCATTTTCTTTTTGCAATAATCTAGCTTGACAGAAAATAGGCACTCTTGTTTATTAGACGCTAAAGAACAGTTTTTAGTATTTCTGAAAAATTTCCTGGCACAATTATACGAGGCGGTATAATGTTATTGTTGTTTATTTCCTTGTATATGACAGGTTTATTCTAAATAATGGTCTCAGCGCTTTTTGCGAACTAAATATTTGGCAAAAAGACCTTTCAAAATTGCAATGTATGTGCGCTGGAAATCTTCAGGGTTTTATGCTGTGTAATATGGTTTGAAGATGCAATGTCAAAGTTGATTAAAGAAACAATGTCAAACTTGATAAATATATAAGAAGAAACAACTGGCAAAAGGATAGGGGAAATTCATGGTATTAAACGAATTAATATTGTGATAAGTTATAGCATTTAAATTGCTATTTGCAAAGTTCGATTTCCATGGTATTTTTCTAGCAATAACAACATATGACAAGGATGGAAGAAACAACGATTTAACATTTTTTAAGAGTTGATAAAACCTTACAATCAATTTTCGTATTACTATACTGTTTTATATTCAGTTAATGTTTAAAGAATGCATGTATAGGCATCAGTAAGTTGTGGACGCCTGTTTAATGTTGCTAGTAATTTAGTTCGGCGTTACAGCGCAAAAGTTTCTGTACTGCCAAAGAAAAAGTGTTCAACACTTTATTAATTATAGATTTCTACGCCCGATTTTACATTAAAATCTTAATTTAGGTATAAACTTTTGAGTAATATAAGTGTTGCAGTGCAGTTTCCCTTGTGAAATGATATATGGAAACAGATAATAACCTAAATTAGCTAAGTTTGTTAGCTTTAACTGTTAAGAAAAAGTCGTATGTATGCATTGGAATTTGAAAGATTGCATTAATTCAAGTGGAATTTTATCGTATGGAGAGGTTAATTATTCGATTGAAATAAGGTGTTTAAGGTAGTTTGCTTCTTATTAACTAAGAAAGATCATGTTAACATTTTAAATTTCATTTTGAGCTTGTCCGGTTTGCAGGAACATCAGGATAAACATGTTGTATCGTTGATAAAGATTGGCGGACGTGGTACAAAGACACATGAAATTGGAAAAGTATACACTGACAGTATCCGAGTCTCGTATAAATGTAAAAACATAATGGATATTTCCCGGTATATGGTTGAAATAAGGTACTCATATATTTTTTAACTGCTCCGTATTTTTGACAAATATGTATATGGATATTTTCCGTACCCCCAAAAATATAGTTCCCGTATACTGTCATATATGATGTCCGTATTCTTGATCCGTACACGTAATATAATATATCCGTATATGTGTCATGTACGGCTTTAAGCTTTCCAGCATTCAATAAAAATACAATTCCGTAAAAATTTCGTATATCCGCCGTATATGTGTCATGTACTACTTAAAGTATTCCCGTATTCTATGAAAGTTCAATTCCGTATATCCTTCGTATATCTCTAGTATACAAAGTCTATATTCTTGTCTTGAATATGTTTTATATACGACTTTTAGCATTTCCGTATTCTATAAAAAATACAGGTCCGTATATCTTCCGTACACCTCTAGTATACAAGTAAACCAAATGTTGTTATAGCCCGTATATGGCAGAAATACGAATTTCGTACTGCGATATTACAGAAATACGGAAACATATAATTACATGTATATTGGAAGAATACAGAAATCCGTATCTGCGTAAAAAAATCTACGGGATTCCCGTATATCCGATGTTCTGAATACGGATTAGTATATTATGTCCGTATATTTCAAGAATACGTCCCGTATAAGTCTGTATATCTAAAATTAACGGGGCCGAGCACTCCCGTATAATGACGTATTTTTAGCAGTTAATTTGAGCACAAGTACTGCGGCACCATTAAAGTTGCTGGCATTGTAATGTTATTTGGTGAGAAGGGTGCTCTCGCAGAAAACATTTTACATGACCAAAATACAAGAAACAGAAAGTTGAATCCGAATTTTAAGACATCCTCGCTGATAAATGACCATCGTTTCCTTTCTTTCATTTCGTTATGAGACATTTTGCTGTGTTAATTCTAAAGTTCCTTAATGCATGTTAAAATTACAGAGCGGACATGAACAATGGACAACCTCTAAGTGTGGCCTTGATCTTTCAGGTATGCAGTTGTAAGTAGTATGCGAAACATTGTCTTAATGCGGTAAACATTTGTGTCGACTTATTTTGAAATCTCTTCATGCATGACAAAGGTATAATCTGGACAAAAATGAGACCTACCGACCGACAGGGTGATCCTAATTACCTTCTGCTACTGTTAACGAGATATTGTGTCATAGTTTCGAGATAATCAAGTCGTGGTAAAGAGACATTATTGTTTAACGAGATATTCGTGGTGATGATGTTTTAATGGCGTGGAAATGAGATCAATTGGACATTTCTGAAAAATACTTTTACAGTGATTTAAACATTTAACTCTTCATCAGGATCAGACATCATTATTGGTTTATTAAGGACTGCACTAAATCAAGGTACTGTAAAACATTTATTGTAACCTTGTGTTATTGCACTTTAATAATTTAGTAATCTGTTTTAAGAATATTTTTGTTATTGTTTAAAAATTTGTTACTGGTTATTGTTTCTGCTACACTTTTGGTTTGGACCGTAACAAGCGCAATGAAAAAGAATCGTGTTATAAAAAATGGACAGTGCATGTTAGCTATGTCGAAGGAACGAGTTGGCTATGTCGTGGGAACGACTTAATATCTTTTTCCTACGACATAGCCATCTTGTTCCACGACATAACTTTCTTGTTCCCACGAGTTAGTCAGTCAATCAATATATTTGTTTCATAATACATGTTTAGGTGAGCATCATGGCCGATAGAAACAATAATATAGTTAGATATTTTCATGAAGGACTTTCATATTGTCAAATTAGAGATTTAATGTTAAATGTACATGATGTGTCGATATCCGTCTGTCAAATTACTCCGAATCAGTTTGGCAACAGCATAATTATCCAAATCAGTCCAGAACGATTACATACCGTGAACTTATAAAATCTTAATAAAAGTATAGATTACAGTAAGCATGTTACGCAACATTGATTGGATGACTAACTCGTAGGAACGAGACAGTTATGACATAGGTACGATAAAGCTATCTCGTAGGAAGGAGATATTAAGTCGTCCTCACGACATAGCTGACTCGTTCCCACGAGTTTGTAGGTTGTTCACTCTTTTTTCAAATGCAATATTTTTTTTAGATTTGCCCTTCTCTTTTTTATCTTGTTCCCACGACTTAGTTATTCGTTATCAAGACATGTTAAATTTTTCCCTGGAGTTATTATCTCGTAGGAACGAGATAAAAAAGAGAAGTGCAATTTAAAAAAGTAGTTGTGCATGTCACCTTTGTGCCACCGTAATTTGTTGACGTCTTCATCATTTGTTTTAATATTTTAGCTCGATTTGAAATCCGGTGTAAATTTATTTTCATAATAATACACGTCAAAGGAAAACATTTGTCTCAGAATCTTTAAATAGGGTTTCAGCATCGGTCGACCCTTTTAATTATACAGACTGATTTTGAAAGCATGTGCCATTGAATATTTCATCTATGTAAACAGTTCGTTTGCCGGAGTCTTGATCCAGGGCTTTGCAATCTTTTAAAATCTCTAAAAATCAAATGAATGAAGCAGAGGTGTGACAGAGACGAGAATGAATTGCATCTGTGTAATTTGCTTCTACATACTCAGTTCAAGAAATTTCAGCCCAATTTTAAGTTGACTTATGTTACAGGATGCAATCACGATTATTGGAAAGTGACGTTAACAAAACTGTGCTCCATTTACATTTATTGAACATTTCACGTCATTATAACGCATTTATTCTAACCAAATCAATCAAAGCTGGACAAGTTAAACATATAATTGCAAATCAGTCGTGTACGGGGACATTGCCTTATACAAGAGCGTTTCAACATTGAATAATTGTTTTCTTTGTTATTCTTAAATTGAGATCATTCAATTTCCTTTTGAATCGTATAAACGTAATTGATACTGACCAAATCTTCATCAGGTTGGAAAGTCTATGTATATATGTTAAGTCAAAATTCTTTTAATCAGATATGGTTTTCTATATAGAGAAGAAGTTACAAAATGTATTTTGCACATTTTAGTTGATAGTAACGTATCGTAGGCGAACAGTCAGTTTCTTAATCTGCATGCGTCTTTAGAAAATGTTTTGAACATTTGTTCTTTAATTATCAATAAGTTTTTTACTTAAAGAGTATGGGCCATTGAAATACATAGCAGTGTATCATCTGTTGCTGATAACCTTTAAGAAATTCCAGACTTAAGAAATATTTTATTAACAAACTCTATAGCACTAAGTAACGCCTTTTTTCAAAGAATAAAATGCATGTGTTTGCTGATCGCTTAGGAGTCAGCTGCAAACAGATGTAATATAATCTTTCTGAAAATACCTAAGGGTAATAAGATAGTTTTAATGATTTTAATAACTGCCTAAGTCCACGGTATGTAATCGTTCCGGGTAGATTTGGACTAATTTCCCGTTCTCGAACTGATTCGGACTTCAAGCACCGGATTGATTCATTTAAAATGGATCGTAGCTTTGGGAAGGCAGAGAAAAAAACAAAATAAAATCGTTTATAGCTGTACGTCTTTCAATATCTTAGTTGTACGGAACATGATATAACTAAAGAAATGTATATACAACTTTATAAGGTTGATATGCGGTCTTTTAATTGTTAAAATTGAAAAACAAATTACACACGTTGATCAAAAATTTCATAAACATGCGCAAAAATGTAAATTAGTCGTCCTAATAATATTTTTTTCATTATATTTTGGTTTAAGAAATAAATAAATACATTCCGCTGCACATTAATGTTTTTGTTTAAATATTCTATACAGTAATGAATTTGTAGTTCGACTTTTTATTGCTTCCATGTGAAAATCTGAAGCACCGGATCCAAAGGCAGCCCGTTTCCATCGAGACAATTGCATTTTTGACAATTTCTTTTATAACAGAATTGTTTTAAGCATTAGTTTTTATTTATATTAACTTTCATAGTCAAAAAGGGTCTTTCTGACGTCAGTTACACATTTTCTTCTATCTTTTTCTGCTTTAAAAAGGAGTAAAAACTAATAAAATCAAGTTAACATGTTGTTTTTCTTGAAAAAATCACTTGAACCTTTTAAAGCAAGCGGGAAAATATAAGGACGTTTGTGCTTACATACTTACTAAACATCTTAATGTTCCGTGGTACCAGTTATATTACGAATAATACAGTGAAAATAAATTAAAAGCTATTTTTTAGAGAGCATCAGAAAATTGACTCACCTGTTTAGATCGCTGTCATTGAATCAATCCGGTGCTTGAAATCCGAATCAGTTCGGGAACGGGAAATTAGTCCAAATCAACCCGGAACGATTACATACCGTGAAGTCGGAAATTCAATGTACTGAATAGGGGTGACTTTTTCAACAGATTTAAATCGCAAAATAACTTGGACGTTCAACGGCAAAGGGAAGAAGATATTATATCTCACAAATAATGAAATCGTCAAGGAAACAATGAAATTGAACAAACTGCTCATGGGCAGATAATTGGTCACAAAAGTTATAACTGGATTAACTGTGAGGTTTGTGCAATTTTTTAGTCACGTGTACAAAAAAACGGTTTCAGAAACTTAACTATACCTGTGTCTTCGTTAAATTGACGGTAAGGAATTTATCAGGGTTTATTTGATTTAGTCGAATTTTATTGTAAAAAAGTTTAAGTCATTATATATTATAAGAAACTTCAATTTCTAGGTGATATAACTTACACAGTTTTCAAGAGAATTTAGTTGAAGTCGAATCATTGTCATTGTAAAGAAGCTGTATCTCAAATTGGCTTTTTAATGTAAATGCATTCCAACTTTATTAAAAATATATACTCTTTTATTTTTAATAAATATCGTTGTTCAAGTAAGATTCTTTCATAGTTATTAATTTGTGTCTGGTTTCAGTTTCAGAAAAATATTAAATAATAGATATCAGATTAAAAGAACACAGTTGTCAACCTTTTGTTTCAGTCATTTAATCACTGTTAATTTATTTGACGTTTCTAATAATATTTGCTACCATCAAAACGACTTTGACATGTTTTGAACAGTATTGTAATACAATACAGTATTGTGTAATACAATAGAAATATGCTATGCATGTACAATGTACTATTGGCCCTCAAAACGAATTTCGCTTAAAAGTAAACATGGTTTCATATCAAGCTGACAGCATATTGATTTTTAAACACGCTAAGCAGTTTGTGCGAAGCCGTCGTTATCCTGAACTCAAAAGTAAAGCACAATAAAATTAGCTTATCGAGAATAAGCTTACTAAATGTGGTTTTCATATTCTATTTATTGGTTTTGTATTTTTAAGAAACCCTTAAAGAAATAAAATATTAATTATATCTTTACCTCACTCCTGTAAACATAATTTGTGTAAGAACTCTACAAGTATGCACAGATCAATCTCAAAAAAAGGATGTTAAACTTTGAAGTTTAAGAAATGCTTTGTTTCACTTTGGGTTCCAGGACGGTACAATTCATGGAGTCACAGCATGACTCTTAAATCTTATACAAAAGGTTTAACCACAAACATTACCCTGTGTTCTTTTGTTATATACTTGTTTGTGGCGAAAATATATCTGTACTTCTTTGTTAAATCATGCAAATGTGAGGGATCAGGGAGCCATAAATTAAGTAACTTTGTTTTATATTTACTTTATTTCACTGCAAAAGTTGTTACGTAAAAGCACAAAACTGCAAAGTAAACGGATAAAAACTAATTTACAACCCTTTTTCAATCTCACTATTACTTTTAGCTGCTAGATATACGATTCAAGTCCTAAAATTAAACAACGAAACATCTGCCAAAACTCGTGCAGACAGTTTTGATTACTGTTTTAGATTTACCAAATTCAATCTCTTACAACGGTCCAAAACATCTGTCTTGCAAATTCTACATTGATTTGGGTGTGTTTCCACAAATTGTCTGGCTGTATACGCTAACGTTTTAGGATTCTTTTTTTCATTTATATCAAAGCGACACTTTGAGATTCCATGATTTACCGTTATCTTACACGGATTGAATTTGTTTATTTGATTACTTTTTCCATTTTTTCAATTATAAGAAACATCTGCACCATACTTGAAAAGTGAAAAATGGTAATGGTAAGTCCATCTTGTTCTTTTATAATTGTGGCTTTTCTTTAAATAAATTGTCTGTGGTGTTTTCTGACCTTTAGAGTTGCATATTTGTTATAGTTTTCTAGACGGGCTATCATATGTTTAAGTAAGTCTTACGTCCATTACCTTACATTTCGAACAAATAATCATATAGAAACATTCCAATTGACATTTTATATCCAGTTATAAAACAGGAGCCATATTGACATGGCCATTCCCCCGCCGAATTTGTTTGTTTGTTGGAAAAAGTATGTGTTGGAGAGGAGAATAATCCATTTTTAAAAGTTTTTTTGGGGTAATGAAGACTGATGGTTGAAGTAATTATAGATGTGAAACTCATGTGAAGACCTACTGTTTCAGTTATAGTCCGAGCAAAGTTAAGCATAAAAAATAACAACCTTTAAGGCCAATAACTCAAAACATATGAAACATATGAACATATATCGTTCTTGTGTTCTGCACTCTTCCTAAATGAGATTAATCCACCTATGGAGTTTCAAGTTGGTATCTCAAACACTTTTCCAGTTATGCTCTTGACAAAAATTAAACATGAAAAATAACAAAGTGCAATAACTAAAACAATATGAAGGAAAGTGTTACCATTTTTGTGCACTTCACTTCCTCAAAGAGATTTGTCCGCTGTGAAGTTTTAAATTGATATCTCAAATACTTTTCGAGATATGCTCCGAACAAAAAATATGCATGAAAAATAACAAAGGGTAATAACTCAAAAAATACGAAGGGCATAGTTATTATTCTTGTGTACTGCATTCCTCCTCAATGAGATCTATTTACCTGTGAAGATTTAAGTTGATATCGCAAATACTTTTCGAGTTATTCTCCGGATGAAAATGTGAGACGGAAGGATGGACGGACGGAGACTATTACCATATCCCCGCCGCCTTTTCGTCGGGGGATCAAAAGGTATGTCGTATTAAGATGAATATATTGATTATTAAAGTTGTTACCTTGTGCAAAGCAATCAGAAACATATTGAAAGAAACATAATGCTTGTTTTGTAATCCAATGAAAACTTCGTAAACAAAATGTTTTTTGTTTGCAATAATACGACTGCTTCAAACAAATGAATTACATATTTTTATGTATCACAAGGAAACGAACACAAAACCCGTTCGTATGATCGCGATTTATCAATAAAAAATTATACATACTTCTAGCCTAAGGTCTTATGCTGATCAAATATTCCCTGATTGAGATTATAATAAAATCCTCTGAAGTGTCTTAATTATCTGCCGTTGACTTTGTTATATATTTTCAATAGATTTTTAGTCAAACCTATATGTACCCTGACGTTTATGAACATAATAATAAAACATAATATAAAAAAAAAGTTTCATTGTCTCAACACAGCAAAGACAACATAATATATTAAATCCGTTCATAAAAAAAAATCACATCACTTTTCTAAAAAAAGTCAAGTTCATTCATAAGTGTTTAAAATTATCGTCTTTATATTTCATTATTAAGAATGAATGTTTTGCCAGCTTCTGTAATACATCTTCATCAAATTTATCTGAATTAAAATAATTCGTTTTAGTAATCCGTCTAAGACATTTTAGATATAACTTTGGCCAGTCCTTTTAAGAAAGTTACATGTCGAAGGAACGTGAAAGGAAACTGGCATATTAATTGCATTGAATGAGGATCCAAAAACGTTTCATTTATGAAAAGGGCCAGTGGTATGATCCGCTGGATACTATTGCATCGCTGTCTAAAACTGTCAATTCACAAGAAAAATGTAAAATTAACGCGATACGATTATGTTACATAATTATATGACAGTTTCTATTTCGTCACCCGTAATTCAAACATGGCGCAGTTCAAACTTTGCAATACATTCGAATGTTTTTAACCCATTCTACTCTGAATGACTTTTCAGCAGTAAAATGATGAAAAAAAGCAATTTTTTTATCTTAAAAGGCGTAATAATATAATAGTGTGTTAAATAAGAATAATAGAGGAATTATTGTTTTCCTCAAGATTGTCGCTAACATGGCGATTGACATTATTATAAACTATGTTCCACTTTATATTGTTGTTAAAGTATGCTTCTTTTGACTTTCATTAATATGTATTTATACTCTGTTAGAAGTTTGTTTTTACCATTTGCTCCTTAGTTTTCGCGCCAAAATCTTTTACTATTCTTTTGTATCAAATTAGTTTCCCGCGTAAATATTAACTCTATATTCGCTCCTTTTTTTCCCGCCTATTTTTTCTCGCCAATAGTTCTAGCCACAAACATCCCCACGTGTTTTTTCATGATACTATTATACAAATAGAGACCGCATGGTCACAGAATCAGATGCCGACCCGGCTAGCTCGATCGGTACAGCATCAGATCGTCAATCTTGATCCCGGTTTGATCCGCATCAGGGCTGGCAAAATTTCTCTGTATATAGTGTCTCTGATAAAATCCAAACAGAATCAGAGCTGAAAAGGTTTTCGTGGGGAAGGATGTTAAATTTGTTATAAAGATAGTTTAAAGAAAAGGAAAGAGTTTTTGGGATTGTTAAAAATAAAAGCTGTCTAAAGGAAAAAAATATTAAAAGTGACAAAAAGAAAAAAGTATTCTTATATTTCATTATATTAACGGCAAAAATAATGACATACACCGTGTTGTTTACAATTTTGAAGTGAATCAGTATAGAAGTTCAAAATGATATTTCCTATGAAGTAGCAGTAGTTACAAAGATTATCATATAGTTGTAATTAATGTTTCATTTGAAGAGGGTAGGAAATCTGACAAATTTGGTGGGTTTCTTTATTTTTATTTTGTTGCTTTCAACAATATAGTAAACGTTCAAGTATCTTTTCTCGTCGACCATAAAGCGTGTTACTTCAGTCATAAAGTGTATTACCTCGGCCATAAAGAGTCAAGATTGCCGACACAAGTCAATTTGTTCATCAATCATTATAAAAGCATTGTATAAACGAAATAAAAACATATATGAAAGTAAGTAATAAATAAAAGCTGTTGCAAATAAAACAATAACCTATTTCTAGGGGAAAGTATTAAAACAGCAACAACAACTACAAAACAACAATAACAAAAACACGAGGTTACATTAAATTGAGAAGAAAATCCGCTTTTGATGACAGCCATTATTGAATGTGTCAGTTAAAAAGATTTTGATATCATCTATTGTTTTTCCCTATATAACTGTTAAAAAAGGTTCTAGTTAATAGCTAAAAAGTAGACATATATACGTACTTTTTGTTAATTTTATTTCTCTTCTCACTCAATGAGTTTTGTTTTAAATGATCATTAAGTTCTTAATTTAAAAACCTGTCAAATTGCAAAACGTATAATATTTTAATTGTCTGTAACGCCTGATTGTAGAACAATTTACTCGAGGCAGTCGACGGAATAGGTTATATTGAAACAAACCATATCTTTTCCTTCTTTCTGGTTTATTCTAGGCAATTGTAATAGTTTTCTACCTGATCAAAATACAAAAATGTTGCCACTTCTACAGACAGCCCATTCTTTCAGAAAGCCGTAAACATTTATGCCGAGCTGAACCCGTATAGAAAATACCGAACGTATTATGTTACAGTTGTTCAAATCGGCTTTAACGACAGGTTAGTACAGTGAACACGTCAAGATCACACTTGATTTATCGCACACTCTTTTATAGAAACAGTAATTTTGTCGACATTTGGCATTTCAAAGACATGGGTCGCCTTAAATAACCATTTAATGTGCATAAATTTGTCTAACTGTCCATTATTTTAAAGAAACCTTTACACGAAAGCCAAGTTAATCCTCGCTACTGCACACATAAACATTATGTCGAAGAAACATTACAATATCGTATCGGTCAGAACGCTCCCACCCCAACAAAACAAAAAAAAAAAATAAAAATAGAAACTTGAGTTTGAGTATTTCATGTTAAATGTAAAAAAAATCAATATTCCTTTTCTTTTGTTGTAAGGATACAAAAATTCGTGACGAGGAAATATTCTCAAATATCGCGATAATTTATGGCTGCTTTTTGTATTAAAAAGGCGTAGTGCTTTTTATAACATGAATCCAATTTTCGACCATTTGTTAAGTTTTCCGCACGCCGTATGTCTTAATCCACATATCTGTAGACTTTTATGCATGCAGATAAATCCACTTATAGTAGTTGGAAACATTTAAGAGAATACAAATAGTTTGTTTATGAAGCTAACAGGAGCAATTGTAACAGAATGAGATTAGGGATATTGGAAAGATACGTTTACAAAGCTGTCTTCTACTTATATTGATGAACATTTCACAAAATTATAACGCAATTCATTCTTACCAAATCAAAGTTGGACAAGTAAAAATTATGATTGCAACTGGGACATTGCCATTCACAAAAGTACAATTTAGAATGTTTCATCATTGCAAACATGTTTGCTTTTCCTATTTTGAATATATCTTATTTGAACACACACACACACACACGCACGCACGCACGCACGCACACACACACACACATTTCCCAGAAAAAGTGAAATGAATATACCCTAGGTAAAACTCATCTTATATAATAAGATCTAGCAAGTGAAGCTATTTTTAACGAGATCAGAAAAAAATATCATCTAACTTAAGGAGCATCTGGCGAATTTAGAGTTTAACGAGATGCAGATTTTTTCTCTCTCATGACCACACTATTAAATGGGCTTTACCTTTCGTATATTCATTCGAACTACTCTGAAATCTCAAGTTATTTGATTAATTGTTGAAATTTGAAAAAAAAACACAAAAAAAACACACACGCACAAACAAACAAGCAAAAAAGCATCTATACGAAAACGGACTTTTTAAAATGACAGTATATATAGATAATTGATTGAAACGAGAAGTTTATACTGTCATGTTTTGTTTCCAGTTATTCTACACGTGTTTACTATAATCGTCATAAAAATAAACCAAATAGAACTCTAGAACTCTTAAAAGCAATATCAACACTCTATCTGCATGGTTATTTTTCAGTGGATGGCAAGATCTGCTCGAGATACATCTGGGTTAAATTATCAAATGAAAATATTTTATGACACGCCTGCCTTAAATTGCTTCGGAAAATGCCAAGCTATACCTCGCCAATATCCGTAAACGAGCTGTCAATGTCACAATCAATTAAAATTCATGTCGTAGACAAAAAGTGGATCACTCAAAACCAAAATTAATGAAACAAGATAGACCAAATCGTAAGCGTGGTCGTCGAAACCTTTGTGATATTGAGAACAAGCTGTAAAAAGTTAGATCTAACGAGAATACTTATCAGCACTTAATTTATAAGGTCCTATAAATGGAGGGTTGTTTCTAAAAATACTTATGTATGCAAATTATCATCTTTAGACTAAATCCGAGAAATGGTGGAGAGGTTACAGAAAACAAAAGTAAGTGTTTTATATCCGCTGACATTCACGAATTTTATCAAGTTATAAGTAAACATAAATGCTATATTTTTGTTAATGGGCGGTATTTTAACTGTAAGAAACTCATAACGGTTATATTTCATAGCCAGCTTAAGCCGAAACAAAACTGAAAAGCTAGGCAGCTTGCAAAATATTTGTGCTTGTGTAAAGGGAACGTTATAGATAAAATATTTTAACAACTATTTACAATAACCCTTAAGCTATACAGCTACCAAAGGGTTTATTTTCAGAGTAATATAACATTTGTATAATCATTCGATTCTACAATCTATTGTTGATATTCTGTATTTTAGATATTTACATGTGTGAACAAAATTACATAACAGATATCCTCTTTTTCGGGCATACATTTTTGTATAATAAGACTCTTAAAGTAGCTCGTTCACAGTTGAACGGTAGAACTGAAAAAAAGTTATTTTCTACACTCCCTCGTTACTGTAGATGAAGTCTTCGTTTTCTGACTAAAAATCGGCTCGTGTAGGTCACATTGCACGGGAGAACGCATTTTTCGTAAACGCCTACTTGAGGAATTCCGGTTAAATATAGAATACGGTATCCCCGAAGCAAGGTGCTTGCTGTACCACATGAAACGTTCAGCAACATGGCGTCCTCAGCACAAGCATTCCTTTCATGGATACATGTTCCGAACCACTATAATAGTGGATATATGTATAACCAACATAAAGTATGAAAGTTCACAAGAATGCATCTGAGGGTCACTTTACTTCAAACAGATTTTCTGTAATTAAAGCTGACAGATGCAATGTAACTCTTACTTGTCCCTGATAGTTGATTTTTTTTCTAAATCTAGCAATCAAAAACTCCATTCAAAGTAAAAACCTTTTTTCCACCGCACCTCTGATTTCTCTCAAATGAATTTCATCGCTTGTTTACAGAACTTTTCGTGACAACACTTCCAGTCTCTTACACAATAAATAGAAATAAGATATTAAATAGTTGAACACATCAGTCTTAAAATCTCAATCAAGTAACAGATTTATTGTAAAAATAAACTGAAGTCTTTTGTGGACTTTATATTGTTTTGTAACGGATCCTCTAGATAATCTCGAATCAGCTGATAGACTTTATTTTACAATGTTATGTACAATGTTTGGAGGGACAATTTAAATCAGGTTTGAAGTAAAGTAAAATTACACTAAAGATTCATTCTTGTGAACTTTCGTACCTTGTTTTGGTTATATAGTGGTTCGGGGCATTTGTCCATGAAACGAATGCCTGCGGTTTTTGGTCCAATATTCAAATACGGATATAATGTGACCGCATGCACGAAGCGTGAATGTGGTCAGTCATGTGACGGCAAACGAAAATAGAAATTCTAAATATAGGTTTTATACCATTCGTAACGCTATAGCCTATGATGAAGAAACTACCCATGTTCTACAAACACGAAATGTTGCATTGGGTGACAATGCGTCTGTAGATGGGCACTGATAGACATTAAACACACAGTTGAAAATCAAATTCTTAGTCAATGACCAACTGTGAACGAGCTGCTTTCAGGTAAGGAAAAACAAACAAATAAGCAAACAAACAAACAAACAAATAAAAACACACACACTCACACACACACACTATATATATATATTTGTACTATCAGAAATGAAGTCCTCATTATCTCATTGTTGAAAAATAAAATCATCACATAAAACATCATCTTTTTTCTTACAATCCCTTGAGTTAAAGTCTCCAAAAGTATCTTTACATCATTATAAATTTTGTCAAATTCTATCTGTAACTTTAAGATGGGATCATGGTGTGCATACCCTGATCTTATAGGTGGAATATATACTATTTAAAAAACAGTTATTTGTTTGTTTAAGATCTAGGCTAAACCATTGGACCAGTTTACTGTCTCTTTTTAGTAATTTGAAGTTTTTCATTAATTCATCTCTAACAAGAACAAATATACGACTTGACCTTTATCTAGCAAACTCTTGTCTGTTTTTAATAACTATGATAACCATCGACTTTTATATAATCTATGTCATCAAGTTCACTCTCTTATATACCTATAATATCAAATTAATTTATAATGTTTATAAATTCTGGAAAAATAAGTATAGATCTCAAACCACATACACTAATTGAGCATACTTTCAGATCTTGACTGTCTTTTATTGTACACTGTTCTTGTTCACTGATAAGGTTGCCCTCTTCAGATTGCTAATGGCAGGGATTGTCATTATTTTATGATGTTTTTTATCCCATATTCTTGTGCTGAGTCTATAGACTAAGACTCACTGTCCACTGTCACTACTTAAAGTAAATGTGCTGTTTGGCGACTGATCTCTTAGCTTCTTCGTTTCCATTTGTGTTTACAGTGGTGATTTTGCAGATCTTTTCCAATTTTGTTCTTTTGTAACAGATATGTATCGTTTTTTTAGCTAGTAACTGAATCTGTTTAATACAGGCGTATTTGTATGTTTGTATCTGTTATTGTTCCAGTGTCTCTAGTTTTTATTGTACTCTGTATTCAAGAACACTCTTGACGTAGTTTGGTCAGAATAATTAGACCTTTCATAGTCTCTGCTTTGGCTTCTTTTTTTGAATATGGTTCGGTTATGTTCTGTTCTCTCTGCTTCTGGTAGGTAACTTGTAGTTTCGATGAATAATTTTGTCTCTCACAAATTTGACACTTTTTTCTTAAGTTTGGCCTTTTCTTCTTTCATTTTTGGATACAAGACTTTCCTCCTGTTTTCAATCTCTTTTGGGTACTGTTCACGGATTCCATATTCTGTTTCTTTCAGAGCAACTGCTGCAGAAAATCCTGACCTTATCTCTATCTCTACTGTTCTTATTTAGCTGTTAATTGGTCCTTGGTTTTACTTGATTTTTGCCTTCTTCTTCTTTTCTGAAATTGTATTTGTTGCTGTATTTTCATACTATTATTGATAAAAGTATTTAATGTATTTTCTGTGTCTTCATGTTCTCTATCTTGAAGGTCTTTCTCTGCAATACCATAGAAGATATGGTTTTCTTCCATTCTCCTGCAGTGTAGGTCTAATATTGTCTCATTTCGGTTTTCTTGCTTACTAATTAGACCATACATATTGGTTTGAACTTTGTTAACTTTCTCATGTAATGAGTGTAATTTCATGTTTAACTTTTTTTCATAAGTAGTATTTTCATATGTCACTCATCATTTGCATACTTTCTTCAAACCCTTTGATTGATATTGCACTTGTGTCTCAATGTTTCTAACTCTTAAGTCAACTTAATTGATAGTAGCTTTCATAGGATTCATTTCCTGCATTTTACTCCCGATTTCAATTGTTGTTCTGGACTTGTAAAATGCTTTCATACCTTTGCCAGTTGAAACCTTGTTTTATGTATTTCAGCCTCGATGTCTGTTAGCTTGTTATCAAGTCTTGATTCCAGACCTTTTAAAATAAGTATACAGAGAGACAATTCTTGGTAGTTGTCATGTGGCAACGAAAGGGGGCTGTGGGTGCGGTTGATTTTGAAATTGCCATGCATTATTCATACCATTTATTAATATGTAGTAACCTTGTCCAGACAAAAAATTTATTGAATCGTTTGCTTGAAATACGTTATTTGAAATTTCATCGTTGTTTACAGTTTGGAAAGTCTGCAGTGCGTTTAAGGTTTGTCTAACCTGACGAAGCTGTTAAACTGCACTATTCATACCCATATCGTTTCTGCTATGGTCTATATTTGATGTATAATAAGAACCGTTTTCATAAGCTATATTGATACTGTCTTGTATGACCGCCTGCATGTTCATTGATCTCAGTTCTGGGGTGGGTTTTGTTCACTTGATGTAATATACAACTTGAGGGTGGGGTAAATTGTATGTCCGCCGTTGTTTTTCTGGCGGTTTCCACTTTCTTGTCTTACCCATGTTATTTTATCTTCAACAGTTTATCGCAATTGTGTAATAAGTAATACATATATCAACTTCATTTTTATTCAAGGAAGTAATCTGTAACGTTGTTGAATGACAGTAATCAACAAAATTCTCACTCGATTTTTACTTACCACACCTTGCCACCATGATCACTTCACCCATTCTCCCAGTAAGCTGGAGGTTTATTACACCTCAGATTTCAACATCGATCCCAATATAGCATATGAAAAAACAGATTTTGATTTTCATTTTGCAGCTTTTCTTGCCATTTACATCTGCTCAAAAGATAATTTTATAAGAAATTATATTTGCCATAAAATACTGCCTTAAGTGCTACTGACAATACTTGGCGTCGAATATAATTTTGATTAAAAACTCTTGAAAATATGGACTGTGACCACAGATCCGGATATTTAATTTGTTTGTGTAACTTTGTTTAAATATTTGTGTCTCTACTTAATCTAAGTTAGCATGGTTAGTTGAAATTGATTACTTTTTGACACTGGCGATATTGCTGAAACTAGGATGAAGTTGTATTTGTTTTTAAATATGACGAATGTTGGTGAACTTTAATGTACATTTAATCTGTTATAATATTGCCATCATATTTATCACAATAAACTTGTAAGAGACTAAACTATGGTTTCATATCATTACGTTTACCAATACCAAGTTTGAAACATTACTGTAAATATAACAGAAGTGGTAGAGCAATTTACTTTCATGTTACCATGGTTACCTTTTAATCTCGTTCCCTCTTTTGGTAGTTGATTATTGAAATGAAATTGATCTGACTTTAAAAGTACATGTATTCTGTGTTTTCAAAAAAAAAAAAAGATAAAAAATAAACACATACAGAGACAAACTTTTTTTTAAAGTAATGAAAAAGCCTTTTGTCATCATCTTTTACCTTTTAAAGAAAATAGTTTATCTTTTTGGTCTATGTTCATATGGTTTACCTTCGTGCTACACGATCATTAACTTTCCACCGTTTCATTGAGACATGTTTTAAAAACAGTGTAACACTAGATATAATAAACACGACATGCAACTACGATTTAGTTGAAGATTGGTATTGACACGCAAAAGCATTAGTTCAATTATCGTAAATATGAAGATATGTGGAAGTCTTATTACTTGAAGTATCATCTGAATGTTTTAGTATACAAAGTAATATATATTAGAGTGATTTGTTGAGAAGAAATGACAAGAAATTCAAAACTGATCCATTAGGGGATACGTTTGTCTGGAAGAATATTAGATATGAATACTTATATTAAAGAAATGGAAATCATGGTTAGGATAATATCAGAATACACGGAATGTAAGAAAGTAAAACTCAATTTCTGTCACTGCCGTCCCTAAAAAGTAAGAACTTTAGTATGTTTAAAACATTAATACCCTGCATCTTCATGTTTATTTTTTGTGGATGGCAAGATAAACTTGAGATACACAAGAATAAAATTATCAAACCATTATATGACCCGCCGGGTCTATAACTGCTTGGTCAATATCCGTAAAAAGAGTCATCGATGTCACATGATCAAAGCTGAATACGTGAAGTAGAAAACCATAAAAGGACCTGTCTAATTCAAATAGACAGACCAACGAATAATCGGAAACATGGTCGTTAAAACATTGCAAAAACTGAGAAAACGCAGTATAAACACACAGGTCGTACGATAAGCTGAGAATTCTTTTCGGTACTGAATTAATCATACCCTACAAACAAGATGTTGTTTCTAAAAATAAAATGTATGCAAATTAGCATCTTCCACCTAAATCCCAGCAATGGTTGAGATTTTACAGAAATCGAGATTATGTGATTTTATACCAATAACTTTCCACGAAACCTAGTTATGACATCAGCGAAAATAAACAGCAGGTTTTCTTTCTAGCAAGATGTATTTGCACAACAGTGATCATTTGCATAAACTTGAGGTAATGTTATATTTTGGTTAATGGGCGATATCATAACTTTAATTTATCAAAGCAAATATTTTAATTGTTTCAAATTATAATTTTAAGAGGATAAATGCTCATGACTGAGTTGCTTCTTTCTCTTCCTCTATTCAAAGATATTCCATAAAACTATAAAATGCATAAATTTTAAAAGCTAAAAGTTAAGTAATAAGCTATTTTTTTCATAAAGACCGTTATATCTTTTGTATAATGAAAGTAACACAAGTTCGGTTTATCTTGTAACGTACCTTTTAACTCCACGGATATTGAACAAGTTCATGATAATTTCAAGTCATCTAATTGTAGCAGTTGGAAGATATTGCGTCTTTTACTATAACGATAATTATGTAATGTCATGGATCAAACGAAACATCTGCATGTTGATCAAAAACGTCTTGCATTTATACTTTCGCCGTTCTTAACCTTGCCTACATCCGTCGATAAACAAGATGTTTAGATCTAAAACAGAGGAAACAAACACAATACTTTTATAGGACACGCTCCTTACATTTCTTTTAGACAGACTGTAGAATGATATTTATAAAACGTCTAGAAAACGCGAGACCGTGACTAAAGCTGATGGCATTTCAATACATTTGTCCGGCACACTGTCTGTTGATTATTGTTATATCATTGTGTAGTTGTTGTTTTTCTCAAATTTAGTCAGCTCCTTCTAGTAAAATTCGTTCACTTATGATATTTGGAAACAATTGTATTCGTGTAGATGAAATGAAAGGAAAATATAGAGAAACATTAAATCTGTTTTACATATGAATTTTTTTTCATGTAAAATTGTTATGCTTTTTGTCTATTCACTTACTGGTGAATTATAAACTATACTTTAATTATTTCATACATCCTGCATGTATTAATGCTGTCAAAATTAAATTGTCATTCAAATGATTTATTTTTTGCTGTAAAGCAAATATTTATAGAGGGTTAATGTAAACAAGAATCTATGAAGTCGATATTTGAACCATCTCCATTTTTCGACGTAGCTATATTAAAATCGATTTTGACCTACATTTAAAACGAATAAAATTGTTAGATACAAAACTATTTTTTAATGTCCGAACACTATACCCTTCGAGCATTCATTATCTCTCCTTAGCACTATGTTGACAGGTGAGCTATTGTGATCGAAAGATGTCGTCGTCGTGCGTTAGTGCATTAACATTTTTGACATGCAAGAGACATCTCCTCTTACACCACTCTGCCAAAGTTAATAAAACTTGGCAGGGATGTTCCCAGCACAAAGCTCTATCTAAGTTGTTCAAAGATTTCAAATCCATGCAAAACTCGGGTTGCTATGAAAACCAAAAGAGAAATCTTTAAAAATCTACCAATTTTTTTTCAAATTATGTCCCTGGGGTCAAAATTGGCTACGCCCTTGGGTCACATCTTTTACATAGAAATATATAGGAAAAAACTTTAGGAATCTTCTCTGAAACTACGAGGCCCTAAGTTGTAAACTTTTGCACAAAGTGTTGTCTATTGGACTTCTACCGAGATTGTTCAAATAATGCCCTTGGGGTCAAAACTGATCCCACCCCGGAGGTCACTTGTTTATATAGAGGCTATATATTAAGGAAAAACTTCTTGTCTGAAGCTACAGTGCTTTGGATTTTGATATTGTGCATACAGGTTCAGATAGAGCTCCTCTACTAAGATTGTTCAAATTGTGCCTCTGGGTCATAAATGGCTCGGACCCGGGAGTCATTTGATTTAATCAATGGCTTGTATAGGGAAAACTTCAAAAATCTTCTTCTATGAAACAAGAAGGCATAGTGCTTAGATATTTTGCATAACCTAGAAGTCTTCTACCAATAATTGTTCAAAAATGCTCTTGTGGTCAAAACTGACCCGGTCCCAGGAGTCACCTTGATTTTGTAAAGATTAAGTAAAATGTTCATGTCAGTAACCACAAGGCCTAGTGTAAAGATATTTGATGCGTAACCTGGCCTAGTAGACATTTACAAAGTTTGTTCAAATCTTGGCCTTAGGGTCAAAACTGGCCCTGCCCCTTGGTCACCTTGGCTAAAAATATACATTTTTTTCAATTTTTGTCATAGAGCCTAAGTTTATTGACATATTTCTTAGATATTCAGTAAATAGGCACGTTTTATGAATTCCTTCTATTCATTTGGGTCAAGGTCACTGACGTTAGAAATAGATTTTTGTACTTTTACCCCTAGAGTCTTCATTTATTGATCAATATCTGAGATATTTAGAATGTAGGTAACTTGAAAAGATCCCTACCCTTAGATGGAGTTTGAAGTCACTGGGTAAAGGTCAAGGTCACTAAATCTAAAATAGTTTTTTTCTACTTTTTGTCTTTCGCCTTTAATCATTGATTGATATTTTAATTTTTTGGTATTTTGGTAAATACGCATCTTGCATGGACCTCTTCCATTAAATTTGGGTTAAGGTCACTGAGGCTAAAAATAGATTTATCTACTTTATTTCATAGATCTTCATTTATAGACCAATACCTTTTATATTTAGTATGTAGGTTTCTTGCATAACCCTCTATCCTTAGGTGGTTTTTGAGGTCACTAGATCAATGTCAAGGATCACTAAGGCTAAAATAGATTTTTTCTACTTTTTGTCTTGGAGCCTTTATTTATTGATTTTATATAAACACATTGCATGGACTTCTTCCATTAAATTGGGGTATAGGTCACTAAAAATAGACTTATCTGTTTCAAAGATCTTCATTTATAGACCAATATATTTGATATTTGATATGTAAGTTCCTTGCATGGATCTCTAACATTAGGTGGAGCTTGAGGCCACTGGGTCAAGGTCACTGCAGTATAGATTTTTCTACTTTCTGCCATAGAGCAATTATTTATTTACTGATATTTTAGATATTTGGTTTGTAGGCACCTACAAATCTTCAGTTAGAAAATGTTATACTGCTTCTGACGTTTGCATAACAGTAAACCCACAGAAAAAGTACTCAGGTGAGCGATCCAGGACCATCATGGAGGTCTTGTTTACTTTATCTTCGCCGGTCATCTTTCTTTTTTTTAAATATGCATTGTTCTACAGCACTATTTACACGAGTTACTTGTACACAGCTGGACCAAGACCAGCCACAAGTTGCGTTGTTTCGGCAGCTATATATTTTTGCGTTTACGATTTTAAAGTCTTAAAACTAGCATTTAGGCTGATTTTATAGCAATAGAATATTTCTGAATGATCACTTAATATTAATAATAAAAATATTATATTTCGGTCTTATACAAATTCAGTTTGTCATTCTGACAGTGCGCTATGGTGTTACATTTGATGAAAACACATTCAACATTTTTTCCTTTACTTTTTCACTGGATTGTAAAATTGTCTTTTCATCATAGAAAGTGATATATAATTGGACAGGTGATATTTTACTAGTAAAATGCAAAATGTCTAAACAAAGGAATCTTTAATCACACGTTAATATAAAGAAAAAGTAATATATAAGCGTTATTTTCCTTGCTGGACAAGAAAACTTTTTTTTTCACGGACTGTCCCTCTATCGAAAAGGTTCACTTGTCATAATTTTGATTTTGGGTTTACTATATCAAAGATCAAGATTACAGGAACCTGACTTTAGAAGACAATGACTAAAAAATAAATATACAAAAGGCATTCAAATGTTGCAAGATAAGCTTAAGCATGGTAAGTGGATGAATCTTCTACATGGGTACACTGGGTCAAATGTCAATTTCAAAGACCTTCAGTCTGAAAATAGTGTCCGATAACTTTAAGAATAATAAACCTAAGGACCGCATATTCTAAAGATGGCTGTGCATGATAAGTAGATAATCCCTATTGTTTTTGCATACTCGAAAGTCAAGTTACGTTGAGTTTCATTAATAAAATGTTTTAACTCAGTATCTCATTAACTGCACCGAGAACCATAAACTCTAGATAGTAAGCATAGGAATAGCAAGTAAACGAATTGTTTAACTTTATATCTGATTATGACCTTTAGAACCACACGATCAAAGTTAAGCTAAACTCGGATCTTAAAACCGTATCGCGTAATAGTTAATGCATTAGAGATGACATTATGATGTTGAAACCGCTTCAGTTAAAAGTCAAAATCACAGTCTCTAATCCTGCTTTAGTGCTCTCCCACTCAATAACTGGAGAAAATACTAAAGCCAGGATCCTTGAACTAAAGGCTGATAATGATGGGACGACATCTGTTATGATCTTTGCAATGTAGGTGGCATCAGCGTGATTTTGACAGCCTTTGTTGGAAACACTGGAACGATCGATGATATAAATATGACATAAGTTTATGAAACTATGTTTTTGAGCTAAAACTAGCAGTTTCTGTATTATGTTTTTGTTGTTTGTGCTTCTGTAACATCATCAATAATGCAATGAACTCTTCTGACAAGAAATTCTTGATTTTTTTTTTTACATAGAATTGGCTCTATTCCTTAACATCAATTAACAGACAATCAGTGCAAGCTGAAATCCGTTCAAATGCCTTCATAAACAACCATGTCAGATGTTGACTAATCATGTTTGAATAATGATAGAAATAAATATCCTCTTGGGATCATGGCTGTCTTATTTAATATTCATCTGAAGGATTTTAACACTGAGAGGACTAAATAAGTTCCGTTCCACCAAAATACGTGTAAATTACAGAGAATTGTGACACCGTTCATTCTGTGACAAAATGCCATGGGATGAAGGTGTTAACTTGATTGACAACCACTTTCCTGTTAATGACGAATACCGTCATATTTGCAGTATCGAATCTATAATGTATAGAGGAGTTGAGTGACTGTTACAATGGCAGTCCAAGGCAGAAGACAATAAACATTTATGGCTGAAGGGATTAAATGAGCAATTTTTGGGTGTTTTGTTGATACTAAACATCTAACTCGTTTGGTTTGTTTTATAATAAATTTATGATCATTAGGATTGCATTTTGCTCAGTTTTGAAAATAAATAACTTTCATCCTGTGAGTAGTTGATTATATTGTATATTTTGAGCTTGAAAGCGAAGAGTTAAATCAAAATTATAGAAATTAAACTTTTAAAACATTAATAAAAATGAACTTGATTGACAATTAGGGATTACTTAAATCTAATTCATCAATCTGTAAGTTTTCTTTGTATATTCTGATAGATACAGGCATAATTCAAATGTAAACATTTAAGCAATTTAAGCAAAGAAAAACAAAATGAGATGCTTATTGGTTACATTTTCCTAAAGTGAAAAGGGCAAAACACTTTGTTTTTAAATATACCATTGCACAAAATGGCATCTGAAAGAAGTGTCTTAAATAAACGACACACATTTTTTACAAGAAAATGTTTTATAACATTTTTTTGTATAATTTCAAATAATTTAATTATCTTATTTTTCGTTGTAGCTGTATTAAAATCGATTTTGACCTACATTTGTAACGAATGACATTGTTAGATACAAAATCTCCATCTGGAAAAGGAAGTTTGCCATTGGTTTAAAGTGTTGCTGTCATGAAATTTTAGGGCAGAATTCATAATTGTCTGTAAATAATGCAATAATAATATTAATACAGCAGTACATTTACTACCAAAACATTTAAACCATGAAAAATTATACTATATGGAATAAATATATAATAGATATGACTAAATATTTAGATTATTACATTGAAAATGAAATTGACACTTGCGGCATTAAAATCTACGTTTTTGTTTACAGCTTAAATTGTTAATTGGAAATCGGACATTTGATTACTATGGGCATTAACTTTTTGCAAGGACAGACGGAAGGAAACAGATAAAGCCAAAACTTTAGGCAGAGGATAAAATGTTTTTGTCGACAACGTACGTTATAGCAAATGTAGTTTGGAATTACATAATCACTTTGATGTAAAGAGGTGAACTTTAATGCTTACAAATGTCAATATTATTATTATTATTTAATTATTCATTACGATTAGGCTGCATGTGTTTCAAATAAACGAATATAACTTATTAAAAATTGTGATAAAAGATGAACGTACCCCTTTGGCATCAGTTGAGCATTTTAGAAGCACCAAAGTTTAAACAAGTACAAATAAAATATTTGATAACGACAATAATGCATATTAGATTGTGAATAATGATTCTTTGGTTTAATTTTAATTGTTGCACGGAACTAATCACGATTCTGTAGATGTTCAGGATAAAATGTTTTGATGAACTGTATTGCGAGAGAGGACATAGCCATAAAATCTAAGAGTAGAGCCAAGTATCAGCAACACTTTGATAAAAGATTCTGATTTATCTTCATTTGATTGTTTTCGTCTAGATTCACTATTAACATTGTTGTTGTTAAAACTGTCGCAGAACAAACTTACAGACTTTGTATATGTCACCATAATGCCCTGAGAAATGTAAAATTGTTTTAATTACTGTATTTATTATATAACGTCAGCGTATCTTTGCGTTACATAAGAACAATGTTTATTTCTTTAGCATTAATGCTGTTGTCTTTTAATTAAGATAAGATGACATAATGCCTGTTAATGTGACGATTATCATTAACAACACATTCAAACGTCTTTTTAGAATGAAACAGTGTCTCCGTGGAAAATTTACGTCGTTTCCACTTAGACAGTGGAATGTTAGGTGAATAAAAATGCTTTACATATGTACACTTAAAATGGAGATTGTTATCAAAAGTGCTGATCATTAAAATCGAGTGACAGCCTTATTTAAAGAGTTGATTATTATTTCGGTAATGTAATTGGGATTATTTCGTTTTTAAATACTGATAAAGAATGTGAAAAGATACACAGTACATAAAACACGCCAATGTCATCACTCAGCTTGTTGTTTAAGAAAGTGTTGAATCTTACGAACCAAATAAAGCACAAACAAAACAAACGCATTAAATCTAAACATCAAATAGCACTTATTTTATTGTAATAGCAAATAAGACCATGAAATTGTTAACATGTGCTTATACAAATATTGCTCGCACCGCTTAAGCTGCTTTTAGATCAATTTATCAAAATACATATTAGGAGTACGGTAGGCAGATAAAATGGGTATTTCTTCTTCGGTGAAATCGCAGAAGATTAAGATATTGGAATCAAGAGAGTATTTTTTAGAAAAAAGAAAGGTAAAAAGCTTTGCAAAAATACCAGAATAACTCCATTAAATATGGACAGTACACAATTGTAGTTTGATTTTCATACCAATGTTAGTTTCTTTGCTGCTATTCGGTTTTACCTATAGGGGGACGTGATTAAGCGCCTGAACTTTCTAGTGAGTTGTCTTAAACCATATCAAATTGGGGATGTCTTAAAGCAGCATTCCACAAAAAAAAAGAAAATATTTTTGTGACGACAGAAAGTCTAGATATTCTTAGCGTTTGAATAACCCTTTTTAAAGTATCGGCTTAAATCTGAACAAAATCTGTTCAGAAATAATGATTTTAAGGGAAAATCCCTCGGCATCATTGGAGTTCGTATACAAACTTTCAACATGCTAATGAGTACTAAATTCAGTTCGCACATGCGCATAGGCTATCCGATCGTCACTGGAAAAATCAGATTTATTATTAAACAACAAACTGAACTGCTACTCGACGCCAAGTTTGTTGATTTTCTTGCTGTTCGAATGTATCCGAATGTTCCTAGGGCGAGGTTTTATATGTAAACCAGAATTTTACTTTCATTTTCGCCATAAAGAGGTCAAAGTTGTTCACACTATAAATTTCGCACCAAAATAAGAACACGACAAGTTGGCAAGTTGGCTTCCTTTAAAAAGTAAGCCAAAGAGAGGTCAGCAGCTGTCGTCACTGAAAGAATGAATCTACTTGTTTCCAAGATCATTTTGAATTTTTTAAACATTCTGTGACTTAAATAATTATAAAAACTAATAACCTAATTATTATTAATAGTTTATACCTTATTAGGCAAAATGACCGAAACTGACTATAATTTAGTTATTTCAAATGTTTTTATAGTGGCGTACCTATCATTTAAATGAATGAAACAAATTAAGATAACCTCATGTATTTCTTACCTTGTAGAATCTTGGGGATCTTCTTATAAGCCCCTAAGACTTTACTACCCCCTCTTTTACAACAATGCATGTAGTTGTTGAAGCCAGAACTCCCATGTTAAGCTGCTGCTTTTTTAGGCTCATTAAGTTTTGTTTTCCCTTTCAAGCTTTTATTACACCTTTCCTAGTCCAAATGTTTTACAAAATAATCAGCGATAGTATCTGTTAAGCTGGACTAAATATTGAAAGGGCGTAAATTTGATCCAAATCGAGGAAATGGACTTGTCAAAAATGCTCTGAAATTCGTAAAAAAATATTTACCATTTTTTCATGACCATGGCTAAATATTAATTTGTTCAACAGGCTGATGAGTTTCTCAGAAAAAAATGCATTTTAGAATTTGTATGTTTTAAAAAGTAGCATGCAATATAAGAAATGCATCCCTATAATTGTATTTTTTTGTGTTTAGTTAAGGGAATACAAAATTATTATGTACGTTCTGTTCATAATGGGCCGTTTTAACCATGGGCCGTTTTGACCCGATGTTAAATTTTGGTTTCGTTTAAATAAATTCGTATTTTGATTCGGAGCATGCGCATAACTATCTTTGTAGACTGGTTTTCATGATTTGAGGCTTAATATGAGATCATTAACTAAAATTTGATACGCAAAAATGGATGCCGCCAGCAATTAAAGCCAACACTGTGGAGAGGTCTGATGACCTCTCCAATTAGACATGATATACATTTTATTCAGGAAACGTAAATAGTTTTATTTTTATCAAATTTGTGAAATGCTGATTTAACGAGTTCGAGCTTGCAATTTCAACAAGATAAATAAAACAAGATGATTTTTTTTTAAGTTTGATCATACATCGGCCAAGTGAATTACAGATTTTGAATGGCACTTCAGGTACCAGATTTGATGCATGTGTAGTACTATTTAACGTATCTCGCAATTCACATTAAAAACGCGCGAGTTCACGTAATGTTGCACATTTGAAAACCGTTGTTTTTCAACAATATTTAAACAAACGGACTCCAAACAAAAAATGCTTAACGTGATGATACCGCTCATTAACAAATGTATAACTTTATCAACAATTTAAGCAGATATTCACACCAATGCATAGATAACTTGCTAAAAAGAATATTTGATGTTTATTTTCACTTATAACTTGGCTATAAATTATTTTTAGAAACAACAGTTCATTTTACAGAACCTGACAAATTTAGTGGCGATAAGAATTCTCGACAGATCGTATTTCTTCCTCCGTATATCTTTACGCTTTTTCTCAGTATTGTTAATATTATGGCGAACACGTTTGCGGCAATGTGCGTTCGGCATTTTCCGAAGCAATTTAGAACGGCCGGCAATGACAAAACAATGACAGAAATATTTTTGTCAGTTAAATCCTGATGTATCTCAGGCACATCCTGCCATCCACGAAAAATGACAGTGCAGATAGAGTGTTGATAATGTTTTTAAGCATTACATAGATTTCCTATTTGGTTTAGTTTTGATGCCGATTATGGCCCGTATTAGAACTTTAAATCACATCTGGTATACTGAAGGAAGCAAACAAAAATATCAACAATTATTAACAATTTTAACAATATTCAAAATAAAACGTAACACAGATACGTGCTGTAGTTTGGTTTTGGGTATAAATTGAAAAGTATAATAGAGTTTCTGTACAGCTTAGTTTATGTATAATTAATACTGCTGAATATTCATCCCCCGCCGCGCGAGCGGGATGGGATATAAGAATAGTATTCGTCCATCTGTCCATTCGTCTGTCCTTCTGCCCACATTCATGACAGCTCCATTACTTTTAAACTATTGCGAGGTTTTAAAAATAACTAAGCACAGATGTTTACTATAATGACTCGATGTGCAGAGCGTAACACCCAGGTCCCTACCTACCACGATCAAGGTCACACTTATAAGTCCTTATAAGCTTTGTCGTCTCCGCTCAATAATTTTCACACTATTGGGAAGATTTTAAAATGAGGTTGGCACAAATGATTACCACCATTAACATTTTGCAAAACACAACACCCATGTCCCTACCTCTAAGGTCAAGGTTACATTTAGTGTCATAACTTCCTTTCGCGTATTCGTTCCCGCTCCATAATTTTCAAGCTATTGGAAGGATTATAAAATACCTGGGCATAAATGTTAATCATCATGAGTCAATGTGAAGAGCGCAACACCCAGGTCTCTTCCCAAAGGTCAACGTCACACTTATAGACGCATAGATTCCCAACTCTTTGTGTCCGCTCCATATTTTCCACAATTTTAGAAAGTTTTTGAAACATATTGGCACAAATGTTTTTAATCATGAGGCAATGTGCAGAGCGCGACAACCAAGTCCCTCCCTCCAAGGTACAGGTCACACTTACAGGTCAATAACTTCCTGAAGTATGAAAGAGTATATAATAATGTATCACATTGTTCAAAATAACGAGATAATCTGCAGGCTGCAACACCCAGATCTCTTTCCTTAACGACAAGGTCACAGTTAGTGATCAAAGTTCAGAAATAGGGTCCATTTTGTTCTTTTCCGGTACTTTTTTGGAGGGCTATTTTCTTTTTTTTGTACATATCAGTACTTATTTCAAAAAACGAAATGTCAACTTTAGATGTTCATATATCAGTGCTTCGGCGACATAGAACAAAATAGCTTGAGATCGCGCTGTTTCTCCGACAAAACGGCGAACCTATTCTTTTAACAGTATAAGATATGCAAAGTACATTACATTGTGGCGATACATAAGAAATTTTATTCATGATGAAAATGCTGGAGTTAAAATAAAGCATGATTTTGTATTTATAAACACATACCGGATGTCACATGCTTTGATTCGAACAAAGCATCTTCAGACTAATCAGGTGAGCTACAATCTAAATACTTTAGGTTATGAACAATCAGAGACAAGATAAAAATCATTTTTCCCCTGAAAATAAAATAACGACTGCAAAAAGAGATTTTTTTTAAAGTAGAAAAGTTGAAACATATAACAATGACAAAAGCTTAACATAGTTGTGGTGTTTCTTTGTTTTTCTGTCCTATTATCCGTCTTGTTTCGTTTAAGAAATATTTGCTTTTATTCCTTCTCTTGTAATCTTCAAACCGCAAACAAAATCATTGAATGCAGAAATCATCTTCGTTGTGACATTTTGTAAATCTAATTTCGAGAGCAGAAAAAGGTTTGTATGAATTGAATTAAATACTTCTTTCGATTTCCCCCCTAGGAATATACAGTTTCGACCAATCTTATGTTAAGTATTACTAGTTCAATTATCTTATACGTCTATTTTCACCAAGCAGAAACAGGGAGGTTTTGTATTTAGACCTTTAATTTCTTATACCTCAGTGTCGAAAACTACATGTGGAAAAAAAACAAGTTGACTTAGTGATTACGGTAAATGTTTTTTTAACATGATCCAGAACAATCTCAGATGTCATCTGTGCTCATTGATTTGAAAGACAAAGGTCCCGTAGACCCAGGACCATGACATCTGTTGTCTTTTTCCATTCGATGATTTGATAAGTACCGCATCTTTATGAATTTGTATAAATCACTTAGTAGAGTAACACCCCTCAGTCATCTATAAAAAGACCAAGGGATTTAGGTGTAACAATGATTGATAAGTATTTAACTGCAGTTGATTAGTGGTGCCATATTCGCTACATTGACCGTAAAGATCGGTTCTGGTGTAAAATTCATTCTATTCATCTTGCCGAAATCGCAATACGCTAAAAGAAGCCGTAAGTACACAAGAGCTGTGCATTTAAAAGTAGTCTTTCGCAGGTTTGAAAAACAATAAAAACTTGGAAACCTTTACGTTAACAAAATAAAAGATATATTTTGATATGCTTCGAAAGAAAAAAGACATTTTCATCAAATCAGTGAAACTAATTATTTATGGGTGATATTACATTTATTGCCATGGTATTTGTCTTGTACACATTAAAACTTTAGGATTTCTATTTTGTTATCTTACATTAGGTTAATAAGGTAAATTTAGACCGTTCATAATATTGCCCTCAGACAAATTTAAAACTGGGTACTGCTTTCCATTTTGTGGCAGATGAGAAATATGTTTATGTAAAAGGAAAAGAAAATGCTTCATTAAATGATGACCTTTATGACCATAGCAAAATTATTTCTTTCAAGATTTGTCAGGCGATTAAAAAAAAAAAAGAAAACAGACAGTTTACCCTGTGCAGCCTGCCACTTTAAAAACGATCTAAATGTTGTCGTTTTAAGGAAGTTTGTCCTCACTCAGTTAAAAAAGTACAAATGAGATATACACGTTATTGTTTTAATCATTATACTCTAAAAAGACCAGATTTTGTGATAGATTTGATAACACAAAACCAGACTTTTCATCATTCTGTACATATCTGTGCCATATCAATGCCTGACTGTTTTACATTCTTGTAACGAAATGACTTTCTTTCGCCTTGATGGCATTACCATTTCTTAAATTTCATTTCCTTCCTTGGTGACAGAAAGACTCCGGCTGGTTTCTTTGATTTTCTTAACACGTACTCAGACAAACAAAGAAAATCGAAGAAGTCCAAATATTGAAAATTGCATAATTACCAGTAGTTTTGATAAAATAATGTGGCATTTTGACAGTATAAGATGATAATTTGTTACAATTTTGTCAAAAATATACTTAATCAAAGCAAACATTACAAGTATTACTGGTACGAAAATAATGTGTATTGTAATTTTTTCGATGTTGTATCCTATTATCTCCAATCATTCAGTCTGGACTTATACATAAAAATATATGATCTAAAAATTGTACAAATGTAAGCTAGTTTATCCGATTCATTTCTTGGCATATCTGTATATAACGCTTTCATTACTGTCTTTTATGAGAATATGATGTATGTACTGTCAAAAAGATTGCTTTTTCTGAAGTACGGTATTTGTCTGCATTTCTATTCTCAAGAAAATAACTTAATTATAGGCGGGGGAAAATCAGTACGGAACGTTCAGAATTTTCATCAACAAAACAAACAATGCTTTTCTGAAGAACGGTTTGATTATTTTTCCAATCTTAACAATATGTGCTGTTTTTCGTAGACTGTGATAAAAGATACTTTGAGCAATGTCTCCAGAACAATGATAGATTATTAAAACCATGATACTTTAGTGCTTCAGTATGGCAGGCATAGAAATGCTGACGACTGTCAAATAAACAACCTTATAGGAAAAAGAATCTCTTGTAAAGGTTAACGTTACCAACAAAGTGATGAGAAAACATGGTAACTCGAAAACCGATGCACCATATTTCATTTATTCGGAGCTAGAAACAATGTATATTCAAACGGATAAGGCTCATATCATGAATGCTAAGAGAAAGTAAGGATTTGTCCTTTTGTCTTAAATGTCGTACTTGGAAAGAGAAATTGAAAAATATAAATGCTATATCTTGACACGTTTCTTGCAAAATTATTTGCTAGTATGACTACCGTAAGTGGTTCTTTTTCCCGCATGTAGTCCTATTATTAAACGATTCATAGTTTCTCGAAAATGCTGTCCAAAAGCTATGTTTTCACAAACTAAGGACCATAAGTAAAAACACACATAATTCAATTCGTTTATAATGTTGCTGAAAGTAATGTCAAAAACTGTTTTCGAATATGTTAAAATTTTTGCATCAATATAAAGAGAGAAAAATTAGAAAATGTCCTTTTGTAAAAAAAAGATAATAAAAATAAAATAAAAGTAAAATAAATTATTAAAAAAAATGAAAATAAAACTAGCTTAATAACTAAACAAAAACTGTAACTGAAAATGTTTCTAGAAGTAGTGCTTTGATTTGAGAGCCAGACGAGATAAAATCCTTAATAAAAATAAAAGTATTTTTTGGTTATTTTGACATAAAGGTCATTATGTGTCAAAGAAAAAATAAAAGGATCTCTCCCAAAAGATTGTTATGGGCAAACACGAAATAAATCTGACTGTGTTCTTTTAAAATTTGGCCAATATTGAGTATTTCTGACAATTGGACGTTTAAGGTCAATGTCATTCAGGGTCAAGGTCATATAAACATGTTTCATTTGGAAAGTCTTGTCCAAATGGGTGTTTGGTTTAAGTATGAAGTAAATCAAGTTCAGTTCAAATTCAGGAAGATGTGGGTTTTAATGTTCAAGTTTTCTGACGGACTGACAGATAGACAAGCAAACAAACTGTATGCCCTCTTTGGGGGGAGATTGGGGTATACCAAAATGCGATCAAACGTCTGTATTAATAAAATGTTTACTTACTGTAGAAAATAATGAAATATTCCCTATAAAGTATTATCTCTACCTTTCGACTTTCAAAGTTCTAGCTCTAAACATGCTGAAACAATCATTTTTCGATTCCTTTCGATCTTTGAATGTTCCGAGAAATGCGTAATTTTTTTTTAAAATATTCAATAATCGTATACCTAAAACAAATTCTAGACACATTCGAAATTAAATTTCTTAAAACAAATGCAATTTTACTAGATTTGCAGTAGTGAAGAAAAGTTTGTATCTTTAGACTTTAGGAAAATCAGACGTTCTCCAAACGTGGGCTACACTCCGATATACAAATACTTTAAAATAAAGTTTGCAACTAAGGAAGCACTTACTTCATGAACCTGTCCCTTGGAGTTCAGGAGCCATATTCAATATACATCTTGAAAATTTTCTTATCCTTACGTAATTGTTTCCTTAACTAAAAATAAAATATTCCTTATCCTTAAATACGACTTAAGAAACATCTTAAGAATATTTATTCTTAACTAAAAATATTTTAATGTTAAGATTATTCTTATAATAATTCGTTTGAGAAATTTCTTAAGTACGTTGCCAGGCTATTCCGGTTTTACCATCGCTAAAAATAGTAGCGGAAACGCACATCGTGCTCGCGCATCGCAATGGAGGTTGCAGACGCTAAGAAGCGTAGAAACGCGAATTTCTCTGCAAGTGATTGCATTTTACTTGCAAACATTATGGGCCAGCTGTCGAAAATGCAAGAAGAGCTGAGCAATTATCAGCTTCTTCGTCACAAGTTCACAAGTAGTAAGTATTTCAGCTAATTTATCATGAATGTCAGATTTCACATACTGGCGAGAGATGAAGGGGGATAACCAAGTTGTTTACATTAACTACTTAACATAAACACTGAACGTATTTTACTATATAGATCTACATAAAGGAATCTTAAATTCAAAATAAAGGCGATGATGTTTGAAAGATTTTGACAGTGCCAGAAATTTGTTAATATTTGTTGTTATACTGATCATTATACTGTCCACAGTTGAGCCCTACTTACTTCAGATGTACCTGTAGAATAACTGTGTTCATACAGTGTATAAACATGCATCAGTGGAATTAAAGAAGATGTATTTATAAATACAAGTGATTCTTAGAAACTGATGCCTTGTTTGTTATACAAGAGATTTTTTCAATGGGGCCAGTACTGAAATCAAAGCCTACCTGTTACAGAATGGGCACATTTGCATTAAAATACTATATATGCTAGATTTTTTCTGAGTTTGCTGTAATCTAAAGAGAACTTATGCTTCAAAATTGAATCTTATTACAGATAACTGTAAAGCAGGGTCTAGTCTCATAGCTTATAAATACATGTATGTTCTATTATTACCACCAAGAAACTTCACATTTCCATACGCTTATCAACTTCAACTTATTACTGCCAAAAGTCAATACTGACTATACTAGGCAGGCACGTGTCAGGAACATTAAAATTATAAAAGATAATAACAAAGAAAACAAGATTTAACTGAAGATCTTACTTAAACATTTCAGTTCATGTGATGTTGTGTTTTTGATTGTGGGATGAGGAATTTGCTGTTTCTTGTGTTTGTAAGGTGATTGTGATCGACATTGACCTGTTTGTTTTTTATTTTGTGTAGCATGACCAGGCTGGCATGGTTTCGCCTTTGTTCTAAAGTTGACCATTTTAGTTCTTTGATCATGTTTGTTACACTGCTTATATAGTGGTAATCATTATGAACGTACCTTGCAGCTGACCTCTGGACCATTTCTATACTGTGTGTGAGATAGTTTTGCCATGGATACAATATGGTTGAGCAGTATTCAACCTGTGGTCTTACATATGTTTTGTATGCTGCTTCATTGAGTTGTTTATTTTGTGTTTTTGACATTTCGTCTGATGAACCCTAAGCTGTTTTTTGCTTTGTTTGTGATATTGTTTATATGGGATGATCAGTTTAGTAGCTACTTATTGTAACTCCTAAGTATTTTGCATTTTCTGTGGTTTTCAGTATTGTGTTATGTAGGTTCTAGGGAAAGATGACAGGTTTCTTTTTTCCTGTGTATTTGTCTGAGTACTTCACACTTTTCAGGGTTGAATTCCATTGACCATTCATTTTCCCATATTTCAAGGTTGTGCAAATCAGTTTGTAAGGTTTGTGCAGATGCTTGTGATTTAATTGTTAAATAAACTATGGTGTCGTCGGCAAATAGACGCACCCGGCTCCTGACACTTCCTGATAGGTCATTGATGTATGCGAGAAAGAGACAAGGACCTACGACCGATCCCTGCGGGACACCAGAAAGCACAGGGAGCCTGTCAGAGACCTGGTTTTCCACTAATACTTGTTGTGATCTGTTTTTGAGAAAGTTTTGTATCCATGAACTGATGTTTGGATGAACTCCCATGTGTTTCAGCTTGTGTATGAGTTTGTGGTGGTATACTTTGTCAAAAGCTTTACTGAAGTCCATGACTATGACATCATTTTGTTGACCTTGATCAAGGTTGTCAGCCATTTCTTGTGTGAAGCCAATGAGCTGTGTCTCAAAGCTATGTTTTGACCTGAATCCATGTTGCTTGGGGCAAAGTATGTTGTGTTTGTCAAAGTAATCCATCATGTTTGAAAAAATAATGTGTTCCATTAGTTTTGATGCTATACATGTGAGTGATATTGGTCTGTAATTGCTAGGGTTTGATTTTGACCATTTTTTGTATGCTGGTGTGATGATGGCATGTTTCCAATCCTAAGGAACAAAACCTGTGTCTAGTGATCTTTGGAATATGATTTTAATTTTAAGGATTGGTGCTATCTCTGTGTGTAGCTCTTTGAGTAACCTAGGTGAAATCTCATCTGGACATTGGGCTTTGTGGGGGTTTAGTCCTGTCAATAACTTATCAACTCCTTGAACTGAGATGGAAATGGGAGCCATGGGCGGGTGACCAAGTGATGACATTGAGCTTTCAGCTATTTGTTTGAGACTGCGTGGTGAAGGCTTTGAGAAAACTGATTCAAACTGTTTGTTTAGTATGTTCGCCTTTGACACATGGTCACTGTAAGTATGACCATCAGTGCAGAGTGGTGCAATTCCTGTGTTTTCAGTTTTTTTGTGTGTTTAATAAAGTTGTAGAACTTTATGACTTATGACCTGGATCTGTATTATCTAAGATGATTGACTCTAGATATGACCATGACTCTAGATATGACCAATAAGCATTTCTTATTGGTTTTTGCACTGATGCCTTAAGATGTTTGAATTTCTTTATGTTCTGACAATTCTGTGACCGAGACCTTTTTATTTTTGTGAAGAGCTTGTTCCTTTTTTAATTTGTTTAACAATATCGTGAGTAACCCATGGTAAATCAGTTTTTTTTTGCATTGTCTTGATGATATGTGTTTGGATGATAACCTTTTGATCTCAGCTTTGAACGTATCCCATAATTGGTTTGGGTATTCATTTTGATTTTGGTTGAACGTACTACTGAAAGTGACTAAGTCATTTTTGAAGTCATACCAGTTTGCTTTCTTGTATGATTTGATAAGTCGAGGGGTTTGCCTGATTTGCCCTCTTTTGACCTTAAGTTCGTGGAAGGCTATATCATGGTCTGATGTTCCTAAGCTTGGTAAGACTTTTGTGTCATGGACGTGACCCGGAGTGCTGCAGTACAATAAGAAAAAAACATCATCATGAAGAATATATTAATAATGAATGAAAGGTTTGCAATTATATCTTAGGCTCAGTATGAATTTTCTAATGAATCAGTTATACAATTTGTTGAATAGCATTTAATTTCATCTTTCCATTCATAAACACTATGTAACTATTTGTCTTTTATTGCCCAGGCATAACATCATCCACCAAAAAATCAAACTGGACTCATATTATGGAACATTTCAACTCTATGGCTAAGTTCCAAGAAAAGTTGTGGACATTGTTAAAAAATGGGACAACCTGGTACAGACGCACCGCAATAAATACCATGATTACCAGAGAGAACAGTCTGCGACAGGTTACATAAATCTATTTTCGTTTGTGCTAAAAATTGTAAACCCGGGTTTTAACATCTAGATATAATCCATATCGCTCACTGGGAATGATGTAGCTTTGCCGATCTACTTGCACCTTGTGTATTACTGTATCATTGTTCCCATAGAACTGGGTTAAAATTGTTGGCGGGTTTTGTTGTTTAATGTTAATTCATTTATTCGAAAATGTTAGTTTAGAAGAATTGCATAAAATTCTGCTTTAAATAATGAAAAGAAATGCCATTTTATGTCATGTGTCTCTTTATAACATCACAAAACGGTGTTTGACATCATATATTCAGTAATGCATATCTGTTCCCGCGAAGATCTAAATTTACACTGCAGAAGAGTATTTTAGTGTAAATAAGCATAAAATAAAAAGAAATTTTAACACCTATGTTCCTTTTCTAAGTCATAGTAATATTTTTTTAACTATCTGGTGGTGGCCCAAGGCATGGAACCTTGTCTGCAGTAACTGAGGCAGTCATGAATGTTGTTGGGAGGAAAGCAGAGAACATTACTGGAGTTGCAAGCTCGTCCATGAATGACACCTCACAGATCATGCTAGAAAGCTGCCGTTCAAATAATATAAGCTTAAAAAATTACTTTTTTGTGTGTTTCAAATGCTGTCTCTAATGTCATTTAAGTGTGTGTGGAGGGGGGGGGGAGGTTGAAGTTAAACAGGGTAAATTTTCAGGATCTTATCAAAAGTTTTCTTACAGTGTCTTTGTGCACTCAGGTTCTGGGTATATTGTTCAAGCTGATCAACACCACTGACTTAATTTACTTAAGAAAAATTCAGAATTGCCTTTAAAGTACATTTTTCTTCTGAGTTCTGTAACAAGTGCTGCAGTACAATAAGAAAAAAACATCACTTTGATAATAACCAAGTTATTACTTAGATGAAAGAGCACAAGAGTTTGTCAAGGTTTTTAACATAAATTTTGTTTTAAATCTTCAAAAATAAAGTTCCAAAATGATAGCAAATAAATAAGAAACAGCAATAATAATGATAAGTTAATATTAACTCTGTGTATAAGTGCCATGAAATATTATCATTTAACCATGAATTACCAAAATGAAACCTGGTTGACAAAGTTTTCATCATTCTGAGACTGTAACCCAATGATACAGATATAAATATAATAAATAATACAAACAAGCAGTTGAAATAATGGTTCTCAGAGCTGCTATATTTAGCAAAGTAAACAATAAAACTATTTCAGCCACATTCTTTACAAGATATATATGTAACTTAAAATCTGGAAAATGCAATCAGTAAAAAATTACATCTGTGACATGTTTACAAATTTACAGTCCTAATGACTTCCAAAAGTAGTATAAATAAATAATTTGAAGTTGACAGCAAAAACTCAAAAATAAACATTTATATTGATTACTTAGCACTACTCATGTCATGTCCTAAAATTTGCATAAAATAGACATGTATTTGCAATATAAGCAAAACTTAGTGTGTTATAAGATTTTTTTTAGAATGACACAAAACACAACTTCAAAAGCCAACAGTGCAGTGGACAATGACATGTAATTAATTTTTATTATTAAATGCTAATAAACAATACTTTAGCAAATAAGTATGAGACATATCATTGTGAAAAATTATCCTTTTTGTAAGTATTGTATAAAACAACTGTGCTATTTTAATGTTTCATTTGTAATTTGTTGTGTGCACTTTAATACCTCTAAACTTGCCTTTTTTTACTTGGTTTTCTTACACTAAATATGATATTCATTTCTTTACAGTATTACAGAAATCATGCTGCCTGAAAATATAGATGACTTATTTCCACTTCAAACACAGAAACTCAGTCTACAATCTAGTACTTGCACTAAGTGCAAGTGTCCTGAATGCACCCGTATGAGACAGCTGAAAAAGAGGAAGATCGAATTGCAAATTAAATACTTTTCAAGAGTAGAACAATAAACCTTTAAGAAATAGACACTCTATCATTTTATCCTTTATTGTTTACTTTAAGAACTTGTTAGAGTTAAGATTAACTTCCTAATGTTTTTTTTACAAACAGATACAATTTATGTTTTTCAGCTCCAGTTCACTTTATAATAACAAGAACTATTACCTACAAGTTTTGCCTTAATACATGTGATCCCTAAATCCCAGCCCATTAACAAATGCCGCATTGTTTCCATTGATCACATTATCTTGTGGGTTATTGTCATCATCTGCATCATTTTGTAATGGCATTTGAATGTTAAGCTGTTTGCAAATATTATGTAACACTGCACATACCAGCACTACTCTGTAATTCAAAAATGTGCAATAATTTAATTTTAACCATTTCAGAAAAAGGAGTGGACCTTTGTTTTGAGCACTGTATATGTTGATAGTTAACCCATGAATACAGTTAATAACTATTAACTACATATAGGATCTGGCATGAGTTGTCATATAGGAAAAAAAGTATTAAACAAGTGAGCCTCTGGCAAGCTCTTTAGTTCTTAGAGAACTTAAAATAAAATTCTATATGATATTACATTATGATTGTAAGTCTTTTTATAACATCACTTAAACATTCAATTTTGTAAAAAAACAAACCTGTTTTGATGTTTTTACGTATGCTATTGTAAGGTGTTCTTTTCTTATTCCATAACATCATAACACAGGCGAAACTGATATCATGACAAAGTTATATTACGTGTACATGTATTATATCAATAATATAAAGAAATATGTAATGGTTATACTACAAGGAAAACAGGCAACCTCGTGTAATAAAAGTGTTTCTGTTTCAAGTTTATGGTTACACAATTATGATCAAAGTTCTTATTTTAGCAGATGTTTTAGCAATAATTATATACAAGTTCTTCACTTTGATACTTTCATAATACTATTTCTCTCCATAATACAGAAGTTATATCTGTGCACAATGAACTTAGTTATGTACAATTTATTAGGAAGTTTTAGCTTTTATGTTTGATGTCAAATTTGTGAACACTGTACTTAGTACTGTTCAACATTTTACGGTCTTTTATCTTACATGTGTATTTTTTACTTTACTGCCTCAGACACATTTCAGTTACTGTCTCTAAGTAAAATGTGATTTATATGGAAGATTTATTACTATTATAAAAATGAAATTAAAATTATATTTGTCGTTAACTTACAAAAAAGGAATAAACATTTCATAGTGATCAAAAAACCCAAACTCTCTTTTAGAAAGCCTTATTCTGTTGGGTTAATGACATTGGCTATTTAAATAATTAGTTATTTCATGGTGCTTTATCATTGATAAACTTAAAAGGGACTTGCCTCCAAATGACGAGGAAAAAGGAAAAAGTATCGTATTATAATTTTCTTTTAATACGAAATCAATGTAAAAAAGACTTGAAACTTAATTACTGAACATAATTGTTCCAAGGGAACACTTCAGTAATTAATTGCTGATCTTCAGGTGTTTTCAACCTCCCATTTATTATTATGAATAATGCATACTTTTTAGCCCAAATATGGAGGCAAATCTCTTTCAGTATATACATAGTCATAATATAAACTATTTTACTTGCAAACTTTTTCAGGCTTCAATGCTATTTCTCCATGTAAAACTCCCACTCTCCTCTTCAACTGCCCGATTCCACGTTCCACCTTGGCCCTTGTAATTTTATGACTTCTGCCGGCTTATGAAAAATTGTTAATTAGTTCAGTTTTTCAAAGTCATTCTCACAACTACAATAATTAGCCTTCTTATTGTTTACAGTAGATTGCAAATAAAAGTTTTACCAACTTGCACTGCAGACACCAAACTGGTTGCAGTTATGAGCTATCTTGATTCTAGGCACAGCAAAGGTGAAATTTCTTTATGAATTTTCTTTATAAAAAATAGGGTCTTTAAAACTTGTATTTTTTTCTGTAAGTTTTTAGTTATTCGTACAACATTTCTAGACCATTATAAAATTGCAACAAAAACAAACTAGTATATTCACCTGTTGTATGCACATTCTCCACCAGGTTGTGGGTTCGAAAATGGCGTAAGCAGCCATCTCTTGCATGGGTAGCCAGAGTCTCCCAAAAGATGAAATTGTCCTAGTGACAGGTGTCCTCCTTCAAAGATTGTTCTCAGACCGCTAGCTGTAGAATTCTACTATTGTGCACAGAACATGGCAACCTCGATACAACATCTATGATTTGGTCAAATGCATCGAAAATAAACTTGATATTGACTGAATGATACCTCTTTCTGCTAACGAAATGCTCCTCATGTAATGTTGGGGCTCTAATTTTCACATGTGTACAGTCAATGACACCTACTACATTTGGAAATCTAGAAAGGCCACAGAACTCTGCCTGATTTCTCTTCAATTCTTCTCTTGTAAGTGGAAACTGGATGAACTGCTGTAGAATATAAGGACTTACTGTAGGTTGACTTACTGTATGTAAGTCTGCGTCATTCAGTTGAATTGGTCCTGTGGCTAAATACCTGAGTGTAATTAGAATCTTGTCTCTTACTGATAAGCTATTATTTCTTATTGCAAGTGGTGTGACTTGGTCATGCAGTAGTCTTTCTAAAAAGTTAATGCCACCTCTATCAAGCCTGTACTTTATCAGCTCTTGATTTTGAAGTCTGTCAACCGATGTTAGCCTGTTGGCCATTTCTTGATACAGCTAAGGAAATTATAAATAAAATTTCTGTAAGCACAACTGTAAATGATGAACAAGAAATGCAGCAATGCAAGGAAACCAGTTTTTCAACGATAATGAAGTTCACAGCAACTTCTTCATCAAATGCCTTAAATAAATATTACATTCTGATAACTGCTACAAGTAAACACTTACTAAGCATTTATACACAGGTTCCAGGCTAAAAAAGCTTGTTATGTAAAATAGTAATATGATGACCTACTGCTTTTTAATTATATATGAAACAAATTTCTTCTTTAATATTACCCGTCACAGTTCAATGTAAATAAATACAAAATTTGATTAGATTCCTGAAGTGTTGTGGAAACATTAATCAAGTATTATTGAATTCTTAATTTTCTGAAATGGTTACCATGGCAACAAAGAAACAACATGGTAACCTGATCATTATTTTTTTCTTGTTTTGTATTTTAACATTTCTGTAAATTTTCATTAAAGTCTAATTGCAATTTCAAATATGTGAGTATGTCTCTAAGTGCAAATGTTTATTTCTGTTTTTTGAAAGGGCAATAATTCCACCAAGCATATTTGTATCACAAACCACAATATGCACAAGGACACCATTTTTTGTGAAAGTTCAGTCTCAATTGCTTGAGAAATGCAGTAGGAGTTGAACACAGAAGTGTATTTCTCTATTTTTAAAAAATACAAAGGACCATAATTCAACCAAAAAAGATTGAATCAAACAACTGCGATAATATGTGCCAGGACACTTTATGACAAAGTTTCTGTGAACATATAGGCAAAATCCCTTGGGGAATGTACTTGGAGTTGGGCACAGAAGAATTTGTTGAGCTCAACGTAGTTTTAAGGTACATGTCAGCAAAAAAGTGTATGGAACTATAGTTTCAATATCCATTTTTGTATGAATTTCTTTGTAAGGATGAGATCCCAGGCTCAAATCCTACACAGTATAGGATTTCCTGAGGTATAAGCATCTTTCTGATAAAGACATAAGTTAGTAAAGTATTGGCTTGTTAAGATGGACCAATAGTCTTCAAACTTTAAAATGCTGAAATGGATAAAAAACCTAAAATGGCATCTTGTCATCAAAAATGATGACTTTGAAGGTGGCGTATTACAGCTAACTACACAAAACACATCATTCTCAAATAAAAATAAGATGTTATCAATGACTCAAAGTCATAACAAAATCACACCCCTATTGTTGAGCAGACAATAAATTTCTTGTTAAAGATCACTGTGACCTTGCAAAACAAAATAAGTGCAATCATTGTATGAAGTTTTAAGATTCTGGCTGAAATGTCACTCTAGTTAGTGAGCAGAAGCTTTCTCACACCAAAGGTCATTGTGACTTTACCTTTTGACCAACTGACCAACTGTGGGGGGGGGGGGAAAGAAAAAATTGAATTTTTTTGTGATACAAGGACATTCCATGAAAGGTCAAATTTAGAGATATCAAAGAGCTGGTGAATACTTTGTGTACGAGCAGCAAAAGAGCTAAATATTTTGCAACTATTTATATATTTCAGTACTGAAAGGTTCTATGATCTTGTTTTCTACATGTAATACTACATGTTTATGTAAATAAGTGAATACATAATCAAAGCTAAATTATGTACAAGTAGATATACTTAAATTTGTAACAGTTACGTGTAACTTATAACATTTCACATGACTCTTTGATTGCTGGAAATTTATAACATTCAATAACAGAAACACATTCTACAAACAGTTTTTTCTCATTATTCCAAACTATGTGTTCTGGCTATCATGAATTTTTTCATAAAAATGTCTTTAACTGAGGTAGTTTAAATCCTTTTGGCAACTTCAAGTAAGTTCTATATGTGTATTTCAAGTTCCGGACATTTTCCTGTACAACAAGCTTTCCTTGGCCATTAGAGCACTACTGCATTCTTCAAAATATCTATTCAAATATGGAATTATTGATGCAAGAATTCACCACAATGCACCATCCAGTGGTTGAGAAGCTGAACATTAATTCATACAAGACCTGAAACTTCTTATTTTGAAATGCTAACCGAGCTGTCGAAAAAAAATTGTTTCTGCTACCAGCTCTAAAAAATTAGGGTAGGAAGGTAGGCATTTACATTTTTTCGAAGTTCAATTTCTATTCACTTTCACTTTGTTCATTTATTCAATTTTATATTTGACAAGAGACAAAGTCCATACGATACTATAAAATGCTGTCGGAATTATTTATCATGACTAAATGTGATACAATAACTGGCTAGTAAAATCCCAAAAGGTAAAGGTTGGAGGAAAAAAAGGATTGGCTGGGGTAGCAGAAACAAGCAATTTCTTGTTTTGCCTACATGTAACTGATTTTTTAGTTTACATCTAAACTATGTCGAAATACTACAGTTTCAAAAACGTGTGACTGAATAGCTTGGTGGAAAATTGACATTACAGACAGTTGCTTGCTTATAAGCTCTTTCAGGCCAATAATTACTGTACATGTATTGAACTTTTTTACAATGATTACAAATAGCATGGAATGTTAAAAAAATTCTACAACATGAGGCTAAGTTTTTTTCTTTCGTGACTACTGTTGTAGCCTTTTAGCTTGCGAGTACATGTTTTTCGCACTATTTGTTTTAATCTACCCTACTGTAGTAGGGTCTGCAGTATATAGTGTATAAGTGTGCACTTATACTACCTTGCTGTAGAGTTGGCATTTATAGCAACTTGGAAGTGTGTCCACCATAGATGCAAGATTTCGGGGGTTCGAATCCTGGCATGGGCTGAACAATTTTTAGTCTGTTACATTGGCGCTAAATGTGGGGCATTAAATTATCTATTTTTTGATGGAAAAAATGCTGAAAGAAATCTTTGTAGAATTACTTAGTGTATGCTAGCATAGCAGACATCTCATTAATTTGTGGAACACAGATTAAATGCAGGGTAAATTTTTTGTTTTTAAGTACAATGTATAATCTATATAGCTCTTCCACGTAATGATTAAGTAACACACCTTTATTTAAAACATCTTAATAACATGGTGGAGCTCACTGACAGAAGAATATCCTTTCTATCTGCTGCTACCAAGTGTTTGAGAACCAGCCTCAGACTTCTTACTTGTGGCTTGCATCTATTGGTACCTGTCGATGTGTCTGAAAAAAATAAATAATATACGCTAATATCATAAATCATAGACCTCTTGAAGACTCTTAGATCCCTATTTTTTGAGACACTTTGACCCCTTATTTTAGATTTTAGGACATTAAGACCCATTTCACAATATACAGTACGTTTTTCTTAAATTATCCGTCTTGATTCATTTTATGTATTTGCATATAGCAATACAACAATGGAAGTAAGTAAGAATAATTTTATAAGAATCTTATACTGGTTGCTGGTATAGTCAGACCTGAATATCTGTCTCGAGGTTACTCACCGTGTCCATACGTTACCGGTGGAGGTGGTGCAAGTAACGTTGGTGTGTGGTATATAACGCTGGTTTTGTGGAGGAATTGGGACAGACAGGTAAGAAAATTAAAACTTTTATGCGGTAGTTTATCAAGTTTTGTATCGAGACTATGCGCAAGATGATCTCATATTTTTTTACGAATTCTTGTCTTGGTCTGCTTTCTCCCAGATATTTTCCGTTTTCTGTATCATTCGTGAAAAAGACGATAATTTATGAGTATGCGCTGAAACATGACATTGAAAAGTGTCGAAAAGGTAGTGATAGCAACCCCACGAGGAAAGTCCAGCTTACCTTAACTAGAAAATTCCAACTGACACTAATTTCGAACCTAGTTTACTTCATTCGACAAGTAAAACTATCGGGAAAGATGTTTTCAGGAGAAAATATATGGTAACGCTGGTGTAGGTGGTGCACTGGCTGACCATGCCTGTAACGCTGGTGGCATGGTGTTTTAGCAAAATCGCCTTTCTTTACAGTTTTCGATATTGAATAATCAAATTATAGGCCTGTCTGTCAGTTATTGTTAAAACGAAAATTGTTTTACACACTCTGAGTGGATCACCGTCTTTTCGGATGCATATTTGAGCTCTAAGTTGCTGTTTCAGAGTTTGCTATATATTATCGTGTGTGTCTGCTTTCTCCAAGATCTTTGCAGTTAAAAACTGATAGTAATTTCGATTGGTGTTACTTTTGCAAGATCAAATCTATCTTAGTGCGATACAAATCAGGATTTGGATGTAGCATGGTTTGGTTTTACATTCAACAATTTATCGATATACACGTATTTTCAGGTGTTAAACCTTTACATGGACAAGCGTGTACTAAAACTTATTTTGTTTTGCTTTGAGTTAACACCAGTTTTTTAGATGTCGATCTGAAAACATGCTCATTTTTTTTCTAATCTTGGAATATGACGTAATTTCTTCCAAATGATCCTGATCTGGCCTATAACGATTTAATTGATATATGAAGGTCTTTAACTGGCTGTCTTGTACACAATTTTCCGATATTTTGGAAAAAGATAATTCCATTTTAAATGTTGTTTTTTGGTTTTTAAGTAACGCTGTGCACCTTTTATTTGTGTCACTCAACGTGATTACATATCTTATGAACTATGTTTTCAGATATCATACAATTGACAAAATTTGAAATCAGGCATGATGATCAAAATGCAAATCAAACTTTCTGATCACTATATTGACACTCGATCATGATTCTGACTTGTGTCTTTTGTTATGTTTTGTCAGTGAGATATAGGGGCCAACTTTTGTCTGGTGTCCGTCTGTCTCTCCGTCCGTTAACATTTTGCTCGTTGGCACTCAAGAGTCCACATTTTTTATGATCTAGATAAAAATTGGTCAGAATGTTTACCTAAAATTAAACTCTTCACGAGTTCGAAACTTGATCACGCGGTTTCAAAGACTTAGGTCACTAGGTGCATAAATGAAAAGAACAACTCACTGTAGAAAGTATATTTTTGTTAAGACTTTCATAGATTTTCATCTCAATAAAACCTTGTAGAAATTCAAGATCAGTGTCATGTAGGATAAAAAACTAGATCACTGGCTCAGCTCGTTAGAAAACCTTGTTTACAAACATTTTTGACCCGATTTTAATAAAAATTGTTCAATTTTTTTGTCTTAACGAATTCATTGACGAGTTTGAAACTTGAGTCATGTTAGATTAAAAACTTGGTCAAGTTGTCAAATTATAGGAAAACCATGTTTTCTATCAGCTGACATAAGATACATGATAGTAGTTAGCCAAACCTCCTAGTCCAAATCACTCTTGCTATTGAAGTAAATTCAATTATTTTTTTTAAAACTTGTCTACTGGGAGGATGATGGTGGGGTGGTGGTGGGTTTAGTTCTATACCTTTATTTTTGGAAAGTTTAACAATCGTCTCTTTAGAAACTGCCAGTTTAATTTAGGAATAACATTGCACTAATCTCCCTTGGGGATGCATTTATATAACTTGTGAAATTGGTTGCATTTTGGAAAAGACATGGTCACCAGGGCGTTTTCGTATTCGTTTTAAAGAGGCTGTACTCCAGATTTGATATAAAAATATTTTTTTACATAAATTAAATATCTAGATGCCGTAATACTATAACAACATGATATTTTACGTCAAAACGGATTACTCGTAAAAGTCAAAATAGAACAAAAACATATATTCGCTTCAGCCTGATTTGAACTCTGGACCCTTATGTTAACAAAATTCTACCAACGCTTTTACTGTCACCACTATCGCTGCATCTGTAATTATAGTTATTTACTTTTATTTTATACAGTATAGTTTTACCGTCGCGTTACGGTATAGCACTATGATAGGAAAAAAATCAATTTATAATGTGATTATTTCACTTACTGTTTGGTCAGTTAGTTAGTTTTTAAGCATTAGTAACGAATATTACAAGAAATTTAATATAATAAAAGAAAACTTTCTTTTTTTGTCATCTGGAGGCCAGCCCCTTTAAATGCATTGACGTTTTCGTAACGCTAAATACCAACAATTAAAAAGTAAAGCTTTACAAGAAAATATACCCTATTTTGTGGATGTACTGATGCGCATTTTGGATGTCTGTATATACGAGACTAAGCTAAAAAGAGAAATTTAGCTTCACATTTTTCACATACTGAGATACAGTGTCCTTCCAGAGGAAACACTTCCGAATAAAGTCTTCTCCATGGTATATGGAATATCATAAAATATCTTATCTTTGAAAACTCACCAAGAAATAAGGAAACTAAAATAAAATATTACAGCATTTAAGGAAAATTCAAAATTAAAAGGGAGAATCATTGTGGAAATTTGGGTTCTACAGTTATGAACCTTACAACATATGATGTGCGATGATAAAGTAACATATATTTGGAGTTTGAAAGTCATTCCCTAAAGAACTAAAGAAGTTATAGTAAAACATATATTTACTGCACAAAAACTATAATCTAACGCCGACGCCGGGGTAGTAGGTTAGCTCTACAGTCGAGCTAATAAGTTTTCCCTGCTTGGTTGTTTCCCTGATAGAACTTCACTGTTCTACTTCTGGAGAGTTTCGACTGTAGTCTTCTCAAACTGCAATATTTTACATTTTTGTAATTTAAAAGTGACACAAAACTAGTGATTATCAATTTTTAACTGCAAAGATTTTGGAGAAAGCAGACACACACGATAAAATATAGCAAACTCTGAAACAGCAACTTAGAGCTCCAATATGCATCCGAAAAGACGGTGATCCACTCAGAGTGTGTATAACAATTTTCATTTTAATAATAACTGAGAGACAGGCCTATAATTTGATTATTCAATATCAAAAACTGTAAAGAAAGGCGATTTTGCTAAAACACCATGCCACCAGAGTTACAGGCATGGTCAGCCAGTGCACCACCTACACCAGCGTTACCATATATTTTCTCCTGAAAACGTCTTTCCCGATAGTTTTACTTGTCGAATGAAGTAAACTAGGTACGAAATTAGTGTCAGTTGGAATTTTCTAGTTAAGGTAAGCTGGACTTTCCTCGTGGGGTCGCTATCACTGCATTTTCGACACTTTTCAATGTCATGTTTCAGCGCATACTCATAAATGATCGTCTTTTTCACGAATGATACAGAAAACGGAAAATAACTGGGAGAAAGCAGACCAAGACGAGAATTCGTTAATAATATGAGATCATCTTGCGCATAGTCTCGATACAAAACTTGATAAACTACCGCATAAAAGTTTTAATTTTCTTACCTGTGTGTCCAAATTCCTCCACAAAACCAGCGTTATATACCACACACCAACGTTACTTGCACCACCTCCACCGGTAACGTATGGACACGGTGTTACTGTTCATAGTGGTAATGACACTCTGCCGAGTAACCGCTAAACAGTTACCCGAGAGCTAGATATTCTCATCTCTAATGACAGCCAGTGTTTGATTCTTTTTCTCGCATATTACATGTAAATCATATTTCTGATGGGAATTACTGAAATCTAATATTTTCATTTGGCACTTTTTTATATAGTAGCGTATGTATTTACAACTTAATTCATCATGACAAAGTTACGTCATCCTAAGCACGTCATTTATTCATAAGATGCGCTGAAATGACGTCATTTCAAAGCACTAGTCCAACTAGTTGTACGCAAGTCGAGATATTGTGTAATTTTTTGTATGGATCAATATCTCGCCTCCTATAGCGAGATTCTGACCCATAATAAAATATCTCAGAATTTGCTCAAGACGTCACCTGAATTATTTTGACTATAAGCACCGGTGTAAACAGTAGAAAATCTTGTCTGATATGCAAGAAAAGTAACTTATATATAGCAATGCATGCTGGCATTAAAAAAACTTTTTTTATATTTATGAAATAATAAAACTACTTCTTAAGTTTGAATTAATAAGTTTGTAATAAGTTTATGAATATAATTAAAATAAGCATATTTGAACCAATCATTTTATTATCTACAAGGTCAAGAAAGATAAAAAACATTTATACCTGCATAAGAGCCTTGGTTCTCCTTTCTCCATTCCTAAAGTTTTGTACTCCTCTTGTTTAGTCTATATGCTCATTTATTGTGTAATTTTGAACACTGTTAAAACTGACAGTTACTATGTTCTCAAACAATTTGTTTCTTTAAACTCCAACTGAACTCATATGGTGAAGTTGCAGTCTTAAAACAAATTCTAGCAATATTTGTGAGAAGAATACAAAACTACAAGTGTCAAGTTATATCTTTCCTCAATTCGGACAATACTATCCAAATAGCGAGCAACATTTGTGTTGATTCTTTTAAAACTGTCTGTTAGCTTGCTGGCTTGTTCCGTCAGATTAGATGAATGGATGGTCGTTCAATGAATTATCCTTATGAAACACAATGTGATTGACAGTTCATAAATTCAAAATCAAGCATTTTCCTTTCACGTATACAAACAATATCGTTTAATGGCCGTCGCCGGAAATTGGATGACGGACGAAACCCCCTACGGACAAAACCCCCTACACTGTTTTTTATAGAGGGGACAAACCCCCTACCCTGTTTTTACAGAGTGGACAAAACCCCCTACATGGATTTATCAGAGTGGACAAAACCCCCTAAACTGATTTATCAGAGTGGACAAAAACCCCTACATTGTTCTTAATGAAATGTTACTGCAGGACTAATGGATAAATTAATAAAGGATTTTATATCACTTTTTTATAGCAGATGATGATTCGATGTTGAAGGATTATATGATTTAGTTCATCTTTATCAGAAGTCAATGAAACAAGGGGGTCATTTTTATACTTTAATAATAATTCCTAAAATAATTCATTTTAGTTATTTCAAACTGATAATTTACACTAAAAATAATAACAATTACAAACTGATTAATTACTCAATTAATGCAAACAACTCAACAACTCAACGGCTGTTACATATTATAGTGTGATTGAGTAAATTTGAGTAATTAAGCCAGACAAAACAAAGAACTATGTAATTTTTTTGAAATTAATAAAAGACTATTAATGGCTTTATATAATATTAGGAATTTTACTCCCAGATTTAAATTATGTAGGGGGTTTTGTTCACTCTGATAAATCCATGTAGGAAGTTTTGTCCAATCTGTTAAAACAGTGTAGGGGGTTTGTCCACTCTATAAAAACAGTGTAGGGGGTTTTGTTCTGCATTCCCGGAAATTAGCGCTGAATTAACCTCACACAAGGGATAGGCAATTCGTTTTGGATGAAATAATAAAAAAGACTAAATATCACCATGAGCAGGGTTTAAATTCCGATTTGCGTCAAATCTCTGTGAATTTGCAAAAGTTAAGGTAAAATTAAGGCTGCTTTAGCGGTTCCTTGAAGTTAAGGAATAAAATGGGCTGTTTTAAGGAAAAACTTAAGATAAGTGGGATATTGAATAGAACTTGAGTTTTATTTAAGGCTTTAAGGAGAAAACGTTAAAAAAATGCTAAAAATAGCTCCTCTTTAAGGTTAAGGAATACCTTAAGATGTATATTGAATATGGCTCCTGATTTGGTAGTATTAAACCTATGATAAAAAAAAAAATTCACAAAGAAATCAAGTTTTTACGTTTTTGGTGAAAACTTGTCTACATTTCTATCCGGAAAGGTTGTCTTTAAACATATGTTCTAAAATTTTGAGGAATGATATTAACATTTTTCCCCCAAAGGTCTAGGTGTCAGTCAAAAGTTCTACAACTGGCAAACTAAATTTCTCTTTATATAGAGAGTTGCTATTGTACCTTTTTGGGGATGGAGAGCCATTTACTTTATATACAAACTTGCTTCATTGTTTAATGTCTTAGGAAACATGTTTGTGTTCTTATGTAAATGATCATTTTCTGTCATTTTAAAAACAATAAGCCAATAAAATACATATGCGGTATATCATCGGTAAATGGTAGGGTATTTCCATTAATAGTGACATTTCTTGTTTTGCATTTCGTTGCATTTATCCAGGCGCAGGCTCAGATGTATATAATGATATACTGGCTGGAATGCTGATAGGTACTCTCCTGCGCATCGGTCGAATGTTTCACTTTCTTACCTCTGCTAAAATTCAATTTTCAGAACGATATTTTTATTTTTAGACAGGGAAAACCACGGTTACTTTTTAGCCAATCAGTGACTAGCTTACAACGAAATGTCCATACATATAATTCACAACCCAAAATGTAAACAAACAATGCATGTCTGCAAGTTACTTACGTATTTCACTTTTGAAAGTGTTTTTTAATATGTATACGGAAATAAACCAATCAAAATTATCAAAACGGTTAAATCATGATGGTTTTTAGACTTTTAATTGCTGCATTAAGGTGTTTACATAAAGGCGTAGTTGAAATGTGTTTACAAAATTGTCAGAAAACACCCGTTTATTTATAATTTTTGGAATCACATGATCGTTTAAACCAATGAAAAATGGTTTAAAGATTTTTCGGTTTTGGGGATATTTGTGCACTTTCATTGGTTGTTTAAAAGTTCATTGTGAAAGTCAATATCATAAATCTACTGGTTTTAAAGCAGTGGTGTGAAGTAACGGTAGTGTATTCATTTAGCTGAGGGAGCGTAGCTGATAGGGTGCTCCGTCTGCCATTCTGCGTCTTGGTGTTCTCTCTTTTGATACGCTGTAACACTATTTTACACAGTTTAGGTTTCTACAGAATGTTAAGGTACATCTGCGATTGTGAAAGTTCAAATTTCATTTTTACGTACATTGTTAAGGCAAGTACTTTTTAAAAGATGTTTTCCTTTCTTGTTAATCTTGATGATTGTGGTTAGATTATTACCCGATGACAAAGTGTAAGCCAACAATTCCTAGAACAACAGGCACGCTGATTACTTCTTTATATTATGTTGTTTGTAGACTTTTTTTGGTGGATAGCCATGGAACACTTTTTAGGTGCCTAAAGCCTAAATGAGTTATGTTAACGTATGTTATTTATGTTATTTTTATGCTACCCGAAGGGCGAGCAAATAGTTGCTGCTTTGTCCGTCCGTCCTCCCATCCGTCCGTGCGTGCGTTCGTCCGTCCGTCATAATTTTGTCCGGATCATAACACAAAAGCTATGAGAGATATCAAGACCAAACTTCATAGGTAGTTAGATCTCATTAAGGAGCAGTGCAGTTAGTCCAACTTGCAACTGTTAGTGGCTTTTTCGTACTGAATATCTGAAAAAGATGACGTTCAAATAAAAAACTCGGTATAGATGCAACATTTGCCTTTCATTTACATAAATGGTGCCTAAAGATTATGGAATTTCAAAACAAAGACAGAAAATGCATTAAACATTTGATAATTTCTATTTTATTCTGTGTGCAAGCATTGTTTATTTACATATTAGGCGTCAGTTTTAGAGTTCTGAAGGTGCAATCCACCATTTTTGACATTGCAATTTATGTAACTGTTGTTCATTCCGATGCGATTAGCGTTTTTTGTTTTGTTTTTATTTTAGATATAGTTTGTGATTTCTCAGTACATTTATTCAAATATTGTTCTTTTCTGAGAAGGAAATTGGAAACTGCATGTAAATCATTTAAAGTATTAGTAGAATGAGTTGTTGGAATGTCACTAAATATCAATATAACCAAAAACGAAATCCTTCTCCAAAGTCTACTTTTTCTTCAGTCTGCTATCTTACGAATTAATTGTAAGCACGCAATATGTCCAACCAGCTACGACATTACTACACGAAATGCCTTTGTTAATGTTCCTGCAAACTATTTTCAAATAATTTAAACATTCAAAATATAGATGACATTCATTTTTTAGCGTAATGCAGTTCCTTGTTGAAGTGTGTGTCCAATGACAGAAAGCAACCATAAAAATATTTTGAACGAGTAGACGTCATTACAGGTAGTGAAATGAGAAATGGGAAAGAGGTATGAATATCCCTTTCTGCTTTTTTTAGGAGCAACAACTGGCAGCTTTGGACGAAAGGCAGCTAATATTATAGTAACATTACACTTTATGTTTATAAAACTATGCTATTTTTAACTTATAATTAGGTCTACGTTGCATCAGTTTGCCGTTTCATCTGCATTCGATTGATAAATATACATAATGAATTATCTCAAATATTCTCATCAATCTTCTTCATTATAGTCAATTTACATTCAAACAGGATTGGTGTGTTCCCAGATGTACCTATGTTATCAAAATAATATCCAGGTGTCCGTATCCAAAAAAAGTGATACATCTAAATAAATAAATATCATCATCCCAGATAGTGTCACTTATTTTGTATTCCCGGTTAAAATTCGAATACTAAAACCTATTTCATATTTTAAAATAAATGTGCAAATTATTAAAGAGAATGTCTTAAGTAAAAATGATTGTTAATTGGACAAACACTCTTGCGATATGTACAACTGTCGAACAGAGAATAATCCACACTTAGCTCTTTAGAAAATGAGTCTATTTTGCCGTTTACAATAGTATTAACAATTTACTTACTGGACTAATCTTAGAGTCAACGCGATTACCAAAGCATCAACGTGTACAGAACAATAAGTATATCTCTACATGCAATTTTTATAATAATTATGTATGGCAGATAAGACTGATCTTGATAACCAATTTCAATAATGAAATAGAAGGTAGAACAGTAACTCAATCGACGAAATACGAAATTTCTAAATCTGATATTATACTAGTCCCCTTAAGATTGTTTTCCAACATCTAAGTTCCTGTTCTTTTCAAACTAACAATCAGCTTACATTGCAAGACTCTTAGCAAAGCCATTAGTTATTTTTTTCGTTTCGAAAATGGATATGTACTGTTACAAGGATAAGTGGTAATTACATAATTATTTTATTCCTTTTGATGCAGGATTATAGTTCATTGAATAACCGTAAACGTTAATACGACATCAAACACAAGTGTAAAGAGTATAAAAATTAATGATAGACATAATGTATAAATTTGCTTGCAAAATTACTTCTGTTTAAGACTGATCTTTCAGGAATAAATGCACTAAAAGTTGCACGTAGTTAGGTTTAAAAATAGTTTCAATATCTTATGTCTATTCCTTTTTTCAAATCGTCGTAATAGAAAATATTTTGTGAAATGAGGTTGTAACCTAATGTAAAAAGGTTTTAACCATTGGAATAGCTTGAAGTAACAAACACAAATGTTTGAATTCAATGACCATCGACATCTCTCCAGGAGTCTCAAGATTTAACATTGTGGTCACGAAATGACTTAATCTTTCTCTGATGACCAGATCATTATTCATTCCACAAAATTCTTCTCCGTAACGTAAAAGTTCTGAATAAATTTCGTAACATATACAAAGTACCGTGAACTAATAGAAAAGCGGAAAAGAACAAAGTAGGAGCTGAAAACAAATTTCGCTTAAGAAAAAGTTGGTTTTCTGGCTTTGTTTACCAAACCGATAAAAATTTATAAAAATCTAAATATAAAAACAAATGTTTTCAATTGATTTTTTTGTTTGTTTGTTTTTTTTTCTTTTTTTCAAATAAAATATTTGTGTAAGTCATTTAACTTTGATTTTGTAAATAGTCATTATTGAAATAATCAATGGTATAAAACTGTCGGTTTATTGGACAATAGCGAGTTTGTTAATTTATTTTCCTTTTTAATCCGTATTTAGTTTGATGATTTTTTACAACAATTCTTACATCTGTGTTTTATTTTAAAACTGGAGAGGAGATACGATTTATTTGTTTCTTCAAACTTTCGTTAATTAATATGTTTTAGAAAAATAGCCTTTTCACAAAATATTACCATTTGGTTACAGACAATAACTTCAAGTCACACTACAGTAGAAAGGTCTTTTGACAGAGGCAAACCCTTCGAAATTTCTATTTTATTAATATTGCCATAGAAACTGCAGCCATGCAGTCTGTAGAAGTGCAAATTCTCAGAAAGTTCTGTACCGATAATATTTAAATGGTGACCAAGCTATTATTAACTATCAGAATACAGTGGACAGACAACGATCAGACCATGTTTTAGCAAAAACAATACTTAAGAGAGTAAAAACTTACAGAAAGTAGAACAGTAAGAACGAAGCATTTAATTCATGACTAGAAGAGCATATCAGTGACTATGATCACTTAAACAACAAAAGTATCCTTATTTTTTAATTGGTTAGGTATTTATATGCTAACATTTCTCAAGTACATAAAAAGTGTACTTATAAGAAGTCAATACTTATCTAGGAGGTAACAAGTTGCTGTCATAATCTTAAGTACAAAATAGACACTTCAATTACCTTTTGATAAGTCAGCATAACATGCATATGTTTTCAGAAACAATTCTCAAGTTCTAAAACAAGTACATTGAAATTAATTAACACAAGTACTAGTTAAACTCGTCAACTTTTTTCTAGCACACTTTTCAGATATTTAAACAAATCATCTTGATGCGTCAACATCCTTTTCAAAACCTGATATCAGATGTGTCAACAGGATTTTACCATACAAAGTCCACAAAATACATTTGAACAAACGCAATTGAGTGCTTTTTAGATGTGCATTCACTTTCTTTTCCTTAGTAAGATAAATTCCATCGAATTATGTATCAGTCTACAAGTCTACTTTGTCTTATATTTTTACAGTTGTACTCAACAGGTCCATATTTACCTGCCCACTTTTCTGAATGACCCTCTTTCTTAAAAAAGTGAAGCTCTGACTGATGTTTTTTCGAAATTCTTGAGTTTTGATGATTGCGATCTTATAATATCAGGATATCATATCTATTATCATACAGAAAAATTGTTCAAATCAGATTTTCGAACAGATGGCATTTCTTTCTTTGTTGTGCGTGATAAATTCAAGTTCAAAAAAGTCCGACTGACATCTCAAACCATTATTGTTTTTTTTCCCACTGAGTAACGAACTCTTTTATCGTCAGCCATCTTCTTTCTTTAATTGAGTAGAATTGTTTTATAACCAAATGTAAAGCCGTACATAATGAATTCAGGGGGCCTGGAAGACGAAGTAAACGATAGAAATAAAAGATGTATTGAATTGTCTGATATTTGGGTCTTGAAAAAATCTCTTATTAGATGGATGAAGATGGACGTACTTCTTTCTCTAAAGAAATTCACTTTTAAAAGTTTTAAATTTAAGATATATTTGGGTTTCAATTTTTCAAACTGTAGAAATACATCAAAGCTTATTAGGATTTTGGCAAATTGATTTACATTTGGTTTGCAACAGAACACAATATTTTAAAGCAAAACAACTATGCTAGGAGTGCTGAGAGGAAATAATAGACAAATTCAAACATGTTTGTCTAGATCTGCAAATCCAAGATATATCTTTATTTATTTTGGCTACGTATACGTTATGTCATCAAATTCGTGCTGTAAATAAAACTAAAAAGTTTTATATTTTTGAATAGCAATACAAGTGAACCTGAAATTGATTACAAGTGTTACGTCTTGTTGAATTTAAAAACTCTGAGCGTAAGAATCTAAGACATGTACAAGTTTCAACATTTCCATTTTTTCTTCTTAAAGGCTGTTAAGAAAGGTTCATTGATTCATTGCCAATGTCATTGGGTAAATGATTTAAAAACTCTTTTAAGTTTTACCTTTTGGAAAAATTATGTAATTTTAGTCGAATGAAAAGCACAAGCATTTCTTCTCAGCTGAGCACAATATGATCAATGTAAGCTTGTTGAGCGTTCTTTAACAAATTGTGACAGTTTCACTTACTTTGATCTAGACATTTCCCCCGTTTCATTCGTGTCTAAATCCAAGCGTATTTAATGTAGGGACTAGATACTACTCGTGCATTTGCCTTATAAAGACGTCTGCTTACATGACTGATTAACTTGCTATGCCACATTAAACAAATGTTTACTTTTACATCCTTTTGGCAGCTAAGTTCAGAAAGTTCGACTAATATACATTTACAAATCAGTAATCAGACCAATTTATATAACAGAAAATTGTCAAAGCTAGTTTTTAAAAAATACACAAAAAGCACTTTTAAGCAAAAAAAACATGAATTTGATGTCTGAAAATTTGAATTGATTTTGATTTGTCTTCTTTCAGATACGTGTAATATTCCAGAGTCTTAAATCTGATTTTGGTGAATATTGTTCGACAATGGGTGACCAGCAACATACATTCAGCTAGATTATAGATTATATGCATGTTATCAACAAGTTACCGATAAACGATAAATTAAAAAGAAATTCATTTAAAAGCCGTGCATTATAATATTATTCATTTAGTTATTGACATTCAAACACACGATTATCAAACAAGTTGCTAAATCACAATACATCAAATGTCATTAAATGCACTGACAGAATTGCTTGAAAGACATTGTCAGTCGTCTATTATGATTAATAATAAATTAATCAAAAGAAATACATTGGCAGATATTGACAGGTACATGATCTGTTGACATTAATTACATAGATAGTAAATGTTATATTTGTAAACGTGCATCGGCATTGTAAATTTGTAAGTCTTTGTTTCTCAAGAGAGAGTAGGAAAGTCTGCTTACATTATCAAATATTGTTTCATACACATAAGATCAAACCTTGTGAGGACAGTTAGCTATTTCAAATATCATTAAATCATTTGAAGACTTTCCTGTTCATGCATCTTGAGGACAAAACAATTTAGCAAGCAAATACTAAGAAATATTTAAAAAATTAGACATATGTCCATAAGACACGGATGCCCCCGCAACGTGAGCTTTCCGTTGGTAACTATTAACGTTATTTTTTATGGTTACAAGGCAATGCAATCATGCATTATTAAGTTTGGATCAAATATGAACGCAATGAAAACTGAAAAGATAACCATGTTAGTAATGTACATTTGTAATGTGTTTTGAATAAAAAATGCAAGTAAAAACACGAGCACTACAGAGCGGCACTAACGCTCGTCTGTATTATTTATCGGAAAAAAAAGCATGCAAGTTCAGAATTAATAAAGATTCTTAAAAAAATTGCAAGTACGTACTAATTCCAGAAAAAAAAGAGAAAAGGAAACAAAAAATAGACAAGAAAATTGAAAAAAAAAAACAATCGAGGCGGGGAGGGCAAGTTCCTTCATAAACAAACAAAACATCAAGAAAAAAAACGAAAGAAAAAAAACAGGGACTTATTATGGACAATGTTAGTAGAAGTCTACTAGAATATGCATCACATTAAATTACAAACCACTGTTTCAAGCGGTCTTATAAAGGATATTTCAAAGATTTTCCTTTATAAATATATATAAGCCGCAGGGCGGGGCCAATATTGACCCTGGGGTCATAATATGAACCAGCATGGCAGATGTCCACTAGACAATGCTACACACAAAATATCAAAACTCAAAGTTCTTTCGTTTATGAATAATCAGTCACATTAGAGTTTTTTGTACGACGCAGACGATATGACATCTCAATGACCATAATAGCTTCACATTTTCTTCAAAAACAGACGAACTGAAAATGGCATCCTCGACTAATGGTGGTCAAGAGTGACAATTGATATTGTAATACCGCCATTCATGCAAAAGTTATGGACCAGAGAAATAAACTAAGTTAAATCCCCTGCTGTCACCTAGACCTTTAACCTAGGTACCTGGTATTGCACGCGACACATTATCTACTTATGGTGGTCTTGTGCACCAGTTTATTTTGAAATCCAATCATGCATGCAGAGATTATGGACTGGACACGAACTCGAACCAAACGTAAGCCGATATGACAAAAACTCTAAGTTAATGCCCTACTTTCACCTTGACCTTTGACCAAGGGAATCTTGCACGCGACACATTGTCTCTTTATGGTGGTCAAGTGTACCAATTTATTTTGAATCCCATCATGCATGCAGAAGTTATGGACCGGACACCAAGTATATACATTTTCGAACACACACACACACGCTCGGGCAGGGGTAACACTATATCCCCCGCCCCCATTTTATTGCGAGGGTATAAAAGTGATGATAACATTGGAACAATAACAGGCAAATTCATATAATTTTCAAAGCCGTCTATCAATACTTCCACAAAATATCGGCAATATTATTGGTCTGATATGTTGTTGGCATGTAAAGTCCTTTATCGATCAGCATTGACATGTCATCAATTTGATGGCACGCTGCTTGTCAAAAGTATGGCTCACTTGTCAACTCAAATCACAATAATGGGTTCAAAAAGACCTCTCGCTTATTTGTGATAACTTAAACCAAAAATTAGAATGATCGGAAATCTCAAGTTCACTAAGAGGGTTTTGAATATTATCAACGCTTTGTGAATAAGCAGTGTTTGGTTAGTTACGCGGCACCATAAAACAGCAAATTCCAAACTATTGTTCTTATATATATGCACATTTATTATATCAATTTGTTAATTTACAATCTTCGATTTAAAGTATTTGCTCATGTTGAATATGTTTAAAGTAGACATTGTAGAAAAAGCAAAACAGATGAATTACAAGACATACTTCGTGGTTTATTCACCGTCGTGATGGAAAGCGTGCACGTGTGTCGCATACATATATCCAAAATCTAGGCAACTTTAACGGCTAACATAAAAACGCGGTTGGACGTTGAAAATAAAAATATAATCAGATAAATTTTGTTTTGTTTATTTACCTTCAAGTTAAAACAATGATTGAAGACAAGTTCACTGAAAACAAAAGCTCTTGTAAATTGAACTAATAGACGACAAAGATGTTGTAAAAAATCTATTGCAAACAAACATAATGATAAAACATGGCGTAATGTATACAAAGTTAAATTGCCAACACGATGTTCATTCAGAAATTGTACTGGTCAAACCAGAGGGCACTGGATAATGTAGGTTATCCCATCACATTATAAAAGTATCAGTCATAAATGGACGATTTACCAGAATTGCCAAAATCTCTTGACAGATTATGGTCTTAGATATCCTTATAACTCTAAGAATAAATCTGAAGACATGAAAAAAGACTTTAAACTAAACTAAATAAAGTCCAGATCAGCTAGGTTTTCTAAGCACGCGTACTTATAGCTCATTTTCTCATAACCACGTTGAAACATTTTCTGTTTTTCTTCTCGTTTTAACTTAAAATCATCGAACTACAAAATGTGTAAAACAAAATGTACCTTGGTTAGAGTACGTATTTGACAAAAGTAAACAATCGACCAATTTAATGTTTGTTTTCATTATAACACAGCCTTTGTGCAAGTGTTCGTTTCGATTGAATTTGACTGAAAATTTTGAAAAACAAAATCATTCGCGACAAGTGCTCTCATTTCAATTGTTTGTTATTTAATCTGTTCGTTCGAAAACTCCCATCAATAAGAAACGTCAAAAACTACTTAGAAAATTCGTTTTGACAGCAAAATAACTTTAAAAAACAGAACGATCCTTTTAGAAATTGAAATAAATTTTGCCTAAGTTTTAATTCTTTCTCTTGCTCGGAAGGGCCATAACCACGTGGTAAATGATGTCATTTAGGCTGTCACAAGAAGCATTGTTTTGCCTCGATTCGGAAGAGAAAACAACTGTAAGTATTTTATTTCTTCGACAATTCTAATGGTATATAGCGCATGCGAATCGGAAACTTATGCCCTACACACTGGCCCTGATGATTCTGTTGTCAGATGTATAGAATGTTTTAACATTCGAGAAAACTGATGCGCTTTTCGCGATAGCAAGCATATTTTTACGAACTCTTTATTTCTCGAATGTTAAGAAAAACTGAACATCTGACAAAAGAATCAGTAGGACCTATATGTAGCTTCGCATGCACCATATTCCTTTAAATTGATGAAGAAATAAAATAATTACAGCAGTTTTCTCTTCCGAATCGAGAGAAAAAAGCTGCTTGGGACAGCCTGAGTGACATCATCTACCACGTCGTATGGCCACACTGTTCTCATGTCTCTTTTTATCATCGTAAATTTCTTTGAACAGAAGAACAAAAAGAAAACGTTTAATGCAAACTATCAAAATATTTCGGTCATGAATAAAGTGTATAGTAACGTAATTTCCTTCTATTATCATACAGTTTTTGTCAAGACAGAAGTCAGTTTCTAGTGAAAGGTAAACAAAATGTTTATTTAAGAAAAGGCTTGTTTTAGTTCATAAAGAAAATATATCTCGACGAAGGTTTTACAACGGTTACCGAATGTCAGTTTTTAAAACTTTTCAGTGTTACTCTACATATAAACTGTATTTTCAGTGTTTATTAAACACTGAACATGTTAACCAAAGTTGCTGTAAACGTGGACAATTCAAATACATCGCTTGCAGAAAAACAGAACGCACTTTAGCCATTTATCAAAATGACTGACTCTTCTCTCATTCAAGATTATTCACTAATGGAAATGTATTGTATTTCTTATGCATTGTCACATTTAGTCTGACACCTTCATCTTTCAGCGATAGAAGATGAAACTGTCTGGTCTTCTAACAGCTGCAGTGTCGAATTGTCACCCAATGTGATATGATAAATGCTTTTTTGTCTTTAATCTTTATTTATATTTTTAAACGGAAATTATTTAAGAAGATGGTAATTTCTATTACTGAATCAAGTTTGAGCTGAATTAAATTGCAGAAAAAATACAGTTCAGTTTTTACCACGTGAAGGGTCTTAAGTTTTAGTAATTTTGTGCTAAAATTTATTTAGTCGTTTTTCTAGTGTACAAGTCATCATGTGTTGCATATGTCCATCCCCGTTTGTAGTGCTTTGGTATTGGCATCACCAACACATTACCCTAAAGACGTTCAAGCTAACATTAAGCCACACGAGATGATTCTAACAGTCACACGAGATGAAAAATTTCTAAATTTAAATAATTTCTGTGGGCTTCCTTTCTCCTTAGTATTTAAATTTATTCCTGTAAAAGAGATTTGCTCATGATTCACATTTTTAAATATGTTCTATAAAGATTTTTGTAATGCAGAACGTATGAAAATACTTATGAAAATTAAAGCCATCATGCTTAATTTACACAGCTTCCCTTTGCAACAGTCATTGTGACATAACATCCTGTGAGTCATTAAATCAAGCCAAGTGGTTAGTTTGGCTCTGTCCAAAGAACATTTGTAATTTTTATTTAGTGCTAAGTAAACTACTGATTCCTTTAATCGACGTAATGTTGCTTTATGACTGATAGACTAATTTCTATGAAATTGAATACAGAGAATTTCTTTCAGCAAGTAGAGAAACTAATTATATGGTAGAAGAGATTATGACGCTAGCAAACCTGTCAACATTTAAGACTACAATGAAAGAGTTCCAAAAACTACGACATATTCCGCAGATATCCTCACCAACTTCCTGTAGAAGGGAAGAAGAGAAAATGAATCAGTTGATTCAATATTTCATATACCAATAAGTTATGACAATCGCCTAGTCAACCAATAAATAGGCGTAGTTCCTGTCTCGATACAAAAAGAAATTAAAGAAAATGTCAGAAGTAAATATGCCGTGAGGTTTTCACAAAACCTGATTATCTGCACACCTATATGAATGATTTCAATGGTATAGTAGAAATCTTTTTAAGGCAATTGTAGAATACTAACGAAATACTAAGAGGAACGAGAATCCAGAAAAAATGCCTAATTCAAAGTATAAAACAGTATAATTGAGTTTTTAAACAAGTTGGACGTCTGAATCCCACAAAATGAGCTGGATAAAATTCAAAACAGAGTCTATCTCAATGATCCAATATCCGAAATAAAGCGGTGGAATTACTTTTCGTCTCTCATGTCCCAGGAGTAGGTCGCAATTTACGCTATGAACCAATCAATCAATCAGCGTCGGACATAGCTGTAACACTGAACTAAGAATTGTTAGCCTTTGTTTAGCTGTTTCAGTAGTTCATGTGTCATTTATATGACTTAAAGAGTTGGTCTGATTGTGTAGTGTGACGAAATAAGTTTCGGTAGCTTTCGGAAAGAATTAAAAAGAAAAATCCTCTCTGATTGAATTTGATCAGCAGGGACACATTAAATGCATTTTTTAAACATTGCTCCGATTCATTTAGGCATTTCTGCCTGTTATCTTCTGAAAGACTTTGATTTGACAACGCCCAAAGGATTTTTGATATTTCTATCAAACCATTAGACTATTGCAATAATTAAATTGCTATAACACATTAGCTTAAAAAATCCTAAGATATACTATTGTTTCTCAATAAATAAACATATATTATACCAATAAGGCCTTTGTTTTTAAATAAGATATTCCTGAGTGATACTCTATACTGTGTATTACAATACCGCAGATAAATTTGACGGCATCTGATATTGGTTAAGATCATCCGTATGCGATGCCGTTAATGCCGTGAGCAAAACCTGTAAATACCGTGAGCAATGGTTTTCTCTTAAGAGTTCCAACACTTTCTCGACTTTGATTGGATACTCAATGTTTTGTTTACACAAAAACAAAATGACAGCCAGCTTTTATCTCGATTCAAAAATTTAAACGACAAAAAGTTCTTAGTCATTAGTCAGTCTAGTGTAAAATACAATGAAGAGAAATACAAAATATAACTTGATTTTTATATGATTAAGGCCTATCATATAGAATACTAGATTAAATCTTAAACTAGAATCTACCTAAAGCTGAAGTAATCCTATTCCTGCTTGAGGTTCCAAATGAACGAGCAAACCTTATATTTTGTGTTCCATTCACAAACAATGAAGATCTATTAATGACTCATTAATGTGATCAAACCTTTGAATAAAATTACTTACGTATGTTGCCTGCTATCGTCAACTGAACTGTCCTTCTCTTTTGAGGAACTCTGTCTACAAAGTAGCTCTATCAAAGACGGGAGTTCATTTCCAAAGTGCGTGTAAATTACACACTGAAGATAACTGTAGTAAAATCATTTCAGAATTTCCTTTCAATTCATACCGCCATTCGTCCAACACAGTCAGGAGGCCAGCTGTCACATTCGTTTAATCCACGGCAAGAAAAAATGTTCAAGTAAAAGTCCTCGGAATCATAATGACGACAATATGACGTCACTAAAGTTTTTACAAAAGATAGCAATGTATAAATTTGTCGTTTTTAGAAATAAATAAACCTGAATAAAAACATAAATTTACGATAAGATTTTGAAACATCTATGTCAAAATCAAAAACAAATTGTGAACAAACAATTTCGGTTTATTCCGAAAATGTCGCAGAAGAAGACGAACGAAAGAGGTCAGGGAGGCACATTAGGAGAGTAAACAAATAAAACAAAATGCTCATATTCTATGTAGAAAATAGACCAGGTTTTGTTCTTAAAATAATTTGCGGTATAATAAATTCGTTATGTAGACTATTGGCTGGGTATACGGCGTCATATAGCCTGTTCGAACTGATTTAATCTTTCGCCTGCCGGCTCGGGTTATATCATTTCGACCAGGCTCTACGAGGCCGTATGCCAAGAATCTATATACATAATCGAGAAACAAGAATGAAATGAGCCTGTCACATATTGAGTTAAGAAAAACTTATGCCAAATAAATCTGAATGTCTCACATCAGTGAGAGATAGTCGTATATCCTCCAAATAATAAGCTAAATGTACACATTATTTGCTTAAAACAGACTACTCTAATAAATTATGTAGAGAAACCAGCAATAAAAGTGGAGTTATTTGTCCAGGGAAGGCATGAAAGTACTCAAATTCCATTTATTTGTAACGGTTAACTACTGTTAAAAATTGTTAAAAGAATTTCAAAACTGAGCCACCATATTTCCTACGTCAAAATATAGGTCAGTCATTGGGTCAAAATTGCCATAATATCATTTAGATAAGTATGCTAAAACTAATCAGTTGAAAATTGAGTGTCAAAAATAATTTTTTGACACGAAATTGATAAAACATACATTTTTATTGTAACTTGATCTTGTCAACTGAAAAGAAAACAAGTTGTTATACAAAAACTTATGTATATTAAACTCGTATTTTGATTTACAAGAATTTGTTTTGAGAAAGAAAATAAATCTAAATTTTTGCCATAAAATTCATATAGATCATAAGACATAAAATTTACCACAAGATGTCTTTGCTAGCCCTTGCTGGTACATCCTGTTTGATTTGCCGAAAATTCGAATGACTCATGAAAGACTAGAGGGAATAACGAATAGGTTTTTATTGTCCGGCTGTATGGTAGCCTGTACAATATAGTCTATAGTTTAATAATCTTAAAAACGTATAGTACACTCTTTGAATTACTGCCGGATGATTGAAATGGTTCCGCAAAAAGGAATACGGTCCAATTTCTCAGGATTCCATGGAACTAATGAAATATTTACTTCTAATTTAATTCAAGCAACATTGAATGCTACGTTATTTCTTTGTGATTTCTCATCCAAAGTTGGCATTGTCCTCCTTGAATAGAAATAATAATTATTCACATAGTAAAGCCTAAATTCAAATGAAGGCTGGAAAAGATACGACAATATTGTTTAAGCGTTTAAAGCTTGAACAGGTTACATGGGAATAACTCTCGCGGGTAGTATGTGCAGTGTAGAACGGTAATCCTGGTATTTAGCCAGTCCTTTTGCATCAGCCATTGTGTATACCTGGAGGTCAAATTTTGGGCAGGGTTTAATTTTTAAAAAATAACATGTTTATATTGCATTTAAACAAGAAATTTTTGTCTTGATTTATAATTGAAGCATTACATTAATGGCAGGAAAACAATCGATTGTTATAGTTTGCGTTTTGAACAAGATTGCATCAGATTTAAATGTTTATATTACGTATTCACTGAAATATATTAACATTCCAGTTAGTGTTTGACTTTCATTTTCAAGGAGATCTGCATATTTTAATTACCTCGAATATTTGTAGTTTTAAATAGATCCTTATTTTATTTAAACGGTTAACTTAAAAAAAAAATAAAATAAACACTTCTAAATTGCTAAATATGAAAAACAGCTGTACTGGAAACAGATATTCCATGCTACAAAAGTGTACAACAGATATTTATTTATTTTATTTTACTGTTTTATTTACAGTGTCACAGAGTACTACTATCAGCTTTAAGTTTGATATTCTGCATCACCCACGAGTATAAGTTGGTAAAAGGTGGTATAGCAATTCATGAATTTATTTAATTTAGAATTATTTAGAATTATAAGGATCCAATGATCAGTTTATTAATTCGTTTGCTGGCTTTGTATTGCTAGTGCTAACAATATTAAATTATACAAAAAAAAAAAAAAAAAAATACTCATTTGTGTACATTTATTGTGCTGACTAAATACTCATTTGTGCACATTTATTAAGCTGACTGACGACAGCTAAAGTTTGTTTTTATTGCTGTATACACGTTCATTATATGTACCTTGTTAATTCACCTTGAATTATAAAATGTGCAAACAGAGATTGCAATTTTTGGTTTATAGTATTTTGATAAGGCATTTTGTTGCCTTTTATATTCTGTTGAGTACTAAGTTAATATTTAATTTGAGTGTGTTTACCTATTTAATTTGTTGATTGCCCATAAACAGTTGCTTATTTGGCTTCTGTTGGTAATCATATTGCAGGTGTTGGCCTACTTGCATCCTTAATTGTGTAACATATGTTGGAATTTGAGCAGGTTTCATCTCTGATCTATAACTTCAGATTGTTTTCTTGTATTTTTCACTTGTGCATTTTCTACAAATTGAATTGTTTGATTGCCCATAAACAGTTGCTTATTTGGCTTCTGTTGGTAATCATATTGCAGGTGTTGGCCGGCTTGCATCCTTAATTGTGTAACATATGTTGGAATTTGAGCAGTTTTCATCTCTGATCTATAACTGCAGATTGTTTTCTTGTATTTTTCACTTGTGCATTTTTTACAAATTGAATTGTTTGATTGCCCATAAACAGTTGCTTATTTGGCTTCTGTTGGTAATCATATTGCAGGTGTTGGCCTGCTTGCATCCTTAATTGTGTAACATATGTTGGAATTTGAGCAGTTTTCATCTCTGATCTATGACTGCAGATTGTTTTCTTGTATTGTTCACTTGTGCATTTTCTACAAATTGAATTGTTTGATTGCCCATAAACAGTTGCTTATTTGGCTTCTGTTGATAATCACTTTGTAGCAGGTGTTGGCCTTCTTACATTGTAATATGTGTAACAATTTTTAGAAGAATTAGCAGTTATTATTGTGTCTGTGATTTGCATTTTCATTTTAAAGCATTTTGATCTCTTTTAGAGAATTTTTATACCAGATTCAAATGTCAGATGTATGTATAAATACAAAGAATCCAACAACTTTACAGATGCCGGCCAAGAAAAGGAAGATGTCCCAGGAGCAGGCACAGCAGGCACCTGTCACACTGTCCAATGAACAGCTTGATGAAGTTGCGCAGAAAGTTGTGAAACAGTTAGAAAAGTCCTCAGAGAGGCCAGACCTTGTTGCCGAATCAGGTGAGCTGTCACTTGACGAGAGCCTTGGAGCTCATTTAAGTAATATAGTAAAGTCAAAAATTATCAATGTGGAGTTCGTTGATATGCAGACACTGTTGCCCTCTTTTAAAACAAATGAAGAAAAGCAGATTGTCTTGGTAGATGGAAATATACAAGTCAAAGATAAAAAGACCAGAGCTGTTCTTGATATCAACTCTTGGACAGATGCATTTTTAATATATGCGTCCATTTACAGCTCTGTGCATAGCAATGAAATTCAAGGGCTTTTGAAATATATGTTTAATGTTCGTTTGGCAGCGTCTAGGGCATCTGGTAAAGGCTGGCTAACTTATGATGAACAGTTCAGACACAAAAAGGCTCGCAATCCAACATTGCAATGGGGTAAAGTTGACCACGAACTGTGGCTACTGTATGTTTACAGCTATCGCAGTTTTTTCCAGGTCCAGAATCATCCATCTCAAATGAAGAAGTGTTATGATTTTAATTTTAAAGGAATTTGCAATAAAGGTGGTTGCACTTTTGCCCACTTGTGTATGCGATGTAACAAGTCTCATCCAAGTAAATCATGTTTGATGCAATTTAATAGGCCAAATATCTTTAATGGCAGGGCAAACACTAATCCAGGAGCTAAAGCTAGTGGGTCCAGCAGACGTTTCCCTGGGTCTGGCAAGGTCGCCAATTAATATAAATGTTTTACAGGAATATTTAGAGCATTATCCAAATAGAGCTGATGCTGCAGAATTAATGGTTTTAAGTTTGGTTTTAAACTCCAGTATGACGGACCAAGAGTCGAGTCCTCCTGTCACAATTTAAAGTCCGTTATTCAGAATCCTAATGAAGCATTTAAAAAAATAATGAAAGAAGTAAAAGCAGGGCGAATAGCAGGGCCTTTTAAAGAAAGACCATTGAAAAATCTCAGAATTTCCCCTATTGGCCTAGTACCGAAAAAGAATGGCTCATGGAGATTAATTCATCACCTGTCTTATCCAAAAGGTTCAAGCTTAAATGATAACATAGATAGTAAATTGTGCACAGTGAGGTACACGTCTCTTGATCAAGTTGTTGATTCACTCAGTTTACTAGTTTGTCATGCCCTGCTCGGAAAAATTGACATAGAAAATGCATTTAGAATTTTACCTATACATCCCGCTGATTTTGACCTACTGGGTTTTACATTAAATGGGTTTTATTCCATTGACAAATATTTGCCCATGGGCTGTTCCCTTTCCTGTGCCCTTTTTGAAAAATTTTCAACTTTTTTAGAATGGTTGGTCAGAGCCAAGGAACCGCAGGGCGTGGCACATCATTATTTAGATGACTTTATTTTTATGGGCAAGCCAAGCACAAATGAATGTTTTAACCTTATGTGTGTCTTTCATGAAATATGTAACATGTTAGGTGTTCCTTTAGCTGATGAAAAGACTGTCTAGCCAACGGAAATTTTATCATTCTTAGGCTTTGAGCTGAATTCAAGTCTCATGCAACTTAGAATACCTTCGGATAAACTTCACAAGCTGTCAGAGTTGCTTACTGTATTCCTTAATAAGAAAAAGACAACCTTGCAAGGATTTCAGTCTCTGATAGGTTTACTAGATTTTTGTTCAAGGGCTATTCCTTGTTCCAGAGCTTTTAACAGGCGTTTTTATGATGCAGTATGTGGGGTGGTTAAGCAAAATCATCATATAAGACTTACACGCACGATAAAGGAAGATCTAAGGCTGTGGCTCTTATTCCTCGATCTTTTCAATGGTTCTTGTATTTTTCCAGAATTGAATTGGTCAGACCCCTCTGTGTTACAATTGAACACAGATAGCTCAGGAACATTTTCTTTAGGCTGTGCTGCAATCTTTCGTAGGCATTGGGTCTTTATGTAGTAGCCACATCAGTGGTGTGGGTTGAAAATAATGGCTGACTTGTCCTTTTTAGAATTTGTTCCTATAGCTTTAGCATTTCATATCTGGCTTCCAAGTTTTAAGGGTAAAAAAAATATTTTGCACACAGACAACAAAGCGTTAGTAACGATTTTAAACAAAAAGTCATCTAAATCTAGGTATGTTATGTACCTTCTCAGGCCATTTGTCTTGAATTTGATGTTAAATAATATTCAAATAAAAGCAGTTCATTTGCCTGGTTTTGATAATGGTGTTGCCGATTCTATTTCTCGGAAGCAGTGGGGCAGATTCCGTCGTCTGGCACCAGACGCCGACCAGAAAGCCACTTTGGTTCCAGACAGCTTTCGGATGCTGCTCTCTGGACTGAGGCAGACAGATTGCTAGACTCCAGTTTATCTGATAGTACCCATAAAGCATATGCAAATGCTCTCGAAGTTTTTGATAACTTTAGGATTAAACATCAAATGGTTATCACCTGGCCACCGCCAATAGAGCAAATTGTAAGATTTATTGCATACAATTCATTGATTAGCCGGGCACCCAGAACAGTTCAGCAGTATGTATCTGGTATTGCATTTCATTGTAAGATAAAAAATGTTGGAGATGTTACACAGAAATTTGTAGTACGTAAGCTTTTAAGTGGCCTTGAACGAAGTTCGTCAAGGAATGACAGTAGACTTTCAGTCACTTTTGACTTGTTAGAGAAATTGGTGGGAATTTTGCAAGCAATATGCTCGTCAAAGTATGAAGAAGTATTGTTTAAATCCATATTCCTCACAGCTTATTTTGGGTTTTTCAGAATAAGTGAGTTAGTATCTTCAACATCATCCAGTTTTGAACATGCATTATCATATGATCATGTTACAGTTGGTCCCGACATGCTACGTATCTATGTTAGATCTTCAAAAACTGATCAGTTAGGTAAAGGTGTTTCGGTACAGATTTTGAAAACCGGGGGCCAGTGCTGTCCAGTTAAAGCGGTTCAACAGTTTCAGTTGATCCGTCCTTCGTTTGCCGGTCCTTTCTTTTGTCATTTTTCCTGTCAGCCTGCATCACGTTATCAATTTAATGCCGTGCTTAAGAAGGCTTTAGGTGCATTGGGCCTCGCACACATGAACATTAAATCCCACTCTTTTAGAATAGGGGCAGCCACTGAAGCCGCTTTGGCAGGCTTATCAGACGATGAAATAAAATGTTTAGGCAGATGGCAGTCTAATGCTTTTAAAAGTTATGTCAGAATTCATGTAAACAAAATTATTTCACTGAAGTAAAGTACTTATAATACTGTTTGCGCGTTTTATCGCTTGCTTGCTTCTGCAATAATCTTAAGTGAGGTATGTGTCAAGTCTTATTCTGCTGCAATAATTCTAACAAGAATATTTAAGAATTGCAGCACCAAAGAAGTGTATCTGGATTATTGGTTCGTCAATTATCAAGAGGGCGGCATATCACGCTCGGGTAAATCATACGGGTGGATCCCAGCTTGATCTACAACGTCATAATGTCTCGTTGTTCTGGCAAGGAAAGGGAGGCATGAGGTGGTATCAGATTTATAGTTCGATACATCATTTGTTGACATTTGTAGATCGGCCAAATATATTAGTTTTACACTGTGCAGGCAATGACATTGCTCATATACCTATTTTGGTATTACGGAAACGAATACTCAGAACAATACAAATTCTTAAACGTGAAATGCCGGATGTTATGATAGTATGGTCACAAATTTTACCAAGGCTGCAATGGCGCAATGAATTGAGCCATCAAGCTATGGAGAGAGCACGCAAGTGCCTTAATAGCTACGTAGCCACAAAAGTGCTTGCACTTGGTGGCGGGTACATTCGTTACCCGGAAATCTCTGATTCCTGTTCAGATATGTTTAGAGAGGATGGGGTTCATTTATCCTTTATGGGAAATGAATTATTTCTGTACAGGCTTCAACAGGCTCTGCAGGCATTTTTGTTAAGTGGCGCTTCTGTGTCACCTTTGTCAGGAGAAAATGGCCCATGGCTCAAATCCTAAAACGTATTGCTTCCATACTTGACAGTTTTATGATGGCGATATGGCCGAATTTGTTTGTACCAAATTCAGCCATGTGGCGTGTTTAGTATTCGCCACCAGTAGTTTTGTTGTAAATTTAATTTAAAGAGAACGAAGTCAGCATCTGTTCCCAGGGCTTTACTTCGCTCTGTTTCATATTCAGATAATTCTTTATTGTTCCTTCAAAAATTCATGTGAGCCTTGGCCATTACTCCCATTCAGTAAATAAAAAATGTATATATATTTTGGTATATATATATTTTTTTTATACGAGTTATTTTTCATGTAAATAACGTGCGTATCTGAACGATACAAGTTGATATACGTACAACTCCTACCCATTCAGAAATTAGGACATCAAATTCTTGTGAAAATAATAGCCAGAAAAGCTGCCTTTTACTATTTTCAACATTTTACCAAAATGAAAAAGAAAACTTATTTTCTTGAGCCTGTAGTCGCTTCTATAGTCTATTTCCCTTATATAATGTCACTAATTACAGTAAACGTTGCTATCTTCCACATTCATTGTGCATATATTAAAATATGTAATTATATCACGTGACGTGTCATTGCATTACCAAGAGAACTTCAATACAAATTGAAAAAGACTGAAAATTGCTCATGTGGTATCCCACGATGATCCTTACTATCGCATGTTTGTTCATTTATAGGCTAGTAAAATATTCAAAATTATGTATTTCTATTCCATCTAAGCAATTATTCTTACAACTTACTTTTTCAGTTCCTAGTTTTAAACTTATTTATTTTACATCGATTGGAAAGCAAGTTCTTGCAACTTATATTAATCTTTCTCTATGACTGCTAGCCCATTAAGTATGTATGATCTGGTTGCAAATATTTTTTATAGAAAAGCTATCTTAAAAATATTTTTCTCAACTGTAGACTATAAATTTTAAGACCAAAGGTAAAATTGTTTTGAATGTTATAAAAAAATATTACGTTTTCAGACTGAAAGTATAAATAACTGGTGTGATGGAACACTAGTGGCGTACACAAGGGATAGTTTTGTCCAGAATAATATCTTATTACTTGAACTAGCAAAGACATAGTCAATGTACCTAAATAAGAAACACGTCGTTGTTTAAATGTATACATATGATTTACATTATTCATGAACTAGTAATTATTATGAATTTCTGTAGGCCTTTTTAATGTTTGTTCTTATACTGATTGTGAATTAAATCACTATCAGACTGTTTACGAGTATTATTTCCGTCGTGTTGACAATCGGATGGAAATTGTGTGAGTTACATAATTATATAATTGTGTTGTTGTTACTTGCCAGTAAAGAGAGACTGCGATGGCATTCAATACAATATATTGCTATAAGCGTTGTTCTATAATCTGCAGTATGTCACGAATGTCAGATTGATTTTCATTTAATGGTTTCCGTATCATTATCAACAAAATAAAAAATACTACTTATCCTTGGCAACTTATATGTGTGCATAAATGCTTCCAGTCGCCTGGAAATATTGTCAGCAAAGGAGCGTAAATGCTGGTAACTGAGAATTACAAGATGATAATCCCACATGAAATTTTGCAATTATTCAAGAGGTCTAATCTCTTAAATTCACAGCAGAAAGATACAGCATTGACAGTTTTAGGCGCCCATTATTGGCGACTCTAGATTCTTCCTAGAACATATCATAAACGGCCTTTTATTTCTGTGATTTTGTTTTATCGACCACTGTAATTTAAAGGCATGATAGACTACCATAGCGAATAATGTGAAATGGCAGTAGCAGCAAAGCTGTAATAACAAATGAAAGGTGACAACTCTTAGCATGCAATGTTCCGTAACTATTTGAGTGCAAAAAGCAATATGAATGATACTGAACTTCAGCTTTTTAACATATTCATAATTCGAGTTAACTTAAATCTCTCACTTATCTAGTTAACCTACCTTCCCAAACCTATGCTGAATATATATTTTTAATGTATTTTTTTTCAATTAACGTCTTGCGTTTGATATTATAACATCTGTCACCTAAAGATCTGCGTATCATTTGAATTTGAGAAAGTTTTAAAACCAGTCAATTCAGAAAGATATTTATAAAAAATAGAGATGTACTGGGCAAAGTTTCCACTTAAAAAATATCAGTTATACATCTTAGGAACATGAAAATTCCGTAACAGAAAAAATGCAATGCACGTTAGAATACACAACCCAGAGGGGGATCCGAAGTACGATCTCCCGCGTGACACGCCAATACTCTAACAACTGAGCCAAAGAATTGATTCCCTAACGCTGTTGTCAGAGATTGTATTTATACAATAATAGGAAAATGTGCACTAGACCGGAACACATCCCCTCTTGGGAAAGTCATCATTTATGATGACGAATGGTGTTGTGTATTTTTAGATGAATGGATCAGACAGAAATCTTGAAATATTCTTTTTTTCAATTTTTATAACTAAGTATTGGATTGGTCATCCCGGACGAGCCCCCATCTTACGAACATGAAAGTCCGTAACAGAAAGATGCAATGCAACCCAGAGCGGGATTCGAAATCCTATCTCCCGCGTGACACGCCAACACTAACCACCGAGGCAAAATCGATTCCCTGACGCAGTTGTCAGAAGTTGTATTTATACAATTATAGGTAGGTGTGCACTAGATCGTAACATACCAGACATAACATGAATTTCGAATATTTTCAGTTAAAGCCACTCGAGGGACAAAGTGTAAATATTTCTTATTCTCGCTACTAGTTACATTTTACAGATTCAATGAAATATCTCTGTATAAATATCATTGTATTACTAAAACGCACATACTAGGTAAAAATCGTCTCAAGTACAAAACATGTAAGGTTATTTATGTAATAGGTAAAATATTACCAAACAGTGACATTAATTCTAGATAACACTGGATGTGTGATATGCATTTCTAATACTCTTGCAAACTGATATCCGAATCACGATTTTCCTTTACGAACTGGTTCACCAAAGGGAAATAGCAGTCACAATGTATGTAATTCTGGTAGAATGAGATAGCACACTATAATTAGGAAGAGTTCCTTTCCATCTCTAAGTCTGAACAATTATGTCATGCTCCGTTGTCATAGAAAACACCACCCGGTGTGATAGCACGATTATCAATACGCTAATTGTGGTACCCTGATGTTTTCTAGCTTGGAAATAATTATCCTAAGTTTCCGAATACATTAATATTTTTTTTTTATAGAAAATAATACAGTTCCAAATCTGAGATAATAAATCGATGTTTGAAATTAAACGCGAATGTTTTTTTTTGCCCATGACACTACGATGTATTAAAATGAAGCTGGAGACCAGAGGAAGACCAGATTTGTTTTATGTATTATATATGTCGTCATCAAAGTCATTACTTAAGTATTTAAGAGTTAACTTCTTACACTTCGCAAATATTTTTTTTCAAATGCCTTCTACTGTAAAATAAACAGGTTTTCATATTTTCATACTGTTCGTTACAATGCAAAATGCATGGTGTTTTGTTTCCGTTTGCTTCCAGTATGCATCTTGCGTCTTTTCCAGATGTGTAATAACGATAATTGGTGGAAACATAAACTTAATCTGTCTACAGAAGAACTTATATCGCGACCAGCATATCTAAAAAATCTCGCTGGTTTGCTATCGCTCTGTCGTTTCAGCACGTAACCGTTGATTTGCCGTTTATTTTTATTTATTTTTTTAATTTTAAATCAATGCTTCAAGTATTTAAGAGGACGTCATTTAAAAAAAAACCGGACTGTATAAATCTTTCCCGCAATATTTGTAATTCCCGATGTTATTAATTGATCTTCAAGCTTTTTTTTCTTTTTCTTCACATCATTTAATTTCTTTATCACCGAATTTCACTGTGACGCGATTACGTTCCACAAAGAAGTCGGACCTGTGGCGAATAAAACAAGCACCAAGTTAACTGTTACTAAAATGTTAGATGCTGAGCCCTATGGATTAAAAACGCCTGAAAACAAACGGGAACTTTTTGACATATTTTAACGTCAAATGACTCTCAGCAAATTCTCACAATTAAGTCCTGCAACAGCGAAAAAACAACAACAAAAAACCGACCCGATAGGTTTCAATGTTAAAAGCTAAAAACAGAGAAGCGATAGAAAGGAATAATCTGTCTGATAAGAGGAAACGATTAGAAAAACGATCACAACTATTGACAAATGGTTACTCTTTTATTTCAACTCGAACAAATATTCATTTAAATGTCATGAGAAACACATTACTCTTGGGAAATCAGTTTACGTTACAATGTTTGTTCTTTGGCTTCTTGTAATCAGGTTCACATCATGGTAAAAAGTCGTGAATTTTAATCGTAAAACAAATTGTATTCACATATGTTAATTAATCATGGTTTGACGGGTTTGATTATCTTTTGTATTCTTTTTATACACAGCGATTCGCTCTCGGCTGGTAAGGTATTGAGTACAGTTTTGGTCAAAATGAATATTTGTTCAAGTTGAATAATAGCTATAAAATATGATTAAAAGAATACAAATTACAAATGAGTAATGATACAAGATTATACAAAAACTCTTAGTTGGGATTCATATGTAAAGAAAGCTTACACTCAAGAGGTCCCTAGGTTAATATTACAATAAGAGGTTTAATAATAGAATTAATAATGTAAGAATTATACATACTAAAGCGTTTTGCCAAAGAAAATAAGATGTAGTAAAAGGTCAAAATAAATCCTCTTTCAATGGCCAATGTCCGGAATAAAGAGATGGGATTTATTTCTCTCGCATATTTCCCAGGAGTGTATGGCTTTCCCTTTCAGTCAATCAGCGCAATGCAAATGAATTGAGGCCTTGCCGTTCCTTTCAAGAAAAGTTGAAGAATAGGCTGCCTTTACATCACCGGTTAAAATAATTATCACCTGTATCTGAACTGTTTTCATAACTCGATCAGTTTAGTTGTAAACATCTAAAATGATAGAAGGTTTTCAAGATAAATGAATAGGAGGTTTTGCCAGAAAGATCTTTATATAATTATATATATATAATATATAATTATAGAACTAGATACATATCACAAAGTAACATTGTTAGAAAGCACTGACCTCGTTTAGAAATACAACAAATAGTGTACATTGTAACCATGAAATTAGCCTGTCATATTTTGACGAACGGACACTACAGCGGCTAATAAATCTGTTCTTTATCATTAAGAAGGAAAGCCTTATCTATTCTTATCAAGATTAATCCTAGGTAATAATGGCAACAAATATGAAACTCTTGAGAAGAACGGTCATTCAGTTTGGATGAAATAAGTGTGCTTTTACATAAAGACTAAAACTCTACTGATGAGACCCCTCAGACTTTAAACCACCAACTAGGTAGCTTAAACCAAGGGACCCTATTTACGCTGAGTTAGTATATCAGAGTGAAACATAAGTCAGTGCGATATATCATACGATCATCATCATCATCATCATAATCATTATCAACAACAACATCGGCAGCAGCAATTACAAACCAGTTGCAAGTACATGACTACCAAATGTCAGTTCTTACAGTCATATCCAGCATCACAAATAATCATCTGTTATTTTAGAAGCAGACATTTTATACACCACTAGCAGTATAAAGCTGTATAAAGTATAAAGCGTTGTATGGTGTTGTTTAATAAGGGTTAAAGCGAACACATAGCGAAAGTAGCGTATCAAATTCCGTCTATTTGTCAGTGAAAATACGTTTTGTCATTCCAGAGAGTAATATTAAAGCTATAGTGGAATATTAAGTAAGCTAGAGAAACCAATCGCAAGATATTTTTATTTTTTTTTTATCTGTTCTTAGCTATCACTGAATTTCAGGCAATGTATAGGCTGTGTCGTGAGATTATTTAATATGTTGTCAAATTTTACATTTTCAGGATTTTTCACTTTTCATATCTATAAATCATTTTAACATCACGGACGTCATATCACGCAAACACTCATCATGGGATACGTTGCTGTGTAATCCATATCCATGTTTCTGGAACTTTCGAAGACTTAACTTGCATATAAAAAAGAAGGCAACACTTTATGGCAATTCAGTGAAAGTGGAAACAGCGTGTGTTTGCAGAAATTGTTTAATATCAGTTCATTACGTCAAACTTTGACGTCGTTTTCTCAATGTCGAATTGGGCAGAATGTTGTTTTGTCACGTCACGTCACACATATTAAGTATGACATTTTGTTTATAAAGCAATTGATGATTCTTTTTCATACAAATGGTTGGTCCACATCTACGGATATTGGCTGAAAATTTTCACCGACATAAATGCGTAAAAAACACTCGTATTATCTGGTTAAAGCTGATCTACATTGTACATTAAAGATTAGGAATAAGACTGAATAGACACAATTCAGATATTTTCAATTTTATTTCACATGTCACTTTATCAATTACGGACGAAGTTTACAACAAGCGAATTTGAATTTAATTTTTTTCTTGTTCAGGTTTTTATTTTCACAACAACAAAAAAGCATACATAGGACTTAACGTACTTTTTATCTAAATAGCATAACGTCATTTACATTTTGATATCAGCCGTTAGAAAAAAAAATTGACTTGTACCTTGCATTTAATTTTCATTCTTGAAAAGTTGTAAATCATATATCTATGAAATATCAAAACGATCCCGACATTTTATTATTAAACTGATGAGGAATATTTAGAGTGTTTTAATACACATAACAATTATAACAACTTATCACAACACGGTAACAATTCACATATGATTGACTCCTTCCTCACGATATTCGAGCGTCGGTTATAATTGTTGACTTAAGATGGTTTGCCCTTGATGGGTAACTGCAAAGTAAAAGAATATTAAACATACAACTGCGAGTACAGTATAAACACACCCCTACTAAACGGTGGCTCTTTCACATTTTGGTGATCTGTTTAAATGAGAGCCCTCGACACTTCCGTTGTAGAGCCCTCGACCAAAACAAGGCTGAAAAAGGTAAGCACGTTTTATAAAAATATACGTTTTTAAAGAGCATGCTTGTTTTTCAAAAATCGAAGAATGTCATACCACGTAGAACATTTTTCTCATCATTTTAGATGCAGTTTCGATAAGAAATACCCCATAATGACGTTGCTAGAACTTGTACCAAATATCAACTCGTGTGTTTTCTTTTACGAGGAGACACATCTTGAGTGATTTCTTTACCGTGAAGTAGATGCTGGCCCACACAATCGTCATGTAACATTGTTCCAACCTCCTCTTTGGCTCAACACTAATACTATTTCACAGAGCTCGGTTAAAAACAAAATACTCACATTTTTTTAAATGTTATCGAGCCATCGACAATGTGATGGCGCCATCGGCAATGTGAAAGAGCCCTCAAAAATGTGATGGAGTCAACACCATCATTCAATAAGTGTTAATATTGTATGTTAAAAAGCACGAAAAAAGCGACGATCTGATTACTTTTTTTTCAAAATTGGTAAAACTTTATTGAAAACACCGGATATTGTTTTGTCTTCAATTCCAGCATCATTGGGTGTATTGTTTTTAAAGAGGCTGTACTCCAGATTTGACATAATTTTTTTTTACATGAATTAAATATCTCGATGCCGTGAGATTATAACAACATGATATTTTACTTCAAAACTGATTATTAAAGTCAAAATAGAACAAAAAAATATATTCGCTTCAGCCTGATTTGAACTCTGGACCCTCATGTTAACAAAATTTTATCAACGCTTTTACTGTCACCACTATCACTGCAAGTGAAATACCAATCATTTACTTTAACTCTTATACAATACAGTTATACCGTCGCGTTACGGTATAGCACTATGAAAGGAAAAAAATCAATTTATAATGTGATTACCTGACTTATTTTTTGTCAGTAAGTTAGCTATTAAGCATTAGTTATAAATATTGCAAGAAATTGAAAATACAAGAAAACTTTCCTTTTTTGTCATCTGGAGCACAGCCCCTTTAACATAGAGTATTTGATTTGCTTTTTAGAACTTGAACCTTGGATGCGTTTTCTTTTATTCGTTTTCGCCGATGTGGTGCCTCGAAAATTTTTTCCCCCATGTTTCTTTTATTCATGTTCATTGCTTTGACAATAACTTCTGAGTCGTGTTGCATTGAGTTGACGAAATTTTCTTTTTCGTGCTAATCGCTACTCTGTTCTTAGTTTAACTCTAAGGACCGTTATCTGTATTTAAATTATGCATATACAATTATAGAGTAATGAAAAACTAGTTCATATGAACGAATCTGATTGAACAATTATTCGAAACATTTCAAGAAAGTAAGTATCAACTCATGCAATTTAATCTATACATGAATTTAATTGGTATAATTCCAAAATATTAACACTTAAAGAATGATGGTGTTGGCTCCATCACATTTTCGAGGGCTCTTTCACATTGCCGATGGCGCCATCACATTGTCGATGGCTCGATCACATTTAAAAAAAATGTGAGTATTTTGTTTTTAACCGAACTCTGTGAAATATTATTAGTGTTGAGCCAAAGAGGAGGTTGGAACAATGTTACGTGACGATTATGTGGGCCAACATCTACTTCACGGTAAAGAAATCACTCAAGATGTGTCTCCTCGTAAAAGAAAACACACGAGTTGATATTTGGTACAAGTTCTAGCAACGTCATTATGGGGTATTTCTTATCGAAACTGCATCTAAAATGATGAGAAAAATGTTCTACGTGGCATGACATTCTTCGATTTTTGAAAAACAAGCATGCTCTTTAATAACGTATATTTTTATAAAATGTGCTTACCTTTTTCAGCCTTGTTTTGGTCGGGGGCTCTACAACGGAAGTGTCGAGGGCTCTCATTTAAACAGATCACCAAAATGTTAAAGAGCCACCGTTTAGTAGGAGTGAAATAGTTGACTTGGAATTGGAAAAGAAAATAAAAACATTTAAGTAGAAGAAACTATTGCCAGTAGATTGCTTTTATGATTTTACTCTTCGTAATAGCCCGGTTGCCTAATCTTGTCGAAGTGATATTGTGTTCAAAATCATGGCTATTTAAAGCATGAACACCGTAATGTAAACTAAAATTGTCTGAATGAAATTGATACCTCTTACTTTCACCAGAATTCCAAGAAATCAAATTGGTGTTTTATTGATCGCTTCTAACATTTAGTGTGAACGGTTAAGAATCAACAGCGTTCCTGTTATACATTGGGAAAAGTTGTAATAAGCAGAAAAGGTCAGCGAGACCTTGATCGTTAATGCAGGTGCCCTAATTCCAATAATTTAAAAGTGATTAATTATTGATCAGATATCTTGTTTTATCGACAGACCGACATTAATTTGCAAAAACATTATATCACCACCATCTCTATAGAAGATAGGGACATCAGATAAAAGTAATTGTTATACATGTGTCAGAAAATGCATTGGTGTTAGTTTACTGAACCTAGAAACAAATGAAAATAGTTGAAAAAGGATTTAAAAATACGATCATATGAAACTAAGGAAAAAGATGTGCGTCCCTTGTTAGATCCTTTTCTTTTAAGGATCACGAGAAAAGAATACCAATTTCACACACACACACACACACACACACACATGAATTTATGTTCAAAATGGCTTGAAAATAGATGTAAATATTATTCAAAATATATCTATTCACAGTTATTTCGCTTTACAGCAATGTCAGTCAGGCATATTTAATTTTCTTTTACTGAAAATGCAAAACAAGAACATTTAGTTTTCTAATAAAAACGTACCTTTTCATTGAAATTTGACTCGACTCCTTACGAACTGAAAAGAACAATAATTTAACGTTCACAGTATTATAAATTGAGAAACACTGAATTGTTAACATGTCTGGACTTTGTACTGAAATTAAGTGTTTTCTTTAGAAAGAAACTGGCTTGAAATATTGGAATATAAGAATGATCATATTCAGATCAGAAGAAACGGAATCTTGTCGGTAAATTGTTTAAAACATACAACCAACATTTTCTGTTGAGAAATTTTTACGTTATGAGATTAAAACAAAAACCTAACATTTATTAATTTTCGGTTTACAAAACTTACCTAATCTATATTTTAGCAGGTCCTAAACATGCATAACACACAAGTTAACAGAGCTCTTGATCAATATATCCATTATTTGATTAAATCTTTTAAGTGATTAATAAAACTTCAGCAGTAAACATCTTTCGGCAAACGAAAAGTTGCTAATTGTAAAAGTTGTTCTCTATTGACATTCTTACCTGAAAGTTACATGTACTTACTTTTCCTACCTTTCACAAGACATCGACAGCAAATTCTCAAGTTTGAGTAACAGCCAAAACATGCTGTCTTAAACTGTTGACGAAATTTCACTGAAAGTAGAAATGAAAAACTTGTCGTTAAGTAATGTGCATTCATTCTAATTCGTTTCTAAAATATAAGTGCCTGATAAATTTCGATTTAACCGACATCACCTTAATATTTGCATGTCCATTCTGGGCGAATATCTAATTAAAATGTATTTATTGCTTTTTTTTCATCAATCGTTAATGCTGTTAATCTAAATATTTAAGCAGAAAACATATCGTGTAATTATATTAAACAACGTAAGAAAAAGATTTTTTTAAACTTTTATACCGTTGTTTTTTTTTAAATACATATCAAACTTACCGCTCATAAAGTTGTAAATGACAGGGTTGATAGCACTATTAAAGTAGACAAGAAATCTAGCTGTCCAGAATAAACATAACTTTGTTACATCACTGAGATTAGGTATGATATCGTCTATGTACCTAGAACAGAAAAACTATGATAGTTCGACAAACATTTTTCATGTTGTTAATGGCTTCCGTTGAGAAGGCTACTTTTAAACTGATGACCTATAAACCGGGATTACAAATATTCCAAAAAGCTTCTTTAAATGTTGACATTAACACGCTAATGATTAGCTAGACAGGTGAAAGCAAATTTGGCAAAACGGGTACGATAGCTGTTTTAACTAACATTTGCTGTTTGCAACTATCTTTTAAAATATATTCTAACCGTTCTTACATTCAATTAAAATACGGTTTTGACTTTCAATTACTTATTGGTCGTCTTAAACTTTCTGAAGTAGCAAGTAGACACATCTTGATCACTTAAAAAAATCTCCTGATAATTTTTTCAGAGATTCTTGTTTGAGAAAAAAATTTCCTATCGAAGTTTGTTTTTAGACTAGTTGGTCTGTAGTATGTGGTCAAATAATAACTGATACCTGACAATGTTGATCATGTAAATAGGCAAGTAACACAAAGCAAAGGTTATAACCACAACTATCAACATTTTGGCTGTTCTTCTTCTTGATTGCAGCTGCTCAATGGCTGATTCATACTGAAGGTCTAAAATAGATTATGATATCTTTAAAGTCAAGAGATTCTGCTTAGGTCGACCTATTGACCTATCATTCAAACCTGCTGAATAAGATTTCGTTCTAAGAAAACATCAACATGCAAAGTACATAAGGCAATTATATTGTTGTTAGAATTACATTTATTACAAAAAATGTTAAGTCTATTAACATTATGGAGCACTTTTGTTTCGTGCCGGAGCGGTATAAAGTAAAGATATGTCAGCATCAGACAGTTTGTATCAGTGCATTAAATCATGGCGCTTCCTCCACAAAAAAGGAAGTTTATGTGAATTTCCGTTAAGATAATTGGATGTCACATTACAAGTGGTTGAAATCTTAGTCATTCACTTCTGTACGGAGAACTAAATTTTCTTCTTTCCGCAGATAGCTTATGACGAGCTGTATATGAAAAGACTCAGTTTGAACAATGTTCAGGCTGACACTAATAATTTACAGACCGACTCATTTGGTGAGAGTTTTAAACAAAAACAAGTAGATATGTAAAACAATGTTAAACCAACAAAACTCGTTACCCTTACATACTGATTTTTTATACGCATTTCAAATTTTCTTGCAAACGAATTCCCATATACAAGGTGGTCATACCACATGGTATATGATGTCATTTAGGCTGTTGCCAGCAACAGTTTTTGACTCGATTCGGAGGAGAAAAATGCTGTAAGTATTTATTTCTACATCAAAATAAAGGGGGCATAGTGTATGCAAAGCGGAAAATTGTGCCCTACATACATATCCTAATGATTCTTTTGCCAGATGTACAGTGTTTCTTAACATTAGGGAAATAAAGAGTTCGTAACAATATGTTTGCTACCGCGAAAAGCGCATAAATTTTCCCTAATGTTATAAAATTGTGTACATCTGACAAAAAGGAATCATCAGGACCAATGTGTAGGACATAATATTCCGCTACGCATGCGCTATATACCATTAAATGTGATGAAGAAATAAAATACTAACAGCAGTTTTTATCCTCCAAATCGAGTAAAAAATGCTTCTCGCGACAACTTAAATGGCATCATTTACCACGTAGTATGGCCTCCCTGCATATACGTCCTCAAAAACGTATACAATATTGTAATTGATACTGATCATTTATTAGTGTGAAGTACGATTAAAGGTATAAATTCGAATTAGATAAATAAGGAAAGAAATGTACATCTCCGGAGACTCTTGAAGATGTGTTTCAGTATCGAGTATGATACCAATTGTTATTGATTACATCTCAACAGCGCCGGCGAATACTTCTGATTATCATGCAGATCCGGTTTTCGGAGTGTAAGCAATCTCTGTCTGAACTGGAACAGTAGCGGTTTGGACATGACGAGGAGAAATCGCAACTTTGGGCATAATTCAGATGGATTTATGTATAGAAAGCATGTCTGTCAGTCCACTCTGACAAGAGCAACAGACGTATTTAATGGTTGTTGATGACGTGCATTATTTTCAGTGTTTTTGGCTGCCCATACCGACATTTGCCGACAAACCACCATAACAGTCATGTTCTGCGTAACATACTTGAGCAAAACGATCGTTTCTCCATAATGCGCGTCTGTGAAGTCTACCAACATTACTTTGTGGTCAACTAATTCCGTCCATCCGCTTTGCTCATGAGATCAGACTTGCCTCGAGATCCTTGTTCATCAAATATATACCAATACAAATGGTGTAGAAATGCGCGCTTTAGTCGCATTCTGGAAGTAGTTTCTGATAAATGTATAAAGTAAATGATATCAAGCAGACGGTACAACGGTAAAATGGTCCTGTTGTAGAACTGGTGCGATCTTTGTCGTGTTTGTGTGCAGCAATACCACGAGTCTGGTAAAGCTGCAGTATTCTGGGAACAACGCTTTGCCACACCTTGTGAGTGCGCGTCCTGAATCAAGAAAAACCGCGTCCGTCCCGAGCATCCCGTCAATTATTTTTATCTGAATGACACTTAGATGCTTCTAATATTAACATAAATATTACTCCTTAGTTTCGAGTAACCACTTTATGAATATATCTCGCAAAACAATCACATGTAAATTAAAGTGCATGACACTGAATCATTCTTTTTCAATAGGTTTGTCATTTCTCTTGCCATTCGATAAACAAACTTATAAACCTTATTTAAACATTTTTTATCTTTGAAATATTTGCGTTTTTCACAATGTAAAACTGCATACTAGGATTGACAAAATGAACCCTATTAATATTTTGGATATAATACTTACTTTGCGAGACGGTGTTTCTTGTAGAAGTACTTGACCAGAGGCAAAGAGCAATCATTACATATGTATACGTCATGACAGCTAGTGGAACGAGATAGAACCCTACCACAAGAAACATTTGAAAATCCCTTTCCATCTTTTTATCTCGAGGAGCACATGCCGTCAGCCAGGGACGGAGGGCAGCCGGTACGATTTGATCGTGTTCTAGGATCATATTATAGAAATCACCGGCCGGTGTTATCAGAGCTATGATCCATATACAACAAATAATGCGTCTTGTTTTGAAATAGTTCCGCTGGTGTCGAAAGGGATGACAAATTGCCATATATCGTTCGACAGAGATGGACATCAGAGTAAGAACGGAGACAAATACGGATACCCTCTAAAAAAGAAAGAAAGGATAACATTCAGTACACAAGGAAAAAAGACGAAAGCTGATTCTTCTTAATTATACAGTTTGTTTTTTTTCACATGTATTCCAGTTTCATGTAGGTTATAACAAAATGACGTAACATATTTAAAAGTATATTATTTTATATACATGGACATTTTTTTCACCTCGTCTTTGAATTAGAAATTCTTATTATTTAAAGACGAGCAACATATGCACAAAGAGATGTAATCTTCCATTTTTAAATAAATTATTAAAAGTATCAATATTATTTCAATAAGGTTTATAGTTCAAAAATGAATGTAGAATGTTATATGTGTAGCAAAGTCTTATTAATGTGCAGAGAATTCAGGCCATAAATCATAGCGGTGAAATAATATAGGTATATATCCCCTTTCTGAAAAAAGTAAAGCAGTCTACTAATTATATACAGCGTATAACAACACGTATAGAACTTAAAAACTGAAAAGCAAAAAAAAAACAAAAAAAAAAAAAAACAAAAACAAAAAAAAAAAACAAAAAAAAAACAAGAACTGTCACTGGAAATTGACATATGACCCCAAAATGTAGCTTTGAAATGAAACTGGTGTAAATATATAATTGAATATGCCTGTTGAAAAGAGATCAGACAACAAAAAAACATGAACTGCAGGTAAATGATAAAGTAATGTTTTTTCTGCTTTAGGCTCTTATATGAAGGTTGAAGACATAATTATTCGAATTCAATGAAATATAAAGCTGTGAGTTTGGCCTTGAATGCGAACAATATTGTTTTATTTCCAACCCCTGCTGATGTTTTATATATATAAAAAGCTTGGTGACAAACATTCTGGTTTCAATAAAATCCCACAAGCAGTTTTGGAGATGTAGCTTATACAAGATTTCAATACAGAAGTTATAGTAAAAAAAAGGCTAAGGGCCCATAACACTGCCAAAACTCCGACCAGAAACTCCTGACGATATGCACAGCTAGGTTTGGTGACACACATTCCTGTGTACAAGTGTGTGTAGTTTCAATGAAATCCTCCAGTGGTTTTGGAAATGAAGCGTGGACAAGATTTTATAATAGAAGTTGTAGTAAAAAATGACTAAGTGCCCATAACTCTGCTCAAAATAACCCAAGCAGAAACTTCTGACGATATGCACAACTAGGCTTGACAAATGAAGCGAGGACAAGAATTTAGAGTAAAAAATGACTAAGTGCCAATAACTCTGCCAAAAATAAATCGAGCGAAATCTCCTGACGATATGCACAACTAGACTGGTGACAAACACTCCTATTAAGTTTCAATGAAATCCCTCAAGCGGTTTTGGAGATGAAGCGAGGACAAGATTTTACAGGACAGACGGACGGACGGACGGTAGGCCGGCCGGACGGACGGACAGACAGTGCGGACGGACAGACAGTGCGATTACTATATGCCTCCCTTCGGGGGCATAAAAATCCAGTAATTTCTCTTAATATTTGATTCGACATTATATTATCTTCTTCTGCAATCAGAAATATATAGCCTTTACGTTTTACAGAGACAAAGTAAGGGAAGGATGTAACGTAATCATAAATACTCTTCCTTTAAACAAGTAGAATCTGAAAGAAAATACGTCTGTTAGTTTCCATCTGTCAAAAAAGTGACACATTTTGTCATATTTGCCACAGTATTGACGCAGCCTCGCGCTCTCATACTGACGGCATGTCAGATGGTGATGTGATGAGGATTAAATAAATGGACAAGTTTGTCTTTTTCCAATAGAAATCTAGTTAGTTTTACTGGTTTCTGTGGAAATACTACGTTTTGCGAGTCATTGTCGTAAGCTGAATTGCCTCATTAAATAACAAGTGCATTTCATGTAGTGATCGCTCTCGACAACAGCAGTTGGATGAAGTGTATATCAGATGTACTGGTTTTAGTTTAAAAAAAATTTTCTAGATAGAATTTAGGTGAATAATGATAATTTTACAAATAGTTCTGAAGAAAGATATTGAATATCTTACTGCAACGTTTTCGCCAGAATTACGTGTTTCTAGTAGGTTGTGTCTTTGCGACATTTAAACGAAATGAGTATCATCTACTACTTTATGTAGACTTAACTTTTTTTATGGAAGCCTGCTGATGAAATTATTTTACAGTTCACGTGCGTCTCACAATTTGTAAATTCAAGAAAATGTTTCTTACAGAGGTTTGCATATTGCTTGAAAAATATTTATCACTTTTATGCCCCCCTGTCATAACATGGGGGGATATAGTGTTACCCCTGTGTTTGTGTGTGTGTGTGTGTGTGTTTGTGTGTGTGTTCAAAAAAGTATATACTTCGTGTCCTGTCAATAACTTCTGCATGCATGATAAGATTTCAAAATTAATTGGTGCACATGACAACTATAAGTAGACAATGTTTTGCGTGCAAAACCCAGGTGCCTAGGTCAAAGGTCTAGGTCACAGCAAGGAATTAAACAAATTTAAAAATGCATGATAGCATTGGCTTATAACTTACAGATATACACCATACAAAAGATAACACTAATATTTGCCAACTAAAAGCCCATGTTGCAAGGGCATCCGTGTCCTATGGACTCATGTCTAGTTTTTTTTTCTGGCAAATGGATAATAATGGACAATCAAATTAATCAATAAGAATGGAAACCTCTGCAAAGTAACAATATCATTGATACATCTTTTATTAATACAATGTATTGTCAAGTGAAAAACAAAATTTGCCGAAAATACAACTGAAGAGTTAGAGAATTTGTCAAAAAAATAATTGATATATATACTTCATCACTTCTGAGACATCATTGTTGTTTATGTATAGACATGACTAATGTAACATATTATATGTATAAACGGAGATTTCCTATAAACTATTAACATTTCAAGGGAGACAAAAAGCTGTTAAATTTTGATTACCTAGTACTCTTCAATATCACTTTATTGTGTCAAAAATATGAAATTATGTGTACCAGGAGAGGATATTGGATACATTTACTGATACAATATATCATGTATAATTTGCCCTTGAGATATAATCATGAAATGAGACTGTCATACTTTTGACGAATGTAGCAATAATCTCAAATGCAACTATTTTTTTCTTATTGCGAAGGAAACGTGCCTCATATTTTGTTAAACTACAAATGGCAGCGAAACAGAAACATAAAAAACTTTACATAAAATCTCAGTGAGCATAAATTCTCTAGATGAATAAAACTTTATAAAAATATATTTTGCAAAAAAAGAAAGAACACAGAAAAAGAAATAAATGAAGACAATAGATATAGTAAAGTCACTCTACTGACAAACTACACGATTAAAACTGAAATGTGCATTTCCCGTGATTTTTAACTAATGACACTGTCTCTTTGATAATGTTTTTAACAGAAATTTGCAGATTTTCTCCCATCTCTGATCCCCAGAGAATAATTTCCAGTTCACTGCCGACTGATTTTTGCTAAAGTAGCTTAATGGAGTAATTTATGTTGATAGTCAGCCACCTTTTATCTTGTGCACCGTTTGATTTTAATTTCTGACGTTGAATGATAGTGATAGAAATCTATCACAGTTGAAAAAAAAAGTAAATCTGTTTTAGTGATATTTTCTCCATTTCATTCAACCGAGATATTAAATATGCAGATGCAGTCATGCGAGTATATTTAGAATTTATAGTCATTATTGCATAGATTAGAACTTTGTTTTTAATAAATGTCTAAAATATTTAAATATCTATTTTAAGTAAATTGTCTGTTTTTTGCTTTAGTCACAGCAGTTTTGTTAAATGCGAAAATACCCCTGTAATTCTAATCGACGAAGTTGAAAGATAACACCCTTAAAACAACAGGAACCGTTACTGATGCAAACGTTCCATTTACTCAAGCCATATTTATTTCATTTACATAATCAAAGCGCTTAGTTTTATTGTTGTTATTTTACCATTGGAAGGATATGACCAAAGTAGATTTTTCTTCTTGTTTTGTATTGTTGTCCGTCCTTGAGATGCAAATATTTATTTATTATACAATTGTAAGAATTTAGTTAGTAGCTAAAATTTCTCAGTAATGTTGTTTACTATGAATCTACGAGATTGACTTTATTACTCGAAGGTAGAACATAATATATTAAAGAGGACAGCTTGTTATTCATCGTGGCTTCTGTATCGGGTTCAATAAACTTCGGGATTGCTTCAACATGTCCTATTTTCCCTGCGATTTCAATCATTACATCCAATCTGTCTTACTCCACTTGGACAAATGTACATATTGTAAGTAATTGCACAACTCTTTAAACTAAAAGAGGTTGATTGATTAAATATTTCTTTCCTTTATATGTACTCAGTTTCCTTTATATGTACTGCCTTTTACAAGAACGATTTTTTCTACTATTAATATTTTATTGTATAAAGTGCTCAGTGTGTTTGTCTCTTTAAAGCGGTAAATAAATATATAGCAAGTAGTTAAGACAAACCTGACATCCCAACGAATATTGGCAGTGACATACAGACAAGACAATACGTAATGTTCCGTATGTAAAAGTATGTCAAAGAGAAATCATAAGTCTAGGTCTCTTTCTATTGACTGTTAAATGATATCTGTATATACATGGAAGTAGGAAGTATAACACAGGTGATTTAGAATTCATTTACTATTCTGTTGAATTGCATGAAGATTATTTTGAATTTCAGGTGAATTTGCTGTCCAAACATAAGTTCACTTGTACAATACGACGGAAACTTAGACAACCTATTTTCTGGTTGAATTACCGAACGTCCAAGGTAAGATAAAACATTCACTTTACCAGTGCAATAACGGCCTTGTTACATATATACTAAAATGATTTTGTTTTTATGTCAATTTAGTATATAATATTATAAAGTTTACTTTTTAGTGATGTTACATTTACGGTCATATTCTGCGTTTCGTTCTTAATATCTTATCTGTTAAACATCCAGTGGATAAAGGCAATCCTGAACATAGTCATTACGTGTTTCTGATCAAAACTAAAACACTATTATCTGTTTAACGTGTGTCCAAAGAGCAAAATATTTCAAAGAAAAACTATCAAAGCAGCCATATTTTTAAAAAGAAATTTCATTGATCAATAACGTATGTAATTTTTCTCTAATTCTTTTAAAAACTTACAAAACTATTACTTTTAATTAAAACTAACATAAATAAGATTAATTCGACACGAACGTCTTGGTCATTTTAGTAATACACGACTTACAGCAAAATGCAGGGTTTAAATAAATAACTCAGTATATACAGAAGCAGAAAATAAGTTTAATAAATAAAAAGATCACCATAAAAATCAATTTTAGAAAACATAGCTCTGTCAAATGTAAACCCCTAATAGACAAAAGAAAAACAATTTAAGGATAAAATATGGTATTCTTCATATTATGCTAGTAATTAACAATTCGCCTTCGTTAATCGCTAACATGGGATTCGAACTGTTAAATATTTTTCTTTCGTCCACTATTTAGAAATGAAGACGTTTAAGTTGAAATCGGCCATTTCGTATCTTCGTACACTCTAGAAAGTAAATATAGATGGAATGTTACAATTATTTCTTTGCTCCCCATTACTTTAAGGTTTAAAAAATAGTCTCCCCTAATGGTTTAATAGCTCGATATGTAAACAGAAAGAACATATGGCATTTTGTTGTTAAGTATTAGTCTTAAGTGATTGTCTTTTCTTGCAATAAAGAAATAATCTAAATTTTGTTATTGCTATGTTTTATATGTTATCTACAGTATATGAGACTACCAACAAGACGATGGCTTTCAGTGATTCATGTCGTAAAATAGGTTATCATATTTTATATAAATAAATATCCACATTTACTCTTTAATTTGTAAGTTTTGTTACTTGTTTTGTTCTTACATGGTTAACTTACTAAACATGTATTTGTCATGCAATTCGTGCTTTAGAACAATTAATTTAAGCATTGCTTTGATTTCAAATTAAGTTATCGATGAAGTCTTGTTTCTACATTTTATCAACAGAATAATTACAGTATCTAATTATCTAGCTGCGTTAGTATCTTCAACTGGACGAATAAAAAATAAAAACAGAAACAGAATTTATGTAACATGTAACAGATATCTCAACGGAAAAATGAATTCAATTATCAAATCCTTTCAAATGTGGGATTGGTTTTACAGTGCGTGACAGAAGCAAGACATTTAATTCCCAAAGCGAAACGGACACACTGTGTTATCTTAGTTAAAAGCTTAAACATACATTTTGATTGTCCTTTGATTTTATTAATTGCACAGTTTCTAAAATATATTTCGCGCTTATTTTATGTTAAATAGAAAAACGGTGAATCTTTTGATAAGCGACTAAAAACATAAATCATAATTTATCATATATTATATATCATAAAATATTGTCGTAGTCTTAAGTTGTTTAATAAATAAAATACTCACGAATTCCATTTAATAACATAATTTATCTTTAAAAGCATGATAGCAGCCTCAACAAAAAGAAATAAAACGGTTTTGTTAAGATTACATTCTCAATTATATAACATACGGTAGTAAAGGTGATTTGTTGACGTCATTTTTGAGCCGTCAGGCTCCTTGCAGTCAGTTTGCGGCCGGACTTGTTTTCCTTCTTTACTCAACGGATTCGGCATTTTACCAACTTTGAGTACAAGTACACTAAAACGTAGATCAGTATGAAACGTCTGGAATTTCGAATGCCCGATTACAGCAGTGTTAAAACTTAATCTTAATAAAGTAATTTATTATGAATACAAAAGATGTATGCCTGTAGGCCAAAATTATTCTGCATTTCACCAAAAAATCCGTTGGCGGAGCGACTTCGCCCATGTCAGCAATCCGTGACCTGAATTTAGCCATCAAAATCGTAAGCGATATTCGACATGGTAAACAGTGGTCAATGTGCGTACTGCAAATAAGCAATATAAGATTATGTTATCTCCCCTGACTAAAAACATAAATAATAATTTATCATATATTATATATCATAAAATATTGTCGTAGTCTTAAGTTGTTTAATAAATAAAATACTCACGAATTCCATTTAATAACATAATTTACCTTTAAAAGCATGATAGCAGCCTCAAAAAAAGAAATAAAAAGATTTTGTTAAGATTACATTCTCAGTTATATAACATACGGTAGTAAAGGTGATTTGTTGACGTCGTTGTTGAGCCGTCAGGCTCCTTGCAGTCAGTTTGCGGCCGGACTTGTTTTTCTTCTTTACTCAACGGATTCGGCATTTTACCAACTTTAAGTACAGGTACACTAAAAAGTAGATCAGTATGAAACGTCTGGAATTTCGAATGCCCGATTACAGAAGTGTTAAAACTTAATCTTAATAAAGTAATTTATTATGAATATAAAAGATGTATGCCTGTAGGCCAAAATTATTCTGCATTTCACCAAAAAATCCGTTGGCGGAGCGACTTCGCCCATGTCAGCAATCCGTGACCTGAATTTAGCCAATCAAAATCGTAAGCGTCATTTGACATGGTAAATAGTGGTCAATGTGCGTACTGCAAATAAGCAATATATGATTATGTTATCTCCTCTAATTCGGCCCAGTCTGTGGTCAACTTTAAAAGGAAAATAACGAATTATAACCTTAAAATCATTGAAAATTAAAAGGAACAGAAATGAAATAAAGTGTCTCATATAAATGAACGAAGCAGAAGAGAGAATGGCGCAGTAAACATAGCATACTAATTTTCGTTTTGCTTGCTTACCGGACTGTCAAACCCGGCATTTTGCTATTGAGATTGTTCGACATCCGGGATTTTGACGTTTTTTATTATTATTATTATTATTATCATATAACTTAGTGTACAGAAATCAAAATTAGACTCTAAGTGTACATAAGCAGTTTAACAGGAACTAAGTGCACTTTTTATCTTGAAGAGATAGTAGAGTTGTAAGATCAAGTTGTTATCCCGGAGAAAGTACAAACTGGACACGACATGCAATGACTCGACAGATGCGATGACTCGACAAAAAAGGCGATCCCACATGCTATTTTGAGTCATCGCAAATTTACTGTACATTTAAAGCATACATTGATTATCTTGGACATAGAATATTCAATGAATTTCTTGGTGACAGAAAACTTTGTGAATTCCTTGGAGATAGAAATAAACAGTATAACCTTATTGTCATAGACACTGGTAAATTTCTAAGAAACAGCTACAGACTGAAAGTTTTGCACGTGCAGTTATACAGTAAAATGATAAGGTCACCTGTCGTGAGGCATATAGATATCAGTAATGGGCATAGATTTGGTGTCTTGGCGGTCCAGAGAAATCTTTTTTGCCCGTCACAGCATGTAAATCTGCGGCTGTTGAATGAGAAACATTGTTTTCAACAAGTAGTGTGGCAACGTATTTTATTTACTGGTATTTTTCTAATGTCACTTCTACTTTTTCTTGCTGGTGACATTGAAACAAATCCAAGTCCTACACTGCATCGTCTTAAGTCTTCCTTTGCACAGGAGTCATCACCATGGTTCAGACATTAACAACTTATTCTCGTATGATAAACAATGTGTTGGGTGTTGTGTTGTCACGTCACGTTTTCCTTCAGGATATTTCCATGAATCATAGAAGATATGGAGAAAATTTTGTTTATCATTTGGCGGCTCTCAGGAACTTCAGTCCTTTGATTGGTATTGAAACGATGCTTTATTTGCGTAGATGTCTTACATTACTTTTGACCTATTTTGGCATAAGACAACGTTGAATACATAATTGCAAGGTATTCATAAAAAAAGGTTACACACCGCTGTTTGTTGAGGGGAGAAATAGCTTAAATATATGCTTCATATTTACGAAATTGTAGTAAAGTACTCTGATTGAGTTACAGTTTCTCTCATAATTAAATTGTTGCTTTATAAAATATTTAGGAAATAGATTTTAAGTTTGAGTGATATACCGTCTGATATAACACGGTGTCGAGTTCATATGCGTAGTAATTTAATCACGAAGGCTGGAGGCCTGAGTGATTAAATAATTACGCATATGAACGAGAATCCGTGATATATACGACGGTAGATCACGAAAATTTAAAAATCTATTTCCATTCTAACACGTACGTATATTTGTAAGGGGTGCAAGTGTGTGCACTATTTAACAGTGGCAGTCGCAGTGACGTCAGCCGGCGCGCGCTTTTGTTCTGAGTGCTATACTGTATATGATATATCACGCTCAATTTCTTCTTTGTTTATTGTCGGCGAATTGCATATAGTGTTAGAATATAAAATAACCTATTTCGACATATCTGTACAATACAATTGATTTCTCCGTTACTTTAATCCCCATTTACGCCGCATATCTCTATTAATAATATTTCTTGATAATTCTTCGGCTATTAAATCTATATACTACGCACGTGCAGAAATAATGAGGTAAACCTATTTCATGTTTTTTATCGTGAACAAGTAACTCACACTAGGCCATACTGTTTTTAATGATTGGTTTACGGGCGCGTCCGTTGTAACAATAATTGCAAAACTAAAAAGAAAATTCGAAATTACAATTCTATTCTTTTTTTTTTTTCACCGCTTAAGCTTGATTTCGAAATAATTTGGTACATTGTATCCTACGGAAAATTCCATGTAATTTAAAAAATATAGGCACCGGTCCTAGCAAACCGCTTAACATTTTTATCAGTTTTTTCGAGCGCTGTTTAAGCAAAGGAAATGCGTATATCCTGGGCAATCACCCAAGTTTTTGGCTTACAGAATATGGTAAGATATTAAAAAAGGCAAACTACTTTTACTGATGGAACAAAATATTGATTTGAATCTGTTTTTTTTTTACATTCATGTGCAGTTTTTATTTTCATTTTTTCTTGGTGCGAAGGATTTCATTTTATTTTTTATTTCCTTCTCTTGGTGGAAAATTTTATAAGAGCTTCAAACACGGAACGTACCTGCAGAATTCCAACAATACTAACCTGATGGTTAAGGAGAAACTGTTTAAAAGTAACGGTGGACGAAAAACAACGAACAAAGGGCTATCTAAAAAATGAACCACGAGCACAATTGTGCTCTGCCGACCTAAAATACAGACCATATGTCTCCTTGCTTATATATAACAACGAATATGGTGGTATTTACTACACAAAGTCCCAAAACATAATAATACAAATGCGTGCAATCCATACAATGATAGAATATGACCCTCTTCTCATGTAATAACGAGCTAAGGATTATAAATTGTACAAGAAAACTAGGTATTATTCTGTAATAATGACAAAGTATATTGAATTAAACGAGATATATATATATATATATTATTTTCGAGATAAATAGTCGTATTCAGGACTTAAAGATCTTGTTAAGTTTCAATGAAATCCCTTAAGCGGTTTTTGAGATGAAGCGAGGACAAGATTTTACAGGACAGACGGACGTACGTACATATATTACTATATGCCTCCCTTCTTTTAATATTTGATTCGACATTATATTATCTTCATCTGCAATCAGAAATATATAGCCTTTACGTTTTACAGAGACAAAGTAAGGGAAGGATGTAACGTCATCATAAATGCTCTTCCTTTAAACAAGTAAAATCTGAAAGAAAATACGTCAGTTACTTTCCGTCTGTCAAAAAAGTGACACATTTTGTCTTATTTGCCACAGTTTTGACGCAGCATCGCGCCCTCATACTGACGGCATGTCAGATGGTGATGTGATGAGGATTAAATAAATCAACAAGTTTGTCTTTTTTCCAATAGAAATCTAGTTAGTTTTACTGGTTTTTCTGTAGAAATACTGCGTTTTGCGAGTCATTCCCGTAAGCTGAATTTCCTTATTAAATAGAAAGTGCATTTCATGTATATGATCGCTCTCGACAACAGCGGTTGGATGAAGGTTATATCAGCTGTACTGGTTTTATTTTTTTTAAAAATCTCTTTTTCATATTATCTGGATAAAATTTAGGTGAATAAAGATAATTTTATTTATAGTTCTGATGAAAGATATTGAACATCTAACTGCAACGTTACCGTTGCAGGATTACGTGTTTCTAGTAGGCTGTGTCTCTGAGACATCTAAACGAAATGAATATCATCTACAACTATATGTAGATCTTACCTTTTTTGTGAAAGCCTGCTGACGAAATTATTTTATAGTACACGTGCGTCTCACATCACAATTTGATAATTTAAGGAAATATTTCTTACTAATTTAAAGGTTTGTATATTGCTTGAAAATATTTATCACTTTTATGCCCCTGTCATAATATGGAGGGTAGGGGCATATAGTGTTACCCCTGTCTGTGTGTGTGTGTGTGTGTTCGTTCAAAAAAGTATATACTTCGTGTCCGGTCCGTAACTTCTGCATGCATGATAAGATTTCAAAATAAATTGGTACACATGACAAGTATAAGAAGACAATGTTTCGCGTGCAAGACCCAGGTGCCTAGGTCAAGGTAAATAGTGTAGTAATAATGACAAAGTATATTGAATTAAACGAGTTATTGATATAGTATTTTCAAGATATATAGTCGTATTCAGGACTTAAAGATCTTTTTATAACGACATCCTGTTTTCGAGTTATAAGATATTTATCCTGCAAACACAATGCTAACATCTAAGAGGATTACACTTTTATTTCATATGACACCATTTGTTTCATTTCATTTCATATGAATACGATGTGAAAAAAATCAACTGAAACAAGCAGTTTTTCAATGTTTAAGCACTTATTACTTTCATGTCAAGTCATTTACACAAATGAAGATGACCGTAAAATTAATAATAATAAAATCAAGAGGGCCATGATGGCCCTGTATCGCTCACCTGAGTATGACTGCTTTTAACAAAGTTAATTGACCTCAGATGACCCATATTCGAACTTGACCTAGAAATTATTGAAACAATCTCTTTGACAAATTTCAAGGTTATTTGTACTGAAAATTTTACCTCTAGAGTGTAAACAAGGTTTTTCCATATTTGGGCTCTCTGACCTAGTTTTTTAACATAGATGTCCTATATTCAAACTTGAGCTAGAAATTATCGAAACAATCTCTCTGACAAATTTCCAGGATATTTGGACTGAAAATGTAGCCTCTAGAGTGTTAACAAATTTTTTCCATATTTGGGCTCTGTGATCTAATTTTTGACCAAAGATGACCCATAGTCCAACTTGAGCTAGAAATCATCAAAAACCTGAAAATTTTACCTCTAGAGTGTAAACAAGGTTTTTCCATATTTGGGCTCTCTGACCTAGTTTTTTAACATAGATGTCCTATATTCAAACTTGAGCTAGAAATTATCGAAACAATCTCTCTGACAAATTTCCAGGATATTTGGACTGAAAAAGTAGCCTCTAGAGTGTTAACAAGGTTTTTCGATATTCAGACTCGGTGACCTAGTTTTTGACCCTAATAACCCTTATCCAAACTTGAGCTACAAATCATCAAAACAACCTTTCTGACAAATTTCCAGGACATTTGGACTGAAAATGTAGCCTCTAGAGTGTTAACAAATTTTTTCCATATTTGGGCTCTGTGATCTAATTTTTGACCAAAGATGACCCATAGTCCAACTTGAGCTAGAAATCATCAAAAACCTGTCTGACAAATTTCCAGGATATTTGGACTGAAAATGTAACCTCTGGAGTGTTAAAAAGGTTTTTACATATTTGGGCTCTGTGACTTAGTTTTTGACCCCAGATGACCCATATCCAAATCTGAGCTAGAAATCATTGAAACAACCTCAAGGATATTTTGACTAAAAATGTAACCTCTAGAGCATTAACAAGGTTTTTCTACTTTCAGGCTCTGTGACCTAATTTTTTACCCCAGAAAACCTATATTTTAAACTAAGCTAGAAATCATCGATAGAACCTTTCGGACAAATTTCCAGGTTATTTGGACTGAAAATGTTACCTTTAGAATGTTTACAAGGTTTTTCAATATTTTGACTCTGTGACCTAGTTTGTGAACCCAGATGACCCATATTCGAACTTGATCTAGAAAACCTCAAGGCAACCTTTCTGACAAATTTCCAGATTATTCGGGCTGAAAAAGTAGCCTCTAGAGTGTTAACAAGATTTTTCTATTTTTGGGCTCTGCGACCTAGTTTTTGAACCCAGATGACCCATATTTGAAATTATGCTAGAAATCTTAGAAGCAACCTTTCTGACAAATTTCCAGATTATTTGGGTTGAAAAAGTAGCCTCTAGAGTGTTTACAAAGTTTTTCTATATTTGGGCTCTGTGACCTAGTTTTCCAGCCCTGAAAACCCATGTTCGAACTCGTCCGAGATATTAACGAGACAAACATCCTGACCAAGTTTCATGACAATTGAGGCAAAAATGTGACCACTACAGTGTTAACAAACTAATTGTGGACGGACGGACGGACGGACGGACGACGGACAAAGGGTGATCAGAAAAGCTCACTCTGTCACTACGTGACAGGTGAGCTAATAATAATAATAAATGTTATTATTTTTACAATTATACCTTTACAATGAAACATAGAGCAACGAAAACAAGAGCTGTCACTGTAAGATGAAAATATCCCCGAAGTGGTGCTTTGACTTTGAGCTTAGGACCAGTCATTCAAGAGTCACGGTCAAATAAATATATGGCCAGTTATAATTTTCGGACGGACTAACGGACGGACAGTTCAAAAACTATATGCCTCCCTTCGGGGGCATAAAAAGCAACTGGCCATAAAGTTCCTGATTGATCAAGACAGACAAGTTTCCAACTCGAGATATCCGTTGTTAGATAATTGGATCCTGATTTGCGTTGAATCTTGAAACCAAAAGCGATTTTGTTATGCAAATGAGATTAAGGATTTCCTTAAATGAACGTGGAGTCCCTCTTGAGCATTTTTTCGTACAAGAGACATATTACACACAAATTTTATCAGGTGAGGGTGTCTGTTAAAAAAAACAGAATTATGGTGCATCGCATACCAGTAACCGGTTACTAAATTAACATTTATCATATGCTAAGGCGTTGTTAATAAACATTAAATCTAAAGTCTGACGATATAAATGCTATTTATATTTTTCCTACGACTGATCCTCGAAGAATTATTCGGACCTTTAAAATAAGAGATAAAGTTCTTCCAACTGAATCAATACAAATTAAGCATTTAAAAAAAGAATATTCGTGTTTATTCGTTGGGCTTACATAGAATTTTTTACATAGAAAGGTTTGCATTACTCTTATATTGAGGCTTAATTAACAAATCTTAAATCATTAAAAAAAAGAAAATGATATCCCTCTTGATACTTGTCACATTAAAATGTAACTTAGAACTGAGTACCTGATTTCATGAAGGCAGAATATCGTTTGTATTGCCGGCGTTTCGTCTTGAATGTTCGATGCTTTTCAGGAAAACAATAAACACACACACACACACACACACACACACACACACAAGAGAGAGAGAGAGAGAGAGAGAGAGAGAGAGAGAGAGAACATTTCTCATGAAAAAAATAACGTGTCTTATTGCACCAGCTTGAGCTCGAATACGCAGTAAATGATTTTAAGTTATAATATTTTAAGGTGCACTGAGTTTAATGAACATGTATTGACGTTCTTCAGGCAGAAATATTTTTCATTATGCCAGTACTACTTATTCATTTAAAACTTTATTCTGTCGTCCGAAACAAAATCATTAGGTAAAAGGGTGAACCGAAAAGAATACTGAAAAAGAACCTGTGTACTGTTTGATGTAAAACAATGATAAGAGAGTATGGATTCAAAGTTGACTTACAAAAAGGGAAAAGAAAACAATCTTAGTAATCCCTAAATTGCAAGAAAAGGATCGTCGAAAACCCACGTTCGATCCATTCCGTTTCACTCTATTTATCTACCATGGGACAATTGGTTAGTCAAATTTCGTACTCATGAATAATTCATTACCTACTTTCATTGGTTTCTGAGAGATTTCTCTTGCGCAATCTCAGCAAGTGAAAGTACTCGTTATAATTTGCCTTTCGCGCCCATGTTTAAATCTTGGGAAATACGTCTATTTTAAGTAACATGTCATTATTCATACTCTTCACACTGAAGAGTATCTATTTGTATTGCGGAATCTCATTCGACGAGGAGTTACTTCCCTTTGCTAACAAATATTCATGAAAACGAATATTAATCTGCAGTCAATTATCCCACGGTACATAATGTAGTTGTGCGGAATATGTACCGGGGGTCACCGACGATGCAAGAAAAGGTAACCAAAGGACTTGTTAGATTGAATTAGGTAAAAATAAAACTCTGAAAATGTAATGAAAAGAATCCCATACAAAGAATCCATTTTAAACAATATGATCAAATGCCTAAAGTCATTGTATGTGCTTGATACGCAAAAAACTCGAAATCAGGAAAGGGTTTCAATTATTCGTCTCTCTATGGACGCTTTAGGAAAAAAGGATGGAAACGTATACTTTGCCACTATAAACTTCATATCAGGTCCTTCGTGGTTACTCACTTTCATAAAGCACTTAATGTTTTGTTTGCTTTAACGTTGCAAGGAGGCGTCATCTTAATGTTACTCGTGAGACATAATTTGTCAAAGCGTTTTCACTGACTTCATTAAAAGCAAATCATGTTTTTAAATCATTTGAACTAGATTTTATGTATGATTTATAGTATAAAACAAAACGACTTCTTGATAATGCTTTAAAAGGACATTAAATGCTGAATCTACAAAATTGCCTTAACTACTCAACAACGGAACATTAGTGAAATATTAGGATATTTTCAATATTTTTGTTAATCGACCCGTTTTGGATAATTCATATGTCTATATATGCACTTAATATTTCAAAGCGCCATTCTGATTGATCCTACAAAAAGAAAAAAAAACAGAGAGAGAGAGAGAGAGAGAGAGAGAGAGTGTTTGTACGGAAGCACAAAGGTTACATGGAAAGTTCATTTACAAGGCATAGAGTTTTTAACTATCTTTAAATGGCAGATCCATACTGACACACACATTTCCCGTGAGCATTATTCCAGACAGAAATGAAAAGAAATATCACTTGTAGTAAAGAATGTTGCGCTTATTTAATTACCTTAATTATCAAACTGAATGTAGACTAAGAGTTTTACGATTTGAAGAAATTGAACTGCTTTAATTCTCTGAATATTACGTTCATCGTTGACATTTGACAAGAATCGGAAATGTTGGATACTTTATTTTATATTGACGATTTTTCAACTTAATAAAGCCTGCTCAACAAAAAAGCAATCATAAGTTTGCCATTGGCCAACATAGCCTATAATCAAAACAGACAATTGGCTAGTTAAAGTTATCAAATACCGGATAATTGAACACTAGTTTGTCTTAAGCTGAACGATTAGAGCTTTTCTTTGAAGATTAAAGGATGGTCGTTCTGCAGATGAGATTTATAACTGATATGAGTGACATTCTCCTACGACATGTTTTCGTAGCAGCTTGGGCATGTAACTAGGTATATATTCGTTTAAGTTGTTACAGGGGAAATATTCTACTTCTAAATTTTTTATACTATCTTTCTTACTTTGATTTTGTCATGCGTCCGACAAAATAACAACAACATGAATATCTTAATAAATAAATCAAATAAAATGAATGCACTTTATATATATTTAACAATGGACAAACTACTTAACATGAGTATTTTACTGATATGAGAAGAAAAATTATATAGAATATGTTTTACTTTTAGCACCGATGTAAGTCACTAGTTTGATAAATGAAAAGTATAGTAATAAATGCAGGAAGAAATATCCACTTATACTATAGTTTTTCATTTTTTGTTTATTGTTTTCTTTTGTTTAGAGACCGATAGACGACAAAAAGATAACTTTCATTTGCCTATAGCATAAAGTTTTCTCATCTCACATAGTATTCCTTTAACTGAATGACAAATTCAAGTCCTTAATCGAACTTAGCAACTTCACGAATTAATCAAAACATAAGTATGCTCCACCGAGATATAATAAAATAGAAAGCACATAGTTACTTAGTAGGGTTTATCTATGTGCGTTTCTCACTGAAGTTATTCACATGATATATTCTTTATCGTTTCACATTTTTTGTGTGTGAAACTTTTGCAACTATTATTTAAATGGTAAATTATGTGCAAACATCTTAAATTTCCATATGTTTCGACGTGTGTGTGATGCAATGCGTCCTTTGGGGACACCTTTCATTTAATTTCAAGCAACAATGAAGACTTGATCTTTAAAAATATGTCTCTTGATATAGCCAGAATAAGTATTTTATATTTAATTTTCATCTGGAAGCTCCCAATAGTGACAGAACTAGTAATGTCATCAGTTTCTGAATCTCTATCACCAGAAACATTCTTTCGAAAAAGTCGCATGGCTCCCCGCAAAAAAAACGATAATAACAATACATGAATTATTGGTTGGGGAATTCATAGGTATCCTATCGAAGAAACAAAAAGATTTTTGATTTTAAGTAAACCTAATATAATTGACTTCGATGAAAGTGTTTCAACACACAGATTTACTAGTTTGTGGTTGCCTTGATTTACAACAATTGACCGCAAAATCGCATGTATGAACTATTTCATTGCAATTGTATATCAACAAATGTCTATGTACTGCGTGATACAGTTAATCAAAAACATATTTTTGAGTGAAAATGTCATGCCAGTTTTAATTAAAAAAGCAATGGCTAATGGTAAAGGTCAGATCGCTACCTACAATAAATACACTAATTGAAAAACTTGATATATCAAAATGAAAAATTGTAAAGAAAGGCTGATCTGTAATTACAAAGACATGAAATACTATTAAACACTTAAAATGTTTCAAGCTACAAAGCAATGGTTGCAATGTAAACGTCAAAGTTCTTCCTATGAAAATTGATGTGTGGTATAGGGAAATTACTCTTTAAGAATGACCAGGAAATTATTTCTGTATAAAGATGTGTTGTCAATAATTTTTCAAATGGTTTGAATTTGCAATTCTTTGACATGCGACAGTCATTTTTGTTGAAGCCTTTAAAATATGAAGATCGTTTTTCCCCTCGTTTTAATGCACATTTACTGTTAAAAGCCATAAAATTAAACATTTTGTTTTCTAGACAATCAATTACATGAATAATTTTTCTGAAAAAAAAATGTTGTTTAAGCGATAATATCCGAGCATCAAACATGATCCCACTTTTCAAACTTAACATGTTTAAAACGCAGCTGAACAAACTGACCGAACACGTCGATGTGTGACACTGCGTCTTACCATCAGTCGTCGGTGTTAGTCAATCCTTATCCCACGTATTCTTATTCTTTAAGATGATAAAGAAAACAAAGAAAACATGCACAGATACATAAAAAGAATTTCACGTACTATTTTTTTATTGTAAAGAAGTATTTTTATGAATTAAGATCTGAATGACAAAATGAAAAGAAAGTACATTGAAGTTATGAAAGACTTTCAAGTAGTAGGGTTTCAAAACCTGGAACGGTTTTTTGTTCTTATTCAGTATTTAAATATTAGGATTTTCATTTTGTTTAAGTCTGTATGGTTTATGAAAGACAACAATGGAACGTATCGTATCTCGTTTAATAAATAAGTTAAATATTCTTAGAAGATATGCAATATTAGTTTTCTTTGACTCTATTGTTATTTTGTCGTCTCCTGCTTCAAACAGAATTCAATATTGGAAAGGGAGTGTTTTGAATTAGGCAAATATTGTTTTCCTGTATTGAAAGAGAAATATGACGAAATTTAAAAAAAAACTGTATATTATTGTATGGCTGATTTAAAGATTAATTTTAATAACAAAGGGTTTTAAGAAAGGTACCTTGAATATTGAATTGTTTTGTATAAACAAAACAGTTAAAATGTATATAAATCAAGCCTACATAATATTTTATATAATTTTGTCTGCTCTAGACGCAATAAAGCACTACAAGAGCTAAATATAAAAAAAATTCATAAGATTTTACATTTCTATTGGTTTGAGACTAGCTGAATGAGCAAATATGTTATACAATGAAATCAGTATATTGCTCAGACAGATGCAATCTGCTACAAATGTTGTAGGCTTTGCATTTAGATGAGCTGTCTACTGCAGAAAAGAAAGTCAGTGATACTAAACAATGTGCGCAATATTGCAAATAAGTTCACGTAATGTTGTGTTGATGTAAAAATTGTAGATGATTTTTATACCCTATTATATAAACTAAGCATTTATTCACGAAGTAAATAGCTAACATGTAAATTCGATACTATTCTCAACAACAATTTGCAAAAATCTGTTAGTACTAACAAAATGACAAAATATATTGTAAAGATAAACTTGTTGCAAGTATGATAGAGCACAACAAATGATGTATGTACGTTATATTTATTCAAGCTTCTGACATTACTACATGTACAAATAAATAGAAGCCGTTAGCATCGTTATTACTTGAAAAACGTCCGAATCACTCAAATATTTCCACACATATTTTTGTTTCTATACTAAAACTAAATTAAACAATTATTTGAAAACAAATTCATACATAAATTTCTTAAGAAATTAATGATCTTAAGTCAAGAAATGCCTGACTAGAACTTTTGTTAAATGAAAATCATTATAACATCATAATCATTATGTATTTGTTTCTGAAGTTTAATAACAACATCACAATTATAACGCCTATGTGATTTTTTTCTGCAATAACACCCCTCACCCCTTTCTAACCTCCCCCGCCAAAAGAAATAAATAAAATAGAAATAAAAATAAATAAGGAGGCTTTTGTTTATCTATTGTTCATAATGATTACCGATTACTACTACACGTCTTAGTTTTATTAGAACACTTGAGTGTACAATATTTAGAACATTAATTATTCACAATACCCATTTATATTTAAGTGGCCTTAGTTTCATGATTGATTACAACAATCGCATCATTAAATCCACACAGCTCACATCTAATAACAAAAGATGTCTTAATTCAGAGGTACGCCGACTTTTTAATATGATGTATCTATTTGGTATAGCTTTGAAAACAACTTGCATGATAGCACTTAAAGTTATCTTAAAACCTTTCTCTAGAGAAACAAGGGATTGGACAATTTCACTCATATCGGCATTATAACTTTAATGAGATATTTCATTGTTTTCTTTTCTGTTTTGTATGCTATTTCAATTAATACACCTGCTCTTAAATGTTTTTTGTCTTGATTTGTTGATTGATAATTATTCTTTTTTGGCAACATTCTAATCATATACTGTAGGGATGTCTTTATTTCATCCGTCGTTTTATGTGTTACTCTTATGTAGAAAGTAATGTCGGAAAAAATGCCCTATCAGCTATTTGTTGTGTTTTGTAAAACCGACGTTAAAAAGACAAATGAATGTTAATGACTGGATGTTAGTATGAAATTATTATATAAGTCAAACCGCTTTAATAACCTGTGTATATAAAGTAGGGTTTGATATTTAATAATCAATAGTTGTTATGTGTCATGCGGTACGTTTTTACGTATGAGCTTATAAATATATTTTTATCAGTTTGTTCAATTATTCATTGGTTTTTGGCAAGATCAGACATCAGCATATAATAACCTTTACATATAGGATCATATGTTGATAATAGGTCGGAAATAAATAATCTTAATGGTTATAGTGGTGTTCACATTAACATGCATCACGTGACGGCTGAAGACAGATGCAATCTGCTGCAAATATGTACGATTTGCATTTAGATGAGTTTGTCTGCTGAAATTTTAAAGACGCTATTAGTGGTAGACAAATATCTACCGCAACAAGGCAAGCAACGTCGGTTAAATATGTTTGCGTTAAAGTGTAACTAATTTTCCAGGCATTTCTAAATCATTTTTTAAATAAAAGCTTAATACCAACCTAACAATTGCAGTCAATAAAACTGTAATTTGTATTTGTTTTAAAATAAAACAGCACACACAAAATATTTTGAAAGGGAAAAATTGCGGAGCGCTAGAAATTATTCATTTAATTATTTTATGTATTTTATGTATTGATTGATGAAGCATTAACTGTTTGACGCATATAAGAAGTTATGACTTGCTTGAAATAACCAGAAAAAGAAAGATTCTTCACATTTATACATTTTTATAAAAAATTGTACACAGAAAAGCAATTGACAATGGAAATAATTTAAGATAAGTTTCTGGTTTTATTTCGCTCTTTCAAAATGCGTCAGCTGCTATACCTCTTTCACGATGTTTTACTTCCATAACTCATTAACAATGTCTTTCTTCCATGACTCATTCACCTATTTAACAATATGGTATTTTTTTAAACAGCTATGAAAACATTGGATTTCAGTATTACTTAGGTTATTATATGTATGTAAGAAGTATGCAAACATTTAAACATGGGCATAGGAGGAGTTCAACAAACAAGATTTGCTATATATGGCATGTATGAAAAACTAACAAAGGGCAATAATCCAGTGAAAACTAATCTGAGAAAAAAATGTTGTTTACTTCTTGCACAACTACACATCGTGGTCTATTATGTGTGCAAGTTTAGTTTCAGTCCAGTCCTGGGTGTGGGAGAAGTTGCACACAAAAGATTAACTATATATGGCATGTATGAAAAACCAAAAAAAGGCAATAACCCATACCTCTTGCAAGCTACGCATCGTAGTCTATTATGTGTGCGAGTTTGGTTTCAATCAACCCATGGGTGTAGAAGAAGTTCCGCACACAAGATTTACTATATATGGCATGTATGAAAAACGAACAAAGAGCAATATTCCAGTAAAAACTGATCTGAGAAAAAAATACCTCTTGCAAGCTACGCATGGTGGTCTATTATGTTTATGAGCTTGGTTCCAATCCACCGATGGGTGTAGGAGTTGCGCACACAAGATTTACTATATATGGCATGTACGAAAAACCAACAAAGAGCAATAATCCAGTAAAAACAGATCTGAGAAAAAAAGTTAACTATTTGCACAACTACGCATCTTGGTCTACTATATTTGAGAGTTTGGTTCCAATCTACCCATGGGTGTAGGAGGTGTTGCTCACACAAGTCTAACCAAATAAGGCATGTACGAAAAACCAACAAAGGGCAATAATCCAGTGAAAACTGAATCAAGCAAAAAATCTGTATTTCTTGCACAACAGCCCAACAAATTCTATCATGTATGGGAGTCTGAATTCAATTCATCCTTGAGTTAGGAGGACTTGCGCTCATAAGAAACAGGACGTACGTACGGACGGACGGACCAACCTGACGGACATGTGCAAATCTACATGCCCCCACACTATGTGGTGGGGACACAAAAAAATGCCCAGGACTTCAAAGAACGACTTGCACATAAGAGTGGCATACAAGGGTGAAATTAGTACTCTGATAATGAAAAAGATAAAACACCATTAAAATTTACGGGTACAATAGAATTCAGTCTCATTTTAGCGATTCCTGATTTATGATATATACATATTTTCTTGAAAAAAAACGGAAGCAGTCCCCGTGATATACTGAATATATACATATTATTTCAATATAACTGTTCTTCATTTCTACCCCTATTTTTCTTTCTTTTTCCTTTTTTTTCTAAACGATTCTTGGTTAATGTCACAAATGGTAAAGAAACTAAAGAAAACAACATATTTTTCCATAACAACAGCAGAAGTATCCATCGAAATAAATACGAAAAGTTCTGGACAGCAAATTTGTTTTTTAATAGTCTTTGTATGATCAAACCTATGAAAAAAACCTAAAAGTAAATCATACCGTAAGTCCTTACAATGTAACGCAAAAAAGTCCTATAATATTGTTTAACGTTACGTTTTTCTACAAAAATGTTGATTGAAACTAAGAAGCAACCTCTAGACGCTCTTTGGGACGTTTCGTTGCTATCTCAGCCAGCTTGAATTTCAGTAAAGAAAAGATATGCCATATGAAAGTTTTTTGTTATGAAAATAAGTGATATCAATATCACATGTAGCTTCAATGTTCTTTGCGACTGTTATTAGTTCTAACTCCTTGTCAAATTTTATCTCGTAAGATGGAGGACATTCTTTAAAGTGAATAAAAAAGAATTATTTTTCATTATTGAGTTTTCTGTCTGTGATTTTGCAAAATAAATGAACGTAAGTGAACCTTTACTGTATTATAAGATTTTTGAAAGGTCACTTGTAAGATAAACTGTGTGCCTATAATCTTACAGAATTTGACAGCGGTCAACTTGTCTTGAATTTCAAAGAATTGAAGCTCAACTGATTAGACACGAGCATGTATCACAAACAAGAAACATTACCTTATCAAATTTATCTCTCAGTCACTTTTTCTACAGCATTTCCTTATATTTGCAGAATTTATTTGAAATATATATTCACTTTAAACGTAGATGAACACATGTTTTGTTTCAGTAAGTATATTACCATATATCAGTGTTAAAAAACGCCTACGAAAATTCTATTTAAGACTCGAGTCAAGCTGGTTTATACCATAAACTATATTAGTCATTTATTCTAAATAGCCTGCAGGCTGAAAAGTAAAATTTTGAAATGAACATACCGGTGATGAAAGCACTGAAAGCACTGCAATTCAAGCAGATTTTAAATCATAACAGTACAACCTTATAACTTTCCAAATATTTTCGAAACTAATGTGAAACATAATTTTCTGGATATGATCAAACGTTTATATGACTCCTAAAGCTACCCCAAATTGATAAATCAAAGGACAAATGTTCCTGAGAGCCGCCAAATGATATACAAAATTTTGTCCATATCTTCTATGATTCATGGAAATATCCTGAAGGAAAACGTGACGTGACAACACGACACCCAACACATTGTTTACCTTACGAGAATAAGTTGTAAATGTCTGAACCATGGTGATGACTCCTATGCAAAGGAAGACTTAAGACGATGCAGTGCAGGACCTGGATTTGTTTCAATGTCTCCAGCAAGAAAAAGTAGAAGTGACATTAGAAAAATACCAGCAAATACAATACGTTGCCACACTACTTGTTGAAAACAATGTTTCTTATTCAACAGTCGCAGATTTCCATGCTGTGACGGGCAAAAAAGATTTCTCTGGCCCGCCAAGACACCAAATCTATGCCCATTACTGATATCTTTATGCCTCACGACAGGTGACCTTATCATTTTCATTGTATAACTGCACGTACAAAACTTTCAGTCTGTAGCTGTTTCTAAGAAATTTACCAGTGTCTGTGACAATTAGGTATATACTGTTTATTTCTATCTCCAAGGAATTCACAGAGTTTTCGGTCTCCAAGAAATTCATTGAGTATTCTATATCCAAGATATTCAATGTATGCTTTAAATGTAAAGTAAATTTGCGATGACTCAAAATAGCATGAGGGATCGCCTTTTTGTCGAGCCATCGCATCTGTCGCGTCTTTGCATGTCGTGTCCATTTTGTACTTTCTCTGGGATAACAACTTGATCTAACAACTTTAATTTACTATCTCTTCAAGATAAAAGTGCACTTAGTTCCTGTTAAACTGCTTATGTACACTAAGAGTCTAATTTTGATTTCTGTACACTAAGTTATATGATAATAATAATAATAAAAAACGTCAAAATCCGGGATGTCGAATAATCTCAACAGATAAATGCCGGGTTTGAAAGTCCGGTAAGCAAGCAAAACGAAAAATAGTATGCTATGTTTACTGCGCTATTCTCTCTTCTGCTTCGTTCATTTATATGAGACACTTTATTTCACTTCTGTTCCTTTTAATTTTCAATGATTTTAGGTTTATACCCCGTTATTTTCCTTTTGAAGTTTACCATAGACTGGGGCGATTTAGGGGAGATAACACAATCATATTGCTTTCCGATTATTTGCAGTACGCACATTGACCACTTTTTACCATGTCAAATGACGCTTACGATTTTGATTGGCTAAATTCAGGTCACGGATTGCTGACATGGGCGAAGTCGCTCCGCCAACGGATTTTTTGGTGAAATGCAGAATAATTTTAGCCTACAGCCATACATCTTTTATATTCATAATAAATTACTTTATTAAGATTAAGTTTTAACACTGCTGTAATCGGGCTTTCGAAATTCTAGACGTTTCATACTGATTTACTTTTTAATGTACTTGTACTCAATGTTGGTAAAATGCCGAATCCGTTGAGTAAAGAAGGAAAACAAGTCCGGCCGCAAACTGACTGCAAGGAGCCTGGCGGCTCAAAAACAGAAAGCAACCTGGGTTCTCTCACTAGTAACACCTGAATAGCGGAATGTTTTCTTCTTGAAAGTGCATTTTCGTGAAAATTTTAAAATATATTATATTTTTTTTTTATTTATCTATTCTTTCTTAACACACATCACATTCATAGGTGTTAGTCACTGCTGTACGGCAGAAAGCGTATATGGAATATGCGTGTTAAAGTTATTCACTCAAATGGAAATAAAATATACCACATAATATAACAATTTCGTCTTTATAACTTGTAAGCGAAGTACCCAGAAAAAATGTATCACAAGAATTGTTTAAAAGATTTATCTATGAATTATGATTAATCACTTGAACAATATAAATAATTGTATTAAACCTATTCTACTGTACATGCTTTAATTTGAAATGTGATCACTACAAAAGCAATGACTGGGTAATGATAACTGATAAGTGATGTTTCTTTTACAGAAACCACCCTGTTAATTGTCCTAATTTTAAACATTTTTAAAATCTTTTATTTCTATTTTCTATTTTTCTTTATTTTTTTTGTACTGGACTAATAGTTATATCCGGTACAACTTTTATCACATAATACAATCGGTATAAACGTGTGTTTTATTTTGAACTTAAATGAATATACAGTCAAATAGGTAACCATGGTATAAATCGTACTTTTGTTGGATTCTTTTTTAATACGATTTAAGTTTTATTCCGTTACGTTGTGTTTTATTCTAGTAGAATACATAATCACTACATCGTGCACTCATTCCTGGTTCAATCATATGTCATTCATTATCCTTTTAAATAAATGCAGCCTATCTGCTTAGGCATGGGATTTGTATAAAGTTTTGTGTGGTCGTATATTGAATATAATCTTTGTAGTTTATATGACGTACCTACTAGTTACTTTGTGTTATGTGTAATAATTTGCATCAGATATTAAGTGGAAGAGGCAATACTAACACAAACATCTTTTCAAACCGATAATTGTAAAGACCAATGATCCTTTTTATGATAGATATTTTGTTAACTTTTTTAAGTTAGCGAGATCAAAACGGCTTAATGGTTATAAAATCGTGATGTCTGCTAATATAGTCGTCGAAACCGTGAAAAGTGGTCAGCGTTACACTTTATAAAGATACATAAAAGTTTAAAGACGGTTTGTGATACAATGCTTCAAAAAACAAAAGCGTAAGTGATTTTTAGAAGCAGCAAAAGCGCAATTAACATTTGTTAAAACTCGTCTTTTTGTGATATTTACAGAATTCCAACTGACTTTTATTTTCAATTCTTAAGCATAACAAAAACAACAACAATAATTTAAAAACCCATTTAAACCGACCCTGTATTTTATCAGTTTGTTTTGTTTACAAGGAATTGAGTTATATATATATTTGGTGCCAGGAATCGCCTTGCTAAAACATCTATCGCATTTTATATATAACCTCGTCTGTTTTTACAATTTAAAGAATCGAGTGCGGAAGGTATTCCCGGTGTGAAGTTCAGATAGAAAGTATCGCTAATTTTGCAAAGCAGAGGGTGATAAGGACGTTTAGACAACATGGAAGTCTAAACGGAAAATGATGCCTCGTTTCGGAAATCACTGATTAATTTCTGTCAAGTGTAAATGCAAAAGCACGATAACCTGAAGGCAAACTAACTGATTAAAACGAATAAGCAGATATTTATCAACTGTCTCCGAGGAGCAACAACAGAAACTAGATATCGAATGAAAAGTTCATTAATTTTATCACACTTAATGTGTATGACTAGTCAGAAAATCAAAGAAGAGGTTTTCCATGAGCTATTTCACTATGATGATCACCAACAATTTTTAAACAAAAAGCCTCACAAATGCGTTCTAAACTCCGGTAGACCTATTCAGTATATCTGCGACGTCATTGAGAGAGAGAGAAATAAAACATGTAGCAAACTCTTCGTGATATTTACAGAAACGCACTTTAAAATCAGCGACTCGGTTTTTATTTTCGTCTATGCATAAGTGAGATTAATTTTCTCATTGAAGCCCTACAACTGTTTTTATATCAAATGTTAACAAAGTTAAAAAACTAAGATAATTATCACTGGACTATAGTAACTTAAATGAAACAAACATAAATTTGTAGAACACAATTTATCATAATAATAAACTATTTCACGTTAATACTCACCAGAAGTTACATTTTGCTAACCGTTATAGACAAAACACAATGACAAACATTGAAAGTGAAATGAAACAGTTAATATCATTATGACAAATCATTCACAGATAGTATGGACATGTAATTCTGGACTAACCTGTATATAAACAAACAGTTTGCACATCACCAATCCCAAAAACCAAGACTGCATTGCGTCAAAAATTATTGAAGCTGGTAGACAGAACAAAATAACAAGGAAATCCGCAGCTGCCAGGTTAACGAGAAAATAATTCGTCACCGACTTCAAAGAACGGCTGTTCCATACAGAATAGCATACCAGGAAGTTTCCAGTAATCCCGACGAAGAACACAATAGAAAATAATGCAATAAATATCCAGTGGTAAAATTCCGGTTTGATAAATTCCAGAATCTCTTTTAGCCATTCTTCGTTGGTTTTATTTTGTAATGTGGTATTTTCTTTTTCAGAAATGTTTATAACTTGCAAAGATTTATTTTGGAACGACATTATAGTATTTTAAACACTCCAAATTTACCTTTATGAAATACTAAAAATATCGACTGTGTTTAACAAAAAACAACAACAGAAAAAACCAAACAAACAAACAAAATTTAAATGAACATAAATCGTATTTTACAAAATCAATAAAATTTAATTTTCTTTTGATAAAAATGAATTATTTCTTTTTAAACTGGAAAACAGTACAAACAAATCTATTTATTCGTTCTATGTTTTGTCAAAACTTGAATTGTAAATTCAAACACTGTATGTTCTAAGTAATAATTTCAGACACATTCCTTCCACTCCCTAACGCACTTTATTTAACTGACTACCAACAAGTGCCTGAAAATAATATACTTTCTCCATTACAAAATTAGAAATATTCATGGAACACAATATTCCTCTTGAGAATATTATTAAAAGCTCTTTCTTTTTTAACGTGCTTGCCTGTAATTTAGTTTTTTGTCTAGTAATTATGATTGTTATCTTTATTAAAAGTATGATTAAAATCCAAACAAAAACTTGCAAGAGGCGCAAAAAGTTACCAGAATGCATTAATAAATGCATAAATTTCCATCATTTTCACCAGTTTTGCTTTACATTTTTTCTGCATTGGCGTTTCATTAAACGGATCTGCGTTTATAGTAGACTCTTGGCGTTTGCCACAAATTTATAGGCGATGTCTAAGATTATTGGAGGTTCACGGAAGACTCTCACAGACACTTTAATGCGTGCAGTGGAAGCAGCATTTACTGGCAGATGTTTATCCGCTTTTTGTCACAACTTTGTTTGATTTAGATTTGTATCTTCAGGGTCTGTATCTTCAGCGATACGTTTTCCCCACCCCCCTATTTTCTCGGGAAATTGCATTTAAATTCACGAACAAACAATATTTTGCCTGTTCCAAGGCGAAAGGGACTTTTTGTTAAAGCGTCAACACTACACACTAGTTACATACGTTATTTTAGAACACAAATATGCTTCGTCAGATCATAATACTCATCAAAAGTTAAATTTCTGTTGTTGTAAATTTGTTTTCTGAGATTACAAGGTTTGATTCATTGTTGTTGTTTTGCTCGTTAAGTAAACCATTCGACTGTGCATCAGATGCATTGCTTTGCCATTATCCCACAAAGTATGAGTTCCAGAGTGTGTATCAAATCCTGTTATTCTAAATATATTGTTTATGTGATGCCTATAAGCACGATTTTCTTCTGCCATAGACTGAATAATAATAATAAGGCGTTTGTAAAGTCTTAAATGTAATAAAAAAGCCAGACATAAATTTTAGCTGCTAAAATGAATTTTGACATTCTTAAAACAATTAGAAAAAAAACTATTTTCGGTGGTCTACATTTTCTACTTTTTCAGCTTTGATTTTCATTTTGGGCGTGTGCAATTCATAAACACTTAAACAACATTGGTTTGTTAATTATGCCAGTCTATGCATTGTTCAATGAAATAAATGTCTTTATGCTTATTTTTTCTGCATCTTCACACATGATATCTAAATTTCGCTAAGGGCATTGATATAATACAAGCAGATAATGTTTTCTTGCGCCACTGATTCAGTTTTTTTACGATGGTATTTTGTCAATAAACACATAGACCACATTCCTAACATAATGTAAAAGGTACCGGGTAAATCTGTTTTACTTATAATATAGAATAAAATTATCATGTGCTTAATAGAAATTAATTTATACAAAGCATAGACGGAAAATTCACAAAATTTTAGTCATTTTCTCTGGTGAATGAACCTCATCTGCCACCGCCGAAGAAAGCATTGGGATGTCGTTTACTAAAGTCAAAATTGGCAAATATAATTTTCTTTAATTCAAATTTATAAAACTTGGTTATCAGAAATTGGCTGCGTTTTGATTTGTTAAGTAATTTCACAATTGCTATGTATAACACAAAACACATTGAAATATTATAGACGGACTTGAGAAGTAAATAATGAAACAAGGAAGTCTATATTAATTATGAATATTATTTTTCAAAAGCATCAGATTATTTTTGCAGTATATAAAGGAAGAAAAATAGAATTAAATTCAGATTTTTTAAAAAATTTATTGTAATTTGTTAGTATGAATACGTTAAAATACATGCTTATAGTAATTATTATATGATGCCTAATTCATAAAAAATGATGGTTCAAATCTTTTAGGCTAATGAACTGTTAACGTTTCACATCAGTCAGCATTGGTTCATTACGCATATTAAGTTGTTGACTTTTGTACATTTTCCAGGTTTTTTTCTACCAATTTGTTGTAAAAAATATCGTGTCCAAGAGGTCAATAGCGGTATATAGACTTATATAGAAGAACCATTAATTCTCTAAATAATTCTTGGAGGAATCTTCATGTTCACGCATTAAGGTTTGTCCTTGACATTTATGTAGACTTTTCATAGACCAAATGATCAACTTCCTTGTACACAGTGACCTACAGATCTACATTCTGTTTTGACTTTGAAACATGGACCTCTATGACAGTTTTGCATGCAAATTTCAACTTCAACATTGATGAAATTCACCTTGACCTACTATCCTTTTTCCTAAGCTACACTATTGAAATTAGAAATCCATGCATAATTATGTTTGCACATACTAACTTTCACTTTTGAAGACGATAACAATCACCTACTGACCTACTTTCTGTTTCTAGCGCAAAATACAAGTAATTCGTGATACGTGTACCTGCACAATTTTTGTTGCAATTTGAAACAGCAAGGCATACATTTGAAATAGCTTTATTTTAACCTAAAGGAATTTGGAATATTTACTGATTAAATATTGGATAAGTTGTAGCCTTTAATATTGTCAATTAAACAGTTAACGCACAATTAAAAATTTTGTAAAAAGATCGTTCTATAAATTGCAGTATGATCAACACGTTCATATAATTATGTCAATAATTACTAAATTATCGACCAATAAGAGGAAGAATTATTCAATAATATGTCGCTCTGAAGAATTGTAACTCAGAAGCCCTGGAACAATATATAAAGAAATACTTGAAAATGAAAAGTAATCTGACATAATGTTAACTATTTCATGATACTTTTTATTATCAAACATATGTAGAAATATTTTTTCTTCCTAATATGCCAACAAATTACGGAGCCCCTAAAGTGACCGATTTCACGCTTATTTTATGGTGTCATACTGAGATTTCGTCATAACGAATTAACATTTCGTTTAAACGAAATAAAATAAATGTGATGATAAAAAAATAAGTGTGTTTAATATCAATTTAAGGGTCCGTAACAAAGCAATTGGTTTATCAAAAGCAATTACCTAATATTATAATATATAAACCTGATATCCATTATCTGTTTTTCTAGTGTTTTGTTCCATTGTAGAATGCACGTTTCAATCGGTAACAGTTGACTTCAGCTGTTATACCTTTTTCAGAAATTAGAACAAATATTCGTATCATGTGGCGGCTGATACGATTCCTGGTACCCTAGCAAAGAATATCGTTCATTAGAAAGAAAATACCAAAAACATTAATACAAAAAATTAAAAGTGATAATTTATAATCATGACTCTTGTTGACGAACAATTTCTTGACAATGTTTTTCTACTCATTATTTTCATATTCACTGCTGATTCGGTTGAAACATTTATAACGACCAAAAGGCGTTCCGGTTACGCTTGAGCAGATTTATTATACATATGCCATATGCCACAGCACGTAAAGTAATGGAGTCAAATTGGTGTTTCTAGTTCGTTTTAATAACTAATGTAATATAATAAAATGGTTTAAGTTCGAAGATGCGAAAACACGAAGACATATCAAAGTTGGATTTTTTTCTTCCCTTCGTGTTTTCGTATTTTCGGATTTAGTGGCGAAAATACGAGATGGCGTAAATCAGCCACCATACATATTTGATTAATACATTATTTCCTCTGTTATCAGAATTGTCTATTTCATTTCAAAGTATTTGCACATTGTAGCATATTTATTAAAATATTAATGATTTTTTTCAAAATAGGTTGAAGTATCACAGACTTTAATAAATGAATGATTTTCCTCACGCATGCATATTTTCAAACTACGCATCATTTTGTTGAACTTACAGTAAGACGATACGTTTATTTCGAGTTAAAAAACCTAAGCCTCCTTTGATGTATAAACACTTGAATATAATGGATAAACTGGAAGAGTGATGTCAAAAATCTAATAATCTAAAACAAGGGGATTGTGTACTAGGTGGAAAAACAATTGTCACATATCTTAAAAACAATGCCTGCATTGCGACTAATCCGATATTATTCACCCTAGCAAAACAGCTACAAAGTTAACGAGAAAATAATTCAGAGAGATTTGTCCAAATAGGTTTAACTAACCAGGAAGTAACACGTAATTCTGATAAAGAGCACAATAGAAATAATTCTTCAGATTCCAGTGAAAAAAAGTCAGTTTGATTAATTACAGAATAGCTTTTAAGGTGGGTTTTGGTGCTTTTATTTTCTGTATGATATTTGCTAGAAGATATTTGTTATTGAAGTCTAATGTAGACTTTGTGTATGACAAGAACCGTTTCCTTCTTCAAAAATTCCTGTACACTTTCAGTGTGCGGTAAGCGTCTGAACCAAAAACGTCAGAACTTTTCTGAAGTTGGAGTTGGCCGAAGCTCACATTTCATTGACTTGTCTGCTCTTCAATTCACCCACCTCGACAATACGTCTGAAAGCACCTTCGTATTTTTCCAGGAAGGGCAACAAAACTTTCTCTTTTTTGCAATCATCCTCGTCAAGGGGGTTGAGTTAAAAACTGGTAGCTTTAGAACATTTGTGGCTGTCAATTGTCGAACTGCCCGTCTGCTTATTTTGATTTGGAGTTATTCGATTCGTGTTTCAAAGTCAAACAATCTGGGCTTTGGTATAAATCTTGATGTTGCGTTCATATACATCTTACTCTGGAATTGATCTTGTTTTATTACGTAAAATTATCATAGTTTTCAATGACAATACTCGCAAACGATAGCATCAAATAAAACTTCAACATAATTGTGAAACCATGTATTTGTTGATTTATTACAGTATATACTTTATGATGTTTCTTGGAAAGCAAGATGACAATACTAGTGTAATAAAAATCTAAAGATCAGTTTTGTCTTTTTTTGTAAACACTATATATTTGTAGATGATTAGATGTAATCGTGACAATAAAAAAGGATCATTACACTTAAGTGCTGTACCAAAGGAAGTACAGCATTATGTCTTTCAATGAAATAGTGATGCACTAATGTGCTTTTTAAGCTTATGCAATGCGTCATTGTTTCAGTATTAGACCTTTGTGAGGGAAGTCTCCGTCAACTACAGTAAAGTCTGTGTTTTGACTTACGGTGCGTTCCTGAGCGTAACTTATTTTCTATTAGTTTTATATATTCAGGGCGGAATCAAAAATAAACAAAATGAAATTAAATTCTTCTTCCAGTTTACATGCGAACACTTGCTGTGTACGGAATAGATCACTTCAGAGTAAATAGGCAAAACGTAACTTTTACTTCTGAAATGTTAATGATTCTCTTTAGAGACCTTTGTTGAAAGGGTCTTTAAATAACTCAATTCGTGATATTAACACGTACATGATACACATTTCTTTTAAAGAACAGAGACAGATCTTAGTTAAAATGATTAAAATGATTAACGTGCATACATATAAAATCTGTAGTCGTAGCCGTTTCGTGTTGCAAATGTCAGATAATTCTGTTATAATGTACCAAGACAGTGTAAAAGTCAGCTTGGACAGCTAGAGAGATATTTTAAAATTGCAAATGTCTCAAAAGCTCTATTTTTGAATAAACGCTGAATTATGATGTCTACTTAATGGCGGCTTGTGTTTCGTGTCTGCACAGGAAGATAATCATTTTAAAGTTGTATCTAGGGACATCGCTTTTACCATAAAAGTGTTTCTTTACGTAAACTCATTTCAGTGTACGTGTTGTGTAAAATGAACTAATCACATTTTAATGTTGAAAGAAACTGACATTTAAAGAAAGCCTTGACAAATTTATATTATGTCATTTATTAGGGATAGTGCAAATGTTTTATAGTATTGTTTTAATATGTTTTGGTTATTTATAATTCGTGTCTATTTAAAAGGTTTCTTTTGAGGAATGTTGAATGCTTTTGTAACTGAACCGAAGGCCTTGCTTTAGAATGGTTTAGTGCCGACTTAGTAAATTATAGGAATCTGAAAGCATTTTGATGAAAAAGGTTTTAACAAATGATTGATCAATGGATATTTCAAGAGTGCCTGTAGATCCTCCAGCTGTCAGTATTAAGACTCGATAAGCAAACGAGTGTAGGTTAAATTAAGTGTGTTCGGCGTTGTCGCGAACAGGATTGCTCAAACTCAAACGGTGTAGCGCAGGCTTTATGCTTTTAGATAATATATACTTAGTTTTAGTTGTGTTCTTGCTTAAAGAAAGAAAGAAAAAAAACACACACACATTGATAAGTTGTTAAGCTTCTCTCATCACCTTCAAGCGGAAAATACTATTGTTTGAGGCTTTGAATCTTGCATATTTCACAACTTAATACGAGATGTATTGTATGTTATATAATAAAGTGAAAAACACATATCGAGAAAAACGCAGTCAGAAAACCCAGCCCCTTACAAAGTCCAAAAATTAGAGAGGAAAAGAGAACATGAATTTAAATATTGATAACATTAAAAAAGACAGCACATACAATTAACGAAAAGAAGAACGCATGGACTACCGCCTTGAAACGGTCTGTAGCAAAACATTTGCCATCTAGGGCTTAAACCAGGTTCTAAGGTGCACCAACCTCACATCCCCCCTTTCTCCCAACATGTTCTCTTGAGAACAAACAAGTACAAGTGGTCTTCGTGAATTTACTCCACCCATCAACTAGACAATGTTGCATACAAAAGCATACACACATGTAAACATAAAAAGTCAATGACATTGTAGAGTGAAAAGTGTAGGTACTAAATGATCTTATTGACACCAGAGCACTTGGAGTCAAACCCAGCAAAAAGACGATGGCAAGAATAAAAGAAACTGATCGAGTTTCTATGTTCTTTTCAAGGTTTCCCTAGAAACCTTCATAAACACTAATAAATCTGATAAACTAAGTCTTATGTACACACTGTGTCTTAAATACTACTTCGACAACCGTAACGGGATATTTATATTAAGAAATCAACAACAACAAAAACGGGAAAAAACATGCTTTTAATAAAAGTTATTCGACTAAATCACCCTGGAAAATTCAGAATTCAAATTTTACTGATAATTTACATTTTAAAAACGTTATATATTTTTTTAAATGCATCTTTCAGGACCTTAAACATATCGTTAGCTGTTATGGACTTTAATTGTGATTTTAGATAATGTCGATTCAAATACGTCACTCGACTGTGTGTTATATCTTTGAAGGGTAATTATTAAACAGTTTTGACTAATATAAATTATCAAAATACCGTTTTCCATTTTTTGTCAGATGTGTTCTTCTATCATAGCAAGGAATATATTGTGAAACATTTGACAAGACACTTTACATGCGGATAAATCTAATAAGGTCTAATTGCAGAATCAATAGGGAAATAATTAGAAGCAAAAGAATGAACCTTTGAACTTCTTAACGAAGGAAAAAAGTTGACATAAACGTTGATATGTGCTTTTTGGCGCCACATAATTGCTTGTGGTGTCGTAGAAGTACACTTATTGAATACTCAAGAATTTCTGCTAATCTTACGAAAATAAAAAAATGTTGACAAAAATGTGCTGATAAGGGATTGTTTTCATTGCGACAAGTATCTGTACTTTGTTATAAATGTGGATTTTCTTTCGTCACGTGATTATAATGGCGTATTTAAGCCATATTTTTCAAAAGTATTCTTTTAATCAGTTTCTTTGCAGATGATATTTTTTCTGTTATAAAATGGTTTTTAACATTGTGATAGAAATGTAACTGCGGGATTTTTGTGATATTTCTTTAAGATTTTATTTTCAGAATCCAAATATCTTTGGAAATTTATGAGCTCCTGTGGCTTCCAAAAAATGCTTAAAGAAACATAATGACTAAGGGAAGACCAATAACCGAGCACTGATGTAATTATAGTTCAAGCCTAAGGAAAGAAGTCCTTTGCTGCATATGTTTGATTACATAAAAAAATCAAGCTAAATAACTGTCTCTAAAATAAGACATCTTTCCTTATTCGTTACATTGATTTTGTATGATTTAATGGTCATGTGCATTTATTTTCTAACAAATATGAATTTTGCATTTGTATTAATAATTTTAATATTAGAATGAAACTTAAATCTCTGAATCTCTGTGACTGCAGATACGTTTAATTTTTTTTTTTTTTTTTTTTTTTTGCTTTTTAATTTGCATCGAGCAGGGAATAAATTTTTACAACTTATACTAATTCCGCTCGTTGGCGGCTTCCTGGATTCAAACTAGTCCTCACACAGAAAATCTAATTATGGAAAGTCTCTCGAGAATCTTACCCCTTATGTGATTCGAGGAAGCGACCTTTGGATTTGAAGACTGGCGCTGTAGTGCAGCTAATTTAAATACAAAATTTAAAGAAAAATGTTTTCAAGTAATTTTAGATTAGCAAGTACAATAAAGTCTCTGTTTTGTAGGTCTATATTAAACATTAAAAAGAAAAGAGATCATAATACATGTACTGTTAAGGGAAGAGAAACCTCAAAATCAGAATAAAATACAGTTTTGGTCTCGATTTATTTTGACCTCTATTTCGTTATAATTTCCTGCTCTCTTCTGATAATAATGAGAGTTTCCTTTTTATTAAATTTCAACAATCAAAGGTCCGACAAATGTAGCTATCTAATAGACAAATCTTAAAATATTATTCATGTTTATGTATTTATGTATTTATAAGAAGAACAGTTACGCCATTTTATATAATACAGGGGTAAAAAGTTGACCCTTTCTTGTAATACAAACATTTGCATTAGGAGGAAAAGAATATTTCTGCTTTGAAACATAAATGATAAGTATTTAACAGAGGTTAATGACAACAAACAAAATTTAAAAAATATATTAAAATTACTGTAAAAATGCCAAAAATAAAAAAAACTGATAATTATCAGTACCTGAAAAAGTAGCAAATGATTAAAACCATATGTTTATACAGATGTAGATGCACTAACAATGTGCTCTCACTGTGGTAAATAACAAACTAGAAATGGCAGTCTCGAATGTTTTGTAATATCAAACTATTTTGCCAGCATTAAACAGCATACACTCATTCAACACTTTTTTTGTTATCTACAACTACTTTAACCGACTCATATGTGACTTTACATCATAAGAGGACAATATGGTCTGTATAACAACTATTTCGTTCAAATTATCTATCGAATACTGATAAATGCTTATTTAACGCAACTAATAGAAAAAGAAACCCGCTACTGCGACCACCGACAGCTCAAAACAGTTTTTAATGAATAATTATCCAGCATCAGAAAGAATTTTCAATGAAATTACGGCTAATGGCAACGACAGAAAATCAGCTTAAAATGTTTCTGTTTTCGAATGTCATTAAACTCGATGATAATACTTGCGGCGTCTATATAACAAACGCAAACTATTGAATTATCGAGGTGACATTGGATAACGATCAAACAGAGTGACTAAACAGAATGATACTAAATAAATATAGCCTGCGTGTGATTTTCAGACTGTCGGAAAGTCTATCTGATATGACAACGATGCAAAATCTAAACGTATTTATATTTTGTCGGTTTGTTTTTTTCTTCTTTCAAAGTAGCTAAGCAGGAAACTTTTTTTTCTTAAAAACAAAAACAAAATCGACGTTGGTTTATTATAAGCGATATTAATATTTATCAATAAAAATGGCTGACCGAAAAAGATATAATCGATTACGCTCTACTTCGAAGAGAAGAAACAATTTCGTATCCACCCTACATAATTAATCGAGTATCCAGAAGACGTTTTTAGGTTTGTACTGACACGGCAATAAAACTAAAACAAAGGGGTCACGAAGGCTTCATATCGCTCACCTGAGTACCACCAGTTTAAACAGCAAGGCCAAACGAAGGAATCAAGGTAAGTTCACTCAATGTTGAAGCATCCCCAATATAGCAAACATGAAGCTGATTATCAGACCTATATACGCTTAACAGAAGTCTTTGATAGCTGCAAAACAATTCTGCAAGTTTACAGTTTAATTTGATTTTGCATTTCAGATTTCTGGTTCCCAATCATTTGGAAGAATTGATTAACAACTCTTTAATCCAATTTTGCGCGAGTACTGCTTTAAACCAGGAAGCAGTCGTCGAGAAGGGTTCATATAAGTTGCAAAAACTTGTTGTCCTATCTAGGTAAAATAAATCAGTTTAAAATAAACTAAACACAGTTATAGGGATGTAAGTTTTTTTTTCTTAAAAATGTCACAGTTGTCAGACGACCATGTTGACAATGAATAAAGTTATGGAATTGCCCTATTTCGAGTGTCTATTTACATCAATCGATTATTCACAAAGAATAATGTTTTCGAAAGTTAAATTATACACATTTTTTTAAATAAACACTTCAATAAGTTAAAGACTTAACGATTTAATAAAGTAAACAAAGATTGATTTACAGGAACCGTCTCATTCATAAATGTTTTTTTTTTCTTTTAGAAATAAGAGATATCTTTTTCAAAAGATTGTCGACGTAGGCAAAATTGTAAGGTTTCTGTTTTTATCACTTTGAACAAGATATGGTTAATCACACTCTAATTGGATGAGTAGCTACAATAACGTATTACTGCATTTGTGTTTTGTGTTCTTTGACTGTTGTTTTTCCTGATATGCATTTTTCACATTTTTGTAACACTATATAAGAAATAAAATACTTTAAAAGACACAAGTTGTACCAATTTGTACGGACTATGCAAAAGAATTTTTTAAGTAAGATCTGCAATTCCTTGATTTAACACATCGAGAAAATGTTATTCCTTTATTATAATATAAAGAAATATGATGTCGGTTCTAAATAGATTGTATCCCATTCTCCTTAAAAGCAAATTGACTGCGCTTAGGGTGTTCTCATTCGATAGAATTCCCGCCCCTTGGACGGACAAAGTCGGAATTTTAACCGGTGGTTGATCAAAATCATGTCAAAATGCAGTATGACAGAGGATGTTATTTGTAACAACCGTTAATAATATGAAGGCTTACCTTTCCCTCCTTTTTTGTAAAGCTGTTAAGCCACCTTAGACGATCAGGTTATGCTGGCTGAAACGACTATGATTCTCGAATCCCGATTGGTTAGATAATAAAGATTTTGTTAGCAACTTACCCATATCAATGAAATTTCAAACAAAAAGTTATCGCGAAAAAATGTGCAGTAGAATAAAAATTATTTAGATAAGTTGGATTCATTCTAAGCATCACTTGAACAGCTGGAACCATATTCCATTCCATCCGTACGTACGAACAGGGTCCTGTAAATTTGTCTGATCATTAACTGGCAAACGTTTGAGTCTTTGTTCATGAAAAGTCATAGGAATTTACGTACGACCGGCAGATAATTGAGAAAATTAGGTCAAGATCACGGTCACAGAAATAATTAACCCATTTTTTATTTCAATCAAACACTGGCCTCTTTTCATGTATCATTATCAGGTAGTTAGAGATGACCAGTACATGACCCATGTTGATTTTGAGGTTACTCGGATAAATGTCAAGGTCAGAGTGACAGCTAGTGTGAAATAGTTGTTCGATTGATGTCTTGGGTATACACTTGTATATAAGGTACACGAAATTTGGTAGAGACAATGGACAGATTAGCCACTGATGTTAGTAGGTTATAGGTCAAGCTCGCAATGACTGCCTTAATATTTTTGAATCAGGTTGTTCATCTAGCTAACAGTTACTTTCAACTCTTCACCAAAGCATATTCACAGACATTTGGGGTAAAGAAATAGTACTTTCACAAATGCGAAGGCATAAGGCACTCATATACGAAGTTTGGTGCCTGTCTGAGAACGTTTCAATAATTGCTAAATTTCACTAATATGCCTTATAAATATAATGTTTATCATAATTATGTAAACATTCAACACGCGTTGATTTACATCGCGTATTTTTCTCGTTCAATGTATTGCACATACAATACTGATGTCATGCGACAAAGAAATGATTTATCCTGTCAAATCTATATTTACTGAATGTTTAACAAGATAAAGTTGTCATTGCTTTAATGCAACTCCTTAGTTCTCTCTAAGCGGTTAAGTACACAGACCCTATCCGGAAATAGAACAATTGATTGTCAAATAGATTATTTAGTTGAAAGTCTCACTGCTTGATTTAATAACAACGTCTAGACAGATTACAGCGAATCATGCAACAAATTTACCTCTGACATTTTACCTCATACACTAGGGTTAACATGCATTTTAATATCAATACAGTGTTCAGACATTCATCTGCAACTTGTTCAGTGTTAAAGAAAAATTCGTGTTTTATTCCTTTGCAGTATTCTTTCCATGTTAACCTAATAATACACCGGATATTTTTCCAAATGATTTGGTTGGTAATAAATGCAGAAATACGTGGAAGCCATACAGCTAACGTACAATTATAATAAAGCAATGTTTCAGTTTGCAAATGATTTGCTTAAACGAAAAGTTGCATTTTATAAATGCTGCCCTGAGTTTGCTTCATAAAATGCTGTTGATAGATATTGGGAATATCCGACAACATTTCTGGATAACTAGAGATCTCTTAACTAACTGTGATAGACGCCAAAGTAGCTGTAAACTTTCGTACAAGTTCTTAAATTAAAGAAAGTGTAACGTAACAAGCCCTCCTGTATTTGGATATTTGGAATTTAACATCTACAACACAATGTAATCTAACAGACGACATTTTTGTAACAGACGACAAAAGTCATCAACAATTATGAACACATCTTGTACATTCTGCTTTGTCAATCAAAATTACTTTAGCCGCGTAAAGGCCTGTCGGCTCATACCTTACGCCCAAAACTTGTAGTCTATTGGCCAAAAATAATTACCTAACGGTCTAAAGAACGAGTATCCAAGAATGTTTACCTACGACAAAAAAGAAATAAAAGACATAAAGTCCTGAAAATTTACGCTAAGGTTTGCCACCCTTTTTTATTTTATTTTTTTTTTATTTGATCTATTTATTTTTTGCTAGTTATCTTTTAGTTTTTCAGGAATTACACTTGATGCTTCTTTATTGTTAAGTATATATGACTTGAGATGAACTCTTTGGCCAGTTTCTCTGACACATTGTATAGGTTGCTGAAAAGGATTTAGATTCATACTAAATGCATATAAATAACAACTTTTTATCGACATGGGAAATGGAAAGACAATCAAACAGACACAAAATATTAAATAAAACCGATATGGCAATGCGACCGCTAATTGCAAGACATAATTATTTTCATTTTAAATTTTCTGCAATCGAACTACTAGAAATAGTTTAGATTTAGAATTCATGACATACAATTACTTTCCCTCAATATAGCAATTACATTTTATTTCTTAGCTATGCAACATTATACAAAATATCTAGCACCACAATGAATGAACTATACTTAACTTTTATACAGTGCACAAACTATTTTGAGAAATTACATCAGTCTGTACTTTCAATTTTTCAGACAAAATGCCGGAGGCTGTTAGTAAAATATCATATTTTTTAGGATAATGGAACTGATGTTGCCTCTTAGTCTAAGCCGCGTTTTTTCATCATCAGATTTCCATTAAACCATCATCCTTAAAGATTAGCTTGCGTGATAAAGAGGCATATCCTAAAATGTAGAGCATTTCGGTTTTTTTTTCGTTTTTTTTTTTAGTTAGTTTATACATGTTATACCAAACTTATTTTAGTTCGATTGCGTAGGAAGCTTTTAGCTTATAGACACACTCTCGAATCCGTTCCTGGAACTAACCAGTACTAAGCAAGTAGTGTAAAGTTTCTTGCTCAAGGAAACAACGGCTTGCCCCTGACGGGATTTGAACCCGTGCGGCTAGGAGTCCTTTGAATACTAGTCCGACGAGTTAACCACTCGGCCACGCCGAAAATTTGAAATTTTGAAATTTGAAAATTATTATACAATTATTGACTAGTGTGTCATTGAATAATGTGTGATATTCACCGGTCAAATGTTATATTGACCGAGGCGAAGTCAGTATAACATTTGGCCGGTGAATATCACATCATATTCAATGGCACACTAGTCAATAACTGTTGTATTATATGACTACATACAATTGTTTCTACTAAGTTTTCTTCCAGACTGATTTTACATTCATTACAATGTGTTAATTTTTTGTAGGACCTTTCATATTCATTCTCACATTACAATTATACTCAGAAGTCTGACAGGTAATTTTAAAATCCAATATAAATAAAAAAAAACACACACACACACACCAGACGCCATTTCTTAGAAAAAGTCTAAGTGCCCGGATGTATTTTGTTTATTTCCCGGCATTAGAGTAATTTTGTTAACTGAGTGCCGGGCACCAGACAGCACTACTACGAGTATCAATAGCAATTTTTAGACCTAAAATATAACATGGGAAAAAACCAGAATGCAGGAATATAACGATATATTGTTGGTCGCCGACTGCGCTTTGAACCAATGGGATCGCGTCTATTTATAGGTCATATAATAAATGAAATTAAATGATGATTAAGCGTATATCCCTTTACTGTCTATTTCATTAAAGACAACAGCTAATATAACTAATAGTACGGTTAAAAGTCTTGTCTTGCAAATATTATATTGGGGGAGTAGCGATAACAAACGTCATGATTATGTTATGGAGATCGCGACCAGTTTTGTATGAAAGATCTATTCAGTTTATTACGCAAATTATGACTTTTAGACAGTATCGTTAGCCGGCGCGTAAATTTGCCAATTCCTATGTTAATTAGGTCATCACGACGAATTTCATAATAAAAGTCCAATAGAACGAAGACAGAAAAAAGGGCAAGGAATAAAAATAAAACATAGATAAGTGCAAATTATATATCAGAATTGTTCACACACAAAGCAGTGAAAGATAGACTTTAAGAATATACACCTAGTTTCGAACACTTGCACATCAAATAAACATAACAACAGAAACCAAAGTAAAAAAGAACACACAGTTTTTTAAGAAAACTATAGAAGAAACAAAATCTTTGTTAAACTAAAATACATTTAATGGAGCAAATAAATTGTTTGCATGACAAGATGATGGCTACATTATTAATAACAACCTTTAAAGTATACATCTTCGCTTCAAGAGGTAATGGTATTTACTGAATCAAAATCTATGTCAGCTCTTAGATATACGATGTATCACACTTAAATCAACTTAAAAAGGCGAGAATAACTGAAGAATATGTATACAGATTTGGTCATACGACTGGCTCTTTTTTCTTTACTTAGATGGTTCTGAAGACAAAATGTCTGTCAATGAATGAATATGCTACAGGCACATGCAGCTCACTGAGAAGTCTGCTTTTGTTGAAGACCACAGACTTTTCAGAGTTCATTCTTTGAGAGAAACACGCTTCGAAACAGACTGCAACTAGCAATTTGTTCTTACGCATGGTGTTTCAACATTTTTGACAAGCAGGCAGAAACACAGATAATTGTAGGTGTAACTTCACTGAGATATTACCGAAGACATCGTTCGCCAACATGTTTTATAACGCAATTTTATTATTTCATTTTTCTTTTTTTTTCTTTTAAATGTACGTCTCATTGAACAATGTTGAAACTTTTTGAAAAATGTATGAAAAATGTACTGAGTAATTTTATGATGCAGCTGTGCATTTGTATCAGTAGTAGAAAAATTAAGAAAATATATTAAAACAATCTTTATATCATATACTATTAGTTCGAAGCAATATCGTTATATATTGTTTCATATAGCCTGAAGACTTTCAATTTCATCCTTATTATTCAAAGAAAATTGTCAGTGAACTTTTGTGTATATCTGTCACACCTCAAAATAATGCCTTTGTTTTATATAATTTTACATGAAAGTAGCGTGTTCGTAGTCGTTCATAATTGCATATACTTCTCATGTTGCTTCTTACTTGTTATACGGTTTCACTCAAGACCAGTCAAACTTTATTCATCTTTATTCTAGCATTCATAGCTTCTTTAAAAAGACATAAATATTTCACTAACTTAAAGCTGATTTTACTCTAATTGATTTCATACACTAGGGGAATTAAGAAAGAAAAATACAAGGATTAAGAATGCAAATGTTGAACTACATTACAAAACCTTCGGACTAAAAAGTGAGGAGTATTTTGAATTAAAAAAATAAAGAAAGAAAACATGCCATGGTAACCTTACGTCTGCATTTTTGCAGTGGTTTTAAATATACCATAGGGTAAACATTAACCATGAAATTTGGCGATTTGTGAAAAGTTTATGTAAATGATTAAACAGAACGAATGTATTCAGTTTTACACGCTAACATTTTCAGTTCCGTAAGAAGACTTGTTTGATGTCTAAAATGAGTGTACTTATCTTTATCTTGAACATTTTTAAACATTTTCCAAAAGAAGAAGAAGAAAAAAAACCTTTTAAACAGGGTAAGCTCAGCTGGGTTTTCAAAACACACCTATTCATAGCTCAATAAGGTAATGTAAATGTTTTAATTACCAAGGTGAAACGTAAGGTAGATTTCGCTGATTCACGAGATCATCAGTCTTTTTTAACAAAAGCTGAAAAGTGGATATTGAAAAAGGCCGACGTGCAATTTGTTCCTGGGTTATGTAGTTTTCTTTTATGTGTAGCACTGTCATTCTCAAAGAGTTTCTTTTAAATATTTAAGTAGGAATGGACCTAACAGTTGAACACTTTTGAGTTATCAAAGGTGAGAAGTCTTAGACTCAATCCACTGACAAACAAACTTGCATTGAGTACAGTGAAGTTTAGTGTTAGAATGAAAGATCAATCACCTTCCGACTCAGAAGGCTACGGCCAACAGCATGTAAGAGATTTGATAGTTCAAAATGAGCAACGCTATATTTGTGACTGACCTTACCAGGAAATTATGGTCTTGTTAACTGACAAAATGATGAAGTCTTAAATAAATGCGACAAAACGTATTAAGTTAAAGTTAGTGAAATTGTTCTTCAATTCGAGTTTTTGGCAGTATCTTTGATGTGATTAGACATCATTCAGTTTTTCAAAAATACTTTCGTTTAGAACGGTTACGTCCACAAAACAAAACAAAAAAATAAAGAAAAAAATATAGGCTGTATTCTTAAGTTAAATGAAGTGGCAGAAAACAAATCTTGAATAATCTATTTCATTAGACAAAGCAGGAATTGAACATGAATTTTCAACTGTTGCACATTTACTTTTTTCCTTTTCAAAAGAGTTGTGGCTTTCAGTTTTGTTTTCTAATTTACGAAGATAACTCAAATTCTACAAAACGTTTACAGCACAAATATTGAGAAGCTTCTGTTTTTAACTGTCTTGTTCACGAAAGATGGTTGCCTCCTGAAGCAGAAAATATAAAGTTGGTAAAAGCCATTCATTTGTATAATAAACATGGTATAGAAGAGAGTGCCTTTTACGAATGAAACCAATTAATGCACAAATGAAATCAGTTTCACTTGCAAAATGTTTAACTGGTTACTTTTAAGCACTTTTAAGTACCTGTTAATGAGAATCATTCTGCACCTGGTTTAACTTCTTACATATGGAGGGCTGATATATATCATTGCACTGCTATTTATCCTGGGGACACATTTCGAGGGAATGCTTTCAGAAATGTTGAAGTTCCATTCCATGACTCTCTTTCGTCAAATTAGATAAAATTTCTGAAAAGCACGAACGGTTTCACAGAAGCATTTCTTTGAAAACAAAACCAAATACGACATATTAATACCTTCTTTGGACTGAATTTGCCTAAGCTACGAATATTTAATTACTGAAAGACATATCATAAAAGAACAAAAAAAATGAAGCTGAAATGAAACAAACTTTGATGTCCAAAAAAAAAAAACCTAAACAGCATTTTTTTTACCAGGAGAGATGCAGGAAACGTTCTGAAGAAATATGAACATGGTTTATGTTTATTTAACATGCATTGGTAACTACCGAGCAATACCAAAAGATAAAATCATTAATCTTTGCTAATTCAAAAATAGATTTATTGTGATCCTATTACGCGTTTAGAGATTTATAGATCTTGTGTGTGTTAACTGTATTATTTCTTGTCTTGCAACTTGTTTTAAACAGCCCTTATGAGGGCACATCTATTTGCTACTGATGTAAATGTTTCTATATGTTGCACATGGGACTTAAGCTGCAGCTGCTAAAAAAAACTGCACCCCTGCTCACTCTGGGGATAGACTGAGTTTTATGGATGATCTAGTTGAAAATAATAAATTCTCTAAAATAATTTAAAAATGCGAATTGTATGACAGTTACATCATGTTTTAGATTAACCAGTACAATTTATGGTTATCAAAGCCCTGATGTATTAAAGCAAATTTGTGAAGCAGTTCAGAAACTCAGATTTAGGAGGACACACGTTGAGGGATGAGCAAGTATGTCAGTGGTTCCTTGGCAATTTTCTCCAGATACTTTTTTTATATTTTATACTTTTTATATTTTATTTGTAAATAGTGTGTTTTGGTGTTTTATAATTCCATTATCCTCTACTCTTTTTTCCAGTTGAATTTTCTTTAAAATGCATTTTTTTTTATAAAAACAAGAACTATCTGATATAAAAAATGTTCGCTGTACAAACAGGCTAAACGACCCAATGCTTATCAGAGGTTCTTTTTTATAAATTTACATTAAAATATTTATGTTGAACAGATAAATTAAAGAAGCATTGCCTAAAATCTGGATTATTCAGTTTACTGGCCCAAATTGCTCTACTCCATTGTTACCACAGTTTAGAGTAGGCCGACAATTTGATCGCAAGAAATTTTTAAAAAAAGGAATAACAGAAAGAAAGCAAAAAATCTTAGAGTACACATTTTGTAAGAGCAAAACAAATTGATAAATTGTTTAGAGAAGCGGCATTCTCTTTGATAAAAAATGTATTTTCCCAAATTTTGGATAGAAAGGTTTAATTAAATGTTGTCTCTGCTTTGATGAAAAAAAGATGATCAAGGTGAGAAAATTGGATGGATAAACCGCTGTGAAAGAATACAATCTGTCTAAACATTAATCATCTTCTCTTAGGATTTACGGGAAAAAAGTTATCAGGAATATTTCAAGTTATCGTTATCATTTGTAAATGTTCGTTAGTTGGTTTGTACGAAAATGTATAAACCAACAACTGATATATTTTGTAACTAAAGCAAATAACAAAACGTGTGTAAAGAAAAGAAGTTTATAAAGAGTAACGAATTAAAAAGGTTAAAATATGTTTTTTAAAGGTTCAAAAACAACATCATAATAAATAAACTTTGACAATCTACGGTTAAATTGAAATAATAATAGTACTGGAAAAAGAAAACTTTCAAGAAAGATTTTATTTTCTATTCTAAATTACAGGTCGTTAGTGAAGTCCCGCCTGTACAAAATTGGGAGTCCTCCTCATTGAAAGATTTGTAGTTTTTAAAGTACTTACATCATGAACATACATTTCTACGGAGGGAACCTTCTGATTTTAAGAAGATTTCGTAAACGTAAGAGAAAAAAGAAATGATTCTTTAGAGTTACAACCATTGAGGTTTGTACGAATACGGAACTATTTCAAAAGTTTCAGTAGCTGTAGAATTTAGGGGTTTGACATATTTTAGGAAGATTACCAGTGCATTCTGATTTTGCAATCGGAAAGTGGTTTACATAAAGTGTTTCTGAACAAAATCTTTTTTTTAAATTATTTTTATTCAGCAAAAGCATGTATATATATACACAACTACAATTTATCATTGTGAAAAAATATAATTGTTAGAAAAAACTCTGTTGCTGTCATTTCCCTGTCATATACAGAACGTAAGTTTTTCACCTGTTTGTATTAATAGTGATAATCAAGATTGTAACATTTTGTGGTTCAGCTGACAGTCACGTGATACTCTGTTTTACATAGCCAAGCTTATTTTTATGGCAAATGTCGGCGGATTAAACAATTTTCATGAAATCAAAACTCATCAAGAGAATTTTGTAATATTAAAATTGATAAACCATAATTAAATAAACGTGTTTGTCACATGACTGTCAAGTTATCAATAACATACTGTACTAGTTAGTGATTTTTACAATTAGAATGTAAACTATAATAATTAAAAAAACAACAAAAAACAGCAATCGAAATCACATCACTAACAGCAAATGAAATCAGATCAAAATAAGTTAGAAGCAGCTTTTTAAGTTTTTTTTTTCCATTAACATTTTAGAATCCTGAATATTTTGACTGATAAACAAATATAACAAAAGAACAAGTTCAGACAAAATCAAAGCGAAGTTATAAGTCAGATTTCATGAATTAATGGTTAAGGATGCCTCCAAGTTTCTACAATAAATCTGTGATACTATCAATGGTAACAATCTTAAGATATCTCCAAATGAAAGGGAAAAAAAACCACAACAAAAAACAAATATAGATAGTATTTAAAATAAGACATAATGACAAAAAGGAGTTATTACAGTTTTAGTAGCAACTTAAGTGATCTTTGTTATCACAAGCAAATTTGAAAGATAAGTATTTCTATTCTTCTTCAATATAGTTGTTTCTTTGTTCCATCTCAAACAGAGACGTAGTCAAACTGCTTTGCTTATTTTAAGTTTTTAAAACTATAAAGAATAAAGGTTCAAGTTTGCTTTTGAATGGGTGTTTCCTACACATTGTATATAGATACAATAAAGATACAGTACAAATATAGACATAAAGTAATGAAAAAAATACTCATCACAAAGAAAAAAACAGTAATAAGATAGGGATACAGCCAGAGTCATATAGCACAACATAAATCTTCTCATGGTTGTGCATTTTCCACACACAGTGCTTGAAGAGGTTCCCATATTTTCTTGAACTTTGTTAACGTCAATGTTTTGTGTGCATTATATTTTTCAGTTTTTATTAAAATGCTCACTTGTCTTTTGAAGACTTCAACATTAGGTATAGATAGGTTAAGTTTACTTTTATAAATACAATGTTTAGCTGACAGTAAAATAATATATAAGGCAGTTTGGATTGTCCTGCTTCCCAAAATAAACTCTTGCTTTGTCCAATCTAGAGAAGGTAAGTTGCACTTGGCTCTTATCCAAGTTTTAACGTTGTACAAGAAATCGTGGGTCACTTCACAATCCCAGAATAAGTGAACTAGTGTTTCTGTAGATCTGCTACAAAAACTGCAGTTATTATTATTTTTTATTCCCATTTTAAATAAAAGGTGATTAGTACCAAGTATTCTGTGCAATATTCTATATTGTAGCCATTGAAATTTAGGATCTTTAGTGCATTTAAATGGTAATTTGTATATATATTTCCAGTCTATATTGTTTAAAGTAAAATCAATATCCCATTTCCTTCTAGATGGAGGTATTGATTTGTTAGTAGACAATAGGGAATCATAAAAACTTCTACAGCCTTTTTTACTTTTATTTAAGAAACTTATAATTAAGGGCTGAATAGGTTGGACACTATTTACAGCTTTGTGTTCGATATTTAGAGAATCTAAATATGAGCGTAAAGAATGAATAATATTATTATATTGTAAAAAATTGGTTTGAACCTCATACTTATTTAGGAATTCATCAAAAGTAAGGAATCTACCGTTTTTATTGAAGAGGTCATTTATTAAAAAAATACCTTTCTCAACATATCTTTTGTCACAAAAAGGTTTACCCCCAATTTTAAAATCATTGTTATGCCATATTGGTAGAGCAAGGAACTCATTCCAGGAGGTTGGTATCATTGACCTCGAAAAGGAAATGTAACCTTTCCACACATCTTTCCAAAAATTGTTGTCTTGTAATGTAATATTTCTGTTTATAAATTCACCACCATACCTTGCAAACAATAAGAAACAAGGAGAAATTACGTTTACTAATTCTACATATTTTGTAGGATTATTGCTACATCTCCTTAACCAAGTTACTTTAAGGGCAGACATAAATTTTTCAAGATCTATCATTCTTATTCCACCACTTTCAATGCTATTTGTTATTACATTTCTTTTAATTTTGTCTGTTGCACCGTTCCAAAGAAATTTGTAAAATAAAGATTGAATATATTTGACAGTTTCTGCTTTTGGATTGGGTAAACCTATAATAAGGTGATTCAGCTTTGATAAAGCTAATGTTTTGATTACAATACTTTTCCTAATGGGTGAAATTATTCTTTTTGACCAAGCAGAGAAGAGACACTTTATTTCCTCAATTTTTGATGCATAATTAGTATCAACAATAGTATTTAGGTCAGTTGAAAAGTCTACTCCCAGTAGTTTAAATTTATTTTCAAATTTTATACCCAAATCTTCACAAATTGCATGTTGGTTATTTTTTAAAGCACCAATCCATACTGCCTTTGTTTTGTCAACGTTAATTTCAAGACCCGAGATTTTAGCATAAAATTTTAAAACTTTCATTGTGTTTACAAGGGATTTCTTGGAGCCATCTAACATCAGTGTTGTATCATCAGCATATTGAGAAATTAAAAATTCAGTACTGTTGACCTTAATTTCAGAAATGTCTTTGTCATTTTTAATAAGTATTGATAATATTTCTGCACAGAGAATGAACAGGTAAGGAGACAAAGGATCACCTTGACGACAACCCCGATGTACATAGAACCAATCAGAAAGATGACCATTTATAATAACACTTGACAGAATATTGTTATAAAAAACCTGTATCCATTTTTTGAAGTCATTTCCAAAGTTAAAAAAATCCAAAACCTTAGCAATGAAACTCCATGACAAAGAGTCAAATGCTGTGGCAAAATCAAGTAGAAGTAACATACCTGGCTTATGATATTTTTCAGTATAAAACATAATGTCATATATAATTCTTATATTTTCACCTATAAAGCGCCCAGATAGAAAGCCAGTTTGATCTTCACTTATTATTTTATATAATACTTTTTTTAAACGATTTGCAATACTTGCCGACGCAATTTTATATGACACATTTAGCAACGATATTGGTCTCCAGTTTTTTAAGTACAGTTTGTCTTTGTCACCTTTAGGAATGCATGATATAATACCTTGTTTCTGGGAAATAGAAAGTTCTCCAATGTCAAAACCATGATTTATAGATCTCACAAGAAAGTCTCCAAGATCAATCCAGAAAAATTTAAAGAAAGCTGCAGTGAAACCTGAACTTCCTGGGGAAGAGTTATTTGACATTGATTTTAGACTGTTTAACATCTCTTCATAAGTAAGTTTACCTTCTAAATCTGTTCTGTCTTCAACCGACAGTTTATTAATAGTACAAAATCTAAATAAGTTATTTAGATTGACCTCTTGGTTGTTTTTAGCAGAATATAATTTTTTATAATGATTTTCTGTCTCTTTCAGTATATCTTCTTGTGTATTTAATAAAATTCCTGACTTTGAATACAACGAGTTCATAAGTTTTGAAGCCAAATGTCTGTTTTCCAAGTTACAAAAATATTTTGAGGGCTTTTCACCTTCCAGCACCCACTTTGCTCTAGATCTAATAAGCGATCCTTCTAGTTTTATCCTTCGAATACTTAATAGTTCTGTATTTTTCTGCTCTAATATGTTTTCATCAAAATTTTCCGTATTTTGTATGTTCTCTATCTCTTTTATTAAAATATGTTCCCTGCTGATATTTTGTTTCTTCTTATGGGTTGCATAAGCTATAGTCATACCTCTTATCTGCATCATTAAAGTTTCAAAAAATAACTGTTCATCAATAGTAAAAATTATATCTTTATTACTTATTTCTTCTACAGGTAAATTAGTCATTTGTGTATTTGAACTATACTGTATCTTTATATCTAGTATTAATTGTTTAATCTGTCTCATATATTCTGTATCTTTAAGAAGAAGGTTATTAAACTTCCAATAAGACTTTCCCCTTTTAAATTTACCTAATTTTATTTCTAGAACAATTAGGGAGTGATCAGTTCTGTAGCCTGGAAAAATGGAAGCTTTTTCTACATCTGTAAACAAATTACTTGAAATAAGGAAGAAATCAAGTCTGGCTCTCTTAACTGGATTCTTTTTAAACCAAGTAAAATGCTGTTTTTTCTATATTTAGTTCTAATTTACCTGATTTTATTTCTAGAACAATTAGGGAGTGATCAGTTCTGTAGCCTGGAAAAATGGAAGCTTTTTCTACATCTGTAAACAAATTACTTGAAATAAGGAAGAAATCAAGTCTGGCTCTCTTAACTGGATTCTTTTTAAACCAAGTAAAATGCTGTTTTTCTATATTTAGTTCTCTCCAGGGATCTATTAAGTCACATTCCATTATCATTTCTAGAACCATTTCACGTGCCTTTGGATTAATAATGTTCACATAATTAAAACTATCTTTCTCCGGATCAAGAATTAAATTGAAATCCCCGGTGACAATACAGTTTCTATCTACTTGTGAAACTTTATCTTTTAAATTTAAGTAAAATTCTGGTTCATCTCTGTTCGGACCATATAAACAAATCAATAAAAAATTTTCGTTGTTTATTTTGCAGTAAACCATTAATAGATTACCATTGTTATCTTTTTCAATGCTCTGCAATTTAAAATCAAAATTATTATTAATCAGAATGGTAACACCACGAGACTGACTACTGAAATTACTGAAATAGCATTCGAACCCCCATTGACTTCTTATTATCTTTGTCTCTTTATCTGTAAAATGTGTATCTTGAAGAAAATATATATTATAATTTTTGCATTTTAAATAATTAAAGACGTCTTTTCGTTTTAGGTTGTCCCCCAGACCCTGAACATTCATTGATGCTAAACTAAGGATTTCTGACATATCAACAATACAAGATATTAAACCTCAACTTAACTGGGAAACTCTTCGTGTGTGGACCATACATGTTTGTAAACTGGCTGGCTGTAACTCCCTCTTTCATCTTCTGAAAACATTTTTTTTTGTAATTTAGATAAATTAAAATCAAATGAAAAAAAAACAATAACATAATAAAAAAAAATAAGTTTGCCAGAGAAGGCTTGTATTACTAATAAATGTAATTAACCGTTTAAATAAATCCAGATTTATTGAAATCGCACTAGTCAAACATCCAAATATGGACATGTTTTTTCTTGCTAAGCTTAGACAAGTTGGCTGCTCAGCCATATCTTATGAATAAATGTATATAACTTTAACAATTTTAATGTGATTTTGAATGTGGAGTAACATTTCTCTCAGAAACCAAGTAATTCTAGGTATTATAATTACTTATATAATTTATTTATTTAATTTAACTAATCTGCTGTGTCATGCAGCGTGTTTAACATAATAGACGTATAACTTAATGTAAATTAAATTTTCATGTGACTATGTTTTATTTATCCAAAAATTTTAAGCTCTTTTCCACCATGAAATAGCCTTAAATACATGCTACTTTGTACTTTAACATCAGTTACAGAAATATATATATACCCTCTCCATGATACAGTTGTTTACCAATACCGGGCATTTGTATTCTGTGTATCCTTTCCTCGGTTGGACTTATCTAAAATTATACTATTAAATCTAAGGAATTAGCACACAGTAATCAGTATGGTATACAAGCTGCATGTTCAACTACATTTTATTTATAATGTTATGTGTAATTATTACTAGCAACATTTTTGAAAAAACATGCGTGGCTTAATTAGACAATTCTACTATGATAACAAAAAATAAACAAAGTCAATTATCCACTTACAAGTAAAGTTTCAAAATCGAAAGTAAAACATTGACATGTGAATATCGCTTTACAAACAAACATCTTCCGGCAAATATTGATTATGCGGCTTCATGCCATTGACTGTATTTTGCCAATAACCTAAATTGCCTAGCTTTGTCAATGATCTACTTATGGGAGAGTGACTATAAAATATTTTTTTTGTTGCAGAAGCAATATTATATGTAATAGCCAATCGAAATGTTTGTTACTCTATCACCATTTCAATAGCCAATTGATTTTTGCCAAAAGAGACACAACTTCTAATCGTTTTATTTACAAATATTAAGCACCAATCATTTTACGTTATTAATCAACAAAATCTGAACAAAATTGTTTCTATTTCGTTCGAAATTGTTATCCATTTCTTTTGTTTGTCTGACGATTTTTTTTAATGTGTTCAGTAACCAATTAAAACGAATGTCAGCCATACACATGTGATTTGAAAAGATATCGTCAAATTATCATTGAAACTTTGCTATAAATAAGATTGGACAATTATTTGTTAATTGTTGATTCTTCTTAAGTTGAATGACATGCTACTTATTAGTAAGTCAATTTTGGATTGATTTGATTGAAGGGATGATTAGAAATATTTGTTTTAGAAGGAAATTAACCTTACAAAAAACAAAACGAGTTGATGAAATACATGCTTGCAGCTGTTATTAGTAAACACTTAAATTGCTTCCCCAGTTCTGAGGCTGAGCTAAGACGCAAGAAAGAGTTGACGGAACAATAATAATTGATTATTTAGTCTTTTATGTATTATAATTGTTTATGTTTAGTTTCTGACATTTTTTGTCATATAAGAACATACAAATTCGTCTAGTTTATGTGTTAGATTACAAATGAGTGTGTTTGTTTTTAAATCTATTCAGTATAAACTAGGGATGTCAACGAATACTCAAAACGGTATCCGGATACTCGTATAGAATATCCGGATACTATCCGAATACTCGTATAAAATTGACGACTAGACGATCTCAATGTTCCAATTCCTAGGCTTAACATTTGATGTATGTTTTACATATTGTTCCGGTAGTCATATTACAGGTGATGAAGACAGTTTCACAAAACAATAACTGTTTTTGTATCTATGTGTAAATAAAGATGATAATACAAAGACATGTTGTTGACCGTTTTTAGTTTCCTCGTGGCCACTGAAGTGTATTTTCCCGCCAATACGCATGTGCGGCAAGTCTAAGTTTCTAACGAAAACGCCATTCGTCCGTTTATTGTTTCTTTATTTTGTCCATGGTCTTTCCTTTTTACTTTCTAAATATGATATGTAATTTAAACTTTTTTAAAGATATCATTTTAAAATCACCGTAGATCAAAATGTTATTTTATTAATCTATTCTTTCATACTGGTACATGTATTTATGCTAAAAACACAATGGATTAAGGTAATTGAAACACAATAGGGTGTCGCGTTGTATCTTAGCAGTTTGCAAGACGAATACACGGCGTGCGACAGACAAACTTTATCAATAAACCAATTAAGTGACATGTCGCGGGCAGTCAATGGACACGATTTTGTTTAGCGTCATGAAATTGTCAAATTAATTTTGCCAGTGTTTGATTTTTTTCTATCAAAGTTAAATTTCACTGTTATTCTTTTTGTATACGAATATTCGTATAGAAAATTAATATCCGAATACCAACATAGTATCCGGATATCCGAGTACTCGGATACTCTTTGACATCCCTAGTATAAACTTATAATTTAAAGTGAATAAAAAAACCTAAAACCACGCTTTGTTTTCATTAATAATCATTTCGTTTGAAAAAAAAATGAAGAGTGACATAAAATCATTATGATTAATTTGGATTATCGCAAGTATGACTCGTCTGAATATTTTGTGTTACGCTCTAAGCACCAAAGAAATACACATAATTCAAAAACCTAAGTGAACTAAAAGTTTATTTGCAACAAATTAGCTTACATTGTATCTACAACTGAAATGAAAAGGCTAGCTTATCTTCTATTCAAATAAGAGAGATTAAAATGAGGACGTGTTTTACTTATCAAATAAACAGATAAAAGAAGTGCCAACCGATTGATTCTAACACAGATAAAAAGGTTTTCTGATTCAGTGCAACTAACGTTCTCTTTTAAATGGTTTACCTTGAAAAAAAGGCATACCCTCAAACTTGAACCACACTATTCCATAACCTTAAAAATCAAAGTTCTTAGTAAAATGTATGCAGAGATTATTATGGTGTTTCCTTTTAAACCTACAGACTTTATTTTAAAATCATTTTCCTTAAAGTTATAATACTGCCCAATATCGTCATAAAAAAATAAACCTTATAAGAACAATGATACGTTTAAAAACATTATCAACTCTCAATCTGCATGATTATTTTTCGCGGATGGCAAGATATGTTCGAGATACAAAAGGATAAAATTATCAAATTATTTAATGACCCGCCGACATTAATTTGCTTTGGAAATGCCGAACATACTTCGTCGATTTCCGTAAAACAAGCCGTTAATATCACGTGATCAAATTTGAATGAGCGATATAAACAACAATAGCGGATCAAGCAAAACAAACTGGTAAACGTGGTCGCCTGTGTCTTACAAATTCCGATAGAAAAAGGCAAAAATGCAAAGGGAAATACTTGAATAAGTTCCATCCACTCGTTATACACATCACGATCGACTTTGTGTTTATATGCCTGCTCGGTTTATCAGCAGTTGACAAGATGTACCCCACCCACTTTGAAAACATTCAATATCAGCCGAGATCTGTTTCTAAAAATAACTTACGTATGCAAATCAGCATATTCCGACTAAATTCGGACGCATTCGAGGAATGGCGGTGAAGGTATAGAAAACGAAAGTTGACAATTTTATATCCGTTGACATCCGCGAAGCCGATCAGGAAATAAGTAAAATTAAGCAGTATTTTTTCATTTTAGCAATGTCCGTATGCTTTAATGTGAACATTTTTCAAAACTGGCGATAATGTTATATTTTTGTTCCTGAGCAGTATTATAACTTTAAAATCAAAGGTAATTCAATATTCTATTTCAAAAACAAATTAATGGTTCGAGACGAGTTGACAAAGAAAAAAAATCAAATCATATTAGTAACAGAAATAAAACCCATGACTCTCTATTAAGAAAAATAATAGTGCAAAACAAACATATTCTGCCACGGAATTCTGCATTTTATTTACACCAAGAAGTCAGTCTCTATCCCGTGATTAACGGGATAAAATATTAACTGATTAAAATGTGAAAAAAATATTCATTCCGCTGTGTTTCCGTGACAAAAATGCAACCAGTTACTATGTTTAAAATACGTTCTTTATAAATAGAACCAAAATGTCTAAATGCATATGTCGTTTTGTAACTTTTTTTTATTTTTGATATTTCTTTTTATTATTGATTTACTTCGGCAAACGATGTCGAGTTCAGTGGATTTAAATGCAGGTAGTTAAATAAAATGAATTGTCTTAAAGTTATAAACTGTAAATGAGAAAAACTAGAACTAAATAAAGGAGTCAAGTGGCCACTACAGTACGACAGGCGAACGAATAGTTCTGTTTCACCAAGTCCCAAAACGTTTATGTACTTTAATATGCGTATTTAAAAGTTGAAAGATTTGCCATAAAGCATTCCGTTAGAACTAAAACTATGCAGATAGTGAACTTCATTAATATTCAATATTCATTTCTCCGGAGGATTTAAATGTGTTAGAAATAAATTTCAAGATCTGTATAGCACTTGGTTCGTATGTAGTAAATTTATTTGAATAATAAAACACGTCATGAAACATGTGAATTTTCACATTTATTTATTCTTTATTATTTCATATTGTCCGTTCATACTTTTTTTTATTAAGCACAGATATAGGACTCTTTGAAAATAAGTAAATACTACAATTAAATGTCTTACTTTTAAAATTAATTTATCACGAAGACAACTTTCGACGCACCAAATTAGATATTTATTTTACACGTTGGGATTAAAAAATGTAAACTTTGTATTTATTATTATTAAGTATTTATTCGCCGCTCATAGAAAGAATTTGAGATTGGGTTTTCTATATCCTTTTTTCCTTTCTTTGTTTTTAAAAGAAGAAAATAGCATGCAGTCTACTTTCAATTATACTTAAGTCAAAGAGATTCAAAGATGTTCAATCTAAGACAAAGGTACAGAAAAAAAACAACAAAAAAAACATTAAGTTTGTCAAACTGTCAAATGATGTATATTATGAATTTGAAACAGTCAAAGCTGTACATTAAAGCGCTTAAAACATATTGTGGTGGTGGAATGTATGATAATGCATGCAAACAGAAAAGGTATTTCTAGATATAATCCAGGAAAACGAAAGAAATAAGGCAAAGTAGACGGTTGAGAAATTGAAAAAAAAACTTTGTTTTAAGAAAATATTCCCTTCATTATAATGTTTCTCTTCCTTGGCATAGTGGTATCAGACAAGAAGCTTTTTTAAGGTTTTCCATATATAAATTTGTAAAATCAAGTAACCCAGGGGATCAGCTAATTTTGACCCAAGGGACATACTTTGAATAACCTTGGTAGAAAACCTCTAGATGATGCGATGCTCCAAGCAAAATATCTAAGCCCTAGGCCTTGTGGTTTCAGCCAAAAAGAAATTAGAAATTATGATAATATGAGAATGAAAGGTTTACAAAACAATGTTTGTTCATTCCAAACAGAACAGTAAAATGCATGTTCTCATTTTGTCAGTGCAAGTAGCCAATTAAGTGCATCAGTTTCTTTAACATGATGACAGTAACAGCCTTATCCTGTCAATAATAACAATTACGAACTGATAACAAAGTGCCGTATATCATACTTTATGTACAGCAGTTGGTCACGTGAGCGCTTGTCTTTTATTTATTTTTAGTCGGTAAAAAGACGAAAGAAAGTATGCTACAGGAATGCTAAGTGGAATAATAGGATGGTGTGGAGAATTGCTCGACTATGCCTTGCTAGATAAACTTTCTCCATTCACGACACAAAACTATAATTCTATATATATCAGGATTTTTTTTCTGAAAACATTATGAAGATAAAATAGACATAGCAAACATATGTTTATTGTGTTTTTAATTGTTTAAAAAATGGAATACACAGCCTGTCCGATTCTTTTTTACAAAGAGGAAGAGATATACTAAGTAGCTTAATGCTTAAAGAATGCTTGTTTGAAACAAGAATTTGACATCAATTTCTGCCTTCAGACAAACATGCTTCCCGGAAACTAGATGCAACCTTTTCACCAGGATAAATCCTGCAATATCAATAACAAGAATAGCATGATGGGTTTCAATATATCTTTTAATTTCAGCCCGTCTGTAAAGGTGTTGCGATTTTTAAATCGTACTGTTAACAATCCACAGAGCTTGCGACCCTATGCCTTTAATAATATCTGAAACAGTAATTGCAAAAGTTTTTATCCATTACCTTGGACATATTCCAGAGGACTCTTAGAAGTTTGCAGTCAGAGATATTTTAAACTAATATTATGTTTATAAATCATGTATTGCCGCATACGGAATACTAAAAGTTACACAATGTATTTCACTGAATGGCTTTCACTGAATATATGTAGTAGGTATTTTTATATTAATGTATACTAACTGCTCTAACAGGTTCAAGTTTGAAAATATTAGGTGTGCTGAGTAATGTTAGTGTCATTCAGGACCTTCATTTTAAAGTATTGACGAGTAGCTAAATGTAAGCGTTATAATCAGAAGGATAATCTAGACCGCCAAAATAATATTTAAATTTAGTAAAAGATCAGGTGATCGAGTGTGTATCTTCTTCTGTGCGTTGTATATTTACACACTGAAAACAGTTTGTAAGCTTCTTGGACAAATGTATGTAATTTGAAGTTTTCACGTTGAAATTAAAGTCTCCGAATATTATATGCACAGTGGAGTAGTTTCGCATTGTTTTAATTCCACTTGCTTTGTGGAACCATTGTTCATCAATTAAAATAATACATATTTCTAAATAATCTGGTAAAGTTTTGTTACCCAGTAACAAACATTGTCAGGATTCCCACAATGTGCACAGATGAAAGGATGGACGGATTTACGAATTTCGACCAGAAATGTGTGAATGTTGTTCCTTGAGAATTATGTGTACCAAACGGTTTTGGATTAAGTCGCATTCGATTTTATTTTCTAACCAAATTGTTTTTAAGCATTGTGCAGATTTGTTACATTTTGACAAATATGCAGGTTTTTAACAACTCAAATGTACTGACATGGGTGGGATACAATGAAAATCATTTTAGTTTATCTAATTATAGCACCATTTTATTTCCTTGCGCTAAATTCTTTCAATATTAAACAGACTTAAACTTTGCAAAGTAGCGTTGCCTACTAGCCTAGCGGTTGGTGATATTTTGTTTAACATGTTTATTATCAAACGGACATTCAATTTGTAAGTCGTCAAACAAAACACCAAATATGTTTATCATCAAACGCACACTGAATTTCTTTTCATCACAAGGTCATTGAAACATAACAATGTTATAATATTGACACTGAATATTTTTATCATGAAATAAACATTAAAATGTATAATCATAAGATGAACATTAAATATTATTATTATAAAAATAACATTGACTGTGTCAAATAGACAATGGATATACTTATCATCAAATGAACATATTAAACAATTACAATCAACTGGAAACTAAATATGTTTACCATTAAATGAACATTGAATATTTTTACTATCAAATGAACATTATTTCCATTTACCATCAAATATACACTGAGTATGGTTATCATTAAATGGAAATTTGATATGTTTATCATTAAATGGACACTGAATAAGTTTACCATCAAATGGAAATAGAATATATTCAGCATAAATGAACATCATAATTGTTACATCAAATACGAAATTGAATAATTCTTTATGTATATCATTTAATGAAGATTGAATATATCTGTAACCAAGGAACGTGGAATATGTTAACTCGTCTGTTTAATGGGCAATTAATATGTTTACCATAAGAAATATTAGATATGCCTTCGTGAATTTAACATTCTTATCATTAAGATACGGATTTATGCCAAACAATACTTAGAGACGTTTCAATGGATATTAAAACAGTCAAAAAGAATCAGTTAGATAAATATACAGTTGTCGAAGCAAATTTACTGCAACCGCAATTATGACAAAATATTGCACCTAACAAGTCTTATCGAAGTTAGGAAGAACTTGCAATGCTATTAAGAGGAAATGTCAAGTCGATAAACTGCAGAATTTGGCAGCGTAACAGAATTGAGAAAAGCGGTGTACTGTTCACTTGAACCAATAGCACGATCTGAAATGACAGTCCATAATTATATTTGGCACTTATCATTAATTTTATTTTTATCTTAAACAGTAGAAGACGTTTATTACATTTACAGATCAGCCAAGCCTCCTTACGTTTGCGTTCATTTCTGTTAAATAACCATGGTCGCCTTAACAGATTAGGAAAATACGTTAGGAAAATACGTAAAATGAAACGGCAATGTAGAACAGTGAGTTTTGATTCGATTTACCAAAAGGTAAAAGCAAATTAGAAATTTTATTTTAATTTAATTTGAATCTCGAAGAAGCATTGTTTAGACAGTGTCACTGCTTAAGGCCTTGCCAGCAACATTCAATGCTTTGGCTTTACAGCGTTGAAAGAAATAATTATATTTCCTTGTACTCGTTGAAAACCCAGTGCGTATAAATGCTGTATTATAAAATCAGAGCGTATTTTTTTCAAAAAACAAAAACAACAACAACATTGGCTTCGTGACAAAACTGTATGTTTAAAACCTAGTCTATATATTGCAATTTGGACATTCATACATACAATTAGACGCTTCAGCTAGATGGCAAAGAAAAAACAAACAATAATCATGATGTAATACCGGTATAGGTGATATGAATGTAATAGCTGAAGGGAAACAATTGGCATCTATACTACTATTGTGTGTTGTTATCTTTGAGACGATTAATTGCATTTTAGCATGTTACAGAGACAAAGTAACCGAGCCTGACTTTCAGAGGGTAGCTACTATGAAAATAGTTCCAAAAGTGTGTTGCTGCAGGATAAATGCATACATATTTGAATAAAGGTAAAGTGTTGATGGACATACTAGATATATATGCAGTCAGTAAAAATGCATCATGCAAATGCTTTGTATGTCTTAGACTCCTCTTCGTGTCTTAGATGTCAAAACTTATTAAAGAAATACTCATAAACTAACAAAAGTTTTCAAGAGAAACAGTAAAAGGAGGTTTTATTGCATCTTAACTAATTTGTAAGAGTAATTCTCTGAAAGCATCACGTAGGGTTTTTTATCTTCAATCAGCATGGTTACCAATATAACACAGATATTTATAAACAAATACTTGTTAAAACTGAGGAAGAACTTTCTTAAAAATTGCAATTTTTATCACAGTGATTGAATGTAAGAGTGTACTGTAAATCTTATGAGAACTTAAACTGAATGCTTTTATGGCACTTACTTTCAAATAAAATATCACTATGACAGTAAATGATATTACAAATAGTGACTAAATTAAGGACTTAAATTCTACTGTACTGAGATAAAACAGAAACTTTTTTTCAAATTTGGATAATAATTATTCAGTGATATCTAAAAACATAAACATATACTTTATTTTTGCTGAAATATAATATCAAAGCTATAGCAATAGATGAAGGTCTAACTAAGAAAATGTTGGTTGTTAATCAGAATGAACTTCATACTGCATTTGCAAATCACTATTAATCTCACTGCTGATAAATATTCACACAAATGTCACACAAATGTCATGACACAAATGTCATGTTTGAAACATTGTTGCCCTTACTGTCACTTCAGTACGGAAATACATCACTTTAACTTGTGATTGTTCGTATGTATAAATGTTAACTATGCGTTCATTTCCATCTTTCTCTATAATAAAGCTTATTTATTACACAAAATGAACGAAGCCAGTTCTCAGTGACAATTCCCAGAAACTCTAGCATCAAATTAGAACTTGAAGATAATTGTGAAACCATGTATTGGCTATTTTTGCTCCACATATATTTTATGTCATTTCTTTAAAAGCATGAAAACACTTAAGTGATAAGTTTTGTCTTCTTTTTGTGGACATTTTATTGTGGACCATATGATATAATGGTGAGAATAAAAAAAAATTAGATTTTAAGTGCAGTACAAAAGAAAGTATCATCAAAAAAGTTGTTTGACAGTAATTATTTTTCAACTCTTCCGGTGAAATGGCGATAGATTGGTGTCATTCCTCGTACAGCAATTTTTTCAGTATCAGACATTTGTGATGGAAGTGTGCACCTACCTTTTTCATTATGAGTTTTGAATTATGCTCTTTAAAGATTTCTACTTCTAGGCTAGCAGGCGAATACATGCTGTGTACAGAACAGAATTCTATCATTTCTAAACTTTTCAAGACTTCCGTCACAGACATTTGCTTGAAGGGTCTTCAAAGAACTCAATGCGTGATTTTTACATGCCCGTGGTTCACTCTACTTTTAAATAACAGAAGCATACCTTATTATAATGATTAACGTGCATTCTTTTTAATCATCAGCGATACCCTAACCTTTCGAGATGTTTTTTTGATATATTATATTTATTTTTATCATATTTAATCTAGTAATGCATTAAATTTTTAGCTCACCTGACCAATATGTAGTCACATATTAAAATCTGTAGCAGTAGCTGATCTGCTCGCGTGTGCCAGATATTTTTGTAACTTATTTATATTTATTATATGATATTATATCATTAGTTATAGTACACAGAGTAAAAGTCGGATGCAAATGTGAATATTTCGAAAGAAACAATAAAAGCTCTATTTTTGAATAAACAATTCAATGCCGTCTACTTAATGGCGACTTGTGTTTCGTGTCTGCACAGGAAGATACTCATTTTAATGATGTATCAGGGGACGTAGCTTTTACCATTAAAGGGTTTCTTTTACGTAAATCCGTTACAGTGCATGTATTGTGTAAAATGAACTTTAATGTTGTGGGAAACAAATGGCATTTAACCGTGACAAATTTATTTTCAGTCATTCATTAGGGATCGCGCAAGTGCTTCAAAAATTGTGTTAATATGTTTTGATCATTTATAACTCATGTGTATTTCAAAGTGCTCCCTCTGGGGAAAGTTGCATGACTTTGTAACCCAATTACTTAATACGCATTATTTCCGCACTAAGGCCTTGCTTATGGATAGTTTAGTGCCGATTTAGTAAATTATATGAATTTGAAAGCATTTTGATGAAGCAAGTGTACACAAAAGTTTGATCGATGAATATATTTGAAGAGTTCTTGTAGTCCTTTCATACCTTCATATGTTAGTATTAAGACTCGATAAGCAAACGAGTGGAGGTTAAATTGCGTTAGTGTGTTACGGCGTAGTCGCGAACAAGATTACTCGAACTCAGATAGTGTAGCGCAGGACTTATTTATCTATTTTTAGTTTTGTATTTAGTTTTAGATTCGTTCTTTTTAAGAACTTTACATGTAAACTTGTTAAGCTTCTCTCATGACGATCAAGCTGACAGTAGCAATATCTGAGACTTTGAACCTTATATCTTAAAAAATAATGGGAGATGTAGCGTATGTTATAATATACTAAACCTTATGTACACATTACGCCTTTAAATAATATTTCGACAACCTAAACGTGATACCTGCTTTTAGGTAAAACATGTTGTTAAATGGCCTGAAACAGAAACACCCTGCAAATGAATTCAATCATTACTGATTGTTTACATTTGAAATACGTTATATAACTTTTAGATTCGTTACTCAATGCCGTGCATGTAAACTCTTTTTAGTTTAGGTAGTGTCGATAAAGATACGTCAATCGAATTTGAAGGGTATTCATTAAACAGTTTCGACTGGTATCAATAATCAAAATACCGTTTTCCATTTTTGTCTTATGTGTTCTTCTTTCATAGCAAGAAACATCTTGTGACCCCTTTGGAAAAGACACTTTTCTTGGTGCATGTAAATCTTATAACGCCTTATAGCAGAATCAATAGGGAAATAGTTAGAAGCAAAAGAATTAGCATCTTGAATTTCATAACGAAGGAAAATAGTTGACATAAATGACTGACAAGTGATGTTTAACGCCACGTAATTGCTTGCGGTGGTGTAGATGTACAGTTAATGCATATTGAAGAATTTCTGCAAAAACTTCCGAAAAAAACGGCTTACAAAAATGTGCTTTTAAAGGCTTTTCTTCATTGTGGCAAGTATCTGTTCCGTGCTATAAAAATGAAAATAAATGTTTGTTTTTTTTTAAATGTGAATTTATTTTGTCACATAGTTATAATGTTGTATTTTAGCCATATTTCTCCCAAATATTCTTAAAAAAGATGGGCAACCGTATGATGTTTTAATCAGTTTCTTTAGAGATGATATTTGTTTCTGTAATGAAAATGTATTTGAAAATTGTGATATATATTTGTTTAAATACAACTGTGACATAATTATGCTTTGCTAAGTTTAATATCAGGAAACAAAAATCTAAGGGTATTTATTGAATCCTGAGGCTTCTACCAAAAAGCTTAAAGAAACATAATAACTTAGAGAAGACCACCATCTAAGCACTTATTAAATTATAATTCAAGCCTAAAGAAAAAAAGTCCTTTGCGGCATACATTTTGTTTATTAAATTAAATCAAGTTAAATTAATGTCTCTAAAGAAAGATATGTTTCCTTATATGTTGCGTTGATTTTGTATGATTTAATGGACCTGTACTTTTGGATCGGAAATCCGACGCTTTAGTCCATGTAATTAGAATACACATTTTAAGGAAAAAGTTTTCAAGTAATTTCAAATTAGAAAGTAACATTTCTGTTTTTGTAAGTGTATGCTAAACATGAAACAGAATAAATGCCCGATACTGTGAAGAGAAGTGAAGCCTAAAAATGAGAATAAGATAAGATTTGGTTTGGATCAATTTTAATGGTTGGCTGTCTGGTCTCTATTTCGCTATAATTGCCCTGTTGACCACATAGGTATATGAATGATATATTTCGTTAAGTAAATTTAAACTATGAAAGGTCCGAGAAATGTTAATATATAAAAAGACAAATTTTAACATTACAGTCATTTTATGCATTTAAAAAAGTATTTATGCCATTTTATATAACACAGATATTACAAGTACTTTTATGTTAGAGAGGAGAAAGGGCAGTACAAATATTTGCATCAGAAAAATAATTCCTCTTTGAAATATGACTGAGATCAAGTATTATGTAGCAATTAGTGACAACATAAAAACTTTAAAAAATAGATTTTCTAAAAAAAGGTTAAGATACTTTTAAAATTAGCCCATAAAATGCACATGTATGCTACTGCAGCTGATAATTATCAGTACTTGACAAATAGCAAATGATTTAAACCATGGGTTTACACAAAAGGAGATGCATTAACATAATGTGCTGTCGCTATAATGGTATAACAGACTAGTAATGGCAGTCTCGAATGTTCAGTAATATAGAACTATCTTGCCAGCATTAAAAGGCATACAGTCGCTCAACACCTTTTTGTTACCTACATATATTTAAACCCGGTTATATGTGAATTTTACACCATAAGAGGTTTAAATAATTTAAAGGTCATGTGACACGACTATAGCAACTTTGTCTATTCAAAAAGATCATAATGTACTGATTAAAATGGTTTAATTGCAAAATTATGAAAATATTGCTTTTGATAAGAAAAACGTGTTTTTGATGATCGGCTGTTTCCGTTTTGACATCGGTATTTTCCGCCGCAATTTTTGGCTGTGACGTAGATTTATCCCTACTGTACCAGGCAGTAGTGATGAATTACACTGCTCATAACACATCCGTTTTTAAATGAAAAAATAACACTAAACCACAAGTGTAAGAAACACGATAAAGGCTTATAAAAGTAACATGCTATAATTTGTAAATAAAATAAAATAATGTGATTACTTCTCGATTTTTATAAGTAAATTCAAACTTTGTGCCGGGAGAACGGGTTGTAATTTTGCCTTAATTAATAAATATTCCAATTTCTTCCATGTTGTGGTTCTATATAAAAGTATCTCCTCCACGTTTTAACATGCTGCGTAACACTTCCTCACATGATGTTTACGTCATAAACAAAATCTTTTTCATTTAAGTGTAGTAAGTGAATTTAGGTGATCTAATGTGTGATGAAACATTTGTTTCACTGGAATGGAAATTCAAACTACAGTGTATTTTCACGTTGGGATATTGTTTGAAAAATAATAATATGACATGTCCATCAAGTAGAAATTTGTGTCTGCTTATAAATTAATATCCAATGAAATGTCAAAGATCCATAAATCACGCCCTAAACTGTGGGATTTATGCAAATTAACCTGTCCAAATGGGACCCTTGTATATTCTGCATAGCTGTCAAAACAAAGCAATAAACCTTTTTATGACCCAATCAATGATAAAGTTGAGACAAATAGCAAGATTTTATGGCAAGTGATCTTACAAATTGATTGAATTACTTTTGATCAGTCACACTTGTGAATACATTATGTAATATCTTGTACCAATTAATATGTCTGAATGATTTTTAGTTAAGAAGTTTCCATGCAGATACATATTTTTATTAGATAATTAAATGTAATGGATCTATTTATGATGAAAATAAAAATCATTCAACTTCTAAATATGAACAAATTAGAAAATAAAATGAATGAAAAACAATGTTTCTGTGTTATGATTTTGACATAGTTTTTAGGGATTCTTCATATTAGTTGTTCTCTGATCATTATTTTTTTGTTTTCAAAAATAAAAAAATGTAGAATGAATAAGCCAAAAAAATGATATGCATTTATAATAAAAAAAATCATAGATCTAGTCAAAGATTACTTACACGTACCTCAGGCAAAATATACCACAGACAAATAAGCAACACATCACTGTAAGGAGGATGTTTTTATGGAAAACAATCTCTCGATTGGAGTTAGTTAATCAAGTCTTCCAAAAAAACTGCATCGGATAAAAATAAGCATGTTCAAAATCTTTTTGGATCAGTTACTTGAAAAATATCTCTATATATTTTCACTGATGTATCTTTTAATTCTATAACCCCGATTGAACTAGCCTGTATATAATATTTCTCATTGGCTTCGTAATCCATTAAAATTTCAAATTATTTATTTAAAAAATCTTCAGTGTATATTCATGATGTTCGCGTAACTTGTTAAATTTTGTTTTTTTAATATATTCGGTCTACATTTTCACTTTCCATCATAATTTTTAAGTTTTCGTTAACAATCATGGCCGCTGTGTCAAGTGGCAAGGGATAAATGTGCGTCACTTCCGGTTTCGCTCGTGACAGGTGCGCGCGACCAAGTGCGTAAAATATGGATTTTAATTTGCTATAAAACATCTTTAAAAATTTAAGATGAAAACTACCTGCGGAATTTTGTAAAACTGTCATAGTTAGATATATATTTTTCGCTCATATGAAAATTTCGAGGTCAAAAATTCGTGTCACATGACCTTTAACGATTTTGTTCAAATCATCTATCGAATACTGTTGAATGCTTATACAACGCAACAGATAGAAACAGAAACCCGCTATTAAGACCACAGATGGCTCGAACACGTTGTTAATGAATAGTTATCCAGCATCACAAGGAATTTTAAATGAAATTACGGCTAATGGCAACGATAGAAAATCAGGTTAAAATGTTTTTGTTTTCGAAGATGTCATTAACCTCGACACTAATCCTTGCTGCGTCTATATAACATGCGCAAAATACTGAATTTCCTTGACGAACGATAAAACAGTGATACCCACTTAATATAATCTGCTTGTGATTTTCAGACTGTTGGCGACAGTGCTTTACGATTTACCTGTGTGTAAATCAAATCAAGTGCACTAGTCTATGATATTGTAAGAGAAGGCCTAAAAACAATGCGGCTTGAAAATCTGTCTGTTATGTCAGAAATGCAAAATTTTAAATGTTTTTATTTTGTCGTTTTTTTTCAAAGTAGGTACATTAGAAACTGAAAGCTGATCGACGTTGGTTACATTATAAAGATTATATATTTGCCAATCAAAAATTGCAGATCGAAAAGGGTGTAATCGATTACTCTCTACCTCGAGGAGAAAATACAGTTCGGAATCAGTGTAACCCTACATAATTTATCGAGTATCCAAAGACTTTTTAAGAGTCATAAATTGCAACGGTTTGAACAATTAAAACAAGTAGGCCATGATGGCCTTATACCGCTCACCTGAATACTACAAGTTTAAACAGCAAGGCCGAACAAGGAATCAAGGAATGTTCACACAATGTTGAAGTATTCCCAGTACAGCAAAGATGAAGTTGAATGTCAGACCAAAGTGGCCGGAAAGGATATTAGATGGAAGTAAAATGAAAAGTGGAAGTGTCCTTTGGTAAGCAATTTCGCCTAAAATATATGATTATGTTCGACATGTCAAAACAATTCTGCAACTTTGAAGTTTAATTGCACCTTGCACTTCGAATTTCTGGTTTCCAGTCTCTTGGAAGTGATGATATCACCAACAACTCTCTAATCCTAATCCACTTTGGTGCGAGTACTAGTCTGAACCCAGGAATCAGTCATCGAGAAGGATTCACATAAGTTGCAAGAACTTGCGCTCCGATCGATGTAAAAAAATAAATTAAACTTAAAACTTATCACGTTTTGAGAGAAGTCAGTTTAAAGAATGTCACAGTTGTCAGACGACCGTGCTGACAATAAATACAGTTATGAAACTGCCTAATTACGGGTGTCTTAATCACCAAAAAATGATGTTTTCAGAAGTTAAATTTCACGCAGTCTATAAATAGAGAAAATGCAATTGGTTATATCCTTATTGAATTAATAAAGAAGAAAAAGATTAATTTACAGGAACATCGTCATCCATAAATGCCTTAGAAACAAGAAATATCTTTTAAAAAGTTGGTCGACGTAGGTTACATGGTAAGGATTCTGTATTTATCATTTTAAACATTTTGAACGCTCTACTTTGAAGAATAGCTACAATTCCGTATTACTATTACCCTACAGGATCAATAGAATAGTTTTAAAGACATAATTTTCACCGGTTTCTACGGACTATACATCAAAAATTGAAAAGGTCTGCAATTCCTTGATTAAACACAACGAAAAATGCTATACATTTTTCTACGGAATACCGTTAGGGCCATCTTGGTTAGACGTTATAATCCAGAGGGCGACAATGCGATAGTGCGATAATGCGATGGCGACAGTGCGATAATGCGATGGCGACAGTGCTATAATGCGATGACGACAGTACGATAATGCGAAAACGCGATAGTGTGATGGCGACAATGCGATAGTGCGATGGCGACAATGCAATAGTGCGATGGCGAAAGTACGATATGACTATCGCATTGTCGCCATCACATTATCGCATTGTCATCATCGCATTATCGCGTTATCGCACTGTCGCCGTCGCATTATCGCACTGTCGCCATCGCATTATCGCATTGTCGCCCTCTGGATTATAACGTCTAACCACGATGGCCCTAACGGCATTCCGTATTTATCCGAATGTTCTGAAAGGGTTGTATTCCATTGTCTTTTAAAGCAAATCTATTGCGCAAATGGTGCTCTCGTTTCTCTGACCGAATTTCCCTCAATGGACGAACAAAGACAGGGTGGCTGAAAGAAATAATGTTGTCTTTTTTATTGCATATCTCATCATTCATAGGAAATATAGGATGTTATTCGTAACAATCACTCTATAATCCAAAGGCTTACCTTTTTGTCAGCCGTTAAGCCGTCTACGATCAGGTTGCGCTGGCTAGGACCACTAAGATTCTCGAATCCTGACTGGTTTATTTTAAGGAATTTCGTTAGCAACTCGTCGGTATCAACGGAAGTTCAAACAAAAATAATGGCGAAAAAGGTGCAACAGACACGTTTGATTCATTTTTATGTCTCGATTGTACAAATATGCCGAAACATTCGTAAAAATTCTTAAACTAGTGTAACGTAACGAGCCTTCCTGTAAATATTTGGAATTTGTAAGCTACAACATAATTTAATCTAACAGACGACAAAACTCTTCTGGAATTTACGAACACTTCTTGTACTTTCTGCTTGTCAATCCATTATTTTTATTTGTCAATCAAAATCACTTTAGGGGTTAAAGGTCTGGCTGTCCAGAGCTTAATCCAAAAGGCCAAAACCTTGTAGTCTAGTAGCCAAAAATAATAACCTTACGGAATAGAGAGCGACCATCAAATGTTTATCTAAGGCGAACTAGTAATAAAAATAAATAAAATTATTTCTTTTAAACCTTCAAAATTTACGCGGAGATTTATTAATTCTGAACGTCTTTACATTTTACCACGAGTAAGCATCTATGATTTCAGACGGCATGTAAATGTAATCTTTCCTTACATAAATGTCACAAATAAATTTTGAGAAAACGATCATTATGGTTTTCTTCACAGAAAAAGCTGACGACCTTTTTTAAGTGGAATATATATATATATATATATATATATATATATATATATATATATATATATATATGTATATATATATATATATATGTATGTATGTATGTATGTATGCATGTATGAAAAAATAAAAGCATCACATGGGTTTTTGAATATGTAATTGCCAACCGGTTTCTTTTATCATCAGGGCAATAAAACAAAATGTGTAAAATCCTTAGCAACGTGTGTACACATGAAAATGAAAATGTCTATAAAATAACGTCCTTTAGATAACCTAGCTGAAACATCATTACTATGGAATTTGAAAAATGGAAAAATAGAAAATTTAGGGCATTGTTTTGAGCATATATCCAAATGTGTGCTCAGTGGTAATTGTCTTGTTGACGTTTCTCTTATTTGCTGTTCATGTACTGTTTTTCTGTTTCTTAATTTATCTCCTGTTTGTCCTATATAGAATTCATTACAGCCATTACACACTAAAACATATAGAACATTTACTACTGTACAGTCCATATTTTCTTTTATGTGAAAACATTTATTTTTAAACTTATATATATATTAAGCTTGCTTCTCTTATGAAAGTCACTGTTATTTATATATGTACATGCAATACAAAAAGCTGATTTAGTTAACATTTCACACGCTAAATGATTAGGTCTACTGCGTAATAAAAAGGTAAATCCTACAAAAAAAGGAATGATAGTTAACACTTATAATTTCTTTTAAAATTCATTTGGCAAGGAACCGTCAAACTGTTCTAGTTCCAATGCTTCTGTTACACACTCGTTGGACCTCTAGATGCAACTGTTAGGCTTCATATTTCATGAACTTGTTTTCTGTTGATATTGCAGTATTAAATTATAAAACAGCTATAACTTTCCCAAAAACATAGATTTCGTGACAGAAAGAATATTATTTAACCAAGTTTCTGAAAATGTTAATCATTCAGTCGTATTGAAATGTAAACGTAAATAACTTAAAAAAATGAATTTTTAGTTTCAACAAGTAAGTTCGACATATGCTTTGAAGTAATTTTCCATATCGTAAATAATGCAGTTGGAGAGTAATACAAACAAAGTTATCTGTAAAACAAACAAGGCTGGCTGTATTTATTCATTTCGTTGATAATATAACAAAATCAAACAACAATCAAATGCACGTCGATTTTGATTTTAATATAATTTTCTGGGGTCGTGATTCACTTTTGCACTTATGCCACATTATACTGCCTTTGACATCTTCCCTAGCCGTACTTATGCACTTTGTACTTCGACTCAAATATAGCCAGTTGTAAAATTCTAGACATAAATTGCAAAAGACGTACATTTTGAAAAATGTGTTTGACACTACAAAAGTAGTAGAATTTGAACAAAGATTTGTTTCTTTTCTCCCCCACCACCTCTTTTTCTTTTGTTTCTTTAGATATTTTATTTAATGTTTTTGTTTTTTTGGTCTACTTACCGCTTGCCAATTTCCTTCAGTTGTACTGAAATTTTAGAGGAATGATCCTTGGATTGTCCTCTTTCAAAATTAGGTAAAAAGGATGAATGTCTTGCAGAACTGAATGCCATAGCATCTGAAATGAAATCATTAAAAGTATTCTTGACTGAATTTACCTGGTCTAAAACTAAAATATAGTTCGTATGTAGTTCCATCTAGAAGACCTCTACCAAGATCTTACAAATCGTATTTCCGGGGTCAAAATTGGCTCCACCCGAGTGGGTCACTTCATTTTGCAAAGACTTTTATAGGAAAAGCTTCAAATCTTCTCCTCTAAAACTTTTTTCATTCACTTATTTCCTTCATCCGACACGTGAAATTAGCTAGCCTCCCCTATCCCAAAACTGTTTGATAGCTTCTTTACAGGTGAGCAATCCAGAACCATTTGCTCCTGTAATTTGATCGTTTCGTTTGTTTGTTTGTTCTTTTATTTAAATACATTTATAAATGACTGATCAAGTCAGTGAGTGAATTGTTTTAAATAGTTTCAGCGAATTTTGCACCATCAGTGTCAAAATGAAGCTAAAACAAGTTTAAATCTCTAATTTAAAACAGACATCAGACCTTCGTTATGTTTTCAAAATGTAAGATCTGCCTAGAATTTCAGGACTTCCCACGTGACCTTATCTAATTGGCAAACCATTGGTGTTCTCTGTGTATTTGTAGACCGTTTGAATGATGGTATCTTCGTTTGAAGCAGAGCAGTAACGCATATGTATATCCTGATATTTTAGTATATTCTACCTTTGCAAGAAAAATTGACCTTTAAACAACCTTCATCTTGCACTGTAACAGAATGACTGGATTGGAATCTTCACAGACTGAGAGGAATCAAAAGAAATTACACACTAAGATAAAATGGGTTAGTGACAAAACTGCTAAACTTACGCATCCTTATCATTTGTCTAGATGAGTTAAAAAAATTGTTTTGCTTTTTTTTCTCTTTTTTTTTCAGAAAAGAATCTGCAATTGGATTACTAAGAATGAATAAAGATTTAGATTTCAGTGCATACAACTGTTTATTATCTATATAGTAGCTATTTTATTTTATGTTAGATTTTATTTCTAAAGCTTGTGCAACAATTATTAAATACATCCAGCATCAAAATGAATTAACTATTATAAACTATTACAACGAAGACCTTTTTTCCGATATTACGTCAGTATGTAACTCCTTCATCCTATTTTTGAGACACAACGCAGAAGGCTCTTAATAAAATATCATATTATTAACCCTTAATCTGCTGGAACCGAAAGTGATTAGCCTTTGCCACCAGTATAGAGCCAGGCTAGCCTGCACATCCGTGCAGTCTGACCAGGCTCTATGCTGTTGGTAGCTCCATTTTTGTTTGCTGATATTGAAATCCCTTAAACTTTGAATGGACTGTTCCAAATTCAAAGATGGGCAAATCCATTGCAACATTTCAGCATGTTCAGGGTTAAGGCTAATGGGACTGATGTTTCCTCATAGTCTAAGTCTTTTCATATCAGGTTATTTTAAAATTAGCTTGCGTGTTGAAGAGGCATACCATGAAATGTAGAGCATTCGTTTTTTTTCCAAAATTGTGTTAAACAAAATTCTATTGAAGGGACTATGTCCGGATGCCAAGGTGTTAGTCAACACTTCGAACTACAGTTGCTGAACTGAATGCACGTATACTTGTCTTCTTATGTAGATGTTGTTCTACAGTGTTGGGGGATAGTCATTAGCTATAAATGAAGGCTTTTATTGTGTCCATGTCTCCATTGGTGAATTTTTGGACAAATATTATTCTTAAAACCGACACTTTTCATTTAATATAGAGTGTGCCAAAAATGCATACGGGTAAGGCTAACAGAACGGCTAAAAGTTAAAACTATATGTCAATTGTAATGGGGGAGTGGACAAAACATACCCAATTGATAAACGTGTTATTCTGGTTGTCTTTTCCCTTGCCTTGGTGATAAAATTATGATCTTGTAATGATGTTTTCCGTCCAGTTTTGTATGAAAGATCTATCCACTTGATTGCGCAAATTATGATTTTAAGACAGCACCGTTTACGTACATTTGTTAAGTATGTGATGGAGATGATTTGCCTGAAAAAAAAGTAAATTTAGAACGAAATTAGAAAAAAATAAGGGCAATGAATGAAAACAAAACTTACGGATGAATGTAATTTATTGATAAGAACTATAAAAACGTAAAGGGTGAAACATGGAAAGACTTCAAGAATGTACACTTAAAAAGAGAAATGATGTGTGAACACTTTCACATCAAATAGGCATAACAACGTAACAGAAAGAGTAAAAAAGACACGAACTTATTAAAGAAAACTATAAAAGTATCACAATATTAGTTGGAAAGGAAAGATTATTAATTACACTGCTTCCACAACGACCAATGAAAACCTCTCTCGTTTTGCTTATTGTTAATGAAACAATATTTTACTTTTTTCGTTGCTTTTCAAGAATATGCCCGAAATGATCACCATGTTATAAAACTAATGAGTGTATATATCATAATTTCCGAAACCAACGCGAAAATCTGAAACTAAAATGACTTTTAATGGAACTAAATTAATGTATTATATGCATGACAAGATGATGGCTTCATTCTTTATAATTATAGTCTTTAAGTAATAGATCTTCGCCTAAAGAGGTAATGGTATATATCGATTCAAGATCTATTTCAGCTCTTAGAGATATTGAAGACTTTGGACAACTTAAAGGGCAAATAAAAGCAAAATATTTGTTTTTATAGTTTTTTCCTTACTAAGTTGGTTTTGAAGTGCAATATAGTTATTTTACAGAATGTCTGTCAATGAATGAATACGCTAAAAGCATATGAAACTGACTGTTTCACGCTGCTTTTAAAGAACGGAATTTTCTCTTTCTAGTTGTCAGTTTCAAAAGACGTCCACTAAGAGCTCATGAGAAAATAAAGCTTTACAGCTGACTACAACTACCAATTCGTTTTAATCAACAGCAAAAGCACAAATAATTGTAGGTCTTACTTCGTAGCGAAGACATTTTTCGCCAACTGTTTTATAACGCGATTTCATTTTTCTTTGTTGATACACTTCGTACGGAAACTTTATGCAAAATGTAATGAGTTTCTGTATTTTGCAGTTATGCATTTCATTCAAAAAGTATAATATTTGATAAAAGAAATGTGTACCTAAGTATGTCATCATCATCTCATTTAAATTGTATACTATTAGATAGAAACACTGCCAGTACAAATTGTTTCATATAGCCTGAAGACTTTCTCTCTGATCCTTACTATTCACTTTTCTTGAATAACTGATACACTTCCAAGAAAGAAAAACAAGAAATTAACTGATAATGAAGCCTTGTCATTTCACATCATTTTACGTGAAAATAGCGTTTACATAGTTGTTTATAATGGCACATAACAATTCTCATGTGAGTCAATACTGGTTATGCGGCTTCTGTACAAGAAAAAAAAAACAAGAAATTAAAATTCTTTACTAAGCTGTTTCTCTGATTTTATACACGAGGGGCATTAAGAAAGGGATATTAAGGAAATATTAAATTCTTGCTGCCACGTAGGTTTGAATGACGTCACTTTAACGTCGTACGACAGCACTTACGCTGTGACTGCAGGGCTGCGACATCGCACGAAAAGCTTTCATCAAACGGTGCACACCGATCTGCGACACGTCTAAGACAAAAACAACAACGTCTGCGACGTGTCTTAGCGCGTTGATAAAACGCCCTCCCCTCTGGTTTAGGTTTCGATGATAAAAAATTCGGTCGTTTGAAGACATCGCGCGGTGCTTTAAACATTTCATCTCTGAATTAGACGTTCATTCAAAGTGTAAAATAAAGTCTATTAGAAGAGCTTCATCAAAAACGAATTAGTCGAGATCTTCACTGCATCGGGTTCTTTAATTTGGTGTGAATCTATTTCCGTACAAAATTCAAATCATGCAATCGTTGTCAATAGACGATAAAATTGAACGCCCAGATCTGTAATCCTAGATGTATGTGATTACTCTCTTTGGGGATTTTTGAAGTCGAAAGTGTATTGTACGAAGCCAATTAATGTTGAAAATGCTGAAGAGAAACATCCGAGGAGATTTAATTAAATTGAAAGATAAATGAATTTATTAACGTAAGTTTACACAGGACCCTCTAAACGACATTAACGAAGTCTTGTTTAGTTATTGCATTCAAATTTAAAAGTATACGTCATAGCTGTTAAACTAAAAATTTATATATAAATTTGCTGAAATTAAATGGGATTTCAAAAAATACGTTTTTACAAGTCGGTATTTTTATAACCAGGATGAAAGACATGAACACTTAAAGGTGATATGCTCCAGGACATAAAGGTTTCATTGACATTAAGATATGAAATTCAAAAGTGACCTGCTTCTAGACGTAAAGTGCCATTTACAGAAAGACATGCACACGTAAAGGTGATTTGCTCCTCGACATAAAGGTGTCATTGGCATTATGACATGAAAACTTTAAGGTGACCGACTTCTGGACTTAAAGTGTCGTCAATTACAAAAAGATATGAGCACTCAAATGTGACATACTTCTGGACATTAAGTGTCATTGACATAAAGACAAGAAAAAGTTAATGGTGACCTGCTCCTGGGCATAAAGGTGACATTGACATAAAAACGCACAAACATACAAGTGGCCTGCTTCTGGAAATAAAAGCACAAAGATAGCCCGCTCCTTTACAAAATTTCTCATTGACATAAAGACATGAAAATTTAAAGGTGACCTGCTCCTTGATGTTAAGGTGTCTTTGAGACAAAGAAACAAAAACATAAAATTGACCTGCTCTCGGGCATGAATATTCATTGACATAAAAGCATGAAAACTCAAAGGTAACCTGCTTCTGGATAAAAAGTTTTATTGATATAAAGACATAAAACATAATGGTTACCTGCTCTTTGACTTAAAGGTATCCCCTTGATATATATATTATGTGTATATATATTTAGGTGACCGGCTTCTGGATATAATGTGCCATTGACATAAATCATATACACATTTAGGAGACCTGCCTCTGGACATAAAATCTCATTGACATAAAGGCATGTAAACATAAACTTAATGTAACCTGCTCCTGAATGAATGGGGTTTTAACCTGCTCCTGAACATAAGGATATTATTGAAAAGAAGACAGGCGTACTTAAAGGTGATCTGTCAATGGACATAAAATCAGGATAGCCTTTCAGGATATTAAAGGTACATGCAGAAGAATATATTCAGAGATATGTTTCTTTTTTCTCAGTTTATGTGATACATCTTGTTTCTATACATGCTTTATAGGTATGTCTGTAATTTTAACTTTTAAGATTATGTAAGTTGTTAAAATGACCTTGAATATTAAATCATTAAATTATGTGTATACTTCAAAAGCCAAACATCTTAAATAGATTCGTTTATGTAATAGATTTACTGCCATTGTATAGAGTTCAATACAGTAAAGATAATTTAACAAGTCCAGTCATGACCAAACATTCATCTTGGTTCCATTGAACACGTATGTAACTTTAGCATGACTTATCATAAGCATACATTTTATTTTGTTCTGTCATCCTCAGAGCTTATTTTAGAGATGCACATAATGCTTTATTATATTATTAATGAACCTATTACGCGTTTAAAGATCTATAAATCTTGTGTGTATTAACTGAATTATTTCTTCTTTCGCAACTTTTTCAAACAGCTTTATGAAGGCACAATTATTTGCTACTGATGTAGTCTCTGTATCTTACACGTGGGACTTACATATGCAGCTAAATAGAACTTCACAGATGCTATCTCTATGGACAGATTAAGTGAAGTTTTTTATGTATGATCTTGTTTAAAATCATAAATCTCCCTAAAATGTCTCGAAAGTGCGAATTGGGTGACAGTAACATCATTTTAACAGATTAAACATACAGTTTACGTTTTGCAAATGTCCTGATGAATTCAGGCAAATTTGTAAAACCTACAAAAATTCAATTGATTAAAAGGAATACATTTGAGAGCGCACTTCGGTATGAAAGATGCAATGAGCTATAGGACAACGCATACGCAGTCTAGTTTCTGGACTTGTTAGTTTCCCAATTTTGGATTTGGTTGAAGATATGATAAGGAGAGATTACAGCAGGTATGATTTGCTTGAATTTCTATGTTACGCTCAAAGCTCCACGAAAATGCACGTAACACAATGATCTTAATGAACTCAAAATTTATCAGCAGCGTGTTAGCTTATCTACAATGGGGATAAAAAATGTTAACTTATCAGCTACTGAAAAATGAGAGGATAAAAGAGGACGTCTCATGCTTAAAGCGTATTACTAATCAAATAAATAGATACTATCAAGTGCCAACCGATTGAATCGATTGATTGACACGGATAAAAAGGTATTTCGATTCAGTGCAACTAAGGTATATCTCTTCTACATGGCTTTACCCAGAAGCAAACTACTTTGACTGAACTAAGCTTTTAAAGAGACATACCCTCAAACTTAAACCATTCCATTACTGTAAAAATCAAGAGATTTGTGCTAATTCATTCCATTAGATCTGAAACAATGCAAATAATGAACTTCATTGATATTCCATATTCATTTCTCCGGAGAAATGGTGTATTTAAATAAGTGTAAAAATAAATTTCCTGTTCTGTTGCGCAAAGAAAAATATTGTGTATGTTGCTCGGCTTGAATAATAAACACGTCATACATTTGAATTTTGTTTTTCAACAGATAAATAAGTATATACAAAAACCATTAAATATATTATATATCGATCTGAGACTTCTAAACAAAATTTTATCATGAAGACAACTTTTGACGGACTCAATTAGAGGGTGGACTATTGTGATCACCCTGTTTCCGGCGTCCGTCGTCAGTCTTCCGTCGTCAACATTTAATTCAAATTCTCCTAAACCACAAAGCTATTTTAAACTAAACTTTATAGAAATGTTCCTTATATTGCTTTTTTCTAAAATTGCTCAAACCGTTCCGCTCCATTGCACATAAGGGCTGCAAAAGCCAAAAATAGAAAAAAACTCAAGCAACATCTCCCCCTAAACAGATAGTATTACGTGATATTCCACCAAATTTCACAGAAATGTTCCTTACATAGTCCTCTATTAAAATTGCTTAAACGGTTTCGCTCTATTGAACAAAATGGCCGCCAGAGCTAAAATATATATTTTCGTCAATAAATGACATCTCCTCAAAAACCACTTGGCAATTTTAAACCAAATTTGGCAGAATGTTCTTTAAAATGCCCTTTTCTAAAATTGCCCAAACAATTCCGCTCCACTGCACATAAGGGCTGCAAAAACTAAAAATAGAAAAAAATCGAATAGCATCTTCTCCTCAAAGGCTAAGTAATTTTCACAGAAATGTTTCTTACATAGTTCTCTATTAAAATTACTGAAACGGTTCCGCTAAATTGACCAAAATGCCCACCAGAGCTAAAAATAGTTTTTTTGTCAATATTTGGCTTCAAATGACATCCCCTCCAAACATAGTAACACATTTAAAACCAAACTTGACAGAGACGATTCTTATATTCCCCTTTTCTAAAGTTCCTCCAACGGTCCTGCTCTACTGCACATAAGGTCTGCAAAGCTTAAAATAGCTTAAAGCTTAAAATAGAAAATAATTCAAACAACATCTCCTCCTGAACAGCAGAGTAATTTTACACGAAATTTCATGGAATATTCCTTACGGAGTCCTTTATTTAAATTGCTGAAAAAAGAAAATGGCTGCCACAGCTAAAAATAGATTTTCACCAATAATTGACTTCAAATGACATCTTCTCTCAAACTGCTAAGCTATTTTCTTTTAAACATTATAGAAATTTTTCTGATATTGCTTTTTTCTAAAATTGCTCAAACCATGCCACTCAATCGCACATAAGGGCTAAAAAGCTAAAAATAGAAAAAATTCAAACAGCATCTTCATTTAAAAGGAAGGTGATTTTCCACCAAATTCAGAAATTTAAATAAAGTATGTTACATAGCCCTCTATTAAAATTGCTAAAACGGTTCCGCTTCATTGAACAAAATAAGCTAAACATAGATTTTCATAAATATTTTGCGTCAAATGACATCTTCTCACAAGCTGTTATCTCGAAATTGCCGCTTCCCCATGGGTTTTATCTGTATAAAATATGAGATCTTTGAAAATTTTAAATTAGAAAATGTAATGTTGCATCTTATGTTTGCTTAACAACAGATCCTCAGCCAACGTACTCAGGTGAGCGGTACAGGGCCATCATGGCCCTCTTGTTATTTCTCACGATGGAATTACAAAATTAATGTAGACTTGTACAAATTCAGAATATTGATTTCCCACTTTTTTTTAAAAAAGACTGGTTTTCTCAATGTCCCCTTTTATAAAATGAAGTTGACAGCAGGCAGCCTACTCTTAATAATATTCTAAAAAAAATTAAGTATAAGAACGGAGGCAAAAGTACAGAGAAAAACAAAGGAAATGTAGGTTTGTCAAATTATGTGTATAATGAATTTGAAACATTGTATATCAACGTGCTGATTAAAACATATTGTGGTAGCTACAATTCATAGCAATACATGCAAACAAAAAAAGTATTTCTACTAAATACAATCCAGGAACACGAAGTAAATGAATGCCAAGTAGACCGTTGAGAATTAAAAAGGAATTACGCTTTAAATTGTTTATAGAAGAGATTCCTTTCATATTTATATGTTTCTATATAAAGACTGTCGGCACTTATTATTATTTATTTGTAATCATTTTTATTTTTAATAATAGAAAGTCGACTTTCTCTTTTTTCTTTACTTCTGGTGTATTTTAAGATAGGTTTTGTGAAAAATTTCGTCTTGTGAAATTAAAAATAAAATTGTATCTCTAAACATAAATATATTTCACTTAAATCGTTTAGATAAAGATTAAACTTCGTCGTAGATAATAGACACTTTCGCTTTGAGCCAATTGTTTCCTCACGAGGTTGAATGTTATGAAATTTCGTGTACTAGCAGCTTCAAAATGTTGTCATTTATTTTCTATGTAAAGATTTTAAATAATATGTAAAGCTTATTAAAGAGTTGTGCGTGCTTAATAATAGTGTGAAATGAAAAAAATTCAACTTGCTGAAAATATAAAATTTCCTACATGAATAAACAAAAGAACTGAACATCTCAGCATGCCTTTTAAGCATACCGTCTTCTATTGAAGCCAAACAAGTAAAGTTCCCTTGCTTGCTTGACACGCAAACAAAGTGATTGTCAAATAGAAAGGAGCACGGAAACAGGAAAATTTGAGTTAATTAATTTCTTTTTAAAACAAAATGTCTTTATTTTGCAAGAATATTTGTAAAAGTTTTATGCTTTGACAGGAATAAACTATAGTTTTTCTTTGTTTTGTTTTGTTATTTTTATTATTATTATAACTTGCATCGCATTCTGCTTTTGTTCTTAAACTTTGCTTAGTGTTTGAAATTATTTTTTGTCCAATGAGATGGCAGCATTTTTCAAATTTTGAAAGAATTTATTTTAGTAAATCAGTTTTAAAAAACCAGTGCTACTAACCAAGTAAATCGATTACCGACGTTATTCCGCATGTGTGCCTTGGAGGCGGAGCTACAGTGATATTGGTTTTTTGTTTACATTTATGCGATACACAAGAGAACAGCTGTTAGTTTAGACGCTCGTTTAATAATATCGTGTTGAAACCAACAAGGATATTTTTTCATAAAAAATACATAGGATTAAAAAGACAGTAGCCGTGAAAACAAACATTTATAAACTCACCTTTTCTCTCCAGAAACAAAAATTATATGTAATTGATAATGAACATTTTTTTAATCCCAGTTTTTGATCTGTAATATTATAGACGTTGAATATGATTTTTTTTTCAAAACAGCTTATATGAAGTTTTAATGATATACATGATAAGTACATGTGCTTGGATTGACAAATATACCTTTTATTTGGATTTTAAAGGCGTTTTGAGCTCCACACCCAAGTGTCTGTGTTTTTAATCTGAACGTTTTAACTGAAAACATTAAACATAATCTTTCATCATGAATGCGAGTCCCAATGTCCTTATAAACATCATAACTATAAACATTAAACATAATCCTTGACAATGGACAAAGTTCTGTTTCTGTGTGCCTGCGAAGAGAGATTCTAATTAGCATAAGGCGGTAAAAGATCAGACGTCGAAGATATCGACGGTACATTGATGACAGGCATGATTTTAGTGTTTCGGGGTGTCGATCAATATCGCGTCACGAAAGAGGGCGGAGACATGTAGAGAGTGTACAAAAATAATTTAAAACACTAAGTTGGTTAAAATTTATTAGTACGTATTTACAAAATTAAATTGGTCGCGCGGCTGCGCCGCGCCTGACCAATTTAATTTTGTAAATACGTACTAATAAACTTTAACCTATACATAATCGTCTAGATACTATTAAGAAAATAGTCGTAATGCGTGAATATGCATTTCTGTATATTGTTTATTACGTAAAATTTTTGCGAGCGAGAAATTGCAGGATTCAATTCTACTCAAGACAAATATAATTTTAATATGAACATGTAACTTATAATATGATTATATTTTAAGAGATCGAGAAGTGCCGCAAACAGATGTCTGAGAACGGAAACATGTTATACAGAAATTAGATTGTATAACGACAGATGTAAAAAATATCTTTAGTAGTGCGTTATTGTCTTTCATTACAGAATTGACCAGCTTTAGAGCTCAAAGTCAACCTAAATGTGATTGTAATCGTTGAAAATAATTTAATCCTTATAGGTCGAAAAAGAAAGGAGAATCTCTTTCCAGTTAAGCTGTGCAAATTTTTCAGCTGTACAAATTTAATTCGTAATCTGTTTCCCTGAAATAATTCTAAAAAAAGTCTGCTGAAATTAAGTAATCGGATTAAAAAGCAAACCGCGTTCATTTATAATAAATGAGTTTTAGTCACAGTATCAGTTCTCATTAACGTGAATCACTTGTGGCATTTGATGAATCTATAGCCGTATTTAATTCTTAATAGCGAAGTTTCTTTTTGAAGTAGATTTAAACCGTAATGCATTTCACCAATTGCATTATTTTGTTTCACAGCGATTTGTTTACTTATTTCTTTATTTCTGTATTTTATTTTTATTACCGAAATTTGGACCTCGAGCAGAGTATGGCGAATAGAGAAATCGAAAAAGAACCAAATTATAGTTGAACAGTATGAGCCTTATTGACGCTGAAAACCTTTAAACATAAATACATTTCAGCTGAAGAAATTAAATCGGATTTGACGTTATAAAAAATTCTTTTAGAACAAATAAATGTATATTTCAATGAGATAATGATCATGTAATGATTCAAATTTCAAATAGCATTACTTAGCCAGTAATGCTCAGGTCAGAAGTTTGCTCCAGAAAAATGAAACAACTAATAGATGGCATCAGATTTACTGATACAGCACAAATTTATTCTCACCCGTGCCACCTTTTAGAGTGTTTGTGTAAGTGCTTATCAATTTTAGAATTGTCTTTCTTCAGTAACGTTAACTGAATATTCATTAAACGCAATAAGTCTATGCAGATGGATTGTGCTAAATTTTGGGAAAACGCTTAAGACTTGACGGGAAAACGATTAAATACTTATTTATGTAGACATCTGGGAAGTTTAAGAGATAAATATAGCAGAAGGAATTGTCAACAGCCTTGATGAATTAAGAATGTGAAACTTTCCAATCTCCTCATCAGACGGTTTTGACTTTAAAGACAAGAACATATTCAAAAGAATATTCTTAAAATGTCTAAAATCTGCCATACATACATGTTGTTGTAAAACTATGTACTGTCTTTAAAGCGGATAGAAAGACGGTTTAGGAAAATATCACAATATTTTAAATTGAACGACGAATACTAAAAAAAACGAAAAAAAAAACACATAAATACAATGGTTTAAGGTTTTAAGTCATACTCGAAATAACAGTTTTCAGAATTATTGCCTTTTCTAAATTGCATAGTCAAGCATTCTGAAGCAATTTCTCTCTAAAAATAACTATTAACTTGGTCAATGCCTTTGACATAATAATTTAATACCATTGTTCCATTCTGTGCGGCTTTAAACTGTACTGATGGAAGAAAATAGAAAAGATGGGGCTGTCTTTTAAACAGTTGCTGGCTAAGAATTGACGATTTCATACAATAAATTATGATGTAACAAATACGTCTAACAGGCATGCTAGGTAAAAACATTTTGATATGACATCTGAAACGGACTACATTCCGCTCCTGATGAATAATTTGTCCATTTCGGTTTAAGTCATGCCTTCAAAATAAATGAAATAATCTCCAGTCACTGGATATCAGTTGAAAACTAGACAATATAATTCTAGATAGACATGTGATGCTGGTTGATTTTTAAAGCGACTGACTCACATAATTTAGCTGTTTTTTTTTCTTTAGAAATTAAGAGAAGCTAATATACTATGGGAAAAACACAACATTATGGTTCTGTACACTATTAAAACTTTTTTGGGGCTCATGTCTATTCGAAAATGTTTCGCTGATGTTTTGGATGATGAGTAAATAGCTCAAGAACTATTTTACATATACTTCAAATTCAGGACAGTTAGATATGCTTAGATAAGTCGTTCTGATTTTATGCTCACTGTGTCAGATATCAAGTTCACTAAGGCATATATTTCATATTAATGATCTCGATAATTTACTGAACCAAGGAATTTTAACCATTATTAATAGTAATTATTAATCAATAGATAACTTGGGATCCCGTTTCTGACAATGATCGTGCTAAGTGATCTTGGGATTTCTGTTGCGCGTAAGTGTGTTCGTGTGTGGGGACGGGGGAGTGAGTGGGGCATCAGTGTCATTGTGGCAGCTGTTGTTACTCAGAAGCTAGGAAAAATAACGGAAGTATTCTTGACTTCTTCTTCTCGTAGATACGTGAGTCGTCAGAAGTTTCAAGACATAAATTCATTTATCTATATTCTGATATCATTAGGTATGTGTAAATATGAAAGATGGTGTAAGATAATGCTACTTGTTCACATTGTTTCTTTTTTAATCAGATGTTGTTTAACTATTGTCTACAGTAACAGTAATAGTTATTCAGGTGCTAATTTGACGATATTAAATTGCCGTTGTGTGAATCAAGACAGGACAAAAATCAGAAAGTCTTTCGCTGGAGGACCTAAGTGTATCCGTAGATTTACTCCATTTTTGTGTAAGTTGACATAAGGTTTGTTTGTGTTGTTGAAAAATGTATTTATTATAAGCGGCTATCGGAATGTCAGTTGACAGTAATTTCACATTTTACCTCCTGTGCGCATGCACGGCAACAATCGTTTTCTGATATAAAACATCTTTAAAATTAACCAATACCTCTCTTTATGAGCTTTGAACTACCCGAGAATCTTATCTTCTTATCCATTAACTCTTCCCTTACTATCGGTACCGAAATTAATAGTCTAAATACTTCTATTCAAATTAACTAATTGCTTTATCTGCAAGATGTAAATCTGAGCAGAATTATATAGTTACAATGTAAAATGAATGATATGTTGTTCCAAGCTTTAAGTAGTTGCTTTTGAACATTTTAGACAAGACGGCGGCCTGAAAATTTCATATGGGAAATCATTTGAGTAAACGTTCAATCTTTTTTGTTTTGATATTGAATAGACTGCGGTGTGGGATGATTTGCAACTGCAGGAGATAAGATAGAAGAACTGAATAATATTTGTTAGATCGGGGAATTCTGCTTTTAAGTTCAGATGTCATTAATTTTTTGTGTGTGGAAAAGCAGATCATAGGCACATTTCATTACTGTTTTGAGTGTTACTTCATGAATGGGTTCAGTTTTATTTTTCAAGAGTGCTTATGAAAGCGACTTTTGTTTCACATATTAGACAGACAGCTCTTTGGTCAATGCAAGCTTTGGAATAAAAATGTCTTCATTCTACATTTGGTGCAAAGCATAGCAATGGATGGCGAATCACAGTGCATTTTAGATGACAACGGGTTGAACTAGTCTGCATGCATTGTCTGTTAGGCTTTTTGACAGAATGTCATCCTAAATAACCCCGAGATATTACAGTCTTTTTTTTAAATATTAAAGTTTTCGTTCAATAAAAGGACAAAAAAAAAAGCATTATGAGAGAAAAAAGACCACAAAGACATTGGCAGAATTTGCCGCAGTTTGCGAGGAAAATATGTTTAATTATCTTCCCTTAAAGAATTTTCAGTAATAGAAATTGGATACAATTCTAATATTAAATACAAAGGAGCGCTAAAAACAAGTTCTAATGAATAAAAAAGTGTAACAGTATTTAATAATAATAATAAAAATAATGGCTGATAATTTTGGTAACAACCTGATACACTGAGTACCAATATCAAGTGGAATTTTAGCTTACAGAAACGTAATTAAAGCAAATAGGCTCTATTTACGTTCAATGGTTTGACTTGAATTTGATATGAAAATGTTTTTGTAGGTTATAGAAACGTAAGTATAGCAAATAGGCTCTATATACGTCCAATGGTTTCACTTGAATTTGATATAAGAATGCTTTGTTGTTGTTGTTGTTGATTTTTTTTACAACTTTAAAACCTTAACATATAAAGCAGCGACCAGTCTGTAAATACGTAATAACAAGTGCACAATGAAGACATTTTAAAAATATGTAAAATGAATTACAATCAAATGCCGGGGTTTAACCAAATGTATCTTCTGTTTAAAACAAAAAGTAAGGAATCTATGGCACATGCTACTATTATCATTCACAAATGGTCATCAAACATTCTGACGAATAATTTGAAGACACTTATTTTATCGTTGTCGGCATCTATTTAAAAATGATCTCAACTCATTCGTGCAAAATATGTCTATATTGAAATAATTTCATAGGTCCTTTGAATTCAAAAGAAAGACAGACCAGTCTACAAAAGCTAACTTAAAGATATTTAGTTCCAGGAAATTCTAAAACTGCTCACGCGAGATTTGAATAAAATGTGTCCATTTTGATTTCAGTCTAAGCAGTTACGCTCAGTCGCTAAATACCTCGAGAATAATGAATTACTGGACAAAATTTGCAAAGTGCTTGCCTGATGGACAAGTTATATAATACGGTAGTGTTCCTAAAAGTCGAATAAAAAAAGGGAACAAAATAAATGTTGGTTGTGTAGCACCATCGCATCTTTGTATTTACTGTGCTAAAAGTTGTTTGGCAAAAACATCAGATCATCTTATAGCATATTTTCCTCTTCAAAACAGTAGCTGAGTAAAAACACACTGTACCGTATAGAGGAACAATATCACAGACTGCATTTAGCATATACATATGTACATCTAATCTGATTTACTTGAAAAAATCTTATTTAAAATCTTAGGAAGATGGTGACTTTTCTAATCTTGTCAATTCTTGCTTTTAATATATCAAATACATTTTTTATCAAAATGTCCTTAAACTACATTCATAAAACAGCACATGATGTAATTGCGGCCTGGCGAAGTTTTAAAATGTTAATATATTATTATTTCAACAAGCCAGAATCGTCAGACTTGGCTTGATGAGTGCTACTAGTGGATGTATACGATCGAGTCGTCCATGAAATTTCTTTGAAGTATCGAATGAAGTGAAATGTGTGTGTAGTGAAGATCAAATTGTACAAATTCAATATAAACAATATATATTTACACGAATACAAAGCCGCTCGGGGGACCTAATTGTATTAGATTAGAGATACATCATATTCCGTCATTACGAATCAACATCTCGTAAAACTTTAATTTCAGTACGCAAATAGATTTCTTATACGTCATTCAATCTACACTGAACATTAATTCTATGAACGTGACTTTTATTACGAAGTATAAGGAAATGAGACAGTTATCTTAAGACTATAAAATAATTATTGCCGATTTTTTTTTCTGTAGACTTTTTTGTTGCATAATTTCTTACATAACATTAAACATAGGGGGAAGTCTATACTTTGGTTTAAACAATACTATCAGCCGTACTAATGAAAAACGATTGGTCTAAATTCTAGAAATAAACATTCATTACATCAGATGTGAACAATGATATAACGAGACAGACATTTTGGGCGTCAGATTTGTTAACTCATATAGCCTTAAGGTATTAAATTCCTAATACCCTACCTCCACTCTGAAGAGTATTCAATTCCATTGACTTGTATAGGATTGAGACATTTTCACTGAAAGACATGCCACTCAAGCCATTTTTTCTCTAGTTTTTGGAAGTTTTACATTGTTTTGGTTTTATAACCGTTACTTTTATAGAATTTAAATTTAATGTTTTGCGTTTTAATTATACTTCAATTGATACAAACCTTTTCAACATGGTAAATTGATGAAAATTGCTATCTGTGATTTCATTTATTAATTTCACCAAAACTAGCTGGTAAAATATTTGATTTTTTAAATAATTGTTAAGAATAGTACATGAAAAAAAACTGTAGCTAAATCAAAACCCCGAAGATTTATATTGAAGTTTACATTGATAACATTCCCTCATATTGAAGTGGGTGGGGTAAATTCGCGCCATGTTTATAATCGTATTTCGTTTCTTCTCACTTTCGGCTATTCATTTTGTTTGCTTTTTGTCAGCAGTCAGTAGGTCTTCATAATGTGAATGATTACATTCCAATTAACAGTTGTTTTCAAGGTCAGTCTTAGAGAAAAAAAACCATTGTGTTTCTCTATACCTTATTAACCCATTAAATTAGGTGAGCTTTGAAGTGAATATTTGTCATTTCTTGAAACTCCCACGGTAAGAGTGTCTTATATAGTCTATATGTTGTCCTAGGATAGTATATCTCTTAAAAAATCTCTATTCAATGAGGGCTGAAAAAATGTTTATTGGTATTCTAATACCTTAACATGATATTTGTAACTGCAGAGATTAAAGCTTTAAGAAAACATTGATTATGCTATACGATGTTAAAAAAGGCTAAATAATAAAAAGTTTACAGACAATCTTAACAAACCTTAAGCCCAGGTCTACTGGAGAGCCACATTTTCCCAGGTATTGCTAAAAACTGTTTCGAATATGACACCTTCTCATGTTTTTATCGTAATATTGTATACTCTTGATCTTTTAACAAAAACAGTGGATATTAAGCAACATGAAATTTCTATCTTTCGTTTATAAATATCTACCAAACTTATACATCCTTTCTTCAAGTTATTTCGAAAAAAAATAATTTAGGCACAATTCTTCTGACCAATATACTGCGTATTAAAAGAAAACTACTGGTACCCGTTCCACTGATATCATACAGAATACAGTGAGTTTGCTCAGGTTTTTAACTGTATAAATAGTATAAGGTTCTGATAAATATATTGTTAGGATAGTTCGAAGGCATTAATTTGGTAGTTCTGTCTTCTCTAAGATCTTCAAATATTTATTTAATTTATCTTTTAACTGAGGTGTTGAAATGTCTCTCTATTGAATGGTTGACAAGACGGTCCTCTGTCTTTCACCTAAAATAGAAGAATATTTCCCCATCTTTCAGTAGAGACGGGAGATATACTATCCTTGATATGGAGGAATGTTCACCTAAATCTCGCACAGAGATGGAGAACTATCATCTTAAGTAATAGTTAAGATCGGGGAATGTTCCCCTATTTCGCCCCTGTGACAGAGGTATGATCCCCTATCAAATGCAATTAATGAGCTTAATATTCTAGTTTTATGAACTGCAGTGGTATCACCTCTGACACCAAATATTATCTAAGTTCTAGATATTATAGAAATATTATGAGTTGAATTGGACGAAATATCAATCGGTAACTTTTGTCTGGGGGGATCCAAAGATTCCATACCATCTGTAATGGAAGCAGATGGCTTTGTGCATTTTGGCAAAAGCTCTTTAGTACACATTTTTTACTGCCCAGGGAGGCTTGTAATAAAACTAATTTTAAACAATACATAACGGTACGGTAGTAGTTGCAATAAGCAAATTATTTCCGCACTCACTACTATAAAATATTACCTCCAGCCTGAGGTACGATTTTCTTTGAAACTGTCTTCACCAAAATCACTTCATCATCCCTAAAAAAAATGATAAATCTTTGAATGGTATTTCAGGAAAACCGTGATGTTTTACAATTAATAATCTCTTTTTTGACATCCTGATTTGACACTCTGTCTGAACATTATGAATCCTGTCTGTCTACTGCCCGTGTCTTATGATAGTACAATTTCACGGATACCAAAATAAATAAATCACAAATAAATGCAATTGATTGCTGTACTTCAGTTTTGTTTGTTTAATGGTTGTGAATTTATAAACATTCAATAACGCATATTAAGTACAGACATGATCACTTTTCGGATATCGCAAATTTCGCTAATACCTACCAAGTGTATGTAAATGTCTAGGAGATAAGTGATTTATTAACATGTAGAAAAATGTGCAAATATTAAGTCTAATCCATTGCAAGGTTTCAGTTTAGCTCATCTGAGCAGTAGTAGTAGTTAACTTTTAGGATCCATGGCTGTCTGTCGTCCATAAATGCTTCCAAGGAAATCTCATCTGAAACTGCTTGGTGAAATATAACGAAACTTACCTTGATTGTTCCTTGCTTAAAGCTCCATCAAATTTATTCAAATTATTTCAGTCCTATAATAACGCATAAAAAATTGACGTCACACTTCAATATACGAAGACGTATATACCGTGAGCAAATCCCATAAACACCGTGAGCAATGGTTTTCCTAAATAAATTTGACATTTTCTCGATTTCAGATTGATACTCATTGGGGTTTTTACACAAAAACAAAGTGGCACAATCTTTTCTGTCGATTTAAAACTTTAAACAACAATAACTGCATATTTATTAATAGTCTCTTTGGCATGAGTCTGTCCAGTATCACAGACAATGAAAACAAATCCAAAATCTAACTTAACTGTACGTGACTTTCAAAGGCCTTCCGTATAGAATACAAGACTTAACTATTTAAACTTAGTTTCTTCCAGCTTGAGGTTCAAAATTAACTCGTGTGTTTAATTAAAAACAATCAAGATCTTTTATCTCATCAAACCTTTGAATGGACTTACGCTGCCTGTTATTATTCAGCTGAACTGTGTAGCAACGTTAAATGTCGCATCGCCGCTAAATGTCGCATTTGACGTTAAATGTCGCAAGGCTGACGCTAAATGTCGCAAGGCTGACGCTAAATGTCGCAATGAACGCTAAATGTCGCAGTCGCCATGACGGTAAATGTCGCATATTCAACGCTATATGTCGCACAAAATATTATGACCACTGTGATGTCACATTCAAAATTCATGATGCGCTACACGAAATCATGTAAGTAAACCCTGGGTGGATGCGCTACTGGGAAATGTTTAGGTATATGTACGAAAACTGTTCTGAAAATGAATTATGTCGCAACGTTTACGCTATACTTACATTATTTCGTGTAGCGCATCATAAAGTCACAGTGGTCATAATATTTTAGGAGTACTATAACGTTTACTAGACAGTAACATGGATCATACAACATTGCGCCATTTAGCGTTAACGTTCCGACATTTAAAGGTCATGACTTTTTGTGCGACATTCAGCGTTGAAAGTGCGACATTTACCATCAGGGCGATTGCGACATTTAGCGTTTATTGCGACATTTAGTATCAGCCTAGCGACATTTAACGTCAAATGCGACATTTAGCGGCGATGTGACATTTAACGTTGCTTACTGTCCTTTTCTTTGTCTCTCATGTGGCACTCTATCAAAGACGGGAATTTATTTCTAAAGTGGCAGTGTAAACTGCACATTAAAGATTACTTAGGTTAAATCATTTTTTTTAAATACATTTCGATTTTTTTTTAGAAACAAGGCAGTTTGAGGGACAGCTGAGCAATGAAATGGAGAACAAGTGTAAAGACAGATGGTCAGACCTCCAAGTATGACATAGAATAATGATTTCTACGGAAAATAGGCAGCTAGGTTTGAACCTCACATTTGTAGCAAGTTTGAAGTTATGGAGTGGACACGAAATGTGGACTTTTTATATATGACCTTTAAGTGTGACCTTGACCTTGAGTGAAGCATCCTGGTTGTTGCACTCTGCACATTGCTCTTACTGGTGATCATTCGTTCCAAGTTATTTTAAAAACTTTCAAGCAATTTAAAAGTGACAGAGAGGACACGAAATGTGGACTTTTCATATATGACCTTTATGTGTGACCTTGACCTTGGACTAGTGACCCAATTGTTGCGTTCTGCACATCCTTTCATAATGATGATCATTTGTGCCAAGTTATTGTAAAAACTTCCAAGCACTTTAATAGTAAAAGGGCAGACAAAAAATGTGGTCTTTTTATATATGACCTTTATGTGTGACCTTGACCTTTGGGATAGCGACCTGGTTGTAGCGCTTTGCGCATCGCCTCATAATGGTGATATTGTGCCAAGTTATTTTTAAAACTTTCAAGCACTCTAATAGTAGCGGGGCGACACAAAATGTGGTCTTTTTATATCTAACCTTTATGTGTGACCCTGACTTTGGGGATAGCGACCTTGTTGTTGCGCTCTGCACATCGTCTCATAATGGTGATATTGTGCCAAGTTATTTTAAAAACTTTCAAGCAGTTTAATAGAAAAGGGCCGACACGAAATGTGGACTTTTTATATATGACCTTTTAGTTTGACCTTGACCTTGGGGATAGCGACCTGGTTGTTGCGCTCTGTAAATCCTCCTATAATGGTGATCGTTTGCGCATAGTTAATTTAAAAACTTTCGAGCAGTTAAATAATAACGGTGCAGACACGAAATGTGGACTTTTATATATGACCTTTAAATGTGTCCTTGGCCTTGGTAATAGCGACCTGGTTGTTGCAATCTGCATATCCTCTCATAATGGTGATCATCAGTGCCAAGTTATTTTAAAAACACGGACAAGAAATGTTGATTTTTTATATATGACCTTAAATGTGACCTTTACCTTGGGGTAGCGACCTTGTAGTTGCGCCTGAACATCCTCTCATACTAGTGATCGTTTGTGCCATGTTAATTTAAAACTTTCTGGCAGTTAAATAGTAACGGAGCGGACACGAGATGTGGATTTTTTATATATGACCTTTAAGTGTGACCTTGACCTTGAATTTAACGACTTGGTTTTTTGCGCTCTGAACATCCTCTCATACTTGTGGTTGTTTGTGCCAAGTTATTTCAAAGCTTTCGAGTTTAAAGTCACGGGACGTACACGAAATGTGATTTTTTTATATATGACATTTATGTATGACCTTGACATTGAGAGTATGGACGTGGTGGTTGCACTTTGCATATTGTCTCATAATGGTGATCATTCGTGCCAAGTTATTTTAAAAACTTTCAAGCAGTTTAATAGTAACAGAGCGGACATGTAATGTGGACTTTTTTATATATGACCCTTAAAGTGTGACCTTGATCTTGGTGGTAGTGACCTGATTTTGCGCTCTGTACATTCTCTCATAATGGTAATCATTTGTGCCAAGTTATTTTAAAAACTGTTCATGCGTTATAAGTGTTATAAAGCGGACACAAAGTTGCGAACGGACAGACGGACAGAAAGCGCCATTCCTATAATCCCCTCCTCGCTACGCGGCAGGGTATTAATAAGTCTAATGGAAACATTAAAGATAAGATTCTGAAATATCTATATCAAAACCAAAAACAAACAAAAAACCCAAAAAACAATTGTTTGTTTACAAAAAAAAAAAACACGCTCAGTTTACCTCAGAAATGTCATGGAGGACAAAAGATGAAGTCAGGGGCAAATTAGTGGAGTACACAAATAAGAGAAAATGTTCTTATTCTCTGTAGAAAACAAGACCAGCTTTTAATTTTAGAATAATCTATGTTACTATGACTTCGTTATATAGACTTTTGGCAGGGTTAACAGCTTCGTATATCATATTCGAAATGATATAATGCCCTGTGCAGGGGGTCACTTGATTTTACATTAAGGAATTAAAATAATATATATTGTCTAAGTATTTGCCGCGAATCAAAGATATTTGGATGGTCGTGTTCTACCAAGATGTCAAAATAATTCCCCAGGGATCAGTTACCGCCCAATCGCCAAGTCTGGGGTTTCATTTAATTTCTCATAGACATTTATAGGGAATACTTAAAACAATTCTTAATTGAAACCTTCAGGACTAGACCTTAGACAATTTTTGTCAGAATCAAATAGAGGTCGTCTACTAAGATGGTTTAAATTATGTCCCTGGAGTCATCAATGGCCCCGCCCAAGAGTTTGTTTCACATAAGCTTTTTATTTAGGTTAGATTTTAAAAACCTTTTAGATTTGACAAAGATATACAGTAAGTCTTTAAATTTGCTTAATCTCCATGTTCTTGGTCTAATCTTGACCTACTAACCTACTTTCTTGTTTCTACAGGTACATCATGGAATTTTGAATTTTTCGTATAACTTTGCATTCAGCTTTCAAGTTTAAATGTAGCTGACATTAACCCAGACATACCGTCTTTTTACCTGTGTCTATGGAATTTAATAATTTTGAAGGAATCTCCATATCCATGTATCGAACTTTGCCATTGACCTTCAGGTGACTCTGACCTTTGTTTTGACTTACTTACCTACAGTTTTGTCTTGCAGCAGCAAACTGGGAATTTTATCGATTTTGCATGCAGACTTCTTAGTTTGACCTAAGCGAACATTGGCCATGTCCTACAGATGTACTCACTGTTTTTGAAGCTTTGTCAAAGAAATTAATTTTTAAGTTTTGTCAATTAACATACGTTTGACTTGTTTTTTCAGTTAATTGATATTAGCTTACCTTACTGACCTACTTTCTTGTGTTTGCAGCCACATCATAAACTTTATGATTGTGCATGCAAATTTCGGCTTTGATCTTAACCAACACTGACCTTGACCAACTGACCTTCTTTTTTCTGAAGTATTGTCTATATATAAAAAAAATGTAAAATTTTACATGCAGATTTCTACTTCAACATTCGATGAACTTACCTGGATATTTTCACTGGAGTCAGTGATACTCAGATGAGCGACAAAAGGCCACCAAGATCCTCTTCTGTAACAACAAATGAAAAACGCGTATCGGGAAAAAAAACACAGTAAAAAAGCACAGCCTTCCTACTAAGTCAAAAAGTAGAGGAAAAGATAGCATAAATTTATTTATAGATCAATTTAAAAAAGAGACACCACACACAATAAAAGAAAATGAGAACCCAATGGGTTTGCACAAGGCCTAAAATGAGGATGTTATCAAAAGAAAAACAAGCGTGGAAATGTGTATTTTAGGATAATAACTCTCCCAAGGGATGTTTGAATGAAAGAGCCATTAGCACTAGACAGTTTTTCCTGGAAAGGTTCTTTCCAAAAAACATGTAAACATGTAAAGAGGAGTGTTGCTTTTGCTGATTTCATATCAAAACAAAAAACAGTTAACAAGCATTCACTAAATGTCTAAAATAGCCAACATGACAATTCTGTGTAGTCGTTCTCTCGAGTAAGCCATAAAGCTCAGGTGTTTTTGCCGAGGAGTGCTTGACATTTCACGCCCACTTTAACATTAAATTTTATTTGATGAGAAATTCATAGTGTTTTACACCCACTTAACATTTTTTTATTAGGGATACTTCGTTTTTTAAGTCCATTTCAACATTTATTTTTGGCAAACAGTAAAACTGTTAAGCTTGAAATGCATTTCCAAAGTTCATGAAATAATATTTCCTAGAGATGGAAACGTGTCTAAATCGATGGTATTGTTTTAAAAATTAAAACGGTAGTCACACTTTACAAGCACTTGGAACATGACTGAGACAATAGACGACATGCGTGTAAACTAAGTTCACATGTTCTAACTTTTTTGTTATACTTTCCATCTAAGATGAGAATACTAGAAAGTGAACACCTGTGTTGTCACACCTACTCCGTGACCAAGTCCTTAAAAAAAACTTCTAGCATGTAAATTTGCCATAACCTGACGTTTACTAGTCTTAAGTGATCTACCATAATGCCATATGAGGGCTTTCTATATATTTAGTAACTAATGTAGGTGATTACTTTACCTCAGTGCTTCTGATTGCTTGATATTTGTTTTGTTTTTTATTCTCAAGGTCTTGTATTCTTTATTAATCCGAGGGTACATGTCAGATGGCTTGAATCATCCAGAATAAATATGTTGTCAAATTGTTGTAGTAATTGTTGTCAAAAGTTGTAAGACTATTTTCTATAATCCGAGATTTTCGTTTTTCATTTTTGTTGACGAAACCAAACTAAAAGAGTGGCTTAAGGCTCATAGTGAGGTTTTTGAATTTCTAACTGAAAGTTACTTTCGAAATCAGAAACAATATCAGAAAATGAGAACCCACGGGGTTACCTACCGCCTTGGAACAGTCATAGGCAAAATATTTCCTACTGGGGGTTTAAACCAGGTTCTAGGGTGCACGGACCTCACACTTGCCTTAACAGGTTCTCATAAGAACAAAAATTTAAAGTACAAGTTGTCTTGGTGAATATACAGATGATAATAGTCATAGTAATTGACTGATAACATTTAAAGAAATGAAAAAAATGAATGTCTTTTTGATAGCTTATTAATTTTAACTATTCAAATGTATAGTACTAAGTATTAGCAAAAAATTTAAAATCAAAGTATTTTGTACGACCAGAGCGCGACTAATGAGAAAACGTCTTATAAAAATACCGGAGCATGCGCGGAGATTTTGCAAATGTCTTCCTGAATGAAACGAAAGTAAACATATCCGGAAATAAGGTTAGCTTTGCTTAGTTATGGCTATTTCATTGTTCAGTATAGTGTACAGTTGAAGTGTTTTATCAGACAGATGGATACAATGCAGTTAATACTGCACGATTTACGTTTTTCTATGGTTTTACTCTTGTGTTTTTCAAAGAGTGCCGGCGGTCAGATCTCTGACGAGTAACGTTTTCGGCCTGTTTGCCGTTAAGTATTTATCAGACAGTAAAAACAGTTGGGATGACAGTTCGACTTTTATAGAGAGTGGTCAATTCTGTACAGATTGGTGTACAAAAGTGTAAAATTGGTGGAAAATTGACGTGACAATGAACGTTTAACTATGTTGACTGTTGTTTTTGGTGAAATTAGTTGTATACCTTTACTCTATTATGTATGTACCATATATATATATTTTGGACGAGAAGAAAATTGTATGACAGTCATAAAATAAATAGTTAAACCTATTTTAGGTGAAAAATACTTCAGTTTACTGACCAATCAACGCGCCGAGCACCTGTGTTAAAAGCGATGCTAAAACTACCTTTATAGTTTGTTAAAGAACATCATTATATGTGCGAAGCGAACAATTATTTGATACATAATAAACAATGTGTGTGGAATACATTTAATTCAACAAGTGACAAAATAATGCCAAAGAATGCAAAAGAGATATGTGTGGAATAGGTTTTTAAATGATATGTGTGGAAGCAATATTTCAACGTTACCATTATCAACCTCAATCGACGTTTTGTTTACAAATTTCAGACCCACACATATCCATCGAAGTAACGTGGTATCAGCACCGTGTGTATATGTCTGCGTGAATAACGGTCATTTATCGGTGGCTAAATGGACATTTACCTTTTTCTTTTTGTTTTCGTATTTTATATCTAGAGAATGTTTGAAGTTATTAACATCATTTGGATGGATAGATGGATGGATGGAAGGTCGGTAGGTAGGTAGGTTGAACCATCAGTAACCTGTATCCATTGAGTAATATTAAATAAATTGAGTAAAAATAACATTTGTTTTATTTATCAACGATATTTTAGTAAGTTACCTAACCTATATTTGATATTTTGATGATCTTGCGGTGCACTGGTATTCAATTTATAAACATTTTACCAATAAACATTATTTGATTGTTTCAATGACTATGACGCGATACATTTTTTTCGAAATTTTGAGTGAATAAAATAACTTAAGAGATCGCTACACCGTTACAAGGAGGCTACGCTACTGAAACAACAACCTCATTTAGCTCCCTTTGGTTACGCAATTTATTACTGACTCGTTGAAAGTGACTACCTAAGACAGTCACAGTTATTACAAAAATAACGTCAAAACAAGGGGTCACTCAACTTTTTGTACCTTAATGTAAGATTGAACAATAGATCAAATATGTATTTTCCCCAAATCTCATCATCTGACTCGTAACAAGGCAAGCTGATCAACCACAATCATGTCAATATATCTTTCTTTATTATGGTTCCTACATTATGATAAATACAAACTTATGATAATGTATATCCGGCTATAATTACTTTTGTCTTAGCTAGCCTATATTATAGTCTGCAATACCTAAGTTTAATACTTTCCAGCACAAAGCTATCTATTGTATTCAAGAACAATAATTTAGAAAAGAATTGATTTTTGTGACATGAAACATTGAAAACTACAGTAAGCACATGTTGCTTTTTGTTTTGCAATCAGAGTACTCCCCCTTGCTTGAAATGCATATTTTTTGATGTAGAGACTTCCAGATTGCGTCACAATACGCCTTTGTTACGATGTTTAAGCAGCTTGTTAACAGTCGACCGGTAGTTTAATCTACTCTCCCTTGTTACTGTTGGTACAAAGGAAAAAGCCTACTTGTGGAATTCTGGTTTAATGTAGAACATGTAGAATACGGTATCCCCGAAGCAGGTGCTTACTGTGACACGTGGCACGTTCCGCAACATTGTGTCTTAATCAATCTTAATAGGACTTTTCTTGTATCCAAACATCTATATAATCGACACAAAGTACGAAAGTTCACAAGAACGAATCTGAGGGTCACCTAAATTCAAACAGATTTGTTCTAAATTAAGCTTACAGAAGCAATGTAATTCTTATTGTCTGTGATAGTTGATTTAAGTTCTCTGAATATAGCAATCAACTCCATTCAAAGTGAAACGTTATTTTCCACCTTAACGCTGATTTCTCAGAAATAAATTTCATTGCTTGTTTGAAAACAATTTTCATGACAACACTTCCGGTCTTTTACGCAACTAACATGATAAATAGAAATTTCTAAATATTATATTGTTGAACAAATATATATTTCATTTTCTGTATTTTTACGGCAAAAAAATATTGTTCACTGCAGTGAAACACGCTTTCCGTATTTTCACTTGTCTCTTGCTGGACTACTTTCTTCTAAATTCAGCCAATATTCACAAAATTAAACTGCAATTCTTTCAAATCGCAATGTCAAAAAAGGAAGAAAGTATATAATCAACAGAAAATTCAAGTTTTTTTCTATAAATATGGGATTAATTGTTCATCTCCTGGAATGAAAATTATCATTTTGCACACCACTCAATGAAAATAAATCCTGTATTTACAGAAAAAAACTTGAACATCCTCTAAATATTTTAACTGATCCTGTAGATAAATTCGAATCAGCTGGTTTGTTTTCATTTTCAATATTTTTGCAACGCTTTGATAACAATGGTTGGAAGAACACTTGAGGTCAAATTTGAAGTCAAGTCAAGTTACCCATAGATTCTCATGAACGTTCATTCCTTGTGTTTGTTATATAGGTCATACACAACCAAATCTATGTTTTCGGAAATCAGTAAATTTGTGCAGGGTTTGTCTGAAGCAGTAAGATGACAAAGCTGTCTGATTGGTCAAGAACGGAAAGTGTTTTTAACATCGTTTTACTAGAAAACAACACATATATTGAAGCGCAAATTGAAATTAGGCACAAGTGTGACGGACAATTCTTGGCTATTTTTGTCGTTTTAAACGGAAAATTTCGACAGATTGTAATAAAAAGTACCGAAGTGACTGGCCTTATGGGGTGAGCTCCTTTTAGACGATATACCGGAAAAAGTTATTTGGTTATGGTATGAAAAAAACTAAATGAAATTGTTTCTCATGATTGATTTTTCACAGAAATTTGCGTCTCCAGAAGCTAATACCTTGTTTCAGATTGGAGTTCAAAATCTGAGGACCTTTTTGTATCATTGAATTATTTGTTTTGGTATGACAACAATCTAACAGCTGCCTTTATTTAGTACTTTTGTATTCTAATGGTATAGTGTATCTCCGGTTCCATCTTGTTTCCCTTCGGTTAAATGGCCCCATTGGAAATAAGCCTTCGGGGTTAATGGACTTTCCTAGTAACCACAGGTCTGGTAAGCACCTGGAATAAAATTGAGGATACTTTTTTTCTGATCCGCTTAATAAACTTACCCCGGAAGTAGTAAACTTTAAGAATGCAGCGCATGCAAATTCTACTGATGTTTACTATCTTCTGCCTCCCACTACATGTATCAAGTCTCTTTTTTCTTGCGAAAGTATTTTCATTGTCCGCGCTGAAGAAAGATTTCTAGTTTTATATTTGAGTGGAATCAGGTTGTATATTTTGATGTACTTTGTTCCATGTCTGACGGCGATCACCTCTGATTCCGAAAAAAATTCTGACGACCATGACAACCATGATGTAAATATGGCGTTGCCATCACGTGGGGACTTTTTTAGTCAAAACGACACCTGGTATAATGTGTCATCGGGAGAGAAATCCGCTAGTATTTCGTCGTGGACCATCGATGAAAGCAAAAAGAAAAAAAACGGTAAAAAATACAAAGATTTGAGCAACCAAATGAATAACTTGGAAATTATGTTGCAAAATTTAATAGAGAAGCAAACGTCTGAAAATAAAAGTGAACAGACTGTGACAAATCAGTCAGCTGAAATACACTGTTGACAAACACTGGATTCTCGTTCTGAAGGTAAACGTGAAATATTTGTGTTCGAGTCTAGTGAAGAAGATTCTGAAACTGATGCTGTGTCATTGTTTGCACCTGGTCAGATTTCTCAAGAACGCTCTAGCAAAGAGGTTGATAAAACTGTTTTGGAGGAAAACAACAATAGTGATAATAATGATAGAAACTTGTCAGTGAGAACAAAAAACGTCTGTTCGAAATGTTTGGAAAAGATGCAGTTGTCAAAAAAAGTAGAACAGAAGAAGGTTATTGCTTTAGATCAATCTCAAATCGAGGTTATTGAAAGCAGTAACAGCAGTTACAGATGTAAACAGCCAAACGCTGGACATGTCAAGGCCAGTGAACTCTGTCAGAGAAAATGATGCACATCAATTTTCAGGAAATGTTAGCATTTGTTTACAGTCTGAAACACTTCCTTTTATCTGAAGGGCAAAAACGTATTGATCAGGTTTGACAATAGGATTGTATGTAAATTCATTAATCGCCAGGGGGGGGGGGTTACAAGATCAGTTCAGCTGTGCAATTTGACAATGAACCTTTGGCAGTTAGCCCTGAAAGACAATATATTGCTGAAAGCTGTTTATATTATGGGCAAGAAGAATGTGTTGGCGGATACTTTGAGCCGAGAGAGAGTATATCAGACGGAATGATCCTTGGACAAGACAGTGGTTTGGAAATTGTTCAGGCTTTTCAGTCAACCTATGGTGGATGTCTGAGCTACCTTTCAGAACAAAAAAAGACTCCTCTGTTATGCTCTTGGATGTACCATACCCAGGCATTTACCCTGGATGGACTGTCAATCCCATGGGAAAATCTGTTTGCCTATGATTTCCCACCTGCTCAGCTTATCCCCAAGGTTCTGAATCACATGCAGAAATATCGTTGCACAAACATTCTGATTGCATATCAGTGGCCAAGACAACATTATTATCCACAGCTACTAAACTGCTTATAGCAAACCCAGTCAAACTACCATGTAGTCGGACGCTTTTGACTCGAAGTAAGGGAGGAATATCACATGCATCCCCACCAGGAGTCACTTCATCTGAATGCATGGCTGTTATCAACAGACATTGTTCGTCAAAGGGCCTTTCTGAGAAAACAAGAAGATTATTGTCAAAGTCTTGGCGATCTGTAAACAATATAGAAGCAAATTCAGACAGTTTGATAACAGGTGTAGTACACGACAAATTGATCCGTACATGGCCACTTTAGCTGAATATGCTGACTTTCTGACAAGTTTATTTGAAAAAGGTCTGAAATACAGGAGTATAAATGGTTACAGATCAATGTTGTCATCAATTTTTAGCCCAGTCAATAGCACCTATGTTGCACAGCATCCTTTTATTATCAGTTTGTTAAGAAACTTGTACATGAATGGAATCTTCTTCATGTTTCAGATACTCTGAAGAAAGCTATATTTTAACCGCTGGAGGATGCTTCTTTACGCCATCTAACTTGGAAGGTATGCTTCTTTTTTGGCTATAACCACCTTCAGGCGCTGCAGTGATCTCCAGTCGTTACAGTTAAGTGGGAGGTGTGTCCATGTCCAGAAAAAGGGGTAACTTTTATCAGATCTGGATTGTCTAAGCAAGGTAGACCTAATCATTCAGACAGAAATATTTTTATACCAGCCCTACCAAATAACAAGCTTCTGGGTCCAAAAAGAGCTCTTTGCATTATTTAAAAAGAACAGAGACTTCAGGAATGCAGAAAGTGATCGTGAGATTGATAAATTGTTTTTAGCCACTAAGAAACCCCATATGCCTGTTTCAGCTCAGACAGTCTCAAAAGGTTGGTCAGCGTCACAAAATTCTATTACAAGTCTCAAAAGATAGATGTTGGAAAAGTGAAAGGTCACACGACCCGTAGTGTTAGACATTCTTTTGCCATGTTTAAAGGTGCATCCATTCAGCAAGTAATGGAGAGTGCCGACTGGTCAAGGGAGACTACTTTTATTCGACACTACTTTAGATCTATTAATACAGATTATAGGAAAGTGGAGGAAACACTTCTGTTCAGAATGGCTTTTTGAACATTTATAACAGTTTCATCTGTAATTTTTTGCGGATCGTAGGATTTGTTGTTCAAATTTATATAAATGCATCTACACAAGTAGGAAGATGCCTATTGTGGATTTCTAACAGTGTGTACATACAGAGGGATAAAATCACATTGGTAGAGGTGTATAACTACTATTTATATGGAAAAGGATTTTTTATATTGGTTATGTTTGATCATCTGTTATTATCACGCCTGGAAGGAAACTGAAGACACTTCAAGCCCACTTGGTTCAAGGTGAGTCCAAATAAATTGTTTTGATACAAATGGCTAATGTTTGAAAGATATCCACCACCAGACATACATTGCTGTGGAATCTGGTTTTATCTTTACTCTAATTCCAGGTAAGTTTTATTTATGAAATAAAAACTGGAAATTTGTATTCAAATTTAAGTTTTATCAATAAGTGATACTTAGCTAAGCCGTGAGTAAATCAATCATTTTCTATTCTCAAATACATTTAATCAACAACAAAAAAAGACTTAGGAATAGATCGTTGTATTTGACTGAATTATTTCAAAACAAAAGCAAGCAACACATTGAAGTGTTTTAGACTTCCAAAGCTGAAACAAAGACTTCTGCCTGGAAAGAGGGTTCGTCACAAGCGTGTACAAATGAAAAAGATTACCGTACAGTCATAAATATTTGCGGTTGGAAAAATAACATACTGTAAACCATGTATTGTTCGAAACGAAAATAATTTTATTCATAGGGGTACAGATGCTTGTTGATTGAACAAGACAATATTTATTTTAATGTGTTTTTTTTTTCTTGTTTGTAGTTCCTGCTGATTGACCAAAAAAATCAGTAATTAGCTTCGGTATGTGGAGAGAAGTTATGAGGTTGTCTAATGCATTGGGACTGTTGATTAAATATGTATATAACTTCTAAACAAGCATCCGTGATTAAAACAAGATTGATTTTTTGCAAGTGTCATAACATTTTTGTGGCCTTGCCAAAGGCTTAGTACATTATATGTGCGATGAAAAATGTACGGAATCAGGGGAATAGGAATAACGCAAATGCCTTGTATGCGTTGAACATAAAATATACCCTAAATAGGACTTGAGGAGGATAGGAGAACAACCGAAAGCCCCTTATCTTTGGTGCAGGTCCCGACGTATCAGCCAGGCAGTTGACTCAACTTTCATTTCAGTATTAGTCTCCATTTTTCCATAACTACTACTTACTTTCTCTCGTGATTGGTTAGTACAAATAAAGAAGCTTGAACAGAGGTCCAAATCATGGAAGTGTTTCCGTTCTATTAATTCAAAAAATAGTTTTTTTTTTTCAAAACAGACGTAAGAAAAAAGGAAAGGGAAATCAAAATAAGACTAAATGTGATGCTTATTTGAATGATTATATTTCACAAGAAAAAAATCAAAACACAAAACCTATACATTTTTTATTTATATCTGATGGTGATATAACTATTACATATTTCGAACAACTGACAACTTTGGTAATTACTTAGACAAGTGAAATTAATCAATTATGAAAAACAAATGCCTTAAATTTAAAACTAGCAAGATAAGCTTTTGAGACCAAATAACCACTTGTTATTTGTCTTATTAGCATAACATTCGTTATTTAATATATACAAATAAATGTACAGCATTTATGTCAATGTACAGCCTCTAACATTATAACACATGTTCTTCAATTATTAATACTGAATAGGTACTAGTGTAAATATAATGAGTAAATGTATAATATATTTGAGGCTTTTTAACTCTGTTGTCAATTCTCGAGACATTAAAAGAGAGATTTCATCATACTCTCCTTTAGAGTATTTTAGATATTTGTGGTATATACTTTTAAAACATACAATACATTCTTTCAATATTAGTTTAGGTACACATATTATTACCAATATTGCCCTGAAAACATACACCCTAACTTTAAATAGGTTATAGATTCATAAATCAAGTTTACACAGGGAGCTGCTGACAATCTTCTTTTTATCTAAATATATAATAATAATAATAATTCCATAATGTTTTATGGTATTTAATATCAGTCATTAAATGCCAGTAAGTAAATAAATATTTGAAAGACGTGATATGTGGTATCAATGACAAACATACATACAAATAATAACAACCGAAAGAGCGTACCCGGCCCAGTGGGCCTGTAAGTCAGCTGTATAGACTACGGTGAATTTAACAATATAAAATTTGACATTTTCAAATTGTGTGACTTTAAAACAATAGACAAATTTGATAAAAGTTGAAAGGTTGTTTTGTGATCTATATCCATATTGAAGTAACAATGGAAGCCTCAACCCAAAGAAAGCTGAAAACCTATAATATATTGGCAGAAATTGCTAATTAGTTCATAGTGTCAAAAAACTTTGATTTTTTTTAAATGACGTCAAATTTCCAAGATTGGTTTTTTCACGTCACATCACATCTATACATAGTACAACTTTACAAAGGTAATACAGGACAATCTTGAAAAATATGTCTTTTGAAAGAATTTAATATATCTTAACATAACAGTCCTTTTTATTGGGGGAAAAACAACAACCCAAGACAGCAGATACTGAACCAAAATGTCTTTAAAGATTAACCTTGAATTTAGACTGGATTCAGATTGGAACATGCATGCCTACAGTATTGAAACTATTCAAACTTAATAGCCCTAAAATGAAATTTATAAGAACAGTGTACACTCTGCATGAAAATATATAAATGTCTGTTAAAGACATTGAAAAATAATAAATTTATGTACATAAATTAATATTTCATTTCAAGCTATATATACAAAGACATAAATAGCATACTTTGTTCAAACATCACCTCAGACAATGGGAAATAAAAGAAGAGGACCAAATGGTTAGTGGTGACTCACTTGAACAGAGGCTATTAAACGATGAACAGGGGAGAGTTGGGAAAGAAGTTAGATGAGCAAGCATAATGGTTATATAGAGGGTCACCCAGAGAACATTTCTCTTGAATTACTTTCAGATGTATCTAAGAACTAGAGCTATCACTATCTCCTAAATCGCAATGCCGCTTTCTCAGAGAAAGGAGGAAATATAAATGTGTCGCACCCATCTCCATTTACGGATGAATATGCAAATCAAGTTTCAAATCGATAACCCAAGCAATGGACAAAGGTGCATCACGAGGTTTTACTATAACGGGTCGTTAAACCTCAAAGCGGGCAATAGTGATCAGGACAAAATAGGTCATATACAGTGAACACCTGTATTCAGGCACCAAAGTTATATTGCTTCTAAGAAAGAAGGTAAATGATTTTTAAAATGCAAAACCATAAAAACAAATAATAAAGTAGGATAATTTTTTCAAGAAAATATAAGTAATGAACAATTATAGAAAAGTTTAATACTATTTTACAATGTATATCCTGATTACAAATTCAAAATCATGTAAAACAAATATATTAAATTTGAAATTCAGCTTTTCCATTTATAACTTTAAATGTACAATACCTTCAAAAGTTTCTACTCCAATGTAATTTTATAGTACACGTCTTTATTTCACGGTGCATAACCATATCGGCAGTCTCTCTGCGAAATCTGTCTTTTTGGCGGTCTCTCTGCGTCGGTACCGGTTATTCTCTGCTGTAAACACAGTTTGTGATGGAAGACCGTCAGAAAAGTCGGACAGGCATCAGTTCAAACAGCTGAGTTGTTTAAAATTAATAAGTTCACGGAACATTAGAATATCTTTGCTTTGGTATACGCGTGCCTACTTTTCAATTATCAGTCACTGCGCTCCGAAACTCGGACAAATTGTTCAATGGTGTACTGACATGAACAGAACTTCGGCACTTTCTACCGGCTGAAACGAGTTATTACTTTTATAACGCACATAACAATCCCATCAAACATATTCACTGTTCAAAATCCTTCAAGAAAATACTAATAAACTGGTCGCTATTTATTTAGAAATCTTGTACACCCTCTACTTTCGGTTTTGATGGTGCACATGAGGTCTCTTTGCACAGCAGCTTTTAAAGCACAGGTAGGCTCTCTGCAAAACAGCACAGACAGGCTCTCTGCCAGCAAATGATTTAAGCAATCGCTGTTTTTTGAGATTGAACTCCTTATTTTTGTGAATTGTTAAATGCACAAACTTAAAAGTTCACGTCTTAAGCCTACATGGCTGGAATTGACTATAATAAGGTTTATGATGTTCCTGTAATGTAATTGAAAAGTAGACACGCGTATACCTAGCAAAGATATTCTAATGTTCCGTGAACTTATTAATTTTAAGCAACTCAGCTGTTTGAACTGATGCCTGTCCGATTTTTCTGATGGTCTTCCATCACAAACTGTGTTTACAGCAGAGAATAACCGGTACCGACGCAGAGAGACCGCCAAAAAGACAGATTTCGCAGAGAGACTGCCGATATGGTTATGCACCGTGTATTTGCTCACCACAAGTTTACCAAGAAAAAAATCTATGAATGTGCAATAGTCATGATAATACGCACCCTTTTTAACATAATATATAATACCAAGTACAGATCTCCGCACTGATTTTACTACAACAGTGATTTTTGAAGTCAACCAATTGAAGGATAGAAAATCCACAACAATATAGGTAGTTCGTACATAACTTTGACTATAGTTCTATCTTGTACTCATTCTCATCAGAATTTTCATTCTCATATCAATGCATTGAAGGGATCAGTTATATCTGGAAAAATGACACGAATTAGGACTTTGATCAACACTCACAGTGGAGAATGAAGTCTGAAAATAAAATAAAAGACAAAACCTTAATCAAATCACATCTATTAATTCATACAATAATGTACATAGAATACAGCTGACATGTTTGAAGGCCAAAGAAACTTTTAACCACTACTTTTCAACTGAACATTTGATTTTGTAACTTACCATTCTTTAGCATGTTTAGCGCATTTTAATGTTCTTGATAACATTTAATATACATCCTTATTTCATTGTTAGAACATTTTATCCCTAAGACCCACGCATGTGCCTTATACACCTCCATTCAGTGCCGTCTATAATTGCATGTAGTTGCAACTAATTCCAATCAGCATTTATGAAGCAAACATGTGGACAAAAAGTAGTTCTTAAATAGCGCACTTCCTTTTAACATGTTTAATACCCTCCATAATTTCATAACTTTGTGAAACATTGATTGAACCACTTGTTTATCAAAAAATGCTCTTACTAGACTAGCATTATAGAACAAAATAAAGGGAGGTAATTCTAATTAGAAGCAGGGCAGTACAGAGTTTTGGCTCTTGCATATTATACACAAGCTTAATGTACTCTACATTGTGGGAATTATCAAACAAATATCTTCAGTAGTTTTTGAATTGTGTTTAGAACATACTTTAGTAAAAAAACATACGAATACATCCAAGAAGGAAGCAAGGTAGAGCTATGTTTCTTAGAGATAGCACTACCCAATGGGGAATCAATCATTCAATGCAATACAAATGAATTTCTTTAAATATTTATTGAGAAATGCTCTGGACAAGCAGTGTTTATAAAAAAGGGAGGTGAATTAAAATGACTTCAACAAATTACCCTCTTCAGTAAAAGAGTAATGCTCAAGACAAAAGTGACGTGTACTGGCAAACGGACGGGTGGAAACCATTACCATATCCCTCCTGCCTAATAATCATACCCTTAATTTCCAAAACAGAATGAACGATCTTTGCAAAATGTTAATGTAAGTTATTGAAAGTAATGTAAATGCAATATGTTCATGTAATATCAATGCAGTATGTTAATGTAATAAGACAGACATTCGGAAGAGCACAAATTTAAAGGAAATTTAGTAAATTATTAAAACTGAAAAAAAAATTGACTTAAGTGTTTTTAGTATTTATTTTATTTTGTTTTGTTTTTGGGTGTTCTTTTGTTGTTGTTTTTTTTTTAACTTTTTAACTTAATATATACTAGCAACATTGACCAAGCATCCAAAATATTTCTGAATAGGTTTTGAGCATCACCTCATTAATTAAGAGGCTTGACAAAGCTTCACAAAATTTTCTCTCAAGAGTTTAGAAGATAGAGTCTATTTAAAAAATCTAAATAAATAAATAAGCATCAATAAATAACGAGTAATAAACCTTACTCCAATCGTGTTTGATTGATATCGTGGTGATTTGTTCTAAAATGAACAAATGATAGAAGGAAAGAAATGGAAAATAAATTCAAATGAAGGAAAATATAATAAAATAAGCTAATTTATTAAAGACGTTTTGGGTATTTTTTTTCGCAATTTTTCGGCGCAGGAGAGATATTTACTCTTCACAAAAGAGGTAATGTACTAGCTTTCGGATATTTCCAGATTACAACAACATTTCTCAGTCGCGAATTTTAAAAGAACAAAATCACAAATGAACCGGATTAATAGAAATGTTGTTTTTTTTTTTTTTTTTATAAAATGGCTTTATTACACTCCTGCGCCGCGATATATGTGATCAACGTATATGTTTCCTTTTGTTTTTTCATAAAAATTATTCATGTAGCATCTATCATGAGTTGTTATATGATATAAATTATAATTTATGAAATATTAAATATTTGTGTGAGACATTGTGTGAGAAAAGAAACTGTTTATTACTGATTAAGTTACAGTTTTAGTTATAAAGATTTTTGACAGTGAATATGGCCCAATTTAAATGGTTATTTGTATTTAACAGCTCAGGTTATATTGCAAATAACCATCAAAATAAGGTCATATAAATTGTCAAGAATCTTTATAACAAATTAATAATAATGCAAACTTCCTTCGTTTACATTTTTTTTACAAAACACGTTTATTGAATGTGAAAAGGAAGAATTATCAAAATCCGTTGAGCAGATTTTCAGTCATACTAAGGAATGATGTCTATTTTCTCATTTTCTCTGTTTAATGAAACACCTGTTTTGAAGAATGATAATATTATAGTTTATTTGACATTACGAACACTAAGATTATGGCGTATAGAAAGAATTATCAAAATCTATTTATTAGAATTCCATTTGTAGTAGTTTATCTGTAAGATTTACTGCTATTTATCAACTTCTCTTAAATAAAATGATATAAAAACAGATTAGTAAAAAAAATCATATTAAAAGGGGTAATCGAAAATTTATGAGACTTGTTCTAGTATTGAAAGAGTATTTGGAGTATAAATGTGAAAGAACGACAGCACCCTTTCGAATCTTTATTCCACATAATTATATGCCAAATATCAATTTATTGCATTTAAAAATGAAAAATTCCCTCCGGATTTACAGATGTAAATCCCGTCGGGGCGGGGCAGCCCGATACAGATACTCGACGTCAAGAGACATCGCCTTCATAATGTTTCGTCATTCTTTCTCGAAATATTAATCCTTTCATGAGATACATTTATGGTGTCGGTCAATTCATTGTGTATACTCGTATTGTGTATTTGACATGAAGATAATAAAAAAGATAATAAAAGATGATTTTGGCCTAAATTTATGCTAATTGATAAAACTGTGCTTAATTTGTAATGATTTATGCTGTTGTTTTTTTCATTTTTCCTGAAATGGATACCATGGAAACCTTGATTTTTGAAAAAAAACATGGTTACCTTATCATTTTATTACTTAATTTTGACAAGAACACTTAGATGTTGGTGTACAAAAACAATTTGCAAAATCTACAATGTATTTTCATTTAAATAGCTATTAAAATGAATTTTATCATTTTGATGTATATGGTTACCATGAAAACTGTAATTTTTAATAAATCTAATCCGATAACATATAAATTTTTTGTGAATTTTAAATTCACCATACATTTTTACATAAAATATAAAAATTACAAATTTCTACTGAAGGATCAAAACTCTAGAAAACGCCCTTAAATTTACGATAAGACAGATAAACAAAACAGAACAGTAACTATCTGTTACAAAAATCTGATTGACTGACTGACTCAAAAATTGATTGTTTTTCAATCAAATAAAAATGCTTATTTCCCATTTTTAATGAAAGTGTGATTTTGAAATATTAAATAAATAAATAAATAAGCGGGTGATAAATCTTAGTATTGATTGAATGATATTAAATTAAATAAAATTAAATGAAATAAAATAAAAGAATCTGCTCTTACCTATTATTTAAATACTTTTAATCTTCAAGATATCGAAGTATCTATCCTCTGTTTAAATATTTTTGTTTACATATTTCCAGCTGTTTATATACAATATTGTTTTTTTTTTTTACTTTATATATGCAGTTTTACTATCAGATCTACACAAATGTGTAAAATGCCGGCATATGCAGGAAACGAATGTAACATTTACACTTCTTTGATTATTTCAAACTGGAAATAGTCCTTATGGTCCCACAGTCCTTTGGCGTTGAACTGTTTTGATGATTTCATTTCTTTTTTCACACTTTTAAATCCTTTCTCTGGTTCTATTGTACAATCCCTCAGGTATACATGAACAGTTTGTCGTAGATTTCTTATCACGTCAACAAGACCACTGAACGTTACAGCAGACATTTTTACCTCAAACAACTGAACATCTGTACGAGTTACATCTGTACGAGTTAGTTTACTGTCTACATTATTGACAAACGTTAACACAACTTCTTGGTTATCTAAATACGAAAGCGAACACTCCTGTAGCGACGCCATATTGATGCGTACTTCTGTCACAGGTAATTTGTCCAGAAATAACTTTCTTAGTTTGTCATGTCCACTTAGGTCCAGTTCTATCCGCGGACAGTCACGCTCGTGACAAGATAAGTTCCTCAGCTTAATTTTCTTCAAACAACGTGTCTGTGATATATAACTATACAGCACAGACAACTCACTGTGACTCATTGTAAAACACTCGATACTTATAGCTTCTAATTCCTGCAAACTTTTAACTTTCTCCATCAGTGAACAAGACCAAGAACTTTCAGCACACGATAAATGTACACATTTAATTGACTCGTTCAACAGAGGTAAAATATCTCTGCCATAATTTTTACCCCTGTAGTCGACTTTCTCGACGTTTTTCAGATCGCTAAGTGAAAAAAAATCAAGCGTGCTGTAACCTGTCTTATACTTGTCAATATAAACTGATCTTATATTATGATTTTTACTTGAGTTCAGGTGTAGCAGGATTTCATGGTTTTGATCTTGTTCACAACTGTCATCAATAAATACATCTTGTAGACATAAATTGACTTTATTTGTATCCGACATTTCTTTAAAACATGAAACACACATGTCCTGATACTGTTTCAAGGGATGGGTAGCGGAAACAATATCGTCTACTGAACTTCTATATTCGCTTGTAATTTCATCTGTATTTACGATTTCCGTTAGTTCAGGTAAAATCAAGGATGACACTTCTGCATTGAATCCACTAATAAACACAAACATTTTCGACATCTCAAGGATATCACTGAGACTTTTACATTTTGAAAGCACTGTTGTGGGTACTGAATCAGGTGCAGAGTACACGTGTAGAGCAGCAAACAATTCCTGAACACTTTTGTGAGAAAAAGAAACTTTAGACTTCTGTTCAAATGATTCTCCACGATTTTTACTTTGTGTTAATAGTCCAGAGGTTAGACAGAAATCTAGCCATCCATTTTTAAGATATTGTTTTGCTGTAGAGCGATCAAATACAAGCATACGTTCGTTTGTTTCTATAAGTAATGTTTCATATGCTAATTTTCCTAAAGCTTTGAGAAGTGTATAATAGTATGTACACTTTTTGTTTTCTCTGAAACATGGCGGTATATCGCCCTGTTTGTACTCTGGTAAGTGCGGTAGACTAATGCCTGTGCTTTCGTACTTTTTCAAAGTTCGTTTAAGTAACATTTCAACAATGTTACAGTATAAGCCGATCAGAGACTTACCTAGACCTATTTTGTCACAAAACAAACACAACATGTACATTAACAGTATTGGAATGACTGCCAGATGAAACATTTTGTTGGCTTTCATTACATCATCAAACCGCTCTACTTTGAATTTATCTTCCCTGCCACTAAAATGCGCTATAACTGACTTTTTCAATCTCTTTGCTGACTCCAAGCCAAGACCAGCTATTTCTAATTTTTGATCAATTTGGCTTGCTTTTATGCCACCACTAGCTAATTTCCATGGTCTAGTTGTAGTAAGTACTGACATGTTTCTTCTTGCTCTCCTGTGTGGGATAATTTTGGCCTTCCGAGTGCAATCATTTGAGGGGTGTACCCACTCGTCAAGGCCATCCAAAATTACTGGACATCTTTCTTCTGACAGGATGTTTTCAAGATCAGCCAAACTATAGTTATTCTCTAAACGCTTGTATATGAGCTGACTGAATATGAAGTCATCGATATGACATTCGCTAGAACCATCTCTTAACAACACAAGAAAAACGAAATCAAATTCCTTCATGGCGTTAACTTCTTCTGGCAAGAATAGTCCTTCATCATTTTGGATTGAATCTTTAGCCTGGCACCATGCTAAAACTAATCTCTTGCTAAACATAGTTTTTCCAAACCCAGCGTCGGCTGTCACATATATTTCACGACACGGTTCCTGATCTTTATAGAATATATCGCAGTGTTTCTCCAATGATGTTTTCTTTTCTTCTCTTCTGCCATGAGCTCTGTTTAATTCTACTAAGTTGATATCTGGCTTTACATAAAATGTCAGCAGACGCGTGTCTTGTTCTTCAATCAGTGGCGACAACTGAATTGTATCATGCTGTTGTCTGTAGAGAGTTATCAAATCACGTCTTAAGTCTGAAATGTATAGGGAAAATTTATCTAAGTCATGCGTTTTTGGTAACTGTTAAACATGTAATCTCTGATTTGTTTTATATTGTACATCGAAACCAAAAACAGTTTATTATTATATATATCTACCTTGAAAATTTGAGCTTTCTACGTTCGAAAGGCAACGAGTTTCTAGGGTCATACACTAAAGCAGACGGACTTTTTGGCAGATGTCAGTGTTGGTGATTTCATTTAAAGACAGCACAGAAATATTCAAATAACCACAGGTTCATGAATCGTAGTTTCTTTTTTACTAAATATTCGATAACAAGCACTTTTTAAAATTATTGTATAATTATAAAGTCACTTAGCTAAGAAAAATATTGAGTACATTATACTATTCCAGACCTTTTATAAGTAGAGCATTCTTTGTTTTAAAGCAACTGTCTCACAGAGTTTAGCTTAACAATACTTTCTAAAATTAAAAAGTAGTTAATATTATATATTTGACAAAAAGTATAGTAGTTAATATATTACATTTTGACAAAAATGCTTCTTTACAGCATGAAATCTTGAAAACTTAAAAAAAAAATAATAAAAAATAATTTAAACAGGATTCGAACCAATTTCATTTCGGTCAGTAAAATTAAGAGCAATAAACTTATCAACTGAGCCAGCCCACATAGGCTTGCCCGTTGGACATTTAACGCTTGTGGAAACTAAAGTCTGTCCAATCCCATTTTGAAACCCCAACTTTGACCCAAATCGAAAAAAATGACGGTTTCTCACGAAACGAATTCCTTTTTTTGTGATACAGAAAACTGTCACCCTGCAGATTTTTAACAGTTTTGTGTAAGTTTTCTCGTTTTCTTTTAAAGGTGATTTTCATTTTCTCAATGGGAAACCGCTGTTGTTTACAATGGATGTCACTGACCTTGACTTTTCAATTTTGGAGTTTTCTGGGAAAGCTGTCGTAATTTCAAAAAAAGAAAAGAAAAGAAAAAGAAAATAGGAGGGGTTGTATCCAAACTTTCAAGTGCAAATTTATTTATAATTCTTAATAAATCTGTTTTTTTACATAAATCTTTTTTTTAAATCATACTAGCAGTCTAATATCATCTAGTCTTATCTCAGTTCTTTCAGTTCATGACCACAACAATTGACGAGTTCGGAATGTTTACGTCATTTATACGGATTAGGTTAAGGCGTAGAAGGTGCGGTACACGAAGAGCGCCGCTACCCCTTTAGAGAATAAAACTACATGTTTTACAAGCATGACTTTCTTGAAATTGTATTTTTTTCGGATATGCGCCTTTTCTTTTTACATAAAAAATGTCATTATAGGCAGTACCTTGGCAAAAACAAAAGCATGATAATACATCATTGGTAATAACATAAAAAAGAAGAAAAAAATGAGGTTAAAAAACATCGTCGGATTCGACAATGAAAAATAGAAGATAGTGGTGTTCAATGTAATTCGTTCTTGGACTATATGCATTGGGTGTATTTAGGTCGTCTGTCATTAGCGCATTTAGATATAACTTATCGTCATACTTTTGACGACTAAACTCTGCAGGGGGCGTCAGTCATATGGTCAACCGGGATCAACGATAAATGAACTAAAATAGAGATTTGCATACCCGCTTGTTTTTTTGGGGTTTTTTTGTTTTTTTTGTTGTTGTTGTTGTTGTTTTCCTCTCTTTATAGTGACGTTGTAGAGTCTGAGTTTTAGTCTGAGTCTGAGAAAATGCCAGAGTTCAAAGTATGATTTCATGTTTTTTTTTTTTTTTTTTTTGTTTTTTTGTTTTTTTTTTTGTTTATGGCACTCTTAGAAAGTCCAACATACGTTCGAATTCTTAAAAAGAGTAAGTGTGCAGATTTTTTTCGATAACAAGAATTTACTGTATACATTTTTATCACTATTATTTTCTTTTCTAATTTGTTTTGTTACCGTAAAACAAAGTCTGTGTAAAATCTTCTGATGCTCTTTTATATTACACACCAACAGCCACACATCGTTGAACTTCCAAATTAAAAGTTTTAACATTTTTGTAAATATGACCGAAAAAAATAACACAATTAAAAAAGTACTGGACTATTTTGGTTTGAAACCAAAATTTCTTTTCCTGGGAATATCGACGTATAAAATGCTTCAATACTCATAAAAAAAATTGAGGAAACCCCTGACATAGGCGCCGCCATTTTTAAAAAAAAGTCAACTGCATTACGCTCTATGGAGAAAACGATAAAAATCAATCTTTGACAAAACTGACAGATAAAAAAGGAAAATGAAAAAAATGGTCTAGAGATATCCATGTATTGATATGAAAGACGTCCTTTTTTAGCGAAAAGGTGTGGAATACAATGACACCAATGAGGTTTCAAAATTAGGTGGAACAGACTTAAGATGTTTTTTAAGACACATCAAAAAAAATGATCATTATAATTTTTTTTCTTTCTTAAATTTTTGCATTCGGTACCTGTGTATAGTCTACACTTTCTTCTAGAAGAGATGTGATTGTCCAACCTAGATAACGGCAAGTCAAAGATTGATGAATACTATTTGTTTAAACTAGAACTGCCACTGTCATGAATCCCATGTCAGAATCAACAGGGGTCATTTAGAGGTCATGGACAACCTCCCTGCCAAATCTGAGGGTAGTAAGCCAGTACATTGCTTAGTTATGTATTCTACATGTTTTTTAGTGGCAAAGATCAAAGTAACCATTACCTTTGACCTACTACCTCAAAACTGAAACTGCCATTGCATGACTTGTACCCCCCCTGCAGGCTTTGTATGGGGGTGTTTTATGATGAATATATGAGGACATAATTATGTGCTTCAAAAGACCGAGTGACCTCAAAATCAGTAGGGGGCATGTACTAGTCACGACCAAATATGAATACTGAGGGTCAAAGGATTCTTCAATTTTTGGGCGGACAAGCTTTCTTAAGTCAAAGCTCCTGTGACCATGACCTTTGACCTAGTTATCTAAAAAAGGGGGGTTATCTTCTGGTCATGACCAACTTCCACACCAAATATGACCCAGTGACCTTAAAATCAGTAGGGGGCATGTACTAGTCGTGACCAACCTCCATACCAAATATGAATACTGTGGGTCAAAGTAATCTAAAGTTATTTGGCCGTCAAGCTATTTTAGTCAAAGCCTCTGTGACCTTGACCTTTGACTCAGTAACCTCAAAATAAATACGGTATCATTTACTGGTCATGACCAACATCCAGGCTAAATATGAAGAATGAAAGTCAAAGGATTCTAAAGTTATTGGGCGGACAAGCTTTTGTAGTCAAGGCCCCTGTGACCTTGTACTTTGACCAAGTGACCTCAAAATCGGTAGGGGGCATGTTCTAGTCATGACCAACACTCACACCAAATATAAAGACTGAGGGTCAAAGGATTCCTAAATTATTGGGCGGACAAGCTTTTTATAATCAAAGCTCCTGTGACCATGACCTTTGACCCAGTGACCTCAAAATCAATAGGGGTCATCTACTGTGACCAATCTCCAGATCAAGTAAGATTTCTGTGGGTCAAAGGATTCTTAAGTTATTGGGCGGACAAGGAAAAACAGACGGACACCCGGACGGACAAGCTGATTCCAGTATACCCCCACAAATTCATTGTGCGGGGGTATAAATATTGGCAACACTGATTACTGGTTCTGAAATCCAAACAAATTCAGTGCCTTCAGTGCTTTGATTTGTTTATGCAGCTATTACTATGCTATGCTATCCCACGGTGCCGATACCACGTGACTTCGATAAATATGTTGTGGTCTGAAATTTGTACACAAAACGTCGATTGGGGTAAATTTTTTGCTATATTAGTTCCCTACCGGTTTAACCAGAGGAGATTATACTCGTCTTTTTTTTACTTCTTATGTTGAAAATTTTGGTTGTTATGGCAACAAATATACTTAAAATATGGCAAATATAACAATATTTGTGATAACTCAAAAAGTACTGAGAATAATTGTATGAAACATGAAATATGGATAGCTGATGGACTAAGTATGGATTATGCACATTAAGGTTCACAACTCTATCACCAAATTTTTTAGATTTATCCCCCTTGAACTTAGAATTTTCATGAAAAAATGTGGTTATTTTTTTGTAAAACTCAAAGAGTACTTAAAATATTGTTTAGGAAACATGAAATTTGATAGGCGACAGTATGAAGATAATGCACCTCAAGGTTCACAACTGTAGCTCCAAAATTATTAGATTTATCCACCTTGAACTTAGAATTTTCATGAGAAATTGTGTTTATTTTTTGTATTACTTTTTTATTTCTTAATGTATCTACTCCAAACTTTAAATAAATAGTGGCTTCTTATCATCTCCCACATCTTATGTGGCAAGGTTCGTAATTCTAGCGCCTAAATTGCCAGAAATATCATCCTTGAACTTCGACTTTTTTCTTCTAATATTTAAAGATTTGGTACATTTGTCTTTCCCTTTAAACTGTATCCAAAGAGCTCTTTTGAAGTACTTGGATGTTTCCCAACAAATTTACTGAGAATAAAGTAAAGTTGAAACATAAATAAATACAAATTCCACTCACAGATGGTCTTTTTAAATGCACCAACAATTCTTCATTTATCAAAATAGGCCATATGTGTAAAATTAAATGGATCCGGCACGTTCACGTCTTCAGAATCTTCTTCGCCGACTTGATGTTGTGCAACAACATTTTTCTTGCAGAAAACCATGTTGATAATGCTTACGTTGAAATATTGCTTCCACACATATCATTTTGAAAACCTATTCCACACATATCTCTTTTGCATTATTTGGCATTATTTTGTTAACTTGTTGAATTAAATGCATTCCACACACATTGTTTATTGTGTATCAAATATTGTTCGCTCCGGGCATGTAATAAGTTTCTTAAGCAAACTATAAAGGTAGTTTAAGCATTGCTTTTAAGATATGCTTCCACACATATCATCACAATTTTAGCAAATTAAAATGCGCCGTTTTAAACTACAAAACGTTTGGGACGGTTTGTATAAAAAAAGGAGCGGGCCCTCAGCTTTATCCTATAAAAATTATGGTGTATTAAAAAATATATCGCAAAAAAATGTTACCTCAGTCGACGTTTTGTTTACAAATTTCAGACAAACACCATATCTATCGAAGTGAGGTGGTATTGGCACTAGTATCCGCAGTATTGTTAACGGTCACAGGTACGAAAAATGCCGACTTCGCAGAATAAACTATGAAACTTTGGTTATTTAAAGCGACTGACTCAGATGGGCCGACGATGAAAAAAAAAGAAAATGTTCTTAGATCTTGAAATTTTTGCTGCAATTGTGCAGAACATATTTTAACTAAGTTACTGATTCATTTTTTGATACAGAAAAAATATCAAAATATAAAGTTTTACACACTTTTACCTGCCTGTGAGACATAGTTCAGCAGATGTATTACGTTTTCCACATTTGATCAACCCTCTTAGACCATTTCATCTTAGCAAATAAAACACATAATGTATATACTAGAAATAATAATTTGGTGTCCTGTCAAGATTCCAGATATGGTTGATTCGTTTTATTCCACTACGTTTGAAATTACAAGTAGTCAGAAAATGCAAAAATAAATGAATTAACCTCTCTTTCGCTTTGGTGCAAATATTCTTTGTATTAACCCAGGGATCTGTTGTCCAGCGTCTGTTTGCACTGAAATAGTAAGAAAAAATAAAATGACAATTGGTTTACCGGAATTACAATGGTCGGTTCAATAGTCCGAAACGGGTTTTATTGATAAGCAATGACCAAAACATTTTTAGAATATTTAAAGAGGCTGTACTCCAGATTTGACGTAAACATTTTTTTTTCATAAATTATATATTTAGATGCCGTTAGATTATAACAACATGATATTTTACTTCAAAACTGATTATAAAAGTGAAAATAGAATTAAAAAAAATATTTTCGCTCCAGCCTGATTTGAACTCTGGACCCTCATGTTAACAAAATATTTCCAACGCTTTTACTGTCACCACCATCGCCGCATGTGATATTACAGATATTTACTTTAAGTGTTATACGATATAGTTATACCGTCGCGTTACGGTATAGCACTATGAAAGGGAAAAAAATCAATTTATAATGTAATTATTTGACTTATTTTTTGTCAGTAAGTAATTTTTTAAGCATTAATCATAAATATTATAAGAAATTTATAATACAAGAAAACTTTCTTTTTTATGTCATCTGGAGCACAGCCCCTTTAATGTGTTTTATATATCAGTCAAATAATTATTATAGGGTATCATCAGTAAGAAAATTCGATTAAACGTTTTTAACTGCCTCATTTAATTATATTGTATTTTAAAATCTAAACAAATATCTTAAGTCTGCTTATGTTTTTAATATTATGATTTTCAAGTTAAATTTTGCCTTTTGACCCGGTTAATGGCAAGGTCCATTGCTACTGAAATAAACTATTATATTAAATGTGTGTGAAACTAGCTATGAGTTAGGAATAGGGTAGCAAACTTGGAGTTTAGTAATCGGCCCAAAAAAGCCGAATACACAGCTGAGATCAAATTCCTAGCTAGCTAGGGGTTAGTTATTCAATAATTTGAATATACAGCTCGGTTCGAACTCCGAGCAAGCTAGGAATTAGAAATTTGTCCTAGAAAACCCAAATATACAACAGAGATCGAATTCCTAGCCAGCTAGAGTTTGGTTTCAAATAAACGAATACCCTATTTGGTTCAAATTCGCAGCTAACTCTAACTGGAAATTAGTCCCGAAATAGCCAAACACCCATCTGAGATCGAAACCATAGCCAGCTGGTAGTTATTTATTAAAAAAAACGAATACCCAGCTCTATTTACATTTCTAAATAGCTAAGAGTTGTGTTTTTGCCGCGAAAGAACAGTTTACCGAACTAAGATCGTATTCTTAGCTAGCTCGGCGTGCGGTATTCATCCAAACGAATACCCAGCTCGGTTCGAATTTCCAGCAAGGTAGGAATAAGCAGGCCGTCCCCAAACAGCCAAATATCCAGCTGAGATCGACTTCCTAGCTTGTTAGGAGTTAGGTATTCAACCTAACGAATATTCAGTTTTGTTCGAATTCCAAGCCAATTGGAAATGTGTCCCGGAAGACCAGAATACTCAGATGAAGTCGAATACCTAGCTATCTTCGAGTTGGAATTTCAACCCAAAGGAGTCGGATACCTAGCTAAGATCGAAACCTAGCTAGCTACGAGTTTGAAATAAGCTCGGTTTGAGTTCCCAGACAGCTGGGAGTTGAAAATTTGACCCGAAAGAGCCAAGCTAAGACCAAAAAGCTAGCTAGGTGTGCTGTTTTCAACCAATACCTAGCTCGGTTAAATTCATAGTAAGATGAGAGTCGGGAATTCGGCTCTTTTGAGCCGAATACCAAGCTGAGATCGAATATTTAGCTTCTACGAGTTTGGTATCGAATAACCTAATATCCAGCTCGGTATTCTCAGTCAACTGGAAATTAGGTATTTAATCCGATTCAGCTGATTACCCAGCTATACACCTAGCTCGATTGAAACTTCCAGCTAGCTTGGAGTAGGGTAATCGACCCGAAAGAGCCGAATACATAACTGAGATTGAATTCCTAGGTAGCTTAGAGTTGGTCATTTAACCAGGCAAATAACAAGCCGGAATTGAACACCAAACTAGCTGGGAGTTGGTTACTCGACCCTTAAAAGCAATATGTGTATCGGCGGGTTGAAATTATACTTTCTCATACAGCTTGCCCCTTAAGGTATGATTTGAACGTAAAGGTTTATTTTGCTCTTTAAGTTTAGTTTACTCCTTCTAAAAGACTTCCTCTTTGTTGAAATGTGAAAGGGGAGATACACGTAACAAGATATCGACCCTCATCAAAGATTAGCCCTTGCTACAGATTTGCTCTGTAGGGAACTAAGCATGCTTTTAAAGGGCAATAAACATGATGAGATGGTTGTTGCAATGATCGGCTATAATCTTAATTCGTTTAGCACCAAAATTCCCTGAAGTCTGCAATAATGCTAGACACAGTTGCAGACCATTGTAATGGGCTCGGAAAATAACATCATTTTAACTGATACTAAGATTTCTGGAAGTCTGCGATAATGCTAAACATAGTTGCAGACCTATGCAATAGATAAAGAGAGGTCTCTAGAGATTAAAAAACATTACCTCGATATGCTACAAGATTCCTATTCATTTCTGGTGTACACTGATTAAGCGCTTGAACATCTTTCTGTAGAAATTGTATCTCTGTGTCCAAACCCTTTTCCATTTCCCGCCATTGATCGAGTGTTGTTTGGTGTTGTCTTTCCGCGTCCTGATCTAGTTCGTCGGTTTTGTAATTATCAATACGTTGCTTGAAGTTTGGTAAAGGATTCTTTACAGAAGAATTGAGTCTAAGGAGGACCTACATCAATTAATGTAAACATTGATCTTTCATCTGTCAGAACGTCTTCTTTTAATTGAATACTTGTTAAATTTGATCAATAGCCAATATAATACAACTTTAAATTTTATGACAGTTCTTCATTCTTAACACACAAGTGATATAACAGTATCAAGTTGTAATTATGAGAAAGCATCTAAGAATTTCAAGATACGCATATTTTCTGTTTTAGTCATTAAATTATCGCATGAATCATTAAGAACAGTACACCTAAATTCTATATTGTATATTCCATTTTAAGTAAAATGTGTCTGCAATTATAATCGCACAGTCCAAAAAATATTTTATTACAATATCTTTCATTCTCTTTATCTTATAACTTTCTGTTATAAACTAATTTAAAGTAAGTGCCAATGTCCTACAAAAAAAAAACTGCAACTTTAGAAAAAAGTATCTTACAGAGAGATTTTGTTAATAAATTCAGTATTTATAAATAAGATTCTCGTTTATCCCGGCAAATACTTACCTTTTCAATTTCAGCCAATTTTGTTTCAAACAGTGTCAGTTGAAAATCAGTAGTCGACGATATATGTGCGATCTGCAAATTTAGCATTTGGAATTTTTTAAAAAGGTTTTGTGATGCTTAATATACTAAATAATGTACCCCATTTTCACGAAAACATGTTTTAAATAACGTATTTTCATAAACAACGTCTGATCAGACAATTTTACAAAAGAACATTTCTCAAAGGAATTTAGCACAGACAATTTTACAACAACAAAAAATACTCAAAGGAATTTAATAAAGGGGCAGCAACGTATTTTCATAAACAACGTCTGATCAGACAATTTTACAAAAGAACATTTCTCAAAGGAATTTAATAAAGAGCCAGCACAGACAATTTTACAACAACAAAAAATACTCAAAGGAATTTAATAAAGGGGCAGCACAGTTTTACAGCACAAATTTCTCAATGAAATTTAATAAAGAGCCAGCACAGAAAATGTTACAACACAAAAATACTAAATGGAATTCAATAAAGAGCACAGACAATGTTACAAAAAACAACATTACTCAAAAGAATTTAATCAAGAGTCAACACAGACAATTTTACAAAAAATCATTACTCAAAGGAATTTAATGAAGAGCCAGCTCAGACAATTTTACAGCACAAAATTATTCAATGAAATTTAATAAAGAGCCAGCACAGACAATTTTACAACAAACAAATTACTCAATGCAATTAAATAAAGAGCCAGCACAGATAATTTAACAACAAAAACATACTCAAAAGTATTTAATAAAGAGGAAGAACAGACAGTTTTACAAAAGATCATTACTCAAAGGAATTTAATAATGAGCCAGCACAGACAATTTTACAACACAAAATTACTCAATGGAATAAAATAAAGAGCCAGCAAAGACAATTTAAAACCACAAAAGTTTTCAATGAATATTAATAAAGAGGCAGCACAGACAATTTTACAAAAGAACATTTCTCAAAGGAATTGAATAAAGAGCCAGCAAAGACAATTTTACAACACAAAATTACTCAATGGAATAAAATAACAAGCCAGAAAAGACAATTTTACAACAGAAAATTACTCAATGGAATTTAATAAAGAGCCAGCACAGTAAATTTAAAAACACATAATTAATCAATGAAATTTTATAAAGAGCCAGTACAAACAATTTTACAACACAAAATAACTCAATGCAATTCAAAAAAGCCAGCACAGACAGTTTTACAAAAAAAACATAACTCAATGAAATTTAATAAAGAGGCAGCACAAAAAATTTAACAACACAAAATTTCTCAATGAAATTTAACAAAGAGTCAGCACAGACAAATTTACAACAAAAATATTCAATAAAATTTAATAAAGAGCGAGCACAGACAATTTTACAACACACAATTACTCAATGGAATTTAATTAAGAGCCAACACAGACAGTTTTACAAAAGGACATTACTCAATGAATTTAAGAAAAAGCAGGCACAGACAATTTTACAAAACAAAATGACTCATTTAAATTAAATAAAAAGCAAGCACTGCCAATTTTCCAACACAAAATTACTCAAAGAAATTTGATAAAGAGCCAGCACTAACAATTTTACAAAAAAAAATTACTCAATATAATTTAATAAACCGCCAGCAAAAACATTTTTACAATAGAATATTACTCAAAGAAATTTGATAAAGAGCCAGCACCGACAATTTTAGAAAAGTATATTTCTCAAAGGAATTTAATAAAGCGGCAGCACAGACAATTTTAGAAAAGAATATTTCTCATAGGAATTTAATAAATAGCCAGCACAGACAATTTTAGAAAAGAATATTTCTCAAAGGAATTTAAAAAAGAGCCAGCACAAACAATTTTAGAATAGAATATTTCTCAAATGAATTCAATAAAGAACCAGCACAGACAATTTAAGAAAAGAATATTTCTCAAAGTAATTAAATAAAGAGCCAGCACAGACAATTTTAGAAAAGAATATTTCTCAAAGGAATTGTATAAAGAGCCAGTACAGACAATTTTAGAAAAGAATATTCTCAAAGGAATTTAATAAAGATGCAGCACAGACAATATTAGAGAAGAACATCAATCAAGGAAATTTAATAAATAACCAGCACAAACAATTTTACAAAAGAACATCAATCAAGGGATTTTAATACAGAGCCAGCACCGACAATTTTAGAAAAGAATATTTCTGAAAGAGATTAAGTAAAGAGCCGGTACAGACAATTTTAGAAAAGAATATTCTCAAAGGAATTTAATAAAGATGCAGCACAGACAATATTAGAGAAGAACATCAATCAAGGAAATTTAATAGAGGGCCAGAACAGACAATATTACAAAAGAATATTTCTAAAAGGAATTAAATAAAGAGCCAGCACAGACAATTTTAGAAAAAACTATTTCTCAAATGAATTTAATAAAGAGGCAGCACATACAATTTAACAAAAGAACAATACTCAAGGGAATTTAATAAAGAACCAGCACAGACAATTTTACAAAAGAACATCAATCAAGGGATTTTAATACAGAGCCAGCACCGACAATTTTAGAAAAGAATATTTCTGAAAGAGATTAGGTAAAGAGCCAGCACAGACAATTTTAGAAAAGAATATTTTTCAAAGGAATTTAATAAAGAGGCAGCACAGACAATTTTACAAAAGAACATCAATCATTGGATTTTAATAAAAAACCAACACAGACAATTTCACAAAAAGAACACTACTCATGGAAAATTGTTAAAGAGCCAGTAGAGACAATTCTACAAAAGAACATTACTCAAAAAATTTAATAAAGAGCCAGCACAGACAATTTTACAAAAAAACATTACTCAAGAAATTTTTAAAGAGCAAGCACAGACAATTTTCAACATTAAATTACCAAAAGAAAATTAATAAAGAGCCAGCACAGAAAATTTACAACACAAAATTACTCAATGGAATTTAATTAAAAGCCAGCAAAGACAATTTTACAAAAGTACATTACTCAAAGAAATTTGATAAAGAGACAGCACAGACAATTTTACAAAAGAACATTTCTCAAAGGAATTTAATAAAAGCCAGCACAGAAAATTTTACAGCACAAATTTCTCAATGAAATTTAATAAAGAGCCAGCACAGACAATTTTGCAACACAAAAGTACTCAATGAAATTCAATAAAAAGCCAGCCCGGACAACTTTACAGCACAAATTTCTCAATGAAATTTAATAAAGAGCCAGCACAGACAATTTTACATCACAAATTTCTCAATGAAATTTAATAAAGAGCCAGCACAGACAATTTTACAGCACAAATTTTTCAATGAAATTTAATAAAGAGCCAGCACAGACAATTTTACAGCACAAATTTCTCAATGAAATTTAATAAAGAGCCAGCACAGACAATTTTACAGCACAACTTTCTCAATGAAATTTAATAAAGAGCCAGCACAGACAATTTTACAGCACAAATTTCTCAATGCAATTTAATAAAGAGCCAGCACAGACAATTTTATAGCACAAATTTCTCAATGAAATTAAATAAAGAGCCAGCACCGACAATTTTACAGCACAAATTTCTCAATGAAATTTAATAAAGAGCCAGCACAGACAATTTTACAGCACAAATTTCTCAATGAAATTTAATAAAGAGCCAGCACAGACAATTTTACAGCACAAATTTCTCAATGAAATTTAATAAAGAGCCAGCACAGACAATTTTACAGCACAAATTTCTCAATGAAATTTAATAAAGAGCCAGCACAAACAATTTTACAGCACAAATTTCTCAATGAAATTTAATAAAGAGCCAGCACAGACAATTTTACAACACAAAATTACTCGATAATTTTTCAAAAAAAAAAAGCCAGCACAGACAATTTTACAGCACAAATTTCTCAATGAAATTTAATAAAGAGCCAGCACAGACAATTTTACAGCACAAATTACTCAATGAAATTTTAATAAAGAGCCAGCACAGACAATTTTACTGCACAATTTCTCAATGAAATTTAATAAAGAGCCAGCAAAGACAATTTTACAACACAAAATTACTCAAGGAAATTCAATAAAAAGCCAGCACAGACAATTTTACAACACAAAATTGCTCAATGAAATTTAATAAAGAGCCAGCACAGACAATTTTACAAATCAAAGAACCTTACTCAAAAAAATTTGAAAAGGGTTAGTCCTGAAAATTTTTCAAAATAACATCAGTCAAAGGAATTTGATACAATTTTACAAAATAACATAACTCAAAGGTATTTGAAAAAGAGCTAGCACAGACAATTTTACTAATTTAAACGAACATTACTCAAAGAAATTTAATATACTGTCAACCCAGGCAATTTTACAAAACAAAATTACTCAAATGAATATAATAAAATGTCAGCCTAGATCATTTAACAAAAGCATTACTTAAAGGAATGTCTTTTAGGGCCAACCCAGATATTTTTTTAAAAGCAACGTTATCCAAAGGAATTTGATATAGAATCAGCCCAGACAAATACTTTTGGAATTGTTTTGGAACAGGGCCAGAAGTTTTGAGATTCATTTTCAAACTTTTCCATAAATTCATTAACTTTAAACAGGTTCCGTCCGCTGTAGGCTTTTTTTGTTTAAAAAACTACGTTATAATTAAGAGCTACATAAGAAATAATTTGTAAAATTATTTTGATATCGCGGTATCGGTTTCAATGGAGATGTTCAAAGTTCTCCATATAGCCATATCAAGAAATCAGATCCGAAACTGTGTAGGCTAAGTTATTTACGGCTTATAGGCCTTGAAGAAATTTAACAAAAGGCTACCTCAGTGTTTGTGAATTTTTAAATCAAGCTGCTGGTTTCTGAATAAAATATTGTCACAGCTTTCAATATCGCCATATTGTGGGAAAAAAGCTTCCACGCTCTATAAGATATGCTTTTAACACACCAAAATAGTTTGAATAAATTGAATAAAGCGTCATTTAAGGAACATTTTTTGTGTATTTTGTTTATACAGTTCAAGCGGCTTCTGGATAGAAGATGTTCTTTCATTTCTATATAATCTTATAGTAGAAACACGTCCTATGTTTTTCAAGGCACCAAAATAGCTTGAAGGAATCAGAGAAAAGGGCCACCTTAGAAATATCTATGTGAAAATGTTTTAGGATCGGGCATGTCAGTTTCGATTTTAAAAGATTTTTCCTAGTTGCCATGGCAACCAGAGATCTTGATGGAACCAGTTATATTTAGGAAATTTACGTGACGTTGAATTGGCCAAGTTGTTTAGGAGAAGATAGTGTCTGGAGGAAAATGTTGACGGCAGTCGACATAAGACGGACAGTCACCCAATTTTACTGCTCAACTTTAAGCACATTGGGTAGACCCGAAACGGGAACAAAGTTTTTAAAATCAAAATGAATATTTTAATAAAGTATAACTTACAAAAACAATTGCAAATCAATAAAGATAATCTTCGCATAAAAAGTTACAATACCTCATTTCGGAACACCTTCAGACGGCAAAGATCAGCCTCGACTGATGTATCTTTCGGCATGGGAGGACCATTCCATGTGTAACTGACATTAAATCCCAAAGAGTGAAGATTTCGTAGTAAACAGATTATAAGTGTGATGTCAAAGTCTGCATTTTTTGGATGTTGACCATTTGTTGGGTAAAGCTGGTGGTATTGTGTAGGGGTTATGGTTTTCTGGCGACGAAGGCGGTCGATAGACACTTTCTCGTTTGCCAGAAAAACATGCAGTGGGACATTCGGTAGTTTTTGATCGAAGATGTTACGTAGAATGTCAGTTCCATCGTCGATTATCAGCGTCTGCAGTCGGAAGAGAAAAACGCGGTCATCAGATGTGCTCGCTGTTGCCATTTTCCTATAAACAGTATGCCAGACTACAACAATTAAGTTTCTTCATTATATATCTAATTGAGGAACAAGTTTTTCCTATTTTTTTATACCTTGCATTTATGACAAAACCAGAAGATAAACACGTAAAAAAGTTTTTCAATCATTTGAGTATAAATGTTAACTAAAGCTTCACATGCAGAAAATCCACACTGATTTAGGACTGTTATCAAAGGCAAAATGATTATAAATATACAGCTCAATATTACTTATATTTTATGTTCAGTTATTATTTACGTCGAGAAGACTGAAAGTTTCTTTGAGTGGGGAAAGTTTGAAGCCATGGGGTCTGATATAAACTTGAGTCTTAGAGCGAAGATGCCAATAATCTTTTACATCACCAGGGTTTAATGAGGAGGAAGAATTATAATAACGATTTAAGAGATTTGAAGGCATTGTATTTAAAGTAATTTTTTTCCATATAGAATATAATGTAATTTGTGCATGATTGTTAGTTTTTACATAACAAATTTGAATCTATACTCATAGACGAAAAGTGTTGGTCTATAAAGCTAAAAATGAGCCTCGACAATGACAAAGAAGCCAGTTCATTAATGATTGATTTAACATCATCGTCGGATACCCACGGTTGATTATTACAATCAAACAGTGGGAAAAAAAAAGAATCGATTTGTATCGATATATGGCAACAAGTGCCTAAAACAACGATCAATGACATCACGTTTAATAAAATTGATACTATTCAACTGAGAAGGTAGAAAACTATCAGAAGCAAACTGGCAGTGCCCATGGCGAAAACCTGTTTTGCGTGTCTTGCCAGTATAAAAGGCAAAAACTATCGCCAACTCAATTCTTCCACAAGCAAAGACCACTATAATGATATTCAATCTAGTATTAATATTTCGCCTAATCTGATTAAAATCATATCCTAAACATCGCTATGCTATAAGGTTCTGAGCACGACCAATAGAAGGTCACCTTCTCGTGACCTATCCATCAGCCAATCAGAACAACGCTTCCACCCTAATGGAAGTAAATGTTCAACTTGTGAAAAAAATTTCTAGATGGTATCCCAATTAATTATCTGCCATGTATAAACTGTCGCTGAACTCACTTAAATTCAAAATAATGAAATTAATGTTTGTGAAGAATATCATTTTTCTTTCAAAATATCTAAGCATTTTTCCGTTTACGATAACAAACATTGGTATGCTAGATAAGTTTACACGCTGTTTGAACACGATGTGTGTACATGTAAGCTATCAAGACGCATCATAAGCTGCAGTGTCATTGGCTGGGATATAAATAAAAATAGTGGAAATTCCAGGTTATCGAGAAGACAGAAATGAATGCGTCGCCTTCAGATCTAACCGTAGGGAGATCGTGACTTCAGTCAGATTGATGTCGCCCACATTTTTAATTTTAAACGTTTCACAAACTGGATTTAACATGTCGTCTACGGTTGCTGCCATCTTGTCTGTAATACAGAATGTCGTATAGAACGAGCGTTTCGATTGCTTTTAATCGCCTCATGAAATCGTGAGGGAACAAACGAAATAGTGTCTTTGACACACCTCTTATCGACTAGATAGCGTCCAAAAATCCCACGGCTGATAAATGTAAATGATCGGCTGTGGGTATCCGACGATGATTTGACATACGAAGCTATTGTATTTGACGATGTAAAAGCCGTTTACTAGCCTATCTGTCGGCATATATAAACTAAAAATACCCGTGCTCGCGCACAATCGCGGGTATTTGCAAATTACGAACATCTCACACCCGGTTCGTAATCTATACGTACTGTACACACAATTATTCGTTTTAACGCAACAGTTCCTTAACTCGGTTTTATTTTTCACAAAAAGCGACTTTTCACGTGATGCATTTACAATTACAAATTTGCAAAACAAAAACAAATTCTTATCAGAAACAATTTGCTTCATGCAACTAAACTCAAGCTTAAAAATTGTCAGTAAACTTTCTCTAGATTTTTGTATGCAACACTGTTGTTAAATTAAATACAAATAATACTTAAAAAGCATTAAGGTTGTGTTGTTTTGTCATTTTTACGACAAAAAAGCAACAACTTAGTACCCAAATATATGTATAACGTTATTTTTCCGCCTGGTAGATAATAATAACCAACTTGACTTGATGACAGTACCGCTTGACACTTGACGCTACTTTAAAATAAAAATGCACTTATCTGTACAACAATAGAAAGAAGAGGTTTCAAAAATTTGTTTTACACTGTATAAGGATATTATTTCTAGAGTACTGCTCTTATGAATTCAACTCCAATTAAGAAATTTTCACTAATGGTAAATATTTGAAGTTCAGTTGACTTCGAAAAGCATCATTATATTATTAACTTCTGTAAAACTAAATTATCTAAATTTGAAGCATTTCCACAATCAATAAGTGCATCAGAATTTATATCCTAAACAATGCAAAACATGTCACAGTAATGAGAAATATATGAGGTCGGTACAGACTGACGGATGGACAGTAATTCTACCTAATACTCCCAGACATTTGTAACAGGTATAATAACAGAACATTATCAGGCAACAAAAGTCATCGAACGAAGCTTCGACTTCAAAGCATACATACAGAGATGAAAAGTAAGAATATGTAACTTGGACACTGGACGTATTGATTTTTATCTATATTTTTTAGTTGAAAGTTTAATATCTTTGATAGTTTTTACTTAATGCTGTCGACAAGAATGCCTACAAAAATTAAAAAAATGGAGATAAATAAATCATGCGACCAGGAAATTATATTTGTTTGTCAGTCATAATCTATAGACATTTATATTTCAAGTTCTAAGTCTATCTCTTTCATATTTTTCAAGTTATACTTGGCGCAAAGGCTTGACGTTGACATTTGCAATGGGACGAAGGTATAGAGTGCGACAAGTTAATAAACCAGAATAACAAAAATTACTGAAAAAAAGCTTGGACAACCATAACTCTTCTTGCAATAGTTTGCCAATATGTTTTGCAATAAAAACAGGAATTGCAAGAATAACTGCAAAAACAGGTCGGACAGTCCTAAATCTTCTTGCATTGATTGCCAACCAGTTTTGCAATAAAAACCAGAATTGCAATAAACATAAATTTAAAGAACTAATAAATCGTTTCAGATGTAGGAATAAGTATCTCTTTCTACTTTATTATTTTTCACCTTAACATAACACATTCAAAAGCCTTTTATGGCTAATCAACAGAAGTCATTGTACTTCTGAAAAAAATGGAACATCATCCTTTCATTTATATCGAATGGTTCGTTATTCTTTTCAAAGTGTCGTCGGATTATCGGTTGAATATCTTTATTACAGTACTTGTGTTGATGTCTATTGATATTCCTGTTTTTTATGTTAACCAAAATGTACAGGTTAAAGTTTGAAACGATATTTGAGAAAAAAATCATTTGTAAGAATTCGAAAATTTTATTGCCAAACTAATTGACATGTTTAAAGTCTGTTTTGCAATTTTCCTCCGATGAATAAAAATTAAAAAAAATCCAAAAAAACATAAAACAAAATACAAAACCAGGTTTTAAATAAAAGGCAGAATTGCAAAAATAAAGTGCGAATTAACTTAGAAATCGCGACAAATGTGGGACTCAGTATTTTTTGTAAGAAATTAGTTAACACCGAAACACAACAAATGCAAAAAAACCTGTTATGGCATATTAGCAAACTTTTTACTTGTAAAAATGAAGACTTTAAAGTTGATACTGTAAGAGCTCTAAGGTATCATCCTCTCATATCTGTTGAGTGTTTCGTTCTTCTCTTCTATATAAAGTATCAATTGGCTTATCAGCACGTTGTGTTTATAAATATATGGAGAATATTCAAGGTTTTTCTATAAATAAGGGATTTACTTTCATCGAGTGGTATGAAAATAAATATTTCACGAGTGGTGATAATTTTCATACCACGAGATGAAAATAAATCCTGTATTTATAAAAAAAAACTTGAATTTTTTGTTTATTATATACTTTCTCTCTTTTTTGACCTTACAATTCGAAAGAATTCCCCTTTATTTTTGTGTATTGGCTGAATTTAGAAGGAAGTAGTCCGGCAAGACACCAGTGAAAATATAGAAAATATGTCTTACTGCAGTGAAAAATAATTTTTTACAGTGAAAATACGGTAAATGAAAATATGTTATTTCATTAATATTTCTCAATATTTCATTTATAGGTATATAATAAACATGGTTCTTTTTTGTTAAACAAAATTTACAAGTTAAAATTAAAACGATACATGAGGAATCCCTATAGATAACAGATGCCAAAACCTGTAATGACTTATCAGCAGAATCATTCATTGAAACCTTATTAATAATTATCTATAAGAATGGCAATAATTTTTTTGCAAAACTGATATACATTTTATGGAAATAACATTAATTTTCCTACCACTTTCGTTGACAAAGAAGGTCGATCTCAACACACTGGATGATTCTAAATTAAGTCCGACTCGAAGATTTGTCCATTTATTGTCCGCTTAAACAAATAGATCACTGATGCCGTATCTCTCGTATAAAAATATGTTAATTTCGCAAAGACAGTATTATAGCAATTTATAATTACTCTTGAGTTATAACTCTCTTGACCGGATTGGAAACTATTAAACGGGCGCATGCGCACGAAGATAAAATTACCATAAGGAAGTTATCGAGGTGTACTTTTTACTTGGGGGCTTACGTCTAACGATATATTTTTAAAGTACTTAAGAGTTAAGGACCAACACTTACGATGTGTGTATTATAACATATAGCTTAACAATTACAAGTCTATCTTGCGTTTAGTTTAAGAAATAAATAGTGGACGGTACTTGTGGAAAAAAATGAAAACGTTGTTTAACTAGTCGACCTTAAAGTGTTCATGTTGCGTGCCGTAATCTTGACTGATTTTCGCTCTCCAAGATCAAAGTAAACAAAACAAAAACACACCTCTTTTTTCCCAGTGTTTGCATTGTTTTTTTGACCAAATGGCGAAATGTCTGTTTTGTCTAAAATTAATAGTACTCCTAAAATGAACGGAACATAAGTGTAGTTTAATAAAAGTTAAAAATTGACAGCGGTAAGCTGTGCGATTTATTACAATGGCTATCTGTGCGAATATGTGTCTGGTCATTTTCAGTTTAAAAAAAAGTTAAAGTTTATCTTAAAAATAAGTTTGAATGTACGTTCATTTTGATTTGTGGTGTCGGCACTCCAGGTTAAGAAGGGTACAGAAAGAATTTAGAAATGGGTTAACAACTTTGCACCAAGAAAGTTTGCACAGGCTCACATCCACCTGGTTTTTATCACAAACAGAATGTGTGACTGAAAGATAATTGGATGATCGTATATACTAAACTCTTCATATATATATTACAGAACAAATCCAGTACCTACTCTTACTATATATAAATGAAGGTTTGCATCTTATGTGGACTTTTTTAAAACTTAAAACAAGCCGCACCACCGGAGTAGGTACTGGATTTGTTCTGTAATATGCACAACCATTTGTGTCAACTTTACCTATCCGGTGGTCCTGGATATTGTTATATAACGGGTGTTAGTTCCCACTTACGGAGCTATACTGTTCTTAGATTGTTTTCTCTTCAAGCAATTTCAAACATAATAACATAAGATTCTGAAAATGTATGGAATTTAAAGGTCAGGGTGGGCACATGGGTGTGCAACAAAAGCAAGTAACAATCGGAAAATTGATGAAAAGTTGCATTCACAACAGTTACTGTTTATTTCACTGATATTATATAGAGACTGAAAACTAATCGTATCACGGCCGCTTTTGATATAATGTTCTTTCAGATAAGGTAATGTAGACATTCCTTACCATTTGGATGTTAAACTTGTTAAACTTTTCAATGTTTACCTGTAAATTAGAGTCAGATAGGGTATACTAGAAGCAATAAAATAAAAAGATTATATATGTTTGTGAAGCGTAAGTAGATTTGAAACTTACATCTTCATAAAACTACCTTTTTGCCCCTATCTATCTAATAGTATACAAGTTATTCTATCGTCGATTTTAATAAATTATGAAAATAAGAATAAAAACACGCCCCGATCCCAAGTTTCTGAAATTCTAGAAACACCTCTGGTTCTTTGACATGAACAGATGCACTGATACTCGTTTATGGGACCTCAGTTATGCATCCGATCTAAAACACCAAGAAGACTAAGTTGTTTAGTGTAGGGTTTGTGGGTGGGGGCATGGAATCGAATTGGCGACCCTATATCAGTTTAAATTTCATAACATCTTGCCCTTTCTCCGCCCTACACATCGGTGCTGATGTCAAAAACACATACGGTGTCGGCTGGTGTCAAAAACACATACGGGGTCGGCTGGTGTCAAAAACACATACGTTGTCGGCTGGTGTAAAAAAAGACATACGGTGTCGTTATGAAAATATTTCTCAATATTGTGAGTCAATACATTATTGTATGAACTTATACGGAGAACTTCACTTGCTTATATGAGGAAAATCAGTTTTCATGTCTTAAGTTGCAAAGATTTGTCAAAAATTGAAGATGCTGAATCAGCTAAAATTTTAAAATGCATATGCATAATAAATCATAGTGAATATGAAAAGAAAAGAAAATATATTGCTATCAATAATTGCTTGATAAAATCCACTACACTTGTGTTTGATTTTTCTAAGAATGATAAGGACAATAAAAATTAAACACTTAAATGTGACAATACTTGAAAACAACACGTACTTAGCCATTTGTATCTACTCTCAGGGATTATGGTACGCAAACCTCGCAGGTAGGTTAATTAATCACCGTGATGTGCCAACTCGATAGCCCATGAAACTGTTTACGTATCATCTTTTGTTAGTTCATAATAAACAAAATGTCTAGCTAAAGGTACACGTTTAAATTAGTATCCATTCTGTCTTGATAGAAAAATACAAAGCTAGGTAGAACTACACACACATTTTGCTGCCTAGTTTGATTAGTATTGGAAGAGTAACTCCTATTTACTCGTTTCATAGATTAGTATTGGAAGAGTAATTCCTATTTACTCGTTTCATAGATTAGTATTGGAAGAGCAATTCCTATTTACTCGTTTCATAGATTAGTATTGGAAGAGCAATTCCTATTTACTTGTTTCATAGATCAGTATTGGAAGAGTAATTCCTATTTACTCGTTTCATAGATTAGTATTGGAAGAGCAATTCCTATTTACTCGTTTCATAGATTAGTATTGGAAGAGCAATTCCTATTTACTTGTTTCATAGATCAGTATTGGAAGAGTAATTCCTATTTACTCGTTTCATAGATTCGAAGTAGAAGATGTTTTGTAGGCTGAATACTAAATGTCTCTAATGCGTCATGACTAGTATGCATTAAGTAAATGATGTCTCTCATTTGCTTCTGTATTTGCCACTTAGATGAATCCTTCAAGTTGTTACGTGTACCATGAAACCAGTGCGCACTAAAACTTGGCATTGACGTCTTTCCCGGTAACGACTATCTGCACTTTACATGTGAATCAGGAAGTTTATAATAAGTGTTCCCTGAAATATTGCATAACACTGTTCAGCTGTAGATATCACAATCTATTTACATTTTGACATTGCAGTTCATTCGTGCTTGGTCATACTTAACAAGGGCGGATCCAGGATTTCAGGTTGTGGGGGTGGGAATTTTCGACCCAATTTGTGTCCGTTTTCTACCTCATTTCAACGGTTGTGGTTATGTTAGAGTACACCAATTTATCAATATCATATGGGCCTCTGATTATTAAATTCAGTGTTGAACAAAAAAGTATACATTATTTGAAGACATATTCAAAATAGACGTACAATAACACTTATCGTCTGGGAATTTTAGGGGGGATGCGTGCCGGATGCGACCCTTCTGGATGCGACCGCTCTGGGTCCGCCAGTGGTTAAGCTTAAATAAAAGCGGTAAAACTATATCCAGAAATATCGTGATACTCAACACTAGATACTTCAATATGAAACTGAAATGATAGAATCTATGAGTTAAATACCTGTCATGGATAGAGACACGTAATAAACCAGCTATAGACTGAATACTAGACTGAATCTCTCTATAATAGAATGTGTGTTACTTCGGACACAGTAATCCTTTCAATACAGCTTGCTTGAAACGAGTTTATGATACAAAAACAAATCTGGTTCAGCTAAAAAAATACAAGGTGCATCGCCGATTTAAAAGATTTGCATTTCGAATGGTTTCACATGCCGCAGTTATGTTGATGTCAAAAGCATGAGCGTTAATCTTTTGTTTAATTAATATTTATCACTTATAATATTTCCGGTACTTAATTCCCTACTTCATGCAACGATATTATGAAACACTCTGAGAGCTTTAATAACACTGTTCTGAATTGGTTAAATATCAAGGTTACTTTAAATCACCCTAAGTAAGACAAAGGCACTCGATGTTGAACTCCCACAACCCTATGTAGACGTTACTATAGTTAAATGTCACTGTTTAACAAGTAACAAGTATCCACTTTTTTCTAGATGCAAACATCTGAGGTGTTGATAGTTACAAGTATAACTCAAATATTATTGATAATTTTATGTAGTCAAGAAAAGACAAAAGCTAAAATCAATGATGTGTATAGTGCAACCCAATAGCAGTACTACAAACTGAAACAAAAAATGCTAAAACGATTCGATTATAACACTTATTAAAAAGTGACAGGGAAAGAAAACATACTTTTAAGATAGCAATAACATCCGCGATGTGATTGTAAATACACTGGTAAGTATACATTAGTACAACCAATGTACTTCTCTCCTAGTAGAAATTTGACTGCAGGAGATATCGCTTATAAAAAGGCAATTTTGTCTTTAACCAGCAAACAGTTAACTGGTTTAGTTATTGGTATGCAGGAAAACGATTAATTTCTATGTTGCTCTTGACTGAAAGAAATGTTTGGTACACACATTTTAAACAAATAGTCAGTATCCAACAGCTATTTTAATCTCCCCCAGAGCTTAAGATGATTCACAAGTATCCTCTTATAACATGTATAATGTACTTTAAAAAAAAATTTTTTATGAAAAAAAATCATATTTACTACCTAAGACAAACATTTAAAGATGTTCCTAATTAGGCTTAAGTTTTGTTTGCTCTTAACCAACAAATCTTCCTAAATTTCCGGTACGAAATTGGAACAATATGAAACAATGGTAGTAGTATCAAACTTTCATCGTAAACACATCTTATTTCCTTCTGGTAGGTATTTACTTGACTTGATATAAGTCCTGCTTGGCACTTGACGCTACTTCAAAATAAAAAGGTCTTATCTGCACAACAATAGAAAGGAGTATCATTTTAAACATTATTCTTGGAATACTTCTCTTATCAGTTTAATTTCCATTTAGTAATTGTTATTGTCACTGCAAGTAGGTATTTGAAGTTACAATTGAATTTGAAAAGACATGAACGAATCAAATTGTTTTATCTAAGTTTTGAGTTTTTACAATTCAAAAAGTAAATTAAATGTTAAATCCTTAAAAATGCAAAACATGCAAGTAAAGAAATATAAGTGACGAACGGACATTAATACTGCCCAATTTCCCAACCAATTTGTAAGAAGCATAAGTATTGCAATTATTGTAATTATTTGTAAAAGTTAGTAACTTGGCCTTTGAAGAAATAAACCGATAGAATGTCGTAAAATTTGAAGATGCTCAGTCCCGAATCTTAGCTGAACTGTAGACGGATTTGAACTTCATTATAACTACAGGAGCCTGAAGTCTTATCAAAACAAAGGGTGAAATCCCGAGTGCAGCTTGTATATTCTTATAAAAAAAGCTCAAGGAAAAAAAGTTACTAAAAATAGACGTATTTCCCAGGATTTAAACATAGGCGCAGAAGGAAAATTGTAACAAGTAATTTCATTGGCTGAGATTCCGCAAGGGAAATCTTACGGAAACCAATGAAAGTAGGTAATGACTTATTCATGAGTACGAAATTTTACCAGCCAATTGTCCCACGGTAGATAAATAGAGTGAAACGGAATGGATCGAACGTGGGTTTCCGACGATGTATTGGTAATTTCGGGTTTGTAAAGTTGAACTATTTGTTAACATCAAAGTAATTTAGTCGCCCTGATATGTCTTGAAAAAGAAGATTGCCAATATACTTACATAACTATATTTTTTGTGAAAGAAGTGCTACTCCTACTCAGTGAAGCTGAACATTTCAAAAATAAGCCAACTAAAAAAACAACAACTTTACTTAAAGGTATAATTACATTTATACCAGGGCTTTAACTAACAGTAAAAGGAACTAAAATATTCCGAAATTATGCTGTCACGCGCATGCAGAGGCGGAACCTTTTAAAAACCGTTTAAGGCAAATATTTACCAATTCTTGTTTTCTGGCCAGCCAACTTTCAGGGGTAATCAGACAAAATTATAGCGAATAGATAAGTTGACTGCTAAGTGGACATATAACTGAAGTCTACAATGTATTGTATTGCTATATCTTGGTTTTTTACGAAAAACATTACCGTAAACATAGCAGTTGTGTTAAAAAAATATATCAGTGGTCAACTCTGTACCGGATTTCGGGTGTAATCAATGCAAATGAACCCAATAAAGACACTAAACCTGCATTTCATAGCACTCTATTTGATCTATATTGTGGTCGGGATATAAAGTTTGCGACCTTCTTTAATGATATTACAAACGCTAATTAAATCATTAGTGCAGGAATCCTTGCCATAGACAAGACTGTACAGGGTGGTGTCTCCAGACGTATGCAACGAGCGATTACTGTCGTGATCACAGCAGGTGTTTCTACAAATCTCATCATGCAAAAATCCAGCAACTGTATGAGTATGATATTGCTGTCGTCGTAGGGAACATTTGTAAGTTGTAACGTTCCGCAACTCCTCTGCTCGATACAGTTCATCCAGTTTATAAGGAACAGGTGTCTAAACTCCTTTTTTCGAAGTCGTTCTTGCAGTTTATAAGGTACAGGTGTCCAAACTCCCCTTCTCGAAGTAGTCCGTGCAGTTTATAAGGCACAGAGGTTCATGCTACTCTTCTCGAAACAGTTCATGCAGTTTATAAGGTACATGTGTCCAAATTTCCCTTCTCGAAGTAGTTTATGCAGTTTATAAGGTACAGGTGTCTATTATTATCAAGTAACTACACAATACCGATCTGGCTTAACAGCTGATGGAAAGGTCTTGTTCAAAGGGTGTTTTGTCCAAGTATGAAGTAAATCCACTTGCCAATAAGAAAGTTATGGACAATGTTTTTGGAAAATTGGATCTTCAAGGTGAAGGTCCTTCACTGTGAAGGTAAAATGAAAAAGGTTAGTGGGAAGGTCTTGTTAAAAGGGGTGTTTTATCCAAGTATTAAGTAAATCCATAAGGAAGTTATGGTCAATGTTAATGTTTTTGGACAATTGGATCTTTAAGGTGAAGGTCATTCAGGAGTCAAGGTCAAATAAAAAGGTCTTGTCCAAAGGGGAGTTGTATCTAAGTATGAAGTAAATCCACTTAATGGTAAGGAAGTTATGGTCAATGTTTTAGTTTTCGGACGGACTGACGGACGTACAGAAGATCACAAACGTCGCACATATTTATAAAGGACCATAGAATATGTCGAGCTCAATGGAGCAGATCAGTGATTCGATGGTAACTTGCTGGACTGGTAATCCAGGGTCGCGAGTTCGACCCCCTGCTCATCAACTTATACAACTAGTTTTCTTTCGAATGAGACATTAAACCAAGGTTCCATGTATTAGTGCTATACGCCGATCATTGAAAACAACCAGGTGTTTTATTCTGGAATGTGATATCTTCTGTACCTTCACTATTCATCACGAAATAACTAACCTTTGTAGGGGTCTTCGGTCATATGGGCAATCAGTACCGACGATAAATAAACCAATACAGATGTTGAACTAATACACCCTGGCTAACCACCTACGCTTCGCGAACGGCACTTCGCCGCGATTACGGCATATGCACGCTCGTAACCGGCATAACCAGTGTCAACGTAGAATAGATTTGAGGGTCAGGTAAACAAATTTCAGACTTACAGTCCTAGGACAAACCGGGGGAAATCGGCTTATTCTGAGCCGAGTCTTATCAGTAGGCACATCAGTGAGAATCGGCCCTAACAGTTATAAATCAATTAGCACCAGCTTGTATTTGTTTATAGTCTGCTGAACAGTCCAGTAATGTATTAATGCTATTCCTAAGATTTTTACGCAGCAACATCTTCGTTATCAGCGTTCAAGGAAAACATATAAAACATTAGAAAATAAAAATATAAGCGCATCTAGTGAATGTTTGCATATTATTGATTTTTGAGTAATAATGACTTCTGTAATAATTGGTATTTGTATTATTCTTTTAAAACAGCTTAAAAACTGAATAATCACACACACACACACACACACACACACACACACACACACACATATATATATATATATATATATATATATATATATATATATATATATATATATATATATATATATATATATATATATGAAGAGGCGGATTGAACTACGTGTATAGACCTTGCTATTTGGTTTTCAAAAACTTAAGATGGAATCAGAACCAATACTCTTGCTTAACTGATGTGAACGATCGGCTTTCAGTACATCGTTTACTAATAGGCCAAGCCGCTGAGTTATATTTGCACAAAATAAATAATTATGTATATTTAACCTAATTTGTGGAAACATTAGGAGCAGTTATAGTAGCAGTTAAATTTTACTGTTGTAGAAAGGTAGACCATGTGGCTAAGTTTGAATCATATATACGTTCACTTGGTTTGTTCCTTTAAAGGGAGCTGTATGGTTACAAATGCTTCTGTCTTTGCAGATAAAGATGAAACTCCTTCAGTATTTAAGGCCATTGCTAAACGGTTGGAAAAGTACTTTCTCTTTGGAAGAGTGGTGGGACCGACATCGGATGACCTTCGTAAGCTTGGTTTTGTAGATATGTACCTTAACCCGCCAGAGCTTTTCATAATCGTCACCAAAAATGGTCGTCCGGAAAAAGTAGACGCAATAAGATTTGATACTGGCAAATATGGCAAGATGAATTATACGGCAATATAGGGACAATTTAGAAATAAACTTCCTGGATTCAATATGGCGGATCAGCAACAGGAAGCTGAAATGACTGACGTCATCGCAATAGAAGAGAAACGGTTTGAGATTCTTAGATTTACCGGTGAAAAGGTTGAGCAGACATCAGTTGTACAGGACGATCAGAAAGGTTTCAATCTACAAGTTTCCAAACATGTTCAAATGAAAAACGAATAACAGCTTTTCAATTAAAATGGTCTAAACTTGCTTTTCATTTGCGTTACAACAACTTAAAATGATAAATGTAAAATGGAAGCTTTTTTACGAATTAAGGATTAATTTCAAAAAAGACATCTCGTAAATTAAACATAAATTTATTTTATTTTTATACCAGACAAAGTTGTACGTGTACCAACAAAACTTTAGTTTACATTCGCTTTAGACCACTGCTATTGTCTGTCAATTATTGAGGAATTGTTCTGACAAGTTCTGTATGGTTAATTCCATTTATTGCAGACATTCGCTTTATTTTGTTTCTGTGTTTGCTGTTAGATAGTGTAATAGTGAGATCTCAAACTTCTTAGAACATCTGTGATATGCCAAATGTCCACGAGGTAAGTATTCCATAGAATGTAACATGTCAATATGTTTTAATATAGGTTTGTACAAAATATAATAAGTTTATGAAATTGTTTTGCCTTCGTTTATTCTAATATTGACCATGGCGATTAGCTAACCTTAGCATAACGTCCTCAGTGTGGGGTTTTGTAAACGGTCTATATCCGACATGCTTAAATAAGATCTCCCCCTTAAAGAAAATACTTAAAAATCTCTTCTTGTCCGGAATCACAATGACCAGGGTTCTTTAATTAGGTATACAACATTAAAGCATTGTCTAGTAGACCTCTTTCAAAATCTTTCAAACATTTCCCCTCGAGTCATGTTTGGCTCAACCCCTCTTTTCAGATATTTTATTTTGACTCATGTAAAACCACTTTCAAAAGAATATTCTTGTCAGGTATCTTTGAATTGAGATTTCTGAAATTTGTCTATTGGACTTTTTCAATGACATTTTAAATGATGTCCTTTAACTAATTATTTGTCCAACGTCTTTTGTTTTTTTATTTCCTTTTTTAATATAGAAACCACAAGGCCCCTAGTTCAATAACCTTGCATAAGGCTTTGCCTGGTGAATCTCTATAAAGATTTATCAAACTTATCCAATGCGATCAATTATGGTTCCGTGCCAAGAGTTTAGAAACTTTTAGGCTGGGACTTCTGAAATATGCTATGAAGTAGTGTTGTGAACTCCTCGGGTCAATTTTGCTCGAAAAAAAAAGAAATTATCACATAATGAAAAGTGTGTTGTTTATTTGTTCATTTATTGGATTGATCAACTAATTATGTGCAAGCCAACTCTTACATACATCGAGTGAGGAAATTTTAACGGCCAAACTCAGGGGCGTACTGCGCAAGTGTTTTTACGATCGTAAGAAGTGGTTAACACTTATTTCACAATGTGGTTTATTGTTTGGTCGTGTTAGAATCGAAATAATAAGTATCCAGTTGTGGTTTATCGTAGAATAACCCACGTTTTTCGTTCTTAAGAGAAACAATATATCACTCAGGCATACGGCCTTCGTGATATATTCCTACGCATTAGAACTCAAAACGTGGGTTATTCTACGATAAACTACGCCTGGATACTTATCATTTCTTAATTAATTTACGGAAATAACAAAGATATATGGAACATTTGTAAAGTCTCTTTTCTTAAACTACAAATAAAAACTTTCAAACTGATATTCGATATGAAGCATTCTATAGTTCTTTGTACTATTTTGATAATGTATCCAGATATTGAAATTGTCGTTCTTAGCAGTAATGATCGATTTGGGGCCACCATTGCCCTCCTAACGATTAATAAATTTATGATATTTAGCATTCTGTAATTTTCAATGAGCATTATACCACTGCAATCATAGAAGAACTCATCGTTTATTGCATTTCATGTCTAAAAACACATTTAAGGCACTTCAATTTAGGTTATTACTTTGTTCTGTGTTTCTTCATTCTTTAGTTGTAAGGAAACGTGACAGTCATACTCAAGAATTTGACCAGTTCTTTCTTTTCAAAATACTTCATCACGGTTCATATAATCTGTATTCAGAATGTTCCTCTTAAAAAAATTCCTCGTGTCCTATCTTTCTTGTTAACCCCGCATAGCGGGGAGGGGATTATAGGAATGACACTGTCTGTCCGTGTGTTAGTCTGTCCGTCTGTAATTTCGTGTACGCTCCATAACTTTTAAACTCATGGAAAGTTTTTAAATACCTTGTTAAAAAACAATCACCAGTATGAGACGATGTGCAGAGCGCAACAACCAGGTCGCTACCCCCAAGGTCAAGGTCACACTTAATGGTCATATATAAAAAGTCCACATTTCGTTTCCTCTTTTAAACTCATGGAAAGTTTTTAAAAATAACTTGACACAAATGATCACCACTATGAGACAATGTGCATATCTCAACAATCAGGTCGCTACCCGAAGGTCAAGATCACACTTAAAAGTCATATATAAAAAGTCTCATTTCTTTTCCGCTCCGTTTCTATTAAATTGCTTGAAAGTTTTTAAAATAACTTTGTACAAATGAGTACAATTATGAGACGATTTGCAGAGCGCAATTACTGGGTTGCTACCCCCAAGGTAAACTTCACACTTAAAATAACTTGGCACAAATGATCAACATTATGAGACGATGTGCATGGCAACAATCAGGTCTTTACCCCAAGGTCAAGGTCACACTTAAAGGTCATATATAAAAAAGTCCACATTTTGCGTCCGCACTGTTAGTATCTTACTGCTTGAGAGTTTTAAAAATAACTTGGTCCAAATAATTACCATCATAAGTTGATGTGCAGAGCGTAACAACCAGGTCGCTATCCCCAAGGTCAAGGTCACACCTAAAGGTCATATATAAAAAAAGTCCGCTCCACTTTGAAACTGGTACAAATGTAAGGTCCAAATGTAGCTGCCCATTTTTTTGTAGAAATCAGTATCCTATGTTAAATTGGGTGTCCAACCTTCTTTGTTCACATGTGTTATCCACACCAATGTTCTTCTGCGGCAGGAGATATAGCTGTCCTTCAGACTGCCTTGTTTAGATAAGGACGAGCTCAACAGTTTTGGTAGTTACCAGTTCAACTTGAATAAAGTGTCTGATAAAATGAACCTGCTCTATTTATCAACAACGAATCGTGTTCATTAAATAACTAATATAACGAACATACAAGACTAATTTTATGCAAAGTATCAAAACTGTCGCGCATGTGTTTGAAGCAGGACTTCAAGGAAGCAAATTGATTTAGTATATTACAATAGTACGTGCAAATATGATTTAAAGACAAGTTCTAAATATTTTTAATAAGAGTCAGTTTGTCTCTATATCACTCATCTCTCTACCACTGTATAGAATATAAGATCATAAAAAGCAGAAGACTCAATTTTGACCGAAGAAATTGAACAATGCAACATGTTCATAACCACTTAATGACAATTGTTCGTCTGTTCGTTCTCCGGACATTGTTGTGTTTTTGCGTGAGTGGCTGTGCACATGACGCAATTGCTTCGGTATGAACCTGATAAAAAAAATGTCTAAATAAAAGAAAACACACAAACACAGAGTATTAAGCTTTCGACTTGCATCTTCTTCAGAAATTTGCATTACATAAAAGGAATGAATAAATATAGCGTCATTTCCGCGACGTCAAAAATACGTAACGTTATCGTGCTATTAACGTATCAGAAATGGCGCTAAAAAATGAATCAGTAAGTTGAATTAATTAATTTACTGATTAATTATGGATCATAAATGAAAGCAAGTTCCTAATATATACAATTACAAAAATCATTTACATATATATATATATATATATATATATATATATATATATATATATATATATGTATATATTTGCCTGATTAAAAATGTTAGTTGCCTGGGTATTGAACTGCCAGAAATGTAAGACAAGTAGACTGGTGTCAATTCATTAGCAAAAAATGTATATTGTACAAAAAGAAAATAGAAAAACTCATAAAAAGTGTCAGAAAAGCAACGCAGCTGTACTCTCATCAATATGTCTACCACGTATGTTCTAATAAAAGAAAACGTTTTGTTCCAGGATTTATCCACAAACTGATTGCACGACCATTCACAATCAAAATTTGGTAAGGTAACACAAAAACCTAAAAATGGTTTGTTAGGTCTTTCGATGACAGTAATCATACTTGAGAAATCGCATCGGTGAATGGTATCTGACCCTAGTGCAAATCGGCATTTCAGTTAATAAACCTGTAGTACATATCTGAAGTGTACTCAACATCATATAACGGCTATGATTGGCAAATCGTTGTGTCAAAGGTACTGAGCTTCGACAATCGAGTACAATATATAGGCAAACAAGCGATTATACATTTATTCATCGCCATTGTTTGTATACCATATCTGTTTATATGATTATATCAGATATAACTGCATATCTTATTTCGTTATACAGAAAAATAATGACAATTTATTGTGTCTAAGTGTTAAGCCAAATCTGTTAAGCTGAATGCAAAATTGAAAGAAAGTTTATCCTAATGTATCTTCATTCTGGTAAATGAATGATCTACTTCTTATACATCTAGTTTATGTTAATTTTCTATATAATATTACGAGTGTTTTTCAGTGCTTAGTTAGAAAGGCTAAATAAATAAGATGTCATGTAAAAGGAATTTTTTACATGGTCAGTATCGTCCCGGGATATTGTCCGTGTCGTCCTGGAAAGTTGTCCGTATTGTCACAAAATATCGTCCGTACCTTGTGATCTGAATAGTCTGTAATTCCCTTCATTCAAAACACAGTAAGTATCTCCAGGTCTATTTTGTATGGGCACTCTGGCAATATCGCGGACAGTGACGAAATTCACGTAAATTTTTCTGCCATTTCCATTGGTCTATTGATACCTTCTCGCGGGCAAAAGCTATGACGTATGCAGATACATAACTTACATTTGGCTGATTTAATTTTTACAGAGTAATTCTGCTGTTGAACTAGAATAAGGAAAAAAACTAGCTTTGAATCGTAGCAATTGTAACACTTTTCAAATTATGGCTGCTGACAATACGTTTAGAAGGAAATTATCACATACAAAATAAATATATGGGGAGATAACCAAAAAATAACAGAAATCCACACCCGTGTGTCTTTACTGATACCATTTATATCGTGGATGCCAAGTTGACCAAGGGATAACGTATCTTTGTGCATATTGATATTATTTACCTATCGGTATTTATTTATTTTTTCTTTGAAAAATACACGTTTGCATACACTCATGTAAGGGATAAACTACTCGTGTATTTTACGAACAATCTCAGGCATCCTGCAAAAAAAATATTATTATCGTGAAAACAGGAACTAGCTTTAACACAGCTCAAACATTTTCAAGACATGGAAGTTCCTTAAAAAGTGCTGCAATAGTAAATGCTCTACAAACATCGTACGGGTCTGAATCTGAAATTGGCCTTCTCTCCTCAAGGTATCCCTTTTCTTCTTGAGCAACGAGTGCTGGAATTCGAATGCTACAGCCATCCTTACTGCCTACTTTGCAATCAAATTTATCATATGTTGGCATGTCTGCTTTCCCCGATAGGAACCATCTCATATCGTTCCCTTCTTTTAAGTCATAATACTTTAAAATAGAAGTCTGCGGGTATGTGCCAATGTTATCCACCAGTCTGTGCAAATGCCTGAAAAATACACACCATATACTAGCTTCAGGGCTTGATTTTGAATGTTTTTGCCTGAGAGCCATTCGTTCACCAATAAAAGCGTTTTGAAACAAGACGCTACATGGGCATACACAGAGAAATTGTTATAGAAGAAAGTACCGCGGAAGCCGGAATTCGCTATTTTGAGAGCACTCACTTTGCGCAGCTCCGCAGACATGAACAAACTGCACTGAGACGATATTGTGACAGAAAAGTGCTGGTCATGGTTGCACCGTAGATATATAGATATATGTTGTATATTTTTAAGTTGTTGAAGCCTGTTGTAATACATTTGGTTGGATTCAACCTTTAAAATAGAGATAGATAAGAAGAACACCTTAAAAGCTCATTAAACATTTATGACACAATTAGAAACGTGTTAAAAATAAAGATTATGTTAAGTGTACAAACTCGAGACCGCCGTCATCTCTTGTTTTTTTCGTGCTGAAGTTCAGTTGAAGGGAGCTTCCAACGCCAGTGTCCCGTACACATTCTGGATTCCCAAAGGTGACATCAATGCCATTCATTTCAGCTAGCCGCATTAGAATATATCTGGACAGATATATTTGATCGCAGCACTCCAGTCCTGGCAAAGGACCAACCTGGTACTCCCACTGGAATCAAACTCGATTACAACAAAATAGAAGATATACTTGTACGCTTTGCAAATTATCTATACTCTTTCATTTTTGTCGAGTCCACTTAAAAAAGCTCGACATAGCTTCTGCAACTGAGGTTCAGTGTGTATCGGCGTGTGCATCTGTCAGTGTGTCCGATTTTGTTCGACTCATTAACTGTCCTGCTTTAATGGATATTTTTATATTATAATATCTTGTCGTAAATACGTGTTGAGGTTCTCATGTAAGTTTCCTGTTCAAAGATGTGCGTCAGCTAAATATTCAGTGAAATCCAGCTAACACGTTTGTTTTTTAAATTCTTTGCAGAACAATAAGTAAAGTTAAGCATGTCTGGGCTAAAGTTCTTGTACAGAATGAGTTTTAAAATAGTTTTGTACAAATAGATAAGTATTGGCTAGAGTATTGTATGTAAAAAAATTTCTAGCTTAAAAGTCAAAATCATAGTTATAGGTCAAAAGTAAAAAAGTTAGCTTTTGATGATATTGAAAACACCTTTAGTTTGTGACACAGAGATGTCAAAGGTTAACAAATAAGTGTAATTTGGCTCTTCATAAAGGAATAACACATACAGTCAGGTGCATTGTGGGCTGAGCTGTGGATTTTTGGGCAACAAACACATTATCTACATTTCATTTTATTGTGGTATACATAGATTAATTCAATTTAGACCACATGCCTTCCTGTTAACCTCCAGAAACAGTTTCACTTAGAAATATGTTATTCAAAAGTATGTTTAAGAAACTTTTATTTCAAAATATCTAATACTAGTTTAAGAAAAAACTTGTATATTTTGTACATAAAATGCTTTACTTACTTCAGAGGGAAACATTTCTTTATTCATTCCACCCATCTTAAGTCCTGCGTACAAGCATGCCCTAAGATGTGTTTCAGCAAGATCACGTTCTACACCGCTATGACTGCCTATATTTATTCCAAACATGAATTCTGCAAAACAAATTTGGGATATAATGATAATAGATAGACACATTTGATATAATGATAATAGATTAGAAACATATCAAGAAACATATTTAGCTTACTTATTTGAAATATTCTTTGCTTATTTTTCGTTCTGCATTAGCTTGAAAACCTTGGCATCGTTCTACGCCTTTTAATAATTCGACTCGTTTACATTTGTGCTCTATATAGAAACGTATTTCAGAAACAATGTTGTAAAGCTGTTATACTGATAAATATTCGTTTTCAATGCACATTATCATTTTATTTTCAAAAACTATTTACGAAATAATTCAAACAGCAAAGTTTTCTCAAGATTTTTACATTTCATTTAATGATATAAAGAATAATTTCATACAAGACAAAATATTGTAAAATCATATTCAATAACTGGAAATATTTTCTCAGATTTCACTCGTTTAAAAATACATTACCAAGCTCTGGACTGTAGTGTTTCCAGTCTAGTGGTGTACCATTTTTGTCCACAAAATAATACTCTTGTTCGATCCCATACAAAGGTTCGTGGTCTTTTACTTTCTCCATGAGCTTTTTACATCCTATTCTTGTATTGAAAGCTGTATAAAAGGGTGTATTTAAGAAGTGTAACTTTGTATATTACACTACGTTTTCCTTCTACTGATCCAATCAATAAAACCCATTTCTTAATTATTTTAACCTTACAGTTTTCCGAAAATTGCAGAATGCTTATATGCATTACGTATACCCAGTGAAGCTTTCAACAAATTGTTATGATATATAAACATAAACTGACACAATATAACAGAACAATATAACAGAAAACTGGTTTATTTTGCTCAGTAGGTAATACAAAACGATCTCAATTGTGGATGCAAAGAACACTTACTTACCTACTGGTATGTTTGGTTTATCTATATAACGTGCCTCACAAAGCACTATCTTGTGCCTCCCTTGTCTGAATGGATCTCTGCATATTGCTACAGGATACAGACCTAACTCCGGGCAAGGAGGTTCCTTACTGGTGGTATCCCATACAAGGAGGCTTTTCGCAGGGCATTCTGCATTAACAAAAAAGGACATGTTGCATTAACAAAACAGGGGCATTTAATCACAATTATTCTGTACTGTATTCAGTATTTTTGAATTTATGTAGTAAAGTCCTAAAATACAAATTATGCTTTGACATTTTTAAATATTTCGACCACTTTGAAAGGAACTTATGAAAAGTAAACGCCTTACTTTGATTGTTGTTTCTTGATACAAAGGTATCGCTACTCGTGAAGTATTTATTTTCATACCACTCGATGAAAATAAATCCCGTATTTTAGAAAAAAAATTGAATATCCTTTATGTCTTTAAAAAAAATGAGATTACCTTCCGCTGACTTAGGTTCGAAGTCAACAACATATGTTCTTGTTATCATTCGTATGCGGGTGTAGTTCGTTAAAACGTATTCAAGCAAAACCGGACCGTCGTCTTCTTCCGGAAATAGCATCGGCTTTATCCGTTTTGTTTCCATCTTAAATAAAAAGAACTTAATGAAATCAGACAAACATTGCATATTCAAAGAAAAAGTATTTAAATACCAAAAAATACTGGTTTCAGTTATTTCGGCAAAACCCTGGTCATACAATGGTGTTAACAATGATTCGTCATTCCTTTACTGAGCATTTAACGAAGAATCTTTTCCGCCGACGATGCTAATTGAGTATTTAATATCTATCATTTAATTTAAAGCGACTTTACTTTAATTTTGTTGTTTTTTTTCTTTTATCGGTTGCAACAGTTATTCGGCATAGATTGTGAAATATGACGTATGAAATGAAACATCAACCATATGTTAAACTAAACTGTAAATGAAACTGAATTAAACATCTGCCATGTGTTAATTACTTGTACATGTAAATACCGCCCCCACCCAAAATCTATCAACCTTATGTTAACTAACGTCTAAATTTGACTAAATGTAATAAATATGGTATGTTGAATGACCTCTAAATGTGACTGAATATAATTACTACAATATGTTGAATGACTTCTAAATGTGACTGAACTTAATAACTACCGTATGTTGAATGACCTCTAAATATGATTGAATATAATTACTACCGTATTTTGAATGACCGTTAAATATGACTGAATGTAATAACAACCATAGGTTGAATGACCTCTAAATGTGACTGAATGTATTAACTATGACCGCTAAATCTGACTAAAAGAAATAATAACCATATTTTTAATTACCGCTAAATATGGCTGGATGTCATTCTTACCATTTATTAAATGAGTGCTTATTGCTACTGAATGTTATTACTACCATATGCTGAATTACATCCAAATGTAACTGACTGAGACATCTATCATATGTTGAATGACCTCTTAATATGACTGAATGTCATTATAACAATACGTTGAATTACCTTTGAATGTGACTAACTGTTATAATTACGATATGTTTACTGACCTTTAAATGGGACTGAATGTAATAACGACGATATTTTGAATGACCTCTTAATTTGTCTGAATATAATAAATGGATGACCTCTTAATGTGACTAATTGTAAAAACTTCCATATGTTGAATTTTCTATTACTTTGACTGAATGTAATTACCACGATATGTTGAATTATCAACTTTCAATGTGACTAAATGTAATAACTATCATTATGCCGAATGACTTCTAAATGTGACTGAATGTAATAACTACCGTATGATGACTGACCTCTTAATGCTACTGATTGAAATAACTACAACATGATGGATGACCTCTTAATGTGACTGAATGTAATAACTACCATAATGTCGAATTACCTCCTAATGTGATTAAATGTAATAACTACCATATGTTAAATTACGTCTAAATGTGACTATATAGTAAATGTAATAACTATCATACGAGGACGAATCAAAAAGTTCGTGGAATTCAGTCATTAAATTAAAACGCATTGTTGCAGCTTCATGATTTTATGATCTGACTGAATGTTATATCTTCTATATGTTGAATTACCTTTAAATATGACTGAATGTAATTTCTACCGTATTATGAACGCTAAATGAGACTAAATGTATAACTACTGTGTATAAGATTACCCTTTAATGTCCTTGCTGATCCAAAATGAGGTTGTTGCAAAAACCAAAAGGCAATTTGTTTCCAAATGTCAAAAAGTTTTACACTTTTTTAACAAAAATTATTGCTTTCTGATCTATGCTGACGACTGGTTCATTAAAAATCCGGCTTTAGCAGTATCTTTCCTTCTTTAAAAGAAGTGCCTACATTTGAAATTATTTATTCAGTGCAAAATCCCTTATATACTTTAGGTATAAATGTAATCTGAATACCTTAAGAATTAAAACAAGCACGATTGTTAGTCAGTATGATATGTTTGTGGCAATCTCTTAAAGCGGCTGACCCACAGATGGGCCGACGATGAAAAAAAAAGAAAATTTGTATACATCTTGAGAATCTGTGAAGAACATATCTAAACTAAGTGACTGACTCATTTTTTAATACAGAAAAACATCAAAATATAAAGTTTTACACACTTTCATCGGCAAAATATTGTAAATACTTAAGTTATAACATTAATTTTGACGAGAGTTGATAACTAGCGTCTCTAACTCAGTGGTGTAGATCGTCGGTATTTATTTTACTGAACGGAAGGTCATGGGTTCGAATCCTGGTTAAGTCAGAATTTTTTTTCAGTTTTCATGGTGTATAGAAGCATAATATTTATGTTTTTTTTCCATAGTATATTAACTTATCTTAAATTTAAAAAGAAGAAAAAAATCAGCTAAATTATGTAAGAGTCGCTTTAAATATTAGGTTATAAAATCAACACAATAAAACAAAATATAAATGCATGCTCATGGTTATCAATATGCGTATAAATGTTTAAACTAGAGTAAAGGTATCTCATTTACATTTACATAATTATTATTCAGACTGTTACGAGATAACTTTTATCACCTTTTATTTTAAGACAAAGATAATACAGTTTTGAATTGATATTTTTTCACTTTGAGTATAACACAAGTTTTATACAAGAAAATTTAAGTATGTCTCGAACATCTTATAGTTTAGTGAACAACATCATAGATGTTTAATCTACATTGGTTTGGAAACAAGTTTTTTTGCATCTTATATTAACCACCCTCGATGACTGACTTCTACCAGTACACGCACCGAAAAAAAAAAGATTTCTAAAATCATTGAATATGTAAGGCAGAAATAAATCAAGCTGATGAGTTGATAAAATGTTGAAGCAAAATCACTTTTAACGGTATAAGTTCAATTTCCAAATTATAATAAAACGAGTATTGTTGCTAGTCGGATATACTGAATCTTGCCAATAAAACGATTCTGAATAAACCGGAACTTCTCGAACATAATAATTAAAAGAATAAAAAGAAAAAAAAACTAAAAAGCCCTGTATGACTGCCCATGGACCATCTTAGATCTGATCAATTAGACAAAATCTTTCTAACTTAGAACGAAACAAGAAATATCACTGTAAGATGACTATGCCCCCATATGGTGCTTTGACCTTTGAGCTGAGAACCAGACATTCAGGGGTCAAGGTCAAATAAATATAGGTGGGAAGGTCTTGTCCAAAGGGGTGTTGTGTCCAAGTATGAAATATATCCACTTCCTAATGTGGAAGTTATGGCCAAATGTTAAAGTATCTGGACAATTTGATCTTTAAGGAAAAGGTCATTCAGGGGTCAAGGTCAAACAAATATAGGTCAATGAGACGGTCTTGTCTAAAAGAGTGATGTGTCCAAGTATGAAGTATATCCACTTACTAATGTGGAAGTTATGGGCAATGATAAAGTTTTCTGACAACTGAATGTCCAATGTGAATGTCATTCAGGGGTCAAGGTCAAACAAATATAGGTCAGGGGGAAAGTCTTGTTTAAAGGGGTATTGTATCCAAGCGTGAAGTAAATCCACTTATTAATGTGGAAGTTATGGCAAATGATAAAGTATTTGGACAATTGGATCTTCAAGGTAAAGGTCATTCAGGGGTCAAGGTCAAACAAATATAGGTCACGGGGATTGGCAACTCAAAATGTAAACAAACATTGCATGTCTGCATGTTACTTACGTATTTCACTTTTTAAAGTGATTTTTAATATGTATACATAAATAAACCAGTAAAACTATCAAAACGGTTAAAATCATGATGGTATTGCTGTTTTTAGACGTTTAATTGCTGAATTAAGATGTTTACGTAAACGCATAGTTGAAATGTGTTTACAAAACTGTCAGAAAACACCCGTCTATTTATAATTTTTAGAATCACATGATCGTTTAAACCAATGAAAAATGGTTTCAAGATCTTTCGGTTTTGGGGATATTGGTGCACTTTCATTGGTTGCTTTAAAGTTCATTGTAAAGGTCAATATCATAAATCTACTCTAATTAAAGTAGCGGTGTGAAGTAACGGTAGTGTATTCATTTAGCTGCTGAGGGAGCGTAGGGCAAAGTTTGCTCAGTGTTTACACTAAGAAATAATAGCCATGCACCATGATTTATAATATATGATTTATAAACTTTGAAACTATGCTATGCTAGACATTAACAGTGAAATGGCGATCGGTAAGCATGTTGTCTTTGAACGTCAGTTTGTTGACCTTCACCTTCGGGTTTGTCTGTACGCGGGTCTTAAGATGTGCGACTGTGCCAGAGAAATGAATCCGTCCCAGGTAAGTCAGTTCCCTATGCTTTTCAAAAATAAGTTATAAATATTTCGGTGGAGATAAACTTTGCTTATAAATTTGATTATAAACTATCAAAATAAGTAGTTAGCCTACTGCCCCAATCACTTGAATGTATAACCATTGCTTTTATAAAAATTATCACCCAGGCAGGCATTCCACGTATTTAGCTGAGGCATATCAAAGCCATATTAGCTGAGTTACGCCTCAAACAAAATAGTTATGAAGATTATCTTTTCAGTTAGTTTATAAAACATATGTTTCCTGTTCTTTCCATGAATACTCGTATGTCTTCTAATGTTGTTAAGTTCGTTTCGGCTGTGACGTTTCAAACGTAGCTTAACAATAATGATAATGCGTGAAACAATATAATACTAGCGTATAACTTTACAAATTTGTAAAGTAAAAAAAAAACAAATGAACTTTATGCACTACTTTGTTTCATAAAATAAAATCCAAATTATCTATTTTGACAGTGGGAAATTTAACGGACGTTTTTATAGCGGACCAAGTAATTTTCGCACGTTATATACTCGTACGCCTGGCAGAAATTCTAAACGTGAAAATATCATTCCGCAACATCGACTGTGCTCGGGAAAAATGCTCGGCAAACTTTTCGTCTCAGTTTTAGAACAAAGAATACTCGTGCAGTAAACGGCATAAAGTAAGATGTCTTTTACATTACTTTCAACATGTTTCGAATTGATTGAAAAGGTGGGTTTGATTTGTTTTTTGATATTTTCTTTTTGAAAGAATTGGCTATACTTTCTACCAAAAACAATATAACAAATATTCTGTAATTGTTCAGTCTTGTAAATATAAAACTGTGAAACAAATCACTTAATATGTTGCTCAACCTGTCAATGACTTAACAGATATCGCAGATGGAAAACTTAGAAAACTGAACGACGTTTTACTTGATAACTGGTTTTTGGAGAGAAGACATAGTAAGAATTCGAGATGACTCCGTTCTGTAAACTATATAACAGTGTATTTGTACCATAATTAACCTAAACACCAAAATTCATATAAACAGGGTCAGACAGTTTAAGCTTTATGACGAAAGGCTGGGGGAGGGGGGTGGGCGGTAGGATGTATAAAGTTGAAAAGAAAAATATCATTACGTGTATTATATTAAAGGAGCATATTTGAAATTACAGAACATGTGTCGAACTACCCATACGATAAATTGTTCATACATTTTGATCTAGCAGACGGAGAGGAAATGAAATGGTATTTGGATGGGGACTATTACGTGCCGACATAACATACATTTAAATATTCTGTTTGCGATAAGGACAAGACGAGCATAAGAATACCAACACACGTGTTTAACGATATCTTGACGAGAGGACCGGTTTCAAACGCCGATCCTTGACGGTGTCGTGTGTTTACTATAGCCGCACTGTTTGATCATAAAAAGGTCCACCGCCAGCGCTTACTCTACCTTATCCCTGGAAAAATACTCTGTTTGCGATAAGGACAAGACGAGCATAAGAATACCAACACCCGTGTTTAACGATATCTTTTACGAGAGGACCGGTTTCAAACGCCGATCCTTGATGCCCTACGTGTGTTTACTATAGCCGCACTGTTTGATCATAAAAAGGCCCACCGCTAGCGCTTACTCTATCTTATCCCTGGAAAAAGAAGACCCTAAAACCTATCAATCATTTAAACCCACTGTTTATCTATTTAAAAACAAATTATCATGTTGAATGCAAATGACATAACATGAGAGTGTTTCTTAGATGAACAATTTCATTCAGGAATGGATAGTAAAAAAATGAGCCAAATCCTTTTATGCATTCTTTGTGTCTTTGTTGGGCAAATGTCATATTTTGTATGTTTAACAATGCTAAATGTAGAATTTCAATGCACATGTATTAACAATACATGTCAAACATTATTTTACATATATTTGACTTCCACTAAAAACAGAATTAGGTTAAAAATAACGATGAAATTCAACATTTCGAGGTATCTGTATTGTTCCTTTCCAATATTAAGATATTTTATAGCAATGGTATATAATGTCAGTGAAAACGCAAAGGTAAAATGATGAAAACGCAATTTAACGATGGAATGCTGATAAAAACGCAATTGTACGATTACGAAAATGTAATACTACGAAGAATAACCCCCATCATGCCATTGCGCTTTCATGATTTAACATTCGTACCATCATGCATTGTGGTTAAGATTTCCTTTAAAAATCACGATTGTCCTTACAAAACGCTTCATATGTATGACTTGTTCTTTATGCACGTCAAATTATTAAAAGAAAAACCTGTCAAATTGTTATTTGTGTGTTTTATATTCGTTAAAAAACAAGCTGTTAGCAACCATCTTGTTTTAATCAACATATCTGAAGTTTGTTTTACATTGTAAAATGGAATGTGTCTGGTAGTTTTCGAAAATATCCGCTGGACCTGTATTTTAAAATAATGTTCGATGATAGTTTATACTAATGTTATCTAAACTAAGGTTTGCTAAAGTAAAATGCATTTTGACAAATGCTTTCAACATTTTTTTCGGCTGTATTAAAATCGATTTTGACCTACATTTGTAACGAATTTAAAGGAAATTTGCCATTGAGCTTTTCAAGCATTGTAAAATAACGGTCCTTTAAATAGAAAATATGAACGATACATCATGTTTTCATTTATATGAGAAGACGATGTGTAATCTTAAGTCAACCAGAAACCTAGAGATTCTTTAATATGAAAATAGAAAATTTATAACATTAACAAAGCGTTTGTCTCTAGCTTTACATAAGGCGAAAACTTATGATCCCGATTTATATGATAATAATCTACAGCATCAACGAACTTTTTGTTTAATATTTTTGCAAGGTAGGTTTTACATAATTTATACACTGTTGGACCCGATTTTTTTTCTAGCCTCCAAGAGCAATATTAAGGCGTCTGAAGTTTATTTCTAGGGTTTCATCTGATTCATGCTCAGTTTGGTCTTTTACCACATTGTATTTAAGCTATATTTTTGACCGTGCTAATTGGTGCACTTCATTAGTTGAAATAGTAAGTCCCAGAAAAAACTTACATACGCTGCCTGTTATTTAGGGAATACCGTTAGGGCCATCGTGGTTCGACGTTATAACCCAAAGGGCGACAATGCGATAGTGCGATAATGCGATGGCGACAGTGCGATAATGCGATGGCGACAGTGCGATAATGCGATGGCGACAGTGCGATAATGCGATGGCGACAGTGCGATAATGCGATGGCGACAGTGCGATAATGCGATGGCGACAGTGCGATAACGCAATAATGCGATGGCGACAATGCGATAACGCAATAGTGCGATGGCGACAATGCGATAGTCATATCGTACTGTCGCCATCGCATCATTGCATTGTCGCCATTGCACTTTCGCATTGTCGCCATCGCACTATCGCGTTTTCGTATTATCGTATTGTCGCCATCGCATTATCGCACTGTCGCCATCGCATTATCGCACTGTCGCCATCGCATTATCGCACTGTCGACTATCGCCTTCCGGTACACATGCGCACATCGTTTTTTTTGTATGTAGTTGAACCCACTTTAAAAAAAAGAATCAGATTTCATTATAACTGTAACCTCTTCCAAAGTATATCTTTATAAAACCATCCATTTTATGTTTCTGCAGTTGTTTTTGTTTCGTAAAAATCGCTTGTGTACATACAAAAAAAACGATGTGTGCTTGTGTACCGGAAGGCGATAGTCGACAATGCTATAGTGCGATAACTCGACAATACAATAGTGCGATAACGCGACAATGCAATGGCGACAGTGCGATAATGCGATGGCGACAATGCGATAGTGCGACGGCGACAGTGCGATAATGCGATGGCGACAGTGCGATAATGGGACGACGACAGTACGATAATGCGAAAACGCGATAGTGCAATGGCGACAAAGCGATGATGCGGTGGCGACAGTACGATATGACTATCGCATTGTCGCCATCGCACTATCGCGTTATCGCATTGTCGCCATGGCATTATCGCACTGTCGCCATGGCATTATCGCACTATCGCCATGGCATTATCGCACTATCGCATTGTCGCCTTCTGGATTATAACGACTAATCACGATGGCCCTAACGGTATTCCGCAGTTATTATCAAGTTGAACTAACCTTTTTTGTCGCACTATGTTTTAACATTAGGGGTATAATTTGCGAAACCCTTGAAAAGAACCGCTAGTTGCCAAACAGTTCTAGGCGCTGCGAGTTAAAATCATTTTTCTTGTTCTTATGGCAACTAGAGTTCTGCTAAAATCAATCGTTTTAATGTCTTTTTTCTAAGTTGACCTTGCAAGTAAAACTTCTGCCCACTTGTTTCGTTATAAATAGTAGTACAATTGAAGACACTTTCAATTCCAAAATTTTTTTCTTTAATAATACTCTAGTTCGGAGCCCGTACAAGCATGGGCATAAAATAAAAAAAAGATTTTTTTTTGTTATTGATACTCCAAACACGAATGATTTAAATGCTTTTTTATTGGCATTTGTTTGACATGGTGTGTGATTAGTTATGTTAATACAACTTTTAATTCCAAGGTTTGCCTGTTAAGACACGCATGTTGTGTCAAAATCTCGTAACATAATTATCTGTAGAATAAGGTACGTGCATAATGTATTACAAATTTGGTGATTAACCAGAGACAGTTATGCCTTCTCAGGTAAATTACTAAATTTTATGCTGTCTTAAAGACCTATAATTTAAATCTATTGCTACATATCTTGAAAATCAGAAGGATTGTGAAAAGTTAAAAAAACTTCTTAGTATCTTTTTATCGTTATCGTTGCCGTCATCATCATCAGTCATCACTATCATCCTTCAATATCATCATCAGCAGCAGCAACAACAACATCATTATCATCATCATCACCAACATGTAGATGTAGTCCATGGTTTGTGACATTTCATGCTTTTGTTGAGTGATTTTTAGGAGGGGAAATATATAAAGGATATTCTTTAGATATAAAATATATCTCACCGAAAAGTGATATAATTAAAATATTTTCACGAGTGCGTTCATAGACAAAACAACTTATGCCTCTTTGAAGGTCAGACCTCCAAGTATGACATAGGATAATGATTTCTACGGAAAATCGGCAGTTACGTTTGGACCTCACATTAGTAGCAGTTTAAAAGTTATGGAGCGGACTCGAAATGTGGACATTTTATACATGCCCTTTAAGTGTGACCTTGACCTTGGGTGAAGCATCCTGATTGTTGCACTCTGCACATTGTCTCATACTGGTGGTCATTTGTGCCAAATTATTTTAAAAACTTTCAAGCAGTCTAATAGTAACGCGGCGGAGACGATAAGTGGACTTTTTTATATATGACCTTTAAGTGTGACCTTGTCCTTGGGGACCTGGTTTTTGCACTCTGCACAACGCCTCATAATTATGTTCAGTTGTGCCAAGTTGTTTTAAAAACTTTCAAGCAGTTTAATAGTAACGGAGCGGACACAAAATGCGGACTTTTTCTGTACGGAAAATTGCCAGTATTATATTCCTATATGTACAATTGGAGCGAGGTTAGTGTTATCCAATATTATGCAATCCTATGTTTTGATTGGCTGTAAGAAGATCCGATTATTGCCGAAGCATTACGTATTTTTACGATGTGCTACCTGTTGAATCAATTTGTGAAGTTGTGTTATTCCGGAAATCCTCGGAGAAAATCACTTGACTGTCTGGTAATATTGTGTAGGAACATTGGATCTCATTGTTTTGAAATCTATTAATAGTAACAAGTAACTGATAAGAGATAAGGTAACTTTTTGAAGGTTGGCAAAACTATGGCGGTTGATAACAATACAAAACATAGTAATTTTGTAATTTACCGTTTGAAAGTCATTTTTCATTAAACAGTTCAGTATTTTATATCATTTGAAAGGTCTGTAATCTCATATTTTAGGGCCTACATATTTAAATAAATAATTGTCAAAACTTTTTTCTTTTTTGTTTGTAAATGGTTAAACTTAGTGCATCTTAGCTGCTAGAGAAATGCTAAAACGACATGTATAAATTAATTTAGTTTTCTTTTTTAAAAGCAAAAAATCCAAATCTGCTTATATTTTCAAAATATGAATTTAAAGAGCCTTCAAATGATGTAATATGATAAATGTTTATTTCACTGTTTTCAAATAATAGCATTCGGCTCACGAAGAAGTTATCTAAAATTAAAAATTCTGTCTGGTTCCCGGTCGTACATTGCTACGACAGTGACTGTGTTTCAACTGGTCTTTATGTTGAATTATATCAAAGTAATCAAAGCATGGTCATAGTTTATTATCATCATTTATATTACAAATATATTTGTTATTCTGTTCAAGCATGTTTGTTATTCTGTTCAAGCATGTTATTCCATGAAATTCATGTTATTTTGTTACTTAACAAAACAAACTAAGTTTCAGTATCATAATTATCACCATTAATATCAAGAGATATATGGAAATAAAAGGTTGAACAAATATGTTGTTGTTGTTCTTCAAAAAATGTGCATTACCTTAGTTATAATATGCCTGAACAGACAGGACTTCATTTTAAAGATACACGTTAAATTTCATTATTTGGCATCTGCAAACAGAATAGAGTGCTGTAGATTTAGGTTCCTTAAAAATACAGTAAAAACCGTACACTCAAAATGGACTCAAGTCCATTTGAATTTTTCTTGTTTATATATGACCTTTAAGAGTGACCTTCATCTTGGGGGTAATGACCTGGTTTTGCGCTCTGCACATCCTCTCATAATGGTAATCACTTGTGCCAAGTTATTTTTAAAACTTCAAATGCGTTAAAATGCTTTAGAGCGGACACGAAGTTACGGACGGACAGACTGACAGACGGACAGATAGGGCCATTCCTATAATCCCCTCCCCGCTACGCTGCAGGGATATAATGAATCTAATGGAAACATTAAAGATAAGATTCTGAAATATCTATACCAAAACCAAAAAAAAGCAATTGTTGGTTTACAAAAAAAAACACGCTCAGTTTATCTCGGAAATGTCATGGAAGACGAAGATGGAAGTCAGGGGCAAATTAGTGGAGTACACAAATATGAGAAATGTTCTTATTCTCTGTAGAAAAAAAGACCAGCTTTTGTTTTTTAGAATGATCTATGTTACTATGACTTCGTTATATAGACTTTTGGCAGGGCTTACAGCCACGTATATCATATTCGAAATGATATAATGCCCTGTACCGGGGGTCCCTTGATTTTACATTAGGACTTTTTTTAATATTGTCTATCTGGCGCGAATCAAAGATATTTGGAGGTTGGTGTTCTACCAAGATGTCAAAATAATTCCCCAGGGATCAGTTACCGCTCGCCCATTCTAGGGTTTCATTTAATTTCTCAAAGGCATTTATAGGGAATACTAAAAAATCATAATTCAAACCTCCAGGACTAGGCCTTAAACAAATTTTGTGAGAATCAAATAGACTGTTCAAGTTATGTCCCTGGGGTCATCAATGGCCCCGCCCAAGAGTTCGTTTCACATAAGCTGATTATTTAGGGAAGATTTGAAAAACCTTTTAGATTTTCATATAGTTACACAGTAAATCTTTAAATTTGCTCAATCTCCATGTTCACATTTCTAACATTGTTCTTGGTCTTACCTTGACCTACTTACCTACTTTCTTGTTTCTACAGGTACATCATGGTATTTTGGATTGTATCATAATTTTGCAAGAAGATTTCAAGTTTAATCATAGCTGACATTAACCAAGACTTACCGTCTTTTTACCTGTGTCTATGGAATTTAATAATTTTGAAGGAATCTCCATATCCATGTATCGAACTTTGTCTTTCACCTTCAGGTGACTCTGACCTTTGTTTTGACTTACTTACCTACATTTTTGTTTTGCAGCAACAAAATGGAAATTTCGTCGATATTTATGATTTTGCATGCAGACTTCTTACTTTGACCTAAGCGAACATTGGCCATGTCCTAGAGATCTATTTACTAGGGATGGGAACGAATGTTCGAATATTCGAATATTCGAATATCCACCGAATATTCGAATCTGAAAATCAAATTCGAATATTCTAAAATGAATTCAAATAAAACGTCGTTGATTTTTATAGATGTAAGCATTCTGATTATGCAAAAACCCCAATCTGTTTGGTATTGTGTTTGTTTTATCCCGTGTCAAAAATGATCCAATTAACAATACAATTGCAAGGCATAATTGGCAGGGGCAATCGTTACGGATTAAGAGTTTGCCACAGGCGTAATTGTGGTACCTTTTAATCTTTTGTTCATTTTAACTGGCGCCCGTTTATTTCACAAATTTTAGAAGGTTGTTTGTCTCACAATATTCAAGGATTAACGTCAAGTTTTACGAAAACGAACAACCAGTCACGTTTATAGCTCTATTGATTTAACTTTTTATAGTTGCCCAATCAGTAAAATAGCTCAGATATTTTCCTCTTATGAATATATATTTGAAACGACAATCATCATTGCTTTATGTTTGATCATCGCTTAACAATATTGAAATAAGCTGTATGGAAAAAAAACAAAGAAAACAAAAACAACATGCACCCCTCTCGTGTTTGGACTTATCTCACGCGGTTTTAATGAACGGAATATATAGAGGATATTTGTTTGTTTTTGTGGAAGATGAGAATTTATTTCATCGAGTGAACACCATATGTGATATTTTCACGAGTGGCGCAGCCACGAGTGAAAATATCAACATATGGTGTTCACGAGATGAAATAAATTCCCATCTTCCACTAAAAAACAAACAAATTTTCTTTTTATTTTATGCCAACACGTCAAAAATGGGTTTTTTATGATATTTTTAATCAGGGCCTTCAATAAATTCCCCATGGTTAGCCCCAAATCAGTTAATGCGTACTTTGGTTACTCCGCACAAAAAAAGTGCAGACAATCTCCAATACATATGATAACTTTACTTCTGCTGAAATAAACTGAATACACTTTCATCAAATAACATTTATTTTTGTCTACACAGTTTATCAATATTTATTGAATTTTTGCCATACATACTTTAATTATAAAAGCGGATTAATACCGAGTAATATTCAATCAATTGAATTGAAAGTCGGCCATATTGGATAATGTCCATGTGAGTTATGTAAACAAATTAGACATTTTAAATAATTTATGGCGAATTTCATCATTGTTCACAACTAGTTAGGCTCATGAATTCAATATTATAATTGGATTTAACAAGGTAAATAAATTTCACTCGCTGTCACAGTCTGAAATACAGCGGATTCTCTTGTGGTGGGGAAATTCCTGAAGTTTCATCAAGCAGTAGTTCCGGCACAAACAGTGTATTATCAAAATGGTAATTAACTGATTCAAAACAGTGTATTATCACTTTTATCTCACTGATATTTCCCTATATTTCATTGGTAGGCATAAAATAAATTATGTTTTGCCAATCACTTAATAAATATTTAAAACTTCCATAAAACAAACCGTTTCTACGCCATTTTTAGATAATACATAGCTGTTTCGCCCGACAACGTACAGGTGATAAAACAGTACCAATGTTCGGATACCAAAGTTCGGGTAACTGACTGAACTGAAAAAAAAAACGAATATTCGAATATATTCGAATATGGCAACGCGAATATTCGAATATTGATATTAGTGTTCGTTCCCATCCCTACTATTTACTGTTTCTGAAGCTTTGTCTAAGAAATTATTTTTTTAAGATAACCGTGCGTTTAACTTGTTCTTTAAGTAATTTGATATCATCTTGCCTTACTGACCTACTTTTTTTTGTTTGCAGCAACATCATAAACTTTGGAGTTATATTTATAATTGTGCATGCAAATTTCGACTTTGATCTTAACCAACATTGACCTTGACCAACTGTTTTCTGAAATTTTGTCTATATATAGAAACGATATACAATTTTGCATACAGATTTCTACTTAACATTCGATGAACTTGGATTCTTTCATTGGAGTCAGTGGTACTCAGATGAGCGGCAATAGGCCACCAAGATCCTCTTCTGTAACAACAGATGAAAACGTATATCGGGAAAAACCACAGTCAAAAAGCACAGCCTTCCTACTCAGTCAAAAAGTAGAGGAAAAGATAGCATAAATTTATTTATAGATCAATTTAAAAAAGAGACACCACTACAATAAAAGAAAATGAGAACCCAAGGGGTTTGCACAAGGTCTAAAATGAGGATGTTATCAAAAGAAGAACAAGCGTGGAAATGTGTATTTTAGGATAATAACTAACCCAAGGGATGTTTGAATGAAAGAGCCATTAGTACTAGACAGTTTTTCCTGGAAGGTTCTTTCCAAAAAACATGTATACATGTAAAGAGGAGTGTTGCTTTTGCTGATTTTATATCAAAACAAAAAACAGTTAACAAGCATTCACTAAATGTCTAAAATAGCCAACATGACAATTCTGTGTAGTCGTTCTCTCGAGTAAGCCATAAAGCTCAGGTGTTTTTGCCGAGGAGTGCTTGACATTTCACGCCCACTTTAACATTAAATTTTATTTGATGAGAAATTCATAGTGTTTTACACCCACTTAACATTTTTTATTAGGGATACTTCGTTTTTTAAGTCCATTTCAACATTTATTTTTGGCAAACAGTAAAACTGTTAAGCTTGAAATGCATTTCCAAAGTTCATGAAATAATATTTCCTAGAGATGGAAACGTGTCTAAATCGATGGTATTGTTTTAAAAATCAAAACGGTAGTCACACTTTACAAGCACTTGGAACATGACTGAGACAATAGACATGCGATTAAACTAAGTTCACAAGTTCTGCTTATTTGTTATAACTTACATCTATGAGAATACTAGAAAATAAACACCTGTGTTGTCAAACCTAACCCCTTACCAAGTCCGTAAATAAACTTTCTAGCCTGTATATTCACCATAACCTGACGTTTACCAGTCTTAAGTGATCTACCATAATGCCATATACGGGTTCTCTACTTAGTAACTAATGCAGGTGATTACATTACCTCAGTGCCGCTTGAATCTGTTGTCAAATTGTTGTAGTAATTGTTGTAAAAAGTTGTTCGACTATTTACTATATTCCGAGATTTTTTATTTCCTTTTTTTTCTTTTTTGTTGACGAAAAGTGGCTTAAGGCTCATAGTGATGTATTTGAATTTCTAATTGAAAAGTGACTTTCAAAAGCTATAGGTATTTGACTGGTACTTAAGCATCAAGTTACCCCCCCCCCCCCAAAAAAAAAAAAAAAAAAATAAATAAATAAATAAACAAAACAAAAAAATCAAAGGACTGAAGTTCCTGAGACCCGCAAATTGTTATACAAAATTTTGTCCATATCTTCTATGATTCATGGAAATATCCTGAAGGAAAACGTGACGTAAAAACACAACAACCAACACATTGTTTACCATACGACAATAAGTTGTAAATGTCTGAACCATGGTTATGACTCTTATGCAAAGGAAGACTTAAGACGATGCAGTGCTAGACCTGGATTTGTTTCAATGTCAGCAGCAAGAAAAAGTAAAAGTGACATTAGAAAAATACCAGCAAATACAATACGTTGCCACACTACTTGTTGAAAACAATGTTTCTTATTCAAGATTTCCATGCTGTGACGGGCAAAATAGATTTCTCTGGCCCGCCAAGACACCAAATCTATGCCCATTACTGATATCTATATGCCTCACGACAGGTGACCTTATCATTTTTACTGTATAACTGCACGTAAAAAACTTTCAGTCTGTAGCTGTTTCTAAGAAATTTAAAAGTGTCTATGACAATTAGGTATATACTGTTTATTTCTATCTCCAAGGAATTCACAGAGTTTTCTGTCTCCAAGAAATTCATTGAGGATTCTATGTCCAAGATATTCAATGTATGCTTTAAATGTACAGTAAATTTGCAATGGTTCAAAATAGCATGAGGGATCGCCTTTTTGTCGAGTCATCGCATCTGTCGAGTCATCGCATGTCGTGTCCAGTTTGTACTTTCTCTGGGATAACAACTTGATCTAACAACTCTTCTATCTCTTCAAGATAAAAAGTGCACTTAGTTCCTGTTAAACTGCTTATGTACACTAAGAGTCCAAATTTGATTTCTGTACACTAAGTTATATGATAATAATAATAATAAAAAACGTCAAAATCCCGAATGTCATACAATCTCAACAGCTAAATGCCGGGTTTGAAAGTCCGGTAAGCAAGCAAAACGAAAAATAGTATGCTATGTTTAGTGCGCCATTCTCTCTTCTGCTTCGTTCATTTATATGAGACACTTTATTTCACTTCTGTTTCTTTTAATTTTCAATGATTTTAAGTTTATAACCCGTTATTTCCTTTTGAAGTTGACCACAGACTGGGCGAATTAGGGGAGATAACACCATCTTATATTGCTTTCCGATTATTTGCAGTGCGCACATTGACCACTTTTTACCATGTCAAATGACGCTTACGATTTTGATTGGCTAAATTCAGGTCATGGATTGCTGACATGGGCGAAGTCGCTCCGCCAACGGATTTTTTGGTGAAATGCAGAATAATTTTGGCCTACAGACATACATCTTTTATATTCATAATAAATTACTTTATTAAGATTAAGTTTTAACACTGCTGTAATCGGGCTTTCGAAATTCCAGACGTTTCATACTGATCTACTTTTTAGTGTACTTGTACTCAATGTTGGTAAAATGCCGAATCCATTGAGTAAAGAAGGAAAACAAGTCCGGCCGCAAACTGACTGCAAGGAGCCTGGCGGCTCAAAAACAGGAAAAAAAAAACATCCCATAACAGTCAAAAAGTAGAAAGGAAAAGAGCATTAATCTATATATTGATCAATTAAAGAAAGACACCACAAACAATATCCGAAAATGAAAACTCAAGGGGTTACTTATCGCCTTGGAACGGTCAGTAGCAAAAGATTTCCTACTGGGGGGTTAAACCAGGTTCTAGGGTGCACCAACCTCACACTTGCCTTAACAGGTTCTCATAAGAACAAAACACTGTCTACAAGTTGGTGAACATACAGATTATAATAGTCATAGTAATTGACTGATAACATTTAAAGAAATGAAAAAAATGAATGTCTTCTTGATAGTGGCACCGATTCACACAAGAATTTCGACATTGTATAGCTTATTAATATTACTTTTCAAATGTATAGTGCTGAGTACTAGTATAAACAAAAAATGATGAAATCAAAGTATTTTGTACCAAAACAAAACGTTTTGAAGCAATCCTCTTAAAAAGTCCGGTATATCAGTTAACTGTTGAATGTTAGATGAAATATAATGTTGGATAAGAGTAAGTGACGTCATGTTGAGTACTCAACTTTTCGAGTGATATTGGCTTTTTGGTATCTGCTTTAAGAATTGGTCTTAGGTCTGCGAAATTAGCGTATAAAATGCATTTACTAGCCGATTTCCATTAAACAAATGGGAGTGTCATTTTCTTTCGTATAGTTTGTCAAACAAAGCTAAGTTTTTAAAATGTCTTTAATTTTTGTTTCCTGATCAAGTCGAAAAGATAAATACTTTACTTTCAGATAAGAATTGATAAATATTCCTGTACAGTCAAGCAAACTGTCTGTTTGCTGAAGTGTCACAGTTGCTCAGTGTTCATTCAACAATGACAAATTAGATAAAAATATGGAACGGGGCTTATTCTCACGTTCATCAAAAAGGCAGACTGGTGATTGACATTTCTAGCTAAGTAACCGAGCTAGTGAATATGTCTAAAACTGATTAACAATTATAAAGCAATTAGAAGCAATTAGAAAACATGGATAACTGATATTAAATTTTTATATCGCAAAAGATTTAGCTTTGTTTCGTTTGTATTTTCCTTTGAAATATGGTCTACCAATGTGTATTCTAAGTTCTTCGTTATGACGTATGAGGCAGTATAGATGTGCTGATTCAGCGCTTTTTCTATGTATATAAAGTAATAGTGCGTAGCAGTCAAAAACTAACATATAATGTGTTTCTAGATCTTCTTCAGTAGACAGATTTATCGAATCAGAGTGTTGTAGACGGTTAAAAATATCAGACGTGTGATTTTTCTTAACACTCCTGAAGTTACTTCTGAACATTTTAGCAATCTCAGAGTATGGTGTTCTTGTGAAGAAACTTAACAAGAAAAAGCGAACATTTCCGACTAAATTTGATTACATTCACATCGACCATTACTTGCCATAAACATACATTTTAAGGGGTTGTTTATTTCTCAGAAACACGCACAGATTTGTGTTTGTCGGCTTAAAGAGGAATTCGAATTAACTGAAGTCAATATTTTATTTGAAATGGGTACCATCGTGTTATAAATAGTCATTTTGATTCAAAGTGATGTTTTCTTTTCATATACATTAAATAATGTCAATCGTTTTATGGATACAGGTAAGAATACAGGGTGAACATACCACGTGGTATATGATGTCATTTAGGCTGTCGCGAGCAGCATTTTTTACTCGATTCGGAGGAGAAAACTGCTGTAAGTATTTTATTTCTTCATCAATGTTAATTGTATATAGCGCATGCGAAGCGTAATATTATGTCCTACATATTGGCCCGGATTATTCTTTTGTCAGATGAACAGATATTTATAACATTCGGGAAAACTGATGCGCTTTTCGCGATAGCAAAATATTGTTAGGAACTCTTTATTTCCAAATGTTAAGAAAAACTATACATGCAGTAAGTAAGTATCCAGAAACAATATTTATCATGTTCTTTTGTGTGTCAGTGCTTTAGACATATCACAACATCATTTAGGAGAGGTTTACCAGTTTCTGGTTTTTCATTTTCAAATTAATATTCCCGATCAAAACCATACCCCACGTCAACAATATTTCCACGTATCCAGGCTTGGCTGTATTCAAACCGATTTTTACCTACATTTGAAACGAATAAATTGTTCAGGTAAAGATGGAAGTTTTCCATTGGTTAAAAATGTTTTTAAAATTTAAGGCAGAATTCGTATTAGTTTGATTGCCTCTGAAAGTAATTCAATAACAACGATATCATTAATACATCTGTGAATTAAACATCAAAACGTTCAAGATTTTAATCTTAAAAAGTTATACTGAATGGAATAATATAATTTTTATAATAAATATGACTAAATATTAAACCTATTTTACTGATAATGATACTAATACTTTTTGCATTTAACTCATTGTTTTTGTAGCTTAAACTGTTCAGGAAATAGTAAATTCAATTACTACGGGAGCTCAACATTCGCCAATGTCCAAAAATTATACTCGTTACAGAGGATTAATTTTGTATCGAATTTTTGTCGATCATCTTTTATAAAGTTAATTCTTGCTAAACTAATTCTCCCACTATTAGAACCACTTATTTCTATTATTTAGATAAGCTATTTCAAATTCACAGGAAAATCAACTTCAAAGAACCAACGTCTAAAAAGTTAGAACAAAAATTGGTCCCTATTAACATTGATTTTTTTCTAATTACAACCTCTCTTTACTGGTTTTATTAGTGGAACTGTACTGTATATATTATAAGAAAATGTATGCGATGCATTAGACTTTGTTCTTAAACAGCAGTCGATTACCTTGACACAGCCCACTATAGATCAATATAATAATTATAGCTTTGTTCAATGCTTCAGGAGAGTCCGGGAAAAGCTACACAGTTCTAAAACGTACTAAATATGATGGAGAAGAAAAATAATATGAGAAGCCATACACTTATGTGAAATCTTCATTATAGTGTACATTTAGATTATAATTTATCTTTAAAACCCATTATGAGCTTGTGGTTATGCAAACTTAATGTGTTTCTTTTGCCAAGAATAGAAATTTAAAGATATCAAAAGTATATACAGCATTTACTTTATGGCTTCAAAGGAGTGTAATTCTTCTAAATTGTTTTGATTTAAAATTGCAGATTTTCTTCTGTCTGCAAAATGATGATGAAAGTTGAAAATAGGGTATAAATGGATCTCTCTTACATAAACGTTGTATGTTTCAAAGATAACTGCCATGAAATAACACCGCCTGACACCAAAATATATGTCTGTTGTGATTTGTATCTAATCCCGTCTACCGATTTGAGGTATTTTACTAGGACACTTATACGAACTCCCGTTCGGGCCACGTTAATATCACCTGTTTGACAAGAAAAAAAATTTAAAAAATATTTTGTCTCGCCCTTTCAGGCAAACAAATATGCTGGTGAAAATTTAAAACCTCACAAGGGAATACAGGCGAAATTTCACACTTAAATTGTTGCATGTTTCACTTTACCTCAAAATAAAATGTTGCAGGTCTCGTGTCAAATTCACTTGAGAATTTAAGTAAAATTGTGCTTGTCTCCTTAGGATTAATTTATCGAGGACCATTTAGATGAAGGTATGGAATCCTGTTGGGACCAATTAAAATGTCGCCGTCGCGCTTAGAGGTAGACGCTCGACAACACGACGCGACATCGCGAAAATGCGATACGACGCTCGACAACGCGAAGCGACGCACGACAATGTCAAACGAAATATCGCGATGTCATATCGTATTGTCACGCTATAAAAGCCAGAAGTATCGCAGCGTTGCTTCGCATTGTCGTGCGTCGAATCGCAATGTCGCAATGTCACGTGGCGTTGCCGTCCGTCGTTTTCTGCACTTGTGTAGGCCTCGACGCACGACAGCGCGATACGACGCTCGACAATGCGAAGCGACGCGCAACAACGCGACGCGACATTTTTACAATGTCGTATCGCATTGTCTCCCGTCGTGTCTGTGCCTGCACCGCGACACACGAAAATGCTAAACGACACTAGACAACGCGACGCGACGCTCGGAAATGCAAAGCCACGCAAGACAATGCTAAGCGACATTAATTGGAATATCGTATCGCGTTGTCGTGCGTCTACCGGTGACAGGTTAAAATGTTACTAGATATATATGCCTGTTATTATCCGACCCTCCCCATAGCCATATTGCAAAATTTTTAGAGCATGGCCGTGATTTCTGCATTTTCCTTGAGGAAGTTGTTCTTTATTAAGTCAATGGCCGAAATATACAATTTGCCCGTTTCCGGTAGACGCACCACAACGCGATACGATATTCAAATAAATGTCACGTCGCATTGTCTACTGTCGCTTCGCGTTTTCGAACGTCGCGTGGCGTTGTCTAGTGTCGTTTGGCATTTTCGTGGGTCTTGACACAGGCACAGACACGACGGGAAACAATGCGATACGACATTGTGAAAATGACGCATCGCGTTGTCGCCGAGCGTCGTATCGCGTTGTCGTGCGTCGAGGCCTACACAAGTCCAGAACGCGACGGACGACAACGCAATACTTCATCGCGACAACGCCACGTGACAATGCGATACGACGCACGGCAATGCGAATCGACACTGCGATATTTCGCGCTTTAATAGCGCGTCAATACGATATAACATCGCGATATCTCGTTTGACATTTGTCGCGCGTCGCTTCACGTTGTCGGGCGTCGTATCACATTTTCGCGACGTCGCGTCCTAATTTCGCGATGTCGCGTGGCGTTGTCGAGCGTCTACCTCTTAGCGCGACGGCGACATTTTAAGTGGCCCCAACAGGATTCCGTATGAAGGTGAAATTTAAATGATGACCTTTAAATAGCGGAAGTTTTCCAGTACTGACAGGCGACAATTTAAGTTAATTTGACGCCGTGGTGACATCTTACCGGTTCAGTTTTTGCCCATATTACCTCGCGAGGATTTAACACGAGACATACGACATATTATTTCGAGTCCCGCGAGTAATAAAATGACACATGCGAAAACTTAAATGTGGTTTTGAATTCTCTCTAGGATATATGTTCACCTGAAAGAGCGAGACAAAGATTTTTCAAAATCTCGCCTGTCAAACAGGCAAGATTTTAAGTGGCCCGAACGGGATTCCGTAAATTAGTGCTCTAAAATCGAACAGTACAATCTAATATTGTGGTTGATTATTTCAGGTCTTTGGGATCAAACTTTAATGTGCCGCTAATGGTAATGCAAAATCTAAAGTAAGGATTCATAATTAAGAATTTGAAAAAGATATGTTTAGACAAACTTGTTTTATTAATTGTCATTTCTTTTAAACTCCCGCAAAAACAAGATTTTTATTAAAGAAAACAAAAGGTTTTTAGTGAGACATTAATAACATAAGAAGGTTAAAATTACACGTACTTTACGTTGAAAATTGTAAGACAGGCGGAAGAGTATGTTTGTGTGATTACAGTATAAACAAAGAAGATACATAGAACATCCTGACTATCATAACTGTCCTAATGAGTTGAAGGTTACTACAGTTCTAAACCAGCTTAAACATCTTAAATGAAAATAGGCACTACGCACTTTCGGTGCTTGTTGTTTAAGCGTAGGAAGCAAGCACTTGAGGGGATAATGAAATATGCTACCACTTGTCCAATCGATGTAAAGTAGAAAAGTCTAAACTGAACAAACATAGCTTGGATTCTGTAGGGACAAATGGTAGAAACAATCGCACAGATTCAACCAACTATGATAGATTCAACCCGCAGTTATACATAAAGCACAAAACGCATAAACGCACGCATGAACAACCTTTTTCAAGTACTTTCCTTTAATCTCAGAACAATATTCGTTTCTTACGGGACTACAGGCTGTTAAAGAAGGCTGTGGTAAGAGACAATGATTAAAAGCTAGAATAAATTTGTCAAGGAGGAAATCCTTTGTCTGGCTGTTACCGTAAACAGTAATGGTTAGATTTTCTATAACGGAACAGACTGGACTACGTAAATGTACATTATTTTCTCTAATGGAAAGAAGCGCTAGACTTTTCCTAGAAATGAGAACTTCAATCTATTTGTGTATGCAGTAGGCACTGTTACTTATTTATGATAAACAGAAACCGTGTCTTTTCTTAACTTAATCTGCGACTACATAACGGATATACTGTTGAAAAGCAAAATGAAACAATATACTTAAGACCCTGTACCGCCTTGATGTCAAGGTAAGCAATTTGAACATAAAAACGACAAAATCCGCATTGTTACTACAGGATAGGCGAGATGAAGGGCATATACTAGTCTGTGAAATTTTAGCCTCCAAACATGTACCAAAACGCACTATATAGCATTTAGCAGAAGAAAATACCATCAGAGTGAACTATAGCTTGAGTCCTACTATAGTCCTTGAAGTAATTGAATATTAACATACATAAGTATAAACTAAATAAGAATTTTCATTATTCACTATTTTTCTGTATTATTTTTGTCATATTTGTTAATTCTTTCTACAAACTAAATAAATACGAGGGTTGGTCAATGAGTTCGTAGACACATGCAATAACATACAGAAAAACACGTAGAAGTACTTGATATTTTACTCAATTTGAATTTAAACACTTATCCGTATATGATTAAAGTAAAGGAGGTAAATGTATTGCTATCTTCTCTTTTAGTCGTTACAGCAACCATATTTTACCAAATATTCACCGCAGGTCAAATAAAACAAATAAAATGAACAAATTCGCTTTTTCGTATAACCGGCTGCAAACGTTACTAAAATGTTATGCCGTCATTCCCTATAGTTTACGTCATTTCCTGTTAGCGTTAAAACAAGGCCAATGTCATTGCGCGGAAGTACTTCGTCACTAAATGGAGGGTTCCAAGCAACAAAAAGTGTGCTATGACGTCAATTTTGAACAAAGAGCTATGATAAAGTTTTGCGAGAAACTTGGAAACACGCCGATTGAAACTAATAACTTGTTGGAAAAGGCATCCGGGGGAAGGGGGGGTGTTATCCGGTTGCTTATTCACAAGTGTCACAAGCGTTTTAGTGAAGGCAGGAGAAATATTCATGACGACGAAAGGTCCGGTCGGCCAATACTTCGCTGCACGAATGCCAATATTGATTTCGTCAAAGAAACTATTGACAGTGACAGCCGCATGACTATCCGAGAAATATGCGAAAACTGAAATTTGATTTAGCATTCTATGCAGAAACTTTATATTAATGGGTTAACAGACATCAACATTGCATTGACGCAGGCTGGGCATACCTCGAAAAAATCATAAACATAAATTGACGTCGACGTCGCGTAAACGTATCCCCTATTTTGAATTTTTCAAAAGCCGTTTTATGTATATATGTGAAATTTAAGCAAATGATGTATAAATGACCAAACATTTGTTCAGTTGATTTTTTTACGGTAACATGCACTTTTTGCATTATGCCAGTTGTCTACGAACTTACTGATAAACCCTCGTAGATATGGGAAGAAAAGAAAAAGAAACAAACAAAATAAACAACAATAACAATATGCTGTTAGTCTCTTATTTTTTCTTTTTCTTTTTTTTTGTATAACATCTAAGTAAAAAAGAAAAACTATTTTGAATGTTGTAATCTAATATGATATTTTTCATATATGAAATATCTTTTCTGTTACAGAGAGTTGATAAAAAGGAAAATTAATGACAATATAGGGGAAATTTATCACTTTATACACTAAAATGTCAAGCACATAATTGATACTCCAATTCCTTATTCATAGGTTTTAGATAAAAAGAACTTAAGTACTGCAGTTTTTAAACATTGAGTGGAAGTATGGGTTTAACATGTTTCAACCTATATCTTTGTATTGATTTTGCGGATCTAATAAACGTTTATCGTTGAAGTTATAAGTTTTTAAAGTACTGTTTAAATTTACAATGATGTCGGAGAGGTTTATGATAAAAATAGTGGTTATTATTTGGGTTGTAACCTGTGGAGGTGGAAAAACGGTGGGAGGAACGAACAATGATAAAACTATTAATGTTAACACGCCGGCTTTAAGCCCGGATGAAAGATACCAGGATTTTTTTCCTCTGACAAGTGAAAACTTTACTCAAAATTTGTTACGGAGTAAAGATCCATGGATTGTTATTTTTCATGATGGGTCAGTGGAAAGAGAATGGAAAACCATGGCAACGCATATTCGTGGATTGTGTTGGTTTGGTCTCATAGATATTACTGTTGAGAAGGATTTAATTTCTACACTAGTAAGCTGTTTTTCTTAAACAAGGAAGTTGATAATATTTTAGCCAATAGTAGACTGCCACACGCTAATCTTTTAAAGACGGGCGGTAAATGTAGATATCAATACCACTTTTAGTATAGTTATAGTTGTCTGCCGATATACTGTCTTCGGCTTTATAACAATATTTAGATACGTGAACGTCAACCCATCGTTAAATCCCAATTCGGATACTTATAGATTTCTCGCATTGAATTTATCTTTCCTCTGTAACACTAAAACATTCAAATGCGACAGTTTCACGTCGTAAGGCACCGACGAACCTTTCTTGTTATAAGTAAGTTTAATATATTCATCGGTTGCAAAATGAAGCATTATCTGTTTTTGTCAGCCTCGTTATCGAATTAGGGCTTTTCAGATCATTGAAAAATGACATTAAGCATTTTTATTGGTAGATTTAAAAGCAGCACAATAGGAGATAACTTTATTCTTAAAACTGAGGATCTTGACAGGTAGAATTTTGTTCTTCATGTAACTCACTGTATCAACACGACTTTTATCGGAGTAGGGTTGATAATGACTTTTTGATAATACTGTAATGTGTATTTCAGAATAAACAAGTCACAAATGTCACCATGACCAAGACTGGACTGTAAGGCTCAGATAATGACTGTTTTCAATGAACAAAATCAGTATAAATTATTTTATTCCATTTTAACAAAATCAGTTCAATGGAGAGCTGGCTACCAAGACACGTAGCTTTTTGTTAAATTTTGTGAATTATATTCATTTAACTCTTCACGTTCAGCCCCTCGTCCCCTCCCCTCGCCCAAACCCCTCCGCAAATTTATTTTTACTTTCAAACGATATAGAGCTGTTTTATGTCACAGAAGTGACATTCGCCACGAGTTAACTAAATGATTTCGCTTTGTAACATAATTAAAAAAATAACAAATGACCTGAGTAAATCTGCCAGAAAATCAAACTCCCTGGTTGCGGACTTCATAAAGAACAAATGAAGAGGCGGGTTGAAATTCATGTATAAAACTTGCTATTTTGGTTTTAAAAAGATAGAAAGGGAGCCAATAACCTTGGTAAGCTAATGTGGACGATCGCCTTTCAACACATCGTTCACTAATGGGCCAAGCTACTGAATAATCTATAGGCAATATAAATAAGTATGTATTTCTAAACTTTTTTGTTGAAACTTTAGGAATATGACGTTTCACAAGGGCCTGCGAGGTTCTATCCGTACGGAGAAAGAAGAACAAAGGAAAGAAAATGGCAAAACGTGCAAAACCAGAACGAGGCTCGGACAGCTGCTCTAGCGTCACTTCCTGACAAAACTCAAAGAATATCCGGGGATAGTTTAAAAGACTTATTGCTCGAAAGTTTCACATCCCAGCCATCAAAATTCCCAGCGTTCATTATCATAGGTATAACGATGAATAAAGAATACATGTTTTATTACTTCTCTTCTGCATTTCTTGGCAAAATGAAATATTTTCACGGATTTTTCTGCAGAAACAATTAAGTCATCAATAATCTGTCTAGCCACATTTTAGACAAAGGACTTCTAGAGATTAATTAAATGTAATATTCCCCTGCGTTAAGAAAATTATTATTTCTAATTAATTAGAACTGCGACTTAACATGATATGACTGTTTCTTACGATCACAGTTATCTAAAATTAGTCTTATAGTAGCAGTTATAGCTTTACTGTTATAGAAAAGTATATCATGTGACTAAGATGAAATATATACTTTCACTTGGTTTGTTCCTTTAAAGCAGGCTGTATGATAATATATGCTTCTGTCTTTGTAGATGAAGATGAAACTCCTTCGGTATTTAAGGCTATTGCCAAACGGTTCGAAAAGTACTTTCTCTTTGGAAGAGTGATGAGACCGACATCTGATGACCTTCATAAGCTTGGCATCGCCGACATGTACCTTAATCCGCCAGAGCTTTTCATAATCGTCACCGAAAATGGTCGTCCGGAAAAAATTGATGCAATAAGATTTGATACTGACAGATATGGCAAGATGAATTATACGGCGATTATGCAGTTTCTGTTTGCAGTCAACGGGCAATTTAGACATGAACTTCCTGGATTCAATATGGCGGATCAGCAACAGGAAGCTGAAATGACTGACGTCATCGCAATAGAAGAGAAACGGTTTGAGATTCTTAGATTTATCGGTGATAAAGTTAAACAGACATCAGTTGTACAAGAGGATCAGAAAGGTTTCAATCTAAAAGTTTCCAAACATGTTGAAATGAGAGACGAGTTATAGCTTTTCAATTAAAAACGTCTAAATTGCTTGTCATTTGCATGAGATCAATTTAAAATAATAAATGTAAAATGGAAGCTATTTTACGAATTAATAATAAAATATTTTGAGATTTCACAAATTTTAAAAACAATGGAGTTTAGACCTCACATAATTTACCTATTTTTTTTACTAGACTAAGTTGTACATTTACCAACAAAACTTTAGTTTTCATTTGCTTTAAACCAGTTCTTTTACCTGTCAGTTATTGAGAAATGGTTCTGACAAGTTATGATTCATTCCATTTATTGTAGATAATTGCTTTATTTTATGTGCTATTTGTAATTGTAAAAGTGAGCGCTGAAGACGTCTAAGAAAATCTGTGATATGCAAATGTCCACGGCGTAAAATATTTCATAAAATGTAACATGTCAGTGTGTTTCCATATAGTTTTGTACAAAATATAACAAGTTTATGAAAATAGTTTTGTGTTTGTATATTCTAATATTGTCCATGATAAGCAGCTTACCAAAGCACAACGTCCTCAATGTTTTGTAAACGTTCTGTATCCGTCATTCCCCGAAAACGAAAATACATAAAAATCTTTTCTTGTCCGGAACCACAATACCTAGGGTTCTTAAATAAGGTATACAACATTAAAGCATTGTCTAGTAAACCTGTATCAATATCTTCCAGACATTGCCCCTCGAGTCTTGTTTGGCTCAGCCTTACGTTTGAGATATTTTTTATTGATTCAAATAGACAAACGTTTCAAAAAATAATCTTGTCAGGTATCTTTGAATTGTGATTTCTAAAATTTGTCGTGTAGCATTACCTTGTGGACTTTTCCCAAGACATTTATGCCTTTTGGGTCATTATTAGCTCCAACATGGGTTTTTATATAGAAATATATAGGAATAGGAAAATCTGTACTCAGTTCAAACACTTTCAAGACATTGAGTTTTCTTAAAAAGTGCTGCAACAGTAAATGCTCTACAAACATCATACGGGTCTGACTCTGAAGTTGCCCTTCTTTCCTCAAGGTTGCCCTTTCCTTCTTGAGCAACAATAGCTGGAATTCGGATGCTACACCCATGCTTACTCCCTACTTTGCAAACAAATTTATCATACGTTTGCCTGTATGCTTTCCTCGATAGGAACCATCTTATATCCTTTCCTTCTTTTACATCGAAATACTTTAAAGTAGAAGTCTGCGGGTGTGTAGCAATGTTTTCCACCGGTCTGTGCAAATGCCTGAAATATACACATTGTTTACTTGCTTCAGGTCTTGATTTTGAATGTTTGATTGAGAGTCATTCGTACACCAATAAAAACGTTTTGAAACAAGGCGTTACATTGTCATAAACAGAGAAATTGTTATAGAAGAAAGTACCGCAAAAGCCAGAATTCGCTTTGTTGAGAGCATTCTCTTTGCGCGTATTAGCTCAGTAAAGCATGGACTGACTTTCCTGCAATTAATATCTTTTTATACTATATAAGTAAACTATGCAGTTCCGCCGATTTGAAGGTGAGCGAACTTCACTGAGACGATATCAGGCTGCATCGTAGATATATGTTGTATATTTTTATGTCGTTGAAGCCGGATATTATACGTTTGGTTAAATTCAACTTTTAAAATGAAGATAGATAAAAATAAAACATACAAACCTCATATAACATTCATGACACAATTTGAAACATTTGAAAAAAAAAACAATATGTTAAGTGTACAAACTCGAGACCGCCAACTTCTCTTGTTTTTTGTTTTTGTTTTTTTGTGGTTTTTTTCGTGCTGAAGTTCAGATGAAATGCTCCTCTAACGCCATATGTTGAATTTTTCCTAAATGTGACTGAATATAATAACTACCATCTGTTGAATGACCTCTTAATGTGGCTGAATGTAATAAGTACAATATGTTGAATGACCTCCCAAATGTGACTTATGTAGTTACTACCATATGTTGAATGACCTCTAAATATGACTGAATGTAATAACTACCATATGTTGAATGCCCTCTTAAATATGTCTGAATGTAGTTACTACCATATGTTGAATGACCACTTAATGTGGCTGAAGGTATTCACTACAATATGTTGAATGACTTCTAATCTTACTGTAGGAAACATCCTACGTATGTTGAATGACCTCAAAATGATCCCTACGGACGTTATAGAACGGCAATAATAGTGCAAATGTTTATCATTACATTTGTTTAACCACAATTATTTACATTCTTACCTATACTGACTACTGATTCATTAAAATATCTCATTTTAATAGTATCTTTCCTTCTTTACAAAGTGCTTTTAACTTATAAGCTTTTAAAATTATTTATGCAGTGCAAACTCCTTTTAGTTTTAAATCCAATTTGAATACCTCAAGAATTAAAACAATCGTGACTGATATATCTGTAGCTATCTCTTTAATCTTAGGTTATAGAATGAATACAATTGAAAAAAATTCTAAATTCAGTTCCATACTGACTCAGAGGCGTATAAATATTTAAATGTGAGTAAAGCTATCTCATTTATATTTACCTTATTAATATTCAGACAGTTAAAAGATAACGTTTATCACTTTTTATCTTAAGTCAAATATAGTACAGTTTGAATTGAATTTTTTTCACTTTGAGTATAATACAAGTTTTAGTTAAGAAAATTTAAGTATGTCAAGAACATCTTTCAGTATATTGAACAACACTTCTCATATATTTTGCGTGTATATATTTCAGATACACAGTGGAGTACATCCAGCAGGTCTGTTATTACAGGTTTTGTCAGCTGTTGTGATGTGTTAACTGAGATCACTACTTTATACTACGGTAAACAGAATGTATGTATTCACAGAATTTTTCCCACAAGTTGTTTTGCCCTTTACGTCTTTGTCGCGGTTAAAATACATCATCTCGTGAGGTACGTTCGTCGACAATTTGTGCCCGAAACAACCTTATATATACGTATTTTTTCTTCAAATTTAACTTGCTTGACCTTTTACTCTAATCCAGAATGTTCGCAGGTATTCTTATCGTATGTTGCAATCTCGTGAGACGCACGTGTCCTGATATAACAAGTCACGTAATATATGACCGAAATCTATGATCACATGATCCAGGTCAACCTGCCTGTTATAATTAAAATATCAAAACGTCAGGCATCTACAAAGGTATAACAATATCATAAAGTGATTGCTTCAAAGATATTGATTTTGCTATTTGCTAGCTTCTTCAATTTTGGCTAATTTACAAGTGACTAAATTGACTAGTGAGCATTCATATTTTGTCAGTCTTAAAAAAAGAGCTAGTACTAAAGAATTAACCCTACTTATTTTACGTTGGTTTGGAAGCAAGTTTTTCATTTTATATTAACCAAGCTCGATGACTGGCCCCTGGTTTCAAACCATTACATGCACCGAAAAAGAAAAAATCATTGAACACGTAACATGCGTAAGGCAGAAATAAATCAAGTTGATGAATTGATAAAATATTGAAGCAAAGTCACTTTTAATGGTGTAACGTCAGTTTCCATGTTTTAATAAAACGAATGGTCGCTGAATCTTGCCAAGAAGACAATTCTGAAAAGCATAATTTGTTGTGAAGATCTATCTTCTGAATTAATGGGAACTTCCCGTACATAATAATAAAAATTCTTCACAAAACAAAAACCCTGTATGACTGCCAATGAACCATCTTAGATCTGATCGAACAGGCAACACGTTTCTAACTTAGAACGAAACAATAATTGAGATACATAATTATACAAAATACTCTCTCTAAAAACATATTAAAGGTCTACCGGACAAATCAACTTAATTTTTAGTACTTTTTAGTAATTTTATGGCGCTATTGAATTGTGTCTTTAGAGCATAAAATACTCGAACTATTCCTGATAATACAAATGACGTTAGTTTGAATATATCTCTGAAAATATTTGTAGAAATCCTTTCGTAAATAGTGTTTGTGCTGGCAATTTGCACTTTTCATTGAAAAAAGAAAGAAAAAAACAAACATTACTTTTTACAACAACTATTCAGTGTAAACGTATATGTTCTTTATGTTATGTGATGAAATGTCGCTTTTTTGCGCGCTTGTCGAGTACTTGGAAAATATTCAGTTCTCTGATCACCAAAGTTACATTGACAATTTTCGGGACTGTAAACTCTGATCAGATTTTCTTAAGTTTTTAAAATTAAATTTCTTTACCTGAGCTCGAAACAATGTTTAAGACAAGTTCTTCCATTTTGTTAAAGCTAAACTTTTTTTTTCACATTTTTCTTAAAGACATTCTTTTTTGTGTATGTGTTCTAACGTCTCATATCCATTCGGATGAACCTGTAGCATTTATTTACATTAAAGTGACTTTGTGTCGACAGGATACTTTCACACTGTGAAGATCTATCAGATAACAATGATAAGTGGCCAGTAGTCTCTATAAATATGGTAGCTACAACTGAATACAGGTTTCGGTACAAGTTTTCTCGCAACACAACTAATTTGATCTGTAAAAGAGAGCAACAGACTTGGAACTGTTTTATTTAAATAGGGACAGTGATCGTGGTAAACTGTTAATGGAGAAAAGCTAAGGTTTGTTTTTTACATATACTATTAAATGAAAATACAAAAACCAAAATAAGAATAAGACGCGTAAGATTTACAAGTGCTATAACTGTAGTGCCTTTTTGATTACATACATGAAGAAACATCCAGTGTATTATCAAACGTTTGATAAAACGATTTGAAAAATAGATGAAAGTTTGATAGTTTGATAGTGACACAATTTTGACGTAAACGCTCATTTTGGAGTGTTGGACAATTAAATGTATTTGAGGACGACAAGTACTGTACTGAAGATTGATTCCTATCTCGAAAGGATCACACATTTTTACCACACAAGAAATTTTATCAAAGCAATAATGGAACCGTTTAGTATGTAACTTGTTTTTAATAGCTGCTTCAGTTTTGATCTAGGGGGCATTATTATTTAGAAAGTGTTGACCAGTTTACTTTTTGTAAGGAATATAGCTATAATAATATAATATCTAATTTAAACGGGCACGGAAACGTATTTTATGTAACCCTTTTAAAGTGCCTTATGCAAACGCAAATACCAATAAACTGGCGGACTATTTTCAGACCCTTTTTCATACTATTCATGTTCAGCAAAGCTAACACTGACAAACCAATGTTTGCTTTTCTGTGTCTCTCTTATTAGAAGCAATGCAAGTTATTATTATTATTATTATTATAGATGACTACGGACACGTACAAGATAGAAGTCATGACATTTCCAGAAGATGGAAACAAGGTGATCCTCGAGTACATTATGATGAATTACACACGACTCCACATGATAACAAAGACATTTGTGGTAGATTTTGAACCAAACTCATATGAAGGTCGGGTGTATATATTTTTATTTGAGAGAAAACAAGGGGCCATTTAATATATTTCAGTTAAAGAAAAAAATGTGTACAATTTCTTAATTCGCCTTCTTATTGATACAAATCTATTTTTTTATACAATAACACGAATTAAATACCATACTCATTAAGCGCGTAAAATGTTGTTTTAAATTTTATTACATTTATATCCTGAAATACTTGTAAAGGCTATTGAAACATAATGTGAAATGCATTTAGTCGTTTTCGGTTTTGTTATTGTTGTTTTTCGTTGTTTTTGGTTAACTCGAATCTTAATAGGTGTACTACAGGGATAAATAAGAGATATAACGGAAAGTGATTACAAACATGTCTAATAAAGATTACAAAGATTATCACTTTGTGAATGAATCAGCCAGTCAAGTATTTATAAATATCAGTATCTTAAACAAAGTCAGTGGTTAAACAAAGGTTGATTTATATGCTGCTTACTTCGCGCAGAGGTCAAATTATTAACATTATTATTTTATCTAAATTTAGTTTAGTGACCTATTAAATATACGGGTACTTAAATTAAAAGTTTAAAATATCTATCGAATAAGACTTCAAAAGCAGTTAGAGTAATAAAAGAACAATTTATTTTTGCAAATAGAAGGAATATTTCCTTAAGTTGAACAATTGCTTTCATAATTAACTGATATCTATCTATCTATCGATCGATCGATCGATCTATCTATCTGGTCAGTCACTAAAATGGGAGGACAAAAAGTGTCAAGCGAAAGATTGATACGATTACATTGTATCGGCATTTTTAAATATATGTTATCCTAAGCCTTGAACAACATACAACGATGCTGTCGCCCTTCAAATTTGCAAGGCGTTATGTCGATTTTGAGGATTGGTTTGGTTTGTTTTATTGGGGTTTAACGCCAGTTTTAACAGCGAAGGTCATATCCTGGCGGTCAGTCCACCTAACCAGTGTTCCTGGGTATCCAATCACTTTATTAACCAATTTCATCGCAAGTTACTGACTACTTCCTAACTTGTTACAGAGATGAGGGACAAATGACCTATAGACGCATTGTCTGAGACCAATTATCGCACAGAAATTTTGCGGACTTGATGGGGAATTTTGAGGAGGCAATATATGCACACCTATTATTTCTTTATATTGTTCATCTATCAGAATGTCCAGACAAACACGTCAACGATTTCGATTCCGAGAAGGCAGAACATCCAGCCTCTGAGCTGACCATGAAGCCAGTTGCCATGTGCAAGGACCCTTTCCGGCAAGGGAAACACAAACTCATTCTATGTGAACCCCTTTACGCAGACAAAAGGAAGAAAGATGTGTGTATGTAAAACCAAATCAAAACAAGTTTAGTTTGGTTGAACAAAATAATATCAATTAATTTTTCATTCATTCTTGCATTTGACAACCTGTCAACAATCGTTCGGAACATTGCCCAGTATTTTAGTAAATTTAATGACCGAAGACAGGAATATTGCACAGTTCATATAAAATTTTGTTCAATTTTCAGAAAAACAAAAAGCAAAAAGACTTGCGGCCTGCCATTTTAAAATACCCTGAAATATCAAATTAACATAATAATAAAATTATAAACTCTATTTTATCTTTTTTTATTTCTACCTAATAATTCTTTTGTACTGCATAATAAAGTGAAATCCGAATTCAAATACTAAGAAAGTTTTTTTTAAAATAATCCTGCAAGTTTAAGACACAAACATTTTGTGTTGTCATTTTGCGACACGGAAATGGTACAAATATATATCGCTTTTCTCATGACTAGCCAAAAAAGCTCATATGAGCAATTAATAAGACCCCGCAGAATGGAATAGAATGTAGACAAATTAGTTCCAGAGAAATTTGCTGCGTCTGACTTTAATGTTTTTGCATTAATCAAACAATGTCGCATTTGGCTCAGTCACATTGTTACGGTAAAGTTTGACTGAGATGAAAGAATTCTTGAGATTTACAATTTTAAGAAGAGATGAAACAATTCCTTTTTATTTATAACAGCATTTAACACAAGAAAGAAATGTCGAGAAGTATTAGATCAAGTCAAAGACCACGAGCCATGGTTTGGTATTGAACAAGAATTTTACATTACCAACATGGATGATATACCGCTAGATTGGAATATATTTCAACCTGGAATAGGTGTGTATGTCCTGCTTTTCAACATTTTAATTAGATAATGACATCTAAAGGGTTATATGGCATTTTGAATTTAAGGCGCATTTTAACGTTCTTGTATCAGTGAAGCTGTTGCTTTTAACTTTTAGCTTTTGAGTAAGAACAATAATCATTGTTGTAGTATTTCAACAGTGACGCTTTTACTTGACTTTTAGCGAATAAACAAGTACGCATGTTCTGACATTTCTATAGTGGTACCGTGGGTTTTTCTCGCTGACAAGCTGAAATTTTGACTTTTGGTCAAGAAGCAATTACAAAAGTTCTTGCTTCTCCACAGTAAAGCTTTTTTTTTACCTTAGTGGATTATTCAAGTGTAATCGTTCGTGTCATTTACATGAAAGATGTTTCTTGAGACTTAAGCAATCGTGTAGGTTTGAAAGTTCTGGCTTTTCTGCAGCAAAACTGTAACTTTTAAGGAAAATACTAGTACGAACATTATGTTGTACTGGTTAGGCTGTAACTTTGAGATTGAGCAATTATACATGTTCGAACCTTATGGTATATTTACAGTGAATATGTTACTTTAACCGTTAGCGATCTTACAAGTGAAGATGCTACTGTTAGCTCTCGTAACGTTCTAGCTACTCTAAAGTGAAGTTTTTGAGGTTTAGTAATGTTCAATATGGAGCGTACTGGCTTCCTTATAATTTATAGAAGGATTGTATACAACACATGAGAAACGGTTTTTATGATAACTTTAACGAAATGCCTATACGTAATCCAAATATAATTATTTACTCTAATTTCATGAATATAAAAGCCATGACCGTATGGACGTTCTAAGGCAAAGTTTCCTCAGTGTTTACATCAAGAAATATAGCCATACACCATAATTAATATATAACTTTGAAACTATGCTAGACATTAACAGTGAAATGACGATCGGTAAGCATATTGGCTTTGAACGTCAGTTTGTCGACCTTCACCTTCGAGCTTGTCTATACGCTGAGCTTGAGATGTACGGCTGTGTCAGAGAAATGAATCCGTCCCAGGTAATTCATTTTCCTATGCTTTCCCAGTATAAATTATATCTATTTCGGTGGAGATTGATCGTTCGTAACACACCAATTTATTAAATTTATCATATACTTTTTTGCATAACTTCGCTTATAAATTTAATAAACAGACACAATAACGAGTTAGCCCCCTCCCCCAATCACTTGAATGTATAACCATTACTTTTTATAAATATAATCACATAGACATGCGTTCCACGCATTTAGCTGAGACATATAAAAGCCATATTAGCTGCGTTTCGCTTGAAACAAAATAATAAAATAATTCTGAGGATTATCTTTTCAGTTAATTTGTAATACATATTTTCCCTGTTCTTTCGATGAAACTCGTATTTCCTCCAATTCTGTTTAATTTGTATTGTCTGTAACGTTTTCAACGTAGCTTTACAATAATAATAATGCGTGAAACATTATAATAATAGCGGATAACTTTACAAATTTGTAAATAAAAAAATTAAATAAACGTTTATGCACTTCCTTGTTTCATCAAGAAAGAAATCACAGTATTTTGACTTTTACAGTGGGAATTTCAAGTAGGACCTTTACCGGGCATCCATACCGCGGACCAAGTAATTTTTGCACGTTACATACTCGTACGTCTGGCAGAAATTCACAACGTGAAAATATCATTCCGCAACGTCGACTGTGCTCGGGAAACAAATGCTCGACAAACATTTCATCTCAACTTTAGTACAAAGAATACTCGTGCCGAGGGCGGCATAAAGTAAGATATCTTTACATGTTTTTCAATATGTTTCGAAAATTACTGGAAAAGTGGTTTTGAATTTTGTCTTGATATTTTATTTGTAGGTAAACAATACCACAGTAATTCTGTAATTGTTTAGTCTTTCTGGCCTTGAAAAAAATAATGCTTTGAAAATGTAGATCAACCTTTCAATGACCTAACATATATTGCTGGTGGAAAACGACATGGTACTTAATACCTAGTCTTTCAGAGTTCGAGATGACTTCTTTAAATAATATAAATCACAGTGTATCTGTTCGATGTATAACTTAGCACGAAAATTTGAAATATGGTCAGACAGTATAAGATTTATGACGAAAGGGAGTTGGGGGGAGTGGGGGGGGGGGGGGGGGCAAGTGTATAAACTTGAAAAGAAAAATAACATTATTTGTATTATATTATAGGAGCATATTCGAAATTATAGAACATGTGTCGAACTACCCACAAGAGCAATTGTACAAACATTATGATCTATCAAATGGAGAGGAAGTGAAATGGTATTTGGACGGGGACTTTTACATGCCGTCATACCATACATTTAAATACTCTGTTGGTGATAAGGACAATGCGAGTTTAAGAATACCAACTCAAGTGTTTAACGAGGGGAAAGGATATCTTGAGGAGAGAAGACCGGTCTCAAACGCCGATCCTTATGATGTATGCCGTGTGTTTACTATAGCAGCACTGTTTGACCACAAAGGAAAGGCTCACCACTAGTGCTTACCGTACCTTATCCCTGGAAAATAGAAGATCCTATAACCTATCTGTCATGCAAACACAATGCTTATTTGCTTTGAAATTGAGCCAAGTCCTTTGATGTAATCCCCGTGTCTTTGTTAAGGCAAATGTTCTCATGTTTTGTAAGTTTAAGTATATTCTACAAGAAGAATTTAAATGCACATAATTATTTTAGCAATACATATCGAACTGTATTTTACAGTATTTTGTGATTTATGTTAAAAATAACTTTGATAATCAATATTTCGAGGTATTTGTATTGTTCTTTTCGACTATTGAGACATTTTATAGCATTTGTACGTCATGTCAGTGAAAACGCAAAGGTAGAATGATGGAAACGCAGTTCGATGGTCAAAATGCGATGACACAATTTCACGATAGAAAGATGATAAAACACGATTGTACGATGACGAAAATGCAATACTACATAGCGTTTTCGCATCGTACCAACGCGATTTCATTATTTAACCATCATAACATCATGCATCGTGGTTAAGATTTCCTTTTAAATCAGGAATGTCCAAACAAAATGCTTACGCATGGTTTGTTCTTTATGCACGGCAAATTTTGACAAAGCACGTTATTCGTCTGTTTTATATAATTTTTAAACAAATGCTTTCAACTTTTTGTCGGTGTAGCTGTACTAAAATCGATTTTTACCTATATTTGTAACGAATTAAAAGGGTTTGCCATTGAGCTTTGTTACATTTTAAAACCGGTCTTTTAAAAAATAAAATATGAACGATACATCATGTTTTTATATACATGAGGAAAAGACAATTTGAAGCTTCAAGACAGCCAGAAACCTAGAAATGCTTTATATAATAATAGATAATCTAAAGCATTAACAAAGTGTTTGTCTCGGATGATTGCAAGGTAGGTTTTACAAAAGCATTAACTTTTGACCCCAATTTATAAGAAATAAGAGTATCTATAGCATTAACGAGCTGTTTGTCTCTAATCATTGCAAAGTAGGTTTGACATAAAAGCGTAAACTGTTGAACAAGCCTTTTTTCTAGCCACCAAGTACGCTGTTTTAGGCGTTTTGGGTGTCTTTGAACTGGTTCAACTGATTTATGCTCAATTTAGTCTTTTACCACATTGTATTTTTGCTACATATTTCAATACATTTAACCGTACCAATTTTCGATAAATTCTCGGTGATGAATATTCTTAAAAATCTATTTTCACATAATACTAAGATCAAATATCTTAAAATTACAGGCAAACCATACGTTACAGCTTCAAACGAGCATCTAAATTATAAAACAGACTGTGGAAATTTTTATCTTTGTAACACATACGTATCTGCCAATGGTCTTGTGACTTTCTAACTTAGCCCTCTTGTAATGTATAATAAATTAGTGAAACTGTTGGTGTTTCAAACGAGCATCTTAATTTCAAAACATGCGATGGGGTAACGGCGGTGAGTTATCTTTGTCAGTAGTAGAAGTCCATGCAAGGTACCTACATACCAATATTTCAGATATTTGTCAATTAAAGAAGGTTCTATAACAAAAAGTAGAAAAAGATATTTTTAGCCTTAGTGATCTTGACCCTGACCCCAGTGAATAGTAAAAGTTTATGGAAGCTGCCTATAAACCAAATATCTAAAATATCAGTCACTAAATAAAGGCAGAAACATCTACTTTTAGTCTCCATGACTTTGACCTTGACCCTGTGACCTCAACCCCACCACAGGATAGAAGCCCATGCAAAAATCTACATACTACATACCTAAGATGTTGGTCAGTAAATGAACGCTCTATGAGGTAAGGAAGTAAAACCTATTTTAGCCTTGACACTAGTTAATGGTACAAGTACATTAAAGCTGTATATATATACCAGTCAATAAATACAAATGCTATGACAAGTTTAAAATCTGTTTTTAGCCTTGGTGACCTTCACTCCTGTGACCTCAAATCAGCCCAAGAGTAGAGGTTGTTATGTGTCTGCATACTTAATAGGTAAGATATCGGTAAAGGAATGAAGACCCTATTGGGAAAGTAGGAGAATCTACTTTTAGCTTTGGCAACCTTGTTTTTGACCCCGGAGAATGGCACAGGTTCATGCAAAGTGCCTAGATACAAAACATCTTAGATATCGGTCAGGAAATAAAGGTTGTATAACGAAAAGTTAAACAGTGTATTTTTAGCCTTAGTGACCCCAGTACCAGATTTGAACAAACGTTGTAGATGTTTATTAGGCGATGTTACATATACAATATCTTTACAATAGGTTTTGTGGTTTCTGATTTTAAAACAAGAGGGCCATGATGGCCCTAAATCGCTCACCTGAGTACCATTGCTCATTTTACAAGTATCGTTATTGTTTGTTACTGGTGTTCATTGTTCGCAAGTTTGAATAAGTTTGCAATAAGTTTGAAGACTCTCTGTGTAATGGTACTGAAATTTTTGAGCAGAAATAGTTTACTCTACAGGTCCCAGTGAACTTGACCTTTGACCTACAGACCCCAAAAACAATAGGATTCTTCTAATATAATTACCTTATGAAGTTTGAAAGTTCTGGGTGAAATGGTTCTCCAGTTACTGAGAAGAAATAGTTTTCACTCTACAGGTCCCTCTGACCTTGACTTTTGACCTACTGACTCCAAAAATGAAAGGGTTCTTTTATCGAGTAAAGACATTCATCATTTGAAGTTTGAAACCTTATGGCATATTTACAGTGAATATGTTACTTTAACCGTTAGCGATCTTACAAGTGAAGATGCTACTGTTAGCTATTAAACAAGTACGCTCGTAACGTTCTAGCTACTCTAAAGTGAAGTTTTTGAGGTTTAGTAATGTTCAATATGGAGCGTACTGGCTTCCTTATAATTTATAGAAGAATTATATACAACACATGAGAAACGGTTTTTATGATAACTTTAACGAAATGCCTATACGTAATCCAAATATAATTATTTACTCTAATTTCATGAATATAAAAGCCATGACCGTCTGGACGTTCTAAGGCAAAGTTTCCTCAGTGTTTACATCAAGAAATATAGCCATACACCATAATTAATATATAACTTTGAAACTATGCTAGACATTAACAGTGAAATGACGATCGGTAAGCATATTGGCTTTGAACGTCAGTTTGTCGACCTTCACCTTCGGGCTTGTCTATACGCTGAGCTTGAGATGTACGGCTGTGTCAGAGAAATGAATCCGTCCCAGGTAATTCATTTTCCTATGCTTTCCCAGTATAAATTATATCTATTTCGGTGGAGATTGATCGTTCGTAACACACCAATTTATTAAATTTATCATATACTTTTTTGCATAACTTCGCTTATAAATTTAATAAACAGACACAATAACGAGTTAGCCCCCTCCCCCAATCACTTGAATGTATAACCATTACTTTTTATAAATATAATCACATAGACATGCGTTCCACGCATTTAGCTGAGACATATAAAAGCCATATTAGCTGCGTTTCGCTTGAAACAAAATAATAAAATAATTCTGAGGATTATCTTTTCAGTTAATTTGTAATACATATTTTCCCTGTTCTTTCGATGAAACTCGTATTTCCTCCAATTCTGTTTAATTTGTATTGTCTGTAACGTTTTCAACGTAGCTTTACAATAATAATAATGCGTGAAACATTATAATAATAGCGGATAACTTTACAAATTTGTAAATAAAAAAATTAAATAAACGTTTATGCACTTCCTTGTTTCATCAAGAAAGAAATCACAGTATTTTGACTTTTACAGTGGGAATTTCAAGTAGGACCTTTACCGGGCATCCATACCGCGGACCAAGTAATTTTTGCACGTTACATACTCGTACGTCTGGCAGAAATTCACAACGTGAAAATATCATTCCGCAACGTCGACTGTGCTCGGGAAACAAATGCTCGACAAACATTTCATCTCAACTTTAGTACAAAGAATACTCGTGCCGAGGGCGGCATAAAGTAAGATATCTTTACATGTTTTTCAATATGTTTCGAAAATTACTGGAAAAGTGGTTTTGAATTTTGTCTTGATATTTTATTTGTAGGTAAACAATACCACAGTAATTCTGTAATTGTTTAGTCTTTCTGGCCTTGAAAAAAATAATGCTTTGAAAATGTAGATCAACCTTTCAATGACCTAACATATATTGCTGGTGGAAAACGACATGGTACTTAATACCTAGTCTTTCAGAGTTCGAGATGACTTCTTTATAGAATATAAATCACAGTGTATCTGTTCGATGTATAACTTAGCACGAAAATTTGAAATATGGTCAGACAGTATAAGATTTATGACGAAAGGGAGTTGGGGGGAGTGGTGGGGGGGGGGGGGGGGGGGCAAGTGTATAAACTTGAAAAGAAAAATAACATTATTTGTATTATATTATAGGAGCATATTCGAAATTATAGAACATGTGTCGAACTACCCACAAGAGCAATTGTACAAACATTATGATCTATCAAATGGAGAGGAAGTGAAATGGTATTTGGACGGGGACTTTTACATGCCGTCATACCATACATTTAAATACTCTGTTGGTGATAAGGACAATGCGAGTTTAAGAATACCAACTCAAGTGTTTAACGAGGGGAAAGGATATCTTGAGGAGAGAAGACCGGTCTCAAACGCCGATCCTTATTATGTATGCCGTGTGTTTACTATAGCAGCACTGTTTGACCACAAAGGAAAGGCTCACCACTAGTGCTTACCGTACCTTATCCCTGGAAAATAGAAGATCCTATAACCTATCTGTCATGCAAACACAATGCTTATTTGCTTTGAAATTGAGCCAAGTCCTTTGATGTAATCCCCCTGTCTTTGTTAAGGCAAATGTTCTCATGTTTTGTAAGTTTAAGTATATTCTACAAGAAGAATTTAAATGCACATAATTATTTTAGCAATACATATCGAACTGTATTTTACAGTATTTTGTGATTTATGTTAAAAATAACTTTGATAATCAATATTTCGAGGTATTTGTATTGTTCTTTTCGACTATTGAGACATTTTATAGCATTTGTACGTCATGTCAGTGAAAACGCAAAGGTAGAATGATGGAAACGCAGTTCGATGGTCAAAATGCGATGACACAATTTCACGATAGAAAGATGATAAAACACGATTGTACGATGACGAAAATGCAATACTACATAGCGTTTTCGCATCGTACCAACGCGATTTCATTATTTAACCATCATAACATCATGCATCGTGGTTAAGATTTCCTTTTAAATCAGGAATGTCCAAACAAAATGCTTACGCATGGTTTGTTCTTTATGCACGGCAAATTTTGACAAAGCACGTTATTCGTCTGTTTTATATAATTTTTAAACAAATGCTTTCAACTTTTTGTCGGTGTAGCTGTACTAAAATCGATTTTTACCTATATTTGTAACGAATTAAAAGGGTTTGCCATTGAGCTTTGTTACATTTTAAAACCGGTCTTTTAAAAAAAAAATATGAACGATACATCATGTTTTTATATACATGAGGAAAAGACAATTTGAAGCTTCAAGACAGCCAGAAACCTAGAAATGCTTTATATAATAATAGATAATCTAAAGCATTAACAAAGTGTTTGTCTCGGATGATTGCAAGGTAGGTTTTACAAAAGCATTAACTTTTGACCCCAATTTATAAGAAATAAGAGTATCTATAGCATTAACGAGCTGTTTGTCTCTAATCATTGCAAAGTAGGTTTGACATAAAAGCGTAAACTGTTGAACAAGCCTTTTTTCTAGCCACCAAGTACGCTGTTTTAGGCGTTTTGTGTGTCTTTGAACTGGTTCAACTGATTTATGCTCAATTTAGTCTTTTACCACATTGTATTTTTGCTACATATTTCAATACATTTAACCGTACCAATTCTCGATAAATTCTCGGTGATGAATATTCTTAAAAATCTATTTTCACATAATACTAAGATCAAATATCTTAAAATTACAGGCAAACCATACGTTACAGCTTCAAACGAGCATCTAAATTATAAAACAGACTATGGAAATTTTTATCTTTGTAACACATACGTATCTGCCAATGGTCTTGTGACTTTCTAACTTAGCCCTCTTGTAATGTATAATAAATTAGTGAAACTGTTGGTGTTTCAAACGAGCATCTTAATTTCAAAACATGCGATAGGGTAACGGCGGTGAGTTATCTTTGTCAGTGGTAGATGTACCTACATACCAATATTTCAGATATTTGTCAATTAAAGAAGGTTCTATAACAAAAAGTAGAAAAATATATTTTTAGCCTTAGTGATCTTGACCCTGACCCCAGTGAATAGTAAAAGTTTATGGAAGCTGCCTATAAACCAAATATCTAAAATATCAGTCACTAAATAAAGGCAGAAACATCTACTTTTAGTCTCCATGACTTTGACCTTGACCCTGTGACCTCAACCCCACCACAGGATAGAAGCCCATGCAAAAATCTACATACTACATACCTAAGATGTTGGTCAGTAAATGAACGCTCTATGAGGTAAGGAAGTAAAACCTATTTTAGCCTTGACACTAGTTAATGGTACAAGTACATTAAAGCTGTATATATATACCAGTCAATAAATACAAATGCTATGACAAGTTTAAAATCTGTTTTTAGCCTTGGTGACCTTCACTCCTGTGACCTCAAATCAGCCCAAGAGTAGAGGTTGTTATGTGTCTGCATACTTAATAGGTAAGATATCGGTAAAGGAATGAAGACCCTATTGGGAAAGTAGGAGAATCTACTTTTAGCTTTGGCAACCTTGTTTTTGACCCCGGAGAATGGCACAGGTTCATGCAAAGTGCCTAGATACAAAACATCTTAGATATCGGTCAGGAAATAAAGGTTGTATAACGAAAAGTTAAACAGTGTATTTTTAGCCTTAGTGACCCCAGTACCAGATTTGAACAAACGTTGTAGATGTTTATTAGGCGATGTTACATATACAATATCTTTACAATAGGTTTTGTGGTTTCTGATTTTAAAACAAGAGGGCCATGATGGCCCTAAATCGCTCACCTGAGTACCATTGCTCATTTTACAAGTATCGTTATTGTTTGTTACTGGTGTTCATTGTTCGCAAGTTTGAATAAGTTTGCAATAAGTTTGAAGACTCTCTGTGTAATGGTACTGAAATTTTTGAGCAGAAATAGTTTACTCTACAGGTCCCAGTGAACTTGACCTTTGACCTACAGACCCCAAAAACAATAGGGTTCTTCTAATATAATTACCTTATGAAGTTTGAAAGTTCTGGGTGAAATGGTTCTCCAGTTACTGAGAAGAAATAGTTTTCACTCTACAGGTCCCTCTAACCTTGACTTTTGACCTACTGACTCCAAAAATGAAAGGGTTCTTTTATCGAGTAAAGACATTCATCATTTGAAGTTTGAAACCTCTGGATAAAATGGTACTCCAGTTACTGAGCAGAAACCGTTTTCACTCTAGAGGTCCCTGTGAATTTAACCTTTGACCTGCTGACCAAAAAACTATAGGGTTCTTCTAATACAATTATCCTATAAAGTTTGAAGGCTCTGGATGTAATGGTACTACAGGTACTCTGCAGAAATACTTTTCACTCTATAGTTCCCCGTGACCCTGACCTTTGACAACCGCAAAAACAATATGGTTCTTTTATTTAGTAAAAGGAATGATCCTAAAGAGTTTGAAGCCTCTGGATAAAATGGTACTTTTGCTATTGAGTGAAAACCGTTTTTACTCTAGAGGTCTCTGTAAGTTTAACCTTTGACCTACTGATCCCAAAACAAAAGTTTTTTCTACTCAATAAGGGCAATAACCCTGTGAAGTTTGAAGGCTTTGGGTCAACTGGTACTCAAGTTATTGAAAGGAAACGAAGTGTGACAGACAGACAGACAAACAGACACTCATGGACAGAGCAAAAACAATATTTCTCCATCAGAAGGGTGGGGTTAGGGGGAGACATAACAATGAACAATTGAAGGTCTAGCCCTTGGTGTTTCAGAGCAGCAGTTTTCCCTATATAAGTCTTTGTGTACAATCAAATGACAACCTACCATCCCGGGTGGGGCCAGTTTTGACCCTAGGTCATGATTTGAAGAAACTTGGTAAAGGTCCACTAGACAATGCTGCAAACCAAATATCTTAACTCTAGGCCTTGTGGTTTCTGACAAGAAGATTTTTAAAAAAATCTTATATAACTCTTTGTAAAACATGTGACCCCTGGGGCGGGGCCTTTTTTGACCCAGGGGCTATGATTTGAACAAACTTGGTAGAGGTCTACTAGACAATGCTGTACACCAAATATCTAAACTCTAGGCCTTGTGGTTTCTGACAGGAATATTTTAAAAAATTTGTCCTATATAACTCTATGTAAAACATGTGACCACTGGGGTGGGGCCATTTTTGACCCGGGGGCCATGATTGAACAAACTTGGTAGAGGTCCTCTAGACAATGATACATACAAAATATCTGAGCTCTATGCATTTTGGTTTCTGATGTGAAGATTTTTAAACTTTTTATATAACTCTATGTAAACAAGTGACCCCCGGGGCAGAGCCTTTTGTAACCCAGTGGCTATGATTTGAAAAAAAACTTAGTAGAGGTCCACTAGACAATGCTGAACACCAAATATCTAAAGTTTCTGACAAGAAGATTTTTAAGTTTTCACTTTATAAATCTATGTAAAATGAACTGACCCCTGGGGGTGGGGTCAGTTTTGACCCCAGGGTCATAATTTGAACAAACTTGGTAGAGGTCCACTAGATGATGCTTACTACTAAATATCTAAGCTCCAAGCCTTGAGGATTCGGAGAAGAAGATTTTTAAAATCCAACATTTAAAATCTATTTCTAGCTCCAGTGAACCAGAAATGCAATGGACCAGAACCAATTGATCAATCTTGGTAGAGCTTCATGCAAGGAACATCCCAGGCAAGTTTCATTAAATTTGGCCTATTCATTTCAGAGGAGATGTCGCTTGAATGAAAAGTTCGACGGACGGATGACGGTCAAAGACTTATCAGAAAATCTCACCCTGAGTGCTCAGGAGAGCTAAAAGTAACGACGCAAGTCTCAAAAATAGTAACCCCTGGGATTACGTCAATTTTGACCAAGTGATCATTGTTCGAACAATCGTGGTAGAGGATCTCTAGTTGACGCTCCGTGCAAAATATCGAAGCACTAGGCTTTCTGCTTTCAGAAAAGAAGACTTTTGAAATTTTGAATAAGCCTATGTAAAATCATGTTGCAGCTCGGGCGGTGACAATTTTGACCCTTGGACCATGATTTGAACACAATTGATAGAAGCACATTAGACGACGTTACATTCTAAGAATCTTAGCTCTAGGTCCTTCTGCTTTCACTTTAAAAATCTATTTTAGCTCCTGCGGCACAGATCTGCAATGGACTGGAAACATTTAAACAATTTTGGTAGAGAATCATGCAAGGAACATTCTAGGCAAATTTTATTAAATTTTCATTGTGGTTTCAGAGGAGTTGTCCTTTGAAGTAATTGTGGACGACGGACGCCGGACAACTATCGATCCTAAAAGCTTGCATGAGCATAATGTGATCAGATGAGCTAAAATATGAATCAGGTTGAAAGCATTTGACTCATATGAGAGTTTCTCTTACTTTCATTCCGCAACTGATATTAGAAAATTTAAAAAAAAACATGCAGTAGCGGATGTAGGGAAATAATTAGAAGTAAATGGTTTTGCCGTTTGCTTATCACATTGGCTTATTACAGTTGTACCCGCCACACGCTCAATACTTTGATATAATGACATACATTCTATAACATAACGTCAATTAGAAAATCTGACTCGAATATAATTTTGCGTTTTTGATGGAGAAGAGGATTTGAATACATCCAGGTATAAGTATGAGGTTAAACATTACCATGACACACTATGGAGTACGTATCTGTAGTAGAAGTATATAATACGGCACTTCTACCCCTTGCCTATCAACTAGCTTTTATGGCGACGAGGTAGAGTGTCCGCTAAGTAATTGAAGTTACTTGAGTTCAAACTCAGCTCGGGCATGTGGATTTTTTCCGGGTTACATTTGGCGACCAATGTAAATAACTCACGAGTGGAGAATGGAAGGCACCCTTAAAAAGTCCCATCGACATTCAGTGCTCCAGGAATTCGAGGACGAATTCTAAGAAGGAGGGGGTGTATGTAGCAGAGGTGTATTGTATTATACGGCACTTCTACTCCCTTGCCTATCAGCTAGCTTTTATGGCGACTTAGTAAAGTGTCCGCTTAGTAACTGAAGGTACCTGAGTTCAAACCCAGCTCGGGGCAGGTAGATTTTTTCCGGGTTACATGTCCCTTGTGCCTTTTCATCTGGATCCTGTTTTCGAACGAATGCGAGAATGTTTTTATCATAAACTTTAGCCTGCCTTTTTGCCTCTTTTATTATTAAATAGGTACAGAAAAGAACATCGTGTGCAACTATCTTGGCGAAATTGAATAGAAAAAAAAAACTATGAAATAAAGCAAGTTTTGCAATTAGTTCTTCTAAACGAAAAGACTAACTTACTTTTTAGTAAAGAATTTCAAATAATCTTGATCATTTTTATCAAATCCATCGCTTCTTTTTACAGGTTTTGAACACATATCAAGAGAATGAAAATTATAGAGCAATGGGAAAAAATGTTACGTGATTTTTTATACTGAAATCAAATGTTTACCATTTATCCTAAGCTTGTGGTTTCATATAAAAAGATTTGTTTTAATTTTTTTTTCAGTTACCTTTACAACAATAGTTCTGCATGGAATACCATTTCTTTATAAATTTTAAAAGGGGGCCATACAATGATAATTTCTGCTGAGTCAGTGGTATCGGAGATGTTGTTTGAAGTCGTTGAACATGTAAACCTCAAAGGACAATTACTAACCTTATAGAAAAAGTTTGAACAATCTGAAGCTTAGGAAAATATTACTAAAATATCACTTGTCAAATATTCAGTTTCTAGCTCTATCAATTTCAAACCAAATTTTTGATGCATGTTAAACTTATGAATAATCTCCCGAGGCCAATGTCAAGCGAGGGACGAGGTTAGATGAAAAAAGTAGACCTCTGTATGATGCTCTAAAACATTCTGAGCTCCAGCCTGAATGGTTTCATTTCAATTATATCTTGTCTGACACATTAAATAAGTGAGCCCACCAGGGACCAGTACCTATCTCATGAGCATGACTTATATAGCGTTGATAAAGGTCCTCTAAATACTGTTTCATACAAAATATCAAAGACTTACAGTTTAAGAGACGATGGTTAAAAATTCAAACTTTATTTCTCCTATAATGAATGTCATGTAATACATGCAACCCTTGTTGAATATTGTACCATCCTGACAGAGCACGTCTAGCTGTTGCTTCGTGTCAATTATATTGGCTTTACAATTTCAGAGAAGATCTTCAGATTTCATATATTCTAACATATGTAATCAGAAGGTATGTTTCTAGAGGCACATATTGAATAATCTTGGTAGGGATTATCTTATGATAGCTTAGGCCGAATAAACTAGCACTAGTCCTTATGTTTCCACTAAAATAATAAACCTATTCCCTGCGTGAGTCTATTTACAAAAAAGGATCCCATTTAACATTAGGGGCATAATCTGCGCAATCCTTGTAGAAAACCGCTATTTGCTAAACAGTTTTAGGCGCTGCGAGTTCTATATCTATAGTTTGCATGTTTTTATAGCAACCAGAGTTCTGTTAAATTTCATCTTTAGAATGTTTTACTAAGGCGACAATGCAGGTAAAATTTCTGCCCACTTCATGTTTTCATCATAAATAGTAGTACAATTGAAGAAAATTGCAGAAAAAATGCAAAATTCAGCTTTATCTTTAACAATACACAAGATTGGAGCCCGTGCAAGCACGGGCATAAAATAATAAAAGTGTAATTGATACTCCAAACACGCATGCTTTAAAAGCTTTTTATTGGCATTTGTTTGACATGGTGTGTGATCATTTATGTAAATACAACTTTTGGTCACAAGTTTCGACTTTAAAGGCATGCATGTGTGTCAATTCTCACATAATATGTCTGTAAAATAAAGTACGTGTAATTTATTTAATCTTTGGTGATTCACCAGAAACGGTTATGCCTTCTTAGGTAAATCATTAAATTTTGTGCTGTCTTAAAGACCTATAATTTTTTTGCTTCGAATCTTGAAAATCAGAAGAATTCGGTAAGATGACAATGCCCCCGAAAGCACGTTTTTACCTTTAAGCTGAGGACCAGTCATTCAGGGGTCAAGGTCAAATAAAGATAGATCAGCGGGAAGGTCCTGTCCAAAGGGGTGTTGTCTTGAAGTATGAAGTATATCCATTTACTAATATGCCAAAAATGCTAATACTTTTAGTTTGTTTCAGTTCCTTTCAATTGAACTTTTTTGAGGTCAGATGGCAGTTTTCTGGGTTACACTTATCAACTACCAGGTCAGTAAAGGGTTCCATTCAATAAAAATGTAAGAATCAAACATCCAAACGTTACGGATTTGTCTGTGTCTATTTTCAGTTTTCTATTTTTAGAAGACAAGAATCCGATCAACTTTTTAATTATATCATTCTTCGCAAATATGAAGTGGCTTTGACCTTAAAAGAAATGTCAAGCTGATATGCCCATATATTGGTGCATCACTGGCATATAACAATTCAATTCAAAACCATGCAGTTTTTTTTACACAGTTCAGCAAATGCGTGTTTTAATAGTATAGATTAATACAGCTTTCAATAAAAATGGCAAGATATAACTGATGCTATAATCGCAGTTCATTAATATACTTAAGATCTATATAACTAAATATATAATAATAAAAAATATAAAAGTAAATTTGGTTATGAACAATGAGATCAAAATTCAAAAACTTGGGAGGAAGATGTGAATTGACTGAAATTTATAATAAAAATACAATGCTCTGCCGCTAGAAATCTCCACAATTCTGGAAAATGTCACAAGACTGATTGTCCTTTGTGGTCAAACAGTGCTGCTATAGTAAACACACGGCATACATCATAAGGATCGGCGTTTGAGACCGGTCTTCTCTCCTCAAGATATCCTTTCCCCTCGTTAAACACGTGAGTTGGTATTCTTATACTCGCCTTGTCCTTATCACCAACAGAGTATTTAAATGTATGGTATGACGGCATGTAAAAGTCCCCATCCAAATACCATTTCATTTCCTCTCCGTCTGATAGATCATAATGTTTGTACATTTCTTCGTAGGGATATTTCGATACGTTTTTTATTATTTCATATATCTTTCTAAAAAAAAAACAGAAAAAGAGCTCAAGTCATTTTTATTCTTCTTAGCTGGCTCACAATAACATGAGAAATCTATTCATCTGACTCATATACACCCACGAAACCTACGACCCAGTTAATAAAAAACAGAATTAATTTACGTACAACTGTGTTGCATATACTGAGGACTATAAATCTAAAAGGAACAGTGTTTACTAATTGCATATCTTTTTCAAGGTATAAACTAAGATATTATCAGTATCAAACTGTTCACTTAAAGTGTTCACTAAAACACTGATCCACAATTCTACATTCTGCCGAGTGTCATTCTCAAGATTCACGTAAGTGTGGCAGCTATGTTTGGAAAAAGAGTATTTGACAAAAAAGTCTGTACTCGACATTACAGGATTTAACTCTTCACACCTAGAGTGCACCTACATGAAAAACACAACGTGCACAACTTAACCTGCTCCTAAACTATCTAAAAATGGTACATTAGATGTTAAACTCTCTGGAAAGACGTGCAACACAAACTTACACTTAAGTATAGCTATTACATAGGTCCAGGATCATAAGTTCGCCTAAACAAACTGCATGCACACGGAACGCACCAGACGCACAGCTTAGCATATTGCTTACTATTTCTGCAGTTTGCTGACTGCTTTATGTTGTTGGGTACACACGAAACATAGTTTTAGTGAAGGACCAAAACAGTATCTTAAATGGTGTAACCATTCGAGAAACTCAGTGCGCAGCTTTAAATGTTGTTAAACATCTTTATAGTGCCTGGTTACTATTGTTGGTACAAGTATATATTGTGCGATACCTGTGACATGTTTACACTAAACTACATACTTGAAGTGGGTCTAGCGTTAAATACTGCATCATGAAAAAACATTAACACTGGAAGCACAGGGTACAGTCATTGTTTTCTGCTTTCAAATCCGTGGGGTTTGGTGCCTACGGTTCTTATAGATATAGCTTGCATGTTTGCCAGTGTATGATTAAACGTATTATTTTTCGTGTTCTATAATCTAACAATATATACATTAAAAGTGGCCTTTGTCATATCGACCATAATTTCTGAAAGGGCTTAAACTACAGAAAGTAGCTGACACTGATATATAAACTACACCATTTCGACTGACAACACGTAACAAAACTTACTCAATACCGCCTTCTGCCCGTGTATCTTTTGTACTAAAGTTGAGATGAAATGTCTGGCGAGCATTTGTGTCCCGAGCGCAATCTGGGTTAGAGAATGATATTTTACACCGTGAATTTCTGCCAGGCGTATGAGTACATAACGCGCGACAATAACATGGTCTGCCGTCAGTGTCCCCGGCAGAGGACCAACTTGAAATTCCCACTGCAGAAATAAAAAAAACTATCAAAGAAACAGAAAAATAACTGGACTCTCTTCAATATTCTTTTTTTTTTTCATTTGCTTAAAGGCTTTGATGATAAATGGTAAAATACCGCCAACCACGATGATCATTTTCTTTTAATTCTAATATGTTTCGCAAACAGGGTTCTTCTAGAAATCAAAAAACAAAAACAAAAAACAAAAAAAAAATGCTACCGTATAAAATGTGACAACGTTAAAAGCTGTTTTACAATAAAAGAACATATTTAAATGGAGTTACCGTATTGATATAGCACTAAGGCACAGATAGAGAAATGGCAAGTAACATCTGCCTGTCAGCATAATTTCGTTTTGTAGAAGAAACTTATTTTTCTGTGGGTGTGGAATCATATCTCGTTGTGAAGTGATTCAATTTAACATTACATGGCTATTGTTTACTTTGTGCGAAATGGTAACTGCTTGAACTATCCTTACTGTCTGAAGGTGTGCATCTGATCAGTAAATAAACAATTCATTTGTTGTTATTTTTTCCTATCCCTATTTTTGATTAAAAATCATTTTTACGTTGCTTATGGTCGCTAGAAATTCTGCTTTGTCATCTTGCTCAACAAAAAGACCTTAAAATCACTTTAAAGATTTTTTTATTGAAAATATGTTTGACTGAATGATGCTAAATTAATTCCCTAGCAGACAGGTAAACTAGCAACAAAATAAAATCATTTGCTGTCTGTTTATTTAAAAAGTTCAAAGAAAGTTATGTAAAAAGAAATTCCGGCATTTCCACTCTGAGTCAAATTATGCGTAATACGGAATTAAACTCATTCACATAACACGGTATTTCACGGCATTGAATAAATGTTGTTGTTCAGACATCATAGATCTTTTGCTTTCAAATCATTTCAGTTTATGATAAAGCAAGAAATGAGAAAGGTAGATAGGGAGGAATAAGAAAGGAACTAGATGCTTGCCTTGGATTTAAGAGTTGCATTTCCTGAAAGAAACGTAAAAAGGTTCTTACTTGTGATGGATTCATTTCTCTATTAATTCCATACATTTCAAGCCCAGCGTATAGACAAGCCCGTAGGTGAAGGTCGACTAACTGGCGCTCGAAACCAACATGATCTCCCATTTCCAACGTACCGTTTAAATCTAGAATAATTCAGTTTATGATACATGAGATTGTGCGAAACTATTCCATACAAATGACACTGATGTGGAATATAATTCGTAAAATTTCAAAATAATTTCTGATAAACATAAGGGTTTATTAACGTCATAGCTGAAGTATTTGAACTTTGATACTAAAAGCAAGGATATTGAATTAACCTCACTATATAACGGCCCTTCGTGTTTAAGTCATTTCTATATATTGAACACTTTAGGCTACGTGATTTCGAACGTTTAGTTTTCTCAATTGCATGCCTCAGTGACATTAAGCAATTTTGTCAGCAGTCTCATTTAGGAACTATGTAAAAAGTAAGTTTGCACAGAACAGTATTTCATATCAATCAGGACAAAGAAGACAAGTTTAATACTATTATCCAGTCAGCTGTTTCCCACTGCATTAGAGTTTGGCTGCTCAAGTAATTATTTAGAATTTCAAACATTATTCTCTTCTTTCTACAAACCTATATAAGGATGGTTAATTTTCCAGTCTAAAGGGATGTCGTTCTGATCAGTAATGGTAAACTCCTGTTCTATACCGAACCACACCTCATGTTCCTTCACTTTGTCCATTACTTCTTCCAATTTCTTTCGGGTGTTAAATTCTGTGGAAAGGGAATTTTCTTACGTCATTTCCTATTTGAAATATTAACACACACTGTCAAATTTCATCTTATATAAGGTAACTGAAATTAGTCCCTGTAAGTTAAAACATTGTAAAATCAGTATGTGACAATTTGAAGGCGTATATAAACGTTACCGTCATGCACCTTGGGTTTTATCTGAGATACCGACCAGTGTTTTTAACGGGCCCAATGGTAACTATTTCTGCAAAACTATACATGTTTGATATCGATAAAGTCAAGTATCGTACAAAAATATTCTTAAAATGAGAACAAAACTGCATTTACTAACATAAACTAAAACAACTCGAAGAACAGTCAAATCATGCAAACTAGAATACTTAAAAAATCCTGTAATATAAAATAAACAAACATAACATTTATAAATATCCTTATTTAAGTTAAAACAGTTTTTAATTTTACCAAGACCTTAAATTAGTCTAAAAACGTTTAACAATACAAGGCCACATCGTCTGTATTTAAGGCAATGTTAATACACTGAGATACAACAGAAGTTTGCGCACGGAACTTTCTTACATGTAAGGAAAAATAACATCTTCAAGAAAATTGCATCAACTAACCTTCATCTTTGTTTCTTTTGTCGGCGTACACTGGCTCACATAAAACAATCTTATGTCTGCCTTGTCTGAAAGGATCCCTGACCATAAGAACCGGTTTCATTGTCAACTCGGGAGCCGGATACAGTTGTTGGTTCGTATCAAATTCATTTACGGATCTCTCGAGACAGTCTAGATGAATGCAATTAATTCTCACCTTACCATTGCGTTTGTGACAAATTAAAATGATTAGTTTTCGGACAGTTGAATTTTAGTAGTCGTAATAACGTTTCAAAAGTATTTGTCAGTAACGCAAGAAAATATTGTTGAGTATTGCAAGTGAAATAGAATATCCACTACCGGTTGTACAACCTGTCAATAACCGTAAAGCCTTTCTTTAAGTATTTTAAGTAATTGAAAGATCGAACATTCAGGATTAAAGACTGTGGTATGATGCATGTATAAAGAACACATATTTGGTCCATGGATATAGTAGAAGCACTTGTTGTAAGATATAATACATCATGAATATAGTGAACTAAATTGTACGATTGAATTTTGTTCATGTAGCCCTTCTATTTTATAAATCCTTTATTCAATAATTGCAGGCATCTTTGTACCTAACAAATATTTATGTTACTAAGACAATATATAAAACTCAGTTCTGTTCTGTTCCACAAAACTATTCAAGTTATTGCAGGATACGGATTTTCTTGATAGAAAAAAGAACAAGAGCAAACTTAGATGTGTGTCCATAACTTTCATATGGCAACCAATCATCTTGCAAAAATTTTGTCTGAAGTTGCAATATTTTCAGTTTTTTTGCAGGATTTTGTGTCCCAGGTATGTCCAGACATTCGGTCAAGTGCCATAGTCGAAACCATCGTGCATTAACTACGCACTATCTATTACCACACCACGTTTCATGAGCATATCTTCCTTACTTCGTTAGAAATCGCATCATCTGGTTTTTGAAGATTTGGAGACTGACGGACAGACAGATTCATGGACGGGTAGCAAAAAAAAACAACTTATCTTCCGCTGAGACACCAGCTTGAAACAATTCAAATACGTGACAGTTTTAGTGCAAAAATTATAAGGAGCTTTCTGATATTATTTTCTTGCATCATTTTAACGTGTTTTTTTTGTAGTTGTTACATTACACATTTTCTTATTAGTAATGCGTGGATATTATACAGTATTCTTTATGTAGCCTTGCTGCAGTTGGTTACATTTCCTGACAAATCTCAAATGTCATTGCTGAATTTTTCAAACTAAGATGCACAGATTTTAGCGATTATTTTGTGAAGTTTCATCTGCTATTGGTGTTTTGATCGTTTTGGCATGGTTTGTATGCCTTTTCTGCATTGCGCATGTGCACAGTTCTGTTTGACTGTTTTGCTATTTTATGTACCGGTAACATTAATGCTGAATAATATTTGATATTGGCATAACATTGAAAAGATTGTCTTACGAGATGGTACTGTTTGTGCAAACATTAACGCAAAAGATTTTCGTCCGAAAAAGTTATCGCTTTCTTTTTCAAGGGAAAGAACCGATGTTCATGAAATCTACGTGAATGATAGTGCAGTTATTTGAGATTAAAAATGTTTGAAACAAATTTATAACAATTCTGTACGAAACAATGATCCTGATCGGATTTGTTACTTTGATAAAGTCTTATTAAAAGGAGAGAAAAAACATGAAAACAATGTGCCCTCTTCCTGCTGGTCAAGAGTTTACATGGTCCTAAAGAGAATTAGTTAAATCACCGAGTCACGAACCTTACTTATGTAACGGAAGAAAAAATGCTCAGAACTCAAACCTGCGACCTCCGGCTTGCAAATGAGGAACTCTACCAACTGAGTCAATCGGGAAGTAAATCCGTCTAAATATTTTTAGTAGAGGAGAAATATGTTCAGTCCCGATACATAACTCAAACCTGCGAGTTCCTGCTTGCAGGTAAGGCGCTCTTCGACCGAGCTAATAGAGCAGTCAAGTAGTAGCACAACACTAACATTGGTTATATTTGTGTGTGTGTGTGTCCGACGAGTGAGTGTGTGTGACGAGTGTATATACAATGCACCAACCACTGGGATATTCCAAGCAAACTTTTGCTCATCTGTTACATGTTTCTGCATATTGATTGACCTGGATGTTGCCAGTCTCAACAGTCAAAATTCCCTCAAGCCCTTCCATAAAAACCGTCGGACATATTAAGCAAGTAAAATACCATTTCAATTGGCGAATTAACCATGAAAAAGATTTCGTTAAATGGAAAGGCAGGTGTGATCATGTAAATAATGAATGTGTAGCTTCACGAGTTTCGTGGAGAATAGCAAAATCATTACATGTATAATGGCCAGCGAGTCATTGAAATTGACAAACTCAGAGCAAAGTGCCTAATAAATGGCGTTATTAAAGCGACTGACTCACCAAATTTATCTTAAAATTATTTTTATTATAATCAAAAAGAGACAAAATAATCCAATAATCCATGGAAAAAAACATATTTTATGTTTCTACACACCATGAAATCTGTAGGAAAAAAGTTTCATTTCAATAGGAATCGAACCCATGCCCTTCCGGTCGGTAAAAGTAAGAGCGGCAAACTACACCATTGTCCCACAGTAGAGTCAAAATAAACAACATAATTAAAGTATTTACCCTTTGAATAACGGTGCATTGTTTTTACTGAAAAAAAAATTGTGAATTTAATGATATTTATGAATGTGTTTTTTAAACAACAAATGAGCCAGTAACTTAGTTAAGATATGTTCTTCACAATAACAACTAAAATTTCAGCGTCAGTCGCTTTAATGCAAAGGGGCACAATTTCGAATTTTATTTACCGAACGTAGTTTGCCGAAAACAGTCGATTATTGCGCAAGTACGCCGTCTGATGTAATAAAGGTATTGCAAATTTTCCATTATGCTTACGTTCTTTGTTTGTTTAACTGAATGCACTGTTTATGTCAACTGATACGAAAAAAGAGCAAAATGATACACCTTAGCAGTGTAAAGAAAACGAAAATAATCCAAGTATTTGTTAAATGAGAGGTTTACGATAGCAGCTTGTATTTTTCGACCGATTATCAATCATCTTTAAATATCAGTTTAGTTTAGTAGCAGGCACATAACACTCGTATACAATACTGTGTCATACAACAACTCTTTTCCCAGAAAGGTGTTATCGCTATCTTCAAAATAAAGTATTAAAAACGTTAATAAAACGAGTAATTTCAGATGTACAGATAGAAATGTAATACCGGAAGTAGTTATGCCACACTCTTCAATGTAAGTTTTGCTTCAGTACTGTTCAATAGCGGACAAATAGCGGGCAAAGGGACTCAATTTGACGGTGCACGATATGTCTTGAAGTATCTGAACTATATACAGTAGTGAAATGCATATATTCAAACAATATATTTTCTTGAAAGAATTTCTTCCATCTTTTATAAAGTATTTTCTTCAAATAAATAACAGACCTCTACTCTTGGACGGAAGGCATTTGGTATTCTTATATAGTATCCATTCTTTATGCTTGCAAAGTGAAGTATATCAGAATAACAGGATTTATAATTCTGCTTTACAAAAGGGATCTAAACACATAACCTCCGAGTGTCTTTGGTTCAAAATCTACGACATATGTCCTAGTGATGATCGCCAGACGGTTGTAACAGACCATGATGTATTCCAGAATTACCCTTTTCCCGTCATCTGGAAATTGCATAGGCTGTATCTTGTAGTCGTTTGTAGCCATCTGGAGGGTGATAGAAATATTTATTTAATGCTAACCAGTGAAATACTGAATTCTATCAGTGAGATATATTCCATATCAGCTCACAGTGTGAATGATATAGATTCTATATCACTCACAGTAGAAATGCCGGACTACTTTTTCAATTACTTCCCTTGGCAGTTTGACAGTTACAATGAATTGTCTCCCTTACCTGTCAAAAAACATAAACAACTGTAACAACAACATATCCGTCTGCTTTAATAAATTTTAATAATAAAATAATAAAATTTGACCAAAAATTAAAATTAAACATATATTTATTTGCTGGAATCAGAAATATGTTTAGGCATAATCCTGATTCCAGTGAATTAATACATATGATTGATGTTGATAAACAGTTCAGACATTATTTTGTTCATGTTTCATGTGAAATGTTTGTGTGTCAAGGCTGAATGTGTATATGTACATGTACCGACATTCATGAGTCATAATATTTGTCAGACGTGACTGTAAAATAAAGACAAAATTAAGGACTTACACTCAATGACAAGTTATCCAGTGTCAATGTTTAAAAATTTCCCAATTTCAGTCATGTTATCGTTTTGAGACATGTTGCAAAAGTTAAATAAATCGTTGAAATTCTACAAGCAAGTTTGATCAATTTCTCTCGCTTAAAATTCAATATGGTGGAATTTGTGCAATTGAAGGGCCAATATCATGTATTCATACATGCGTTTATCGATGGTAAGTATCAAAAAATAGTTCTTCATTTTTTTTCTTTTTTTTTCAAATGTTAGCATTAAATAAATAGAAAATTTGTATGATTTTCGTGAATATGGAATATATCTCATCTCGAAGTGATACAATTTTTATATTTTCACTCGCGCTACGCGCTCGTGAAAATATTTAATTGTATCACTTCTCGATGAGATATATTCCATATTCACGAAAAACAAACAAATATCCTCTATATATATTAGATTCTGTGTATATTTTAGAAAATTGAAAACAAGATTAGGGTTTACATGAATATCTTGATTACTGTTCAGTTATTGTGAGGAACTTGATTTGCAATCTGTCATCTTCTTTGCAAAACACAGCTGTCATGCGTACATTTATTATACCAGTAGCTTTGTTAAGTATTTTATTCCAGACCTGCAAAGATTAAAATAACCTGAAAAACAGAGTTTTCTTTAAGCAAAATTGTTACTGATTGAACTAGCTTTTCTAACGTTCACAAAGGTCTCATTAAAAGAAAATGGAAATGATAAACATGTTTTAATTACCTGAAGAAGACCGTCATAAGTCAACCTTACACCTAGAAATGTTTGATATAATAAAAGAGAACCTACTGCATGAACAAGCTTCTTTCTACGATAACTGCAATATAGGTTTTACATAAAAGAGTACCTAACAGCACTGTAAAGGCGTGTGGGTGTCAACTATTTAATATGCTTATTTTATTCTTTTCCCAAAATTGTACCTTATCTATATATTTCATACATTTAACAGTGCAAAAGCATATGGTTAAAAATCTCGTGCGACTTCTAAATATGAACAATTAAAAAAACAATGTGTTTGTGTTATGATTTTGACATAGTTTTAGGGCTTCTTCTTACCATATTATTTGTTCGATCGTTATTGTTTTGTTTTCAAAAAAAAAAACTTCTAGAATGAATAAGCAAAAACAAAAAAGATGTGCATTTATAATAAAAAAATCATAGATCTAGTCAAAGAATTATTACACGTACATCAGGCGAAATATATCACAGACAAAAAAGCAACACATCACTGTTTTATAAAGAAAAATTCTCTCGATTGGAGTTAGCTAATCAAGTCTTCCATAAAAACCGCATAGGATAAAAATGAGAATGTTCAAAATCTTTTTGTATCAGTTACTTGGAAAATATCTCTAGATATTTTCATTTATGTATTTTTTAATTCTATAACCCTAATTGAACTTGCCTCTTTATAAATTGTGCTATGCAGAATATACAAGGGTCCCATTTAGGTAGGTTAATTTGCATAAATCCCAGAGTATAAACCATGATTTATAGAACTTTATTTTATTATTTTTCTGTATCAGGCTTTAGTTCTGGGGCTGGGTTTGATAAAAAAAGAAATAAATTATTAAGGCCGTTTGGAAAGTACTCTGTGAGTCGAATTCGTAATATGTACTTCTGTGGTTGTATAGTGGTTTAACTCGAAAGCAACTATAACAAACACAAACGACAGTGTTCCTTTATTTGTCCTAATTCCTTCTAAGTATAATCCAACTGATGGAAGAATAAACGTAATTTATTCTACAGAAACGAAATAGAATAGATTTTATTGAAGACCGAATAATATATGGAAGAAATAATAAATAAATTGAGTTGGTTTTGCTCTAAGCAAGTTTCCAAAATGAGATATGTTCTCTACGAAAGGTTATGAAGTACTTGGGCTTCTACGGCTTACCTTTCCAATCTAAACACAGCCGCGCACGGGTATAAATAATATCACGAGCAACACGTGACTGTATAAACAATCGTTGATTGAGTAAAATCAAACCAATGAAATAATACGCTAAATAGGAATCAAACCAATGAATAAAGACGTTGTAAAGCTTGTATAAATTCAGGAACAACAACAACAAGACTAAATATCGGCGCTTATGAAATACGAAAAAGGAGAGATTAACAGTTAAAATAACGGTAACCTTTTACATTTCAAACAATATCCCAACTTGAAAATACACTGTTGTGTGAATTTCAATTCCAGTGAAACAAATGTTAACTCATTAGGACAACTAAATTCCCTTCAATTTTACTACACTTAAATGACAAAGAATTTGTTTATGACGTAATGATCAAGTGAGAAAGTGTTACACAAAATGTTAAAACGTGGAAGAGATAGTTGCAAGAAATTGGAATATTTATTAATCACATTTTCTGCTAAGGTAAAATTACAACCCGTTCACCCGGCACAAAGTTTGAATTTAGTTATAAAAATCGGGAAGTAATCACATTTTTTGTAATTTACAATATATCATGTTATTTTTATAAGTGTGCCTTTATTGTGCTTCCTGCACATGTGGTTTAGTGTTATTGATGCATTTAAAAACGGATGCGTTATGAGCAGTGTAATTCTGCACTACTGACTCGTACAGTAGGGATAAATCTACGTCACAGCCAAAAAAAATTGCGGCGGAAACTACCGATATCGGAACTGAAACAGCCAATCATCAAAAACACGTGTTTTCTTATCAAAAGCAATATTTTCATAATTTTGTAATGGACAAAGTTGCTATAGTCGTGTCACATGACCTTTAAACTAAACTTACTTGTTTTAGTTGATGTATCTTAAGTTAGTGAGCTCGCAGATTTGAAGAGACGGGATTGTATTTTATGTTTTAACAATGTTTGTTAGAAACATAGTTGTAACACATTCTAATCATGTTATGCCAATAGATTTTATCACAGTAAGCGAAACTTACGGAAGCATGGAGAGGACATGGTCGGTTTATTTTATTTAATCCATGGGAACGACTTATTTTCAGTAATACTTTTTTCTAATCTGTGGGAACGGATTATTTTGCGCGAAAAATCTTTTTTAACTTGTGGGAACGAATTATTTTGCGCGAAAAATCTTTTTTTTTAACTTGTGGGAACAAAATAACTTCTGCGATTTTTTTTTTAAGTTGTGGGAACGGATTTTTTTGTGCAAAAATAAAATTTAACTTTTGGGAACGAATGTTTTTGCGCGAAAAATTTTTTAACTTGTGGGAATTAAAAAAAAAACATTTTTCGCACAAAATATTTCGTTCCCACAAGTTAAAAAAAGATTTTTCGCACAAAAGAATCCGTTCCCACAAGTTAAAAAAAAAGAAACTTGTCCAATAAAACGTAAATTTTAAATCGAAAAACACCGAATGTAAAAACAGTATGTAATGTAAGCATGCTTTGGTTACTGTGCGTTATTTGAAATGGCAACTAAATGTAAAGTTCAATCACACAACGCAAGCAACTGTGACCAATGACTACATTAAGTAATGGTGCGTAACATATTTAACTTGCGTTGCGGTCAGTATCTTATGAATCTTTAAAAGGTCAATTGTATAGACATATTCCAAAATTGAGGTTGGAACACACATTAACGTTCAAATGAAATTTCTTAAACGACAGAAAAGATAACTGCAGTGAGACTAACTACAAAATAATGCAACAGCTCAAGAAGTATAACAAAGTTACACCTGGACGAGTGAACAAATGAGAAAATAAGTAAAAAAAATTCTTGTTTTTGCCTAATGTATTCAAAATGCAAACAGAATGCAAACAACAATTACGGAAATCTTCTGAACATGACATATTTTTTTAATGAGTTGAAATAACGTTCAAAATTTCCAAACTGCTACAGTATTTCAGTTATGATAAATATTATTACATATATTATGTAAAGTACTATCTTTAAGGAAAATGTACGAAGTAAGTTTGAGGGGTACTTTGATATTAAAGAAATGAAATAAAACCTTGAAGTTCTATATAGAATAGTTTTTCAGTATGGTAGTCTTTTGAGGTTTTCACTACAATTAACATCCAATGTTAGAACCTACAGAATTAAATATATGTGAAGTGACATTCAACAAAATGAATGACATGTTGGCACAATATAAGACATTTGACATCGCTAGTAATAAATGCTACACAGGCGTGACTTTCGGCCACTTGAGTCTTGAACATTTTGCTAGCACGGCATTCACCTACTGAACTATAGATCACTTGAATATTGAAATTTTTTCTGTGTTTTTTTAATGTCTCAATAATAAATAATGATGAAGAAACATATTGGCTACATTAAAAAAATAATGAAACGTTTTTCTGTTATAACTAGGCTTTTTCAATCCTCTTAATTTCAATTTAATTTATATAAAAAATGCCACACAACTTTGCTCCCAGTTATGTGCTGATTATAGAAAGTAAGCCTGTATTTTATCATATCTAAATAATTCAGAAAACGTATGGACGAAACACTCTTTATCTCAATCTTACGGTTCACATACATCAATTATGGTATAATAAAAGGACAGTCGGACAAGATGCTCGATTGCAGGCATCCTCAATAGTCTGCAGTCCCTTGCCTCTTTAAATGATGAGAAGTTCTGTCCGGATTGAGTGAAGGAAAAGTCCAGTTATTTAGAATGATATGCAAAACCATTCATATTCTTTTTGTTTTAAATCTCCTTTTCAAACTGGCATTATGTGAATTCCTATTAATACGTTCAATCAATTATAAAAATTAATGTAATCAGCTATTTACTTACTACTGACGTGGGTTATCCGACGTGTAAACGCATAAAGACAAAATAGAAAGATTTCATACCAACATACGATATGAATAAATTCAAGTACGTTTCGCTTCAAAGGCTGTGAAATGGTTAGTACGGGCACACTATATAAACTTAAATCTTGGTTGACAGAAATAAGGTTATCTGATCGATTTATAAAATGCTTTATTTTTTCTGTGCAATAACATAGCTATCAACAACATTTTTGGAAAGACTAATCTCAATTTATCAATTATATGTTAATTTTTCAGTTTATGTACGCCACACTCATTCTCAAATTATTTGGGAAAATGCGGATCAACATTATGCTGTTGCCTTTTACACGTTCTTGAACCATATTTTGTTACCAACTCCCCAGTAAGTACCTTTGATTACAGGGTGGTAAAAGGCTCGAGAGTACCAAAAAATAAAACTTCCAGCTTACAATGTCGTAAAATTGTAACATTCGAGACTGTCGCCTTTTCCGTTTCTTTTTTTCTATGACGTAATTCAACGTATATGGTATTCATTACAGCAATGAAATATACGTTATATTAAATGGTAAGTATTATATTTCTTTCACAAACAACATTCGAGCGAATATATCTCTGCTGATAAAAAAAATTGATTGTATATCCATGTCACGAAGATTACAGAAATGAATGTAATCATCGAGACCGTCCCCTTTGACACAGGTTTTCCCTTTGTTTACTGACCTTTCTAGAAATATGGATATTAAATCATAAAAAATAGCGTTTTAGTTGCTAAGTATATTGACTTAAACGCAAGAAGTGTTTCTAATTTTAAGAAGAAACAGGAATTTATAAACAAGTACATAGAAGAATGATTTTTCCGTAATGTTCTATAACTGTATTGTTTCTGCACGGAATTTTTATCATTTGAACATTCCTCCGAATAAATAGCTCCCTTAGGAGTTAAGAAACATATCAGTTATATAAGAAAGGTTTCAGGCATTAAAATAACATTGGTTTCAGATACGTTCTAAAATATATTGTAATATCCGATACTTGATTGAATTAATAACAATTGGCAATACTCGGGTAAATTCAATATGAGTATTTGTAACTGTCACAACCTGGCAAAGTTTCAGTCATATAGTATTCTGATATTAACGATACCTTTACTACGTTCATATGAATCTCATTTCGTCAGAAAAATGTGTAAGCTTTGTTACACCGCATAGCGGGCACAACGCATAGACGGGTTGAGATTACGTTTAGGCGGTGATTTGCAACCCATAAAAGGATTCTCTTTATGCAGCAAAAAGGCACCTGTCGCCGCATAAAAGGAACAAATAATAACATATATGACCGTATGGGCTGCTACAATAGGAACATGTATTGATTCGAATTTATGTTTAAGTGCTTCTGCATTTCTACCCACGTATACCGTTGCAGTTTGATGACATGTGCACGAATTACTGAACTGTTCCTCCTGGCCGGCACCGTTCGGATTATGTCACTGAAGTTTAAGTTCTACTTTTTAAGTCACATGCCACCGTCAGATTATTCAACAAAAATTTAAAATCGGCCTAGGACCGTACAGCGCACGATTTGTCTGTATCAGTGCAGGTGCCGTTCGTTTTTTCCAATCCTTTGATACCTAACTGTAGCAACTGATCCTTGGACTCCGATCGTCGCATCGCGCATTCGCCGCCAGGGACCTGTTCAATTAATATAAATAAATAGACCGTCTGGTTGTGTACCAGTCTATGTAAACCACGGTCCCCTTCCCCGGGAAAAACAGGACTCTGACTTTAATCCGGGTAGAAAAGTCAGAGTTCATTCCTTTTATGCGTTGCAAAGCGTCGCATAAACGGAATCTCAACCCCTATATGCGTTTTGCCCGCCATGCGGTGTAACAAAGCTTATCATTCATTGCACCAGCGTTAAAATCCTGCCTAGTAAATTGCTTTTATTGTCCAACGTTTCCCAGCGTTCTTTGCCTGGATGGTAATTTTCAACCTAATTTTGTATTACTTCTTTTTAAGAAAAGTTGCAATCAGTTCATTTTCATTTGAAACAAAGCACAAACAACCCAGTTCGAACTTTCGAATAACGCTTGCTGCCAAAACAGCAAACTGATTCAAATGTGCCACATAAGTCGATACACAAAATATGCAAAATTTCAAAAAGGCATGATAATATCATCAGAATATTAGCAGAAAATATTAGCCTGAGTGAGTGCTTAATGAATTTGTGTAAAACATTTCAATTTAAGGTCTTACAAAGAAAGGAAAGAGCGATTTGGGTACCACATGTCAATCAGTAATTTGTAAACTGCACTGATAATTTCTACTTAAATACTTGTGAAATCCTATTGATGACTTTTGAATCGCAAATACATATGATCTAAGATGGGTACCACGTATATTAACTCTAGATTCACCTTCATGTCCCTCCGTCCATCCGTCTCGTTTTGAGTTCGGACCATAGCTTCTGCATTCACAGAATGATTTTAAAATACCTTGGCATATTGTTTCATCTTTGATGAGACGGTGTGTTGCATGTAAGACCCAGGTCCATAACTCAAAGGGCAAGGTCGCAGTCACTGGTCAAAGGTAAAAGAATGTCAATATTAGACCTGGTCTAGACCATAACTTCTCCTTTCTTAAAAAAAGGATTTAAAAATATCTTGGCAAACTTGTTCATCTTGATGAGACGGTGTGTAACGTGTAACACTAAGGTCCATAGCTCAAAGGTCAAGGTCAACATCTCTTGTAAACGATATAAAATGTCGATTATAGACCTCTTCGGGCCAGGATTTTCCATGCATGAAAGGATTTTAAAATACCTTGGCATATGTGATCACCTTGATGAAACGGTGTGTTGCATGTATGTCTAAGGTCTGTGGTTCAAATGTGTATCCCTGAGAAAATTAAATGAACCCTACATTATGCCATAAGAATATGAATTTCAGTGTTTTAAAGGAGTCCTCCTTGGCTTTATTTACACAGATTAATTGAATAGACCAATATTCAAGAAACTTCAAATTTTGCATCACGATTACATCTGAGCTAAGAATATGACATTTGCAGCTAAGAATATGACATTTGTTTCGTATTTCGTTTGATGCCAGCTCACTTGACTATTATTTTCTTACCCTTACAAATACCCTGCAAACGAAGAAAAATGCTGAAAACTTGTGTGGCTCAGACTTGTTGGTCTAGGCTATGACAGTTAATCATAAATTTGATTTATAAAAACGATTTATTATTGGAATTGTTCTTCTGTGACTTTGTTGACTGTCACTCTGGAGTAGAGAAGGCAGGTTGAGAAATAGACAATGAATCCAGAATTTTCAGGACTGCATAAAAGACTTAGAGGTTTGGTTGCGGGTTCATCAACCTTATTTAAAGGAATAGTCTGGTTTTCAATTCTGCGCCTTGTGTTGCTTTTCGACCGCCGAAAGAAACTTTGGTTAGTGTGGTCACATTTAACATTTCTTATAAAAAGTTACTTGTAAAATATCAATTAATTTGTAGCTGCAATGATGAAGTACTCGAAAATTGGGTCAAGTGGTCCAAATATGTAAAGGAAAAACCAAAGCAACATGACAAGTATTTATAAAAAGCTTTTATTTGAGATTCGTACGAACAACAAATAAAAATGTACACTGAGGAAATAAAATTATAGAATCTCTAAGTGTTCTATAATTTACATAATTATACTGATCATATATCTCGTTCCTTATTTCTTGTTCATGGTTGCATATTTATTATTTTTCGAGTATATAATAACGTATTTATATAGAAAATGTAGATGTCTAAATTCATTTTATAACTAATGGTACACGTTTTAACTGTTTATTTTCACAAAAGTTTAAATACGGTACACACTTATGACAAATTTTGAATTATACAGTTATTCAGATACAAATACTGACAGATCAGTAATTTAGTGGTTATGTACTGAAAAGCAAACTTCAACCGTGTCTTCAACAGCGCAAAATGTATTCAGGAAGGTTTCTTTTTACTGCCAGTTCCTATTTTATTTATTTAAATCTTCCGAAGTTCACGTTGGAAGAACAAGTGAACAAAACATTTAAATAAATAATTCAATAGAAAAAAAACTCTTTTTCAACAAACACCTTTTCCTTGGTGCAAAATTTCTTTCTAACTTTATCGAAACTATCTTAACGAGTAGTGAGATAAATGAATTTTCCATTCACCTCTGTGCAGTTTTGCTGTTGCAGAAATTAATTCACGTAAATTCACAATTTCTGTTTAATTTTTTTTAGCACAAACGGGAGATGATACAGTATAAATGAATGCTCTTTAAATGTCCTGACGCCAAAAAAATTCCTTTCCTTGGTGAAATTTTCTTCTGGTTTTTATTGTTATAAAAAGCGTTAATTGTGTATGAGATAATACTACATACTATTATGATTATGAGATAGTGTTATGAAAATAAATACAATAGAGACGTCACATAGTAAAAAAATAACAGGTAATATCAATAATAAAAGTGTAAAACAACATCTTCTCATAAAAATCACACTTATCTTTAAATGGACAAATGTTCTTGCATATGCAGATATTACACGATAGAAATACGGCATGTTTTATTATAAAACACTCACCTATGGCACATAAATATACATATCAATTTGTACTCTAGTAAAGCATAACACATGAAACTCCATGGTCTACCATGTTTTAATTAAGCATCTTCGACTCAAACACACATGTTCAAGACCTTAAAATAAACGACAAGTGATGTCAAACCTAACGGCAAAAGACTTAAACAACGTTTAAAATCACACTTTAAATATTTCTTAGGAAAGTCTATACAATTTTTATCGGTTTGCCTGCTTGCTTGCATGTATTGTATATGTTCTATGTTTAAGTATGCAGTCGTGAACGACTGTGCATTGAGAATAAAAGCTGTGCAAATATACTGAAGTGATGGTAAACGAGATTAACAGTGACATTCAAACATCGACTGTGGAATTGAGTTTTACAAGTATGCAATTCTTTAGAAGCACATAAAACTGGACCATCTCAACCTAATCAAGATGAATCTGTCAAAAGGGATCAAGCACCATAGAAAAGTCTCTACTTTTATACCGCAAAATTAAAGAAAGAAGTTCGAAAAGTGGTTTAGATACAACGACGAAAACGTACTACAGTTGATGGAAAATTGATCGTTTTGAGCGGATCAAATAAGAATTTGATTCGCAAAATATATTTTCAAAAAGAATTTCATGCATACCTAAAAGTAGATGTCCTTGATGATTGATCCAGGTTTCAGATTACAACTTTCGAAAAAATTTGGATAATCCAGCTTTAGGTCTTACAAAGAACATGCAAACTTTACTGAAGTAATGCCCATACGGTCCTTAGAAATACCGCATTGCATAGCAACGTGACTTACAGAGCAAGCTATTCAAAGGGATTTGAATCTTGTATGACCGCGTTAATGAAATAAATAGCATTTAAATTGGGAAGTTGAACACCAGCTCAGGCTAAATATAAAAACTAAATTTAAACTTTAACGTTAACTTAAGAAATTTTAACACCTGCTCTGTTAGAAACGACTGCTAACATACCTTGTGATGATACTGGCGGTTTGTTCTAAACTAAAAATAACATCTTGATTTTGAACTTCATGCATTATCATGCTAAACACAAAGGACTACAGAGAGATTTATGACCTAACAAACGCGTATGCATTGATGATGACAGCTCAATTATGCAAATGATACTAATAAGCAATTGTTCTAATCCAAATGATTTTCATGCTATCAAATCACATTTCACTAGCCCAAATGTGTAAATGATAATACTTTTTTCATGAAAATAACCATTGAAACCGTGTAGGCTTGCAAAATATTAAGTTCATGCCAAACATGCAGATCCTGACATAATGTGCCTCACAGCAATTTTTATGAAATATAAAACGGTATCCATCATAGACAGACACTGTAACTAAAAAGCCTGCTACTCCATAAAAAGCAAAACTAAACTAAAACGACAAAAGAAAGAATACTTTAGTTTAACCTTGACTCTGTTAGTATGTCTAGATTTTCGACCATAATAGTAGGTTATACTAAGCTGGCAAATTTATGCAGTATTACCATGCATTGCATAGTTTACTTTCGTGAGCGACTTGTACTGCTCAAATGAAAAGCAAATTCCAGACATCTAACTATGTAAAAGTTAAAAAAAACTAACATACAAATGTTATAGAAACATACAAGGCGGGACTTTGATATATGTCATGCTCTAATGTCTACAAAGGTTTCAGTTACATTTTAATGTGTTGAAAACAAAGGAATACATTTAACAACGTACTGGCCCATTTTAGAGTATATACAAAATGATATTTGAATTCAAATATGATATTCATGTAACTACAAGCTTCGTCGACTAAGAAAATACTTTTCGAAGTAAAATGTCAAGTTGTAAAATAGGAGTTTTTTCGGCCTTTCTTTACAAAACCCTGGTTAACCATTCAAATAATAACCACGGCTATTAAGTATGTCATTTATTGTAATTTTGATGACACTAGTATTTTGATGCTCTTTTCATTATATTTTTCTGACAACATCAATTTGAATGTTACACCCGACTCCCATTTTGAAGAAGGTTAATGGTCAGTAGGTTGCAGAGGTGTGCAAGCAAGAGAGAAAATAAGGGACTAGCGAAATCTAATGATGTGATGCTGAAAACAATACAGACAAAAATGAAAACAAAATGCTAGAATGAAACAAAGCAATCAGAATTATCACAAGTCTTTAGATTTGATTTTAAGATAATATCATTATGGTATGTTTAAGGCCCCTTGACATTACTTCCTGGTAGTCGAACTATTTGTGGCCCTCCAGCGGGGGCAAAATTACAATATTCACAATATCCAGGGCCTCCTTGTGATCCTGGCGGACCACGTGGACCATGTGTTCCCGGCATTCCTGGAGGACCTCTCTCTCCCGGTCTACCTTCTTGACCAACACCTGGTGGTCCAGGGGGTCCTGCAAAAGTTTCAACATAATTAATTAGTACACGTAAGTCTTTAAATCATTCGCACTGTTTCCAGTTCAGTTATGAATAGTATTAAAGCAGTGTTGGTGCAGGTTCTGATCTAATATTTTCGATTTTCACAGATGTTAGACTTATGTCAACATTGATAAACTGCTTTTTATGACAAATTAAAGTTGTAAAAGTTAGGACTCATTATCATTGGCGAAGAAAAAACTCTCAAAATCCTCTGCCTATATTCTGAACGAAAAAACTCAGTTCATGAATGTAACGTAATTAACTGGCCCAACCAAATGTTTTACCTGGGAGTCCTCGTGGTCCCATCATTCCATCTTTGCCTCTTCCTCTCGGCCCACGGTCTCCCTTCATTCCTTGCTCGCCTGGTGGCCCAGCTGGACCTTGTGACCCTGGTAGACCTGGTAGTCCCATAAAACCTCTTTCACCTGGCTGTCCTGGTTCTCCTCGTGTTCCTGAATTTAAAGATATATACGCTTAAAATACAAGAATACAAAACCAAGAGCACCTAAAAGCGGCACCAACGTTTGTCTGTTTTATGTATCGGATACATATCCACGCCCCGTCCCCTACCCGCCCCACAAAATGATTTTTTAAGTGGTGGGGGTTGAGATTGAGAAGTACTTGCCATCCAAAACTAAAGAAGAGTTTTATTTTTGTGTGTGGGTGGCATCGAAGCAAATAAATCAAATAATTAAAAAAATGGGGATAGGGTGTGTGTGTGTGTGTGGGGGGTAACAGTGGGGGTCCCTTGCGGGGGGTGGGTGGGGGTAAGTATAGCCATTCCATATAAGTAAATAGTTAAGTTCTAGGTTTCTTGCATTCCCACTAGAAGTATTTTCCTATATAAGTTTGTACAAAACTAAGTGAACCCTGGGGCTGGGCTAATGTTAACCCCGGGGACATTATATGAACAATATTGGTTGAGGTCTACAAGAGGATGTCTCACATCAAATTGCAAAGCTCTGTTTCAACCGGTTTTAGAGAAGAAGATTTTTTAATTTTATATAACTATATATAAGCCCTAGGACGAGGCCAGTTATGAGCTTGAATCAACTTGGTAGATGTTCACTAGACAATGCTACACATCAAATAATAAAACACTAAGCCTTTTGATTTATGAGTAATCAGACGCATAAGAGTTTTGCACGACGACGACGACGAATCAGTGACCATAATATCTCCACCTTTTTCTTCGAAAACATACGAGCTAAAATTCATACACAAGTATATTTTCTCCGCTGAGATGCATCTATGCTACGTGAACACACTGAGCTTACAAATGAATCAGTTAAGAGCTTTCTGTAATTTGTTCCATTCAGATAACTGTTACTCCAAATTTTAAAACTTTTTTTGCAATGGTCGTTCAAAATATCTAAAAACACACTTAAGCTGACAGTTTACGACATTGTACGTTTTCTTGACTTACGGCTTTATCAACTCTGAAACTTACGTATCTATTGTCAAAATGCCTACCATTTTTGGTAGTCTGAGTCAGTAAAATGTTTTGCATGCTCAAGTTAAAAGCTTTCAACATGTTCAACTACATATTTCTTTACTCATCCGGCTTTTTCAAACTAACTAAATATGTTTTATTAAATTTTTAACAGTCTCACTGTTGAAAAACACTCAGACCATACCTTGCAGTCCCTGGATTCCTGGTGGTCCAGGTTTTCCAGGTTTGCCTACACCTGGTGGACCAGGAGGTCCACGTAAATCGGCAACCAAATCCTCAAGCTGCTCCCTTAATATTTGGAAGCATATCTGTCTTACTTCTTCGTCTGATACACTTCTCCCCTGTTCAAGAGAAGAATGCATTAGTTTCAGTTAAATTAACAACATTTTTTTTGCAATATGACAACCTTTACTACTTTACTACAGAAAAGTATATTTAAAGTGATTTCTGTCGTTCCGAACTGGGTCTTTCGAACAGAATTCTTATTTGAAAGACCCTGTTCCGCAGTAGTTCACAATAAAGTGAGGATGCAAGTCAATAGAATATGTTTGAATTCTTCAATCTTCATTGAGGTATGTAAATCGTTCTTCGTTTGTGGTTTTATTGTGTTTGATAATAATTACCTTTCATGACAGACGAAAAAACTATCTGTACCATTTATGTCTTTATTCCAATGTCAATTATCAGAATTATTATTATAGCCTTGACAATCAGTGAACAGAATTATTTCTTCCAATTGGACACCTTTTTTACCTGTAATCATGGTGATTATATAGACAGAGTTTCAAAACTTACCGGCAGTCCTGGCATACCAGGGGATCCTGGCTGTCCTCTTTCTCCAGTCGGGCCGGGCGGTCCAGTTGGTCCAGGTAGACCTGGGGTCCCAGGAGCGCCGGCACTGCCCTGAGGTCCGCGTTCACCAGGTGATCCTCTCGGACCCGCCTGTAAATGGTTAGTTAATGATTTTGTTACTGATATTTTTTTCAGACAAAAGTTAAAATGATACATGCTTTGTCTAGCGTATTTAGTAGAATTAGTCTTGGAAAATTAAACAGAAAAAAACCATTAAGCAAAAGAATAATTATTATATTTAAATGACGTGTCTTTTGTTGTAACATTAATATTTGTCTGGCGTCTTTATTGTATCTACATGTTCCTTAAATACAAAATCACCAGACCTACAGAAACAACAAGATCGTAAATTAAAACAAATTATGTTAATCTGCCGCAGTTATCCGTTTCCTGTCATGATTCAAGCTTCAAAAGCCTCGACTCTTTACGTTAACGACTTTAGTGCCTTTTATCTTCTGAGAAACTCGTAAGAATTCAATTAAGCAATGAAATGAAACATACACCATGCGATCTTAATTAAGAGTAAACTAGCATCGGTTTAGCTTTAACAAACCCATGTTCAAAGCATTCTCTGAATTTTGAGTAAAACGATTTTTATCTGGAGAGAGTTTCTTGTAGAAGAAAGGTAGCTCATATCCTTCATTAAGAGGCTTCTGTTTTTTTAATTTTCCACACGTTTATCCCTGTAACAATTAAACCTACATCAAGGATGTGGTTTTGTGATAAATTTCAAAGGGTGTGTTAAGTAAAATATATAGATAGAAATGGTTAAAACTTACCACACCAGCATTTCCTGTAGGCCCTGAAGGACCCTAAATGAAATATATAATATAAAGCTATAAAGTCATTTTTTACAATTTATAATAGGAGAATAAATACCTAAAATGTTATAGTAGAAAATTTAGTTAGATTAACAAACTTGACTACTCAATTCTTGCTGTGTTTATCTGATTATGATAAGTCAAATGTTACAATTCAAACTCCAACAAAAGGGTAAAAAAGAAAATAGATCGTTTTCCTTTAAACCAAGCATAACTTGATTATTATCGCTGAGGTTAAATTCAAGCTTTTCCAGAACATTATTTTGCATGTTAAACTTTTTGTATGCATGCATGCTTTCTAAACAGATAATAGCAAATAAAGCTAAAATTTGCCATGCGAGAAAAAACTTAAGACTTATTTTGCAAAGTCAAATTACGGTATTAATCTTCAAAGGTAATGTACAAACATATTACTTCCTCACCCGGTAACGTACTGATTTTTTTTTCTTTTTTGATAGGATTAAGTTCAACTTGTACAATTTTTACTGGTTACAATACAACAGTACAATTCTACATGGATAAGTGGTTAAAAAGCCGGCTGTAAATGAAATTCCATAATTTAATTCTAATTTAATCATAACAATAGCACATAAAAAGTTGAGATCTCTGTTAAAAACGACATAACAGTCATTTTTCTCATTGAAAATTTCACCTAACAATTCTACAAAGAAGCAAAATCGGGGATCTCCGAACATCCGGTATGCAACTATCTGCTAATCCATTGCTTGCAATCAATACTTCAGATATAGAAAAGGATCCGAAAAAGAGTCTTCTTAAAACGCAAACTTATCCTGAAACACTCTAAATAGAATTAATCAAAAATTTAATTGAAGCATAACATAAAATTTAGTTTAGTTATAAAATTATTACTGTTTTGTTAGTATGAAAATCGAAATGAAATACAAAAGCAATAATTTATGTGTCTACCTTTTGTTTGAAAAAAAATATATAAGCAAAGTTCTACATATTAAATAAAATACAAAACAACAGCGATTTCATGAGAAAGAAAATGTGAAAAATGAATAATGAATAAACTTAATATCTCTTCCACAAACTTATCTACATAAGCACCGTAAAACTGAAATCAACGAAAAATAAGTTTAAAATGAAAAAAAATTAGGTCGTAGCATGGATTGGTTTTGCAAGCTGGATGCTTACCGGTTGTCCAGGAGGCCCTTCTTTACACAGGGCACTTACCGGGGGTCCTGGAGGGCCACGCATTTCCTGTCCGCCTGATGCCAATAAGTCATAGGTACCAAACTCCTGAACATACAAAAGAAAATAACTGAAGAGTACGTAATTCCGATAATTTGAGTAGATTGATATCGTTTCACTAAAATCCACGGGCTCGATCTCAAATCAAGCCATTTTTTCAATCTTCATTTTTTTGCTTATTTATTACGTGTTATATGAATGGAACTTGAGTAACAATGACTTAAGTGATAAATCTTTGAAGATAACTTGTTTTGCCTAAATCTTTTTTAATAGCAAACAAATAAAATTCATTTAAGCTTGTTTGAAGCTTTATTGATACATTTCTATAATCATGGAGCGGGTTGGGTACATAAGTACCATGTTTGTAATCACACTTTAATACTTACCACTATTTGATGTACTTTTTTGTTTTATTCTCAGTGGTCATCAGGTGTGTTATAATTGTAAATGGTTGCAGACTGTATTACTGTAGTTTTTATGGTTTGATAAAGGAGAACAGAGATCTTGAAATGTTTGCTTCTGTACTTGATAGGCCTTCCTCGTTGCTCGGAATTGTTTGAAGACAATACTCATTATATCAAACTTCCCTTATAAAAGTGTTTCACATCGTCTTTATTTAGTCTTTTCTTAAAACAAATCACTAAATCGGATGGCGAAAAAAGTCCTTTACATTCCAATTTCCTAAATTAAGTTTCCTTGACAGATTTGATTATTTATTCAGTTTCAGTGCAGACATGTATAACGTTCAGAACGTAAGAAGGACTCAAACAAATCGAAAAAATGGACTCGGTGATTATTAAAAAGATATTTGAATAGCTCTTTAAAGGTTCCGTGGCTATTGTAAAGGCCTTTACAAGATTATATCTAAATTCTGATTGGATTATAAATGATACTAACCAAACCTGATCCTTTCTCGCCCGCTGGTCCCGGGGGTCCCTAGAAAACAAAACAGAACATTTGCTAAATGTTTTCAAAAGTGAACAGCTATTTTTGTACGATAAGTCAGTGTTATTTTTAACGTTCAACAAGCGACCTGTCATTGCAGCTATCATAATGTAGCACTAATTTATTTTAGGGGACAAAAAAATCTGAGAAGAAGCGACAGTTTTATCAATCTAACCAAAAATGTTACTTATAGTTAAGGTGTATTAAGTCAACTGATTGGCCAATGATAATGTTCGAATATAAACCATATTAAAAGAATCACCATTGAATACATGTCCTAAATGTAACGATAGTGCACTACACAAGATTTCTCATTATTACAACAGACAAGACATGATACAGCAGAAATTATGTAAATTTATAATTAATTAATTGTAATTTCATGTTTTTCAAGGTACTTTTATAGTTATTTGTTTCCAATTTTTCTACAAAAAACGTTGTCCAGTGTAAAACTGAAAGACTTTACGGATGCTTGAATGACAAGTTTTGATGTGATAATTATCGAACAAATAATTGAGACAAACGCCCAAAGCTTTTTAAGCACTCTGTATTTATCTCTTACAAGAAAGTAAGCTGAGGTATAAATATGAATGTAAGAATCTGTAAAATGCTTACCGGTTGGCCAGGAGGGCCAGGTTGTCCGACCATGCCCATTGGACCTGGTTGTCCAGGCTGTCCAGCTGGTCCCTAATACGTACATAGAATACATGCATGTACTTGAACAAATATAATTAAAAAAATACATCCTTACTAAAGCAGATAAATTTACCTACCGATCCTTTGCCTGTACCAAGGACTTCAATGTACATACTTCTATGTACAAGCTTATTATTACGTGAACGACTAAAACCGACCTTCCAAAGAAAACCATCTATTTTTCAGGTAATGAGCAGACTTCGAATAATTTTCCATCATATGGTTTAAGATAATTTTTTAATTTTAGAAAAAAAGAGATATTTATGAAAAAAAGTACCATAGCTCGATAATGAGACGATAGTTGTCTAAAATATGTAAGAGAAAGTGTTATCATATGGCTATATTTACCATCCTTCCATCTAAACCTGGAGGCCCACGAACACCCGCTTCTCCCTTTTCTCCATCTGATCCCTTTTTCAAAAAGATAGTAAACACAAATAACGAACATGCTTTTCAATACTTACATTTTATATCCTCTCTATCTGACTGAAGTTGAACCTTAATTGCATTTTTGGCAACATGCGCCCAATCAATATGATTTTTTTCTCACTTACTGTAATAAATGAAGCGTCATTTACTCTAAATTCCTTTAGCCTCCTTCGTTTGTTTTTCCTATTTTTGCGTTTTCGTTCCTTTTCTTCTGCGCTGATCGTAGTCACCAATAAGGTGATAATTAAAAAGCACCAAACGCTTTTCAGCAACATTTTCTCAAGTTTAAAATTGTCCTTGCAAACAGATAGAAATGTACACTCGCAGAACTTAAATTAAGACACAATCACACGTTTTTTGAGGTCTGACTTTTTAGGGCGGGAATGCAGACAGTGTGTGAAAATCCGCTGAGCAGGGTTTTTGTTATATAGACCGATGGGATAATAAGAACCTGTGAATCTGTGTTAATCTAATTTATTAAATAATTTGAACGTGAGTGTCTGCTTTCCGTATGAACACGAACAGAACGGCTACTCCATTTAATTCACTTTCAAGTATTTCTCTCGCGCTTTGTAGATACAAAGTAGGTCAACTTCAGTCAGATCGAGTAGTGTAGGTCAAAGCTTAAGGTACATCAAGACACGTGTAATACATTCTTTATGATGTAAATGGTAATAATGCTCTTCAGATCTCGTATTACGTGACAAAATATATCGTGCTTTTAAGCATTCGTGAGAAACTCGTGCAACAAAGTGTGACAAATGGTTTCCTTTAAACGTACAAAAACTGCACTCCACCTAGGAGAATTTCTTCAAAATCGCGCACATTAAATAAAAAATTAAATTAAACAAAAAACAATGTTAAAAAGAGACCTCACCCTAGGTCCTGGAGCTCCGGGCATTCCAGGTGTACCATTCTCACCTCTTGGACCCTGTAAAGGAGAAACTGATTTAAAACGAAACAGACATAAAATCAATATGCGTAATTTGTTTCTTAACAACCGTAATTGGCAAAAGACGAAGAGCACAAACAAAGTGTGAGATTTGTAACGTGCACTTGCGCCCCATATTTTCAAAATAAGGATAACTACATTAATTTCAAAATATTCATATTTGTTTCTTTGCATCCATACTTTAAAACAGTAGTTATCTAAATGTTAATGTATAAATGCACTTTGTCAGACGAATGACCCTCGAAACACAAACTTCATAAATATTTCACGATGGGTGTTCTCTCGCAACTCAGAGACTTCTTTTTCCAATAAAATCTTCTCATTCAGATAAGGTTGTATTTATATCAAACAAATTTCTTCAATTTATATTAGATTATGCAATTTGTTTCGCCATGCATTTTCCATTCAACTGGCGGAAGCTAGCAAGTTGTAAATGTTTGTTGCAACTTATTTGTTTCGATCTTTGAACTGCGTGTATTTTTACTTATAATTTAGTGACCACTGTTTGCATCAGCGTGAAAAGGAAGTCGTAAATAAAACAAAGAGAAAATTTCAAGCCAGAAATTAAACAGAGAAATTTCTTTAACACTTTATGTTAGATCGCAGTTCATAGTTTAAAATTAAAAAGGAAGTGTTTTATATACTTCTTTTCGACAAGATTTTACATAAACCATTAAATTGCTTAACATTATTTGTTTTTTCCCTATAAATGATATGTATGACAAAATGTTATAAGCCAGAAAAACTGGTTTTGTACTTAAGCCCTACTTACTTTGATTTACAAAATACGAAACATATTTCATCTAGTTGGTCTCTGATGAATAAGAAATGTTTTACTTTTCTGTTTTCTTTTGTTCCAGTCTTTTTAATCAATTACTTAAGGGCCATGTTCATTGCGTAACCAGCCCCTTTTTAAATGAAATTAACTGAAAACAGACAGAACTGAAGGCTAGAAACAGACCGTGTTTCCTAGACTGGTTAATTGATCATGGAAAAAATAAAGGGTGTATCTGCGTAAAAAAATCTTCAAAGGGTATTTCGTCTACGGGTCAAATACATTCCGGTATTAACACTAACCGTAATCGGATCTTAATGACCAATTAAGCAAAAACGTGTTTGAAGCACTTTGAAGCAGCGCTGTTTTAATGAAGATAGAATGAATGCATTTGTTAAGATTAATTCATTTGAAAACACCACTCAAAATAATAGTAATGAAGATTTACTTGTTGGAGGGTCTGTCAATTAAACTTATATTAAACTTTATACATGTGATATCCAGTAAGACTTTTTGAATTATGTAAATTTCTTACGCTCGACCATTTTAATAATTACCCTGTTTTAGCGTTTGAAACATTTTTGTCTTAAAATATCTCGCAGGAGTTCCATGTTATACTGACCTTTTTTCGCACTTTTAATAAAAAAAAAGTTTTGTTTGAACATTATGTGAAAGCTATGTCGTTCTAACTGACAAACGTTGTGCAGGAAAACTGTAAAAAGCTGTCAAGAAAAACAAAGAAATAAATTATTCATACTTACAGATGGACCTCTTGGACCCTCCGCTCCTGGCATACCTGGTTCACCGGGCTGACCCTAAAACGTTGAAAACAATGTTAATTACTAAATATTAAAACAAACTGCACACGCCTACTGTCACACCATATCGAGAAGTTATAGAAGTAGACTCAATTACCATGCATAATGTTTAATTAAACAAATGAAGATTAGATAAATATAGTTGAAAAACGCGCAATTCTGCCACTAAAGAGTATTACGAGTATTAACACATTTCATCCTTACATCGTATAGAATTACTATCTTGAATGATTGGTCTGCGCTTGGTTTTTTCCTCATTAATTTAAAAGTTTTATTTTTTTCTTTTGTGAGAAATAAAGAAGGCTTAATCTTATCAAAAACACACGAACGAAAAAAGCTCTAAGAAATGAACTCAGGTTTTCTGACTTTATTTCATTCTACAAACTTTTTGACATCACGTGATACTTACGGGAGGGCCTTGTTCTCCATCCATACCGTCTCGACCAGGCGGGCCCTAAAACAAGTAGAATTATCCTACGATTGTATATTTTACTGTGCGGTTTGAATAAATATGACATACTTGCTCTTATTAATGTGCTGTCAGATGATACTGTCTGGTAGACTTGACAATAGTTACACAAAAATATCTAGATATTAGATCTAATGTTTCGAGTCTGTAACTAAATTGTAATGGCCACATTACACAGTTCACCCTGATATCTAACGTTCACTGACTACTTTACTTTACAGAGGAATATCTAACCTAGGCTTCACTTTACCGACTGACCGAACAATCGACAGATATAAAGACAGTCTGAAAGACAGATAGATAAATAGAAAGATGTAAATTTTTAATGGACACTTACTGGTTCACCGCTTTTGCCGTCCTTTCCAGGCGAGCCTGGCATACCAGGTGCACCCTTCAAATATATAACATAAGAGTATGTAACAATTAACAAGAATGTTTAACAGAGATATAAAAAGAGATATATCAGCTTATTCTGGTTTTCATGCCGACTAATTAGAATTTTCTTGCATATCAGACAGGATTTGCTACTGTTTACATCGGAGCTAGATAAAAACTCATCTTACACCTCCATGTAAGATAAGTCGCGTGCTTTAAATGACGTCACTCCGCTATATACAAATTGTGCTGAATAAAAATATAAGTTATCGTTATTATCTTCCAAATTGTTATGTAGCTGTGTGCCTTGTAATTTCCTTTTACAGTTAACATCAAGCCGGATATTCTTGTCTGTACCGACAACCAGTGTAAGATATATGTCACGTCATGATAATAAACTTACAACGATGTAGAACTTATATCGACTGGTAGACATCTATAGGATAGAAATAGCCCCTGTGATAACGTACTTTGTTGAAGAAAAAGAAACATAAAAATCGACGATAAACTATTTATCTTGAAGAGAATATGTTTTTACCGATTCTCCGCGTGTTCCCTGTTCCCCTCGGGGTCCTGGTGCACCGGGAGCTCCCTAAACACAAGACAAAAATGTATGAAAACATTTTCATAACAGATGTTTCCTCACTGTTTGCTTTTCGAGTCGTTTTGAGACAGTATAAAAATATTTAAAGCATATGAAACAGAAAATAAGTTCTTGAATTATGTAAAAAATTATTCCCTTAATGTCAGCTGTTTTCTCAGGTAATTGTTTCAGTAAATACAAATAAAAATTATGGACTCAAAGTCACTCAATAACCAAAAAATAAGAAGCGGATGGATCTTACTTTGCTTGCAGAAATATGAAACAATTTTGATTTTGATAGCGACACAGACATTTTTTTAGTTAAGCTACATTTTCGATCAAAATGTGAAAAGTCCATCCATTTCTTTTACGTTAGATCTAAACAAAAAGCATAAAAAAATAAAAATATAAAAAATAATAACATCAAAAATTTTAATAAATAAAATAATTAGATAAGAAACGTCTTAGAGCATATGCGCAGAAGTTATTATAGTGCTTGCTATATGAATCTTTTCGCTGCATTTGCATTACAAATTTCTGACCGGCGTTGCTTTTGTTACATGATGCATCACCAATGATCTGAATAGCTTTTGTCTGCAATTCCTTTAGATGTCGAAATTTTCGTCGACTAAATCCTCTTGCTTCTGAAGCTGACGCGTGCAAGTTTGTATTTAACTAAGTATATACTGAGCATGTTTGTGCGCTCACAACGTTTTACTAGCGACAAAAACGCAAAACATGACTGTGCAAAAACTAGTTTCTTTTGATATTGAAGAATAAGTAAGGCCAATGGATACTAAACATTAGACAAATTAGATTTGACAGATTAGACTTCTGTTATCTGATATGCTTTAAGACGGAATCTTTAAACCAAATACTACTCCATCTAAATACTCACAAAGTAACAAGACTTAAAAGAAGCAACAAAATTGGATATCAAATCAAATAAAGAGGTGACATTTTGACATTTGTCTCAGCAGGATTTTGATCATTTTTCTCGTTTACTATTGCAAGCGTTTCAGCGTGCAAAATTTGTCAACACTTACCGACTAGCTTCAGAAGGCGTCTGCGTGCATGATTTTAAAAACACAAACAGAAATATATTTAGACATAATAAGTTAAAAGTACCAATTATTATGAAAACATAGCAGATCGTTAAATGCATTTGACAAAAGTTAGACCGACGTAAACAAAGTTAGAGAGAACATATAAATTGAAAAGCACAATGCTTGTGTAGTAATGCCTAGTGCTTTGAAGCTTTGCTAAAACTACAGCTCTTTAAACCAATACTAAACATTAAACTTAAACTAAAAAAATATTTTGTGCTGCGACGTAAACACAATTAAGTAAACAAATGCTAAACATTGTCTGTATATAGAATGTTAAGTATAATTTGGTCTGGAGTATGTACATAAGTCTGTTTCATGCAAGAATTACAATGGAGTAGTACTCGGAATTGTTGCTTATATTCTTCAAGTACCGCTTCATCTAAATCCCTTAGCGTCAAAACCTCTCCAGGTGGTCCCGGCAGTCCCTGTAAGAAAGAAAATGCAATATTTAAGACAACAGATGGCAATATCTAATATGCAAGATACAAGAGGACATGTAACACAAAAGGTAAAAAGGGCACCATATAAATCAAAAGGGGCAATATCTAAGACAGAAAGAGAAATATGTATGTCATCAAAGGGTAATATGCAAGACAAAAAGGGGTCATATTTAAGACAGAGCAATATGAAAGACATCAAAGGACAATATGTTAGACAAAAGACAAAACGGGGCGATATCTAAGACAGATAGAGCAACATGTAAGACATCAAAGGGCAATATGTAAGACAAAAAAAGGCGATATCTAAGACGAAAAGGGCAATATGTAAGACAAAAAGAGGCGATATCTTAGACAGATAGAGCAACATGTAAGACATCAAAGGGCAAATTTGTAAGACAAAAAAGAGGCGATATCTAAGACAGATAGAGCAACATGTAAGACATCAAAGGGCAAATTTGTAAGACAAAAAGGGGCGATATCTAAGACAGATAGAGCAACATGTAAGACATCAAAGGGCAATATGTAAGACAAAAAGAGGCGATATCTAAGACAGATAGAGCAACATGTAAGACATCAAAGGGAAATATGTAAGACAAAAAAGGGCGATATCTAAGACAGATAGAGCAACATGTAAGACATCAAAGGACAATATGTAAGCGATATCTTAGACAGATAGAGCAACATGTAAGACATCAAAGGGCAAATTTGTAAGACAAAAAGGGGCGATATCTAAGACAGATAGAGCAACATGTAAGACATCAAAGGGCAATATGTAAGACAAAAAAAGGCGATATCTAGGACAGATAGAGCAACATGTAAGACATCAAAGGACAATATGTAAGACAAAAAAGGCGATATCTAAGACAGATAGAGCAACATGTAAGACATCAAAGGACAATATGTAAGACAAAAAAGGCGATATCTAAGACAGATAGAGCAACATGTAAGACATCAAAGGGCAATATGTAAGACAAAAAGGGGCGATATCTAAGACAGATATAGCAACATGTAAGACATCAAAGGACAATATGTAAGCCAAAAAGAGGCGATATCTAAAAAGAAAACAGCAAAATGTAAGAAAAAGGACACCGTATGAGACAACAAATCGCAACATGTAAGACAAAAAGGGCAATATTAAGGACAAAAAGTGCAATTTGTAAGAAAACATAGGGCAATATGCTGGACAAGAAAGTCAATATCTAAGTCAATAATGGGCAATATGTAAGAAAAGGGCAATATGTAAAAAAAGGGCAATATGTTAAACAAAAAGGAATGAATAAAAGTTACATCGTGACTATGCTAATTCAGAAATTTAGTTGATAATTTAAAACCGAAATATATTAATAATGATATGGATCAGTTACAAAAAAACTGTTATAAATTTATACTTTTAACTGTAATACAGACCATCCGTTACTGAAAATAATTCATGCATAAATATATTGGATACTCACGCGTTCACCTCTATCCCCTTTGTCCCCTGGCAATCCAGGTGTTCCAGGCTTGCCATCGACTCCCTACAACAAACAGTTATTACATATTAATTAATCTCTGCCTTTTAGAGGTTTGTCTTCTCAGTTTTATGTGCTTGTAAGCTTAAAAAAATGAAATTAGGATTTTCTGTAAAATGGTTTGTTATAATGCAGCTTTACTTACACAAGAGGTTTACGTATATCTTCATCCAGCGAGAATTACTAGAATGTTTCACATAAATTCTACTATATTATGCAAGCTTTCCATTACACCAGCTTTCCATTATCTCCAACACATATTCATAAATGCAAAATTACTCTGAACTCTTAAAATGATTGATTGGTGAAATTTGAATAATATGCGTTAAATGAATAAATGAATACCACACTTACAGGCAATCCTTGTAAACCCATTGACCCTTGGTCACCCTGAAAGTAGTATAAAATAATATGTTATACTTGTTTTCTTTAAATGTCTTATTTCAATGTCAATGGCTGGCACAGACTGGAATAATTAGGTATTAAGTTACAGCCGTGCCTTGCACTAAAACATATTCGTTTCACATTTAGTTGGAAATATGTCTTTGATTCTTTAAAAAATCTTTTTTACAAAATTAATAATGAATATTATCTTATTCGAAACAATTCATGCTTAAATTGACGTTTTAAGACTGACTGATTAAATTTGATTGTGAAATAAAAGTTGAACACTTACACGTTCTCCTTTTATTCCAGATGGGCCTTCGGGTCCCCGTTCACCAGGTCGTCCCTGAATGTATAAGTTTAGAATGAATTAAAACATTACAAGTAATGTGAATTTAGTATCAATTTTAAAAGTCCTATTAATTGGCGCTTATTTATATGTATAAAAAACAACAGAAAAACTCCGTGATATTAGAGAAAGTTTTTTAAAAAAATAAGTAAATATATTTTTGGAAACATACTGGAATGCCGTCTACTCCATCTCTTCCTGAAGAACCTCTTTCACCAGGCAACCCCTGAAACAATGGAATACACCTGTTAACTCTTCAACAATTTAAAAATACTTAAAACCTTAGTGTTTTATTAACAGGAATGCAGCCATCCCTTTATATAAGTACTTAGTAAGACTAAATTCCTATTCAAGGGAAGTAAATCAAATACCTGTTTAAGCAGTCAAGTCTTTCGTATTACTTACCCTTTCTCCAGGTGCGCCTGGTTCTCCCGGAACGCCTGGCTCGCCCTGAAAATTTCAAACACAATTAAAAGAATCTCAAAACACTTAAAGAAAGTAAAAGGTTAGGTATGAAAATATGAGATGATGTTGAAAAAATGGCAAAAAAACGAAAAAAATAATGATGATAGTTCACAAAAACAGAAGCGAGTTAACTTTGATAATTCTAAAATTTCACTGAACTGAGTATGCTAAAACTAAATCGATGATTAGAAAAAATAGAAGAGACTCTCTTCTGTGTATACGAACCGACACGCCTCCTGGACCTTGTATTCCCTGTGGACCTTGAGGTCCTGGTGGCCCCTGAAATTAAATGATACGCAGAATCATAAAATATATAATTCTAGAAAACAAATGCAGATGTCGGTAGGTGTAATAATGGACAAAAAAGCTGTGAATTCTTTCGAATAGGTATTAATACTAACGTATTGTGTTTACCTACGTAACAAATTAGTAATTTAGAGCAATCAAGACAATTCTACACTGCAAAATCAGTTAATTGATTGACAGCAACTAATCGTTTTCAGATGTAAAAGAACGAACATCTTAAATATTTATGCATATTTATTGTATCGCATTCACGTCAAGGTGTAACACACAATGTAAATCAAAACACAAACTGACTCACAGGTATTTGCACTTGTTCTTGTATTTCGTTTGACATAACAGCCTGTAAATAAGCACAGCTATTGTGAAAAACAACAGAAACACGGTAATATATATGTTGTCTAAATGTTTTATATTTATCATTCAAGAAACGAAATACAATTAAATAATTTATGAGAAAAACAAATACTTTTACGCAGATTAATTTGCAGATACAAACAGAGACTGTAGATTAAATCCATATCAATTTCGTTGTATTCATGAACACAAAAGAGAAAATAACATAAAGCATGGCTAAATATAGAACATTTTGTACATGTGTATGGATCTTAAATTCTGAAATTACCTGTGGACCTGGGGGTCCAGGCGGTCCCTGAATACCTTGTATACCAGGACTTCCGTCACGACCCTTGAATGAAATCGACGAAAATACAAATAAATTATACTTGATAACCTAAGTGACAGAACAAAGTAACAAACTAACTTCTTTATTCATATTATCTCTCTACACTTTACAAAGACCATTCTCAGACTTTCTCTTCAAAAATCCGACGGTTTACAATCTTCTCTAATTTTGTGATCTAACATTTCATTGAAAACGTTACTCTATAGGTTACAGGCCAACGCGATTACAAATCAAACTTATAAAAAGTAATGTATCCTTTAGGAAAAAATATCATTAGTGTATTACCGCGGGACCCGTAGAACCTCTATCTCCTTTTTGTCCGGGATCTCCCTTCTCGCCCTGAAAAGATTAAAAAATGAAAATTACGTTACATTTTTTTCCTTTAAATTATCAGACATGAGGGTCATCAAGCATTTCTGTAAATTATACAAAATTGCATCATGTAACAAAAATAACAATATACTATATCTATGTGTCCTTAATTGTCAGAGAATTAATCCGTACACCAGAGATTTCCCGGCCTTATCAAATGGAAGAATCTAAAATTTCGCAATGAATTTCTAGGATTCTAGGTTGAATGTCACTGTGACATGAATCATCGAGCGGAAACACCTTTTGGAAAAGAACTTGATGCGCTTTGATCTAAATTAACAATAGCGAAACACACACGATGTGCTAAGTGTTTTTAACATATTGAAAAGAAATAAACATTTTAAGACCTACAGCAAATTGAAACATCAAAGCCACTAACATTTTCATTTGAGAAACACAAACCTATTACTTTTCACTCATGTTTATTCCACATGAAATTCAATTAGCAATAGAAACTCGTCATAACAGTTAAATGATTTTGAAACGTATCAGATTGCGTTCACAGTGTAACATTGAAATTTCATGAATACCATGATGTTTTAAGCATACACTTATACCCATTAACCAACGCTGGATGTGTACGTATAATAGACGAATTCATAATTCACCGCATTGCAACAAGCAACTCGTATTTTCTTCGCCAGCTCATTGTTCAAGTCATGCAATATCAACGTTTATTTTCACACTAGTGGTTTTTTAGCAAAGTAATGAAGTAACCCCAGCGTTTTTTCGACAACTGTTTAAGGCTAGAAATTAATTTGGTCTCTGTTTTTCAAATAAGGTTATAGATCATGATTGTCTGAAAGGCAAATCGTTAATCAAAGGATATTTGACATTCCTGTATATAATCTTTCAAAAACTCAATGGGAAACTGAGCTATCCAATTACCGATATATATCTAAGAATGATACTTGACTTTCATGTAATAGTTGTTCTAAAAGAAGTAATTGTAAAAATATTTGTAGAAGAAAATACAATATTTGGAAGATCTGTAGTATTTCATTTCGTTGCGATGTAAAGTCCTAAAAAATCATTGTTTTCTTATATTAGTGAATATTGAATTCAAAGTTGACAAGGACGTTAAACATATATAGCTTTTTAGCCTTTAATTTAGTATTTCTTTCAGATGGCAATTAATGATAAAATCTTACGAAAACACGATCTTATCTAAAGATGTAAATTCAAATCTGTACCAATAGGTTAAGTGTTTTCTTAATGTGGAGCCGGTGATAGTCATGCTTATTTCTAAAACTCAACAGAGATATTGTATTGATAAATTTAGAAAAAGAATTACCTTCTTCTAAATACTGCAACAAACTTTGTATTAAGATGTTAACTGCATAGCTTGTTACGCGAAAAGCACCATGGACCTTTAAGTAACATACATGGTTTAGAAAATCTATTAACCTGAGGTGGAAAACAACACCACTTTCAGCCAACATATTATATTTTATCGACATATATGTCACTATCAAAGTTCTGTTAGTAAAGAAACACAGATGACCGACCAAGTTTTGTAACTAAGACCCCGCCGGAGAGTACAAAGGTCTACTATGTAGGCACTTCCATAAACGTACTTATATTAAAAACAGTTATATATCTCAAGCTTAAATCGTCAAAATATGTGGATACATATTTTTTAAGTTATTTAAAGTACTAAACTTGACTAAATCTGACTCGAGAACATAACCTAGCAATAAAAAGATCAAAGCAGTACAAAAGGTAAAACACTTTAAAAGATTAATGACTGAGAATCCGATAAGAGTGTAAGATAGATGACTGATAAACGGGCGATGATAGTAATTAGTGTACTCTACAATAGGCTAAATGAAACGGCAAACCGTTAGGCCCTTTTATTTACGAGTATCCCCTTTCATAGAACCCAAACCCTATAATTATCAAAGTTTTGCTTAATCATTATGTTCGCTTCATTAATATTGATCAACAAAACTGTATATAGATATTTACGAAAATACAAAAAGAGATCGTGAACGGTTCGCATGTAATGCTCTAGACAAAGTAAGTACAGAAACATACATTTCAAGGAAAGCAAAAAGAAAACGAACCTTCTCTCCAGGAATACCGTCTTCACCACGTTGACCAGGTGCACCCTAAAATAAGTTTAAATAAAACATTCACCACCTTCTCACTTTTAGCGGTGAATGAAATCACATGTAAAAGTGTGTAATTTTTCGAAGACAAACTAGCTAAATTGTAACTCACTTTTTTTATCAGACTATTTGCTTGGCGATGTTAACTTTACTCACATCCGGGAGAATTAAGTTAGATCACATGAAACGTAATCGTGACTTATATTTTAATAGACCTGTTTGACGTTGATCGAAAAGAATGATTTTTATACAAAAACACAGCACTTAAGTTTAGTGTCTTACGGTTTCTACAGTATGAATAAGAAAATAATTGTATATACGTCATATCCGGGTGTTCCTGGCTCTCCAACAGGTCCTCGTGGTCCAGATGGTCCCATCACCTGAATAAATAAATAGATAAATAAATATATATAAACTATATATAAAAACTTACCTAACGCGTGAACTTCAACTCGGAAATTTATCTAAAAAATAATATCCTTTGCCTAGAGAAAAGTGTTCTTTTATACATACATAAATATAAGAAAAATGTTTTTCTTTTTTAAAATGCGTTTCAACTTGTAGCGAATTTACAGAGTACATTACATGGCACTGTTCATTTCGTATAAACTTCACCGCCACACGTCTTTTACTCAAACAGTTCAGAAAAGAATATATAGAAAAGGATAAGTGACCTTAGAACTTAGAGTAAGCCAATGATATAAACTACTCACACTTTCTCCAGGAATACCAGGATCTCCTCGATCACCAGGCCTACCAGGTTCTCCTCGTTCACCCTGAAACGAAGAAAATGTCTGATCATTACTAAGTCATAAATTATTTTTAAATTTAATAAATAGTGGTAACAATCTGATTTTCATGATAAAAAATCAAATAAATATATAATTCAAATTTGTATTCTCTATTCTAAGAATCGCTAAAATATCTTCAGATCAGAGTCGCATTATTCTGATATTGCGTATTAGGTGATTACAATAGAAGTACAAAATTTCCTCGTTTATGAAGGTGTTTTAAATTTTACTTCAAGTCACATTTGGTTCAACAGTAAGGCTGCTGGTTACCTCCGCTGGTTGAGCTATTTTGCGGGTCATAAAAAATACATGTATATAAACCTGGAAGTCAGCTATGTTATGACAATATGTAATAAATAAAAATTGTAAAAAGAGAATGAATAATTCTTGCGAGAAAGCAACCATTACTTACTCTTTTCCCGGGTATTCCTTGCTCACCTGGGACGCCAGGTTCACCAGCAGGGCCCTAAATGAAAAAAAAAATTCAACAGTTAAACAAATGACATGTTTATATATTTAGTAATTATATAATCTGAATAATGTTTACTTCAGAAAAATATCAAGCTCTGTTTGACTTAATATCGATTGTTTATGTTGTATTGATAAATGAAATTCAAACTTTTACTTTTTTTGTAAACAATGACATAATGGACATCATGCTTCTAAATGTATTTTCAAAATACTTCTTTTATATGAACATAGTTTGCAGTGAATGTCCTCGAGTAGAACAGTAATGGAAGAAAGAGACCGAAAACGACTGGTAATCCTAAAAGAAAATGTTGTTGCGATGGCCGAGTGGTGCAAGGCGTACTTATTTGTGGTTGGTTCCGATTGGTGCGGGTTCGAATCCTGCTGGGAGCTTGATTATTCACATTTTAATGCGAGATAACAACCACTTACAAAGCTATACTACTTCTTCTTAAATTGTACTCAGTCAACAATGGACTTACTCTTTTGCCAGCAATTCCATCGAGTCCAGGTAAACCATCCTCTCCTGGGAAACCCTGAAAGAACATAATTCAAAAATATACTTGAAATTACACAATAAAATCAGTTACAACTGCAGTGGTCACTCTTTTTCTGTTATTTTTATATTCAAGAAAAAACATAAATAATGTAAGACACCATCCTAAGACATGGCTTCTGTTGTTACATTTTTTTGTGTTTACATGTGTAATAAGTACAATGTTTCATTTACAAATTTATATCAAATATGGTAAAACCCAGCTAGAGATTGAATAGAGATTGAATAGGTCGTACTTTTGTATTTGATATCCTAATGCAAATATCATAATACAATATGACTGACTCATTGTAGTCGAATTTAAACAACTATTCGTATCTCAACTGTAAGTATTGTAAAAATAGAAATTATATCAATCTACCATATATAACTTCTTAGGTCAAATATGACAATTGGAAAGTTTGCCTGGTTATAAGTAACTAAAAAAGATGAAGATCCAAAAGACATTAACTAACCCTTTCTCCGGGCGCTCCGGGTAGACCTGGTTGTCCAGGCTGTCCGTCTGTGCCCTGAAATTATAATATGATTAGGTTGATTTTATAAAAATCATAGCCAATGAACTGGTACATATAATAATATACAAGATGACTAAAAGGGATTTATAATTAAGAGCATTAAGAGCATATTTCCAGAAAATGAAAGCAATATTGTTAACCAAAGAAAATGGAATTTTTCAGGTAAACTACCATGTTTAGTTTCAGGAAAGCTTTAAATAATATTATAAATGCTATTGGAGCGAGATGTTTGATATATTCAACCTAAAAAGAAATATATTCAAACTAAAATAACATGGGTGAAAGTATAGAGTTTAGAAAAAAACGAATACAGCATTATTTGAACATTTTAATCAATCAAATTACTACAAAGCCTTTTCAAATTATTTTCTGAACTGATGTCAATACAGGAGCTGCTGGTATTTTCTTCCTTTATTGTACAAGAATAGAAGGTTTTCATAAGTCAATACTCTTACGCTCTTGGCGTAACATTCTTACATCTCTTCCATTTTTCCCGTGAGGTCCAGGCTTCCCTGGAACTCCAGGCTCTCCCGGAATCCCTGGGTCTCCTTGCTGGCCTTGTGGGCCCTGCGGTCCCTAGAAAACATTAACCAATTTAACGTATTAACCAACTGTGAAGCCTTTGTTTTAATAATACCATAAGTAACTTTTTTAAATATTTATTTCAAAGAAAATATATACAACAGATATTCTTTTATTCTAAGGTCTTCTAGATGCTTCTCGTAGTAACAACATACATGTATTTTTTTTTAATTACCAGACTTTTAGCAAAGCCTTTATAACGCTGTTAGTCAATAAATTAATTATAATATTAAAATATTGTGTATTTTTTCGACAAAACAATTTTCGCTAAAAAAGTAAGTCAGAAATGATGACAAAAACTTTAACGTATCAGCAATAAAAATTTGCAGCAACGGTAATCGTTGTGAAACGTTTGAAAGACTGTTTAGAATATCGCACCATTTCTCCCTTAGGTCCTTCTGGTCCTGCTGGGCATGTCAATGACGAGCAACTTTCCAAGTTTGGCTGGTCTCCGCGACGGCGCTTTCCCTGTGGATATAGAGTGACGATCAGACTCCATTATGAGATTCAAGGGTTCTCAATGGTTAAAGCATGAAGCTCAGCTGACAAGAACAAATGCGTGGTCAAAACTGTGTAGTAATGATATACTTGCATTAGATAATAAAAAAACCAAGCAATTTATCTAACAGGCATATGTTCCTGTGACAAAGATCGAAAGTGTAGCCGTGAGGCAAACTGTGTAACAAACAATCAATATTTCTTATGACACGAAGTTAATAGCCCTGCAAGAGCCCACAGTGCGAGAACTAAAGTGATGAAAATAAAACGTGTAATATTACAATAAACAATGTATGAACATCTAACAGCTTTCATGTCGATGTATTTAGCCATGTTCCAGCAAATTTCAAAAACATTTACTAAAACTACATAGTAAAAAAAACATTAAAACATGAATAGTGTTGATAAAATGACAGAACGCATGCAAAGAGTGAGAACAGTGAGTTAAACCACACGAGCACATGCAGCCGAGCCTCTTGTTTAATGGTAAATACTGCTCCCATAACAACTTTATCAAGATTTCGTCTCTGTTGCATCTGTGAATCAGCAAAACTTTATTTTCTATCTATGATACTGAATGATAAAAAAGATTTGTTGTAGTTTTTATAACTATTTGAATATATCTACAGCAACGATAAAAAGAATAACAAGCGATTTATCAATTTGATTTGATCATTCTTCGTCTAAAAGAAAACTCGTCAAAACATAAGATCACAACTAAGGGAAAACGTTGCCGTACGGTGAGATTTATAAACGTGAAACACTTCAAAACCAGACATTAGAGAAATACGTGCGATAAATAATCCAACCACTGTTTTCATTCAGGTTAAATCCTCAGACAAATTATAAAACAAGAAAAAGTAAAAACACGACCGATCATTTTGACTTTTCTATTACAAAATTGTGCAAGTCTCATATTAAATTATATATATATATTATTTAGAAATGGTATCACGATGTGCTCTAACAAAGTAAACTTGCAAAACTTAAGACAGATTTACAAAATTTAGGAAATGGTTGATCATATATTCTCAACAAATAAATGCCAAATATGAGTGGCAGTAGTTAGTAATTTTACCATATACTTTCTTGAAGAAATCAAATAGAATTGACAGAAAGAAAACACAGCATCTCGTCGGAGAAAAGACACACTAACTACTTTCTACTAATATTTAAAACGCCATTCAAACATATATTGTCGTATATAGACTGTTGTTAAGCAGTGCATGCTCACCACAATATCGTTCAGGACCTAACAAAGTAATGACAAAAAATCGTTCAAGACCTAACAAAGTAATGACAAAAGAAAAAGAAAATTTGAGATTAGACATGGTTAAGTTTTTGACTCGTATTAAGGACCTTTTCATCTAATTCATTTTTTTGACTTCGTTTGCGTTTTCCTCTGAAGCTGGAAACGGTTTGTTAAAAAACAAATGACAAAAACAATGAAACAGCTGCACATAGGAAATTTATGTTACTGAGATGGTCGTTCAAGAAAATGACGATCTTTTAATGAAGGGTTTTTATGGAGACGGGAATTTTAAAAAATGCATTAAAAGTGAGGCCGAATTGCTGTTATTTATCTACACTAAATTCTACACAGAGAGAGCAAGTGCTCCTACAGGTCGAAGAAACGAAAAAAATGGTTCGTAGATAACAAAATACCTTCTTATCACTGTTAGGTTGTTCCTATTTATGTAAAGTATCAATTTTAGTATGGTTTCATTTAAAACAAATAACATTTCTTTAATACGTCGAAACAAACTACGTTAGGAAAAAGAATATGTTATACAAATAAACGATAACAAACAACACAATGACGCGGTCACCAGCATAAATATTATTACTTTATCAGTACTAGTGCTAAAACTTGTAAGTCTGAACTAAATAAGGACTATTAATATCAATCGAAAAAAATACCTTTTTTCACATTTACTGTACGCTTATAAAAAAGAGTAAGAAAGCCATATTTAGTAGTAATGCACACAGCAAACAAACATACCGAGTCTTTCATTTCCTTGAAATGATTGGCCTAGAAAACAGACATTTATTACATAACAAATAATGACACAACAATTGTAGAATTTGCAATATGCATAGCCAGATGAACCTTAAGACAAATAAACATAATTTGCAAAGTTTTTAAAGAGTTTTTTTGACTGTTCAAAACAGGCTATTAAGACGTCCTTATCTGTCATGATACGTCTTTATCAAAAGCAGCAAAGGTTGCTAAAATACAAAACCATAGTATATAGTTTATATTTTAATTGCGCACCTATCGTTAATAATCGTCTGGTTCGCTGCGTCATCTTGATTTCACATATATTTCAGAATCTGAACTTGCTAAACGCATTGCAATGTTGTGACGCATGCATGACAGAAGTGTGATATCAGCGTGATATGTGGTGATGTACTGTTAAACAAAATATAAAAATTGTGCTTTCAGACGGCTAGGACTATCATTGATAAATGTTCATATAAAACAAAACTTTTGAAAGTTAAACAATGTATCATAAATAAGCAAGCCGAGCTCGAACAGTTTGACCCTTTTAACCGTTTATTCATAATAAGAAAGAGCCGTTGCCAGCAACTGAAAAATAGTGTACGTTTAAGTCTTCAGAGAAAATGTTGTAAGTAAAAATGTCACTGCCATAATCTTACTATCTAGTATTACCCTTTTAATTTCAGAGCAGTCTCTCTTAATGTTTGGATTACAGTGGAACAACATCCAGGAAATCTTCATCTGAAAAAAAACATTTTAAAATATTCATCATATGATATGAAATCTCTGCCGAATAAGATGATACAGTTATTTACAAACTTTCAAATATTTGATTATTTAGACAAATACTGAGTTTTCGATCACAGCCTTATAGCAAAATTTGCCTATTTGGTTTAGTTCAAAACTGAGATATATTTACCCTATTCTGCTTTCCATTAACATCTTTTGCGATGGAGGTATAACCAGTTGGGTCTAAGTAGTCTTCCCTTCTTTTGTCGAGAGATTGCTTGTCTGTATAATCACAGTCAAGATTTATAGTTGCAACATCAATGTTTTCTAGGTATCCTTCTTTGTTCATAGTCTCTGTCTGCACAATACTCAAGTAAATCTTGTGCCATTCTTTGGTACGCAATGCCTGTACAAATATCATATATCAAAATTGGTGCTTTGAGGGTATAATGTTCTAAAAATACTGTCATGTCAAACACACACATGCAAAAGCGGTACTAAACAAACAGTCATATTTGACCTCGAAATGAATTAATTTCCATCACAAATCCAGAAATTAAAATGGAAAAATGAAAAAACTCCTTCAATTATAGTGTCTAATACCAAAACCTGCAATTAAAAAAGAACGACCGAAATGCACCAGGTCTGTTTATTAAGACCAGATTTGGTACAAAGTCTAGACAGAATTTCTTTAACAATTTTTTAGATTTAAGCTGGTGATGAGATTTGTAAAACAATAAAATTCTTATCGAAACCTCTGTTTACGACAGATTAAGCGAATTAGAAAAGCGTTAAATTTTACATCAAAGCACCAGGTGTTGTTATCAAAACGCCTACACTCTGTGGTATTTTAATATGCATCATCACCTGTTTTGAAATTTTCTTTTTAAATACAATACGTCTTTCTTCTCTATCTTGATTTTTGTAGACCAGTGCGATATCTTTAGAGACTCCATTAAACTCCAATGCTAGATGGGATTTCCCTTCACTGTCACTTATCTTGAATAAATTCCAGTTATGTTTACGCTGAGTCAATTGGTAAATTGCCACAAAAACGAAATTTTTTGGAAGTGCCTTGTCAAATAAATCCCTGAAATGACAGAAATTACGTGTTAGATGGGTAGAAAAAGAAAAAAAGAATATATCAATTTTAGCAAACCTTGAGCAACTAAAGTCGAAATATTTCTAACATTAAAAGTAATCTCAGTAATTGCTAAACTGAAAAATGAATGTTTCTTTGATTCTCGAGGTGGAACAGTTACAGGAGTGGTGCTCCGCGCTAACCGGATTCTAACATTGCTTGAAATGAAACACCGTAAGAGCCAATTTCATGTTAGTAAAATATTTCTATCCGTGAAATCCTTATCAAAGGAATAAAAATTTGAACCAACTGAAATTAGTGCAAAAGCAAAAGTTATCACTGTACATCTATTCTTCAACTCAATCTTTGTCATGGCATTCTTTAATTATTTTGCTTATTTCCACTAATACAAATAATAGCAACGTTTACATTTGATAGTCAAATATCGGATTAACACCTCGTTATCAATTCTCTAAAAGAAACAAAATGATGCAAAGAATAATGACATGTACCAATTTCTTTCATCTCTGAGGACTTCTTTCTTTGAAATTGCATATGCTGTTCCGTATTCTCCATAACTGCTTTCCTTCTTTAGTGATCGAACATTAAACTTCGTTAAGAAGTCGAACTCTTGAAAGAGAGAGAAAAATAACAAATTAAACATTACATTGTCTCTACAATCTAGTTTTCTCTGTACGACGTCTAAAGATATTAAGCAAATGGCTACGATCTAATGTTTAAAGGGTCGTATTAGTTTGCTTTAAATAAAATTACAGGCTAACATTATGTACTGAAATATTAGCATCAAACCCTCAACGTTCTGTAAATTCTTTTGCATAAAGGATTCGCTAATATCAAGAACAGAACGTAAGTTTGTCTAGAAGTATTTTTAACTATGATGATATATATATATATATATATATATATATATATATATATATATATATATATATATATATAAAAGAAAATGATGCGTCGGCGAAATTATTTGAGAGACATGAAAAAACACACACAGAAATTGCAATCTGTAATAATACATTGCTTACCTGACTTTGAATGATGAAAGTTAATGAAGTTAACTAATTGAAAAAAAAATCTATCTTATTTGAAGATAAAAACAAAACATTCATCATGTCTTGGCTATCTAACAAGTAGTGTTTTCTCTGCACGTACCTACATACTATGATGTTTTTCTCGGAGATATTACACCGCTCGACAATGAAAAAGATTTAAACGAGTGTTTATTTTTTGCTAATTGATACCGCCACATACCGAGATTCCAAAGCCAAGATAGACGCCATCTCAAATTTAATACATAAGTGCAAAGTTACATCTACGGAGAATTTGTCTACGGATAAAAGCAAGCTAGGAAATCCCAAGGACTACCTTCCGAAATTGCTTGTCAAAGCTAACCTAGATTTCGGATAAAAGTTTTCTCACAACTTCTGGCAGAATAATTGAAAAAGCAAACAAACAGGTTCCTGACAGAAATAGTCTGCCACAAAAACTTATATAATCTTACTGACAGTAATATTTATGCCTTACTGAAAGTATAAATAACACAAAAAGAGGTTACATTTGACTACTAGCTTTTTCTTCCTATTTAAAAAGAGACGACTTTTTTACTGGAGGAAAACTGCATCTAATTACTATCTCTTACAAGCAAAACACAAAACACAAACAACGGAAAGCATTTCATGAAAAAAAAATCCTTCTGAAAGTTGTTGTTATTCATAAGAACCTTAATAATCCTTAACGTTAACGAGAATTTCTGCAGCTTCTTGGCACTAAATCATATATTATGTTATTGTCTATGAAAATACGAGGATCTGATTCAGAAGCGCATTATATTAAGTAGATTAGTTTATGCCATAACGCGTTTAAATGAACTTACCATAAATCGATTATTTACGCATAAACTGATTACTTATATGCCAAGGAGTTATTACTCGTCTTTCAAATCAAATAAATCGTAAATGCATTCTACCTACATCATTAGGACCAATTCAAACATTGTTTAATATGTATGAACTTTGAAAGTTGTAACAAATATGTTTTTGTACCATATAATGATATATATTTCTCATTAAAAATAGTTATCACTTTATTTAAATGACATCAAATCACGACAATCTCCATCTGTAATAATGAGCTTACGACTCCTTTTCTTCCCATAGTATAATACCCGATATTTACTAAATGCTTTTAGTCTTATACTTTTACTGCAAGTATATTGTGTGATAAGCACACTATTGTACTGAGTACCTTCATGCAGGTGCATTGGAAAAATACTTTGTCTTAAAATAAATCCCTTAAAAGAACCCGCCCCACCCCACCCCGACCTCTCCCGCCAAAAAAAAACAACCTTACCTTTGACGTCATAGCTTTCGCTGTCTAAGTTGCCCTCTGGACAAACAAACTTTCCCTCTGAAATGAAAACAAATTTAACGATACATCATAAAAGTACAACTTATCAGAATTTTTTTCTGCATCATCTCTTATCTTCGTCATCATTCTTATCTATCTCTCAATTTAGATCAGCTTAAAAGCCATAAGAAATTGCTGATAAATGTATTTTATTCTTGAAGTGTAAGGAAACCTAAATCTACCTGAGAAAAAACGTAGACACTTTTAAATTTTGCTTCAGATTTAACTTTATCGCTTTTTTGAAAAATGTTTCAGTATTATATATGTTATATCAATGCTATTTTAAGCATTTTACATCCGATCGACTTTAAAGTTAAAACTGCTGAGCTTGTATTCAAAGACTCTTGGATTGCAATATCAGAACAGATGGAGTGATAATGTTTAAGTTCATATTCCCTTTGCAAACTTAAACTTTTTTTTCATGATGAAAGATATTCATAGCGTAACCCGTATATTGTGCTTTTTATTCATAAAGTATTGACTAGATTTGATTGGACCATGCTCAACATAAAGCAACTTTAGTTAATACCTTAACTTGATTTTAATTTATATTACTATATCAAAATATTATATTCTAGACTAAGTACACGTACCAAAAAATCTTTCGAAGTTACATGTTGATGATTCGGTTTCGCCTTAACAAACAAACAAAAAAAGAGAGAAAAAAAGAGAAAAAAAACTGTCCGTAAGCTTTTAAAAGATTTTAAGGCATTTTCGCCGGAACATATATGACGTAACTAAAAAATGCATTTTTTCCCGTAGATAATCATCTCGGCGTGAGACTGGGGTTTTATTCTAATTATCGGCATGTTGATACAAGCTGAAATAATTATGCTTATGGATGATGCACAAATGCAAAAGACCGCACACATATGGAAGAGACTAGATAAAATCTTATTTCTTAAACGTCGCAGGGTATCAGTGTTGTCATTTGTCATTTGGACAGGCATGATTCTACAGTTTTAGTCTAAGATCCTTTAACAAGTGGCTGCATGTGAGCTCTATAAATCAAGCAGTACCTACGGCGAAATAAACCCAGCGTTCTTGATTTTGTAAATCATGTGTAAAAGTAGGCAATAAAAACGCACTGCAGCGTACCAAACTTGTTGCTGAGTTGGCACAATAACCACGATCGAATGCACCGGTGTATTTCTTAATTGTGTAAAATCAGAATATCAATTTCGAACTTGAAACGACATGAAAGAAATATCTTAAGTGCACAATGAGATTACATTAATCACGACATAATTATTGCGTATCACCATTGTTTTGATCTAAATACGTTTGGTGCAGAACATTTTTTTTGTTTATCTGTAACTTATTCTGATGATAATGCGACGATCTTACAAAAATATACTGAAAAAAGGTTGCACAGGTTCGTTGAAGGACAAAAGTTTAAAGTCAGTTGTGATTACACAATAACTAATAGTTGATAACAATTAGTGTTAAACTATGCCGGTACTATAGCTTACTACTACAAGTCCTAGTTTACTCAGGTTCTATTTTTGTGTCCTACAAAGACACCTTTTTTACTACCGTAAAGTTTAAAATGCAATGCAAAGTGTTTTATTTTTTTTACTGAATAAACATAATAATATTTAGTTTTCAATTGTATTTTTTTAAACAATGACCAACCAGCCTTAGAATATTTCGAATGGATAATTTTGATATTTCTAGGTTTATGAAGATGAATCGCAACCATTCTTTTGGTTTCCACGATTTATGAAACATATGTACTGACGTTTTGCTGAAACTTCCTATACCGATGGGTAAACAATGAAAAATTTGATAGTCGGTGTGGACATAAGACACCAAAGGCGAGGTGCGCAAACCAACGCTTTTATAAAAAGGTAACTAGTAAGGAAAATTTCTTCAAATAAGCTGTCAGCTAAGGTATGCATAAATGTTTTAAGCATTCGGTAATTGTCGTTATAATTGACTAGCATGGTGACACGACTAATTGACACTGTGGTTTACGAGACATTGATAGCCGTCTATTTGAATAGAAAACTGGTATATCTTTCACTTGACCACCCAACTGCTTTAGAACACTGATAGACCGTGGTTATCAGTTTTATCTGCGGACTTCACCAAAAGGTTTGATTTCTTTAAGAAGACAAAAGAAATCAACAAACGATAGCATCTCATTTGACTTACCAAACTAGGCAGAACAAAAACAATTTCAGAGTTTTTACGTGTCTGACGTGTGGACCTCATTACTGATAGAGAAAAAGACAGTCGTGGATAGCCAGATGATTTACGCTAATCACTGCGGAATTTCACCTTGCATGCTTAATATTAAGCTCAGCTGTATTTGAAAATGTTAGTAATGTTTGTGTTGATAGGTTCGTGAATGTCAATTAAATTGTGGAATTGACGTACAGTTGTCACGCAAACATTGTCTTCACGTTTTTTGTTCAATATATTCGTGCAAATATGAGTAAGAAATTGTGTTTTCATTCAATAAATGGTAAATTTATAAATAAATGATTCATGGCCGATATTACTAATTAAGGATGACTTTAGTACTCTGTGCACTTTTACTTCTGGTCTGACTGAAACTGTTCAGTTTCAGAATATTTCGTTAATTTACACGTATGAAAAGAAAAATAATTGATTTCTCTGTTTCCGAAAGAGGTTTACTATGTTATTTTAAACTAACCGTTTACATTTTTACTTACGTTACTCAAAATTATTCTTTATTTTCTATATGCTCTTCAAAATCAGTTATATTCAATATTATTTTATGTATAGAGATCTCTTCAGACAGTGGTCAGAATTCATTTAATCCATATAATCGTGTACAGGCTTGGTTCAGCGACTAATTTTGTAATAAAAACAAAAATCGTAATAATTACAGTCAAGTCTCGCTTTGCGACCGACCCTTTTTTGCGGGCAAATCGATATTACGACCGCTTTTTTCCGGTCCCGACTTTTTAGCTATATAATTCAATGGTCGTAAGGTCCGATATTACGACCGACCCGCTATTTCGTATTACGACCACTTTTTCGGGTCTGAATTCCCATTTTACAATGAAAGTGGGACCCCGTAAGACGAGCATTAACTGTTAACTAAAATGACACGTGTCACCAATTATCACCAATAAACAAACTAATACGACAATCGTCATCAAGGTGTGAACGATTTGCGGTACAATTTATAAAGATTAATATTAATAAACTTTAGGCTATTAGTAATTTAAAGGAAAGTTATTATATACTTAAATGTTTGTATCATAAAAATGTTACTGATTAATGCAGAACAAAGAAATACGTTATGAAAGACGAAATAGTTGTTAATAATGCCCAATTTCGGATAGGTACGTTATTACGGCTACGAGTGAAAAACGTGTCAAAAATGAATCGTGTACAGTAGGATTTCAGTGTTGCTAATTATGAAAACAGCTTGAAAGAAAAATTGCACTGTACACTTTGGAGTTTTAATTCATTTAATGTCGCACTAACATGAAAATTATGTGAAAAAAAAATATAATGTTATTGTAGAATACAATTGATGCCATTAGTTAGTATTTTTTCCATAATTTACCTTTTCAACAAGGTTATAATATCTAATGATAACCCTTTACAACAGATGAGAAATTGATTGAAGGCTAGCACGGGTCTCGGAATTAATACCGACTCGATAATAAGACCACTTCTCCCAGGTCCCCAAAGTGGTCTTAATAGCGATACTTTACTGTATTACAATTCTCGTTTACACAGCAGATTTTACTATGGTTTGAAATTATTATTAAAGGAATCAGAAAAAAATGAAATGGATTAACAGCGGTGGACAATAAATATTACATCAAAAATATTAAGCTGAGGTAAAAAAAAATGAAAAAGTAAGTTTACAACACCGAAAACATATAATTATACGACAATCCAATAAGCTCATGTTTTTTCCGTCAGTAATACTGTCTGAGAAACGAAGAATTCATATCTTGCATACACATCTGGTTTTATTCCTAAACAAATGTTGATGCCAACACTAGAAATGTCTATTGTGCAAATAATAAAACTGTATGAAATAAGTCCAAAGTCAAATAGTTCCTGAATATGATGAAAGAAATAAAATACTTACGAGAGATAACGGATGGTAAACACACAACTAAAACGGCACATATAAATGGAAACATCTTGGCTGAAAATGACAAAAATAACAATTGTTTTATCATCCTAAACATTATAATCTCGCATTTCTGTGATTATGTAGATACAGACAATAGCTTCCGTTAGCATAAAAGTGCGAACATTTCTGTCACTACAGAAATTCTTAGACTGGTTGAAAACTTTGCCATTAAAACGTATATCATCAAACTAAACGAAGCACCTGCAGGACTACTTAAACTGAGTAGTAGCTTTTGGCAGGACTCAATCGACTGTGAAAAAAATATATACAAAAAAACCACACACACCCAGAAAGAACATCCAAACTTTGACCGTACTGATGTACGCACATTTTTGCATGTGCCAGTAAAACTTTCATTTTGACTAAAAAACGACTTTAGTGTGTCACTAATATTTAAAAGCGTCCTTGAAATAATTGCTTTGGCACTTCAGACCTAATAATCGTAAGTGGAAGCAGACAATTTAATGGACTCTAAAAACTTCCAGCGCATACAAATCAGGAAAACGTCCACTGACCGATTTTTATTGCCACGAGAACAAGTGCCAGACCGGATTCGAATCTCATAAAAGCATGATTGATGGTAAAATACATTTCCTAATGATAAACATACAGAATCTGCAAAGAAAGGACGTTGCACTTCCAGCAAGCAATTAAAAGCTTACACATTACTTTGAAACAAATCATTTTTTTACCTACATCGACGCAGGGCAAGGATGCGGCCAACGAGTATTGTAATTTCCCTTTTCATAATGTTATTATAATCATTCGTCGATTTTTTTTTCTCATTTCAAGGTTATTTGTGGTAGAAGACAAATCAAGTATATATGACAGCCGAAAGATTAAAAAAACATCAAAAGTAATGAAATAACAGGTCATGCATTTGCAATATCATTAGAAGTATAGCAGTATGAGTTGCTTCTGTTTATTTATTTATTTTTTTTTTCATGTTGACATAAATCCATAAATATAACATTCATATAAACATAATAAATACATCTGAATTAGAGTAGCATTCAATTTTGCCAAATATTTACAAAGAATTACATGAACAGGTTATCTTATAAAAGGGTACAGGGCACATGTAATTATTGTATTCCATTTAAAACGCACCGGAATGCAGATATGTACAGTGGTATAGTTTCGACAAGTCAATAGATATATCTTGACTTTGTTTGACATTAAGTTGTAAATCGTCCAACCTAGAACATCGTTAATTTACCTCCATTGAAACGAACTCTAAAAAGTCCTTGAATGCACATTTATATTAACTTGAAACACCTGACGGTTGTTAAGATCATTTTTTTATGTTATTAAGTTAAGCGTTATTTAACTAAGTTGTCTTGTAACTTGAAATTTTATGGCGTGTTGTTATAATCACCTATTAACATTCCAGGCGTTTGCTATCGTAAATGGTTTGTGAAATGTACCCACTTTAATGACTTTCATTGTTTCAGTTTTGAGCATTTAACCGACTTTAATGGAGTAAGATAAACCCTGCTCTGTAAACGTATCTCACAAATTCCTTCCCCAATCTGTACGCCTCCCAGTAATAATGAAAATAAACTTTAATGTTTTGAACTTAGCAGTTGTCTCAAAGATTCATTTCAGGGTTATTGCATACAGAATGTGTGAAAGGTTTTAAGTAGAATGTAATAAATAGATTATTATGCTTTCACCTGAACCAATGACTCATGGTTCATGAAGTTATCGCAATGGCTTAAATCTGAAAAAGGGGAGAATGGAATTTAATTCTGACAAAACTCATGGGCAAGATAATTAAATGAATAAATGAATTCATTAAATAAATTATAGATAGATAGATAGATAGATAGATAGATAGATAGAACGATAGATAGATAGAGAGAGAGAGAGAGAGAGATAGAGAGATAGATAGATAAATTCAAATAATAAAAATAATTAAATGCGTATTTTCAGGCCGCATCTGAATTTAAACATAATTTCTCAATAATTCTGAAAACAATGCACACGTAACTTGGCTATATTTAGATATATATACTGGCAATTCGGATATATTAATTATTTGGATTAATCAGTTCTAGCCATTTCAGATCTTTCAAACGACACGCCAAAATCAAACCAACAAAAATCAATATGAACAAATCACTTAAAATACCAAGCAAAAGTGGCATAATAAAATTTCTCGTATGCATCTTTTAATGAAAAAGAAAATGGTACTAGAAATATCATTACTCTAACACACAGATGAGACTTGAAAGGTGTAAATGATGTACTGCAAATGTTGTAGAAAAAATACGTGCACATGTTTACAAACAATTTGTCTGTTGCCAAACAGTAGCGAGATAACCTTTGAGATAATGTAATCTAAGTGATAAAAAGTCTGGATGAAACAATAACTGCCAGGATTGATCTACTCACACACGTGGAATCCTAAACGTAATTACTTAAAGGCCCTGTAATACTAATACCAACTCAAACTTACGTGCACGAGTTTTTCGGGCATTTGTCCTAAATATTTTCGACAATGACACCAATACGCCGTGACTTTTTTCACAGATTGTGTAATTTCTGTACATTTGTACGCACGATTCTTATGTAGAACATTATTATTTTACATGAATTTTATATGGTATATATATGAATATTTCGTATTTATCATATATTCATTAACAGGTGAAATTTGTCATAACTGAATGAGGGATGGGGAAATAATTAGTCGCTTTACTATGATGTGTTTTATATTCTGTCTTGTAATGTATATTATTTAGTATAAAGATATTCTAAATGAGCTGAATAAATATTAAACAGTTTGGATACAAGACATTCTTTCAATTGACGACTGGAAAATAACAATGATTCCTTGCAAAACAGCCCAGCAATCCTAAAACAGTAAGAAAAACTTACGTTATACAACCTCTAACTGCGAACGTCTAATTGTGCCGTTTCTCAGAGTCACGGTCGTTCCAAAAGTTTATCCCTTCCAGTAATGCAAGCTAAACAATTCTTTACTAGAGTATATTGAAATTTTCATCAAGAATGATTACGAACACTTTCTTTACGCATAGGTAGATTTTATACAGCCCTCTCTGTTCATTTATCTGCTGAATCAGAAATGCATGATTAATACTGCAGGAGTCTGTAACTAGTTCTATTATTTTATCTAACATACTTATGTGATGAAAAAGCAAAATACTTCCCGCAATGTGGTTGATATATGCTATATATTAATTATTATTAATATTTTAATCAAATTAACATTGTTCCTTGTTCTATTGCCGTATAGACATCATTACATTTATTACGTAATAAAGTACTGCACGTATTAGTTACAAAATAAACTCCCTCTTGGTTATTTTCTTTGCTTGTTTAAATTGTAACACCTGGATGCTACAAGTCTCACACATATAAATAGCTAATGAAAGCAATATATAAACTTTAACAGCAATAATAAAATGAGATTTGAGACAAAAGGCAAGTCTTAGAATAACTTCATTCAAAACAATTCTGGCAACTCTGTGAAATATAATGATTTTGATCTTCATTCCAGATGCAGTATTGATGGAAGATTTGGTTACGCAATCTATGTTAGATGGAAACAACAGACATGCACTGTGCGTAAATTTTGAAAAACCAAAACGCCTGTATCAGCTGCTGAGGTTTCTAAATAAAATAGATGTTATTGATACAAATTCAGTCTTGTTTATTCCAAAAAACAAATAATTTATGGCCTTGAGCCCCCCGCCACTTACTGAAGCTTAAATTTCTCAGGAATTCAGCAATGTCAGACGAAATTATTCTAATTGCTTTTCGCAGCAAGGATCCGACGAAAAGAGGCAGTATTTGTCTTTTTATGTTTTTTTGGAGATGAAATAATTGAAGTTTTGATGAAAGGCATTTCACCTGTCGCCAAATCTTCGAGAACTTCTGCCGTATGATTACATGTTGTGTTTATAAGATACATGTTTTTGTGTGTTTTAATTTAGCCGCTGGGAAAAATATTAAGTTGAAAACTGTGTGTATGCATATCTTGGAACATTGTCTCAATTCTTGTAGTGTCTCGTAAATATCTAAAACAAGGAGCAATATGTTATTTCTCATTTTTGTGCGTATGTTTTTTTTAAACATTAGTTTCCGAGAGGTTGTATGATTCTCTTCTTTTTTTCACAGTATTTTTTATAACTTTTGCATATTCACAGCAAATGAGATGAAACTCATAAACCTTTTCGAAGTAATTTGCTGATTTACAAATTCTCCACATTTCAAAGACAACTTGCATTTAGAACATTCATAAAAAAATGTTCATGCAATAAACTTAATGGCAAACAGTAGTAAATGACAGAGTGCTCTATATCAGACAAAGATTTCTAAGTCTCTAGACCTCTTAATGTGAAGTGGCGAGTGAGTTTTAAACCTTTAAGTATCATTCAACGTATTATGAATTTTCAGATCATATTTCAATGCTGATTAAATGGCAAATGTCAAATGTGAAATTTACAAAAAAAAGAATGAACGAGAATTTATGGTGGTTGAAACTCTGTAGAAATGAGCACACTAGTTTTCTATTTCCCTTCATCTAGCAGAAAATTTGCCTCTAACACCGCATGGAACTTCAAAGTGTCGTTTCCATTTAAGTCCTTTGTAATATTTATATCACCAGGGCCATGTGTTGGAATAAAAAACATATTTTTATATGTGCTGATTATTCTAAGTAAATGGTATGATAACGTTTCCAATAAGTTTACAATATCTTCTTATCTGAAACAAAAACATAACTTGTATAATGTTTTAATTATAAAAAAAACACTTACCTAAATTTATTCCTATACAACTATCCTTTCAACTAGCCCTTTGGCATAATATTTCCTTACACCCGACTCAGTAACAGTGAAGTCAATTAATAGGTTTTCCTCAAGAAGAAAATGATATTAACAGTCCCTTATCCAAGTTCTTTTTGAGGAAAGAAAAATATTTTTTCTCTCTTAGAAACTTGTTGTCTCTGACCTCCGACCAGTTCTTTGTACGTTGGCGTCACAGCAAAGTAACTCTACTTCTGCACATCCACCATCGCACAAACTAACTGCAAATTTTCACAACGATGTGCCACTGAAAACATAACACAGTGCGAATATATAGACAGCCCACTAATCTTTTAATCCATATGTTTTTCATTCAACTACCTTTTTACTGTATTCCTATTGGTTTGATATTATGTACACAGCCGTTGACAGCTAGCAATCAATTAATCATTGATAGTCAACTAATTAAACACAAAAGAAATTACTTAAGCAGTATTTTCTACACGGAAACCTAATAGACCCTGCGATGAAAAAAGACAGACCCGCTTGTACGGATCATATTAACAATCATTAAATACGATCCTCTCTGTTAATTCTTTCAGTGTACACATGCAAAGTTAATTTGTCTAAAATTTACAAAACATGATAGGTAAAATCATTAAGGTGAAAATTTCTGCTGATCTAAATGTTTTTCAAAATATCTTAAGAGTTACAACGTTTCAGTCTATAATATCCACACAGCTGATTGCAAAAGATAGACAGGCTGAAAGAAATGACGTAACACGTATTCAAGCTATGTAATCATTTCTGAAATTTAAGTGTGCACACGCACGCTAAACTATAACCATATTATATTGACTAATTTATTTTATCAAAATATATTTATAAAGTTAAAATTACAACTATTCATTAGTGTTTGTCTGATGACTAAGAACAAGCCTTTGTGAAGAGTGAATACAATATCTCTATTTTACCTTGGCGAGGTGAAAAAATTTATGAAGACAGTATCATAGAGTTTACCTTATTTTATAAGCTACCCACACCTTTGTTGTGATAATTTGCTTACTGTAGCGAGCAAGTCGAATAATTTAAACGGAATTGTTATTTCATATAAACCTTAATTTCACAGCAAGCTCGGGGTGATAAAAATACTTTAAATGAAACTGAATTCAAATATATGACGTACCTAACAATTAAATAAATACTGTATACTGTAATATCTTTGGCCTATCGAAGAAGTTACAAAAGATCAAAGAAAACATATTTATTAAGTGAATAAAATCATGTATTTACAAATGATCTTAAGTAAATCGTTTAACTGCGACTGCATTCTAATATTTTGATTTTGGTGTAATATTACCTTAGAACGTTTAAAGATCATTTTAAGACCGCCATGAATAATACAGATTTTAAAACGAAACAAAAAGTCTTACGTTTCGTAATTTCGACGATCTGTTTGACTACAAAATTTAAAAAAAATGTATATTTGGATAATTATTTTCTTAATTCGATTTCGAATTGAATTCTGGTGGCTGTACTCTTTATGAATAATAAAAAAAGAAACATAACTTCGTTTTTCTCACAGCTGAGCGGGACAATATGTCCAGTATACTGACATATAAAATATGCCAAGTAACTTATGATGTAACTTCCTGTCGACTTGAAATTTATGCAATAACTTAATAATATTAACTGAATAAGTAAAAATACATTTCATACTTTATACTTTTTATTATTTTAATGTTTCAAATTTCCAACAGGTTCTTTCTTATTATTAAACGCTGTTTCTTGCACAGATGAGCCTTTTTAAGATTAAGCCCAGACACATTTTAATCACACAATTTTGCAATGATTTCATGTTTCTTTTGCGGCAATCCTTACCCCATTATTTAGATAAATTAGACAAACAGCACCTCTTCCCACTTCGATTAATATTTTCTCTATAACGGAAAAAAGTTCAATAGTCCTCAGAATGCACTACATTATTTTCTTCAAACACCTTTAGTGCTGCCTTTGAGCTACACATATGATGTAATATTCACTATAAGAGAAAAAAATCATTTTCCTCGAACACGTGTTCAGATATTTTTACCAAATTACAATTTATATCGTTGCTGCCCAGAAGCAGCAGTTAAAAATGTGCACGGTAGTGGTTCATCGTTCTCTGCAAACAACACAAAAGATGCAAAGAATTATATGTAAATGTAGATGCCATTAATATCTTGCCAAGTAACTATCATATCAATCAATCCCTGCAGACATTCATTTCAGGTGTAAACACACTATGTTCTCAGAAGTAAGACAAGTGACATTCGTTTTCAGAGAACTTAAGTAAGAGAATAATCAACATACAATCTTTATAGACACCAATCAATCTTAAATGCAAACCTGCTCAAACATAGTATTTTCTTAGACTGAACAAAAATATGTTAAAGTCAAACTTAAATGGGAGATAACTTTGGAATGCCTTGAGAGATGCATGTGGAAAGTACTTCCTGCAATCTACCATTTTTGTTCTTAATAATCCCTAATTTTATTTAAGTACACTGAAAACTAGCAGTTTACGACACGATGCATATCAAGCTTAACTGTTCTCCACTGAAAACTGAAAGACAAGTTCGCAACACAAACTTTGTATGTCAAACGTGACCGATCAAACCACCGGAAGTCAATCTTCGGTAAAAGATAGCTTAATAAGAATACATTATGGGATGCATGCGAAAAGTACTTCTAACATATCTACATTTCTTGGCGAAAAATATATCAACTGATTTATCTGAGTGCACTGAAAACAGAAAGATGCGCATATATGAAGGCAAATATCCAAAGTTTAATGGGAGATAACTCTGAAATGAACTGACAAATACACATGAAAAGCACGCCTTGCACATCTACGCGTCTTTATAAAAAATACTTTCAAAATTCTTACATCTTATCGTGAACCCTTTATTTGTTTGATCTCCATGGTATCAATATTTTATTTGCTTTCAGTTGTTTAATATCCTTTGATTTGTTCGTAAATCCGGGATAATTAAACTAAAGGCATCATTAATTAAATGAACATTTGTAATTTTCTGCATGTCATCAACCGTCTTTGTTTCCAAATATGACATCTGGCAATACCTTTCATTTATGCCACCATGAAACGGTTGCCAAAATTTTGTTAATAAATTTCTGGTTTTTACATCAGTATGAAGTTTATCTGTCATATTTATTATTATCTTTATTAAACCTATTTTATTTGATCGTAACTCTAACATAGGATTAGTGTTATTACATTCTTTCCTTGAGTCAAGGTTAGGATGAATGGAGTATCACTCAGAAATTCTTCATGGAAAATAAGTGATCATATTAGACGTCTTAGTAATTTCGCTTGTGATACAGAGGTGAAACAAAAAGTTGCGAAAGTTGCGTTCCCCCTTCCTAATTACTAAAGTTTGAAAAAAGCGACGTAAATCTGAGATTTAAAAAAAATCACTTGCAACATTTTTTTAACTGTTTTTAAATATGTCACAAATACCTTGCAGTTACGATATCAACCAAAACACTTTTCAATACCTAAACATAAAGTACTAGAAAAAAACATAATTCTCATCTAAATACCACACGAGACAAAATTAATGATTAATACTTTTTTCAACATTAAACCACTATTGCAGAAGTGTAATTCCATAACACCTTTATCAAATTACACAATGTCATCTTTCAACCTACCTAGACTCATCCTTTCTTCCATACACTGCGACAATGCAAGGAATCTTATGAAGATGCAGTTACCATTAACACACTCCTAAGTAACCATGTTATAAATCTTTTATCTCAGATATCAATTTCAAGTCTAGACACATTATGTAAGCAAGAATAACACACAAGACATATTCGTTTCCGTAAATAGTCGACTACCACCACGACTTTGCTAAATACTTTCCCATGAAAACATAATCGTAAAAGGTTTAATGCAAAACTAAAAACAGTCACAAATCTTTCTTAATTGTGCCCACATTGAACATTGTTAAATACGAGTGTTTGTATTTTTATTCTGTCTTCCTCTCTCGGCATTATATTATCGTAATGTTTTCCGTATGCCCTCCAGTTTGAACTGCCTCTAAATAATTCAGGAGAATAGCGTCAGGAACTCATAGTGTTCCTAAAATAGTAGAGAAAAAATGAAGTTCGGTAACGGAAGACTAAGAGTCGTTTTTCTCTGTCAAGAAAGGGCTAATATTTAAGGTTGCAACAGATATTTTTTCAGGCGATTGAAGTGTTTTACAACTTCTACTGCTCGCATACCAAATTATTGTCAGTAGAAAGTGATTTTATACTGATAAGACCTTTTCAGTCTTATCTAGTAATAGATGATAGTGTTTTGCATTCTTCCTTGTACTTAAACCATAGTAATTGTAACTCTCTCCAGATCTAGAGGCCAGATGTTCTTACCTGAAACGAATTGCTCAAGACGAAAAGTAAAACGACATTGCCACACATGCATCACTCTATATAACACATCCATACCTTTGTTTTGCACTTAAACAATGTATACGAGAGTTAACACTGTAAAAATATCATGTACCATATTAAAACCTTTTTCTCCATTGAAGACTGAAAGACTAGTTTGCAACACAAACTTTGTATGTCAAACATGACTTACAACTGCAATGAGAAAGTGAAATTTCAATAAGAGATAGCAATGAAAGGCCATGAGGGGATCATGCGAAAAACACTTCTTTTGGGGGTTAATATGCTCCTTGTTTTATCCTAGTGCACTGAAAACGGAAAGAGAAGTTGCTGACACAATGCGCATACTTCTTTTTTTCAGTGCAGTGTAGACTTTTTTGTCAGTCAGTATATTTTTTATCGGTACGGCTTCCCATCTGACGAGTATATTTACTTTAGGTTATAAGGGATAGAGCAAGATAAAGAAAGCACCCCTGGTTCTCTGATATCCTCATTTTATAGCACTGACAGATAGGACCTCGAATTTTACTGTCTAATCCAAAAGTAATGTTAGTGTAGAAGCGGGTGATCGAAACCGCGTCTCTGTAAGTCCCTGTGATCAGTTTAACACGTTACAGCTTGGTCACACTTGCGTCAACGTCCAGGGTTAATCTTGAGATCTTACATTATGTAGTACCCAAATGAACAATAAAACAACAATCTTTTTTTCAAACGAAGATTAGTACACAGTTTGTCTGCATGTTATAGCCAAACATTTTAACAACATATTACAAACAAACCCCTCATTCATTAGAAACAATAAGTTCTGAAGGTAAAAGTTATAAGATTTGCAAAACACACTTAAAATGATTTATTTCTTCAGATAACCAAGAAAACGCGAAACAGTAACCGTGGCTGCAATATTTTTATCAATAAACGTTTAAGCGTCGAGTCTTCTAACATCATTTACTCGAATATGTCTGACAAACACAGCATAACTGTCTCCTACGCAAAGCATCGCTTGTCATCGGAATGCTCCAAAGCTTCCGTCGCATTCTTCCTGACAATGCATGCTGAAAACCATACCACAAATTCACATATTTTTTCCAATACCTCGTTTTTATTAAATACATACAGTGACTTTTTCACTCTAAAAAGAACATAAAACATCAACAGAACATTCACCAACAACAAAACTACACGGAATCACAAAACTACAATTAAGTGCTGTTAATATTTTGGCAAGTGTATGTGACGATAATCGTTCATAACAGACATTCATTTAAGTCAAGAAAGAATGTGTTAGGCACAATAACGAATAATACTCGACGTTTCTTTTCCTCAGCCTGCTAAAACCGATTTTTACACTTCTTAAAACATCATATATATTTATAAGAAAATTTATATATATCGGTTAACTCTTTAGTGTGACATACAAAGTGATGAAATACGGATTTAAAACTAAAGAAATGCTCCATTTTTAACGTATTCGTATCACGTGCAATGGAATCTGTAGGTTGCAGTAATGATAATGCACGACATATCTTTCTTGTAGTAAAGACAAAGGATTTTCTAGGATGAATATGCCATTAATATATTACAACGCGTTTAAAATATAAATACATCACCACAGAAATTAATGTCATGTCTAGACTGACAGTGTGTAGTGCTGACTTAAGCGATCTTATTATATTTTTGTAAACAGAAAGCTCCGTTCAGGAAATTAATACAGACTTTAGCCTCGATAATAATCCCTTAAGACTAGATAAAGTATTAAAAAAGATAATCAAATTTATCTACTTTAATCTTTCAGTTTTGAATATTGTTGTCCTGTTGTTTTTTTTTAGTATTTTGCATTCAGGTATTTTATGTCAAAAGATCTGAATGTGTTTTTTTCTAGGACCATAAAGTCATATATCTCATGCTTTGATAAACCTTTCCTCTACGCACTAATGCTTTTGATCTGGCATCTGATTTAAAATGCAAGATTAAAGTAGACACATATTCAAGGAGGCCATTGGCCCTACAGCGCTCACCTGAGGACAGACTGTTAATTGTGTGAAAGCGGAGAAATGTAGTGTTTATTACAAACATTTGAACAATGTTGGTCACAAGACCATACTTAATGCCAAATATCTAAGCTCTAGCCATTGTGGTTTTAGAGAAGACGTTTTTTTAAAAAGATTTTTACTATATGTATATAAGGAAAACTATGACCCCACCCACTTGGGCAGGGCCATTTTCAACCCTTGGGCTATAATTTGAACAATAATTGTAGGGGTACTCTACACAATGTTTCATGTGAAATATCAAAACTCCAGCCTTTGCAGTTTTAAAGCAGAAGATTTTTTTAAAAGATTTTGATACTATGAATATAAGGAAATCCATGACCCCCACGGGGCGGGACCAGTTTTGATCCTAGGGCTATGATTTGAATAACCTTTGAAATAGCCCACTAAACAATGTTTCATGCCAAAGATCTAAGATGTAGCCTTTGCAGTTTCAAAGAAGAATGTTTTTTAAGTTTTTACTATATGTATTTAAGGAAAATCTATGACCCCCATGGAAAAGCCAATGTTGACCCCAGGGCTATAATCTGAACAAATTTGGTAGAGGTCAACTACACAATACTTCATGGCAAATATCTAAGCTCTAGCCTTTGTCATTTCAAAGAAGAAGATTTTTTTAAGTTTTTACTTTACACATAAAAGGGAAATTATGACACCCCCGGGTCGGGACCAATTTTGACACTAGAGGCATAATTTTAACAACTTTGATAGAGGTTTACGAGACAATGTTTCACGCTAAATATCTTAAATATCTGAGCTCTAGCCTATGTCATTTCAGAAAAGAAGATGTTTTAAGTTTTTACTTTATACATATAAGGAAAACTATGACACCCCCCGGGTCGGGGCCAATTTTGACACTAGAGGCATAATTTTAACAACTTTGATAGAGGTTTACTAGACAATGTTTCAGGCTAAATATCTTAAATATCTGTGCTCTAGCCTATGTCATTTTAGAGGAGCTTTTTAAAAGTTTTTTCTATATACATATAAGGAAAACCTATGACCCTCCCCCGGGGCGCGGCCAATTTTGAGCTCGGGACATAATTTGAACAATCTTGGTAGAGGACCTATGATGGTGTCATATACCAAATATGAAAGCTCTGGGCTTTGTACTTTCTGACAAAAAGATTTTAATTTGCATTTTTGAAACTTCTTTTTTGGCCCTGTGACTTAATTATGCAACAGACCGGAACCATTTGAACAACGTTGAAAGGGCACCACCCAAAAATCATTCCTGTGAAGTTTTGTTAATGTGCAGCCAGAGGTTTCAGAGGAGATGTCGTTTTAAGAAATTGCTGACGACGGACAACGGATGGAGGGGGATCACAAAAGCTCACCATGAGCACGTTGTGCTCAGGTGAGCTTATAAAGCAGAAGGTATTTTTAAGGACGATTGCCCAACCACTCTCAATACACTTTCTTTGTTCTACAATGATGAAACGTTAACATAAAATATGAAACAAGATATAAAAGCCATTCGTATTAATTTTTAAATTACACATGTATTCACCCTCATAATCAACAATATACATGTATACACAAAGCCATATAAAATCGTTCGATAAAAATGCTGGCAAAGTACTATAGTTACACGTACAGCCTGAGCAAATACAGTCGCAATTAAAAAAGGAATTCAAAACCACTATGTACTTTTGTATTTTCAAAGGAGTGTATGAACGAAGCCTGACGCTAACAAGATTTTATTGTTTTCGCTAGTGGCAGTCTAAATAGTATCCTTTATTGAGTAAATCGTCTTTGTCAATGCAACCGCGTGGTAGATTTTCATACCCGACAGTTACATTACATAAATACTACACTTTTAAAACCACAAACAAAAGTGCTTACATAAGGATTACAGGTGAACAGTATTACAGAACGACTGCATTTTACAGACGAACAGTTAGATCTATTTCGAGAACATGCTTTTAGTTACAAGTGCCGGAGTTGTTACAAAGATGAAACGGAAATAAGTCAAATTTCTTTGACTCAATGCACCCTTAAAATAACTGTAAAATAAAATAAATAAATGTATGTTTTGTAGGCGATAATCCGTTAAGTATAAGTTAAAGGGATGCGCTCTTTAACAATGACTTTAAGCTTGTTAACTTAGTAACTTAGTATCAACACATTTTTAAATGATCTCGAGGACGGTGTAGCACTTTTCCAGGTACTGATATATGTCAATGTTTGTAATGACCGTTCGAAAGACTGACAATTTTAAAGACTCTAACTATCAGCATTCTTGAGGTAGTCAAGTGAGTTCATAATACATACCTGACTTCTATATTAGTTAAAGATTTGATTAAACTTCTGACTATTCAGACATTTATATCTTGAAAGTGGGCTTAAGTCTACTACCCCGCACTGTATGACATTTACAACTTATGTTTTCCCCCACCACGTTTCAGGACATTATGCAAACAGTATAGTTCTTAATTATTGATGCAAACACATTTTTTTTAATTCATTAAGTCTACATATTTGCATGACTGCATACGTCTGATTCATCATAACGATGAATCCATTCAGCATTATATTAGAGAAACGTGTTTATAGCGTGTGTTTAACATTCATAACTATGCTGTGCTATCTGAAGTATTTAAATAAATGTCACATTTAACTGCAAGATGAACCTCACAGTATCTGTTCTTTGCTTAATCTTGTAATCTACCTATTAATATAATAATCAACTGAAGAAAATGCAGAATACTTACATAGCACTGCATAAAATAAAATGCAAATTGTTTCATAAAAAAAGCACAGGGCGTAATTCTTATGGTGGAGTTTACCTCCAGCTGGTTTCTCTATAGTCACAGACATCTATATAGTTCTGCACCAAACACGAAGTCGCCGGCTTCAAATTCAAACCCTATGTTACTAAAATATTACGTTACTCACGCAAGCAAATCTTTGCAACGGACAAAAAGATGTTCTTGTTGATAATCATATCTTTCATAATTAGTATCTTAATTAACTAAAATGTCAGATCAGTGTCCATTATGAATGCTTTTTTGTAAGTTTATCACGACATGTAATCATCAAATCTATGTATAGGCAGCTCATCCCCGTGTCGAACTAGATGACAATCTATTGATAATTGTTTTATGATTAAAAAGAACACGTAACAAAGTAATATATTTTGTCCTAAGTGCAAATCGTTAAAGAAGCCTGACTTTAGAGCCGTTGTGACAAACTAGTCCACAGATGCGATCAATACAGTTGATAAATGTACCTAGTTTTATTTACCTAACAAAGGTCTTCTTTGCCAATGAACAGATAAGGTAAATTCCACATAAATACTGAAAACTTGATAGCATCTATTAAATAAAGGAATGAAAATTATAAATTTCACGTAATTTTATAAGGAGTTGTCTTCATAAACATGTCATTATAATTCGCTCAAATAAAAACAAAAAAAAGATTTAATCATCATGGTTGTTGTGAAATACTGTTTACTGTTGATCGCCCAGTTAAGTTCTTTTATATAACAATTCCTTTGACTCCCGCTACAGGTCAATAGCTGTCACCATAAATACTCATCACAAAAAATGTTGAAATGAATCAACATTTTCATTAACAAATGAATAATTAAAATCTGAACTTGTTTTAAAAATTTAAAAAATAAATAACATGCGAGTCCATCGAAATCTGTACATTTGAAAAAATATACTTTAAAGGTATTTAAATATAATATTTAAATATTTAAATGTACAACCAAAAAAAAAACTTTTTCCAGACTAAGTCTAGCTTTCTCTCTGAAAAACAAATTGTCTGAATCCAAATGTATTCAACAACAATGTCAACGGATGGTTTATTCAGTATCAGCATAAGACACCGTTTGATTCTAGGAAAATTTATGATATCTAAATAATCATATGAATTAATTTCTCACACGACTGTATTTTTATTTTTTTCCACAGTGTCTGCAGGTCTAGTGATGTGACTTGATCGTATTAATTAGAGAAGACTCTCTAAGCGTTAAGGACTGTGTCACCTTGCCAAAACTCACGCGCCTTTTAATTAGAGAAGACCCTCTTAGCGTTAAGGACTGTGTCACCTTGCCAAAACTCACGCGCCTTTTAATTAGAGAAGACCCTCTTAGCGTTAAGGACTGTGTCACCTTGCCAAAACTCACGCGTCCTTTTGAGGTTGCATACAATACTTGTCTAATTGTATCATGTCAGTTAACAGCAGGAGTAAGCTAGACATGGTCCTCCAGCAAAGCTGTACAACTGCTAACTAGTATCTTTTCTCCATGGGTGTAGTATATCTGATTTCAAAATGCACCCCGCAAATACTTCAAGATTAAATTAGAGAATTTCATTCACAAATGTAAATGAAATATGAGAAACAAAAAAGCCTATGGTATTATTGTTATCTCGGGTTAACGAGGCCAAATTAGAATAAAAACTTTGTAAAGTATTTGCATGTAATGCAAGACGTGAAAATACAGGTGTTCCTGACAGTGACTTTTTTATCTTGTACTATGTGAAATCAGTAAGATACTAAAAATGCTAATTAGAATAGAGAGGGTTAGGAATGTCTTTAAAACAGGGGAGGTTTCCAAATGAGCAGACAAAAGATCATTGTGGTGTAAAGGTGCATGTGAAACATTGTCAATCATAGATGTTATTCAAAAAACGGCTTTGAGCAATAACCAGGCCAGAGATCAATGGATAGGACAAATGTCAATCATCTCTGTAACCATGCATGAAGGGTTTTACCCTTTGTAATCACAAACAAAAAGAAAGGGTGTCGTCTCTCAAATATAACACACGATATTTTGCTTGAATAAAGACTGATATTGTCTCTCTAAACATAACACATCTGCCAAATAAAAACATAAATGGTGTCTTCACTCATGTTCTTTCTTTTAGTATTAAAACTTAATCCTGCTCAAATGTTCGTCCGTATATAAGTGAAACGCCTTTACAACTGTCATTTTCTGAATCCTTTAAAACGAAAACCCAAAGAGTGCTTTTGTATTTTCCAGGCATATTCATGACAATATTAGAACATTTTATTGATTACCTGATACAAGGTTGAAGCAACTCACAATCGTGCTCACTAGATAAACTATTCTTACCAAGAAAATCACAGTATCAACAAAAGTGCGGCATTTCTGAAATTCCACTGCAGAGAAGGCTATGTTTGTAGAGTTTCTATATTTTTCGTCTATTTTACGAAAAATCTTTAAGGTGATTAATGAAGATTAAGGTGTCTGTAGAATTCTTTGTAATATGTCACCAGCGGGAATGCGTTTTGATTTCTGTTAAGATTTTCTTTATAGTTAAGTTGATTCAAAACAGGTATTCTATTACAAAAACTTCAAAAGTTATAGTTGCTAGATCCAATAAGTCTCATTTACCAGTTATACGGTATTGTTTGTAATGTATTTCACTATACGTACTGATCTTGTGTTGATTCTGCAAGGTAAAGCGGAGAATGTGTCAATAACAAAAATGTAGTCAAGTCAAAATTTTATGAAAAGTTAATAATGTGTTTAATTCTTTCGTCCCGTCAAAGTTAAGCGAGATATTAGGACTTTCACTTCTTTGATTAATTCTGTCATTTAAACGGAAGTCAGTTAACATGTATCTGTGCACGTAAGTAAGCGAGTAGCCTAAGTACAGATACTAAATTTAGGCACATAAAATGTACTTGTACATTCAACATGTAAAGACTTTTAAGATATATACTCAGGGCTATCTTCATTTAATACATTCATGAAGAAACAAACAGTGAACGTAATACATAACGTGCATTTATCTTCTGAAACCTTTCTATAAGAAAAGCATTTCCAAAATATTGAGATTGCCGAAATAACCTTCTTGACTCGGCAGATGTACTTCCGCCAAAAATTTAGTTTTTTCTCATGCCTACATCATGCTTATCACATTCCCCATTTGAAATCAAATAATCCGTTAAACATAAGAAAAATATTAACCACCCCCAAGAACATAAATGATAGCTTGCAGATGTCTTTTTCATGAATGTGCAGCACAAGAATCTAAGAAAAGTGTGGATAACATATCTTTACAATTACTCAAACGCACTCTGTTACACTGTATAAATTCCAATTGAAAATACCGCCATGCTTGTTACTCGTACCGCATTCTTTGCTTCTGTTATATTTCATTAATTCTGAGTCACTGTATCAAACGTATTTTATCATACTTTTTCAGTTATTACACACATGCTGCTGGTTTTTGTTCTTCTAAACGCGAAATGGTCTGATATTTGTTACAGTTTTGTGTAAGCATAGAATTCGACCATTTGCTGCTGTCAATTTAGGCTATGAAGAATATGTAGAGTGCATGGAATGAAAAGGTAAAAGGCACTGGAAGTTTGCAGATGTATGGTAAATAAATTGTCTTAAATGTAACATATGACACCACTGCTATCACTAGAAACATATATAAATGTTTGATACATTACAAATCATGTAAATGGGACACAAGCAAAATTGTAGCCATTTTAGCAGAGAAAAAGTTCTACATGAATTATTGAAGTCATCTTAAAATATTAATTTACTGCTTGCAGACTTGACTCAAACCAATTGTCAGCTTCTGTGTCAACTGACGCACTAGGTGTGGATACATTCACTTATATTCAAGGTGGGTTATTTCGAAGCAGCATTATAACTGCGACATTTTGTCACATCTGATCACGACAAATTTGAGACAGTCTAATTTTTTACACAAGTTCTATAGATTTACTGTACTCGTGTGCAACCAAACCTGCAATACAGTTTTCTTACTAATGATGTTTTCCTTCGTGACTACAAATGTTCTTTCATTATTAGGAAATCTAATAGGCAAAACTGAAAGATGAATGTTGTTTATAAATGTTATATAACGCCGTTGACAATAGTATCAGGACAAATCATTGACTCTAGATCTTTAGCTTATGAAACACATTATGTTACCGTGTTATTCCAGATATGTGTTCATCCTGAAAAATGTTTTCTGATTTAAAAGAAAACGTAACAAAGATTTATGCTTTCTTAAGTGCATATGCTAAGGAACTTGTTTGTTTTTAATGCATTTTACCTAAATTTCATTTCATCAAAACCGTTTACCTGAAATAAGAAACAGGGCACCTTCTGTTCCTTTTCTACAAATTAAATAACAAAAACTCGATTTATTTTCAAAGCTTTAAGAGGTCTCTAGGTAATAACAGTAACTTTTGATCCTTCATTCTTTTATCTGCATTCACTTAAAGAGGTGCATTGCTATTTGGGCAAGAATTATATCAGGCAAAGTAAGTAAGGTATTAGACAAATCTTCATTAAAACTGCTGCCGTAAGATTAGCTGACGTATTGTCAGAGGTTTTTCTTTCTTTAAAAAGAAAATAGTTTAATTTAGTTGTTGCAGATGTTACGGCATCTTTTTTACAGAACATATTCATTGTAAATTACATATTATGTACATTTTTAAATAAACATCAACTTACTTGATTTCAAATAAGATAGTAGGTTATTGTTCTTAGCGTGACTGAAATGTTTTGACGTGATAAAAATCGTCTTAGAAAATATGTAACAAAGCCTGATATACTGTATCGCCTTGCTGAACCTCACGCGTGCTTCTTTTGAAGTTTCATACAATTTGTGTCTAATTTAATCCTTATCAATTAACAACAGGTGTATGCCACTAACAGTTTCCCTTGCAGTTGTACAACCGCAAAACGGAAACCTTGTCCGTAATGGTAAAGAAATATTAGGTTTTAAACTACTGAAACTCGTAATTACTCAATGCAGAAATTGACAGTTCATGTGATGCTTGAATGAAATATAAAACGGTGCATGTTTCTGCTTAAAACTCAGGTAAACGAGGTCAAACCCGCGTAAAATCTTTTGATATATGTACAAGTCATATATAGAATAAGACAGTACATATGTTCTTGAAACAGCCTTTAGAGTGCTAAATTTCATGAAAAATATTTTCTTACAGGGCGCTAGTTTAAAATTTTCATTATACTAAATTGAGACTTTTATGTTAAGAATGTCTAAAATGACAAGTTTAAAATCTGGCAGTAATCCCTTTTTAAGGAAGCAGTATTTCGTTCACCTAAACAAAAAAAATGCGTCGCTTATGTTTAATTGGTGATTTATGAACCTGCATTCGTTCAAAGAAAGTTGTGTTTTGTGCTTACGTGAAACAGTTTAAGTTATTCGAATTCTTAAGAAAAAAATCTTAGAAATCGACAAGAGCACTTTTCTGCTTCAGATAACTTCTTGTAACACTATTCATCAATGAAAAAATCAGCCATTATTATCAGAACTGTAATCACGACAATTTAATGTGCTCTAAGACATTATTGTACTGGTACTCAAATTTTATCACAAGTAGTAATTATCGAAAGTATTTTCGTTATGAATCAATTGTTATTTGAGAAATTTTCCATCGAAAATGTTACCTGATAAATTTTGCTTGAAAAAAAAAAAACATTAGAAATTTAGAAAAAAACTGTGAGCCATCTGATACTTGAAAGACTGACATAAGCCGTTGTTTCAATAACTAAGCTAATTACAGATACCTATTCAAGTCTATGGTAAATGTGTTGTGAATGATGATCCATGATTAAAATAACAAATTGGAAGTAAATATTAGAAATACACTTTCTAACAGTTTAGAATTCGTAAACGTATCCCGGTCGTCATAGGTAAAGCTTTAACCCTCACTCTGCTAAAACCAGTTGACACTACCTTTGCGACTAGTGCAGACCAAGATCAGCCTGCACGTCCGTGCAGTCTGATCATGGTCTGCAATATTCGCCATTCAGTCAGCAAATGTTCAATCAGCATTCCCATGAACAGTTAATGGACCTGTCCAAATAGAAAGATGGACAAGTTCATTTTAGATATTTAGCATGGTAAGGGTAAAATGGCTTTAACAAAAACCAAAATACATATCACATTGTACACCTTTGGTCTTTTATTGTTCAGATTTTTAACGATCAAGTGAACAGTCGGAACACTAAAATGATGAGAAAGAAAGTTTAATAGAAGATCCCTTTGAGGTTAACAAAACAATTTAATATCACTCTAGTCTTAGAAAAGAGTTTTTTTTCAAGATATATGTAGAACAGATGTCCCCTGACTAAGAAAGAACTTTCACTACATTATAATTACTTTGGCTGTTTCAAAGCCAAAGCTACAAACTAAATCCCTGCAGATTTAGACTTATGCTTTCATTTTATAAGCCTGAATAAGAAAAGAACTCCACAATCTTATCGGATAATGTAGCCTTATCAGGTTTAGTTCAAAACTCAACTATTCTTTCTCTCCAAGATTACTCATGAATCTTTTTAAAAACAGAAGATAAAAATGTTTTGTTCCATTGCAGAGAATTTTTATATAGGATTTTTAGACAATTAGGTTACCAACAATTACCCTTGATTCAGATTTTCCGTATGATTCAGCAGCTTTTAAAAAGAGCCAATTAGGTTAACAGAAGTACCCTTGAATCTTGTACTTCCTATGATTAAGCAGTATTTAAAAGGATGAAGTTTTGTTTTCTTAGCAACTGAAAAAAGGCTGTAGCGTTGTACTGAAGTTTTCATAGAGGTTGTGGGGGATCTTTATTAAATATCCCTGTTGAAGTTAGTAGGTCTTGACTTAACTGATGAATGTGGAGGTTATGAATGAATGGATAACTGATATGTACGCAGTTTCATTTGCAACGACTATGCACACATTTCCAGGCACATTGGTATGTTTTATTGGCGGATATAACACACATACAGTATATCCTTAATCACATTCTTTGAAATGGATCACGCAAATAAGGTATCTATTCACTAAAGTCTTACACAATTTCTGTTATATTTGTCATAGATGATTTTATTACGTGTTTAAATGATGGGGGTACCAGGATTTAACAATTTGCACATTCTTTCAACATATTTTCAACATTAGACAGTTCTGAAACATCTTGGTAAGTAAAGTGATTTGACAAGATTTTAATGATGAAATAAATAACAGACGATTAAGTCAAACTTTTTCTAATCAAGATAAACTACAATAAAAATTAATGACAGATGGACTAAACAATCGCATTTATTCACAGGCTACCTTGAGTGTTTTTGTATTTCTAGTCATTTGCCTATCTACATACAAAAGCGGTTCCAAAATATTTACATTCCTAAGATAACCTTTCTGCCTTTCTGCCTTTTACATGCTAATAATTCAAACCACCTCACGTAAACTAAATGTAAAAGATAAATTCTGTAATAAACAATGAGTAAGCAATTCTTCTTAAAACACTTACAGTCACCCTCATCAAACAGAAAGTATAATGAACTAAAAAAAGTGTATAGCCTTGCAGAGAAAGAAGTAAATTATAATTGTTTCCCTATGTTATTACATGATATAACACTATAGACTTGGCGTCTACCCTGAGTTATTAAACAAGACTTGCCTTCTCTAAAATTATTACACAAGATTACACTTTGGACTTGTTGTTTTCTTTAAGTTATTATGCACGATAACACTATGGGCATGACGCCTTCCCATAGTTATCACTCAGTAGTACACTCTCGACTTGGTGCATTCTCTTCTTTATCAAACAATAGACTTTGTGCTATCCTAAGTAATTACACAAGATTTCACTAGGAATTTGGTGCCTTCCTATCTTATTACACAAGAATACACTATGCACATGTTGCCTTGCCTAAGTTATTACACAAAAGAGCACATGGTGCCTTCCCTAAGTAAAAACACAATAGTACACAATACACATGGTGCCTTCCCTAAGTTATTTCGCAAGAGTACACTATACACATGGTGCCTTCCCTAAGTTATTTCACAAGAGTACACTTTCAAATGGTGCCTTCTCTTAGTTATTACAGAAAAGTACACCATGCACATAATGCCTTCCCTAAGTTATTACACAAGAGTACACTTCACACATGGTGTCTTCCCCAAGTAACTACATGAGGGTACACAATGCATATGGTGACTTCCCTTAGTTATTACACAAGAGTACACTATGTACACGGTGACTTACCTAAGTTATTACGCAAGAGTACACAATGCATATGGTGCCTTCCCTAAGTTATTACACAAGAGTACACTATGCATATGGTGCCTTCCCTAAGTTATTACACAAGAGTACACTATGCACATGGTGCCTTCCCTAATGTATTTCACAATAATACACTATGCACATGATGCCTTTCCTAAGTCATTTCACAAGATTACAGTTTGGGCATAAAGCAAATATAATAAAATCATCTTGCAAAATTGCGATAGAAACTGTTTGAACTTAAATAAATGCACTGTTATCAAACTTTCTAATTCCATATATCGTAAAGTATAAACTACATTAGAGGGCTCAATAAATTGGACGCCTCGACATTCTATTTAAAAAAAGGGTTTAGATAATCTATGCCTTTAATATTATGATTTATCAAAGTCATATGTTTCAACACATTTTACACAGATATTCATCCTGATAGTGATGTAAACACATCCACCAAAACATGTCAAAGGTGAACAAAGGGTGTAAAATCTTAAAAGTACCTATTCAAATCCGCCATATGAAATACGTCTGTTTTCCTTTACAGCGTCGGATAAAATTGCTTACGCATTATAGTGCAGTATTTTACATGAAGTTTGAAGCGTATGTATCAGCTCTTTGGTTAACAGATGTTCGATATTTCTTTCAAATCAAACAATAATTTCCTTAAAGTTTTTTTCTTGTGAGACGTGTTAGGTACCTACAATGCATCTGTAGATCAAATCAGAGATGTATCGAACAAATGCTAACAAAAAAATCTCGAATTTCATTAAGAAGCATAAAAGATGTATTAAAAAACACTATCGAGGTTGATATTTTATTCTCGTCAATGACATGACACTTTGTAAATTCTTGCATAATAACAAAGGGTTTCTCTTGACAGACATATAAGTGAAAGTAGCGTATTCAAACATGGAAATGATAATACAAAGCAGGTTGGAAACAGTCCGTCAGAACGGGAGAGATAAAAAAAAACAAGCAGATACAAATCATTTTACTTTCAAAGTTTTGTCAATCAATCATGCTATCTAAATCAGGCCTTTGACAATACTAAGAGCAGAGATCAAGAAGGCAGACATGAGAATTTTCAAAACTGTCAATCAACTCTATGGAAGTCGAAATCATGCGTAAACAAGTTATATTTTGAAAAAGAAGACAATGACAAGATTTTGCCTTTTTACAATGAGAATATTGAAAAAAACGTTTCATTTAAATCCTGAAATTTGTATATGCAAAAAAAATCTAAAAGGTCTCAGGTGTACAGGGTGATGACAGGCAATATATTTTTCTACACCCATAATTAATTATTCAGCGTAGTTAATAACGTAATAACTTCTGTATTTCCTATCTTAATTCATCGTTTCACAACTGCTCAATACAATGAACAGAAACACTGACTAGAATGAAATACATAATAAATTTGTCTGTTTGATAAGGCCGCCCAATCTGTCAGGTAAGGAGCAAATACAAGATTTGTTTATTGGAACCTTGGTATGATGACTTGTTGTCTGTAGATGGCAGACATTATTGATATTACTGATGCACTACCAACCAACTGGAGTGGTAGTGGGGGGTCGCGGTGGCGGTGGCACCTTAGGAATGTGTCAAATAGCAGACAGTTCAAATACCACATTAGATATAAAAAAGATAAACAAAGAAAGTCAAAAGTTCAAGGTAAACCAAAGTCAAATTTGAAGTCTGAATGCAAACTTAAACAAATGGTTAAAATTTCAAACAAATATCTTCAAAAAAAGGAAGTAGGTCAGTAGGTCAAGGTCAGCCAAGGTCAAAATTGAAGTCTGCTTGCAAATTTTTACAAATAGTTAAAGTTTCATTGATGTTGCTTCAAAAAACAGGAAAGTAGGTCAGTAGCTTTCATAAATGTCAAGGACAAAGATGGATGAAGGTTAAGTACCTTCCTACCCAATCCAATGTTGTTGGGGTTTTTTTGGAAAAGGGTACCTAGGTGAAGTGAGTGGAGGTTGGGCATCCTGGTGAGGGCCAAGATCTTCCGAAGCCTATCTCATTTACTAGGTAATGCTGAGGCATATGTATCTAAGCTCAAAGCCTTTCACTTTCTTAAAAACTTTTTCCTATATAACTCAATGTAAAACCAAATAATCACTGGGGCGATGCAAATTTTGATGCAGGGGCCATGATTTGTATAAACTTGGTAGAGGTCTACTAGACAATGGTACAAACAAAATATCTAAATCCTAAGCCTAATGGTTTCTGACAAGAAAAAAAAGTTTTTCCTATATAAGTATTTGTAAGTGACCCTTTGGCTCGGGCCTATTTCAGGGCCATGATTTACATAACTTTGGTAGAGGTCCACTAAATGAGGCTATCAACCAAATTTGTAAAGCCTTAGGCCTTGTGGTTTCAGACAAGAAGATATTTTACGTTTTTCTTTTCAGTTGCCATGGCAACTAGAGTTCTGAATGGAATTCCATTTTTATATAACGTTGAAAGAGGATCATTCAAGCATCATTTCTGTTAAGTTAAATTGCAACTGACCCAGTAATATAGGAAAAGATGTTGTTTAAAATCAATTGTGGACGACGGACGGCCGACGGAAAAAACAACATACTAAAAGCTACACCTGACCTTCAGTCAGGCGAGCTAAAAATGCAAAGGTCATTATCTGAACTCTCAAGGTAATTCGGATTTGTGTTCCTTATTTCTATTCAATGACAGATCAGTTAACTTGTTTCGTGTGAATATTTCGTTAATGTTTGTTTATGCAACACAAATTTGTCTGATATATCTAACTCTCTGAATTAAGGCATTTTATGTGATTAAGCAGTTTTGAAAGCAACGCAGTTTCTTCACAAAATCAGCATAATCATTGCTGAATAATAAAAGTAATTTCGTGGAAGTCAATGATCAAAACTTGCTTATATTTGCTTGATGAGATATGAGAAACTAAGCTGAAGTATAAACATCACAATTTTGTTTTCAGTTTTGATATATGACCAACATGTTACCTGCACAGCTTATAAGACGACTTGGATTATCTCAAAATCAGGCGAAAATTAAGATATTGAATGTAATAAAGTCTACAATTTAGAACAAATGGGACCCGCCTTTAAGACCGATTCAATAATTAAACAATTTTTTATTGGTCTTTGTTAGAGGGTCTTTACTGATGAAAAGTCAAAAGTTTTAATGGTAAATAAGATTGTTAAATAATTCATTTATAAAAAGATATAAAACTTTTAAGTAAGGTAATCATATAGCAGGACAAACTACTGTAGAAAAATGATGGAGACATAGTTTGTTGAAAATTCAATTTTTAATACAAAAAAATACATTTATTAACAATGGTGAAACTGTACTAATTTATCTGTACTACGGTATAACAAACGTAACTGGTTTATTTACAAACAAAAATATATTTTCTAATTCCTTAGCTGATATTTTGATTGTTTAATTGGTTCAAGGTGAAGTTTTAAAAATGGTAACTTCGTCGTGGTATCTGGGTTTACTGATACAAGTGCATCATCAGTCGTAGTACAAGTGGTGGAATAAACTCATTAATATCAAAAGAGATAAGGCTGAATCAAGGTAAAAAGAAGTAATAAAAAAAATGCAGACGTAAGTATTTTACTTCACTGAAAACCGAAAACTGATTTTTAATCAGCTGCTTATTTTCAAGAGCACCATTATTCATATGTTTACTGTTTTGTGTCTAAGCATTTTCAAGGACCAAAGAAAGAGTCTAGACGTAGCATGATCTGCACTAGACTAGCAAATTCGAAGAACTGATATCACCCGTCGAACAAATGATGGAGTTTTCATGGTAGTTTGCGTACCAACTAGATATATAATTGTTTTTTCTTTATTGCAAAGAATGAACTAATAAAAGTTTTATTTATAAGTGCCTGGAATTTTCATAACTAAATTTTGAATACTATGCTGATGCATTTTAAAGGTAAAATCAGTTTCCAAGATAAACACAGATATATTTCAAAATTACGTGAATATTTTATAAAGGGCCATAACTCAGGTGTTCTTAGTATTATATAAGTGATACATGCAGAGCTCCATTTTTATAAAATTTAAGCAAAACGGGGCAATAAC